>CM070578.1:2522500-5022500 GCA_036346355.1 Rhipidocladum racemiflorum
TGTAAGGGAGGTGCGTCACCAGTGGCTTTCGCCAATCCCGTCCTTGTAAAGAAAAAGTCGGGCAATGGAGAATGTGCGTTGACTACGAGCCTCAACAAGGCTTGTCCAGAAAGATCCGTTCCCATTGCCTGCATCGACCAGTCGTGGACTCCACCGCGGTGAGTCCGCTTTCCTTTGGATGCCTACTCGGGCTATCACCAGATTCGATGAAGGAGTCCGATCAGCTCGCGACCTCGCTTCATCACCCGTATGGCTCGTCTTTGTTACGTCCGCGATGCCTTTGGTCCTACGCAGGCGCCACGTACGGCGTATGCGGCGTGTTTTTCAGACCAAATTGGCGTAACATCGAAGCCTCGTCGGCGACATCGTTGTCAAAACCAGGAAGGCCGATGACCTCATCACCGACTGGAGGAGACTTTGCGAACCTCCAGACGGTTTAGCATAGGCTCAACCAGAGAAGTGCGTCTTCGGGTCCCCAAGAAGGGCAAGTTGCTTTGGGATTCATCGTCTCGTGACATCAAACCAGAGATAAGATCTCGCTATCGCAAGGATGGGGCCAATCAGCGATACGAAGGGAGTTCAAAGGCTGATGGGATGCCTCGCGGCACTAAGTCGCTTATCCAGCCTCGGAGCGAGGGATGCCACTCCTACGGTGATGAAGAAGTCAGGCCACTTTTCTGGACCATGAAGCTCAGAAGCCTTTAGTCGACTAAAGGCCTTCGACCACCTCACCTCGATCTGGCGAGTCGCCCGAACGCAGAGCCTTTGCTCCTCTACATCGCCGCCACGACTACAGTCGTATTGCCATGCAGCACTTGTTAATGGAGCGAGCGGAGGAAGGCGCGTTCTCAAGGTGCAAAGGCCGGTCTACTGGCGAGGTGCTCTCGAAACAAAGATCCGATATCCTGGAATGTGAAGTTACTGTATTCGGTGCTCATCACCAAGAGGGAAGCTTGCCCATTACTTGATCGACACCCCATCTCCGTCGTAACCTCCTCACCGCTCGGAGAAGTCATCTACAACCAGCGATGCTACGGAAGGATCGCCAAATGGGCTCTCGAGCTCAACGGCCTCGACATATCGTCGTCCCAGGACGGGCCGATCAAGTCCCAGGTCTTAGCGGACTTTGTCGCCAGTGGACCAGGCGCCAAGTCCCTGCGGTCGAGATCGGGAGTCTTGGGACGATGTGCTTCGATGGGTCTTACACCAAGAAGCGAAGGCGGCGCGGAGTCGTCATCATCTCCCCACTGCAACAAACTCGACGCTTCATGCGACTACTCTTCGACGCCACCAACAATGTCGCTGAGAAGCCCTGAATCAATCCGCGGCCTTGAATCGCCGCGACCGGCGCGGCGACTCAACGTTCGCGGCGACTCCAAGCTGGTCGTCGACCAAGTGATGAAAGCCACCCGAGCCCGTGGCCTTTCGGATGGCCGCCCTCTTACCTGGAGGTCCAGCTTGAGGAGAAGTTCAAGGGTTTTGAGCTCCATCATAGCTACCGAAGCGCTATAGCGGTGAAGCCGACTCCTCGCCAACCTCGCCTCAGGAAAGGGGCTTCCCCCTGGAATCTTCGTCTCCGACCTCGTGACCCATCAATCCGGTTGGAACCGAGTCTTGGCGAGGCGCCACGCCAAAGGCGAGCGGCCCCAGCGATCTTCTGGTCGAGATGCCCCCCACTTTGGAGTCGGACTTAGGCGTCTGAGCATCAGAAACCGACCGGAGGCGATCGTTTGTCGATCGATTGACAAGCAATTCGCTCCTCAGCCGATACCATAGAGGCTCGGCGCCTCGCTTCGGCGGGCTAAGTCATTAAATCCTGACGAGGGCGCCTCTAGAAGGAGCCGTCAGGAATCCTTGAGTGCGTTAAATCCGACCGAGAAGCACCTTCGCGGGACATCCACGACAGGGTATGCGGGCACCATCGCGCCCGCTGTCCCTGGTAGGAAAAGCCTTCCGACAAAGGTTTCTCTTGTGACCGGCCAGTGGCGTCCTTCACGACCGGATTGTCGCGCTGCCGAAGGATGCAATTCTTCGCCGACGAGACACATCTTCTGCACAAGCCCCGCAGGCGATCCCCATCACATGGCCCTTCGGCGGTTTGGGGGCTCGACCTGGTCGGACCCTTGAAAAGCGCCGGGGCTTCACTCACTTGCTTGTCGCCGCGTTGACAAGTTCACAAAGTGGATTGAAGCAAAGCCATTGGCAAAAGATCACATCGGCGCTTGACGCAAGCTTCTTCGCGACATTGTCTGCGGTTCGGGGTGCCCAACTCCATCATCACCGACAGCGGAGCGATTCACGGAAAGGAGTTTCTCGATTCTGCGGCGACTTCAACATCCCGAGTCGGCCCGGGCGGCGTGCTTTACCCAGCCAGCGGACAAGCCGAAGCGAGCCAGCGGCATGATCCTCCAAGGACTCAAGCGAATCTTCACCGAGAAGAAATTCGGCGGGCGATGGGCAGCCGAGCTACCATCCGTGCTTTGGAGTCTGCGAACCCGCGCCAACCCGATCGGCGGGTTCACTCCGCCCTTTGGTGTTCGAAGGCGGAGGCTGTCCTCCGGCGACCTTAGTCTGCAGCGCACTAAGGGTGCAGAACTACAACAGCGCAAGACGCAATCGAGGAACAAAGAAGATGACCTCGACCGACTCGTGGCTTTCGACGCGTCGCTGATCTTCTGATAAACAAAGTATCGGCCCGGTATTGCTGTCGCTACCATAGCCAGACGTCGCGGCCTTCGTTAGGCTCGGCGACTTAGTCTTGCGCCAAGTCCAGTCCGCTGGGGCAGGCACAAGCTCTCCCCGCTTTGGGAGGCCCTTTCACCATCGCGAAGTCCTCCGAGGCACTTTCCGCCTCAAGGACAGGGAAGGAATCTCGTGACAAGCACGAACATAGAGAAGGCCCGAGTTCTATCCATAGTCGGTCTCTCTCTTCTTTTTGTACCGCGAAAAACACTTGAGCAAAGCGGCCAGCTCTCGAGCGACCAAGTGCTTTCCCTCTTTCTTCCATCTTTGCCTACCTCGCGACCTCGCCAAAAGTGAAGGTCGGCGATTCTGCGCGTGCAAAAACCGCTTGACACAGAACAACCAACCTCACGGTTGGAAGGGTCGTCTCGTGCAAAAATGCAAGAAATTCCATCTCCACCTCACATTTGGATCATTGCGATCCCAAAGACTACGAATCTGGGCGAATCATAAGAACAAAAAGTCCTCGAGAGAAGAAGGAAGAAGCGGGAGGCGAAGCGATACTTTATTCATTCTGGGGAGGAACAGGCCCGACCCAAAAGGAACCACTCGCCAAGGTCCTTTTACTCGGCAAAGGCACGATACTCCTCCTGGTGTCGCCCGACCAGAGCGGCGTGGCGTCGCTCGATCCGCCGGATCGTAGCGCCCTCACCTCCACGGCCGAGGCGCCGCGACAAGGATGTCGACTTCATGCGCGCATCCCCACGCCGCGGCCGGCCTCGGCCTCCGCCACCACCACCGGCCAGGCTTTGTTCGTCGCCACCTCCTCTCGAAGTTGTGTGTAGCGATGCGCCATAGCGCCGCGAAGCAACTCGTTTGGTGGCAACCTTAGCCAATGGCGCCTTGGCGCCTCTCCTTTATAACTGCGGCCTTGAACGAAAGCGCCCCAAATCGCCAAAGCGGTCACGAGGAAGCGCGAAAAGCGCCAAGGAGTCACGCATAGCGGCCCAGAAACAGCGCCAGCGTCGACTCAAAATCGCGCGGTCCTCAAAGCGAGTTAATCACCCTTATCCCAAATCATAAAAGTTCCTTTTGAAAAGAATCGCCCACGAACTCAAGCGCGTGGCGTGCACCCTCGATCCCCACGCACCACTCGAGAGTGCGCATGACCTCGAGGTCGGCGACCTAAATCGATAACCGGTTACCACTCCGTGAGCTCCCCTCTTAGGTAACCTCCTCAAAGCCAAATGCTCGGCCCACGCCCGTCACGGTTCGAAGTAGCACTGCGCAAAGAGGCTACTGACGAAGAGGCGGCGGTGGTCAGGCCAGAACCTTCGATATAGATCGACGAATACTACAACTTACGCCCCAGGGCCCAACCTCATTTAAAAGCGGGTCGCTAACCTAAAGCCGCTTTCAGGCCATAGAGTTATCTGCCTCGGCTATTTTCCTCGGCTCAAAGTGCTACGGCTCGCCCCGCGACTCGGCAGTAGCACTCTGCGGAGAAACAAGCCCTAGAGCAAGAAACACTATGGCGGTCGGAGTGGGAGGTTAGATTTCAACCATCAAGCTTGAAGGAGGTGGTCGACTCCAACACCTCCTTCACCAAGCAATCATTTCGAGGCAGCTCGCCCCTCCCCGTGTCCTCTTCGCATGAACCTGGTGCAAACGCCACGCTCCGGGGCACCTGGGGCCGTAGCTACGGTTGAAAAATTGCCCAAATTCATAAAAAGAAACACGGAGGTGAGCAGGCGAGTAACTTAAAACAGCGACCAGTCGAGCTCGACTAGAGGCGATCATATTCATTACATTGCCAAAAGCAAGCGAAGGAAAACTAATCTTCCTCCACGCCGACGGAGAATTTGTAGCGGCGAGATTCGTAGACAATCTCTTGGGCGCCGCGGATCGACCAGGGCCATGAGCAACGTCGACCTCGCCTTAAATAAACCCGGTCGGCGGCCAGCGACGCGCTCCGACCGCTTCGAGGGTCGACACCGTCGTAATAAAGAGCCAGGTGTTGACCGGAACGAGCGCCAAGCACTGCCGCCGCCGCGCGCCCGCGCCGGCGCTCAGAGGATCCACCCAAGCATGGCAGGGATAGCGCGGGGCCGAGGTAAGCCGAGCGGCCGGCGCAGACGCGAGCCGCCACGTGGAGGGCCGTCGGTACGGGCCGTCGTGTCGGCCGCATCCCTCTCCGGCCGCTTATTCAAGAGGGCGAGTCGCGTAACTCGACCGCCGGCGTCTCGATGCCTCCACCGCCGCCCTTAGCGACTCGGCGTCGGTAAGGCTTTTCGCGGTCTGCGAGGGGCCAGCTGCGTCGAGAGGCGCTCGCCATAGTGACTCGGAAGAGTGAACTGCCTACCGACCCGGAAGCCTCCTTGCGAGCGAAGTTCCTCGGCCTTGCAGCGCTTCCCGGATCGGCCGTGGCGGCGGATCGGCAAGCTCCTTCATCGTCACGAGAGCTCCCCGGCGAGATCCGCTCGGCCTTGGCTGGGTCGGCCCTCCTGCGGTCGACTCGCATTCCTTCCAGATAGAGGCGGCCTCGCGGCCGGATGTTGCCGTAGCGAAGTCTTGGCAGCCGGACATCCGCCGAGGACGACCTGGCCCTCTCCCGGTGTGCGCGACTCCGCCGTCGCTGAGCCTCGCAAGGCTTCCGGCGACCTCTCCCGGTAGGCCCGACCGCCCGGCGCCTTTCCTTGCTCGGCCGGCAAGCGCCCTCGGCGTCGGCGGCTCTTTCCCTGGCACTCGGCCGGTGTGCAAGTGCGGGAGGAACATTGACTTGTCCACCGCTCGGGATGTCAAAAGCGCTGCAAGTACTCGCCTTGGTCGATCTCCGTTTCCGGTCAAAAAGATGCACAAGAGAAATACCCATCAAACCTACCGGATGTGCGGCGGGACTCTGAGCAATGGACTTCCTGCGCCTTGGGCCAGCGGCGTCCAGCAAGAAGGGTAAGGTCGGCATGGATCCTTCCCATCTCCTCCTCGAGCGTCCCAATCCGCGCGTTCTGCGTCGTCGTCCGAAACGAGCGGGACCCCGGCCGGTCGAGGGCGAAGGCCAAATCAGCAGCGGCGATCGGCCATACGACTTGATTTCCGCCCAAGCCCGAGCGCTTTGTGGCCCGGTCGGTTGTCGCCATCGACACTCGGACCACGCCCGAAAGTGGCGGCGGCCCGGCGGCCAGGTGGTAGATCTCGTCACTTGGCGTTACAAGCGCCCGCGAATCTGAGTCTTCCCGGCGACAGACTCGCTGACCTCCACGATCGGCGGCACGAAGGCAGGCGCGAGACCAGCCCGGCCTCAGCGGTCGGCAACGCAGCGGAG
Source organism: Rhipidocladum racemiflorum (assembly GCA_036346355.1). Taxonomy (NCBI): domain Eukaryota; kingdom Viridiplantae; phylum Streptophyta; class Magnoliopsida; order Poales; family Poaceae; genus Rhipidocladum; species Rhipidocladum racemiflorum. The sequence goes on from CM070578.1 coordinate 2,528,505, forward strand.
CTCACGCCCAGAAGCCGAACTTAGCCCGCCTTCGCATCCGGCACGGATCGTCCTCGTAAGCCGGAGCCCCTACCGCGAGGCCGCGCACGATCCCGCTCGAGCAACCATGCGCCCGCGGACAAGGCGGGAGGCGGTTCCTCTGCCGTAGGGCTCGGCGCCCTCGGCAGTGAGGCCCACTGCGTCTGGTGATCGGTCGTGCGAAAGTCGAGCACGGAAGGTGCGCAAGTCACTACCGGGAGGAGCGAACAACCGGCACAAGACGTGCCCTCTTTCGACCCGGACGAGGCGCGGCCAGGGACCAGCCTTCGCGAGACAAACCCTGCGCCGCGATCTCTTCGGAAGGAGCCGGGTCGCCCGGCCCCTTGGCCCCAGGACCAGCGTCGCGTGCCGAGATCACCTCCGGCGACTTCCCCTCGCTCGGCAGCGACTCTCGTCACCCTCACTCGAGGTCTCCTCAGGTCTCCTCAAAGACCTCCTGCGCCCGGCCCGGTCCGCGCGCTCGTTCTCTTCCGCGTCTTGGTGGCCTCTTTTTCCGCTTAGCGAGCGGCGTCCTGCTTCTCGCTTTGGCGGCGCGTCGCCCTCAACTCCCTTTTTCCCGCAGCAAGGGCGGAAGGAGATCGATCCACCGAGCCCCTGGGCTGCGCTTTCGGGTAAGGAGGCGGCGAAGCAAGCAAAGCAAAAGCAACGAGGCCGTCAGGCGATACCAGAGTTACTGCCGGATTACGGCAGAGCAGCGCGGCGCCCTCGCCCGCCGGTTACCGGTGTCTCCAGCGATGGAGGCTAGCGGACAGCGCGAGGATCTCCGGAGAGGGAGCTCACTTTCCGACGACCTTGCGAGTCGGTCGGCCCAATGTACTCAAACATGGGGCGTAATGCCGACCCTTGAGGGATGGATGCGCCTCTCCATGAGCATCTTGAGACCACCTTGCACCATCGAGGCCCGCGCTTCAGTCCGCGAGCTTTTCAAGGATCGCGTCCACCTTCTTCCGGTCGCCGTGTCGGGACCCGGCCCAGCCGAGGATGCGGCGTTAGTAAATTCCCACGAAGGAGAACGCATTGTCAAGGTTCGGACATAGAACCACTCGCTATGCCACCCCGGTTAGGCGTCGGCAGCCTCAAATCAGCGTGAAGCGGTTTGCGGTGGATTTCTTGTGATTGGATCATCGAGCCAGGAGGCCGGCGAGTCGGTGGCGGCCTCGCCCGAAGAAGAAGTGGCGCGAGCCCAAAATGGGGTTCAATCCCCGAAAGGCCTCGCATAGCGTCATGAACCGCGCAATATGGAGGACTCCATTCGGGTTCAGGTGATGAACCTCTCCCCGTAATAATCACGGCAACCCGGACGAGCAGGTGGGGCCGGAAGTCGAAGCCCGTTCGTAGAAGAGCCGCCCGCGAGACTATCTCGCCGTCCTCAGGATCGGGGACCTCGGTCGGCACGTGAACTTCGCCCGGTAGGACTCGGGCGCCGGAGGAAGGAACTCCTTCCTCTCTAGGCCAGATAGCGACCCGCCGGCCGAGTCGCGGGAGTCGGCGACATCTCGAAGTCTTGAAGGAAAGCGAGGAACGCGGCCGAAGCCGGGAAGCTCCTCTTCTTCCCTCGTTTTCTTTCTTCCCTTTTTCCTCTTTTCTGCGAGAATCTGTGAGCAGGAGGCAGGCGCCTACCACGCCACCCACTCCCTTCCTTTATAGGCGCCCGGCGAAACGAGCCAGCGCCTCGCGCCAATCGGCGCCTCCTCACGCAAATCAATGCGATGTAAACCGCCCACTTTCTTGCGCCCGCTTCCCGATGGCACGCGATCCATTTAAATCACTGCGCGTGCGCCTGGCCAGGATGGCGCCCTAGCGCCGCGTCGCCTGACATCGCGAACCTCGCCCGATTACGATGGGCGAGGCGCCCCAGCCAGAAAGGTATGCAAGCGCCATCATTGGGCGCCGACCTCGGGAGAGCAAGCCGCTGTAGGCTCGCACGAGGCGACCGTCTTTGTAGAGGTTCTGACGAATCCAGCTGGAGCAACCGCCCAACGCGTAAAAGAAGCGGCGAGTCGCGATGAGCCCCCGAGGGCCTCGGTTGGGTCGGCGGACGACCCAATCACTGTGACTTCAGCGTCCGAGACCATACCTCACACTCTCGCGGAACTCATCGATGAGTAGCGGCCCCGGCCCTTCCGTGGCCGGACGACCGATAGTCAGGCACGGGATCGAGTAAGGAAGGTTTTATGGAGCGCCCCGGTAGGTCAGGCGCCCTACAGGAGCTCGTCGCTTTGGAAGCGAACCCCTCAAGGGGGGATCGCCAGGTTCCACTCGGATTACCGATAGTAGCTTCATACGAGCCGCAGCGTTCAAACCAGCCGAAGGTAAAGCGCGTCCAGCTCACACGACTCGAGGACCCACGTGCAGTGGCTGCCGGAATCCGGCCAAGATAAACCCCCCGACCGGCTCACGACCATTTCGAGGCTCGAGCTACCACCGCGTCTTCGGCTCTTTGAGTGGCGAACAACGGCGACCGCGACGACAAAGCGTCGCCCGACCTCGGGAGTCCGCTGACCACTTTTCGGCCGGGTAAACCCCCGACCGGCTCCGCGACCATTTCGGGGGCTCGGGCTTCACCAGCCGGGTGCGCTCATGCGCCGGGCTCTTTGAGCGGGCTTGGCCAGACAAGCGGCCCGACCAAAGCGTCGCCGACCTCGGGGGCCTCGCGGCCACTTTTCGGCCGGGTAAACCCCCGGCCGCTCACGACCCGCTCGGGGCTGGAGCTACACCCACCGGGTGCGCTTCATGTGCCTGAGGCTCTTTGGGACAGGCTTGGCCAGGCAAGCGGCCAGACCCCAAAGCGTCGCCGACCTAAAGTCATCGCGGCCGCTTTTCGACGCCAAAACCCCGACCGGCTCACGACCGGCTCGGGGGCTCGAACTACACCCACCAGTCTTCAGCGCGCACCGGGCTCTTTGGGCCGGGCTTGACGACAAGCGGCGGCCGACCAAAGCGTCGCCGACCTCGAGTCCATGGCCAGCTTTCGACCGCGCCAAAACCCCACAGCTCCACGACCCTTTCGGGGGCTCGAGACTACACCCGCCGGGTCTTCATATAGCGCCAAGACTCTTTTCTGGTGGCACGGCTCCGAGCGACCAGCGACCTAGCATCACCGACCTCAGGTTACTTCATGGAGTTAAACCCCAGCGGCTCTCAGGCCGCTCAGGGGCTCGGGGGCTCTTGCGGCAGTACCCATACCATGGGTACCCCCATCAGCCCGGAAGCACGAGCGGGCTGACCTATCCGCAGCGAGCCGGCACCGAAAGATACTTGGGCGCGAAGCGAGCCCGGAGCACATCTTGCGGGCCGACCGGGCGTCGGCCGGTTCCAGATTCGAGGGGAATTCGGCATCGCGCCGACCGCCTAATATTGAAGCTCAAGCTCCTGCCAGAGCGGCCAGGGCTCACGCCGATGTCGCGGCTGCCTTGTGTCTGGCGTTCACGACATCCGTGCCCGGGTAGCGGCTCCTTCCCAAGTGTCGGAAGAGCCATAGAAGTCAAGCCCGAATCCGTCGCTTTGGCACACCCGCAGGAATCGCCTCTCCGAGGCCAAAACAAAGTCAGCGCCATTAAAGCCACCGGTGACAAGAGCACCACGCAACACGCCACCCTAACATTACGCCAAGGCATGCATCTGAGCCACCAGCCACCTCGGGACGGGCGGGGTTGGCCGGACAAAGCACTTGACCTCAAGGCGTGAAGACCCCTCTCCTCGTAGTCTTCCCAACTCCGTGTAACACGCCTCCTCAGTCTATATAAGGAGGCGGGGCCCGAAGGAGGCGCGGAGAAAAAGAAAAGCAGTCCCCTAGTAGCCTCGACTCTCTGGCGAAAACCTCAAGGGATCGGACCGTAGGCCAGTCGCCTCGCTGTACACCCCTTGTCCATCTCCCAAAGATCAATACATTCACACCGCCTGGCGGAGTAGGGACATTCGGCCCGAACCAGTATACATCTTCTGACTCCTTGAGTCGACCATTCGGGGAGAGGGAGCGCGCGACCCCATCCGACCATAAATTCGTATTGCCGGTCCACGAAACACCGACAACTATATATAAGTTACCATAATTAACAATCTCCACATTGACTCATGTCCGTTGAAGTCATCTTGCTTCTCTAAGAACTCGCTCCAAGTTGGCTCTATATTATTTTTTCCTCCCACCTTTGAAAGTGCCCTCACCACAGGTGCTCATGCACATCACCGTAATATGTGTATTGGTATTTGGGTTTGACCCCCCGAACCCTCCATTCGAGAATATTTTCTTTGTGTAGTTTGGTTAACCACACATTCTGTTTCTATAGCCCTCCATACCATAGAATTTTACCATATTTGAGCTCCACCTGCTCGATAGTACATCGTGGTTGGTCCCGTCACGCCTTCCTTCTTCTAATAGCTCTCACATTCACCTTTGCGTCTACTAGATTTTGCGACTGTTTTTGTGGTTCCGCACGTAACATTTGAGATATGATTACTTACCGTTGACGATGCGGTTTCTTTCTTTTGATAAGGATTTTTTTCCCAAATTTCCCATTAATTGCCCTTGTTTTATGTTTACCTATCAATCGGTATCCTCTATTGCTACACATATTTTTATGATCACCTGTCCTTTGCAAGTAACTAGTGTTGCTCCACCTCGAAGTGATACGTCATGACTTTTGAGTTCAAGCGACTTCACAGATGTTATATCCTTCTTTATGCTAGGTACATACTTAACTCCCATCAATGTACAATGTGCTCCATCATACATCTTCAATGTAACTATTCTCACCTCGGTAATTACATACTCTTTGCAACAAACCAAGTGAATAGTTTCATACATCGAGCATAGAGATCATTCATCAAACATCTCTCTCGCTCAACATATATAGAAGCAACAACCTAAATCTAATATTTATTCATGAAAATTACTTGATTGACTGACGACAAAAACCATATTTTCCTACCGCCATTGGAAATTTTTACTGTACTGACCCTCCAAAATTTATTTTTTAAAAAAATGGCCTCAACAACGAAAATAGCCACCTGAGATGACCTGCAGTGGAGTGGGGGCGCTGCAGGCCAGCCTACAGCGGTAGGGGAGCGTTGCGAGCTTCCTACAGCGGAACCCCTTCACTGCATGCAGCCGTTGCTTTTTGTTTTAATTTTTTTAGGCTTGCAGTGGAGTGGCTTAGCTGCAAGCTAATTTTCATTTTTTCATTTTTACTTCGGTTACTTACTTTTTGTTTTGTTAGGCTGCAAGCCGGTTTTTTAATTTTGATTGCTATTTTTTATTTTTATATTTTTATTTCGGTTCCTTACTGAGTGTTCGTTTCGGTATTGCAAATGTCTATGCCACTATCTAAACTACTTTCGGTTTTAATACAACTGCCTTCTGTAACGATCTTTCCAACATTTGTACATGAAATAATGAGACCTTTCATACTTCGCATAAAATAACATGCTAAAAATACATAAATTCATCTCAAATGTACATTCTTTAGCACAAAATAACAGTTACTCAACTAGATAAAATCATCTGAAATCTACTTTCTATAACACGAAATAACAGTTACTCAACTGGACTGAATCATTTGAAATAACCGGATGAATTTCCTTGGATCCACTAGAGAGTGGAGCCCGACCGGGAGCCTGTAGCGCAACCGATCCGCTGCAGGAGCGCAGGTCACTTGTAGTGCACAAACCTCGCTGTAGGCGCCTGATGGGGGCCATTTGCGAGCGGGGAAAGTAACGAGGCTATTTTCACAAAAAAAAATTATGGGGCCAATACAGTAATCATTTTGAAAAAAAGCAACTGGAAAAAAAATAAAAACAAAAAAATAGCAATCAAAATTAAGAAAACTGACTTGCAGCCTAAAAAAATAAAAAGTAAGTAACCGAAGTCCAAAAATAAAAATAAAAATTGGCTTGCAGATAAGCCACTCCACAGCAAGCCTAAAAAAAATAAAAAAAAAGCGACGACTGCATGCAACGAAGTGGTTCCGCTTTAGGAAGCTTGCAGCGCTCCCCTACCGCTGCAGGCTAGACTCAAGGGGCTATTTTCGCTATTTCTCCCGTGTTGAGGCTATTTTTGAATAAAATAATTTTTCGGGGGTCAGTACAGTAAAAATTTCCCGCCAGTGAGCATGCACCCCTTATTTGCTTCAAACTCGGACAATTCTTTATCATATGATCTTTCTTATCACATAGATAATATAAACGTGTGCCCTTACTCTTGCCTTTCTTCTTCATTTAACTCTTGATTTTGCCTGCAATACCTAGTGCAGACAATACTTGATCACTGAGAATGAAGATTCTGATGGCTTTTCAAGGACTCCATCTCCAATAGATATTAACTGTCTCGTTGAAATTGAGAGTGATTTTCTTGACAAGAATGTTCATTACCATTTGCTCCCAAGATGGTGGTAGATATGGTACCAATATGATGAATTTATCGTTCTTCTCAATTTTCTCATCCACACTAACAAGTTGTGTGATAAGCTAGTTGAAGACATCGAGATAGTCAACAACCCATGTACCTTCCTCCATATACAATCTATATAGTTGTCGTTTCAACACCCACCGGTTTGTCAGCGACTTTGCCCTATATAATTCTTCTATGTCCATCTACAATTTTTTCGGTGAATTCTCTTTAATCGCCTTTACCTCATCGGAGAGACGTAGACGGATTGTACTGATAGCCTTTCGTTCTATCACCCTTCTGTCTTCTTTGGATGTCTTTTCCGATTTATCATATTCAAGAGCTGCGATTAATTCTTACTAGACAAGGACTTTCTTTACCACACATTGCTACACGCTGAAATTTCTTCCGCCGTCAAATTTCCCTACTTGGTTCCACATCGTCGACATCGATCTTGATTTTGCGCCACATGTCGCTTTACTGACCTTCTCATAAATTTGATTAATCCGACCTTGGTTCTGATACCACTTGTTACACTCTGATACCTCTTCTTATGCGCAGCAGCCCCCGAATTAGATCATCGTTTTGTGAGATACGGCATGAGTGTGTAAGGTCTCAAGAACGATATTGATGGATTTTATAGAGATAATCAAAATAATGATGTTAAAGCAACTACAACAGAAGATGAAAATTTGATGAAACTGACCGTAAATTTTTATATGTGATTGCTCTGTAGCTGTAGTCTCGTGATGTCGTGGGTTTGTTCTCGATTTTTTGTCTTTTCGGGACCACTTGCGCGTTGTACTTAATTGTGTATGGCCGTCATCAAGCGAAGCTAAATACGTCCGAACAAATTAAAGCAGGTTGTTTATACGTATACATGTGAACAATTCATACAGTAGTTGTAGCTTGCGCCGAGAGGCAAGTTTGATCGATCCCGTCGTGTCACACACGAGGGAGTAAGACATGCACGTCGCTTTAGCCTTTTTAGTTACAGCAATGTGGAAGCGCGAGTGCACGACAGTGATCGTGATCGTCTTCATGCATAAATAATAACTGACCTTTTGGCCATTTCAAAAAGCTATATCTTGGGATTACATCACAGCGCAATACCGCTGCATAGACACATAAATATGAGACGCTGCAGCACATTGGTTTGAAACATTTGATGCGCTGAAATGTCTGTGTTTGGGCCTAATCAATTATTCCCTTTGTTCTTGAATAGATGTTATTCTACTCCCCCCAAGTATATCTGTAAAAGTGTATATTACCCCTATGCATTGCATCTTTGAATGGTATGTATTACTTTAGTTTACGATAGCAAATGATATTGCAAATAGCTAAAGGGAGATGTACAGGAGAAAAAATAGAAAAAAAATACCTCCAAATTATAGAATGAAAATTAGAATGATATGTATTCCGAAATGATGAGAGTAGATATTATTAACTGGTTTGGTGAGTGGAGTGTAGATAAGATTAACTGGTTTGGTAAGTGGAGTAGCCAAGTGTGACTCGAGCAAGGCCAATACACGGGCGTGGCCGTGGGGGATGGATTTAGAAACTACCGTGGATTTTAGCCTGTGGTATGGACCATGCGTGGATTTGGTAATGGTCGGTGCTAAATGTGGCCGTGCCCTTTGGGTAAAGGGCTGAGACGTCAAACTTTCTTATATTTGTCGAAAGATATAACAAAATTCCAAACCACGAGTCGTTAGCTATATTACTAACATAAACAAATGATGGAAAAAAGTAACCTAAACAATTTTCTTGAATGGAAAATTGCAGAGAGAGAGAGAGCGAGAGAGAGAGAGAGAGAGCATTGGCCCGATATATCCTCGTACATTAGGCTTTTTAACCATATTTTAGCCCAAACACGTCAGCCCAAGATTTCAGCAAACTGAGGCCACAGTGAGGAACAACTAATTATTGTGCTTAAACCTACTAAAAAATGTGTGCTAAAAACCGTACATGTGCTACAGCATTCAAGTACTGGTACATGTTGCTGACCATCAAGTCGGTTGATCTGATTTGTCAGCAGACAATGACTAACATCTATTGTCTAGCTCAAACTACTAGGGAAAATACGAACGATCAACCATGTAAGCCCATTGCAATGTTCAGTCGCCGGCAGACTAGCACAAGACAACGGCATGCAGAATTTACACATCGTTGGTGTGGTAATGCCTGGACTCGTGCTTATGTAGCTCGTACCGCGCATGCAGTCCCGGGAACAAGTGCTGGATTATACTCCAGATTTCCCGTGTTTGCCTTGGCCTCTAGCCAGTGCTCTCATCACGCAGACGACGATCATTCCGTTTCTTATGATTATTGAGACCAAAATGCGATACCGATGAGCCGTCCTCGCAGCAGCAGATGCAGATTCAATTAGGGTGTGTTTGGTTGCTTGTATGGTGTCTGAATCGTATGAGTGGATGCAACTGTATCTGTTAGACACATGTTTGGTTTCCTGTTCATCCTGGCCAGGTGAATGCAATTGCACCCACTCATACAGGATGGAGAAAACACAGAAATTGGACTTCTCTCTAATGCAGGCCCGTGAGATGCACAAACAAGCAACCAAACAACTTAACTTGCATCCACTCAGTCAGGCCAAGGCTAGCCTGGATGGCTCATACGAAACAAGCTAGGATGATGCAAGTAACTAAACACACCCTTAGTGTTTGTACGCCACTGCCCTGCTCGCTTTGTTTGTTTTTTTGAAAAAACGGCAGGAGCTCTGCCAATTCATTAGAGATTGAAAAAGAAAACGTATATAAAAGGGAAAAGGTGAAAGACAGATTACAGAAGGTGGTTACAACGAGACAAAACTGCCAAGGGACAGCCCTTAGGAAATGGGCGTCCGGGCAAAGGCAAAGAGGTTAACGTCCCTTTGTTTGTAACTTGGCATTTCCCTAATCCACAAGCTGCACTGCACTGCACAGCACTGCACTGCACGCAACTAACGTATCTAGGTACTCTTCCCAATCCCACATCAATTGCATTGCACTGATGTCCTGCTCCTAATTAAGAACGCACTTGTACTTAAGCTCTTGGTTAGTGCAGCCTATAATGCTCCAGTCGCCTATAAATAGGAGGCCGCCCCATCAGATCACCACAAGTGCAAACGTGCAACAGAACAGCACCTCCCCTGTCTCGGGTAGCTAGCCGCTCCCCTGTTTCTGCTCTGTTTCACTTACAGTCTCACGGAACAACAACAAGAAGAAGATACCGTAGGGTTCATTGACCATGGTGGCGATAACGGCGCCCAGCTCCATCGACCAGATCCCGCTGGTGAGGTGCCCCAAGGCCAATGCGGGCCCGCCGGCCGCCATCCCGGCCATCGACCTGTCGGCGCCGGGCGCGGCGATCGCTGTCGCGGACGCGTGCTGCAGCCTGGGCTTCTTCAGGGCGACCAACCACGGCGTGCCGGCGCGCCTGGCTGAAGCGCTGGAGGCCCACGCCATGGCGTTCTTCGCGCTGCCCCAGCAGGACAAGATGGACATGTCCGGCCCCGCCCGCCCCTTCGGCTACGGCAGCAAGAGCATCGGCCCCAACGGCGACGTCGGGTGGCTGGAGTACCTCCTCCTCTCCGTCAGCACCAACGCCGTCCCCGGCCTCTCCCTGCCACCCTCACTCCGGTAAATCCACCAGCAACACCATTACTTCTCTGCCCATGATCCATGTATCAATCATCAAGAACGGTCGCTGAGCATCGATGCATGCATGTGCATGATGCAGGGTGGCGCTGGAGGAGTACACGCGGGCGGTGCGGGAGGTGGGCGGGCGGGTGCTGGAGCTGATGGCGGAGGGGCTCGGGGTGGGGGAGGAGGACCGGACGGTGCTGCGGCGGATGGTGGTGGGCAGGGAAGGGAGCGACGAGATGGTGCGGGTGAACCACTACCCGCCCTGCCACCTGGGGCCGGGGCGGGACTGCGGCGTGACGGGGTTCGGGGAGCACACCGACCCACAGATCATCTCCGTGCTCAGGTCCAACCGCACCGGGGGCCTCCAGATCAAGCTCAGGGACGGCAGGTGGGTCCCCGTGGCCCCCGACCCAGAATCCTTCTTCGTGAACGTCGGAGACTCACTGCAGGTGCCACTACTCAATCTCCTTTACTGATGGCTTTCTTTAGGTAGCTCCTCGTCTTTCCTCCTGTGATCGATCAACGCACGCGTGCAACCAAACCAAGCGTGCAGTGCAGTGCAGTGCATGCATGCCTTCGCGCATTATTTGGTTGGTGTTTATCGTGCAGCACGAACCTATCGTTCCTCCATTGAAGCGGTTGAAGATTTTACATGCACGAAGTGAACCCATCCATGCAAAAGTTCGCATGCAGTGCTAGCATAGTGGCTTAAATTGACGTGAGATTGTGTTGAGCTGTAGGTGCTGACGAACGGGCGGTTCCGGAGCGTGAAGCACCGGGTGGTGGCACCGGACGGGAAGCAGTCGAGGCTGTCCATGATCTACTTCGGCGGGCCGGCGGCGACGCAGCGGATCGCGCCGCTGCCGCAGGTGATGCGGGAAGGTGAGCAGAGCCTGTACAGGGAGTTCACGTGGGGCGAGTACAAGAAGGCCGCCTACAAGACCCGCCTCGGCGACCACCGGCTCGGCCCCTTCGAGCTGCCCGCCGCCAAATCGCCCAAAGAACCGGCCGCAAATAGCGGCGATCAGCACTGCAGCAACAGCACCTGCGTGCAGCCGCAGCAGCAGCTGGCACAAGTGTACTAGCTAGCTAGGCTCTCCTACATGTGTTCCTGCACCCTGATCGATCTCTCCTTTTGATTAATCCATATCTGGTAACTAAAGGGTGGTGTTACCTTGGCCTGCTTGGCCAGCCTTGACTGGCACTGGCCCCTGCCTCACTGCCTGTCTGCCCCTGATGTTCTGCCTGCTGCCCACTTTGTCCTGGTTTTTTTCCCCCACTCAAACTTCCAGCAGTAACGTAGCTGCAAATATGCTGCCCCTTTTGTTGCTAGATTTTAACGGCCGGACAGGCAGGTGATAGCTTGCTTACTTATCGGTAAATAGGCAGCTTAAGTAGCCTGTCTGTAGGTAAGGTAATTGTACGTGTTTGTGTATGCCTTGGACAAATTAAATGGCAACATTGTAATGAAAGTGTTTATATATGAAAGATCGATCAATCTGCCTTTAATCTCGGAGGATTCCGTGCTTACTTCTTCTATACAATCCAGTGTTGTCATTGATCGACGGAAGACTGTTTGGTTTGATCACAAATTTGCCAAACTAAACCTTACAAAAGTTTCGCATGCTAACATTTGGTCGCTAAATTGGTTGCCAATGCTTTACCTAAAGTTTAGCAAGAAAATAAACTAGAGAGTTATGGGAGAAGGAGAAGATAATGTTATCAAAATTTAATTACAAACCAAATGCTTATTAAATTTAATTAATATTATTTAAATTTAGTAAGATAAACTTTAGCAACCATTGTAAGCAAGGAAACAACCCCTAAATTCACGTACGTACTCCTGTGTCCGAATTCACGGATCCGATCGATCCACGCTAGGCGGGGCATCTGTTGATGACTGGATGCAAGACTGACTGGCTAGTAGGGGACGGGTAGAGACACCGCCGCTTGAGCCGCGCGTCGCCCGTGTCTCCATCGTTTAATTTCACTCCGCTTTCTTCTTGTAGGATAAACTTTCCCCGACCAAACGAGCAAAAAAAGGAACTGCGTGCCATCAACTCTGCTCGGACTTTGCTAGTCACTACTCCTGTACGTTCTGCAGATTCTCTAGTTTCGGTCATACAGATGCAGATGGGCTCTGTAGTAACGTCGGTTCAATCTCGTGCTGTCACTTCGAAAGGTAACGGCCGTTCAACAAAGTGGGAGAGAACATTAGTGTAGTATCTATACGTAGGCACGTAGCTAGGCAGCAACTCATCATACGTACGTAGGACTTTTAATTAACCTATCCACGACCACACCGTCATTTGACACCGGACGACGCAATCAGTTAATCACGGAGGTTGCGTTTGCGTTGCTTTCTAGTTTCGACCGGATAAGATCGTGCTCAAATGTATTGTCCGAGTGGCAATAGAAGAGTGATCGATATACTGTGTACTGTACTGCCATGGGGAAATACGCAGTAGTACTATGCTGCGATGCGTTTAGCACGTACCGTGGATGCACTGCCATCTGTTTCCTCTAAGCAGTTTGCTGGCTAGCAATGCAACTACTTAACCCCTCGCGGCAGCATCCAAACAAAAACACAAGGCTCCCATTGGCGCACCACTCTCCCATGAATTTTGCAGGAAAACCAGTTAGAGTGGATGTTTTCCTTTCTCTAAAAATCGTATAGAATTCTTGTGTTTCAAACCTTTTCTTTTACCTTTTTTTCCCCTTGGCTATATGTGCTCTTGGGCTCTTTCGTATATTCTATAACCATATGTTCAACTTTTCATGAAACAATTTATTGATAATTTGTTCTTTAGTTTTTAACTACTACTTCTTCTTTGCGAGGTTACTTTTTAACTTCTCTTAATGCGAACACATAACGAAACACACCCGAGCAATACTTCTATGCCTTTTTATCTCAATATAAGTTACATAAATTTTAAAACAAGCGAAAAGGTAAGTAATTATCATCTCCTCTTCATTCATACTTTAATATTTATGCACTTTTAAGGGGAAAAAGACATAGAAACGCCTCTTAACACACCCTTAAAATAGTAGTATATATAGTCGCAAATCAAACCCTCAATTTGGTCCAAAAATTTATGCACCCAACTTGTAAGTTGTAACTTTGTAAGGAAACCCTCCTTTATACACACACATTTATATATACACAGAGAGAGAGAGAGAGAGAGAGAGAGAGATCAGCACAAGAATTCGATAAACACAGACACAACATACTTGTGAACAGGGCTGTTAAGAAAAGGCCGAGGAGAGAGAGGAGCCGCTTGAGATCGGCTTGCTCTATGCTTGATTCTATGCTTGATTCGAGCTCCACACAAACTGAACTCAAGCTTGATTCCATACTTGCGAGCTTCATTGATGCGAATTTGAATAGTTCGTGAGTCTGGCAAATTTGCGAATCACTTGTTCAATATTACTACATGTTAACTCTTACTAAGCTTACACGAGCTTGAGCATTTTTTTATTATTGAAAAATAGTGCATTTTAAATTATTTATTATTACTAAACTTACTCGATCTGAGCTCAAGCCTACTCGAATTTGGATTAGATTCAGACTCAAACCCTAACTCGAATTCGATTGGAGCTTTTACCGGGTTTTAAGCCTCGCTCAAGTCCGACTTATTTACTGGTTACTTGTGAACCCATGTCTGACATGCATGCATGTGGTTGCCGCCTTTATACATGCAGGCTTTTCTCTCTATACGCACCCGGCACTCATGTGCTGCTGCTACTACTTTTGCTGGGTCACCTAGGTTTTGCCAGCTTATGAGTTAAAACTTTCGACTTGTGAAGGAGATGCGTGCAGCTGCTGCCTGATGGACGTTATTGCAGGTACAAGATAGTGGTACTAGATGCTGCCACAGAAATAGTAGCTAGCAAGCACGCACGAATTTGTTCCGTGGGATGAATTCACTCGTGTTGCTAGCCGGCCGGGGATCTAAAGAGAGGGCAAATCACGCCACTTGACGCGCGGAAAGTGTCCATGGGCTAATCAAGTGGCACAGTACAATCATATATGTATCGGTCGTCGGTGTTAGCGACATAGGCTCCGGCCCCGACCACCGGCTAGCTACTCGCCTAGCTAAAGGGACCAGCTAGTGTCTAGCGAGTACTGGCTACTTAGCTAGGTAGGGGAGAGCGAGCGCGGCCGCGCGGCATGGCGACCTCGATGGATGATCACATGCCAATGCCATACGTACGTACAGCCTCGCGCGCGGTCCCGCGCGCGCGTACGCGGCCGGGACACTCGGCCGTCGCATCGTTCGCCCGCCCGGGACACACCACGTACGTACGCGCGCTGCCTCTCGTTGATTATCACGCGCGCGCGGCTGAGGCACGTACTCCAGCCGGTTTCCGTGCTTGATTAATTAGTGGCCAAAACGCTGGGACGTACGCGCGCGAGTGCGATCTCCTGGCACCGGCCGCGGGAGCATAGAAAGCGGCCTGGGAATAGGAAAAGACGTGCGTGCGTACGTACGTCGCTCAGGGCCGGGGCTCTTCACGCGCGTTCTATTCGAATCAGCGCACGCTGTGCATACGTGCCTCATCTGCCCTGATTCCCTACGTACCGCGTCTGCTTAATTCGTTGGCTTCCGCGGAAGCACGGGTCGGTGCATATCTATTTTTTTTTTTTTTTTGTTCTAATATCTATCCAGCTTTTAAAAAGAAAGACGTAGAAACACCTATCGATTTTTCTTCCTAATAATTGAAATCTAGAAAATCATAAGTTAGTCCACAAAGTGGACACAGATTTACGGATGAGGAAAAACGTGGAGCTGGACCGCGTCCAATGTTGGACGCAGGTGTGGATTGTGTCCACCCAGGTGTCCACTTCCTAATTTCTGAAGCCTTCTTTTATCTAACCTCTTAAAATATGTTTTTTTTTTCAAATCTATCTCCTTTCAAACACAGGAGCGTAGCCATGCGCCCACCTCCTAATTCGGGAAGCCTTCTTTTATCTAGCCTTTTAAATTTTTTATTTTAAATCTAGCTTCTTTCGAATACAGGAGCGTAGCAAGTGATACGTGTCGTATGCCGCTGTTTTTGCTATCGGGAATAAGATTAATTTTATAAATTCATTCTCATAAAAGCTATATTTGCACCAAAAAAATAGTATAATCAATTATTCCCAAAAGAAAAGGGTACGTAGACTTCTGAACCATCAGACGGCGGTAAATCCAGTGCCGGAGGAACCAGCGGCGACGCTTATTTGCAGCCGTCGCCATCTGATCTTCGCCCTTCATGCTTCCACTATACAATACAGCTTGGCTAAGTTTTAGGATATTACTTAGTTTCTACTCCCGTTCGTAAAGTACTTTTGTTTTGTTCTACTGAGAAATGCTTTTTAAGTAGTAACATTCAATGATGAATGCCGTAGAGTTCAACTTGGAGTACATATATATTAAGCTATAAAAATTCTACATGTTACAAACTCAATCAATTATTTGATAATTAAACTAGTAAACTACTCTAGTTCATGTGACTAAACTTGGCGATGTTGAACCTTCTATGCAGGTTATTAATATCGCTACAGTCAGAGGGCTTCACTGATTCGTTACGGATGTGCTACCAAGTTTCCAAACTTTGACAGAAAGACAATGGATGGTTTTGCATTCCATGTTTTGTCAATAATTATACTCGTTGGTTCTTTTGACTAATTGTATATATTTAGAGCTGAAAGAGATCTATGTGTGTGAATTCACATTACTGCTATATACAATGTTCAGCTAACGTTAAGTTCAGGTTTCTTGTGTGTTATACTGGAAGTTCAGGTTATCAAAATTAGGAAATGCTAAAATTTCAGATCAGATATATCATATGTGTGTCATTATGTGTGGTTTTAGCTCAGATTCTTGTACACGTGAAGATCCATAGTTGATTTTTTATAGATGTCAATTTTCCCAAAAAAAAAAAGGTGATTTTTAAAAAGGAACAGTGTACTCAACACATGCTATTCATTTCAGGTTAATAACATTCCAACATATGCTAGAAGATTATCATATTTTAATGCACCGCCTGCAAACACCAATAAGAGATTAATAACTCGTGCTAGCTGTCGAGAATCTACCCAACCAACGAACACAAATTGCATGGTGTGTACTTCTCGTGTTGATTGAACGATGGTCATGGGCGTTTTTCATCCTTGGTTCTGCTTTGATTGAGCATGAGGGCGCTGCAGTTCAGCATCTATGACTGGACGTCCTTCCCAATGTCATCCTGGGGTGGACGCCACTCCTAACGTCGACTGGATGATATTCTCTTGAGCGTCGATCCTTCCTGTATCCGTAAATTTGAATCTAGTTTGCTTACCTTTGTGATTCTCGGTTTATTATTTACTACTGATAAAAAAATTTGGTTCAG
This sequence comes from Rhipidocladum racemiflorum, assembly GCA_036346355.1. Taxonomy (NCBI): domain Eukaryota; kingdom Viridiplantae; phylum Streptophyta; class Magnoliopsida; order Poales; family Poaceae; genus Rhipidocladum; species Rhipidocladum racemiflorum. Next base: position 2,544,945 of record CM070578.1, read on the forward strand.
CTCGTCGATCGGTCATCTAATATCTAGCGCGCGGTTACGCCTTTCAAGGTCGTTTCTTTGGCAATGTACCTGCAGCCTCACCACTTGATCAATTTGCATTGGCAATGTACCTGCTGTCAAATAACTCGTGCTGTCGATCGATCGAGGATCTACCCAACCAACGAACACAACTAAAAACAAGAATAAGCGTACAATTACACAATATAAAAGTAGAAGATACAAATAGACGGTCGATGTAGAGATAGCAATCCAGCGATCTTCTTTCTTCTAACAATTTTTAGTACAAATTACAGCAGCCTCTCCTCATATTTATAGCCTAAGATTCCTCAGATTGGGACATGCTTGTCTTTCAAGCGACAGGCGGAGGCGGCGGTGCGCGTGGTCACCGAGGACAGGCGGCGGCGACATGGGTGCGTACGGGCGCACACAGCAGCGAGCGACGGTGGCTTCAAGCTGAGGTCCGGCGGCGTTGTGAGGCAAACAAGCAAGCGGAGATCGGTGGTGCTACAGCGCTGGTGGGGGCGGAAACAACGATGAGCCTGGAGCTACGTACAGCGCACACAGACAGTGAGCATGGCAACGGGTGCAGAGCGCGCCGGTGGAGTCGGTGCGGCGATACGGCATCGACCTGGCGGTGGCGGCGGACGGAGATGCTTGGTAGCGTACCGGCCGTGGTGGGTAGAGATGCGCCGGCAGGCTGGCCGGCGTTCAGGAGGCATGGTGGCGTGCGATGCCAACGTGCATGGCGAACGCAGCTGCTAGTGGCAGCGCCCTAAAGGTGCAGCGGCGGCGGCGTGCTGGCCGATGCCGATGTACGTGGGTGCGCGTCCTGACGTGACGAATTTGCTGGCTTCCAGTGCATGTTGCATGATAATTTGAACCGAGGAAAACCGGGGAATGTATCTAGCTACGGTTCGCACGCGGCCGATGAAATCTCATATTTTGACCATCCTGGTACACATGTCGCGTAGGGAGAAGTGAGTTGCTAACTCATCGGTTGAGTTAATCAAGGATAAACCCCAAGACAGGACCAATCTCGAGAGCACATCGATTCATACAAACTAAACAAGCAGCTAGAAACGATTTACTAGATTGATTCTTGCAACTAGAAGATGGTTGACGAGATGAATATTATGACATACCATGGCCTGTAGAGCAATCGATGCTGATGACGTGTTAAATAACTAATGCCGTCGAGCAATTCACACAATCAATTAACACAACTAAAAGTAAAAAAACAAACAATAGCATAATTAGATGGCGCAAAGAAGAACAAATAGACACGATAGAGACAGTAATCCAACGATCTTCTTTATTTCAATAATCTTATATATTATTGTACAAATTACAGTAGCTTCTCTCTAATATTTATAGCCTAAAATTTCCTTTGACAATTAAGTTTAAAACCACCGGAGCCCAGAGCACCGGCGTGCCCCGTTGGAGGGGACCTCGGTTATTTAACAGAGAAGTTGAAAAATATCCGGAGGTTACTATTATGACCAGAGCCATATTTTTTTTGTATTGAGCACGATCAATGCTAGAATTAACCTGCCCGTTCTAATTTGATGCGCTTCACTTCTCGAGTCCTTGGTAGGTTTCTTTCAGGACCTGCTCGAAATGTCTGCCCTTGTTTCTCACTCTCTTTTCTAGTGTCCGCATGCTTACAAGTACACAAGCCTAGCTAGATATACTCCCTCCAGTTTGATAATAGATGTCATTTTGGACATCGACACGGTCTTCAAAACACAATTTTGACCGCAAATTTTTATTATAATATATTTATAAAACCCAATAAAATTATAATATTATGAAAGTACTTCTTGAGACAAGTCTATACATATAATTTTCATATATCTAATTTAAATATTTAAAAATATATCGATAGTCAAAGTTTTAAAAGTTTGACCATCACTGTGTCCAAAATGACATCTATTATTAAACTGGAGGGAGTATGTGCGAGGTGGTGCGAGCGTTTCTAGCTGGATTGTGATTTCGCGTTCTCCAAATTTGAAGAGACCTTTTCTGGACCGGATATTCATATATCCGCCTCCAGTTTTGCATCAATGCGTGCAGCTCTTTAATAAGTTGGCAAGCAGGCAATGCAATCCGGAAGCAACTTGTACTGGTCAAATGGCACCATGCATGCATGGTAGCGTCAAAAATGGTTACTAGCAACGAGTCACATGGGAATAAAACTGTTTCCTTTGCGTCATTATTGACGATGGACCAGGCAGAGGCCCACAGCCCCCTCTCTGGGGAAGATTCATTTGTCCACCAAACACGAATTTGGGAGGATAGGTCAGGCGAGTCATTGCCACGCTTCCCCTGTCATATGATTTGATCGAAAAGGGAGCGACAAACTTGCATGATTAAGCTGGTCTCCAAAACCATGTAGGATTCTGTCTCTGAATAGTCCATGCATGCCACGTCCTTTTTGTTAGGAAACTCAGCCCAGGAAAGCACATATGGACTCTTACCTATACACTCCCCTTATCGAAACCTTAGCTGTAGGTTATAAATAGGAGGCAGGGGTTACCCCATTGTACAGATGCAAGTATAATAAAGCAGAGTAGTTCCTCCTCATATTCTGTGTTTCTCCACTTTTAGATCTATCAGGCAAGACCGGACTATTCGATAGTGAGGTTATCTAACACTTTTCATGTAGAAATCCCCCGTTTGTTTAACGAAATACAAGGAAAACACACGCACGCATAACACATGTACACATATACCAGTGTGTCCCTTAGCATATAACTTACGGCTAGAAAAATGAAGATCGAGAATAACTCTATAACTTCAAAAAATTCCAATTGAAATATACCTATTTATTTGTACATATCACTACTACAGAAATGGCTTCCAGAAGCGGTTCAAAACCACTTCCAGAAGCGGTTCTACAACCGCTTCTAAGCAACCGCGAGTGATACCCCGAAGGGTATCACAAGCGGTTGCTAGAACCGCTTGTGGTGGTCTTACACCAAGCGATAAAAGACTACCAATAATATCGTGGGAATGGGATTCGAACCCACGACCAGCACTCCATCCTCGTGACCCGCTTCATCCATCTAGCCAACCCACCCACGCGTGCTCTCTGATAGAATAGGACACGCATTCCTTTTATTATTTCTAAAACTGGGCTTTTACAAGTGGTTCGTGACACGAACCCCTTCTGAAGGGGGTCTTTAGAAGCGGTTCGTGTCACGAACCCCTTCTAAAGCCCCACCTTTAGAAGCGGTTCGTGACACGAACCCCTTCTAAAGCTTTAGAAGCGGTTGGGGACACGAACCGCTTGTAAAGATCTCTAGAAGGGGTTCGTGCCACGAACCCCTTCTAAAGGTGGGGGCTTTAGAAGGGGTTCGTGCCACGAACCGCTTCTAGAGATCCCCTCCGGCCTGTTGCCACGAACCGTTTCTGGTGTGAGCATTACAACCGGTTCGCGCCAAACCGTTTCTAATAGGCCGCTTGTGATGCCCGGTTTTGTAGTAGTGTATGGATAACAGGATTTGAATCCTATAGACAAAATCATGCACCACGGCCCCATCACTTGTTACCAATGTCTTATCTAACGTCGAACCTCACATCCGACGAGTAAAAATCTTTGGGCAGATCCAACATACCTTAAATTTTATGTGGAATCGGCATGCGTGACATGTATCTACTGGGCATGACATGACCCGAGATTTCAGTTCTGGAGTATTATTTCTGCCTCGTCTTTCATTTCGTTTTCTTTAATCAAACGAGATTGCTCATGTCCTAATAGCTAGCTAGGTGTCTTCGGTTTGTTCAGTGGGTTTCTTTACAGCAGAAATGGCCTTGGTGATATGGAGTGCAAAGCTTGTGATGAAAACTTGAAAAATCGAGTGCAAAGCTGCTAACCGTACTTACACTATTAAGTGATATGGAGTTGTCCGATCTTTACAACGTAAAATCAAGATAACTTACGCAATTACTTAATAAATATTAGCTAATCTTTCGTAGACAGATGCAATGGGCTTGCAACTCTTTTATTTGCCAAGTTTGACGGCTAGATTAAACTGATCTAGAAGCGGAATTAGAGTCTATCCCCAAATAGATTTATGTAGAGCTCGTTAATTCTAAGCTTTCCAGAAAGGACAAGAACAACAAAATCCAAGTTAGTATGCGAAAGTTATGAGCAAAACACTGAGCTAGACATAATCGAAAGATTAAATCTACGTGAAGTAAACGGCGATTAGCATATAAACAATGATTCTAATGGATCAAAACCTAACTAAACACACTAAATAACCAAATGAAACTATGGGTTAAAATTTTTGTGCAGCAATTTTTTATTGTAAGATAGAAAAAAAAACTAATCTAGGGATAAATAATCCTACCATGTTAACCCAACGCTCTGATACCAAGATGATACGGGGTTTGCCCGATCTTTATGGTGTATGATTTGGATACTCGCATGCTCTCTTGATGAACACTAGCTAATCTCCCACCGCCAGATGTAATGGGCTTGCAACTCTTCGATTTGCCAAAATCACATGTGTGTTGAACTTCGCGGACACCGAGTGAAGTATATCAATCTTCTAATTTCCAGTGGAAATGTAGAATGATCTTTGGAAGAAGTCGTTGTTGACACCAAGATTTGGCGGTTTTAGTCGATTGGATAGAAATGGCCGATTTGGTAGTTTTTTTTTTGCCGATTTGGAAAGATAAGGATATATATATATACGTGGCCAAGGTTAACAATCGGTTTAGGTAGGAGTTTATTTTTGGAGATTAAGGACGGTATGTGTTTCTGCAGAGTTGAAAAAAGATACGATCAGCCTAAATGCTATAAAAGGATCGACAGGTAAGACAATCAGACACACAATCAACCAAACAACCAATCTACTTTTCATTTTTTTACTGTTCGTCAACTATGAGTAGAATTTTAGATTTGTAACCTTTCCTCTATAATTCGCTTGATCAATAAAGTTATGCACCACCGATTATTAATTTTATCGACTTATGCCAACTCAAGTTCGCTTTTTCTTCAATTTTGTTGCACATTGCCTTTTTCGAGAAAAAATGGTCTTTATCTCTATCTAATCAACTCAATTAGGATGATTAGATATATCGGTTACTTTTCATCAAAATCGGTTCGAACGGCTAACTGGACTAGATCGTTGTTGAAATATTAGATTGGCTTAACGGCCGATTGAATTATATATTATCCTCTTGCCGATTGCAGGATCAAATCAGCTGGCATGCCCGCACCCAAAATTAAACCCAATGTTTGCATGTGCTGATTGCTGATCAATCCTTCGTCATGTTTTTTTTGGCGTCAACACACTTTTGGTATGCCCAGTGAGATCTGATTGGACGACAATGTCCTCTATTAAAAAGTCGATCCCCCCATCTGATATCAACCCTGAAGTGATAATCATCCCTACGTTGGACGATTTGACACCGGAGTAGAAAAAAGAAATTGAAGATCAGAAGGTTGCGTTTGAGCAGATGACCCGATGCGACGTTACGCAAAAGTTTGCATTGCCGACGGTTAGCATCGGTGGGAAGGGGACTCTAGATGATACTGAAAAGCACAAATAAACCGATATATGTCCGTTCAGGCAAAGTTATCATATATGATTAATCAATCTATACATTGTGCTCTCATCAACCAGTCAACGGATTTAGTAACTACCATTAAGCCAATGATAGCCAACAGCGTCAAAGAAGTCGCGCAAGAGCTGATGTCGGTTGCGACCCTGTTCGATCCCTTGCAATCTCTACCGACATACCCAGTCTACTCCATTGCTCAGAACGTCCAGAATGTGAAGCCTACGGTCGATCCAAAACCATCGGCTACTATCCCTGCTTTAGCGCCAACACAGCCGACCGTGGTCTTGCCACGGAATCCCGGTGCAAGCAGGATTACACATTACCAGGCTTACACAGATTACTCCAAATTGGGTTACTAGCCTAGTTAATTCCATTCGCTCCATTTTACGTTTGTCCCAAATTGGTTGTTCAGCCGATCAAAACCCAGGTGTACCCCCCGCTACAACACCAACCTGAGTGGCATAGGCTAGAGAAACTGATTGGGCCAAAGCTATTAGTACCGTCCTGAGAGACCAATTTGGCATTCAACCGAAGGGGCAGACCATCGACTATAGAAAGTTGTATCCTAATTATATTGATTGGATTCCATATCCTAATAGCTATAGGGTTCCCGATTTTGCTAAATTTTCAGGGGATGATTCCACGACAACATTTGAGCACATCGGACGCTTTGTTGCACAATGTGGAGAAGCAGCACATTCTGATGGGCTGAAGGTGAAATTGTTCCCATTGTCCTTGTTTGGGGCAGTTTTCACCTGGTTCATAAAAGTTGCCCCCAAATTCGGTCAATATTTGGGTCGATTTGGGAAGCCAATTTCATGAGTACTTTTTCTGTGGGAGCTTAGAAGTAAGGATATCAAATATAATCTTTGTCCGACAGATGTTTGGGGAATCATTAACAGGTTTGTCGGCGTATTCTACACCAGGGTACCCACTCCCTCGCACTAAAGAAACGGTCAACGGACGGGCAGGGCGCGTCCGGGCCCACCGCCGCAGCGAGTGGTAGGGCCCCAGGGTGGTCGCCCAGTGGACACGTGGCGTTCAGGTCAGGCCACTGGGCGCCCAGGAAGGTGATCGCCCAGTGGACACGTGGCGATCAGGCCAGGCCACTGGGTGCCCAGGGAGGTGGTCGCCCGGTGGACACGTGGCGTTCAGGCCAGGCCAGTGGGCGCCCAAGGAGGTGGTCGCCCAGTGGACACGTGGCGATCAGGCCGCGCCACTGGGCGCCCAGGAAGGTGGTCGCCTGGTGGACACGTGGCGATCAGGCCACGCCACTGGGCGCCCAGGAAGGTGGTCGCCCAGTGGACACGTGGCATACAGGCCACCCCACTGGCGCACCACTCCCAAGGCTGCAGTACCGGGATCAAGGGTATTTAATGCGAATCGTTCGCATTAAATGCAAAGCGTTGAAGATACAGTAAGGCGGCGCGCCTTCCCCAGGCGCGTAATAATTACGGGTGACGTCATGGTAGCACGCCTCCCCCTGACAGAACGGGCGGCGTTGGTGGGCGTGGGGCCCTAAGCAGGGGTGTGATAGCTGTGGCAGACATTAAATGAGATGTAAGGACAAGTGACAGGCACATTTAATACACCCGTGGCAGTGTAATGAGTGTGGCTTGCGGTGTAAGTCTCCCAGGCACCCCCGCCAGCCCAAGTATAAAAGGGAGCCGGGGTGCATGGGAGAAGGGGTTGGATCCTGAGACATTAGGCTTCCATTTTCTTCCCCCAAGCTAAGAACTTCGGTGAGTATTCGACGACACAAGCAATACCAAAAAGAAAGGCAGGACTAGGGTTGTTACTCTTCGGAGGGCCCGAACCTGGGTAAACCCTAGTGTCTCCGTTCTTCTGAGTTCCCTCGGTACTCCGGTCTACCTCCTTCCGGCGATTGCCCCGAAAGCCCCCCGTCTGAACCTTACAAGCACCCGATCCGGAGGTGCCTGTCGGCTAGAACGCTGACAAGGTTACATTAAAATATTTAGAGAAGTTAGAAATCGGTGCTTTGGTGTTACATTGCCTGATAATCAGTTGGCTGATTTAGCTTTTTAGATATTAATTCCACCCTTAAAGGAGAAATTGGGTGGCCAAGATTTCAACGATTTAAGCCACTTGTTGCATAGGGTATTGGCTCAAGAAAGTTGATTATTTGAAAACAAAGATTTTAAGGACATATTCAAAAATAAAAAAAGATAAAAAAGCCTACAGTTAATCTCGTCGAATACGAGTTTGGCGACTTATTCGACGAAGATGAAGTCAAAGTAAATATAGCCGAATGGGTTAAGGGGAGTAAGAAGTCCCTGGTCTGTTCCTGGCTTAAGCTAGTTAAAGCTAAATCAGAAATTAAATACTATTTTGATGTAACCAAATGTGATCGTATCTTTGATTTGTTGCTACAAGAAAAAGTTATACCATTGCTCGACGGTCACACATTGCCATCGGCTGAGGAAATTAAGAAGCGAATGTATTACAAGTGGCATCATTTTTTTTCACATAATACTAACGATTGAAATATTTTTCGTCAACAGATTCAACCAGCTATTGAAGATGGCCAACTAAAGTTTGCTGAGGAGCCAACAATGTAGCTAGATACCAATCCTTTTTCAGTTAACATGGTCAGTTGTTCATCAACGGGGAAAGAGTTGGCGCAGGACGAGATCTGTTCACTATCTACATTGGCTAAAATAGTACGGTAGGCCCATGTAAAAACTGTGAATGATGAGGGGACAATCAACATCATGATCGGTTCTATTCAGATTGAGATCGTCCACGAAGGTAAAAGGTCAAGAATGATAAAGCCAAGAGGTAAACACAAAGTCAACCTGTGTCAAAGGTAAAAGGCAACCGTGTTAGCCACGCGTCTGTACGGGTGTCACCTGTGTGATCTCGATGATGAAGTCACGCACGGAAGCCAAAACACCATGAACCAGGTTCACGGTAGACCAGCGCCAGTGTGTGGACTGAGTCCATGGACCCGTGGTCCCACCTGTCAACCGCTATAGGATTTTTAGAATTATTTTTATTATTGGTAATTAGTACTTCTAACATCAACATGACATCATAAAATGATTTTCTTTTAGAAATTTAATTTAGCCAAAAAGAAAATAGCGGATGATGTCAATAGTTACGTTATTCGATATTCCAGTAGAAAAATAATTTAATTAATTAGGGTTTATTCTTTTTATTTATTTTTAATTTTTTGAGAGCCTCTTCTCAATCATTCAAGATCCGATTGAGGTGTTTCCAGAGCCTAAAAATTTGTAAAATCAAGCTCTATTTAATGGTGAGTTTTATTTGATTTTTGGAGTTCATTTGCTCTTTTTTATTGGTACTTATTTGCAATTATTTTTGATTCGCGTATACTTTGAAACACTAGGAGTGTATGAGAGCGAAGTGTGGACTCAAGCAAGATCCAGATCCAGAGCAAGGATTTTTCTAAAGCAAGTTACACATTCTTGATCATGTTGAATCCAATTTTTGAAATGCTATGTTGAATTTAAATTATTGTATGCATAGTTTCTATAAATGTATTTTAATCCTAATTTTAAATTAAATAGTTATACCATGATTGCTAAGGCCTTATTTAATCATCAAATTTCTTGTGCCATTGTCACCATAGGAATAAATTTATGATGTATGATGAAAATTAAAACAGTTAGGAATGTGCTTAGATATGCTTACACCTGAATTTAGGTTATTTTCATAATTTTGTGCCAAATGATGAATTTAATGAAATGGAGAATTATGTTTTGAGGATATCACTGATAATTGTGCCATAGACTTTTGTGTCATGTCATGATAAAGTTAAAAATATGATTTAGATTGGGCGAGACAAGCTAGTATGGTGGTTTCATGGGTTGTGAAAACTCGCCTAGTCAATTAAGTACCAGTCTGTGAGTTGCTGAATGTAAAACGTTATTGTACTACCACATGTCTGGTATGGGACAGAGCTAGTTATCCATATTGCAATATATCATGGATAGTCAGGCTATTAGGTGGGAAGTGGTGTGAACGAGAGGCTACCACTTGGCGCAAGAGGGGGCTTCTGAATTAGGGTGATCATTTCAGTGGTGAAACCTTAGTGGGCATGACTGCATGGGTGAAACTTTATATGGGAGCTTGTCATAATTTTCTCTGTCGCACACCAACACAAGTGTGTATTTTGGCACAATGAGGCAATCATGTCTTGTGGGTAAAGTTGTACAACCTCTGCACAGTGTAAAACTAATCGATTGCCACACCTGCGATCATGGGTATGCCAAGCTGGTCTTTCACAATTTAGATCTTATTATTTACAAAAAATGGTTTTGATAAAGTGTTCAGTGGTGATGAAGTGATTCCATCATGGAAAAATTGGGTTAAGCTCCAAGAGGAATTTCTGAGTTGATTCTAGGAGTGATTCTTGGATCCAGAAATATTGAAAAATAGAATTTCCTATTAAAAATTACTTCAAGTAGTTGTGAACTTGCTGCTTTACGCTAAAATAACCATACAACCTTCCATTTGTATCATTTACAGTATTACTGCATCTCTTATGCGACTTGCAGAGTACTTTTGTACTCACCATGCTTACTCTGTTAATTCAGATGTAGAGTTCTATGATGGAGAGAATCAGGATAATTAGGACCGCTACCCCCAATCAATTGCTAATGGCAAATCTATTGGGTTTTATTTCAGTTTACTTTATTCCTGATGCTTTACTTCTATTGGGTTTTATTTCAGTTACTTTATTCCCAATGCTTTACTTTTATTTGGCCCGCGAGCCAATATTATTGTAAAAGATTATGTCAGTTATTGAATAAAGGTGCGTTTGATGTGTTGTGTTATCAACTTTGTTTATTGTGTACACTAACTCGATCCTGGATCAGTGTGTTTTACATATAGGGTTCGAATGTGTTACTTCCGGGCCTGACACTGAGGGTTTTGCTCTTCAGGGACTTCTTCACAAGGAAAGGCCATTATCGTTGTGGTATCAATACCAAATGGTCGACTGAAAATACAATATAACCAGCTTTGAATAAACTAGAGGGGACCACCGACATTGTCGACTGAATATTGACCTTGCCCTATGAAGAGCCCACTCCTGATGATATGCATCATTTGATAAACGGTCCTAGGAACATCTTACCTAAGGCTAGCCGATGACTCTTTACAAACTGCCCTACCAAGGATTGATATACTTGCATCGACCCAAGAGATGCTTCGCAGAATATATACCAGTCTAGCCACATGTTGAGGAACACTACATGCTCCTTGTCCGATACTGTCCCAGTTCCTCAGTTATCATTAATATATTGGCTCCATCCCTCTCCTTTCGTGGAGATTAGCTTGTGTTGGGGTTTCTCGAGAAAGCTGATATTTGATCTCCGTCAAGACTGAGGCAACACACATAGCCACATATAAAAGGGTTGGGTCGATGGGCCTGTCCTTATCAGAAAAGCATTAAAGGTGTCCAACCAGAAGTAACAAGAGGTGGTTATCAAAGACTTGTTAGTTTGAGGATAGGCATTCTGACATCCCAGTTCTTTCCCACAGGGGCATCTTTGCGATAACAATCTGATTATACCAATCCTTCCACCCCTTAAGTGATGTTAGCCAATATCTAAAGCTTTTGCTCCATCCTTTAATGTTACTCAGGAGCAAATAAAGGAAGTTTAGTGGTTTCCTCATCTATAATGATTGTCGACTCTAGGCTACCTATCGGGCCTATGCAGTATTGGTATTCCCTATCATGTTAAGGAATGAGTACCTGGCTGGGATCCATTGCTGGCAAGCCGATGAAGAGAGAAGACTACAGATGATGAAGAAGAGCACTTGGAGTCGATTGTGGGGAAGACGATAGCAAGGGCGCATGAAAATAACGTTCGAATGGGTCCCATATTTATAGCCAGGTAACAAAATGTGAGGAGGGAAGTTTTTTCAGTGGGATGCAGATGAATCGTGGGAGAGATATGCGTGCCAGAATTTTACGGTGTAGTAAAGGGAGCAGTTATTGATGAAAATAATGCATTAAACCGACACAGGTGAAAGATGAATGAGGTTTTTTGGAAGATAATAGTATCCCCCCAAAACTGGGGGGCATATGTTGACACCAAGATTTGGTGGTTTCAGCCGATTGGATAGATATGCTGATTTGGTAGTTTTTTGCCGATTTAGAATGATAAGGATATAGATACATAGTCAAGGTTAACAATCGGTTTAGACAGGAGTTTCTTTTTAGATCTATTGATTACTTTTCTTCAACACCTTCATACCTAAGAACACATCCACTATTAGGTAGCGTATAATTCTCATGTAAGAATGAAAAATGACAAATGAGAAGATTCATCCGTTGTTGTATAAGTTTTGTTCCATTGCTGAAATGTCCTCGTCAGTAAGTACGTTTTAACTCACCCGTTAAATTCGTATGAAATTAATCGTGGGTGCTAAGCATCCAACCGCGTAAGGTCTGTTAGAAAGGCGAGTGCAGAAAGGCAGAGGGAGGCCATGGTGAGGCTGGCGCCACTCCCTCTTGTCTGCCTTTGGGGAGCTGCCATTAACCGTTCAATGAAGGGGCTGCACCTGCACCTGAGCCTGCAGTGCAGCGCTGCCATGTCACACGCGGGACGCGCGATCGCGCGAATCAATCAGAGCCCAGATACCCTTCGGTTGATACCCTTCGGTTTTGTCCCCAAGGAGCACACATGCAGAGAATCTCTGTCTCGCCAGGTGTAAGTGGCAGGAGCTAGCTCCTCGCTGCGCTGCGCGAATCCGATTGGACAAGTCAGGGAAAGAGGTAAGCTTTTCCGTTCCATCTCGTGCTCTTCAGATGGTATGCAGAGAGATAAGATGCAGCGAGCCGAGCCTTCTTGTTTCCCTCGTGGACATATATGACACAGCAGCGTCCCAGTCAGCTATACATCCTAGTGCCGGGACACCTGGGAGGAGGGAAGGTGCAATGCATCGATCGGCATAAGCACTTATTTCTCTACAAACATGGTGCCCCAGGGGGCCCAGAGCTAGCTGTGTGAGGTGAACAGTGCTAGGATGGCACGTAGACGCAGGACCAATGTCGAGAGACAGTCAGGCAACGAAGGGCGGCGACAAACATGCATCCACATACCGCCCGAGGCGTTTTAATCGTGGCGAAAGGTGTCTAGTCTCCAAGTGACACAATAAGCTCATATACACCTGTCCAAATTCCTCCTTTTGTGAGCAAAAAAGACTTGCCCGACATTATCTCGAGATCCAGCGCCGCGGATCGATCATTATTCTTTTGTAACGCGCCGACCCTGCTGGTTTTCCGACCGCGATAGCGAAGGCGATTACCAGGATCGCATGAGACCGTTGGGTACGAGTAATGCAGCGCTGACAAACTTGTCGTCGGATCTCAGAGCAATTACTACACGCTTGTGCAGTCTTTTTCCGAACAAGACGTTTCTTTTTTCGAACAAGACGTTTCAGCAGTCAGGTCAGGTCTTGGGTGTGCATTGCAATGCATTATGCCATAACAGCAGAGCAGAGAGCCTGATTGGTGTATCTCCTGGGAATCACCACTGCCTCTCACAATTTTCTCTTTCACATACCATATCTTCTAAACGTAATCGTAAAAATAGCTTCATCCCCGATCGTAGAAGAGCTGACAGGTGACACCCCCTACCGCGCGTCGGCGTCACCGACCCGTGCGGCCACGCCTATTCACGTCCGTCCACAACGCCTCGACGACGGCCGGTTCGGCCCGGCCTGCGACAGCGCGGGCTACCTGTCGGGGTGCCGCTCGACGGCGATGGGGGGTGAGACGCAGGCGCGGGCAAGTGGACTGTGGACAGCTCGCCTCTGTTTCCGGCTTTGAGCATGTCGCAGCCCGGGTCGCGTCGATCCGAAGCCCTAGAGGTGCGGACACCAGACAAGCAACATGTAACTACGCAACAATAACTCATGGAGCTTTGGCGCCTCCTCGTTCCTAGGAAACAGGAACACAAGACGAATTTAGCTTAAAGAGCATGCATGATACAGGAGACAATGCCGACATGCTGAAACAGTAAGTAAAATAAATGGCAGGAGTTGTCCTTTCAGATGTTTGCTTTCCGTTAAAACATCTGTTGGAGACTTTAGCCATGTTAAGATAAAACAAAGAATGAAACAAACGCAGCCTCAGATCAGCCGGCTTTGCCAAAACCTCAGAACCATGTATCATGCAGAGCCGGATTTGAACACTTCCTTCCATCGCAAAACATTTCAAGTTTGTTCTTATCAAGCAAATGGCATTCGATTACACCCAAGCTATGATGGTGTTATCACATCCAAAACAGTGTTAGGTTGCCATGCACCACTGGCATACAGGCGAGTCCACTCCTTCGCCGCAAAACACAGAAATGGCATAATGGGTATCAGGAAGATAAAAAATGGAGCAAAATTAAGGCTGTTTGGCATAGCTTTGCTGACTGCATCTACAAGTACCTGTCTCGACAGCCTCGGCTTCATTCGCTTTCCAGTGTTTTGCAATGTTATCTGAGAGAGGATCATCTGGATTTGGAGCGCTCAGCGGTGCCTGGATGCTGAAGACCAAATGTTGTCAAGAGGCAGTAAGGTAGGGTAGAGACTAACACAGTAGACATCAGAGAAATGCAAGAAACACTCCTCTGGAAATAGGGTACTATGATACTATCATGACAAATGGACGAGTCACGGTTTAATTATAATGTAGAGTAACAACATCATATATCAGATACAACAGAACTATTTGACCAAACACGCAATGGAAATCAGAGGCAGTTACCTCGAAAGAACTGTGCGTATCTGAAGGCTGGACTCCATTTGTCCTTAAGAATGTCAAGGCAAACCCTTCCAAGATGCAGTGAAGTCCATGAGAAAAGATACATTGTTTTACGAAATGAAGTTCTGCCAAGAATACCACTTTCCTACCTTGTCAATGTAGAGTAACAATCAAAGGAAAGGAGTTGACAACTAATATTCAGAATACCCCTTATTTAACATGACGACAATTAGTATTAGTATCAAATGTTAGTGTTTTTTTAGTTTGTGAGCACTTAAATTTGTAGCCTTTGGATCTAGATCCATTGATCCAATCAATTTGCCATCTCTCCCCACCACCCTCCTCTTTATAGGCCCCCAAGTTGAGTGCTCACAAACCAAAAAAACACTCGAGTGTTACTTAGCCATTCTCTATATTAATTTCACGTGTCAAGACACTTCCAAATAAGGCGAGTGTTGAGCTATGTGAAGAGGAGAAATGAAGCGAACAGAAAAAACAAATCTAGTATGGATACAACAATTATTAGCAGAATGCTACCTTTGATTTTTCCAATAAAAAAGTATAGCACCAGTATTCCTGTTCACTAAGATACTAGGCAAATCAAAGAATAGAATATGCCAAGAACAACCAATGACACCACCTAAAAAAGAGATAAAAACATAGACGAACATGGAACAAGGTTGAAGCAAAGCAAGAAGGTTCACTTGAAATTACATTCCAACTTTACTTCACTGTGTAATTTTGGTTATCGAAACAACTATGCAGCATAGTTTTTCATAAGTAACAGAAATAAATTGCTGAGTTCAATTACCCACTAACATAGTTATATGAAAGAGACAGCTATAACTTATAACAAAAGGATATGTCGGTTCATCCCACTGTCCAGTCTTAACATGACAACATCATTAACATGATCGCCCTGATAGGACTTTGAAGTTAATATTTCGCAGTTACAACTAGGAAATAAACCATAATTAGCATCAAGGAGGTTACCGTTAATGGCCAAGCACATACAGCACGGAAACATAAATGTCTAACTAATAATTTGGTAAACCAACATTAACTGGTTCGGAATCAAGAAATTACTTTTGGAGCAGCCATTGGATATTCCTCAGGTAAGAAAATGTCCAATACATAGCAGAAGAAACAATATTAGGGGACCAGTGAAGGGAATTGTCGGATCCAGAAGTAACACCTTCGAACCCTTTGAGTATAACACATTGATTCAGGATAGAGCTAGTGTACATAGTAAACAAAATTGATAACACAACTTATCAAATGTACATTTATTCATTAACTGATATAGTTTTTTACAATAAGATTGGCTCGCAGGCCAAATAAAAGTAAAGCAACTGAAATAAAACACAATAGATTTGCCACTAACAATCGATTGGGGTAGCAATCGTAGTTATCTTGGTCCTCATCATCATAGACATACTCCTCTAAAAACAAAAATAAAATAAGAGTGAGTACTAGAGGTACTCAGCAAGTTATATGAAAAATGCAGTATTATGTAAAGGATGTCAAAGGAAGGTTGTATGGCTATTTCGGCGTAAATTAAAATTTTTAGACATGATAAGTAATTTTGAAGGCATATTTAATATAAGAAAAATTGAGTTTTAAACTCATTTTCAACACGAGGTGAAACCTGGAGCTAACAAACTTTTCCATGATAGAAACACTCCATCCCAAAGAACACCTTCTCGAAATCATTTTTGGAACATCAAAATCTAATATGCAAAAGGCTAGCTTGGCATGCACATGACCGTGGACGCGGCTAATCGATTAGTTTTGCACTCTACAAAGGTTGTACAACTTTACCTACAAGACATGACCATCCTTTTTTTTGCCAACATGCACTTTCTTTAGTGTGTGACAGATAAAATCATGACAAGACCCTTATAAACCTCCATATATGTAGTCATACCCGCTAAGATTTCACCGATGAATTGACCCCCTAATTCAGAAGCCCCCTCTTGCGCCGAGTGGTAGCCTTACACCCACCCCCACTTTCAACCCAATGGCACGACTGTCCATGGTATAATTTAATACGGATAGCCAAGTCTGTTCCACACAAACCATGTAGAAGTACGATAACGTTTTACATTCAGCAACTCACAGACCGGTCCTTTATTGACTATGTGAGACTTTTCACAAACCCAAAACCATAACGAAGCCATCTCTCAACCATTTCTCGCCCGGTCTAAATCACCTTGTCACTTTCCTTTGAACAATATCACTTTTAATAACATTCCCTAGCACACAAATACCACGGAATAATTTTATTCCAAAGATTAGGGGATTCGACAGCGGCAAAGAAAAATACCTACTCCTGACACGTGCCGAGTGGGAGGCCTGATCGTCAAGGCGTGACGGCAAGGGCTTGTTCGGTGGCTCGAAAGGCAATGGTCAACGATACCGTAAGAATCGAAAATTCGACAAGGTAAAAGTGAGATGTTATAATTGTAATGATTATGAGCATTTTGCTTCGGAGTGCCGCAAGTTAAAGGAGGAGAAAAGGCGCTCATTGTCGAAGCTCAAAGTGGCAATGAACCGGCATTGCTTTGAAGCTATATCAAGTAAGAGAGTGGAGTCCTGGACGTTGAAGAGGTGTGTTCATCGTTCAAAGTTGAGTTTAGGATGTTAAGAGGTGCGTTCGCCGTTCAAACTCATGTCCATAGAAGATGAGTCCAAGATGTTGAGGAAAAGTGTTCGCTGTCTTGAATTAAGTTGAGTACGTACGAGAGTGTTGAAGAGATGCGTTCTCCATCCTGTGTCGAATAAAAGTTAGGTAAGTCGTAGTTGAGACTGACTAGCTCAACAAGTTAGAATAGTTATGTTACAAGATTAAGGGAGTGAATATTGGAATTAATCTTGTAAGTTTAGTTGAAGTTGAGTTCGACATCAACTTGGTAGCCGTGTTCAAGTTGGTGAGTGCGTCCGAGTGCATATGTGAATCAGAGAGACTCAGGTTTTATAAGACATTTGAGTATGTAACCTGAGAAGTAACAAAGAAGGAGCTTGTGGTCCAATTCGTTTCAGCTTCTGGATTCTATATTCTGGATTATGGGAGAAGCTGCTTCTGATTATGGAAGAATCGGGTCGAGCCAGCTACAACTTCTAGGTTTCGGACCGAGCCAGTGAGAATCAGCAAAAAAATCAATGAGAATCAGGTTTCAGCC
Organism: Rhipidocladum racemiflorum; assembly: GCA_036346355.1. NCBI lineage: Eukaryota > Viridiplantae > Streptophyta > Magnoliopsida > Poales > Poaceae > Rhipidocladum > Rhipidocladum racemiflorum. Next base: position 2,562,450 of record CM070578.1, read on the forward strand.
AGATTCTAATTCTATACAGAAATCAGCTTCTGATTCTCAAATAAGCCGTCCAGAATCTTCCCGTTCGGCAAATAATCTATTTTTTTTCTAAAGTAAAAAACTGTCCAGAAATGGAAACGAAGGCCTGTAGCTCGGTTAGTCGTACCGTTGTGTTTCAAATGAGAGGGTTGTGTGTTTAGTCTTCTTTTGCGTGATTTTTTTTTCCGGCGGGAGATGCGCAGGCCAATGGGCTGTTTGGTTGCCTTCTCTCGCGAGCCTGGTCCGTTCCACTCAGCCAGGCTGATGGGATACAGGATGCACAGATGCAGAGACGGTGTTTGGTTGAGTGTTTAGGAGGCAAGTATTTTGAAATTTAAATATTTTGAAATTTATATAGCAAGTGTGGTCTAGTTTTGTTCGAAAAAATGTCAGGAACCCATTTTTGAAATCGGTTCGGTAATCGGAGATGCTAATCAAAAGATATAAACAAAAAAGAAAAAAAAAGAAACTTACATACCCACGTGGCACCACATGCATGGTTGTGATGATCCTCTTGTGAACACGAGGCATCCGAGATACGCCCATTTTCTACGTATCTCAGTCAGTCGCGTGAAGAATCTTGCATCCAGAGAGCCAGGCTCAAAACTAGATGCAGGCAACCAAACACGAGAAAAAAGCAAGATTCTGCATCTGTAGATGCAAATCTCTGTGCATGCAGGCAACCAAACAGCCCACAAAGTACCAGCGTGTACGAAGAGAAGGACATGCCTATCTTATTTAATTCTTGATCCAGTGCCAACATCTGGGAGAGAGGAGCGATCAGATCGCGAGGAGCACTTTGATGATCCGGCGCGAGAGGTTGTTGCTGGCCATGGAATCGGGCTGGAGCTACCAGGGCTCGCGGGGAGGGGTCGGGGACGCCTCAAGCTTCCTGCGGCGTTGGAGGAGGCAGGGCGAAAGGTCAACAGAGTCGTCAATGGGTCGGGGAAGAACAGCCGAACGTGGCGGCGAGCCGGCGACGGATGAAAATGGCCGATACTTGATAGTTGATACTCTACTGACTTTGTAAACTCTTCGAAACTACAGCCGCTGCTGAGATATTTTCCTCTTTTAGGTTGGTGAATTTGGAACCCCGCGTAGGAGCAGCGTCTTCGTGCTTGCAGACATCGTAGGGCATCTATATATATGGTGTAACTTACTATTCTCGATAGAACTACTATATCGACACATGGCACTTCAGCATTGTTTCCACAAAGTGAAGCTACAGCACTACACAATTTTTTAAAGAAATATTTAAAAAAAATTTAAAGTAGATCGGTACTTTTGTTTTCTTGAGGTTTTTCTAAATTTTTTTTTCCCTATGTTAAAATTCATACTGTCTCGGTGCTTCTTTTAGCCCGTACGTAGTAATGTGTGGGTCCACAAAACAACTAGTAACTTACTATTCTCGGTGGGAGGCACTAGAGCCGACACATGGCATGTTGGCACTGCTGTTTCTACGGTACCAAAGCCATAGTGCTACAGTACTTTCTAGTACTTTTTTGTTTTTTAGGTTTTTCTGAAAAAGATTTTCTCTCTGTTAAATTCCCTACCCATCTTGGCGCTCCCTTCCGCCCGCCGATAGTTTTGTTGCATTCAAACTCATACAATTGATTAATCATTGCTATATATGTGCTACATGCGGTATCTATTCTCGCGCGATATCTGACAAAAATACTTGGTATCATATCGATTCCGCTCCTATTCATTTCGAATCCGTGACCGATATTATTCGCGTCGTATTCGTATCTGGAATTATCTGTATCTGACTCCGAATCTGACAAAAAATATGATTTAGGATACGAAAAAAACGATATCCGACTGAATCAGAGCCAATTGCACTACTAACTGTAGCAGACTTCCATATCATCCTCTTGACTGCCGTTAAGTGAGGCTACCTCTATCAACCACAATTGGCCCAATTTTGCCGCAAGCGGCACAACGTAACGGCGTGCGTAGGTCAATTGTGGTGACGTACACGGTGTGTAGGTCGAGTACGCCAACAAAATTGCGAAGCTAGCCTCAAGGAAGGCATAACGCGTATTGTGTCTATGGAGCATGGAGAAATTTTTTTGCAAACCTGATTCCTGCTGATCACCATGAGTCCCGTGATCGAGATACAAGAATCCGACGAGAAGGAAAGGGAAAAATCCCATGATTCTTCGCCTTGGTGTAGTAGCTAGTGTGGATACCATTTCAGCGCCGGCGTCTCTCTCGCCACAACAACTTTGTCCTGCATTGATTTGCTCCATGTTCCGTGTGATATCGTACGCGACGTCGGATTCCAAAAGAAACACTAGTACCAATGCAAATGGTGCGAAATTTACACGACAGACCTGCGCACAAAGGCAAGCAATTAATCCCTCGCTCCAAGCCAGATGCAAGCACACCATGCGTGTTTACGAAGTTTATGCATACTGTTGGTAGCGTCAGCAGCGGATCCAATCAAATTTTAGGAGCGTTCACCAAGTAGGCAATCCTAGGGTGCTGGGCCATCATTTCTTTAATAAACTAAATTTGTTGATTGAATTGGTTTCGATTTTAGTGGTTCGAGATTTTGTTAAGACATTAGAACTATTTGTATTGTACGTTTAGTAAGTTTTAAATATATGTGTTAGATTTATAATGTTGCAAATCATTGTACAAGACTATAGAGTTGTATTTCTGAAGTGTGCACCTCTACTGAAAATTTTCTAGTTCCGCCACTGCGTTCACCGACGTGCCGGTTTCCCTCTCTACACGCCGCTCAACCGATGCACACTCAACGTCTGCCACTCAGCCGACCCACGCTCCTACAGCTCCGTGTTCGCCACTAGCTAGGCCCTTGCAGCCTGCCGCGATGCCACCATTAGTTGGCTCGCATGCTCACCACCCCCTCACCCTCCTGTTATCTATCGCCCGCCTATGCAACCCATCGTTTGTCAGCTTGGGATGCTAGGGGTACCCATAGTACCACCGATAGCCATGTATATGCCAGTTCTTTTTTGACCCATCGTTGGATCCACCCCTGCGTGGCGTTATCGACCATACATGACAGCTTATTATCGGTTTATCCCGATGAGGAAAGTTGGAATAGTGGGGTTTCGTTTTCTTTTTGGAAGAATCGGGGGTTTGGTTCACAATGGAAAACGAGGGCGAAGGGCCAATACCTAGTATATAATCAGCGATTTCAAATTCAGAGGTTAATCGTACTCTGGCAACTTTGCGTAAGGTAGAATTGGGTTTTTTTAGGGTTGACAGTGGAAAAGTTGATAGATAAATCACCATTACTGTCCCTCTACACAACCGTACATGAGATCTTCACCTCCCCCCTGGTTCAATTCTTTGGAGGGATCCTTTTCCTGTTCGAGAGACTTTCACCACGCAAATCGACATCGTGAAGCCTCCTCCACGATCCAGCAGCGGCCTGGCAGGTCCTGATTGAACGGGTGAATTGGACCAAAATTGAAGCGGAAGTGCCGCTTGCCTACGGCCCGCATCCGCTGGCTAGCTGAAAGGCCGCGTCGTGGAAACGACCCATGCCGCTGCGGCCGACGCCCTTGCCTTATAGCCTTTGTAGATGCTCACCTTGGCATATCGGCCGTGAATACTCCAGCATATCTTCTTTCGTCTTGCCTTTGATCCGTGGAATGGACGGCCATTAGCCATGAACTGCCGTAAACACTCCCTTAAACAGTCCGAAAACCAGTCAATGCAGGCCAAAATAAGTTTTTTTTTTAAGAAAACACTACCTGGTAATGGTATAGGTAGCACGGGAGGATTGGGGGTCTTTCATGGAGAAAAATGTCATGCCCTACTTACTACCGATAGTACGAATTAGATTCCAGATAGACAAACAAAACTGCAAATTCCTAGTACTTCCGAGTTCCCCGAGCTACAGACCGAAACAGTAGCAATTTTTTAAAAAATAGTGTAGCTTCACAAAAGTTGCCACCTGAGATCACAAAAACTATGACGCGGCAGCCTTAACTTTTTGGGCCAAGCGGGCCTTCACTGGAGAGCAACGCCATCCCATTAACTTGCCACTGATAATCTTGTACAAAAGATCCGGGAAAACAATCAATTAATCACGTCAAGAAACAGTGATAATCAAAATCTGCCATTAGGGTATCGATAGGCTCAAGTATATTCACACACGCTTTTAATAACAAACGATTCGTTTTCCCTTCAGAATAAGCTCAACAGGCAAGTTACACACAGCCTATTTTATCTTGTCTGGAACAAATGTTTGGAACTTGTCTACTGTCATTTTTGCTTGTTCACATGTCTACCGTCTGCACTAAATATGGGCTTGAATTTTATCCATCATCAGCTAACTCAACTCTCAATGATGGCTTTAATCAGTGAGGCATGGTCTAAATGCCAGAATGATTAGTCGAGAATAACTTTAGAAACTTATCTGTCAAAAAAGTGACAACAGAAAGGTACTAAAAATTTTAAAACTAGAGGGGATCAAAATATTCTCTAGTTGACTATTTTAACATGAACGACGATAGCAATCATGTGAGAGAGGCAAGGTACTTCAACCATTAGGACAATACCACCACAATCCACAAGAAGGCATGATTAGCATATTAACTCTCCCTATAGGGGAAGAAATTCCGGAGCCCTCAGCGTGTCCACGTCGGCGCACTGGACGCAATCAACCCGGTGGTTCTCTGTTTTTGCGTTTGCCTCCTTCTTTCGGCGCCGTCCATCTGTTTCGTCGGTGCCGATCCGCTGCCCACGCGTCCCCGGGCACAGGCCCTACAAGCGCCACCAAAGCCGCCGTTGCGGAGCCCTCCACTGCTCCACGCAGCCCAGCGGCCTCCGCATTCCCCGCACCGCGCCGCCGACCTCGCCCCCCTCGCCCCTGTCCCTGCCGGTCCGCATCAAATCCAAGCCTAGCCTGCCCTCCTGCTCCACCATCGTCACCTCCGCCACCGCGCCACCGCGCCCGTGCCGCCGTCGGCCCTTCCCCGCACCCGCGCCGACCTCGGCCCCTGTCCTTGCCGGTCCGGTTGCCTCGGACCTCGCACCCGAACAGAGAAGGCCTCATGAGATCCGCCGTGCCTCGTCCTGTCTGGTGTCGTCTCGCGCGGCTTCGTCTCCGCTGCCTGGCGCGCCCCACCGGTTTCCTCCTTCCTCGAGCTCCCTCTTCGTTAGCGAGTGGAGTCGGAGCGGGATGCCGCGCTAGCTGGACGACAGGCCCCCACGGTGGTTCTGACCGCTCAAGTGCGGAGGCATCGACGGGTGAGGCACCGGTTCCATTTCCCCTTACTCCTCCTACCCTTCGCCTTGATGTCGCCGCCCCTGTTGGCACCTCCATCACCGCCGGTGGTTCTGACCGCTCAAGTGCGGAGGCATCGACGGGTGAGGCGTCGATTCTATTTCCCCTTCCTCCTCCTACCCATTCACCTTGGTACGACCGCCTCTGCTGGCACATCCATCACCGGCGCCGGTCGCGATCCTTCGCTTACACTGCTCCTCAGCCCGTAGTTCTTAGTTTTACATGTAGTCTTAAAAAAATATCCTCTTTTCTCTTGGTTGGATTTCTATCCCAGTTTGATGTCTGCTCGTGATGTATGCTATGGCCGACACCGTGTTCAATAGTTACACCATACACAAGCATGTTTTCAGGTGATCTTTCATGCTTTCAAGTGAATTTGAGCTAGCACAAGTATGTTTCCATGTTCTTCTGGCATATAAGTATGATTTTGATATGAGTGTGATGTGCAAATTCATAATGCATAATGAATTTAGCTTTGCAAAATCATAATTTTGGTAGTGAAACCACGTAGATGTCTGCTTCACAATCGGGGAATACAACTCATGTTGTTGATTATATGGGAATTCGACTTCGGTGTCAATCTTTGACACGATAGCAATCGAAAAATGATCGATTCCACTTAAAGCCACTAGCATGATTCATTGCTACAATGTAATATAAATGTCTGAAATAATCTTATGGTTTCTGTCACAAACATGGATTTCGATACTATTTTTTATCGTTCTTCTTACACTAATGCTTCTGGTCTTTTACACTAATTCATTGGCCGTTTTATGATGAATTTCTTTTTATAATAGTTTTTCTTGAGATCTGTCGTTTGTATACATCTTGAAGGACAATGCTGTTGTCTGCTGGCAAAGGTAAAATTCTCTACTCTTTGGCAACATAAGCTCATTATGATTTTTTTTTGGCTTATTCAGGCTATAGATTTCTTTAGCAAATCTGGTGATTAAGACTTTTCTTGAGATGGTTTTTTCTATATAGGATGTTCACCATTATATTACGAGATTGAAATATAGAATGGTAGGAATGGGCTTCTTACTTGTTGTATACACCCAGGTAGCATTTTTGGCCTTGGTGATAAGCTATTGGTTCCTCCTCTGCTTGCTACTGCAAGGACAAGAGAGCCAAAGTAAGACCAACTGCATGCATGTACATTTATGTATGCTAACTTCGTGATTGACGAGTCTGTCTCAATGTTTATTTTGACATGTTGATATTGATAATTTGTGAGTCCCCATATTATGATTCACGATGCCAATTATTTTTTTGTTAGTGACAAGAGTCGTATCGAACAAAATAAATACTTTAAACTTATTGAATTGTATTATCCTTTTTTTGTTCTATTTTCTATAGAGATTCACACTGAACTGCCTCAACTATTTTCTTTGGTTTTATTGTCTGGGATAGCTCCTAAAAAGATGCTTTTCATATGTATTTTGGTTTGTAGTACATTATTGGTGATGGGAACAGCTGCTATGATTTCTCCTACGTTGAAAATATTGTGTGCGGCCCTATTTATGCTGAGAAAACTCTATCGTTTGAAAATGGTGCGAAGAGAATTTCTTAAAAAGTAAGACTCTTGATCATCATTAACATTTTAGTTTTAAGATTCCAAAAGATTTTATGTTCCTTTTCTAGACCTAATTCATAACAGGTGTGGAGCTTATAAAACTCTGGGAGTTTATGTCGTTGATTCTACAAGGTCTTCGATATGAAAGGTATTTGCATCTCCAATACAATTTTTTGTCTACTTGGTTAAATTTATTTTATGTGCAACATTGTTGAAAGTGTCCATTGTCTCAGTATACTTATAGACTGTATCTTAACATTTAGGTTGTTAATTTACATTTACCTTGCTTAAAATAATCTTCACTCCGTGCATGTCAAATTTTTGATAGACGACTTCAATTCGCATTTACCTCGCTTAAAATAACCTTCGTTTCATGCATGCCAAATTTATGATCAATGGCTTTCGCATAAGACTGCAAAGCTTGTGTGATCTTCTTTGCCCATGTTTTGTGCTTTGCCCATGTTTAGTTCAGTTAAACAGTTGTTTAGAGCAGCAGTGTTAATCCTTTGTACAGCATGAAATGACTTTGTTTCCGTTTGACAACTTATCTATCATATCTCATCTGCGACTAATTTTATTTTTTAATTTGGAATGTGCTGTCACCAAATAGCTTTGGCCTATTATATCAATGCTTTCAATATGTAAAAACCGGAAAGGAGGAAATTGTACAAAGTGGTTATTTTTTTGTTTAATTTCTTGTGAGTATTTAGGTTTTCCTGCATGGTGCTTCCTTTTTCCAGTCTATACTCTTGGAGTCGCACTCCAAATTAATGTAGGTTAGTTTGATGCAGCGGTTGACATTGTGATTGCCATAATGCTAGCATTTGTTACTTTTTGACAGAAAAATGGAATACCGGTTAACAAATTAGTGCAAGCGTCTGTACTGGACTATTTCTCATGTGTGTGCTCTTGTTTTGTTAAACCTATAAGCTCAACAATATTATGCCTGAAATATAGTGAGTACCTTTGGTCCTGTTCTCCTGTTGTTTGTTTATCTTCATTTTTTTGGGCAAGTTGTACAGATCAAATGCTTTTCTTTGATGATGGAGTGCTTATTATGAGAATCTTTTGATTAGGCTCATATAGTAAAGCATCTCGCCAACGAAGTGAGGGTACTCAAGAACCTCCAAGATCCTAATTATTGTGAGTTCATTCTGCATTGCTACATGTTCTGCTATTTTTTTTGGGTAAACTATGTAGATCAAATGCTTTTCTTTCATCATGAAATGCTTATTATGATAATCTTTTTTTTCTTGGCTAACATAATAAGGAAGGTTGAATATGGAGTGAGACTGCTCAAGAGCCTCCCAGATCCCAGTTATTGTGAGTGCACCCTACAATGCTACATGTTTGCTCTCTTTTTTGGCGATGGTGTTTTATCTACTTGGTTTGATGCTATATTGAGATTTGACCTTTCTTAAGGTCATACAGGGAATTAGAGTCTTAGAGATTGTCAATCCGCACACAGCCATTGCAACCTGAGATCCTCTTCTCACTCCTCAGGTATTCCCTATACAGATCTTTGCATTGTGCTCAGTCAAAATACATTTTCCCCAGTCGGTTATTGCTCAGGTGCAGCATTCCATGATTGATGTGTCCGATTAACCAACTAATGTATCTACATGTTTTGGATAGAGATAATGTATCTACATGTTTAGGATATAAATTGCGTAGTTGTTACCTGAGGCTGATCACTGTTGTTGTGCTATCTACATATTTAGGATGCAGATTGCATAGTAAATTACCTGAATCTGATCGTTGCCATTATGTTATGGGTTTCGTATCCATTTTATTGTAATATTATATAGATTATGATATTTAGGACCCCTCAATATATCAAATGGACCTCCATTCTTTTTTCCCCAAGAGTATTCTGGTGGTTTGCGATGGTCCAGAATATCAGTCTATGGAGAGCTGCTTTATAAGTATGTCGCTTAAAACAATTGGCTTACAAATAATGTTTGCATGCTTTGAAGGTCGTCTGTAGACTATGGATGTGATTTCGTCACGTTTCACATACTAATTAAATTATCTAATATATAGTTTGCTAGATGCTAATTAACTTTTCAACCATAGCTATGCATTCTAAAAGGATATGTGATGATTTCTATCTCTCAGACATAATATTGTTGAACTTATAGGTTTAACATGGATTATTCTATTTAATTGTCATCTAAGCTTATGTTTTAAATTGTTTGGTCCATTGGGCTATTTCCAAGTGTGAGTTTGATATTTGCTTTAGGTTTGTTTGCTACATGTATTACCATGACTGCTGATGCAGGCTTCGGAGTCATCCCTACAACACCGGGCCATTCGTTTTTGTGGTGGCCGTAACTTTATAGGTAATACCTTATTACCTAACAAACTGTATATGATTAATCCCAGTATTAGCATTAGAATTTTTTTCCAGAATAATTATTGGTTGACTTTTTTTGCTCTTTCATTTTTTGTGGATCAGGCTATTTCTAAATAAATAACAACGTTTGCGAGGAATTTGGGCTACCTTGCCTATGGTTCTGTCATAGTTTCTTTAAACTATTTTATTCTGAGATATGCACTGTGTTCCATGCGTCCTTGCCTTTCTGTTCCCTCTTACTTTCATTACTGTGCTCCAAGTTATGAAAAAAAAACTTTGTTCTTGTCATGTTTCTACAATGGATAAAAGTATCGCAATTAGAGTGTGAAAGTGGTTCATATGTTGCCCAAGCAAAACTGCTTATTGCTCCCTAGCAGCTTGATAGTTTTGTCATTGCTTATAAGAAGAAAGAAAATATACTACGTAGTCTTATGCGAATCAGAATTGTCAATTACTTAGAAAGTAGCCTATATAAAACAAACATATAACTTTCTTAACTCATTTCATTGTTATACAGGCAGGCCACAAATTGTACATCCAGTTGCTGTCTCCACAGCAGCTGACCTGTTTACAATGGCCGAAGTGGATAACCTTAAACAGGCATTTCAGCCACATATCGTCCAGAGTTATTTTGGGTGTTTCATTACGTATCCCTATTTTACTATTGTGCTACCGGACCAAACTAATAATCCCTTCTCTGTAATCAAATCAAAATAAATATATAGCTAAACCATATTGTCTTTTTGTTGATTATGCAGTGACCGACGTATGTATCTATATGTCGCAAAACATGACCCGATAAATAATAGCTTATATAACTTCTTAATCCTATATCTATGGTCTACAAGATTTATTTGTGCAACCTGATATGGATATAAAACCTTCAGCTGTTGACACATAATTAGCAGAAATGATATTCTCTTTTTGTGTGTGTGTGTGTGTATAATGCATTCTTAATTGCTAATCATGATATCCTTTTAGTTCATACCATTGTTCTGTTTTTCCTAACTATGAAACGAAAAATACATGTATCATTTTAATTTGCGCTATTGATTTTCTATTACTCATTTCTTACGCGTGTAATATCCGAACTATTTTATCATTTATCTCTATCGAATCAACGATATTATCGACGGCGCAGCGTAGCGCGCTTATGTTGCTAGTAATATACATTACATCTTTCCCAAGCCGGCCTCGTGGGATTTTGGGATCGGAAGACACAAAGCTTGACATTGGATAAGATGTGTAAAATTTCAGCATTAAAAACTCTAGTACTAAGCCATTTGAAAAACCCCACAGGCCCACACAGCACAGGTATAGCTTATCATTATATAGTAGTGACTTCTAAATTACTGGACTTACAGCTATTAAGCCCAAAAGTTAGTTTCATTAGACAAGCTTATTTATTGGTGACTGTAGAACTGGGTTTAGAACTGAATGAAACCCCAAAGTAAAAGGTTACCTGTTTGGCGGTAGCTTAAACTTATTTTGGTGATAAGCCTACTCTCAAGCTAGGCAAAAAAAAACCCTAAGGCCCTGTTTGGATTAGAGGTATTTCATTGGAATGTTTTGGGATTTAGTTCAAATTTGAACTAAATCTCAAAACCTTCCAAGGAAATACCCCTAATCCAAACACCCCCTAAGCCTCCTCATTTAAGATGTGAAAACCTTTTACGAGTTCTAGTCAGGACAAGGGGATTGAAAACCAGTGCAACCAGGTGATTCCCAGTCAAACCGGACAAGACAAAGATAGTGTCAAGGGTGATTTTAACATAAAGTTACCCCCAAGTGGTTCCTAGAATCCTAGTTATTGGTTCATAGTCAAACATTGCCATAATTCGCCACACGTTAAGTTAGGTAAGTTTGACTGAGTTAGACATATATTTGGTTCATAGTCACACTTGTGACAAGATTCTTTTTTGCCATTCTAGTCCCACACGTCATTGGCTCAAAAAATGTGGCAAACTTCATTTTCCTAGTCAAAGTGTGGCTTCAATTTTGATGACCTAACCTTAAGCAAATTTGGCAAAAAAAAAAACTATGGCAAAACATGGTAAGCTTAGTATATGAACCAAACAGACCCTTAATTCTGACCGATTCAAGGCAATTCCAATATATTCCCACACAATCATGATTTCCGGGGAAAAAATATGTGGGACCACCAGCCAAGCTGACTTTAGCAAATCACGGGGTCTACGAACGAGACTGCTTCCCATTCTATGAGCCCTGGTCTGGACTTGGTTAAAAGATGAAGAGCCAAAAAACCTTGGCGTTGTTTGGGAGGCCCATTCCCGATCGGGATCCATGTGGATGGGTCGGGATTTTAGCCTAAAATCCCGACCGGGAACGGGCCTCCCAAACAAGGCCTAAATTTCTATTATCATACAAATCCAATGGAAGAAAAACTACTGTTAGATAAACATACAACCAAACGCACTAAAACTTAAAACTCTGCCTTACAAAAATTGTAAAGCACAGTAAAGTTCAACTTGTTAGTAGCACCTTGCAGGAAATAGTAAACACAACAGAGTTCAACTAGTTAGTAAGATGTACTACAATGATTTGCTAGATTTTAACCCACCACAAACAAACCTCAGGGAATCAAACATAAGAAAATCCAGAAGTACAGAACTAAAATAATACAGATAGGAAAAATGTCTCTCATCAAGGCACAAAATTAAACAGGAAATACACTTACAACACATCCAACAAACATTGTGTCATCTGAAGACACCAAATTTAATAGAAAAATACACTAACACATCTACCGATATAGCTCTTGCTTATGAATGTTCATCGCACAAAACGGCCAAGGCCATTCGCAGAAGATTCTCAAAATCCGTCTTTACAATAACCAAAACATAAAATAATCTGAAATGCTCAATATGCACAAGTCAGTCACTCTCAGGACAGATGTCGGAAAAGCTCAGGCTTGACAAGCTATTTGAGCTCTGATCGAACCCATACCTGAGCTCGAATCCTTATCGAACTTAGTTCCATTAGGCTTAACTACATACATATATCAACATACACCATGCCTAAGCCTATTCAAACCTACAAAATGCTAACATAAAAGCACATATATACGAGCTAGGAAGCACCAATACCTCTCAAAATCCGTATCGGATACTTCCCGATACGTATACTGCCTGTATCGCTTAATTTCTTATTTTTCAAAAAAAGAAAAAAAACCAATACTTCTCGGAAACTTCTGGGATACTTTTCCGATACCTGGTCACTAAATAAAAGCCTTCTCAGGTTCTCAACTCTAACATTCCCCGCACCGATCTCCGGAGTCCCCAGACGCTCGCTCCCGATCGGGCAATGCTGCGGCCGCGGTTTGTCACGCGCGCCGCCAGTTGTGCTACCGGATGCCGACACCGGTCCGTCAGACCGTCACTCTTCCCCCGATTCGACGCCGACCCAACGTCGCCCTCCCCGCAGCCAACGTCGACCCCCCGACCCCTGACGCCGACCCCCCAACCCTGGTGCAGCTCATCCAGCTCACTTCGACCCCGGACGCTGGCGCGGACCCCCCGATCCGCTGTCACCGACCCCGCCTACGCCGACCCCCGCCAACACCCTCCCCGCAGGCGCAACGCAGCTGAGCGCCTCAGCCAGCCCCCCCCCCCCCCAATATTTGCTTTGCATATTAAGATACATTTGCTTTTCATATTAAGGTACAATGGTACATTTGCTTGTTCAAAGTTCAAACTACATTAAGATTGTTCTTAGTTCTTACTACATGAAGGTGGGGGAGTTGATGGCATCTGGTGGTGGAATTGGAAACTCGAGTGGGTCAACTAGTACCAGCACTAGTGCTGCCTGTCCTGCACCATCTAGTGGAGCCGCCATGGCAAGTAACATCTTGGTTGTTGCTTGTGGCTTATAATTATAAGGCAAACAACCATCAACCATTGATGTCAAGGCACCGCCTAAGCGTCTCGACGCCAAAGGAAGCTCGCCACCCCGCTCGCCTCGCCTGGCCAGAGCAAGGCGGACGCCGGGGCGTTCCAGCCGTCGCCAGGCGAGCTCGCGGCGCCGACTAGGGTACGGGAGGAGCGGAGGCCAGAGGGGATAACTTATGGGCTGGATTAGGGTTTGCGCGATAGCACCGTCGACTGAGGACAAGGGGATCCACCGCGCAGCGTCGCCACCACCTCCGTCGTCTCCACCGCCGGCAACTACAGAAAGGTAAGTCCGGCGCCGAATCCTCCCACCCCTGCCTCCACGCCGCACCGCGCCGTCGCGCCGAGGTTGTGCTACGAATGCTCTGCCACTGATGCCGATGCTCTGCCCCCAGCCTCCGTTGATGCTCTGCAGTCTGCCCCTAGCCTCCGCCGATGCTCTGCCCCCAACCTTCGCCAATGCTCTGTCGCCTTCGCTGATGCTCTGCCCCCATCCTCCGTTGATGCTCCGCTTGTGCTCATCCAAATGGCCTGTTGCAGTGCTGCTCATGCTTGTGCTACTAATATTGCTTGCTGTCTTTGCTGTCTTTCTTGGCTTTCTTTACTCTGAGATCTTGATCTTTGCTTGTCTTCTTTGGCATGCTGCTATAGATGCTGATACTGAAAATGATGACCTTCAACTAATCCTCGCCTAGGTGCCGGCCTAAGCACCTAGGCGATGGGCTGGCGCCTCGCCTCGCCTTATCGCCTTGACAACAATACCATCAACAATGAGGGATAACTAAAGAAGAAAGTACTTTTACATTAATATTAAGGTATTCTCAGTTTCACATTTTCTTACCAGAATTCATTAATTTTCTGTTTTTCTATTTCTATTTTATATATATATATATATATGTATATATATATATATGTATATATATATATATGTATATATATATGTACACGTATCGCCATATCGGTGTTTTTGAAAAAATATCGTATCGCGGTATCGCGTATCCGATACGTATCAGGGTATCCGGCAACCTAGTATACGAGTTACTGCGCACAAACAAGCTAGGCTCGCCCAAGCTAGTTTACACCCCTATTACTAAGGAGACGCAGTGAAATATATTATTAGGACCTCAGTATTCCCACAGCAAACTGAAAGTGCTGAAGGACCATTTATATTTCCCAGCATATAAGCACTCACGAATGGATTCACAAGATGTTAAATTAACATTTGTAGACCTGCTCAGTATTAATACCAAATACAAATAAAACTCAAACTCCACTTTCAACATTGATTTGTAGATGGAGTTTGCAGATTAAATTTGAAACAACCCAAAAATTCAAAATGATTTTAGTTGGAGTTTATTCAAATTTCAGTTCAAATTTGAATTGAGTTTGAATTTGTTTTGGAGTTAATTCGGATTTCAGGTTCAAGTTTTGAATTTGGAATTTGAATTTGCTTTTGGATTTTCGTTTCTCTTCCGTTTTGGTTTTGGGCCAAATTCTCCTTGGGCCTTTCGGCCCGTTTCCGTTTCGGCCGTTGGCCTTCGGCCCGTGCGCCATTCCGGCCCAGCCGGCCTCCCCGTCTTCGGCCCGTTTGGCCGGCTGGCCCAGCCTCGGCGACCCTCCGTCGCCGCCTCGGCGACAGCGCTGGCCATGAGACGCCGCCGCCGCGGCCGCCGTGTCGCTGGCCGCTGGTCCCTGCTGCCGCCCTGCTGCTGCCGCCTCCGTGTCACTTCTTGCCACCGCACGCTGCCGCGCCAGCGTGTGGACCAGCGCCGCCGCGCTGTCGCCATGCCGCGCTGCTGCCGCTGGCCGCGCCGCCTCGCCGCCCTGCCGCCGCCCGCTCGGTCTCCCGCCAGTGGCGCTCAGCGCCTGCGCTTGCCATGGCCGCTGCTGCCGCTCAGCGCCTTGGCGGCCTCGCCCGTGCTCACGCGCCTATATAAAGCCCCGCGCCCTCGTCTCCTCCTCGCCCCGCTCCCCACTTCCTCATTGGTGAGCCTCCTCCCGCCTCCATCTTCTCTCTGGTCTTGGCCACACAAGGCCAGCTTTGCTCCTCCGCTGTCCCTCTCGCCGCGCAAACCCTAGCCCTAACCTCGCCCAGCTGACAGGCGGTCCCCACCTGCCAGCTCCCTCTCCCTCTCTCTCTTCACGCTTTATGGGCTCGCCACAGCCCAGCCACTCTGCCGGGTCTCGCTGGCCGCCGATTGGGCCGGCCCAATCGGCCTCCCCCAAGCACTTGCTTACCAGTGGCCAAGTGGGCCCATTTAGCCCGAAGGCCAGCCTGGCCCGGTCGGTTGGAACAAGAACGCATTTCGAATTTAATTAAATTAATTAATTCAAAATCGCTTTTAATCCCGTAAAATCCCTTAAAATCCCGAAAATTCCGTGAGCCCCAGAAACCCACCAAATACACTACCCGAACCGTTTCGATCCACTGAATCCAAAAATGCCCTCCGTTCCTCAATCCGGAGTTCCCAAAATTCCGAATTTCCCAATTCTCCCTTCGTTCTCTCTCTCGGCTTCGGTTTAGGTTCGTTTCGTTTCCGTTTCTTTTTCGTTTTTCGTTTCTTTATTTGTCGTTCGTCCTTTTTCGCGCTAGATCCGGACGTTGGACAATTCTAAAAGCAGTCCCTGGAGCCGGAGCTGTTCCAGGAGCAGACGTGGATTCCGGAGAAGTTTCCCGGAGCAGACGTTGGATCCGACGGAAGCCCCGAACGACTACTTCCTCTGCAGTTCAGCCAATCCGATCGCCGAGCAAGGCAAGCCGTACACCCTTGATCATGTTGATCCCAAACATGCCATGTATCACTTAGTAATTACTTTGTATCGCATTATTTTACTGTATGTTGAATTATTGAAAGCAGTATTTTAGAATGACATGCTACCTAGGTAATGCCAAAATTGCTATTGAAACCTCCTTGAAATTATTGAACCAGATTAAATCCTTTGTAACCCTAGATGATTACTATTACCCTGTTAAGTTAGTTATTATTAATCTTGTAGTTAGCTCAAATGCTTTTGAAAATGGAAATAAAATGCTGCCGAATCTCTGATTCGGATGTTTGTGAAAGTGCTACAGTTTGGGGGACAGAATCGGATAAATCCCGGAGTGGATGTAACTCCGATCCCCGGCTGATGATTAATGCCTTGGTTTGTATGGTGGCCGGTATTATGGGATACCGGATCGGGTTTGCGGATGAAGGCTTGATCTTTGGCAGTGTAAGGTTAACAACCCCCTTGAGCAAAGTAAACAACTTAAGTATCCGCTCAACCACAGGTCGGACTGGTCGGCAGACTAGTATCCGACATAGCTCGGTAAATTAATCATTCCTGAACCTAAAATTGGATTCTTTTGGTGGCTACTATTCTCTGGAAGAGAATAGGGACCGGGCCTTCCTGGCAGGGAAGTGCACCGGAGGGGTGGAACGGGAATGGTCTTTCGCGACATTCTTGGTTCTCACAACGGTAGATGCTAATGGGGGACTGTGAGCCCAAGGTAGCTATACAACTATCGGTTAACAACTAAAACAACAGGAATGGTTAACGAAATGCTGTGATCATCTCGACCGACCGCATGTATTCTAGTTGCCTGTGAGTAACGGTCGTTGATATCTTGTGGGTAAAGCTGAGCACCTCTGCAGAGTTAATCTTGATGGTATTCGAATACGCCGTACTTCCGGTTAATGAAGTTAAGTTTGAACTGGGGTGATACCCGTAACCAAGCTCAAGTTACTGTTTGGTGAATTTCGAAGAAGTTGGTTAAGTGTTGTGAACTTGTGAAAACCCCCTAGCTATTATTTATGGTTTGTGCTTCAAATGTAAAATGAGTTGGAAAATAAAACTGCATCCAGATACTTAAACCCTAGTTCCTTCCATTGGATAATCCCCTGCATATAGTATTCAGAATCCTCCGTGCGACTTGTTGAGTACTCCCGTACTCACCCTTGCCCCCGACCCCTTTCAGAGTTTGAAGAAGCTGGAGCGTTTCAGGAGTCCGTAGTTGGCGATTTTGTTGGTTTTGAGGTCTTGGTCTTTTGCTCAGGCCTGCCTGTGCGGTGTTTTGATTGTAAGTTATTCGGGCCCTGCTGCGCCCTCTTTTGTAAAAACCCCGGCCGTTAGGCCCTATATTGAATAAAAAGAGTTGAATTGGCTTTTGCCAGGTAATTGTACTCTTGTTTTCTAACAGTTAGTCTTCCTGAGTAACTGTTGTGAGTTTTCGTACTGCCCCTAAAAAGGCGGTCCGTCACAAAATTCTGCCTCTACACAATTCAAACAACACCACTCCCGACATCAATCACTAAAAATTTTAGTTCATGACGCCAAACTTACACTGTTAACACATCCAAAGTTGCATTACAACATTATAATAGCCACATATCAAATAAATGCTATAATCTACGGCAATGTTAATCTAAAACCAAAATGCCAAATCAGAATTTACCTAAACACTTCCTCAGCGTCAGAGGTAGGTGGAAGTGGAGAGGAAAGGCAGAGAGGCAACGGAGGAAACCAACTCCACTGTACCGGTACCATCAGCTGCAGCCTCTCCCGCTCTTCTTGCAGCGCTTCACCCTAGCGAGCTTCACATGTGCATCGACGAAGTTCTCCATGTGCTTCACCTCCAGCTGCTTCAGAAAGTCGATTCGCTGCCGCTCTATTTCCAGTGTCTGTTTTTGTTTCGCACGCTCGTACATCTCCGCAAAAGCCTCGATCGCCCTTGCCAGCTCCCTGAAACCTCCGTCGCCCCTGCTGTCAGCTTCACGGCGGCTACGTTTGTTGCCATTGCCAGAGTATGATGACACAGAGCGCGACGGCGACTGCTGCAAGTTGTTGTTGTTGTTATCGCCCTCATCATCAGAATCCTCCGAATTAGACACCGCGGCCGCGGCTTCCTTCTGGATAAAAGCAGCGGCGGGGAGAGGAGACCCGCGACGGTAGTTGGGCAGCGGCAGAGCCATGGGCGGAGGTGGGGACGGCGAAGACGAAGGCGATGGGGGCTTCCTCGCGGCGGAAGGATGGATGGGCAGGGCGAAGTGAGGGGCCAGCGGCGGCGAGGGCCTCTTGGAGGCGGAGGCGGAGAGTGTGGGGCCGACGAGGCGGTCGAGCTCGTGGAAGAAGGCCCAGGTGGAGGGCGCATTGCGGACGCGCTCGGCCTTGTAATTCTTCTTGAGGGTGTCGACGCGGTTCTTGCACTGCACGTCGGTGCGCGGCGGGCGGCGGCGGGCGGCAGCCCCGCGACGCGAGTTGACGGCCTCGGCCACCTCCCGCCACTGCTTCTGGCGCAGGTTGCCGCGGTTGAGGTCGATGTAGCGGCTCCCCCAGGCGCCGACCAGCGCGGCCATCTCGCCCTCGCTCCAGCAGTCCTCCCTGTATGGCAGGTTGGGGTTGGGCGGCGGGAGCTTGCCCCCTCCTCCCCCTAACGCCGCCGCGGCGGCCGCGGCCGCCATCTCCCTCACCTCCATCTCGTCGTCCTCCTCCTCCTCTCGGATCTCGCACCAAACCCTAAACCCTAGGAGAGAAGAAGACCGTGCGCGTGGTGGTGGCGTGAATTGGGGGGAGGGCGGCGAGGCGAGCAGTGGAATAAAAAGACACGGCGAAGGTTGGGGCGCCGGCCGAGAGGGAGTCGTAACGCGCGACGCACGTGAGGGTGACCGGCGAGGCATCGGTGTGACCGGATCGTGGACATGCCGCCGCAGCGCCGCTGCATGCGTTTGACCGGGTAACCGGCGAATACCATAGGCCTTCGTGTTTCGGACGCGCGGGCTGGTGGATGGATAAAGACAGGCAGCCAGAGGCGCGGCAGGCAAGGCAAGGCAGGCGACACTGCGACAGCCCACCGGGGTCCGGGGACCGGACGGAATACGGTGGCGGCAGGAAATTACGGGCGTGCCCCCACGGTCGGGCGAGGGCGGAAGGGGCAGCGCGAGGATTTCGCGCGGGGCGGCGGAGCACGGGAGACGCGTGGCATGTCAGGCGTGGGAATTGGGGTCGCCGTTGGTCGGCTTGCGTTGCGTTTCGTCTCGGCGCCGAAAGAGGAAGAGAGAGACACGTCGAGAGAGAAGGGGGGAAGACTTGCGGGGCGGATGAGGTGGCGACCTGCCCGGAAAAGAGGACGGATGAGCGGCAGGGTCAGAGCGGATCCGGTTCTCTGATGTCACTTCTCTAAGTGAGTCACTGACACGTGTAGGCCCTCTCAGCGTGTGGTCTCATACGTCAGTGACCTAACGTCAGAGAACTTGATGTCAGAAGATCTCATCGCGATCAGAGCTACAGGCCGGCCTTGGATTTGGAGATCTCAACCAGCGTAAGTTCGTAATCATCTGTTTGTTTTTCATGTCCATGTCGTCGTCAGGGCTCACTTTTTTTCCTACTCATTTCGGGAAGTTAAAGGAATCGCTTGATCATCGACTACTACTTACATGTAGGTTTTACATAATATTTTTATCATGATATTACTGCTATTAGATTTTAAAAAAAAATTCTCATGTTTGATCATTATCTTAAATTTTTATGGAAACATTAGTTATGTGTCAGGACCATCCAAAAAAAATTCAAAATTTTTTAACGTGTTTTGAATTATTTTTCGATCGGTTCAATGTGGGCCGAAACCTCAGTGATTTCGGCCGATATCTCAGATTTCCCAGTTGAAAAAAAACGGATTTGAAATTTAGTTTTTGTACTTCGTCCAAATTTTGTCCGTAATTTTCGAATCTCGTCGTGATTTCGGATTTCAGCCACCTCCGAGATTTATACCAAAACGAAATTTAGAACCTTGTGTGGGAGGCTATAAAAAGGAGCCTTATGGGCTGGTATTTGGGCTTGCTGCTTTTGTGGAATGTTTGGGGTAGTTGTGTGTATGTGTTGCTCTCTCCAAATTGATTTTTGAGCTAAGAGTGAGCCTCTTGTGTATGTGTTACACTTGAGGAGGATCATAAGTGCATGTGTTGCACTTAGATGGTCATCGGAGCGCATGCGCTGCACTATGTGAAGCTCGAGCAAGGATTTTTGGCTTATTACTCTTGGTGGTTGCCGCCACCTAAACGATGTTAGGAGACGTGCGCGAAGCTTATCAACGGAGGTTGTGAAAAGTCTCGCAAAGTTTGTGAAGGCCAGAGCACGCCTACCCGGAGTGGTGAAGATGCTACCACTACTGTATTTAAGGTCGGTGCTCAAGTGCATAGTCGGTCCAAAGAGTTGGGCTTACCTCAACATGTATTAGTAGAGATTGGCAAGTCTTCAAGACCACGGGAAAAGTATTGTGTCTCTTTACTCTTGTATGTTTGCAATTTTTATTTACATTGTTGCAATTTACATTCCTAGAATTCAATATTCTTGATTAGAGACATAATTTAGCTAGTACACACTGAACCTAGTTGATTTAGGTCTTAATTATCAAAACCTTAGTTATTCGCTTCTGCATATTGTTTAGTTTTTGACTTAGAGGTAATTAGAGCGTGTCTCGTTATTGATAATATTTTATAAATGTCTATTCATCCCCCTCTAGTCGTATCTTCAATCCAACAGCACATGCAGGCAAATTGGCTTGGGAATCCATTTTAGAACCATTTGTATAGGCTTGATAATGAGTAATCCCACTTGCACCAGGGGGTCGCGGCAAGAGCATGGTTCGTTGTCTTGCTACCACAATGGGAATAGTAGTCGAAGGTTTTGGGCCAACCGTTGGCTTCACAGTCTGGGTGTCTTGGGCAATGGAGTAGAGTGGGTAATTTAGCAATGACTGCACAAAATCAATTAAAGTCACAGCCAACATCTATTCTTGTGCGACTTCCTTGACGTTGTTAACTATCATCGATTTGGGCGTAGTTACCAAAGCTGATGAATAGTTGACAAGAGCATGATGTACAGATTGATTTATCATATCCGATAATTCCGCTTGTGCAGGTATGTATAGGCTTACCTGTTGATTTCTTGTAGTACCCGAATCCTCATTGTTGTCGAAGTTGACCATCGGCAAAGCGACTTTCCGAGTGATCACATGTTGTGTCTTTTGATAGCAGCTGAGCATCATCTGCTCGAACGCAACCTTTTGATTTTCGATCTCTTTCCGCTGCTCGGACGTTAAATCATCCAGTATTGGGACGATTATCGCTTCGGGATTGATATCGGACGGAGTGATCAACTTTCCTGTAGAATACATTGTTGGCGATCGGGTCCCATCGGGCGTGTTAAAAGTGTGTTGATGCCAAAAAATGTGAAGAGGGGTTAATCGGTAATCAACACATGCAAACACCGGGTTTATTTCTAGGTGCAGACGTGCCAGCCGATTTGATCATACAATTAGCAAGAAAAACAATACGTGATTCAATTAGCCGTTAAGCTGATTAATCCTCTCTCCCGTAGCTCGATCTTATCTAAAAAAATCACTCAAGCCGATTAGATAAAAGTAACCAATAGATCAAATCGGCCAGGTTGGACTGATTAGATAAAGGTAAAGGTAGTTTTTTCCCAAAAAAAAGGCGATGCGTAGCAAGATCGGAGAAAAAGCAGACCTGAATGGCGTAAAACGACGAAACCAACAATCGGTGATGCACAACTTTATTGATTTAGTCGAATTACAAAGGAAATATTACAAATCTAAAATACTACTAGTTGACGAAAAAGTAAAGAACTAATGCAAGTTGGTTGATTGATTGGTTGTGTACTATACATTGTTTATCGTCTTCTTTTATAGCACCTAGATCAACCGTGTCATCCTTGGATTCGTAGAACTCTTCATATCGTTTTCAGTTTTCCCTGAGATACTTTCCTTTTTAGAACTAATATTGGTTATAATCCGATAACCTGTATCGGCTTATGATTTTCTAAAACACTTTCCATAACTTGTATCGGCTTATGATTTTCTAAAACACTTTCCAAACCCGATACTTCATTTATTGAAATAACCATACCAAGCTAACAATCTCTTACCAAATCAATAATGCGCCAGATTCTAGTGTCAACACAAACCAATTAATTAATCAGTTTTGCGTAGCCTACTGAGCTAAGAATGCTCGGCAAGTACTACTACAGTGGCACATGTCGTCTATCGCTACTTCTACGGTCAGAAATGGGACTAGTTTTATAAATTTGTTTCCAAGTTCCATATTTGGAAGAAAAAAAATTATACTGAGGCAAAAAAAGTGCTAAGGTCATTTTCCTCCACTTCTGATCTGTGCACTCAGTGGCCAGGAAGCAAGAGGTGTGCACATTGAATGGGGGGCCAGCGATGTAGCAGTTATGTATACTGGGCGGACAAACAGTAATATATACTATATATTAAAGGGGAAAGAATTGGAGGCCAACCAAGGGTGCCACCTCACCCCATGCTATTTTGCAAAAAGGTCCCTCCCTTTTTGTAAATTACGGATAGGTCTCTGTAAATTATAAAGAGATCCTTTACGATTTTTTGCGAGTATAAATTTTTTTTTCGAATTGCGTTTAGGTCCCTGGTTCGTTACTTTATGGCAAAGCCCCCCGCTAAATACAAATATCGAACGAGTCCTTTTCTAATTTTTTATAATAGCGATCAGGTCCAAGAATATAACAAACAGGTCCCCAGCCGTTACGTCCAGGTCCTTTCTTCGTTTTTCCCGAATTTTTTTTTTCAACAGAAATATGTGTACAGCTCTATCTCTAGATTTTTTTTTCTCAACTCGATCACTAATCTCTAAACTTTTTTTTCCCAACTCGATCTCTGATATTTTTGGAAACGTGTATTATTACTCGGTGAACGTATAGAGTATTAAACTGGATAAAAGAGGGTTGACATCTCTAATGTTTTTCGGAACATGCATTATCACCTGATTAAAACATAGAGTATTAAACTCGATAAAAGGAGGTTAGTCGAGTAATGATAAAGTGTTAAACAAATTCGTCAAAAGAAATTTATGTCAAGGTTATTTCTTTGTTTTCCCTGAAACAATATTTTCATCAACAGATGTATGTGTACAACTCTATCTCTAGATTTTTTCCCGGTTATTTTTCAAAAAAAACCCGTCGTTTCGTAGATTCGCGACCGTCACCTTTTTCAAAAAAAAAATTATGACTAGATCCTTTCTCCACCGTTTTCTTGCAAAAAAGAATTTCGAACCAAATTTTGCGTGGTGCGGCATTGCCGCACGATTCTACCTAGTATTCTAGATAATTGTGAAAAAATCCTCATGGACTGGGCTGCTGGCCGAATCAGCCTTTACGTGCGTGCCGCACCACCCAACACGGTCGACCGGCTACAAACAGGGCAGGAAGTGGGGCTAAGCCTATATGGCACCCCCTAAGCCACCACACCGCCCTTCCCCAGCGCCTCATGGCACACGCCCCGCGTGCCCCTGCGCACGCCCCGAGCACCGCTGCTTAGGTCCCAAGAGCCATGCTGCGCCCCGTGCAATCACACCCCCACCCCGCAACTAATACTCTAAGCGCCGTTGCATGTCGTGCCACTGCCACCCAGCATTGCCTCTGTCGCCCTCATCGGCGCTCCAAGGTGGGCCCCATGACACACCATCGAAGTCGTGCCCGGCCACGCTAATGCCGACCGTACACTGCACGCACACCAGCAACATCTTTTTTTTCTTTTTTGCTTTCCCATTAATCCATGTGCCCGATTTGAAATTCGTTCGCACCATCGTCTGCATGAGGTGATGAGGATTTCGAAGGATATGGTGTGGGAGCTTTGGGAAGCGCAAAGGAGCGAGAAACGCATGGTAACCGAAGGGGGTCATCAACGTCGTTGTTCCAACAAACCTTCGGAACGCAGGTATAAACCATAGATTGGTCTTAGTTATGTTGGCGTTGTAGTGAAGCGATGTTATGGTTGTTTTATCAGTACATGTGGCTTTTGGAGGTCACTAGATTGATTTTTATAGTGAGTTCGGTATTCGGTTAATAATGGGTTCTATCTTCGAGTCAAGTTTTTGGGTACTTACGACCAATCTCAATGTCTGTGAAAGTTGTGAAAAATTATATTGATGTCTAAAGTTTCTTTAGAGAATAAGAACGTAAAATTTGGTTAAGCGGTTTGAAAGATATGGCTTGTAGAAACTTACTATCCAAAAACCAGTTGCTGCTGAGAGCAGTTGTGGTAATCTGCAGGTTATGGTTAGTCAATGGTCAAATTAAATTATGTCTAGAAAACCGATTGTTGCTGGGAGCGGTTGTGGTAGATTCTAGAGATGTTATGATTTACTAAGTTTGGAGTTGTATAAAAATAGTTATGAAATTTTGAAGTATGTTGTCTGGTAAACCAACATATCGGTCTTCAGGGCTGGAAATGAGGGGATTAAATGAATTAATTGAAAAATACGGATAGCTAAAAAATTGTAGGTAATCTTTTGTAGTTTTTTTTTTTAAAAAAAAACATGATTTTCTATGTTTGGGCTCTTGAGCTGGAAGTTATGATCTTCTGACCATCGAAACAGTAAGGGGAAAGTGGTCCGGCAAGGAAGAAAATTAAATCCAGGGTTGTGCATAAATGCGATATTGTCATGTTTGATGCTTATACTGTTATAACATGATTTTGCGATGGATTTACCCTGTAGGAGGTATGATTTCAGGTTTGGCTTCAATCTCACGCCATATCGTTCATCGTGGGTAAAACGACAAGTGCATGGTGGAATGATGATTTGTTTAAGATGAATGTTGCTTAAGTTGATAATTTTTATCTTTCTATTTATATGATTATTCTTAATCATTATTATTGTTTATGCTTGTAATATTGGCAATGATGATGAAAGTTGGATAATTAATTCCATGATTTGCATTAGTATTTTATGCATCATGTAGATAAGAGGTGACCTATATGGTCCTTTAAGACCTACTTTGTGTGGGCATAAAAAATTTACTGCCGTAGGCCCTTCACGAGATGGAAGAGAATAAGAGAGTGCGACATCGACAGTTGTGCACTTAGCTATACCGTTGTAAGCTATATAATATGTATATGAGCATACAGACAAAATGCATCACATGAATGAAAGAAAAGAAAGTTAATTTGATGAATTTATTTACATATAATGTTATCATTATATGATGTACTTTATTGAGTTTTTGACTTACGCTTGTTTATTTAATACTGCAGATACGATGAGGCCGGTATGCATGAAAAGGGAGTAGCACAACCACGTCATATGTCACTACACCATAACTTATACGATATTTAGCGTTTGTTACATTCATGAAACAATAAATAATATAGATAGTTTTAGTTATAAAATAATTTTTAGTGAAATCAATATCGTGGGAACTTAGTTGGGTTTGTTAAATAATAATTATGGTATTCGTTTATATCTGATGTTGTTCTCAGTTTGGTGGTTTCATCAAAGATAAGCAAAAGATAAGTTTATTTTCTAAATCTATGTGTTTTGAACGTTCCAAGTGTGTAAATTTGGATGTTGTTGAACGCGTGGTTCTAGATTTATTATTGTTATCAGTATTACTTAGTTAATGTTTGGTGGTTAAAGGGAGATAACGTTGTTGTTAAAATTTATATTTAGAATTATTAAAAATCTTAAAAAAGTATGATAAAATAATATTCAGGACACGCAGAGTACCAATGCGTTACACGGAGCGCACGCACGGCGAGGGATGCATGAACTTGGGTGGCATCGGATTCGGACCCGTCCAACGCCGCGAGTAATGCTTTCTTGTACTGTACCCTACCCAACCCATCAATTCCTGGCCGGTCGGCCCTACCGACACGCCGCCCGTCGGATTGGCGTTGCCCCGTTTCAGGCCCGCCTTGTAGTGTAGCCTGTAGGTATGTACCACAGTGGAGTCTGGCACTGGCACTGGACTTTGCTAATGCAACTTACCACACGATTTAGATTTGTTTCGGAAATATATCCAGCTCAAGTATCGAAGCCATTTCCGCCTTCGGTTCCTGAATGGCGCTGAAGGCTGTAGGCTGTTGGGAAGTGGATTCTTGTGATGATTGTATTTGCCTCTCTCTCCATGGCTAAAACGTTCTCCTGTACTACGGTTTAGCCATGGAGAGAGAGGCAAATGCAATCATCACAAGAATCGGGAGAGGGGGAGCCTAATATATAAATGCAATCATCACAAGAATTGGAGTAGAGAATAAGAAGGCAATTTTGCATCGATGAGAGGAGAAGCCTAATATATAATTGCAAAGCTCGACATGGATCGGGAGACGACTACGGTTTGAGCAAATTACGGTGGGGCAATGGAGGCAATCCAAAACTGAAATCGTTTGCTCTTTGCAGTGGCAGTAGCACCGAACAACAATCAAGCACTCATGCCAACGCAATCACAGGCTCAAGGCATGGGCGCAAATTATCAGTAGCGCGTGTGCTTTTGACTTTTTGAGTATATCAATCAGAAAGTTCCTGGTCCGCTGCTCAAGTGCTCATGGGTACGTCCGTCCCTGAGCGTTATTGGTGCCAAAAGCCCGAAACGTATCGTCAGGTACTCAGGTGCATGCAATTTTTACTGCATTTACTTGTGTGACAGAGCTGTTCCACAAAGTTTCTTACACGAAATGGAACAATCACTCTCACAAGTCAGTCAAGTCACGGTGAATTTGTACCGGGCATCATAACTGGCGTCCAGGAGGCCGGTCCAAGTCGCCGGGTTTGACTCTGACGTGACCGGTTTCCAACATTTGACTTGAGCCCAATCAGTGAAATCCTCGGTTAAAAAAATAACGGTTCGATGCACTCTGATACCCTTCGAATGTGCAACAGTACTTGATTATTAGACACGGTACGAGCATGCATGGTCTTAAAAAAATAAAGAACATGAATCTTATAGAGAGAATTAAAATAACAATATTTAAGCAACCATAACGAGAGAGAAAAATTTGACGAAACTAATCGCAAAATCTCAAAAGAGTACAAGGGATTATTGCTATCTCATAACCTCTCGAGCATTATATGACTCTCAAATCCTTGTCCGTACAAGATTTAGTGCTCTCGAATAAACTAGTCTATAATCCTCCTGTGCATGTCTTGATTTGGATGAGTTTATTCGTAGCTTCTTGGTTGATTGGGTTCTCCATTACGATCCTATGGATTTATATAGCCTCTTAGTCCTCCAAAGCAAATAGGAATCATAATCCTATTAGGATTCATTTATCACATCTTTTCAAATCTTAAAAGACTATATATGAGTCACTATAATTAACAATCTCCATCTTGGTTCTTATCCATTGAAGTCACAGTGTTTCTCCAAGAACTCGCTCCAAGTCGGCTCCGTAACTTTTTTGTTTTTTCCTTCCACCTTTAAGAATGCCCTCATCACAGGGGCTTATACATATCACCGCAATATGTGTGTTGGTGTTCGGACTTGGCCGTCCGAACCCTCCACCTGCAAGATCTTTCTTCATATAGTATGGTTAATCACACCTCCTGTTCCTACAGCCCTCCATGCCAGTCTTGTACCGCTTTCGAGCTCTGTCTACTCGTTGTACAGCGTGGTTGGTCCTACCACGCCATTCTTCTTCCAACAGTTCGCACCTTTGCATTTGAATATGCTAGATTTTGCAACCATCTTTGCAGTTCCACACTTAACTGCAGTTGAGATCTAATTACATACCGTTGACAACATGATTTCTTCTTTAAACCGGAAACATATTGAACCCCCCCCCATCAATGTACGTTGTGCTCCATCATATATCTCCAATATAAATGTTCCCACATCAGTAATTGCATACTCTTTACAATAAGCCAATTGAGTAGTTCCATGCGCCAGGCGTAGAGATCGTTCGTCAAATATCTCTCTCGCTGAACATATGCGGAAGCAACAACCTGAATCTAATATCTATCCATGAGAACTGCCCAATTGACTAATGACAAGTACGTCCAAATCATCTTTTGCTACCGTCATTAAGTATGCACCATTCATTTGCTTCAAACTCGGACAGTCTTTTATCATATGACCTTCCTCGTCATATAGATAGCATACAATGTGTTCTTGCTTTTACCTTTCTTCCTGTAACTTTTGCTTTTACTTTGTAACACCTACTGAAGCCATGCTTGATTACGTGAGGATGAAGATTTCGATAGCTTTTTCAAAGACTCTACCTTCAATAGATATGCAACTCCTTCACTGAAATTGAGTGTGTGTTTTTTCCGATAAGAACATTCATCGCTAATTGCTCCCAAGATGTTGTTAGAGATGATACTAATATGAGATCCTTATTATTCTCCTCAATATTCATCACTGTGACTTTGCAGGTGAATTTAGGTGATAGCTTAAAAGTAACTTTGCCGGCAATAGCAGTGGACGAACACTAGCGCTCAATTTTGGAATTTTCAGCTCGTTTTAGAGGGTTCAATGCTTCAGATGTATGCTTATATTCCTTCAACAAATCTACAAGTTCATATATCATTCTCCTTTTCTGTGGAGTCTGCAGCCAATAGAAATTTACGGAATTTGGATCACCAATCTCCAATATTATGTAACTCAAACTGCATTATTTAGTTTACAACAATATATGAAAAGGCGGCTCTCGAAGAAATAGGAAAACAGTAGCTCATCAAGGGCGTATGTACATAAGGCCCTGTTTTTGCTTCAATTCCCACAGCTGAGAATACATATTTTCCATCTGACCTAAATCCGCACGACTAAGCGGTACATTTCTGGTACAAGATGACGGAAACAGTACCAAGATCCAAACCAAAAGAAAAGACGGCCAACTTAACAAGAAGAACCACATTAGCAGCATCAGCTTCTGAATAGTGCAACCACGCTGAAACATGAAGAGCTTCTGAACAAGGCTGTTTACTCACAAGCTAGCTTGGTACCAAAGCTGCTAAGGCAGATGGCAAAGGCCTGAAATGCTGAAAGGGGTTGGCGGTAATCCATGGTGAAGATATCGCTGTCAACCTTACCAAACTGCAGGAGAACAGTTTCCCCGTCCCCAACGCTATCAGCATAGCTGAGGTAAGGGTTAGCTGAAGCCACGAGCTGGAAATTCTTCACAGACGCAACTGTTACCCGCCCATGGAAGTTCAAGGACCAGCATTGCAAGTGCTCGTGCCACCGGGGAGCCTTGTTCCTTAGGACAGTGCTACCTGTGCGCCTCAGAGATTTTGTCTTTAGGGAGTTCTCCCAGGTCTCTTGAGTCGAAGGGCAATCCATAGTACAAAACATTCTCCTAGGTCCTCTGGATTTGAGCAGGTTGTATTTGTATGTAATCTGCCCGACATCAAAGTTGCCTGCCGATACTTGGGGGCTGATTCGCCTGCTTCCAAAACGCTTGCTATATCGAGTGCTTGATGCCTTTGCACCATCATATGGTGGCTTGATGTCATATATCTTGTAGTTTGTTCCCCAAAAATCAGACCTAAAAGGGTGCATCAGAAGTGCAATCAGGTTGACAAGCCAAAAATTTACAGCACAAGTGCACAAGACTGAACAAAACAATCACTTTCCCAAATTTTCTGCACCAAGGAATAGAAGGGAGAAGACAGTAATACTACAATATATGATCGACAACAGTCAACAGCTTCTTTCAAATTCCTAGCAAGTAGCAGCTGTTGGTTTGTAAAGTTGCAATCCACAAGACCAAGGAAGAAAAAAAATGCATGACAACAAGTCCCTCCGTTTTGTTACTAAGTGTCTATGAGAGATTACATGGAAGACTTGCATGCATATCCAAATGCTGGAATTTTTTGCTTGATCAAAATAAGGAAAGGAAAAGGAAAGTCTATTGAATTGCAGTGCTGCCTGCTCCTGCCATTTTGCAAGTTCCGCTTTATTTTCCCCAAGGCTAAAACAGATGATCTGTTTTTACACAATCATGCACAATAATAGTCTCAGCATAACAACAGAAATCATTTCAATATTTCATTGACTTTTCAAATGTAGTTGGGATACTCAATTTACCACTTTTCCTAAATCAGTTTCAGATAAATTGTTGCTGCACCTATTCTTTAGCAAAGCAATCTATCGTAGAATACACACGGAAGGTTAAAGAAAAATTGGAATGCATGTAAAGTACCTCAGTTTCCCTACATATGCATTGCTTCCTTTTGACAGATCATCAGCATCAAGGGAAATATTGTACTCTGTATGGGCACCACGCCTAAACCTTCTAGCAGCCATGAGAAACTTCCCCTTATCCACGGTAGCTGTCAAGATGTAAAAAAAAATATTAAACAATCAGCAAAACATTTGCTGCAACAAAAAGCCCAATGATGAACGAAATCAGGAAAGGACACCCATGTAATCCCAAGTGAATAATATTATACAAGCATGTCCAATGCGAAGTAATCCATTTTCTAGCCCCCAAAACTTCATTTTTGACAAATATAACCCCCCCCCCACCCCCTTCGTTCGAAATTGCGAAAATGAGCCTCTTGGCGAGCACGGGAGGAACGCGGGAGGAGGCAGGTTGCCGATGCAGGGCCAGGGCAATGCGACAGCACCAGCCGAGCTATGGTAGGAATTTGTTCTGCCGAACACGCCGGGCTCAGTAGCTCCTTCTAAGCTCCAGGAGCTCGGCAACAACATGGGCCTGGCCGCCTGCCAAGGTTGGTCGAGCCTGCTGGACACTCTGGTTCCTCCTAAGCTACTTGATCGGAGCAGGTGACGCTTCCGTGCTCCGACAGGTGGCCAAAATTGAAATTCTCCTTCCACAGGGGGGTGGCTATTTTTGTGAAAAATGGTGACAAGGGGGCTAAAAAGCAAAAATTTCGTCCAATGCAACTATTCTTGTCACCCATGTAAACTTTTGTATATTCCATGCCTTCTCATCCAGCTTATGCACACAATCCCCTATTGAGTTCTATCACAATATTGCAGTGTGAATAGAGCACAGCAACTCAACAACCAAAATCAAACATAACATGTTGGTTCAACAAACATTTGATGCTGGTGGAACCAAATGGGTAACAGTGTTTTGTAGATCATTTGGCACATAGGAGCTATAAGTGGTTCACCTGCAATGTATTATGTAAAGCCTCTCAGCCGTTCGAGAACATGTAAAAGCAATTGAAACACAGCAATACAGCATCATTCAGGGGGGAAAAAAAAGATCTGTGTTGGCATAACAAAAACCTGACTGAAGAAATTGAAGAGATGATATAAAAAAAGAGGAGCAATTGGCACATTATTTGAATCAACAAACCAGACTTATTCGCACTACATGATGTTCAAATTGAAGTTTAGCAGTAAGCGGAATAAGATAGCACATTAGAGCATTACGGGTGGTACTTGCATGTTGCTATCGTGTCTTAGAAACGTACCATTCGACAAGCCGAGGTAGAGATAGAACGTAGAGTTCTTCTTGTTTCGCTTGATGAAGCACTGGATCGGGAAGTCCTTCGGTCCTGGCTGTTCAAACCGCAGGGAATGGAACCGCATCAGCTTTAGCTATAGAGCTGCCCAAAATAAACTAGAGTAGACACCTAAACCCACTCCTAAACATTTGGCAAAAATCAACATTGCTAAATACTCCCTCCGTCCCATTTCTAGGTTTTTTAAGACAGATTAGTGTGTAAGATAAATGATTAATGTGACCCTCATTACTCTATACACAAGCCTGCTGGTACTTCGGTTTTCACATGCACTTAAATGAGTATGCATACACTTACAGCTAGACCCTACAGACTAAAGATGCACTCTTTGTGAGACAAATTTTGAACACTAGAAATGCACTCTTTGTGGCACAGAGGGAGTAAGTGTTACGCTGCTCAAACCCAAAGCTGGACTTGACAAGCCCTTAATTAGCATGCCACGAACTCACGCTTGTAACTATCGTCCTAATTGACATTAAATCTGATCAGAAAGGTTAACTTTGTACATAAATATTAGACGCCTAGAACTAGTGGCCTATTTGGAAGTTGGAACATACATTTCTCCAGACTCAAATCGGAAATGCTAAACCGCGTATCCATTACATGCACTTCCCCTGCCGTTAGATCGCGTCGAGATTCGTGCCTCTCTTCCCCAACCACAACATCCATTTTGTAGAAAAACCCCTCCATTTCTCTTCCTCCTCCTCTCCCCACTGTCTCCCCCCCTCCCGCCTCCCGGCACCGACGGGCTGCACAACGGCGTGAAGCATCGGCGGAGCCAGGGCCCGGCGGGCTAGGGCTATTGCCCGGACTCAAAGTCTAATTACCATATACTAGGGCTAGCAGATGGGTCCTCTAGTTGCTTATCTAGCAGGGTTCAAATCTAGGTTACATGGCAATTGGCAACAGGCACTCAAGCTCAGCCCAGACCGTAATTAAATTTGCCCAGGTTCTGAATTTTTCTAAATGGGAGAGGTGGCGGGAGATGCCCACGAATCTTGAAGCATGATGAACGGATGGATTGATACATGTAACTCCATGTACAGATGGAAATGTCTCAAAACCTTCACACTAAACCAAGGACTTCTCTAGCAGTCCAGCCTCTAGGTACCAAACTTAGCCCTGAACAGTAATATTCGCCTAGTCGATACCCAAATGCTATCAAAACCCCAAAGCACCACCAAATAGCATATTGGTATTAGCGTAAAAACAGCTTAGACCCTGTCGATCCCAATCCCATCTCCCAAAATCCTCCAGGAAACTGAGATTTCTACAACCCTAGAGCTCCGTTCCAGATACCAAATTGGGCTCATCCGAAACACCCAGCTAGGAACCGACGCTAAACGCTGCGCCAAAACAAATGCCCGCGGGCTCCTTCACCTGCTTCAGGGAGGACGGGAACGTGATCTTGCCGGACTCGTGCAGCGGCCGCACGACGGTCGTCGCGGCGTCGCGCCACCGCCGGCAGACGCAGGCGCACGACACCACGTCCTTGCGCGCCGGCCACTCGCCGCCTGACGCCTCCACGCGCCGCACCACCTCCGCGACCAGCTCCGGCAGCAGCCGCGCCCACCTGTCCTCCACCTCCCCCTCGTCGGCCACGGCCACCTCCACGGGCTCCGGCGGAGCCTCCATTTACCGCCGCTCCTCCCTACCCCCTCACCCCGCGCACGCTAGGGTTTCCTCGATCCTCTCTTGGCCCTCCCTGAAGCCGTGGGAGGATTACTCGGAACCGTGTCCGCCTTGTCTGGGAAAAGCGGATCTAGCGCTGTTGCTGCGCGCGCTTTTATTGTGCATGACTGTTTCCGCTTCTAGAATCCCGGCTGGTTGGGTAGGTACGGGCGCGCTCTTTTTCTCTCCACCGCCGGAGACGGGAGAAAAGTCCACGCGCGGTCTGGTTCGGGAGATGGACGGGGCGGAGTGACTCCGCCCAAGCTTGGAGGCGATCTGAACCGTACTATTTTTACGACGTGTGCGGTGACTGAACTGCAGTACACCTGTATGGCTTTATCACTGAGAGGTCCGGCCCGGGACAGGGACGACGGCGACGTCCTCCTACTCCACGCACGTTTCGCTCCTGTGGGCTCGGCTTGGGCTGGGGCTTGGGCTGTGCCCATGATATGTTTTGATTCGCCCCTTTCGGTTGCTTTCTGGAAGTGGAAGGAACGGATTTGCCTTTGCGCTCGTGGCTGGGACTAGAGCGGATCGGACATCTTGCGTTGCGACACACCGGAAATGGGTAGGTCGATGCGATTTCCCTTCCTCTTTGTCGATTTCCCGTTCTCTCTGCGCAGAGTGGAACGCCTCAACAGTTGATAGTTGCCTCCTCCTGAGAGGTGCTTCTATGCTCTTCCTTTTAAAAGTTGCACAACTATTAAAGCATGAATGAAGGGTAGATGGTGATTACTTACCCCTTCGCTTGCTTAAAGATTTGTGCAACTTATACTAGAAGGAAGAGCATGGAAGCACTTCTCCTCCTATAATCCTATTTGCAAATGCACCGTAGTTTCTGACGGCTGTAACTTTGTAGGACACATGACAGGCTTCTGGTTTTCCCTGCGTACTTGATTCAGAATGGATGAATCGATACGAGTGTAGTGTTTTTTCCCCTCATTTCTGGCCTTCTTTTTTACAAAAGCATCGATGCATCATCATTTCTGATGGTCTTACAGAAGTTACAAGCGCAAGTGGCCGTTCCTAGTTCCTTTTCGGCGAATAGTACTCGCTATCTTTTCCGCATTAAAATCTCAGTAAATTCTGCAAAAGTCTCTTCCAGTGAATGCTGAACATCTGTACACGCTCGACACTTCACAGCTCCATTGTTAGTCAAAGGCTGGAGTTCGGTACAAAGTATTGGTTGAGCTTTAGCATGTAGGCCTTGAATGCCTAGATGTATCGTTCAGGTACATTTGTTTCATTTTCTATACAGCTTATACTTAGAAAAATAGATTATTTATCGAACGAAAGAATTCTGAACAGCTTCTCTGGGAATCAGAAGTTGCTCTCTATATAGAATCATTACTTGGCTGGAACTGATTCTTGCCGACCTAGTCCGGAACCTAGAAGTCGCAACCTACTCGGTCCGATTCTCTCATAATCAAAAACAGCTTCTTCTATAATTCACAATCTATAATTCAAAAACTGAAACAAAATGAACCTTATCTGACTTCATGAGTGAAGTACTTCAGTATTCTGATCTGAGCTGTGACTTTGTAAAGTGTTCGCCCAAGGGTAGGAATCCATGAGCTGATTTTTCAGCAAATAATAGTAGTGGGCTGTCGCCTATGGGTAGCACTGCTTGAAGCACATGCGTATGTCACTATCATTGTTTTGTTTTTTTTTGAAACTGGAACATACTCCATTAACAGGAAGTGTTAGGCCATGTTTGGATGGGCTAAAACTAATTATTAGCTGACTAATGGCTAGAGCTAATTGTTAGTCAGCTAATAATTAGTCCATCTAAAATTAGTTCAGGGCTGTTTGGATACATGGCTAATGGTTGGGCTAATTTCTTAGAAAAGTCATGTTTGCCCCTCATAACGGATCGAGGAGTGGGCGACGGGTGAGAAGTGAGGATAAGGCCATGTAGAGTATTTCAGACTTTTTTCAGCGTGTTACCTACTATTAGCCCAAATTAGCTCCCCTCTACCAACTAATAGACTAATTGTTAGCTGAGGGGTTGGCTAAAAATTAGCCCACCTATTAGTCTTCCTGTTTGGATAGACTAGGACTAATTTTTAGCCAGCTAACAATTAGTCATGGGATCCAAACATAGCCTTAGACAAATCGCTAACCGCAAGGTACAACCTCTGGGAATTCTTCAAGCCAAATGCACGCGCCGGACTTTGCAAGTTCATGCCTTAAACCATTACAATTTCTAGAACAAAACATGACATCAACGGCATCAAAATCAAGCGCCAGTCGCTGCAGCCCTAAGACCATCTCCAACCATATTTCCTTTATTTCATTCCCTTCCCTGTTCCCTTCCCTGTTCCCATTCCCTTTATTTCCCCTCATCTCCAACAGATTCCCTTTAAAGGGAATTGTATAGGGAAAGGAGAGAGAATCCCTTGCTGGAGGGAATGGGAGAGAGAATCCCAGGCTAAAGGGAATGCTGAAGGGAACCCGTTGGAGCGCTGAAGGGAATGGGAATCCCTTCACGAAAGGAAAATGGGAGGGGAAGGGACATGGTTGGAGATGGTCTTAAGATTGTCCATAAACTTTTGAGCGCGAGGCACACCTCCTTCCCTCATGATTGAATAGGATTTCGTTGGAGTCACCCATGCACAGCAATGGGCTTTCCATCTGGAGTTTTAGAATTATCGCCAGCTTTCATGTTTTTCCTTTATCTCCTTGCTTTGGTTCACCATAGACTCCACTAAGACGCCATGTAAAGCAATCAGCCTCACTGGCTTCGGCGTGA
The DNA here is from genome assembly GCA_036346355.1 of Rhipidocladum racemiflorum. Classification (NCBI taxonomy): domain Eukaryota; kingdom Viridiplantae; phylum Streptophyta; class Magnoliopsida; order Poales; family Poaceae; genus Rhipidocladum; species Rhipidocladum racemiflorum. The sequence goes on from CM070578.1 coordinate 2,598,242, forward strand.
ATACGAAGCCTTGACATATTTCCAATGAGACTTTTTATCATCCTTAAGAGGTATTAGAATATTAAGATAGTACTAAAAGGTACCAAAATTTGGTACATCCATCCTTTAAATTTGAGAAGTTAATTTGTTAAAGGTATTTCTATTACTATACTACCGGAGGAAATATAAATAAGTACTAGCTAATTTGATCCATGGGATAAAAAATAATGAACGGTCCGTATTGAATTTAGTGTACCGTAAAGAGCTCTTAAATTTTTAGTACATCTTGTTATTATATTAATATAAATTTTGGTACTTCTCAAAGATAGTAAAAAGTCTCATTTCCAATATTAAGATTTATACTCTTCAACAAAAAAAGAGCAAGGCCTCCACTCCGTCCAATAGTATTTCTCACAAACATGTTTGTTAAGCCCAACAGTCACCTAAGGGTGTGTTTAGTTGTTTGTACCAAGTGTTACATGTATGAGATTATTTAATAAAAAAAGCATCCACGTGTTTGGTTGATTGAATGAAACCATCCCATCCTGGATGGTGAGATACAAATTTTAAAAAAATATTCCATATAGATGTTGAACCATTCCATTCACCCAAAACAATAGAACCAAATGGTACATGAGCATCATATCCCATTCAACCTTATCCCACCAACCAAACGCACCCTCAAACTCAGAGGAAATGTATGTCGGGATCCTCTTGCTTCTGCAAATTCAGAAGCCCACGAACTACTGGTCGGTTCCTGAGTCCTCGGCGGTTCCAACTTATAATCTTCATTGAGAGGTGTTTGCATTGACAGCCCTGCGTCCACTTTTCTTTGTTTCTTTAGCACCACTTGACCTTGTTGATCCCCATCAACACCACTAACTGACCCCCCTCCCACATAGTCCAGCCCTTTGCGTGAAGAAGCCACAAATGTTGATCTTTTAGCAACCTCCATGCTTGTCCCTCCTGTAGCAATGCTAAGGTGCTCTCTGTTTTACCAGTGGTACGCTCCTGTTTTCTTTTCTTTGATGTCAGCTGTGATACCACCCCGTTATTTGGGAATAGCTCCCGTGCTGTGGTATAATTATGTATCATTGCATTTCCCTGCCCACAGGCTTCAGCCCTCTTTTCTTCATTCAGCAGTGGTGATATCGCCTCATCACCGTCTTCAACCCCATCTTCAGTGGCTCAAAATTTCCCTTCCTTGACTAGGGAGTTGACGGATGTCCTCGCCGCTTCTAGTAGTAGATGTCGTCGCCTGTTTCAGTCTAGTCACCTTCTTCTTTCTCTCCTTCGGGGCTCTAATTTTGTTGCTATATGGAGAAAACCATGCTAGTCCCGGTCTGCCGGGTATGGGCATTCAAGTTCTAAATGTCCAATAATACCACACCAAAAACAAAAGAAAGGCAATTTCTCATATTGCAAATTATACCACATCTTTTGATCTCGACACTCTGAACAAAAGTTGGATACCACAATGTCCGATTTGCCCTAAGTATTAAAGCATGAACAAATAATAAACGCTGATTATCTTATCCTTTTTGTTTTTTAAAAATTTGTGCAGTTTATATTGGAAAAGAATGCAAAGAAGCGTTTACAGCTTTTCGATCTGTGAGATGATACGAATTTGTTTCCTACTTCGTCTACACTGAGTCTGATATGTACCACTATAAATATGTCCCTATAGCTTAGGGCAAAAGCAAGAGCTTCACCGTAAACATCTCAACATATATTGATATAGCCATTGTGTCTCCGTGGTTTTTTCCACATTCAATCTCTATCTCCTGTTTCTTTGATTTATATTTTTACTGTACATTTTGTAACAAGTAGTATCAGAACTTAAGGTTCAAGATACAAGTCGCTGCCTTGGGAGGAGACTCCCGGGGGCAGTCATCGCACAACATGATGCAAAAATCAGCGTCAAGACAATCAAAGGAGCCAAGTCTAGTCCATGTGGCCGTTCCAAGCATGAGACATGGGTAGGGGGTTTCCCAAGGAGCCACTGGAAGCAGGGGCGAAGCCAGGTGAGAGCAAAGGCGGGGCCCCCCTAATGTTGTTGTAATCAAGGTACTCCCTAATTAAGTTAATTGGTCTAGCCGATAGTTGTAAATCTAATTTAAAGTTAATAGAGGTATATACTTTTCTCTTATTGTTGTCGATATTGGCCCCCTCTATATCCAAATCCTGGCATTACTTTTCTCTGATTGTTGTCGACATTGTCCCCCTATATCTAAATCCGGGCTTCGCCACTGACTGGAAGAAAAGCTCCAACAGCAGCGATTGTGGGAAGAGCCGTCGCGTCATGGAAACCAACAGCACGCGTACTGCAGCAAAAGAAGCTCCCGGCGATAGCTGTGCAAACAAGAAAAAAACAACAGAATATATCGAGAGATTCAGAAGTCTCAATGTGACGATTGCGACTCTTCTCAACTCCGTTCTATAACTCTACTTTATATTCACTGTTGACCCGTGCTTAACACTAGCGACTGTTTTAGTGCCAAAAAATCGCCAACACTATCGCCCATGCCATTTAGTGCCATGCCTAGGCACCAACCCAATTTCAACCAATGTGACTATTATTTGCGGTATCAATATGGGATTAATTATTGGCGATTTCTTCTATGATCCATCGTCTATTACGGGTAATTGCGGCAAGATCCGCACATATAGAGTCTAAGGTGGAGTTTTAGATATTTTCAATACAACCAGTTAATTTTGGCTATGATTGATAAAGGAGATTTAAAAAATTGATGCCAGTTGATGAGACACCCGAATTTAGTGTTAAATCACTGTTTGGATATGTTGCAAATTTTAGATCACTTGTGCGACCATTATGAAGGCTTTTGCAACAATAATTCTCAATAATTTGACGACACCCTAGTGGTAGCTAGCATCATACTCTCTGGAGTTATATTGTTTAAAAGTGAAGGTTTTGCTCCAAAAACAGTTTGAGATGAAATGTTGAAGTGCAATAAGGAGTTTGCTTCTGCCTGGATACTACAACATTATCCAGTTAGCATAGCTCAATACGAGGGGTCTACTACAATATATACTCCATTAAGGGCACTGTAGGATCAAGGATAACTGACTAGAGGGGCTGAATAGGAGGTTTTTGAAATTCTTGGCTTTAATTGTAATAATTTAAACAAGTAATACTAAAATCGACAATTTTAACAATTAAAGCATAAATCATCTAGGTTTCACTAAAGTGCACCAAAAAAAGCTAAGTCTAAGCAAATACATAATCCTAGATACAAGACCAAGAGTAAATGATTTAAGAAAGTAAATTTGCACAAATAGAAAAGAGATGATCAAACCACAAAGATGAACACTAGATTTATCCCTTGGTCTCGGAGACTTGCCAGTCTCCCCTAATACACATGAGCCTCCCTCGATCATTATTGGTAGCTCATCCCCACTCCGGGTAGGCGAGCTTCGGCCTTCACAAACCACCGGGCCTTCTCACAAACCCCTTTGAGAAGATCACCAGTTCTCACGCCTCCAAGCCGTCTAGGAGGCAGCAACCTCCAAGAGAATAAAGGGATAATGCTTATTTGAGATTGATTCAAATGTCTAATTGGCTCGAACTTGAAATGCACACACGCTTGAATGCTCCTAACTCTCTCAAAATGTGAATTTAATGCACAAAAGAAGAGATGAGACTTGCTAGAGTTCACAATGTATTCAATGAGTGTCCAAGAATCTCTCTTGATGCAGATGTGGGGGGGGGGGGTATTTACTGTCCCCACTAACAATTCCAACCGTTAAAACCTAAATACATAGAAAATCAGCAATTCTGGTATTACCGGCTTGCAAAGCCTGGTAGTACCGAACCTTGTCCAATGGCCAAATTACTGTATTTAATGTGGTAGGTAAGAGCCGTTAAAATAGGTCTAGTACTACCAGCACACAAAGTACGGTAGTACCGGCTTTTGAATCTAGATCGGCTCACCTTCTCTGTAAAATAAGTACCAGCATGTATTTTACGGTAGTGCTGGCCTTCAAAATACAATGTGAATGTATTTGGCAGTAGAAATAAATGTGCTGTAGCAATTCAATTTTTTTTTAAATATTTTAATTCAGTCGGGATTTACAATCTCGAAAGGATCGAAATCAGAATTTTGACCAAAATCTGACGAAATTTGGTCGAGACTTCTATCCTTGACTTGCTAGTAATGCCCTCACTGTCATTGTTGAGTAATTAATTACGCCTGGTACGTGTAACCTTAACGCTTGCCAGTATTTTTCCCGTGCCAGCCTTCAAGTTTGTCGTCGTCCTAGCTGCGGCTTTGTCGCTTCCCTGGTTTTCTTACGACGATGTCAGCCCGCAGTATGGCTATATAATACAGTGTTCTGTCTTCTGTACCTATACTCGTAGAGGACGACGAAGCAAGAGTTGTAACCGGCGAACTAGCACTACCAAGGACCAGCCAATCAGCCACGGCTGCAGCCCGCGGGTAAGTGTCGCAGTAGTCTTTAATAAAATAGTGTCGCAGTACAACAAGTCAAGAGGCGTAATGTGCCTGGGTTTTACCGTTGTTGCGTCGTGCCTGCCTGCCTGTGAGTAGGGTTTAAAATCTCGTCAAAATTCGGTAAAATTTTGGATTTCGAATTCTTCCGAGTTTCATAACCCCGGCGAAATTAAAAAACCCTAAAAAAATTTGAAGTGCTACAGTGCATTAAAATCTCGCCGAAATTCCGGTGATTTGGACTGAAATTTCGGTAAAATGGAACGAAATTTGTATAAAAGTTGACCGGATTTGACCGTAATTGATCGGATTTTGACCGGATTGGATTCTTCACGTCATTTCCCGTGTAGGACAGTCGGTAGATCATAATTTCCGCGAAACCGAAAAAACCCTAAAAAAATTCAAAGTGTGATATTACCAGGAAATTTCGCCGAGATTTCGGAATTTTGGCCGAAATTTCGTCTAAATGAACCGAAATCTCGAAAATTTCGTTTAAAAAATTACCCAATTTAAATTTTGCTTTTTGATTTTCGCTTGAATTTCGCCGAAATTTCGTCTTTCAGAGAGTGACGAGATGAAATCCAAAAATAAAAATTCAAACCCTAGTCACAGTACAACAAGTCAAGAGGCGTAATGTGCCTGGGTTTTACCGTTGTTGCGTCGTGCCTGCCTGCTTGTGTGTATCGTCAATGCAGCCGTGCAGGCACTTGTTTTTGCGCACTTGTGCCTTTGACGTGGACTTTTCTCGTAAGCGGTGATCTCGATCGAGGAGTTCGAGGCACATGGTTTAGCAGTTTAGCCTTTCGAAATCGACGACCCGTTGTGGGCGGCCTTCCATCGATCGGGAGATCAACGGCTGAGATATATATTCAGTAGGTCGTGACTTGTGACAAGCAGGCTTCGATTTCGTGCTTTGTTCGTTTCGCATGTGAAGACGAAGACTTAGGCATGCTTATTTGGGATTGTCCATCTGTTTAAAAACTAAAAAGCAAAAGACTAAATAAAGAGATAATTTTTTATCTAAGTTTTTTTTTCAAAAACCATAAGCTTACGTAAAGCTAAAAGCTAAATGCCATTGGAGAGGTTTTTTTTTTCTATTTATTGAGGGTTGATTTTAGACTAATGCTACTGAAGTTAAGTAAAATTATTCATCTCTATCACATATACATAGATGATTGTTTTTAAGCTGTTTAAGTCAAAAGGCAAACTTTAAGTTAATATTGTAACAGCACTTTATCTCTTTTCCCCTCCTTAATTGAATAGGCAGAGCTCCTGCCACCAGTTTCGAAAAAAAAAACTTTAAGTTAATAGAGAAAAATCTAAACCTAAATAAACAGGGCCAAGGGGGCAGCGGCACACGATGAAACCAGAAAACCACAAAAAAACCATTCGAAACCGCTCCTTTTCGCGTCCAATCCCTAAGGTCGCCGCCGCGCACGCGGGCAGTGTTAGACAAGTGTTGCTGCGTCCATATATTCTTTAGATGATTTCGGAGGCTGATCAATCAGATGAAATATAACCAGCGGCACACGATAGAACTAGAAAACCGCAAAAAAAACCATTTGAAACCGCTCCTTTTCGCGTCCAATCCCCAAGGTCGCCGCCGCGCGCGCACGCAGACAGTATTAGACAAGTGTTGCTGCGTCCACGTATTCTTCGGATAGTTCCGGAGGCCGATCGATCAGATCTCTACTATATAAAGTGAGAGTTTCTTCCCACGTCATTTCATCAAAATTACCAGTTCTGCCATTCTTTAATTACCCACCTCTTTAATTAACCACTCCAAGTGTGGATGGAAGACAGCACACAAGACCATTCTTTAATTACCCACCTCTTTAATTAATTAACCACTCCAGGCGCAAGAAACGAAGCATCAGAACGCTTCATTTACATAGAAATATAGAAATACTGCTTCAATAGTGTCCTACTGTATAAGGTATAATTTGCACAACATATTTTCTTGTTTCATGTTATCGTAATAGCAAGACAGCCGTTCAAAATGTAGATACCGTTGCAACGCACGGGCACCTTACTAGTGAAATATAAACTTCTAGTGATGTTAGAACTGGGGGTTTACGGTTTTCTATGTACACTGCGAGTTCTAGACGTGTTTGTACGAATTTAAACTCACGTGATTCTTCCTTTCTCCTCTCTCAATGAAAGCTACCAGCTAGTAGTCTAGTACCACTGCGCCTGCTTTAAAATTACGTGTGGACTTGAGCGCCGGTGATCGACGACATTCCGGACTGCAGAGTGGTTGCTCCCCGGTCGGCACCTACGTGTCATCACGCTCTTTTCAAATGTGGCTCTAGAACTAGATGTGGAAGTGGAATTACCCACCGAGATAACGACGGGTTCGTCCTCGTCCTCGTTCTTCTTTATTCCCGCCATTTACCGGACAACGCAACCAATCTTTGACATAGAGAACCATGCAAGGAAATGCAGTGAGCAAAGAATATTACCCGCTTCTCTGTAGTCTTTACGACTCCTCCTTTTCTTCCCGTTTCATTCTGTGGAAAATGTGTTCTTGGTTTCTCCAACTACTACCATGAAACAATTCCTGCTTCTCTCACTTATCCCTCTCCGCCCTGCACCCTGCACGCTCTTTGTTCTTTCCAGACCCTCTTTGCAATTGAATCGCGTGCGGTGTGAGCAAAATTCTCGGCAGAGCCATTAAGCCAAAGGTATGTTTCTTTAATTGGTTTATGGTGATTCGAGTATCTCCAGTTCCCATCCTTTTTCCCAGATCCGTTTCTTCTTCTTCTTCTTTTTTTTTAAAAAAAATCTCAAACCTGTCTTTGTTCTTTGTCTACTTCTGACACCTGAGTTGTTCTAACTCCTGAGTTGCAGACGGTACCTGACAGAGGCATCTTCACTCTTCAGAGAAATGAACGCTCACGTCTGAAGTGATTTAGGTTGTTCTTGATCTCATGATCCTGCCCATGGGTTCTCCTTTGTTCAAGAGGCTCTCAAACTCAAAGAGGTTCATCTGACGTTGCCTGTGTATACATGTCGGCGATGGATGCACTGTGCTCTTTCTTGCTTGTCGTGTTGACACTCCACTCTGTCCTGAACGGCTGCTCCTCGCTGAATCTACCTGCGCAGCTTAGCCATCGAAGACTACTTCAGGGCAGAAATCTCGCTGCACCTTCCATAGATGTTCCTGCCACTGATATTGTTCCAGTTCCTTCAATTGAAAGTGGCTCGTTTCCAGCATCCGGTCGAGGGCAAAATGATCCGAACAAGATGGCGCCTGCGCCAGCCAAGTCGCGTGAAGTTCCTGCAAAGACAGTATCAAGTAAAGGGTCCTCCATGAAGTGTCTGTATACGATTGTGCTTCCAGTGATAAGCGGTCTGTTGCTTACTGGAATAGCATGTATAATTTTTCCATGTCGCAAAAGTACAGTGGGAAGAATAGGCCCTTGGAAGACTGGACTCAGTGGCCAGCTGCAGAAGGCATTTGTCGCAGGTACTACTAGTTAGTACTATATTTGCTGTTTGGCATGTGAGCTCATACCTTCTGCATCATAGTCTTGTAGTTCTTCGTTATACTGAGGCATGTTTTTAAGATCCAGCTTCACTCTTCTCTTTAGGTGCTTTTCTACTTTAAATCTGTGCTGTTTTGACTATGATCTTTTTAAGGTGTGTAGTTGCTTCCAGGAAATGAAGCAGCATTAGTAGAGCAATTGAAATGGATAGAGTCATTAAAGCAGTACTATTTGGCCCCAAGATAAACATTTCAATTATTATCAGTTTTGTGGCATTTGAATTACACAATCGGAAAGTTCTTTACAGTTTGAACTGTTTGGATATCTATATAAGATTTGCAGTTGATTTTGCTGACCTCTGTGTTTCAGGAGTACCCAAATTACAGCGGTCAGAGCTGGAGTGTGCTTGTGAGGACTTCAGTAATATTGTGGCACATCATCCACACTACACTGTCTATAAGGGGACCTTATCAAGTGGTCTTGAGATTGCTGTTGTATCTACTATGATTACATCCAACAAAAACTGGTCAGGACATTCAGAGAGTTGCTTCAGGAAAAAGGTTGTCAACATTTACCTACTATATGAACTGCTCATTCTGTTACGTATTGCAGTGGCATGGAAATTTTTAACTTCTTTTTATGAATTAGCAGATAGACTCACTCTCACGAATAAACCACAAGAACTTCATCAATTTGCTCGGATTTTGCGAGGAGGTGGAACCTTTCGTGAGGATGATGGTGCTAGAATACGCGCCCAATGGTACACTTTATGATAATCTCCATGGTAAGTATGTAAAAATTGTTCGTGCTATTGCGCAGATGGAACAGGGTAAATTTTGAAATCATGGTATCCAATTGGTAACACTTTTGGAAATTGTTTCTGCAGCTGAGGGATTTGATCACATCGATTGGAGAGGTAGAATGAGGATTGTTATGGGAATAGCATACTGTATCCAACACATGCATGAGCTCAATCCTCCTCTGGTGCATCCTGACCTGCATTCAAGTGCTATACTGATATCTGAAGATGGTGCTGCTAAGGTACATACGGGCAACTAGTCTTGTTTAATGTGTCGCCTGATCTCTCCTATCCAGGTATACTCAAGATGGTTTAGCCCATAGGCTGTTGTCTCCTTGGGGTTTCAGCACCTGATTTCACAAATTGTCGGCACAAAACAGTATAGGATCAGTTTTAAGGACAATAGGAAGTCATCCTAAAATTTGGTAATTTCTGCAGATTGCAGACATGAGTGTTTGGCAGGAAGCGATTTCCGAAGGCAAAGTACCGAAAAAAGATGAACCCGTCGACCATGGCGAACCAACATCTTCTGGCCTAGCAGGGAACGTCTACAGTTTTGGTCTAGTACTGCTTGAAATCATCTCGGGGAAGCTTCCTTACTCTGAACAGGAGGGCTCCCTCGTGAACTTGGTAATGAAAACAAGATACTTCCAATGGCACACACACACACAAAAAGAAAATCAGCGTCATCTCTAGAAACCAAGTGATGGATGTTCTATTCTTTTGTTCACAGGCTTTCGAGTGCATAAACAACGATCGGAGAATAGCCTGCTTGCTTGATCCTGCACTGGAGGCTCATAAAGAAAACGAGCTGGAGATCATTTGTGAGGTAATACACGATTGCATCCAGAATGATCCGAGGAAGAGACCAGGCATGAGGGAGATCACCACTAGGCTGAGAGAAGCCGTAGCCATTTCGCCGGATGCAGCAACGCCGCGACTGTCTCCACTCTGGTGGGCAGAGCTGGAGGTCCTCTCAACAGCCGAAGCAGGTTAGCTAGAAGGAGTGTTCATCTGACATGCTCCTGAAAACAACGCTCTCCAGGCTCGCGCTGTGCATACTGTTATGCGACCCTGTGCGTCTCTTGTCCATATTTTCTGCAGTAAATTGCTAATGATTAATGCTTTCAGAGCGTAATATTATATAAAGAGAAGTAACAATATTATTTAAGCGGTATATTATCTTTGAGTATATCTCTTTATCATTTTGAACATAGTTTAACACTGATTATAAGATACTTCAAAATCAGTTCCATAAAGAGTTTCATCAAAGTCCATTTTTTACAACATAATTTGTGTATACACTCTAGTATATGAAAAAGTGTATATACCAAAAATAAAAAGCCCCGAAGATTTTTTTTTTCCATCATGTTTTAAATTAGTATTTATGTATAACAAAAGTGATAAAGATGTATAAGATGTTCGTTTAAGTAGTGTGTGTGTCGGAAGCCTCTTCTCTATCATGGGAGTAGTTACTCCTTGTGTCCTATTTCACAACGTAGAGAGTTTCTCGTGCAACGGAGGGGTGTGTGTAGTATATGATTATATAAGGTTATCTTGGTGTATGTATATGTTTTAGACATAATTTTTTTATGTACGTATATAAAGGTATTTATAAAATACACTAAAAACTATATATGAACTACTTTGCCATTTTTTTCTTGTGATTTGCATTGAAGTATCTTATAATTAGCGTATAAGTGTACCCAAAGTGATACAAAAGTATTTCAAATTCGTTTAAGTGGAATATCAAATGCGGGAGTAACTACTCCTGGGAATAATTGAAGTATCTTATAATTAGCGTATATATATATATATATATATATATATATATATATATATATATATATGTGTGTGTGTGTGTGTGTGTGTGTGTGTGTGTGTGTATGGTAGCGCTAATATGTGCTTGCGCACAGATTAGGCTATTCCACGTGTTGGTCGAAACATGCGAACAAGCAATAGGTAGCGTATCTGCGTATAGCCCAAAAACACGCAAGACTAGGCCCACAACAACAAAATCAGTGGTAAATCAATAGCAAAATAGCAGTAATTAATACGTCACAGCATGTAAACCATTTACGACCAAATGCTTACTGTGAACACAAATCGATAATAAAATATATATACGTAAGCCCGCGTGTTGACTAAGCCAATCACTTACATAACCAAACAACTAGCAAATGCGTTCCCTAGTTTGTTACATGAATATGTTTTTCAACTAGCAAATGTGTTCCCTAGTTTGTTACATGAATATGTTTTTTCCTTTGATTTAGCCACAACTTTTTATTGATAGCTTCGATTCACAAACGGTTTTCACCGATAGCTTACCGACAATAAGAGCAACATATTGATGTAAGTCTCGCCAATAAACACCGCATGAATAAGATGATGTTGTCCATATAAGTAGATTTTACAATCAGTATGCATTGATTTTACTATCATGTCATAGGGTTCAACAGCATGTACGATAGTAAAATCTTACGATATATTTGGTGTATTGACAGTAATTTTGGAGTGCATTTGACAGTAAAGGGTTATGCTTATATGGACAAAGTAATGTGTACAAGTGTGTAAGGCATTGAGCAGTACGCACAAATCAGCCAGTAAGCGAATGGTTTTCAGCAGTACTCTAGTCTCTATTTTCACAGCTTGCACGCAGCGACGGCGGCATGCATTCATGCATTTTCATGTATTAGATGAATGACATAGCTGTTCACCGCATATACATTCGTCCAGCATTGCACTGCATATAATGTTCCTATTACTGTTGCATTTGCCACAAGGAGATCATCATGCATACACACACATTTGCTAATCGTGTATGGAATAGCGAGAGTTGAGATAAAGACTACACGTTGATTGGGTATAATACTACAATTTAGATTTTGCTATCAAATATGTTATAAATTACTGGATACATCTTCAGATATTACTGTCAAAACATACAACGAGAGAACTATGGCCAACTAACTAGTAATGTGTTTACTAGTTTGTACATAAATCTTTTTCTTCTTCTTTTAACCATAACTTTTTACTCGGAGTTCCAGTTGACGAACGAATTTCACCAGTATATTACTGCCGATGAGAGGAACAAAATGGTATAAATCTCGCTAATAAACATCGCATAAATCAAATTTTACTACCGAATGAACATCACTTTCCTACTGTTTAAACATCAATTTACTGCTGAAACGCGTCAGTACGGAAATCAGAACCGTTGCCAACTATCTAGTAACGTGTTACTACTTACATAAATCTATTTTTTTTTCTTCTCTTAGCCATAACATTTTACTCACAGCTTCGATTGACGAACGGATTTCACCAGCAGATTACTGACGATAAGAGAAACTGCAAGATATAAGTCTCGCTAATAAACATCGCAAAAATCAAAATTTACTACTAAATAAACATCAACTTGCTACTATATGAACATTAATTTACTACTAAAATCAGAACCGTAGCCAACTAGTAATGTGTTACTAGTTTGTACACGAATATATTTGTTTTCCTTCTTTTAGCCACAACTTTTTATTACTGCTGACGAGAGGAACAATATGATATAAATCCCGCTAATAAATATTGCATAAATCAAATTTTACTATCTAATGAACATTACTTTCCTACTATATGAACATCAAATTACTATCATGCCTAACATAATTGGAAAATCCTTCATAGATCAGTCATTAGCACTAAAAGTCCATGGAAACTATATGTATAAATTCTTAAAAAATTACCATACATAGAAATATGAGCTTCTATAGCCTTGTAAAATTTTAATACCAACGTCAGTGGCATTTGAAAGATATGAAAAATAAATAAATTTACTATTCATCACTGAATAGCACTTGTCAATTTCGTATCTTTCAAATTAGATTGATTTTGGTCTTTAAATTTTACAGGGATGTAGAATCTCATCTATCCTACTTATATTAATTTTTAAGAATTTTTGAAAACATATATGTATGAGTTTTATGAAAAATAATTTAGTTCTGTTTGTCATACCTTTAGTAAAATGATTGAAAAATCCTCAAAAAATTACCATATGTAGAGGAGGTGAGATTCTACATATATGTAAAATTTGAAGACCAAAATCAATATGATTTCAAATATATGAAATTAATAAGCGCTATCTTTCCAATAAACGTCGTATGAATCATATTTTGCAATCCGTATACATAGATTTTACTATCGGTATGCATTGATTTTACTATCATACCAGATGGTTCAGCATCTTGTGCGGCAGTAAAATCTTACGATGCATCGATGAATTGGCAGTAACTCTGGAGTGTATTTGACAGTAAGTTTAGAGTAAATAGTTTTTCAGTTATTATTGATCAATACTTACTACGAAAAATCCTCACGTGTGAAGCAAAATGTATGTACCACGACTTACTGAGCTAGTGATATGTACGTTACATGAGATTGATCATGGTAAGCGTTTAGTGTGATTTGATGTTTTGTTCCAACTAAAGCAGCATGTATGTGCACGGGTGGAGATGGTCGTCGTTGCTAGTCGGTGGCAAGTTCTAAGCTACGGCGTCTCTGTATTAGAATCTCAAGCTGCATCCACTGGAGGCAATATCCATGCTACATGCACCTTAGCCAATATATGCACCCGGCCGAGAATCAGTACGTAGTAATACACACGAGTCTCACTGCATGCATATTTGCTAGTCTCGTGAGATATGAGAGAACAAACGGGAAATTGGCTGAGATAGATTTGTCAATTCTGAGATAGATTTTATTATTCATCTATATAGATTTTATTACCCATATAGATATATGTTACTATCCATGTACTATAATCTTTTATTACTGAACAGTCAACACAGTCTATTGCCTCTCTATATGATAGTAAAAGCTATACGTACGAATAGGAAAATATATATCTACGGCTAGTAAAATCTATCAAAAAAATGACTGTTTTATAGCAAGACTTATATCATTTTGTTCCTCTCATCATTAGTAAGTTATTGGTGCAAACCTTTTGCGAATCGGGGCTGCTAATAAAAAGTTATAACGAAACAAAGAAAAATATATATTTATGCACACTACGGAACACATTAACTAGTTGGTTTGGCTATGTAACTAAGCAGTCCATTGCGCTGATTAATGCGATGCATGGCTCGATCAACTGGAGCAAGTCCGATACGCTAATTAGTGGCTGGAAGGCTCAGTCTGACTGGGTTAAATAGCCCTAGCGTAGAATAGACTTATACGCGCACACACAGAATATCATATGTGTGTGTGTGTAAAGCCTTTTTCGTATTCTCGAGAGTACATACTCTCATCTCCAATATACCACTTAAACGAATGTGTTATACTCTTTTATCACTTTCGGTATACTCTAATAATAATTCTAAAATACTCCAACACAGTTTGGTAGAAAAACTTCATCTGAGCCCTTTAGCTTTTGCTATATAACCTTTTTCATATGTAAAAGGAGTATATAAATAAATTATGCTATAAAGAGTGGATTTTAATAAAAATGTTTGTGGAACTCACTTTGGAGTATCTTATAATCAGTATTAGAGTATACTCAAAAGGATAAAGAGGTATAACAACATTATTTAAGTATATATATATGCAACATATCTATATGGAACCATTTTCATATATATATATATACACACACACACACACATATACACATATATATATACACATATATGCGTGTATATATATGTGTGTATACACACATATATACATATAACATATGTGTGTGTGTGCGCGCGCAACATATCTAGTGTAAACGCATCTTAAAATGTTACCCGTGCAACTCTCAACGTGAACCTTCCGATCTAGACTCAACACATGAGATGGAGTTAGGATACCAACCACTTAAGATGTTTTTGTATGATGGTTGAAAAGTTTAGGGGGTTTTCTGCAAAAACGTCTTAAATGGTGGGAGTCCATCCCACCTACATCTCATGCGTCGAGTTTAAATCGAACGATTCACATTAAGGATTGCATGGATAACACATTAAAGTGGAAATTTGTGTGTATGACACCGTAATGGGGCACCATGGTGCTCAGACACCATGATTTTAAATGCATGAATTTAAGTCTAATTTGGGTATGTTTTTTGAAACTTTTAGTTTTAGGGTATATAACTATCTATAACAATTCAAATGAAACACATACCTTTGAAAAAATATACTCAAATTCAAAGATTTGAACGAATTTAGATCACATATTTTGTTGATTTATATATATCATCAGTACATGCCTACAATCAAACTATCATAAAAAAAGAAACTATAATTCGAATTTCAGTACAAACTTGTTTGTACTATTTAGTAACCTGGTTAAACTCAACATCCTAAAAATTTTAAAAAATTTCGAATGCAAATAAATAGACAAAATACCCGTTTTAAATAATGGTGCTCAGCACCATGGTGGTGCTCCTAGGTAATTATAATATGTATGTATGTATGTATGTCTGTCTGTCTATGTGTGTGTGTACTCTTGAGAGTACGTACTCCCACATCCAGTATACCACTTAAACAAATGTGTTATACTCTTTTATCACTTTCAGTATACTCCAATAATAATTCTAAGATACTACAATGCGACGTTGTTGAAAAAAATTCATCGGAGCCATTTATTTCTTGCTATATACCGTTTTTCATGTACAAAAAGAGTATATAAACAAACTATGCTATAAAATGTGGGTTTTGATGAAATTTTTCGTGAAACTCACTTTGGAGTATCTTATAATTAGTATTAGAGTATACTCAAAAGGATAAAGAAGTATAATCACATCATTTATGCAGTATATTGAGAGTGGGAGTACATACTCCCAAGAATATGCAATCATTTTCTAAGAGTATATTGAGAGTGGGAGTATATAGCAATCAAACGACAAGTCAGTAATAATAGACTAATTGTATACTCTCCGAAAGTCTGAAACCATGCATAGGGAAGTGCCAAAGTCAGAGCAATACTCGTCTACTTTACCAAGATCAAGGTCATCTGATCTGGCCACGCCGCCGGCCAAAGCCGACGTAGATAAGTCCATTATTGATAGCAGGAAGTAGAGATCTGACCTTGGAGCACAGTGGCCAATACTATCCACACTGCCTTGGCCCCAAAAATGCTACAGTATTCCTCTTTATCGTCACACAATCAGAAAGCACGCGGCATTAAAAACTCTCCTGCTTCCGGAAAAACTGCGCCCGATCCAAATTGTCGTGTTGCTCCGTCAGAAATATCTGCAGCCGGCCAGATGGAATCCAATCCAAAACGGGCTCAAGCGAGAATGGATTGTTAACATCTTTGTACGATAAAAAAACTAAACATCGTTTTCTTAATGCGCATGGCGACGCGTTAGGTACGAACTGGAGTGTTGTAAAACAGCCACAGGTATTGCTCACATCGACCATCGATCCTTGATGAGGAGGACAGTGCGCCGTTAAACGGTGCGTCGCCGCGCCCACTGGCACGGCCGTGCCACATGTCAGTATCACCACCGGCGTGGCGGCGTCGCCGTCCAGAACAGGTCTGGGCACACATGGGCCTCCTGCATGCGCGCCATCTATCGCCACCTCGTACGCCGGGCCGGCGCGCCCCCGAGGCCGTCCGTTCCTCCGGCTCCACGTCATCGCGCGGCCACCCGCTATAATAAATAGCACCGTCCGGCATGCGAGGGCGAGTCGTTTTACCTTACCCACGCGCGCTTGGGGATTAATGGAGCTGGAGGCAGCGACCCGGCGCTTCCACCTGTGGTTCCGCGGGCTACGGGAGTTGCGCCGCGACCTCCGTTCGGCCCGCTGGGCCGACGACCCCGCCCAGCTCGGCGCTCTGGTGGGCCGCTTCGTGGCCCACTTCGAGGACTACTGCGCCGCGCGGGCCGAGCTGGACCCGGTCTGGACGCTGTCCGCGCCGTGGGCGAGCCCTGTGGAGCGCGGCGCCGCCTACTGGCTCGCCGGGTGGCGGCCGACCACGCTGGTCCACCTGCTCTACACCGAGTCGGGCCGCCGGTTCGAGGCGCAGCTCCCCGACCTGCTCCTGGGCGTGCGGTCGGGCAACCTCGGCGACCTCAGCCCGGCGCAGCTGGCACAGATCGACGAGATGCAGCGGCGGACCGTGGTCGAGGAGGACGGGCTGTCGCGGGACATGGCGCAGGTGCAGGAGGGCCACGGCG
Organism: Rhipidocladum racemiflorum; assembly: GCA_036346355.1. Lineage (NCBI taxonomy): Eukaryota > Viridiplantae > Streptophyta > Magnoliopsida > Poales > Poaceae > Rhipidocladum > Rhipidocladum racemiflorum. Next base: position 2,615,126 of record CM070578.1, read on the forward strand.
TGGTGGCCGTCGGCACGGAGCTGGACGTCGACGGGCTGGTGGGCCGGGTCAGGGGGGTGCTCGGCAGGGCGGACGCGCTGCGGCTGCGCACGATGAAGCGCGCGGTGGAGATCCTTGAGCCGGCGCAGGCGGCCGAGCTGCTCATCGCCGCCGCGGACATGGAGATCGGATTCCGGGAGTTCGGGCGCAAGTACGGTCCAGGCCGCGACGCGTAGCACCACCAGCTCGGCCCAGCGTCCAAGCCCAGTTTTGTACAAGTGTCTTTGGTTTGACTGGGGAGAGGCTTCGACTGTCACGCGGTGAGTGACACGTCGTCGTAGTTGGGCCGTGGCAGGGCACGATATGCCCTCTTTCAAGAGAGAGTAATAAAATGCAACGAAATGCATGCTGGTTTCGATGAGAAGTTGGTCTTTCTGGTTGTTTCTGTTGTGCAGAGTTGCAAGCCTTCAAGATTTTGATCGTTCGGTGTTGCTCGTTGAGTGTTTTTTTTGTGTGCTAGATATATGAGGTGATCGAGGCCACACCTTGCTAACCGAGCAGTGATCGAATCCCTGCGTAATGAGCTCTGGTTGTTAATTTCTACGTGCTAACTAATCAGTAAACATTTTAAAATAAATTTCTACTATTATACTTCCGTCGTGGACAGGCCTTTTTTTTTCCGCAATAAGCAAGAAGGAAGAAAACAGCAACACTACCTTACATTACGGTTCATCACATTCTAGTACGTGCTTAATATTTACTCTATTACAGGGAAGGAATTGCCGGCCCGCTTAATATTAACTCTATTACGAGGGAAAGAATTATCGGCCTCCCACGGCATCCACGACAGCACTTTGCGCGGAGAGGCCTTTGTAATTCATAGAGGTGAAAATTTTAACCACGGCCATTAAAAATAGGTGTACATGTGTGTATATTTGGCAAGTAGGGATGACAGTTTTAACTATGGGTTTGGGTATCTATGGGTATCCGATCTGATAAGAGCGGGCACATGTAGTACTTCAGACCCATGAGTTTTCAAATTTGGGGTACCGATAAAGTTATAGGATGGGTATTGGTGTCAATTTGTACCCATGAGCCATGGGTATCCTATGACATGTAGGCCCTATTTTTCAGATATACTAACTCAGTTCTTCCATACTTCCTTCAACCCTCCACGGCCAAGCCCACTGCTTACTCGGTCATATGGTCACTCCTCCCTCCTCACAGAACTAAGACCTCATTCCACATTGAGGCATTGTGCAATTAGGAATCCTAGCCGGCTAGCCGTAATCCCCCAAATTCCCGATCCACTCGCCTGATCGCCTCCTCCCTCCCGTCTGGACATCTCGCGCCCCTCCCTCGCCACCCTCCGCAACTGCCTCCCAAATTCCCGATCCACTTGTCGGCCGTAATCCCCGGTTGTGTATAGATTGTACTGATGATGGGGTTGAAGAGGTGGCTGTCTTGTTTTCCTCCTCTTGACCTTCTAGTTTTTTATGCTTGGTGGCCTTCTGGTCCTTGAGGATGCTCTTGGTTGTGCTTTAGCTTGATGGGGGCTCCTGTCTTGATGATGCTTCTGGTGGTCTCCTTCTCCTGGGCTTAATGCTCCTGGGGTTGCTCCTTGTGGCTTGTGGCTTCCTGATGGTGGTGTTGCTTGTGCTGAGTTTTACCTGGTGCTTGTGAGCTCCTTGTGTGTGAATTGCCTTGGAGGCTTGCCTTATATGGTTGGGGCTTGGTTGTCTTATGGCCGAAGGTTCTGGCCTGGCTGAGGAGAACTTTGATTGGGTGTTTTATATTTGGTTGTGCTGTTCCAAATCACAGTGGGTTCATGCATATCCAATTTACTGAGGAACTTTTAGCATTTTACTGAGGGTGAATTACTTTTCTAACGCGCGATATTTTCAGTATACGCGTGTTTACGAATAATTTACAGGTTTGTATAATTACCGAATGATGAACCCTATTTTTGTGAGATGTGCCGATTTGGCCCTAGACGAATATGATATCTCAGTGAACGATATTTCTTTTGCTTAATTTAATTTGTTGATTTTATTTCTAAATGCACGAAAGGCTAACATGCAAGATTACAAATGAAGATACGAAGATGCATGGTTGCTAGGAATTTAGCACTTGTAAATTTTATTTTTAGGGTGTAATTAAATATGTACTTAATTATTCATGCACTTTTGTAATATGGAATGTAATTGATTTATTAAGCAATGTATTTAATTCTGATGTACAATTGTGGAATAATTAAAGTGTATGAATAATTCCTTGTTAATTAATTTAATTATGCAATTTATTTTAATTAATGATCTCGTTTGCAATGCTAAACATCCGGGTTATTTCAGTGGAGTGTGGATTGCAGATAATACGGTGCGATAGGGAGGGGAAAGCGTGGGTTACATATCTAGGATGACGGATAAACTTTCTGTCGCGGACTGGTTAATTCCCCTAATTACCATAATGCCACGACGGCCGAGCTCGTCCCGACCTCGAGCACCACGGAGGTCGTTCCCGAGGATGGCCCAAGGATGGTCGAGCACCGCTGCCTGGCTTGCCCGTTCGGTGCCAGCTCCTTGCCCGTTCGGTGCGAGCTCGTCGCTCGGTTAATGTTCGAGCACGTTGCTCGGACGAACTTGCTCGGATCGGAGTCAAATGAGCTCGGCCCAAGCTCGAGCTCTGGCTGCGTGGTCGGGGGTAGCAACTAACCATTCTGGTGATAATCGTGTCACCAGAAGGAATTTGTTGCGCTCATGACTCGAACGTGGCGTAAATGTAGGATTCGGTTACGACCACGTCGGGCACGGTCAGACGTGCATGGCGGGGGCCGTAACCGACGCGATACCCTTGTAAACTATAAATACCTCCCAGACATTGGGGCGGGCGGGCGTAAGATCCATGTACTTGAATCCATCATTCTAATACAAAAAAGGCCACTAGGCGACTGGACATAGGGCTATTATCTCGATCATGAGAGGTCTGAACCAGGAGAAAATCCTTGTGTTTCTGTGTCTTCTAATGGACCATCTCCCACGCCTTCAATGCTACAACCTGTGGCAGAAAGGGGCTTTGTTTGATCCCTCATTCAACAAGTAAGCTCGACGGGGGCCTGCTCCCCAATCGTCGACACTTTCCTTCTATATTAAAAGAGATAGTTATCATAGACGGTTCTTAGGATATCCTATAAGTTTGGTAGCCGCGCTAGCGAAATCGTCTGTGATTAGTTTTTAAAACCATATGTGATGAGACGTCTAATATATATCTATTTGTAGTAGTGTATATAATATCAAAATATTACAAATGAAGTTTGTAATGATCTTTTTTTTTTAAAAAAAAAATCATATATGTATTGTAAGTTATTTAACCATGCTTTAAAGTTAACGCATCATTCGGATGTTTTTGTTTGCTAAAATCACTCAAAACTGGGAGTATTGGATCATTGTTGAGATTTGGAAGTATTTATTACATCCGATCATATGATTTGATCTAACGGTTAAATTTAATCCTATGATCCAAAATTTAGAGGTTACTAGTTACATGCCCGTGCTTTGCTACGAAAAAAAATTGATAACGAAAAATAAAAATTAAAAAATAAAAAATAAAAAAAATATTTCACAAGATCAAACATCTATCTTTAATGCTTCGTTTCTTGCTAATTAAGAACGCTTCGTTTCTTGCGTAGGGCAATTAAGTAGGGCAATTAAGCAGGGCAATTAAGCGGCAATTAATGACGTGGGTAGAATGGACCACTGCCACCAAGTGCTGCTTTAGAATAGTAGAGATTTAAGATAAAAATATCTTAAAGATGACTATACACTCCCTTACAATAATTCCAAAAACCGAACCATTTCTGCTCCGCCTTCCCTCGCGCCATCCACAAAACAGCGACAGATTGCACGCCCCTTCATCTCCTCACCTCCCTCCCAAAACTGCCTCCCCAAATCTAGCAACACAACGTCCTCTCTCTCTCTCGCGCGCGCGCGCGCGCAAGAGCGCACGCGCTGTCGTCGCAGGAAAGCCGCGCTTTTTTCGTCGGCATTGACGTGCACAATTCGGCATTCTGCGTGCCTACCTGCCTGCCATGCGTCCGTGATGGCCCGGCCGTTCTTGAAGATCGGGCACAGCCTCGACAGGTTCTCGCTGAGGCGGCGGGGGTCGGCGTCGGCATCATCGTCGCGGTTATCGCTGTCGTCGACTTCAGACGTTACAGGAAGCCCCATGGAGCCGTCGCGGCCACCTTGTGCCAGGCGGGCGCTGTCAAGGAGCTGCGGGTCCAGGGGAAGGCTGTCGGTCGACCTGCTGCCGTTGGACGGCGGCCCTTCGGATAAGGGGGAGGCACCAAGGACGTCGTCATCGGCGGTGGCGAAGCCCGCTGCCCGGCATGAGGGACCACCTTCAGGTGACGGTTGTTCTGGGATGATCAATGCCGATTCTATTGTTGCAATCTTGTTCGAGAAATCATTTGCTCCGGTGATTGCAGATGCGGAGTTGGTGAGGGAGAAGTTCGCCAAGCTGCTGCTGGGGGAGGACATGTCCGGCACCGGCAAGGGGGTGTCCTCTGCTCTCGCTCTGTCCAATGCCATCACCAACCTTTCAGGTAATCCTTTCTTTCCTTCCCAGTCACTCCATTCTGTGAATGGTTTCTGATGGAAAATCTGATCAATTACGTGCTCTTTCTCGTTGCGACATTTTTCAGCTTCTGTGTTTGGCGAGCAACGCCGTCTCCAACCAATGGCCACCGACCAGAAGGCGCGGTGGAGAAAGGAGATCGACTGGTTCTTGTCGGTTGCCGATCACATTGTCGAATTTGTTCCTTCGCGACAGGTGTCGGAGGATGGAACCAGCATGGAGGTCAGTAATGAATCCGTCCTTATTTCTTTCACGGTTCTTGTACCATTCAACCTCATTATGCTATTGAATTGCGACGGTACCTTTCAATACTTCTATTGCCATCAATTTTAATCCATTTTCCTGTCGAAAAGATAATGGTTACTCAGCAGCGTCAGGATCTACAGATGAACATCCCCGCCTTGCGGAAGCTTGACGCAATGCTTCTTGTAAGCATGCCATGCCCTTCTTGGATCGTTTGCGAAAATCAGTACGGAGATACCTGAATTGCTAATCTGCCATTGCTGCGTCTCTCTCGTGGAGCAGGAGTATCTTGATAATTTCGAGGAAAAGCAGGAGTTTTGGTACGTGTCAAAAGATGCAGATGAATCCGAGAAGGGCACCACGCCGAGGCAGGATGACAAATGGTGGCTCCCCTCTGTTAGGGTCCCTCCTGATGGTCTGTCAGATGCATCGAGGAAACGGCTTCAACACCTGAAGGACCTCGTTGGCCAAGTCTTGAAGGCAGCAATGGCCATCAATGCTAATGTTCTTACGGAAATGGAGGTTCCAGAAGCTTACATCGAGTCTCTACCTAAGGTGATCCAGAAGACCACAACAACATTGTACAACAAATTGCCCCTATTTTACTGCATCTCTGATAACCTGACAATCTCATCCTTTTTATGCTTGGTAGAATGGAAAGTCTAGCCTTGGAGACTCGATGTACAAGATTATAACCGACGATCATTTTGACCCAGAAGAACTCCTAGGATCTGTAGACTTGTCGGCCGAGCACAACATTGTCGATTTGAAGAACCGAATTGAAGCCTCGGTAGTAATTTGGCAGCGGAAAATGACGCACAAGGACGGCAAGTTGTCGTGGGGACATGGTGTCAGTTTCGAGAAGCGGGAACGGTTTGAAGGGAGGGCGGAGAATGTTCTCCTCCTCCTCAAGCACAGATTTCCCGGCATTGCTCAGTCAGCTCTAGACATAAGCAAAATCCAATTCAATCGGGTACTGGAAAGCGTCTTCAGTTCCCAACTTTTTTTTTTTGCTTATTCATGCATGCCCCTTGAATACATTTCTTTTTCGCAGGATGTTGGCTATGCCATCTTGGAGAGCTACTCCAGGACTCTTGAGAGTTTAGCTTTCACAGTTATGTCTCGAATCGAAGATGTTCTTCATGCTGACTCCCTCACCCAAGATCCCAAGAATGCAGAATCCATTAGAATGCCCAGCTTATCAGCAGATGACACAGATAGGGTTGTTCTAGATGCCAAGGCCGAGGTAGAGAGGCTGAGAAGAATGGAACCGGTTTCAGCGACGCTATTCGACTTCGTGGGTCCGCGCGACCAATATGTTGAAGCCATGATGGTAGCAGATTCACACAACACAGACGGCAGGGAGGATGCTCACGGTCCAAAGCTGACGAAGGTTTCGCCAATCGCAACCAAGAGGTTCTCTTACCTAGAGAAGCTCGAGCATTTGGGAGGAACAAGAAGCCCAATATCCAGACATTAGTTGCGGTAGGGGAGAAGACAGATGGATGCATGGTGCCCCTGCAGAGAATTTGGATGATGGTTGCTAAAGAAAACATCCGGATGAAACTTATCAAAACCCCGGAAAGAAATGTATGTAGATAGCTCAGAAGTTCAGAGCATGGTGCAGAATCGAGGGTGTACCAATGTGAGGTTTTGTAAAACTTCAGTCGTCTTTGCCCCCATCCCCGATGGAAGTTCTGGTGCACGAGGCCAGATACTGGGCTGATTTTGCCCTGGTTTACATGAACTAATCATAAGATTGCACTGACATTCAAAAATGGAGCTGTAGGTTTGAATGTTTTCGTGTACTTGTAGTAGTATCGCCTTGCGCAATTGTTGACTTTTAGAGCACGCTTTGCATGCAAGTTTTCAGTAAAGTGCTATCTCGTCAGCTGGATATTTGGCATCCTTGATTAACTAGAGAAATTTTACAGTGAATAACATAGGTAGTAAATAGTGATAGTAGAAATCAAATCTAACCATCCATTCCTCAAGGGTATTTTAAGCTTTTCCAATCCATTCATCAAAGGTATTTTTCCTAATTCGTTCACAGTTTTGTATTCACCGAATAATATGATAGAATATTTTTACCCTTTTACCCATTTCTGAATTTTACTAACAATACTATAGGTGGTAGTATAACTAGATCTAAATTGACTTCAACCATTAGATTCAAAGGAATGGACGGCTTATATTGATTTTAATCCACCGTAAAAGATCTCAATTAACTAATTAGTGATTTATTCTTCCTGTTGCTCTACCAGCAGTAGCAAATGTGCATATACATATTACTTCTGCACCTGAAGTCATGAATACGCCGTCAATATTGGCTAGTGACAGAAAACAAAAGGGAGAGTACTTCAGATGGGCACTGTATGTTTGGTTGATGGGATAAGATTGAATGAGATGGGATGGTCATGTACCCTTTGGTTCCATTATTTTGGGTGAATGAAATGGTTCAGCATCTAAATAGAATATTACTTAAATTTGTATCACTTGATTCAGGATAGATTTTTTTTTTTGAACTATCTCATAAATGTACCATGTATGCACACCACGAACGCTGCTACTGCAACTGCAAGCACCGGGCAATTAAACCACTCGAGCAAATCAAAGACAAAAATAAAGGGGGCTGGTTGTTGTAGGTAGCAGCATCATTCTTCACTTATAGGCAAGGGAGTACACTTAATATCAACATCACATAAATAGGGGGGGATCCATGGTGATCCGGGGGAGTAGCAGTACAAGCAAGCGATCGAGGAAGGCAACGGAGGAGAAACTTAATTAGATCTTGCCGCGTGGGCCCGGCTGCGGCGGCAACTGCGGACCCTTCTTGATCGGCAGGAGGTCCGGCGACGCCGAGGCGCTGACGTAGGCCAGAAGGGAGCCGCCGCCCAGCAGCAGGAACTTGAGCAGGAGGCCCCTCTTGGTGAACGGCGCCGCGAACGTCTCAAAGAACTTGCTCTGCAGCGAAACATACAGGTTTGCATAAGATCTACATGCATGAGAAACAGCACGAGTAATGCAAAAAAAATTTACTGTACAAAGATGCAAGCACCTGAAGCGAGTTGTAAGGCGACGGCGCGTCGGAGCCGTACAGGTCCCACTGCCCGGTGGTGTTGCCGATGTCGTCGAGGTCGAAGTAGACGCTCTTGTCGCCGTACTTGGCCACCACGGCGACGTGAGGCCTGCGATTGATTAACAATGCACATGCACTTACGTTACTCTTACTCGTGTGACGTACACAAGCTAATTAAGAAGAAGTCTACGTATGGATGGCCATGGACGGACGTACTTGCGGGTGGTGCGGCACAGGGCGCGGGACGACGGCCTGACGGCGAGCTTCCTGCCGGAGATGGAGCTGCCAGCGAGGCCCTTCACGGCGACCGGCTGGACGGCGACGAGGGACGCCATTGTGATCGAGCTCGATCGGGTCGTGGTGTCCTGGCTTTGGAGGATGCTGCTGGTGTGGCGGCCGGCCGGTATGTACGTGCACAAACTTAATTCGGTGTATCCTGTAAGGATTTGGAACGCTTGGTCGCCGGGTGAGATTTGGGTGGAGAGGAGGCTTCGCGTGGCTCGGAGATGGCCGAGGCCATAGGGAGGGTGCCACGTGGCCGGTTCCGGATAGGCTTATCCTGACCCCTGGTTCCGGGGAGAGATGACATGGCATGCCTACGTTTCACCCGGCTTGTTGTCTAGTTGGAGCTTGTGTCCGTGGTCCTAATCAAAGCCCTCGAATCCGTAAAAAATGTTGTAAAACATAATCTTTCATCCATACTAATCAATATCACATCAACGAAATCAAACAAATAAAAGTAGACATATGAACTAAGGGGCAAAATTCTCTCTTTCTTAGATTAATTTTTCTGTACAAAGGGATGCTTAATATATAGCAAAGACAATTGTAGATATATTCGGATTCGCTCACCAATAGGTAGAGTCCTTCTATATTTGGATTGGAATTCTATCTATATCATAACACTCCCCCTTGGACGAATACCACGTAATACACATGTCTCATTAAAAACTCCTCCCAAAAATCCAATGGAAAAAAGGATGGAGAAAAGAGTACATTGCATGCGCACTCCGTGTTACATCAGTTACCTCATTAAAAACTTTCATGTCAAAAACTTCAATAAAACTCACTAAGGAAAAAAAGAGCACAACTTATAAGTTTTAGGATATAAAATATGATCTTCAAGATCATACAAAAAGGGTCATGGTTCATGGATCTACTCCCCCTGAACTTTGCAAATCTCTAAATCGCCTCGTTTCAACGCCATTAGCACATCTTTGAAAAATAGAATTTGGCAATGACTTAGTGAACAAATATGCTAGATTTTCACATGACTTATTTTATATTATCTTTACCCAGAGGAGAAAGAAAAAAGTTTTTCAATCACACATTTATTTCACCCATTAAACTTAGTCATGAGTATATATTCTATACCATCCTCATTCTCTATCTCTATATGGAAATGATTCAGACCAATGTCTTTTAAACTTAAGAGAGTACGACTTGACTCAGGGTATAATAGGGCATTCTTCCAGTGCCAACTATGAGAGCATCGCTTCCGACAATAGTGATAATATTTCTAATTCACTTAAGTGTGGTACAACTATCTTCTAAACATATTTCTTTCTCCGTCATTGGATTATACTTTGTTCAATATTAGAAGTATGATTTAGCAATCAAACAATTGTTTCATCAGGAACATATTGTAGAATACTCCCTCCATCCTGGAATAGAAGGCGCAACTGCTGTGGACGCAAAGACCAAGATACCACGATTTCGGCGTCAAGCCGGTTCAGCGTCCGTTTCCATTTTTTCGCAACCCCCGTGCGCCCGCCCGCGCGTCACATGCAGCGGAGCATGCAGCCCACGCCATGCATGCAGCCCACGACCGCGCGTGCGTTTCATGTCAAAAAAAATTGCTGCAGCCCGCGCTTGCATTTGCCGACGCGCCAGCAAAAAAATTTGCTGAAAGAAAGTTTGCTGCAGCCCGGGCGTTTTCATGCGGATTGAATGATTTTTTTCCCCGTTGGCGCCATCAGCTTGTTCTATAAATAATGTCCCTATATTCTTTCATTCCATCCGCTTATCTTTTCTTCTCACCTTTTCTTCCATGGTTTAACACAATGCCTGGTTTAGATCTAAATGAGCCTATCAATTGGGATGAAATAGAGGATTTTGTTGGAGGCATACCTGATTTGAATCATGACGTCAACACAGTTGATGGCGTGGATGAAGTTCAAGCTGGCGACGGAGCGAACGAAGTTGATACCGTGGCGAGCTCAGGTTAACCTTTGCAAAACGCCATGCAGCCATGCACAGCACACATGCAGCCATGCACTAAGCTGAAGTGCAAGTTTTTTTTTGTTTAAATTGGAATGCTGGTCGTTGTTATTTTGGCAAGCACTGTCATTGTTTTTTGGCAAGTTTTTTTTTTTACTTTGGCATGCACGGTCATCTTTTTTTGGCAAGCTTTTTTTTATTTTGGCATACACAGTTGTTGATTTTTGGCAAGGATTTTTACTTTGGCATGCACGGTCATCATTTTGTTCGCAAGCTAGACATGAGCATGCAATTTTTATTGTGTAGGTACCAACATCAAGAGGAGGAGGCACTACCCTCCCGATATAAAACGAACCATATATGCAATGTGTTTAGAAAGATCATCTCCTGGCAAGATGAAGGAGGGAGTGACGAAGTCTGTTGCTAATGACATGGGGGTGCCATTGAGAGTTGTCCAATGAGTATGGCGAGATGGACAAATTGGTAGTGGAACTGAAGCTTTTGTAAACAAGAAGAAGGAAAAATGTGGCCGCAAAAAACTTCCCTTTAACCCTGATGCCATAAAAGATGTGCCGCTTAGACAGCGCCATACCATCCGTGACTTAGCCAATGCTTTGCATATGTCAAAGAGCACACTGCAAAAACGTCTAAAGGAAGGAAGTTTTAGGCGCCATACAAATGCCATAAAGTTCTCCTTGACCGAAGATAACATGAAGGCTCGTGTGCGATTTTGCATAGGAATGCTTGACAACCAAAGCATACCGAACGAACCAACTTTCAAATCTTTGTACAACGTCGTGTACATAGATGAGAAATGGTTTTATAGGACAAGGCCGGACCAAAATTATTACTTGGCACTTGACGAAGAGATCCCTCGAAGAACCGTGAAAAGCAAAAACTTCATTGAAAATGTTATGTTTCTAGGGGCGAAAGCGCGTCCAAGATTTGATGACCACGGCGTATGCATATTTGATGGAAAAATTGGAATTTTTCCATTCACTTACTGGCAGCCGGCCAAGAGGAAAAGTCACAATAGGGAGAGGGGTAAGTTGTTTAATTTTGCTTAATTACTTGAAATATAGCATCTCTACTAATCGTGGTTACTTGTATGATTGATTGTAGGAACCTTGGAGCTGAAGGCCATAACATCGGTCACAAGGAACACTAGCCAAATGTATCTCATTGAAAAGGTCTTGCCCGCAATCAAAGAAAAATGGCCTCCTGAAGAACGAGGACTTCCAATATTCATCGAACAAGACAATGCGAAGACACATATTGCGGTTGATGACCCAGAATTTTGTCGTGTTGCACAAGAAGATGGGTGGGATATACGGCTAATATGTCAACCACCAAACTCTCCGGATCTTAACGTTTTGGATCTTGGTTTTTTTGCAGCGCTACAGTCATTGTTTCAGAAATCATCTCCATCAAGCATCCAAGAAATTGAGACAAATGTGATCAAAGCATACGAAGAATATCCGGTGGAGAGATCAAACCGTGTGTTCCTTACGCAGCAGGGGTGCATGAGAGAAATTATGCGTGCAAAAGGAGGGCAACATTATAAAATCCCACATATGAAGAAGGGAACATTGGAAAGGAATGGTCAACTTCCAATAAGGTTGCAATGCGATAAGCAAATTTATCTAGATGCGGTGGATTTTATCCAGGAATAGCTTAGGGTTTTACTCTTGGTACTCATGTTTGTTAAACTCTTGCATAACAAATTGGAGTACGTATGTTTGCTTTTCTTTGCTCTTCAACAATCTGATCTTGCATCTAGAGTAACCGAATAGGAAAAAAAATACAAAGTGCACATAAACAACATACACCATTTCTTCCATCATGTATGCAGAAAATGAAAATTAGGGAACATGATTTTGAACATTATTGGACGGACAACCGCAGCGGCCTCCTCCCTAGCAACAATTGCAGCAATCCTAGCTTCCTCGGCGTTAATCTCCTCAAATGAATCTGGAACGAAGGTGTCACCTACCAGTGAGTCAGTAACATACCGAACGCTATCGGAGTCATTGATATGATCGATGTTGGCCTCTTCACTTTCACCCATGATCGCTGGTTCAACAATGCTGCCCTCGTGGACTCCGGCGTCGGCGTTGTACGCGCCATCATCACAGAGAGCTCGTGTGCGACCGAGCTCTACCTGTGAGTCCCGCGTGTGCATCCCACCTTCCAGAAGCGCTCGCGCCTGGCCGAGCTCCGCCTGAGCCTGCTGACGCATGCGGACAGCGTGGTCACGGAGCGCTCGCGCACGGCCAAGCTCCACCTTCGCTTGTTGCCGCATGCGGATGGCGCGGACACGGAGTGATCGCGCATGGCCGAGCTCCACCTGCGCATGTTGCCGCATGCGGACGGCGTGGAGAAGACGTGCTCGCGCGTAGCCGAGTCCCGCCGGCGACTGCTGCCGCATGCATGCGGACGGCGTGGAGAAGACGAGCTCGCGCGTGGCCGATTCCCGCCGACGAGTGCTGCCACATGCGTACGGCATGGAGAAGACGTTCTTGCGCGTGGCATGTACTCATACCTGTTGTCTAAGTTGCATGTATATACCTGTTGCCTGCTGCCTTGCGTGTGTACTGGAGCCGGTCAGCCGGAAGAGCAAGCGGTGCAATTAATTTTTGCATGCGCGACTGGAGCCGAGGAGGTCCCGCGTGAATGGGCGCCGTCTATTCCGAGACAGTGGAAAAAATCAGTTGCGCCTTCTATTCCAGGATGGAGGGAGTATAGAACAAACATAACACAATTAATCAAATATCTGAGAAATAGCCATTTATTCAATTTTAAATGATAATCTCTCAACAAAAGCGTAGACCAAATGTTCGTTCAGGAATTAGCGTAAACTGATAAGGAGACTCATAAGGAATGTGTGACATCGACTAGCAAAGTGAAGGAATAATTAGAAGACTAATATTGATCTCCATATGAGTCGTAGGTGTCCTCGTGGGACTCCTCGAACTCAATAATTTTAAGAACCATATTATCACACTCCTCAGCATCCGTGTCAACAACAGGTTGAACGGTGAAGTATGAATCAACATTGTTTCCCCGGGTCTTATCGATTTTTTAGAGGATTTCATGTAAAGGTCTACCACATGATTCGGGATGCGATAGTTATACGACCAGTGGCTAGTGCATCCATACAAAAAATATGGTTCTTAAGGGTTTGCAGCCTTATTTAGCTAAATCTTGCTTCTTGAAACCCCCTTGCTCTTTACCTTTACTCATGGGTCCGAATCAGTTCTTTAAAAGGCGGCTAGAAACCCTAGATGCCTTCTTCCCTCATGCGCAAAAGTGCCACCACCGCCACTGCCCAGCGGTCATCGTCGTTGCTATCATGCGGGCACACACACCGATGGGAGCGAAAGTCGAGGGGTCACCGGTGCGGAAGACGAGTGACTCACTGGTGTTGGGCCGGCGAGCCGTCTCGCGGGCGTGGACACCGGCGGGTGCGGAGGCTGATCAGTCAGTGCAGAAGACAAGCGGCTCGCTGACCGCCGTCGTGTGCTTCAGGCACGAAAATCGAGGCGTTACTGGCCAGTGCATGACGCGAGGTGCCGATCAGTGTGTGCAGCGCGACGGTGAGCACGGAAGCCGAAGGGCTCGAGGGGCCCACACTTCAGGACACCGCCGTGAGAGATGAGACGGCGCACCGCCGCCCACGGTGTGGATACCTATGCAATGTTGGGCTCGGGTGCGTTCTTTGAGACACAATAGTGGGGAGGTGAAACAACGCGGCATCGCCACTGAGCGAAAAACGAGGCGGCACCGCCGCAGCGCATTGGGCACGGTGAGACGAAGTGTCACTGTCTTGTGCAAATGCCAAGGCAACATCGTTAGTTTTTATTTTTATATATTTTTGGATGAACAGTAACTCAAAATGACAATTAGTCTGTGACATTGACGATCTACAAAATTTAAATAACGTAGATGCAATCCACTTACGTAGCTCAAACTTACGTAGGGCTTGTAGTAGATCTTATCGCTTGTAGCAAGATGATTTCGATACCGTGTAGATCGATGCAAGTAGACGATCTCAATCGGCCTTGGTAGAACGTCGTGCTAATAGCGTGTTGTAAAATATAGTCGTTCACTCACACCAATCAACAATACACCAACAAAATTGCACAAACAAAAGTACACGTGGAGTAAGGGGGGCAAAGTTCTCTCTCTTTATTAGATTAATTTTTTGTACAAGGAGATACCCAATATATAGCAAAGCCAACTGTAGATAGATGCGGATTTGCCCACCAATTAGACCTGGGCGTTGGGCCGGGCCAGGCCGGCCCGGGCACGACGGGCTTTGGGCCTTCGCGAGCCGGCCCGGCCCAAAAGCACGACGGGCCGGAGTGGGGCCGGATCGGGCCGAATCGGCCCGGGCCCGGCCCTGAACCTGCTACAGGCGCTCGAACCGCACAATCAGTAGAATGGATCGATGGACAGTAAAAATGACAATGAGTATTTGGGGAGAATGATAAATTTTATTGACATTTACATATACAAAGTTACTGCCTCGTTAAAAACCTTACGCCCAGTGTGGGGTTCCCCTGTAAGGAAAAGAGTACAATAACTTTAAACATGCATACATATCACCTACTCTATGTTTAGATCAGCTAATGCTTGGGCAATTTCGGGATCCTCCGATTGATGTTGTTGCCGTTCGTCTGCGCGTTGCCAATCCTTGAGGCAGGTGATGGCCTCCACTGTTTCGGGCGTGAGCGACGATTTTCTTTCTTCAATTATTCTCCCGACCATGCTGAATGTCGCCTCGGAAGAAACAGACGACACGGGAACGACCAAGACATCCCGTGCAAAATGGCACAACACGGGGAATATCCGATGGTTGTCCCTCCACCATTCAAGCAATTTTACCTTCTCACCTTTAAGGGTAGGATCGGTGGCTGCAAAGTTGTGGGCAAGATAATGATTGAGCTCTGCATTGGGGTTCCACCTTGCGCCGGTGAACGACTGAGTTGATGAAGAACTGGATTCCTTGCCCTTCAGCCTCTTCCATAAGTGAGCTATCACGCTCGTTCTCGATGGTTGCATCGCTTCCTGCCCTGCATTTGACTCCATCTCGCTTGTGCCGTACTTAGTGTAGTACAATTGGAATACTCGAAAAAATTCATCTTTTACATGGCCAAAAGCGGCAGAGAAATCCATATCAAGAGCCTCTCCCATTCCTTCCAGTGCCACTTGCAGTCCATCTAACTTTTTTCGGGGATAAAAAATGGTAGCAAAACAATATAGATGTGATATAGAACTAAAATATTTTAGAAATTTTACCTCCATCGGTGCAACAATAGGGCCTAAGAGTGCATCATGCCTGTATTTTGCAAATGTCTCCGCAATTAACCAAACATAATCAATTACCAAGCATGAGGTAGGGTAGTAAATCCCGGAGAGTTCTTTAGTTGCTTCATAGAAACAAAATAAAAATTCTCGAAAATATGTAACAACGATCCAATCTGATTCAGTAAGTACAATTTTATTTTCTTGTGTATTAGCATTGACAAAGACGGTTAAAATTTGTTCATACCCTTTTAACTTTTCTAGCATGATATATGTTGAATTCCAACGAACCTTCATGTCAACGCCAAATTTCCTTGGCTCTTTGTTGTTTGCAAAACAGTACTCTTTAAACCTAGCAAATATTTGGGGGTTACCTGAGACAAATCGAATAGCGGAGCGAATGTTGTTTAGATATGCACCTATTACCTCCATATCATCCTGGACAACGAGATTGATTATGTGGCACACACATATCTTTGATGCAGAACATACCCTTGTATGTAAGACCGCAGATGGGGGGGTGAGATACTCCATTGCAGTCGTGTTCGCGGAAGCATTATCAAGAGTAATGGATAAAATCTTGTTGTCTATCTTAAAATCTTGAATTACTTCTAATATACAGTTCGCAATAGCTTGTCCTGTGTGTGATTCATCCATTGACTTAAACCCTATAACTCTTTTTATTTAAGTTGTATTGCTCATCTAAGTAGTGAGCAACAACATTGAGATAACAACTTCTCTGGTGCGAGGAAGTCCAAATATCCGATGTTAAAGCAAAGGAAAAGCTAACATGTATGAATTTTTCCTTCAATGCAGCTAGCTCTTTATTATAAATTGCTAGAATATCAGATTTAGTTGTTCTTCTACTCACATGTTGGTATTGTGGGCAAAACCCACGTTGAATCATTTTTTCAAAATTATGGCTCTCGCCCATCATAATAAATCTTCCGAAACTATAAATCTAGCGTGCAGTTTGGGGGTTATACATCCAAGTACTTACAGTGCCGTCAGCTGAAAAATTGAGCTGTGTCTGCACACCTCCTCCTTGTGTTTGCCCTAGCTTTTGCAGACATGCTTGTAGTGCCGGTTCAGAAGTCCCGTCCCTATCGTCGAACCTGCAGTTAATTCATGTCCACAATAATTGCATTTAGTGAATACCTTCCGTTGGCCGTCGATGATTTCAACCCTTTTCGTCATGTGCTTCCAGCACTCTGCTTTGCCGGTGGTGGGTTTTTGGGTAGTTGATGAGCCACCCTGTGATTCAACAACCGGAGGCGAGTAGTGGGTGCCGGCATCCTCGAGGCCTTGCGAGTCGTCCATATGACGGTCGTCCATACCGTAGTCTCCCATACTTGGGGAGTTTTGCCGGGCGTCGATAATATCATCATCAACAGAATCTCTTTGTATGCGCGGTGCCCTCCGTGCTAGTTGCTTTCTATTTCTATCCGACATGTTGAGAATGAGTGCTACAAAGGAAATGTTGCTTTGGTTTTGTGATGAAACAACGAAAGTGGAGTCTGCTTTGATTTTGTGATGAAACAACGAAAGTGGAGACTGCTTTGATTTTGTGATGAAACAACGAAAAGGGAGACCTATGAATTTATAGAGCGTCGAATGGTCAAATGGCCATGTTTGAAAATTTTGAAATAGAAGCGTCTTTGCCCCATAGCCCCGTCTTGCACTGCGGCCTGCATAGCTGGCCCCGGCCCCTTGGGCGGCCGCCCCGACCCACGCCAGGCAGCGCAAAGAGTCGACACCTGGCTCTGCCCCCTGCCGCGGCGCCCGACTCTGCCCCTCCCGTCTTGCGTGCTGCTCTCCCCCACTCGTCTTGCGACGTCTGGCAGTTTGGGGCTCATGGCCGCCTGCCCCCCCACGCTCGGTTCAACGCCCGTGAGCCACGCGCCTCTGCTGCTCGGGCCACGCACCCCCGCTCGGTTTCGCACGCACGCACGCATGCCGATGGGCATGCAGCTAGCTTGACGTTTCGTGCCCGCATACACATGCATACGGTAGTGTACGTACACACGTACGCAACCATGCACTGGCTGTACTACACGACCAACCATGCACTCTCATACACGTACGCGTCACTGGCTGTATGGTTTTGGCTAGCTATTGGATGATGGCTGAGTGGTTGGAAATGGGCCTAGCCTCTGTCACATGTGTGCCACATGTTACGGGCCTCCGGGCCGCCCACGGCCCGCTCGGGCTCCCGTGCCAGGCCGGGCCGCCCGACGGGCCCAACTTCTAGGCCCGACCAGCCCGTTAGCTGCGTCCGGCCTACCGGCCGAATCCACTTCGGGGCCCGTGCTTGGGCTAGGGTCATTGGCCGGCCCTGGGCCGCCTGGAAAAGTCCTACCATCGCCTGTGTTCTACCACCAATAGATAGAATCCTTCAATACATGGGCTGAAATTCTATCTATATCATAACAAATTCGTACCAATCTTGTCTTGCTAATCGTCTAGCAATCTTTTTTTTAAAAAAAACTGTAATATGCTACACTACTACACCATTTAAGCTTATGTGCATAGTCCATCCAGTCCACACATCTCGCAAAGGCGACACCAAGTTCTAGGCGAGGGTGCCTGCTACCTTACCATGCCCTCGTTGATGCCACTAGTGGCCGCCGGCAATAGCGGGGCCTTTCAAAGCATCCCCTCTTCCCAATCTCTTTCGTACCCTCTCTTGTTCTTCATAAAGGCGATCGAAGAGGCGGCTGTCATTTTTGTTGCCGAGCTCGGGTTTATGTGGTGCCAGCGGCGGAGTTTGGTGCAACTGGTGGTGAAGTTTCACGAGGATCATTGTTTGTGCTAGCTAGGACATAAGATCAAGGTGATGTAGTGGTAGATCTAGGGTGTTTCCCCTCAAGATTGGTTTGTTATCGAACGCCAACGGTCGAATCGCAATTGTGAGCAGCATCGATGAGGTTATTGTTGTGGCATGATGCGTCGATGCGGTAGAAAGCCAGCCGGCGTTTACTTCCTCCTGGTCAAATCTCCAGATTTGACCGATGTCTGCCTTCCTCCGCCATCAGATCAGACCAAATATGCTTCTCCTTATCGATTTGGTCATTCCGACGAGGTGGGCGACGGCCACGAGGAAGGGAGGCAGGGACACGAGTGGCGATCATGAGGAGACCAAGGCATTGGGGATGGCTTTGAGGCGGCAGCCGAGGCAAGGAGGCAACGTCCGACCGGGGAAGAGAAGCCAACCGGGGATGGTGCTTCTCGTGGTTGCACGTGAGGTGAATGCTGGGGAAGGTGGCTTGGTGGTCGACATAGGCACGGTGAAGTCTTGGTCAGCGATGTTAGCGTGAGGTCTTGTTACTACATAGGTAGCGCTTGTTGACGGCTAACGACCGCTCTCTTGGTGGCATGTCATGGCAGGGGCACGCATGGTGTTCTGGTGGGTACAGGGTGGCGGTGATGTGGGTGTGTGCCATGTCGTCTTTGTGATGGATTGCGTTTTGCAGGAGTTGTGCGTTCGCGGTTGCTCGGCGTCAAACCCCTTAGTACCGGGTCGGGGTAGTGGTGTTTCTGGTAGTGGTCTGCCAGTGAAATTGGTGCCTTGGGGGAGTTCCTAGGTTGTGGGACTTAGGCCCTGTTTGGTACGGTTCCAGATTCTAGTAGAAATGGAAACGGTTCCAGATTCTAGTAGAAACGTTTCAAGTATAATCAAAATCACTGTTTGGAAACCGTTTGGCCGGCTGTCTAGATTCTGTGAATCAAGGTGGAACGGGGTTGAGGGTGATTCAGCCTCGGTGTGGAAAAAGAAGAAACGTTCCGAGGAAAATCGTTCCGAGCTTTAGCCCGTTTGGTTGGGTTTCTCCTAGATTCTAGTAGAAATGGTCTGGTTCCAAGTTACCAAACGAGGCCTTATTCTCTGTTATTGGTGTCTCCTATGTTGGGGAGGATGGTCGGTGATGAGTACTCATACCATGGGTACCCCCATCAGCCCGGAACCACGAACGGGCTGACCTCCTTAGAAGCCCAGTTCTGACGAAAGGCCCGTGGGCCTGGCCCTGTTCAGAACCAACCCCATGCGGCCGGCAGACTCCGACCCCTTAGGTCGGAGCACGCGGTCGGTCGGCTCCACTGGGCCGAGGGGTCAAGACTGGCCAGCGTCGAAAAGCGCCTGCGCTTGCACGCGCGTCCTCGATGTCCGTACCAGGGTAGGCGGTCCCTTCCCGAGGTTGTCAGAAGACGTGCCCAGAAGTCAAGCCTCAGTCCCGTCATCCTGGCACACCGCGGAGGAAAGCGCCTCCGAGGCCAAGGCGAGGTCAGCAATTAATCGCCGGCCGACGTTAAATGCGGGCGGTGCGTCACCCTGTCAGCACGACCGAAGACCCCCTGCTGCAGGACTACCAACCCGGCGTGGGGTTAGGCGGAGCCCGGTCAGACGACAGGACAGAAGACCAGACTCCAAGACGCACAATACCCCTTCCTTTTTCTCTCCACACTCCCATGTAACCTGCCACCTCCGAGTATATAAGGAGAGGCTGGACTCCGTGGAGGGGGATCGGGCAATAGAACAAACAACAAACCGAGACCCCGTCTCCTTTGTAACCCTTAGGGTACCGTTCGCCTCAAATAAGCAATACACATCAACAGCACGAACTGGAGTAGGGACTTTCAGCCCGAACCAGTATAAACCTTGGCTTCTTGAGTCAACCATTCGGGGAGAGGGAGCGCGCGACCCCCACTAACCAAAAATTCGTACTGCCGGTGCACGAAACACCGACAGTCGGTATCTTTGTAATTTTCTCTTCGAAGGCTTCTGTTATGCTCTCTTTCTTCTAAAACGATTGGTAGAGTTTCTGTCCTTAGTATCAAAAAGCTTATGCGCGTGGATAGAAATTATGGTTCATTTTTAACGAAAATAAAAGGGAGAAAAGGACGGTCTATGAATCATTATATGCACCGCGCATGCGTTACTCCTAAACACCCCTCGTGATGCTACTAACCGCTCATCAATTTTGATTAATGGCGGGGGGGATGTACACACCACTAGTCCTGCATGCAGAATCCAGATCTCGTCGGGTTTGCTTCTACGGTGTGCTTGCCATAGTTGCCTACGGCGCTGTCCTCCGCGACGAGTAAAGCTACAGCAGTAATGGAAACGACGATGCATGTGCAGTGCATCATGCATGGATCGCGCTTTTCGGAGCACAAGGTCATCGTAAGCAGATTCACTGTACGTCGTATGGGGATCAGTGGATCACCTTGTCTTCTCGACCCCAGAAAAGGTCAGGTGCACGGTAGCGGCGGATGGGCTGGGCCCAGGCCCATGGATGAGCCTGCCAAGCGGCATGCCCGTCAAATGGCCGGACAAAAAGGCTCAACACATTTAGCTGCCGCTAACTGGGCCGCTCTAGAATATTGAGCCGGGCCTACGGGCCAAAAGTCTCTTAGGAACCGAACCGCTCTATCCAATCCACGAAATTTTTTTTATTTAATATTTATTTTAAATTTTTTTTCAAAAATAATCAACCCAACATAAAAATAGCAAAAATAGGTGCCCGTCGCCCGAGTATGGGGCGACAGGGACCTAAATGCAAAAAAAAATTTAGCGTTTTTTGCACTCAATCTTCAAATGAATAAAAAATGGTTCAAACGACGTCAAAAAATTTTGAAATTTTTTTTTGGATGATCCTGATACATCACTAATCTTCCCATAAAAATTTCAGACAATTATCAAGCATGAGGAATTTTTTAAAAATCAGCTTGATAATTGTCTGAAATTTTTATGGGAACATAAGTGATGTGTTAGGATCATTCAAAAAAAGTTTCAAAATTTTTCGACATTGTTTGAACTATTTTTTATTTATTTGAAGATAGAGTCCAAAATGCTGAATTTTTTTGCATTTAGGTCCCTCGTCGCCATCCTCGACGACGCGACTCCATTTTCTTATTTTTATGTTCGGTTGATTATTTTTGGAAAAAAGATTTAAAATAAATATTAAATAAAAAAAAATTCTCCAATCCACCACACGATGAACGCACTGTGCAAGCGTGCAACGCACAGGTCGGCGTGGTGAATGTGATACACGGTGATGCACACGCGACGGGGACGGGGGAGGCGCACCGTCGGCGGCGGCTTCAGATCTAGATCCACTGATCCATCCGCCTCCACTGTACGGAGCCACCGAACGGGCGCGCGGGCGCGCGGGATCACACCGCACCGGTGAGCGATCACCGACGCGGCGCCCCCACCCCACGAGCGGCCAAACGCACTGAAAGAAAAAACTCTCGCCGTCGTGCGCTCCGACCCAACCCAACCACAGCCTGCTCCTCTACCCTACATCTCCACGGCTCCGCCCCCCGCGGCGGGAGCTCCGTGAAGCTTCCTCGCGCCGCACCGCCGCTTCCACCTCCGGCGACGTCGGTTCCCAACGCCTTCGCCCCTCGCTCTCTCGGGAGCTCATCGCGGCCTGTAATTACGGTGTTTTGTCGATTCGGCTGAGGGGGCGAAGTCGCGAGGCAGATCAGATCCCGCGCGCCTGGGTGGGAGTGGTGGATTGGCGGTGCGGATCTGATCTATGTGCGGGATCTAGGCGAGACGGTGGTAAGCTGCTGGTGATCGGAGCGGGATGGCGTGGTGGTCGGGGAAGGTGTCGCTCGGTGGGCTGCAGGACATCGCCGGCGCCGTGAATAAGATTAGCGAGAGCGTGAAGAACATCGAGAAGAACTTTGACAGCGCACTCGGCCTCGAGGAGAAGCGCGACGATGAAGAAGGTATCGTAGCGTCACTGACGCTAAGATTCCCTCCGGCCCTTCCTTTTTCTGTGTAATCAGGCTGCATTGGTGCATGCTTGGTTTTGTGTAAGTGCTCAATTGAAACTGTCACGGGATAATCAATGGTGGTAATGCTTATGCTCATTTCACATTTCGCTAGGTGTAGTGAATGAGTTAGTTGATTTTAGGATGTCCAAGTTTGAATTCTGCTTATCACTGGTTCCATTGCCCCTCTCAAAATCAGATGTAGGTCCTTACTTAGCTTAACACTCACCTCAAGCCCCTTACTGTCCAAATTCTATCTATCTGTATCAGTTGCTGAATTATGTAAAGCTTATCTGTACCTCTTACTAGTGTTGAGTCATAGCAGTTTTTGTATTGTTGTTATGGTCAGATGCAGCGACTTATTCATGCTTCTTCTCCAAACTGTTTCCAAAAGTCTCCACTTTCTCGATAGTAAGCGCATACTGAGAGAGTGAGCTTGACATTGTGTTGTTTACATGGTTATCTACGTGCTGAAATAAAATGTTCTTCTAAAGCAGGATCAGGATCACAGACATCTAACTCTGATAGACTAGGATTCTTCAATCCTGTTGTGGCATTCATGGGACATAACGGTGAGGATGCTGCTGCTGAAGGACCAGGAAAGCCGCATTCTCCGAAAAATTCATCAGCAGCTGAAGAAAATCATAGCGACTCCACTGAGCCAACTACATCTAAAGCAGATGCTTCTGAAGTACCAGGAGCAACAAAATCTACAAAGCAGCATTTAAAATTAGAAGAAAATCTTAGCATCTCCACTGAGTCACCTGTATCTAAGCCGGATATTGCTGAGCAACACGTAACACCACCACAAATGCCAACGCATCCTTCAGCAGAAGAAGAAAAGCATGGTGGCTCCACTGAGTCACCTACATCTAAGGGCGGTGGTTCTGAAGTATCAGAAACATCACAATCTCCTACACATCCGCCAACAACCGAAGAAAATCATAGCAGCTCCATTGAGACCATTAATTCAATTGAGAAGGAAAACCAGGATAATCAAGATACCACATACCCTGGTCCTGATGATGAAGCTTTGCCAAGTCAGCTGGGAGAATCCGACAGAGACATACCTGATGATAGAGCATCATCTTCACCTACCAAATTAGATCAACCAAATGTTATGGAAACGGTAGAATCTATTCAAGCTGGAAAGGAAGACACAAATGATGGAAACGCCTTGCAGTCACAACCTGTAGGTTCCATGCTATCTAGTTCAGATGATGTAAATGAAGCTGAGGTGAAGATTGTTCAAGGATCTGATGTCCAAAAAGAAATAATTAGCCCACACGAGAACAGCGATACCGTTAACAAATTACATGATGGCAATACTAATACTGCTGAAAATGAGGAAGAAAGCAATCAAACAGAGGCACCGGCAGCATCTGTTGCTGATAAGGAGGATAATGCGATGGAGCAGCTTAAAGACCTTAGCTCAAGGTCCATAATTGTGGAGCATGATTCATATTTGCAAAATGAGTTGGTGCCCACTACTGCTGATGTGCCTGCTGGAGTAGAAGTAGGTTCTCACACAAATGATTTGACAAAAGAAGAAAATATTCAGGACTCTGTAACAACCATAACTTCTCTGGAATTTGTCGGTTCTGTTGTGGAACTAGAAAAACTAAGACGTGAAATGAAGATGATGGAAGCTGCATTGCAAGGTGCTGCAAGACAATCCCAGGTATCATTTCCACATGGACCACATGCCCTAGTATCTACTGTAGCAATTCAGTTAATGCTTGTGGAGTTGAAGGTGTACATTAAGAAAGTTACTACTAGATGATTTACCAGTTGGAAGGAAACTTTTTTAGTTTTATGAATTCATACTTATTTGTTATGGAAAAGAAGATAAACATTTTAGTGCCTTATGGGAAAATGCTCTAATCCTACAGAACACTTGTGGAAGCATCGCACCTTATTGCACCTATTGGAAATTGAATGTAGTGCAATCAGTTTAGAGGTACCGAACCGATGAGTGCTTGCTAAGCTGCTTGTATCGGCTTTGTTCCGTGAGTCTATTTGTTTGGTTATGTGTACCCATGTTATACTTTCCTTTTTAGAGCAGCATACTTTACTGAAAAAACATAAATAATAGCTACAGTTATTGCATATTTCAAATTCTTTTGTAATGTCAAAAAGGAACACGGTACTTTCTTAATCACATATTCTGTGAAATGTGAATGCATGAAAACAGGGGCAGTTATTTAACTAGTCCGCTTTTATGTTAGCCTGAAGTTTTATCTACCATGAGGAAACCAATAGCTTGCCCAAGGCCCAAACTGTTGTGGATAAACCATGTTGTACAATTACATGATACACATGTGTCCTTTACAATCATTGCATGGACATGACTACATTGTCACGACATTGTATAATTTGAATGCCTCATGCCCCCATATTCTGTCGTTTCTTTGCAAGTTGCAACTGGCCCTTCACTATTAATTTAGTATATAACAACATCTAATTCTTCCTGCAGTCCAAAGCTGATGAAATTGCTAGACTGATCAATGAGAATGAGCAACTGAAATCAACAATTGATGATCTCAAGGTATGTTTGCTAGCAGGTTCTTCATCTTACGACTTCTGGAAACAGATACTTAGAATGCCTTGAATTTAGCAATTGCCGGACTTGTTAGTTAAGCTATGTGAAAACTGAACAAGGTGAATATCAAACACCTATTCTCTGAGTTACTCGTAAGTGTTATACAACTATTCTCTGGGATACTTGTTAGTGCCCTTAGCCTTTGATGAATCTTGTATTAATTGGTTTTTGATATGGTGCAGAGTAAGTCAGCTGAAGCAGAAATGGATGCGCTTAAGGACGAGTATCACCAAAGAGTAGCGACTCTTGAAAGGAAGGTGACACACATTATCACTTTCTTGTTTCACAACACTTCTATGGTCAATTTGTCATCACATATGACGATCAGATTTAGGAATAACAAGTAATAACCGTGGAGTAGTGGTAGATATACATATGATAAGACTAGACTAGTAATTAGTGTTTAAACAGTACATGTTATACCCATGTGGCCATATGCAATGTTGCAATTACTCTCACCTGCGTTTGATGCAATGTTTCATTTTTGTTATTCTTTATGATAGTTGTGGGAATAACTGAAGATTCTCTTTGGTGCTTCAACAATTAGCTGTTTATATATACTTAGAACAGCTTTGGTTGATAACTACTATATGACATTGATCGGCTTGCTTCCTTTTCTCATTTCTTTCGTTTTTAAATCAGGAGTTAAAACTTAAAACCATCTTGAAACAATAGCTTTTGGTATAATCTTTAATAAAATGTAAACTATGTGCAGTACCTCTTATATTTTCTCTGTGCTACAGTTCAATCCTCTTACCTGTCAGGTGCACCTTACATACCATTACGTTGTCTTTGCTGATATGTATATATTTTTTGTACTGTTCATGTACTTTTCTAAATTAGATATGATTGAGACAGTGCTTAATAATGCAAGCGGAAATCAAATTGAGCTGCATTGTTGATGATCATTAAAATGCTACCTCTTGAATCTTGTATGATTTGATAGTGTATTTTTGCTATTTTCTGAGCCAACTGGTAGACTTTTTTGGGTGCTCTAGTTCATCTATTATACATAATCTTAGGTGCAGGGCAGAATTGTTTGTGATTTGCATGCCTTGATGTAGGTGTATGCACTTACCAGAGAAAGGGATACATTAAGGAGGGAGCAAAATAAAAAAAGTGATGCAGCTTCTCTTTTGAAAGAAAAGGATGAGATTATTAGTCAGGTCATGGCTGAAGGTACACAGAACCAACATTTTCATGCTGTTTTATTATGTTCATGTGTGAACAAATGTTAAATTTGCATTATTCAATGTTTGCTCTGCTGAGAGCATATGAAATTGCCATTTCAGTTAGTTGAACTATTGTCTAGTGGCCATTTCAAGCATTATTGTTACCATAGAATACATTGCACCTTGTTGAGTATCCTTTGTCAATGACGCTCATTGCAATTGTGACTTCAGTTATCATGTATAAATATGTAATATGTAGTATGTACATATTAAGGTTCAGCTCTGGCTGCCATTGGTAGGCAACTAGACAATTAGGCACAGACAAAAGCAACTTATGTGTGTAGGTTTGCTGATGTTCCTTTCTATGCCCCTTTAGTCCAGATGGACGCGATAGACCTCCTGTGATTATTTACCCCTTTATTTTTGAGTAGGTTTTAGGCCATCTGTTGGCATCAACCATTTTATTATTTGAACAGGTGAAGAGTTATCAAAAAAGCAAGCTGCTCAAGAAGCTACTATACGAAAACTGAGAGCGCAGGCATGGAGTGAAATTCTATCACTATACACATCGTTCAAATAATAAAATGGTTTTATAAAGTTAATCAAGTTTGATGTCCTTTTTTTTGTTGAAGCTAGATTCGTGAATATGAAGAAGAAAAGCAACGGCTGAACTCAAAGATTCAGGTAAAAGGAAGATCAGTTTTGTATATTTATTAACTTTATCCGAACTAAGTTATTTTCTTATCTACTTTAGCGATGCAAAGCTATTAAATTTTGATTTCCTTGTTGAACATCCTGAAATTCGTCTTTGTTCGATTACATATTAATAACACAAATTTGAGCCTCTTTTTTATTAGGTGATCTGTTCTATGCTGTTTGTATCGTGCATCCACACATGACATTGTGGAGTTTCATGTAAACAGTAGTTTGTGTCACCTTTATAGCTGTTTACACTTTATAATTTAGTTACATAGACCAACTTTTTTATTCTTGTTAGATAGCTTTGAAATATTGCTCACAAAGAAACATGGAGTTATTTCAACTTCTTGAGCGAAGCAACTGTGTTCCCTTCATTAATTTTTATTTGCTGTCAGGTCTGAAGTGTAATCATGTAATTAGCATATTATCACTTAACAGGTTGAGGAAACCAAGGTTGAGAGCATTAAGAGAGACAAGGCAGCAACTGAGAAGTTGCTACAAGAAACAATAGAAAGAAATCAAGCTGAACTTTCAGCTCAGAAGGAGTTCTACACCAATGCTCTTAATGCAGCTAAAGAGGCTGAGGCATTAGCTGAAGCAAGAGTCAACAGTGAAGCCAAGGTTGAACTTGAGAGCCTTTTAAGAGAAGCTACTGAAAAAGAAAATATGCTGATTAAGACAATTGAAGAGCTGAGGCATGCTCTCACCAGACAAGAACAGGAGGTAAATTATGAACATATGTATCCGCATCTGTACATCTATCTTTCTATATCCTCAACATCTTTCTATATCCTCAACAAAAATAACCAGTAAATTGTGCTGACCTAACTGTAATGTATGCTTTATGTTCTATGGGTAAAAACTCTATTTTATTATTATTTTTTCAGCTGTCCAATTTCAACTCCACTGACAGCAAATGTTCCTTTGTGGCCGTTTCAGGCTGCTTTCAGGGAAGAAAGGCTAAAAAGGGATTACGATGATCTACAAAAGCGGTATCAAGTAAGCAAATTTCTGTAGGTTAACTGGTACTTCACAGTATGACCAACTCTCATCTTCTTTCATTTTTTTTGTTGGAATAATACAGGCCAGTGAACTTCGTTACAATGAACTGGTCACACAAGTTCCTGAGTCTACCAGACCACTGCTAAGGCAAATTGAAGCCATGCAGGTATTGGTGCTTGCCTTTGCTTTTCCTTGTGTGTAGTTATTTCACTGTTCTTCCGTTGCTTGGTGTATGTAGCACTTTTGCAGTTTTTTTAATGCTTTTGCTATTGTGAGTTGATTAATCAATTGTCTGTTAATATTAACAGGAGACAGCTGCTCGAAGGGCAGAAGCTTGGGATGGTGTGGAGAGAACCTTAAACTCTCGCCTTCAGGTCTGTTGTTCTGATTAATCGTGTGCATAAAATTAATCAAGAAAACTAGAACAAGAGGTTAAAATTATTGTAAAACGCACATGGTTAGTGACAGTAAAAGAAATGTACATGAACTATGGACTTGCTACCAAACTACAGAATCATCTAATCACAGTGACTATTGTCTGGTTTCCCTGTTTGACGCCGAGTAACTTTTTTCCATGAACTTTTTTATTTATTTATCTGTTACTTTACTCAAATATGCAGGAAGCAGAAGCAAAAGCTGCTGCTGCAGAAGAAAAGGAGCGGTCTGTAAACGAGCGATTGTCACAAAGTTTGTCCCGAATAACTGTCCTAGAGACCCAGGTTTGTACATCAATTGCCATAACCAGGGGTCCATGGTTTTAGGGGCTCAGTTTCAGACTTTTAGTCAGAGAAGTGATTCTTTTGACATGAACATTGGGTTCTATGCAGATTACAATCCTTAGAACAGAGCAGACACAGCTGAGACGATCCCTTGAAAAGGAGAGGCAGAGAGCATCTGAAAGTAGACAGGAGTACCTAGCAATTAAGGAGGAGGCCACAATACAAGAAGGACGGGCAAAACAGCTTGAAGAAGAGATAATAGAGCTTAAGGCTAGGCACAAAAAGGAGCTGCAAGAAGCAGCAGAACACAGGGAGCTGCTTGAGAAGGTAGTCGACGTACTATGCGAATCAATCTTTCAGGAAAAAAAAGTGGATATACAAGTTACTATTTTGATTGGTTTGAGAAAACTGTGTATGAAAGCAACGTTTCTCCTGTTTATTTCATTAATGAGGCCTGAAAACACTATCTTTAAACTGAGTAAACTGATCCACCAACTACTCGTGTAACACAAACTTTGAACTTTGGAGACTCTCTTATAGCAGGTTTTTTAGGATCATTAGATCAGCCATTTTTTGTGAAGTGGATATCATTGGTGTCTGTATTTACTTAGTTGCTTTTTCTGCGTGAACAAAATGTGTTATATATTTTATGGATCATATCTCTAATACAAAAGCAATGGCTTACCTGATGAGTTCATTGTTGTGATCAGCCTACTTGTTTTCTGGTTCATACGTGACCAACTTGGTTAGAATGTAATCTCTTCAATAAATTCTTGCATGAATTGCACTTTCAGGACCTTGAAAGGGAAAAGGCGGCCAGGGCAGAACTTGAGAAAACACCTTCGCGTGAAGCACCTAAAGTTCCGCTTCCAGACCAAACAAGTATGCTCTTTATTCACTTTCGACTAAATTCTGAGTTAAATCCAACTTCTTTATATCCGTTTGTTGCCTTATCTATCTATCTTCGGTTTCTTCTTGAAGGAAATGCCCCTCTCAGAAAGCTCTCTAGTGCTGGGAGTATCAATAGTCTGGAAGAAAGCCATTTCCTTCAAGCGTCATTAGATTTATCGGACAGTGCTTCATTAGAGAGGAGAATGTCCGCAGAAAGTAATATGTCATATTATCTGAGGAGCATGACTCCAAGTGCTTTTGAATCAGCGCTTCGTCAAAAGGATGGAGAGTTGGCTTCTTACATGTCACGCTTGGTATGTATATGCATCCTTTTGATGTATCTCCTCTAACTCTAATTCTTTTATTAATGCCCCATTCCCCATGAAGTTTCTCCTTCCCCCCCTACCCCCCCCCCCCCTATTGTATATAGAATATTATAGCAGAATTCTGGGAACTGATAGCAACTGATTATTCATGCTGGGGCTGTCCCGAGTATACCAGCTGGAATCCAAAGCTGTTTTTAGCTGATTTACTCCAAGTTAGCGTACTAAGGATGATTTACAACCATTTTTGCCGAGTTTATCAGTGTCCATAAACACATTATTTCACACTGCTCTTTGAAAAATTGGGAAACTTCCAAATTTCCTGCCAACCTGAGCCCAACCGTATGTTGCCCAAAACTGGTGTTTTTGGTTGTATCTCAGTTGGGTGCCTGGTTACCCAACAGCATCTGGAATGTAACGGAAGAGGTAACGCCAGGAAATGGAAGCAATAGCTTTGGATAGTTGCTCTGACTTGCCTTTTGATGAGAAGATGTTTTTGCTCATCCAGCCAGGGTTAACAAAGCCGAATCGAAGATCCGGCGGCACCGATATATTGCGAAAATCGAACGAAAATCGTCAAAAACCGAAGGGTTTTGAATCACACTTTTTTTATTTTTTTATAAATCAAAAATCGACTGGGACAATTGAAATTGTTCGGCGGTCGATTTTTGAGCGATTTTCGTTGATTTTCATCATTTTCGACCTGTTTACATCGCACAAATTTTTCCGATTATTTTTTGAATTGGACCAATTTACCAACCGGTTTTGAATACCGAACCGGCTCGATACGGTTGAAAATCGCGATAATCGAGCCGATTATCGCGATAATCGAGCCGATTATCGCGATTTTGTTAACTCTGCATCCAGCGATTTAATTTTTTTTCACCATTAGGAAATTTCCCTATACCATATGAAGCCACATATGCTGGCAACCTTGCCGGTCCTATTAATTTTGTTTTTCACGTTCAGGGTTTTTATAATATCGAGCAGGGCATTTTATCATAGCACCCTCAAATGTTCATGATTTAGTGTTATATGTTTCATATATGATTCTGATCTTGGATATTTTCTGTTTTTGGTACTCTTGCTATAGTCTTAAAGCATGAACTCTTTGGGTATGCTGTTGTTATTTTGCTTAGTTTTTTTCTAGTAGTTGGGCCTGCAGTTACTGGCACACTAGTCATGCAGATGCTCTTATCACTGAGCTAATGTTACTACTATATTACAGGCTTCTTTGGAATCTATTCGAAATTCACTGGCAGAAGAGTTGGTGAAAATGACAGAACAAGTAAATCCTGATGAGCCAACCAGAGGTTCATTTCATTATCGATGTGTGCAAACTAACTGAATTTTATGCAGTGTGAAAAGTTGCGGACTGAAGCTGCTGCTTTGCCTGGCTTAAGGGTTGAGCTGGAAGCACTGAAACAAAGACACTTTCAAGCTCTAGAACTTATGGGGGAACGTGATGAAGAGGTATTTGCTCCCATGCGACTCATAAGTTATCGCTCATCATTACTCATTTGTGTTGATGACTTCATCATGAGATGTATAAATCACCTGTGTCAAAAATATGTTTTTTTACTAAGTTTGTTGGCATTTGGAAAAAAGGGGTTCTCCTCCATGAGTTAAATTGGTATCGAGCTTCATATTCTGGAATCCTCTGTAATTAACTTCACTAAATTACAAACCTGTAATTCCTGCATGAAGCAGGTTGCAGTGCCTTACGGGCTGGATTTCTTGTTACAGTTCTAGGCACATTCGGCCTAGCTAGCTTTTGAGGCATAAATTGTTTGAGTAAAGTTAGTTAAGAAGTATGGCAAAGAAGTATAGGCTTATAAACCTTATACGCATCTACCTATTGCCTTTACTTTCTCATTGGAGATGCACTTAAGCTTAACTATTGAGCTGGTTGTTTGACTCTAATGTAAGTTGCCTACTTTTAGTGGGCCAAACAGGACTTTATGGCTGTTATAACTGATGATCAGAGGGATACGAGTTCAACGCAAGAACTTGTGTCAACAACACATTTTTCGTACATGTTCGCATTGCACTATGCGCCATAGACCGACATACTGACAGTTATTATTTATTTGTAAGACCTTGTGTCAACAATACAGTTAGGATATGTTTGCAGTTGAGTTTACACAATAAGTAGCACATTGTTTTGTGAAGCTTTACGTGTTATTTCACAGACTTATTTTGAAAATTTTCATGCTGTTTTGCAGTTGGAAGAACTAAGAAATGATATTGTTGACCTGAAAGAGATGTACAGAGAACAAGTGGATCTTCTTGTTAGCCAGGTTTGGACTGTGTCATAGGAAATTCTGGCTTTCATTTGGAAGACCTAATAAACTATTGTTGCCCTAAACCATGATTTTTCATTTTATCAGCTGCAGACATTGGGTGCTCGTGTATAGTGCTGCTGTATGTGGCTTCGACATGCCATCCAATTTTTATGCATTGCATCTACCAACTGAATGATAACAGTTTTGAAGCCTGAACATGTTTCTTCGAGATTCAAACTGCTGTGAATGTGGAAAGTTCATAATCATACAACGAGACTGAAGATGTTCATTTGTGCACATCTTGAAGCACCTTTGTTGTTGGATTTAGTAGGATACTTTGCTGTATACTAGATTGAATAGCTTCATAGTTTTACGCTCACTGTTTGCATTTTTTTATTCACTGAAGTGTATCAAATTTGGAACCCAACTAGAAGTGTTTCTCAGCGGAATGCAACCAATAATGTGGAGAGCTCATTTTGTCCCTTTTCGTTGGGTTCTCTTGTACTATTTCTGGTCTATGTGCAACCTGTAAGCATATGCAATACCATTGCAGCCATGATGGGTTACTGTATGCATGAATTGCATCTTTCCGGTGCAAATCCAAAAACAGTTTTGTTTTTGTCAGAGCACTCCACACGTTCAAAATGTTTCTTGAGCCTTGCATTATATCGAAGGGAGCATGTTACATGTGCACCTCCAGCTGTACTACATTCTCACGCTACAGACGCGAAACGCTCAGCTCTCCACGGCAAAATCGTCACGTGGTGCCCCCGGCGGGCCGTCGCGAGCCCCCGGACGCGCGACGCGAGCGGGCCGATCTTGGGCCGGAGCACCAGAGACCGTGCGGCCCGCGGTCTTGAGCACGACGCAGATGGCAACCGCGCGCGCCAGCCTCAGGTTGGCCGCGGCCGCGTCGGACGCGGTGAGCGCACACGCGCGTTACGAGCAGCGCCGCGGCGAGGAGGACGAGCACCGCGAGGGAGGTGGCGACGAGGAGCGCGCCGGTGAAGGAGGCAACCGTAGAGGAGGTGCTCCAGGTGCTGCACGATCGCGTGCATGGGGAAGCTTGGGAGCCAGAGATGGCGGCCGCCGATCGGAGAACCGAGGTAGAGGAGACCGGGGCAGAAGGTCATGATAAGGAGAGGAATCATGGGTTGCATGGCATGCGGCTGTGATTGTCTGCGGTGAACTGAAACGATCCCAAAAATTCAAAACGAA
The DNA here is from genome assembly GCA_036346355.1 of Rhipidocladum racemiflorum. Taxonomy (NCBI): domain Eukaryota; kingdom Viridiplantae; phylum Streptophyta; class Magnoliopsida; order Poales; family Poaceae; genus Rhipidocladum; species Rhipidocladum racemiflorum. Next base: position 2,648,277 of record CM070578.1, read on the forward strand.
TTTATTTGAATCTTGTTTGAATTTGCATTTGATTTGATTTTGGAATTGAGTTTGGTTTCAAACCTTGGGCCGTTTTCCTCTTCTTCTTGGGCCGCCGGCCTGCTCCCGCCCGGCCCGTCGGCCTGCTCCGCTGCCTCGCGCGCCTCGCCCGCCAGCCAGCCTCGCCGCCCTTGCCCGCCATCTCGGCGTGGCGCGCCCGTGGCAAGCTCCGCTGGCGGCTGGCGTCGCCCGCCGCGCGCGCCTCGTGCCGCCCCCGCCTCCTTGGCTCCGGCCTCCCGACCACGCGCCATAAGGCCAAGGCTTCGCGCCCGCCAACGTCATGCTCATCGCCCGGCCGCGCTCACGCTTTGCCCTATAAAATCCCCGCCTCGCCTCCACTCGCCCCGCTCTCCTCTCGTGGTGAGCTCCTCCCTCCTCGCTGCTTCCTCGGCTCGGCCATGCCCCAGCCAGCCACGCCATGACCTCCTCTCCTCCTTTTGTTGCCCTAGCCTCCCGCGCCATGCCTCGACGGGTGGCCCCGCCCGCTTGCCTCTCTCTCCTTCCTCGCTCTCGATCAGTGCCCCGCCCCACCGCCTCCTCGCTTCCCTCCGCGGGCGGCCACCGCCGCGCCGCCTTCGCTCGGCGGCCAGCAGGCCAAGTGGGCCTTGGCCCAGTCCCAGCCAAAGCCAGCCCACACTGTTTTTAAACAGTGTTTTCGTTTTCGATTTTATTAATTCAATTAATAAATCGGAAAATCCGTTTTAATTCCAAAAATAGCCCAGAAAATCCCGAAAAATCCCGGAAAATCCCAGAGCTCCACCAAATACTTTTCCCGAACCGTTTCGATCCCCTGAGTCCAGAAATCTTGCCTGCCCAAATCAGAAACTCACAAAATTCCCCAATCCCAGCTTTGCCCTCCGTCTCTTAGGCTCGATTCGGTTTCAGCTTCGATTTCCGCTTTTCTTTTCGGTTAGTGTTTTATCGTTTATTTATGTTGGTTGTCTTTCCGCTTAGATTCGACCCGTTGAGACGCGCGTGGAGCCGAGCAGTCCGGAGTCGAGCAGCGATTCCCGAGCAGACGTCGGACCAGCGGGGCGCGATCTGACTACTTCCTCGACGACTCGTCCGATCAGTGCCAAAAAGGCAAGCCGTACACCCTTTGATCATATTGATCCTATCATGCCGCGTACTATAGTAGTAATTATTTTATATCGCATTATTTTACTCGTATGTTGAATTAATGAAATCAAAGATTTTAGAATGACATGATAATTAGGTAATGCCTTAGAATTGCTTACTGAAACCTTCTTGAATTGTTGGAACCCTACTAATCCTTTGGAACCCTAGTTAATCGCTTTATTGCCATGGATAGGTTAGACTATCTTGCTAGGTTAGTTCAAAACCTGGATTTAAAGAAAATCTTGCCGAATCTCAGGATTCGGATTGTTTTTAAAAGTCTTTGCTTCATCAGAGGCGACTGGGATTAATCCCGGAGTGGATGAGATTCCGATCCTCGACCGTGATTAATGCCTTGGTTGGATGCAGGTGGCGATCGCGAAATCTGGAATGGGTTTGTGGATGAAGGCTTGGTCTTTGGCAAAAGTGTAAGGTTAATAATCCCCTCGAGCAAAGTAAATAACTTAGTTCCCGCTCAACCACAGTCGGACTCGTCGGTGGACCCGTATCCGACACGGGCTCATTAAGTTAATCATTCCCGAGATAATAACTGGATCGGTCTTGGTGGCTACCATTCTCTCGGAGAGAATGGGGACCGCTTCGGCAGGAAATGGGCCAGGAGGGTGGAACGGAATGGTCCAGGAGTGACATTCTTGGTTCTCACAGCCAGACGCTAATGGGGACCACGAGTCCAAGGTAGCGTACTATCGATAAACAACTAAGGGCGAGAATGATTAAACGAAATGCTGTGATAATCTAAACTGGGCCACATGCATTTAAGTTGCATGAAACTCGCGATTGGCATAAAGGTTATAGATATCTTGTGGGTAAAGCTGAGCCGCTCTGCAGAGTTAATCTTAATTGTAATCGGTTACGCCGTACTTCCGGTAGATGAAGTTAAGTTGGAATCGGGGTTGGTACCCGTAACTAAGCTCAAGTTACTGTTTGGAATTTGGATAATTGTGGTTAAGTGTTGTTGAACCTTGTGAAATTCAAATTACTTACTTTATAGTTTGTGCTTCAAATGTAAAATGAATTGTGAAATAAAACTGCATCCAGATACTAAACCCTATCACCATCCCTTGATTACCCCTACATATAGTATTCAGTGGTTCCGTACGACTTGTTGAGTACTCCCGTACTCACCCTTGCAAACCCCCGCCCTTTCAGAGTTCGAAGATGTTGGCGCCTTCCAGGAGATCGTAGATGGCGATTTAGTCTGGTTCTAGGTCTTTGTCTTCGCTCAGGCCCTGCCTGTGGTTTCTCTCTTTTGGTAGTGTAAGTTTAGAAGCTTGGATGCTTCTCTTGTAAAACCGGTCGTTAGACCAACTATATTGAATAAAAAGTGTTGAAAGCTGCTTTTGTCAGGCAATTGTACTCTTGTCTTCCAACAGTTAGTCTTCCTGGGTAACTGTTGTGAGTTTCGCACTACCCCTAAAAAGGCGGTCCGTCACATGAACGCTCGGTATGCTTCAGCAGGTGGCCATATACGTGTTGGTATGACGCAAGGATAAGGGAAGAAAGATGCTAGGAAATACGGATCACCTGATGGGTTACTACAAGCACATAAATGTGAATGTTGTTGTCGCTACGCAGAAACTATCGTGATCGTCCAAGCACATAAATTAAGAAGATTCAGTGCGTTACTAGAGGAAATCATTCCTTATTCAGCACCCTTCATTTTTTTTTCAAAAGTAGGTGCATATATTTGTAAAAATGGTCCTCTCCCTCACCGTAGAAGGCGCGACAGGCGACATATATTCCCTGTCGCGCCCAGAGAGCACGAAAGGTGACCGGCGCTGTTGCAATGCTAGTGAGCGTGTGAGGATGCGCTGCCACGTCCGGGGAGCATGAGCATGTTTGGGGAGCATGGGAGGAGGCTTTTCACACCACCCAGGCGCAGCAACGAGGGTTCCCGTGCTCAGCCGCCCTCCCGCACCTGCCAACCCGCCTACACTTGCCCGCAAGCTTCTGCACTCGCCCTGCGTGCTCCCGTGGTCGCTCGTGCTGATGCGGCGTCGGCTACCTTCCGTGCTTTGCGAGCGCGGCTGGAGACAAATGTTGCCTGTCGTGCCTTTCGCGATGCGAAAGAGAGTTATTTTTTACATATGCATACATGGAGACAGTGGCGTAGCCAGAATTTTAGCTAAGGTTGGTCCATTATTTTTTTAAAAAAATCATCTAACAGGGCAACATATAAATACATAATGTATCAAAAGCACAATACAAATATAATAACTGGAGGAATATGGAAATTATTGTATCGGTAACAGTTTGTGCATGTTAGCAATTTAAAAGCTTCTAATAATCTAATCTTGTTTACTATGTCTAGCTGCTAACTGAAATAAGCATCACAATAAAATTTACTGAGGTATACAGGGAGTTCGTGATCCAATCCAAATCCAATTGTTTGCCCTCTGCCGCAGCAGTCGCACAAGCACAAGGCACAGTCCAATTATCCAAATTCAATTTTCTGCCGCAAAAGCACTTAAAACGCTAATTCATCACCAATTTTCTACCCGCAAAAGTCTGTAGAGACGATGCTCAAGTGCTCAACGAAGGAGAAGAACTAACCGCCGAGCAATGTAGGCGCGTACTGTCGTATTCGCGTAGAGACCGCTGGCCACCACTCACGTGCGGCGTGCCTTGGCTCCTGCGGGCTGACCGACCAAGATTCAGAAGCAGCGGTGCCCACTCGCGACTCGCCGATGCCGTGATCAGATCGGCGCTGCTCCTCCCCATCTGTGGCCCCCTAGCTCCCCACGCGTCCGCGCCCGCGAGTCCGCGACGTTCTATTTTCCTGCTAACTGCGTGTGCGTGGGCTAGGGAATACTCGGTGGGCCGGAGCATTGGTTGGGCCATGACCCAACCGTGACAACCCCTGGCTACGCCCCTACGTGGAGAGACTACATTTATAAAAAAAAAATGAGGTATTAAAAAAATGAGGTATTTCTTACTAGATGATAACAGGAGATTATGTGTGACAACCAGGAGGTGGCGCATGCAGGGCTAGGCGGCAGCCTTCTTGTTGTGTTGTCTTCTTGTGCCATGATCATCGTCACCTTACAAATGTGAACATTGCTGGCGCTATGCGGAGTCCCTTGTGAACTTGTGAAAATCTTGATAAAAAAATAGCATTATTACAACATAAAGACAAGGGAAATGCGTGACAACCATCTTGCGTACGTTTAGTTAGACTGCAACGTACTTTCTGTGTGTAAGGCTAGCTAGAAGCCACGACTTTTCCTACCATTAGTACCATAAGAAGTATAACTAAATCCTAACTAATCTGATCTGTTAGATTAAATAGAATGAACGGCTATTATTCAGTATTGTCTACTGTAAAAGTGCTCTATTGATAAACTATCTGATCTCTATCTCTGTTCATAAGAATCTACGAAGATATTCTCTCAAAAAATGCAACTACGATGATATATAGAGAGAGGGTGGGGCCGGAAGTTGACAGTTTTGGTTGTTCCAGAAGAAATGTTTGTCATGGCCCCGAATTCAATTTCGACTCACGCAGCTCATTTTAGCATCAACCAATTTCTAGTTGCGCTTGAGATTGATTCCAGACTTCAGGGAATATCCTAAACTGCCATATAAAGTATCCCAAACCCAACCAAGAGTTAAGAGCTAGAAGTTTTAATGTGCTAATGTAATTTTTATCGAAGTTTAGAGCCTCATAATTAGAGATCCATGATGGTCTAGAGTGTGCATGTTAGTTGGATATAAACTAGAAACTTTCCTCTGTGCAATGGTTGAGTCCTCTCGCCAATCCAACATCAAACACTAATTTATACTATGGCTCAAAGATTGAAACCTAGTGCTGAAAATGTTGGGATTTAGCAAAAGCACTTAGTCTCCTTGTGTGTGGGAAAAGGAACACAAAACAGCCACAAAACACCAACCACCAAAACAGCAAACACTACATTCTCCCAAAACAGCAAACCACTCTTCTTCTCCCCAACACACACAGCAGCCACCCATCCTCTTATCCCCATTTCGTACAGCACCTCCTGGCCAAGCTCCTTGTGGAGAAGGCTCCTCCATTGCTGCAACTTGAAGCTCCTCAAGCAACCCTCCAACCGGTGCCCTCCACTCCATTCCCCTTGCTGAGCTCCTCCTCTCCCTTCTCCATGGTTCCTCCTTGAGGGAGGCAAAGGTAAGCCTCCCATGGTTAGGGTTGGAGTATCCCTAGGGTTTGGGTGGAGTTCTTGCTGATTTAGGGCCCTAGGGTTTGGGTAGTTTGGGGAAAAAGCTGCAGCTAGGGTTATTTGCATGTTCTGAATTTTCGAGCAGATTTCAGAGCTGCTGTTTTTCGTGTTTTTGAGCAAGTTAGAGATTTCATCTCTCTGTACGGCTGAAGAATTAATTGTATATAATCAAGTTATCTTTCATTTCCAACTGGAATCGATCGATTTCGTTAAGCCATCTGAAAGTTATGATGATTTTCGTGCTGACTGTCCAGAAGATGCAGCATTTCGGCAGAGCTGCTGATTTCTCCAGTTTTGGGTGGGTTAAACTAATGGATGTCCAAATGGGGGTATATGGATGTGTAGGTAGGGTTCTAATGCTCATTTAGAAACTGGGATATCTCACTTTGGATGAGGGATTAAAAAGTTATGCCCAAGTGAATGTCATGCTGTTCTGAAACTCTGAATTTCTGGGAGCTGAAATCTGTTCTCTGTTCCTGGCCGAACTGGGAGCACCTCATGTAGTTGCTTGATGTTTGTCCAAATCTATGCCGTAGGTCTATGTCTTACGGTCGTTTAGAATCCGAGTTTGCTTAATTTGGTTAAGTGGTTAGAAAGTTATAGTCATTTGTATCACAATCTGTCCAGAATTGTCGCAATTGCGCAGAGTACTGTTATTAGCTATTTTTGGGCAAGATAAAGCAATGTGTAGTCAATTGGGGGTGTATGTATGCGTAGGTATTGTTCTTATGTTCAATTTTAAACTGGAATCGTTCATTTTGGTTGAGTGGATTGAAAGATATGCTCATTTAAATTACATGCTGTCCTGAAATTCTGAAAGTTGATGCCTATAACTTGAACTGAAATTATAGGATCTTTTAGGTGTTGAATTAGGATTTAATTTTGCCTATAAAGTTGTAGGGGACTTCATGTATATTGTGAAATGTACTTGCTTGCTTGAATTGGATTCATGGAGCAATAGTTATGCTCTTGGAAGTTGCTATCTTAAAGTTTAGAGTTGTTACAAAGGTTAGGGTTTGGTTGGAGTAAAAATGAGTATTTCAAAGTAGTGCTTGGCTATTAATGTGGAGTGTTAACATTGTGTTCTCATTTTGGTTTGTTGAATGCTTGCATTTTTGGGAGAGTCTTCATTTGTTATTCCATCTCATATGCATTGCATGCATCTCATTCCATATGCATTGTTATCGTGTAGAGAACGATCACGCGGAGGGTGGCGTGGCCGTGGCCGAGGGGGAACACGCGGAGCAAATTGTCATTGAGAACCCGGCAGAGGCTCAAGGCAAGCACCTATGCATATTGCACCCATTATGTGATTTTATTTTTGAGAATAACTTGCTTAATTGGTGAAACTACGTATGCGTTAGGACTTGAAGTGGGAATAGGACTAGATCCTAATTGTTGCATATTCCGCCGTTGAAATTGTGGACACCTCCATTGAAGCTGTTTATGGGTAATACATTGAACCACGCTTAGAAATGCTTAGACGTCGGGTTCGGGCCAAGTGACGGAGGGTTACATCACTTGCGGTTGTTATTATTACACACATACTACATTATGTTGGACTTGGAATTGGGAAAGGTTTTGGAAAGAAATGAATTGTGGACCAGGCGGGAGTTGGTTCATTTGGGTATGGAGACACAAATGTGTAGCCCCGTCTGTGTCAGTTAATGATCGAACCGTAAGTGGAATAAGATTGAGCACACCAGGTTGGTCGCATGCCCGATTATGGTACGGTAAGCCACTCTTTCTTTCATATTGAATCGATGGACCGTAACTTCCTGTGGTTGGACGTGGTTGAGGGCGAGGCTTAGGCCGGCTCTCGAGCGCCAAGCTGGGCTTAGAGGCGGCTTCGAGGGGTGCTAGGTTTCGGACCGCAGGAGGGCGCTTCAGCGATTGGGTATGATTGGGAGGGTTGACACTAGGCCCTTGTGGTAAGTGTCGTGCGATCAATGCTTCCTGCGCAGGTTAATTAAGCGATTCGAATTGCCGCGCTCTCGGCTATGAGCAAGCTTGATCCGAACTTCTTCTGCGTAGTAAATAACTTGAACTTGCAGCTCGCCGTTGGGCTTGAGCCTTAAAATGGTTATGCATTGCTCTACTTTAATTGTTGTTGCTTTCAACCTCACATTAGAAGTAAGTCACGGTCTATAATCGCTTTAAATTTGTAATTGGTCCAATTGTCGCACTTATACTACAAATGTTAATGCTTTTCCGCACCTTTACCTTAAGCTTAATCCTTGCTACAACTAAATACATAATCCTTTGGAGTCGGTCATATATGGACCCCCGGGTAAGTTTTGCGAGTACCTTTTGTACTCATGCTTCTGCTTTGTGGTTTTCAGGTGAGGATTAGGTGGGCGGATGCGAGTTCTGCCCGTACTGCCTCTCGGTGATCAAGCGGGGCACCGAGTAGAGGCTTCTTGCCGACGCCGTTCTTTAGGAGTGTTCAGGGGCAGAACACTTCCGGAATTTGTCTTACTTTTGCTTAATGCATCCTTTTGTTGTATAGATAGATGCGGTTTGTTGGGCTTTTGGATTTGGCAACAGACGTTTAGGTGTATGTCGGGTTCCGTATGCGTTTTCTTTGACTGTTGATACTGCTGTGGTACTGTGGATGTCGCTTTTACTTTCAATATATATATATTGAACTGTTGTTTCCTTGTCTGCTGAGTGGATGTCCGTATATTCTAGGAAGGTCATGCCGAAATTTTCTAGTTTTTGTTGGCTTGGTTGATTTTCGGGTTTTGGCTAGTCGTGGGTCCTTGTGGGCTGTTTTTCGGTTGAGTCGGTGGTCGTCTTGGTTTGTCTTTGTGCGTGGTGTTTCCGCTTGCGCGTTTGGTCGTGACTGTTTCGAGTTCGTTGCCCCCTTTGTGCAAATTGAATTGATAACGGCATTGTTAACCGGTATGTGAGGATCCTGGGCGTGTTTCGGGTCGCATACCGGGGGAATACCGGGACGGTTGTCGAGTTCATCGAATGGGGCTGGCGTTGTCTCTATTGGGCTTGGGTGTTAGCACTGCGAGCGCCATCGGCGATCCGTTGCTAACCTCCAATTCCGATGTGGATGACGGGACATTCGATAATCCCGAGGACAGTCTGGGCGGCTCCTCACAATGTTTTACCTGAACTCTGTGAGCACCGCATGCGCCGGACAACAACCCCCTGCCGTTGCCCGGTCAGCCTCCAGTCACGCGCCTTGGTTTCTCACCCTGCCAACTCCCGGCAACTAGATCCGAGCAATAGACCGTGCTTTTTCAGCCGCATTCGTAGGCCGACTTCTGGCAACTAGATCCAGGCAATAGACCATGCTTTTTCAGCTAGAAGAATTGATTATTTATCTCATTTTATCGATGTAATTGATCATTTGTTCTATATGTGTAACTGATATGTGGCACTAGAATCCGTATGTCAGTGAGATATTATACAAATAATCAATAGCACACGTAAATAAAGGTAAATCATCGATTATTCCTTTTTAGATGGCTCTCGGCATGACCATTAAGTATGGTCTAAAATATGGCACGGTACGAATGTCTTCGGATCAGGTCGGCACGAATGATGAATTGTACCGGATATAGAAACTCTACGGCACAGCATGACCGACTGGATCCTCGGCTGGCCTCCCCAACCGTTTTGTTGGCCTCGCGCTGAGTTGCCGCTCAGATCCATCCTTCCTGTCCCCCAGTTGGACGATGGCCAAAAACCGTCGTCGGTGAAAACCGCAAAAAAAAACAAAAGTCGTCGACAGCAGGATTCGAACCTGCGCAGGCAAAGCCCAACAGATTTCGAGTCTGTCTCCTTAACCACTCGGACATATCGACCGTCATGCCTAGAAAGAATCTGACTTCTATGTATAGCAGCTGTAAGTAAAGGCCAGCCCATAGCAAAAGTAAGTCGTGAATACCTCGTGATTTAGGAGGTTATTCCCGTCAAAAAGGAAAGAGCGGCTCCTGAAATAGCACCTATGTGACTGATACTACTAATCAGTTCTGTGTTAGGGCGATCTCAAGATCGAGACCATCGTTCAGACCTTCAGCAAACCATGATCTTAAGGTGCGTTTGGTTTATGGAATGAGGTTGAATGGGATGGAATGGTTCTGTACCATTTGGTTCTATTATTTTTGGGTGAATGAGATGGTTCAGCATTTAGAGGGAATATTCCTCAAATTTATATCACTTGATCCAGGATAGGATGGTTCCATTCAAACAACCAAACACATTGATGACTTTTTCCTTGAACCATCTCATATATATACCACTTGGTACATACAACCAAACGCACCATTATACCACCACAGGCCTTTAGTCAACTATACAACAAGGACTCAACTCCACAGTACATTCATTTTGCAGACAGTATCATCACTTGCTATTGCCGTCTGATATGTCTGCTACCACATACGTCCAGCTAGAGCTTTCCCTGGGCAGAGTTGAGACGATTTTTTTTTTTAAATAATAATATTTTAATCAATATTTACAAAAATAATATGCCGAAAATAAAAATAGCAAAACTACCCCCCTATGTCCATTTGAATTGGCGACAGGGTCTTGTCGCCATTTGAATTGGCGACAGGGCTCATATGTCCATTTCAAATGGCGACATGGGGTAAAATCGGAATAGGAGCCCCACGCAGGCAGCAGTGGGATGCCCTCCTGTCGCCATTTGAAATGGACATAGGAGCCTTGTCGCCATTTGAAATGGCGACAGGACCCTGTCGCCAATTCAAATAGACATAGGGGGTAGTTTTGCTATTTTCTTTTTCGGCATATTATTTCTGTAAATATTGATTAAAATATTATTATTTAAAAAAAAATTCGAGTTGAGACGGTTATCCGCCCACGAAAGCAAACCTTGCACAATGATTCTTACAGATTACAACTACGTCGTCGTAATGTCATAGGTAGAGTTAACCTCCAGAAGGAATTCGAGGTAAGAAGCGGCAACTCCATCAGTTACAACTTACAACCTAAATGATTTGATTCCAATCTGTTCACGTATCAAGAGACTATTGCCTTTGCTCTTAACAGTTGCAATGGTCGCAGGCTTTTACATCTGTAAGGTAACGCATATAATAAAAACAAAGGAGGCTACAAAAATCTACAGGGAAACATCTAGAAGGTGAATACAAGGGGATAAAATGAAGGGCATACAAAGAATAGAGCACAGAAAAAGGTAAAAGTTTGGTCAGGCGTCTTGCTTGGCGCTGCTACTGATATGACTTTGCTGGAGGCAGATCATGGCACAGCAACTTTGTGTAATCTGGTGTGCATCATGTTCAGGAGAGCATCAATCAGCAGCATCCAGGAAATTCAAAATTCAGAACCTCCGTGTCATTACAGACGGTTTATCAAACTTCTGGCTTGCCAAGAGAAATGACCTGTAGGAGCAGATACAGTGCAGCAGCAGAAGCAAGACTTCATGTTACATGTATGACGACTTCTAGGTTCCTCCGCAGTGACCAGCCTGTGGGATAGTTGAGTGGAGCAGGTTCCAAGTTAAAATTCCAGACCATAACTCGGTTGCAATCTTCTGGAAGACCCTCTATTTGACGCTCATTTTTAACAAGCTTCTCAATAAATCGCGACTCCTGCAATGATACGTAATTAGGTCAGGCGATCTATTTGATATTATGGTATAGGACTTGGTTGTCCATATAAATTTTATTGTGCGGCTTCGTATTGAGTCACAGCGATAGCCATGATGCATTTCCATTTTCTTCATGATATAGTAGTGGTTGTAGTTGCTTTAAGAGATCCTATGGATTCTTATAATTTATACTCCCTTGGTTCAAGTTTATAAGGTTTATTTTTTGAATGGTTCTGTCCATAAATATAAGGCATATTTCATATTCCAATACAAAATTAGTGTGATGTACCTTAATAAATATCCATCTTTACTTTATATTCTCTACATGTATGCATTGAGTATAGTGCTTATTGATAATAATTTAAGGTAATCTAGTCATTTTCAATGTCTTCTTAGTTTATGTCCCAAGAAGAAATACAAATTATAAACTTGGATGCAAGTAGTATTGATTCTGCGTTCATTACAATTTTATTCTTTCTTTATTTGGTTAAACCAATCTTTTATGATGTTTTATTTCATTACAGAATTAATGATTTTCTCTAATAGTTACTGGCTGCAGTCTGCTCCATGGAGATCTGTAAATGGAACATCAGCTATGCAGCAATAGGATTTTACACAAAAAAAAAAGGTTCCATTAGGTAAGTAAAAAACTATTCCAATATGCTTGGCAGTATGTAGTTTACTTTAGAACAAACTCACCTGCAAACCACCTCTTCCACCTGAGTGGACGACAACAGAATCCAAAGGTGGACGGTTCCACCTCTGAGGATCCCATAGCATTGTACTGTTGAAAGCAAACCCTGAGAAACCAACTGGGAATCGACGAGCTACACCCTTCTTCTGAATTGTGTTCCATCCAGTGACTCGATTACCTTTACAAATAGGACCTTCTAAAACCACCCTGTACTTAGTTCCAGTATGGATTGCTACAGGCCATGTGCCAAAGCGCCTGCCAAAAAAAAAGGTATAAGCTCGTAAGAGACAAAGAGGAAGTATCAGGGACCCAAAAAAAAGGCTCAAATCATTAGCCCCATTTCATTCTGCTTTGATATTGCTAGGGATTCCTTTGGTCTGAAATTTCTGGAAGGCAGTTTAAGGCAACAAGTCAGCAATGCTGTTTCACTTGCTAAAGAAAATTCCAACTTTCATGAGGTTCATCATTTAAAGACTCTTATGATCAGCTCTGCCAAAATTACTAAGTTTTTCATAACTTTTGGAGTTTTAGCACCCAGTATGGTATCCCTTAATTTCCTTTTGCCAATAAGGATCACGTTCAAAATAATTACTGACAAGGTACTGCCTAAAATCTTGAATCTCACCTTTTTTTTTGGCAATAAAAATGGTACTGGCTGAAAACTAAGAACTTACCTAGGCCTGGCTGATTATCACTCATTCAGCATTGTGGGAAAAGTCCACAAAACTAGTTTCAACTGGATTAGGAATGCAGGAATTTGGTCCTATTCTTAGTGGGATTGCCAATTTTAATCATTTCCATCTTTTTTACAATTTAAGGTGCTGTTGCACTAACACCGGATTATATGTCTACTATAGATAGGGAAGGTTTTGCTCCACTGATACTCAGCACTATATGGTAGGTTCAACAATTGAAAAGTAAAAGAAACTCTTCTGATTTGTCTCAAAAGAAATGAAAAGTGAGCTTTTGGTAGTGGAGAGAGCTTTTACAATGCAGAATACAGTCCCTGTTTTGGTATGACTTGTCACACAACCGTAGCAAAATTTCAGTTGTAGCCATTGTTTGCCTTAACCAGTTACTGCTAATTTCCGGAAATCTCAGCCATGGGTGTGAGATTTTGAAACTCAGTTCGTTGGCTGTTATCAAAATCTAACTGTCCTTCCAACTAAAAAAGTTGCATTTTATAAATTGCAATCGAATATATCACTCAACCAGAATTATTTTTCAACATTACAGCAGAATTCAAATGAGGCCATAGATTCTTTGAGAAGGAAGCATTTAGCACTCTACGCATTGTTCACTGATTTCATAAGCAAGAAACATGTAACACTCAACCTAGCACTGACTTCTGTCATAAACAAGGAACATTAACATTTCATTCACCCAATATACTTTAGAATAGCAAGACTACCATGAGCAAAGGAGCAGTAGTTTCTAAAATTTGACACCCACAAAAGCGTAATGGTAAAAAAAAATCTAAAAAAGGAATTCCCACAACCCTATTTATACAATAAAAATTTTCAACATTATATTTGGGATTATCCTGAGGATTTATCGACTCATTCATAATTCATTGAATATGCCAGTACAGAAAATGAAGTTTCGGTAGATAACTGTCACCTAATTTTCCTCATTTCTTCAAATACATCACCCATGTATGACCGCTCTTCGTCAGCAAAATGCATTATACCATCAAGGCGGTGCTTCTTAATATGATAGATTGCATTATTCCTCTGACAGACAGCAATCTTCCGTACACTGGTAGTGTTCTTCTTGCAGATAAGATGCCTGTACATAACCCCAGAAGACCTCAGAATTTCTGTTGTTTGAAAGGACTGCTCAGGCCATTCCACCACTAACCATAAAAGAGGAGGTGGTACATCTTTCAAAACATGAGCCAGACGATTCAAGTAATACGCCTGTTGTGGCCGAACGGAAGTGATTGTCACAACTATCAGAAGCTTCCTCACTGTAATGCCCAAATCGTTAATAGCAGGTGATGTTTCGACAAAATCAGCCTCGTCATCCAACATTGCAGGAACTGGAGGACTCTCTTCAACCTCGGGCTCATCGATCACCTCGACCTCCTTCTCCACTACGACCGCCTCCAACTCCTTAACTTTAGTATCCACCATTTCCCTCTCAATCACCCCTTCATCGAATGGAAGCCTCTCGTTTTCAGAGACTATCTTCTGAGAGACATCAACCGAGAAGAACGGTGTGAACCCAATGAAGATGCCGACCATGAAACATACAAACAAATGAAATGCAACTCTCTTGCAGCTCGACACCCTTGATTTTGACCTCTCGGAAGATCGAGTGTACCTCTGGGACAATATAGCCGCCCATGCAGATTTGAGCCTGCTTGACAACAGGACAAAGTCCAGAGAGACCAACGAAGCCAGCAGCCCCCTCATCGCGACGTAGGACTGCGAATATAGCAGTTTTGGGGACGGTGAGGGGTCGACGAACTCGGACCAGTCCTTAACCGACCCCTCCCGCTGGATTACCGCGGTGTTCCTTCGACTGGACACCATTCCAAGACCAAGGTCTTGTTACGCATGTATGCCTCCAAAATTGCTCAAAAGCGCGAGCTTGTTAGTCCAAAATTGCTGCTCTTCCTGCCCCTTTTACTCATGTGGATATATGGAGCGGAATTGTACCTGCAAAACCGGCAACCGCAAGAATTACCTCAGCTCAGCTCAAGATCAAATCCTTTAGGATAATCCATATAACATGTCAGATTAGAACATCTTCTGCCACTGCAATACAACCCGCAAGATCCATAGCTAAAGGTGCCCAGGTCACCTCAAAGATCACAAAAAGGACTCGTTTTTCCCATGACAAGCAATTCAATCAACCAGCTACTTCGGGTTCTGAACAACAAGATCACCGCCCAAAGATTCAATTTTTGATCCAAAAGGCTCTAACCGGATTCCATCGCACAGCGAAAAGTTTTTGAAGACGGAAGAGATACAGAACGAAAATCTGGAACCTTTGATCCGAGGCAGAGCCCAACAACACCAGTAACACCCCCGAATTCACTCACAAAAATTCCAATGTAAAACCCAAAAGAATGCAGAACAGGGGGATTGGATGGAGCACCTCCGATTCTCCGAATTGGGATCTGAACGCCAGATGGATCGGAGTACGGTTGTCGGCTGACTCCTCGAGGCGCCCCACCCACGTCTCTCCCTCTCCTTTCTCCTACTCTGCTGGCTGCTGCTCTTGGCTAGCTCCCTCCCTCCGCTTCTCTCTCTTCCACACCCCGCAAATCGACAGGAGGAGTAGGTGAGGTGATGGATGGATCATGGATAGATGGATAGAGAGAAAGGAAGCGGAGGTTGCGTCCCCAGTTGCACTTAGGCCCCTCGCTTCTCGCGGTTTTCCGGACGGCAATCATTGTTAGCAAGTACTCCTTCCTCCGGTATGGTAACGAGTATCTGTCCTTTTGAACATCGACACGGTTTTCAAAACACAATTTTGACCACTAATTTTTATTATAATATATTTATAAAACCCAATAAAATTATAATATTATGAAAATACTTCTCGAGACAAGTCTACATATATAATTTTTATGTATCCAATTTAAATATTTAAAAATATATTGTTAGTCAAAGTTTCGGAAGTTTGACCATCACTATGTCCAAAACGACAAGTATTATCAAACCGGAGGGAGTATTTCTATGGTACGTGATCGTTTTTGTAATGCAGGTTGACTTGCTTAGATGGGTCAAGTCGTGTATCGTCTCAATTTTCTAAAACTGTGGGGCTTGGTATACTGTCATCGTATACTTGGAAATAGGGGCATTTATATTCTCAAAAAATGCAATAGAGGCATTTTGAGGAATTTAGATGATTGTTTTCTATTGTAGGGAGCAATACAATTGGAGGAATTTGCGGTGTGTGATATGGTGTCATGTGGAACCAATTTGTAGCTGATTACCATAATCCTTTGCCATTGTGTGTCAAACGACATAAATCGTAATTGTGAGCTCAACAGAGAGAAAGGTTCCAATTGAAATATTTTAATACCATTCGAAGATTAGTTGATACTCTCTTCAGTCATAAATAGTTGTTATTTTGGATAATGATAGAATCTTCAAAACCACCGCTAATTTTTATCATAATATATTTATAAAATTATAATATTATAAAAGTATTTTTAAGATAAATCTACACATATGATTTTATGTATCCAATTAAAATAATTAAAAGATATTAATAATTAAAGTTTTAAAAGTTTGATTATACTATACTCAAAACGATAACTATTTGTGATTGGATGGAGTATTAAATTATTCCAAAAAGGTCAAAGTTGGAGGTAGAGACAGTGCAGATGAAATGCCCTGTTTTGTTATTTGGTCGGAACCAGTTGAAACTTTAGTATTTTCTATCGTTATTGCTTTCTAAATCATTCATTGGAACCTTTGTTAATCGTTTTCCACAGCTCTGCAAGACACAAATATCGCATTTCTAGTCTCACACTCATGTCATCTTCGTGTCAATTTTTTTTACTTTCACAACCAGTCAACATCTTGGCAATTAGGTGCCATCTTTTCTACACCCCAGTATTATCACAGGTTCAAAATACTAGTACGACCAATTCTTTATGACAATCTTTATGACCTCATGTTGACACGCTGTTTGGAATTATCTATAACGAATGCTCTGGATGAAAAAATGTGTATAGTTTGTCCAATATCCCATATAGAGTAGTGAAATACCAACATCACTTCTCTGGAAGAAGCTTGTGACTGTGATCACTTTAAATCATGCGGTACACGGTTAACTATGCGATGATCTGAAAAGATAATCCAAGCTCGTGTCCTCTCGCCAGAAGCAAATGTTCCTTTAAGTGCGATCTAGTAGTAAGAAATAACCCCCCAAATAAAATCCCAGAATAGTCTTTGTTTAACAATTCCCAAGCCTAGAAACACAAATCCCATAATATACAGGGGGCTACCTCAAAAATGGCCTCCAGGTTTAAACCAGCGATAGGAGGAGCGGTGGGAGGGCCCACGAGGGACGCGGCACCCCCCCCCCCCCCGCGTTCCGACGTGGTGCCCATCGGAGCCACCAGAGTATCGATCGTACGGTCAGCAATTCGCGATAGGGTCGGTTGTCAATGACGTGTGGTCCAAGTCTCCAAGACTAGAAGCGGGGCCTGGTCGGCGAGTCGTTGAAGTGGCTGCCACGTCGGTCCGCATGTTCGGATCAGGACGAATCGCAGCCGTCCGTTCCGTAGGGCCAGCATATCCAGCGGTATGAACGTGTGGCCCCGGTTAGCAATGACGTGGATGCGAATATTCGTTAGAGCTGTTGTAAAACATAGTTGTTCATCAAATGATTAATAACAAAACATTGCGTCGTCACAGGGTCGGCTGCATATTGCGGCGTCATCGCGCGCATTCTATGGGACGCGGGAGACGGACCACCGGCACGGAAGCCTAGGCGCCGCACATTGCTCCTCCGCCGCTGCAGCGCGTTCTTCAGGTTGCGGAGGTGTGGCCGCCGGTGCGGGAACAGAGACAGCGCGCCGGCTAAGCGTAAAGGCGAGGTGCGCGTCGACCGCCACCGGCGATGGCGACGTGCAGTCTTAGGACCGATCTTTTTTTATGAACAGTAATCTTTTTCAATCACAACATTAGATTAGATCAATTAATAATCTGTAATTAGCGAGAAACAATCTTTAAGATTTAATTGACTGTTCATGTGAGACCAACTTACGTAGATTCAAATTATGTGGAGCTTGTGATCGATTTAATTGCTTGTAGCCGAATGATTTCGATGCCGTGTAGATTGATGCAGGCAGACAATCACGATCGGCCTCGGTAGAACGTTGTGCTGATAACGTGTTGTAGAACGTTGCCATTCGTCCATAACAATCAACATTACGCCAAAAAAATCACACGAACAAGAACAAGGAGCACACATAAAAGTAGGGGCAAAATTATCTCTTTATTAGATTGATTCTCTCTGTAAAAGGGGTGTCCAATATATAGCAAAATTAACAGAAGATAGATTCTGATTCGCTGATCAATTGATAGATTAGACTGAGATTCCATCTATATGGTAGCAAGAGCGTGCTTTAGTATGCTGTATGCAATAAAAATGGTGGCTTTTATGATCACGTGGGAGCGACATGTGGGAGGAACAAATACTGACCGACAGACTTGCCCCGCGTGCTCTCTTGCTTCTCCATGTAACTAATCCTTTTTATTCTTTAGGCAATGTTGTAACTACTCATTTGGTTTCTAGCTAATCTTTTGGTGAAGTGATATTTTCCATGGCATCGATGTCGAAATAGGATGGGCGTGTCCTCTAAAAAGGTATTTGCGTCATTAAATTATTCTTCTTGGGAGCAATCAAGCAGGGTAGCCAGCCCAACATTAACCATCATTTGATAACCTCCACTATATACTCCATAATTAAGAAAGAAACCACATTATTGGCATTAGGAAGTAGGAAGAATCTAAGTACAGGGGCACTATACATGTGGAGTATGGTACTGCCCAACATCTATTTAACCGGTAGTTGCTGAGTGTACATAACTGAGTAGTCGAATTCAGTGCAGTTCCATCGATTGAAGATAGGTAGGAATAGGATGAAGATACGCTTGCTCTGCACTTTGTCTAATAATACCCGAGTTGTTGGAGCAACCACCACTGATTGTGTATAAATGATCCATCGGCTTCCACAGGTCCACCAAAGGTGGTGGTGTTGGCTTTAATTAGCACCCAGTGAAAGCTCAGACCTCAACTAATCCCATTAGCTTATGCGACTTTCACCCACTACGCTATGAAAAAGAACCTGGTTTTAGACAATTTGCACCGCCCATTTGTCCTGCTGCCTCTGTTGGCATTTGAATTGCATTGATGCTTTTGATTTGGAGAGAGAGAGAGAGAGAGATGAGATGCAATGCTGTACCTGTGTTTTAGAAGTTTGTTGTTCATAAGTTCCCCTGTACAGGTCGATCTGCAAGATGGATGGCCCTGCTCCTAGTTGGTCAACTAGCCTAATCACATCTGCACATGGCGAAGAGCAAAATGCTGTGCAAACATGAGATTTGTTAGTTCGGTGCCACCAACCTAAAGGCAGGTCGAGCATGATTGTCACAACTCACCACTCACCAGGCAGACACCAACGTGGGGAATATGGGCCAGCCTTGAAGTGGACTTCTCCCGCCTTAAACTCTTCGTGGGCTTTGTTTTGGTTGAATTCGATAGAGGTAGACCATCTGTAGGCCCAGAGAAAATTTGGGCCCAAACTATAGAACAATCTCACTCCAGTAGTCCAGTGCTGCTCTTTCCTCAATGTAGGTACACAGTACACTTACTTATCATCCATGTTTTTTTGAAGAAGATGGTGTGAAACTGAGGTGTGTATTGCTACTTACTAGTGTTTAGTAGAACATATATTTCCCTCTCTCTCAAAAAAGTAGAACATATATGTCGGTGTTTCATGCACCGGCTGTACGAATTTATGGTCGGAGGGGGTCGCGCGCTCCCTCTCCCCGAATGGTCGACTCAGGAAGCCAGGTGATTATACTGGTTCGGGCTGAACGTCCCTATTCCAGTTCATTCGGCGGGGGTGTATTGATTTCGTGGGACGAACAGGGCTACAGATGAGGCAAGGGTTCGGTCGGCCGATCCCCTTATAGTTGGTCACTCGTTGTCTCAAAATCTCCTCCCCTGCCTCTCCTTATATAGACGGAGGTAGCAGGTTACACGGAAGTTTGGAAAAAAGGTGAGGGGGTGGTCTTCGTCTTGGAGTCTGGACCTCGTCTTGTCCTGCCGACCTCTGCCGCCTCCAGCGGGGTTGGTAGACTGCGGTGCGTGGTTTCTCTGGGCTTGCCAGATGACGACCTTGTCGCGTCGCGCCGTCGGCCGGTTTTAATGGCGATTGACCTTGACTCGACCTCGGGAAGGAGCGTCCTCCCCTGCGGCGCGTCAGCGACGACGGGACCGGGGCTTGACTTCTTGGCACGCCCTCTGACATCCTCGGGAAGGGACCGCCTACCGGCACAGACGTCGAGGGGCGTCCGTCTGTGAAGCGATTGGCCCTCCGCCAGCGCGAGTCTTGGCCCCTCGAGCGCTAGTGGAGCCGGCCGACCACGTGCTCCGACCCAGGAGGTCGGAGTCTGCCGACCACCCGGGGCTGGTTCTAAACAGGGCCAGGCCCACTCTTCGCGGCCCACGGACCTTTCGCCAGAACCGGGCTTTGAAAGAGGTCAGCCCATTCGTGGTTCCGGGCTGATGGGGGTACCCATGGTATGGGTACTCGTCAATATATTTACTATTTATAACTAGTTAGGCCCTGTTTGTTTCAGCTGGGGATTATAGAAAGCAGCTGTTAAAATCTGGATTGTAAAAGCTGGATTGTTAAAAGTTGGAGGTTAAAAAGCTGATGGTTGTTTGGCAACTCAAATTATAGTATGTTTGGATTGCTATTTCTGCTTGGCAAAAGTCTGTGGTACCCTCGATTATAGTTTGAAAAGTCTGTGTGAACAGTGGGGGCAATGGTGGGTAATTTTCACTGACGTTGGATGGGTATTGTGGTCTTTTGCAAAAAAAAAAGTTAAGGAAAGCTCCTCCAGAGTGGATTGTGAGATTGCTACAATCTGGTCTCCAGATTATTACAATTCAGATTGAAGATTTTCTGTTTGTTGACCTTCTAGCTTTTAAAAGCTACTTTCTACAATCCCCAGCTGAAACAAACAGGACCTTAGTCTAGAATTTTAACTTCTTGGAGATTTTGGTGAGGAGGGCACCGGCTTCTTAGAATGGAGGAATTTTCTACTTCTGTTTATGTGAGGAACATAAGAAGCTTTTAAGTACGCAGGAGTCAACAACTCCTCTGATTAACATAAGATGCCGACAATACCATCACTACAACATGACACAATTTCATCAACAGACTATCTGTCGGCAAAACCCACGTAACACGACGCATTATCTGTCGGTAAAAGTTTTCCCGACAGAAAATTACAGTCGGAAGAAGTCCTGTCGGGAAAAATATTTACCGACAGAAAATTTTTTGCCGACAGATGAGCTGACCGTATTATATGTAATTTGCCGACAGTTATATCTTTCCCGACAGATACTTTTTCCCGACAGAAGTATAAATGCCGACAGACAGTCTGAAAGAATAAATGGAAAACGCCGACAGATTCTCTGAAACAATAAATGACAAATCCCGACAGATACTCTGAAACAAGAAATGAAAAATGCCGACAGATACTCTGAAACCTAACATTATAAAAAGCGACAGATAGTCTGAAACTAAAATTATAAATGCCGACAGATAGTCTGAAACCACATTCTACTACCTGAAACCATTTAACTGAATAGATATATTGACTATAGTCTGAAACCATGCATGTATCAAAAAATGATAGTACATCACACAGTAGAAAATGATTCAATTAATACATCCATTCAGCACAATTCAAGTTCATTCAACTATAATATACAAATTTGTTCATAGCAATTCGTATTCATTGATCCAATTTATATACACATAACCCTTGTCCAAAAGCCATAGAGGTCATACAGTTAACCATCAATCCTTTACAAAATACAACCGTGTTGGATCTTTAAAGACAAGGTAAACTATTGTCCACCCACATCTGATTTTACATATACAAAATGATTACTTAGCGTACATGCTACTAGTTGTTCTGAACAAAATAATCTATATCCTTTCCTCGTAATGTTAACACCAACTTCCTAGGTCGTTCCAATTTTGCGTGCAAAAAAGATATTTCCAAATTTAGTGCCTTATCATTAGTACTCATGGCAGTATATGGATAAGTATCATAATATTACTTGGTTGCAAACAACTAAAAATAAAAGGTTGATCAATATATGGACTGTATGTATATGGACTGGATCACGAGTATGGACTGGATCAATATATGGACTGGATCACGAGCATTCCTTCGTATTTATAGGACTTGATCAGTATATGCAGTGGCGGAGCCAGGAAATTTTGGGAGCCTGGGCAAGCGTGACTATGGCTATAAACACACACAAGTCTGTATATATATACACTAAAATTATAGTCCAATACATATGTGAACACTTCGATGATTCACTGAGAAAGATCCAACCACACCAAAAAATACTCTGCAAGATAGAAAACATTAATTTGTGCATCATGTAACATAAAAATATATATTCATATTGAAGTAATACACTGTAGTCTTGTATACTCATACACAGTAATTTCAAAAGTAAAAACAATAAGACATTGTACATAGTGTAGACTGTAGTTTTATTTAGTTATTCTTGTACCTTCGGTTAGTCGCTTCCTGGCCTCAGTTCTGCGAGACATCAGAGGCAGCTGGTGTGTTATCTTCTTTGCTTTCTAGTCTCTAGTATCTTGTGTCCTCACTCCTCACATCAGAGGCAGCTGGCTACACCTCCAGGCTCCATCCCAAGCCAGAGCCTCGTCGGTGGCGGATGAGCCCGAGCAAGCGCCCGCCCTGACCGGGAGCTGCCTCCGCCGCTGAGTATATGGAAGAAGAAGTATTACTGCATCAAGTATATATAGTATCTGCATTCTTCAATTGATGAGTCAAACCACAACGTACAGATCACAAGAGAGTAGAACATATTATATAACTAAGGAGATCATATCAAACAGAAGTTACAGTCTCCTAAATGCTCCTACATCCAGTGAACAATGGCTCACCTTCTCCTCTTTGAAACTGCCTTCCCATTTTCAGCAGCTCCATCACATTACACAATGACACAATTTCATCAACAGACTATATGGATAAGTATCATAATATTACTTGGTTGCAAACACTAAAAATAAAAGGTTTCCTGGTAAAAGAGTACTCCTACTATACCATTTGCTGTGTTTTCGTTCAAAAAAATCAGATACCATCCATCACTTGTAGCAAATGTTTCATAATCTAAGCCAACGTTTTTACCAACTAGTTGAGAAATGAACTTGCAGGTAACTTGTGCAATAGGATTGTAAAAGAAGATGCATAACTGATTCCTTCTCATTACATAGCCAAAGAGCATGTTTTATCCCTAGTCAGACTTGTATGGTTGGTCAAGCATATCAACCAATTAGAACATTATTAATATCAGTGACTCCTTGATTGACAAAAGTTCTAGGAACTTTGTCTTCAATTTAGTACAGTCAAGCTCATTGTTGCTCCTAGGTGCAACTATGACCTTGGCTTGCTCCTTCAAGGTGAAGTTCTTCCAAGAGAAGTTTGGATCAATGTAATCCATGTAAATTTCCAATATCACTATATAGAGGAACTTTCACTAAAAAAATTTCCGATATCACTATATAGAGGGCCACTTAATCAATGATTTGAACAATATGACCAATACAAAAATGTAGGCCGTTGTTGAGTATTCATCAACACCACCAAGTGCTCACTACAACAAAACCATACAGTAGAGACATGTTGCTAGAGACATTCTTTATTATGTCCATTAACACGTAAACTAATTAGTATGTATCGGCATTTGTAGAGACATCCTAAAAGATGCCTTAAAGCAAGCAGTTAGAACTCCACCATGTTCTCTGTAAAGACAATTGTAAAGACATATTAGAAATTGTTGCAAAGAAGAAAGATCATCGCGCAGTTAAGAAAATAAGAACGTGCAAACAGCCCTCTAGTTTGGGAGGTAGATGGAATGGCCACTAAACAGAGCTACTATCTTGTCAGATTTCTAATACAAAATTTTAATATTTCTCTCAAGTATGCAAACATGCCCTAAATCTTACTACTGGCAACATACCATTTTCTCACAAATTCTAGTCTTTCCTCCCCCAAACAAGCATCTAAAGCACTAATCCCAGTCTGTAGTACAAGATAGGAGATTTGGATGAAAGTTCTAAATTACAAGCGTTATTGACTCTTTTGAAGAAATTTACCAAACAATGTATACTTTTTGTTTAACCTGCACACATCCATTATCTAGATTAGGACTTCTTCCACATGCTCATGCATGGATCTGTGTACATAATCATTTTCACATGTTCAATCTAAATATTCATCAAAATGTCAAAAAATGAAGTCTACGAAGTTTGACTTCAGGAATTTCAAAATGTTATTGTCACTGACTTGAGGGATCGAGCAAGACGTTACATGAATAGTCATGTAGTGGACTAGCTATTTTACTGCAAAGACAAGTGATGGAAGTATGTAGGTCATATATATACATGCTACTTTTGACCTTTGGTCAATCAAAGAAGGGCATAAACTTCATTTTGATATCCACTAACTGCAATATTCATCACAAAGCGAAGGCATTGAGGAAGAGAATCGTACAGTACTCTACTGTGTTAGTCAAAATGCCCCATCATCCTCCACTAACCAACAGGAAAACAATAATGCAAGACCTAGGAAGCCCTAATCCTAACCTAGCCTTCTAATTGGCACCAAATCATGGAGGTAACTAGCTAGCCAAGCCAACCCATATTCCAAACTGGACTACTCTAGCTAGACAAAAACTCCTTTGCAGTGATTCTGCAGTGCAGATATGACCAAATTCACAGCAAAACACTAGAGGTAGCTCATAGCAAAATGTAACATCATTACATCACTAAATTTTGTAAGAGCTCATAATACCCACCTTTCTTTCTAACCTCACCTCTCTAACCTCACCTGGGCCGCGCATAGGGACGACGTCGGCGTGGCATTCCTTGGGGATGGACAGCGAGGGAGGGCTGGGTCGGGAGCGGCGGGGGTTGGAGACGGCGGGACCGGGAGGCGGGAGGGCTGGGTCAGGATCGGCGGGGGCTGGAGGCTGCGGGACCGGGAATGGCGGTGGGAAGCGCGGCCAGGAGCGCTGGTCGAGAGGTAGTGGGAGCGGAGGCGGCGACGCGAGGCGGAAGGGCTGGGTCGAGGCGGCGGCATGGCCGGAGGTTAGGCGGCGGCGGCGGGGCAGGAGCTACGAGTTCGGGAGTGGCGGCGGGCCAGAAGCTGGTCGGGGCGATGGGCGGGAGGCAGCGGGCGCGGAGGCCAGCGGAGAGGCTGGAGTCGAGGAGCGGCAGGGCCGGGGCGGCGGGGCCAGCAGCGTCAGGGCGGGAGGTTGGATCGGGAGGGAGGGAGTGGGGAGCGATTGGGAGCAGCCAGATTTGCAGGTTACTTGAAACCCTATTCCTCTCGTGCCTTGACTTGGCGCGCGCTGCCCAAATATTTTACCGACTGATGGTCCGACTCGTAATGTGATATTTGCCGACAGAAAGTTAGTCCTTAATACATATAAAATTGCCGACAGATAATCTGACCCAGAAAGTAGTATCACTGACAAATAGTTTGTTGCTAACTTTGCCGACAGATAGTTTGTCGCTAATAACTGATTATTTCCGTCAATCATCTGTCGGTAATATTGGGTCATGGTGTAGTGCACGTTTGAAGTGTTTAAGCTTTTTCATGAATTTAATATTGTGAAGTCGAAGCTCGCCAAAGATTACCTTATTTTTTTTTACCAACATTACATGACGTAAATTCACTCACACCTAAACCCCCTCCACACATGTAAATGTGTCCATAACACACGTCTAATCTAGAGTGGAGGCCTAAACGAACGCGGACACTGAACATACCCACATGTGTATGTTGGAAATTGGCCCATGGGTGGCCCACTTCCTTAATTCCATAGCATGCATGATTTAGTACCATATTGCCTAGCCAAGTGGAGGAAGGGCAATTTAAAAGGTGGAGTCTCTCCCACCTCTTAATTAATGTGACACTTGACATGAGGATGGCATAGGGTGAATTCTGGCTAAACACACACACGTATCAGCGTATTCAGCGTATTTTACGTGAAAATTAGCGTGACTTGTGACTTGACGGCGGCCACTTGCGCCAGCGTCATTGTGTGTCTCCTGGCACTTTGAATTCACATTTTATTTTCTTGAATCTTGCAATTATCTCTTTGTTCATTCTGTTTAAATGCGATTTAAACATTCTAATGCTTCTTGACATTATATAGTCGATTACTAATCTTCTGCTTAGTCTGCGATCGATTTACTAGTCACATTATCTTGTCGATTATCGGGTGTGAGTGTATATAACACACAGAGCGTCCAGGCTTGAAACACTTGAATATCTCCTCCATTTTTCTTTTCCTCTCTCGAACTGCATCTTTGGTGTGTTGTGTCTTTGTTGAACCACGCTGACCTTCCTCCTCGGCGTGCAAGTGAAGGAAGGTGAGCGGTATCTCAGGAGCCATTCTTGTGAGTTTACCTCAGCAGGCGACAGCGTGGGTTTGCAGCGCATCTGTGACCGCTCTCTGTTCTTCCTCATCTTCGACTTCTTCCACAACCTCTTGATGCATCGCTCTGTTCTTCATCAAGCCTAATCGTAAGTTGTTGGTGATCGTTCAACTATGTTTCTTGAAGTATATATGTTTGAAAGTACAATGTGTAACTCTTGTTATATCTATTGTGTGCATCACTATTTATCTCGTGATATTTGTCTCTGTTAAAATCTGGAATTAAAATATTGCATACATTTCTAACAATCCGAAACCTTATTTGCGATATTTTTGTGATTCAAAGATATGGCTAATCCATCGGATGCTATGAAACCTGAGAGGTTTTACGGTGCAAATTTTAAGTAGATGGCGACAAGGGCCAAGTTTTGGCTCATGTCATTGAAGTATGGTGGGTGATCCACCCACATGATATCCATTTACGGTTGAGCGATACATGCGGTTTGATAGTGCAAACAACAGCACTAGGCGCCTTAAGACCATTTGGCGGTCGGCTCTCGATGTATATGAACTACACATCACGCCCTTTGGAGTTGTAGGATGCATTTGACGAGGGAAGTATGCGAGGTGAGGCCGGTCGCTGGTATGCGTGTGCGAACAATTCTTCGATTTTAGCATGGATGGCGCTTCAAATCGATTGTTGCACAAACACCACGACCTCCGATCTTGGTTGGCGGTGCACACTTGGGTTGTGCATTGCCTCCTAAGTTTGTGGCTAGCGGGCATTGTTGCCAAACTCCTCATCATGGCGGGATTTTGCCACTGGCTTAAAGCACAAGAGGGAAGAGATTTACTGTTGAGGATCTCATTGCAGCCCTCGATGTGGAAGAAAAGGCAAGAGCAAAAGATGCACCAAGCGAGAACTAATCGAGAATGATGCCAATGTAAATCGAGAAGAAATCATATGCAAGAACTTCAAAAGTTCCTAAACCAAACAAGACAACTAGCTTTAAAAGAAGAAAATTGAGAAAAAGGACATGAAGAACATCACACATTTTGTGTGCGGAAAGGACGGTCATATGGCAAAGATTGTCGCTATCGCAAAAGCAGGGACAAATGAACAAGGCAAGAAAAATGCCAAGCGTGACCATGGCGAGGCCTCAACCAGGGAGGTATAGTAATTCTTCATTGTTTTTTCGATTATGTCAAACCAGATTGGTGGGTTGATCTGGGCTAATGTTCACGCGTGTGTTACGATGTTTCCTTGTTTTCTTCTTACCACGTAGGGCCTTCCTCGTCCTAATGGGGAACGCGTATATTCTTAGTGTTGGCACGGTAGATCTGAAGCTTACTTCAGGGAAGATTGTCCACTTGAAGAACGTGGCAAGATAAGCCAACAAATAAAGAACCTTGTTAGTGGTTCTCTTTTATGCGAGGATGGTTACAAGCTAGTATTTGAATCAAATAAAGTTGTATTGTCTAAGTTTGGGAACTTTGTTGGTAAAGGCTATGAGGCGGAGGCTTGTTCCGCCTAAGTACTCTAGAGTCTTGCTATAATATGAATATTGCAATTGGTTCGAATAAATGTGATGCGATATTTGGCACTCGATTCTGTCATTATATTGGTTTTGATAGCATTGCTCGAATGTCAGTTAGAATTAATTCCAAAATGTGATATTGTCAAAGGATCAAAATGCTAATCTTGTGTGCAAGCAAAACAACCTAGAAAGCCCTTTAAGGGATTAGAGGAAGAAAAAACTTGGCACCATTAGATCTTGTCCATTACCGATCTATGTGAAATGAATGGATTCTTGACAAAAAGGAGGCAAAAGATACTTTCTAACTCTTATAGATGATGCAACACGTTATTGTTATGTGTATTTGCTTTGAAAACAAAGGATGAAGTATTAAACTACTTCCAAAATATATAAGGCCGAGGTTGAGAACCAACTAGAAAAGAAAATTAAAAGACTAAGGTGCGATCGTGGAGAGAGTATATCTCTCATGAATTCTCCAGATGCCATTACGAGCATGGTATGATCCATGAAGTTACACCACCATATTCTCCCCAATCAAATGGGGTAGTGAGAGGAAAAACCGAACACTCACCGAGACTTGGTGAATGCCATGTTAGAAAGTCTTGCGGTATGCCTAAGATGTGGTGGGGAAGCTATATTAATGACAAATTTTGTCTTAAATAGAGTAATCACTAAAAGCGTGAGATTACTCCATATGAGGGATGGAAGGGAGAAAGCCCAATGTTAATTTTTGCGAACACGGGGTGTTTGGCAAAAGTCAATATACCATTGCGAGAAGAGAAAGCTTGGACCTAAAGCGATCGATTGTATTTTTAAGGATATGCACATAGCAGTCTGACCTATAGATTTTTAGTAGTAAAATCGAAACTCCTGAGATTGTTGCTAACACAATAATGGAGTCGAGATGCTTCATTCTTTGAGGATGTTTATCCTATGAGACCGTAGTACTACTTCACAAATGAAAATATTAATGTTGAACCTACCACTATTTTTGAACCAATGAGTGATACACTACCGGTAGAAGATATTCGAGGAGGATAACAATTTAGTCAGAGGCTCCTCGTAGGAGCAAGAGACAAAAGGTTGAAAAACCTTTGGCGATGACTTCATTATACCTCGTAGATGATGTGCCAAAAACTCTTTTAGAGGCTTATGCATTACACGATCGAGTATTGGAAAGAAGCGGTCCGTAGCGAGATGGATTCAATCATGGCTAATGGGACTTGGCGGATCACCGATCGTCCTCTTTGGGTGCAAACTGTTGGATGCAAGTGGGTTTTCAAAAAAGAAAATGAGGCTGATGAGTGCTTTGTTGATAAGTACAAGGCAAGACTTGTAAAGGGTTATACTCTAGAAAGAAGGAGAGGATTATTTTGATACTTATTCTCCTGTTGCCGAGATTAACCACCATTAGAGTGCTCATTGCTTTATTTGCTTCCCATGGTCTACCGTCCATCAAATGGATGTAAAGACAGCTTTCCTTAATGGAGAGTTGGAGGAAGAAATCTATATGGAGCAACGAGATGGTTATGTGATTCTTGACGGGAAAATAAAGTGTGCAAATTATTAAAATCCTTATATGGACTAAAGCAAGCACCTAAGCAATGGCATGAAAAGTTTGATAAAACTTTGACATCCGCTTCGTTTCTTTCATTAATGAGGCGTATAAGTGTGTATATTATCGTTATGGGGAGTCAAGGTGTGATTTTGTGTTTGTATGTTGATGACATACTTATATTTTGGGACTAACACTAGCATGGTAATTGACGAGGTCAAAACTTTCTTATCTCGATGCTTTGATATGAAAGACTTGGGTGAGGCGGATGTTATTCCCCGAATATTAAATTGATCAAGGATGAGGATGGAATCATTTTACATCAATCCCATTATCTTTGAGAAAATTTTGAGCTGTCGACTTTGAGATTTGCAAAATTTCCCCAACACCATATGATCCGAGTGTTAAACTTGAAAAAATCAAGGGTTAGAAAGATCAATTGAGATATTCACAAATTATTGGGTCTCTTATGTATCTAGTGCCACAAGACACTGATATCTCATTTGCTTGTGAGCAAATTAAGCCGGTTTACATCTAACCCAGGAGATGATCATTGGGAGGCACTTGAAAGAGTGTTAAGCTACTTGAGAAGGCACAACATCTTACGGAATTCACTATCTTGGATATCCATCACGTATTAGAAGGATATAGTGATTCAAATTGGATCTCGATGCGGATGAGATCAAAGCTACAAGTGGTTATGTTTTCACCTTAGTGGTCTTTGCTTTCATGGAGGTCTTGCAAGCGAGACCATATTAACGAGTCAACCATGGAAGCTGAACTTGTAGCACTTGATACGACCAACTTTGAGGCCTTTGAATGGCTTAGAGAGCTCTTGTTGGACTTGCCATTGGTTGAAAACCAATCTCAGCCGATCCTAATGTCTGCGATAACCAAAGCGTGTTGACTAAGGTTATGAGTACTAAGGATAATATGAAGTCCTCCGAGACATGTCAAGCGAGCTTAAATGCATCAAAATTGAGAAACTCCTGAGTAATTGCTTTGTGAATTATGTTAGATCGGAGAAAAATCTGGCGAGATCCTTTTACAAAAGGACTTGCAAGGAAAACAATTTCCATTGGCGTCTATGGACATGGGGTATGAGGCCCATTTGAGTTACAACACAATGGTAACCCATACCTTCACGATCGGAGATCAGTGAATTAGGTAGTGGGAAAAACAAGTTGATGTTGTAACAAGAGAGTACATATTATTAAATTGTACATGTCCTAATAGACAAAGTACTCTCAAGCTGTATGGAAGGTTGGCTTAAAGCCTTAATGTATTCTAGTGTCAAAATGAGAGAAAAATGTGTTGGCCTCACAGGATACCTATAATGAATACACCTACTTGAGCATAAGCTGTGAGGTCGCGATTCACGAGAATGGGGCATTCTCTAGAAAGCTCATGAGCAGATGCGGGAGCATGACCATATAGCACTCAGTGTAGGCGTGGTTTATTAGCGACCTAGTATCGGTGGTGGTTTTCAAGTGGTCGATCACAAAAAGCTATGAATTCAAGGCATAGTCCATTCCAACAGTAGAGGATAAATCTTGTTAATCTAGGTGCAAGTTCAACTCCGTCTGGGACTTACACCAAAAAGGCGGTATATTAACAACACATCAAGACAATGATCCTTGTTATCTTTTATTTGTTCGCTATGGAATTGGTGGGGAATGTTGGAAATTGGCCCATGGGTGGCCCTTCCTTAATTCCATAGCATGCATGATTTAGTACCATATTGCCTAGCCAAGTGGAGGAAGGGCAATTTAAAGGTGGAGTCTCTCCCACTCTTAATTAATGTGACACTTGACATGAGGATGGCATAGGGTGAATTCTGGCTAAACACACACACACGCCTTGTATTCGCGTATTTCGGCGTGAAAATTCAGCGTGACTTGTGACTTCTGACGGCGTACGGCGCTGGCGTCATTGTGTGTCTCCTGGCACTTTGAATTCACATTTTATTTTTTGAATCTTGCAATTATCTCTTTGTTCATTACATTTTAAATGCGATTTAAACATTCTAATGCTTCTTGACATTATATAAGTCGATTACTAGTAGCACGACATTACATTACTCGATTTAGTCACATTATCTTGTCGATTCTTGGTGTGAGTGTATATAAACACTGGAGCGTCCAGGCTTGAAACTTTGAATATCTCCTCCATTTTTCTTTTCCTCTCTGAACTCAGTCTTTGGTGTGTTGTCTTTGTTGAACCACGCCGGCCTTCCTCCTCGGCGTGCAGTGAAGGAAGGTGAGCGGTATCTCAGAGCCATTGCGCTTGAGTTTACACCGCGACGGGCGGCAATAAGGTTTAGGCGCCAGCATTCTGCGGCAAGCTCTGGCTTCCTCATCTTCGACTTCTTCCACAACCTCTTCGGATGCCAGACGCTCTTCCGTTCTTCATCAAGCCTAAGCAGTAAGTTGTTGGTGATCGTTCAACTATGTTTCTTGGAAGTATATATGTTTGAAAGTACAATGTGTAACTCTTTGTTATATCTATTGTGTGCATCACTATTTATCTGTGATATTTGTCTCCTGTTAAAATCTGGAATTAAAATATTGCACACATTTCTAACAGTGTATGTAATCCCATCCGAGAAGGAAATAAATCCGGATGGAACAGTAAGCACACACGTCCAAAATTCGAACGCAGGTGGACTGTACGCTTGCCAGACGCACAAATCAACCGAGCGATAGAAATATTGAAGTACAAAAGGAATAGAAGATGGTGACTATTTACCCATTCGTTTACTTCAAAATTTATATAACCTATAATAAAAGAAAAAACATAAAAACACTGCTCAGACGAGAATGCTCAGTATTACACACGCCCTGCGTCTTGCCGAACCAAAAGGACCACGAGTACCAGATGGGCACGACGACGCATAGCTTTCAGGTTCGATCAGGACACGGCGGGTTGACTCGAGGCCACTCACTGTGCGCACCACTGCCCAACTCCGATCCCCACACTGCATGCCAGGCACGCACGCAAGTAGCTGCAGCGAGCAGCGTAATGCAAGGGCACGGCACGGGAGGGAGGCATCGATTGCTGCGGCCACACACGGGCAAAGCTGGCATGGCTTCTCCCAGCTTGTCCTCGCCCGAAGGAACAGCTCGGCTTGCCTTTGCTTGGAGCGTCTCGTTCAGTGGCTGCCGCCGGCTGCCAACGGGGACCAGGCAGGCGGTGGCGTTGGAAAGGAATATGGAGAGGCTCATCATGGCTGCCTCTGCACGGGCTCGTCTCAGTTGCCGGCAGGAGGAGCAGCAGGATTTCGGGAATGGAGATCGATCGGTTTCTCCGCCCGAGAAACCTCCCCCACCGTGGCCAAATCGTCGAATTATTAAGCTGTAGTAAACCCTTACTAGGCAGTCATTGCTACAGAGAAGGGACGTCAATGATTTACCGACATGGATGAAGTGTTCACCAGTGGCGTAGCCAGGATTTTAAGTACGGTTGGTCCAACTTAAAAAAATAGGTAACAAGGCAACATGTAAACATAAAATGTATCAAAATCTAAATATATACGATGATAATAATAAGATTTTGAATATTATCATACTACTTCTTCTTATCGGGCCTACACCTTCTAATGACCATAAAAGTCTCGATTATACCATCTTCATCCACTTTAGAGAATATATCTCGCTCAATGAAGGTGACTAGACAATCATCCAAAAGACTATCATCCATCCTATTTCTCAACTTATTCTTAAAAAACTTCATTGCAAAAAATGCCCTTTTAACACTTGACATTGCCACCGGTAGAAGCAATACCAATTTGATAAGCAAGTAAATCAAATCATGAATATCATGCCTATTTGTTTGAACAAGCTTAACTGGGAGTTCAGCTATACTTTTTAGGCCTTTGAAGATATCATCCTTTCTCATGTCATCAATATGTTCTATTTTTCTGCTGACTTCGTATGCGTGGGCTAGGGAATACTTGCTGGCGGGCCGGAGCATTGGTTGGGCCATGGCCCAACCGTGACAGCCCCTGTCTACGCCCCTGGTGTTCACAGTTGATGCAAGGACTGTCTGGTGATGCATCCATGTGGTGCTTGGAAATGGAGCACTCACCAGGCTAGGATAATCTGACTGATGCCCCAGGATTGAAGACTCGTGAGATATTTGGCATTGTCATGAAGCTAGGATAATCATTCACAGTTGCCGGTTGGACGAGCAAAAAATATTTGGCGTTGTCATAAAGGAAAGCTCATCTAAAATGAATGCATTGAGTGCAGGGGCAGATCTAGGGCATTTCCGGCACCTAAAAATCTGATAAACGCTACAATATCATCTTTTTAACAGGCCAAAATTGTTGATTAAATTGAATTCGATTTTAGTGGTTTGTTATTTTTAAGGTCTTATAGTTATTTGTATTATACTTTTCGCAAATGTCAAATAAATATGTTGTATAAAATTATTATCCGGCTCAGTTGGTTGGGGGCGCGGTTGTGCGCCCCGTCCACCCGGATTCGAGTCCCGCTCAACCCACGTGCTCACGAGGAGCCGGATGCAGGTGTGTGTGTGAGTGAGGTGTGCGTGCGTTTGTAGTCCGGTTGTTATTCTCTTCTTCTTTAATGAAATGCCAGAGCTCCCTGCCAATTTTATAAAAAAATTATTACATAAAACTATAGAATTATACGTGCGAAATATACATCTATTGAAATTCGGTTCCGCCACTACCTGGATAGCATGGTATAGACATGGACTGCAACTTCACTGTTCTGATGGACAATTATCCTCGCAGTTGCAGCGATCAGTGAGCACCGAGCAGGCACACGCAGTGGAGGTGGAGGAAGAAATAAATGCAGCGCTCACGGGCATCGATCCGTGGCATGATGGCCGGAGAGGTGAGCGGTGATGATGCACGCATGGGAGCGCAGCAGAGGCTAGTAAATACTCGCTGCCTGTAGTGGTCGTACAGGTGCTTGCAGTTTTGCAGGCTGCCGCTGCCTGCGCAGGCATTGTCACGCGCGCCAAATGCACAGGAGGGAGGGATCCGAGAGGCCAGCGCACCGGTAGTGTATCGATTCAGATCCACCATTGCGTTGTTGATCTGAATATTGCGTTGTATCAATTCACTTTGTCGTGAGTTTGGTAGTATACCCAATGAAGATTCATTTCCTCGAAAAAGAAAAGTGTTTCTACGTGGAGCAGTTCTGGATGGCACGTGTTGTGGTGTGGCCCCCACCGTCCACCGCGTCGACCACCTACCCATAAATCTTGAGCATTTCATTTGTGCTGTGATGTAGTAGATGGAAATTCTGCTCCTGTAAAGAAGGATTTTAATAGAGGGAGAGAGGGTTTTTCTTTTATACAGTGTGTGTTTCTATTCCTGTGATTGTAGAGGTGTGCTGTTGATTGATGTGGATGAATGATTCTATTTCACAACACGTTATCAGCACGATTGTTCTTTGCGTGACGGACTGATCGTCTGCCTGCGTCAAATCTACACGGCATTGATATTCATCCTGCAACACACGACCATCGTAAGTGCATCGTCGCAAGTTGTCATCCGCAGATCCTATTGCCTTAAACTTTGATCCACTATTTTGTTCTACTATTGCGATTCAAATCACTGTTACGGAAAAAAAAATAGTATGACGGCTAGAAGTCGTTACCGATGACCGGCTCGTCGCTGTGTCATCGGTGGCCACCAGCCGCCTCCACATTGGCATCGCCGGCCGCTTCCCACGTCGTGCCCCGCCGGGCCGCCACGCTTGCACGTCATACCCCACTGCGCGTCTACCGCCGTCATCGCCCGGCTGCGCCGCAAGCCGCTGAACTCCACTGCAAAGACGCCGTCACCCTTGAGTGGCCTACCACCACTCCAAACACGTCTGCCGCATCCGGCCCCGCAGGTCGCCGTCGTTGCCGCTGAAGGCCGCCCGACGCGCCGGCGTGGCTCGAGATGCGTTCGCCTCATCCGACCCCGTAGGCCGCCGACGGCCTCCGCCAAGGGGCGTCGCTCCAGATGCGTTCGTTGCGTTCGGCCGCGCAAGCCACCGCAGGCATCCGCTGAGCTCACCTCGCCCGGCCCGCCGGTCGTTGCACCAGCCACGTGCACCAAACCATGCGGGCCACCGCCAGCTCCGCTTAAATGTTCAGATCGGACTTCACCTCCGTTTTGCCTACTGAGAGGAGATTACAAGTCTGTTTTCATGTCCCGTTGGGGGGCAAAATTACTCTTTTGCCCCCGAGTTTTTTTCTTCTTCTTTTCTTTTTCGAATAATATTAATAATTTTGAAAATAGTGAAATAATTATCAGAAAGTCGTGAAAATTACTTGAAAATTCTTGAAAATTAGATTGACACATCATTCGTGCCATGGCTCTGATTTTTATTTCCCTTGGCATTATTCATGCTGATATGTGCTGAAATTTAGTTTTTTTGTTATTAAGTAATTCTTAAAATTGCTTAGTAATTAACAGAAATTATGAAAATTACTAGGAAAATTCTAGAAGATTTAAGATAACATATTATGCCCATGTCTCTGTATTAATTTTCTTATAATTATTCCATATTCAATTTATGTTGGATTTTGTTTTATGTTATTAAGTAATGCTGCATATTGCTAGATAATTAACAAAAATTGTGAAAATGTCATGAAAATTCTAGAAATTGTGATAATTATCTACTGAATAGATATAGGCTAAAACTTTATTGATTCAATGAAGATGCATGCAATATAATATTTTACCAACGGGGTGCGCCACTGCCTCGCTTCTTCTTCTGCTGTCGCTCCATGGGGGGAGGCCGGCGATGGGGTGGAGGGAGGGTCGACCGGCCGGCCGAGGGAGGCGGCGAAGGGGTGGAGGGAGGGCCCCGGCGGTAGGGACGGACCGTGGAGGGAGAGGCCACCGGGTCGGGGGCTCGACAGCTTGGGGCGGGGCCGCGGAGGAGCAGAGCTTGGTCGGGGAAGGCGACGACGGGGTGGAGGGAGGGCGCCATCGGTCAGGGCAGAGCCGCGGAGGTTGCGTTGGTGGCCGGCCGATTGCCGAACCCTAGCCACGGTCAGCGCTCTTGGATGGATTTGGGGGAAGTCCGATTCGGGGAGCTTTGCAGAGTCGGACAGGGTTTTGGTCCCTTTGGTGGTGCAGTGGCTTGGCTCACGAGCCTCAACGAGCTAGTTCGAGGCTCGCCTGAGCCCGAGTTTTAGCTCAACTTAGACTCCGAGCCAAGCCTCGCTCGGCTCTAAAATCGGCGAGCTTGAACGAATTCGCTCGGCTCGGCTCAATTCCACCCCTATATGTGCATGTGGGACCAATTCTTTCGTGGGTCCAATGCCAGTTTGATATAGTGGGTTCTCATCCTTCAGAGACTACGAGTGTAATAGGAGCAACCGTTGACAAAAGGATCACCCTAAGATAATCATCCCATGGCTATTTGGAACGAATCAAATCAGATGGTTCTATTTCTCAACCTTTCTGACTTGCTCCTACGGAACCAAGGTCGAAAGGATTGAAAAAGTCAGTAATTCACAACCTCTAATGAAGGATTCCTCGAAAAGTTAAGGATTAGTAGTTCTTTTTCGAAATCGATTTCGAAAAAGAATGGATTGGGTCTTATACATACGCGAGGAAGGTAATAAAAAAGGCTGTCAAGTGGTAGGAGAAGAGTGGTGCAGTAGCTGTCTGAAATTCTGAATTATAAAACCAAAAAGGAAATCTTGCTGAAGGTCCTGTTACTGTAAAAAAAACTCACTTTACTGTGGAATGGAAGTTTAAACTTGGTCTCCTAAACAAACCCTTAATGCATCGACCGTCGGCCTACGCTTACTTTTGGTCATGATCGAGGCTGAAATTTTTGTACCTGTACTTTCAAACATTTCCAAGCATATCTACACTTATAGTTAATCACACGTACTCCCGGTGTACCCCACATCTGTCGGCTATAGCCTATGGCAAATCGGCAGCAACAATACGAGTTTTTCTATTTTTGTTTTGCACCATCGTGCTAGTTAAAACGTTCAAAATTGCTATAAACTGTGCTAATCGTAATGTCCCAAACGTAAGAACGTATACAATGTTTATATCGTATTCCATGCTGCTGGTGCTCCCATACACTTGTGTTATAAATCGTAGTGCTTAATGCGGGGAATAACTCTCTGGTTCATACTAGATTGACGGGAGCATATATCATCAGGATGTATCCGCGATCACTTCTACATGTATGTGTAAATATTATGATACAAAACATCCCGAATAGCACGAAATAATCGAGCCCCACGACTAAGTGCAATTCAGAGATTTGCACACAATACAGTCGATCCATACTTTGTAGATATCTGTCTGACTTATGAGCTATGCTTAACATGTAAGCATTCGCGAACAAAGACACCGTTCCAATGTATGTACTAGCCCCTGTTTATAAAATATTTAACGAAAATAATCTCCGTGAGAAATAGCAAAAAATAGACCTATACAGTGCTATGGAGCCGTTGCATGCCGCTTGCAGCGGATGGAAGCCGCTGTAACCGTTTTTTCTTTTCGTTTTGATTTTGATTGTTTTTTAAAACAATAATAAAAAATGGGTTGCATGGCCTTCATTGTGCTGCAAGCATTTTTTTCTTTTTCTTTTTTGATTTTGGTTGTTTGTTTTAAAAAAATAATAAAAATTGGCTTGCAGCTCCTTCGTAAAGCTGCAAGCCGATTTTTATTGTTTTTTTTTACAATAAAAATTCGGCTTGCAGCACAATGAACGCGATTTATTATTATTATTATTATTATTATTATTTAAAAAACAACAAAAATTTTAAAAAATTCGACTTGCAGCTCCATGGAAGAGCTGCAAGCCATTTATTATTATTATTATTATTATTATTATTATTATAACAACCGAAATAAAAAAAGCTTGTAGCACAATGAAGACGCTGCAAGCCATTTATTATTATTATTTTTTAAAAAACAACAGAAATAAAAAAGGTTTGCAGTGCAATGGAGGCACTGCTTGCAGCGCCTCCCACCCGCTGCAAGCGGTTCCACGGCGCTGCATGGGGCTATTTTTGCTATTTGTCAAGTATTGAGATTATTTTGGTTAAATATTTTATAAACAGAGCTAGTACAGTAAACTACTCGTTCCAATGCACCTTTGGACTTTTCAATAACCAGGGTCAAACTGTCGACACAGGCACACAATAGATGCACATGTTTTCCTGTCCCATATGATATATCCATTCATGGATGTTCTTTGTAGGATTCCTATGGATGGCACGTTTGATCAAACGCGTCCGTTCAAGGCCGGCTTGCAGTGTCTCCCACCCGCTGCAAGCGAAGCGGCTCCACGACGCTATATAAGGCTATTTTTGTTATTTATCACATATTAAGACTATTTTTATTAGATATTTTATTAACACAACTAATACAGTAAACTGCTCGTTTGAATGCACGTGTGGACTTTTTAATGGTCAGGATCAAACCCGTCCACACGCCTGTTCCATTATGATATATCCCTCTCCCTCCCTCGAAGTCTCGATCCATATAATATAAGAAGTCCCCAAATAACTACACGCACCCGGCAAACCACCCCGTCCGAAGAAAGGGAAACAAAATAAAAAAAGGGCGTCCTCTCGGTCGGCCACTTGTCATCTCAGAGCCTTTAATAACACGACACCACCGGCCGCTTCCCACTTACCCTCTGCACTGCAAGCGAACAAAGGGAGAGGGAGACCCCGCCTCTCGTCGTCTCTGTGTCTAGCCTCTTCTCCAATGCCGCCGCCTCTCGAAGCGCGCGATTACATCGGCCTCGGCGCCGCCGCCCCACAGACCTCCTCATCCTCCTGCTCGTTCTCCTCCTCCGCGTCTGGGGAGGTGGGGCCGCACCTCGCGCTTCGCCTCGGGCTCCCGGGCTCCGAGTCGCCGGGCCGCGCCGAGGCCGCGGTCGACGCCGCGCTCACCCTTGGCCCTGCTCCTGCCATGGGCGGCGCCAAGCGCTTGTTCGCCGACTCCCTCGATCGATCCGCGAACCTCGATGCTGCCGCTGCCGGGGGCGCGAGGGAGGAGGAGAAGGGGGTGGGCGAAGCCGTCGCCGGAGCTCCGCGAGCTGCCAAGTAAGCAGGGTTTAGTTCGGTTTCGAGCTCCGCGAATTCGGTTCTGGACTCTTAATTAGCTCGCTAAATAGGAGCAATTGCTAGAAGGGAGGGTTTAATCTGTAGGTGTGGTGGTACTTCAGTCAGTGTTGGATCACAGTAGGAGGCTAGGAGCAGTAATGACCCATACTAGTGATTATTCCCTTAATTTTCCTGCTGAAATATATAAATGAAATAGTTGCTTGGTAAATGAAACGCAAAAGAGCAAATTTCATGCTAAAACCGCCACTTAACCGGTGGTTGCTTCTCTTAATTTCCCTCCTGTACCTAGTACCGTTGCAAAAGACATAACTGGGCTGTTTAACATGAAAATATGGAATTTTAAACTAGTAAACACGCCGTTTAGTCTCTAGATGAATCTAGAGTCCAATGTATGCAGTAGCCTGGACACAATACATTCATGAGGATGATGGCTTGTTAAAAAGCATATCTGTTGACGTTTGGTCTGGTTTGGTCTGACAGTAAGTGTTACGCACTAGGGCACAGGTTGTTGGGTGGCCGCCTGTTCGGAGCTACCGGAAGAATACGTTGGCCGCGAGTGCCACAAAGACCAAGGGGGAAGACGAAGGAAGAAGCGAGGCAGGGTGCTGGTATGTTAAGGTCAGGATGGATGGAGCCCCATACCTTAGAAAGGTCGACCTTAAGACCTATTCGAGCTATGAGGATCTTTCTCTAGCTCTTGAGAAGATGTTTAGCTGCTTCATTACTGGTGAGTGTTATTTTTTTTTTCTCTGTTAGTTTGTAACTATATTCAATTTACTGTCTTCCCCACACAGTTTTTAGATTCCAATTACTTTGATGAAAATAGGCCAGTGTTTTTGCCTGTGGTAGATGTGAAGTTAGGAATGAGATATTCCGTATAGTTTTTCTTCTTAGTGAAGCTCTTGATAGGATAAAAGAATTGTAAAACTCGGAGGATGATGCGCTAGGTAAATTATGACTGCCAGGCCATTTTGACTAGTCAATTATCATAATCTGGATCAACTACTAATTATTAACTAGGATTATCTAGAATATCCTTTTCAAATGATAAGAAAAGGAGACAAAGTAAATTTTGCTAGTTTGGTGCTAAAAGTTTGTTTTTCCAAAATGAAAGCATAGCAAAAGGAAAGTGACAATAAATACCATTAATAGTAACATCCCTTAAGTTTTCCCTCAAAATGAAATATGATATACCTTAAGTCTTGGAGCAAAAGAAACATCTTGTGGTCACCCATTTTATAAGAATTTATAGATTTGTAAAGTTTACATAGTATGATCTCCTGGTCAATGAAAATAGCATTTCCATCTTTACAAGAAACATATCTAGCCCTACTTAGGTTAGGTGTTTGCGTGAATAGAACAATAGAAGTGCTTTCTATTGTTCTATCCGATATAGATGTATATATCAAGGAAACACATTTATGGTTAAGCTTGTGGCATTATAGGTAAAAGCAGTTCATGCAAAACATCAAGAAGAGACAGGCTTACTGATGGTTCTAGGGCTGACACCCTTCAGGGCCAAGAGTATGTCCTTACATATGAAGGCAAGGATGCTGACTGGATGCTTGTTGGTGATCTTCCTTGGGGGTGAGTTCCTAACTCTGTGTGGCTTGTCAGATTATCCACGTAGTGATGTTTTTCATGATTCCTTCTTGTGACATTCTTCTCTTGCATAGAATATCTTTACCCATTCAGACAATAATATTCCTTTGTTGTTGATGTAACTGTAGTTAGGAGATCAGATCTTGATAGTCCAGATACATTGTTTGCATAGTAAAGATAAGCACATTCTCAGAGCAACTAACATAGAAGTTGTCATAACTTTAATATGGTAGCCTACACTTCTCCTGCAAGTGGTTTGAAGGCAGCTAAAATTTTGCAAAGCGACATCCAACACTTGCTCAAAATGGCTATTTGAGTCTTTTGTTCTCTGAGAAGTGCAGTTTTGCCCTTTTCTGAATCTGACTTTTCATTTGACTAATGTGTGGATAGGTCTTCTGTGAACTTTTGATTATCAGCTTTGAGGAGATTGCATGAAGAGAAAATTATATGCATCCTATACGCCTGTTGATTTTCCTAAGGATATATGTACCGTACATATGAATTTTATGAACAAAATTTAATACAAACTTTTGGTCGTCACCTTTGAAGAGATTATACAGAGAAGTGTATCTTATGCCACTGGTTCTGCCTTAGCTCCCTTTCCTTTCTCTGCATATCGTTTGGTAATACCAGTTTGGTGGTCTGTTGTGTACACAATGTATGACCTATGAATTGTTTCAATTAGTTACCATGCATTCTTTTCAAGGCTTCGGTAACTATATATTGATGCACGCTTACTATCTGTATATCATTTGCAGCTTGTTCACCACTATTTGTCAGAAACTGAGGATCATGAGAGGCTCTGACGCTGCTGGAATGGGTATGTACACACACACACTGGCATATCTTGTAGTACTTGACCATCTTTGAGAAGGCTTTGCTAGACAAATTACCTTTCAGTCAAAATTTGCTGTTCCCTTCTTTGCCGCTCTTTTGTTTATCTTGAGTTGCATATTATGTTAGTATTGCTGATTACTAGTACCCATCCTTGGAGTTGTGGTAATTTCAAAATAAATTGCGTTGCACAATTAAATTCTTCATCACTGTTTGGTAACCTATAAAATAGCCGGAGTAATGCTAAGGCACAAAA
The DNA here is from genome assembly GCA_036346355.1 of Rhipidocladum racemiflorum. Classification (NCBI taxonomy): domain Eukaryota; kingdom Viridiplantae; phylum Streptophyta; class Magnoliopsida; order Poales; family Poaceae; genus Rhipidocladum; species Rhipidocladum racemiflorum. Next base: position 2,689,996 of record CM070578.1, read on the forward strand.
ACAGGGGAAAAGTGTGGGCAGTGCATGGAATCAGACAGATTTACAATCTGAACCTGTCGTTGATCTTTGGAGAAAAAAAAAATGTAATGCACTTACACCACTAGTCCTCTGCGCTATGTCCCTTACCATAGGTCAAATCTCAGCAATTACTTAATTTCTTTCGTGCTTCATACACCATAAATTTGTCAGATTGGGTGGAACATAAATCTTGACCAATGTAAACTAACGTATTATTGTATGTCTTATACACTGTTTATTTCAATAAATTACTTGTGATTTGGCTTAAGTTGAACAAGCCCATATTGCCAAATTTCTAAAACAATTAAGACCAAATCTGGATATGCTGGAACGAACTATTTTTGCCCCTTAATATTAAGGTATCCAGAAACATCATTCTCCATTGATATCTGATATTAACGAACATTGCCTGTACTCATTTGACATTTGACAGTAACTTGTAGTTGACATTTGCATCGATTTTATTATGATTATTGATTTGGCCTTAAGTATAATCAATCTTCCTGCAGCCCCAAGAGCACTGGAACAGATAAGTAAGAACAAATAGGCGTCCCTGACTTTCATCTGAACCACGGAAGTATGGACTGTGAGTTAACTGTAAGATGATGCTGAAGGGTGCAATGGTTTATCTGACGTATCTCTGTCTCTGCTGCTAGTTTATTTTCCTGTCTAGTGAGATCCGCGGCCTGTTGTAAAACACCCATTTTGCCCATGAGGTTATCTTGTGTCATTGTAGATGGCCGCTTTTGTCTCAGAAAGATCAGCTCAGGCAAGCCTACCGCTTCCTGTATGATACTTTCATCGGTTCTTTAATTACCAATCTTGTCACATATGAATTCATGATGTTTTTGTTGGTACTAGCAATACAGGATCTGAATCTTCAGCCGACAATACAAAGCAAGCCTTGATATGTCAGAGCAGAGTTTCAGCACATTACAGAGCAACGCCTGAAGGCCTGAACCTCGAGAATTCAGACGAGAGGGATACAATCGAAATTTTTCGAAGTGCAGAACTGCTTACTTATTTTCTGGGTTTTCTTCCCCTATATGAGCTAACTATTACAAATATTCCGGACAGCTATTTCCGCTATGGACTCTACTACACCTGAACCGATTCAGAGACCAATTCTAATCCAATACTGTAGCCTATCCGGCACCCGTGCACATCCTAACCGAACTTAATACAAAACTGAAAAACAAACAGAGTACGAGCACAGAACCAGCCTAACTTCAAACAGACTTCAGAAGGAAACTACAAGATTAAACAAACAGTTTTGTGTCTGGAAGCAAGATAATTATTCAGCCTGGCACTACTCTAGCTCCGATGTTATTCAGGAAAAAGGAAAAAAAAAAAAAAAAAAACGAGGCAAGGCAATGTCCTTGCTTCCGAAGCACTGGACCGACAGGGGGGGTATGCCCGGCTGGTGCTCGCGGAGATCTGGTCGGTTTCTTGTTTCTCGGCGCGATGCGAATGCGATGCGCTCACCAACCATCGCAACAACTCCAGATCATCACTGTGTCACGGACGTACCCAGGTACCCTCCTCGTCAGGCCTCGGTCGCCGGCATGCTTGGGCTCGCGTAGGCCCGAATGCCCCATCCGTCCAACGACCGAGGAGAGAGCAAAGCTATAAATGGCTTGTAGCGTTCGAAGCAGATCTGCCTGCTACTACTGCAAGAGTAAGAGAAAACGTGTTAGGATGGTTAATTACGACCTTTAATCTAAGGCGCATCTGCAGTAATAGGAACAGTGCTGGTATACAACAACAGCTACTAGTACTGCCACCCATGCTATTGCTGCTGTCTTGTCCCAAGGCGGCTCGTCTCTAGCAAAGCATAAACTTAATTAGGGCGGAGGCCCGTCGCTCGCAGCTTATCGCCGCCGCACGAAGCCGCATCCTGCGTCCGTCGCCAGGGCTCGCCGGCGGTGGTATCCACCGTTCCTTCGCCGTCGCCGGAGTCTGTCGTGCCGCCGCGCCATGGATCGAGGCCACAGCACCGCTGGCTGCCGCTCTTTGGATCAATGCGTGCTGACCTCCACCTCCTTCGCCGCTCAGATTGAGTATAGCGGCAGCGGTAAGAAACAGACGGGGAACGGAGCGAGAGAATGGACGGGAGAGAGGAGGATGGTCTTTGTTGTTCTGTAGATGTGCTGTAGTCTGGTCGGCTATGGCGCTACCGCGCTAGGCCATGTGTGTGAGCTGGTCCGTCCATTACCATTTACGACAAGTCCTAGGCTCCTAGTTAGGCCCTTTTAATTCCTTTTTTTCTTTTTCTTTTTCTTTTTAGTTTCTCTTTATTTTCTTTCCCTCTTAAAAGTTATTATTTCTATGTCAGTAATAACTAATCTGAATCAGCGGTGATATGGTTCAACATATATTTCGTTCTGTATGCGGGTGCTATCTATCTATGTCATTTATATCTAATCTGAATCCGTCGCATATCCAACTGGACTCTAATAAACCGAAGTTGTATTCATAGCTGGTCCTAATCCAAAAATATGCACGAGTTAGAATATAGTACGAACAGTATCCGTTGGAATTCGATCATTTGTACCCCTGCCTGGGATTCCCTGGCCTCCTCCCCGAACAAAGGCAGCAGCCCGTCAGCGAGTCAGAATTAACGCTGTGATGCACATCGATCGGCGCGTGACTAGTACGTGACACGGTAAACTCGACCGCCGAGCCGTCCGTCCGTCCGTCCGTCCTGCTAGATCATTTAACCAGACCGTACCGATCGAACGCGCGCCATCTCGATCGATGGATCTCTCTCTCTCTCTCTCTCTCTCTCTCTCTCTCTCGTACGTACGTGTTGGAGCGAGCCGAGTTGGGCGCGGCTAGCTAGGTAGCTAGCTAGCGTGCTGCCTCCATGATTCCATCCGGACGTACGTACGCGGAGCTCGGGAGGGATTGATGAGGCGGGGCCCGACGACGGAGGCGACCGGACCACCAGGCCGACGTACGGGACCATCGGCACGGCGCGGCCAGGACCACCGGGAGTTTGACAACAGATGGGCCGCACGGTCTGTATGCATGCATGCAGCAAGGCCAAAAGAGCGGAAACAAATTCTATACAACATGCTGTATTCTGCTGTCTATGCAGTCCCGTACGGATTGTTGTCACGTGTCCCACTGCTTTAATCTTCATGCAAATCCATCAATCTCCAAGCACTTTACTAATCCTTATCACTTAATTGTTTTTGTATGAAGATTAACGCAGTGGAACACATGACGCTAATCCGCACGGTACTGCACAGACCGCGGTATGCAGCACCGTTGCATATATATATATATTTTTTTTGAAAAGAGTGGCGAATGTGCGTCTGTGCGCGCGTCAGATCAGACGTAGGGACCATGTATGCGGCGCGATGCCCACCGATGGATGCAACAGTCACGCACCCATAGCGTAGCGCCACGGACGTTGGACAGGCCCAGTGGCCGAGCAACCCCCGGCCACATGGCCCTGGGCCCCCGCACTGCACGCGATTGCGTCCAACTAACGGCTCCGTCTGGTGATCGATCGATGCGTGCGGCCGCCCGGGGTCGGTCTCCGGCCATCTCGCAGGCTCGAAGAAGCGGCGGCCTGTGGATTGTGATCCCGCCGGCCAGGGGCCTCGTTGGAATCATCGTCAAATCGATCGTTCCGAGCTCATTAATTCGAAGCGATGTAGTGTGAGGGCGTACAACTGGGGTGGCATGGAGCTATATATGGATGCCACAGATACGTGCACGCACCGACGCACCATGCCATGGCCTTGATTGAATGGGCACTCAGACATGCATGTGCTGTGTGTGACAAGCGAGCGGTCCTAACCCACGAGCTATGTATGATATGGTCCTGTATGGTATAGGCAGGGATTCATTCGCCGTTTTATGAAAAATCGTGCGAAAATCCGATGATTTTCAAAAATCGCAAAAACAAGCCAAAAACCAGTTGAAAACCGTGTAGTTTCAAATAATAAAAAAAAATTAAAAAATAATCAAAATTCAACGATTTTCGTGGAAAATCGACAGACTAGGTGAAGTTTTTTGGCGGCCAGTTTTTGAAGCGACTTTCGTCGATTTTTGACGTAAATCGAGTGTTTTCCACTAATTTTCGATCGGTTTACGTCACGTAAATGTTTTATTCCGAATATTTTGATTTTTTTTTTAAAAATTTGTACCGGTTCATCAAACGATTTTAAAAAGCAAAATGTGTCGATACGGACGAAAATCACGAAAATAGAATGATTTTTGTCGAATTTTTGAACCTGGGTATACATGCACATGTCCTGAATCACATGCAGGAACCACCCCGCTGGAGGGTTGTAGATGCACCTATTCTGTTCACCAGAACTTGGATTACACTATTACAGTGAGCAAACATCAAAGCTGCATCAGGCAATAGCTAGCAAAGATACGATAGAACTACTACAGTCCTGAGCTGTGACTGTATCTCAACCTTATCTGACGCCCTGGAAGGATACATCGTGCATCCCATTTCCCATATTCCATCACCTCCGGTCCTTGATTTTATTACAACGCGCAAAAGAGACTATGGCCTCGTTTATTTTAGCTTCTGGACAGTTTTGGCTTTAAAAAAACGGATTATTTACCGAACTGAAGGATTCTGGATAGCTTCTTTTATAATCAAAAGGTGATTTCTATATAGAATCAGAATCTGGCTGAAACCTGATTCTTACTGATTCTCACCAACCGGCTACACTCCTAGCATCACATCGCCCTCTCTGGCGTCTGCGTTTGGTAGCCTCAGCCTCAGCGACACAGTCATGCACCAATCAGAGGGGAGGGGGGGGGAGCAAGGATCGCATGATCGCGAGTCCTTCTTTTCTATCATCCTTGTCGAATCTGTGATAAATTTATCAAAATATTTTTTTAATTACGAAAGACACAGCAGATAACACTTATCACGTACCACATTTATAGAGCTTGCTAGTTTTCTGAGCCTGTGACAGGTCGACCGACCGCGACAGCAATGATGAGTCTATCTCAGTGTTGCGCTCCCTTAGCTCAAAAGGAGCTCACATGCTTGGTTGGCCTCCTACCAAGTTCCCGATACTTAGTAGCAGCCCTATCGAGCTCTCCATGCTCGATCACTGCCCAAAAAACCACGGAGATCATGAGAGTGGCAAAAATGATATATATCATCTATTGTCGTGTGAGACTATTTTATAAATTTATAAAAATAATACTAAATTTATATATAAATTAAAAGTTTACGAAGCGACCCTGCGTCGCAAGGACGGGAGCCGCGCAAGCTCTAGGGATCCTTAGACCATGTCCAACCGTGTCCCTTCCTCTCCGCGAAGGGATTCCCATTCCCTTCAGCGCTCCAACGGATTCCCTTCAGCATTCCCTTCGTAAAAAGATTCTATCTCCCATTTCCTCTGAGAAGGGATTATCTTTCCTTTCCCTATACAATTCTCTTTAAAGAGAATCTGTTGGAGATAAGGGGAAATAAATGAAATGAGAATGGGAAAAGGGAATAGAGAAGTAAATGAAATGAAAGGAATATGGTTGGAGATGTTCTTACCCTTTATAGTACCCTGCCCCCTCGCAGCCTTGCTGATCGCTTTGTTTGTCCCTTTTGATCCCAGTAAAATGTACCCTGCGTGCTTAGCTTACCACTGCACACCCCACTACTAGTTACTAGCCCCCCTCTTTTTGTGATGTTTTTACCGCGACGTTAAAACGCGCGCGCACCCAACGTCAAGCGAAGCAACCGTCCTTTTTACCCCCGCGCGCGCGCCATCGGTGGCTGGCTCACTCGTTGAGTAAGCAAGCGAAGCGAAGCGCACCACACCACACCGTCGCGCAGGCGCGTCTGGAGCGGCAGCGGCAGCGGCTCAGCTCGCATCGCTGCGCAGAATCTCCTCGACAGCGCGCGTACGTACGCACAGGCACAGCCCGAGTATTTAATTCGGTTGGGCCACCCACCACCACCTCACCACCTCCATATCACCCGGCCGGTCTTATACTATAGCTCGCCTCACGCGCCGCGCCTACCCGCCCGACACCTTCCTCCGCTTCTCAGTCTGCATCCCCACTCCTAGTACGTACGTGACGCTTTCGCGCTCGCGGGAGCGCAGCTGCGTTGCCAAATGAGCCGCGCGCAGTCGGGCGGGGCCGGGGGCAGCGCGGCGAAGCTCAAGGCGTCGCCGCGGGCGCTCTTCTCCTGCGGCATCTTCAGCACCTGCACGCACCCGGCGCTTAGCCCCACCGCCACTCCCAACAACAATGTGGTGGCGGGGAATGGTGTCAAGGGTGGATCGACCACGCCCTGCGCCGAGGCGTCCGCGTCGCCGGTGGTGGAGGCGACGCCGCCGCCTCCGCAGCGGCAGCAGCAGCCGCAGGCTCCCGTGCAGAGGAATGTCGGCCCGCCGTCGTCTTCCTCGTCCTCGTCATCCTCGGCGTCGCAGAGTTTCACGCAGTGGAGGCTGCCGGTGCACCACCCGCCGCAGGCGTCGGCGTCGGCGGGGGGAGGAGGAGGAGGAGGAGCAGGGGACGCGCTGGTGAGCGCGGAGGAGAAATTCGCGGCGGGGGAGGTGGTGGCAGCGCTGCGGACAGTGGAGAGGGAGATGGAGGCCGCGGCGAGGGCGGTGCCGGCGGGGGTCGTGGCCGGGGTGGTCGCGGCGGTGCGGGAGCCGGCGACGGCGAGGCTGGCGGCGAAGGTTTTGCTTGTCGTGCTGCTGGAGGAGGGGAACAGAGAGACGGTGGTCGAGTTCGGCGCGGCATCCGCGGCCGTGGAGGCGGTGGCGGCGTCGGGGCCGGCGGGGGCGACGGCGGAGCGCGCGCTGGCAGCTCTCGAGCTGCTGTGCACGGCCGCAGGCGGCGCCGCGGCGGTGCGGAGGGAGCCATTGGCGGCGCCAGTGCTGGCGCGGGCCGTGGAGGGGATGGCCGGCCGCGGTCGGGAGTGCGCCATCGGCGTCCTGGCCGCCATCTATGGATCCGCGGGCGGCGATGACTGGGCGTCCTCTCCGCCGCCGCCGGAAGTCTTCAAGGCCGTTGTAGCAGCGATGCAGGGGGAATGCAGCGCGCGGGGGCGACGCAAGGGCGCTCAGCTGTTGCGCGCGCTGCAGGAGGGCGGCCACCTCGGGCTCGCGTGGGACGGCGTCGGCGAGCCCTGACACGCGGGCTCAAGCCGCCAGTCTCCAAAGCAGAGGCCTCACTCTCAGTGTGTTATTCTTTGGAGGCTTACAAGCGTGCCCCACCAGCAGTGACCGGACATGTGGGCAGTGGATTGGATTAAGTGGGCGGGCCGGGGCCGGGGCCGGGGCCGGGGCCGGGGGGTACTACAAGTGCGGGGCCGGGAGGTACTGCAAGTTCGGTTTAGCGATAATGAGACGGTGGTGGCCTGGTGGTTGATTTGTGTTGTCACCTTTGTGAGTTCTGATGATTTGTACGATCTATTACGTGAAATTTGCCCCACGCATGGCCCATCTTACCCCCCGCCTTTCCCCCCCAATTCTTCGCTGTTATATCGAGCATCAAAATTCATCTGCCCGATAAAATCCAGATCAGCAATCTGTTCGGCTCTTCTCCCATGTAATCTGCTTCCTGTAGAGCCCATTTCTCGTCTCCAACCCTCCTTGTTCAGTAGATGTGCAGTAGCGTTTAACTTGGGCCCTAACCGGACTAAACTTCGAGCCAAACACGTTACCGATCTTTTCTTGTGCTCAGGACTCGTTACGCAACTTACCGTCGAGTGGAGATCAGATCAGGCAATGCAAACAAACTTGGTATGTATATGTGCAAAAAAACGCAGTCCATGTCTTTCCAACTTCCCACTACGGAGCAATTGGGTCACCAAAGTTAGCAAAAACCAGAGCCATGTAACAAATGCACAGTAGACTGCAGAAGGCCTCTTTCTTCCACAGCAATACCATTCCCAATGCTTACCTTTCTGTCCAGACATACCACCAGTGCATCTGCATCTCCCTTAATTTAGCTGACAACTCGAGATAGCCGAGCTTCTCCTTTCCTGGAAAGGAGTTCGTTTGGTGGTAGCAGTGGCACTTGTTTTTCTGAACCTACCGTGAGAAGAGCCAATGCTGCCATGCTTTTGCCATCCTCACTTTGGCATCTGCTTTTCCATGCAAAGGCCCTGTGCTACATGGCTCCAGTTCTTCCGACTCTTCACTCTTTATTTCATCCTTGAGTTGACTTCGGCACCCGTCTGTCTGTCTGTCTGACTGACTCACTTCTCTGTAGACTGTAGTATGACGACTCTTTTCAGGAACCCCTGGCCCAATGGCGTTGCTGGCTTGCTGCCAATGGCACATCGTTTTCTCTTCTTCTTCTTTTTTCTTCCCTGTTGCACCACCAAATAAAGCGGCCTCCCTAGTCCCTACCCTTCCTGCTGTGCGTGAATCTTGCTGCCCTAATTGCCGACATTAATTTGGATTATGTTTCTAATGTACCAATCAAGATGCACATCAAAATGGTGCTGTTTCCAGAAAAAAAAAAGGTATAAACATAAGGCAGGGCGGAGGTGAGGGAGAAAGATCAAGGAGGATGGTTGGAATCGTAAAAATATGAAAAGTATATTTACCGGCAATGCGTAAATCATATGGAGGCAATACATGTGTTAGCTATGGTTGCATAAGCTAGCCAAGGGTATGGCCGCATGGGCCAAGGTGCAATGGTTGCATGGGCCAACTAAGGGCCTAGTTATATGGGGCAAAGCCATATGGACTGTGCGGATGGAGTGAATGTGGGTTTCCATATGATTTTAGAAGAGAAAAGGAGAGCCCAAGTCGTGAGAGAGAAGCATGGAAAGAGTTCGACTCGGTTTGAAATGAGTGAAAGAAGTAAGTCTTTTTGGCGGCGCAGGCCGAATTAAAAAGTCCATAATTTTCACGCTTGAGCTCGGATTTTGACATCCTTATACTTTCTTGAAAGCTTAGAAGATTATCTTCGTATCTTTCTATAGAAAGATCTTTCAATTTTGATTCATTCTATTTTTAATCTTGCTGACAAACTTCCTACTGGTTAGCCGAATTTAAGTTTTAAAGTTGTAATATCTTTCTATTTCTTAGATTCCAAGTTGTATACATTTAGAAGATGATTTTGAGCAGATTTATATGTGTTTTGGCCGTGCAATATACACCAATATAAGGTCTAGGGGCATACCCCATCATAGAGATTAGAGTTGATGTATTGAATAAAATATAGAAAATCGCCATGTTAGTTGGTAGCCAGGATTGAAGTGTGTGTTTAAGTTGAGTTGATTGTCATGAGTAGAGAGAGAGAGAGAGAGAGAGTTGATCGCACAAGTTGAAGACTCGTCGTTTTTATATTATGCGGAGAAAACTCTTGCAATTATATCTTTTTAGATTAATTTATAAATTATCATGTATGTATGGTACCGTAAAAAATCAAACATCTCAGGTATTAATTTGATCGTATCACTTGGCTTCAATTATTGCAACAGCAATACCTGTTCTTGTCAAATCTTCAGCCTCAGGGCATGCACATCGCACTGCATGCAAATGATTCTAGCTAGTTGTACATGACAGCATCACCCCGAAAGGATGTACGCAGTACGCGCGGAAGCTGATACCATTCATTCCTGAGCACAGCGCGACGCCAGTTTTCGAAAATTTCTTGCGGGCCGGCCTGACTGCTTGAGGGAGATGATTGACGCGGTCCATTGAAGTATTGGGCCTCCCCTGCACACTTTCAATTCAGGACTTAATTAGTAAGTGGGTGCCTGGTACGCTGCAACTCTATTTTTTCTAGAGAAAATTCCTTTTGCCATCCAAAGCTATTAGCCACCAAAAAAAAAAAAAACTTCTCTTTCCTTCTTTCAGTGCTATTAACCTACTTTTTTTTATCCCTTTCATGCATCCCCTTACCATGAGCTAGATGTTACTCCATCAATTGATAAATATAAGATCTATAGTTTAAATGATTTTATTTAGAAATTTAAGACCTGCATGTAGATTTAATAAGACTTTTCTACTATACCCCTATTTATTATTTCTCAACCATATACATTTATTTATTACCACCCACATAAAGCATTACCTCTCATCTTCTAAAACAATTAAGAGGGGTATGTAAGTCATTTTCTCTCATATCTTTCTTAATTTCACAATAACCTTAGGCCCAGTTCGTTTCAGCTTCTGGATTATGGATTCTGGATTATGAGAGAAGCTGCTTCTGATTATGGGAGAATCGGGTCGAGCCGGCTACAACTTTTAGGTTTCGGACCGAGCCGGCAAGAATCAGTGAGAATCAGGTTCCAGCCAGCTTCTGATTCTATATAGAAATCAGCTTCTGATTCTCAGAGAAGTTGTCCAGAATCCTCCCGTTCGGCAAATAATCCGCTTTTTTTTAAGCAGAAGCTGTCCAGAACAGGGCCTTAATCCTTGTGGAAAGTCAAAATACACCTTATATTTATCAACGAAGGGAGTAGGTTGGATAGAAAATGACCAAAATACCATTCTTCTTCCTCCTTTTCCCCTCCTCTTATCCTCTCCGTATTCTCTCCGGCCCTCGTTAGCGCCCACCCTACCATAGGCGCCACCTAAGGATGGCATCAAAATTTCTTCGATTATAGTAGCTAAATAGGTTCAAAATGAAATTAGTCCATTTCAAATGAGAAAAGTTAACGAGACTTGGCTTGACAGTGGCTCGTTAACTTGAATGTAAAATAAATATTTTAATTAATAAATAAAATAATTTTACGCCGAACTATGTCAATTTCGAAAGAAACTCGATGATAGATCAGTTAATCTTGATAGCTAGCCTGTTGGAAAACCACAGGTATTCGCACACGACAGAACACGATAACACACAAGCGACAAGAGAAATTTTGTGTTGCACAACTGTACTAACTTTTCTATATTTTCTTTCCTCTATTTAAAGGGCAAACGTATTACAAACTTAGAAATAACAAGAAAGGAAACTCAAATTCTGAAAAATCAGACTCTATCCCTATGATCCTAAGTTTCCTAACAAATATTAGACCTCTCTATCTATAAGCATGTAAGTTTCCTAACAAATAACCTTTCTATCTCTATGCACCTAAGTTTCCTAACAAATCACTCCCTAAACTTAGTGCTTATTGACTTCAACTAAGCCAATCTTCACGTGCAACTCCTAGAATTTGACATGCTCAAGTGACTTCGTTAGGATGCCCGCGAGTGGCCCATCAATATTAATGTACTCAACTTTAACCTTCCCTTCTTCGATGCACTCTTGAATTAATTGATATCTCATTTCAATGTGCTTGCTTCGATCATGAAAGACATGGTTCTTGCTGAGGGAGATTGCCGATTTATTGTCTACCTTGAGCATTATTGGACCAACGTTCTCTTTTTTCACGTCGGTGAGAAGTCATCCATATGCCTTGGCATGCCGTTGTCATTGTAGCGATGTACTCAGCTTCACACGAAGATAAGTCCACCACCTATTTATGTGATTGCCAACTGATGTGGCTTTACCCAAGAAAAAAATAGCACCCATGTAGTGCTTTTGCACGTATCAATGTCATCGGCCATGTCGGCGTCGCTGTAGCCGATCAGCCAAGGCTCGCCCTTCCGCCGAGTGTAGCGGCACCCGAACCGCCTTGTGCCAACGATGTAGCCCATTATGTGCTTGACCGTTGTAAGGTGCTCGGTTGTTGGGTTCTCTATGAACCGACTCACGTACCCTACCGAGTATGTGATGTCCGGACGCATGTGCATCGGTTGACAGCCGTGCTTCCCTTGGTTAACTTGAACCTCGGTTGAATGGGTTCTTGACACAGATTGCAGCCCACCATGCCGCTCTTCTCTAATATCTGTTGGGCGTATGCTTCTTGATGGAGGGTGATGAAGCCATCGCCTTGATGCACTTCAATGCTGAGGTAGAAGTTGAGTAATATGAGGTCACTCATCTTGAAGAGAGACTTCATCTCCTCTTTGAACATGGTGATTTCTTGTGGATTTGAATAGGTGATGATGAGTTCATCGACATAGATCCCCACAAGCAACTGCGATGTGCCGCTACCGTGTGTGTACATGGCATGCTCCGACCGAATCCAAGGGACACCAAGCAAGTGTCCAACTTTGAGTACCATGCTCTAGGTGCTTGCCGTACATAGCCCATAGAATGCCTTCGATAGCTTGATACTTTCTTCTCTTGCCCTTTGGTGATGAAGCTAGGAGGTTGCTTAACGTAGACCTCCTCCTTGATGTCACCGTTGAGGAAGGCAGATTTTACATCCATGTGGTGCACCATCCACCCCTCATGCACGAAGAGAGTGACTAGGATGCGAACGTATTCAAGGCGCGCAACCGGTGTGAACACCTCCTCAAAATCCACTCCCTCATGTTGGACATACCTATTTTTTCCATGAGCCACACCTTGTGCTTGAGGATGGCTCCGATAGCATCCTTTTTATCTTGAACACCCACTTCAACCCTATCGGTCGACGATCGGATGGAAGATCAACAAGAAACCATGTTCGGTTTTCGTTGATCGAGATTATTTCTTTGAGCATTACTGTGCACCAATTATTATTCTCCTTGACCTACATGAAAGTAGGTTGCTCTTCTTCAAACAAGAGATATAACTCATTTATGTCGAGTTCTTGTGCGACGGTCATGTCGTAGATGTTTGCCATGGTTTGGAACCTCTGCAAACTGTTATCATCGGCGTCAAACAATGCCGAGGCGTTGGATGGAGGTGAGGCAAACTCGATTCTTGCCCTAATGTTGGGTGTGGAATTACCAGCGCCGGGTGCCATGGTGCATGCGTCGCGAGTCAATAGGTATGAATACCCATCCGTGTTCGAGCCAGTTGTTGAACCAGGTGAAATCGATGGCGAGGTTGCAGTCCCTGTATCCAGCATCGAGTCATTGTCCGAGATAGAGTTGTTGATAAATTGCTCACTGGTGCTCGACGTGTAGTCATGATCATCCTTGCTCCAACTCTACTTGGTGCCTTTGTCGAAGATGACGTCACGTGTCTGCCAATGGGATCATACGTGCAGTACGCCTTGGAGCCTTGCTCATAGCCAATGAAGACCATCGGCTTGTTTCAGTCGTCGAGCTTCTTCACGTTTGGTTTGACCACCTGACATGTACGATGCAACTGAAAGTGTGAAGAAAATGCATGTCCAGCTTGTGTTCGTGCCATACTTCGTACGACATCTTGCCCTCGACACTCTTCATTGACTAACAGTTGAGTATGTAGACGGCTGTCGTGACCGCTTCGCCGCAAAATTCTCTGGGCATCTCTTTTGCCTTGATTATGCTTTGCGCCATCCCGATTATTGTTTGATTCTGGAGTTCAACAACGCCATTTGTTGTGGGAATAGGCGGCGAGAGGTGCCACTTGGCTCTATGATCCATGCAATGCTCGCCAAATGCCACGGATGTGAATTTGCTACCTCGGTCGGTGCGAAGGGTGTGAAGCTCTCGCCTAGCTTCGAGCTCGGTTTTGGATTGGAACCGAATTATGGACTCTGGTGCTTCAGTCTTCAATGCAAGAAGCTTCACCCACATGTACCAGTTCCAGTCGTCGACGAGGAGGAGGAAGTAGTGCTTCCCTTCGGTGTTGCCGGTGTGATCAGACCACAAAGGTCTCCATGCACTAGCTCCAGAAGCTCCTTGGCATTGTACTTTGACTTCTGTGGGAAGGAGTTGCGGTGCTGCTTTTTGGCCAAACAACTATCATATATTTGATTCGGCCGATCAATCTGTGGTAGTTCATGTGCCATGTCACGACGTGCTAATGCCCGCAATGCGTCGAAGTTGAGGTGACCGAACCCTACATGCCAATGCCATGCTTTATCATTGAGACGTGCCGACAAACACATGGGTTGTGCAATGTCTAAGGCGAGGACATACAACCGGTTCTTGGCATGCTCAACCTTGGTGAAGAGTCACTACTATTGATCATGGAGCAAAAGTACACCCTCATTGTTAAAGATTCGACATCTGTTCTCATCAAGTTGAACGAGGCTAATGATGTTATTTTGGAGCTACGAGATGTAGTAGACATCGGTGAGGACACGATGCTCATTGTTCCGATAAGTGAACAACATGGTGCCTCGTCCTCGAATGTCGACCGTCGATGCATCACCGAACTTTACGGATTCGGTGACTCCCGTGCTTAACTATAACATCCCAAAATTTATTTTTCTTGGATTTATTGTGCATTTGCTATTTTTGAGGATTTTCTGGAATTTAGTTGGATTTATTTGAATTGAGCCTTTTGTTAAAAGTATTTAAAAGTTTGAAAAGTTTAGATAAAATGTGGTTGAAAATATTTTATTTGAGTTCCAAATGCCTAGAAATATTTTTCAGAATTTTTCAGGAACTGTTTAGGTATTTTTTGCTATTTATTTTGGCTTGTTTGACTTTTTTCCAGAAATGTTTTATTTTGGTTGAAAATGGTTTTGATGCAACAACATGCAAATTCAATATTGATGAGAGAAAGATAGGAATAAGTTTGGTGTAAGTACCTCTACTAAAACCATGCATGCAATTATAAGTTGTGTTGATGGGTATATTATTATTAACTTCCTTGGTTTTTTGTTTTATTTGGCAGACGACAAGATACAACTATCTTACTAGGCCTATTAAGTTCTTCCATTTGTTAGGAGAGTTAATTGTCAACACTTCCAAATCTAATGGTTCACTTGCTCTTGATCAGTTCACTATGAATGCTTTAATGGATAGCGATGACAATGACTTTATGAAGGAACTAGAGGGCTACGCACCGACAGCAAATGATGATAAAGATGACTCTGACACCATTCCACACAATAGTCCAAAAGACTTGGATGATACCGCTGACCCCTCTTCAAGTTCGGATAAGAAGCATAAGCATATGAAATCGCCTTCCAAGAAGCCAACCAAGGCAAGACGCAGTGGCAAAGTATCGAACGATGAGATGGCAGCTAGTATTAAGAGGCTTGCAGATTCTCTTACTTGTACTAACCCTGCTGCCTATATTCAACAAACATCACAATCAGACCCTAATGCTAACCTTTGGAAGCAGATAGAAGACCTCTATTCCATTTTCTTGAGTTTAAGTGTGCATAATAGGAATATCTTCATATCCTAATGGGATATGCTGCTTGTTTCTTCAGGGTGAAGATGTTGCTTTTGAGCCAGCTAATCTTCTCTGGCTTATCCAGAGGGATTTCCTTCGTAAGTTGCCTCTTCGATTGTTGTTACCATTTGCATGATTTCTGTAACAGTTCTCATTTTGTTTATACAAAAGTTCACATTGCCATATGAATCTAACCTAGTTATGATTTTTTGGATATATCGCACATTTTACTTGACTTTGATGGGGGGTTGTACTTTTGAAAATGCCTACCTTGTCCTTTCTTTCCGTTGAACACTTTGTGACATTATTATAAATATTTCTTATACTTACCATTTAATCTAATTAATGGGGGCAAGGGAAATTGCTTTGTACCTAGTTCCAACTCTTTTGCCATAATGGCTTGCTAAATCAATGGGCTTTTCAGTCAATTGAACCATTGTATCTTGATCCTGAGTACAGAACGGTGTATTGTTAGTCACTAACAGAAGACCAGTAGCTGTAAAGCCACTGAAATTTTCATACGAGGAATGCACATGTGGTGTTTCGGCCACAGTAGCCCCATTGCAGCTTACAGAAGGTAAAATGACAGAAGTTCCCAGATTGAGTTCCTCCTGACCGAAATCTTTTTCCACTGGCTAAATCCTAGCACTTCCATTATCCAGATCTTGACTTACTTTCTCACCACTATCATGTTGTGGTGAATTTGGATGAGCTTTGTTATTGTGTGGTTCTGCAATCATGGTTGTACCCTCTGCAATAATTAACTTAGGTAAGTGGCGTGTTTCAGATGTATTTGTCAGTAAAGCATCACTGCTTTTGTCAAAATGTGGAGCCACTATAGTTTGCATGGTCTTTTGCTGATCATGTATGCAAAACTATTTGAGAGAAGGTAACCTCACCTTTTTATTGGTAGAGTTAGCACATCATATTTTGGCTCCAATCCAAATAGTACCCAATAACTTTATCAAAGTTTGACAAATCTATTTGGCTCCAAACCAAACAACATGTAACAACAATACCAAAGTTTGGCAACTTATTTTGTCTCTAAACCATACACTCAAATTTTACCAAAATGTTGGTAATACCTAAGATTGGTAGTGCCAAAATTTGGTAAGGTTTCTATAATTCTATTGGCTACGAACCAAACAACCCCTTAATTCTCCAACTCCCAATGTATGTGGAACGCTAGGCCAATAGCCAATAGATCCCACATAGACACAGGTAGAAACAACAACAGACCCTCTGTCATGCTATAAGTCTCGTTAATAAACACCGTATGAATGAGATTTTATTATCAATTTACCAAATGTGCCGTAAGATTTTATTACCGCACATGCTGCTGGATCCTCTGACATGATAGTAAAAATATATGTATACCGATAGTAAAATTTATGTATATGGATAGTAAAATATGATTCATACGATGTTTATTGTCGAGACTTATATCAATATATTGCTCTCATCAGCAGTATACTACTAGTGAAAACCGTTTGTAAATCGGAGCTATCAATAAAAAGATATGACTAAATAAAAAAAATTCATGTACAAACAAGAAAACACATTTACTAGTCGAGTTGACCACGTAATGAGCTTAGTCAACTGGGGTAGTCCATTGCACTTATTAGTGGGATACTTGACTCGACCAAACTGGATTAATTGACTCGGGTGTACAATAAGCTATTACTGTGATCCCACCCACACCCCATGTCTAATCAAGCTGAGTCTGATCCATGCAGCAACCAGTGAAGATTCTGATTCCCTATATTTCCGAGAAGATTTGCACCCCACACCCCGCTCCAAACATTACTGTGAATTCCCCTCCAATCTCGTGTAGATATCGCTTGTGTAGTTGTATATGTAGTCATGTACCCAAACTAATCCATCATGTCGACACTCCAGTTTATGATATGTTTTGCTTTGATTTGGCATTTGGAATTCTGTTCCATGTCGTATGATTGTATAGTGTTGCTCTTTGCTCAGTTTCTATTATGAAACAGATCGATCGGCGTTGTGTGTATAGTCTGTATTATCAATTTTTCTCAAGGTATACGATTTGAGAAAAATTTAGACACGAAAAATGCTAGTTAGAATCGGACACACTAGTACAGAAAACCTTATTATAGACGGTTCACGAATATCATCACAGACAGTTTTGTGAACCGTTAGTGACAATGGGTTAGTAATGAAAGAGATCATCAGAGACGGTTTTTGACCTGTCTATGAAATACACACCACAGACGGTTAGAACCATCTGTGATAAGAGGTTATCACAGACGGTTCTAGCCAAGAACCGTCTGTGATATCATGTTATCATAGACGATTCTAGCTAAGAACCGTCTGTGACATTCATAAAACACACACTGGTTTAGCACTACATAATATATACACATCGTTTAGATCTCCATAGTGATTTACTCCAAATTTACTCATTTCAGAACATGCATACCCCTAATACATACGGTTGTCACTCACACTCACAATTCCATA
This sequence comes from Rhipidocladum racemiflorum, assembly GCA_036346355.1. Lineage (NCBI taxonomy): Eukaryota > Viridiplantae > Streptophyta > Magnoliopsida > Poales > Poaceae > Rhipidocladum > Rhipidocladum racemiflorum. The sequence continues at coordinate 2,707,549 of CM070578.1, forward strand.
CATAACACTAATTACCATAAAAATCTAATATCATCTCCATCAACATAAAAACAAAGATCAATTGATATAAAGCATAACAACTGGCAGTGGCAGAAACAGAAATAGGCATCTCCTTGTCAATCACAAGATACAAAAGCTTCGTGCCGATTCATTTACACTTTAACTACTCAGGATACATAACTCAAGCAAGCACATACGAGGGAGGAGTGGAAGTCGGTTACTTAGCTTATGGAAGAGCTGTAGCCGAGGAAGTGGTGGTTGGTGTGAGGGTCAGCCACTAAGCCCCAACTCATGTGGCGCTACAAATGTGGTGGCAACCCTCGGTGAAGTCGCCTGATCTGCACAGGCGAAAAAGAGGGGGATTAGCAACAGCTGAGCAAGGGAGAAAGAGGAGGAAAGGAAGAGAATAAAGGGGGAGGGGGAGAATTTCTTAGCTCGGCGAGGAAGAGGCACGGGCGCTCGAAGCAGGTGGCTGAACCACCGGTGTAAGGGGAAATGGCCAGATCCGGTGGGGGATTTTGAGATCCTACATGGATCAACCAGATCAAGTGAAGAGGGTCGAGAAGTGAGGCGCTGACGTTGGGGGAGCCGGAGAGGATGCTAGGGTCGAAGGGCTAGGGTTTGGGGGAGGCGAAACACGCTAACTACTAAGGTCTGTGCGAGGAATCTCAGTATGTTTATATAGGTCTCATTCGTATCGCAGACGGTTTTGAAATAAAACCGTTTGTGATATCCACAGCAGTAATCATAGACGGTTTTATAATAAAATCGTCTGTGATACTGCTGTATATCATAGACAGTTTCTAAATAGAACCGTTTGCGATGTTGTCACTGACGGTTGCACTACAGAACCGTCTGTGATATTAATCACCACAGACGGTTTGTCAAAACCGTCTGTAATGAGACGTCTAATATAAACTTTTGTGTAGTAATGACACGAGTGTCGAAGTCCAATCCTGATTTGAGGTGTACGATTCGGTAAATTTTTTCACACGGATGTGCGATTAACATTGTATAAGAGAGTTGCTCTGCATGAGGTCTTTTTTCATCTTGCAACATCCGATCGAGGACTCAAATTTCATGAGGAAAAATCACTTATTTACAGTATCACATCACACCATATTGTATATGTCATATGCATTTAGTCCTAGATGACTAGTCTTAGTGTTGTTGGCCAAGTATATACTGGCAGTCCTCTAGATATGGACCGTATGGTCAAGCGGCATTGTGGAGTAAACGAGGTCACAGCAAAAAAAAAAAAAAAAAGTAGAACGCATACTGAAATCAACTCGAAAGTCCAAACCATCAATTCAATCTCGAATTGATGGCGCACTTTCCTTGCTTTTTCAAAGTGTCCAAGGTTCGGTTTTACTGCAGGTTAAGAAGAATTATTGAAGGGATCCAGCTATCAACAGAGATAATACTAGTTTTTAGGTTCCTAGCTTTCCATTTCTACGCAAGTGTTGAGTGGAATAGAGAATCTTATTGCAAATCACTTCGCCCAAGTTCTCAAGGGGACACTCTGATGACAAAGATCCTCCGCGATCATCTCCGAACAAATCAAAACCACGGAACAGTACTTAATATAAATTTTTTCCTCCTTCTCTTTTAGTGATAGGGTTCGGGTCACATGGTGCTGATTATATAAACTAATGAAGGGCGCCCATGCCATTATACAGACTAAACAAAAATTAAAATAAAAAAATGAGGCAACCTGCAGTTTTTTGTTTTAGTAAAAGGGATATTGGGCGTGTAAGGAGAGATCGAGATCTCTCCTTTCCCTTTAAGAGGCCTCTTTGCATCATCCAACTTCTCCTTGCTCTCTTTCTTGCTCCCATTTCTTGGTCTTCTTCCAGGTCTGATCTTTTAATTGGTAGCTGCGGATCCATCAGTGCAATCAACTTTGGAGACAGCATGGAATGGGGCAGGGGGAGGTCGTCTGGCCCCAGGAAGGACGAGAGAGCCGGCGGCAGCAGATCCGACAAGCCAAGGCAGCCGCAGCGTAGCGCAATTGGAGAAGATGAGGATACAAAGTGAGATGGCCGAGTACATGCACCAGCCACCTCCGATCCACAGAACCACTGATGGCCTGATCAACTCGGTAATTAATTGCACGTTTATGCATTTGCGTTCTTTAATTTTACGATCTTTGGTTGCTCATGTATACGCAAATTTAGGTGTAAAATTTCTGATTTGATGTGGTTTTGCAATTGATTGATCGAGCAGGAAGACGTACCGTCGTCTAACTCCCTGTCGTCGTCTCCATCCTCCTTCCGTGCTAATAATATCAACGTTTCATCGGCGCCCTACCCAAGCCATCCAAACCTTATGGTAAATGCGTTTTTTTAATATATAATTGCTCAATAAGTGTATCGAATACTAGCTAGTACCAGGAGAGACCGCTTAAAATTTGCCAAAATGTTGTCAAAATATTGTTGCTATTATCTTGGTATTTAGGTTAATTGCACTTCACCAATATATTAATAGCAAGGAAATATGCCTTTTTCGTGTTGATTATTCAGCAGATTAAATATATATATATATATATATATATAGTTCAATGGCAAAATAATGAGTAGCCCAGGATCGAGATAACAAAAGCTGGACAAAAAAATGATTTTATATTTTCCTTTTTGATCCCGGTGCTTTTAGTACTGCATCAAGAATGCACATGATAGATTATATTTTTGGGATTGTTAATTTATATATGAAGCCAACGAAGAACAAGAGTACTAGTCTCATTGCAGCCAACGAGATTTTATTCCCCCATGCACGTCATGGCCTTATATTAGCCTCCATATCTTATGGCCGGTACCACCAAACTTGCTATGCACTGTAACGTAGATGGCATATGGAGGGAGAGGAGACATAAGATACGGCGAGTACTTCCAATCGACTCCCATCACCAGGTATGTATAAACGAGTGCACATATGGATCATTTTTGTGTATATATACCTGCATTAGCTTATTGTCAAAGTAGATCTGAACAATATCGATCTTAGTAATTAACATGTGAGTGCACATTCCATCCTGCAGGTCGTTGCCTAATTCTCATGGAGCAGAGCATTACCCAGCTGATGCGAACGGCGACTCCACATTGCCTCTCTTCGAACTCGAGGTACGTACACACATCTGAAGTGCATGCATGCTTAAAATTTCAGTGTGTTGATATGTAATTGTAGGAATCCATTTGTTTGAAGAGACTTCACGACCTAAACCAAATGGAATGCTCGTCGACGAACCCAGATGATCCACAAGACGTGGACCTTGAGCTCAAGCTATGATCCTAAACATGCATGTCCTTCTACATACATATACACATCCACATATATACATGCATATGTGTATGTATATACATACATATACACATCCACATACATGCATATGTGTATGTATATGTGTGTCTATATATATATATATATATATAATCTTGTGTGTTGTGCATGCATGGATTAAAGAAAATGATACGACGCACATGCGTATTTCTTTATGACATTTACGGTGTGTAATCCAGTTACAAAACTGAGATCCAGAATTTGGTGATGCAGGCTAGCTAGTTAATTTGTACAATTGTGTAAACTTGGGAGAATAAAATCAATTCTTCTCGATCACGGGGATCGATCGATCGATGTTCCATGCAACATTTGCTGAGTTCAGAAAAGAATGTTGCGATCGAGTGTGTACATATACGTGGACATGCACTGCGTCTGATGCAGAATCAGAAGGACGTAGCACATACTAGGCGTCTAGCTAGAATTATAAATTAATCCTCCTCTTGTACTTAATTTGGTGCACCATGCATGTTCGGCGTCACATACTCTCATTAATTTGTTGATAATCATGCACGGATCGATGCTCACTCTCAAGTCTCAACTATGGGACTAGTTTTCGCAAAAGAAGAAAAAACTATGGGTTTAATGTGCCTGCAGCTAGCTTGAATGATAATGGTGAGGATATATATCTTCATGTGCTCCGAAGACTTTGGATTAATTACGAGGTATCTTATCTTCTGGTAAGTCCCCTATACACTAATATACAGAATAGCTAGTAATCATTCATTGAAGAATACCTAGATATTGTATCAGAACAACTATTTTTGTTGTGTTTCCGAGAGATCGAAATATGTTCCTATGAAATTTACAGTCTACTAATGCAACAGTCTGGTTCCTCTTTATATATTTTACAGGGAGGATCGATCGGGATATTGAAGAGGTCATCTATACCCTCGGCCGGTATAATTCTGTCATCTGATGCACTCAAGTTTCCCATGCATGGTTGTCATTTTATAATATATATACTAGCTGCATCCATCTAGTACTTTTTCTTCCAAATATAATCCATCTAGCACTTTATGTGTTAAACTTTAAAAACTTTAACTATTAATATTTTTAAAAATATTTAAATTGGATACATAAAAATCATAAATGTAGATTTGTCTTGAAAAATGCTTTCATAATATTATAATTTTATTGGATTTTATAAGTATATTATAATATAAATTAGTAAAAGATGTATTTTAAAAACCGTATTGATATTCAAAATGATAACTATTTGTAATAAGAGGGAGTATAACCGTAGCATGGATGTGATTCTACGAAGGAGAGAGCATAATCACTTTAAAAGTTTTCGTTGAAAGAGCGCTTTAAGTTGTTACAGATGCTGTGCATGGTTTAATTTTATCAGCGCATGTATCTTGAGAACGTATAGTACCGTACGTGAAGTAGTGCATGCTAGCGTGCTATGTGAGATAGAACACATGTATTTTTGATGTGCATTATCAATAGAAAATAACTCATCTATATAAAAAAAATAAGACACCAGCTCATTCATTTTAAGAACAAGAAAATCCAATAATAATGCTAAAAAATTCTAGAAATTATTACATTAATCGAAAGAAAAGTAGAAGAATTTCCACCACTTATTTCGGTGTGATCAGATTATAACAATGCAGATTAATCATGTATAGATATATATTAGAGTTATATAACAAATACAATTGTATTTCAATTATAAAAAGTATAGTTGTAAATAAAAAGAATTGTATCATGGTATCTAGCCGCATAGTTGCATGGATAAATATGCTAGTTATATACAAAGATACTCGTGTTGTAATTTAGAGTTTGCAAGATGTCAATCACTCCATCCATCACTGTACTATATATAAGATATGATATCAGTAAGTAGCATTTATGCCTTAGTATCATCATTTTTTGTTCGGAAATGCTTGTGATCAGATATCAGATATTTTTTTGTTGCAACTATAGTTACATTTTGTTGCATATATTTGTAAATAAATGTTGCAAATCTATAATAAATTTATTACATTTTGTTGCAAACGGTGATTACAAATATTATACTCATTGTAAAAAATATTGCGACGATACGTTTGATGGGGCTTCCCATCGGACGTTCAAACCCTAGTCCTTCCTTTTTTTGTTTATCCGGTGAACAAATAATTATTGTAACTTAATTAGTGAGTAATAACGATTGACAAAACACCAATGCCCTTTCTGTTTTCAGAAGAAAAAAAAAAAGAATAAATAGATCACGGTCATCGTGATCTAATATACTAATCAATATTATACAGATGGATAATCATACATCAAAGATATAGTATGCCTGCCCTTTGTTGTGCATGCATGATCGATAGCTGGCTAGCGATGAAAGGCAGTATAATATTATTGCTTAATGATACGCAGAAGTACACCATATCGCCATCTCAATCTTCCATCGTATCTGTATGCAGGAAGAAAATCCAACACGTACATGATGACACATTGACACGAAGCTCGATCTGTGCGCTGGCTGTGTAAACCTGAGGAGCGGTCGATCAGCTAGCTTAATTTGCGACCTCCGAGAATCTCGAATTAATGGTGGTTTTATAGTAGTTAACGATATCATCTTCTAACCATCACATGCATATGTCCGGCTGTTTATTATATTTGAGATTTGCAAGCGAAATTGCTCTAAACGCCGTGCTTGGATCTCATGCCGCAACGGCCAAAAGAGGCCTTTAATTCTAAGTTTCTAGCACCAACATGCATATGTGTTTACACGTCCTTAAAAATTACAATGTCGACCATATATTTTGCAAATGCCCGGCCGGCGTCGAACCACCATGCATGCACAGTAGCGAAGCCAGGAATAAAATAGAGGGTAGTCTCGAAGAGTTGAGCTAAACTAAAATAAACATATTAAATATCGATTCAAGTGTTACTAATAATACATTATTATTTGATAAATACTTATACACACTACAGAAAAAACCACTAAACTCGACAACCAAAACCATCCACCCTAAAGATAAAACCGTCCACCATAGATAGGCTCGACAACCGGCCGTCCACCCTAAGCTGCCGAAAGTAAGTGGTCGACCATAATATTAAATTCGACAGGGTTGTTGTCCAGCCTATTAAGGTCGACGGCCAAATATAGGCCGTCTACCATAATAACCTTAGGGTGGACGGGCACTGGCAACTGTCCACTCTATGTCAGAGTGGACGGGCACGTGCAAAAAGCCGTCGACCCTAATCATTATGGTGGACGGGCACGTGCAAAGAAGCCGTCGACCCATTAGGGTGGACGGCCACGTGGAAAAAGGCCGTCCACCCTAATTAATCAGCGCTAAAAAAAACAATTCGACTGGGGCAGCATTCAGTCACAGTTCATATCCACAATCCTACTCATACACATACAATCACAATTCATCACAGTTTACATTCACTCATCACAGTTTACATTCACTCATCACTCATCACAGTTTACATTCACACTCACAATTACAGTCACAATTCATATCTAAACAATCACAAATTCATCACAATCACAATTCATATCTAAACAATCACAAATTCATATCTAAACAATCACAATTCATCACTCATCGCTAAAAAAATAACAGTAACACATCACAGTTTACATTCACACTCACAATTACAGTCACAATTCATATCCATACAATCACAAATTACGAACTCATCACAATTCATATTCATATACATTCACAACTTACATACTCATCACAATTCATACTCCCTCCAGTTTGGTAATATCTGTCGTTTTGGACATCGACACGGTCCTCAAAACACAACTTTGATCGCTAATTTTTATTATAATATATTTATAAAACCCAATAAAATTATAATATTATGAAAGTACTTCTTGAGACAAGTCTACACATATAATTTTCATTTATCCAATTTAAATATTTAAAAATATATCGATAGTCAAAGTTTTAGAAGTTTGACCATCACTATGTCCAAAACGACAGATATTATCAAACCGGAGGGAGTATATCCATACACATTCATAAATCACATCCACAAATCAACATATAATTTACATTCAACAAAAGTTTGATATAGAGGTTGCCAACAAAAATTCAACGTATATGACTTGTCCACCCTAGTGCCAGCTTATGGTCGACGGCCCACAGCCGGAGCGGCGGCGGCGAGAAAACGGCGTCCGGATTTACCGAGGCTAGCAGGAAATGGGGATGGAGATGTCCAGGTCGGGCTCGGGGAGAGGTAATGCCAAAGTTTATGGTCGACGACCCACAAATGCCGTCCACCCTAATTCTTTATGGTCGACGGCCCACAAATGCCGTCCACCCTAATTCCATTTATGGTCGACGGCCCAACATATGCCGTCCACCCTAGTGCAAGCTTATGGTCGACGGCCACGTAGGCCGTCCACCCTATATTACTGTGGACTGCTTATCTGTAGGCTGTCGACCCTAATGCACAAAGCAGTTTCCCGCACTTTTTTCGCGGTTAGGGTAGACGGCCATTCTTGGGGCTGTCGAGCTTAATATAATTATGGTCGACGGGCTATTTTGGCTATCTACCATATATTTGGCCGTGGACAATAAGTGCTTTTCCTGTAGTGACAACATTCACTTGTCAAACATTTTTAAATATATAAACAAGTTAACACCAATCAATCAAACAAATCTGTTATTATCTCTATTCAACATATTTATATAGTTGTAATTGACAAACAAAATCATAAATCAGAAGAAATGCTCGCATTATCTATTTGTTGTTTTGGTCAGCCCACTTAGTCGGTCAAGCACGATAAGCTATCTTCCCTGACCGTCGCCACACGCTCGTGCCCTCATTGGCTTCTCGCGGCATCTGCTCTCCGCGACGTGCGTCAAGCACCCTTGACTCGATGGGCTGCCATGTCCTTGTGAAGGAGGGACATTGAACCGTGCCCTTTTTCTCTTGCTCTATGGTCTTTGCGTGTCTAGGATTCGAGTCTGGTTATGCAAGTAGCAAGCAAACTCACCAATTGTCAAATTAAGCCTCCAATAAACTGTGGCCTACCAAGCCACATGGTACATAAAGCAACTTATCCACGTAGCAAAGCTTCTACTTCCTTATGCCATGTCCGAGCGCGTGTGCATTCGCTATCACTATGCTAAAAATTAGAGAAGATTTATAATGTATTATACTGGTAATATATAATAGGTAGTAGAAATCAAATCAAACCATTGATTTGTCGAGGAAATTCTACTACTCTACTACAGGAAAAAGTATACATAAATAGTAGCTAATTTGATTCATTAGATGGAAACATAAACAATCTATATTGAATTTAGTGTATCCGATTTAAAAAGTACTTAATATCTAACGGCTGGAAGGGGGCGCCAACCTATTGGAGCCCCCCCTGCTGGCTACGCCCCTGTGCATGCATGCCATGTTCGATGCCAACATGCCATGCACGCGGCAAGCAAGTACGTTGCACCTGCTGCTTAGAGCAAGTACAGTATCAAAATTCACTACTTACTTTATTTCTCATCTATATCATCTAGAGTGACATAAGCTGTCTCTCGATGCTGTGCAATAATTATCTCTTCTCTCTTGTACACGGTACATAACTAATCTATGTTGTTTTTTTTGTACCATGCTAGCTTTTGCATAAGCGTCGGCTCTCTTCTCTCTCCACTTTTCTCACTTTTTTATATAGGACAAAGCTGATATGTACAGGGTTACAGGCTAAGAGTAAACTAAGATAATTTTATTGTGCATACCCTTATAGCAACTTACAAAGGGTCTTATTCCTAGCTAGTCCTAAACGGCGTAGTTTTCTTTTCCTGGGGTGTACTTGTGGTGCCATCGATCTCTCTGCGCGTGCATCTTCAGAGGCGAGCTGCTGCCGTTTAAGCTGAAGTTGTTACTTGTTACTCTTGTATAGGGGTTTACATATATAACTAGTTTGGCGCAGTTCTTTTGTTGTCCTATAATTAAGCATGGATGATATCGATCGGAAATCTAAATACTATCTTGCGACAGCGCGTTATATTTACTTGATAGTTAATTAAGAGGAATTGAAGTGGATCATCATAGAAATATCTATATTAGACGTTTCATTATAGACAATTTGTAAAAACCGTATGTGTTAAAGATAATCACGTACGGTTTTCAATCACGATCGTCTAAGCTACTGAAAATAGTAAAACTGTATATGCTAAGTTGATATCACGAACGGTTCGTGGTTAGAACTGTCTGTGATATTAGCTTATCACAGAAGATTCTATCCATGAACCGTCTCTGTATCTCCTCTTAGACTATAAGTAGTTTCCGCTTTCCCAGCGTTCTCGCCCTCTCGGATTTTCCCTCGCCCTCTTGGCTACTCCCTCGACCTCTTCGTTTCCTCGCCCTCCTCCCGTCTCGGCTCGCCCCACTCCGGCCGCCCTCCTCCTGTCTCTACTTCCTCGCTTGGTCACTCATATCCTCTCCAATAGACCAATATCTCCCCCATGCAAATGGAAGGTAATCTAGGGTTTGTTCTATTTATTGTTACGTAAGGTAATCTAAGGTTTGTTTCAATATTTGTTGTTGTTACTACTTATGTTGTTATTGAAGGAATTTAGGGCTAATTCCATTTGCCATTGTTACTGCTGTGTTGTTTATGCAAGGTAATCTAGGCACATGTTTGATGAAGGGTGTAAGCTCCGAATTGTGAAGTCCTACTATGGATTCTCACATGTTTGATGAAGGATGTAAGCTCTAATCTCTTTTGCTGTTTGTTTAGTAGTCGTTACCAGTAGTCATTACCTTTGTAAACTTACTTTGTATACCGGATAGAAGGAGGTAGAATTATTTGGAGCGTGTCAAATTGTGCTATGTGGATTAGTGCATATTTTGCATATGTGTTAGTTTGCTGATTTTTCCATATCAAACTTAGGGATGTAATTGTTTTGAGATAATAAGATTGAGCTGATGCATATTTAATACTCCCCTTAATGTTTTTACTTATGTTTAGTGAAATTAACTTCTATATATCTTTGTACAGCCAATATTCAATAAGTATTAATCTGTCTACTTGATCAATCTCATTGTATGTGTTCAACATTGTTTATGCAATGAAGTACAGATGTACTCATAATCCAGGAAAATTGTGCTTTCTAAATGTAATATTGTCTTGTGTATGGAAAGTTTATATCAGTTTTGCACACATCTAGTTCTAGTCTCTGTTACTCGTTTGTTGTTCCTACTTCAAGTCATTAGTACTTTGTGACCTAGTGCCTTTGCTCCACAAATTCGGGTATAGTATTTATTATGTCATAATGTTGTTATTAGAGGGTCTTTGTATACATTTTTTTATTTATTTGAGTTAATATGTTTATACACATTCATGTAGGATCCTGTACTCCCTAAATATGGTTTTATGGTTCTATCCCTCCCTCCTAAGATCTCTTTCCTTTAGACCCTTCCTCACGCATCTTTGATGTCAATATGAAAAGTGAAGAAAGCTAATTTAAGTATATCCTTGCATCTGTGAGAGTAAATATTGATAGATTCTAAGGGGGGGAAATCCAATTTCATCCACAGTTCATCCTGAGAGTTGACATGTTCTAATTTATCTTTTCACTTCATCATCTCATCACCGAATGAGAATACCATAAGTAATATATTTTCACTTCGGTTTTGTGTAGAAGCATAATTATTTTGATGATTCTCTATTTCATGAAATATGGAGTTGATTAAGTCATCGTATACCCGATAACTTAATCAACTCTATATTTGATGGAGTCCAAGTTTGTTTCAGCTTCTAAATTATAGATTCTAGATTATGGGAGAAGCTGCTTTTGATTATGGGAGAATCGGGTTGAGTAGGCTGCGACTTCTAGGTTCCGAACTGGGCCAGTGAGAATCAGCAAGAATCAACGAGAATAAGGATTCAGTCAGATTTTGATTCTATATAAAAATCAGCTTCTGATTCTAAGAAAAGCTGCTTAGAATCCTCCCGTTCGGTAAATAATCCAATTTTTTTTAAAGCAGAAGCTGTGCAGAAGCTGAAATGAACGAGGCCGGAATAGAGAACCATTGAAATAATCATATTTCTACATAATACCAGAGTGAAAATAGGATACCTATGGTATTCTCATTCGGGATAGAGCATGGAGTGGATGAATAAATCAGAGGATGACAACTTTTAGGACGAATTGTGGATGGATTGGAATTTGCCTTGGAATCCATCAACATTTGCCCTCACAGATGCTTAGAGATATATATAGCTATTACAGATGTCATCTGTAATAGTCATTCTAATTGCTAATTCTGCCTGTGAACACTGGACTTAATGTATTTACAAATTTGCTTAAAAGTTGGATATGGAAATAAAATCAAGTACTACATAACTACATATAAGACGGCAATGATAATATAACAATATCACCTCTTACATACTGTAGGATCGATATAGATTAATATAGCAATCAGAAAGGGGGTAAATAATTGCATGGAAGCTAAAACAAATTTTTATTGATTCTCAAAACACCCCTAAACAAATTATAAAAGATTATTTCGGTTTTAGCAAAAATAGATTAACATATGTTCACTAAAATATTAATTTTTGAAGATTCAGCCGTCGGATTAAGGTGAAATTGGAACTGTAGAAACTAGATTCAATTTTAAAACTAACCCAATAAGAATCAGCTCAATCGGATATACGGATCGAAAGTTATGACCTTCACAAGTTAACTGTATCAGATAATGAAGGAAATCAATCTAACCCTAATTACAAAATTAACCAAGATCTATGAGGAATTGAGTAATCAAACTTTTTAGATCAATAACTTGATGCCCTAGAAAGATTTTGATTAGATCAAATCAAAATTATCACGATAAAATAATAAATCAATCGATAAACAAAACATGCATGCAAACAAAGAAGCAGATTACCAACACAAATTACTGCAGCAAGCATGTACTGCAGTGCATGATTACTGTAGCATGGTGGGATACTGTAGCTTTGAAATTACTGCAGCATGGTGGCCACTGTAGCCCCGAGAATTCCTTTGCTTGCTTCTAACGCTCGATGCAGCCGCCGCCTTCTGATTTCTTTCTTTTCCTTTTCACGCGCAGCTACAACGCACACGCAGGAGAGCTCTGCCTTTCTTTTCTTTTCTTTTTTGTGCGGCTCATAAAAAAACTCGACAACCAACTCGGCCGCCCAAAATATATTGATTTTTCTGTTTGTGCAGCTTACAAAAAACAGGAGATACCCCCTCCTACTTATACTAAACAAAACCTTAATGAGTTGTATTCAAATATATGATATGTATATATATCCACTAGCCCAATTATATACGCACATCCCGAAACTTATATTTGCATACGTACGGCCCACCTGCCGCTACTACATGACTCACTAGCCTTCACGTGCACTGTTCTCTAGTCCAAATATCTTGCATGATATCCTTGATCACTAGGACCTCGATTTCTCCCTAAACCTAGTTCCGAACCTCCTTGAACTTAGTTCCGGTCCTGTCACCGACCACGTTCGATCTCAAACAACACCTACACATGATTAAACATGAAACCGTGTATGAATACAAGTCCACGACTTGACTCAACGTTAGTCCATGCAACCACTCACACGAGCGCATTGCATCAAACAAAACCATTACCATGCTATCATAAGTATATCAAATAATCATATGAAACAACGCATGCCATGAGAACAACCACTTTGCAATACCAAATTCATCACCAAGCCAATTTTTCAGCACATGATTTCACACATACTTTACTCACTTATTCACCGATTCAAATGTAAATTGAAGATCCTCGCAAAAAAAAAAAGGAAAGTAAATTGAAGATGCATGATGTAACATTTTTTAAAAAAAAAATATCATGAGGATGCATGCAAGTTGTAGCTAATATAAGCAGATTAGGGGCGAATGGCTCTGTACCATCATAAAGACCATATGGGTTGGAAAATACCGTTAATTAATATGTCATGACATGTAGTCTCAGGGTTCGTTTGGTAACCTCACATGCGATGATATTTTCCAATTTATACATCTTTGCAACGATGCCAAGCTAATTTATTTTCTCATCAAATTATACACACACACACACACGATGGTCCAAACAATCAACCCCAAATTCTCAAAAAAGAAAGAAAAAACATAAAACTCTAATATGTGGGACACTTTTCTGAAGTGCAAAATTTTAATTGACATGTCAGTAGCATCCATAGCAATAAATAAATTAAAGATTATTGTATCTATCTAATTACATGCAATAAGCTTATCCTATATATTAATATCTTCCCGCGATTATAATCCTACCATTTATTATACATTGCAGTATCCAACTTGATCTCCACGATTAAGTAACCAACATTTATAGGCATTTATTACACTATTCAATTTTCATATCTTTGGCTATGCTGAATAAATGTGTATCCTAGTATAATCTTGTATATATATTTATCAACTATCAGGGACGAGTATTATTTATCACAAAGATCTGAGAAGATCTCCATGCAAATCAAAACCAGGGGAACTGAAAATTCTATATTCATTTTATTTTGATGTTAGGGTTTGGGTGACATGAATGGTGCCATTATATATATAGCTGCACCAGGGAGAAAATATTGAGGCAGTTTCCTTTCAACAGATTGGATAGGTGTGTACTAATAGATTTCCTTCTTTCTTTCAGTGCCTAGCTACTTTGCATCATCCATGTCAACTTCTTTCTTAATTTCTTCTCTGTCAGTTGTTCTCAGTAGGCATCCATGGATGGAAGGAACTCCAGCAACAGCAATAAAGGGGGCGAAGGAGGGTCCTCTAGATCTAGGACGGGCAAAAGAACCACCAACAGCGACCCAAACAAGCCGAGGCAACAAAAGCGAGGGCTCGGAATTGCGGAGCTAGAGAGGATTAGGGTACAAAGTGAAATAAATCAGCAGTACATAAAAAACTCTCTTAGCCTGCAGCCACCTCCGTTCCCTGCTGGAGATGGTGCCCTTAGCTTGGTAAAGCACGCTTGTCTGATCCTTTTTTATGTTCCGTAACTGAGTCTATATATATCACCATATATATATACATATGTGTGTGTGTGTTTATCTTTCCTAATTTGATGTTCTTCTTGAATGGATCTATCGAGCAGGATGACGCTGGAATGTCGTCGAACACACTGCCGGCATCGTTTTTACCTTCTTCCCATGTCAACATTAGTGCTCCACCGCCATACCCCTACGCCTACCCATACCCATATCCCTACCCGATCCATCCAAATTATGCGGTATGTGAATCTTTCTTGTTAAGGATTTGATAAACATTATCCGGATGTTTTTATTGCTGGAATCACCAAAATCTAAGATCATCGGATCATTGTTGAGATTCGGGAGTATCGATTACATCCGATCCTATGATTTGATCTAACGGCCCGGTGATATTCGGGTGATGCATCCAACGATCCAAAATTTAGATGTTAGCTAAAACAAAACATCCGGATAATACTTATACACTCCTTGTTAATAGTTGTTCAAAACTACAATATTCTTGTTACCAATTTTTCCCCCTCGAATGTTTGTCTGTTCCGAGATTATCCAAAATTTTCTAGTATAGCAAGGATAATATATATACTCTCAAGTCAACTAGAAGAGCAATTGTACTAGTGCAGCAAGAGAATGTTTCTCCCATACACCTGATGTTCTTAATTAGGGGTGAAAACGGGACAGGAAATATCCGCCCGATCCGATACCGAATCCGTTTAAAATCCGTACCGATGTTATCCGTATCCGTATCCGGAAAATCCGGTGTAATATGAGTTAGGATATGGGAAGAGCAATATCCGATCCGTATCCGAAAAATCTCATGTAATATGGGTTAGGATATGGGAAGAGCAATATCCGACCCGATATCCAGTAAATATCCGGATAAAATTAGTTATTCTTCCATTAATTTGGTTCATTATTGGATATATAGAGTAGTTGTTTGATATTGGCACTAAAAAACACTACTTTGTTATTAAGAGTGAACTTTAACAAATCTATCAACAAACAAATAGAGTGATGACATAATGCTTTTACCTAAATTGATTTGTTCAACTTATTTCATAAACTTCTTTTCTATTCAAATTACTGGAATTAGTTGAGTCGCTAAATTGAAGCATAGCAAACAAATCCGAGTAGTCCTCATTATGAGAGAAGTACATCTTCAGTTTGTCAGAATGTGACAATTCAACACTATTTAATATCTCCAGGAATTTATTCCGTAAGGCTAAGTTTGATGGAAGAGCTCCCCTTGTTCTCTGTTTTCTTTATGTCTCGATCTCTCTCCTTATATCCGACCCATTTGCACCTCTAACTATACTACTATCCTACGTTGAAATAATTATGACTTGAAGCTAATGTTGTAAGGTTAATGCTTCATTCTTTCTTTTACGTACACAATTATGTATTATACAACTATCCGATTATGATATCCGATCCCGACCCGAATCCGTCAGGTATCCGCTCCGTATCCGAATCCTGAATAATCCGACCAGATCCAGATCCGGGATATCCGTATCCGACTCCGAATCCGAAAAAAAAATATGGGTTAGGATACGGGACGAGCAATATCCGCCCGTATCCGACCCGGTTTCACCCCTATTCTTAATTAGACATTTAGACTTGTCCTATGGAGTGCGTGTATATCCTTAATTACGACTTATTGTACGTAGGCGGCATATGGAGTAAGCGGAGACATGAGCTATGGACAATTTCAGCCTACAATCATCGGGTACATATATGACTAATCCCAGGTCCCATTAATTAATTTGTGATCAAAGGTTCATATATAGTCTGACCAATGTAAGATCTCCATCCAGACCGCCTGGCTCCTCTGAAGCAGCTTATTATTCCAACTCAAGCAACATCACGCCTCCTACGAATGCAGCGATGCTACCACTCTTCGAAGTACCTGGCCGTCAGGTACATACATATATAAATCTCCTCATTGTTCTTACTGGAGTAGTAGTATGAAATATATATATGCGCATGCTGTATTTCGATTACACAGGTTAATTAATTCGTTGACAAGTGCTACACTACCGTTTGTAGGAGGAGGAATCTGTTGACTTGAAGAGAGAGGAAGACCGTAACCAGTCGGGGGGGTCAACTAGCAAGAACCCCAGTGATCCAGAGGACGTGGACCTTGAGCTCAAGCTGTGATCGATCGATCCTAGAATAGTTTCTCCGTATGTCTATCTAGTTATTGGGAATGCCTTGAGTTATCATTGATTGTTCCTTCTATTTAGACGTACGTGTGAAATTCGGTGACAGAATAATGCTAAATGGTTTGAACAATGGTGTTGATTTTGCGAACTAATATTTTCTGTTTGGAAGTTCAGCCATGACTGTTGGCAGTATATGGTTCCTTTGATTATGAGTCAATAGTGCAAGAAGTATGGATCTGTAACGACAATTTCTTTGATAGATCTCATGCACAAGATGTTTCTTCTCCGCATTGCTATCGGCACTACTGTACCCATGTTGGTTTGCTTTGTGTGTATGATCTTTCACCTATCAGTCATATTATCAATTTGGTATTCTCGTAATTATTTGGACATTTGGTGAATAAATGTACCGATGATATTAACTGATGTGCACACAAACATCAAATGCCCTTATCGTTTATTTACAGAAAAAATAGCAGTACTACAAGTTTAGGCCTGCTCTCATATATTAATATATGCTGTAGATATATATCATTATAAGTGCTCATATTTTGAAGGGGATATTACTCATGCATATAAGGTGTTTCACGCCTACGCCCTTTCTTGTACAATGGCTAGCTAGTGATGAAAAACCTGTAAAGCACGCACTTCACTTATTTGCTTGTAATGTGCTGTAGTTGAGGACACGGATTCTAGCCCTGTATCATATCTTTCTTTTTTTTGGAATTTGATAAACATCATCCGAATATTTTTATTGCTGAAATCATCCAAATCTAGAGCCATCGGATCATTGTTGAGATTCGGGAGTATCGATTACATCCGATCTTATGATTTGATCTAACGGTCCGGTGATATCCGGGTGAGGTATCGAACGGTTCAAAATTTGGATGTTAGCTAAAACAAAAATATCCGGATAATACCTATACACTATGTGTACGTAGTTCCTCCTATGCATCAATCCCTCGTTGTTTGATATGATATACATATACCATAAATTTTTCTCCTCTCAATCTTAATTTCTATCTACAGGTGGATAATCCAACATAGCACGAAGCTAGCTCTTTGTTGTATCCCCGCAAATCTACTATGCAAGTTGCACAAAGCCCCAATTGCACTTTTAAAACTAGTTCATTATCACGAGCATGTGTTGTGAGAGCCTTATTTCATCGGAGATTTGAAAGAACAAGGGAGCCCTTAGCAAGTTGCACTAACTTGCAAGCCTCTAGTTCTCAATGGCATGGCAAAAGAGGCTATTTTAGCAACATATATAGGCCGACCATATATATATACACTCATATGAGTACTCGCATAGCATGCGTGCAAGTTGCACGCACTTAATTGCACACTCCTGGCCTCCTGGATATTAACTTGCAAGGGTCTCGTATACACAATAGTGGTATTTCGTAAAAAAAGAGAGAAGAAGACAGTAGTGGGTTTTTTTTTACCAAGAACTTTAGAAGACAAGAGTGGTTTTCCTGGGCGTCTATTTCATGATATCATCTATTCAATGATCACTGACCTGTCCATCAGATTGGAGTGCTTATTATAGAGCTCTTTTACGATACATTAAATTTAATATAGACGGTTTATTCTTTTCGATTCAATAGATGGTATTAGTTAGTACTTATTTATACTTCCTCTGGTAGTATAGTAATAGAAATACCTTTAACAAATCAATGGCTAGATTTAATTTCTACTACATATTATATACTACCAGTATAATGCACCGTAAAAATTCTCTTATTAATTATATGCTTAGCTCGTTTGGAGCGGCGGATTTTCAAAGGAATTCCAAAAGATTTGTACCACTTCCTGCCAAATTTTTGTATTTCAGTACGCATCCGCATCTTGGGAGAATTTTGTCACGAAAGAAATCTTTGTGGTTACAAACATTGTGTGTAGTACATGTATTTCCATGTCACGACTCGATGTTTTTGCACCTCTATTTGTACGCTCTAGACAACCAGCTAACGATCAAGCCAGCTAGATATCTAGCTTCCAAATAGTATGCTTGATGCTGCATTGGACCGCAAAAATAATTCGCATGCAAATCTTGTTGGAAAAGTGTGCAATATTTTAATTCCAGATTTTACCAGAAGACAAATATCACAGATAAATAGTGATGCACACAGTAAATCTAACAACAAGCTACACATTGTACTTCCAAACATATATATACTCATCAAATAGAATATGATAAGTTGAACGAACACTAACGACTTGCAGTTGAGCTTGATGAAGAACAGAACGATGTGCAGAAGAGGTCGTGGAAGGAGTCGAAGTCGAGGAAGCAGCGCAGGAGCGATCGCGCAGATGCGCTGCCCAGAAACCTTATTGCCTCCCCGTGCAGGTGAACTCTACGGCAAAGGCTCGGAGATACCGCTCACCCTCCTCCACGGTGCACGCCGAGGAGGAAGGCCGACGAGGTTCTACAGCTCAATACCACAGTACAGCTTTTGCAGAGAGGAGCAGGAAGAATGGAAGATTCAGGTTGAGCTATGTAAAGATTTTCAGAAGATGAAGCTGGAAGTGGTATCCGGAGGATTTTTGGCAGCCTTAGAAGTGAAGCCTACCTTAGAAGGCCAGATTATAGAAGGACAGAAGGATGACGACAAGATAAAGAGAATTAGGTCCAAGATGGATGAAGGAAAGGCAAGAGAAGCACACGCCGAACATTTGAGGCTAGTTCTTGAGAAGTTGCGAGAGCAGCAGTTATTTGCTAAGTTTAGTAAATGTGACTTTTGGAAGGGTAAGGTGGAGTTTCTTGGACATGTAATGACTGCCAAGGGAGTTGCAGTAGACCCGAGCAAAGTGGAAGCAGTATTGCATTGGGAGCAACCGAAGACGATTACTCAGATTCGCAGTTTTCTTGGAATGGCGGGATATTACCGTCGATTCATCGAAGGATTCTCAACGATTGCTAGACCTCTTACGCAATTGTTGAAAAAAGAGAAGAAATTTGCATGAACGCCAGAGTGCGAGAGGAGTTTTCAGGAGGTGAATGAATTCGATGGTACTATTACATGGGATGGCCAATTGTACCCCATCTCGAAATCGAAGGTACTTATTTTCCCTGACCACCTACTAGCTGTACTCAATTTTGGAATTGATGGTACTAATACGTGGGGTGGCCAGTTGAACTCCATATTGAAATTGGAGTTACTTATCTCATGGCTTTAAATATAGTGCCAAGTAATAGGACAACCTACAAAGTTTATCTATTGATAGCCTACGCTAGCTATCAATCTTGTCCCTCACCGGGCCTCCGACATACCCAGCTTCACAACCCTAGTTAGCTACTTTTACCTAATGTAGAGATCATAACACCTTCATAGGACAATCTTTTTGGACCGATTTCACATATTATGATTGATACTCGAAATACAGCTTATTACCATAGTGTAGTGGTTCGTCCCTATATCATAGCCTATGTAGAGGGCCCCACCGCAATGCTCAAATATGGCACACTCTACCCACCTCATACACACACCACACTGACTTCATCTGTCGGGTGAACCAAACCAATATACTCCCAAATTCACCAACTGCACCAGCAGTCTATTAACAAACTCACATACTGCATCGGCAGTCTATTAGCAAACTCGCAAACTGTATTGACAGTTTATTATTATTTACAATTACCAACCAACCACTGTTGTACAAGACCACAACTATCCATTCTTCCAACAACATCTGATTTAGGGTTTTTCTTTTTAAAAGATAAGTTTTCCATGCAGTGATGATTTTTGAAAACAATTAAAAATAATTTCACAAATATGATGAAGTAAGCTTGCCTGGATTTTGATAAAAGAAATCGTCCTCGCACTGTTATTGAAGATGGCCACTGGTCAGGTTGAATTTAATTTCTGGAATTACAAAGACGCCATATTTTTTACATATCTTATGGTGTCCAACCCTTTCTTTAATTTTTATAAAATTATTTTTATTATTATTGCATATTTCATTTTGAGGTACTTAAAATTGACGGATTTTAACTGAGCATATTTTAGTCAGGAATGATTTGACTTATCAAATGTTAACTTGGTGCCCTTTTTAACTTGGTTATGCCTTAACCTAGACGGGTTTTACTGTTTTACTCAGTATGGTTGTTGCTAACATCAATTACTCCTTAATTTCTTTATCTGATCGAATTCATTCCCCTCCTACTTGATTTATCTTGTTTCCTTATGTTTTTGCAATATTACAATTTAATTTATTGTTAATTCATTACGTGTTCCATGGCTTTTCTTTGAATTAGAATAGGTTCTATTACTTTGAATTTTTTTTTTTTGCTATTGCTAAACCTGTGTTGATACTACTGATATTCTTAAATGGCTATGGATGAGTGTAGAGATTAACTGGGATGTGATGAATGAAAATGTGGTGTTGGTGGTGTATGGATTGTGCTGGTGATAGTGATAGAAATGGTTGTCCCTTGCTCTTACTCCCTTGGCTTGGTGGCCTTTTGGTTCCTCCTTGCATGCTTGAGCTCCTTATGGTCTTACTCATTGTGCGTAGTCTCCTGGTGGCTTGGTGGCTCTTGGAGCTTGCTCTTTGCTTGATTGCTTGAGATGTGCTCCTAGTGGTTTGATCTTGTGGTCATGTGCTTGCTTCCTGAAGTTGGATTTGTGTGGGGGCTTTGCTATCTCATATCTTCTTGCTTTGTGGTTATCTATTGGGAGTGGCTTACTTGGGAGGCTTGTGCTGGACATTGGCTTGCTTTGGAGATTTTGTCTTGTGGCCTTATATGCTAGGGCAAGGCTGCCTTATGAGCTAAGGCTCTAGCTTGGCCTTATCCTAAAGCATAATGGCTTGAGTCAATCCCTTCCCACTAGGGTTCTATCCTTTTACTAAGGAGAGTTACCTTTCTACCGTGTGATATTTTTAATATACACGCATCTATGGAATAAATCCACAGGTTCGTTAATTGTCGAATGATAAAATCCTATTTCGTGAGAGGTGCGATTCGGCCCCGGACGAATCTAGTATATCAATGCTCCATACCAAATCATACTAGTCTGATGGCAATTCTAATTTTTTATTCTTTTAAATTTTCCAGCCATATTAATTTTGTCTATTAATACAATTTTACCGTCATGCAGGGTTTACAAATGAAGATCAGAAGATCACCAATGCTTTTATAATTTATATTCTTGTAATTTTCATTTTTAGAAATGTAATTATTCATTTTTGTAATTTGCTATCAAAATTGTAATTAAATATTCATGTTATAATTTATAACACTCAATTTTTAATAGTTAAGTTGTAATATTAATTCCTTGCTAATTAGTTTGATTTATTTATGCAATTTATTGTATTTTAAAGACCTCATTCGCAATTAATTATTTATGAAATTGGCGACCGAAAATGCAAAGAAATATTGAATTTTGCAATTTATTCCTTTATATTCAATATGTAACAATTGAATTATGCAATTCAACTCTATTAATAGTTTAATTAAGTGTGTTATTTTAATTTAATTAGCTCTTATGCATGGTTAATTACCGGGGTTATTTCATCCTAACCCCTTCTTTGCAAGGTGCTAATTAGGCGGGTCCTTTCATTAATGAGCCTATATAATTAGGAATGTAATTAGCCTCTCTAATTAGGGTTATAATTATCCTATCTAATTAGGCTCTAATTAGGGATGGTTCTAACTAGAGCTAGGATCTGGAAGTCTACGCTGGGAGGTTGTTGGAGTCCGCGGCTTCTGTAATCGCCTCACTTGTAAGCATTCCTCTGAACTTCCTCTATTTTTATGCTTTGCTTTGATGTTAGTCATATTTTGCATTTATGATAATCATTATTGTGTGTCTATTTGATATTATGCTTCTTTTCCAGTCGATAATTAGCTATAGATGGTCGTCGATTGTTTAGCACTAGGTTTAGACATTATATATATTTAGATCTAGGAAGTGGAACTATATCAAGTTGTGCAGGATTTGTTGGTGTTTATTAGCTCGATGGACCCGTGGCAAGGGAAAATAGTGAAGGGGCCGGTATTGGACTTTAGGGTGTGAGTGACCTAGTGATTTATCATAGGTTTGAATTTGCATCTTATGCTTTCATCTGTTTAGCATTGCTACTTTTGATCTCGATGCTCGTTGCCTAAACTTAGTCTGATCTTTCTAGCCTTTAGGCTAATTACTTTGTGCCTACCTGTCATATTGTTGAAGTTGGATTATGTTTATCACTCATACCTATTACTCTGGGTAGTTAGATGTTAATTGGATTGTGGTACATTAGGTGAAGTTAGTCCATTCTCTATGCATACGATAATCTTGGGGTACTCTTGGTGAAAAGCTACAATTGACATGTGTGTTTTCGGATGTTTATTTGTGCGTTTATCTTGCGTCAACACAATGTAATCTGTAGAACTTAGTTAGGAGTTTCAGCTTGTACTTACATTTTTGCAGTTCCAATGAGAAAGTGAGTCTGTTTGCACTCAAATATTTGTCTGGTGTTCTCATTCTATTTTCTACTGCACGATCCGATTGAAGGCGTCTGCATATTATTAGACCAATCGGATAAAAAATTAAGCATCGATCCAAAGTTTAATCGAGGGGCTTACGAATTTGCAATGCCCATACACAATATTAAATAACAAGAGTTGGTATCGTTGGTTGGCTCAAATTGAAGATAGATGCAGTGTTGAATCATAGACACTCAATTACAAAACCACCTAGTGCTTGATCTAAAGTGAAGTACTATTGCTGCATATATGACTATATGGGTGAGTGGTTTGGGGTAAGAAACTGGGAATCAAATTGGTTCTTGGATAACCTATTTAGCCTCTGAGAAGTACATATGGGATGTTGTTACTGGTCAGCACTAGTAACCCGATTGGGACATATATCGCAAGAAGAGGGAATATCATCGATGGACATTGAGAGCTCCCAGGTTTAGACATGGAGGTTGTTTAGGACTTCATAGTTTTGTAATTACATGCTAAGTATGGTTGACTTCGTGATTTTTTGAAATTTTAGTTTCCTATTAATAAAAAAAACTGTCGACGATTGGAGAACGGACTCCCGTCGAGCTTACTTGTTGAATGGGGATCAGCGAGCCCGTCGCCTGCAGATCGAAGAGAGGCGTTAAGCGGCAGTCGGGAGAAGGAGGCCGAGAAAAAAAAAGGGGACAGCGGTGTTTTTATCCTGGTTCGGGCCTCTCACCGCTTGAGATAATGACCCTACTCGATTGTATTGTGTTCTATCTTTCGTGTGCCCTCCCTGTTCTGATCTTCGAGGGGTTTAAATACTATGACTAGAGATGCGAAAAAGTAAGCGCCTCCAGGGATCACGCTATGTATCCATATCCGTGATGCTGCCCTTGATTCAGCGTTATTTGAATTTGGGTATGATTTCCCTTGATCTCCGGCTGATTGGTTGCCTCCTTCCTTCCTCCACGGCTCGGCTGGCCCTCCGACCAAAACACCGGCAGTCGTGGCCTCCGCCGAGCATGCTTGCTGCGTGGGGTGTGTTTGGTCCTTACCGACGGAGCGCAAGCCAGCGTATGCTCGGAGGAGAAGGAGGGATGCTCGTTCGTTCTCAGAGCATCTTCCTTAGTGCCGCTTAGTCGGCGAGTTTAGCTTTTCCAGAAGTCTGCAGTGGTCTTTTGCCAGATAGCCAATCCCAGCAGCTAGCCCCGAGGTTCAAGTGGGAACCCTCGGGCTTCCCCTTGAGCCTAAGAAAACTTGAGGGATTGAATTTCCTTTGGTGGTAGCTCACGACCATTTTACGTCGGAGGCGAGCTTCTTTACCAGTGCGTGCACTTGCTCAGCCAGCGCGTCGTTTGGTTATTCTGCGGTTCCTTCTCAGAAGCCTCCTATGTGATGCGGTAGTTTCTCAAAAGCGGCGCTTTTCCGGCAGTGTTCTGTAGCGATAGCGGCGATTTTTATCCGCCTCTTCACTATCCTTTTAACCCTTTCTACCGAGAGGTCGGAGTCCCATTGCGTCTCTTTGCTCGTCTTCGGCGAAAAATCTTCCAAGAGCCCTAGCGCCCAAGAACCCTTTTAGCTCTCCTTCAGCTTCTTCGGCCATGGCGCGTTCAAGGTTAGCGAGATGACGAAGGAGGCTCCAGTGCTCACGGACGAGAGTGCGTCGACCAGGCTCGGGTCGAGTGCACGGGGATGATCGCGCCGGCACCGCGAAGGCAGATCGTCTCTGCGAGTTATGCGCCATCAACGGGCCGTCTGAGAAGCGACTTCCTCGCCTCGTGCTTGCCTTCTGCGGGTGCGAGATCTCTCATCTCCACCCCAACTCCATCCTTTCCCTCGCAATCTTCTCCCACCTGCGAGGCTTACGTGGAGTGTAATGCCCACGGCTAGCCTCTTCTTTCACTTCTATTCCCACCCTTCACTTGCCGGCGGGATGGTTCCGCGGGCGTTTATCTTCGCCTTCGGCCCAGCGGAGCCATCACAGTACCCCTTCGTTTGCTGCGAAGGACTCGGTGTCGGGTTGGGCGACCTCTGATTCTACCGGAAGAAGGCGGAGGGGTCCCATTGGTCTACAGGGAGGGCGCTCAAGCCCTCTTGAGGCAGCGCGCCGGTACAACCCGAAGAAGCGGGTGCTCGGGGCGATCGGTGAGCTTGCCCGAGATGGGGCTCACTTTGGTCGGGATATCGCCGAGGACTTTACCTTCAACCGGTGTCCCCACTGCGCCATGAGCATCCCTTCTTCGAGGTGGCCGGTGGCACGACTTCACCCGCGCGAGGTTCGCGAGTATGTTCCTGGACCTCTTTCAGAAACATCGTTGCTTTGCAGTGAAGCTGCGCTATGCATCGTATATGCCTTTTGTCTTAGTCTTGATTGTGGCCTTAGCGCTCAGGGCGGATTTGGAGTTGGACGATAGGGTCGCCGATGTTCGGCGCCGAAGAAGAAGTGACGCCCAATCGTCAGGTCCCCAAGAATATTTTTGGCCAGCGCGGCGCGTAAGTACATTTCCACTTCCGTTCGAGGGCATGTTTTAGAGCTCATTCCTCCCGATTTCTGTTGAGAGAAGGTCGCCCTTGAGCTTGCGGTGTCGGCGCTGCGTGCCATAACCGGCCGGCAGGGTTCAAATGGAAGGCGGCGGTCGAGTGAGCATCGCCTCGCCTCCCCGCCAAGCGGTCGAGAAACGCCGAGCCGACCAGGACCCCTACCCCGCACCTTAGATGCGCCGACCGCCCGGGAGGTAAAGCGAACTCAGCATTTAGTTCGATGACTTCAAGCGGAGGAAGCCGGGCGATGAGCCCGGAGCGAACGGCTCGGCCCAGAAGCGACGGAAGGCCGAGGAGGATGCGAGGTCTCTCCCAGGCCAAGGAGCGGGTGGAGAGGCGGATCAAGGCCCTCAGAGACCAGCTCACTTTCGGGTGGTTGATGCCCCGAGGAGGAGGGAAGAAGAGGAGGAGGCCGCCTATGCTCTGGTTAGAAGGAAGCGGGAGTGTCGACCTCTCAAACGCCTCGGCATTTGGAAGAGGTCGACATGGATGATGTCGACCCGGCGATAACAGCGCCAGCCGGGCCCGGAGAGGGGCGCCGTGGTCGTGGCCGAGGCCTCTGAGGCGGCTGCGAGCGGTCGCCCGTGGCCCCCAGCGAGGCCGAGGAGGGATAGCGCCGCTCGCGAGGAAAATGCGTTCTTCATTCTCTTATTCCGCTCTTGTCTTGCGACTTTCTTGGAGCTAACCCCCACCCTGTTTGGCGTGGGCGTGATAGCTTCGGATGTCGTTTTGGACTTCCGCCCAGGATGGCTGAGGAGATTATCAACTCCGCGGTGGGCCGAGGCTCGACGCGTCGTCGGCGAGGTGATGGCCAGAGGCGGGAGGAGGCCGTGCTAGCTAACGGACTCGGTGGAGCCCGAGCTTCCGCCAGGCGGGACCCGCGCTCCCTTCGGCCGTGGAGCCTATCCAGCCAGCGGAGGGCGAGGGCCGAGGGGCGAGACCAAGAACGCCTTGGCCTTGGCCCTGCGAAGAGAGATAGCTGAGCGAGAGCTCAAGCGCGAGCCAGAAGAAAAGGAGCTTGAGTCGCTCCCGACCAACAGCCCAAGCCGCATGAGCCAGGAGAGGAGGAAGGAGGTCGTCCCGCCTGCTCCTTGAGCCCGAGCGCCCAGACCACGGAGGTGCAGGAGAGTGATAAATAGGTGATCGTGATCAATCGCCTCCGGCCGCGGAGCATCGATGCGCCTCCGACTATGGAGGGACAAGAAGCGGAGGTGATAAGCCCTCGATCCAATGCCTTTCGGAGAGCATTGGTCGCCTCCGTGAAGAGGAGCAGGAGGCGGAGGTGGTTGCTAACGACCAAGCTGCCTCGGTAGCGGAGCATGGAGTGGCGGCCTTCGTGGTTAGCGTCTGACCCGGCGCGATGGCGACCATGGGGAAAGCGACGAGCCGCTTGTGGACGAGGATCAACCAGGCGACGGGGTTGTCCGAAGGTATTGGCGCCCGTTAACTCTCCTGGGAGCACCGGGTGCTCGGGAGAACAAGACCTGACCTTGCCGGCAGGATGACTTGGTCAATCCTTCTTTCGGTGACAGCGGCCAAATGACTTTAGGACAGGTAGTCAGCGGGCTCTTGGTAAGTTTCCATGTTTCTTCTTTTCTGCGAGCGATCTTGGGAGTGCAACTCGGCTCTTTCCCTTCTCCTTTCTCTTTACGCCCGAAGTTTGCGCGAAGGCTATGGAGGATATCGATGCCACCTCGAGTCTCGGCAGGAAAATCTTGGTCAAATCTGCCCAAGTGAGCAAAAGGCGCCAAGATCGCCCGATCTTGGCGTCCGAATCTCGAAAGTCTGTGAGCCCGACTGAAGCCGGTGGAATCGGCGAGGAGCCTCATCGCGCCGGGCTTAGGACCAGCTCTTCGAGCGAGGCGAAGAGCACTTGAGCAGAGTGCGCCAGGAAGCAGCGAAGAGGCTGGTGAAGCCAGCGAGACCTTGGCCAGGCTTCGGGGCGCGAGAAAGCCCCAGCTCAAGGAGCGCAGCGCCTCCAGAAGCGGCCAGAAGTCGCGCGACGGCGCGGAAGGTCTGGACCTAGAGGCGGAGGTCGACTCCCTTGGGAGCGAGCTATTGCCCTCGGAGCGGTCGTAGGACTTAGCTCTTTCTTTTATTTTTATCTTGTGTAAAACCACGTAAAAAACAACGTTTTGGATTAAATGAGCATATTCGCGAGGAGTTTGGTCCTTGCACTGTTTTTTGCTTGAACTCGCTTTCGGCATATGCCGTATGATCCGGGTTAGAGAAAAGAAAGCAAGTTCCTGCATGGAGCGTGAATCTGAGCAAAGAAAACAAGTTCTGCGTAGATCAAATATCATAGACACGAGCAAAGGATCCTTGGTAAGGAGGGGAGCGTTCCTATCATACGTAACCCCACGCCATGGACAAGGTCGTGTCCTCACTTTGCGAGCACGAGTTTGTTCATGGGAGTTTTTAAAATTGCTTTTGGTCGTAGCGATTTTTTGAATTACTCGAATAGATCGGTTGTGTTTGAGTGGAACTGTGAGCCTGAAGCGGTGAGCTTTAAACCAACAATTAGAGCCACCATGCAGAGTGGTCAACTGAGCAGGGCTTAGAGTGGATGCTCGCGCCCGACCATGCATCGTGAAGAGCTCTTGTGGAAAGTGGGCGATTGGCGAGCATCCGTAGGGGCCAAGGAGATGGCGTGCACATACTTGTTGGATAAGTTAAATCTGTAGTCTTGGTAAACGACGATGCTCGTTCGACAAAGCGAAGGGCGAAACTTCGAAAGAGGAAAATGATTTATTGGAAAGAACGCATAAAGCGCGAGATAGGAGTACTCGTCTAAGCGTAAATTTCTGCGATTGATCGATGTTCGAGTCTTTGTGAGCTCACGACCATCATGGCATCGCGGTGACGAACCCAGGCGTATTGTAGACATGACCGTGTAGGGTCCTTCCCACCTTAGGGTCGGCTTGTTGGCCTTCGACAGTCTTGAACTCTTCATTAAGACCATGTCGCCGACTTGTAGGGCCCTAGGTGGATTGCCTTAGCTGCATGCCTCTGAAGAGCTTGTAGGTAAATTGCCGGACCGAACAGCGCGCCGTTCGCGTGTCGCCGGCGAGGTCGGTCGGACGAAGGCGCTCAACCTCTTGTCGATGGAATCGATCAGTTGCACTCCCAGAGAACCGGCCGCGATTTGGCGAGCGAGAATGGCCTCCGCCGTGAACGAGTTGGAAAGCGTCTGCTTTGTGGCTTCGACTTGTCGTGGTGCGGATAGACTAAACGGCGGGAAGCTCCTCCACCCCTTCTTGTCTTTGGTTGAGGGTCTTAAAGACTCTCTTTTTATGCCCTGGACTAAATTTGCCCATTTGCTCGCTGTGCTCAGTTACTATGCCCACTGAAGCGAAAGCAGACCAGTGGTCCCGACCTCCTCCACGGTAACTTTGGAGGCAGTTCACTTTGGTGGGCCAGGTCCCCATTGTCGTGATAAGGCGGTTGGGTATCCCGAGCCAGGTTACCACGTTCTGCGGAGGAACCTCTTGGCACTTTGGGCGAGATGGTCGAGCGGGCTCGGCCTCTATCCACTTAGTGAAAGTGTCGATGGCCACGAGCAAATACTTGCGGCCTTTCGACCTCGGGAAAGGGTCCAAGGGCGTCGAGCCCAGTCGGGAAATAGCCACTGGCGGTATGGTTTGTAGGGCATATGCGGTTCGGCGGGTTTGCGAGCATGGAAGCGGCATGCTCGGCGGGTCGATTACGATTGACCCGTCGCGTCGAAGGCCGTCGGCGATGGTAACCAATCGGAAGGCTTTGCTCACAGCGTTACGAAGGCGAATGAGCTCCGCACATTCAGCCCGTGGATATCCACGAAGAAAGTGCATGGCCTTCCTCCTGAGAGGCGCATTTGGAAAGGATTCCTAATGCGCCTTCCGTATAGTAAGCCTTCGATCGTCTGTCTTGAGAAGATCGCCTTGTTAGCAGGACGCTCGGCTTCTTCCTCGGGCAATGTCCCATGCGCAGGTATTGGATGAATGGCGTCATCAATTTGCGCTTTGCTTTCGAGAATGAGACTCTACCGCTTGGTCTCTGGTGCCTCCTCTTGAGAGGAATGGAGGGCTTATGTAGGTGCTCGACGAGCACTTCCAGCCCGGAAGCGGCGGTTTGGGAGAACGACCTTAGACATTTGGTTGGCCAGGAATTATCCTTCACGGGGATGTAGATTACGAAATTCTTGAAGTATTTCTCCATCTTCCTTACGCCCGACCAGTGCAGCGCCATTGAGGTGCTCGAACAACGATACTCCTTGTTGACCTGGTTCCGACCAAGCGTGAATCGCCCTTCACGCGGTGAGCACGTTGGACTCCTAGCGATTTGCATGCCAGTCCGGCCAAAAGGCGCCGTACTCCGCGCGTTGTTAGTCGGCGAATATGTAGTTGGATGGCGTCTTGTAGTGCTCTCCGTCGGGAGACCAAGATGACGCCTTGACCAGGCGCTCGTATGCTCGGGATCGTCAAATACAAGGTCGAGAGTTTCCCCTCGAATCATTGGTCCTGGTGGTGGTGCGGAGCCGACCATTCGCCACCAATCAGCCAGGACTTGTGATTTTATCGCCCGTCTGGTGAGAATACCGGCTCGAACTCGGCGAGTTCCATTGCCCACTTGGCTGTCGACCAGCGTCTGATTTTCAGGATTTCCACTGAGTGGGAAGCCGGTCGACACCACGATCTTGTGTGCTTGAAAGTAGTGGCGCCCAACCAGGGAGGCCATCGATGTGGATAGTCTGATGGTTTGGACCTCGGAGTAGCAGCTCCTTTGGTCCATGAAGTACTTGGCGTAATAGATAGGTGGCCCGGTGCCATCTCTTTCTCGCCAACACAGGCTCACCGCGTCTGGGTTCTGCCAGTATAATAGCAATTCTTCCCCTGCCGTGGGTGTGACGAGGGGGCCAGGCGGCTTGGAGAGTCTTGTTTTAGCTCTTTGAGCGCGATCGGCTTCCTCCGTCCATGTGAAGCCATCGTGTTTGCGGAGGGCTTTAAAGAAAGGTAGTCCTCGCTCCCCGATCCGGGAGGCGAACCGGCAAACTTAAGCGGCCATCCTCCCGGTCGAGCTTGTACTTCCTTACGCATGTGGCGACCTCATGTTCTCAATGGCTTGATCTTCTGCAGGTTAGCCTAGCGCCATGTGGCCCGACCATGTAGCCGAGCACCTTGCCGGCCTTCACGCCCGAATCGCATTTTTAGTTTAGCTTTATTCGATGCTTATTGAGGTTCTGAAAAGTTTCTTCTAAATTAGCAACGTGACTGAAGTACTCTTGCTCTTGACAACTATGTAAATTGCGACATATACCTCCAAATTTAGACCTATTTGATGCAGCGAAAGTCTTCTGCATGAAGCGTTGAAAGGTTGCTCCCGCATTTCTCAGGACCAAAGACATGGTCGTATAGCGAGAAAGATGTAGAAACGGGGTGATGAAGAAGTCTTTCCCTCGTCTTCGGCGACCAGGCTGATACGATGATAGCTTTGAATAGGCGTCTGGAAGCTCATGGTCGTGACCCGCCGTCGCGTCCACCAATTGGTCTATGCGAGGCGGATAGTTGTCTTTTTGGGCGCCTTGTGCGTTCAAACCCGTGTGGTCGAAGCGCACATCGCGCCACTTGCCTCCTTTCTTCTGACCGATTTGGATTGGCTAGCCACTCGGGTGCTCAATCTCTCACGATGAAGCCGACTTTTAGGAGTTTATCAAGTTCCTCCGGATGATTGCTTGTTTTTAGGAAAAGCGTCTAAGTTTACGTCTCCTTGGTTTTGTCGAATTTGAGCCTTCTTTGTGCTCGACCACCTCCTTGGGACCCGGGCATGTCGGATGGTTCCCAGGTGAACACTATCCGACCTTGCTCGGAGGAAAGTAGCGAGCTCGAGTTCCTATTTGGGATCTGGGAAGATCCCAAATGAGCGACCTTGGAGTTCCGACTGCGTTGGCGAACAGCCTTGATCTCTCCTCAGGTTGGAGGAGCAAGTTTAGGCCGGGAATGCCCGGCTCTTGGTGGCGCGGCGAGCAAGCGGCCAAACCATATCAGCTCTTTTAAACCGCCCAATTGAGTGCGGACTTGTAGTTCCCTTTGACGGTTATGACTCCGTTTGGCAGGGAATCTTTGAAACGCTTGTCTGCGTGATGCGAGGCGGCCATGAACTTGGCAAGGCCGGCTGCCAGGATAGCGTTGTAGGCGACTTCCGAAGTCTACCACCTCGAAGGTGATTAGCTCCGTTCTGAAGTTACTTGGGCGCCCAGAAACTTACGGGCAAGACGACCTGCCCAGAGGTTTGATCGAGGTGCCGGGACTATCAGAAGAAGACAGCCACACTCTTGATTTTGGAGCGAGGAATCGCATCTCGTCAATACCTTAGGCTATGCAATAAGGTCAAGAGCTCCGAGTCTATGAGGACCCGGCCCGGCGTGACAGTATTCTTGATGGTGGGGTTCACGACCATCGGAAGCCTCTGGGGTTTGGTCATCCCCAAGGGACAATCGTCTCGGAGAATGTGAGGATACCTCCAGAGCCATTTTGTTCTTGCCGGAGAGCTTACAGGTAACATGGTGCACTTCACTTGCGACCTCCTTTAAGTCCGGCCGGGACTTGTAGCGGAGCCCAAGATGACCGCTATGTGATTCCTTGGTTCTTGATATTCCATTTCATCCTCACTTTCCTCGTGCTGTTTTTTCCTTTGTCGTTTCACCTGATACGGAAAGCGTCGGCATGGGACCCTGCGTATGCAGTACTCGGCGGTAGGTCCCGCGTTCGGCAATTCCAGTGGAGTCGTGCCGTGCGCTGGTGAGAGTGGGCGATGAAGGTCGCCGTCGGTCCGCTTGAGTACGCCTCGTCAGTCCGCATTGGTCGCCTGCGTCCTCGAGGCTTTGGGTGGTGTCCTCTTCCGAGCATTAGGCCTGTTGGCTTTAGTTGCCCGGTGTTGTTGTTCCACTTCGCGGCTACCATGGCGGGCGAGGGTTGCTTTTTCTTCTTCTTCTTGATCTTCTTGTCTCTGAGTCGAACCCTTTTTGCTAGGAGGTCTCTAGACCGGTGGCGGCGACTTCCTTCATCCGACATTTTCTTCCATTGGGCGGCTTCATCTGCGTTGGCGTATCGATCGGCCATTCGGAAGAGCTCGTTATTAGATCCGGGTGGATCTCGGAGTCTGTGTGAAGCGCCGCGTCGTACCCGAACTTGAAAGCTTCGGACGACGGCCTCGTCCGATATGTTGAGATCGAGTTCCGGTTTGGATGAACCTCCTGCAGACCAATTATCGTGAGGTTTCCCGTCCGTCGTATCAAAGCGCTCGGTGGCGCTCTTTTCACACGAGGCGGATGTGAGCTCACGAAATTAAGCTCGGAGTGCGGCAAAGCCCCAGGGACCGTATGGATCCTTCCTTTTGATTGAAAAGCCACGTCTGGCAGCTCCGGAAGTCAGGACGTGGCCCGGTAATTTGCCATTACCCCCTCATCACCTCGTGGCGAGGATGGCGGTAGTGTATATCGAGAGGAATTCATCAAGGGTTAGGTCCGTTGAATCTCGGCGTGGCCGGGCTTGAACCTGTTCGCCATGCGGCGTCCGGAGGAGCTTTCGTGAAGGCCCGGCATGGCGCGGGTTTCGCGGCGAAAACCTCGATCACGGCGGCCTCCAGCGGATCTTCCACCCAACGCCCGTCGCGGTGGTCGGGAAAACCTCATGCATCGGTCGTCAGATGACATGGTTGCGGAGTGCTCGGGCGGCTGTAATCTGGCGATTGTCACGAATCGCCCGAGTTGCTCATGGTATTCGGGAGCCTTTCGGATCGGGTCGGCGACACAGGCGATCTCCGAGCATATGGCTCAGAGATTCATCTCTGTGCGACGCCGCGGGGAAGCGTTGTGATGGTCAGGAAACACTCGGGCATCCCGGCCATGGGGAGGATCCGAGACTTTTAGCTCGGCGGCAAGCCTCTCCAAATCTTCGACCACGACCCTGCCCATGGCCTCTAAGTCTACTTGCTCGGGAAGCTGCGCGCGAGTCACGCCTGGCCGCCCGCCAAGGCACATGGCCCGTTCTGTTTACAGTGAAGCGGCGGCGGCTTTGGCAGCGCTCCGGTGCGATCGGGAGTTCGTACCGCGAGAGTTCCTTTCGTGAAGCGCACCTCCCTTTGCCTGGCGGCGAATGCTCGTAGCGTCTTTCCCAAAAAGCGCCTCCAAGTGGCGTCTGGCCGCCTCATAGTGGTCGTGCCTGGCGGCGTCGAGATCCCTTTCCGGGCTCCGCGTGGCTCCCAGCCATGTTGACTCGGCGAGGCGAGGCAGCGATGGGGACATCATTGTATCCCCTTGGGGCGCGGTCTCTCGGTCGAGCTCTAGGTAAATGCAGGTATGTCCAGGCCATCGTAGAGCTCGTTGCAGATCATCCTCGGGGTCTCCGAGGGGTAATGTCTGGGAATGGAGGATCTGCCCACTCGCATTCAGTGTCAGAGAAAAGCTCCCAGGCTTCGGTGTGATCGATAGGATCGGTCACCACTGGAGCGCGTTAATCGGCGGCGTAGTACCGTCGTCATCCTCAACGTGGTCAAAGACACAAAGGTCGAGTGTCTCGAGTTTGGCATCCTCGAGGATCTTGATCGCCACGGGAATCAAATCGTCCCCGCAGACGGCGCCCGGTATCGGCGATTGGAGAAGCAGGGCTCCGTCGAGGCTTACTTGTTGAATGGGGATCAACAGAGCCCGTCGCCTGGATCGAAGAGGGCGTTCGGCGGCCAGTCGAGGTCGGAGAAAGGAGGCCGAGAAAAAAAAAGGGACGCGGTGTTTTTATCTGCAGTTGGGCCTCTCACCGCCGAGATAATGACCCTACTCCAGTGTATTGTGTTCTATCTTTAGTGTGCCTCCCCTGTCTGAGATCTTCAGGGGTTTTAAATACTATGACTAGAATCTGAAAAAGTAAGCGCACTCCGGGATCACGCTATGTATCCATATCCGTGATCTTTGCCCTTGATTCCAGCGTTATTTGAATTTGGGTATGATTTCCCTTGATCTCTCCGGCTGATTGGTTGCCTCCTTCCTTCCTCCACCCAAGCTCGCTGAGCCCCTCAAACAAAACACCCGAGCAGGTCGTAGCCTCCACCGAGCATGCTTGCTCGTGGGGTGTGTTTGGTGCTTAGCGAACGGGCGCAAGCGGCGTATGCTCGGAGGAGAAGGAGGATGCTCGTTTAGTTCTCAGAGCATCTTCCTTAGTCTTGCGCTTAGTCGGCGGGTTTAAGCTTTCGAAGTGCAGTGGTCTTTTGCCAGATAGCCAATCCCCGACAAAAACGTAGGCAAAATAGAAATAGTTGCTGAGAGCAGCCAATTGAGCATGTCATTGCGGAGGCAGAGAGTGTCGCCAAATAAACATAATAATATAACCTTTATGATGCCGCACCCCTCCGTTGAACCCACCACTAAAGTATTTCTCAAGAGTAATAGACCATTCAAGAACATTACATCAAAATATTTACAAAAATAGCTAGCTCTTGTCGTCACTTCACTACAATAATTGGTTTTGAGCAGTTTTCGGTGGCATTTGGTTAGGTGAATGAGGGTAGATGTAATATAGCTATTCATAGATTTGGAGTCGTCTAATTGTTTGAATAAGTGGATGGATGATATATGGTTGTCTGGTTTTTTAGAATATTCTGTTAAGATGCTCGATAAAGCCATCCCAAAAAAAATGCCAGACTGGCTCATCCATTTTGTTGCATAAAGAGGTGTACTCGGTCAAATTCAAATTTCACCGAATTGTACTTGGTTAAATTGTGATAAAATTTTGTCTAAAAATTCACATTTCAGTCAAATTTTGTCCGAAAATTCAATTTTTGATGAAATTTTGTCCACAAATTTCAAAATGAAATTCAAAATCTTGATTACAACTAGCCCATCCATCCAACTAAACAAAAAATTAGCTCATCCTATCTATTCTCATCCATCTAACCAAACAAAGAATTGATCCATCCCTATCCACCCAACGAATTGGATAACTATATATACAATCCAAACTCATCCAAGCAACCAAACACATCTTTCTCGAATGCTCTTTGGTGGCGGTAGTGGCAATGAATTCGCCGTATATACACTTTGATCCCGTCTTTGCCGTCTCCTACACAGATAATGAGTATAACCAACATCTGATACTGATAAATGATAATAGACCTTAACTTTTCATCATCATAAAGTCCAACCAACTACAATACACAGTTTAGTTTTGATTCAAACCTCACGTTTTTGGCAACCGAATCGATGTCGGTCACGGGATCAAATTTTAACCGCATAGCTCCTTCCATCCCAAACTGAACCGATATTATCTACACATGCCAAATTTTGGTGCAAACAAATACACAGTTTAGTTTCATCATTAGAAACTCTTATTGCATTTAAACCCATCAAGCTTGTGCTTTCTTCACCTCTTTTGTTGTGTTGTTGTATTGCTAGACACAACCATCATTTTACAGTTAGTAGCCGTACGGAGGTTCGATAAAAGGGTGTAGTGAAACTATTGCCTGCATAAAAAGCCTAGCTAATACCAGCAATTAAAAAAAAAATAACTGTTAGATTAAATCATATGATCGGATGTAATCGATACTTCCGAATCTCAACAATGATCCAATACTTTCAGATTTGAATGATTTCAGTAAACAAAACATTCTAATGATATTTATCAAATCCCTTAAAAAAATCGTTTGTTATGTAGTACGTACGTAGCCGTTATATATGCTACATACTGTGGTTACTGATTTGAGGCTAGGCTAGAACATTCTATACCAAAATATGAAGAGTTGGTCTAAAAAGTCTACTGCCGACAATCCTCATTCAGAGACTTTTACTATTTTTGGATGGTACTAAAATTTATATTGAGCTAGTATCAAAAAATAGCTCGATGTAAAATGTCTTTTTAATTAATTATGAACATTGGAGCCGAAGTTCTACGGTTTGTTCCGTCGTCGCCACTCTCAACCTCCACCTCTGCCTTTTCTTCTTAGAATTCCGCTGTTAATGTTAAGCTGTCAATTACGACATTCACTATTTTGAGGCTATTTTCTACTGATATTGGTCTGTATTGCCATGCCTTCCTAGTTTATTCTTACTTTAATTAGCCCAATTACACTTCGGCGACAAGGACACTTCGTAGGGTCTTCAGATCCGAGCTCAAGAAGCAAGACATGCCCATCACAGTTCACAAAAATCGCGTATGAACGAAATTGTTCTCAACATAAAGTGCGGCTCAATGTGGTTCTTGGAGAGGAGATCGATCAGTCCAGCTTGCCGAGAAAGAGGAGATCCATATCTTAATCCTATTAGGACTTGAGATGTGTGCTACAAGAATTCCTAGATTAGATTCCTACTCTTTGGAGGTGGACAAGGGGGCTATATAAAGGCATACAGTGCGGCCATATATCGCGCTCGAGCAAACCAAAAGCTAAGCCAAAGAGGATCATCTAAAGCAAAAGGCGCATGAGAGGATTAGAGGTTAAGGTATTCTTTAGCACCAGATTCTCGTATAGAACAAGAATCCGATGATCTTAAAATGTTCGAGGGAGTTGTAAGAGAGTTATAATTCCTTAAGAGGTTACACTTAGGAAATTTATGGCCGGGTTTCACAAGTCATTTATCTTGTCGTGATTGTTTCGTTGTCATTATTTTGGTTCTCTCTAGTCTCTACGTCCAATCTCGGAGCTACTGCACATGCATAAGAAAACGTAGCAACCCTTTTTTTTGTAAGGTATTGGTCCAGCCTCTTGATCATGATGATCGAGCAGCAGGAGGAGGTTGCTCATGACTGCAGCCTCATCATCTAGAGTTCTTTCAACATGATATATAGAAGCACAACCTCTCTATTATATACGATTGCCGTTTAAGCATGTCGAGTGACCACCAATTCCACATCCACTCACAAGCCACAATGACACAGATGAGCACTAAGCCGGAAGAGATGCCAGCCTCCTCCTGCCGGCGGAGCACAACCACCGCGCGGCTGGCTATATTTGAACGGCCGTCGTGCGTGTTCTCCCGCGCGAAATACGCCTCGACGGCAACCATGGTCACAAGTCGCACTATGTATAGAGCAAAGCGAGGCCATGGCGAACTAGCGGCCCAATTTTAGACAGACGTTGGAGGAGCTTGCAATAAAAAGGAGAGCAAGCCGAGGAGGGATGGTGAGATCCCCCGATAGGCCAGCCACAGGAGGGAGGGAAGGAGAGGTCAGCTCCTCGATCTCTCCGGCGCCACCATGGGGTCCCTCCTCTGGGCCGCCGTCTTCGCCGTGGCCCTCCTCCTCCACGCCTCGTCCGGCGAGGCATTCTTCGACCTCTTCAACATATTTCGACCGCGCTCCGAGAACGACTACTTCCAGAACGCCTTCGACGGCGCGCAGGAGCAGACGGCGCCCCAGCAGACGGAGCAGGAGGAGCAGGGCGCCGCCCCAGCCACCGCCACCGGCCTCACCATCGTGCCGCCCCAGGGACCTCAAAGCAAGGCGGCCCAGGACACGGTAGTGCTCCCCGTCGACGGGGCGGGCGGCGCCTGGACCATTGTGAGCGAGAACTCCGGCGTGTCGGCCATGCACCTGGTGGTCATGCGGCACGGCAAGGCCATTATGTTCGACACCAGCACCACCGGGCGGTCCCTCATGCGGCTGCCCCAGGACAACTGCCGCACCGACCCGCGCGCCAAGAAGGAGGGCACCATGGACTGCTGGGCGCACGCCGTCGAGTTCGACTACAACACCGGCGCCCTCCGCTCCCTCAAGATAGTGACGGACACGTGGTGCTCGTCGGGCGCGTTCGACGCGGACGGCAACCTCGTGCAGACCGGCGGCTACTTCGAGGGCGAGAAGGCCGTCAGGTACCTCAACCCTTGCGACACCTGCGACTGGCAGGAGTACCCCTACAGCTTCGCCGAGGGGAGATGGTACGCGACGCAGCAGGTGCTCCCGGACGGCAGGTTCATCGTGTTCGGCGGCAGGCGCGCGTTCAGCTACGAGTTCGTCCCGCAGCCGGGGCAGACCAACGGCCAGGCCGTCCCGCTCCAGCTCCTCCGCGACACCACCGACGACGTGGAGAACAATCTGTACCCCTTCGTCAACCTCCTCCCCGACGGCAACCTCTTCGTCTTCGCCAACGACCGCTCCGTCATCTTCGACCCCAGGACCGGTAAGGTCGTCCGCGAGCTCCCCAAGCTCACCGGCGGTGGGCGCAACTACCCCGCCTCGGCGATGTCCACGCTCCTCCCGCTTGACCTGCGCAAAGCCGACGCCGACCCCGAGCCGGAGGTCATCATCTGCGGCGGGGCCCCCAAGACGGCCTTCAAGCTCGGCGAGAACAACACGTTCCAGGCGGCGCTCCGCGACTGCGCCCGCATCAACCTGGCCAAGCCCGACGCCCAATGGGCTCTCGAAGAGATGCCCGTGGGCCGCGTCATGGGTGACATGCTCATCTTGCCCACCGGCGACCTACTCATGCTTAGCGGCGCGGCCAAGGGTTGCTCGGGCTGGGGCTTCGCGCGGCAGCCGATACTGACACCGATCATGTACTCGCCGCAGCGGCCGCAGGGGTCGCGGTTCCGGGCGCTGGCCGCGTCGACCATCGCGCGCATGTACCACTCCACCAGCGCCGTGCTGCCCGACGCCACCGTGCTCGTGGCCGGCGGCAACACCAACGCGGCCTACAACTTCAGCGGCGTCGACTTCCCGACCGAGGTGCGCGTGGAGCGGTTCGCCCCGCCGTATCTCAGCGAGGAGCTCGCGGGCAACCGCCCGGAGATCGACATGGCATCGGTTCCCGCGGACGGGATGCGGTACGGCGCCAAATTCACGTTCAGGTTCCACACGCCGGCCGAGGCCGTGGGCGAGGCCGACGTGAGGGTCACCATGTACGCGCCGCCATTCACGACGCACGGCTACTCCATGAACCAGCGGCTGCTCATCCTGCCCGTCACCGGGTTCAACGCGCTGGGGCAGAGGTACGAGCTCACCGTCGACGCGCCCGCCAAGCCGGAGCTGGCGCCGGCGGGGTACTACCTTTTGTACGTGGTCGCCAAGGACGTGCCCAGCATGGCTGCATGGGTGAAGATACAGTAAGGTGGTTACAAGGTTGGATTGTGTATATGGAACTAGAGCGCGGTGAATCCATATACTCTTCTTTTTTTTGTATGGCTAACCCTGATTGTTTTTGTCTTGGCTTTGTCTGGTTTTACCTAGGGATACGGAATCAGATCGACCAAATTATTACCACTGCGTGTGATTATACTGTTCATCTTCTTCCATGAAAAATGAAGAAATTGCGCAAATAAGCGGAGAACATGCCCTGTAAGCAGATAGACCAAAACGGATGGTGTCTCAAATTTCAAAAGAATTCACCCATATATCGATCTCAAAAAAGAAAAATAGATTCATCCATATAGATGAACCGGCTAATGGTTAATCTTGATCCTATAAATTTTAAGTTCTCACTATCCTGTTTGAAGGTCCAGGCGTCACTGTTGGCATTCTTGCAATTAAAGACGGACAAAATGACCCTTCTGCAGGTCACAAAAATGATCATGAATTACTTCTAGTTGCTCCAAATTTTGAAACTCTAATAAGTGCTAACCCACATTTCATCTATATGCACAACAGCAGAAGCACAATTGTGCATACTAATTTTGTTCTCCTATGAAACATTTCTTATGCACTTTTTTTTTCCTGAATAGCATTGTTCTTACAAAACTTTCTAGTTGTTGACCCAAAGCAACACTAATGCTGAAACAGGTGTTATTGGAGAAGAAAAAACGGCAATTATTCTGCCGTACCAGCAATTGGCACAGCCTCTCGATTACTCCATTTGGCTTGAGCGGTAGTCAGGGTATTGAAGCTCCAAACTTATTTGATCCTCCTTGAAGATGCATAAGGAGCTAGAAATACAACAACTTTGTCCTCAATAACAAAGCTAAAAATACAAGATCACACATGTCTAAAACTTACATGTATCAGTATGAGTTGAACACACAACAATATAAGGAAAGGAGGATATAAACACAAAGGGAGCATCGAGCACTAGTAAAGCATCGAGTACACAGACCGGCAAATTAGTGTTGGGCTGAGGCTGCTTGGTTCCCGACAGGGAATTCCGGTAAGGTCGTATTATTTTCTTGACCCGGAGCATCTGCATTTGCGTGTTGCATAAACTCCAAAGGTGTCATGTGGGTTCCGTGGCAAGCACATACAATCTTCACTTCATTTCTGCCAAACTTGTATGTTACACCTGATATGGTTCTGCCATTTGGTCCAGCCCCAGAGGTAGAAACCCAGGGAAGATCAGGATATGATCCAGACCCTCCAAATTTTACATTTGGTGCGATGCCTGGCCTTATGCCGGAACCAATAAGAGGGGATCCCCTATCAGCCTTCTCATCCTCCACATGAGTGGAAGAGGAAGCGCCAGCCTCTGCAGCTTGTCAACAGATTTAAGCAAATGAATCAGCGCTGGAAAAAAGCAAACTCAGGGAACAAAGTCAACTATGTTTTATTTTACCTTACCAGATTATAGAATATCAAAAAGCAAAGGAAGCTCTTGCATATCAAACACGCAACAATGCAGATCCCAAATACAGTCATCACAAATATTCTGAAATTAAATGAGCTTAATGGCATGCCTCCAGTTTGCTTCTATCATACCAAACTCAATGAGTACATAACTAACAAGGATCCTTGGGGCGGAATCATAGGGTAAATCTTCTCTGAAACGGACTAATCAGAAACAGGTTATACCCAGATCAAGTATTTTTATTTTTTTATTTACTTAAAAATATTTGTTATTTAGGGATGGAGATATCTATAGGGATATATTTTTTTATGCCATACATAAAAGTATCTTAACAGTAGGATTTTTGTTCTTATTTCTGGGAGGTTGGGGGGTTGTTAACAGGTAAACTAACCTTGAGGTTTCTTGCCATCATCAACTTGCTTGGCTCCTGCTTGTTCAACTTTATCTTTTCCGGTAAAAGAAGACATAGCCTGAGGTGGAGCACCAAAAGCCCATGAAGAGCTTGTTTCAAGTGTTGGTAGCTGAACTGTTGAGTAACCAAACGCCAGCTGGGAGGCACCACCCATCGTCTGGACAGCTGGTCCATTGTTTGTTGGTGGCCTCAACTGCACTGCACATACTGGAGGAAATTTTGATGCATTAGTTACACTAGGAGGAGCTGAAACCTGATCTGGGACTTGATATGGTATAGCCACTACATTTGATGCTTGTAACGATAAAGGATTTCCATGCACCAACTTTCCAGAGCTGGATTCACTCCCTGAAAAACTTGGCTGTCTCTTTCCTTGAAAACCAATTGCAGCATCATCACTTGATCTCTTTCTATCAGATCCTCTATTGACAACAGAGCCCTTAGCACTGTCTTCACGCTGTGCAACCAACCAAGAGTTTGAGCCTTCTGCTTCAGATTCTGCAACATCCTCATTTTCACCAGTTGAACCATCATCCGTACTAATTGAAATAGGTGTGTTTTTTACACCTCCATCAGAGCTCTTACTGAATGCATCAGGCTGGTCAGCAGCCGTATGATGCTTCTTCTGAAAACTTATCTCTTCAGAAAGCAACTTTCGTTTACTCGAGACTGGCTTCTGTTCCTCAGAATTATTTCCATTGTTATTTGAAATCCATCCATCTTGATACATGGGAAGCTGAGATTGATGGCTCATTGGTTCGTTGGATCCATCTGCCACAGGAGCAGATGAACCCCCTGGTTGTCCCCAGAAGTTACCGAATGGCGGTGCAGCAGGGCTGTGCCTCTGTTTGCTACTGTGTTCTTGGTTCTCAGCATTTGTTTGATAGTAATGCACAAAAGGAGCCTCAGGAGTTTGTGAGCCACCTTTGCTACTACTTTCTTCCACTTGAGGTTCTGCTTTAGGTTCTAGAGGAACATCTCTTGCCTTCGACTTTCCTGACAATCCACCCAAAGAGAGGCCCAAACTAAGCTCAAGGCCATTCTCATCCTCCATTTCTAGTTTTTTGTAACTGTACTAATATGTATAGTTACGACCTATCTCTTCAACATACCACAGACAAATTAGACTGCCTCATAGTCCAGTTCTTCCCATTGAAACTGTCATCTCTGCAATATAACAACATTTTGGTAAGAGTATGGCCAACATGTTCATGATAAATAAATAAGCATATACCAGAACATAAATGCAAAGCCATCCACCACAAGAATAGATGTTGAACAACTAGTTTGGGACACCCAAATGCAAAAGCGCATGAATGGAAACATACATAATTGTATAGGAAAAATATTAGAACAAATGAAAAATCATGGTAGGATAACCTAAAATAACGATATTTTTAGAAGAAATCTATAATATGCCTTTTGAAGCTAGAAATATTGTATCAACAATTAGGATTTAGGAACCATCTTTATTTTATCCCTTAACCCGATCAATCGATCCAACTCCTTGTTCCTCTCACACCGGCAGTCATGGCAAACGCAAGACCTTTCCGGTTTTCCAAGCCTGGCCAAGTGGACATAGCCTAATATGCAGCAAACAAGTTGATATACACATGCAAAGTTGACCAACCACACTAGATTCAAACTAAAAGAAATCAACAAGTCCAAAACACATGCCGACATATATAGATGGATATTGAAGGCATTATATGGTTGACCCCGGCACTTAGCAGCGCCTCCCACCATACCGCACACACCACTGCAGACTGCAGCCGTGGTGTGTGAAAGTGCGCACACAGCCCCACTGGGCACAGCGCACCCTCAAGGTCTTAATAATTCGATAGTATCCTAACTCAGTGATGCCCAACAGCCTTCTGTCTTCACAAATTACTTGGGTCTATAATGCAAGTAACATCAAAATCAAGTAACCCAAACCACCACTATAACAAAACCATGGTACGTCAATATCACTAGGCATGCTATTTTTTTTACCATCCAAGAATTCAGCAGTGGGATCAAACTTCTACAATAACACAAGTGCAAGACAATGCGCCCCATGGACAGCTATCTCTCCCTGGAAGTACCATCCCCAACCAAGAACCAACTAATGCTCTTAACTTAAGAACAAACGCCATCCAAAAATCCTCCAGGAATCCAATAGCAGCCAGTGCTAGGACCATTAGGGAATTCCACGAAACGTAAGAGATTGGGAGAGGAAGTGCTATCACCCATTTGACGAGGCATTGTAGCTGGCCCTCGCGAAAGTGGTGCCGGCAGATGGCGTCAATCTGGTAGAAACCCTCCATGGAGACCAACTTGCCGGCTCGCGCCCTAGCGCCCCCCACTGCTTAGGTTTCCACTTTCCCTACTCGAGAGCACTTCCTCACGGCTCTCTCGAGCCTCGGCCGTGAACAGTCCCGGCTGTAGACACACGGCTGTCTGCGTTGGGCAAGGCCCAACAGGAGCTTCAGGGCGACCTAGGAGCGGGTACGCACGGCCTAGCTTCGATCCAGCGGCGCGTGCCCTGTTCTTCTTCTCCGGCGAAGGGAGGCACTATGGGACCCTTAGAGAGGTTCTCCCAGCCCGGTCAGCGGCCCGACCTGCACGGATGGTGGATCCGCCCCGGCGGCGGCGGCCGAGGCTCTGGCAACGGGGCGGTGGAGACGGCGGCTCTGCCTCCAGCGACCCATCTCGCATCTTCCTCACGCATCGTCGGCTGTAGCGGCAGAGGCCCCGCTGCCCCGGCGACGGCCTAGAAATCGATAAGCCGCTCTCTCTCGCGCGCGCTCGCGTCACTCCGCGCCCAAATCACACAAATTCATAAATCTACTCCCTTAATCCCTCGATAGAGACCCCAAATCCAGCTAAAAAAATCCGGCAAAAATCGTAAAAGCATCTGATGCGTACCTGGAGACAAAAATCTCGCTGGTTTGCACCTTGATTCGGGATTTGGGGGCGAAATCCCGAATCAAGCGGGAAGTATGCGAGTAGAACGGAGAGGGGGGGCGGGGAAGTAGGCGACGAGATGCAAGTGTCCCTGGTCTTTTGCGGTTTCCCTGACCGGGTGGGTAGGAGTCCACGTCCCGTTGTGTGACTGCAAGTGGGCCCGGAGAAAGAACTACTGGCGGGGTCCTTGAGTCAGTAGGACAAGGAGGAAACGTAGTCCGGTCGAGTTAGGGAGCGGGTGAGGGGCGACGTACTTTCTCAACACGTGATTTGTGTGCGGTACGGAGGATTTAAATATTGTTATGGCGTTTACTTATGAAAAAAATTCAAGAAAACCCCAGTTGTCACCTGAATATTTCGAAAACACCCATAAGTTGTCTCGGATTGGAAAATCCTCTGACGTCCCTTGTTTTACTGTAAAACATAAATAAAAAACTGAAGAAATACTAGTCAATAACACTCTAGCCCACGTGATAGCGATTACAAGTTGAAATTATTTTTCCTTGCACCTTATATAATTGCAAAGACATTGTACTACACGAAATAAGCTTTTCTTTTT
The DNA here is from genome assembly GCA_036346355.1 of Rhipidocladum racemiflorum. NCBI lineage: Eukaryota > Viridiplantae > Streptophyta > Magnoliopsida > Poales > Poaceae > Rhipidocladum > Rhipidocladum racemiflorum. The sequence goes on from CM070578.1 coordinate 2,752,414, forward strand.
TAAATTTAAAGTTATATTGATATGAAGTACTCTCTCAGTCTAAATTTATAGATCGTATTTTTTTTAATTGTATAGGGTGAATTCATATTCCAATACAAAATTAGTGTGATGTTCCATCTATACCCCTCATAAATATCCATCTTTACTTTATATTATATACCTATATACATTGAATATAGTGCTTAGTAATAATAATTAGAGGTAATCTAGTCATTTTCAATGTCTTTTTGGTCTATGTGTAAAAAAAAATGCCTTATAAATAGGAGAATTTGTAAAGACAATTATACCACACAAAAAGTTATAGGAAGCTTTTCAAACTCAAAGCAATAATTGAGGGCTCCTTTCCTTCAATCTTTTCTATACACAAGGTCACAAACAAGTGAGCGCTCTCTCTGTTTCTAAAGAGACTAACAGATGGGACCTTCGCATTATATATAGGCCCATTTGGCTTCTTTTTGACTCAACTAAACGTGTCAATGCTTTTTTACCTAGCCAATGGGAGAACTCAAGCGGCCCAATTTGAGGCCCGCTCGACAAATATTGGAGTTTTAAGAACCTAACAGGAGCGGCCAAGTTTGAGACCTCTAAGACAATTATTATTATTTTTAAAAAGAAAAGATATGATAGGTTAACGCCTTCAGTCATTCACCAAATGAAGATATCATTACCTACTTCTTAAGAACAAGAAAATTCCAAACAAATCAAAAGTCTTAATCTTCTGTAAGTACGAGCGAGCAACGCTCTCAAAAATTACTCTGGTGAAAGTAATGCAGAGAAAATTCAGACAAATCGAAAGTTGGTACATGGTACTGCCTTACTAGCAATGCAAACAACTTGAAGGGTTTGAGATCTACATCCACAAGAAATTTACTTCTGAATAAGTTTCACTATCCTTAGTTATAAAAATTCTAATATAGAACGAAGAAACTTCAACATTTCATAGTGTTGGTTCCCATCATTTTCCTTGTTATTCCCTTCTTTATACTCAGATTTCCACTGATCTCCTGGATGATGCCCTTGCATAAGAAACAGACAAAGCCACCTCAAAATCAAAGAGCTATTTTTTCTCTTTTGGGTCAATTGTAGGACTTTCCAGCTTTTCGCCCTTTTCAGGAGGTGTATTCATAACGTCTTCATTAATGAACCCAAGCTCTGACATATCTTGCTTTGCCATCAGGTTTCTGGAACGAAGACAAGTTCACAACATGTAGTGCACAAGAATAACATGATCTGGAGTCCTAATGGAAAGAGCAGCACTATACTGAAATTTAAAAAGAAAAGTGCATCTCGTTATAAACCTGAATAGTGAATTTCAGATATCAAAGTTGGTAAGAGCTTTTACCAGTGCAAGTAAGAATTCCAGATATTAAAACAACCATATGTTCTATCTTAAAATCGACTAGTGCAAGCGCCAACGCATGTCCTAAAAGGCTAAAACTAGTATCTGCCTAATTGTGGTTGGCAACATTGATTGCTTCACTCAATGACTCAATCACCAAATACAAAGCTTGATGCAGCACATTGCACATGTGTTGCAACAGAGGATGCAAACAACGGAACATGCCTGGAGGCCAAGCTTGGTTTGCTATAGGCTAATGCAGCAAACAATGACTACTTCACTCGAGAACTAAAAAAGGTTCAGAACATAATGTAACATGCTAAGCATGTGAACTACACTCAAACTATCAAGTGCCGAAAGAGAATTATATAACAAATTTTCATGGAAAAAGTAAAACATATTGATCAGCCAAAAGCAATTTTATCAAGAAAGAATAATTACTGAAAGCACATATAGGTGTAGATAAGATATTTAATAAATGTTTCGAGCAAAAGCCCAAAAAAGCCAGAAACTTTGAAAGTTATGATATTTTGAATGACTTCAATTGGTACATACTAATAATTTAGCATGGCATTGTTGGGGTGTCAATTTTGTAACTAAGACAACTAGTACAACTTGCAAAGATTGGTTGTCTCAGTTGAATGTTACTGAAAAGAATTAGTAGTTTGAGCATATGGACCAAATCTTCGTCAGTAATGGTCTTGTAGTACTACCAGATGACACAATAATTTTGCAATGTTCAGGTAAATTTATTCGCACCCTCCTTCCTTATTTTCACAAAGATGGTTGAAGTGGTATTGTTAGGCACTTAGGCCCAAACTATAAACATGTGGTGGTTGGATGCAAGATACAATGCAAAGATCTACTGCTTCACTATACCACTGAATGAACTGAACTTGTAGTCCGTAGCATGCTAAACATACTGACTAAACCGTTACTAGTCATTGATTTAGCTAAGCATCGATATGCCAAAAAAAGATGTTGACCAAACTACGGCATGATAACTTAAGTTATAGTCCTGAAATTAGTACAAAGATAGTAAGCAAACTAACCTCTCCATCCTACATTCCAGGTATTTCTTTGAGAACTGCCGGCATTTTTCAGACTGAAAACCTGTTGATTTCAGGCAGGCAAGATAGTCTTTCTTCTCCTGTTTGAACAGGCAGCTCTCATATAACAAGTAAATAATGACACCAATGACAGATGAAAAAGGCGTACAATCTTACCAAGTCACACTCATGCAGGTGATCCAGTGGGAATACACCTTTTTCAGGAGGTACAGGTCTCACTCCCCTATTTCCACCAAATGCACCACCTGTGCGAACTCACAAAGTTATTCAAAACATCATATTAGTATCGTTTTGCAACTTAGGCATGGTGTGAAAAAACCAGCAATATATAATTAGAATCCATAGTTCTTGTCAATTGTAACGGGTGTCTAAAGCAAACAAGAGCCTATCCGAGGAGACCAAATGACAGAGAAATTCAGGAACAGTACACATCCTCACCTGCACTCATTTGCCAAGTATGTCAAGATTCAGATCGCGATATCGAAGATTCCCAATCAAACCCGGATCCCTAGCAACGGCGCACGCAGTGCTCGAGCGCTGCAATGACACCAGGCACAAGTCAGCCAAACTAGTAGCGTATGCGGCATTTCATCGAACATGTCATGTGCGCGACCAATATCATGCACTCGAAGGCATCCAGGGGGATGGTACAGAGAAAGGTACCTGTAGACGAAGACGCAAACTGCCACTGAGAGGATGCCCTTACTTTCTACCTCCGCGACGGCCGCGGCAACACCTCGCCGCCGACGGCAGCAAACGCGCTTTCCCCTTCCACGGTTTCCTGTGAGTCCCTCAAGTCCGAAGTGGGCCTGCTTGGAAGGCCGGTTTTGGGCCCAAAACCAGTGTATTTCCCGGGCTGGACTGCACTGAATTAGCTTTTTCTCTGGAGACTAGGGTCTTTACACGGGAAAGTATGCCTAACATCCAAACAAAATACCAATATTAACAACCTTATAAGGCCTAAGATTGGAGCTTTGGAGGTAGGGCTGGAAAAAAAACTCGTTGGGCTGACTCGGTGGCTCGTTTCAAAATTGCTCTGATTATATTCATTTTTCTTTTAAAATAAAAATTAGTTGATTTGGAACCAGAGTCAACTTCGGCTCGGCTCGTTAGGCTCGGCTCATTAAGCTCGGTTCGAAGTTGGGTCTCAAACAATACAGGAGACTATAATAAATAAGAATAAATCAGTGTCGAAGAAAGCTCGAAAAAAAGTTCAACTGGCTCGTTATCCACCCCTATTTGGAGGCCAACCAAAACCTCCACGTCATCCCCCTCCTTTCATTTTGCGAAAAATTCCTCTATTTCTCCTAAATTACGGATAAATTCTTGTAAATTGCAAAAAGGTTCTCTACGATTTTTTGTGAGGGTAAGAAAAACTTTTTCAAATTGCGATCAGGTCCCCCATTCGTTACTTTACGGAAAAAAAACTCCACTAAATACAAATCTTGAACGAGCCCTTTTCTAATTTTTCAGGATAGCGATCGGATCTAAAAAGATAACAAACATGTCCTTATTTTTTACGTTCAGATCTCTTCTCCGTTTTTTCCGAAAAAAATATTTTCGTCAGCAAAAAATTGTGTATAACTCTATCTCTAGACTTTTTTCCAACTCGATCTCTGATCTCTAAATTTCTTTCCCCAACTCGATCTCTAATATTTTTCAAAACATGTATTGTTACTCGGTGAACGCGTAAAGTGTTAAACTCGACAAAAGAAGGTTGGCATCTTTAATAATTTTTAGAACATGGTCATTTCTCTGTTTTTCCCGGGGGAAATATTTTTATCAACACAAATATGTGTATAGCTCTATCGCTAGACTTTTTTTTCCCAAATCGATCTCTAATCTCTAGACTTTTTTCCCAACTCGATTTCTAATATTTTTGAAATATGTATTATTACTCGGTGAACGCATGAAGTGCTAAACTCGACAAAAGAAGGTTAACATCTCTAATAATTTTTGGAATATGTATTATTACCCGGTTAACACATAGAGTGTTAAACTCGACAAAGAAGGTTGACCGGGTAATAATAGAGTGTTAACCAAATTCGTCAAAAGAAATATGTGTACAACTCTATCTCTTTATTTTTTTTCGTTACCTCGATTTCTAATATTTTCCAGAATAAGAAATATATGTAGATTTGTATCTCTATATTTTTTTCGCAACTCGATCTATAGTATTTTTCAAAACATGTATTATTCACCGATGAACGTATGTAATGTTAAACTCACCAAAAGAAGATCATTTCTCCGTTTTTCCTGAGAAAATATATCTATTATGCCTGCAAGATTTACGGAGCAGCAAGCCGACCACATCGTCCTCTTCGCCAAAAGTCCCTCTGAAAAAATTAAATTATGTTCAAATCCTTACGCTGGTTATTTTTCAAAAAAAAATAGATCAAATTTCACATGGCGCGGCAACACGCGCGAATCTATCTAGTTGTTTACAACAGAGAAAATTGCGGCTGTATTTATTTGTGATCAAAAAAATACAGGTGAAAATATTTTACATTTAGAAAAAGTTACAAAGCTCCCAAGCCGCGCCGAATTCTGCCTCCTCCTCCACCCGCACCACGTCCAAATCATGCCGCCTCCCGCCGCTCCATTCTCGGATACAGCCGCCTCCACCCACGCCAAGCCAGATCGGCTTGGTGGAGGAGGGAGGAGGCTGGGGAAGGCGGAGGAGGGAGGAGCCAGGGAAAGCGGAGGAGGAAGAAGGCTAGAGACAACGTAGATAGGAGGGGCAGAGGGAGGATCAATGTCGCACAGGGGAGAAATGGAGGAGGAGAAACGAGGAGACGGAGAGAGATTTGAAGTTTATACAAATGGTGTTTGGTGGGTAATTTTGTAGACTTTCAATGGTAAAGGGTTATTTTACCCCAAATAGCCCAAAAAAGCATCTTTTCGTTTGCTATTGGCTTATAGTTATATGAAATTTTTATGTTTTTTTTAAAGCTCAGTTGAAAAGTTGGTTGTTTGTTTCAGCTTTAGTTTTTTTTGCTTTTTAAGCCGGTGAAAAAGTCGAAACAAACATATCCTAAACTTGATTGTTGTGTTATCATACATAGCAAAACGGTTTACCTATCACGTCACGCGAGCAATATCACCATGTAAAATTGAGTGAGAGTATTATTTAAACTAGATTGCAAAGTTCGAGAAATCAAATACCTGGGTTCGTTGTTTAGAGTGCAGATGGATTTTCAAACAAAGTTAAAGGTATTATATATACCTTTTTTTTTCCTTTGCATTGCGTTCGTACGAATCTCGATGAGGCATCAAGGGCCAAAGGCAACAGAAGTCTATGTTGAGAGGAAAAGGTGCACTTGTATACAGCCACCGGCACCACCTGCCTGCTGCCTCGCCCACACCCATCCCCCGGCACAGCAAACCCTAAACCCCTCTCTCCTCTCCCGCCGCAGTCGCCATGTCGCCGCCACCGCAGCAGCAGCCGCACGAGGTGCCCCGCGCGACGGTGGCCGGCGCCGTGGCCTCCCTGACCAAGTGGATGCGCGCGCGCGCCTCGCAGGCGCCCCCCAACCTCCTCACCGACGAGCGCGATGACCTCGTGCTCCTCCAGCTCTCTCTCCGCCGGATCCCCGCCTCGCCTACCACCAAGCCGCACCTCCTACCGCTCCCCCATTCCGTCCTCGCCCACGCCTCGGCCTCCATCTGCGTCATATCCGACGACCGCCCCAACTCCCACTCCCCGGCAGCCTCCGACCTCCTAGATGCATCCAAGTCCCTCCACCTTCCCGTCTCCGACGTCATCCCCCTCTCCACCCTGCGCACCGACTACCGCCCGTACGAGTCGCGCCGCCACCTCGCCGCCTCCCACGACCTCTTCCTCGCCGACCGCGCCGTTCTCCCGCTGCTCCCCCGCGTACTCGGGAAGGCGTTCTACTCCACCAAGAAGGCTCCGATCGCTGTTGACTTCACCCGCGCTGGGTGGCCTGAGCAGGTCCGCAAGGTGCTGAGCTCGACGTTTCTGTACCTGCGGTTGGGGACCTGCTCCGGGATTAAGGTGGGTAGGCTGGACATGGAGGGAGAGGAGATCGTGGAGAATGTGATGGCGGCAGTGGAGGCTGCCGTGGAAAAGGTGCCGAAGAAGTGGGCGAACGTGAGGGCTCTGCATTTGAAGGCAGTGGATTCGGTCGCACTGCCAATTTACCAGGTCGTGCCAGAGTCGGGTATGAAGATTGAGGTGCCAGTTGGGCGATTGGAGGGAGAAGTAAGTGCTGGAAAGGTCATTGATGCTGCTGCAGAAGTTGAGACTAACTGGAAGAGGAAGGGCAGGAAGAAGGCATTGAGATATGCGGATGCCAATGGTGGAGAGGAAGCTGTGAAGGAGGAGAACGGCAAGAGGAAGAGGAATAAGAAGGAGCAAGTTGAGGATGTTGCGATGGAAGAAGTCCAAGGGGTGACTGAGAAGAGGAAGAGGAGGAAGGGTGTGCCTGCTGTAGAGGTTCCTGCTAATGAAGGGCGGAAGGTTGGCAAGAAGGATAAGGAGAAGAGCAATTGTGCTTTGAACATGGAGGTGGAGGATGCCAGTATAGATAAAAAGAAGGGTAAGAAGGGTGAACATGCATTGGAGGAAGCCGGCATCAACAAAAGGAAGGGCAAGAAGGAGCATAGCAAGCAAGCATTGGGGAAGGTGGAGGATGTTGGCGGGAAGAAGAATAAGGGTAAGAAGGGGGAGGTCAAGGAGGGGAAGAAGGGCATGAAGGGTAATGATGGTGATGGTGAAGTCCCTTTGGAAGAGGAAAGCATTTCCGATGTTATTCGAGCTATGTTTCAAAATAATAAGGAAGAGAAGAAGAGCAAGGGGATGAAATTGAATAGCAATAAGATGAAGAAAAGGACCAGGGTAAGGGTCTAAGGTTATATTTGTTATTTCTGGTGGAGATGCCTGTGATATCTGTTGATTGACAGTGTCTTGCGTTGAGACAGCTGAGTATGCATCGATAATCTGGGTAAATCTGATTTAATCAGCTGGGAGAACAATATCAGTGAAAGTTCTTTTTATTTATTCGTAAGCTGCACTTGATAAGATCACCTATCGATTATACTACTGAGTGTTATACATTTCGTGCCTTGGAGGCTCCTTCTGAGGTTGTTTCTTCAATTTTGTTAGCTTAGTAGCTTGGGCCTTTGGGTTAAAAAACTATGGTGGAACTTTTTCCTGCTAGGACTTCTGTTATCCATTTGGAATGCAACAATTTTGTGTTCATCTGAGAATATGCTTGTGTTATTCTATCTTCTCTGATGTACCTCTCTCTGTTTAGCTACTTAATGATTCTGGCTGGATACTAAGTGGAATCATATATATTTATCAGGCATTCAGACTTTGTCATATTGGAAAGATGAGAATACCACTTTTCTTTCTCACACACGTCTGTTATTGTTTTTCATTTTTCTCGATATGTCTGTTATTGTGCGTCTAGTCGTATCTGCAAGAGAGAGCATAATGTTCATTGAACTATTATGAACTGCTACTTTAAATCATCGGGGGCTGCTCTGGAGGGTAATTTTTTTTGGAAGTTGTGATTATTCTTATAATCGCAATTCAGCTGAAGCTCCCTCCATGGCCTCATTCATGGCATATGATGGATATTCTAACTTCCATGAGATTAAATCCACTGGACAACTCGTTGGAGTTAAGTTCCATGGTAATGATCGTGAATTAGAATTTTAGGAGACTACTTTCTGTTGTATTAATCTCTTGGAAAGTTATAATTTATGTTTTGCTGTATTCCGAATTGATGCAAGCTGCATACGTGCATATAACCATTTTCTGAATAAATATGTGGATCTGGCTTTCATCCATTTACATTTTTTCTTTCTTTTTGTACCTTACTGTACTCATCCCTGTTGAATTTAGCCAGTGAACTATGTTGATGTTGGTGCGAGCACCAAAGTTATCAAAGCTTGGAGTAGTTTGTTTCTTTCTGAATTGATTATCCCTGGCTGTACTGTCGTGTTGTCATGCTAAGTTTGTTTTTTCCCTCACCGAACCAGAAGGTGCTAGCAAGTGAACCTTGAATTCTTATGCCGGTAACGGAGCCAGCTTTAGCCTCCAAAGCAAGGCAACACTAGTTTGGTTTCTCTGTGCACAAACATTGCTGCATGATACCTCGAGGAATTATCAAATATGAATTCAGATCGACTGTAATAACAGACGTGAAAACGAAGTAGTACATTGTTCTTGGTGTGGACTCATACTAATTCTGTAGCCATATATGTGTGATTTGATTGAGCTTGGCGTTGATGACCGAATTACGAGTTTGTGCCAAGGTTTTAAATATTGGTGATTATGGTGTAAAAATCATGATTTTCGGGTATATTTGGGTGATACGGCATCTAAAATCGATTGATAAACCGGTTAAATTCAAAAACTAAAAAAAAATGCAGCTTAAATATCATGATAATCGATAAAAATCGAGAAAAAATTGGTCAAAAAATCGGTTCTAAGAAACATTCAATCGGTTGGTCCAAATATCGTGATAATCGATAAAAATTGGTAGTTTTTTGATTATTTTTTCGAAAGTTTTTTTTTTCAAAAATTTGGATTTTAGAACCATACAATTTTCTAGCGATTTTCAAAGAAAATCGATACTAAGTTCTACTCAGTCTTCTTAAAGTAAGTTGAACCCTGTCCAGTGTATTTGACCGACAATCTTTGATGCCAAACAACGGGACAGCCTGTTGGTACCATTTCTGTAGGGATGGCAAAAATACCCGTGGATCTGGGTACCCGACCCGGCGGGTTCGGTTCGGGTCCAAATTTGGACCCACAAGTATATTACTTCGGGTTCGGGTCTAGGTCTCATTTTAGACCCGTGGGTACCTAGACCCAGACCCAGACCCTACTTCAAGGTAGAAGGTGAGGTGAGCTCAAATAGATTAGCATGCACCCTTGTCACAAGTCACATCATAACTCAATGGAAGGAACTCTGTGATTGAATCAAGAGGTCTTGTGTTTAAACCCCATTCTAGCTAACTTTTTCCATTTTATTTATCTGGAGAGAACGAGGGAAGAAGCTGCAAGCCTCTAACTGTTCACTTACCTTTATCTGGTTATCTCTTTCATTTTTTTCTCTCCAAAAATAGCTCTCCTTTGTAATTGTTTACAAAACTAGCCCTCTCCACGCTACAGGACCACGAAAGATACTGCAGCACGCTACAATACAACTACACAATACCTTCTGCTGTACTGTAGCAAGAAAGCCCCCCTGTGCCACACCTTCAGTCTGCGGTAAGTTGTGTTGCCGCGCCTCTAGTCCGTAGCAAGTGCTTGCTCCCGCGGTCATTGCCGATTTCCGTGTTGCCCACTTGTCGCACCTCCTGTCCGCGACATCTGGACCTTCCGCGGGCCCCTAGCGCAGAAGGTATCAAGTGTCAGCCCTAGGTCTTTCTGCGGTGGGGAAGGGTGCTAGTTTTGAAAAAAAAATGAAAGGAGCTTGACGAGTACTTATACCATGGGTACCCCCAGCGGCCCGAGAAGGCGTTTGGGCCGCCCCAGGCCCAACTTCGGCCAAAGGCATTGCCGGGCCATAAGGGACACTCGTCCCCGACCAAGCCAGTCGGGGGCCAGTCCGACCCCCATAAGTCGGACACCTCGATGGCGCCGGGCGAGCCAAGGCCGATTCCGCCTAAGGGGAGCTCGGCACCCCCGCCTGTGACTGGCCGCCTGCCCAACGGACACGACGGCTCAGAGCGATTATACGTGGGCAAGTGGCTCCCCTGCAGGAAAAACGTCAAAGTCAATACACCAGTCACATCGCCCAGACGGGCGCAGCAGACGGACGTGCACCCTCCCGAGATGGCGCTAGAGTCAAAGCTCTACCTCAGCATCTGGCAGATGTGCAGGGGGTAGGTACGCCACTTCCCAACGGGGCAAAAACCACGACACCCAGTGTATCTACCGACCCAGCACAGGACGGACAGGCACCTGTCAATCGCTGTAGACTAGGACTCCCAGGCTACGGACACTCCATCTTTTTCTTTTCTTTTTAGACCCCCGTGTCGCATGTCCCCTCCGACTATATAAAGGGGGGCAGGACCTAAGGGAGACAGGGGATACTTCTTCCTACTCAGGGAAGAAACGTTTGTAACCTCACAACAAAAAACAATACAAAACCCCACACAAACTGGAGTAGGGACATTCGGCCCGAACCAGTATACATCCTGGGCTCCCTGAGTCAACCATTGAGGAGATTACAAATCGTATTGCCGGTGCTCAAAACCTCGAGAGAGCTATTTTTGCAACAAAAAAAAGATAGAAAAGGGGGCCACAACAGTGAACATTTCACGAACTTAAAAGAGAAACCGTTGTTCATCCCGATAAACCCCGAGTGATGAGTGGATCGGTGGCGATAGAACCACCAAATTTACAATGGTACACACTTCATATGTATAATTCTAGTCTTACATAATAGTTTCATAATATTGTGAATCCAACATATATATTCAAAATTTTCTAAAAAATACAGTACAAAAAGTTCTTAGGTCTTGCAAATCATAAACCATCAGAATCGAAATCAATTGAATCAATAAATTTGATTCACTAAAAAGTGATGTTTTAGTATTTTTTTTAAAACTTCTAAGGGTGCCGCTACATGCAAAATACCCCACTTACTACATATGTATAACTCTAATCTTGTATAATGGTTTCGTAATATTATGAATCCAACATATATATACTCAAAATTTTCTAAAATATCTTACTAATCTTAAATCACCAAAATCGAAATTAATTGAATCAACAAATTAATTTGATTCGTAAAAAGTGATGCTCTAGCATTTTTCAAACTTTTAAGATTGCCGTTGAATACGAAACGCCCCCACAATTAGGGCTGGGCAAAAAGCTCGCGGCTCGGCTCGAGCTCGACCGAGCCTAGCTCGGCTCGCCCTGGCTCGTGGCTTGGACCGAGCCCGAGCCGAGCCCATTTCTCAAGCTCGTTAATAGACCGAGCCGGCTCGGCTCGAGCCACGAGCGGCTCGACGAGCCAGAGCAGCTCGATGGATCCTCACGAATCAGTGAATCACAATCGCACGCACCGAGCCACCGACCGACCGACGCATGTTCCAGCCTCCCAGGCTTGCCCTCATGGACCTCATTGGGGATTAGGTCTACTCCCTCTCCCTCCCAAATCCCAATCTCCCATCCGGCCATCCCGATCCGGGCTCCGGCGCCGGCCGCCCCACGCCCACGGCCAGCGCCGCCCATCCCGCCCGAGCCACCTGTCCTTTCTCCCCGTGGCCGTGCGCCGCAGTCTCCCCAACACCCACCGGCTGCGCCGTGCAGCCCAGAGTCGCCGTCCGTTCTCCCCACGACGCCAGCAGCCCGCCTCTCCCCGACGGCCACCACCGGTAGCGCCGCTCAAATCTCCCTCCGGCGCCGCCCCTTCCGCCAGCGCCACCCCTCCGTCCGACGCCGCCATGTCAGGCCGTTCGAGTTCGATCCTCCGCCGACCGCCGCCCGCCAGAACTCCACCCAGCACCGCCTCGTCTCCAACAAAGGTGATGCCCGAACTAGCGCCGTCCTCCAGTGACTACATGCAGTCATTTTTCCTCTACTACTTCAAGACTTCTACTTTATATTCTAGTTCTACATATGGTTGTAACTTGAGATGGTGGCATATTGGTATAGTTAGTTGTGTGCAATGTCTAAAAATTTGTTCAACTTTCTAATTGAGTTCACTAATGATCTCGGTACGAATGATTAAGTTTTGTCATTGATTAGGAGATTTTGTGGATGGCATTTTCCTTGTCTTGGTATTTATGTTTACTTGGTAAGGTTTACTATATGTGTAGTGCATATGTGATTAGTGCAAATGGAGGCAAGTATTTGTACATTGTCTGTTATAAGAAACCTCATATCAGCATCATGTTGCAATATATCGATTTTGTTGAGAGATTAGCAGATTATTTGTACAAATTGAAGAAAGCATCCAAAGTTTTTTGTACAGATTTTTAGTATGTTACTAGAATGATGCTATGGTTGATGCTATGGTTGATGCTAGAATGATGCTATGTTACTATGGTGACAATGATGAGCTGCGAGGTGGATATGAATTGTTCTTATAGAATGATGCTATGTTCTAATAGATGAATTGTTCGATGTTATGTTACATTCTAAGTTAATATGGTTGATGCTAGAATGATAGATGAATTGTTTGCTCTCATTGTTACTATAGTTTTGCTGACTTGTTGTACGTGCTAATTTGCATATATAGAGTTGTATGTGCTGACTTGTTGTACGTGCTATGATTGATCTAGTGTGTGGAGAGGAGATGGAATCGTCCGTGGCGAAAGGGAAGGAGAAGAAGCACTCCAGCCGGCCACGGCAAGGTGGCGGCGACGCACCCCTAGCTAAGCCGGTAAGCACGCTTCAACTTAGTCTCTACTAAAACTTTATATTCTAAAAAAACATAGAATCATCATCATGCCACTTGATTTTTTTTACATGTTGTCTCTCAGGTTTTATGCGAGGAAAATGTACAGACAGCTGAAACTGAGGAAGAAGATAATTCTTTCGACATGAATGATGAGATGTCCGAGGACGAGATGACAATTGAAGGCTTTAAGGAGGATGAAGCTGCTTCTAGAGATGGTAGAGCTCAGCAAAGAGGGGAAAAACGGCAAAAGGGGGTGAAGATAGCAGCTGAGGGCAGCAAGGCCAAGGCATCATCTGATGTTTGGGATGTGTTTCAAAAGATAGAGGTGCCATCTACGACTGCAAATGGGGTGATGATAACAAAGGCACGCAGAGTACTGTGTAGAGACTTTATTCATACAAGTAAGGGTCAACTACGTCACATCTATTGAGGCATATGAAGAAATGTGACACGTACTTGAAGTCTTTGGCAAAGAAGCGGGATCAAGCTCTTCTAAATTTTGCTCCTTCAGAGGTAGGTGATTCTGGGTCTGGTCTCCCTACTATTATCTCTCCTAAAGATTATAATCATGAGCAAGTTAGAAAACTATTTGCTAAGATGATAATAGTGCATGAGTACCCATTTAGGATGGTAGAGCATACATGGTTTAACATTGCAATGAAGTATTTAAATCCTGCTTATCATTTTATTGGTAGAAAGACCATAAGAGCTGAATGCATGAAGGTGTTTGAGTCTGAAAGAGAATCACTAAGGAAGGTCCTTAAAGGTGTGGATAGCATTTCCTTAACCACTGATTTGTGGACATGCAACCAAACACTGTCCTATATGTGTTTAGTTGCACACTACATCGATAATGATTGGAAAATGCAATGTCGTGTGCTGAATTTTTTTGAGTTAGACCCTCCACACACTGGACCAATCATAGCTCAAGCTGTGTATGAATGTGTTGCTGCATGGAAAATAGAGGATAAGATCATTTCCATCACTCTAGATAATGCTTCGAACAATGATGTTGCTGTCCGTGGTTTGAAGGCTAAGTTTGTTGCTAGACAAGGCAATGCTTTCCTCGCTAAATATTTTCATGTTCGGTGTTGTGCTCACATTATTAACTTGGTAGTGAATGATGGGACAGCCGTGTTAGCACCTCTCATAAGTAACATAAGAGAAACTGTGAAGTACATCAAAATGTCCCCATCTCGTCTACACAAGTTTGTAGAGATTTGTAGATCTCTTGCATTGCAAATTGGGGAAGGATTGAAACTTGATGTGTCAACAAGGTGGGGTTCAACATACAAGATGTTGAGTACTAGTATTGCCTACAAGGAAGCTATACAATCTTATGCCGATATAGATGCAAACTATAGATGGGAGCCTACAGCTGCAGAATGGGATTTGTTTGTAGCAATTGAGCCAATACTTGCATCTTTAGCTAAAGTTAGCACTGCATTCTCAGCTTCAACTTATCCAACTGCAAATATATTTTATCCTCACATTGTGGATGTTAAAATTGCTTTGAGGGCAGCAATGGCTTGCAATGATATCAATTTGAAAGATATGGGCAATGCAATGATGGGAAAGTTTAATAAGTATTGGGAAGATAAGAACAATGTGATGGTGATTGCTTGAAAGGATCGGTATGGCCTAGAGGGGGGGTGAATAGGCAATTTTAAGAATTTAACAAAAATAACTAAGTAATTTAAAGACAATTTAGCAGTTTAAAGAAGGATCTGAGTAAGTAATAGGTTGAGCAACAAGGAGCACTGAACAAGTAACAGATAATAGAGAAATGAGCTAAGGTAAACAATCATAAGCAGAGACAAGCGAATTTTTCACCGAGGTTCAGAGATAAATCTCCTACGTCCCCGTTGGAGCACTTCCACGTATGTTGCTCCTCAGTGACTCTCAACAGAGGAATCGGATTTGTCACTAAAGTGACTCATTACCACTCCAGTGAGGTGAGTCCAAACCTCTCACAAAGACAGTGGCCTTCCACAATCACGGTTGGACAGGTCGCACTACAACCACCAGAAAACCGTCTAGGAACAGCTAGTTCCAAGAGTAATAGACTATCCACAAGCCCTGTCTCTTGGTTCACTAGAAACTACCAAACTAGACTTTTCTTGGAGCCGTAAGAAAGTAGGTTTTTGTTTTGAGTTGAGCTTGATCTCTTTGAGGGCTTTTGAGCTTTTGGGATGCTAGATGTCAAAGAGATGTAAAAGTTCTTTTGGGAGAGCCTCGATCTGTTTAAATAGGCTACGAGGAAGCAAATAGCCGTTATAGCCGTTATTGGCAACAAGTAGCCGCTTGCCAATGTCGATCAAAAGACAACTCAAAATGATTGTATCGACAAGGTTTGACAAAGTATACAAGAGGCTCAACGCATAACGGACCCAAATCAGTAACGCATTTACGTCGGACCAAGAAGAGTTGGTCCGTCGTACATGCTTTGAGTAAAAGTGGTCCGTTGAGAGATATCAAAGTGCACGTTTGCAACAGACTTAAAAACTTGGTCCATCGTAAAGGCAAACTTATCGATCATGACCTAAGAAAGGAATTGGATACAAGCAAAGAAACCAAGAAGTTTTAAGTTTGCTACGGACCAAGAAAAGAGGTCCGATGCGCAAGGGATTTTTGGTCCGTTGTAGCCTTAAAGCAATCGGGTTGGTTTCAAAAAGAGAAAGCCTATCTACACCGGACCCAAAAACTTGGTCTGGCGTGAAAGGGAAACTCTCGGTTTGAGTTCAGTTTAAAAAGCATCAAGAGGGGATATGAACTCAAGACAAGAGTTTTGGAGAGATCTGAAAGATTTAACCTAAGCTTCAAGTAGTCTTAAAAGGAAGTCCTAGGAACCAAGATTTTGAACTTATGCATAATCCCTCTTTATAGTACGGTTGAAGACTAGAAAAACACAACTATAAGACTTGAATCAACACCCAAGTCTAAGAACTAGAAATAAGAGAACCTTAATCTTGATCATCCTTTCTGAAGAAAACTACTAACACTATTTTAGTTGATCATCAAGCACCAAAATCCAACAAATATTTCAAATAAATCATTAGGGGGCCTAGATGCTTTCATTGCTACTATCCTAGACCCAAGGTATAAGATGAGATATGTGGAGTGGTGTTTTGGTAAGATTTATGAAGGCTCTAAAATTGAAACTGAGATATCTGATGTCCGTGAGGAGTTAGATAAGCTATTTGAAAAGTATGAGAGGGAACATCGTCAAAAGAAGGCTGCTATGAGTAAGTCTTGTGCAGCTTCATCTTTGACTGTTGATACCTCTTCCTCTTTACCATCCGCCTCAAGTGAATTTCAGTCGTTCTTATCGTCGACTTCTTCAAATCCATCAAAGAGTGAGTTGATCATCTATTTGGATGAGCAGAATGAGGACTTGGGAAACAAGGAGTTTGATTTGCTTCAATGGTGGAAGTTGAATTCACATAGATATCCGGTGGTGTCGAAGATGGCAAAGCAATTCTTGACTATACCGGCGACCTCTGTGTCTTCGGAATCAACTTTTAGCACCGGGGGTAGAGTTCTAGATGATTTTCGTAGTTCTCTAAGACCATCTATGGTGGAGGCATTGATATGTGCTTTGCATTACGACATGACATGAGTTCTGTTTACTTTTGAGATTCATGCGCTTGTTCCCGCTGGTCATTCTTTTAATGAGCTTGATGCATCTGTTTTGGCCATGTTACATTGATTTTTTTTGTGTGTCTAGCTTCTTCAATCACTAATTTAACTTGGCTATCTCATTATTGGTGTTCACCTCTGAATGAGACATTGAATGCTGAGATCCAGCGCCTAAAACTTGCTGCTAGTGAGATCAGTGATCCTCAACTGGCCTGGCTCGGCGAGCCAACGAGCCGGCTCGCGAGCCAGGACCGAGCCGAGCCGAGCCGCACTTTCAGGCTCGTGTCTTCACCGAGCCGAGCCTCGGCTCGCTACCTCACCGAGCCCAGTCGAGCCGAGCCGAGCCTCGGCTCGTTTCCAGCCTTACCCACAATCCCACATAGCTCCGGCCGAACGGATCGGTGGCCGCGTCCGAGAATATTGCCGCGACGCACGCGCTCCTCCCGTGCATGCCACGGCTTGCGGTTTCAGGAGCCACAAGCAAAACGACAGTCCACTGCACACGCGGCGCCCATGCGCTCGCTCCCCGTGTGTTTAGCCCGGCGTCATCGGATAAGCCCACTGCCCTTGCTCCCAGATTGTCGCGAGCTTCTTTGACTCTCTCCTTCCCTCCCTCTCGCGTATCCGCTCCATCTGGAGAGGAAGAAGGCCAGATCGTCTGGGAGTCTGAAGGTGCCGGGTTCCTCCACAGAAAGGTGATTTTGGTTTGCAGGCTATATCAGCTGCAGTCGCTGTGCTAGGCGAAATGCCTCCGAGAGACATGGAGCTTAATTAGTCCCGTCGTTCCCTTCCACTAATTAATTAAAGGGAGTTCATTTCCATGATTCTGCAGGTTGTCATTTCGACGATTTATCTTGTCACCAGGATTCTTTGTTGAAGGTTTCATGTGATCCATCGTTTTCTTCTCAGAGGCTTTGCTCTATTGGACGCAGAAAGGGGTAACTATGCTTCCGAAATGGCAATATATTTTCTTGCGAATAATGAGTTTCTCTTTTTGTTAGTATGGACTGCAAGAATGCAGTTTCGCTTGCGTATGGTTTTTTGTCTTGTGAATTCCGATGTCCAGTTGGTATCCGTTGATTGTTTACTTATTGATGGTGTTGGCTGTAGTTTACTTATTTAGAGGTTATTTCTCAACTTTTGATATTCTTAAGAAATGGTCAAAGCTTTCATAAGTCCTAATTTGCAATATTATCTGCGCTGTCAATTGGAGTGGTTTGTGATTCATGCCTAAAAAATCTGTGATTCATACGTGTACAGAAAAGTAGATATCAATTCCCCTAAAAAAAAAGAAAAGTAGATAACATTATTGGTATTAAAAGATGGGAGATGCCTTGCCTGATGTAACTTTCATAAGGAGCAACCATATTGTGTGAATGAACCCCCTTACTGGTACATTCTGAGTTGCTGACGTAATCCTGTTTTTCTAGGCCAAAAGTGAAACAGCAAGTGTGATGCTCTCCGTTGCTTTCTTCCTGGAACACAAATGGAGGACTGTTCTTCACTCTTCTTAAACCTTGCTTGGCAGCTACGACAACGCTTGACACAATTAATAGGTACCTAGTTGAGCATATAATGTCTTGGTTCATTATAATCTTGTGGGATTCAGACTTGCTTTATTTTATTTTTCAGTACAAATTGACTTCACTTTCTTTTTATGTGTTGGTGTTTTGCCTTGCCAGAAAATGTGTTTGGGTACATTGATTGGATTCCTCAACATCGTGAGATCCAATTCTCTGCTTTCTATAGAAGTTCATTGCCTGACACTGAAAGACACATTCATGGACCAACTTCCGTGTTGCCCATTAGTAATGCTACAGAAGAGCAGGCTGCAAGTAGAATATCCGAATCCACGATTTTCAGAAAAGACTCGTCCAATATTTATCAAAGGTTTAGTTTTCTTGTAGCTTCCTTAATCAGAAAGTAAACGCTCGAAGATAATAAGATTTATCATTGCACCGGCTAAAAACATGTGTTTTCATCTTATATCTGGCACTCACTTCTCAACTGTTTGTGTTGTCAGATCATACGGCAGGTCTTCCTATCTTCTGCGTGGCTTCAGATTAGGACAAAGATTGGCATTCCATGTACGAGGGCTGTGCAGTCTCTTTGCAAGAGAGATTCATGTCAGACTAACCGGGTTAGTTACTGCCTTGTGAGATAACAACTTCTGTGTGTTGCTTCCATCCTTGACCAGCTGTGGCATCTCGCAGTAGCTCGAGTCCACATAGTGTATCTGTTTGTTCCAGATGGGTGCTAAAATCTGATGTATGCTCACAGGGTCTTACATCGTTTCTGGACAACACTACAGGGCTCTTCTGAAGATATAGGATGGTTGCAAAGGACTCAAATGTTGTCCTGTTCAGTCGATGGTACATATCGCTTTAAGGAGCTTCTGCATGATGTCAGGTGAATTGCCCAGTAAAGTACCAGTAAATTCGGTATAAAAGCATTAATACTGCGTTTTGCAGAATGTATGTAGGAAGCTATAGCTATTATAATTACGAATTATGTTGAACTGTGAAAATGGTAGGACTTTATTCTGGTATCTATCCATATGGAGGTGCCCGTTTTCAATTATATTCAGTTTGGACAAATACCAATGATACTAAAAGCTGTTTAATGTTTCAGAAATGGAGTGCATTGTCTGCCCAATACGCTGGTTTACTTATTCATCCCTGGTGAGACATCCTTCTCAGTTTTTTTTTTTTCTCTCATAACCTTAAAATGCTCTAGCTTAAAGATGACTCATTGCCTTCATATGCAGGCCTTTTTAGCAACCATAGTCCACTCTACTTCGTCAATACTAAAAGATTCTTTTCAAAGATGGGGCTTGCTTGCCATATTGCAAAGATTCATAGCGAGGTAATTCAGCTCAAAAAGGGTGGTAGGCTAGGTTTTTCTAGTTTGCCTACCTAAATTTGTCTCTCTCTTTCGTGAGGACCTAAATTTCTTTCTTATTTTTTGCATTTGTCTTGAACCAACAAATGCCTGTGCTATGTATATGTTTCTGTTGCCCCCCATGCTGTGTTTTACAGGTTCATGTTTCTTTCTGCTGATGCCTGTACTTACCTATTCACTTTGTCCAGGCATCAGTGGACAAGAATGCACGGGAGCTGAAACTATACATCGAAGAACTCTATTGGGGATCTGGTAAACAGGTTTTGCTCCTGGGACATAGCAAAGGTGGAGTTGATGTGGCTGCCGCACTTTCGATGTACTGGTCTGAGCTCAAGGGCAAGGTTGCCGGTCTGGCATTGGTTCAGAGCCCGTACGGTGGTACCCCGGTGGCTTCTGACATCCTTCGAGAAGGCCAGATTGCTGACAAGGAGACAAGGAGGATCATTGAACTCATAGTCTGCAAGCTAATCAAGGTCCTCCAAATCTTGGTTCACATGTCTTGGTTGATCAAAGCAGTGGTTTAGCGATTGCTTGTTCATGTTCTCCTCCATTTCATACTCTTGACAAGTGAACAACCGCAGGGCGACATGAGGGCCTTGGAGGATCTCACATATAACAAGAGAAAGGACTTCATTTCCAAGCACAAGCTCCCTGTGGATGAGCTACCGGTCATCTCCTTCCACACCGAAGCCAGCACCGCCCCGACTATGCTCGCGACATTGACCCGCATTGCCCACGCCGAGCTCCTCCCATGGCTGCCCCTGCCGCGCTTCTTGTTTGCATCCGAGTACGCAGAATCAATACTGGCCTCTCTGAAGGTGCCCGTGGTCGTGCCCGTGTCGGCGGCGATGGCAGTCAGCGCGCTCCACCTCAGGCTGCGTTACGGGGAGAGGAGCGACGGCTTGGTGACACGGCGTGACGCCGAGGTGCCGGGGTCGGTGGTGGTGAGGCTGGAGAGGAGGTTGGACCACGCGTGGATGGTGTACTCGACGCTGAGGAAGGATCGTGCGGAGGCTGATGCCACTGAGATGTGTGAGGCTCTGTTGACCATGCTCGTTGAGATCGGGAGAAAGAAATGCTGCTGATGATCTTTGGCCTGGTTTTGCTGTGCAGAAGTACTAATTTCCCGGTTAGATTCAAGGTTCAAGTGTTGAAGTCCAACTTACTATCCAATGTCGTAATCATAGAAAATGTTCCAAGAAATAGTGAGGAATACAGCATGCTCTCTTTTTACCAAAGCAAATACATCGTAGCCATAAGGAAATTGGTTGTTTTACATTATGTTTTTTTTTTTTTTTTTGGTCACGGCAATGTAGTGTAGTTTGTTTCTTGTGGATTATACAATTTATCTCCTAACTTTGAGCACTCCGTTGTCAAGTAGTAGTACGCATCTAAAAAAACAGAAAAGACAGAGAAGCAGGTATGCTTGCAATTCGAGAACACGTATTATAGATCGCGTAGACTTAGCATGCGCTGCTTCTCCCGTGACCAAGTTGCAAATTTCGTTTTCGGTTCACATGTAGTCACCCTCGAAATTCGAAATTTCAGCAAAATCTCATTATTTCGGATAAAATTTAAATGAAATTCAAAAATAAAAATTCAAATACAAATTTTTTTTGGATCGAGATTTCCGAAATTTCGTCCAAAATTACCATAATCTCAGTAAATTTCAACTAAACGAAAAATGGTTCAAACGATAACAAAAAAATTCAAAAAAAAAATTTGGATGGTTCTCCCTCGAAATTCTAGATCGCATAGACTTAGGGCCTGTTTGGGGAGGAAATTTGGTGAAAAAAAGTTTTGGCTTCTTTGATTTGTAAAGCCATTGTATTGGCAGTGTGGCTTTTCTTGATATGTCATTTGGCAAACTAGGCTGCTGCAGTGTAGCTTTGAGGGGCAACAAGGTGGGCCCGAGTGAAGAGGGAGTTGG
Source organism: Rhipidocladum racemiflorum (assembly GCA_036346355.1). NCBI lineage: Eukaryota > Viridiplantae > Streptophyta > Magnoliopsida > Poales > Poaceae > Rhipidocladum > Rhipidocladum racemiflorum. The sequence goes on from CM070578.1 coordinate 2,773,687, forward strand.
AGAGGTGGTGCCCGAGCAGAGAGAGTCGAGGAAGCGGCCCGGGAGGGATCTGACGGGATGAGGGGGACCACAGAGCGGCGGGAGGCGGTCGGCGAAGCCACGGTGAAAAGCACCTCCCTACCAATTGTGGCTTTTAGGGGTGCTTCACTGTGGCTTAAACTGGCGCTTTGCATTTGGTTGTTTGGGGGCTTTAGGCCCAAAGTCAAGCACACTGGTGAGCGCACTTCCAAACAGGGCCTAATGGGTATTTCAACCGAATGAAAAATGGTGTAAACAATTCTGGTTGAAATCGTAACCAGATAATGGGTATTGGGCCTTATATTTATTTATGGGCCCTTTTATGAAATTTACATGAATAGAAAATATAATAGGATATGGTAATCATCGTCAGCTAGCCCCAAGGCTTGAGTAAATATAATGTATTTATTTAAGACTTTTCAACTTTCAAGGCATTTTATGGAGTCATGTACTCCTTTAAAACCGCTTGTTAGTTTCTCAATTAAGGGATTTACGTAATTCCTCTCGGTAACTAAATCTACATTTTAACTGCTTGAAAGTCTATATAAGGAGGAGAGTAAGGCTTCCCTTGCATCTTCAGACTTTCAAACGCAAAAAACACTTCTTAGAATCTTTGCCGTTTCAAACTTTCTTTTAATTTTTTGAGTTTGTCATCTTCTATCTTTCTTGGCGGAATAGAAGAGTAGAGGTGAAAAACTTCATGAATTAAAACAAAGTTTAAGGACATAACTCCCTACATCCTTACTATTTTAAGTTTTCTTTTAGTTTTTGGAGTTTTTCATCTTCTATCTTCCTTCTTTTCGCGATTTATCAAGGTGGAATAAAAGGGTGGAGGTGAGAAACTTCAAGAATTAAAAGAAAATTTAAGGACATAACTTTCTAAGTTCTTAGAATGCTTTATGTTTCTAAATTTTCTTTCAGTTCTTAAAGCTAAAGCATTTCTAAATTTTCTTTCAGTTCTTAAAGCTTTTCATCTTTTTTCTTTTTCTTTTCCCCCACAATTAAGGTAGAAAAGAGGAGTAGAGGTGAGAAGTTTCGAGAATTGATAGAAGGTTTAAAGATATAATTTTATTTTTCCTTATAACCTTTAGGCTTTTTTAAAAAAATGTTAAGCTTTCCATCCCCATCTTTTTCTATATGATAAATAGTGGAGGCGAAAAATTTAAAAAATTAAGAGAAAAATTGAATATAAAATTCCCTATTTCCTTGTGTTCAAAGTGAGGGGAAAGTTTTTTTTGTTATGAAACCTGATGAAAAATTTCTCCAAGCATTTTCTTATTATGTTTTTCTTTGAAGCTTTTGATCTCACAACCTTTCATTATCCCATAATTCTTAGTTAAGAATAAGGGTGAAAAGCTTCAAGAACTAAAAAGGACTTCAATGAAACTCGTTTTTGGAAAGTTTTTGGTATAAGAACGATATATTAGAAATAGGATAATTATTTTGGTTTCTTATATCATTTTTATAATCAATTTTTGTCTAAAATATTTCCTTCATCAAGTCCTATGAAGTATTGTTATTTGGAGAATCGTTTAATATAACCTTATTTGCATGAAGATGAGGAAGAGAATGACTTCTTTTCTAGTGATGCTAAGAGATTTGGTGTGTCCAACCTACAATTCTCAGTACAAGAAGAATAAAATAAAATATGCACAGAAGTGAAAATATGCCGTGGATTTGTATATGAACAATGTAAAGATCACTTCTAAGTGAATGTATTGGCTTTTGATGAATGAAAAATTTTCTTTTTGTATCATATATATTATACTTACTTGTTCGTTATATTTTTTTTATCTAAGTATATCAGTAAGCCCCCAACTGTTAGCGTACTGATCAGTAACGTGATCGGAGCACAAACATTTCTTATGGAGTAACAACCAGTTTTATCTTTGCTTTATACTTAGTATTAACTAGCAATAGGTCGGAGATTATGTCAATCTAATGAGTTTCAATGCAATAAGTATTGGTTCATATGGAAAGTTTCTATTGGAAGTCATCTCACAACCCGACCAGCAACCTTGTATTTTGCTAAGGGATTGTGGTCGGATAAAATTTTATGATTACTCAGAATGATAACAAGACAATAAATAGTTTATATTTAACACAAATAGAAATAGAAATGTATAATGTAAATTTATATTAAATAACTTAAAATATTTACACATAAAACCTACGAAGATGTTGGATGTTCCAAGTATTTGAAAGGATTTATCCATCTTCCATAGCAAGCCGAACAGAATCAGCTCGGGTGACTGATACAACAGTAAAGGGACCTTCACATTTGGAAGATAACTTATTCAAGTTAGACTGGGTTTTGATGCACCATAAAACCAAATCTCCCATGCTAAGAGTTCGTGGTTGAACTCTTTTGTTATAGTATCGTCGTAAGACTTGTAGGTAGGCTATCGACTTGATAAAAGTTCGATCTCGCTTTTCCTCAAGGAGATTAATATCAGCTTCATGTTGGCTATCTTGATTAACCTGTTCAAAAAGAGTAGTTCGTGAAGAACCTAAATGAATTTCATCGGGCAGAACAGCTTCTGCTCCGTATACTAGTGAAAAAGGTGTTTTACGAGTAGTTCTACTGGTCGTCGTGCGTATGGTCCAAAGCACTAAGTAGAGGTCATCTACCCAAACCCCCAAGTGTGTCCTAAGACGATCAAACACTTGGTTTTTTATGTTTTGTATTATTTGGTCATTTACACGTTCTACTGCTCCATTACTCTATGGATGAGCAACAGAAGTGTAACAAATCTTTGTGCCTATTTCATCACAGTAATCTTGAAATAGACCACTAATGAATTGTGATCCATTATCAGTAATTAATCTACTAGGAACTCTGAATGCAGTGATTATATTCTTCACAAAGAATTTCGTTGTTGCTTATGCATTTTGTGAAAGTACCAATAGCAATAAATAGAAATTTATATCCATTAATTGCATCAGGTAACGGACCTACTATATCAATGCCCCATGTTAAAAATGACCATGACAATGATATTGTTTGCAATTGATTAGCAGGTTGATGTACTTGCTGAGCATGAAATTGACATTACTCGCAAGTCTTTATAAGGTACATAACATCTTGTAGAGCAGTAGGCCAATAAAACCCTTGTGAACTTGTCGGAATGCTTTCCCCACCAACGTTTTTGTATGAAACATGTGCTCCACATAAGCCCCCATGTATCTCATGAAGTAATGTTGTCCCTTGTTTTTTGGATATACATTTCATTAAAACTCCATTAGTTCTCTTTCTATAAAGGGTATCATCGAGTAATTTATATATTCGCGCCTTTCGAATCAATCTATTTTTCATGTATATCCTCAGGCAGTGTCCCATGTCCTAGATAGGCTTTAAATGGTTTAGCCCAGTCCGAATCTTGCTCGAGGACTCCAACCTCATTGCTGGTCAAGGACTCTTCCATGAAAGTATCTATAGAATGTTTAGATAAATGTTCAAGAAATATACCCGTTGGAACAGGTGATCATGAGAAACCGAGCTTGGATAACTAGTTCGCTAAAAAATTATCTTTTCGTAAAATGTATTGGATTTCGAAGTCAATGATATATTTTTCTAATTTCCTCACTTCAGTTAGGTAGTGAGACATTACCTCATCGGACGTCTTGCATTCTTTACTAACCTGGTTTACGACTAATTATGAATCATTTTTCGCTAAAAGTCGACGGATTCCAAGGGATTTAGTTGCTCGGAGCCCGGTTAGAAAACTTTCATACTCTGCTACATTATTGGTAGTAGAGAATTACATCTGGATTAATATTGTAACCGATCACCTTGCGGTGAGACCACCACTATACCAGCCCTCGAACCTCTTAGTTCTCTAGAACCATCAAAGTATAAGGTTCAATGGTCGGTGTCAGTGGAATTATGCTTTACATAAGGCTCACTGTTAGTCCATTCAGCGGTAAAATCTGCTAGAATTTGATATTTAATTGCTGATCGGGAGACGAACTGGATATCAAAGGATCCAAGTTCAACTGCCCATTTAGCAATCCGACCAATTGCTTCCTGGTTATAGAGAATGTTATCCAAAACAAAAGATGAGGGTATTGTAATCCAATTAGATTGAAAATAATGTCTTAATTTCCTTGAAGCCATTAATAGGGAATAAAGCAGTTTTTAAACCTGAGGGTATATCTCCTTAGGTCCATATAAAACTTCACTTACATATTATACAGGTTTTTGAACATTATCTCATTCAACGATCAAGGCTGCACTAACCATATCATTTATAGCCGCTAAATATAACAACAATGGTTCCTCTGGATTAGGTGATAACAATGTTGGTGGGTTTGACAAATAATTTTTAATATCCCAAAAGGCCTTTTCTACTTCATCCGGCCAGTGGAATATATTGTGTTTTTTATTACCTTAAAGAAAGGTAAACCACGTTCTCCTGATCTAGAGTAAAGCAACTGAGTGCAGCCATTTGACCAATCAGTCATTGTACTTCCTTCACTGAAGAAGGAGAATCAGTTAAAGACCTCATGGAAGGAGATACTCTCTGTACTTCTGTAGCAACTTCTTGTAGATCAGCAACAAGAATTCTTATAAGCGGTACATTGTCTCCATTCATGGGTTGGTTTAAAATCGCATCAGTTATAATGCGAATTTTGTCTACAGGAGTTTCCTCTTGTGGACTATTAGGATTCATGTTAATGTTCCTTATCGCCAACCTTGGCATCTGTGGCGTGATTGGGAGGATATGTCGAGGATTACCCCCTAAGGGATTTGGCCTCTGCAAAGTTCCTGGTTGGCTATTATGGTAAAAGCGTGTTCCATAGCCTTTTGTTTGGTAACTACGAGACTTACGTGTTGCTCCTGTGATGTCCTTTTTTGAGCTTCATGCGATTCACATTCCACTCGTTGTGCCTTTGTCTCCTCCGTGGCTGTGCAAACACAGAATCCGAAATTGACGGAAGGGGTGAGCACTCCCTCATCGGAGGACGATAATGGGGTATAATCGAGTTCAAGACTTTAGAAAAAATCTTCTAAAGATGAATTCTCATGAAAGTCATTGTTATTCTAGTGAGTTCGAACATCGTCGACTTTCATACGGCATGTGTCCTGATTCTCTGCCTCTGAGATAGGAGCAGGTACGGAGTCACTCTATTGTCCTAATTTTTCCTCAGAAAAATAGTACTCCTGGCATGGCCTCATCCGGTTTGGATGAAGTTGCCAATTTGGACAACTCTGCCTAAGCAACATACTCAGAATGGAAGTCGCACTTACCTTTTTCTTCTTCCACGAAATCATCGATGGTGAGGTGAGCATAATCGGCAAGATAGAATGAATTTTCTTCATCCATTGATTCCGGCGACAACACATTACCTTTTTCAATCTTGATTTGTGACGGATGCCCTTCATTTAGCGCCAATTGTCGATGTTCAAGACCCGAGGGTCCCTAGATCGAGCTTACGAATATAATTTTGGTTGCCTTTGTTTATAAAATAAGATTGAAATGAGTAGAAAAAATGGGATTATATTAAGTCACACATATTTTTTTACAGAGTACATATTTTTTGAGTAAACAAGAAAAGTAATGCTAATATCTATTCTTAATCTTTTGTTCCCTTCATTGAGTTCTTGTGGAAGGCTTCTATTTATAGCATGCGAATGGTTGACAATTATCATCTTCTAAAAGATATCTTTCCGTGAAAAGGCGTCTTTTCATCAAAAGACATTTTTTTTTGATAAAGATGTGTCTCTTCGTAGGGAGTAACTTCCAAACGGTTGTTTGTACCTATCAAAGAAAGCGTCTTCCGCACGCCAGTCGTATACGGAGGTAACTTCTTTTTCAACCTGCACCAAGTCGGGGTGAAGACTAAATAACCTCCGACCTTTATGCTTGTTGGGTTGGTTGAATAATGAATCATCCTGACCAGTATATGTATACCTGGTCAGGGGTAATTAGGACATTCTTTATCTTCAACAGGTGTTATGCACACTGGACAGGAGTGTTTCCACGTGACTGAATTTAATTCTGGTTGAAGTTGTAACCAGATAATGTGCCTTGAGCCTTATCTTTATTTATGGGCCCTTTTATGAGATTTATAAGCCCAGAAAATATAATAGGGTATGGTAATCGTCATCAAAAAGTATGATTCAATGCTCATCTGATGGCAGTATGATAGAGTTGCCATGCCCAGATTGAATAGGCCCTTGAAGGCCTGTCCATCTCAGGTTCAGATATGTTCAGTCTCTGATAATCATCAGGTAACTCCATGGATAATGTACATCACATATGCAAACATCATATCACGAGGCCAAAGACATGCCCTAAATCATGCAACGAAAAACAATCTCTAACCAAACATCATAGTACCATTTTGCTGTGAATAAAGAGCAAACAAAGCTCCAGGTGAAGTTATTATGTATCCTACATTAAATGTTTATTGTCATGAAAATACACATAGCCACTGTTTATTCTCTGTATCACAAATGATGATGCAAGGCATAACAACAGACGAAATCCACTCCAAAATAAACAATGGGCTAATATACTCTTAAGGCTAATATATTTTCTGAAGAACTGTAGCTATCTCATGGACAAAGCACAACATGCAAAACTACTCATAATATAGAAGGTAAACAAACCAAGCAGATTGAAGGACCATGTGGAGGTCCATCCATGTTTGTGATGAGTATTTGACTTTATTTGAGCAAGGTGTGCTCAGGCTTGAGTTTGATTTGACTCGGTATTGCATGTTTCAATTAATGATAATTGTGGACTAACATGCAGGAAGAAAAGGTATGTGCATTGTGGTATGTGCAAAATGGTTTGTTCCTTGTGATGCAGGTCCACTGAAGCGACTATAGTGCGTTCTTGAGTCAGTGATCTCTCCTTTTGGCATAGGAGACTTGGTCACATTGGCTTTGATCATTTGACTCGAGTTAGCGGCCATGATCTCATTAAGTGGCTTTGCCTAAACTCAAGATGGTCAAAGATGTTGTATGTTCTCCTTGCCGACATGGCAAGATAGTTCTTTGCCTCCCATCCTCGAGTCGCAGTGATGGTGATGCACCGGGCAATTTGCTACACATGGACCTTTGTTGGTCGGCTCAGTCTTGATCGGCGGGTGGGAAGTGGTATATTCTTGTCATTGTCCAATGATTTTTAGAGTATTCTTGGGTGTTTTCATGGCCTCGAAGGATGAGTGTTTTCACACTTGAGGGTTTGGTCAGTAGGTTGTCTGTTGAGCTCCCGGTGCCTTCTGGCGATCCGCGATGACAATGTACGGAGTTCAAGAACTCCTACTTTAGCGGCTGTGAGGAGTTAGGCTTAGAGCATCAGTTCTCCTCTCCATCGTCCCTCGGCAAAATGGCGTAGTGGAAAGGAAGAACGCAGGACCACACGGTTGAGATGGCCGGAGACGATGCTAGATAAGTACAATACTCCTAGGAAGTTTTGAAGTGAGAGCGTAACTCTGACATGCCATGTTGCCATGAGTTTTCTTAGGGCACACTTGCATTGCACTTCTTATGAGTTGAGATATGGCGGCCTAGTGTATCTCATTTTTCGTGTTTTTGGTTGCAAGTGCTTCTTCTTGAAATGCAGGAACCTAGATAAGTTGAGTCACGCGTTAGCGTGGGATCTTTACGGGTTACTGACTTACGCTTGTAACTATAGGATTTGGGGGTACAGATTTGGGTAGGATCATAGAGACACGAGGTGACTTTTGATGAGGCTAGCCAGGTGCTAGGGCCAGACATTTGACTCTTCTCCTCTTTCCCGATCTATCTTCTCGAGAGGAAGTTGATAGCGGAGATAGGCGCCTTGCACGATCGATCACCATTCCTGCTCAGAGTGCCTCCCATTTCCCATATGCACCTCGGGAGATCAGCCTACCCTCGAGACTCTTGGCTGACTAGTGGCTCTGTTCCTACTTCTCCCAGCGAGTAGGAGTCACCTACGGACCTCCATACATTCGCGAGGCTCATCCACACGACGGATCATTGGAGATCTGTTTGAAGCGAGTCACTCGCTCTAAGTCGAGTTGTCCACTTCTGCCTTCACTCTGCTTTTATTTGCCTCTTTTGGTAGAAGGATGTTTCTCATGCATTATCGATGAATCTTGGATTAATGCTATGCATGAGGAACTTGAAAAACTTCGAGAGGAACAAAGTTTGGAAGCTTGTCGAGCCCCTTACGGTCACAATATCATTGGGACCAAATGGAGTGTTCAAAAACAAGCCAGTGAGGATGGGGTTGTAGTTAAACAAGGCTAGAGTTAGTCGCTCGAGGGTTTCTCTCGGTCGAGGGTCTCGACTTGAGAGACTTTGCCCTGTAGCTAGACTTCGAGGCCATCAGGATCACTGCTTTCGCATTCGCGGCATCCAAGGAGCTTCAAGCTTTTTCAAATGGATGTCAAGAGTGCATTCCTCAATGGCTTCATTGAAGAAGAGGGTGTATGTCGAGACAACCTCCGAGGTTTGAGAACCCCAAGTACCCAAACCATGTCTTCAAGCTTTCCAAAGCTTTGTATGGACTTAAGCAAGCTCCACGAGCTTGGTATGAGAAGGCTTAAGTCCTACACCTCTTGAGTCATGGTTTTCATATGGGTCAAGTGGACAAGACTGCATTGCGTCGAGACATTACGATTACGGATTTTCTCTAGTCCAAATCTATGTCGGCGACATCATTTCAGTGGTTCCTCGCATTACGCTCGTTACTCGGTTCTCGGATGTGATGAGTCTGAGTTGGGAAGATGAGCATGATAGGCGAGTTGAGCTACTTCCTTGGCTTCAGTTAAAGCGGGGCTTCGGGAGAGGTACATTCTTGCATCAAGGCAAAGTACACTCGAGACCTCTGCGCTTTGACATATACGATGGAAAGCGGATTATGACTCCTATAGCCTGCTTCTTTGTCCTCGAGCAGCGAGGATGGTGAGCCGATTGATCGAGAAGGGAGTTCGGAGCATGATCGGCTCCCTCTTGTATCTCAACGCCTCGAGACTGACATACATTTCTCTGTATGTCTTTGTGCTCAGTTTCGAGGCTTCTCCGCGTCTCTCACCCGTCGGGCGGTGAAGCGCATCTTCAGTACCTTGAGCTACCATTGACTATGGTATCTGGTACTCTTCTTCCTCTGTCTATCTCTGAGAGCCTTCTCGATCTGAGACCATACGGTATAGGATAGATAGGAAGAGCACTCAGCACTTGCCAATTCATTGGCACTTCTCTTGTCTCTTGGTGCGTCTAGGAAAGCGGTCAGGTGTTGCCTGATCCTTTCTTTGAGGCCGAAGTAGTATGTTCTTGCGAGCCCGATTCTTTGTAGCAGTCCTCTGGATGAGATCGACCTTGCGGGACTTTGGGTTAATGTAGCGGATTGTGTTCCACTTTTGCAGCGATAATAAATACGTCTGCCATTCACATTGCTAAGAACCCGGTGCAACACTCTCGGACCAAGCACATTGACATTATTTATCACTTCCTTAGAGACCATGTGGAGAAGGGTGACATAGTGCTCAGTTTGTGGAAGTGACCACCCGGTTAGGTGACATTTCACCAAGCCTTTGGATAGCTCGGTTTGTTTCCACGAGAGGAGAGCTTGGGATTATGAGCCCTTATGGCATATCTTGAGGAGCTGGTTTTGTATTATATGTTCGTATGTATATTCGGCCTTCCTTTCTCTTTACAGGTATCTTTGGGATGGTTTTCATTTGGTTGAGTCCACTTCACCTAGACTTACGGCATGCCTCGGCATGGACCTCTCACCTTATGCTTTAGGTGCTATTCCTCTCTCTTCTTCTCGGTTGAGCTCACTCCCACGATCTTTTAGGTCTAGCGGTGTTGGGCCCTGGGTAGGCAGTGCTGTGTTTGCTCTGGGTTGGAGTTGGAGTTGTAGCTTTCCTATATAAGTCATATGGGGAAGGTGAGAGGCAGAATCTGAGTGTTAGTATTTTCTCTTCATGTTATCTATGCTCCTAGACTACCCATTTTGTCAGTTTCTTGATTCCTTCTCATCATTTACGTCTTTACGGTTTGATTTGAGTTCAATTCATCTTTTGAATCTAATATTGCTAATAACTCAACTTCAATCAGATTTTATTATGTCGACTCACTTGTTGAGGAGCTTGGATGATTCTTTTGCATTGCATATAGACTTGTTTTTCATTTATGAGCTTTGTCTATTATGCAATTGATAAAATTGAGATATGTTGCACCTAGCTACTTTTATGAAGATATATTGCTAATCTAGGTCATATCCAATTTGGTATATCATGTGAAACTAGCCAACATTTTAAAATTGAGCTTTCTGAAAAGTTGATGAAACATGGCTTTTACTTGCTATACTTCTTCACTAGATGCTTATATGCCATGCTTATTGAAATAGTGGGTTTCTACTAGAGTCCCTAGAGCAACTTGGGTTAGCTACATTGTTTCATTCTAAGAATCCTCATTAATGCTCATGAATCTAAGTCTTGAAAATATAAATTGACTCTTTTGTGCTAAAATTAGACTCAACCTATTCATTCACGAGGCTTCCCATTGCACTTAGGATGAACTTGGAATGAAGTGTGTATGACCAAAACCACTCTTTTAAGCTTCTTGCTTGAGATGGTTGCTAATGGCTTGAGTCAATACAGAAAAATGCAAAAATAACTAGAGGAAGAGAGTGATGCCTAGGAGACCTATGTGAGTGGCTCCTAGTCGAGGTTGTGTTTCTCAGGATAAACTCTCTAAACCTGAAGGTTTGTGGAGGAGAGTGAAGCTTAGGGAGGCCTTTTGTCGATGGCTCCTAGTCGAGGATGTGCTTACTAAAGCCTAACTCTCTCATACCGCTTTATGAGCTTTAATCTAAAAATTTGCATTTAAAGAGATGATTGAGCATGAGGCTTCTCTTATGAACTTGTAGTTTCCCAAAGTGTTGACTAGGTTGAACTCTTGTATATCCATTTGCTCGTTTGATTGGCTTTGCTTCTAGTATTGAAGTTATGCTAGTGTTGCTATTGTTGAAATCATACCAAAGTATTATAACTTCTTTTGAGCTAGTTAGCAAGAATTGAAATATGCCATTGGATATGACTTAGGATGACATAATGCGAACTTGAGTAGCTTGGTGTCATACTTTGTCTAAGTGGTCACTTGCATAATCCTCAAAGCTCTTCTAGGTTGCATTTCATGCAAAAATTGTTCTCTTGATGCCTATATTGCCAAAAGGGGAGAAAGCGTAGAAAGACATCTTAGAGAATTAAGGAAAAAAATGCTTTCTCATGATCATGTTGAACAATTGTCCTTGCATTTTGGATCATGAGTAATATTGAAGCTTTTGAGAGATTTCTTGGTTTTGGAGCTCTTGTTGAAAAATTGTCCTTTCAAGTGTTGAGCTCTAAAATCTTCTCATCTATTTGGTCATGAGCTTTCTTTCTCTTTTTATTGGACCAAATATGATTTTGCAATCAAATTGCTTTTCTTCCTTTGTTTACAAACTCAAATTTATGCCTTTGTGTGGTTTGTCGAGTATACTCATCAAGGGAGATTGAAGGACCATGTGGAGGTCCATCCATGTTTGTGATGAGTATTTGACTTTATTTGAAACAAGGTGTGCTCAGGCTTGAGTTTGATTTGACTCATTATTGCATGTTTCAATTAATGATAATTGTGGACTAACATGCGGGAAGAAAAATATGTGCATTGTGGTATGTGCAAAATGGTTTGTTCCTTGTGGTGCAGGTCCACTGAGGCAGCTATGGTGCGTTGGTGAGTCTGGGACTAGGTTGGGAGAAGCAGGAGTCAGGCGGTCGAGGATCTGAAACGAGATGGTTGAGCTCAAGCCAGGTTCACTTGGGCGTCATGGAAATGGACTTGAGGTGGCTCAAGGTTTAGGTTCGGGTTGGAGGCTCGAAGAGAAGCGGCGGTCAAGTCCAGCGGATGAGGCAGTTGCATCGGGTTGATCGGGTTTTGTTTAAAACCCATGTATGGCCAATGTGGCCCATGTAAAGCCCATGTGTGGGGTGAAATGAGAGGGTTAATCCTAGCCCTTGGTGGAGTGCCTAGGGTTTGGGACTCATCCAAGGGTGGTAGGTAAGCCCTAGAGTAGTATAAATAGAGGGAGGGTGTCCTCCCTCACTTGAGTTTGAGTTGCTCCTTTGAGCTTTGCCCACATGAAGTGAGGCTTTGTAAACCTTCAACCAGAAAATACAAAGATTTTCTTTACATTTTTGTAATTTAAATTCCTAAGATTTACATTATGTCTTTACTTTACATAATTTAAATTCAGCATTTACTTTCCGCATGTAAATTCTATGATTTACTTTCACTTAATTTGGATTTGCTCCTCTCCTTCTAAATGCTGTTGATCAAAGGAGGTCTTGAGGGTGCTCATTTGGTTTTACATCCTTCTTGCACCTAGGATAGACTAGAGATCAAGTTTCTATCAAGATTGCAAATCTGTCCTGAACTTGTTCTTAGCGCAGCAGTCAGTCTTTGATTTTTAGAAAAATATATAAAAATCTTTCTTGATTGATTCTTGTTGGAAAAGGTGCTTGACTCATATACCCATCTGTGGAAAAATTTTGGAGTCCACTGGATGCACCATTTAGAGCTGTGAGGTGAAAACCGAGGCACCAAATTTCCTGATTGAAAATCCTGACTGTTCGTAGTTCTTGATTTTCCTGATTTTTGTAGAAGGATTTTGGTGGTGATTTTTTGGTGGAGTGCTTCACGACTCAACAGCTCACAGGCTGAAAAATTCCCAAAATTTTTGGAGCAACAGAAGTCCACCATCCACCTGCTCTAATTGAGGACAATTCCTGAAAATCTGCTTTTGCTTTTCTAAAAGAGGCTTTTGTGTTTTGGCTTGATCTCTTTTAGAAAAGAAGTATTTGAATTGATTTCTCTTTGCTTTGGACACTTGACAACCAGAATTTGTGATTTAAATATCCCTCACATGATTCATGGTTTCCATCCATGTAAGCTAGGGATACACATAGTTGTCAAGTCGTTCCGATTTTTGCGGGTTTCGCGATTTTAAGGAGCTTCGGTTTTCTTTGCGGGATTGTTTGGAGTACGTTGAGTAGGGGATATTTTTATTTGGGATCATTCACCCCCCCTCTGATCGCCATCTCGGTCTTTCACAGATTGAACCAATGCTGCAAAATATGTTTTCTCATCTACTATACTGCACGCATATATCCTATAACATCCGCCAAAACCATCCTTTCTTGCTCGCTAGCATGTACTGTACAAAATTGTTGGCATGTCTCGCATCAGGTGCTTAACTCTTTCGATGGCGGGTTTTCGACATCTCATTCACGAATACACCTTTGGTAGTTGGATAGGTAGATGGTTGACCACTTTTGTCCTTTGGGACTAGAATCAAAATGCTCTTCCTTGTCATCTGAGTCACACTTCCAACGCCAAACCGGTCCAAAAGCCATTTCCAATACCAAACCAACCTAAATAAATTCAAATTCGGTCAAGATAATTTCAAATCTGATAAAAAACTGAAATTTCGATAAAATTTACCAAAATTTAAAGTACTATAGTACTTTGAATTTATTTTAATCCAATTAAAATTTAAAATCTTATTTTTGATCGAAATCTAAAATCTCGAAGATGTGGAACTTTACCCTTACGCCTAATAAACATGGGCCTCTTCCCTTAAACCCTCGTTAAAACCGCTGCTCAAAGAATATTTCCATTTCTACCCTCCCTCCTCTTCGCCTCCCTCCGCCGCCGCAGCCATGGCGACGCGGCGATGCCTCCTCCGCCTCTTCTCGCGCCGCCTTGTCCCTCACAGCCCTCAATTCATCGCGCCAGTCTCGATCGCAACCCAAACCCTAGCCTCCTTGCCCCAGCCCCTCGCTCCCCCGACTCCCCGCGCCGTCGCCTTGCTCCGGCTCTTCCCCTCGCGGTGCCACTTCGCGACCCGATCCTCCGGCGAGGACGACGACGACGAAGAGCACTACGACGAAGAGGGAAACGAGGACGATTGGGGGGAGGAGGAGGAGGAGGCGTTGGCGGCGAAACCCCCGAGCGGGAAGACGGAGGAAGAGAAGGTGGCGGAGGCGGCGGAGATAGGGTACTCGGTGGTCGGCCCGCTCGGGGCCGACGAGAAACCCTTCAAGTCCTACGAGCCCGTCTTCGCCGTTGTCCAGGTCTGCTCCATTTGGATCGAGTCTTTCGTTGTGCGTTTGGGTTCGGCTTTGGGCGTGGATCTGGTGGGTGATTTGTCTGGCTGTTTCTTCCTGCAGATTGGTTCCCATCAGTTTAAGGTGAGCAATGGCGACTCCATCTTCACGGAGAGGTTGAAATTTTGCGATGTGAATGACAAGGTAAGTGTGGCACTTTTTTTAAAAAAATTGGCCAGGAGCTCGGCATTCACCATAGAAGAAAGAGCAACAGCTGGCATACAAACGTATACACACCAACACACGCACTCTACAGTCTACACACACGCCTTCACCCAACCCTCATGAGCATGCGTGCCGGGCTGAAGCCTCGAACGCGAGTGGGCAGGGACGTGTGCCGCGGAGCTAGGCTCAGTTCGCTAAGTGTGGCACTTTGAGAGCAACTATTTCATTTTATTTTAATCTAGAGTGTGCCTTTGTTCATTTGGTGATGAATTATATTCGTATGGTGTAACTTCAAATTCTGAGCTGATAATAGAGCTACATTTCATATGATGAGATGTAGAATTGCATTCAATGCATGATCTGATCTTTGATATTATGTTCCCACTGTTATATCTCGGAATATCTGCTAGCACTTTAAACTGGTCAGTTTTGTTCCATTTATGCTGAGAACTGTGAACCTTCATATTGCAGGCTCAAGTTATTCGTTCAATGTAGTACAGGAATTTTTTAGACTCACCTTCCCTTACACAAGCTGCTTAAGAGGTTGCTGTAAAAATGGACCAAAGGCTAAGTTTGTATGGACTTGTTAAAAACATGAATTGTTGTGGTTGATGGGTTAAGTGGAACCATTATTAGGTGCCTTCTTGTTTCAGTTGCATTAGTGCTACACTGTTACTATACCTCATCCTCATAATATTGTTCCTTCAGCTTACCGTTTTACAAATCAAAATATCCAAGCTATTGCAGTGACCATTTGATGATTAATGATCTGAGCACAAACATAGGTCCCTGTTTGCTTCTTGTACTTTTCATTCCGTTCATAATTTTGCTGATGTTGTTGTCGTCTGAATCACTTGGTGCAATTAATTGAGCAACAAACATAGGTCCCTGCTTGCTTCTTGTACTTTTCATTCCATTGATAATTTTGCTGATGTTGTTGTCGTCTGAATCACTTGGTGCAGTTAATTTTGAATCGAGTTCTCATGGTTGGCTCACAAACTCAAACAATCATTGGGAGGCCAATTCTTCCTGATGCTGCTGTTCATGCTGTCGTTGAAGAGCATGTAAGGAGGACACTTCCTGAACTCTGTTCTTTTTTTGGATAGTGTTCTTCAAGCTTTCATTAAAATGAAATTCATGAAAGGACCCTTGAACTCTATTTGTTGAAACAAGTTTGTAAGCGTATCTGCTTAAGTATTATATCTGCATTTTGCAAACTATGCACTAGGTGATATCTATGCAGATTTGAGATTTATCTTAATCTATTTGTATTAACATACCATTAGTATGCATGCCAGTTATAATATTCATGACTTCGTTATATGAGCTAATTGTTGCATTCGAAGGTGAATAATACTGTGGTTCTTGCTCATTATTCTGGTAGCAGGATTGTCTACACTAAAGAATTATAAATTCCTTGACTTGTGTTAGAATTAAGTAAATCCAGGAAATCCTATGGTGTATAATTTTTATACTTTTCTTTGTTATGCTACCGTCGACTGGTGATTTTACCGTGCTAAAACATGTTTAAAATGCTGTACACTGAGCATGTTCTGAACAGTGTATTTGTATCTTAAACGTATGCTTATTATGAGGCAAAGTCCAATTGGATGTCTACTCAACATATAACATGTATGAGACAATGACTAATACTGTAATATAGACCTTTTTGGTCCCTCTTGAACTAATTTATTGGGCACCACATTGGACTGTTGCCACTAATGATTCCTCCAAACTATCAAAATTTAACTGAAACGAAATGCTTATGACATGAAATACATTTGGTGATTGAGTCTGCTACTTCTGTTAGTTTTATATTTTACTGACATCATGTGTTTGAACGTGTACAGAAACATCGATATTTGATTGACAAAGTGTGTATTTGCCCCCAAGTTTTACTGTGTACAATCTTGCTGTTAATAGACATATACTTTTTTTTTAGAATTGCTTGACCAGAGCCCAGTTTTGATCCAATTGGTTCTTATTATTGTAATATACTGTTGCACAATTTTGAGTTCAATTTTCATTGACAACCATTTTTCAGGCCCTAGATGCAAAAGTTATTATATTCAAGAAGAAAAGGAGAAAAAATTACCGCCGAACAAAGGGCCACCGTCAGGTAATTTCACACCTAGTTTTCACTATTTACTGTTCTCAAAATAGAAAAAAAAATGTGAAGTTTCATTATTGACCTTTTTTCTTCCTTTATGCTGTGACAATTTCCAGGAATTGACAAAGCTGAGAATAACCAACATAGAAGGAATTGACAAGTCAGAGACTACTGCTGTTGCTGCTTAAATTAAGATGATGAATTAAGGAATATTGCTATTTTGTGTTTATGTCGACAACGCCCAGGCAATCCTTCATGCTGGTGTTAGATGTTCTTCAATCAAATCTTGATACAGATGTGATTTCGCTTTTGTTCTCGTTAACTGATTCGAAGATTGAATCAAAGCTGGAGGACTTGTCTCTGTATCCCCATTTTTGGGTAGTGGCCACCTATGCCTCACACAATTCCAGTGTCTTGAGAAGTTTGGATGTTCTGATGTGGATCTCTTGTAGTTTACAGCGACACTGATTTTCCGTTTTTGTTTCCTGTACTGCTTACCTCGCTGAATGTGTCTCGATACATCAGTGCCATGTCTACCATTCCAGCCATGAATAATGAAACTAAAATCTATGGTTCCATCTGGTTTTCGCGACCCGAAACTGAAACTGTACATGCTTATTTATGCAAATGTAGTTGCAATGTGATGCTTATGTTCGTCATAGTTTCGAAAATGCTGCTTGTAAGTATGCTACACTGTTCATATTTGCTCTATTACTGTGGCAATAACATGTCTTGCATGATTATCCTGAATTTCATCCGTCTTCAGTTCTCCCCTTGTCCCCATGTTTACTATCCCAGCTTCCTGAGAACACAATCTGGAACATCAGAAACTGACAAGTGTTGGTTCCGTTTGATCTTCTGGATCATGAGAACATAACTAGCAGCATGTTCTCTTTTTTTGCTTAACAGTGTAGCTAGTATGATCTTGCAGACATTATTAGAGCTTTTCCTTTGTCCTTATCAAGGCTTGTACTAATCCGAACACGGTTACTCTGTGGAGAGTTATCCGTTCGCTGTATCATGACTACCATCTAGTTCTTGTATCAGTTCGAAGTAGACTAGATCGGTTTTGACTCTGACGTTGCAGTTCTAGTGTGGCACTAACTTTAGATGCAAGGGGGTGGGGTGGGGGAGCTTAAAAGAACTCTTAGTGGGTATGATTAATGATCATTTGCCTCCTGTCACTTTCTACGAAGTATTATACTTTGGTATGCCCCATGAAAGAAACCTACAGAAACAATAGGAATCGATCTACCTGTAAAACAAAACAAAATCCTGTCCTCTCATGTTCTTTCCAGTCAACTGCGCAAGGCAATATATAAACGATGCAACCAGAATTAGCACCAAAGAATACTTTTAGTTAATCTAATCCTTGTCCTCTCATGTTTCATCTCGGCACCCTCTGAAATTCGAAAATTCGGTGAAATCTCGTTATTTTGGACGAAATCCGAATGAAATACAAAAAGAAAATTTTGAATCCGGTAATTTTTGAACCAAAATTTCTGAGATTTCGGTTCAAAATACCAAAATTTCGGTCCAAAATGCCAAGATCTCGGTAAAATTTTAGGTGTTGTCGCCCTTTGAATTTTTTTAGGTTTTTTAATTTCGTCGGAATTATGATCTACTGACTATCTCACACGGAAAACGATGTGAAGAATCCAATCTGGCCAAAATTCAGTCAAATCCGATCAAGTTTTGTTCAAATTTACTGAGATTTCGGTCAAATATGCCGAGATCTCGTCGAGATTTTAGGTACTGTAGCACTTTGAATTTTTCTATGGTTTTCTTAATTTTATCGGGATTATAAAACTCGGAGGGGTCCAAGATCCGAGATTTCGTGAAATTTCGCTGAGATTTCATTCCCTGGTAGTAATTTTGATTGGACCTTTTGTTTTGAGCCGTCTTTTGGGTCATTTTGTGTGGTTGTGGTTGTGTTGACTCAAATTTTTGCTTTAGTTTACAGATGTATACATGCATGCATATTTCTCTGCTTTATTGGGAGAAGAAATCTTGGCCTTGCAATGATGTCGAATTGTCGATTGAACTGCAGGCCGCACGAGATTCTGCTGCCGCTGCCTCTCTTTTGGCTGCCTTCTTTTCAGGCGAAAACAGTGCTGCATTTTTGTAAAACTTTTCTTGCAGCCTCATGTATGTGAGACTCTAATCCAATTTAACCTAAAACTATTTTCAGACATGTCAATGAATGATAGCCTTCTGTCTTTATCAAATTATCAAGATTTCTCCTGAATTTGCTTGATATTATCTTATACTAAACTTCACACCATATGCTGCAAATCTATGCACATGTAAATCAAACATTGTATACACATAGGATAGTCCTTTCTAGACGACAACACAACTGCAGACCCAAGGATATGCATGCATGGAGTTCAGACCTTCAGTGTTGACAAACAATTTGCTTACAAACAAATCAACAAACATTCACTAGAAACACAGCCTGAGCACTACAAAACTGAAACCCTCAATCTACATGTTAGTTGTCATGAATCTTTGTAGATTTCACACTGAAGGTCAGTCTCACTCTGAAGCCATATTCATCTACATTGCCTCCACCAATCCAAAGTTGCCACACCAAAAGGCAGAGTCGGAGGCAACGATGCACAGAGGCACTTTGCCAAAGGCAAAGAGCCACCATTGGTGGGTGTCATTGCAAGTCTTACACAAAGCTCACCCTGGACTGTAATGGAAAAACTGTTCTGAGCATTTAGATTGAAGCATATCCTCTTCAAATGCTTGTTTTAATTTAAAGAACTGATTTGACATGCTACTTTACACCTCCTTTTTGGGTGTCTCCCTTCCCACTATGTACCATGGAATAGAAGTAGAGCTTATCCAATTCATTCTTTGCACTTGTTGCAACCTTCTCCTCTCTCCCTATCTGTCACAAGCCTCTTTTTCTAACAAGAAAAAGGGTTATGATCCTTGCTATTGATCCACCACCTTCTTTTGACACTGAAATATAGGTAGCCGAAAATAATTCTGTAGGTACTTTCTAGTTGAAGCTGTCATCTTTATCTTGTAGCAAATTAAGCTGAAATCTAAAGGGAGTAAAGTATATGTTGCAATAGTGGTTTGAGCCTTTTCTTGTAAGGTCTCATTCACAACATCTCAACCTGCTGTGTTTAGCTTGGAAAGTTAGTGTAACAGAATATGCTGCAATTGTGGTCTATGCTTTTGTATGTAAAGCATGGCTAAAGAAGATTCTGAGACTATTCCAATCTGATGTTTTTCTAGTAAGCTTCCATTCACAAAACATTAATCTCTTGAATTCTTTGCGAAGTTGAGACTACAAAGGATGGCATATGCTTCAAGAGTTACCTCTAGTTTTGCTATAAAGCTTGGTTCATAAAGAGATTTTTTTTTTAAAAAAAAAGCCAAAAGCTCTAATATTCACTAAAAAAAAGGAGAACAACAATCGAGCTACAAACATACACGCTCATGCACACACATACGCACTTGCATCCAGACCTCGCGAGCACGCGCGTTGAGCTGAGCTCGAACCATGGCAGGCGAGGCGGCACCTGACGCCTCAACCAACTAAGCTCACGTTCACAAATAGATTGAACTCTTATTATTTAAACTCCACTATCAATTGTACTGAAAAACAAATTGTACTGCTTTCTTGGTCATGCACTCATCCTAAAACATACATCAACAAACACTGCCTAACATCATCAACCGATGACGATGTTTCTGAGCTCTTTTCTCCAATCTATTGCCATTACAAAATACTGTCTAATTAATATTCAGAAGAAAAGCTTGCGCATTGTTCAGACCAGTGCCACATTGAAACAGGTCACCAGATCTACTACGAGGACAGAAGGAACAGACACACTCGCTGACCTAAATGCTATAGTAGGCCGTCCGTTAGACCTGGTGGCTCCAAGATCTAGTGGGTGTTGCACAAGTACACTATTGACTGCATAATGGAGCACCGTTCTTGCGGCACATTGAATTTGGTGGAGACTTACTGTTGACAAAAAGGGCTAGTTCTGGCAAACATTCCTCTCATTGCTGCAGTGCAAGGATGGATAGTGGGAGATCATAGCGTAATTTACAGCTAACACTCTACATAATCTCAGTAAATAAACATTTGAACTTTTGGTTTTGCTGTCCTTAGCTCTCGAGCATTGGACCTGCAGATTTATCAGAAAAGGGCTTTGTTGTACGCATATGCAAACTCCAGTCTAGAGTCCAGACGCCTGCTTTAGCTTGCTGAATGCTGATCACAGCGCACAATTGCCCATAGGCTCCATTTGAGACAGATTATTAGAATATAGGTCCTGGATTCTAGAAGAATCGGATATGTGATAGTTTCTGATTTTGTATACAAATTATGTTTCTGATTACGAGAGGACCTATCTGTAAGGAGCTAGAGCGTGGAGATAAAAGACGGCGAAACATAGTTCCACGAAGATATCACAAAACATGGAAGGCAATCTCTATACAAGGCAAAAATAGATACTAGCAATCTCTATATAAGGTAATATACTATACTAATAATATCTATACAAGGCAATAAAGTTTACTGAACATAGGGTGTCGGATAAACAATCATCATCAGTTTCCAATTGATCATGATGGGAGAATACGGAGAGGGTTTTTGTACTATATATATTTGATCTACACATCGATTGTACGATCGGATGACGTGTAATTACTCACTGCGAAAATTTTACCCACCACAGCTGATGAGCTGATTTTAGAAAGCTTTGCAACCGATGATGTGTCAATAGCTCAATAGACTACCCGAGTGCATTTTCATGGCACCTAAGCACCTAACTCCGCCACATTGGCACACCATTTCAGCACAACGTGCACTTTGTAAAATCAGGTCAGTTTAATTAGCACTGAGCCGGCCACTTTCAGAGAATGGTGCAAGAAAACATGCATATCATATTTGCCAAATGGGGCACTAAACTGTCACCTTCGCCCACCCACCGTTGCGTTAGTGGAGCAGTGACGCAGCTGCAAAACAACAGTAAGCCTCTCAAAAAAATTAACCAATTCGCATCATGCTCGGACTAAACATATTTACTTAAACTAGTTTTAGATAGATAATGCGTGCTCCATGGGAAGATGACAATAGAAAGGTTTGTGCGCATGCTTTGCTCGATTGATGCAGATTAGACGAGCCACTCGGGCAAAATAATGCCGTAAAAAGATTACATACCTGGCCATAGGGTAAAAAAGAGCTCTTTTGCGCTACACTAAATTCAATATAGATTATTTATTATTTTATTTAGTGTTTCTATGCTTTCTTTCCTAATATAAGTTGCACAAATCTTGAAGCAAGCGAAGAGGTAAGTAATCACCATCTACCTTTTATTCATGATTTAATATGTGTGCAACTTAAAAAAAAGCATAGAAGCACCAATCTTTTATTTATTCAATGGATCAGATTAACTAGTATTTATTTATACCTCATCTAACACCTAATAGAGTAGTACGAATTTCCTAAACAAATGAATGGATATATCTAATTTTCTACCGCTCATTGTATACTATTAGTATAATGTAACGTAAAATTTCTCAAATAAAAAGGTCAGCCTAGCAAAACCTAGATGCAAGGTACGAGTGTGACTAGGACTCTCCTTTGTCGGGTTTGGTCGGACCATGCATGTTGAAAAAAAGATTACTCTGCGTCTAGCCTTAGATCTTAGGCCGAGCAAGTCAACGAAAGATAAACTGATTTACGAGGCAAACGAGAAAAGCGTGGTTGTTATTGACTCACACTCTTTGATAAGTGGTAACAACTTGGATCAGATGGAGGCATATCCTGCAAATTATCCCTCTCCTTTCGCTGTCAACATTTAATCCCTCCCTTCTCCCCTGGAATACCCTGTCGAGACATCACGAGATCCCTTGAGCAAACATTCAGATAACCAGCGCAAGAAAGATGAGCAATCGATGCAATCACATTGTCACGGTTGACGTTCGGAAAGGAGGCTTTGGCAGGAACTTTTTGATCGGTTTCTGCCACATCAAAATCACCACTGAAACCAGAAGTTATTTCAACGCTAAACACAACCATTAATTTGATGGCTATTTTATGTGTCCAGACCAGAAAACCCAACTAGAATTTGTGTAGAAAACCAAGGGGAGAGGTCTGCCTGCACTTTGAACGACGTATGCAGCAGCCGTGTGGATGGTATATTCTGCGTGCGATCCTGGAATCCTGTAAAGGATGGGTGCGCACTTTCAGGGGTAGGGAGAACAAGAAGCTTTACAAGTGGAAGTTTGGAATATTCCCCTCCAAATGAGAGATGGAATTTATTGTTTATGACTTGTTTAAAATGCATATTTTTTAAAATGTCGTATTGTTTGGAATTCACTTTTTTGGGAGGAATTCTTTGAAATTCCTTCGTCTATCCTCCATTCCTAACAGGTCCTGAAATTTTGATGGGTGATGGATCGAATGGTTCATCGTTGCAATAGTGACGTGCTTGATTTGTTAGGAATCTATTAGCTGTTTATACGACATTTCGGCATATGGGGCCGGGACATGGTGAGTGTCAAGTGAGAGGTGTGCCTTTGATAGAAGATCAAAGAGGAAAATTTTAACACTGGCAAATGTGAATTCCAGGACAATCATATCCTCAAAAGAAAAGAAAAAGGAAATAAACTGATTCTTATGAGGCAGAGGGAAAGTAACCCAATAAGCACATACAATTGTGGACGACTTTTAGCTCCATTAAGCACTCAATTTACTGGCTCACTGCTGCTGTTAGGTACACATCATTTCGCACGGCGCGAGTGGTGAACACGGAAAGAAAACAAGAAGTCCAAGACTCCATTACGTTTTCCAATTCGCAATTGGAATTCTTGGAGAGAGAAAGGGAGAAAACATTAGTGGCAGGGAGGAATACCCAATTACCAATAGCGCAAGTAGGATTCAGTAATTTCAGTGTAGGCGCCCCCCAGTTAAAGAAAGCAAAAAAATTGGGCGCAGTACCCAAAAGGCGAGGCCGCGCACACCGTAGAAATTACCAGCACCATCACGAGCAGCCGAGCACCGTGCAAGAAGCTGCTTGCTTTCCCTCTCTGGTCTCTCTCTCTCACTGCCGCTTGAGATATCCGGGCGCACGCGAGCTTCCGGTTCCACTGCGCCCTGCTGCGATTTGGTCCGAGGAGGAGGTGGTGGTGATCGTTTCTTTGGTTCTTGCTTTCTTTGAGGGATTGAAGCGGTCGGGTCATCAAGGAGCTTGCTTGCCATGGTCGAAGGATTCGGGGATGGATTGACGCGTGGGGGAAGAGGAGGTTAGCTTCCTCTTCTTCGGTGATCTGTTCTGGGTTCTTGGAATCGTGGGAGCACGCATGGCGGCGGGTTGGGCTTGTCACAGGTATGCCATTTTCGTCGTAAATTTGGTTTCTTTCTTGTTTTACTTCATTGCGCATTGCGGTAGCCGGCGGCGGAGGCCCCGCGGCTGCCCTCCATGCTGACGCCTCCTGCCCCTGGCCGCCTCAGGGGCCGCCGCTCCGCCTGCCTGGCTCGACCACCACCCCGCCCCTACCCCGGGGACTACCACCTGCCGGCCGCCGCAGCCGTGTGCTCGTTTATATAACGATTTGCATGGGCTCAATAGCGAATTTCCTGTGTTATTTCGATATTAATCGTTCTATCACTTTCCAGGGTAAAAAATATGGTGTCCCAGGTGTTATGTCGTTAGCTCTCTATAGTTTATAGCGAAACATCTGGATTTTTCGGTCAGCTTTAGAATTTTGGTATTGGATGAATTTCGCCATATTTGAGTACTGTATGGGGGTATTAGGGTTTAGTTTGTTGCCTTTTTGTCAGTTTTTTTCAAGAACGTACAAAAGCTTTGCGCGTGGAAGATAATTGGTTTGATCTGATTAGTTTGGCGGTCCATTGGTGGTTTGCCTTTTAGCCGCTTCTGAGCAACTATGATGTCAAAGCATATGCGATTTGTCGTTATCGTCATTTTTACCATGAAAATATCCAAACTTTCATTTCAAAATAGAGAATCGAAGTTTGTCAGCTAAAAAACTAGGTTCCTCAAATTAGACTGATTATACCTGGACAAATAATTGATTAAATATAATTACTTATGTTCTTTTAGGGTTTTGATATGAAGTTTCAATTTTGTAATATAGACTTTATTCAATCATCCAGTCTCGCTTCTTTGGTTGACACTATTATTTGGACTGCCTCGAGTGCTAGTGCTTTAGCATGGACTTTCAGATGTTTCATTGTATCGGCTTTGATTTGTACTGTTAGTTTAGGCATTTTAATGACGTTTTGGCTAAAACATGTCATCCTATTGTTGCACTCTACATCTATTGGGGAAACAACTTTTTATACGTTTATGTATGTGTGTATTTTTAGCAATATAAGTTCTAATATTTTATTTTTGCTAACAGTTTTGGGTAATAATCCTTCTATCTGTACCGTTTTTATATTGTAACCACTCACTGTTTTGGGGGGTTAAGATCTAATTCTTCAGTTTCATTGGTTTTTTTATCCGGTTTTCATACATGTAGCTCAATTTTATTCCCTTTTTTCTATGTATGTCAATAGCTTTTCTGTCTGGTTAAACTGGTATATTGATTTTTGGGTGTTTTGGACTATAATCAAATTGATCTTTTCTTACAAAGTATTGATAGTGCTGATGATTTAGCTGTTCTGACTTTTGATACCTTGACTCTTAAGTAGTTGAATCATGTCCTTGGTGCCTATAATACTTATCTGTGAGCTATGTAGGCCTCTTTCTCTCTTTTGTAACACTGATCTTCGCCACTGGCTATGCTGTATTTTGAACTTGGCCCTCATTCTGTTTTCCCTAATAAAGGAAATGGGGGTGGCTGCCCTAGTTCGGAAAAAAACCCACTTAACTGCAATAAAAAGGTGAAGAGCTATTTCAAACAAATGGCGATTCTTGTTTACTTTGAGATTGATCTTTGTGGCAGAAATTGGCTCTTGAGCTGTTTATATGTTTATTATAGTAACTTTACACAAAAGCTGTGAAGTGATTCTTCTTATTTTGGGTCCAATTGGTATCTGTTTTGTGCTTGAGAGTGCACTTTACTTCTTTGGTATCTTCTTTTCAGAAAAGAACTTCTTGACATTTTTGGTAGATTTTTTTCTCATTAGTTATCTGTTTCTTGCATATGGATGAGATTTCCTTAGCCAGGCTGGTGAATGTGACGAACCTTGGAAAAGGATGCGACTCAAAATGCTTTATATTATCATATATCATATTTGTTCTGCAGTATTGTTTGCTAGAATGTAACTGCCAAATAAAAATGATGCTGATCTGCACAATCTCTTTTTAGCATGGCTTTTAATTAGAGAAATTTTACAATGCACTATACTGGTAGTATATAATATGCAGTAGAAATCACATCTAACCGTTGATTTGTTAAGGGTGTTTCTACTACTCTATTACCTAATGAAGTATAAGTAAACTCTAGTTAGTCTGATCCATTGGATCGAAAAGAATGAACGGTTCATATTCAATTTAGTGTATTGTAAAAGATCTCTTTAATTAAGCAATTGGTTTAACTTTTACTCATGCTTATTCCTGCGCACGTCATTCCAGGACATAGCCTACGATAGTAAGAGATTAAGGAAATCAGCTACCAAATTGCTTTTGACAGGTCTCATCTTCCTTGATCAGAGTATTTTCTGAAATAGGACTAACTTATTCTGAAATGATTGCAGGGTCTGCTGATCTTTATAGTTGGACCGAAAAGACCAATTTATTCTTGTGATCTCATCATATGTGAAGCCATCTCTGATGAAAAGTTGTTATCTTCGTTGCTTTCTTGATCAGTACTGCTCATCAGATGGTGGCATATTCTCTTCTGTGTGATTTCAGATTAATTGTCGATCTGATGCTTACGACCACTTATGTCCGGCGCTCATCGAAAGCAAACACATCTTTCAGTTGGTCTTTCTTCTCTGGGATATCTCCTGTGACAAGAAATTCCTTGTTTTAGGGCAATCTCCTTTGGCACCGAAAAGTTCAGATAGTGGCTGTTGATTTAGTTTGTATCCCCAGTAAGAAAACCATAGTTCGGAGTGCATCATCCTGTCGATTGACTATCCTGAGCACATTCCTGACCTATCAGCATTGACAGGACTTGCAAACAATCGCCTTATAGGAAATCCTTATTTAGCTTGATGGAAGTTGTAAGAGGTTTCTTTACTGGGAGAATTTCTTCCATCATGTATATAATCTGATTTGGTGGGCAAATCTCCTTTGGCAAAACCTACCTATAGGCTATAGTTCTTCTGGGCAAATCTCCTTTGGCATTTGCTTTTGTTTCAGATTGCTCCCTAGCCAAATCTCCTTTGGCACTAGCTTTGGCTTTAGATTGCTCTCTGGGAAATCTCCTTTGGCACTAGCTTTGGCTTCAGATTGCTGTCTGGGCAAATCTCCTTTGGCACTATATATTACTATTTCTTATTTGCTATTTTGGGCAAATCTCCTTTGGCAGTGAGTGGTACTACATCATTATTTTCTGCAACTATACCAGGGTAATTCTCCTTTGGCATTAGCACTCAAGTGAGTTTCTACCAAAACACCACTCTTTCGTGTAGTTGTATTTTCAGTGAAAAACTGAACACTGGTTTCTTCACTCATTATGATCTCTTACCCTCCTATTTTGCCTTTATTTCCTGCAGGAATATTTGGCTGGTTGGGTTGCCTTTGTATTTTATATCCTTGACTTGCTGTTTAAAGATTGTTCTTCAGTTTATCACGTTATCAATCAGTAAGCAGCTTATTCCAAAAAGGTGGGCATGCGTTTAATCTAATATTTATTAACAATATTGGTTGTCGGATACCATACGAAAATGACCAAATGTGATGTTGCAGGGCTTGGAAACATGGATTTATTTGCAATTGACTCAGACATTGAGTCATCTGGAACCAGTGACAGTGAGGACCAGGAAGAATGCAATTTTGCATACAGTGACCATGCTCAGGACATCTTGTCGAGTTTGGATGAGAGTATCGGCAAGATTGATAATTTTCTTACTTTCGAGAGGGGGTTTCTGCATGGGGACATAGTCTGCCCTGTGTCTGATCCCTCAGGTCAGTTGGGCCGCGTTGTTGGGGTTGCAATGTTTGTTGACTTGGAGACAAGCCATGGTGACATAATAAAAGATGTCAACAGCAAGAAGCTTTCGAGAGTGAGATCCTTTGTTTCTGGTGACTGTGTGGTTATGGGACCATGGATTGGACGGGTGATCAGAGCATTTGACCTGGTTACTGTTGTGTTCAGTGGTGGGGCAAAGTGTGAAATGCTGTTAAGAGATTCTGAGGTACTGAAGCCCATTCCTCCAATTCTTTTTGAAGATGCACCTTATTTTTACTATCCAGGCCAACGTGTGAGGATTACCCATCCCTCCGTTTCTAAGTCAGGAACATGGTTGTCTGGATCATGGAGGGCTAGTAGAGATGAAGGTGTTGTGTCTCATGTTGATGTAGGGCTGGTGCATGTGAACTGGATCACCTCGGTGACAAATGTTTGGGGAGATCGATCATCAAGTCCTCCAAACTTTCAGGACCCAAAAAACCTCACTTTGCTGTCATGCTTCCCCTATGCTAATTGGCAATTGGGTGATTGGTGCACTCTTTCTGCTGATCACCATGGGAGTCTCTGGACAAATTCTGGCAAGCCTTGC
Organism: Rhipidocladum racemiflorum; assembly: GCA_036346355.1. NCBI lineage: Eukaryota > Viridiplantae > Streptophyta > Magnoliopsida > Poales > Poaceae > Rhipidocladum > Rhipidocladum racemiflorum. The sequence continues at coordinate 2,801,808 of CM070578.1, forward strand.
TTTCTGAGTAAAGCTTGGAAGTGCAATTCTCACATGCAGATGGGTTTTGGGACTTATGGTTCGGAATGTTCTCAAACATATGTTGTTGCCAAGACAAAGAGCACTGTTGATGTTCTATGGCAAAATGGAAGTATATCTCTTGGTTTAGAACCCCAGACTTTGGTTCCTGTTAGCACCCTTGGTGATCATGATTTTTGGCCAGGGCAATTTGTCCTGGAGAAACTGACAGTAGAGGATGCTGCTAGATGCCAGCGAATTGGGATAGTGAAAAATGTGGATGCACTTGAGCGGACTGTAAATGTAAAATGGACTGTTTCGGGAGATAATGACATTGTCAGATCTGGAAGTGGCCCCACTGAGGAGACAATGAGTGCTTATGAGCTAGTAGAGCACCCGGATTTCTCCTTCTGCACTGGTGAAATCGTTATTAGATCAGCTGTGAACATAGAGAAGTCTGAAGCAGATCTCACCAATGGAACGATGACAATTAGCAGGGAAGGTTTGGATACCTCAGCTAGCTTCTTATCATGTATTGGCAATGTTCTTGGGTATAAGGATGAAGGCATTGAAGTCCAATGGGCTAGTGGTGTGATATCCAAGGTAACCTCTAAATTGGAGTTGGCTTTCTTCCTCTCTCTTTTTGAAACAGACTTTCTTCCTTTTTGAGTTGCTTTGCTTTATTATCAGTTTTATTTCCCATCTTTGACGAGACATATGGGTCTGGTTAGGCTACTGGTAACATATCTTTCTCCCTTGTATCAATTTCAGGTGCAGCATCTTGAAATAATTGGATTAGATAGGGTTCTAGATAATTCACTAGAATCCATGAATGAGGAACATACCGCTATTGATTTTGTAGATGTCGCTGAGCAGGAGAAAATGCTCCAGGAGGATACAAAGGTCAGCTTCTGCTTGCATCTGTTAAGGATATATTATCTGTTATAGATAGATTGTCTTATCTTTTCCTTTGCCTTATCTCTTGTACCCTCATGTACTCTATATATTGTGGCCATTGGCCCTCATATTGAATACAAGTCATATTCATAACATGGTATCAAAGCATATGTTCAAACCCTAGCCTCAATCCTTTTCCGCTGCCGTCGTGTCCGGGAGAAGCAATCTGCTCTCCCGGGCAGGCACCAATTTGCACGGAGATCACCTCGCCGTCTCCGGCTGTCGAGTTTGCCCGACGCCGCTCCTCTGTTTCGCCCGTGGAGTCTCACTGGCGCCGTGGACCGACGCCGCTCGGTCACCTCAGCCGAATTGCCCGAGCCGAGCTCCCCGGACGGGACCGGCGCCCGCCCATGCCAGTCCGTCGCCACGCTTCCATCTGGGTCGGCTTCTGCGTCGAAACTTGTCTTCCTCGGCCGCTAGTCGGTCCCCAACCCAATCTTGCATGCGCCGTTGCTCGCAGTCGCTGCGCCTCTGGCATCTTCCGCGCGCGTTCAGGACCGCGTGCGCCGACCGCGCTCTTTGCTTCGATCAGTCTTGGCTCCTTGCGCGTGGGGAGAAAAGCAACTAAGGTTCTATTACATGCAGCTAATACATGCAGTCGTGACTTTCAATGGAGGCATTATTTTATCAAGCTAGGCTCAACTCATTTTTAACATGGCTTTGCTGTCTTGGTTTTTTCGTTGGCTTGATGGTTTTCAGGCTATTGTTTTTTTTAGTGTTACGGTTATTATTCCTAGTATTTTCCTAAAGGGGTGCTTGGATTAGGGGTATTTCATTGGAATGTTTTAGGATTTAGTTTAAATTTGAACTAAATCCCAAAACCTCCCAAGAAATTACCACTCATCCAAGCAGGGCCTAAGTCTTCCGTTGCATCCATCCAAGTCTTTAGCATCTTGATTCTGTCGTCGCTCAGCTCTTTTATCGGCTCGGCTCATTCTGTCAACTCTTATTACCTCGGCCCGGCTCGTTTTGTCGGTCTCGTCGGTTCTTCTTCGTCGACTCAGCCCTACCTTCGACTTCCGTTTGTCGATTTGGCTTCATCGTCGACTTTTCTTCGTCGACTGGGCCCTACCTTCGACTTCGGTTCGTCGATTTGGCTTCTTCGTCGACTTTTTATCATCGACTGGGTTCTTCGTTGACTGTTCTACGTCAGCTCGATTTTTCAAGAGTTACAAGCTACGACGGCTACTTCAGGATTATGGCTTTGGATTTTCCCTATTTTAGTTCATCCCTTCCAAATGCAATGCTATTGCATACGCCTTGCATTTGTGGGGGGTGTTAAGGATATATTATCTGTTATAGATAGATTGTCTTATCTTTTCCTTTGCCTTATCTCTTGTACCCTCATATACTCTATATATTGTGGCCATTGGCCCTCATATTGAATACAAGTCATATTCATAACAGCATCTTCCATTGTACTGATTATTAGTTGCATGGATTGAAATTTAAGCGACAACTTAATGTTTTCAATCAGAATGCTCTGGAAGAGTCTGCTGAAGACTGCACTGGATCCTTGCGCAAAGCTACTGCTTTCCTCTTGCCCAAAACAGCTTTTGATTTTCTGACAAATGTGGCTTCTAGTTTGTTTGGTGCCCATGGTCCTGCATCTTCTAGCTCAGTAAGTTTTATTTGTCGCTATTCGCTAAATATTTCAAGTTTATTTTTCATAACTCTAAGATGAAGTTGTTCTTTTAGGTTGCTGCAAATCCTCAATATCAAATGGTGAAAACAGCAGGATTACAGCCATCTACGGAAGAATTTTCTGAAGAAAAACAGGTCATGGAGTTGGTGATGCAGATTGAGAAGACAACTTTACCTTCAGAAAATGACATAAAAAGAATTGATGTTGTGGCGGACTGTTCTGATCACCACTTTGTGAAGGAAAATGGCCACACAAATGTAATGCTTTACTTGGTGCAACTTTCTCCTTTTTTTCCAAGCAACACTGCAACAGCTATCGGAGTATATGCAAATTCTATGTTATAATAGTTAATTTCCATTATGTAGGTTAAAAGAGGTTGGCTGAAGAAGATACAACAGGAATGGGCAATCTTGCAAAATGGTTTACCAGGTATATTTTTTCTCTTTCTTTATAGTTTATAAATTACAAGTCTTCACGAAATTGAATCTTGTCATTGCATCTGAAATTTTGGCATCTGTTTATTATAAACTCAGTATAATTTTTTGGGACTATCATAACATAGTATTGATAATCCATATATACCATCACTCTCTATTTCGATATTACATGCGATGATGTGAGCTTAAATACTTGCATTGTGGTTGAAGTTAGGAATAAATTGAAATGTTCTACACTCCACAGGATAGCATAACATGTAAGGGTCCCTGTCTCAAGTAACCAGCCTTGTTTGTACACATTTAAGGAGATGGCTGAAATTAGAAAGGCATATCTTATTATAGCTGTATTGTATGGGATATCTTATCTATTATTTATTTCAGTACGAGGAGTTAATTAAGCTGTCAAACTGTTAAAGATGGATATAATGATGGTGGACAGAACATGCATTCTTTGTGGGAGTTCTTGCTTCCGTTGCTTATAAAACTAAAGAAGTCCAAAAAAAAGACATCTAGAACTACGTAAACCTTAGTAATTAGAAACCTGCATAAAATTTTAAAGTTGCCATTTCAGAAATAAGAACATTCTAAACAAATTGAATGCATATTGGCCTTTTTATATGTCCATGAATATCCCTCTGATATTAGCTTGGCTTCAAAATCACTTGTATGCAAGGACAGCTTACATAGTAAGACAATAGTTCATTCTAGTTATTAGATTTTTAAAAGTAACATTTCTCAAATAATGATGGACTATATTTTCTAATAGAGCATTTACATGGTGTTCTTTGTTTCTACTATGCAGATGGTATTCATGTGAGAGTTTATGAGGAAAGGATGGATCTTCTGAGGGCTTGCATTGTTGGGGCAGCTGGGACGCCTTATCATGATAATCTATTTTTCTTTGATATTTTCTTTCCACCTGATTATCCCGATGGACCACCTGTAAGTTATTCCTTTCTATCGCTCTTGCATTTATCTTCTAGTCGAGATTGCCTCACTGCTGAACAGTAAAAAACTTTGGAAACTCTCTTTTCCAGTCTGTTCACTATCACTCTGGTGGCCTCCACCTGAATCCGAATTTGTACGAGTCAGGCAAAGTATGTCTAAGCCTTCTCAAGACATGGACAGGAACAGGTAATGAAGTGTGGAATCCAGAGAGCTCAACTGTTCTTCAACTGCTGTTATCCCTTCAGGCTCTTGTACTCAATGAGAAGCCTTACTTCAATGAGGCGGGCTACGACAAATTTGTGGGGAAAGCTGATGGAGAGAAGAACTCCATCACTTACAATGAGAATGCTTTCCTGCTGTCATGCAAGTCCATGATGTACATTTTACACAAACCACCAAAGGTAAGTCATTAGCTCTGAAAAGTTTTATACAATAAATTCTGAATATATGCTATACACCTATTTTGAAACAACCGACATGCTTGAACTAAATTTGGTAGCATTTATTAAATTATAGAAGTAAATGTTGCATAGAATTCAGAATGCTATGAGTTTTGAGTGTAGTTTATTAATGCTTGATGTGTATTGATGTGTCTCGCATGCATCTCCTTATCAACCTACAAGTTCACACGCATTAAGCGTATTTTCTATGTATTTGTCACTCTTAAGAAGTAAGACACGCGTATTGAATATTGATAGGTCTCTCCCCCTTATCTTCATGCAGCATTTCGACAAGTTTGTCAAGGAGCACTTCACTTGTCGTGCGCCACACATCCTGGATGCCTGCGAGGCTTACCTTGGCGGCGATCTCGTCGGACACGCTCGTGAGAGCGCATACATATCGGACAACGGCTGCAAGAGCTGTTCAACTGGTTTCAAGATAATGCTTGGCAAGCTTCTGCCGAAGCTTGTCACCACCTTCTCTGAAGCTGGGATCGCTTGCAGCCAGTGATGATATTGCAGATTTACAACAAGACTGGGACTCAAGTATATGTTAAATGTATATGTATGTAGATGATCGTGCATTCCCAATAAAATGCTGCCCTGGTGTGTGCTACTTATATTGTGTTGTGTGTCTATTGTAAGGCAGCTGGTGATCGAGAATGTGAAGTATGTAAAAAATGTATGTGTTGTATCTGCCTGTATAGTTGCCGAGCAGCTTTATATACGTTGTACCTGGAGTCCTGTACTACTACAGTGTGAAATACAAACATAGCTAATACTATCACCCTGAGTTGTGCATGGATTATCTTCAGTTACGAGCTACCATTTCATTTTTCATCACCAATCTCCATTGCACGTAGCTACTCTCGCAGGCAGCCCTGTGCTGACACAATGAACCATGTAGAGTCCAGTTTATGGTTCAACCGATAAGGCTCGTCTCAATATTTATGGTATTTAATTACTACCTAATTAAGAATTTACCTTGCTAACAGTAGGAGTTTGACATGAAGTTTACAGCAAACAATTCAATGCTCGCATCAATAAGTAGGATCTTGACGTTGTCAGCTTCACTATGTAGCATGTACCCTACGTGCAGAAAGAACGAGAACATGATTACCTTAGTAGGTTATGGGCTGTTTGGTTGTCTTCCCAGATCAGCTAGGCTGCATGAGCTCACCCAGGCTGGTGGGAGTCGGGATGCAAGGAGATGTTGTTTGGTTGTTTGTATGATATTGGACAGGCTGCGTAGAGTTGAAATTTCAATCTTTTGAAATTTATATAGCAAGTGTGGTCTAGTTTTGTTCGAAAAAATATCAGGAACACATAGGTGAAATTGGTTCGGTGATCAAAGATGCTAATCAAAAGATATTAGTAAAAAAAGAAAAAAGAAATGGCATTAATCAATGCTAATCACGTTTGCATGGTGCATGCTCCTCAACACGAGGCCCGCACGAGCGGAAGCGCCCGATTTGGACGTTTATCCAGAGCCAGGCTGTGGGGGAATTTTACATCTGCAGAGCCAGGCTCAAAACCAGATGCAGGCAACCAAACATGAGAAAAAAATAAGATTCTGTATCTGTGGATGCAAGCAACCAAACAGCCCATTAGTGTTTTTAAAGAAACAGAGAGCTCTCAACTTCTGACACATGTACGCTCCCTATCGATCAATGTGAGAGACATAAGAGCATGTATAATAGTACGTGTCTAAAGATTGTCACTACAGATTTTAACTCACTTAGAGATATAACACTAGAGACAAATCTTCAATAATTGTCTCTAAAATCATTTATTTTTATTATATTTTTTCTCTCGCACTTTATTACTTTTTACGTTGGTTTACACGATCAGATTATCTCTTCTATAAGAGCTGACACATTCTCTTTTCTTTCGTCCTATCTCCTCCACGTAAAATTTTATTTACATGTCATAGCTAAAAGATAACTAAAACAGTACTATTAGAAATGCCCTCTGCGATAGAACTTAGGATCGGAAACATGTGAAGATTAGCCTTAAATATCTGGGGATCAAAACATGGGCAACATATCTGGTGCAATTAAAGTTTTCGTGCAACCACCGTGCAACCCTACTAAAAAAGTTTCAAAAAATTCTGAAAAAAAATCATGGATATACATATCAACTTACCCTATCTATGTATAAAATTTCATGATCAAATTCGTCCTATGCTAAAAGTTAAAAAAAAAAAAATTCTGACAAACTTGAATAGTTCAAATGTACGAAAACTTTTTTTTAGTAGGATTGCACGATAATTGTACGAAAACTTTAATTGCACGGTATATGTATACCGTTGCCCAAAACATGCGAGGACTTCCGGTTCCTGACCCGACACACACGTGGAAAACCGGGGCCCACAATCCAGCCTCCCAACATCCAAACGCCCCAGCACCCAAACGCAAAAACATGTCTACTTCTCTTTTCAGCCCCTCCAACTTTCCATTATTTTTCTCTCCACACCGATTTTTCCGATGTCGCCCTTGGAAAATTTATTTCCTTACAAATACATTTCTCTCTCCAGAGTCCAGCCTCCACTCAACTCAGCCCACGCACCACCGCACCCACCCTATAACCCCTCCCCCCTCCCCCCTCCCCTAGTACCCGCCTCGCCGGAACCCTAACGGCCACCGCCGCGGCCGCCCCCGGCGATCGCATTGCTGCGCCTTAGATGGCGACCCACGCCTCCAAGTGAGTTCCCCCGCAGCCGATCTAACTGGTCGCTCTCTTTGTCCCGTTTCGCACTTCCAGTTAATTTTTGTGCGGTTTTGATTGGTCGTGTTGCTATGCAGGAGTTACCTGTGCGCGGGGAGCTCATCGTTCGATGATCCCGACGTGGTTGAGGTGTCGCCGGCTGCCGCCGCAGCCGCCGGGGGGTGGAGCTCCGGCCATCAGAAGAGGAAGCGGGGCCAGGTGTTGCCGAAAGGCGCCCCCTATTTCTATGTTTACGGTGCATGGTTTTTGTTGTTGTTGTTGGAATTGGAAGTTGTGGAGCGTGTAATCGCTTGATGTGGTTTGTTGTTCGCCACCGGATTGTATTGGGAGGAAGGGTCGGGCGATCCTTTTTGATGTTTACGTGCTGTGTTAAGGTGCTGATTCCAGGCTGCCCGATTGGCACAAGTTGTCTATAGCTCTATGTAGAATTATTTGGGGCTGGTCTGTGGGTTGATGATCTGTGATTGTGTTAGGAAATAGGTGTGGTGCCTCTTTATGTTTGCTGAATTTTAATTGCGTTTGTATTTTGATATTTTATGGGGTTTTGGATTCTTGTGTGCTTAGTGTTGGATCCTGTGTTAGTAAGGTCTCATTGCTATCCGATTGGGAAACTGTAGTTTATTGATTAGTAAAACTATAATTTTTCAGGGTTGATTGTCTTGTTATAGCTCATACACTGGGCAGGAAGGAAGCAATCTGGAGTTTGGAACCCTCTGGAATGGCACCCTGTCTTGGCCTTGTAGTCATGGATGTCAAGCTGTTTGGGTGGGGGCGGATTAGGTTTCTGATGGAATAGCTGGAACTCATGTTTTAATGAAATTTTGGATGTGGTAGGTTGTTCATTTGATGATATCTTATTGTAGGAGTGGTAGTCAACCATGAACTGGTTGAGTGAAAAAACCTTGGTTATTTACTACTCCCTCCGGTTTAGTAATATTTGTCGTTTTGGACATAGTGATGGTCAAACTTTCGAAACTTTAACTATCGATATATTTTTAAATATTTAAATTGGATACATGAAAATTATATGTGTAGACTTGTCTCGAGAAGTACTTTCATAATATTATAATTTTATTGGATTTTATAAATATATTATAATAAAAATTAGCGGTCAAAGTTGTGTTTTGAAGACCGTATCAATGTCCAAAACGACAGATATTACCAAACCGGAGGGAGTAATTGGGATAGGTAGGTGCATGATCACGTGGGATATGATATTGATGGTGGAGACCATTGTTCTGAATAAAGGCCGTTAAGGTCTTGTAAAAGGCTGTTTACAAGGTAAAGGTAGCTCATCCGTTACGTTAAACTAAATTTAAAGGTTGGCCCGATATAAAGGTCCGTTTATACAGTTTAATGGGCGTTAAATGTTTACTAGGGTCGTTTTATAGCATAAATCTCTGTTTCTCATCATGAATTATAGCACGGAACATCTAGTATGAAACATTTAGCAAACATAGTTTAGTCAAATCTTCCCCTTTCTGTTGCTGTCATGAACAATTGCTGGGAATTTTGTTCGATGTATAGGAAAGATGTATTAGATGCTTATTTTCTTACCGTATAAATAGGTATATACTATATAATCATCTAACTTAAAGTACTAAAACCGTGTACAAGGCTGTGTAAAAGGCCATTCACCGTATATAAACACTAAAAGGTGGGGTGATTGTTCGTTAACCGTTATTCAGAACAACGTTGGAGATGTGCCTTTGCTTTAATTTTTAGCTACCAGAAGTGGAAGTGGGGAGTACAGACAGCAAACTGAAAGCAATCTTGTATTTGATTCATTTGTGGTTTTGTTCGGTTAGGTTCTTCAATTATTTAATAATGTATTTCTGTGCTTCTGGAATTCTGGTTTAATAATAATCTGATTTAGGACTATGTAACCCTCGAGATGTTAATGCCAATTGCCTACACAGAGCATTTAACTTGGCAATTACAGAGCTTGTGAACACCTTACATATTACATCTATATTGTATGAAAAGGGGTGTTGTTGATTGCAGAACCAAAATTAAAATTGTGGAAACTACTCTGATTGGCTCATAACTGGGTGACATTAGACATTGTGCTTCTTCTGAAAAAAATTTTGCACATATTTTGTTCTGTCCAGGCACGGGATTTCCGATTTAAGATCAACTACATTCATGTAATATTTTCGTAATAGAATATTACTTAACTAGAAATTGTTTGTGCTTGAATTTTCTTACATAATGAATCAATAGGTTGTTCCTCATGAAGTAATTGAAATCGATGGTGATGATGATCCTGATGGAGTTGTGGTTATTGGTGAGAAATCATCAGTTGATAAGAATAAGCAAGCTGTTGGATATCCTAAGGATTGGCTAAAGCATGTGAAGGTAAATTCCCTCACGTCTTTCCCTTTTATGCTATTTGCTTTCTATATCATGCCACTCTCTGACAGATACTTTTCTGTTGGGATAATTCCAGAGTAGTTTGGTTGATGATGTTGCTGGCCCAAGCACCTATGCTTCAAAAAACACTGACCTATTGGGTGGCCTGAAAATGTTTCAAGACAACCCAGTTTACGACAATTCTGATGACTACCCTTTTGAGGCATTTGAAGAAGACTATGCTTATGATGAAGATGAGTATGATGACTATGATTACGATGCTGCACATTTTGAAAGCGGGTATAACTTTAGTTTGGCTGCCAAGTTTGATGACTTGGATATTCCACCTGGTGTGGAAGCTCCTTTACCATGGCTGCAGAAGACTGCTGCTGAGATGTCAAATAAGACCAAACCCACAAAGGTCGTGGATGATAAAATTGATGAAAAATACAATGCATTTAAGCAATTTGATACTGTAGATGATCATAATGATCATTTTTATTCAAAGCCAGAGTTAAGAAAAGTTCAGGTGGTGAAGAAGGTAATGGCCTTGGCATGCTCTGTCTATCCTTTGTCATCATAGTTCAATACTAAGTTGTCCTCTCGACAGCCATTAAAAGACTGGGCGAAGCATATTCAGCACGAGTGGAAAGTCCTAGGAAAAGATTTGCCAGGTAGTTCGCTATTGCTTCCTATGCTCAAATTTTTATTAATGTTCTATTGGTACTATTATTTCTGATTAGTATCATGCTTGATGCAACATGCCATTACTAGTTCAAATGCCGTTCGTCTTGATGAAATTTCCTTCTGTCGTTAGAAGACACTGTATTCATAATGGCCATCTTATGATTATGATTTGGGCTTTTCTTGAAATTGAATAGATACTATATTCGTGAGGGCATACGAGGATAGAATGGACCTGCTTAGAGCTATCATTATTGGACCAGCAGGCACTCCTTACCATGATGGACTCTTCTTCTTTGACATTTACTTCCCTCCTCAATATCCAAGTGTACCTCCAGTAAGATTTCATTGACTTTATCTCCATTAATGATTGTTCTTCTTGCTTCAGTCTGCTTTGAAGCACCATGCAATATTTAGTTAATTCTATGCAGCTGGTGAACTACCGGTCTGGTGGGTTGCGGCTTAATCCCAACTTGTATGCTTGTGGGAAGGTGTGCCTTAGCCTCTTAAACACCTGGTCTGGTAATGGATGTGAGAAGTGGAATCCATCCAATTCAACCATGCTGCAGGTCCTGGTCTCCATTCAGGCTTTGGTTTTGAATGCCAAACCTTATTTCAATGAGCCTGGATATGCTAATCAAGCTAACACACCTCAAGGGGAGAAGAAATCCCTGGCATATAATGAAGATACTTTCCTTCTATCCTGCAGAACGATGCTGTATTCTCTTCGAAATTCACCAAAGGTATGGATGTATCTCTGTGCTTATCCTAGTTACTGCAAAAGGAGTACTTGTTTCCATAACAATACCAAAGCTTTTGGGAACCAATGTAACCATGTCAAGTTGATAACTGGCATAGAATCCCAATATGATAGATCTGTGTACATCTAGTGAACATCTATCTTATTGATGAGTACAATTTGTGGTGAAGCTATTGTCGTGTATTCTTTCATATTCAGCCTTGGTACCTGCAAATTCAATGCTGATGCACTCTCTGCAGCATTTTGAGGATTTTGTTACTGGCCATTTCCGCAAGTATGGGCGCGATATCCTCTTAGCTTGCAGAGCCTACCTGGATGGTGTCCAAGTTGGATGTCTTGTTGGAGATGGAGTGCAGGATGTCGATGAGGGTGACAAGAGCTGCTCGGTGAGGTTTAAGACCTCATTGAAGAGATTATTTGAGGAGCTGCTGATGGAATTCACTGTGAAGGGAGCAGATTGTGACAAATTCCTAGCGGAGAAGGCGAGATCTGGAGCTTCTAGAGCGACAGCAGACACCACATTGAGGCTATAAGGGATAGTCTGCGTTCTATCTAGACAATGGAAATAACAATTTTTCCATTGAAGCGATTTTAGCTATTGCCCCTATCTTTAGCTGGGTAGGAGCTGCGACAAAATTATGCCCGAGAATCTAACTGTTTCCTGTAAGTAGCCTATGTAAATATCTTGTCTAGCTCTGCCGGTGCGCATAAAATGACATCCATGTATTTAGGCACAATGCTTTTACCATAGCATGAGGTTATTTACCTGCGGAACCCTCGTTCGCACCGTATGTGGTATGCCCATGTATGATTGATGTCACCATCTTAGTCTCAAAATCTAATGAAGTTTGTCAGCTGATCCCCGCCTTATTCTTTCTTAGGATCTCAGCCAGATTATCTGACAGTTTGTGTATGTCCATATTCAATTCTGTTGTGATTTGTTATCTTTACTATAAGAAAGATGACGCGCTAATGCTCCCGCCTGCTTTGATCTGTTTGGATGGTTCGATCCATTCAAGTGTGTCTCCGTCTGAATCGTCCGATGTAGGGGGGCATGGCTGGAGGTTATAATTTTGTCTCAAAATTTTGGTGCAATTCGCTGCAATTTGATGAGATGCGCTGGTTGATATCCAGATTCCAATGATATGTTAGAAGATCTACTCTGAAAATGTACTACTTGCCGATTTATCTCCACTGATTTCCACACAAACAGAAAGCCCAATCCTTGCTCTTTCTTGTTCCTCTATGAACAGAAAAACACCCACTGAGCAAAATTCGACCAAAATTGTTCGCTTTAGGTTCACGCTCACCCACATATTAAGAACATATTTAGAGCGCAGAAATTTAACGTGATTTTTTTTTCTTCAGAAATTTCGCATAAAACAGTTCAAATCTTCTAAGAGTCTGGAAAATTCCTTGTTCCAAAGGAGGCCTACCGCCTATGCCTCACATAAGAATATAAGATCACTGAGCTGCTCCACGCGAGTATGCCACCATGCCTTACCAACGGTGTCGGCGGATCCAAGTTATTACTCCTACTAACTACAAGGCAAGGGGCAGCTGACGACACGATGCTGGCTCCATACCGGGTACCGCTTCCTTTTAATGGAGCAATTTTGGCCATAGAACTAGCCATGCCAAGAGGAATTGACCAAAGCGCCGTCTCGCTCCGTCTTGGAGGTCATAGAAAGATACAAATTCAAGGGTTTCAATAAACTACCTGCGCGAGTTCATCTTGACCTAGGTCTAAAACTATCTTCTACGATTTGTGTAGCCATAAATTCTATTTAATCATTGGTGTTGACTTTGTATACTATTCCGTTGTAGTTGTAAATACACGATCTTTTCGTAGATCCATTGTAATCTTGAAATTCTATAAAAATGGAAACAACAACTTTAGTCGCCAAGAACAAGCTTAGGATTGAGCTAGCGCGAAAGCTGTTGCGCGTTAGCACGGGTCTGACAGAACGACAATTACTTAGATATGTACATATCGCTCAGGATTGATCCAGTCACCCCCGGGACCCCCTTCGAGGGGGGACTACCTCCAGGCTTCCTCAATTTTCGGTAATAAAAGTTTTACAATTCCTATACCACTCGGGAGGTGGAATAGAGTGAGCAGAGCCCTTTTTTATTAAGTATTTTTATCACAAGCAATGCTGTTTTCCTTTGTCCCCGGGGCCGGATAAGCTTCAACCAGCTAGTACAGGGAACAATTGACTAGGTATCTATGCGATTGAACACTCTGATTTATCGGGGGTGTTTGGCAGAGCTCCAGCTCCACCAAATTTTTGGAGTTAGAGCTGTGGGTATATTAAAAGTGTTTAGGTGGGTCATCTTATTTACATTTTAGAATAAAATTATAAACTTAAGTCACTTTATTTCAGTCTATAAGTTTCAGCTCTGAGGTGGAGCTGGGATCTGGAGTTCTGCCAAATAGGACCTAATTATCAGAGAGAGAGAGAGAGAGAGAGAGCACGACCGCTTGGATAGAAAAAAGAGAAAAGAAGGTAAAAATTCCCATCTACTCCTAAGAAAAATTAATTATTTACCATAAAGTTAATATGTATTTGATGATTTAACACTTATATCTCACTGACATGCGGCTCAAAGGGAGAGCCATATGTCAGTGAGATATGGTGTGTTAAATCATCAACTATACATCAACTGTGTGGCACATAATCAAGTCCCCTTAGCTTAACGGCTTGTTTGTTTTGAATTCTGACCCCAAAAGTTGAATAAAAAACAAAAAACCTCAAAATTGATTCTTATAATTCAGCCTACCTGTATACGTTAGGATCTATAATCCATTTTATATATACTTTTAAATTTTAACTTTTAAAAAATCAGTTTCTTTACCACTATAATTTATAATCAGTTCTTAGAATTCAAAATAAAAACAAACATGCGCTAAACCCACAGTCAAGCCTTCGGCTTACCCAAAACCAAACGGGAGACGAGGAGATCTCACTCCCCACCTCTTCCTCCGCCTCCCCAATGGCGCCACCACCGACTAACCCTAACCCCTACCCCCTCCTCCTCCTGCTGCTCCTGATCCCCGCCGCCCTCTCCACCGCCGCCGCCGCCGCGACCTCCTCCTATTCTGCCGGCTGCCCTGCCTTCCCCGCTGCCCCCGACCTCCCCGCCGGCGAAAACGAATCCGCCGCCTCCGCCGCCCTGCTCCCCACCGTCCAGCTCTCCACCGGCTACTTCTCCGGTGGCGGGGAGAGCCTCTTCGGCCCCGAACCCTCCTTCCTCCCCCGCTCCTTCTCCCTCCTCCCCTCCTCCGTACTCCGCACCACCGACGCCTCCCTTTTCCACGTCTCCGCCACCCTCACCGTCTCAGGCAGCCGCAGCCCCTTCCGCGGTCGCCACCTTTTCGAGTACGACGGTCAGGCACACCACCGCTTCCGGCCCCGCCTCCCTCGCTTCGTAGGCCGCCGGGGCTCGGTCAACTTCAACCTGGACGGGTACTACTCGAACGCCTCCGGCGAGCTCTGCATGGTCGGCACCGGCTCCGGACGCGCAGCCGACGGTTCGCTGGTGCACCTCCTCCGCGTCGTGCTCCGCGTCGGCTACCCCAGCCCCGCTAACCTGACGCACCCCTTCGTCACCGGCCGCCTCGAGAACACCGACTCCTTCGAGCCCGTCTCGCTCCTCGCCTACGCCGATGAGGGATACGCCTACGCGCAGAGTTCCTCCTGCCCTCAGCCGCCCGCCGATGGGCATGACGCGCGCCAGGTGTTTGAGGGGAGGAGTTTCTCGTGCGCCCACCTCAATTCGCTGCTCAACACGGGGTTTAGGCTGGACTACGGGAACGGTGGCGAGTCGAGTGCCTCCTCGCTGGGGCTTCACCAAAGGTATATGTTTGTCAACCGGATGCACTGCGCCGATGACGGTGCCGTGCGTGCTTATGTGATGTTCTCGAACCATACAGAATTTGCAATGTATAACTTCAACGTTGGCGAGAAGGCGATTGTGGCGGAGGGGTTCTGGGACCAGAATGGTAGCCGGCTTTGCCTCAAAGGGTGTCACGTGGTGAATTCAGGACCATCCCGTGCGGATTTGGCAGTGGGTGAGTGTGGGATTGGGATGAGCTTCTGGTTTCCGGCAGTGTGGTCGATTCAGGAACGGAGCTTTGCTGCAGGGTTGGTTTGGAACACGAGCCTGAAAAGCGATGAGGGCATTGCCTGCCGTTCTAATGCAGTCCCTCCAAACTTTGGGGGCAATTTTGCTGGTTTGAAGTATAACTACACTAAGGTTGATGAGGCAAAGAAGCATTACGAGAAGTCTGTCCTGAACAAGAAGAGGAAGGGAAAGTTCCCTGATAGTAATTCATATAGGGACTTGACATTCCGGTTCTACTTGCAGACAGGAGGGGGTTCTGGATATGCATCACCGGTCACAATTGGGTCAATGTTATACGATGGGAACTCTCTGGTGGGTTCGAATTCATTCTCTCATCATGCAATGGTGGAGATGAAGCAGACGCTGCTTAATGTCAGCTATGACATTCACTTTGTTGGAAATTGGTCACT
Organism: Rhipidocladum racemiflorum; assembly: GCA_036346355.1. Taxonomy (NCBI): domain Eukaryota; kingdom Viridiplantae; phylum Streptophyta; class Magnoliopsida; order Poales; family Poaceae; genus Rhipidocladum; species Rhipidocladum racemiflorum. The sequence goes on from CM070578.1 coordinate 2,817,293, forward strand.
AGAAACATTTCATCGTCATCATATCTCGGCGGAGGGTGTTTATGATACTAAGACAGGCTCCCTGTGCCTGGTTGCTTGCCGAGAGGTTAATGTCTTATCAGACTGAAATTCTGGTAACTGCTCAGTTCACTTCTTTGGATACAGAAGTAACACAGCATGTCAAGGGGACAATTAGAAGTTTGAGGGAGAAGACTGATCCTCTTTTCTTTGAAACACTGGACATTGCTTCATATGGGATGTACACAGACCAACTGGATGAATCGATATGGAGAATGGACTTGGAAAGCATCATGGCCCTGATCTCAATGACACTATCATGTGTCTTCATTGCTGTGCAGCTGTTCCATGTGAAGAAGGTCCCCGAAGCGCTTCCCGCCATGTCAATCACCATGCTTGTTGTTCTCGCTTTGGGTTACATGATACCTCTGGTGCTGAACTTTGAGGCTCTCTTTAAGAACAGCAACAAACAGACTGTTCCACTTTCAGATGGTGGTTGGCTTGAAGTGAATGAAGTTATGGTGCGAATCATTACCATGGTAACCTTTCTGCTGCAGTTGCGCCTTCTTCAGCTGGCATGGTCTGCACGGTCTGTGGATGGAAGTAAAGACAAGTCATGGACTGCAGAGAGGAAAGTGCTCTGGATATGCTTGCCATTGTACATCATAGGGGGAACTGTAACTTGGGTTGTCCACATGAGATATTACCATAGTCGAAGGATGCTAAGGCAGGTTGCTCGCATCGTTCCAGTTCAACATGCATTCTGGGAGGACCTTGTGTCTTATGGGGGATTGATACTCGACGGATTCTTGCTCCCTCAGGTTATCTTAAATGTGTTCTCAGACTCCAAAGTTAGAGCCCTCTCCCCAGGATTTTACATTGGAAGCACCATAATCCGTGCGCTGCCTCATGTGTATGATGTGTTCAGGACAAAGCATTTTGTGCCCAGCCTGAGACCATCTTACATGTATGCAAGCCCTCATGATGATCTCTTCAGCCTCGCATGGGACATGGTCATACCTTGTGGAGCTATGTTGTTGTCGGTGCTTCTGCTGTTCCAGCAGCGGCTTGGGGGTGCCTTCTTCCTTTGTTCCAAGAACAGGAAGTCGAGTGAATATGAAATGGTTCCCACAGTCAGCTCTTAGCAAAGCTTTACAGCTTCATTGCAAGAGAAATGTAGAGGTCTTGCATAGACTAAGTAATACCTGCTGCTTTTCCTGATCGATGTTTGTTTTACAAATGTGCTTGTTTGCAGCAAAAAAGTTAGATGCATGTATACGAAAGAAGATAATCAGATCGAGCAAGGTTCGGTTCTTGATTTACAACGCTTGAAATTCCTTTATGTTACTTACCAGTTTATAATTAATTACCCTTGTTGCTATTCTAGTAACCAGAAGCAGCCCACGTGGATTTCTATCTCGATTTCCTTGAAATCTACCTATATTTTTCGACCGGGCTTTCATTCGTGCGTTCCCTGTGTATTGCATCTGAGACGCGTTTGTCTCCGCAATGAAGTTATGGCGGATACAATACTGTTTTTTTATAATCATTGTAGATCTTGACTGAATGGTCCTTTGTGGCACTTGTTACAAGCAAGGATTCAAAATTCGTTTTCGGACTCTATCTCGGGCTTGGCCGAAATCCGAAATTTCGACGAGATTCGGAAATTTCGGACAAAATCCGGACGAAATTCAAAAACCAAAATTCAAATCCGTTTTTTTTTTAACCGAGAAATCCGAAATTTCGCTAAAAAAGACGAAATTTCGTCCAAAAAACCGAAATCTCGGCGAAATTTTTTTAGGGTTTTGTCAACTTTCAATTTTTTAGGGTTTTTTCAACTTCGCGGAAATTATGATCTACCGACTGTCCCACCTGGGAAATGACGTGAATAACCCAATCCGGTCAAAATCCGGTCAAATCCGGTCAATTACGGTCAAATCCGGTCAACTTTTATACAAATTTCGGTCCGTTTAACCGAGATTTCGGTCCAAATCACCGAAATTTCGGCGAGATTTTTATGTACTGTAGCACTTCAAAAAAAAATTAGGGTTTTTTAATTTCGCTGGAATTATGAAACTCGGAGGGGCCCGAAATCCGAAATTTCGCCGAAATTCCGCCGAAATTCGGCGAGATTTTGAACCCTGGTTACAAGCCATGTGATGCCTATTCACGTCTGTAGCTCTACATTGATTTGTTTGTCGTTGCAGCAAACGAATCTGACTATTTTCACCGTACGAGTACTTTTCGATGGTCGTAGGGCATAACTGTCATGTCAATTTTGTAACGCCCTGAAAATTTACATCTTATTTAATTTGGAATTTTATTGATTTTATTAAGCCTTTTTATCAATTTTCTGAATTATTAAAAGAATTTCTACAGTAAATAAAAAAACATGAAAAATTTTGAAACCAATTTTATTATGTTCGAAGTATACTATAGTTTTCTAGAGATTTTTGTTCAGATTTTTAGAGTCTTTTTACTATTTTATCTTACATGTTTTTCTTCTCAAACCATTTTAATCCGAAAATAATAAGTGGACTGGACCCCACCTGTTCATTCAACCTCTAGCCACATTCAGAGGAGAGCTCCTTGGAAGCTTCAAATCTTCGTAATTTATGCGCCAAAAACCTTCCAAATTTTTGCGTGAACCCGTCGACCTCCTCCTATTTATGGCTTTAATTCCCTCAAACTCCGAGCAAATATTGCGTCTCTTTCCTTCAAACGCCATAAAATCCACTTTTGATTCTTGCTCCTCGGGTCTCCGGTCACACTACAAAAAGGTGCACCGTGTGCCTCTTATCATCACCAATCCTCTTTTTCACCTTCTGAGAGCTCCCTCGTCTTCGTTTCGCCAAATTTTGCAAAGATCCAAAATTGTTTTTTGATCGGTTCTTATTTTTACGCACCGCCCTTCCCATGGCCGGTCACCTCCGACCCCTTTTGCCGTCTTGTAGTAATAAGGAAAGATCAATTTGCTCTCTATCCCGTAAAGCTTGCGTGCACAACGGTGAGGCAAAATGAACAAAAAAATTATTCTTTTCTTCTAAAAATAGAGAGAGAGAACCAATCAAAAAATGAAAAAGAGAGAGAGAAAATAGAGAGAGAAATTCAAATTTTGAAATGTGAATTTTAACTCTCAAAAATTGAAAAAAAAAATATAACAGAAATTTTAAAAATTCAAAAATCCTCTTTATCATTTTTTGTGATTTAAATCTTTTGGGAACCGTTTTCTCCCGTTTGAACTCCGATTGACTCCGTTTTTCTTTCTAAATTTATCTAAAAATTCTAAAATTCTATTTTATGCTAGTTTAGAATTTTATTTGAATTTATTTGAATTACAATTTGAATATTTTTCGCGTATAAATTACGGAGAGCCGGAGGAGTTCGTCACCTCCGATCCCGACCAGCTACTCTACAACCAAGGCAAGTTGCACATCTTTGGACATGTTGATACTAGATTTTAAATTATATTTTGAATTTAAATTATTGCATGCATAATTTTAGCAACTTAGTTTTAGTCCCAGTTTTAATTAAATAGTTAATCTTCAAATTGATTAAGACCACCTTTGAAAATTGAAGTACATTATTCCATTGTAACCCTAAGACATATATACGAATACCAAAATTATTAGAAATATGCTTAGACATGTTTACAATCGAGTTTAGGACTGGGAATTTGAGCCAAATAAAATACTATTCAAATGCTTTATCATTTCATGTGAAATCTATGCTTTTATATCATCACTTGCGATTTCAAACATAAAAATTAAAATGTGGTTTAGACCAGGCGAGAATGGTTAGTGCGTGATGCACGAGAGTTGGGTTTGTCGAAAGCTCGCCTAGTCAATTAAGGACCGATCTGTGAGCTGCTGAATGTAAAGCGCAACAGTACTTCCACAAGTCTGGAATGAGACAGATCTGACTAGCCGTATTAAAACATACCATGGACAATCATGCCATAAGGTGGAAGTGGTGTGGTGAAAGCATGAAGCTGTCACTCGGCGCAGAGGGGGCTTCTGACTAGAGTGATTGATGCATCCCTCGCGGGTGCGCACCGTGCCCTTCGCGGCCCAGCCGTATGGCGCACGTGCCTCGCCCGGTGAGCGGACTGCCCAACTGGCCCAGGGGCGTGGACCTTGGCCCAATGAGGAAAATACACACCTTGGCTACCATAGCCAGGCCATGAGAGTTCCATGTGACCCCCCAAAAGACTAGCCTAATGAGGGGAGGGTTGCTCTCCCTTTTAAGGTGGTATTCCCTCCCCTCCACAAGCAAGATGATACTATCATTCTCACCCTCTTGTTTCGGGACCTAGCTCTGATACCAACTGATGCATCCCTCGCGGGTGCGCACCGTGCCCTTCGCGGCCCAACTGTATGGCGCACGTGCCTCGCCCGGTGAGCGGACTGCCCAACTGGCCCAGGGGCGTGGGCCTTGGCCCAACGAGGAAAATACACACCTTGACTACCATAGCCAGACCACGAGAGTCCCATGTGGCCCCCAAAAAACTAGCCTAATGGGGGAGGGTTGCTCTCCCTTTTAAGGTGGTATTCTCTCCCCTCCACAAGCAAGGTGGTACTATCATTCTCACCCTCTTGTTTCGGGACCTAGCTCTGATACCAACTGATGCATCACTTGCGGGTGCGCACCGTGCCCTTCGCGGTCCAGCCGTATGGCGCACGTGCCTCGCCCGGTGAGCGGACTGCCCAACTGGCCTAGGGGCGTAGGCCTTGGCCCAACGAGGAAAATACACACCCTGGCTACCAAAGCCAGGCCATGAGAGTCCCATGTGGCCCCCAAAAGACTAGCCTGATGGGGGGAGGGTTGCTCTCCCTTTTAAGGTGGTATTCTCTCTCCTCCACAAGCAAGGTGGTACTATCAGTGATTCTTTCAGCAGTGAAACCTTAGTGGGCATGACTACATGGATAGATTTTTATAGGGGTCTTGTCGTGATTTTTCTCTGCCGCACACCAAAAGAAGTGTGTTTTTGGTACAAAGAGACGATCATGTCTTGTAGGTAAAGTTGTATAACCTCTGCAGAGTGTAAAACTTATCGATTAGCCACACTTGCGATCATGGGCATGACGAGCAAGCCTTTCACGTATTAGATTTTAATATTTTTAAAAATGACTTTAGAAAGATGGTTTCGGATAGAGTTATTCCATTATTGGAGTGGTTCTATTAATTGGGAAAAGTTGGATTAACTCCATGAGGAATCCGTGTGCTGAAAATGGTTTAAAAAGAACATCTTGCTTAAAAATATGCCTTTGAAAAATACTAAAAAATATTAGAAAATTTGTTACCTTACGCTAAATTTAACCTTATAATTTTTCTTTGTATCCTTTATATTATTATTGTATCTTTTGTGTAACTTGTGGAGTACTTTTATACTCACCCTTACTTTGTTGATTCAGATAATGAGTTCTACGATGGTGAGGACTAGACGGACTAGGCAGCTTCCAAGTTGATTGCTTGTGGTAAATCTTTTGAGTTTTACTTTTATTTACCCTATTTTCGCTGCTTTATTATTTGGCATGTGTGCCACTCGTTTTTGTAAACTAGAATGATTAATTAATAAGGTATGTTGGATATATTATGATAATATTTTTACTGTGTACTAGCTTTTTCTGGATTAGTACATGATACACATAGGATTTCGGGGATTTAATTTCCAGAGTTCGACATATTTTGACATGGTTTCTCTCGGGCAAAAAACAAGAAGTTGTCTCTTTCAACAATAAAAAGCATGTTCTTTTGTTATCAAAATTACGGATGCATCCATTTCGAAGCGGAGGAATTAATCGACCTTCCTATCTGTGTGTCCGAATCAGCACAACCATATAGCTGCCCAAGGAGGAGGGGTCGTTGCCATCCTCACCCATTGCCGGGGACTAATAGGGATAGGTGCAGCGGCTAGTGATAGTACTAGCTATGTCATCGCCATTGTCATCAGTGATGACAACGGGATGATGAGCAGGACTGGGCTTCTTGATGGGGGTGGTAATGGACCTCCATAGTGTCAGGACCACCACAAAAAATTTTAAAAGTTTCTAACGTGGTTTGCACTATTTTTTATACGGTTGAAATTTGCTTGTCAGCCTTTTATCACGACAATAAAACTGTTATAATTTTTAAAAAATTTCAAGCTTGATCATCATCCGAAAATTGTATAAGAATATTAGTGATGCATCAGAACCATCCAAAAAAATTCAAAATTTTCTAACATGGTTTGAACTATTTTCATTCGGTTGAAATTTGTCGGTCAGTCTTTAGTAGCACTGTTTGATTTTTAAAAAATTCATTAATATTGATCATTATCTGAAAATTTTATGGATGTGTTAGGACCATCCACAAAAATTTTCAAAAGTTTCTAACGTGGTTTGAACTATTTTTCATTCGGTTGAAATTTGCTAGTCAACCTTTTTATTAGGACAGTAGCACTGTTAGATTTTTAAAAAATTTCTTAGGCTTGATCGTCATATGAAATTTTTATGAGAACATTATTGATGTGTCAGGACCATCCAAAAAATTTCAAAAAAAATTAACATCATTTGAATCATTTTTCGTTCTGTTGAAGTTTATTGAGATTTTGGCAATTTCGGTCGAAATTTTAGAAAATTCGGTGCAAAAATTCCGAATTTGAATTTTTCTTTTTGAATTTTGTTTGAATTTCATCCAAAATAACGAGATTTCACTAAAATTTTGAATTTTTAAAAGTGATAAGATATGAATGAAAATAAAATTTAGAACCTTGATCACACGCCCATTTCCCAGATTCTGAAACTATTCAACATAAGATGAAGTAGACACCGCGTCGTGCTTTTAATAAGCGCTTGTCTTGCTAATAGTCACTGCTCTACCAGCAACTGCACAACAATTTGTGCAGATTAGCTTTTGGCAACTTGTGAACAATACATAGCAACAGGTTGTTACTGTTGTTGTACACAATGGTCGTGTAACAGATTACATCTGGAACGCTAGACTGTGCTATCTAGGTTCTAAAAATCGACAAAAAATAGAGTGATTTTCGTGCGTATCGATGAGGTTCGACTTCCAAAACCATTCGGTAAACCTGTGAAATTCAAATTCAAAAAATTCGGGAAGTTTAGAAAAAATTTATGAGAAAGTGTTAAAAAAATTTGAAATTTTTTTTTGTGAGGTCTTGAGGCAATGCTAATGACGCTTGAAATTTTCGGATCATTATTAGACCTATATATTTTTTAAATTTTTTTGACAATACTATTGTCTTTGTGCATGCTTTTTTGTTTTTGATTTTCTGCGGGAACTAATGAAGTCTAATATTTCTCGAATTTTTGTGTGAGGTCTTGAGGCAATGATAATGATGATGGAAAATTTTCATATGATTACCAAACATGCGTATTTTTTAAAAAAAAATTTGATAGTACTACTGTCTTTGTATGTGCTTTTCTATTTTTTTATTTTCTAGGGGCACTAAATGAAATCTAATATTTCTAGAAATTTCAATACATGATCCTTGTACACTCCTTATGATACTATTAAAATTTCAGATCTATTTTTGACTTTCCACAAGCAATAAATGATTTTTTAAAAAAACAAATAAAATTTTCTAAGGTGTTTTATAGATTATTTGGGATTTATTATGATTTTATGGATTTTTTTTTCAATTTTTTTTATTTTTTCTTAAATTTTTTTAAAATTTCTCTTGAGTGCACCAACATTAGTGAAAAATCATCGAAAATCGATGAAAATTGGTGAGGAAACTGACATCGTTTAGTTTGTTGATTTTTCTTCGAAAATCGATGAAAATCGGTAAAAATCGACCGACTTTTGAATTTTTTAATCACCGATTTCAAAGAGTTTGACTTCAGCATTCATGCCCATTTTGAGTGAATTTTGCGGTTTTTGGTGAAAATCAAAATTTGGTTTTCGGTGGGAAATCGCCAAAACGATTTTTGGAACCCTGCTGCTATCTCACGAGCATCTGTTCATTGTTCAAGTTGTTATAGTTATGCACAATGGTCATGTCAAAGATTAGCATCTGGGAGGCACCAGGGACTAGGCTGTGCTATCTCACGCACCTGCTGGTGACAAAACTTTGTGTAGAGATTGTTGCACAGTAAATATCGACTAGGTTAACAGAGGACAATTGTTTGATTCAAAAATCAGGAATACAAATCGAGAAAGTAGTCACATATGATTAAATTAGCATGGGAAACCAAGTATGTGAATGTAGCCACATACTTTCAGGACCCTACAAATAGATAAAGAACGTTGAAGGTTGCCCCTTTAGCTAAATATGCAAAGTAGCAACTTCATGAGTCTTGATTTTCCAACGACTCCTTTTCAAACTGACCACAATCAAGCTTCAGTCTGCTCCCTCAGGCGACGGATTGTGCTCCTGACAGTGACCGCACTGGCAGTGCTGGAAATGAAAAAATAATAATAAAATTAGCAAACATAAGATAGCAAAATGATACAGCTATTGGGGAATAAATCGGCATCAGCATATAGACACATCTTCATGGTATAAGCACCACCAGCCTTAACCTTCCCACAGTCCTTGCATCCCCAGATTCCCACTGCTTTCCTCTTCACGGCAAACTGTTAATCAATAATGGCAGCAATAAATAAAATAATACCAATAGAATGAAAAATGAAACTTCTAATGCAAAATTTCAAGAAACTCATTTAGAAAACAACCAAACATTGCATACAGTGAACAGAATCAGAAGTTGTTATGCACTATTTCCTTGTCTAAACTAATCAACATTGAAGCAATCTACAGGAAAAGCACCCAAAAAAACCCTTTCACAGCAGAACAAAACTAGATATCATTTATTGAATATTACACTGCTTATTTGGAACAGCCAATGACAACACGAAATATCTGATACTCACAAAATAGATGTACAGTAGAAAAGGCCGTGGATACTTAACCATTTTACAAACAAGTAGTCATTAAAATGCTTGACAGATTACCTTGCCACAGAACTCACAGAAGTACTTGGAGTGCTGGGAGACCTCCATCTTCTTGATCTGCTTACGCAAACTGGCACCATACCTGGTACCTATATACCATTGATATTACAAGGATACAGACTCACGAGTTAGCATACATTCATGACTGTCAAGTAATGAACTGAGCAGCTTCATTTTCGTTACCATATTTGCCAACAATTCCAGCCTTCTTGGTGCGCTTCGTCTGCACAAACATCACAAACGCAAGAAATTAAAACACTCATCGACACACATAGTAAAACGGCTACTATAAACAAAGGCAGCACATCAAAAGGCATGGAAAGGATCACCGAACTAATAATTAATTTTTGTGCACCTCAGCGCATGTGAATTAAACTCCAACTTTTTTACATGCAGGTGAAGGTAGACAACAGATATCGATGACTAGTTGCACACTTAATCTCATCAAATTATCAGGCCGTACACAATTGTAGCTCATGGCCATGTATCTCAAGAATGTTCCTTAAGGCCCCAATCATTTCAGCTTTACACAACCTTCTGCTTAAAAAATACGGATTATTTGCTAAATGGAAGGATTCTAGACAACTTCTCCCACAATCAGAAGCTGCTCTTTACATAGAATCAGAATCCGGTTGTAACATGATTCTCGCTAATTCTTGCTGATTCTCGTTGGCCCAGTTCGGAACATAGAAGTCCCGGCCCAACCCAATTCTACCATAATCAGAAGCAGCTTCTCCCATAATCCATAATCCATAATCGAAAAGCTGAAACGAACTAGGCCTTAATACAGTAGCAAGAAGTAGTACTGCACACGAACCCTTATTCAGGTGGACGAGGTGAAGGCGATGGCAGATAACAGCTATCTAGTTGCACATCTACTATCAAATTTTCAGTGCTACATAACTATAACTAATGACTAGTTACATGCCCGTGCATTGCTACGAAAAACAAAATTGATAACGAAAAATAAAGATTAAAAAGAAAAAAATTATTTCACAAGATCAAACATCTATCTTTAACGCTTCGTTTCTTGCGAAAGCTGACTAATTAAAGCAACGCTTCGTTTTTTGCGTAGGGCAATTAAGTAGGGCAATTAAGCAGGGCAATTAATGACGTGGGTAGAACTCACCACTGCCACCAACTGTTGCTTTATAGTAGAGATATAGTATCTTATGAAAACACTACTCAACACTAGTATTTTATAATCAATCGGGGTGCAGAAATGGAAATTCTACCTACAGCAAGATTGTAATGCCCTTTCATCACAATAATACAGTCAGTTGAGGATGCTACATATCGTATCAAGCACCACAAATGCAAGTGCAAAAAATATTATCAACATCACTCTAGATCTAACAAATACTACGACTCCGAGGATGATTTCTCTACGACACAAAAACCAAGACATAGGCGAATCAAACCACAGCGCCCAGTACAAGCTACTCATACAACCGAAATCCTAGACGATTCCTACATCCAACAGGGGCGAAAGCTAAACTCTGCAGGCAGAAGAGCCAGGACCAAAGCAGCCATCGATGCTAGGGAGGGAATATCGTACCATCTCGTCGGCGAGGACGAAGCGCCTGCGGCGGCGGCGGCTGGGACAAGGCGGCGGTGGTGGAATCTATATATAGTTGGGGCTAGTGTCTTGGGCTGTGGCTGTGCTGTGGATTTTTTTTATTTAATATTTATTTTAAATCTTTTTTTCAAAAATAATCAACCGAACATAAAAATAGCAAAAATGGGTGCAAAAAAATTTTTAGCGTTTTTTGCACTCAATCTTCAAATGAATAAAAAATGGTTCAAACGACGTCAAAAAATTTTGAAATTTTTTTTGGATGATCCTGATACATCACTAATATTCCCATAAAAATTTCAGATAATTATCAAGCATGAAGATTTTTTTAAAAATCAGAGACGGTCGCGAATATGAAGAGACTGTTAGATTTTTAAAAAATTCCTCATGCTTGATAATTGTCTGAAATTTTTATGGGAACATAAGTGATGTGTTAGGATCATTCAAAAAAAGTTTCAAAATTTTTCGACATTGTTTGAACTATTTTTTATTTATTTGAAGATAGAGTCCGAAAATGCTGATTTTTTTTTTTTTGCATTTAGGTCCCTGTCGCCCCAGTATGGGGCAATCGCCCCATACTCGGGCGACAGGCACCCATTTTTTCTATTTTTATGTTCGGTTGATTATTTTTGAAAAAAAATTTAAAATAAATATTAAATAAAAAAAAATCCTGTGCTGTGAGTCAACACAGTGGGGCACGAACGGATGGGCTTCTCTTAGATTGAGTTAAGGCCCATATGATGTTCCCCACGGCCTATAGAAAAGTCGTAGCGAAATGGGCTTCCAGCCGCATGGATAAATGGGCCATAAATTTGGGTTCTCTTCTTCGACAGGAGAGTTGGGGAATATCTTTCGCAGTCACAAAAAGAAAAAGGAGATCTCATGGAAGAAGAACAGTGATCTCTAGCGCTAGTCAACCCAAGTGCTTACTGGATGTCATCGCAGTCATAGCCTCGTAGACCCCTGTGTCAGTCTCAATCGCAGCCACTTTATGGCTTAACACACAGAGAGCACGCGCTCTTGACAAATGTCAAATTGATAAGTCCACATGCATGCATATGTCTCCAATCCATTGGAAAGAACGGCGCCACTGCGAACTAGACCTATCGACCAAAGTCTACTGTGGTTGTTCGCCGCTAGTCGCTCTGCAACTGGCTAGGTTGATTCATCGCCTGCATATGTGTCGCGTGCACTTGATCGATCTCCATTTGTCACACGATCGATTTCCATTTGTAGAGAACGAATGGTTAATGGCCAACCTCAGGAGATGAACTTACCGCATGCATGATCCACCGTCGCTGTCAGATCTGCAGCTATGGTTCACGTCGCGATCGAAATAAGGGCGCCAATCATATGGGTACAGTCGATGGATATTATCCTCATGGTACATTTCTGTGCAAAAAAGAAGTGGTTTTCGACGGTACCTCCAATGCACATGTTTGTTTGCTGCAGCTGTACAGTATCTGCACTGATTGCATATAACTCAGATAAGTAATCAAACTCAAACTCCTTTCTGTGGATGGTTCCTTTCCCCGTGTGGGCCCTATTCATCTCACTTAATGCACCTCAAAGGCCTCTAAATTACTGTTCGAGAGTAGAGGTGGGCGTCGTGCCGTGCCGTGCCGGTCCGCCCAGGCCCATTTTTTCATCTCACTTAATGCACCCCAAAGACCTCTAAATCGTGAGCATTTGAGGATACTCGCCACATGTTATGTCCATGGATATACGTTACGCATAGACGTACGCATGCATGCTATCCCTGCACGACTGTAGGGTCATATATCGATCGATCATATATATATCCCATCTTGCCTTGAGCCGTTTCAGCCTCCTAGTTGCCATGGCAAGCGTCGACCGATCGACCACACCCTAGCTAGTTAGCTCCTCACACGAAGCCACACACGCCGACACGTACACAATGTACAAATTGAAGTACTAGCTAGTGATGTCAACTGCCAAGTAGTATAGTGCATGGTAAGTGCATCATATCATATATCGATCCCTTAATTTCCATGCATCCTTTCCGGCTCACCGTAAATGGTCGACGTACGTACTGGCCTGGTAGCCTAGCTAGTACGTACACACCCGGCCGGCCCTTCTCCTCGGCATGCTTCCCTCCTCCTGTCCCCGTCCCAGCGAATGCAGATGAAGTCTCCGATGAAACATATGCGCGTACATGATGTTAGGATCATCCAATCTTACCATCTTGCTCCATCTTGTACGTGCAGTCGTGTTCCTTGCAAACTTACCTACGGGTTAATTCATTGCTAAATAGCACTAGCTCGGGTTAATTTACGTAAAACTAGTACATAATTATGTAAAAAAGGCGATGCAGAAAAGAACAATGTTCTCCGTTCAACACCTAAAAAATTGAGTACTCCTCGATAACATAGTATTCGAATGGGAGGAGGGAAGGAAAATTGATTTCAGATCTTAATCTGAATATGCTCAAAATATAAGTGCTATTTATCAAGAAAAAAATGCTCAGATTCTCTCTAACCACTCCCATTAACCAAATCCAAATTAGATGAACAGAGAAGAAGAAGAAAAAAAGTAGGCAGTCGAAGTGCGCGCGTGCGCATGCGCATGCGGTAGAATCGTGCATGGTGTGCGTGCTGCATACAGGATCAGTCAGGTACACCGTGCATGCCTCGTGCTGGTAGCACACGCCGCACGCACGCACGCACAGTGGCAGGGAGTCGACGTGGAGGCGTAGCCAGGCATGTATCGTGGCCCGTCCTGCATGCTCTCCGGCCTCTCCTCTCAACCAGCCGGCAGCCGTGTCCGGATAACCACGGCCACCTCCACCTCCCTCTCGCTTGCAAAACCCTGCGGCGCCGGCGCGTACTCCCTCCGATTTGATAATACCTGTCGTTTTGGACATAATGATGGTCAAACTTTCGAAACTTTAACTAACAATATATTTTTAAATATTTAAATTGGATACATAAAAATTATATATATAGACTTGTCTCAAGAAGTACTTTCATAATATTATAATTTTATTGGGTTTTATAAATATATTATAATAAAAATTAGCGGTTAAAGTTGTGTTTTGAAGACCGTGTCGATGTCCAAAACGACAGATATTACCAGACCGGAGGGAGGGAGTACGTACGTGCGCCAGGGCCCCCCTAGATCTATCCATCCATCGATCCATCAACACTCAGATCAGGCCACTCGGAATTAATCTTTAATTTATCGCTATCGTATATACGACGATGATTAACGATAGGAAAGAGATTTACCGTATGGTTAATCATACATAACGTGCATTGCTAACATGCCGCGCGTATTGGCATACACGTACACATGACACATGTAGAGGCAGGTCGTGTGCTAGCTACTTTGGAGTTTAATTTGGAGCTTAGTTGCTACGTGCCCTGACTGCCTTTCACTCGATCTCTTCGAACTGATCGAGTTTGTACGTTTGTGTTTTATGATGGCGCTGTGCTTCTAGCGTGTCCCTATGCATGCATGCAAACGGACGGCTCACGGCTATCCTGGCTGGATTCTTGCTCCTGACGTTTGGAGCTTTTTCATCTCTTGACTCGTAACGTATATATGCTTTTAATTTCCCTGTTTTGAGATGACTTATAGCTTGTATATGTTAATATAAAAAATATTGCTTAATATAATGTTTTTTGGCGCGGGAAAATATACACACAATTTCGTAAGAAATGTATATATATAAACTCTCATTGTAGATCACCCACACATTTGTGCATAGTAACACTCGTGTATGGCATCAAGACAACAATTGTGTAGGCACATGGCATATGCGAGAGGCAACGGTTAACTTCTTATGAAACAATTAGAGACGCTATACGACGATTTGGAATTACAGATGTTGTCGCGACCACAAGTTTCATTTGCCAGTTAGTATATCTTGGGTAGTAGAAAATGGATCTAATCATTGATTTATTAGTTAATATAATCTATTAGATCGAAAAGAATAAACGGTCTATATCGAATATTAGTGTACCAAGAAAGAGCTCTCTTTTTTTCTATCTTTAGGTAAGCACCTCTCTGAGAGAAGGATAGTGCAGCATTCAGATGCAGGGTTTAAACACATGCTTACATTTACATATAGCACACATGACACAACACAGCATGCATGTGAAGGTTAGGCAAGCCTCCAATAATTTCAGTTGGTAATCGCACTCTGAAATAGATAGAAGACAATCCCTGGGCAGAAAACAAATCGAGAAAGATGGATTTCAATACCATTATTTGCATCCAATTCTTTCCACTTACGAGCCCGACACAATCTCCACGACCCCAAGTTGAAACAAAACCATTCACGCAGTATAGAGCGGATCAGATCGACCATAAATTCATACACTTTCACATGATCGATCGATCGATATCCCAAAAACGAATCTGCTTACATGTATAAACTGCGACGAAGTTAATGTACGTATGAACCTTCCACCACTACAAGGTAGCAGATTTGGCCCGAGTGTCTCCCACACTCGGGATAGGGGCGAAACCACTCGGGATAGCCTATCCCGAGTGGCCACACTCGGCATAGTCCACTCGGCGTTATTTTATCGGGAAAAATGGACTACGCCGAGTGTACACTCGGAAAAAATAAATATTACCTGAGTGCACACTCGGTATAGAGCTGCGACTCCAGACACCTAACCATGCCCCCGTGTCGGCCACGGTAGTGCCACGTCAACATATATGCCAAGTGCACACTCGGGATAGGTATAAAGCCTATACCATGTGCACTCTCGGGATAGCCTCTACCAAGTGCACACTCGGTATACCTATAAATCCTATACTAAGTGCACTCTCGGTATAGCCTATACCAAGTGCACTCTCGGTATAGATTTATAGCGAGTGCACACTCAGGAGTTAGGTATATGCCGAGTGCACTCTCGTAATAGATATGTAGTGAGTGCACACTCAGTTTATCCTGTTATGCCGAGTGCACTCTCGGGGTAGCTAATTCCCCCCTACCGAGCAAATAGCTCAATATTCACTATATTCGCATTATCAATTCACATTCACATCATAAATTCAACAGGCCACAGCCACAATATAACAAATCACAAATTCTCATCCACAATTCACAATATGACTTGCACAATTCACAACATGACATGCACAATTCACAACATAACGTATACAATTCACAATATCAATTCAACATCCACAACACACATAACCCATTCATCGCACATTCACATATAACGCACATATCGCAAACATTTTTACATTCATAAGTCCGAAGTGCACATATCACAAATGAAGTCCGAAGTTTAACAAATGAAGTCACATACTCAAAACATAGTAAGTTTTTAAGCCTATCACATCCATACCAAATCTAAAACCACTCCTCGAGGGCTAGATGAATCCGATTAGCTTCGGTCCCTTGTTTCTTCATCCTCTGCACATTACATTTGAAGAATAAATCATATTATGTTATTTACATTCAATATCATACATGGTTACATATTTATAGGAAAGACATATAAGTTAAACGTATTCACACATACGATATATCCATACATAACATCAAGTAGGACAAATTTTTTGAGGGGCAAGTCATCAACCAAATCAGATATGATTACTCACCTGGAAACCAGTTTATTTCATGATTTGGAATACCACCATTATCTTCACCCGATAAGGCATCCCCTGGACTATTCCTCGATGATTGTCCAATGTTAATAGCATGATGAGAGTTTTGGGTGTCCTAAACAGAAATTTCAATTTAGTACCTATAATGCATAGTTTCATATATCTACCCAACATGGAGTTATATACATACCTCTTGTCTTGGTTGATGTTGAGGCGTCGAGAATGCATTGAAGTTAAAGTTCAATACAAAGTGTGGAGGTGGTGGATTTCTGAAGAGGTTGCTAGAGCATAATCCGCCAACAAGAGTGTTACCATTTGACTACTATGAACATCCTAAATTTAAGACAAATGTAAATTAATTTTTACCTGCATCCACTGTGCCATGGCCGTGAATCCCGTATTCATAGCATTCCGCATATCTCGGTTCTCATCCCGCACGCTCGCAAGCTCGCGTCTCAACTCTTCATCGCTTTGCCTCGTAGAAGAAGCATTGCTTGAAGTGCCAAATGGGGTAGAAGTCAAGCGCACATTCCTATCATCAAATGCACCATCAAGAAGCGCATAACGACCATGAGGCTTCCCACCCGTATTCTGGTACATCAATTGTGCATCAAAATTCCCATGCAGCCAATTAACATCGGGTCCATGCTTTTCTTGGTATGCATCTCGATACTTCCCCTGGAAAGGTATAAAAACATTGAAATGCCACAACTAGTCTGAAAAACAAAATTAGCTATGTGTTAGTGCTACGCACCAAGTTCATCTGGACATGTGGGTTAGTGACAGGTGGAATCTCAGAACCCTCAAAGTTTTCCATGTCCTGAATAGAAACGCCCCATGAACAAAGATAAGCCTCTAAAGGTGTCACAGGTCTTTGAAACCTCCTCTCCTACGACAAAACAAGGGAAATGTATTAAGTCCGAATGTCAGAAACGATGGTTTGAAAATATAGAGACTTTCTGTTACCATTTCCTGCTGGGTTCGACTAATAGAACTAGATCCACCTCGGTTCACCCTTGCCCCTTAAGTGGCACGGAGATTTGTCTTCATTTCACTTACACGCTGCCATCTTTGGATCACACCATTGCGTAATGAGATGCCCCCAAGCCTCATCATCGATCCATGCAGTTTGACTTGCTCATACTCGGCGAGTGAGAAACAATGGATTCTCTCTTGTGTCAATGTCTTCATCTTCACACACATCCTTGTAGTACTTGGTCACAAATGCTACTCGAAAGTGTTGTACATTAGTCGCCAAAGATGGTATTGGCAAGTCGCCTCTAAAGTTGCCTCCCATCTCGTCCTAGTGTCACTCGGGTAACCTTCACCTTCGTGATATGTGTACCGAGCTCAGCATTCCACAGACTTGTAAAGAACATAACAAGTCTACCAATTTCATATTTGCAAATAACTTACACGGAAATCTTTCTTGACCCGATCTGCCATTGTATCACCCGCTTCACCAACAGCATACCAATGTCTCCATTTTGTAGCTGCTACGATAGCCGGAGGACTTAATATCATATCTTGCACAGTTTGTGGATAGTGATAGCGCAACAAAGGCTGCAACACAGTGTTTGGTCCACGTGGCCTCCCGACAAATACAGTATGTTTCCATTGCCTAGAACCATATTCAAGATGGCAAGATTATATGGATGTGAGAATTAATTACATGATGACATATAGCAAAACTTACCTTTTTCCTGGCCGATACTATAACCTCCCTCCTCGCAGCGTGGGAGGAAGTGGAGGGATTGAATTTTGCCCCGTGACTTGCGAACTACATGATTTGTGCCTGCTCGACTTCTTCTCCCCTGTGTACTCAGGATCCTCAGCCTGTGTTTCCTCTTCCTCAACATGTGCTTCCTCTTCCTCTGCAGCCTGTGCTTCCTCTTGTGTAGCCTGTCTAGATGAAGATGCCCTAGCTTCAGATCTCTTTAGTTTTTGCAAGAAATTTTTCTTCAGCTTATGCCTGCATTAGTTTAAATGTTAGTGACATATCATATATGCAATAAATCAATAATGTAATGAAAGAACATAAGTATAATGTAATTAAAATCAATATTGTACCATATCATCTATTCATTGTCCTCATCATAATCTGGTTCACTAGCAGTAGAGCTAGAATCATTGAAGGTATCAGAATCACACTCTTCTTCTGAATGAGATTCTACTTCTACACTGGTAGAGACATTCCGTAATATTTGGAGATCTTTCTCATGGCATATTGTATCCACTTCATTCGAGACATAAATGACATCCAACTCATCTCCTAGATCGATAGTGAATGTGCTGCTTAACCCTTCCTCCTGAAAGAACTCGGTGGTTGTACTAATTGGAGATTGATTAATGAAATGTGACATGTCTCGTTTTGCGACATGACAGACCACCCACCAATCTTTCAAGTCAATCTTCTTGACTTGTTTTATTTTCGAACCTGACATATCTCGTTTAGGGACCTTACATGGGTACGGGGTGTAGTATACTTGAGAGCACTGATGAGGTAGAACAAATGGTTCAAAGACAGAATGTTTTGATGTATGTTTGATCTCAACCAAACCAATATTTGGAGAGCGCCGCACACCGGTTGTTGGATTGAACCAATGACAATCGAATAAAACTAAGTTGAAATGTTTATCACCAGGGAATGTCACTTCGATGATATCTTCAATTATACCGTAGTATTCGATCTTGGAACTACCCTCTCCAGAGCTAGTATAGACACCACTGTTAACAGTAGTCAAGTTTGCCTTTTGCCGCTCATACTTTGCAGAACGGAATCTATATCCATTGATATCATATCCATTAATCGATGTCACCGATCCGACATGTACGAAACCCGCTTTAAGTCGTGATGGACGCTTGGAGTTTTCATGCACATGGAAATATGAAAAAGGGAGTAAAAATCAATCTAATTTATTCTGTAATCAATGGAAGGTTGTTCACTCACATATCTTGAACCAGTCAATGAAATTGGGATGTCCACTCAGCCCCATTTTTCCTTAACCTATCTAGTTCAAGAGCGTATGGTTGTCCCCTCCCAGGCCAGACTATTTTATCATATTGGCTATCAAATAAATTAACAGATATATTAGTATACATGTGTTTGTGCTTGTGTATATGTAAATTAACAAAATTGAGACACTTACGCAACAAAATCATCCATTTCCAATGTGTTTGTGTATATGTAAATCATTATTGCTTTATGCTCCTCCTGGTGTCAAGACACGAGCCATTATTCCCTTGTTTCCGTCCTGGGACTTGCATATTGCTAAGTGTACAAGTCGGAGTGTTGACTTCATACCCATCATCATATCTTGGCCGCTTATTTCTAGAAGACTGAACTTCATTTGAGAAATATAACGATACGAAGTTTGATATCTCTTCCGCAATATAAGCCTCCACAATGCATCCTTCCACTCTAGCCTTGTTTTTTACCCGTTTCTTAACATGTTGAAGAGCCCTACACATGTAAATCGGGATATTTAGCCATCCCATCACGTGAGAATAGTTTACAAAGTAGGGACATCTTACCTTTCGAATGGATACATCCACCGATATTGAACAGTCCACCCACACGTGCTTCATATGGTAAATGGATAGCCATGTGCATCATGCATGTGAAAAACCCAAAGTGAAATATTTTCTCAAGTTTACACAAAAGAACAGTATCTCATCTTCCAATTGCCTCATTCTTTGTGGATCGATCTCCTTGGCACACAATTGCCTAAAGAAGTAGCTCAACTCACCAATGAGATCCACACGCTCTCCTAAGAAATCCACTAAAGCTATCGGCATGAGAACCTCAATGAAGATGTGAAAATCATGGCTTTTCATCCCATTCACACGAAGTTGTTGAAGGTTGACTCCACGCCTAATGTTTGTCGCATACATATCTGAAAACTTCAACTCTTTCATCCATTGCAGAACTAGTATTTTTTTCTGATCTATTTAAGCAGAAAGCCGCCTTTGGCTTTTCCCAAGTACCGTTAGATTTCTCCTTCAAATGATAGCTTGGACGATCGCACAACTCTGCAAGGTCTAGTCGGGCCTTTACATTATCCTTAGTTCGATCAGCAATATCAATGCACGTAGACCAAAACATTTCTGCCACATTTTTCTCTGTATGCATGACATCAACATTGTGACGCAACAAGAGTTTTTCAAAGTATGGCAAGCTCCAGAAGCCTGGTACGTGGGTCCAATTATGTGTCTCTGAGAAACCTTCAAATTGGTGTTTCTGTTTACCCTGGCTTGGTACTAGATCTAGAAGCTGCCTATGAATTTGGACACCATCGACGAGGTGGAGGGGGTCGAACACACTGTACGCTTTCGGAATTCCTTTTGACTACGTCTGAAGGGATGTTCAGCTTTAAGAAATTGTCGATGACAATCAAACCAGCTGTACTTTCTACCATTCCTCAACCATAATGCAGACAAGTTTCCCAAACAAACTGGACATGCAAATTTCCCATGTGTGCTGTGTCCAGATACCATTCCAAGAGCAGGCAAATCATTAATGGACCATAGATAGCATGCTCGCATGTTGAATGCCTGTCTCGAAGATCTATCATATGTTACAACTCCATCCCATAACTTATGTAGATCATCATACAAAGGTTGCATGTATATGTCAATATTTTTACCAGGATGCTCCGGACCAGGAATAATTAGACTGAGGAACACATATTCCTTCTTCATGCAGTGTGTTGGAGGTAAGTTATAAGGAACGACAAATACAGGCCAACAAGAATACACGGCAAAGCAAAACTAAATGGAGAGAAGCCATCTGTGCACAAACCTAACCGTACATTTCTTGATTCTGCGGCAAAGTCAGGAAAGTCAAGATCAAACTGTCTCCAAGCTTCGCCATCAGACGGGTGTACCATCATATCAGGTTTATCTCTATGTCCATCTCTATGCCATCGCATGAGTGCGGCAGTGTTGGCATCCATGTAGCACCTTTGAAGTCGAGGAATGAGCGGAAGATAGCGCAAAATTTTTCTTGCAACTGGTTTTCGACGACTTGTTCTGGAATCATTCTCCACCTGCACGTACCGTGCCTCTCCACACACATTGCATTTTGTCTTTTCAATGCTATCCTTCCAGAATAGCATGCATCCTTTTACGCAAGCATCGATCTTGTTGTACGACATACCTACACCACTTAACAGTCGTTTAGACTCGTTAAATGTCCGAGGCATTTTTGAATCCGACGTGACCGGTAGAAGATCATGCATTAGACTGAGATTTGCATCATATGCAGCATTTGAAAGGTTGTACTGAGATTTCATAGACATCAAACGAGAAACTGCGGAGAGTACAGTTTCGTTAGTGTCTTTATGGACCGGCTGCATGGTGGACTCGACCAATTTGAAGAAAGAATCTGCTGCAATAGATGCGTTTGTGTACTCTGATGCTTCATGAGCATCCCTGACATCTTCCAGCATGTCACTCATGTGGTGAGATTCATCGACCTCCTCATGTTGACGAGGCCGGACAGATGGTCTTGCCTCTCCATGTGAAATCCATAAGAAGTAATCGGGTGTAAAACCATTCTTCACTAAATGACCTGATACAGTTTGGAGATCGTGTTTCTTGTAATTTCCACATGTTCGACAAGGACAACTAGACAACATTTGATTAGAGTTTGGCCCAGAAAAAGCAATACTAAGAAACTCTTTTGTTTTTCTAAACCAATTAATATTTGGTCTCCCGTTCTCCCAATCCGTATACATCCATGAGCGATCTTCAGCCATTGTTTTGAACAAACTAAACAAAAAATAAATACACATCAAGCCAAAAGGAAAGCATAAATTAGCATTCATTAACTTAGTTTCATCACATTCAAATCAACATACACAATGGTAAACTATAATAAAACAAATATACGTAATACCAAAAATAAAGCATAAATTAGCATTCATTAACTTAGTTTCATCACGTTCAAGAAAACATACACAGTGCTTAATCATAATAAACCAAATATAAGAAATGCCAAAATTAAGTATAAATTAGTATTCATTAACTTACATTGTTCTCGGAAGTAGGACAACACTAGAGCGAGGCTACTCCGAGTGCACTCTCGGGGCCAACACTAGAGCAAGGCTACACCGAGTGCACTCTCGGGGACTCACCTAGAAAGCACCCAAAGCAAAGACTTTCAATAATATATGACGGCATCCACATGGTGCAGTAATCAAAATTTTCATACATACTCACAGCATCAGAGTCACAACAAATACTGCTCATACATGTCAGCTAACATTTTTTTAATGCAAACTACCTCTAACTTTCATATATAAATAAACAATTCTATATTTTGCAAAGCATTCTGACATCCTAACTTTTGTTCAATTGACAATATAACAGTTCCATTTCTGCACTACATTATTGCACAAAACTTGTGCATCCTCAAGTGACAAAGCTTTTGATTACTAAATACTAAATGAACATCTAGTACTGCACCCATATTTGTCATATATATCATCAACAAATCTAACAAAATGACAAGAACAACAAACATATAATATTAGTTTTACCTTTTGTACAACATTCAAAATGCCAAAATCTTACAGGAAGGGAGGTTGCCGGAGGGAGGCCGGACGGGCAGAGCACCGAGCTGCGGTGGCAAAGGGAGAAGGCCGGGGCAGCGGCGCCGGCAGAGGAGGGCGGCGGCGACTGGTGTGAGGCGGAGGGTGGCCGGCTTGGGCGGGGGACAGGAGGCAGGCTGCGGCGCTGGCTCGAGAGGAGGGAGGTGTGGTGGCGCGGCGGCTGGAGAGGAGGGACGCCGGGGCGACGGTGCCAGTAGAGGAGGACGGCGGCAGCGGCAGAGGAGGGCGGCAACGGGCAGAGGAGGGCGGCGGCGGCCGATGAGAAGGCGGCAAGCACGGTGGAGAGGAGGAGGGAGGTCGCGGCGCCAGCTAGAGAGGCGGGAGGCCGCAGCGGCGTGGCTGCTGGAGGACGGACGCGGGCGGCGCGCAGTGAGGAGGCGCCGGCGGCCGATGTGAGGCGGCGCGGCGCCGGTGAAGAGGAGGAGGGAGGTTCGCGGCGCTAGCTAGAGAGAGGAGGGGCCGCGCGCGTGGCTGCCGGAGTGGACGGACGCGGGGGCGGTGGCGCCGGGAGAGGACGGACGCGGGGGCGGTGGCCGGACGCGGGGGCGGGGATGCTGGGTCGATTTGGGAGCGGCCCGTGCGCTCGATGTGAGGCGGCTGGATTTGAGAGCTGCTGGGAACGGTCTCCAAATTCCAAACCACATCTGGAGGACATACC
Organism: Rhipidocladum racemiflorum; assembly: GCA_036346355.1. Lineage (NCBI taxonomy): Eukaryota > Viridiplantae > Streptophyta > Magnoliopsida > Poales > Poaceae > Rhipidocladum > Rhipidocladum racemiflorum. The sequence goes on from CM070578.1 coordinate 2,840,691, forward strand.
CCGAGAGTCCTCTCGGACTAGAGGTGGTAGCCCTAAAACAGCAATTATACCGAGTGCCCTCTCAGCCCAAAAACGGATATTTTACCGTGTGCCCACTCGGCCTAGATATACCCCGAGTGCCAACTCGGAACACGTTGTACCAGAAGAACCAAATTCCAATTTTAGATGTCAGTGGCTAACAATAGGATGAAAAACGGATACGAATTATCCGTATATTCGCCTACCGTATTCGATAGGATATGGATATAATGTAGATTTTCTCAGTTGATTAATAATTTCTCTCATATTCGTATTTGCATACAAAAAAATATGGATACAAATATGGTATGGAATTTTCCCTTCCAAATTATTATTTTATCCGAGCTTTTCATATTCGAATTCAATGAAACAATATATGTATTCGAATTCAAGTATGATTGTACAAGATAAAGTGTCACCCATATCTTCACATTAAATGAGGATTCATATCTGTATTCAAGCATACTGGAATTGGTATTCATATTTGTTTCCAAAATATGAATATGAATATAGTTTCACCACCTTTCGGTTCGTATTCGAGCATACTGGAATTGGTATTCATATTTGTTTCCAAAATACCCCGAGTGTCCTCTCGGCCTAAAAACGCCAATTCTACCGAGTGCCCACTTGGCCCACATATACCCCGAGTGCCAACTCGGAACCCGATCTACCATTTATACATGCAAGTATTAACATCTCAAGGAACAATACATATTTTTCCTCTAGTTTATTTGGTTACCATGTTTGTTGGCATAAAGGAAATAATGCTATTTTTATCCACGAAATAAAATCATTCTCACACGTTCGAATACCGAGTGCCCACTCGTTCTAAAACTTGACCGAGTGCCCTCTCGGCATATTTTTTCTGTTGTATTCCGAGTGCACTCTCGTTCTAATGTTACCCCGAGTGCCCTCTCGGTATTTCTCTGCTGACGTGGCGTCTATACCGAGTGTGCCCTCGCAATAATAAGACCTACGTGGACAACACCGTTATACTACGAGTGTCCTCTCGGTATAGATGCCATATATTGCGAGAGCACACTCGGAATAGAATACACTCAGTATAATATATGCTACCCCGAGTGTGCACTCGGTTAGGTATTTTCACACTCGCCCCAAAACTCAATTCTTGTAGTGCACAGATAAATTCGCAACCGGCTGATCGATCCATCTACCCATCAATCGATTAATCCATCAAATTGACAAGCCATCGATCGATTTGGCTCTGGGGCAATGAATGAATACATCGATGTATTTTGAAACCATCTGCAGATGGCACATTGATTCCCTGTACTGCTTACTCATACATGCATGGTCTATCTCTAGCAATTAATTTCCTTTTTTAGTTTATGATTCAATTCGTCTTTTATTGTTAATTTAGCCATGCTAAAATGTACAAATTTAGGGTTCAAAATTAAGCAGCAGAGCGGTAACGGAGGCCCACGTTTTCCCACACACTGCCATCTAAAAATGCAAAGAAAAGCACGGGAGAAACAGCTGTGGAAAATAAAAACCTTCTATATATATATATATTCTATATATATATCGTTCATATAAGTATCATCCGGATGTTTTTGTTTTAGCTAACATTCAAATTTTAGATAATTGGATATCTCACCCGGATATCAAATCATAGAATCGGATGTAATTGATACTCCCGAATCTCAACAATAATCCGATGATCCTAGATTTGGATGATTTGAGCAATAAAAACATTATTTATCAAATCCTATGGTTCCATACTTTTATGAGTACGTACGTACTCTCTGTATATTAACTTATGTTACCTAAGTAAAAGTATGTTAACTTGTTCCTCTTCATTAGATATTCTCCAGTACTCTACTCCATTAGTCTTTATCTCCTCCTCTCGATCTCGTGATCATCGCAAATCCCCACTTAATATGTATGCCACATAAATACGACACCCATCGCCATCCCTTCCTCCTCGACGACGACACGCCAATGGCAATCACCACCTCCGCCGCCGCCTCCTCCGCCGCGAGCTCCGTGGGCAACTGTAACATGGCCTCTCCGCGCCGCCGCAGGATGCTGCTTCTGATGGCGAACTACGCGGCGCTTCTGGTCGGGTCGGTGGCGTCGAGCCTTCTGTCGAGGTTGTACTTCACGCACGGCGGCCGCAACCGGTGGGTCGTCACGCTGGTGCAGTCCGCGGGGTTCCCGCTCCTGGTCGTGGCCGCCCTCACCGCCGGCCGCCCCGCCTCCATGCCGCGGCCGTTCATGTGGTTCTCGCGGCGGTTCCTCGCCGTCTGCCTGATCATCGGCGCCCTCATGGGCGCCAACAACCTGCTGTTCTCGTACAGCACGTCGTTCCTGCCGGTGTCGACCTCGTCGCTGCTGTTGTCCACACAGCTCGCCTTCACGCTCGTCCTCGCCGTCGTCATCGTCCGCCACCCCCTCACCTTCGTGAACCTCAATGCCGTCGTTCTCCTGACGGCCAGCTCGGTGCTCCTCGCCCTCCGCTCTGGGGACTCCGGCGAGAGCGCGGAGGGGGGCGGCCGGAAGACCTACCTCATCGGCTTCGTCGTCACGCTGGGCGCCGCCGGGCTCTTCTCCGCGTACCTTCCCGTCATGGAGCTCCTCTACCGCGAGGCGGTGTCCGGCGGGTTCATACTGGCCGTGGAGGTGCAGGCGCTGATGCAGGCCATGGCCTCGCTTGTGGCGGCGGTCGGGCTGGCGGCGTCGGGGGGCCTGGAGGGGGACGTGGCCCGCTGGAAGGGCTCGACGGCCGTGTACTGGACCGTCATTGCGACGCTGGTGCTGACGTGGCAGGCGTGCTTCATGGGCACCGCCGGCGTGATCTACCTCACGTCGTCGCTCCACAGCGGCGTGTGCATGGCCGCCGTGCTCACCGCGAACGTGCTGGGTGGCGTCGTCGTGTTCGGCGACCCGTTCGGCGCCGAGAAGGCCATCGCCACCGCGCTCTGCGCCTGGGGTTTCTGCTCCTACCTCTACGGCGAGTACACCAAGACGAAGAAGGAGCTAGAGGAGGAGGACGGTGACGTCACCCTGTCCGCCTCTGACGCCGAGAGTGTGCACAAGAGGCTCACAGGTGGCGGCGCACCTGGAGGCGAAGTCGAAACCGTTTGAAGTAAACGAGGTAGCGCCACAGGGGGGTACGTATGAACCATGTGAGGGAAGCAGCAAATGCATATGCAAGTATGCAACAACAACAACAAAAAGGTAGTGCCCCAGAAACAAAGTGGCAGACGAATGCATTAGGTGTAGCTGCGTCATGTTACATCAATTAGGCAAAGTTACAAGAGAGAAGAATGCATGGTGTGTAGAGCCTACGATGGTCATGAGCTTTGTTCGGTGGCTGCTGTAGCCTGCGACGTTCAGAGTTTAGTATGGCATGGATGGGTGGAAAACAAACCATGTAAACCTGCTGTACTTTAACCTGGCCTATTACCATCAACAACTGTCATCGAGGCTATATATACCTGCCTGTGCTTGCTTGAGATCATATATATCGATCTGGCTTCTCCTCTTTTCGTACCTGCATTACATCGATCAATTGACAATAGTTTTAATTCCTAGCTAATTAACTAGCCCTGCTTTGAAACTGTATGTTTGATCATCCCTTGTTGTCATCGGATCACTCCTTAATCCTTATCCTAGTACTGTGTGTTTACATTCCGACCGTACTTTTCCCCGTATGATCTCTAGCTATTATGGGTATGGACCATCTCCTACGTACACTCACTTTTAGACATCAAATAGTACACCTTCGTATGTATGAGGATTGGATGTTGCTGCTCCTTGTTAGAGGACCAAACAGCCATCATTAATTATTGCTAGTCACCGTCATGAATTAAGTTGCTAAGGGGAACAAATCAGCATATAAGGAGACGGTGATTTTCAAACAAATCAACATATAGGAAGACGGTGATTTTCGTACAGGGTTAGGTCTCGAGGCAGATCATAGTTCTGTCGGTGTGCCTGTGACATAGCTGTATAAAGAGGAGGCTCTTAATGGACAGGGTCTCAAAAATAGAAAGGAGAAGTTCTCGACGTGGAAAAGGATTAAAAATGGGTCACAAGAGTAATGGGGCTCAAGTTCTAATGCCCTAAAACCTAACCCTGAAATCCCCAGGGGTCCTCTTCATGCCCGATATATTGATGTTTTGATCCTAATAGGCCGATATCCTCAAAGTGGTCATCGATAAGACCATCGCAACAATGAATGAGCAAGGATCCTCTTCGAAGCCATGCAGCATCTCAAGTGTGGTATAGCTTCCCCTCACATATAGGAACGCTTCACGTGCAAAAAGAATATGCATGGAATTGTTATACATTGTACTCCCTCTGTCCCACAAAGAGTGCATTTCTAGTGTTCAAATTTTGTCCCACAAAAAGTGCATCTTTAGTCTGTAGGGCCCAGCTGTAAGTGTATGCAAGCTCATTTAAGTGCTTGTGGAAACCGAAGCACCACCATGCTTGTGTATGGAGTAATGAGGGGCACATTAGTCATTTACCTTGCACACTAATCTGTCTTAAAAATCCTAGAAATGCACTCTTTGTGGGACAGAGGGAGTACATAAGTACCCAATAATGAGTGGATGCATTGAATTCCGCTTCATCAGTGGGGTCCATATGACAATTGACCCGCGCGCCATTTTCGTAAAGAGAAAAAACTACAAAAACCCTATACCGTTCCAACGGTATAAGAGACCGCCATCCGATTAAATCCAACACATAAAAAGCCAATCTGTTTGGATAAGCCATCCCCTTCTCCTTACCGGATATCCACTCCTTTCACCTCCTCTCACGTGCCTATAGTGAGGGCATCAACTCCTTCTCCCACCTCCTCGTGGCGAGGGCATCCAATTAAACACCTAGTGATGAATGGATGCATTGAATTCCGCTTCATCGATGGGGTCCATATGACAATTGATCCGCACACCATTTTCGTAAAGAGACAAAACTACAAAAATCCTATACCGTTCCAACGGTAAAAGAGGCAGAGCCATCCGATTAAATCCAACACATTAAAAACCAATCTGCTTGGATAAGCCATCCCCTTCTCCTTACCACATGTCCACTCCTTTCACCTCCTCTCACGTGCCTATAGTGAGGGCATCAACTCCTTCTCCCACCTCCTCGTGGCGAGGACATCCAATTAAACACCCAATGATGAATGGATGCATTGAATTCCGCTTCATTGGTGGGTCCATATGACAATTTTTCGTAAAGAGAAAAACTATCGTTCCAACGGTAGAAGGTAGAGCCATCTGATTAAATCCAACACACTAAGAGCCAATCTATTTGGATAAAAGCCATCATGCTCTCCCTACCACACATCCACTCCACCTTCCACCTCTCACTTGCCTATGATGAGGGCATCAACTCCCTCTCCCACCTCCTCTCACCTGCTTATGGCGAAGGCGTCCACTCATTCTCCCACCTCCTCTCACGTGCTCATGGACATGGCGTCCACTCCTGCCTGCTCCCACCTCCTCTCATCTACCCATGGCGAGGGATCCACACCTCCCATTCAACGTCCTTAAGCTCACTCTTGAATTTGCTGTCCTCGAACCAAGGTCAAGAGGAAGGTCCCATGAGCATGGCATGAGGAGCTCGTGGTGGAAAGAGGGGATGCTGCCAGCCAGGAGGCGAAGCACAACATGAGCGGCTTGGGCGTGACAATGTGGTCACGTGTGCAACGTGGGCGGAGAATTTGGAAGGACATGGTTGGACTCTATATTTTCATGGGTAATTATGAATATACCTCTAATGTATTTTTCACTATAAATATAATATTATCTAATCAAGATGAATTTTTTTGTATCTTTATATGCTATATATTTTCGTAATTATTATGACTATTAAATTGATGCATTCTCGTTGATCTTCGGTGACCATCATTTTACAACGCCGCTACTGCCCGCCCATGCGAGCGTCCATTGGCTCCCCGACTCTTCGCTCCTAGTCCCGTGCCTCGCCACTCGCCACTCGATCGCCATACCGCTGACACGCCATCGCCTGCTGTCCAAGGCCCACTCCCCCGTCCGATCTTGCTCGGGCTTCTACGGCTGGCCGCGACGATCGCCGACGAATGCTCCGGCCGTTTGTGTAACTATCCAAAAGGCTGACCCCCATCAGATGGGCCGGAGTAGGTCGCGGGATTTGCCAGCAGGGCCTCCCCGTGTGCACACGAATATACACGATGCCACTGGAGCCTTGTTATCTATCACCTGTTTTCCTTACCACATGTCACGCAGCTGTACGATTCAAAACCATATTTAGGCCTTGTTTGTTTCGGCTTAGGTTTTTTGGCTTTTGGCTTAAAGCTAGCTTTTTGGCTTAATGAGCTTTTAAGCCGTCTGCTTTTAAGCCAAGACATATTGTTTGGTATCCTGGTTTATTAATGGGTTAGATGGTACATCTTATAGATGAAAAGTCTAAAATACCCTAAATGAGATGGTGGATGAATTCTCAATTTATATATGATGGCATTTGGTGGGTAATTTTGGAGACTTTTAGTGGCAAAGGGTTATTTCATTCAAAAAAGCCCAAAAAAGCTCCTATTGTCTGGCTTTTGGCTTTTAGTTATACAGGGGTTTTTGGTTTTTTTAAAGCCCGGCTTAAAAGCCAGTCGTTTGTTTCGGCTTAGGCTTTTTGGCTTTTAAGCCGGTGAAAAAGCCGAAACAAACAGGGCCTTAGCTTTTATGTCGACGGATGAGGAGGGGCTTAGTGGTACATTTGGTCGTTTGAAAATGGTTGGAGGTTTCTTGTTATGTTTGTGTAGTTTGTTACAGGGTTTTGAATTTTGGTTAGGAAATTTTTTCGGCACCCACCGAAATTTTCAAAATTTCGGTGGAATTCCGGGATGAAATGTCTGTCCAAAATTTTAATTTTTTCGAACAAATTTGGCCAAATTTCGATCAAAATTTTAAAGTTTAGATAAAATTCAAATTAACCAACCGAAATGCAACCGGGATAAAAAAAATTGGGATCCACCAAAATGACCGAATTTTGACGAAATTCAGTGAAATTTCTGCTACATTTGGAACCATGGTTTGTTCTACATAAAAACGTAGTTTCAGTTGTTTAGGTTGTTTAGATAGCTTCTGAAATAACCCTAAAATTGCAAATCTGAGTTTGAATTAGGCTTTATTTGCGTTTTTTGAATTTTTCTGAATTTTTCGGATTTTATTTGAAATTATTTGTTTACTTTACGAGTTCTTTCCGTTTTTGGAAAGTTTCGCCGTCTGGGCGCTTTCCTTTCTCGGCTTTTATGCCTCCTCCTTCGCCGCTTCGCGCCGCTTTCGCTGGCCGCCACGCGCCTCGCCGCGCGCCAAGGTTGCTTTCTCCGCTCGCGCTGCTCGCGTGGCCGCTTCGCTTTTCGCCGCGCTCGCCGCGCTTCAACCTGCTTTGGTTGCCAAGGCGCTGCAGCAAGGCGCTAACGCATCAGATATCTTCCCCATCGCGCTCGCCATGGCAGAGCCTACAGCTCGCCGTGACCTGCCGCTTCGCCCTGTCGCCACCGCTTCTAGCCTGTAGGGCACTTCACCTTCGCCGCTCTAGCACCGCCGAGCCTCAAGGCCGCGCCATCCTGTCCCATCGCCGCTCCGGCCGTCTCCGCCGCAATCATTCGGCCAAAGACTTGGAGCTCCTCTCCCCGCTATTTAAACCCCCTCCGGCCTCCATTTTCGGCTCCCCGAGCTCGCCGCTTCCCCCTCTCTCAATTCCCCTCTCTCTCCAGCTCTCCCGTGCCCTCCCGTGGACACCCCACAGTCGCCTCCTTCCTCTCCGGCTTAACGCCGTCACCCGCCCTCTCCGCCACCGCTTGGACTTCCTTGAGGCGTGCCCTAGCATCGTGGTGAGATTCTCTTCGTTTTCCCCAAGCCGTGGACGCCCCCGTGCCCTAGATCATGAGATTTCCCCCTGTCTTCCTCACCTCCGGCGCCCTGCTCCGCCCCGCACCGCCCGGCTCCGGCCGCTCGATCTCGCCCCCTCCTTCCCTCGCTGCCAAGCGGCCCCACCCGCCAGTCACCTCTCGCCCTCTCTCTCTCATGGCCGGCCGAGCCTGTGCCCCACTGTCCGTGGCTTGGCCACTGATTCGGGCCTACCAAGAAGCCCTCTCACAGCGCATTTGGGCCGAAACCGTTTCAGCGCGGCCCACTAGAACAGTAGCCCTTTTTCTTTTCTTTTTCCCCTGATTTTAATTTCCAAATTCCTTTTTAATTCGTTTAAATACCCAAAAATATCCAAAAATTCCACGAAACCCAAAAATAGCCCCAAATATACTTTTCCGAACCGTTTCGAGCCACTGAGTCCAAAAATGACCTCCGTTTCACCAAACCAAGTTTCCAAAATTCCGAAAACGCCCCTCCGACCCATTTCCGGCTATTTCCTCTCCCGATTTTTCTCTTTTCTTTTCTCTTCTTTCTTTTTGTGTTATTTATTGTTTATTGTTTATCTTATGGTGTTTGTTTACGCTAGAGCCGACGACCGAGCAGTACCAACTCCCGGACCAGGAGCAGGAGCAGTACGTGGAACAGGAGCCAGACCAGTGTGAAGCCGAACTCGACTACACCAACTCGGAACTAAGGAACCCCTCCGCCTCGCAAGGCAAGCCATACTCCATTGATCATGTTGAACCTAATGTTTCCTAGAATAGTTCATAATTACTTTCTACCGCATTATTTCCGAACTATATGTTGAAATATCGCAAAGTGGTATGTTTGAATGACATGATAGCTAGTTAATGCCAAAAAGGCTCATGGAACTTCCTTGACAAATATCGAATCCGAATAATCCTTTGTAACCCTAGAACATCACTATTGTCATTATTTGGCTAGATATTCTATTATAGTTAATTAGACCATTTTAAAAGGAAACATGAAATGTTGATATACTTGGATGTGGAATGTTTATGAAATGTTGCGGTCCGGGGGACAGTATTGGGCTAACTACCGGATGGGTGTTAGTCTGATCCCCGGCCGAGGACTGATACCAAGGTATGGATGGATGATGGTACTGCGGATACCAGGGGATGTGAAATGTAATGGTTTGGTCTATGACAAAGTAAGGACTTACAACCTTGGGCAAAAGTAAATAACTTAAGAAACCGTTCAACCACAGGTTGGGCCGGTCAACTTCGTTGGCTTGACTCAACGTAGCTCGGTACATTGTACTTTCCCCGGAATACCTATAGGAGCAGGTTACCTTCCGGTATGGGAGATGGTCCGCATTATGGGGTGGAACGAAAGTGTGCACGAGGAAATCTGTGGCATTTCGGGTTCTAGCGGTAGGTGTCCACAAGAAACGGATCGCGAACTTCACTCGGCGGTGGGGACCCGGGTTAATGTGGACCGAAACTCTACCGGATAGGGGCTAAAGGGAAAGATCCAACGAAAGCTATGATAACCTCGATCCGCCGCATGCATAAAAGTTGCATGTTAATCGCGTGGCATAACGATCGTGGAATCTTGTGGGTAAAGCTGAACACCTCTGCAGAGTGTATTAAATGGTATTCGAATACGCCGTGCTTCCGGTAAACGAAGCTGAGTTAAAATGGGGTGAATCCCGAACCTAAGCTCAAGTAGTTTTTGGATTAACAAGTGTTGGAAATGGATAACTTTGGAAAACCCCCTTATTCATATTATTATTATTATTTGTGTTTTAAATGAAATGCCAAATATTATGAAAACTTGCATACACAAATGAGACATATGGCTATTTCTTGTTATCCCTTGCATATGATAATCAGGATTCACTGTGTGGCTTGTTGAGTACGTTGTAGTACTCACCCTTGCTTAATTAACCCATTTTAGAGTATCAAGATGTTGGTGACTTCCAAGAGATCGTAGATGGCGACACAGTGTGGTTCTAGTCTCAGTCTTCGCTCGACTCGCCTGTGGAGTTTGCTTTTGCGCTGTTTATCTTTTGTGATGTAATATATACTCTGAAGCTCGCCGCTTACTTTGAAAACTTTGGCCGATAGGCCTTATGTGATGTAAAAACAGTTGAATCATTCGTTTGCGGGTAATGAACGACTTGGTTTCCGGTGACTAATCTTCCTGGGTAGTCATTTCGGAGTTTAAACGCACCCCTGAAAAGGCGGTCCGTCACAGCTTCAATATGTGGTCCAGATTACCGAGAAGTCATGTTGTTTTTCAAATTCCTTTTCGAAAATATCGAACAATTGCAGCAGGATGAATATTTATAGGTCAATGAGTTTGTATAACAATCCAGTGATAGTTTCTCGCGTTTTTGCCCCGGTTGTCACTTTTGTCGGGACTGAGAACGCTCAGCACCAGGCAGTGACGGGGGCTAGTCTGTGTCTCCTCGTTTATACCTTTTATTTTGAATAAAGCGAAAAAGAGGCTGACAATATGCATTTTCTTTTCTCCGGCTGCAAGAGCAAGCATCTAGCATTAGGGGTGAAAACAAGCCAAACCAAGGCTCGAAAAATTCGTTTTGGAAATGAGTTAGAAGTCATGCTCATATCGACTTATTCCTAAGCTTAAGCCGGCTCGTGGGCTCCCCTCATTCGTGCACATGCTCTATAGCCTCGCCGACATCGTTGACCGCGCCCCGGCTCTGCACCATCGGGCGGCGACGCCCGCACAAATGGAGCTTCAACGAGTTGCTCGAATGGAGCTTCGGATCGGATGGCACAGGCACGGATGAAGCTTTGGCCGCACCCGGCTCCGCGACTGATCCTCGGCCACCCCTAGCTCCAAGATGCGGCCGCCCACGCCACGCGGGACCTTCCCTCCTCCGCGCATGCGCTCCACGGGCTAACTGACATCGTCTCCTAGCCTCCTAGGTACTAGCTCACGAGCTGGGAAGGGGGCAAGACTCATGAGTTGGAAAGTGAGCTGGCGGATGGCCTCATGAGCTGGGAACTGGGCTGGCCGATTGGGGTATCAAGCCCACGAACCGCTCGCGAGCCGAGCCGGCTCAAAAATTGAACGAGCTGAAAAGGGAGTTTAGCTCGACATGTTTACAGTACGAGCTCAAACCTAACCGGCTCAAGCCGGATTTGAGCCGAACCGGCTTGTGAGCCTCAAGCTTTTTTTTCAACACTTATCTAGCATCTACTTGTTCCATTTTGTGCCCCAACATTTGCAGTAAATGGATCTGTCAATCCGCGATCAACGGTGCAGACGTACAGAGGCCGTGTAACATCCCTATTTTTGGTTTTCTAAAAAAAAATAATTTAAATTAATTAATTTAAGGTTTTGGATTTTAATTGGAGTTCTAATTAACCTGGCATCCTTATCCTTCCGAAATTGGAGCTCAATTTCGAATCGTCCGAAGTCGAATTTTCCAATTCCTGTCCTTGCTCGAAATTTCACCCGAGTCCAAAAATGCTCCAAAAATCCTCAAACCACTTCTAAAGTGTCCCAAATATTCCAAAATGATTTTAGGAATCATTCCCCGGATTTTTGGACCTCCGTTCCTATTTTATCTCGCACGGCTTTTGTTTAATGCCCGCAATCCGCGCCCAAATATTCAATTCCACAAAAATCATCCCAATTTAGTGGAACCAATTTTATTGGGTCCCAAATATTCTAAAATGGTTCTAGGAATTTTTCCAGAATTTTTAGACCATTTTCCCCCATTTTTCTCTAGGGCGAATCATTTACGTAAATGAGGACCAATGGGAGAACGCCACGTGTCATGTGAATAGTGCCATCTTCAACCTCCAGCCAAACCTCATGTACAGAGAGCTCTCCCATGGCAACAATGGCTAGGGCAAGCTTCAAACCCCTGTAACTCCGTCGTTTCAACTCCAAAACGCAAACGGTCGGTTCCGGTGGATCCGCATCGACGAGCTCTTGCTATTCCCCACCTCGGTGCGCCATCAAGCTCGTCGGAAACGGCCTCATTAATGAAAAACTGAAATCCACTTAGTTGCCATTAACTCGTCCGTTTCTCGTCCAAACGCCGCACCACCACCTCCATCCACTCCGTATAAGTATCCCCTTTTCGGGAGTGTGCTCCCCTTTCCCTCTACTCCACGCATTTGCCCGTGAGATCAAGAAAACCGAGGTTGGGTTGAACTTTTTCGGTGTTCTTCGAGTTCGTGCTTATAGATTCTTCTCCGGTGAGCCATTCTTCATGCCACTTGGTTCCTCGTGACCGTGGATGAGTCTAGATTCTAACCCAATCATCAATTTTAGGATTTCTCAACCGTGGGCGACGAATTTGGAGCTTTTGCCGTTTCGGCCGAACCTCCGTTCCTCGTCGATTTCTCCGATTCCGGTGAGTTTTGGTTCAATCCCTTCCTCCTAGATGTCCCTAAGGATGTTATCTAGAGGTTCTAGGCTTTTGTTTGATCCAAATCTGTGCGAAAATGGGGCAAAAATCCATTTTTTTGGAAGCAAAAGGGGGCTCTGTAACTTTGGGTATGTTCTGGAACCAATTTTTCGCGAATTATTGTAGCAAACAGTAACTTTTATCTTTTTCTTGATTTTCCATCATTTTCCAACTTCGAACGCTTATAACTTTTGCGTCCGAACTCCGATTTACTCCGTTCAAATTCCTAAATTCATCTAAATTCAAGATCTACCTGCCAGTATAATTTTTATAATTTTTAGATTTTATTTTATTTTTGGTTATTTATTGGTGTCTCGTTTTGCGCGTAGCTGAAGAATCCATCGAAGCCGCCGACGCCGTCGCTGAGTATCAAGTCTTCGATATCTTAGCTGTTGGTGAAGGCAAGTCATAGTCCTTGACCATGTTGAACCTATGTTTCCAAAAGTATTTTTGTTTCATACAAATGCATGCTATTTGTTTACAAGAATTATTTACGGGAATAGTTAAATACCTGATTACCATAATGACACCTTGAATCATTGAAATGCCATGTATCCATTGTCACCCTAGGTTGGGTCATTTACTAGTTGGATATGATTGTAGTACCAACATTGGGTTATCGTAACTATGCTTAGACATGCTTAGTTGTACGATGGGTTCATGTCACATGATGAATTAATAATATTGACTTAATGAGATATGAAATCGTGGCGGGTAGCCACTGTTGTAAAATTTGTTGTACCATAGCGGGATGTGTCATTGGTATTGGTTATACAAAATTGTTTTCACTCGGGCAAGTGATCGTGCAGTAAAGGGGGTGCTTTTAACACATTTGGGATGTGGTTGTCTTGCCTGAGTATACTTAAGGACTTAATCTTGTGCGCCATTGAACTGGGCCTAACTGCAGACAACCACATGTCCGTGACAGACTGGTGATTAATTTGCAATGTCTAAATTTAAGTATTGTTGTGGTTGTGTGGGTTCCGACGTACGTAGACTCACAAGGCGCAAGAGGGGGCCCTGAGGGGTGAAACCTTAGCGGGCAGTACTGAGTTTATACAGAGCATTGTAAAGGCCTTGTTATGACCTCTCTGCCGACACACCATAGGAAGTGTGTTAATTACGTATGACAATAAGAGTTGATCATATCTTGTGGGTAAAGCTGTACAACCTCTGCAGAGTGTATGTTAATCTATTCGAATAGCCGTGTCCGCGGTCATGGACGTGCCTGGGAATTTCACACGAGGTATATATATATATTTTTTTTTTTGAAAATGTTGAAGGTTGGGTTTGTTGGGAGTGAACAGGGATGTCACTATTGTTTTCGATGTCAAATTATTAACACTGTTGAGTTTAGTGGTTGATAATGATCTAGTTGGTGATGGGTGATGCCTCACCAATCTTGTGTTGTTGTTTACCATTGATTTACCAGTTGTTATTATCTTTGTCAATTATGCTTTGAATCTATACATTGTATTTACATTCAAGTTATCGCTTTCTGCAAAATAACCCTATGGTTATCCTTTGTCAAGCCGTACATTATTTGCATCATTCCTCGCGCTTGCTGAGTACTTTTTGTACTCACGGCTTTATGCCTTTGTTGATCAGTTGCTGAGGGAGAACAGGGAAATACTGAATTCTACGAGGAGGAGTATTATGAAGACTACGTGAACTAGGATGACGCTCCCCAGACGATTGCCTGTGGCATGTCGTATGGCCAAGTTATTTTATTTTCCGCTGCAAGAGTTTTATTTGTTTCTTAAGCCGTTAAGGCACAGCTATGTAAACTTGACCATAAGGCCCGTTGCTACTATTTGCTAATTTCATAGTTAATTCGATAAATGGAATGATATGTCAATTTTGTTGCCACTGTGTGCACTAGCGTGATCCTGGACTAGTGCAGTATACACAGAGGGTTTCGGATTTGCAAATCCGGGTCCCGACAGGCCGCTTGTCCTGCGAGATGGTCTCGGCGCTGAATTAAATCGATCAACCAGTGTGCGATCAGCGGGGCATAAAAACCTTGCCGCTGTGGGCCACGGATCTTGACAATATGTAGCCAGGAGGCAACCAACCGAAAAACAGATATTTTAAGAATTTTTTAATAATATTTTTTTTTTTTTTTTTTTTTTTGCAAATATAGCATGCCAAAGCAAATTCTTTTTGCAAATTCAAATGGCGACGGATGGGTATTTTGCAAATTCAAATATTATCCTTAAATTTATTATTTAAAAAAATCATTTTTAACATCCTTTCACGAGGTACGACAATATTATCTTTAGTTTTTTTTTTCGTAAATTTTAGTATTTCCATTATTTAAACTTTTAATACCTATATATTTTAGGTACTTACAAAGATGGTAAAAAAGTATGGTGGAAAGATGTTGCACGCACTGCGCTACGCCGGCCGGGACGGGGAGACATGATCGTGTCGTGTGTCGAGGGGGGTTTGAATTGAAACGGAGGAGTTGATGTTTTTGTACCCGGTCTGCCCATCGTTTTCGCCGTCTCGCCTCGTCAGGATCTGCTCAGGGCTCTTGTGGTGGAGCCGTCCGCCACTGCTTTTGCCCGGCGAATGCTTCCAACACAAATTACAAACGCCGGGCATCCTTCCAAGTTCCAACTACAAGACCACATAGCTCCGTGACTCCACCTCCGTACACCACCACAAGAAGCTTGACGCGAAGAACTGCACGGCGCTTCGATCTTTGCCGACCGGCCGCCGCGGCGATGGCCGGATCGGAACGCGTTGCCGCCGACTTCCGCTGCGTTCTGGTGCCGGCCTTGCGCCGGCCGGACGGACCGCGCGTCACTTCCTCAAGGCTGAAGCGCCAGCGAGCGTCGGACGGTCATTGCCCGGGCGGGTGGTCTTATATACTATATACTAAGATGCGCCTCCGTGCCGGCACGCCACGCCACGCAAAGACAATTTTTTTTGTCAAAGGAAAGAATTGCTGGGAAAAATAAATCTAAGAAGTTTGTAGGGTCATTTTGTGAAAAAACTTATATAGATGTAATTTTGTAGGGACTTAGCGCAAAAAAATGCTTTGGATTTAGAATTCTCGAGGCCCTTGCGAGGGAAAAATAATTTGCGCAAAAAGAAAACAAATTCTAGTATTTTGGGGAGTATTCTCGGAAAAAAATGCACGTCTTGTGCAAAACAAAGGAATTGCGCTAAAAAAACAAATTATAAAAGCTTGGCGGGCACTTAAGCCGAACTAACAGTGAATAAATTGGGTGACATAGACACACACCAAACGAACACGCTATAAAAAAAATCAGAAAAACTAAAAAACGGTATACCGTATACCTCTGAAACTCATAAAACTTATGATTTTTTGCACTGAAACTCATGAAACTTAGCACTAAAAACTAATAAAACATGAAACTGATGAAACTAAACACTGAAACTCATGAAACCAAAGATCAAACTGATAAATTTCCA
Organism: Rhipidocladum racemiflorum; assembly: GCA_036346355.1. Lineage (NCBI taxonomy): Eukaryota > Viridiplantae > Streptophyta > Magnoliopsida > Poales > Poaceae > Rhipidocladum > Rhipidocladum racemiflorum. The sequence goes on from CM070578.1 coordinate 2,856,447, forward strand.
AGTTTAAGCTATCTGAATTCTGACGGTATCTGAATTCTTTAGTCACTCTCAAAAAAAATTTCGGAAACCATCGGGGGTCTTTCCGCGAAGAGAGCGACGAAACGGGCCTAACCGTACGCAGGGCGACCTGGCCTAGCTGAGCGCTGAGGAAACCTTCCACTAATATTTTATTTTATTTTATTGAGTATGTGGTGGAGGTTCGTCTGAGCCAGAACACAGTTGGACTTAATATATGGAGTATACGTTTGGCAAAAGCAGCTTAGGCATGGGGAAAGCCCTCAGGGGAGGCTCCGACTCGGAGCAATCATCACCAAAGCGCACACTCCAATCAGGCATGATTAACCTACTTGTAGTGTAATTATTGAAAGCAGGCTTCTCCTGTGGATGCGTTTACATGATTTTTTTTTTTTTGAAACTTAGGATAGAAACACTGTCATTTCATTAAGAAGAAGAAAAACCTCTGAAGAGAAAAATACAAAGACTTTCGTCACTGAAAACAGTAGCTAACACAACCCTCGATCAACGCTACCTAACAAATCCGTGGAGCAAACAGCAAAGGCAGCTTGGGCTCTGGAACATGTCCTTTGCGTGCAGGCACATGCACATACCCTTAAATAAGAAGATCGGCGTTTAGGATAAGAGGCGAAATATACAGGCAAAGGGCAGAAACAAAAAAGTGGTGGGTGTGAGTCTAACGTAAGGCAAGTTGAGGATGTCATACATGGATCCATGCCTGACATATGTCGTTTATTATTTTCGATTTCATAGATCAGATTAACTAGTATTTATTTATATTTTTTCGATAATATAATAACATGAATACTCTTAACAAATTAATAGTTACATCTAATTTGTATTATTCACAGTATTCTATTAGTATAATGCACCGTAAATTTTTTGATGTGTGTATGACTGGGTCCTCTGAGTTTTTGACTGGCTCGTGGCGAATCCAACACGCTTATAACCTCATGTACATCATTTTTTGCGAATCTAGCGTCCTCACACATGCATTTTATAAATTTAACCCACTCTCTTACCATGAAAAGGTGTAGCACTTGTCCCATGCCGGACGGGGAAGTGTGAGAGGTGGCCAACATCGCGGCAGTACAAGGGAGCACATGAGAACATGCTGTCCCACTGGAGGACTACGAGAGGATTCCTTCCGCTCTCGAGTAACGGGGCAGCAAAGAAGCAAGACGACCCCGCCAAAGAAACAACGACAGCGAAATGGGCGCTGTGGGGGTGGCAGGCATGAGGGGCGCGAGCAACATCCATACGTGGTAGCACGTGCGTACGTGTGTGCCACACTTGAATAGTGCGGAGGAGCTCTGCCACACCCGGGTAGCGCAGAAAGAGCCTACCACGGTGAGCCATGTTTTGCTCCTGTGCTCGCTCGCGCTGGCACAGCATCGGCCGCATCTTGGCTCCTGTGCTCCTATCACGTTTTCCGCGGCAAAAAAGGAACCAATTTCACAATGAGTTTTGATAAGTTTCATCCGGATGTTTTCTTTAGCAACCATCATCCAAATTCCTGGTCATTTATTGCTGATCGATGCACGCCTCCCCTCGGTTGATCCACCCTTGTCCATCTTGATCAATACATCGACTGATTTGGATGATTTTTAGGACAAAAACATCCGGATGATACCTATACACTCCCGTGCACGCACATACGAGGGAGTTGGTTTGTAAAAAAAATGTATAAAGGACTGGATAAGCACAGTATCGCTCGTGGCAGCCTACGCAGGGCAATTCCGTCCTAGCTCTCTGCCGTGTGAGTCCATGAGAATAATGCGCAAACGTGCAAGTAAAGCAACCGGCCGCCATCTCCTTGGAAGAAATACTCGAGCCCAACGCATCGCATATGCGAGTTGAGTGGTTGGTTTGGTTGGGCGTTAGCTTTTCCTCCCCCTGTTCCGAACGCCGGCCGATGGTTTCGGATCCACCACACCACCTGCTTGGGATCTCTAGTACGCGCGACGCCCGTTGCCGGCGATCTCCGACGCTGGTTGGGTTGGGCTCCTCGGTGAGGACGCTGCGCCGGCGCCGGCGCCGTCGTCCAACTGCTTGGTGTCTCCTCGGCTCCTGCTTGCCGATTGGTCTCCGTGCTCTGGTGACTGGTGAGACCTTTTTTACCCGGCTGTTCTTTGTTCCCGATTTTTTGGCCGTATTATCAAAACCCATTTAGGCCTTTGTACTCAAAAAAGAGAAGAGAGAGTTCCAATTCCGTGTCAGATTCACGTATCTTGCAGTTCTGTGGCTATTTTGCAATGTGCAGAAAATCGAAATCCAGTTGGAGGCTCCCATCGCGCGCACCATCCTTTTGTTCTCGCAGAGAGATCGTGACCCAGTGCGCGACGGCCATCTCTCATTTCTTGCATCTTAGGGGGCGGACCCTCCCTTTAGGCATGGTGGCGTGCCACAACCGGATCAACTCGGGACCTTCATTATACAAAACATCCTGATGATTTCATTACTTGTTATGATCTTGATTTGACCGTGAAGATAGTTGAAACTAAAAACATTTTGCTTTTCCATTGGTCTATCGCCTCTCATTGAGTCCTGAGAATAATGCGCAAACGATTGCATCAGAAAGAGCCTTCGGCTATGCACTTAACCAAGACCGATTTTCGTAACAAAATGTCTGATGATTGGCTCAATGACTTTATGTTGCGCTACATTGATAAGGGCATTTTTAAAAGACTTGATTGTGATAACATTAAGAATAAATTTCAAGCCATCAAAAACCGGAGAATGGACTTACCAACAAAGGCCTAGACAACTAAGACACGCTTAGTGCTTAAGTAGTGGTATGTATTTACATAGTATTAATCACTTTTTAGTATATGATCACTTTATTATATCTCACTGGTCCTCATTGATCTATTTGTTAAATCGACGGGAGTATCTATTATCTTTTGATCATTTGATGAATTTTGAATTATATGTTTGAAACCCATTAGGCCTTTGTACTCTTCAAAAAGAGAAGAGAGGTATCATCTTAAATTCTTCTTCATATCGTTCATTTACCGCTGGCTATTTTGCAATGTGCAGAAAATCGAAATACAGTTGGTGGCTATCGCGCGCACCATATTTCTACTTTCAGAGAGTTCGTGACCCAGTGCGCGACGGCCTAATTTTTTTTGCTGGGTCCGTCACTGATCTTAGAGGCCTACACGAGGCAAGATCCTGCAACAAATCAAGTACGCTCTGCCACAGGAAGGCTACTCAATTAATGTGATCCATCCACCGACACGCAGACGACGGCCAGTAGTAGAGCAATCGCTAGCAGCTCTGGGATTTCGCCCGTGGAGTCGTGGCCTCGTGGGCGGCGGTGCGCTTCCTTGTCTCGCGGCGGCCGCGGCTCACACAAGTCGCACACTCGCAGTCACAGAAGAATCCAAGGCCGTTCGGTGCTTCTATGTTCTTTGTTTAAAATATTATATAATTATTAAAGCATAAATGAAAGGTAGATAATGATTACTTATCGCTTCGTTTGCTTCAAGATTTGTACAACTTATATCATGAGGAAAAGCATGGAAGCACTGTTCATGTATGTATTTGACGGACAGTTTTGGTAAGATTTAGCGATTAATCAAAATTTAACGAATGATAATATGTTTTTATTAATATATTCATTAATATTTAGAATTAATTAGAAATATTTTATTTACCCAAAGTTATTGTAAATTATCACTCTACAAAACATGTTTTACATTTATTGTTTATGCTTTATCCAAAAGGTACATATAACGCATACTACGGCATAATATTATAAACTAATTATCATACTTAGTGAATAAAAATAAGTTATTTTTGTGATTAATCAGAAAACGGCTAATTAATCGGATTATACGGTTAATTAATCGTTCAACTACGTTAATTGTACTCTGATTACAATATTCGTAACAGTTTAGCCACCGTTGCCGATTAATCGCCTGACTAATCGGTTGAGTCGGCCGTTTTTCACAACAATACGCTCTGGTACTCCGTCAATGGACAATGACTTCTTCCTATCATAATTATTGTACCCTAAACCGGTTCGGATGTGAGATTCGGATTCACGATTCAAACCGAAAACTTGTACCCTAAACCGGTTCGAATTCAACGAATCCGGTTCTTAATTCGTAGGAATTTATAGCGAATCTTGGTAACTATACTTTTACGCGTTGGACACCTAATCAGCAAAGGTTGGCAGCTCGTAGGTTTGGTGATTCCAGGATCCCCCACTTGAACTGTCATGCATTATACTACATTGCCACTACCATGCTAACTATTGCGTCTTGTGTCAATGTGTCATGATCATGGCTGCCAATTTCTCGTGTAGCAAGCGCCTGTGTTGCATAGAAGCTCAAACGAATGCTAGCTCGTGTCCTGTCCCGCCCCACACAACTAACACTCCACAGTACATCATGATTTCCTAGCAGACCAGCAGTGCTCTTACAAAGAGAAAGAAAGAACTACCACTGCTATGATTTCGAAGGGACCCCGGATAAATCCTAAGGACCCAAGGTCAGGCCGAAGCAAGCCTCGTCTCGGCTCTGAAACGCTGCAACTACAGCGGGAGGGCTGCCGATTCTGGAGTCAACCGCACGATCAGATCTGCCGCCGCCGCCGGACGGACGTGGCTAACAATAGCAGCAATGCACCACGAACAAGAACAAAACATGCGATGGAAAATAAACCTCTGAGAAGTAGAACGATACGCGAGAGTGAGCGAAACGCTAATAGTCTTCTTGTTTCTGATTCTTGAGACTCTGAAAGTCTGATAGTCTAACAGTACTATGCACAACCCACCACCACCACGCATGGACAATGGAGGACACACGGCCACCATGTAAACCGCCGAAATGTCCCCCGAAAAAGAGAGAAAATAAAATTAAAAAGAAGAAGCCTGCTACCCCTCGCCACCCAGATATACAAAATGGAATCGAAGGAATAACGCGGCACTGTACTTAACACCGACAACGACAGTTTTTTTTTTTTTTTTGGTGGGTTTTAACCCAACCAAGTTTCATCGCCATCTTTGACCTCTCTTCTTCTGCTGCTTCCCCTCTTTTGCCACCGTTTTTCCCCTCTGCTGCTGCCTCCCAAATTCTTCTTCTTCTGCTGCTGCTGCTGCTGCTGCTGCTGCCCTTTGGGCGTCGCACTCAGAGGTTTTCGCGATCGATCAGTCGGAGTCGCTGTCCATCTCCATCCCTTTCAGGCCCCCGCGCTTCTGCTGCAACCGCGAAGATTCAAGAGAGATTTCTCGTCAGGTCAGTGCACAACCAAGCAAAGACTTGAAAGATGATTGGTGTGTGAAGCTAAACAAAACAAGCCAGACGACGACTTAGGCCGGACCGCCGGAGTAATTCGACAGGTCAACTAATGATCGCGTCCGTGTTAATTACGTGTGCTCACCTACCATTCCAGCTGAAGAACAAGATTACTCCTACTACACTACTAGTCCAAGGCCTTACCACGTGGCCCCACCCCCACCACGGTCACCGTATCTATGCCAGCATGGGGAACCGGCCCCGCACATCAGCGACCCACGTCATTGCCCCTCCACAACCGCGTGTGTCCCACTGGGCTGACAAAGGATAACATGAGACTGACCCCAGGGCCCTACGTGAAGTTCTAGCCTAGGAGGCCGAGCGCTTCAGCACACGCCACGCACCCAGGGTTCCACTTTTCAATCACGAAAAACCGTTCAAAGAAATGGGTTAGCGAAAATCGGTAAAAACCGTTCGAATTTCGCTTGAACAGTAGCGGTTTTCAACGAAATGCTTTTTCGAACCGTAGCGGTAAGGTCGGATTTCGCGAAATTCGAGCGGTTTTCAACGGAAAGTTGAACCCTGCACGCACCTCGTAGTATTTTTTCTTGGATTTGATAAACTTTATCTGGAAATCATCCAAATCTAGGATCAACGGATCATTGTTGAGATTCGAAAGTATTGATTACATCTGATCCTATGATTTGATCTAACGGCCCAATGATATCTGGGTGAGGTATTCAACAATCCAAAATTTGGATGTTAAACTAAAACAAAAATATCCGGATGATTTCTTGGTTATTAGATAGACCATTTAGATATAAAAAAATAAATATAACACTCCTAATTATCGCTAAATACTGTCTTCACTACATACATATAGATAATATCAATTAAATCTAGATATTTATTAGAGGTATAAAGTAAACATCACATTAATTTGCATTGTAACATAAAATGTATCGTATATCTATGGAAAAGATTGTTCAATAAATAGGCACTATAAACTTGATATAAATCTAAACTCAGCATACAGGAGGCTTATTCCTGACCGGTATCCATCCCAATCGAGAATGGATCTCCGAGACAAAGCCTGAGCTAATTTTTCCCGCTAATGAGGGCGGAGACGTAGGATAAGCACACTGATCAACGAGCATAGCACCCTCGCATTGAAGGGAAGCGGGCCCCACGTGATATTATACGCTGGGAGAGGTGGACGAAAAGGCAGCCATTTCTTTCCTTTTTCTCCCAACTTTCCAAGTCCAATTTTTCACCCAGCCCCCTACCCCAGATCTACGCGATTTTAACATTTTCTCTCACACGAAAAGACACAAATGATCTAGCTAAAAGAAAAATCGAAGAAGTGCAAGGGCTGTGATACGCATCGTATGTTTATACCTTCTTGGTACACTTCTTCTCGCGCACTTCGTACCTGCTTCTGGTCACATCCGAGAGCCACGTCCCTGGGCAGGTAAACTGCACACACACAAAAAAAACACAAACACACAACAATTTCATGTCAGTTTTACCCATGGCAAAAATGATAGTACCATCGATCAGTCCATGAGCGGAGACTTGTGTTGGCTCAGTGGCATATACATTGACTGCCTTCTCGACGGCCTTGGGCCTCTTCTTGGGACGCTGGGACAGCTTGGTGCCCTTCATGGCCAGGAAGTCCTCCTCCTTCTCCTTGCGCGACAGCGTCGTGTAGATCCGCGGCAGCTGCCTCCGCGCGGCCGCCGCCTTGGACGACGACGACCCGGGGCCCTGGTGCTCGGCCTGGTGGCCACCGCCGCCCCCTTGCTGATGCTTGGATTCTTGGGTGCCAGTCACCATCGTCCCAGCCTCCGCCTTGTCCGCCCCCGGGCGCTGCTTCTCCGCCCCCGCCGCCGCAGACGACGACTGCCCGCCGGCACGCTCCTCCACGGATCTGACCATCATCATAGCATCAAAACACAGCAGCAACAGCAACACGACGAAAATAATCCGCCCACGGCTGATCGATACGGCACGGTGGATGGGGTGAAAGGGAGGATGGGGTTAGCAGCAGCAGCAGCAGCAACAGCGACTGAACTAATCAATCTGGCCCAGCAAAACACAACACGGCGATACGGTAGAAACGATGGACGGATGGATGCAGCACCGGCAAATCTACCGCCGACGCCCACACAGAAAGATGGGCGCGGACGGTGGTGGCGTGGATGGATGGATGTATGTGTCCTGTATTTATACCCATCTTCATCAAGGCCTACTATGTTAGTGCTGCTGCTACTACAACTTTGTTGGCTCCCTCTTGATGTCACCACCGTTCATCATTCAAGCAAAGGCAAAGGCCAGCACACACACAAGATACGCACCCCAAACGAACCCAGGAAACCATTAATGGATGGACATGGACGAGATACGGGAAGACAAGGGGGAAATGCCAGTGGGCGATGAATGGATGGATGGTGGTAATTGTTGACGCCTGCTGCAGACTAGGACTCGAGACTCGAGAGAAGGGCAAGCAAAGTGCCGCCTTCCTCGTCATTGCTCGATGATCCTCACACGGATCCAGAGGGAGACCGATACATCATACGTTGCCGGCTAAAAAGTATGTAGGAAATCACAGAAAGGAAACAAAATATAAAGGACGACATTAAAAGGATGGAGTAATTGAGTGAAAGTGGAATCTAAAGGACGACATTAAAAGAATGGGAAACAAAACCTGCTCTATCAAATTAATTTTAAGAAACAAAGAAAGGTGTGGAAAGAAAATATGACAAGGTATCTTATCATCTAAACGCACCTTCGGTTCGTAAAGACGGAGGGTGCCGTAACGGCTCACCATGAGAGACCCGAACTAGACCCAACATAAAACCGATTCGAGGAAACGACGCGAGCCAGAGAGTCACGAGCCGACGACGGCACGGCCCCGAGAATACGGCTCCGTCAGAGGGGCAAAAGTGGAAGGGAAAAAAACGAGAGGAAAAGAAAAGAAGACGCCTCGACGGGGCATGTCCGTGGTGGCGCCGAAAGAACTAGCCCATCGACCAAGTGCTGAGTGAGCCGGCGATGCGTACCTGTGCTGGGGGTGGGCGTTGCGGCCGTGGTGCGCGTCTCCGGCACCGCCGCGCGCCGGGAGGGACGAGCTGACCCGGAGGTTGGACCCGCGAGGGTAGCTCGGCGGCGGCATCAGCTTCTCCGCCGTCTCTGACGAGCGGCGCTGCATCTTGACGGCGGCCTGCCGGCGCTGCGGGGAGGGCGTGCTCGCCGACGCGGACGCGGACGGCGCCGAGGCGTCGCGGCGGCCGCGCGAGCGCTTGTTCTGGCCCCACTGGAGCAGCATGGTGGCGTCGTGACCGGTGGAGCTGTGAGAGGTGGGGTCGGGGAAGTCGGAGGAGGGGTGGTGGTGGCTGTGGTCGCGCGCCGGGCTCCGGGTCATGGATGAGGACGCCGGGGCCGGGGCTGGTGGCGGCGGCTGCGGAGCGCGAGCGCGCGGCTTGGGCCCCAGCGAGGTGGCGGCCAGGTAGGACGCCAGGCGCGAGCTGTCGGTGGCGACGGCCGGGGCGTCGTCGTCCTTGCTCGATCTGGGCGCCGCCGGCGTCGGCTTCCGGCTCCCGCCGCTGCCGCCGCCATTGGCGAGCGGGAGGCAATCCGGGCTGATTCTCTGGTACCTGCAGAAAAATCAAAGAATCGAGAAACCACATGAACGATTGGATCGGACGAAGAACCAAGTCGAACATTTGGAATGTTGGATGAAACGAATGGCAAAAAGTTTCTTTTTTTACGAGAATTCGAAACCAAAATCAGCACAAAACCACAATGTTTGCAAACTGCAAAATTGAAGGCCGAACCAACCATTCAGAGATCTGTTCAAGAGAAATCAGCACAACACACGGATACACAAAACGCAGAACAGCGGCAAAGATATGAAACAATCAGGTGAGGAATGAATCTTCAGCCATGAGCTTTCATCTCAGCAAGAACGGAGCCAACGAATAACCAAGCAAAGAACGAAATCGAAAGGTTACTCAGAAACCAGTCAAAATAGCCACGTAATGGGGGAAAGCGAGGAATTTGAGATAATCAAACCTAATCGGCACAGGTTGGAAAAATCCAGCAACGAGACAGGATGCAAACAGCAGAACACAGATCAAACGATACCTTTGACGAACCAGGAGAAGAAGACGGCACGTGAACAGAGAACAACGGCGAGCAAGAAAAAGGAAGAGATAAACCTGCTCAAATCGGCCGGCAAGAGCCGAAATAACACACGCCGAAAGCGGAAACGAGACGCCAAAAATTGCACCTTGATCTCAGGAGCAAACAAACACAGCACAACACCAAGAGCGCAGCACAAATTGCAGCAGCGGCAAAAGAGATAAGGGATTGGGGATTCCAGGCGTACCGCATCATGTCCAATGCCGACTGGGGTTTCGACGGGCTCGACGACGCGACGTCCCGAGCAACCGCGACGGGCTCCACGGAGCCACGCATCAAGTCAGCCTTCCTCTCTACTCTTCTTCTTCTTCTCTTCCGTTCCTCCAACCGCACAGACACTCCCTTCTACCTCTGCGTCTCGCCCTACGGATCAACCATCTGGAACCACGAAACCGAGGAGAAATTGCACGGAAAAAGGGGTTCTTGGGAAATCTGACAGCAAGAACAGAGAGGAGGAGAGAGCAGCAGCAGCAATGGCAATGGCGATGGGAAGTAGGGCCTGAACTCCCAAGGCTTTATCGTTTCCAGTCTTCCAAGTATGCCCTCCATTCCTCACACTAATTCGCACCTCTACACCTGCACCCAAGTGCACCTGCGGCTGCGAGGCAGAGCACATTTGTGATTAACAAAAAACGAAGGTGGGTGTTTGCGTAATCCTGTCCAGTGGCATTCTTTGTGATTAAGACGAAATTCCGTGGGATAAATAGATAATGCATGATCTGGTCCGTGGCATAGAGTGTGGTTAGACCATCTCCAACCCATTCCCGCCCCCTCCCTCATTCCCTTCGCAAAGGGATTCTCATTCCCTTCAGGTCTAACGGCTCCTTCAAGATTCCCTTCACTCTGATTCTCTCCCCCATTCCCTCCAGGAAGGGATTCTCTCTCCTTTCCCTATACAATTCCCTTTAAAGGGAATCTGTTGGAGATGAGTGGAAATAAAGGGAATGGAAATGGGGAAGGGAACAGAGAAGGGAATGAAATGAAGGGAATATGGTTGGAGATGGTCTTAACTCGGAATTCCGTGGGTATTTGCGTAAGCACGCATCACCTTCCCCGTGCTCTGCTCAACTCTGCAAGCCAGTGGATAAATTCCTAGCGGTACCCAGAACCCGGACACCCACATCTACCCATTACCTGACAGGTGGGCCATACTCGACACGGCGCCACAAACTCGGATCTGTAGATAGGCAAAAAAAAGGGTGCAGTTTTTGTGTAGCTGACGACCGTGATCTCATCATCATCTCGGACGTAGACGGCGATTAGACTATCTCCAGCAATTTCCCTTTATTCCATTCTTTTCTCTCTTTTCTTCCTCATATTCATTCTCTTTATTTTCTATCATCTCCAACAGGATTCCCTCGAAGGATTTTAGGAGAGATAATCTCTTCACAGAGAGATTCTCTCTCCGAGTCTCATCCGAAGGAAATCGTGAAGAGAATCCGTTAGAGCACTTAGACTATCTTCAGCAATTTCCCTTCGTTCCATTCCCCTCCCTATTCCATTCCCTATATTTATTCCCTTTATTTTTTACCATCTCCAACAGCTTCCCCTGGAATGAATATGTGAAGGGAACCGCGAAGGGAATTCCTTTCTATCTAGATTCTCTCTCCAAATCCCGTCCAAAGGGAATCACGAAAGGAATCCGCTGGAGCACTTCGGATCTGTTCGTGAAGGGATTTGGAGGCTGAAGGGGAGCTGCTGGAGATAGTCTTAGGATCTGTTCGCGAAGGGATTTGAAGACAAGAGGAAATCCACCGGAGATAATCTTACGCCTCCTAACTTTAGTCACAACTCGGGCACTGCCCTTCCAGAGTCACCAACAGCACGTGCTCACGGCCATGCGGGGCCGGGAAGTACCTGGCCCATATATCAGTCGGATACGTCTGAGCCTCGCGAAGGAGAAGAGTGGCCACGGGATTTCGAACGGACGGCTGGATTCGATGGCGTGGGACGCGGATGCGTTTCCTATCCCCTACTACCACGTCATGGCTTGACGGGGTCATGTGAGCCCGCGAGGCGGAGCGCGTGAGGCGGCGCGGTTGCCCGCCGGGAACTGAAGGGAGACGCCGGTTTCAGGACACACGCATGCACAAGAATACAAGATCACAGCAGTAGCAGCAATGCTACTAGCGTTAAAAAGGTGATATCTTTGGGACGCTCACATTTCTGGTGCAACCGAGAGGAAGATGTATCCAAGATTTGTTTGGTGGATTACTCCCTTTACTCTCTGAGTCATACGATTATGGGATTTGATATGCCTAATCCAAGATTTCTTTTGCGTACTACTTCTTTATATGCTGAGTCATACGATTATCAGTTTTGATTTTGCCCAACAAGATGTTCTAGATGAGCAAGCGACCAAACACGAAGAGACGTTCGTTGTTGTTTCGCAGTGACATTACATTGCCATGCTTACAACGAAGGATGACTTCAGTGGAAGGATCCAGAGGCACAAGTGTAGCATCAAAACTGATACTTGTATGACTCACCACAAAAAGAAATGATCGATAATAGAAACCTTCATCTTAGATATGCTAGGTCCATATTTCCCCCCAAAGATCTCACATTTTCAGTGTTGGTAGCAGTGGTACTAATGTTGTGATCTTATATACTTGTGGCATGTTTTGCTATGAGATATTTGCATTAGAAGTGTTGATTTTGAAAAGGATAGTAATATAATGTCATTGTAGCAAATGAGTTTTTCCTTGGTTTGGTTGTTAGCTTTTCTAGAATATACTTGTTTGAGCATTGGATGTCAACTGTCACATATTTGTACTGCCTTGTTTGGCAACATAACAAAATTTGGCTATATTAACTTTTAGACTAAAGGAAATTTCCTTCACTTTACGAAAAGAGGTAATGTACATTTGAGTATCTTTTTTGATGTGGCAAAATGCTACTTTATGTCATTACTACATGCTTAGCTAGATTTGCTCCAAAAGGATGGTCTTTTTTCGTAGCAAACTGGCAATATATTATCAGCAGTGCAATTGCAACAACCAATTTCACCAAACGGACACGAAGCCCTCACTTTTACAAAAGAAAAAAAAGAACATAAATCTTTTCTTTTGAAACGTATCAAATAGATAAGTTTGCATGGTATCATAAAAAAGTTTCTGACAATGTGGACAATACACCTAAATGCCCATTAGTACCTTTTTTTTAATCAGTGAAAGTATTTCAAATTGGCATTCAAAGTCGACCTAATTCACATGGCTTACAATAAAAATAAAAAATTTACCATAACAATGGTAATGATAAGCTAGTTTAAAACATGACAAGTTAGTAGACCTGTGAAGATTTACGTAAAACAATAAACAATCCCTCGATTAGATTAACCCTTTTATTCAATACATTTAGTGAAATTATTTACTTATGGTAAGCTTGACACCAACAAACACAAGTTTTCTCAGGGAACTAATAAATACTAAATAACACATCATACAAAATTGTATAGCAAAGCATCCAATAACTTACTTGAAAAAGGTAAACCCAAAATAATTAAGTTGGTTGTCTCTGTACTCTAACATTTTGAAATTCTACCTCGGATGGCAAACGATCTAGGCATATCAACTATAAGAAGTAAATATGTCAAACAACTAAACATCATACATAACCTTTTATATTTTTATTTATATGTTCTGTTATTTTATTATAGATATGCATTTCAATGTTATTTTTGAAATGTTGAACATGATGATATTAAATACAGAAGATAACTAAAAAGCAAAGTAAAGGCATCAAAAAGGAAAACATAAAAATGGTGAGAATAGTATAGGTACCTATTTTTTGCTCACCTTCCTTTTGATGTGAGCCGCTTCGTTTCTTCTTCTTCGTCATGTGTGATGGTTGACGATGAAGGAGGTCAACTTTTCTCCTATTGTCTCTTTCTAACACTTTTATCTCTCAGATAGCCAAATATATTTCAATTTCCTTCTAAATATCATGGAAAGTAAGTGAAATGTTTGAAATAGATCAAATAGTGGGGTCATGGACAAAAGAAGGACAAACTACAATCAATATTGATACTGTGAAAAGAGAATGTGATGTTTTTTATGTACGAAGAAGAGGATTTTTTTACGGAAAACAATCATTATAGACTAGGAATGGACCTTTAGATTTTAGAATAAGAGAAACATATTTGGGGTTGATCTGTAGATCTCAAAAGAAGCACGCACTAGAATTGTGATGTGTCATGAAGAGGAATTTTTTTTTAAAAAAAAAACAAATTTTGAGAAAACAAAGAAGAATGGATTAGAGATAGATCTTAAGATAACGGAAAAAGTATGTGATGGGGCTTGATAGATCAAGAAGAGCAATTTTGAGAAAAGCACTAGAACAAGCTTGGAAAGATCTTAAGAACTCTGGATCTTGAAAGAAGCATGCGATAGATTTGTGATGTATCATGTAGAGGAATTTTGAGAAAACAACAAAGAACGGGTTGGGGATAGATCTTGAGATCTCGAAAGAAGTATGTGATGGTGTTTGATATATCAATAAGAGTAATTTTCAGACAAGAACTACAACAAGTTGGGAATGACCTTGAGAACTCTAGATCGCGAAAGAAGCATGGGATCGAATCATGATGAGCCATGAAGAGAAATTGTGAGATAATAATGAAGAACGGATTTGGGATAGATCTTGAGATCTTAGAAGAAGTATGTGGTGGGGTTTGATAGATCAAGAAGAGCGAATTTGAGAAGAAAAAAGTAGAACAAGTTGGGACCGATCTTGAGAACTCTAAAAAATTACATTGAGTACTAATACATCAAGAAGAAGGATTTCGATAAAAAGAAAAGGTATGAATTGGAGATAGATCTTGAGATCTCAAAACATCCGTGCGATTTTTTTGGCGTTTGATCTTCAAGAAAAAGGAGAAGGTGGGGGCTCGAAGGATAGATCTCACCAGAAGGCGACGCTTTAAGACGGATCATCGGGAAGGTCAGAGAAAGTGATGAATGTTTGGCTATAGATCATAGGCAACCCGTATTTAAATCACCCACCTACCTCACTTTACGTGAGAAAAAAAAAGAATCATAATTTTGACAATTTCTTTTAACACTCACTCACTGAAATGTGGGCTCTTACATATGCATGGACCCATCTATCAGTAAAACATGATTGCGAGAAAATGAAGAAAGGATGTACAACATGAGTCTAAAATATAGAGAAAATAGCTGGCATTGAAAGTTAAGAAGTCACGAAATTCATGATACCGATCCGCTAGGGGCACACATTCCGCAAACAACAATGTCCTCCGCAACCCACCCACCCTATCTCACCCCCATGTCCATTTTGAGTGAGCATCAAAGTACTTGATAGGGCCTGACTTTAGTGGCACTATGAAAGTATATCACTAATGTATTTAGAGCCGATAGGTTTTCATGTATCCTAAGATTGTATACTCCCATAACCCTCAAAACACATCTCTTGTCCTTGTCAAATTGATTTAACTCCCTCGTCAATCGATTGTCTCAAGAATACCAAGTTCAAATCACATGTGCTTCAGTTAGCTTAGTATAGGGTTATTTTGGAAATGTGATTGAGTTTTTGAGAGATAAATATAAGCAAGGTGCCTCTTATTTTATTAAGTATGTCACAAATTCAATTTGGATTAGAAAAGTGGAGTGCAATGATTCCTAGACTAACATTTCTTGTTTGCGTTTGTAAGGAACTTTCTTACATAAGAGAGCAAGACGGAGGGTACATAAATTAACCCAAGATAGATGCATGTAACTTTATGGTCATCCAATCCAGTTAAAGGAAAACCAATATTTTTTTCGAAAATATTTTTTTTAAAGTTTTATATACAAAAATAGTATACCAAAACAAAAATTTGCAAAAAATGCCCACCATTCGCCATTTAAATTGGCGATAGATCTCTGTAGCCAATTGAAATATATGTCGCCATTTTAATTGGAGACAAAGAGCTCTGTCGCCAACGGTTATCGCCAATTCAAATAGCGACAATGGGTATTTTTGTAAATTTTTGTTTGGGCATACTATTTCTATTCCAATCTCATCCAATGTAGGACGGAAACAATTACTGACACACAAAAGGTTAGAAGATGGCAAGTATCTAAGGATTCAAATGGTTGGAGAGGATTGTAATTGAGAGGATCCCGTGTACTACTCTTTTCAGGTTATGCTTATATGATTTGCACCCAACTCTGCCAACTCCATTGTGTTTTTATGTGGTTATTTCATTGCATTTTTTCGGAGCTCTCTCGATATTCCTTTCGCTTGGTGATTGATATCATAAACGTTTGGGTTGCATCTCTTAACATTAGCTTGGACTTAGGGTTGAAATATGGAGGCCTTAATGAGGTGGACACTAATTTTAATGGCTTTGATTTGTAAGTGAGTTGAGAGATATACGAATTTGAAATAATTATTAAAAAAAACATCTAGCCTTTAATTTAGTGGTCCCTAATTTTGAATGTTTGGATTTGGTAATTGGCTTTGAGATATAATATATATATTTTAAAAAAGATAAGTAGCACTGCCTATAATTTAAAGGTGCGCATGCGTGCAAATTTGCTAGACGGGGTTCTTATATTTAAAATGGGGCTCATTTTTTTTTTTTGAGGTGCTTGAAGTCAGACTCCCTTGCATGAACCTCGACAATTAAAGGCAAAATATGGCAAACGATTAGGACTGCAATTGTTCTCAAAACTAGTAAATTTACCCACACAATATATTGCACGGCTAGATATTATGATACGATTATCTTTGACATATAACTATATTTTCTATAATTGTGCATTTTTTATATAACTGTAATATCAATATATAATTAATATGCACCGTTATTATTTTGTCCCACCAAAATAAGTGGTGGAGATCCTTTGACTTTTTCTTTTAATCTAAACCGTTATAACCCAGGTCCACTAGATAGACGGTTAGATATTTTCTTTTAAATAGTAACATTTGATGGTGGTTGTAATTAGGGTCCACCAGATTAAATGTACTCTTCCTTTTAATCTAAGCCGTCATAACTCGGGTCTGCTAAATATACGATTAGATATTTTCTTTTAAATAATAATATCCGATGTTGGTTGTAATTATTGTCCATCAGATTAAAGACCAGATGTTTTATTTTTTATGAGAATTTATAGCCTGTTTTTTTTTCTTACCGATTCTCATTAGTTTTAAATATATAATAGATTGTCAAATTCGGAAAGACATCGGCATTGTGTGTGTAAATGTGCCCATGCAAGTGGCCTTTGTTGTGGTTCGTGAGGACGATGCAGCGCGTTGGCTGTGCAACGACGCCGTCACCATTGCAGCCAAATAGTGTGTTCCCCTGGTATTGCCGTTCGCTGCCGGCTTCCCGGCTGCTGTTACTTCCGGTCCCTGGCATTGCGGGGGCGTTAGCAAACCACAACCGGAGGAGGCAATCCGCGCGGTTCTGCTACCTCTTCTTCTTTTTTTAGTGGACTCTGCTGCCTCGTTTGGCAGATAGAATACTTCCCTTTCCGAAGTGACGGAGAGTAACGGAAGCACTGAAGAATGATTAAATGATTTCAGAACAATGTCCATCCTGACCATGGCTGGAATTTAACTTGGACTTACACAGTATCCACATTAAAGATTTACAGGAACCACATGTATGTATGCCCATTGACACGTCCGTTCATGCGACAGTAAGGTCTTTTCATCCTGGGACTGTATGATCAGGAACTGAACTCCCCGATGATCTCACCAGATGGATGCCATCCTTAATGGAAGCGTACCAGTTTTTGTCATCCCTTCGGACTGTTGGTTGTTGGGAACTTGGGATATGCCAAATGAAGCACAGAAGCGTTTGACCACATGACAATAAGGCCAGGTCACAATGTCACATGCGATGCGATGCGATGCCCCACTGCTGCGCCTGCGTGGCCTCGCAGTAGCGACGGTGCGTACGTGCTTCTGGCTTGAAGACTTGGACATGCGTACAGCACGGCCGGCCACTTGGTTGCACTTGCATGCAGTGTGTGTACGTACGTTGCATGCAATACATGTGTGAAGTGCAGTGCTGCCTCTTGGTTGCAAGTTTTTATTTTTTTTTCTTTCTTTCTTCGTACGGTGTGTTCATCTAAACAAGATCAGGCTGCGTTTACAATTTTTTGCTCCTTGCGGATTAGTATCGATATACAGAAACCATACTGCAGGAGCAAGGTTTCAGAGCCACTCCTGCATTTTTTTGTTCGCGGATTAGTAGGCGGTGGCTAAAACTAGACATCCTTTCATCCGATTTCTTTGCAGTTTTACCACACACTCTGAATATGGCATGTATGATGTTACCGTCTCTAGCTTGATCGATGGAAGAAGAACACCTGACGTACGTGAGGATATATATAGGTGACGCGTGCATGCTTCGACGGTGACGGGACATCATATTGTAGCAGCAGTACACCGCTGATACGTGCGTGTGCTATCTCCGATATGTCTGTACATGCGCCCCCCAATCCCCATGACTTCATCGGAGATGCGTGGCTTTGTTCTCTTTGGACGTCAGTCAAATACCAGCACACTGGAGCATGAAATAGGCCGGCTCGGCCGCCCTGGACAAAAACAAAACGGCACGCCCTATGTGTTTACTCCTTTAAAAAGATTTAGTGGTGAACTGGCGATGAGTTATTTGTTTTTCCAACCTTCACCTATCTCTTCTTGAATTCCTCTTCTACCCTAAAAATATATATATATATATATAAATTTATCCTATAACATGCGATCAAGTAGTGTGATACAAACAACAGTAGCGAAGACAAAGACGTGATGTAAATCAAATTCGACGGCAGAGGCATAATGTGGGCCAAGACGGAGTTCGATCAATCACTATGGTAAAACCGAGAGCACGACGCAGCCTAGATCCAACGACAACGATTTAAGTGCTAGCAAACACGTCCAAACGGCTAGCGTACAAAACGTTGTATCGGCGTGTGGATGTGGACGGCCAGCGGCGGAGCGGGGTGAGAGCCGGGGACGGCGGCATGCCACCATACAGCACGGTGGGGCGCGTGACGTCCGAGTGGAGGGCTGCGTGCGTGTCGCGTCCGTTGCGTGCAGCCGCGCGCCCCGCCCGGATACCTGTGAGCGAGAAAAGCACTCCAATTGTACGTTGGCGACGCGCTGGTTGGGCCAGCACGGATGGCCGAACCATATTTGGGCTTCGCTTAGCGTCCTCGACCGGCCCTGTTTCTTCCTAGAGTGTACCTGGACCGTGCTACGATCCTCATCATTCTGTTTCTAAAAGCAGTGCTCTCTTTATTCGCCTAAAATGCCGGTGATTTAGGGGCTGTTTGGGGAGCTATTCTTTGTTGAAAAAGTCGTTTTTAGTTTGTTGGGTCAGAAAGCAATCAGAGTGGCGGCTGTGGCTTTTCTTGCTATGTCGTTTGGCAAACTAGCTGTTGCAGCTGTAGCTTTTGGGGGCAATCGTGTGAGCCCGAGTGAGGAGGGAGTCAAGGAGGCAGTACCCGAGCCGGAGGGAGTCGAGGAGGACATCGGGCGGGGAGATGATGGGGCGAGAAGGGAGTCGGAGTGAGTGAGGAGGCGGTCGAGCGAAGTCACAGCTGAAAAGCACCTCCCTACCAGCTGTGCCTTTTAGGGTGCTTCAGCTGTGGCTTAACTGTGCAGCTGGGCTGTTTGGGGGAGTTTTAGGCCCAAAGCTGAAGCGTAGCTCCCCCAAACAGGACCTAGGGCAAGTATTCATTAGCTTTGTCTCACGTAGAAGAGCGTAGAGAAGAGAACCGGTTCTTATTTACCGGCCAATATCGTACGAAAAATAGCGTGCTATTACCAGCCAAAAGCCGGTATTGAAGCAAATATGCTTACTCTAGATGATATGGAAAAGAGATAATTATTGTGCAAGCTTTAATGTTATAGTAAAAAAATGTTTCTCTGGAGACAATATTTAGAAATAATTTTTGTACAAACTGAATTTATTGCTTACTCTAGATAATATGAATAAGGGATGAAGTAAGTAGCGTGTTTTATTATTATACATACTCTTAACGAGAGGCATATGGTCCATGGACATGTCACTGACATTAGCTGCTTAGCATATCATCTTGCTCGGATATACCAGAATTTTCAGTAGTGCAATTGCACCTGCTCTGCTCACACCTACAATTTTTAGTTCTCAAATAAAATAAACGAAAACCCGAACAAAAAAGAGCCAACAAAAACATCACGACATCAGACAAAAACTGAAAAAAAAATTCCCATCGAATTTTTTTTAAAAAAATAGAACCTTTCAGCATCACCGCATGAACAGAGCCCAGCCATGACTGATCTGATCTCAGTACATCAGCGTCGGGGCGCTGTTCTTGGACCACCTCGTCCACAGCAGGAACTCCAGCGTGATGACGGCGATCAGGATCACGGCCAGGTTGAACCCGTAGCCGATCTTCCAGGAGTTGTCCGTGCCGCCGACGTGGATCCCGAGCACGATGTTGACGGCGGTGAAGAAGAGAGCCAGCCAGCCTGCCCAGTGGTGGTACCAGTTCCAGTACTTCCGGTACTTGGAGTCATTGTTGGGCCTCAGGAAAAAGGCCAGAATCTGTAAGCGGTTCAGGCAACATTCAGATCATCAACACGGTTCAGTTCCATTTCCAAACAAGGCAATACTATTCAATCGTTGTGACGTGCTTGCAGAAAGAAGGAAGCTGCAGAGGACATGCACTGGCTGCCCGACCTGCAGAATGCCGAGGAAGAGAACGAAAATGCCGAGGCCTCTGTGCGCCGGGACGTCTGCCTGGATCTTGCTGTACAGCGCTACCCCGGCAACGACGCCGGCGAGGCCGATGATGAAGCTGACGAACTGGATGCCGACGTGGAGGTAGAACCAGAGAGGGTCCACCCTCCGGAAATAGCGCGCCAGGATGGTGCCGATCGGCATCAGGACGCCCCACGCGAACACGTTGAGCGCCCCATGAGCCCTTCTCAGGCCGTAGGGGAAGGACGCGTCAGCGTATGCTTTGCCTGCAGATTGATGAGCAGGTTGTGAGCATCAACTGAACTCAAGGCAAATGCATGCATTCATTTGGTTACATGCAGGCTACAAATTAATTAGACTGTAAGGAGGAGGAGAAACAAACCTGTTGTGAAATCAAAGGTGAAGGACGTCTTGTGCTGATGCTTAGTGAGCTTGTTGCTCACGGGGATGCTGGGCCCAAACACCAGGATGATGTGCTGGTGGGTGAGGCGGTACGAGAACTTGAGCTCGAACGCGAGGTAGATCCTAGCCTGTTGCACGACGACGGTGTGGTTGTGGTCGTTGGAGACAAGGAACCCCCGGTTGACGACAACCTTGGAGCTGGACTTGCCGCGCAGCGCGAACTGCTGGATGTGGGGGAGCCCCTTCCGGCCGATCCACCCCACCATGGCGCTCGACCCGATCATCAGGCCGTCCCTCGAGAACCCCATGCCCACCCACCCCGTGCTGTACATCGTGGACAGGACTATCCTCAGGACGTTGTTCTTGTCCTGGTGATACTGCAGCGGATGCGAATGTTGATAGATACGTAAGAAAATGTTGCGACTTGTGTCTACTGGATCCTCTCAGTTACCACAAACTGGGAGTTGTACAAGCTGGGACTTGAATTATGGAACTTATTGTTGCATTACTGTTGGTCCCCTTTTCTCAGTGTGAACTTTCTTGGCTCAGTTAGTACTCAAACCAACTCTAATCCGTCACAAATTACGTGAAATCATACAGGTAGTTCATAGTTACGTTGTTTTGGCTCGGGTTCCCCTTGCGCTGCCACTGACAAGTCATTGATGCCCCAAGTTAACTCGGCGGTTAATATCTGAGCGTGGTTCCAGGAACAGACTAGCTAGATCCACCTGAAATCTTCTCAGATCTCAACCCATTGCAAGAACAAACAGAGCGTGAACTGCAGCATCCACCATACAGATCGAGCCAGCGATGTTCTAACAGCTAGCACTACGCAAATTCAATCACCAACTCAATTATATGCATATGGTAAAAACACTAAAGATGCATGGAGTTGGAACCGCTCCCGAACAATGACGTACCCGGAGCACGAAGTTGTTCCAGACAGGCTGGCAGGCCAGGCCGAAGTAGTTGCCGACGAGCACGGCTGGCAGCTCGCCGTTACAGCTGTCCATCTGCGCGGTCGCCGCCGACGCAAGCACCGAAGCCAGCACGGCCACCAGCGCAGCAGCAACCACCGCACGCGCGATGCTAGCTAGCTCTCCACGGAGGCAATGGCAATGGCAACGATGCCAATGGCACCGACGCAGCTAGCTCGGCGGGTTCAGTAGAGAGGGCGAGGAGGAGTTGGGAGGTTGCAGTCAGTTGGTGGTGTGAATTTTTTATCTCTGAACATTTTCTCCCCCTCTTCTCCGATAATTTTGGGTAGAGTCGGACAGGAGAGGTTGGCGGCTGTGTGTCACTGCGGCTGGGCGCCTGTGGGCTTATGATTGTCGTCGGGGAAGCATGGTTGGTGGTGCCGGTTTGGGAGTCCCTCTCGCTCGCTCGTCGTGTGATGTCCTCGCGGAGGCTCCAGATCTGGAGGTGAGAGCCGGACGGGGAGATGGAGTGTAAGGGAGGCAAACGGCCATGTACCCGTGTACAGTGTACTGTAAGCTTTTCATCTCCTGCACTTGGTACTGGGCAAGCTGCACAGCCCTTTCAGGGAAAAAATGACCGACGTCAAGTGCAGAAGGGTGTACTGCGGAACGAGACAACTTACTACCAGTGGTTGGGAAACCGTCGGTAACTGACGGATTACCTGAAATTCTTGCAGAGGCAGAATTCTGAACCCCAGCCATTGTGAACCTAAATCTGTAGAATCAGCTAGCCCGTCTGAATCATAGCGATTCAGGGCCACTGTTGGTGATTTTCACGCTGTCCTTTGTTGCACGCATGATAATCCACAATAGCCTTTCAGGAAAAGGAAAGGGTGCCAGAGTCAACACAGATGCTTGTACAAACATCTAGCATCGCTGGTTCCCAAGATTACTTGACCTTACATCAATTCCATGACCCTAATTGAGTGTTGCGAAAGAGAGACTAGCCACTGCAGCAGACAATAATCATGAGTTGATCCATTTTCTAGCATTGATTCTACTAAACTAGCCTCCTTAGTGAGCTCGAAAGACGCGACAAACGACACATGTTACATGCCGCGCCCAGAGGGGCTCGGCAAGTCTCAGCAAGCATGGCGAGATTCTGCCCAGCAAGTGTTGCTCGGTAGGTGCTTCGCTAATCAAGTGGTTTTGTTGCTTAATTTGCGATTTAATTACATGAACTAGTGATTAACTAGCGGAATTGATTCTTGCTGAGCTTGGGAGCTTGGCAGGAACTATGGCAGCCTGCCTGCCTAGCTCTCTGATCGTAGGAGGCATACTAGGGACCAAATTTGTTAATTGTAAATGATTTTGCAGGGAGACTATATTTGAAAAAACCATTGGCAAGAAGACTTAAAAAGGCAAAAGGTTCGATTATCGCAGCCAGATGTACATGTTTCATCCATGATTGCAATGACTCAGCAGTGGGGATCGTATTCACAGCCGGGCATCATGTACAAGTGCTAATCACATTCTGACCAGACTTTACATCTTTGCAATTTTGATTAGCACAAGAGATCGAAGCTTGACTGTTTTGGATGGGATTCATTTTTCTTTTTCTTAGACACGAGGACACAGCAACTTACCGCAAAATCGCAACTGACAGCAAGTTCAGTTTTGCAACAACCTGTCAAGGGACTCTGAAGAATCAAACAAGCAACTAAGGCCTTAGGGCATGTACAATGGTTATATTTAGGGTTTGTTTGGATCCATTAGCAAATAATAGTTAGCTAGCTAATAGTTCCTATATAATATTAGCTAGCTAACTATTAGCTAGGTAACTATTAGTTGGAGGGTGTTTGGATCCACCAGCTAATATGTGGCTAATAGATGCTATTGTCCAGAATACCCATGCTATTAAATGTTATTAGTGGTAGACCGAAGGGTATTTTGGTTAAATGCCACCTATTAGCTGCTATTAGCTGGGTTTGGCTAGCTAATGAGATAACCATTAGCTGGGTGCCCAGCTAATAGTTAGCTGATCTATTAGCTGGAGGTGTTTGGATCCACTCCAGCTAATTTTTATCAGCTAACTATTAGCTGCATGGATCCAAACAGGCCCTTAGCTGTCTATAAGAGATGACACGTAGGATTTTAAATGATGTGGAGGAGAGAGAAGAATGAGAGAGAAGACTATTGTCTACTATTTAATAGACATCTTATAGACAGCTTTACATTTTGTGTACCATTGTATAGACAATATGTTAATTGAATGAGAGACCACTACAGACAACTCTATAGACGATCCATTGTATGAATTATTTTTAGTGCTGTCTGTAGATGATGTGGAGCTACATTATAGACAGCTGCCATCTATACCATTGTACATGCCCTTAGCACTATTCCTGCGCAAATGTTGTTTTTTTTTAAAAAAAAGATTGGCAGAACCTCGCCTTTCATTCAAGCGGGAGAGAAAAACAAAAGTATCGTTACAACTTGCCAGCCCAATTCCACGGCAAAGGTTCTAAGGTTAGGAACACCAACGAACTAAACGGCTGTAGAGTAGTAAAACCTTAAGACACCTAGATTTTGAAAGATTCGACAACACAAATGACCAGCACACCGAAAAAAACGACAAGCTACAGAGGCGATGATACTATAATAGTAGAGCACCTACACTCTTTCGTTGTATCATGCGCTCTTCAGTTAGGAGTTTTGTTCCTTTTATCAATGCAGTAACTGATGTACATCACAAGATTGCTTATGGGATACAGTTTCAGGGCTCCGTGGTGGACCACAATTACAAAATTATTTGGAAAGCGAAAACAGAAAATAGGTGCAAGTTCTTTGCATGGTTGCTTGTCCAGGACAGAGTATTAACGGCCGATAAACTGGCTATCAGAGGATAGCCTCACAATGCATTATGTCCTTTGTGCGGATCGAAACCGGAATCAGCTACACATCTCGTGTTGCTCTGCCCATTCACATCTCGTGTTGCTCCATTGGCTACAGATTCCTCACCGATCCATCTCCAGACAATTTCGTCCTGTATATGTGGGCGCAGGGTAACCCCCTGGACAGCCTGCCATAAATGAATGAATTTGTCTAGCTGCGCTTCGGTTGTGATCCTCTGTAAATGCCTGATCCAGTTGCTGCTATTGAGTTCGTCATGAATTGTTACGCCCTTTCTACAGGCCAACTGGAAGCACCGTGACGCCAAGTCCTTTGGACATGATCCCTGGAGCCAGGCGTAGTTCCAGAATTTTTTGATGTGTCTGTTTTCCCAAGATAATCTTGGTGCTTGCATTGACGAGGCTTTGATATGTGTCATTGCAAGGTAGGTCCATCCCTACCCATGGCCTCTGGCGCCCTTTCCATTTGTACCACAGCCATCAAACGCAAAGCGCTCGACCGAAATTTATGAAGTCCCTTATCCTTAGCCTCCCTAGGGGTTTCGACCTGCACACCTTGCTCCAATTTACCAAGAAATGACCTCCATGACAAGTCTGTTCGCCCTCCAAATGAAATTTCTACGCAACCTATCAAGCTTTCGAATTGCCCTTTGTGCAACGGAAACACTATTATATGGTAGGTTGCAAGGGATGTGAGAACTGAATCCACTAGGATGAGGCGTGCAGCCTTAGGAAGGATATTCCCTTTCCTCCCTGCCAACCTGGCTCCAGCTTTGTCGATGATCGGCTGCACATCTATCTTTTTTAGCTTTGTCGGACGCAAGGGGAGACCTAAATACCTGCAAAGGAATGAATTCAGGTGTGCCGGAAACCATCCAGAATCTCCACCAAATCCAAACCACCGCAAGCTATGGGATAGATTGCGCTATTGGTGATGTTGATTTGCAAGCTGAAAGCTCCACTAAAGACGTTTGACGCCACCTGTATTGCCTGCAATTCTGCTGCGTTAGGGTTCACAAAGATGACCGCGTCATCAGCATACAAGGAGATGTGTAGTTTGGCAGACCTTGTGGGTAACGGTTGAATTATGCCTTCGTTGCATGCTTTGGCAATCAACCGCTTAAGTGGGTCAATGGCCAAGATGAAGAGTATCGATGAAAGCTGGTCTCCCAGCCGAATACCTCTGTTATGTTTGAAAGAGCGTCTTGGACTCCCATTGAGCGAAACTCTGAAGGAGGATGTCACGAGGATCATTGAGATCCAATTTCTTCAACGTGGCCCAAAACCAATATGCTGCAAGAGCTCTAACATGTACTCCCAACTTATTGAATCAAAGGCCTTTGTAAAGTCTAGCTTGACGAAAAGGCTTGAGATTCTTATCCTGAGCAACTCTTTGATCAGATTCTTGACATATAGGAAGTTGTCTTGTATGGACCTATGCCTGATGAAGGCAGTTTGGCTATTGGAAACGATGTCCTATCGGAAAGGCTTCATGCATGTTTGCTAGAAGCTTTGAGAAATCTTTGCAACACTGTGTATAAGACTGATCGGCCTGTAATATGAAATCCTCACTTCATTCCTCTTTTTGGGTAGCAACGCTATATTCGTAGAGTTTGGTAGCTGCAAACTACGACCGTTAAGGCTGTGAAGTTGATGGATCATTGCCATGAGGTCGTTTTTGGACGATCTCCCAGCATTACCTGTAAAACAGGCTGATGTAACCGTCTGGGCTCGACACCTTTTCTAGGGGCAATGAGAAGATGACCTCCCTTAGTTCTTCCCGGTGGAACAACTCATTTACACCTATAAGATCATGTTGTTGCATGCCCAGTGTATTCCAGTCAAGCGTGTGTTCTCTTTGTTTTTTCATACCTAGTTATTGAAAAGCGTTGAATAGTTCCTCTTGTTTGTCCTTTGTGGTGCGTAGGACGCTCGTATCCGTTAGGATAGATTGGATGTGATTCTTCTGCCTTCGTGCATTCACTTTCATATGGAAGAACTTGGTGTTTGCATCACCCTCTCTGATAAAAGTCAAGTGAGAGCGTTGCCTCATGCGACCCCTTTGACAGAGGCCGGTCTAGGGGGTGTCGGGTATGCCCCGGGATCCCCAAAAAATTTCTTTGTGTTAGAAGATGATAGCTTGTTGTTAGGCACTGAAGAGTGCAATGAGCTTGCAATTGAGCTCCGAATAGAGAGTAGTGGCATTGAGGAGAAAATCTTCTTGGATCATGAGGATTTCAAATTTTCGATGAGATCAAGGATGGAATCAAGGAGAAGAATGTAGTTTGTGTGTGGATCTGAAGGGTCTTGGTTCTTCTCCTTTAGAGCATTGTTGTCCAAGTGAGGCATCTGTACAAGAAATGGAAGAGCAAGAGGATGGCATTCAGCGGCAGAGGTTAAACTTGCCAGATATGGATGATGTCAGTGATGGTATCAAGGAGAAGATATTGGAGTGTGATCATGTGTCAGTGGAGATCAAGATATGCGAGCTAGTCAAATCTCTTTCCTTGGTTTCTCGACGAATCAGACAATGGGATGCGCATGCATCTGGCAATTTCAAGCAAGTTCCTGAGGACATGAAAGACAATTGGGTAGAATTCAGTTTGGAGAAGGGATCATTCAAGGATGTGAAGGAATTCATGCAATCAGAAGCCAAAGCTTGTACCCAAAAATGCGGTGAAAAGCTCCCATCCAAAGAGTTTGATTCTCTTGCAGAATCTGTCCAACAACAACAAAAACAAGGATTCAAGGATGTCAAAGAATGTGTGAAATTGGAGATTGAAAATCTCACCGAAAAATGCAGCAAAGACCTGCAAACTGAAGAAAGTGCCTCCATTGCGCAACCTAAACATGAATCGGCAGAACATAACCACAACATCTTTTACATTAGGCCAAAGAGAAGTGCATTATGCTAAAAAATCAGTGCATTAAGGCAAAAATACAAAATCTCATTCGGTTTATGCATGCCTAGGATTTCCTATTCTTGGCTTTTGGACCTCCAGAAAACTAAACTACCCCAAACATTGAGTTCCCAATATTCACTAAGACCAGAGACAAAAGCAAATAACCCAACTCTTGTGGCGGGAAACAAACATGGGCAATCAGTACAATTTTCTCGTTCAGTATACATCAATTTCAATTGACGTCAAAAACAAACTTCACATAAAAATCCAAACCCTAAGTGAGAAATAGAGCACCTAGAATTACCTAAACAACAAAGCATACGGTGCAACATAAGAATTTACAAATACGAATATATAACAATATAATAGAAAATTCCAAACCCTAAGTGAGAAATAGAGCACCTAGAATTACCTAAACAGCAAAGCATATGGTGCAGCACAGGAATCTACAAATACGAATATATAACAATATAATAGACAAATCCAAACCTGACATGCTACCCTTACATACTACAACGCTAATGAGCAGATGATATAACAATATATTGTAACACTAATGAGTAGGTGACATAACCATGATGTTCTAACCATGATGCCACGCTTGCCCTGAGGGAGGCCACCACTACTGCGCATTGGGGTAGGTTATCATCGCCGGTGAGCGACGCGGTGTTGAGAAGCCTCGTGAGGTGGCTGCGACGCAAGAAGAAGACACATACGGATCTACGGCATCCGGCTACAGGAGACGTACCAGATCGACGAAGTACTGGTGCAGCGGCAAGGCGTGCCCGACTGACTTGTTCGTCACGTAAGGCAGTAGAGGTCCCCTCCTGGTGGTTGTACGTGTAAGCAAGCAACAGAAGCAAAAAAAAAACTTCCAACGACAATGCATGCAACAAAAGCGATTAGAGGGAACAGAGAAGGAAGTTCCTTGCAGCAGTGCACGACGCATGGAGAATATAGAGTAGAGAGAGAAACAGAGGAGAAAAAAGAAAAGAAAAGCGTGACAAGATGGTATTAGTGACTATTTACGTCTCGTCAAAAAAACGGTCAAAGCTACGTATTCTCATGTCAATTGTGTCCACGAGATACTGTGTGTGATCACGTGAGTTTTTGTGCAAGTTGTGTCCGCAAGATAAACCTGTGCGAATTCCTTTTGAGCTGTTGTCGTTATTCTAGATGTGTCTATGCATGACAGTTCTTGTAGGTGCATTCAAGCTCTCTCGTGAGTAAGCTATAATGCGAGTTTGCGTCGCCGTCAAATTGTGTTACTGATAAAAAGACAATTAGAATTGAGGCAAAAGGTCGTAATCGCTGGCGAGGTGCGTCACTGATGGTATAACTGGCAAGTAGAAGGCGAAACCCCCTGGAGATGCGTTCACCATCCTGTGTCGAGTAGAAGTTCGGTAAGTCGTGGTTGAGACCGACTGCCTCAAGCCCTCAACAAGTTAGAGTTCTGTTAGAAATTAGATGTTACAAAATTGAGAAGTGAATGCTAGAATTAATCTTGTGTCTGGTCCAATTAGGATGAGGAGTCCGATTAGAACAAAAAAGTATAATCCTATTCTATTTCTTAGGGCTATAGTTTAGATATAAATTCAGAGTTAGTTATAAGTTTTATATAAAAAATAAAAAGGATATAAGAGAAAATTACTTAAAGTTTGTGTTCGTTTGCGAGTGTTCACCATCCAGGGTTAAACCCAACCGAGACAACGCGGGAGACCACGCTACGCACGGGCATGAGCAGGCGCACGCCCATGATAAGGACGCGGCAGAGATTCCGATAAAGGTGGAGGCAGTACGTGGCGGCGACCACGGTACGCACGGCCATGAGCAGGAGCGCACCATGGCATCGGCGGTGGCGCGTCGGTAGGCATCGTGGACAGCCCCCGGTGATTACGCGTTCCCGCTCGTCTGTCATGTTGGCCATGGCCGGCACCCTCGCCTCCGACGCCTCGCGCCACCACCCCGCTCTCTTCAGCTCCGCCGCCTCCGCCCGCATCGCCTCAAGCTCCCTCTTCTGCCTCGCGTTGATCAGCCGGCTAAGCCCCATGAAGTAGGCGGTGTCCGCGTGCGTGGCCACCTGCGTGACCGGGCGTGATGGCTGGCTACTCCGCGACTGTGCTCGAGTGAGCAAGCGTTGTCCACCCATTGCCATGATGCCATTGTTATGAGATAACCTCCTAACCGTATTTGGTTAGGAGTCTATCTCTTATTATGTGGGCGAATCCGAACTCCCCTTGAGGGGACTGCTATATATATACCAGGTGCCTCCCATTGTAAACGACGATTGATCAATAAAGAAGAGAGAGCTCCACCCTATATCTTGTGTCTCTTGATCTTGTGTTCTTTGTGTTCTTGTTGATTGCTGGTGTTCGACGTGGGGAACAACTTATTTTACAACACGTTACCAGCACGAGTCTCTACCTCAAGAAGCGAAGGATCGTCGACAACAACGAGCGACTACTACCGACAATTGATCGCCTGATCCGATCTGTAATCAACTCGCCATTAAGCCGGCATCCACTCGGATCGCCGAAAAAGTCCTACGCGACTCTATCCTACGAGATAGCCAACACTTCCGGTATCAAGAAAGTAAGTCGAAAAATCCAGCAGATTATTTCGCTAGATATTAGATCTAATCTACTGTTGCGATCTGTTACTGTTCATCAAAGTGAGAAGTGAGCATTGATCTATGCATCTACCCTACGTGGCATGTAGCTACATTTCGCAATCATCTAATATCTTGCATGAAGCAAGGAACCATGGCATGAAGCTACTGGTATCCAGCATCTAGTACCGATCATCTTCTAAGCACGAAGTTACAGTACAATGAAGTGGCTCGAAGCTATCGCTGCTGAAACCAAACGGCATGAAGCCGATATCGCCGTGCCTGGTCTGGCTGTTGCCGTGCGCCTTTGGGAACCAGCTGCAGCCGCCACGGCTCCTGGCCGTCTATCGCGCCAAGCGACTTGCAGTCGCCGCTGCCGTGACGACGTCGAGCATCCGCCGCTGCCGCGCGCGCCTGCCGCATCGAGCAGTATGTCGCGCAGAGGCCAATGCCGCGAGTCGGGACGCAATGTTGCCGGGATCCACTGCCGTGCCTGCGACGCTCCTGCGCCAGCCTCGGCTGCCGCGTGACTCCGGCCTCCGCTGCCAAGCCGACGACCCCGCGCCTGGCGCCCGAGACCTCGTGCCGCGCCTGGCTGCCGCCACGACTGGCAGCTGCGCCCGTCGCTGGAACGCAGCACGCGCACGGGAGTCTCCAATCCGCAATGGACATGAAGTCGATGTCCAATGCTAGAAGGACATGAAGTCCAAAAAAAACGCTTGGACTTGAAAACTGAATGGAGCCATCGTGATTTCCTAAGCAGGCCCAAACGCTTGGACATGAAGTCCAAAAACGATGCTAGAAGCCATCGTGAATTCCTGAGCGGGCCCGAAGCAAAGCAAAAACCGGATTGGATTCGGGAATTTTTTTATGTAATATTTATTTTAAATATTGTTTTCGAAAATAATCAACCAAAAATAAAAATATCAAAAATGGGTGCCTGTCGCCCGAGTATGGGGCGATCGCCCCATACTCGGGCAACAGGGACCAAAATGCAAAACGTTTTATCAGTAGTTTTGGACTATATCTTCCAATGAATAAAAAATGGTTCAAACGATGTTGAACAATTTTGAAATTTTTTTTGAATGATCCTGACACATCACTAATATTCCCATAAAAATTTTGAGAAAATTATCAATCCTGACGAATTTTTAAAAATCTAACAGTCTCTTCGTATTCGCGACCGTCTCTGATTTTTTAAAAATTCCTCAGGCTCGATAATTATCTAAAATTTTTATGGGAACATTAGTGATGTATCAGGATCATCCAAAAAAAATTTCAAAATTTTTTGATGTCATTTGAACTATTTTTTATTCATTTGAAGATAGAGTCCAAAAACACCAAAAAAAATTTACATTCAGGTCCCTGTCGCCCAGGTATGGGGCGATCGCCCCATACTCGGGCGACGGGCACCCATTTTTGCTATTTTTATTTTTGGTTGATTATTTTTGAAAAAAAGATTTAAAATAAATATTAAATAAAAATAATTCTGGATCCGGCGGTAGCGCACGGCACGGGGGGAGGGGAAAAGACCCCCTTGCCCCCAGTTTATCTAGGTTATTTTGTTTTCTGTTTTTTTTTCCAGAAAAATGATTAAAACTTAGAAAATTGATTAGAAATTCCAGAATAATATGAAAAAATTCTAGAAAATTGCAGAAAATTAATTATCTCTGGTTTTAATTTTCTAGTATTCTCTTGCATATTGGAAGCTCCATGCCCTGGATTTATTTTCTAGTTTTTGCCATGTTTAATATTTGGTAAATTAATTTTCTGTTACTCAAGTAATTCTGAAAATTGCTCAAGTGTTAACAGAAAATTGCGTAATTTGCTAGTAAATTATGAGAATATCTTGTTCATGCCGTGGATCTGGTTTTATTTTCCTTCGCATTATGTCATGTTGATATTTGCTGAAATTAATTTTTTCTGTTGAAAAGTAATTCTGAAAATTGCTTGGAAATTAGCAAAAATTATGAAAAGTGCTAGGAAAATTCCAAAATATTTCATACGGCATTTTATGAGGACATGAGTGGTTGGAATTTGATTTTGGTAATGAATAAACAGATATGAGACAATTGGTGTCTAGGAAAACACACATGAGGCTTGGTTCTTTAATTGGCACCCGGAAACGGGAAGTGCTCCCTCCCTCATGTGAGCCCTATGGGGCAGGTTGACCTGGCCATGAGTCAAATTGTCGGAAATATTCATTACCTGTTTTCTCTCCCAGCCAACAAGCATTGCATAAATTGTAATTAGCTTTATGCCGCGTTTAATTCATGTTAGATTTCAATTTCTGTTATTTAGTAATACTGAAAATTGTTGTATAATTAACAGAAAATTGCCAAATGCTAAGAAAATTCTGGGAAAATGTGATAATTATCTACTGAATAGATAGAGACCAAAACTTTATTAATATCGGTTATGTTGTATACATGCCAATCTCTCCACCACAGCATACCGCCATGGGACCTCACCAGAAGTTGAGGGTCTGTACATGGTTCGGTACACTGATTGTACTAAGGACATATTTCGGCATTAGGGGAAGATAAGTACCACATTAAAGAATACCGAGTCCTTAGATCCACGCACTAAAGAGACCAAAACTTTATTAATTAAATGAAGATGCATGCAATATAATATTTTACCTGTAGTAAAATCTCGTATTGCTTGCATACAGGATATGTCTGACATTGCAAAAAGGGAATTTGCCGTGCTTGCCCTGGATGGCAGCAATTACCTCACCTGGGCAATGGATGCCAAAATCAACCTTACAACTAGAGGACTTGGAGCTGCTATTGTTCGGCCTGAAGCCGGTGCAATCGAAGTGCCTGAACCCGCAAAATGCGCCGCTTTACATTTCCTGAGGCACCATCTTCATTCGGATCTGAAGGCCGAATACTTGATGGAGGAGGACCCGCTGGTATTGTGGAATTCCCTGAAGGAACGCTACAACCAGCAAAGATCTGTGTTGCTGCCAGAAGCACAACGCGAATGGACCCTCCTACGCTTTCAGGATTTCAAGTCTATGGCAGCTTATAATTCTGCAATGCACAAACTTGTCGCTAAATTGACCTTTTGTAACCAGAAAGTTACTGAAGCTGAGAAGATCGACAAAATCTTGTGCACTTTCCACCCCAACATGATGATACTACAACAACAGTTCCGTCATGCAAAGTACAAGAAGTACTCTGAGCTTATTAGTGTTCTGCTAGAAGCAGAAAAACATGATGAACTCCTGATGAAAAATCATTATGCAAATACTAATGGAAGTCAAGCAGTGTCTGAAGCACATGCTACCGCTCAGCAGACTAGTAGTAGTCATGGCCGCGGAAAGGGCCAAATGTACAAGAGGAATGAATGAAAAAATGACAGAAATCAAAAGGGAAAAGGCAAATCCCAATGGAAAGGTAAAGGAAAGGGTACATGAACCTTCCAGAAGCAAGGTCTAGCCAATAAAGCACCCGATTCTCAAACATGCTTTAGGTGTGGTTGCGTTGGCCACTGGTCACGCAATTGTTGCACTCCAAAGCATTTGGCAGAACTTTACATGAAATCCACTGGGAGATTCCAGAAGAATCAAGAAAAGAAGGTTGAGACACACTACACCGCTCTACCAGATGTTGGGCAAGAAGGTGGAGAGAATAATAGCAATGTGTCCCAGGAGATGGAACTTGACTTATATGGAGATCTGGAATAGTCTCCCTATACCCT
Source organism: Rhipidocladum racemiflorum (assembly GCA_036346355.1). Classification (NCBI taxonomy): domain Eukaryota; kingdom Viridiplantae; phylum Streptophyta; class Magnoliopsida; order Poales; family Poaceae; genus Rhipidocladum; species Rhipidocladum racemiflorum. Next base: position 2,890,060 of record CM070578.1, read on the forward strand.
TTTGCTATATGTCGCAATCCCATTAGTTGAGCCTCCTTAAGAGCCTCATCAGTTTGAATAATTATGTTCCTGCATAAACATTTGGCCTATGGTCCTGTTGAGCAATTATCAGTGATAATTAAATAAAGTGTTTTCCAGAATATTTTGTGATATGCTTGTTTGATTGTTATACTATGCAACCTGAAGTTGGTATTGCGATAAAAACCCATAAATATTTAAAGATCTTGTAGATTGACTGGGTAATCTTGAGTTAAATATTTTGAGAAAATGATTAGTTGTTCTGCTGGCCATAGCATAAAGACTTTTCCTAGACCTGAAGATTTCTTATGCCCTGTTGTGCTATAGGAAAACTTATGGTTAGATCCTTTAACTTATATAAGAATCATTGAATTTCCTGGAGAAAATTCGAAGTGATATATACCTAATGTCCACACATTAGAATGATCTTGCAGAGTCATTATTAAAGGAACAAGATTTATTGCTTGACCACTTTGCAGAATAGTAGGCTACCCACCAGTTGCTTGGGGGCCATGCAGTGCTGCACACTGCGATATTAATTCAACTCAAATCAACTGCATATAATTTCCCCATTGCAGATAGTGCATGGAAGGAAATTAAGTATTTCCCATCTGCGAAAATTCGGTTATGTTGTATACATGCCAATCTCTCCACCACAGCATACCGCCATGGGACCTCACCAGAAGTTGAGGGCCTGTACATGGCTCGGTACGCTGATTGTACTAAGGACATATTTCGGCATTAGGGGAAGATAAGTACCACATTAAAGAATGCCGAGTCCTTAGATCCACACACTAAAGAGACCGAACTTGAAGTTCGGAAAGTAATAAATCTGCAACAAGTAAGCTAAGAATCTGCCAAATACCTTCACTGATCATAAGGTAGTGGAAAGATCTCATATACCTGCAGTGTATGCACCTGAAAGAGTGGAAATATCCTAGAAGGATATTGAACCCACTCTTGACCCTCATGATAAAATAAGGGGGAGGCCTCCAGGTGCACGGGACTCAATTTCGCGGAGACGTCCGCAGAAATACAGAACCAAACAGTTGAGAACACTACCAATGACAGTGGAAGAAGCTCAACCTGATGTTGAGAAAATCCCCGAAGTGAGTCATCTAGAAGATGGTAACATCCCTGAAGAGATACATCCTGAAGATGATAACCCCAGCGTATATTTGTGCGCACAATCCAACGCTGGGAAGTCGGAACACCCAGACTTCATCGTTGAGGGAAATCACGAGGAGCTGGAAGAAATTAATAAAGAAATATCCCTGGAGTGATACAGGAGAATTATATATAGAGAAAGACTACAATTGTCGATATATTTTGCATCTAAAATTGTTAAAATCTGGATCCAGAACTAAAATCCATGGCAGAGTGCCAGAAGCACTCATATAGGGTCAAATGAAGGAGCAATTGAGGCAGCGCTCGCTTAATAAGACAAAAGTTCTTGGTCCTGTTGACAGAATATTTCCTGAAATATTCCCTGTAGGATCAAATGGATTTTTCATCCTGAAGAGATATGAAAATATCCAGGTGGTGAGATATAAAGCGAGGCTTGTAGCACAAGGGTTCAGCAGAGACCCAAACCGGTTCTCCTGAAATAAGTGGAATGGCGTTCCGAAATTTAATATTGATGGCAACAAGCTTAAGATTTTGATGAATGTAGTGACCACATACTTATATAGGACACTGAATACAGATTCAAACAGTCGATAAGGATGTGGTACAATCGACTTAGTAAATTCCTCCTGAAGAAGGAATATGGTCCCTATAGGAATATTGTCCCTGTAGAGATTATACCTTTGTAAGAAAGCCTCACGGGAATGCGTTTGGCTAAGACGTGTAATCAACCATGTCCAGAAGCCATGTGGTATGAATACTGTCGATGCCCCTATTATTATCTATGAAGATAATACTGCTTGTGTTGCACAATTGCAATTGGATTATGTAAAAGAGCAATATCACGAAGCATATTGCTCCTAAGCTCTTTTATCCCCACAATCTCCAGAAGAATGGTGATATAAAGTAATGCAAACTAAGTCATGTGAAAATCTAGCAGATTTATTCACAACATCCTTGCCAAAATCCACCTTCCAAACTATATTAATGCTACTGGAATGGGGCGACTTAGATATTTGCATAGTTCAGGGGAAGTAAATCCCTGAACCAGAATCCCTTTGTATGATCATGAAGATCATAAGTTGTACTCTTTTCCCCTTTGTGAGTTTTCCTGATGTTTTTCACATAAAGGTTTTTAATGAGGCAACAAACGCAACATAAAGAGCGAGTGCGATGTACTCTTTTCTCCATCTCTTTTTTTACCACTGGGTTTTTAAGTGGAGTTTTTAACGAGACATATGCATTACGCGGTATTCTCCCAAGGGGAAGTGTTATGAGATAACCTCCTAACCGTATTCGGTTAGGAGTCTATCTCTTATTATGTGGGCGAATCCGAACTCCCCTTGAGGGGACTGCTATATATACCAGGTGCCTCCCATTGTAAATGACGATTGATCAATAAAGAAGAGAGAGCTCTACCCTATATCTTGTGTCTCTTGTTCTTGTGTTCTTGTTGATTGCCGGTGTTCGACGTGGGAACAACTTATTTTACAACAGCCATGATCTCCTCTGGATGCCTTGATCCGGCGCTGTGCCGCTGTTTGCCTGGCGGTTGTCACTTTCGGGTCAGCATTGTCATCTTCCAAGTCATCGTTGCAAAAGTGACGGCATGCTGCAAGATACAAAATATCTCCAGCTCAATCATGAGCAGACGCTCGATTTGCATACGTGCAGCAGGACTGGAGGATACCGATAAATTCCCATGACTAGCAATCTGAACATGGGGAAAATTTGGCAGATGGAAAGGCACCTCTCAGACTAGATAGTATATCTTTCTCAAGTAATTGTTTACAATTTGAGGGCTGCCTCTTTTGTGATCTGTGAAAGATTGTAGTCACCGATCAGGCTATCAAATAGAGAAATTTTTATGATGCATTACATTGGTAAGTATATAGTAGACAGTAGAAATTAAATCTATCTATTGATTTTGTTAAAGGTATTTCTACTATTCTATTATCAAAAAAATATAAATAAATGCTACCTAATCTATCTATTAGATTGAAAAGAATAAAAAATTTAGTGTACCGTAAAAAGCTCGTCAAATGACTGATCAGGAGGTGCCCTGAACGATCTTGTGTCTGCGTGCTTACCACATCTACGTTCTACTAAAACCTCAGACCAGTTCTTTCGTTCTACCAAAAACTTCAGACCAGCCATTTCTATGATTTTGTTGAAGCCGCCTGCCTGATATGCCCAAGGGACTCAGCAAAGTCATCCAGTAGCTGACGAGAGTCTGGAAATTGCGCATCGTCCACTGCGAGGACAAGCTTGATAGTGTTCATGTAGCTTTGGTAATGTACTGTCAGAGCCTGTACATTATCAATCAAATGAAATAATTAGCTAACGAGAACCTGGAAATTTAGGAACTGTTCAACCTTGTTAACGACTAACGAGTACTTACATGTGGATGCCCATAGACACCGGGGGCAATATAGACGATTGGATGGCCATAGAACTCCACCTTCTCAGCTGGTCCGACCATGCTTGAGAATGACATGGTGGTATTAGTGAACATACCATAGCAGAGAGCTGCTGCTGCCTATAAAAGAACATACCATTGAACGACATGGTGATAGAATGCAGACTAAAGACAGTTCAATTATGTATGGAAATTAGAAAAAGGAAATCTAGGGAGTAGTGGCACCTCCAAGTTAGAATTCACAAAAGGATTGCTAGAAAATACAATTGCTGAAGTAAACATGGTGATATCGAAAGGAGAAGACAATACCTTAATGCCAAAAAGTTTGACTAATAGGTTTCCGCTCCAATATGTGAAAACCGCTTCTAAGGAGCTCTTCTTCCTGTCCACTGTCCTTTTCCCCTGCCGGATGTAATCAAGAGGATCGTCTCGCATGGCTATTTGGAACGGAAGTATGATGTAACCAATCAGATTTCCCCATCTTGCAGTGTTGTCCTTACTAGAATTCATCATTGCTGCCAATGTCTGTTCAGAGCAGAAACAGATTACAAGTTCAGAACCAATCACGAATGGCTCGGATAACTTCTTATAATCGTACTACGAAAGGGTAACTCAAGTGCTGATTTTATTCCTGGGAATGAATGAAATATTCATACATGAAAACACATGAAGCGTAACTACGAAATATTCTTGGGAATGAATGAAATATTCTTACATGTAGGCCAGGTGTTTTCCTAATGTTAACAAGAAGAGCTGATCGCACGCAGATGCTCTTCTGTGGTCTTCTCCTCTCGCTGTTAGTATCACCTGAATAAGTTGAAGAAACGTGATGATCAGATGCAGCTAGCAAGTAGCAAGCCCTATACTGCACATGAAGACTGTGGAACACCACTCACCGGTCTTGCGGAAATAATAACGCGACAATCCTGCAGAAGTCACTCCAACTAGAACGTCATTCACAGTCTGAAAAGGCACACATGAGAAACAGCATTTCGTTTGATCTTTCGAGTGCAAACTAACGTAGAGAGATCGTTAAGAAGAGAAGTTCTTACACAGTCCATGGCCTTCTTGACGAGCTTCACGTCGTCGAGGCTGAGCGTGCAGTGCACGAAGCGCTTGCGGCGGAACTCGACGCCCTCGGACCCCATGAACGGCGTGCGCACGTCGCGCAGTAACCACGACGTCGCGACGAAGCACACGACGTCCACCAGCGTGTGCCACGCGATCACGACGTACGACCAGATCCACACGACGAACGCCACGAAGCCGGCCGAGAGCGGCGGGCGCGGCCTGCCGTGCACGGGGCCCGCGCGGCGCGGCGGGGACGGCAGGGCGGGCAGCCTCGCCGGGTCGGCGGCGCTGCGGGTGCACGCGATGAGGAGCGACAGCAGCGAGACGCCGTCGCCGAGGGAGTGGTGCATGCGGACGGCGACGGTGGCCGTGGCCTCGGAGGTCGGGAAGTCGAGGACGTGGAACTCCCAGAGAGGGCGGGAGTGGTCCATCGCCAGCGTGGACAGAGAGGACAGGTAGTCTTCGACGACCTGATCGGCGTTGGCCGACGTGGCGATGGGGTCCAGGTCTGGGAAGATGATGTGGTCGTCCAAGTCCACGGTGGTCCGGACCCACCGCTGCTTCGCGTTCTTGCTCACCCCATCCAGCACCTGCAGCAATGATGCTGAATGCAACAGATCAAGCTTTTTTCTTTAGTACTCCATTAATCGAGATAACCCTGTTTGCGCCTAATCGTTGGCAATCTAATAATTAATCAGCAACTGCTATTTTCTTTTCGTTAGGCCTGGCTCGACATTCTCAGATAGGCCTGAGCATGATAACCCCCACAGGACCAAGAAATTAAGGGAGCCGCCAGCGCTGGGTTTAATAAGCTATTATCATGATAACCTTTTAACCGTTTGGCTAGCTGTTTGGATTCTGTGAATCAGGGTGGAATGGGGTTGAGGTCGATTCAGTCCCGGCGTGGAAAAAGAAGAAACGTTCCGAGGAGAATTGTTTTGAGCTTCAATCCGTTTGGCTGGATTTCTCCTAGATTCTAATAGAAACGGTCCAATTTTAAATTGCCAAACGGAGCCTTAATTTGGACGTTTAGCTGCCGTCTGGTCCTGCATGGTTCATGAACCATGTCTCCGTCCAGGACCCGTTTCTGGTGAAGACGACCCATCGCAATGAATCACCGAAAATTTTCAGAACCCGGCCAGCCGGTCGCACGGATGATTTGTGTGTGTACACTGTACATGCAACTGTCTTCCCTCCTAAACGTACAGTTTCAGTCAAACGGCTGTGCTGCTACAAGAGGTAGGACCGTTCGTTGAAGCGAATGAATGGGGGCTTGGATGTACCGTAACGCCACTGTCGTGTAATAGCCCAGCTCGGACTCCACTACAGGAAAACATCAGTTTCGTGCTAGAAACTTGGAAAGGCGAAGCTGGATGAAACTTTGGGGAAGTGCAAATTGATCACGGCAACGAAGTAGAATCTGGCAGATCACTACAATTGGAGAAGTCACCGTTATGTCCTTCATGCATGGTGGCCGCCCTTCTTCACCTGTACTACTACACCACCATGCTTATCCGAGGGCAAGAGCCAAGAAGGCTGGCTATACCGCAACTTGCTCGAACCAATTAATAAGTCAGGATCAACCCACAAAGCGAAACTGGTAGTACTGTACTAGTTAAACCAAAAGAAAGAAGAAGCGGGACAACTCATCCATGGCTCAAGCACCAGATTCGTATTCGTGCACTACAGCTAGCACTTCTACCGCAAAGCTCGCATCAATGGCTCAAGCACCAGAATCAGATGCCTATGAGGCTACGAGAAACCTATCTAGATGCAGTAGGAGTACTGTAGCGCTTGTTTGCCCTGACCGGCCAAAGCCTCCCCTGCCGTACGCGTCATCGGAGGCAGCCATTCGAGCCCCTACAACGCGAGGCTCCCATTGCCGATTCAGTGGAGTATACTACTGTACTGGCCGGCAGGTATGACTCTAGGCACCCGTGATTTACGCGCTATCTGGGAAAGGACTTTGCAGAACCGACAGGAGGTGCGGTCCATCGACCGGTGCGTGCCGCGCTTCCAGCGGAAAGACGCCGCCGCACTACCTGTCCTGCCGGCAGAACTCATGTGCGGCCACCGTTCAACATGCCCCCCAGAACTTCGCGCAAAAACATGGCTACCCAAACGGGCATCATGGCCTGCCCCCGCGTGTCAGCCTCGACAGAGCTTGGGCAGTCAACGGCATGGGCTCTCTCTCTCTCCCTCCGGAGTCGGGGAGATAGAAAGTAGAAACCAATTGCAAGTTGCGAGGTGGGGAACGACGGAGTAGGTCGCGTCGCGTCACCGCGTGCGTGCGTACCTGGACGCTGCAGAAGCGGGGGTGGCGGACGAGGGTGGCCTCAAGGCCCGCGCGCGCCGCCCCGACGTCCACCCGCGCGCCGAGCCCGATCACGGCGACGATGTAGCAGTTGAAGTGCGTCTCCCGGAACAGCCGCCCCGCCGGGCTCACCGGTTCCGCCGCCCCCACGTCCCTCTCCTCCTCCACCGCCGACGCCATCGCCCCCTCGTCCTCCTGCCCCTGCCGCGCCTTGCTCCCCCGCTCCCTGGGCGCGCGCGGGGGCTCCCCTCCTCCTCGCGACGACGTGTCTATCGAGAACGCCCGCTTCCGCAGCGAGGTGGCGGGGGTCGTGGAACTGGCTGGATCGTCCGTCGCGCGGGGATCCATCGGTGTACTTACGGCGGTGGTTTACGCGGATGTCGGCGAGCCGGGCGGTGGTGACAGCGACGGCGGCGTTTGGGCGCTTGCGGACTCCGGGAGGGTTGTGGCCTTGTGGGGTTGTGCGAGTTTACCATGACTGGGGGGTGGCGCGGTTTCATGTTATGTGTAGGCGACCGGGTTGGCCGGCGCTCTGACAGTTGGGGTTGACTGGGTCTTGTTGGGTTTGGGCGTTTCGGTGCGTCCGATTGGTAGGGCAAGGAATCTGGAACTAGCCTCTGCTTGGATCAAGTGTACTAGCAGTCTAGTAAAATCGACTAGTTATATGCCCGTACGTTGCTACGAAAAACAAAATTGATAACGAAAAATAAAGATTAAAAAATAAAAAAAATACTATTTCATAAGATCAAACATCTATCTTTAACGCTTCGTTTCTTGCAAAAGCTGGCTAATTAAAGCAACACATCGTTTCTTGCATAGGGCAATTAAGCAGAGCAATTAAGTAGGGCAATTAAGCATGGCAATTAATGTGACGTGGGAAGAAACTCTCACTTTATATAGTAGAGATTTCAAAAAATAATAAAAACACTGTATACTACTCAATTCAATTCCCTATGAATCAGATAAATTTTTTTTTGCCCTACTTCAAACGGGTTCCTCGTCCAACCTCAGAGTTTATTTTTAGCGTGGAATTCTTGCCTTCAACAGTAGTCCATGGCACCATGCGGTTGGCGAATTGATGGCACGGCCTGGTTGTTGCGAGTACATTCTTCGCAAATGCGGCAGCCTGGCTTGGTGGGCTCTGCCGATGCATGTAAGTTTCTTTTTTTTTCTTTTTTGTTTATATCTTTTGAAAATTGGTTTCTGGTATTTTTTTCGAACAAAACTGGACCACATTTGCTATATAAATTTTAAAAAATACATACCTACTAAACACTCAACTAAATACCATCTCTGCATCTGTACATTTTGTATCCTATCAACCTGGCTGAATCGAACGACAGCCCCAAAGAACACAGCTGTACATGTTTCATAAAAGAGCTAGAGGGTGCTACTGTGCGAGACTGTCGTAGTACGTTGGATTGTGGCAATCCATCTTGTTCGCTTGGTTGCAGCCGAAATGATGGTTGCTTTTACTGCACGTGCGTGCCAACGATGTCAAAATCATGCTCTCCACTGTATACGCTTTCAGCATTCTGCAGAGTCTGCATTATATGGATTCATATCCTGATGGGATTTTAGAAATTTTAGTCGATATTTTGGATTTTAGATTTTTTTTAAAAATTCTAAATCTCAGCCGGGTAAATTATTTTTAAAATAATATGCTACTTTTCAAAATCTCGGTAAGATGTTGGTGATTTCAGCCGAAATCTCGAAAATTTTTACTAGATTTTCATTTTTGTAGGCAGGATTTGATTGGATTTAAGGTCGAGACTATCCACAAAAAATTTATTTTTTTTAACTTGTTTTTTCTTATTTTTTGGTCAGTTCAATTTGACCAAAATCTCAAAAAATTTGGCCGAAATCTCGGAAATCCCATTTGAAAAATGATCAGATTTGAAATTTGATTTCCGTTCGAAGTTTATTAAAAATTTCGAAATCTCGTCGATATTCTGAATTTGGATCATCTCCAAGATATATACCGAAAACAAAATTTGACCTCGGACGAACAAATTTGGAATTTGAATTGTATTAAAAATTTGACGTTCGGACGAGCAGGACGCGGGGATGGCTTCAGCTGAAACACGCGGCGTGTTCCACTTTTGACCCTCGGATGCCAGCCGGAGGCTACGTACGTCGGCATGGCAATGTTGATGAGTGGTTCAGCAAATGCAGAGGCGTAGCCAACCATGGGGCGCTGTGGGGCGTGCGCCCCTGCTCCAACGCGATGACAGGAAGGATGATATATCACGCTCACAAGAAATTCGAGGATATCACGCTCATCCTTCCTGTCAGGCTGAAACAAGACATGATCAGATTAGCCCAAAAAAGATAGATCATCACTAATGCAATATCAAATAGATTTTAAAGAAAGGATCTAGATATTGTTCATCTTGCATTTGATGTTAGATTTGTTGGGCATCACTAATGCAATGTCAAATGAATTTTAAAGAAAGGATCTAGATATTGTTCATGACATGGGCCTAATTATGGATGTGAAAGAGAATTTGTAAAATTGGATTTTTTTTCGGCAATGAAGGCTATCAAGACTGATTTGCGCAACAAAGTCTCCGATGACTGGCTCAATGACTTAATGGTGTGCTACACCGAGAAAACAATATTCAAATCTATTGATGATGAAGCAATTATAGACTGCTTTCAAAGGATGAAAACCCGTATAATGTGCTTGCCTGTTGCCTCCAAATCCAACTCGTAGCTAGTGTGCCTAGCAACTTCATTTATGTGAGTATCTTATAAACTTCTACTTTATTTCACTTATTAAATGATTATTTATGTATAAATTTGGCTTTTACTTGTAGTTGAAATATTTAGCTTAGCCCCCCTCTAATTTAGTCCTGGCTTCGCCACTGAGCAAATGCACGACGCAATGGCAAGATGCTCGTGCCGTTCGCCGGCGGTTCTAATTTCCGCTTGTCTTTTATCACGTCTGGCGATTGTCAATGGCTCCACGCCACCTGCTTGTGTATATGAGCCTATGAGGTGTCGCTCAGGTCTAGCCAGCCACTATAAGTGAAGCCAATTTTTTTTCCCTGGTCCTTTGGTTTTTTTTTTGTTGTTGCAAGTTTTACATTTATATGAATAAAATTGCAAAATTGATTTTTTTACCGTGGTAGACATTTGCTGCACTTCTACACCGTGCTCCCCGGGCGCGAAAGAGATAGGTGTGGTCTGCCGCGTATTCTAAGGTGGAGGAGGAGGGTTATATTTGCAAATTCTTTCGAAAGAGAACCATTTTTGCGAAAAAAAGATGGAAAGGGGGCTAGAAAAGTGATCACTTTTCATACTGCAACGTATGGCACTTGTTATCTACCGAGCATTCTATAGTCGAGAAGGAGACTAAATTTACAATTTTGTTTGAATAAAAACTAATTTTGCCCCAAAAAAAAAAGCCAAGGAAAAAAAAGAACAAAAACTCCTCATCGGCAGGAGTAGGGATGGCAACGGGTATATACCCGGCGGGTATCACCACCCCGTACCGTGCAGTGGTAGCAAAATTCACACTTCTAATACCCATACCCGCATACGGTACAAAATTTACTCCGTGCCGTGCGAATGCATAGGACTCCATGGGTAACCCGCACCCGAAAGTCAGGACTCAGATTTCATGACAAAAGTTCTATTTTATTTGCATATAGTACTCATATTTCGAAGGGTTACACAATATGATTGTATACAATATATAATATGCTGGGCCCGGTAAAATCGTATGCTATCATATTGATTGTACTAAAATAAAGTTGTGCATGCTTTCGTTTATGTCACTTAGCTACTGTATTAATTGACGACGGTATGTGATCATGTAGAACAAAGGTAGCTAATGATTTAGCGAAGACCCATTGGTTAACACCAAATGCTTGACAAATGGGCCGTAGAGATCCTCGGCCCCCAAAAAACATTTTGTCGATCTACTGTCTAGTTAGACAACAGCAGCTAGCAACTTTTTCACTATTGTTCACACCTATATATACATGACATATTCTATATTAGCCACCCATATGTAACGGGGACCCGCGGGTAGCAACGATGAGAATGCGGACCATTCGCTCTAATTGGGTAATAGTTTTTGCTCGTTAATATACTCCATGCAGTATGAAAAGCAGTTCATCACCGCCCCTAATAGAGTAAATACCCGTCGGGTTTCGGGTTTCGGGTCCCCGTTACCATCTCTAGGCAGGAGGATGACGCAGCAGAGAAACGCCGCACACAGGACAATGGAAAATGCTAAAACACTGTTTTCCTAGCCTTTTAGCATCATCCTTGAAGTTGAAGATCACGTTTGCGCTAGGCTACCGTACGTCTCCATGCGGAAGTTGGCATGGATTGCTAGTGAGGAGAGCATCAAAAGGCGTCAGTCTTCTGAATTCAGTCTGCACTTTGCAGCACTAGTGCGAACGCAGCGCAAGGTAGCAATTCGACCTCGAAACCGAAACCGACCAGGGCCGGTGATTTTTGGATGAACAGTAATTTTCGATAATTGTAAAAATCGAGTCGAAAATCGATCAAAAACCGGATAAATTCAAAAACAAATTTTTTTTAAAAAAAAGTATTAAAAAATCGTCGATTTTCGTGAAAAATCGACCGGTTTTCGTGGAAAATCGACCGGTTTTCGTGGAAAATCGACCGGTTTTCGTGGAAAATCGACGACATTGTTGAACTTTTTGTGCAATCGATTTTTAGTAGCGATTTTTGACGAAAATCGACCGATTTCCACCGATTTTCGACCGGTTTTTGACACGTAAATTTTTTCGGATTTTTAATTTTTTTTGAATCAGATCGGTTTATTGACCGGTTTTTGATATCGGGCCGCGGCGATACGACCGAAAATCGTGAAAATCGACCGGTTATCGACGATTTTGTGACCCTGCCCCAGAGTTGTTTCTCCGGCTAGGCCGTACATGATGGGCTGAAGTGGCGTAACCCGGCCGAACGTGCCCAAGTATCCTCCTGCACAGTAATACCATGACGAATGGGCCGAGCATTGTCCTCTACTCCTGTTGAAATAATCTCTACTATATAAAGTGAGAGTTTCTTCCCACGTCACATTAATTGCCCTGCTTAATTGCCCTACTTAATTGCCCTGCTTAATTGCCCTACGCAAGAAATGAAGCGTTGCTTTAATTAGCCAGCTTTTGCAAGAAACGAAGCGTTAAAGATAGATGTTTGATCTTATGAAATAGTATTTTTTTATTTTTTAATCTTTATTTTTCGTTATCAATTTTGTTTTTCGTAGCAACGCACGGGCATATAACTAGTAATAATAATCTCTCACATGGCCACGTGACAAGGGTGAAAGGACACTGGAGTAGTAGCTATGGTTGCAGAGAGGAAAAAGGTACAGTGGGATCGCTCCATCGAACGGCTAGAAAGAACCAAGCAGGCTTTCAAAATTCAAACGCAGCGGGGCGGCCCCACGCCGCCGGCCTCGTCGTCGACGGCGACCACCCACCTGGGTCCCCAACCGCGCGCACGCACCATAAAAGCATATACAACGGTATAGACAATAACTCTCTATAATATAATTTCATATCATCTATAGACAGACTTAGTTGTATATAGTCGTTTATAATAACCTCTTATACAACTAATAAATTGTATGTACAATGATACAAGCAGTCTAAAGTCGTATATAAGACTGTCTATTCACGAAAGAACAACTACTCTATCTTCTCCTTCTCTCTCTTCCACCCATCAAAAATCTTATGTGGTATCTCTTATAGACAGCAGATGTCAGCCTATTGTATACTCCCTCTGTCCCACAAAGAGTGCATTTCTAGGATTTTTAAGATAGATTAGTGTGCAAGGTAAATGACCAATGTGACCCTCATTACTCCATACTGTAGCGTCTTGATGCTTTGGTTTCCACAATCACTTAAATGAGCGTGCATACATTTACAATGGCCCTCTGATTTAGAAATCGCTCTTTATGGAATGACAAATTTGAGCACTAGAAATCTGGCTCTTTGTGAGACAGAGGGAGTATGCTCTAAGCGGGCCGGACAGACGGTCCAGATCGCGCGGTGGGTCCCGCCGGTCCCGCCACGGGGACATGCTGCGGTGGGTGATGATGCCCCTGCGCGTCTGCGCAGGAGGTGCCGAGTTCAAAAACCAAACCTATTTGGTAGTTTGGTGCTCGTCCCTCCAAGTTTCGAGTTGTTATCAATGAGCCCCTGTGATATACTAGTAGTAACCTGTTGGATGCAGTGGTTGCCAATAGATGTTCCTAAAGATTGGGGAAGCTTTTAGTGCGGGCTAGTTTGAATTTAAAGATTATCAAAGTAAAGGTTTATTTGGTTTGAATATACTTTTTTTTGCCCTATGTCTACGTACTATAAACTTAGTTTTTGCTAAACTTTGCTATACTTGCGACGCTGAATTTTATTACCGTAAAAAAGTATGGAAAGCTACACTTCTACGATGTCAGTTGAAAGTTTTTTTTTTTTTGCCAAACATGCCCTAAATGCTTTATTTTTTACAAAACTAAAGACATAAAATCTACTTATATTACAAATTTTATGTAGTCAAATTTAGCAACCGTTGTGAATCTAAAAGAAGTCCTACAAAAGTTTTTTTGTTCTTTAATAGATGTCCTAACATATGATACAGCTACGTGGGTTCCGCAGAGACGCACCCACTCGCACACAAACTGGCAGCAACCCAGAACGCTCGTTTCATCACTACGAGGACTTCAAAGATCCAAATCAACTCTGCGCACACGCCCGGAGTGACACCAAACTACATCGCGGCGCACCACCATACGGGCCAGAGGCCCAGAGCTCGAGCCCGACCGCCTAGACGCGGCACGGCAGTCGGCGTCATCTCATCTCTCGCGTCGTCGCTCGTCTGCCCTTCCCTCTCCTCCCCACCTCGATCTCGCCCCCCTCCACCGCCCCGCGCGCTCGCGATCCCGATCCCGATCCGACAGATCTCGCTCCGGCGCCGCGGCTATGGAGAACCTGATCTCGCTCGTCAACAAGCTGCAGCGCGCCTGCACCGCTCTCGGCGACCACGGCGAGGACAGCGCCCTCCCCACCCTCTGGGACTCGCTGCCGGCCATCGCCGTCGTCGGAGGCCAGGTGCCCGTTCCTTTTCTCTGCCCTGTTTTTTTGGGTTGCTCTCGATCGGATCTGGTGGTACTGGCGCCTCAGCTGCGCGGTGTGGATCTCGCGATTTAGCGTTAGAACTGTGCGGTCTGGTGGTGGATGCGGTTTAGCTACGCTTGGATCTGCGATTACTGTGCACGTAGGAAGCTAGTTTTTTTTCTGCTAAATTAGAACTTCGTTTTGAAGTTTGAACTTTTGTGATACGTTTGATAGAGTTCGGGTAAATCCTCAGTGCTGGAGAGCGTTGTTGGGAAGGATTTCCTACCGAGGGGTTCAGGTATGGTGGTTCCAGTAGTAAGAGCCTGTGAAGTTTGCCATGTTCTTGTTTCCTGCGATTTTATATATTGTCTTTTTATTTGGTTTGATGGTATCGTGCAGGCATTGTCACCCGTCGTCCGCTGGTGCTGCAGCTCCATAGGATTGATGGAGACAGAGAATATGCGGAGTTCATGCACCTTCCCAGGAAGAGATTCACAGATTTCGGTAATTCCTCAGCCTTCTTCTTGTCTTGGAGCTGCATGATTCTGTGATTAGAAGTAAGAAAATGCACGATTAAATATATCTCATAATGATAATGAACTGGATTGGGAATTCTGCAACTAGGGGTATGCAGACCCAATAGAGAGGGAAAAAGGAAAACCCGATGGATGAAGGGGGTCAAATAAAGATATACTGAAGGGGGGGGGGGGGGGGGGGGGGAGCATGACAAGAGGAGCTCTGTCGCCACCTCGATTTGAGCCTCCACCACCAGGAATTCACCTTCACCGGTAACAAGAGGAGCTTCGCCTCCTCTAATTGACCACCTCGACAGTTGAGTCGAGGTCTTGCTGCCAATGAATGAGTGCTACCTCCTCGTATCGTCCACCACGATGGTCGATTGGAGGCCTCCTGCCGCCTCGAATGAGCTCCTATCCGTCGTCCTCGTCAGTGCTCTCCCCTTCGGCCCCTTCCTCCTCATTGCAGCTTGGAACTATTTATCTGCTTGCTTGTCATCTCTAATTTCCTTTCATATGAGGTATATTTAATTAATTTCATGTCATATTAAATAATATTTATTATTTTCATCATCTAATCATCGTAACATCCTATTTGATGCCACAATTATTCATAATGTTGCAGTAACTTATAGCTTGTTTAATTTTCCTTAAACATAAGCTACCACCTGCGGTTGTGGACAAAATGGTCTTTTAAGCACTAAATTGGTCTGTTCAGTTCTTTATGCACCAGTTAAGTTTATCTGAATGGCACTTGGTACATGAAGACAGTTGTGTTCTTGCAGCTCTTGTGAGGAAGGAGATAGCTGATGAAACTGACAGAGAAACTGGTCGTACAAAGCAAATATCATCTGTCCCTATTCATTTAAGCATTTATTCTCCATATGGTAAGCTAACAATGCTGCTAAAATGTCAGAACCGTTGGGAATGTTTTAATGGTGTTCATTTATCACATACACCTCCATTGTTCACTTTTGAAAGATTGTTCTTTGCTGGGATGGAGTTGTGGTTTACCTTAAGCTTGTCCCGATATTAGTTGACTACTGACTAAGATCTCTGTCAGTCTCATAGACAGGGTAGTCCATAGTCATACTGTATTTGTCGCTTTATATGATTTTCCTGATATGGTTTTGTTTAGTGTCTAAAACTTTTAATTATCGCAGTTGTGAATCTGACTCTTATTGATCTTCCCGGGCTTACTAAAGTTGCTGTTGGTAAGTGATTACCAATCATGAGCTATTGTTCTTTTCTTTGGTCTTGTTTAAGAGGTTCGTTCTCTAATTTGCTACCGCTTCACGCTTTATAGAGGGTCAGTCGGACAATATTGTCCTGGACATTGAAAACATGGTTCGCTCCTTCATTGAAAAGGTATTTTTCTGTACCCTGCTTGTCTGTTGCACATTAATATTTATCCACTATCTGCTTACCGCTTAGCATGCTTTCTTTAACTGGATAGGATGGTGATTTATGTGGTTATTCACAAATATACAGGCACTTATTCAGTCCATATTTGGTCTGACATGCTTCTGTTATCATCCATGCTGTAGCATCTTTGAGCGAGAATTATCTTGCCATGCATTGTGTCTGTAATGTTGCAAAACTTACACAAATAGTTAATCTTTTTGGTGTTTTTCAGCCCAATTGTATCATTTTGGCTGTTTCTCCAGCCAATCAGGATCTTGCCACTTCGGATGCAATCAAGATTTCACGGGAAGTTGATCCCAAAGGTATTCCTTTGTTGCAGCCAATTTGATAAAGGGCATGTTGGATAATTTGGTTAATGTCATATACTGTTTACTTATATTACTGTCTTTTAAGCTTATTGTCCCATGTGCTTTACTTTTGATATGCTAGGAAGCTTCATTGTCTCTAGCTAATTTGATAGACCAAAACAAGACATGATGAGAAGTATTGTCTAATTTTCATATACTGTATCTAGTCTCTACTATTCTAAAGCATCACTTGGTGGCAGTGGTCCATTCTTCCCACGTCATTAATTGCTCTGCTTAATTGCCCTGCTTAATTGCCCTACGCAAGAAACGAAGCGTTGCTTTAATTAGCCAGCTTTCGTAAGAAACGAAGCGTTAAAGATAAATGTTTGATCTTGTGAAATAATTTTTTTTTATTTTTTAATCTTCATTTTTTGTAGCAACGCACGGGCATGTAGCTAGTTGAGTATGAATTATATCTTTGTCTGATTCTATTAACTTCATGGATCAAAAGGTAGATTCACAGAAAATAATTGTGTTCCATATACCTATGCTCTTTGGCTATCTTAAATTATATTATATATGAGCTTGAATTCTACTATTATTGATTCAGGTGAAAGGACCTTTGGTGTGCTCACAAAAATCGATCTAATGGACAAGGGTACCGATGCTGTTGATGTGAGTTTGGATCGACTAAAATCAAGTGCTAAACACTTGCATTACCATAAAATTTTGTAACTTAGTCCTTGTGGGATTATATGGTCTCAACTCTCAATATATCACAAGTGTTGAACGATTATAGAACATAGGATTGCCAATATGTGAATTTAGGTTATCCTAGAATTGCTTGAACTGGAATTTCTTATTGAGTCCATTTCTGCAGATACTGGAAGGAAGATCTTACAGGCTCCAATTTCCATGGATTGGTGTCGTCAATCGATCCCAGCAGGATATTAACAAGAATGTGGACATGATTGCTGCTCGGCGTAGAGAGCGCGAGTATTTTGCAAGTACTCCAGAATACAAGCACCTTGCTCATCGGATGGGATCAGAACATTTAGGAAAGATGCTCTCGAAGGTACGTCTTTCCTCTTTAATGTAGAATACATGTAATGCTTTTTGGCTCTTTGACTTAACCTTTTGGTGTATATGCAGCATTTGGAATCTGTCATTAAATCAAGAATCCCAGGGCTCCAGTCTCTTATAACAAAGACAATTGCAGAGCTGGAAACTGAACTTAATCGACTTGGAAAGCCAATTGCAACGGATGCTGGAGTAAGACTGGAGTTTACTTATTCTTTAATTAGAACCCAGTTTATTGGACCTAATCCTGCATACATATATCATTCTCATCATTGTTTATTTCCTGGCCAGAAGCAAGCTTATTTCCCATAAATTCTTGTGCATTTTTTGTTGATCAACCTGCTCAAGGTCTTAATCAGTTTGCACATGATGGCATTTATTTTATTGTTTACGCTGCTGGCACAGTAATGAATCGTTACTCTTGATTTTCTCCTTTACCCCACTAGTCATATTTGGGGGTGATACTCTTTTTCTCTGTTGCCCCCTGTTTACCTTCTTTCCCCATTTTACCGTTGTGTTGTATGCACTGATGTTGTTTTCACTTAACATGCAGGTTTTTGTGCTACTGTAGTTTTTCCTAGTATGGGGTGCTCTCATATATCACCTCATTATTAAAATTTGTACTCAATGTGACCTTGCTATTTCCTTGTAAATTAATTGATCACATTTTATTTTTGACATGCAGGGAAAGCTGTACACAATTATGGAAATATGTCGCATGTTTGATGGTATCTACAAAGAGCATCTGGATGGAGTGTATGTTTCAAACAATAGTTTTTTTTGCTCAGTTTTTTCTTTGAAATATTATGCTTGCTATGTCTGGCATGCCTTCCTGAATTCTGAATGATAGCATTTTATCTTCCTGATCTGTATAGGCCTTCTAAAAGACTAAAACTAGTGAAATGTCCTAATACAGTTGGCCCCTTTAGGTGTTATGGTGTGTACTACATGTATACTCCAATGCAAGTAGACAGGCTGCTTTAGTCTCTTAGCTAGTAAATTGTCCTAACTGTCTTATATTTTGTAAAGAAAAAGACTCTTTGTTATGCTTCTCTTGAATAAGCTTGTTGTATCGTTTAAGGTTGATCGGTCGTAGACATGCCATCTCCAGTATCTTTCTTTCAGAAGAAAGGAGCCATCTAGAAATTAATCTCGGAATATACAATGTGAATACCGTGCATGGGCTGCTATGGCATGGTTATGTTATCAACCATTGTAATTTTATGTTGTTTTCACCCTCTTTATTCTCAGTGATGTTGAAAGCGCCAATATCTTGTCCACAAGATTAGAAACTGCTTGTTAAATGAACAGCCAGGTTATTTTGCTGCTAATGTATGCAATTTCACATTGGTTCAGCTTGTGGATAGAGATATGTATTCAAAATGTCGTTCACATCTTCCTTCCTTCCCAGTGCCTGCAACTCTGCATATCTGTTCTTTTGTGATATTGCCATAATATTTATTTTCTACTGATGTTTACCAATCCAATATTCTGTTATCCAGGCGTCCTGGTGGTGAGAAAGTTTACCATGTCTTCGACAATCAATTTCCTGTGGCCATTAAACGGTTGCAGTTTGATAAGCAACTCTCAATGGAAAATGTGAGAAAGCTCATAACAGAAGCTGATGGATACCAGCCTCACTTGATGGCTCCAGAGCAAGGATATCGACGCCTAATAGAGTCTTGTCTTATTAGTATCAGAGGTCCTGCTGAGGCAGCTGTTGATGCGGTATGCCAATTATGTGTATTAATGTCCTCTATATTTCATTGTCATAACACAATAGGCTTTGTTACTTATTTGGCAGTACCGCCCTTAATAGTGAAAGAACATGAGTTGTTTTTTTTCTCACATTGGCAGGTCCATGCAATCCTCAAGGAACTAGTCCACAAGGCTATGAATGAAACACATGCAAGTCTTTCTGCTGTCCCTATCAAATATTTTTTACACACTACATGATGCAGGCATAATGTTTTATATAACTTGTTGCTGGGCATATGTGCACTCTTGACCTCTGTTGGTATAATGAGTTATATCTGTATTAGGAGGGAATTGATTTTTTAATTAGAAAAAGATTATAATTTTTGATTTTATAAAAAGTGGGATATGGGCTATCATCATATAGGCCTGTCTAATCAAATATGAACTCAGAACTTGTTTAAAACTTTGAACATACAAGTTTGTAGGAAATAATGAACCATAGAGAGAGACAAAGTGTATTCGAATAGAAAAGTAGCATAATAATTAATTAGCGAGGGGTGCTTCTATGCTTTTCTTTTTTAAAGTTACACAAATATTAAAGCATGAATAAAGGGTAGATGGTGATTACTTACCTCTTTGCTTACTTTAAGATTTGTGCAATTTGTATTAGGAGGAAAAACATAGAAGCACCGCTCTTAGCGAAGCATGTTTGGAAAATGCTCATTGCTAGATATGTAAGCAGCTCATCGAAAATATTCAACTACCTTTCTTCAGGAGCTGAAGCAGTTCCCCACTCTTCGTGTGGAAGTAGGCAATGCAGCTTTTGAGTCATTGGACAGAATGAGGGACGAAAGCAAGAAAAACACATTAAAGCTAGTTGATATGGAATGCAGCTACTTAACTGTAGATTTCTTCAGGAAGCTTCCTCAGGATGTTGAGAAGGGTGGAAATCCAAGCCACTCTATTTTTGATAGATATAATGATTCTTATCTGAGACGAATTGGTAAGGCAACTACCTTGTATTTATTTAATTGTACCTTACCATAACTGCTTGGTAACAATTATAATTTCTGTAAAGTTGAGAAATGACTTTATTAAACTGTTGCAGCCTTCAGCAATATGAGTTTTATTTATTTTGGAATGTAAGGTGTCTAACACATCTTACTGTACTGCACAATCAATAGGAACGACTGTTCTGGCGTATGTTAATATGGTATGTTCAACCTTGAGAAATTCCATCCCGAAATCTATTGTCTATTGTCAAGTCCGGGAGGCAAAGCGCTCTCTGCTCGATCACTTCTTTACTGAGTTGGGAGCAAGGGAGGTGAGATTCTCGAAACACGTGAAATGTCTTCTGGGATATCTTAACATATCATGCACTACCTAAAAGGTTTTGCTTGCTTCATCTTCTGTAGCTGATGGTGTGTGTGCAATTTTTAGCGCATTGAAAGATGAAAAAATGTCGAGAAGTGCTTCTATGCTCTTCCTTTTAAAAGTTGCACAATTATTAAAGCATGAATGAAGGGTAGATGGTGATTACTTACCTCTTCACTTGCTTCAAGATTTGTGCAACTTGCACTAGAAGAAAAACATAGAAGCACTGCTCAAAAATGTCATATGTTCATACTCTGGAAAACCTTAAGCTGTAGATATGAGGCAAATCTGGAGTCCATCTCCATTCATGTTGATGCACGTTTCCCTTATTCTGCCTATACCTGTCACTAGCACTTGCCAGTCCATTAGCCAATTTGTCTTGTCGGTCTTAGGTGGATATTTTCATTTCCTATTTTTGTGAGGAATGGCTTTTAAATTTGAAGTCTAATGGGATTGTTAGAAGTAAAAATTTGTACCATTTTGTGTGCAGATCAAGCAACTTTCAAAGCTTCTTGATGAAGACCCTGCGGTCATGGAGCGCAGGACTAACCTCGCGAAGAGGCTGGAGTTATACCGGAGCGCCCAAGCAGAAATTGACGCAGTTGCATGGTCAAAATAGTCTTGATTGCGAACTTATCCTGCTTTTATATGTTCTCCTTCACTCGTTTGGTGATTCTCTCCCCTGTACTGGGGCATATATAGTTGATTTCTTTCTTCCGATCTAGGCCATTCATAGATCACCGCAGCTCTAAGGTGTCATTTGGTTGTTCCTTTTTGTTCCTTGTGCTTGAGGATCGAGGAGACACCTGGCTGCTGTACTTTTGTATGACGAACAAGTTCATGTATTGTGCTTTCTACCATTGCCATTCTTTTGTTCCATCTGCCCGCAGTTTCATTTAAGCAAGTTTTAAAATCTCCGGGGATGTTAAACGTGTGCATTCTGATGTGCACTCGAACCTGGAAGTTCAGTATTGGCAAAATAAAATGGAAATGCGAAACTGAAAAATTAGCAGGTTCAATTCGATCTGCAAGTGTTGCCGCCGTTTTCTTGCCCCCCCGTGGCCACCGCGCTGCCGGGGCTCCTGGCTCGACCTGGAAGGATGTGTTTGTTTGATGGGGTGAGGTTAAATGGGATAAAATAGTTTTGTCTTATCTGATTATATTATTTTAGGTGAATAGAATAGTTCAGAATCTATAGGTTTCTTAAATTTATATCACTTGATTCTAGATGAGATGAATTCATTCAAACAATTAAACACATGAATAATTTTTTATTTTTTATTTATATATATGCTATTTGATATTAACAACCAAACACACGCTAAGGGCTTCCCGGCTCACGCCAAGCGTCGCCGCCGCCGCCACGGAGCTACTTCCCGCTCACAGACATCAGGCCTCGTAGCGAATTCTCCGGACCAAGTAAGAAGTGGTGGCGAACATATATGTACCGATACCAATGGGAATTGACAAAACTCTTTAGCCGTCAACATTTGTGTAAGACGTAACAGAACCAAATATCAATTACATCAGATCTCAGCGAGTTTGATCGGTACATTATTGTGATTCAGACCAGTTTGTTTCTGCAATTGAACTCTGTTATTCGCTGAATGGCTATACCTGTATGGAGAGCCATAAAAGCTAAAACGATCATACTTGCTACTTCTAGTATGGATTTATCTACTGGAGCTTTTCTCGTGGTAACCATTCACGTTGCCCTTGGTAGTACTTGTTCACCAGTTTTTCAGAATACTCCCCGAATGTAAGTGCTCCGTTTGGTGGAATTAACTGGTACAGGTTAAAATATACATTAGTCAATGGAAAAGGCACAAACTAGCGCCAAATGCAAGTTTATGTTCTTCACAAAAAAGGAAGAGAGAGAGCAAACTTTTCTTTTAAGGTCAGATGACAAACCTCTTGGTGATAAGAAGTTTCACTCGGAAACTTGAGCTTCTCATTCCTGTGAAATTTTTGGAAGAGTGATTAATTTCGAAAAAAACAATATGTGAGCAAGATTTGAAAACCCAGAGAGACCAGCCATTCTTCTGGTTTAACAGCCTATACTTTCGAAAATCTGGCTGGGCTGGACTTAGCTTAAAGGGTCAAAAGTGAAACGGGAGGATGGGGATGGGGGCATGGGGTGTATTCACAACCGACTGTACAGATTATAATGTTTGCACACCACAGCTCACGATTTACTATTGAGGTGAAAGAACAAGCCCAGATAACATAGTCAACCACAAGAAAGCCAGTAAAATTCTTTCGTAAGCAAAGAAAAATTACACAGCACTACAATTTAGAGTAGAAGCTTGCACATACCAATCTGGTTGCATGAACATTGCAAAAGTACAGCGTTCAATGTTAGAAGCATTTTCACCTCTGGGTGCCTAGAAACAGCAGCAGCAGTATAAGAACTTACAACCGTAGAAACACAACTTACCTATTACACTACAAAGCTAGGTGCAATTATATGGATATTGGTTTATATAATACCTGCACACAGTGTGGAGTTGCGCATAGACGACCTCTTGATAGTATTTCAGTAGTTTCCCCAATTTGGTAAGCCAATTCATCCTCCTCAAATGTAACCTAAAGTATCCAACCAAAAGCAAGTAAGTGCAGAGCACCTATCCAGCTAGCCCTCTCTGAATAGAATGTTATGTAGTTTCCATGCAATTATTAACCACGTCAAGCAAAGCTGGTATCAAGTGTGTCAACATTTCCCAGTGCTACAAGCGCAGGTATACCATTTTTCATTGATGTTTAATGTAGTGATGACTGTGTATAAATTAAATTACATACATTATCATATATACTTGCTATAGTGATTCACAGAAAGTTACCTTGACAACTCGATTATCACGAGTCCTGATGTATAGTCCAGCTGCACTATCAGGACAGGGGATCTCCATTGAATCTCTCATAAACAAGCCACATGTAAGTCCTGCATGCACAGCCAAAACTATTTACTACAAATATTTTTTTTAAAACGAAAAAGGTACAATAATTGTGAAAGCTAGATACTAGAAAAAATTGAGATAAGATATTCCTGTAACATAGTAAGGATATGACTATATGAGCTAACAATTTGACAATATAGTGTCTTGTTTTTATCACATTAAACAAACTGAACATTTTTTAATCACAGAGTCACCAGGGATACAAATCTCGCAAGCGAAATCCCGGCGAGATTTCGGATTTCGGACCCCCTCCCCCCAGATTCAAAATCTCGGCCGGGTAAAAAAATTTGAAAAAAAATCAAAATACTACCGTGTAAATTGAAATCACGCCGATTTTGGCTGAAATCGGTAATTTCGGCCGAAATTTCAATTTTTTTGGGCCAGATTTATATATTTTTTTTGGCGAATATGATTGGATTTAGGTTGAAGACCATCCACAAAAAAATTCAGATTGTTTTGATGTGTTTTGACCATTTTTTGGCCGGTTCAAAATGTACCGAAATCTCGAAAATTTCGGCCAAAATCTCGGATTTCCCGGTAGAAAAAAAACCGGATTTGAAATTTGAATTTTATATTTCGACCGGATTTTATTTGAATTTCTGAAATCTCGCCGAGATTTCGGATTTCGGGCATCTCCGAGATTTAGTTCAAAATGAGATTTGTATCCTTGAGAGTCACCACGAATTACCTGTTAAAGACCCATGATCAGTATGCCATCCACACCATGATGAAACAGAAGAACCACCTTCTTCTTTCTGTTTACTGTCATAAGAGACAAGTAAGCATCAATTATTACAAAACACTGAAAAGCTTGGACACAAAAAACATATCTAATGTTACAATAGCAAGAAAGGTTTCAAGCTTTGATCCACATGGACAGCACATGTAAAATGACTTAGCATATGTGCAATGGTACAGTGTCAATGCTGTCATACTTGATACGCAGTTTAGTGGAAGTATGAGCCACAGTGAACCTGTTTACATCCTATTCACTTCAACATACCTGAAGGTCATAAAAGTATTCAATATCTAGAGAAATTTATTTCTTCATGCATGCTTGTTTTTTTTTCAGGAGTACTGTATATATTCTTGTTAGATGTACCTAAATTGTCGGGGGAAGTAGTACAGCAGACGACCCTTGTGACACCTTGAACAGGCAATTGTTTGCTCAAGACTTTCACCATCATATGGTCCCACTCCTTGCTGCATCACTGAAAAACAGATAGATATTGATACATTTTACTAATTAGTAATTATTAAACCAAACTTCAAAATAGAAGTACAGATAGAAGATCAGAACTAAGTATGGAGGTCATCTTTTACACAAAGGGACTTAGTGATACCATATCTGTTATTCATATTTCTTATGCCAATATTTTACTTTTTTTTTATCTCTACTACTTAAAAGTACGAGTTGGTGGTGATCGTCCGTCCTTCGTTCACTCCCCTCCCTTCCCTCATAATCCCACCGCGCCGACATGTAGGCCAGATTGTGTTTGTCTATCTGTCTCGCCGCTTGCTTCCGTGTGGCCCTCCCCTCCCTTGCTCCTTTCTCGCGAAACCCTCTAACCACCACACCGCCACCCCCTCCCCCTCTCTTCGCGATGGCCCCTCACCGCTCCGTGTGGGTGCGCAACCGGAGACGGAAGCGATGGGCCAACTGTGGAACCGGCACCAGTAGAGGCAGATGAGTGTCTGGCTGCTGTAAGCGTAGTAGTCGGCAGGTACAGAGACAGAGAGGTATAATTATTGTATAAGTATTCTGTCATTCGTTCAACTTCTAGGCAATACTGGGTTGGGTTAACAAAATAAATTAGATGTGCAAGAGTTATTATGGAATAATATAGTATGAGCGCTTTTTGGACATCCACAAGGAGAGCACATAAGCTCAATGGCAAAGATAAAGCGCTCTTGTAGTCTCGAGATGGTCTGTCTTTGATCTAGATACATCAACTATTGACTGCAGCATTGCATCGTGGTTGATAATAGGAAGATTTTAAACTCATTTTGAAGCTGTGTTTTCTTATCCCACACCTTTTAATCTTATTCATGAGAAACTTCTTAACGAGCAGGAATGAGTACCTCCAGAGGAGTTTCTCTAGAGGTAGTATGTGTTATACCGTGCTAACAAATTGCATGAATGACCTCTTCTGCTATGATTAATTTGTACAAAATTGCGCACCTTGCATTAAAATGCAGCAAGTGGAAGAAAATTAAGAATATATAGGATCCTTGTTTCTTGCTCAGAAGAAACTTTGGCATTTATCCAATCAACTAGACTGCCAGACAGGCATGAAACTTCTTCTGAAGCAAGCTCCTCTATTCATGATGCTATTTCCCAAGTATATGACATTGTCATTAAGGTAATTATTATGTCAAAAAAACATGTTCTTTCTCAGTACGCAACTTGCATTGGCTACGCATGTCAAGGGTGGAAATGCACTGGTACAACCAGGGTTCAAAATTTCGTCCGAAATTCGTTTTTCTCAGACAAGATTTCGCTTTTCGGCTGCTGACGAAATTTGAAATCCCGGCCAAATTTAAAAATTTAAAAAAATTTGATATCTCGTTTTTTTCGCCGAGATTTCGGAAAAAACAGACGAAATCTCGTAAAATTCGGCGAAATTTGATTAATTTTGACCGGATCTCATAGAAATTGACCGGATTTGAGTTCATTTTTTTCTTGTAGCATTGTAATACAACAATATGAATAACACATGAAAAAAATAGGGGAAAAAAATGAACAATTTTTTTTGCCGCACATGGGATTCGAACCCACGACCATTGCTCATGCTTGAAGCCCAGCCAAGCGCCAGTAACCAACTCCCCTAACTGCCTTTGCTTGCTCAAAGTGGATTACAACCCTTTATATATTCTCATTTTGTATTGGAATATATAAGGGCACCTTTCCCCGTTCTTGCTCACGGGTTCAATTCGTGTCTTCTATCTACACAACTCGCCACTGTTAGATAATAGGAACATATATAAAACTTTTTAAATGACTAGAAGTTCATTTGTTACATTTGAAAAATCAAAAACTGACTTTACATACGGTTTTTTATATGACTTTACCACTGTTAGATTTTTAAAAAATTCCTCGTGATTGATCATCATCTCAAATTTTTATGGAAACATTAGTGATGTGTCAGGACCATCCAAAAAAAATTTCAAAGTTTTTTTACGTGTTTTGGACCCATTTTTGGCCGGTTCAATTTTGCCGAGATTTCGGATTTCTCGGTAGAAAAAAAACCGGATTTGAAATTTGGTTTTTGCAATTCGTCCGGATTTTGTCCGAAATTTCCGAATCTCGCCGAAATTTCGGATTTCGGGAAGCTCCGAGATTTGACTCAAAACGAGATTTGAAACCTTGGGTACAACAGTAGATGATATGCTATTTTTCTATTTATTTGCTCTGTCCCAGGAGTGGTATAAGACTTGCTTTCAGCGGTTAAGATGTCCTAACTTGCTTAAAGATCTCCATGGACAATGTGGTGGTTATCATCATAATTCATTAGATGCCTCCAAACTTATTGCTTCCATGTTAAAATAGTTCAAAAAATACAATTAAGCCAATTAGTTAACTAATGGAGATCTGACTTAGACATACGGATGCGGTTTGTCCATGGACAGCTTCAAAGGATGTATCAAGTAAGGTTGTCAAGGCGATAAGGCGAGGCGAGGCGCCAGCCCATCGCCTGGACGCCTAGGCGACAAGGCGGGCGCCTAGGCGAGGATTAGGCGAAGGTGAGTAACCAGTATAAAACCAACAACAGCCAACAGCCTAACTTATTCTTCTCTCCTCATCCTAGCCTATTCTTTTTTCTCTTCTCAGCCTAGCGTTCTGGCTCAGGCCCAGCCCATCCCGGGTGCTTTCTCCTGCCTCCCTTCTCAGCCCAACCTTCTTTTTTCTCTTCTCAAACCCTAACCCTCACTCCTTAGCCGCTGCCCTCACTCCACCCATCTCTCTCCTGCCTCCCTTCCCTTCTCCATGCCGTCGCCGTCGCCGACTCCTCTCCCCTCTATCGCCGGCATCAACAGCAGTAGCCGCCGACTCCTCTCCCCTCTATCGCCGGCATCAACAACAGAGCAGAGGTGGCGAGCAAATCTACGTTGCTGCGGTGGCGACTCAGAGCAGTGGAGCAAATCTGCGTTGTTGCGGTGGCGACTCAGAGCAGAGGAGCAAAGCGGCGGTGAGCAGAGGAGCGGCAACGACCAGATTTGCGTTGTTGCGGCGAGGACGCAGCGAGTTGGCGACGCAGAGGAGCACCAGGCGACCCGCCTTGTCCATCTTGGCGATGCCTTGACGCCATGGACGACGCCTGTACGGCCTAGACGGGCGCCTTTCCCTGCCCAAGCGCGGCGAGCTGGCACGGCGGTCCTCTGCCGCCTGGACGCCTAGGCGACGCCTTGACAACCATGGTTAAGGTCATCATTGACTATCAAGTAAGCCTAGAGTTATGTAGATGGGTTATCATTGTTGCATTGAATTTTACTATTGGCCATGTATAACAGAGTTCATAACTGTTATGTAAACTCATCACACACTATAACCTGACAACTAATTGAGTATTCAGCTTGTGATTCGCTTCTCCAATTGTACAATTGCCTACTGCTGTCATTATGTATCTTGTTCTAAAAGTACAATTTGATTTAGCTTATTTAGAACCAATATATGCCTTGCATGATGTAATTTTCCTTTCTGGCAAAGTTGGTGCTTTCAAGAGAAACCATGCTGAGTTATAGTGATTGTTCCTGTAATACATACCATAGCGATCACAATGATGAGCCAACATCAAGCCAACTTCCAATATCAGTTTTCCAAGAGCTTTAAATGCTGCAAATGAAATAAATGTCACAAACATGGGTTTCACTCTATTATGAAAAATATGTTTTTTTTGGTGATGGGGGGGGGTTGATAGATGGCACTTGACATCAGGTCACAGTGATCGTGCAGGACACCAAAGGAAATGGACATTACAAGGTATCACATTGTAAATCCTGAATGTCTTGCATTTAGCTCCTTAAGATACACGATAACCCAGCAAGGTAATGGCGTACAGCATCCGGTTCATGTTATTTTAACTGAAACGTAGTTCACTAAATAGCATGTGCTATAGCAAATGGATTACTGATCTATGTACTCCTGTAACTTGCCCACGAGATACATTCCTATGAACTACATAATGTATGGAAGATTGAAGAGCAGAGTACCAATACCAAGTTACACTAGTCTAATTGATAACAAAGTGGGAAATGGCAATAAAAATTCTGATGGTCAACTTGTAATGTACTGTGAATAAATAGTTGTGAACAGTTGTAGGAAGCTCTTGAACACGAGGACATTATCTAATTCAGTCAGTCAGTCATACCTATCTCAAGCTCAGGAAGATGATCAGCTGGCCATATATTTGGTCGGCAGTATGATGGGTACCTGCAGATTAAAACATCATCATTCAGACGTCATGAGAAAGCGAACATAAATCAATATAAGAGTGAACATGTAAATATTGCTGGCTTGCAGCTCAAGAGGTAGGGTATTAAACATATATTACATCTAAAACTTATAACAAGGATTTTTCTCCTGAGCAAATGGCAACAACTATTTCTCAGATTAAGTAGCTAACACGAACGGATATCTTGAGCGATACAAACAATTGATTTGGGACACTCATAGTACTAAACCTATCAATAAACCAAGATGAATTTTTTATGTTAGAAAGTTATACCTACTTACAAGCACATCGTCAGTGGTAGGGACATCCAAAATTGGGTTGGCGTAATAGGAGCCTTTGAATGTGTCTGCATGACATGATCAAAAGTCACATTAGGAGCTAAAAAGCACGCCAAGATATTATATGGGCTCTTCAAGCACAGCAAAACCACAATACCCTTTTTTTTCAATATACTACTGTTGCGAATTGCGATCAACTTACTTTTTAAAATGCAATTGTTATGTTCCTTTCACCAGTATAAAATTAAGAGTGCAAAGCACAAACAGATATGCTTGAGAGGTGCACAATGAACTAGGTAACGGAATTCGTTAGTCCCCAAACTTTAATACATCTTTCCAATATTCATTCAAGAATGTGCAATACCTCACCTATGATAGGATGCATAATTAATAAAATGAATGATTTACCGAGTTTCCCAGATTCAAGTTTCTCTTTCCCATGACTCCACCCAAAGTTATACCTGCGGAGCAAGGACAAATGTATATGAATGAATCATTTAAGCTAGTGATTGTTTGCACAAGCATAAATATTTATATTGAGCTCAATCAGAACTATCAAATTTGACACAAACTGAAGTGCAGGATAGATATCAATCCTAACTAGGAGCTTTCAGGTGAAGCAATCATAGTCAAATTCTTGATTACGCGCACAACTGGATGACAAACCATCTAGCCGGTTACCACCTGCTATCTGGGTCTTCGAGTTCTTTCTTCACATCTTCAGGAAGGTTTGCAACTCTGACAAACAGCATTAAAGAAATAAGGGAGGTAACTACAAATCCCATGCAATGAGGCAAGAGGCAAGATACAACATACCTTGGTGACAAGCGCAGAAGCCTTTTCCTTAGCACGGGAAAATCAGGTACCTGCATGCATAGAGGAAACGCACTGTTATAATTCAGTTCAGAAACAAACTCCATGGCTTCTGTGTGAGAACCACAGTGCGCCTCAGTGCAAGATAGAAACAAAAGCAACGCAAAAACCAGAGCCGAGTACCAGACGCCACTCACATCCGCAATGGAGATGATGCCGAGCCCGTTGGGCCCGAGGCCTTCCTCGATCTTGGCGCTCAGGTCCTTGTCCCTCTCCTGCACCCGCCGCCGCCCAAATCGAGAACGAGTCACACACAAGACGGCATCAAAACCAGACCAAACACGGAAATACCCAGCAGCGGAACAATAATTCCGTAAACCTCTGAACCTACTCTACCTTGAGGTCGGAGAAGGGGACGGTGACCGTGCGGACGGACGGCGGCGGCGTCTGCTGCATGGCGCGGCACCGAATCCGGCGGGTCGCGAGGGCTCGGTCTCGGCCTCGCGCAGCCGGAGCCCAAGCGGATTGTGTCCGCACTACACTCCCCATCCCTCCGTCAGTCGCGTTTTTATTTTCGGCGGCACCGGCGTGGAGGTTGAGCCGCCCGCTGTCTGTGACTGTGTGTGGGGGGGTGGAGAACGCTGTCAACTAGCTCCGCCGTGGAACAAGCCCGCGACGGCACCAGCACTTGCCGTGTGCGTCGCGTCGTCCGGCGCTTTTGCCGCATGATGTATCAAGCTTACCTCGTCGCGTTGTGCTTATCCTGCTCAGCGTTCGAGCAACTCTCAGTAGGAAAATTTGATCATTTGTCCTGAAGTTGAAGTAGCATTTGATTATTTGCTTAAAATTAATTGATATTTAATTATTTTTCTTATGATGTTTTATTGACACGTAAATCCTAAAGCTACATATCAGTAACACATCGTAGGATAAATAATTAAATACCAATCAATTTTAGACAAATAATCAAATAGCACCCAACTTCAAGACAAATAATCAAATCCTCTCAGTAGGTCAGTAGTGGACGTCGCAATCGAAGGAATCTAACAAATTCAGAGACCGATAGGTACAGGCGTATAGCCCACGAGCCCGCATATTGCGGCACGACAACTCCCCATAACAAGTTGTGAGCGGAACCTATCCGTCCACGTCTGCCGTGGACAAACCCAAACGCACCATTGACGCAGAGTCGTCTGCCGTGGACAAGCCCAAACGCACCATTGACGCAGAGTCCAAAGTATTTGTGTGCTCAAAGGGTTAATAAACAGTTGTGCCTTAGGACATGTATAACTGTAGCTATCTATAATATAGCTTCATATCACCTATAGACAATATTAAAGACAACTTGTACAATCTCTACTATATAAAGTGAGAGTTTCTTCCCACGTCACATTAATTGCCCTGCTTAATTGCCCTACTTAATTGCTCTGCTTAATTGCCCTACGCAAGAAACGAAGCATTGCTTTAATTAGCCAGCTTTTGCAAGAAACGAAGCGTTAAAGATAGATGTTTGATCTTATGAAATAGTATTTTTTATTTTTTAATCTTTATTTTTCGTTATCAATTTTGTTTTTCGTAGCAACGCACGGGCATATAACTAGTAGATATGATTAATAGACTGTCTGTACAATAGTATACACATTATAAAACTGTCTATAAGTCCATCTGTTAAATAGTAGATAGCATACTTCTCTCTCTTTCCTCTCTCTCCTTCACATCTCCTAAAATCTGATATGGTATACCTTTATAGACGGCTGATTTGTACCATTGTACATGCCTCGAGCAAATACAAGAGTAAAATTCTGCCGTGGACAAACCCAGATGCACCATTGCAAACACAAAGATACCTTGAGCAAATACAAGAGTAAAATTCATTACAGGTTAATAGTACGCTAAGAGTATGTAGTTGTCTCTAGATATTGTGCAACAATTATCTCCTCTTTAGTATATACATAGATATGCTCCTGTGTGCAAATCTCCTCTATTATCATCTTTTTATATAGATCAAAACTGATATGTACAGGCTAAGAAGATAATCTTATTGTACTGCCCTTAGGACCAGTGGCACTGCCAACCCTTCCAGACAGACCAGGCACACGAACATCAGCTGAAAAGAAAGTATTGGGACATTAGACTGGGCATGCACCATCACTGCTCAAACACGCCAGCGCAACCATGCCAAGCATTTTATGGTACACAATGAGCAAGAGCCTTGACAAATTAAACAAATTTTTGCTTAGAATGATCATGCAAGAAACAATTATTACTCAACATCATCAAGCACGCTAGCGCACAATTCTTTTTCTTTGAAAAACATCAGCACACAGATTGACGACTCACAAACGCTAGCCCCCTTCTGTTTGCGTGATGCGGCAGCCCATCCTACTGCCTATGGGCATGCTTCTAAAAATTTAGCTAAAGCCATGTCTACATCAAGAGTGCAGTCCCATTTTCAAAAGCTAGTGAAAGATAGAAGCGCACAATGGGAAACTGAATTTGGTATAGCATCACACCTGTTGCACCAATACCACACCCGGTGAACTCGACTTCAAGTTTATTGCTGACAAGAAATCTGGTTTAGAAGGAAATCACAAAACCAAATGCTCTGCCCGACCATTGTTTAAAACTCAAGCGCAAGGTTGGGACAATCTCATTTCGACAAAATTATCGCTGAAGCAAAGATTCATGAACACTGAATGATACTTCATTTCAAGGCAAATGAGTAATTGGCATAAGTTGTAGAAGATGCAACTAACAGTCTGTCCAGCAAAGAAGAAGAAGATAAGATAAACTCTTCAAAATCGCTATGAACACTTTTCCAGTTGGTTAACAGGGTGACCAACTGACATCAAAACTCTACGAAGCCAACTACCACTTCACATAATACGCAAGATACCTGTTCAGTTAAAAACCGAAAACTTGGTTAGTTTACGGCTTTGACCATTGATGCAAAGTAAAACGAGAAATTTAGAACAAAAAAACTCTAGATTGTGACAGTAATATACCAGAAAACCTGTATCAACCAAAGAGAAGTGCATTATGCTAAAAAAACAATGCATTAAGGCAAAAATACAAAATCTCATTCGGTTCATGCATGCCTAGGATTTCCTATTCCTGGCTTCTGGACCTCCAGAAAACTAAACTACCCCAAACATTGAGTTCCCAATATTCACTAAGACCAGAGACAAAAGCAAATAACCCAACTCTTGTGGCGGTAAACAAACATGGGCAAGCAGTACAATTTTCTGGTTCAGTATACATCAATTTCAACTCACATGAAAACCAAACTTAACAGAAAATTCCAAACCCTAAGTGAGAAATAGAGCACCTAGAATTACCTAAACAGCAAAGCATATTGTGCAGCATAAGAATTTACAAATACAAATACATAACAATATAACATAAAAATCCAAACCCTAAGTGAGAAATAGAGCACCTAGAATTACCTAAACAGCAAAGCATATGGTGCAGCACAGGAATTTACAAATACGAATATATAACAATATAACAGACAAATCCAAACCTGACATGCTACCCTTACATACTACAGCGCTAATGAGCAGATGATATAACAATATACTGTAGCATTAATGAGTAGGTGACATAACAATATTCAGGTCATTGGAGGTAGCATTAATGAGTAGGTGACATAACAATATTCAGGTCATTGGAGGCAGGACTGTGAGGAACTGGTTGATGAGAGACCCATCAACCAAAGAACAGCCCCGTACTATGAGACCACTGCATTTTATCTAGGACCCCAACTTCCGAGCACCCCGCAGAGAACCTGCGGGTATTTCGAAGTTAACAGAAAAACTTCCCCCAAGTGGTATGGGGCCCTTGAATGTGCATAATGATCAAACGCATAACAACCTGAGATTACAGCATCTCATTCCTTAGGAGTTATGAATTAAGCTATAATTGCTAGTCTATAGAATCCAGATACCATAGTGAGAAATAGAGCACCTAGAATTACCTAAACAGCAAAGCATATGGTGCAGCACAGCAATTTACAAATACGAATATATAACAATATAACAGACAAATCCAAACCTGACATGCTACCCTTACATACTACAGCGCTAATGAGCAGATGATATAACAATATACTGTAACACTAATGAGTAGGTGACATAACAATATTCAGGTCATTGGAGGCAGGACTGTGAGGAACTGGTTGATGAGAGACCCATCAACCAAAGAACAGCCCCGTACTATGAGACCACTGCATTTTATCTAGGACCCCAACTTCCGAGCACCCCGCAGAGAACCTGCGGGTATTTCGAAGCTAACAAAAGAACTTCCCCCAATTGGTATGGGGCCCTTGAATGTGCATAATGATCAAACGCATAACAACCTGAGATTACAGCATCTCATTCCTTAGGAGTTATGAATTAAGCTATAATTGCTAGTCTATAGAATCCAGATACCATAGTGAGAAATAGGGCACCTAGAATTACCTAAACAGCAAAGCATATGGTGCAGCACATCAATTTACAAATACGAATATATAACAATATAACAGACAAATCAAAACCTGACATGCTACCCTTACATACTACAGCGCTAATGAGCAGATGATATAACAATATACTGTAACACTAATGAGTAGGTGACATAACAATATTCAGGTGATTGGAGGCAGGACTGTGAGGAACTGGTTGATGAGAGACCCATCAACCAAAGAACAGCCCCGTACTATGAGACCACTGCATTTTATCTAGGACCCCAACTTCCGAGCACCCCGCAGAGAACCTGCGGGTATTTCGAAGCTAACAGAAGAACTTCCCCCAATTGGTATGGGGCCCTTGAATATGCATAATGATCAAACGCATAACAACCTGAGATTACAGCATCTCATTCCTTAGGAGTTATGAATTAAGCTATAATTGCTAGTCTATAGAATCCAGATACCATAGTGAGAAATAGAGCACCTAGAATTACCTAAACAGCAAAGCATATGGTGCAGCACAGCAATTTACAAATACGGATATATAACAATATACTCCCTCCAGTTTGATAATAGATGTCGTTTTGGACATCGACACGGTCTTCAAAACACAACTTTGACAGCTAATTTTTGTTATAATATATTTATAAAACCCAATAAAATTATAATATTATGAAAGTACTTCTCGAGACAAGTCTACATATATAATTTTCATATATCCAATTTAAATATTTAAAAATATATCGATAGTGAAAGTTTTAGAAGTTTGACCATCACTATGTCCAAAACGACATCTATTATCAAACTGGAGGGAGT
This sequence comes from Rhipidocladum racemiflorum, assembly GCA_036346355.1. Taxonomy (NCBI): domain Eukaryota; kingdom Viridiplantae; phylum Streptophyta; class Magnoliopsida; order Poales; family Poaceae; genus Rhipidocladum; species Rhipidocladum racemiflorum. The sequence goes on from CM070578.1 coordinate 2,925,253, forward strand.
AACAGACAAATCCAAACCTAACATGCTACCTTACATACTACAGCGCTAATGAGCAGATGATATAACAATATACTGTAACACTAATGAGTAGGTGACATAACAATATTCAGGTCATTGGAGGCAGGACTGTGAGGAACTGGTTGATGAGAGACCCATCAACCAAAGAACAGCCCTGTACTATGAGACCACTGCATTTTATCTAGGACCCCAACTTCCGAGCACCCCGCAGAGAACCTGCGGGTATTTCGAAGCTAACAGAAGAACTTCCCCCAATTGGTATGGGGCCCTTGAATGTGCATAGTGATCAAACGCATAACAACCTGAGATTACAGCATCTCATTCCTTAGGAGTTATGAATTAAGCTATAATTGCTAGTCTATAGAATCCAGATACCATTGCACCCAGACCTAATTCCTAAGCTCAACACGATTACTGGACAGTAAACACCAGCACCAACTGTAACAAGCAACACATCACACATTATACAAGCATGTATAACTGAAAATCGAGTGCAGCATTGTACCTTAGATGCTGCTGGGGTACATGAAAACGCGGACCTTCTTGCCCTGCACCGCCAACATCACCCAATAAAAACCATCAGAAATGAACAGACAAAACCAAGAAACAGAAGCGCAATGCGGCGCGCTGCGCAAGCGAGCGAGATTTACCATGGAGCTGGGAGGGAGGTTGGAGCGGAACTTGGCGCGGACGACGCCGGAGTTGCCGTGTGGGCACGTGACCTTGCCCCAGATACAGCGGATGGTGGTGCCGCTGCTCTTGGTCTTGGCCTTGTAGATGTAGGCGATGCGCTTGCCGCTGTACCACCCCACGTCCTCCTTGGTGTTCAACCCCTCGATCTGCAGCAGCGACGTGTGTTCGTACTGGTTCGACTTGGACCTGCGCAACGCAAACCAGCAAGAGAAAAAAACCTCACTACCACGGCACGAATCAAGAAAACCGGAGACCGCCATGGGGGAAGAAGCGATGATCACCTCTTGTAGCCCAGGATGGTCCCGCGCACGTACAGCCTGACGCGCTGGCCTTGGCGTCCCTTCACCATCGTCGCCGCCGGTCGCCGAGGAGGGTGGGAGAGGGAAGGAACGAAGGACGCGACGGCTCAGAGGAATGAACCCTAGGGCGTGGGGTTTTAAAAGTTACCGGTTGCTAGATTGGACGGCCGACTGCGTCGCGTGGGAGTGGGACGGATGACCTCTATCCAGATCCCCGTCCAAGAAGGGCCGAAGCAGCGAAAAGCCCATCTAATTAGTGGGCTTGTAGCTAATATGGGCCAGACCAAAATGGTAGGAGTGATGGACCAGCCTCACTTTACTCAAGGCTACAGGCCCGAAATGGTCCTGTATATACTCTGTTTTTTTTACAGTGTATATACTCTGTTTTCGTAAGGTTTCTGCAGAGTGTGTACACGTGAATATTGTTTTTCCACTGTACATCGTCAAAACCGACATAATCTTCGCCTATAACATACCTATATTTTTATCTTAAATATGATAATTGTTACAAGAAATCGCAAAATAGTTTTCACTTCAGACCCATACATAAGAATATTATATATCGGTTCCTGTAAGTTACAAAAATTACAAACAAGTTTAAAACATTTACGTAAAGACCCCTCTGCATGACATGGCCTGCTTGCAAGCCACCACCTACACGGCTACACCTTTCGTATACCCAAAATGATATAACCTCCCTATATAAACCATTCAAGCCTTTTTATATCCATGCCCTTTTTACCACGGTTGAAGTGTCAACCAATGGAAGAGGTTGAGGGGCAGCAGTGATTCCTGTCCTTTATTGCAGCCCTCTCTGCCATAATCCATTTTGCCTGCATTCAAAAGATGAAATTATAAATCTCCTAAGCATGTAATTAAGAATCAACATGTACTAAGACATCTAGTGATAGTATGTGTAATCATGTAGGCATGTCTTAGTTCATCACAAGAGAGTGCTTTAATGCTATTAGCTAAATAGATCATCTATTTTTTATTTATTTTTTTTGGCTAGTTCACCGAGAAGACAAATATTTTAGAGAAATACTAGGAAACGGTATACCGTTCCTAGCTTTTCAACGGAGCAGAGGAGGAAGACAACCGGGAGGACGGAGGAAGGAGGAAGAAGGAAGAGTACCCACGCGCCGATCTCGCCATCGCCGACTCACCGCCGACCTCGTCGTCGCCGTCTCCATCGCCGCCGAGTTAGGGTTTGTGAGGAGCCGCCCAGACTGTCCTCGGGATTATCGAATGTCCCGTCATCCACATCGGAATTGGAGGTTAGCAACGGATCGCCGGTGGCGCTCGCAGTGCTAACACCCAAGCCCAATAGAGACAACGCCAGCCCCATTCGATGAACTCGACAACCGTCCCGGTATTCCCCCGGTATGCGACCCGAGCTCGCCCAGGATCGCCCCGCATACCGGTTTCCAATGCGATATCAATTCAATTTGCATAAAGGGGGCAACGAACTCAAAACCAAGCAACCAAACACGCACGCGGAAACACCCGGCACAAAGACAAACCCGACAACCACCAAACCACACTTAGCAACAACTCCAAGACTCTAAACCACACCGTAACTAAGAATTTGACCAAGACTCCAAAATCGGGAAAATTTCGGCATGACCCTCCTAGAACCTATGGACATCCACTCGTGAGACAAGAAAACACAGTTCGCAGTATATATATATCCAAAAGTAATGCAACAACCACAACAAAGAAGATTTATCACAATTAGAAACCATCCACGAGACATCGACAGAGACTTAAACAACGACAAAACACAATTTAAAAGGCTATCTATACAACAAAAGTGAATCAAATCGCAACACATTAGCAAAATAAAACTTCTCCTAAGTGTTACGCCTGAACACTTCCGGGCGTGTGCGATGTCGCGCTAAGCCTCTACTCGGTGCCCCGCCCGGTCACCGAGAGGCAGTAAGGGCAGAACCTGATCCTCACCTGAAAACCACAAAGCAGAAGCATGAGTACAAAAGGTACTCGCAAGACTTACCCGGGGTCCATATATGACCGACTCCAAAGGAGATGCATTTGGCGGTAGCAAGGTAAACCGGCTTAGGTTAAAAGTGCGGAAATGCTTAACTTTGTTTCAATTTTTGTCATCTACTCCAGTTTTTCTCAATATAGCTAGCAGTTGTAATAGCACCTACTTCTAACAGGATATTGTAATTAACAGAATGTAAAGCAAGTCATCTATATCAAAATTTAGCTCAAGCCCAACGGCGAACCACAAGTTCAAGTTGTTTACTACGCAGAAGAAGGTCGGACCAAGCGTGCTCATATCCGAGAGCGCGGCAATTCGAATCGCTTAATTAACCCTGCAGGGAAGCATTGATCGCATGACACTTACCACAAGGGCCTAGTGTCAACCCCCTCCCAATCATACCCAATCGCTGAAGCGTCCTCCTGCAGTCCGAAAACCTAGCACCCCCTCGAGCCGCCCCAAGCCCGGCTTGGCGCTCGAGAGTCGGCCTAAGCCTCGCCCTCAACCACGTCCAACCACAGGAAGTTACGGTCCATCGATTCCATATGAGAGAAAGAGTGGCTTACCGTACCATAATCGGGCATGCGACCAACCGGGGTGTGCTCAATCTTATTCCACTTACGGATCGGTCCTTACTTGAAACCTGCACGGGCTACACATTTGAGTCTCCGTACCCAAATGAACCAACTCCCCGCCCGGTCCACAATTCATTTCTTTCCAAAACCTTTCCCAATTCCAAGTCCGACATAATGTAGTATGTGTGTAATAATAACAACCGCAAGTGACAGAACCCTCCGTCACTTGGCCCAACCCCGACATCTAAGCATTCTAAGCACGGACTCATTAATACCCATAGTCTAGCTCAAAAGGAGATATTCGACGAATACAAGGGGTGTACGTGCAGCAAATAGGATCTATTCCTATCCCACATGGCAACTCCTAATGCAATACTTAACATTTCAATTAATCACATTATTCTCAAAAATAACGATACATAAGGATAAACATGCTTAGGTGCTTGCCTGATGCTTCTGTGGGTTTTCAACCACAACTTGTCCCTCAAGTTCCCCCTCGTAGCGGTCACATCAATCTCCGCGGGTTCGTTCTCTACGATGACAATGCACGAAATGAGATGCATGCTATGCATATGAAATGAAATATTAAATGCATTCTCCATGGCAGTTATAAAAGTGCAACATTCATCTCAACTCAAGAATGGAACCATCATGCTAAACTCACTTCTATTCTATAGCCAAAATCTGAAAACATCACGCACTCTCCTCTAAACAAGCACAACTTTTGATTGGCAAACCCAAAACTTGATTTCTTGGACCCTAACGACCAAAGGAGGGTGATCTACCTTTATCACACATCCAAACATTCAGATTTTTGAGTCAAAACCCCCAAATCATACTCTGAACCTTCAACTCATACTCCTGAAATTTCAGCTCCACAATTCTGAATTTTCAGAAAAATTCAGATTTCGGTGTCATCTTCCAAGGAGCATAACTATTGATGCACAATTCCAAATCGAGCAAACGAATACATTTTATTAATCTACAGGAAATTTCCTATCTTTCCCTAGGCAAATGGAAACTTTGGTTCGGCCCAGAAATTGGTCTAATTCACAGTTGAACTTTCAGCCTCAAATTTCAGAGATTCTGGACAGATCTGAATACAAATCGACGTAACTTCCTAACCGCTTAACCAAATCGAGCGATCTCGGACTCTAAACGATCGCAGGACATAGCCCTACGACGTACATTTGGCCAATCATACAGAACCATCATCTACAACTCCCAGTTCTGCGACTAACAGAGCTCAGTTTCAGTTTTTGACAATTTCGAGTTTCAGAACAGCGAAATTCAGAATTGCATAACTTTGCGCTCGCTTCTCCAAATTGAGTGAGCCAAATTGCTACATGAACTTAAGAACATTATCTACACATCTCCAGGCAAACGCAAAGTCTAATTCGGCCTCTAGCTTAGTCCAACACTCGGCTAAATTCTCAGCTGTCATAGTTTCAGACTTTTGGACAGCGAGCACAAAAACGATCATATCTTTTGATTGGTTCAACGAAAATTCGCGTTCTTGTGCTCTGAACGATCTTGAGGAGTCCCTCTACAACTGCATTATACCCATTTCACTTGGAGAGGTCTCTAGCTTGCTCAAAATAGCTCAAAACAGCAGCTAGAAATTCTGCTCGAAAATTCAGAACTTGCTCCAAACCCTAGCTGCAGTTTTTCCCCAACTACCCAAACCCTAGGGCCCTAAATCAGCAAGATCTACTCCAAAACCTTAGAAACTACAAATCTAAACCATGGAGGGGCTTACCTTAGCCTCCCTCAAGGAGGAGCCATGGGGGAAGATGGTGAGGAGCTCGGCAAGGGGAGAAGGCTAGGCGCCAGGTTGGAGGAGGAGCTGCAGGCTTGGAGGAGCAAGGGAGGAGCTTGGAGGTGCTGCAATGGAGGAGGCTTCAAGTTGCAGCAATGGAGGAGAGCTTCCCCACAAGAGCTTGGCCAGGACCTTGGTTTGGGGCTGCACGGTTTGGAGGAAAGAAATGGTGGTCATGTGTGGAGTTGGGGAGGAAGGTTGGTGATTTGCTGCTTTGCCCCAACAGCCAACACACATTTGACACAAGGGCTAAATGCTAAATGCTATGGCTAAGTCCCCAAATAACTGCAGCACTGGATTCAGTTTTGAGGCTAAGGTTTAAATTGGCGTTGGATGTTGGATTAGCAAGAAAACTTAACCAAGTGGTAGAGGAAAGTTTCTAGTTCCCATTTTACTAACTTGCACATCCTAGATCATTATAGATCTCTAGTTACGAGGCTCTAAACTTTGATTAAAACCATATTCGCAGTCTAAAATTTTCTAGCTCCAACTTTTGTTTAAGTATGGGATACTTCTAAATGGCTGTTTAGGATAAGCTCGGGAGTTATTAATCGATCTCGAATGCGGCAAGGATTGGTTGTTTTAGTGCTAGCCGCATGAGTCGAACTCGAATTCGGGCCTTGACAAATCCTCCCCCCATAAAAGAATCTCGCCCCGAGATTCGAAATGAGTACATAGTTGGAATTGGAACTTATATAGACAAGGACTATAATTAGACAGGTTGAAGCACTTACATAGTTTGGAAGAATTCGGGATACTCGCTTTTCAAACGGTCTTCCCGCTCCCATGTAGCTTCCTCCTCGGTGTGGTTGCTCCACTGAACCTTGTAAAACCTGAGAGTCTTCCTACGAGTCTTGCGTTCGGCCTCCTCCAAAACTCGAATAGGATGCTCTCGGTAAGATAAATCATGTTCAGGCTGAACTTCGAGGTCCTCCACCTCCAGAGATTCAAACGGAGTACGGAGGCACTTCTTCAACTGTGATATATGGAAAACGTCGTGGACCATCTCTAGAGAGGGAGAAAGCTCCAACTGATATGCCACTTGACCACGTCTCCCAAGGATCCGGAACGGTCCTATGTAGCGAGGTGCCAATTTCCCTTTAATTCCAAAGCGACGGGTGCCACGGAGAGGAGAAACCTTCAGATAGACGAAGTCGCCAATGTCGGCTGAGAGGGGTCTCCTACGGCGATCGGCATAGCTCTTCTGTCACGTCTGCGCTATCCTCAGATTTTCCTGGATAGTCCTGACCTTTTCTTCCGCCTCCACAACTAACTCAGGCCCAATCAAGGAGCGTTCTCCACTTTCTGACCAGTTCAGCGGCGCTCGACAACTGCGACCATAAAGTTCCTCAAACGGGGACATCCGGATACTGGTTTGGTAGCTGTTGTTGTACGCGAACTCGGCGTACGGGAGACACTCTTCCCACTTCTTCCCGTAGGATAGGACGCATGCCCTCAACATATCCTCAAGGATCCGATTGACCCTTTCAGTTTGGCCGTCAGTCTGCGGGTGATATGCTGAGCTGTGGAGTAACTTTGTGCCCAAAGCTTCATGTAGGCTCCTCCAGAACCGAGAGACAAATTGAGAGCCCCGATCTGAGACTATCCGCCTGGGTACCCCATGGAGACAGACAATCCGGGATAGGTATAGCTCCGCATACTTCTTGGACGTATAAGTGGTGCCTACCGCCAAAGTCTTGAGACTTTGTCGGTAGGTCCACTATCGCCCATATCGAATCACGGCCTGAAGAAGCTGTTGGTAGGCCAGTAATAAAGTCCATACTGACGTCTTCCCATTTCCAACTAGGAATGGGCAACGGTTGAAGGGCGCCGGCTGGCTTGAGATGCCCGACCTTTACTCTCTGACAAACATCACACTCGGACACATAGCGAGCCACCTCACGCTTCATACGAGGCCACCAAAACTGTCGCTTCAGATCTTGGTACATTTTGTTGCTGCCCGGATGAATGGTGAGCAACGAGTTGTGGGCTTCATCAAGGATCACCCTTTTCAATTCTTGGTCCTCAGGGACAACTAGTCGCTTGCCGAACCAAAGTGTCCCATGACCGTCAAGTTGGAATTCAGCGGCTTGGCCCAAGTTCAACTTGTCACGAATCTGGGCCACACCCTCATCCTTCTGCTGCGCTTCTCGGATCTTGATCTGATGGTATCCGAGCCGTAGATCTATCTTAGAGAACACCCGTGCCCCGGCGAGTTGATCAAACAAGATGTCGATCCGAGGCAGCGGATACTTGTTCTTGATAGTAACCGCATTCAACGGGCGGTAATCGACGCACAGGCGAAGAGAACCATCCTTCTTTGTCACAAAGAGAGCTGAGCAACCCCATAGCGAGGAACTCGGACGAATGAAACCCTTGTCCATCAGCTCCTTCAACTGAGTCTTCAACTCGGCCAACTCATTGGGCGGCATTCTGACGGCCGCCGAGATCGAGCGATCCGGCTGGAGCTCGACTACGAACTCAATATCCCGATCGGGAGGCATCCCTGGCAATTCCATTGGGAACACATCTGGGTATTCAGAAACCACGGGAATGGACTGGTTCTTAGACTTGGCTAAAATTTTGAATCAAAACATGATCTAGACAACAGCACAAGACAAAGGAACTTTACAAATCCAACATACATAAAAGCATAGATCAAGATGCAAATTAACATGGCAAAACATATGCGTGCATGGTATGACATGGATCTTACATGTATGGCATGAAATGCACGATTCCAACGTGATCGTTTCTCCCACACTCACCATTCAACCTATACAACCCTAATTATAGACATAGGGCGGGTAATATAGCGTTAATTGCTACTAAGAGGTTAAGTAAACCACAATCAATCACCTAAATGGTTGTCAAGTTTACGGTTCGTCTTTATGCACCTTGCTCTGATACCAACTTGTGAGGAGCCGCCCAGACTGTCCTCGGGATTATCGAATGTCCCGTCATCCACATCGGAATTGGAGGTTAGCAACGGATCGCCGGTGGCGCTCGCAGTGCTAACACCCAAGCCCAATAGAGACAACGCCAGCCCCATTCGATGAACTCGACAACCGTCCCGGTATTCCCCCGGTATGCGACCCGAACTCGCCCAGGATCGCCCCGCATACCGGTTTCCAATGCGATATCAATTCAATTTGCATAAAGGGGGCAACGAACTCAAAACCAAGCAACCAAACACGCACGCGGAAACACCCGGCACAAAGACAAACCCGACAACCACCAAACCACACTTAGCAACAACTCCAAGACTCTAAACCACACCAGAACTAAGAATTTGACCAAGACTCCAAAATCTGGAAAATCTCGGCATGACCCTCCTAGAACCTATGGACATCCACTCGTGAGACAAGAAAACACAGTTGCAGTATATATATATATCCAAAAGTAATGCAACAACCACAACAAAGAAGATTTATCACAATTAGAAACCATCCACGAGACATCGACAGAGACTTAAACAACGACGAAACACAATTTAAAAGGCTATCTATACAACAAAAGTGAATCAAATCGCAACACATTAGCAAAATAAAACTTCTCCGGAAGTGTTCTGCCTCGAACACTTCCAAGCGTGTGCGATGTCGCGCTAAGCCTCTACTCGGTGCCCCGCCTTGGCCACCGAGGCAAGCGATGAGGCAGAACTTCGCATCCGCCCACCTCGATCCTCACCGAAAACCACAAAGCAGAAGCATGAGTACAAAAGGTACTCGCAAGACTTACCCGGGGTCCATATATGACCGACTCCAAAGGAGATGCATTTGGCGGTAGCAAGGTAAACAGGCTTAGGTTAAAAGTGCGGAAATGCTTAAGTTTGTTTCAATTTTTGTCATCTACTCAAGTTTTTCTCAATATAGCTAGCAGTTGTAACAGCACCTACTTCTAACAGGATATTGTAATTAACAGAATGTAAAGCAAGTCATCTCATATCAAAATTTAGCTCAAGCCCAACGGCGAACCACAAGTTCAAGTTGTTTACTACGCAGAAGAAGTTCGGACCAAGCGTGCTCATATCCGAGAGCGCGGCAATTCGAATCGCTTAATTAACCCTGCAGGGAAGCATTGATCGCACAACACTTACCACAAGGGCCTAGTGTCAACCCCCTCCCAATCATACCCAATCGCTGAAGCGTCCTCCTGCAGTCCGAAAACCTAGCACCCCCTCGAGCCGCCCCAAGCCCGGCTTGGCGCTCGAGAGTCGGCCTAAGCCTCGCCCTCAACCACGTCCAACCACAGGAAGTTACGGTCCATCGATTCCATATGAGAGAAAGAGTGGCTTACCGTACCATAATCGGGCATGCGACCAACCGGGGTGTGCTCAATCTTATTCCACTTACGGATCGGTCCTTAACTGACACAGACGGGGCTACACATTTGAGTCTCCGTACCCAAATGAACCAACTCCCCGCCCGGTCCACAATTCATTTCTTTCCAAAACCTTTCCCAATTCCAAGTCCGACATAATGTAGTATGTGTGTAATAATAACAACCGCAAGTGACAACCCTCCGTCACTTGGCCCAACTCTTGACATCTAAGCATTCTAAGCACGGACTCATTAATACCCATAGTCTAGCTCAAAAGGAGATATTCGACTTAATACAAGGGGTGTACGTGCAGCAAATAGGGATCTATTCCTATCCCACATGGCAACTCCTAATGCAATACTTAACATTTCAATTAATCACATTATTCTCAAAAATAACGATACATAAGGATAAACATGCTTAGGTGCTTGCCTGATGCTTCTGCTGGGTTTTCAACCACAACTTGTCCCTCAAGTTCCCCCTCGGCCGCGGTCACATCAATCTCCGCGGGTTCGTTCTCTACACGATGACAATGCACGAAATGAGATGCATGCTATGCATATGAAATGAAATATTAAATGCATTCTCCATGGCAGTTATAAAAGTGCAACATTCATCTCAACTCAAGAATGGAACCATCATGCTAAACTCACTTCTATTCTATAGCCAAAATCTGAAAACATCACGCACTCTCCTCTAAAGAAGCACAACTTTTGATTGGCAAACCCAAAACTTGATTTCTTGGACCCTAACGACCAAAGGAGGGTGATCTACCTTTATCACACATCCAAACATTCAGATTTTTGAGTCAAAACCCCCAAATCATACTCTGAACCTTCAACTCATACTCCTGAAATTTCAGCTCCACAATTCTGAATTTTCAGAAAAATTCAGATTTCGGTGTCATCTTCCAAGGAGCATAACTATTGATGCACAATTCCAAATCGAGCAAACGAATACATTTTATTAATCTACAGGAAATTTCCTATCTTTCCCTAGGCAAATGGAAACTTTGGTTCGGCCCAGAAATTGGTCTAATTCACAGTTGAACTTTCAGCCTCAAATTTCAGAGATTCTGGACAGATCTGAATACAAATCGACGTAACTTCCTAACCGCTTAACCAAATCGAGCGATCTCGGACTCTAAACGATCGCAGGACATAGCCCTACGACGTACATTTGGCCAATCATACAGAACCATCATCTACAACTCCCAGTTCTGCGACGAACAGAGCTCAGTTTCAGTTTTTGACAATTTCGGAGTTTCAGAACAGCGCGAAATTCAGAATTGCATAACTTTGCGCTCGCTTCTCCAAATTGAGTGAGCCAAATTGCTACATGAACTTAAGAACATTATCTACACATCTCCAGGCAAACGCAAAGTCTAATTCGGCCTCTAGCTTAGTCCAACACTCGGCTAAATTCTCAGCTGTCATAGTTTCAGACTTTTGGACAGCGAGCACAAAAACGATCATATCTTTTGATTGGTTCAACGAAAATTCGCGTTCTTGTGCTCTAAACGATCTTGAGGAGTCCCTCTACAACTGCATTATACCCATTTCACTTGGAGAGGTCTCTAGCTTGCTCAAAATAGCTCAAAACAGCAGCTAGAAATTCTGCTCGAAAATTCAGAACTTGCTCCAAACCCTAGCTGCAGTTTTTCCCCAACTACCCAAACCCTAGGGCCCTAAATCAGCAAGATCTACTCCAAAACCTTAGAAACTACAAATCTAAACCATGGAGGGGCTTACCTTAGCCTCCCTCAAGGAGGAGCCATGGGGGAAGATGGTGAGGGAGCTCGGCAAGGGGAGAAGGCTAGGCGCCGGTTGGAGGAGGAGCTGCAGGCTTGGAGGAGCAAGGGAGGAGCTTGGAGGTGCTGCAATGGAGGAGGCTTCAAGTTGCAGCAATGGAGGAGAGCTTCCCCCACAAGAGCTTGGCCAGGACCTTGGTTTGGGGCTGCACGGTTTGGAGGAAAGAAATGGTGGCTGTTGTGTGGAGTTGGGGGAGGAAGGTTGGTGATTTGCTGCTTTGCCCCCAACAGCCAACACACATTTGACACAAGGGCTAAATGCTAAATGCTATGGCTAAGTCCCCAAATAACTGCAGCACTGGATTCAGTTTTGAGGCTAAGGTTTAAATTGGCGTTGGATGTTGGATTAGCAAGAAAACTCAACCAAGTGGTAGAGGAAAGTTTCTAGTTCCCATTTTACTAACTTGCACATCCTAGATCATTATAGATCTCTAGTTACGAGGCTCTAAACTTTGATTAAAACCATATTCGCAGTCTAAAATTTTCTAGCTCCAACTTTTGTTTAAGTATGGGATACTTCTAAATGGCTGTTTAGGATAAGCTCGGGAGTTATTAATCGATCTCGAATGCGGCAAGGATTGGTTGTTTTAGTGCTAGCCGCATGAGTCGAACTCGAATTCGGGCCTTGACAGGGTTAGGGTTCGGCCTTGGGGGTTCGGGCTCGAGGTGTCCCCGGGGCTTAGAGGGATGCCGGGGGAGGCGGCGGCCCGGCGGTGGGGACGAGTTGGGTGAGGGACGGCGGAGGTGGCGGCGCCCGCGAGCGAGGAAGAAGCGGCGGCCGGGCCGGTGGCGGCGGGAGGACCACACCTTGCCCCTCGAGTTAGGGTGGGCGGGGCGGAATGGCGGTGGGAGGGAGAGGGGCGGAGCGGCTAGCAGCGAGGGCGCCGCCAGCCAGGGCGGGTGTCGGAGGCGGCGGGGGAGGAGGTGGAGGTGGAGGCGAGCGAGTGAGCGAGGGAGTGAGAGGAAGGAGTGGGCGATGCGGGGTGGGCTGGGGAGGTGCTCCGTTGGGAACGTTTCCAACGGTATAGCGTTAAGTAGTTGCTCTCAATATTTTAACATGGTGTGTGATCATTTGGTTCCTCTAGAATAGCAATCACAACTCACAAGTAACATCTATGCATATTCTTTTATGGAAAACAGTAGTTAAAAGGAGCTAACCCGCTAGATCAAATCTTGAATTAATTTAAGGAATGCCTAAACTAGAATAATGGTAGCATGTAGACATACTATAATAATGGCAGCACATCATGCTTGAGTGGCAATTGACTCATGGGTTTACATACATTTTGATCTAAACATTATGATGAATCAAACTAGCACTAAACTATGCTTAGCAGTGGCTGTTATAGCTCTAAATATTCTGTGGACAATTAATTGGATTGGTCCTATAGTAGGTTAGGCATAAGGCACATAGAGATCTGAACACTGCATACGAGATACTTTGAAATTAGATATATAATGCTTTCCCCTAGATCACATGCACTATACATATTGCAACCTTTTAAAAGAATAGGATTTACAGCACACACTTACATTTTGGACTACTTGCTTAGATGGATATATTTTAACCTGTTCAAAGGAATGTCACGATACACGATCTGGCAATAAATCACAGAAGTATGAATAGATAGTGGCAAAATACTAAAAATTAGACAGAGGGTTAGATACATGTGTTCTCAACAAATATCACTACCATGACTTCCCAAGAATAAAAAAAAGTTATGGGCTACACCACTAAATTAGTATGCTGATAAGGTAGCTTGACTATGACCACAATAATATCCAGAATATACTTCTTGATCAAGACAAAAGCACACCTCGACTATTAATGGTACACTCATTAATATCAGAACATGAATACTCTCTCCATCCTAAAATACTTGTCGTTTTAGAGTTGTCCTAAGTCAAAGTTTTAGAACCTTACCTATAAATAACTTTTAAACCATTTGGATTGAACACATAAAAGTTACATAAATAGATTTGTCATGAAAAGAGCTTTCAAGTATTATAATTTCAATGCATTTTATAAATAAAATGCAATAATTTTTAATGGTCAAAGTTGTATTTTGGAGACCGTGTCGATGTCCAAAACGACAAGTATTTCAGGATGAAGGGAGTACCATCTACTATTAAAAAGAACACGTAACATGAAGGGTGTGAGTACAAGTAATGGACTACTTAATTTTGCTAATCTCTACTGTTTTAGATTTCTAACAGGAACAGGAAATAGTATATATGTGAATGACTTTGATTATTGTATACGTCCTCCAGACAAGCATGCATATTGGTTAACACAGAGAAGACTATACCAATGCAATAAGGCTGCATCATGCTGGTTATTGATTAGTATAAAATAAATAATCTAGAGTTCACACGTACAACTCGCTGGTAATCACAATGACCGCTAGTATGCATTTTTAGAACAGCACCGCAACTCAATACGAGTATTCAGTTTAACAACCACAGATTTCAAAACATGCATATCAACTACTCAGACCAATATACGACCCCCTACTAATCACAACCTATCACATTAACAAGAATTAATCCATGCCGAGGCATACACATGATGATTAATTCAACAGCAGTACATAATCCATACACCTACACATATGTTGTTACTCTAATTCCACAACCGTTGGGCATGCATCGCACCATGAAATTGATAGCTTGACTGGACATTTGGGGGTTTAATCTAGTAGAAAGAGGGTAAGAGAGTAGAATAGAATAGCACTTATCCTGCGGATCAAGGTAGAAAGATGATTGCGTTGGTTTGGTTTTCTTGTTGCCGATCGAAGTTGTTAGAGGAGCAAGCCCAGAGGCGGATTCAGGCCCCGGGCAGAGTAGGCTGTAGCCCGGGGTCTGGTACCGAAAGCCTACTAAAATTCTACGAAAAATTATTGAAAACAGATATTTAATCTAAAATCAGCTGGTCCAGTCCGGAGCTTGAGCCTGGACCCCGGGCAGAGTAGGCTGTAGCCCGGGGTTTGGTACCGAAAGCCTACTAAAATTCTACGAAAAATTATTGAAAACAGATATTTAATCTAAAATCAGCTGGTCCAGTCCGGAGCTTGAGCCTGGACTAGCTCCGCCCTTGAGCAAGCCCATATATATGGGTGATATATAGGATGAGGTAGAGGGAGGACAGCGAAACCCGAGGAAGTGGCCGATATATAGTGATGGAGGCCGTTGGATATTGGTAGATCGATAGGACTGATCAGTTTTGAGACATTTCATGCGGTGCCGGTTTGATTGAAGGGAGAGAGAGGGAGGTTGAGCAATGAGAAAGGATATGGGGCAAGGCCACTGACAGTGGCGGAGCTGGCGTAGGTAGCAGCTGTGTTGGGTGGTGAGAGCAAGAGAGATGCGTGAGAGAGGGAGTGAGGAAAGTGAAAGGAGAGTGATGAAGTGGGCAAGATTAGGGTTAGGGTTAAGAGGGGAGGTGGCTGTGTGGTCTCGGGTTGGGCCTAGCCGGCCAGATCGATGGCTAGGCCGAGCGCGCTCGACTGTGTCAAAATTGAGAGAAAGGTTGGGCCGAGAGTGCTGGGTTGTAGCCCATTTGAAATAGTGCGTTTTGTGAATTGTTTCCTTTTTATTTTCCTGTTGCATTTACACATACACCCCTGAATTAGATTATAAATACTAACAACAATAGGAATTGTTCACATGTAAAACCTTGCCAACTGGGAAAATTACACAGGATCCATGAATATGGTTTTGCGCCATACTTAATATATAGTATGCATGACTAAGGTTTCGCACCATGCTTAGAAGGTAACTAGGGAATGATTTAGAACTTAAATTCTAATTATTGGACTACAATAAAAACATCACGTGGAGGTACTTTCCTATAGATATTTTTTTATGTGTCTTTACAAATTTCCATAACATATTATGAAAACACTTTTTATGACATTTAAGAAAGTGCATTAAATGTAGAGACATTATTTTGAGATATTTGAGACAGTGAACATGGAATATGGACAATGGTGGCATTTTTTAGACATTTTTAAATTGTCAAACAAAATTTGTATAGATATATTTTTTGACGCACTTCTTAAATTGATCTTATATTGTACATATGTTATTTGAGACATTTTTTATTCTCTAGAGGCATTCTTTTAAATGTTTAAAATATGTTGTGTACTACTCATAAAAATTATATATAGTTTGAATATAAGTAAGTTGTGATGTGAGGTTGGTTGGGCTATTTGTTTATCTACAAGGTCTTGAGTTTGAGGATTGGCTTCAACATATTTTTAGAATATATTTTTCATTGTATAGAGGGTGCTAGAGAGTATAGAGACACAATATAGTACCTTTGCAAAATGTCTTCTATAAAATGTATTATCCTGTAGTGTTGTAAGCAGTCAATCTAGAGAGCTGCCTAGGACACATAGAAACGTTCTTAGTGCTGGCAAGCTAGATAGAGATTACTCTGGCAAGTCACCATTTGATCGTGTCTTCTAAATTGATTTTGTGGGTTGAAGTTTGTTTTAGAATTATTGCATGTTAACAAAAAAAAAATTCTAAAAGTAATTAAAACATGTCAAGTGGATCAAATGGATCTGTTGCGTCATATTAATGAGGCTGGACTGAGGAGGTTCAATAGTAATGCTATAAATCGGGTAGGGTTATGTGACTATTTGGTGGGTAGATGAGCTAAGAGCAGTCCCAACCCATGGTTTCCATGACAGTGTCTAGAGGAGAGAGAAAGCAATAAATGTCTCTTAAGACCTAATCTCTCCAATGCATAGTTTCCATGAGTAGTTTCTATATAGAGTAAAATTTAATGACTTCATGCATGCACCACAAACACAGCTTGATAAGCTGTGGCAAGCAGGATTTGAGAAACTATGCATTCATGAACCAGGATTCATATTTGAAGCGTACACCCAACACATATTTAGGTAACCATATTGAAGCGTACATGGAAATATCTATGTAATATTTAGGTAATCATGCTGATAACAAAACAATTCAAATCATGAGCCATTCATCATGCTTCCCATCAACTCTAGGTTCACAACTACATAACATCTTGCTCCACGTCATCTCCAGGTGCACAAATCCATTCATCATGCTTCTGCATTGTCACAAATCCAAAATAAATCATACCACTTTGTTTATATATAGAAGGTAAAATTCAAATCATGTAGTGACAACTCAACGTAATGAGATTTGGAAGAAAATAACGGCCACTCAGGTCCTTGAGGAAAAAAAACCCCCCACATATTGGTTAAAATGTAATGAGATTTGTAGACTTGTAAAGCAATCTGACTGAAACTAAAAGAAAGGGCTAAAATGCTTCATACTGGAGAACAATACTTGACCCTGTCTGAATGAAACCAATTTCCTGAGCCAAGTTAGTTGCATGAAACTAATGTATATCTCTACGGTAAGGAAAAAGAGATAAAGAAATTAGAAATAGGCCATGGCCAATGCATACTTTTGCTTTACAATTTTCTGGTTGGGTGGTGCTTTACAACGTAACAGATATTGAAATTCATGTGTGACAACAGATATTGAGAAAATACTAGCCTTCTTCCACCTTAGTTATAGTTATGACACAGAAGCAAGTTGCTAGGAAGTAAAGAAAAAAGATATTTACTTGAACTGCAAACACAGAAGCAAAGATGTCCATAAATTAACCATAAATCATTTCGCAATGCACCTGCAAATTTAACCCCAAAACAGAGCTACAACTTCTAGTATCCAAATCACCTTAACATAAAAGACCATCAGAATAACTTCAGCTCCAAATAAAAGGAGATGGGCTGCCCAGCCATGTAGCTTGATTTATCACTAGGAAATGGCTGTCAGCATTCACAAAAGTGCACATACAAAATGCTTCCATCCCAACACAAATAGACAATCTCTAAACAAAACTGAACTTGTAGCATCCATAAACTGACAATCTCTATAGTTAGTTATGGCACAAAACATAGCCAAGTAATGGCTCAATAAGACAAGGAAATCTGTTAAAAAAACATACCTCAGCTATCTTTAGCAAACAAAGCCAACCTCATACACTTGTGGGAGCACATAGTACTTCTGTTACCCTATCAAATAGAAACATAAATCGTCAGCTAAAATAAAAATGTAATTCACAAAAGTTATTTTAACATTTGTATGGCTGAACATCTAACTTCATAGGTACTCTTAATGGAACATTAGCCAAACGTCAACCTCACAGATACTCATAGATAGATAGATAGATAGATAGATAGATAGACAGATATATGTGTACCTAATTAATTTGAGTTCCCAAATTTCTGCCAGATATGATCAACCAAGTCTGATTGAAGTTGTTTATGAATACTACGATCACGAATAATGGTATTTCTTTCTATCACTTGTTCCATCAGTGGGTTTGGTCATTGAGAGATTGTAGCTTCTTGTACAGTTGATGTGCTTGCTGTCTCATTCAAATCAATAGGAATCTCATCCATATCTTTCTCATCTTCGATCACCATGTTGTGAAGGATGATACAAGCTAGCATGATATGCTCAAGAACCCCTTGATCAAATAGACGTGCAGGTCGTTTCAAAATACTAAAGCGCATTTGCAGAATTCCAAAAGCACATTCAACATCCTTCCTTGCCCCTTCTTGATGTTCTGCAAATAATTTGTGCTTTTCAGATTGTGGTTGACGTATTGACTTAACAAAAACAGCCCATTCTGGATATATGCCATCTGCAAGGTAGTAACCATTGTTGTATTGCCTTCCATTGATATGGTACTGCACCTGAGGACCTTCCCCTCTTAGCTGCTGGACGAACAAAGGTGATTGATTAAGCACGTTGATATCATTGTTGGATCCAGCAACACCAAAGAAGGCATGCCATATCCAACGATCATGCGAAGCTACTGCTTCTAGAATGACAGTAGGAACACCTTGATCACCACGGGTATACATTCCCTTCCATGCAACAGGGCATTTTTCCCAATGCCAATGCATGCAGTCAATACTTCCTAACATGCCAGGGAACCCACGACGCTCACCAATCTGCACTAAGCGCTCAACAACTTTTCACCAAATACCTCAATCACACCCTTCACAAACATCTTCAAGCACTCCACTGAAGTACTTTCTCCAATTTTTAGATACTCATCAAGTTGGTCAGCAGGGCTACCATTTCCCAATTGGCGAATAGCCGCTGTGCACTTTTTAAGTGGAGATAACCCTGGGCGGTTAAGAGCATCAAATCTCAAAGTGAAATATTTGTTCCACTGGCCTAGGGCTTCAACAATGCTCAAGAACAGGGGCCTTCTCATCCTAAATCTTCTACGAAAGATTGTTTCATTGTAGACTGGATCCTCTACAAAATAATCATTCAATAGCCCCTGTTCAGATTCTTCGTAAGGCCTGAGAACATACCTCCTTGGACCACTCTGCCTGGTAGGTCTCATATCTTCTACAGCTTCAACTTCGGACTTCAATTCAGCAACCATATGATCAGCAAGATCACCCAATATGCTGCTCACCTCATCCATTGGGTACAGATCCATTGGATCTATGCTGCTCACCTCATCAAGAGAACCATCATGCGTAGGAGAGTCACTAGTCAAATGATTTTCAGATTCGTGAGACATGATGGTAAGGATGAGTAAAGAGGGAAGAAAGAATGTGCTGTATAAAATGGGTTCACACAAGTATTAGGTTCACACAAGTATAAAGGAAATGGGTTCATAGTGGCAGTATAAAATGTTGTTGCCTCAACTAGTGGATAATACAAGTATACAACTAATTATACAAATATAAAATGCTGTTTGCCAGGCATTTGTCCCTTGTGAATTGTAAATTTGAAAGGTGAAAGGATAATACAAGTATACAACTAATTATATTCGCACAATAATAGTGAAACTTTCACATTAGTATATCTCTCCACAACTTCTTGTTTCAAAAAAAATATCTCTCCACAACTTCACCGGAATGCTGATCATAATTAAAAAGGAATCATTTTCATTAAAATAGCCTACTGGTGCCATCAAGTTTATACTGCAAGTGTTGCAAATATTCCAAAGATTGTTGTAAATATTCTCTACCTCATCCTCACTAAATCTCCCCGCATTGCAAATCCTTTCAAATAGCTCCCATTTAAATTTTTAAATGTGTGGGAGTTAGCACAACCTGAAAAACTAAGTAATATTTTAATTTTTAAGCCCAGATACAGTTTTGAATATTAAACTTGACAATCAGACAAACATAGATGATGTTTCTAAACTCCCTGCTCAACAGGCCATTTCAAACAGTTTTGGAAAATCAAATTCTTCCAACCAAGAGGAAATGCTCACACCAAAGATTATCCAAAAGCAAATGACCAACCTCACTAGTATTTAAGTACCCTCAATAGCCTAGTTCAATAAGAATATTTAAAGTAGTAAATCAGGTATGTAGAACCACAGTGGAAAGTATGGGGTGCGGACGAAAAAATTTAACAGAACACCCAACAAGCTGCAGCAGAGGAATCACCTCGATCAACAACTTGCAACCATAAGAGCAACAATAGCTCTGTAACTTCTGTGCAAAAAATGCACATATATTTTTGAACCAATAAACAATAAGTAGACTATGCGATCAGTTACTCTAGTTAAATTTCAACAAAGGGTGATCTTAAGTGGTAAAGAACTAAAACACAGCACTGGTAACTACAAGTGTAACTCTTCGAATCAAGGGGGGATCCTGTAACTCTTTGAATGCTTGCAGTATAAAAAAGAAGCCAGGGTTGCATTCAAAGAAATTATAGGATCCAAACTGGGCATAATTTTTACATGACTGGCACATAAGCTCCATTACAATTGAATACTGCTGTAAGTTAAAAACATTTTCATGTATGAAAAACTAATGATCCCTGTAATTTTCATGACTGGCACATAAGCTCCATTACACTACAAGTCTTCAGTTGATCCAAGACATCGAATATTTACCTACCGGTACGTTCTTTCTCGATTACTTTTTACAATGCTAAATTGTCTGCTCAATTTGCCTAAATTTGTTCCATCAGCTCAAGGTTTAAGAAGCACGGAAGATTAGAAACAACAACTGAGAACATTGGGCATGTACTGAGAACAACTGAAGATTAGAAACAACAACAGCTGCAGGAGTTTGAGGTTGACTATGTCCAAAAGGAAAATGGTACATTTATCATTTTAACATATCAAACAAACATTGAGATGGAAACACATCCATGGATTTGGAGAAGGCACTGTACCCGTCTGAGCTGCCAGGAGATGCCGTTGGCCACCATGCACCTGCGGCATGAGCATGCTCGGCTGGACGACCCCCGGCTCCTACAGCACGACTGGCGTCTGGAGCAAGGGTGGCTCCTGTAGCGGTGGCGGCAACTGCCCTAATGGCTGGCGCACGGGGGTCTGGAGCACCGCCGATGACTGCAGCAAGCCCAGACGAATCACCGGCGGATCGATTGGATCTTGCGCGTCGTTTCCTCGATTCTGTCGGATTCATTCTTGCGCTCGCTTTGGGACGATTTCTTCCTCGGGGATGAGCGAGTTTGGTCAATTGTAGATGACTACCATAGGGATCACACGGGTGCTTGGGAAAAAATGGATGACTATCAGAGAAGAGATGAGAGGAGGACCAAGTCCTCCCCTGATCCCGTTCAGTTGGGGCAGCTGAGCCGAAAGGCTCGTGCCTTGCGCGATGGCCGGGGTGGCTGTTGCGGCGTGGGGGCGAAATTGGCGGCTGGGAGCTCCTCTTCTTCACGTATTTCTAGTTTCCTTTAGCTCCTCACCAAGGTGCAGACTTGGGGAAAAATGGATGGCGGCTCGTTTGGCGCCGAGAGGATTCGGGAGCGCGCCAAAAATTGGAGGAATACGCACGGGAGAAGGTTGCGTGCGGGAGAAGCTCACGCGCGGCATGGGCATGGCGGCGGAACGGAGGCATGCGCAGCGGATCGGGATGGCGAGGAAAACGCGGGGGGGGGGAGAGAAACGCCGAGTCTGCTCGTTTCCTGGGTCTTGATGCCCACGCCGACCCAGTTTCCTGCATGCGACCTGGTTTCTTTGTTTTCCCTTCTCTCCCTTCCTTAATTCCTATGCCACATCAGATTTTTGCTTAGTTGGCAACATGATTAATTATATGGACACCAGCTGAGGTGGAGGGTTGGGACTGCCCTAAGGGTTGGAACAACCCAAGTAGGGTTGTGTTGTGAAAGTTAGGGCTATTTGGTGGGTAGATGTGACTATTTGTGAAAGTTAGTAGCCATGCTCACGGTCAAGGGTGGGCAAGGTGTACTTTTACATTGTAGATCTTCTAGTTTTGTTTTAAAGAAAAAATGATGGTTTTGGAATCCGTGAGTAGCTGGAACTCTTATGTTATTAGTTTGGCAGTTGAAGCCAGTTAAATAGTTGGAACTCTCAGGATACTGGTTGGCAGTTGGAGCCAGTCAGGTGGATGGAACTTTCGTTAGTTGTCTCATTAATTTTAATTATTGCAACTACATTTGGTCAAATGGTGCTTTATGAAATTACTACTTGTAATTAAAGTTAAAATATTGCTTTACACAAAATAGCCATACCAGCCATTCTTTTGGAATAAACCTTGCATGTGGTTATAATAGACTTGCATTCTGTGCGCAACTTGCTGAGTGCTTTATGTACTCACCCTTGCAATATCTATTGTTTTTAAAGAAGAAACACATCATCACCAGTGAGGATCTGGAATATTAGGATGTGCACCCAGTCCATTACTTGTGCAAATTTATTGGGTTATACTACGATTTTAATTTGCTTTCACTGCATTAATTTATGTTGGCCTATACGCCATTCATGCTGTAAACTATGATAATTAATTGAATAAAATCTCGTTTGATATGTTGTGGTATCAACTTTGTTTACTGTGTGCACTAGCGTGATCCTGGACTAGTGAAGTATACACAAAGGGTTCGGATTTGAAAATTCGGTCCCGACAGTTATTGTGTAGGGTTACAACTACGGGAAGCTAGCGACCATGACCTCGAGGAATATAACACCATTGGGAGGGATGGCTTTAGAAGAGTTTAAAATAAATAAGCGGGCGGTGGAGTGTCATCTTAGCCGAACCTAAGGAAACACTATATGTAGTTATGTACCATATGGCTAAGGTAACGTGCACTAAACGGTGAAAGATTTTATTTGTGTATACTACTATTTTCTTAGCTAATCCTGATAACTCGATCTGTTAGCTAACGGTCTCCATTATGTTTGACTTAGTCAAGTATAATAGAGGCGTTATATACGTGGACGTCCCATTCACTATTATCGCCATCAAATCAAATATGCTCGATATTGATACAAATTTTCAACACTCAAACCATAGTATATCTATATATACGTACGTGGAGTTGCTTTCCTACTGTAGGTGTTGATGTTTTTGTTCCTTTCGCTTGTGTACATTTTCGTTCATGTCGAGATCTGCCAAGTGTCGACTAGACTTGCAAGTGGTACATTGAGATTACAGCTTGCGATGTGAGTAATCTGACTCTGGGTGTAAATTCACGTACTCCCTCCGGTCTGGTAATATCTGTCGTTTTGGACATCGACACGGTCTTTAAAACACAACTTTGACCGCTAATTTTTATTATAATATATTTATAAAACCCAATAAAATTATAATATTATGAAAGTACTTCTCGAGACAAGTCTACACATATAATTTTTATGTATCAAATTTAAATATTTAAAAATATATTGTTAGTCAAAGTTTCGGAAGTTTGACCATCACTTTGTCCAAAACGACTGGTATTACCAAACCGGAGGGAGTAAAAATAATTGGTGTGGACTTGTGCACTTAAAGATGACCTAGACAGAGATTAACTTAATTTGCAGGCAAATCATTGGCTCGAGACTTCTCTACTTCTGAACTCTGATGTTAGTACTGTCTAAACAGAAATGTTGAAACATTGGGATACGAGTTGGAATAAATTTAACAGCTGGATCGAGAGATCGACAAATGGATTAATTATTCTATGTTATTTTATAATCATATTTTCACCCTTCACATCTCACTATCCAAACGGCCTATAAATGTACGTGCAGAGAGAAATGGTTGGTGTGAATGGAATATACTTGTAAATTACACTCGGCGCAAATAGACGCTAGTTGTTACTTAGTCGTTACAGTGTCGGCGCTGTGATCTAACTAGTGAATACCTGTATATTTTGTATCAAATCAAATACTACTTCCCCCGGTTTTATATTTTCTATCGTTTGAGACATAATCTCATATACCAAGGAGTGATTAATAGAGTGATAATTTCCTAATGTGGCCATATTAAATAGTTTGAAAATGGTGTGATCTCAATTCTCAAAACAAGGATACCCAATCGTTATGTGTGCATGCAGAGCTTAAGCGTCAGCAATCAATATGCATGCTTTGAAAATCTGGTGTCATTAAATGTAGAATGATCAAACGACAAAAATTTTCAACCAAACTACCGAACGCTCTAGCTACAGGAAATATGAAACCGGAGGAAGTAGTACTTACATACGTGAAGATAGAGCAGTGCTTCCATGCTTTCCCTCCTAATACAAGTTGCACAAATTTTGAAGCAAACGAAGGGGTAAGTAATCACCTTCTACTCTTCATTCATGCTTTAATATTTGTGCAATTTTGAAAATCAGCCTTCTAATTAGTCGTGGAGCGTCCAAAAAAGCTGATTTTCAAAAACACAAAACAAATACTAAAAAAATTCAAAAAAATACGAAATTTGGTCACTAGATTGATTTTGATGAGACGAACAAGATGAACGGTTTGGATCGATCTAAAAATTGCTAGATTTCATAAACCCGTCGAGTTCACAGGAGTGATCCGTGTATCGAGTTCACGCTAGCCATTCTCTCTCTCTCATATATATTTGGCTTGAACGGGTTATTCGATCGATTTGCAGTTGTTTTCTTTGAACAGCACCTCTGAACCTGTCATGGATGGAGAGCATTTTGCCTAGCTTGCCCATGATAGCTAGCATGCTTTGAACTGGTCAGTGACGGCGATTGGTTTGATTGTTGCGTTGGAATAAAAAGACGACGACCAAGAATTTAAGATGTATGCCTACTGCAATAGTAGTATGATCCTTGTAGTCTATCCCTTGCTGATTGCTACATTCATTTGGTCGACAAAGAAGTCAGCTAGCTATCTAGCTACATGCTTGTTCATTAGTCGTAGCTGAAGTATATAACATCCCACCTTGAGAGGAGACAGGTAACTACTCCATTAATTAATGTTGGCTAAATCTTTACAGCTTTGACGACCACAAACAATACTTACCAGAAGTAAGCACGAGACCTAGCCTGTCACAGATTCACAGTATCACTAGCCATGCGTATTTCCGGATTAAGATTTCATTCCCAAAAAATATATATGTCTAGTGCTATTGCGTAATTGTGTTTTTCATCGAGCTAGCATGCATGCGTATGTCCACAATAACAAAAATTACGTTTCATATCCATATAATTAACCATAACACGTAGTACGTACTATAGCCCAGCCAAAACAAAGGTTGGTCTAATTAGTTGCCACCGGCCCCTTCGCATGTCCTGTACCATGGCAGGGCGACCAAAATTAATCTCTTCCTTAACACAGACGATCAACAAAAGCGACCAACTTGCCATGCCCTATCTAGCTAATTAAATATATACCTGAGACTTATGAGCTTTAGTACGATACGAGTACTAGCTAGTACGTATACTCCAAAAAATGTACAGCTACGTGGTAAAAGTAAAACCATGCGTACGTGCAGTGTGTGTAGAGAGAGCTAAGCTAGCTAGCTAGTTCTCCGGTATGCTTGCGAGCCGCGGCCTCCAGGCATCCCGGCACGGGCTCATCATGCCGCCGCCGAGCTCGGTGTTGAGCTCCCCCATTCTGGTCTCCCTCTCCACGGCGCCCCGCTCCTCCAGCCTCGCCATCAGCTCCAGCGCGTCCTTCCTCTTCATCACAACCTTCACCCGCACCCCGTCTCCGCCGACCGGCTCCACCTGGCACCCCGGCCACGCCTTCTTGATCTCCTCGTCGTCGCCGCCGTCCTCCGGTGTGTCCACCGGGACAACCACGCGCCTCGGCGCTGACCTGACGCTGCTCTTGGCTGGCCTCTTCCTCCTCCTCCTCCTCGTCTTGGCTCCGTCGACGGTGGCCACCACCTGCGCCTCTCGGCACACGCATGGCAGCGGCAGGCTGTTGCCCATGCCTAGCTAGATGTGGGCAGGCAGGCAACTAGCTAGCTAGCTAGACTGAGGATGTGGTGATGACTGCGTGTTTGAGCGGCATCTTGTGTGTATTATATACTGTAGTGACGATGAGACAAAAGTAAGCGAACGATAGGGAGGAGGAAGAGGCAGACGACTAGCTACAAGATGACTCGTTCAAAAGTAAGAGGGCGTGCATTATGGGGTGCTATGACCGGAGGTCCACCGTCAAGTACGCTAAACAAGGGGGAAATCCATATAGTCTCCGACGAATCGCTTAATTGCCTTTTCATTAATATTCACCTATCAAATCTCATTTTCATCTACTTTGCCTGCTATAAGTTAATTTACCGTGCAAATTAGCCCCCTAGGCTGCGCACGTTAGCACTAGTTCTCGTATGTTTTATTATCTTTGGCGCTTGTTCTAGTTATGCCAATACTTATTTCCATGTCGACTTTAATACTCCCTCCGTTTCTTTTTATAAGGCGTATTTGGTTTCGTTAGGACAAGGCTTTGACCAACAATTACTCTATTAGCATATAATTTTTATGACACAAAATTGATATTAGCAGATTTGTATTCAAAAGTACTTATATATAATTATGATTTTGTATTGCATAAATGATATATTAATGAAGTAATCGTTGGTCAAAGTCTTGTCCTAACGAAACCAAATACGCCTTATAAAAAGAAACGGAGGGAGTACTTGTCTCAATTATTTGAGTGATTCACATGCTTGTAATGCACGACTTGAGTACTACTGTTTCAGCACGTATTAACTAAAATCGTGTATTAATTGCAAGTACCAAATAACTGCATTCGAAATTCCTGACATATCTCTGATATGAAAAATAGGCAACTTTTTATGTCTTGAAATGAGGTATACCAAACTTACATGGTAACTCTTGCTAGGAATTTTTTTTAATTCGTTGTGCTATTTTTCTTCTATAAATATAATTATGCGTAGTTCTACGTATCCTCGTGTTACTCAATACTTGTTAGGTCGTTACAAGGAACTTAACTACAATTTCAACCTCATGACAAGGGCAACTCTCGTTATCATTTCCTACAGAAAAAACCACTCTCCTTATCAGTGGGGAACCGGAAAAATTAGATTAGGATGCACGATTGGTGCTTAATGTTGCACAAATAACAACGGTCAGCTATTGATAACAGTTAAGAATGATATTCATTGATACATTTTTAATCTTGGTATGACTGTTTATATAATATGCAAAAATTTATATGAAACCAAAATATTTATCATATACTTTTGAAGTGATAACAAATAGTAACGTACCTTGATAAATAAATTATTATAAATATATATAATTGCTTAGTAGTATCCTATTATTTTAGCCCAAAAAAACATAAACCAACTTTTACTGTACTAGTGCTTAGTACGCAAGTACTATGGCAATATAGGTATGAATTTTCATATAAATTAGCAAATATTGGCCTCGACTTAACGCAATCATTGTGATGATCACAACAACCTAATTAAGTGAATGGAGATTCAAAGACTCGATTTTTAGTTTAGTTGTAAACCGAAAAAGTTTGTATAAGTAATAAAAAAACAAATCATTTTATCTATCAATTGTACGGTGCCACATAACTGGTAGCTAAGTTGGTAAAATAGTTAGCAACTGTGAGGCATGGAATGTAATTGCTATCTAAATCCTTTAAGTATTATCAGATTAATTTGAAGCCCAATTGCATTGTGCTCTCTACTAGCAAGAGCATATTTAGAATTTTCAAAAAATTTAAGAGTGTCGATGCATACCCAGCACCCTAGCTGATTCCGCCCCTACTCCTTATGATCACTTACTAAGCTAATATGCTTTATAAGTTTTAAAACTTCATTCTTATATTAAAAAAAAAGGATTCCCAGTGCTTAACAAGCAATTGCGTTTGAAAACTACCGAAGCTCTCAATCTTCAGCATTCAAAGGTCAACCTTGTTACGTGGTATATAAATTCCTTTATGTTTCATCATTCACTCGGAAAATCTTGCAATCTACAATGAAGAGCAATGCGAGAAATTAATACTGGTCAAGCACGGGGCGTAAACTGAATCAAGAATGGATGGTACTGTTTTTATTACGACACTATTAGTTTAGAATAAATGCAGTGCTCTTGTCAAAACATTTGTCGTCAAACTAAGAATTAGAAGCTAGAGCAAGCATCATTAACTGGTTTTCTTTGCATCAGATGAGACTGACATCTTCCAGACTAATGGTTCGTGACTTTGATTCAGATGATAAAATTGTTTAGGAAGGTAGCAAACATCACATGATTGGATTTCTGCAAAACCATGGTAACCGACGTTTACACAACTGCAAGGCTGATTTTCACTGCAGATCCACATGCTACTCAATGTCAACAATACAAAAAACACTATGTGGCGACCCGCATAATTAACCCTAGATAATGATTATAGTTTGTCATTAATCTCAAGTTAATTACACTGATCTAGACATATTAATTAATAAAACGTCAAGCGGACCTAACACTACTTTATTAGTTAATACACCGAATTTAGAGTGTTACAACAGAAACAATAATTAGAGACTGGAATAGAAACTTTATTACATTCCATTACCACGCAGGCTACACGTTCAATCCTTTAATTATACAGACGGTATAAGTACAACATTAATATAATACAGGGATACTAATTACCCAAAAGCTGTCAATAGCTTCTGCACTCCACTGTAGTCCATAACCCGATCCGATGCTTGCCCACCAGATCCAATCTCTACTATATAAAGTGAGAGTTTCTTCCCACGCCATTTCATCAAAATTACCAGTTCTGCCATTCTTTAATTACCCACCTCTTTAATTAACTACTCCAGGTGTGGATGGAAGACAGCACACAAGACCATTCTTTAATTACCCACCTCTTTAATTAATTAACCACTCCAGGCACAAGAAACGAAGCGTCAGAACACTTCATTTACATAGAAATATAGAAATACTGCTTCAATAGTGTCCTACTGTATAAGGTATTATTTGCACAACATATTTTCTTGTTTCATGTTATCGTAATAGCAGGACAGCCGTTCAAAATGTAGATACCGTTGCAACGCACGGGCACCTTACTAGTATCTAGTAAAGTGAGAGTTATAAACGGTGAGTACAAAGATGTACTCAGCAAGCGTTAATAGCAATATGGATTTTTATCAAACAGAACCCGCACCAGTTCCATTCAAAATGAATTTTATCAACCAGAACTCTCACCAGTTCCATTCCTCAAATCATACCTTAAAACCAGTTATCCAAAATAGGTTTCATTAGGAAAATCTTGGGTTCCATTTTTATTTGCAAAACTTCTACTAGCACTCGTATACAAGACTTTGTAGCCTCCAGTCCAGGAGACAGGCATGCATTCATGATTATATACCCTCCGCAGGTTGTTTATCACTTTACCCATAGTGAACTCGACCGCAATCGAGAACCCAGAACGTTTATCACTACTCTGGCAATTAATCTCTAATCCTGGTCCCTCCCAGTTGTACGCTATACTGATTCGATAGCATTATGACCAGGGTTAGCCAGTTGTACCTCGTCACGATAATCGAGGTACTCATATCCCCTGACCACTACCAGTAGTGCTACAACGCGAATCAGTGGTACTAAGACATTAGGGTAGC
Organism: Rhipidocladum racemiflorum; assembly: GCA_036346355.1. NCBI lineage: Eukaryota > Viridiplantae > Streptophyta > Magnoliopsida > Poales > Poaceae > Rhipidocladum > Rhipidocladum racemiflorum. The sequence continues at coordinate 2,954,626 of CM070578.1, forward strand.
CAGTTGATCTCTGCCACAAAAATCAGAGATACTCATCCAATGGCTTTAAATATAGCGCCCTGGTAACTCAACCTGCACTAGTTGATCACTAAAAGAGGACAACCTACAAAGGTTATCCATTGATAGCCTCTGTTGGCTATTAATCTTGTCCATCACTGGGTCTCCGGTATACCCAGCTTCACAATCCTAGTTAACTACTCTTACCCAATGTGGAGATTAAACATCATCGTAGGACAACCTTTTTTTGGTTGTTTTCCACACACTATGGTTGATACGAGTTAATACGACTCATTGTCCGAATGAAATGGTTTTAACCTTATATCATATCGGCTACCTCACTCCTTTGAACCCTCTACCCACCAATTAACAACTCACCCCGACTTCACCTGTCAGTTGAGTCAAAAATACCAAATCCAACTGCACTCGCAGTTTATTCAACCATCGATTTAACTTTTAATACGTAAATAGATTTTACCATGCATCAGTGAATTTTCACAAATCTTTTACAAAACCATTTCATAAACATGGACAAGGGAGCTTGCCTGGATTCTAGTGAAAATATACAACCTCACACGGTTGCAGAAGATGATCTTTTGCCAGATTTAAACTGATCCCTGAAATTAGGAAATACTATAATTCAGATAACCAATAGGTTTTCACATGTTTTGGGTGTCCAACCCTTTCTTTAACTTTTATTTAGTTATTGTATGCTTATTGCATATTTCATTTTGAGGTTCTTTAAATTAACATATTTTACCTGATGGTATTTTAGTCTAGAATGGTGTGGCTTATCACCTTTTTGTTTGATGCCAATTTTAATCTGAATTATATTTTAGTCTAGATAGGATTTAATTGTTTCAATTATCATGATAATTGCTACAATTAGTTAATCCTTTCTTTCTTTATCGGATCTAGTTCATTCTCCTCTTCTTGGTTTATTTTGTTTCCTTAATTAATTAGAACATAGCTAATTTGATTTATGGTTGATTTATTAAGTAATTCACAGTATCTAACTCTTTCTGAATTATAATAGGTTATACTTGTCGGCTTAACTTTATTTTCTTGATTATTAATATTTGATCCTAACTTACTCGATCCACCGGGCTATCTGACTATTTAACTAAAAGGGGATTGCTATTATTATTTCCTTCTGGGGCGCATACATCTATTTATCTTTATGCAACTTTAATATGATTATGATATGAAAGTATTGATGTAATTCAGTTTATTAAACCATTAACCCTGATGGTCCTTGTTATTAGTACTATGTTGCTGCTGCTGTTTATCTCCTATACGTTCTTTTTCTCCACTAGTCAGTCCTTATCTTTTCTTTAACTTGATTTAATTTGATGCATATATGTTGTTTATTTAACTTTAGTGTGTGTGTGTGTGTGTGTGTGTGTGTATTAATTTATCATCTTTTGACTTGGCATGTTTTAATTCTGAACATTACAATTTGTCGTACTTTAAATTAGTGTATTCTATTCTAGCGTATTGCAATTTAGCGTATTTTAGTTTGATGAATTGACCTAGTTATGATTATCCACTTTTATTCATTATACTAGCTAATGATAATGTTTAGATTTTCAATGGGTCTTTTACTTAGCTTAGCTTTTATTTTGATTTCTTCTAACTGCTTAATAATATATATCCATATGAATTGACATGTGTTGCAATTAGTTTGATCAATATTTCTTACTCATTTAAGGTATTATTTAGCCTAGTTAACATATTATGGTGACTATTAGTAGTATTTACTTTACTTACTCGATCGCAGATTAGCAGTCCAATTAGAATTAAATTCTGAAACTACCTGAATACCATATTTAGTGGCAACTAATTTTTTGCATGTTTTAAAGCACCCAGCGTGTTCAATATAATATTTTAGGGTTTATAAATTTTACTTTGCGATTTTTAGGGTTTTACTCGATTTTATATGTCGCGCTTTAGCTAGCAGTTCGACAGATTATTTATTATTGATTCACTGGATTTTTGACTGATTCGACTTAGAGGTAAGTTGTTCTCATGAATAGATTGAGTCATAATTTTTATTAATTTAATAGGAATTACGTTTTTCTGGTTTCTCTCCTTTCTTTTCTCTTTATTCATTATTATTATTTTCTTATTATTCATTATCTGCAGTCAATTATACACTTCTTAATGTATGAATTGTGTTATGATTATTTTTCTCAGCTAGATAATTAGTTTTACGTATTCTAGACATTTTTTTCCACTTTTTCTTATTTCTCTCTCTTTTTCTTTTCTTCTCATTTTTCATTTCTTTTTTCTTACTTCCTTCTTATCCATTCGATTGACTCCCCCTCCCCCCCTCTCTCTCTTCACGCTCTCTCTTCCTCTCGTCTTCTTCCCTTGGCTCCATGGTGCCGCCCTGATCTCCCCCAATCTGGCGCCAATCTCCGGCCATCCGGCTTCCCTGGCCCCATCGGTCACTGGCGCTTGCCTCCCCAACCCGCGCCTCTTCGCCAGCTGGGCAGCGCTCGACCTCACGAGGTCTCGCCCGGCCGCACGCCGCGCCCCTCTCCTCGGCGCACCCTGGCGCCGGCGCTGGCTATTGCCGCCTGGTCTGCGCCCTGGCTGGCTGCACCATGGCCCGGTTTGGCTCAAGCCCCTTCATGGCTGCCGGTATATTCCTTCTATTTCCCTTATTCTCTTCTTCTCTCTACTGTCTACTCCTTACTCCCTTTTTGCCCTTATTGATTTATTACATGTGCTATATGCTGAGGAACTATGGTTTACTTGCACTGAGATTAAAAGTATATAATCGGTGATGTGCTGGGATGATTAATGGAGAATGTTTGCACTGAAGTTATCGTGGAATGGATGAGCTTAGTACATGATAAATTGATGCTAGGCTATGCTCTAATGTTCCTGAATGCCTAGTAAAATGACAGTGGTTTCGATATTAATTGAGTTACATGGTTGATAATGAATTTGATGTCATGTCGTGCGGTTGAACCATTTCCTTTTTGGTCTGTGATGATTCGCTAATTAGCGATTCCACCAGTTGTATGACGTTATGGCGATGACCTTAGCTCGCAATGCTCCAGGGGAGTATATGCGAGTTAAGGGGACGTATAACGTAGCCCCGATGGATTTCTTCTACTGAGACCAATATTCCTATTTCCCCAATTTAAATCTTCTACTACCATTTTATTTTGAGTTCATTTCTATTCCTACCGTGGTTATGTTGACTCTATTGAAAACAATGGAAATGAATGCATACTTGGTTTTAGGGGAAGTAAAGTGTGGTTGTGTGTGCTTGTGTTGAAGAAGAGGATGCAAAATGACTATGCTTCTCTTGATCCTGCTTGGGTGGTGTTTGCTTAGGGGCTTGACCTCCTGAGGTTCTTGGTCTCCTTCTTGATGTCTTCGGCTTGTGTGAGGAAAGTTTTCTATGTGGTTTCTATCTGGTGGCTATGTGCGGCATGGACTGAGGCTTGATTTGGTTTGTTTTATGGCCGAAGGCCCTGGATGGTGGTGTGTTGTCCCTTGAGCACAGTGTTTCATGGTTATCCTATTCACTGTGGGCTCTTACTGTCTTACTGAGGGTAAATTATTTCTACCGCGTGATATTTTCTAAATACGCGCGTCTACGGCTTAAACAGGTTTGTATACTGCTGAATGATGATACCTTAAGTTTGTAAGAGGTGCCGATTCGGCCCCAGACAAATCTGGTATATCAACGACAATACCAAATCATACGGTTTGACGGCAATTCTACTTTAAGTCATTTATTTGATTTTAATTCATTAATTCTTATAATCTTATACATATGCAAACTATTACACATGACCTACAAATGAAGATTGGAAAAATACTGGTGCTTGGGAATTAATATTCTTGTCATTTCTATTTTTGAGATGTAATTAATTATTTGTGCACTTTTGTAATCTAGAATGTAATTAATTCATTAGGCAATATATTTAATTTCGATGTAAAAATTTGTATTGAATAAAAGGTATGATTGGTTATTATTGTAATTGGTATTTGTGTATCTTGAGATGTATGACTATAATTATTGCATTGTAATTTACTTCATGTAATTAATACCTTCGATCAAGAACATAGATTGATTTGTTTTATCGATGACTTCCCATTTGTTTATCATTATCAAAATTTTAATTCTCCGATTAATAGATTGAATTATGAACATGAAAGATTCAATGTATGTATGAATGTATGCTTCAATTTGTTTGATAAATTGATAAGGTTTGTCTTTGGTTAACTTTAATCGGTGATTTTTCTTTTGAAATTTAAATTATTTTATTCTAATCACTTTTGTGCAAAATGCTAAGTAAGTGGGTCCTTTCACACTAAAACCCATGCTATAGCAGGTTTACAAACGCATCCCAAAAAGATAGATAAAAAGAGGATATCTACTTGGCAACATATTCAGTACAATTAAAGTTTTGGTGCAACCACCATGCAACCGTACTAAAAAAAGTTTCAAAAAATTCTGAAAAAAATCATGAATGTACATCTCAACTTACCCCATCTACGTATAAAATTTCATGATCAAATACGTACCATGCTAGAAGTTACAAAAAAGACAAATTTTGTGCTGTCTATTGTATGTAACTTCTAGCATGGTACGTATTTGATCATGAAATTTTATACGTAGATGGGGTAAGTTGAGATGTACATCCATGATTTTTTTCAGAATTTTTTGAAACTTTTTTAGTAGAATTGCACGATGGTTGCACGAAAACTTTAATTGCACTCGATATTTTGCCACTTATATACATTCTTCATACTACAGAATCTAACCAGGCCTTTTCGACAAGAAAATAAGAAATGGGAAAGGAACGATAAATATTGTTATGAATAGCACTTGTATTCAACATGAGGCCAATGGGCCAGTATATATACATATACATGAGGGTATAGAAGGAAAGCCTATATAAGGCAATATCTACACAATGATAACAACATATATACAAGGCATTAGCAATCTCTTATATTAGGTAACTAGGATATTGTCTAACATCACCCCTCAAACTCATGGTGGATTTACAACACTGAGTTTGGAGAGATAAAAGTTATGATGAGTTCTAGTTTGTATCTTCGTGAAGAAATCTATCAACTGAAGTTCTGAAGGCACATACTGAAGAGTCACAACCTGATCCTGTATCTGTGACTGCATATAAGAAGCATCAACACCAATATGTTTGGTGAGCTCATGCTTCACTGGATCTCGAGCAATGCTAATATCACCTGTATTGTCAGATAAAAGAGGTGCTAGTGTAGAAACAGAAACACCAAAATCCTCAAGTAACCACCGTAGCCAAGTAACCTCTGCTGTCAAAGGAGCCATAGCCCGCAACTCAGCCTCAGCACTCGAACGAGAAACTGTCGTGTGCTTCTTAGTCTTCCAAGCAATGAGAGAACCACCAAGAAAAACACAGTAAGCAAAAAAGAGATCGACGATCAGAGTGATCACTAGCCCAGGTAGCATCAGAGTATGACTGGAGCTGTAAAGAGCTGGAGCGTGGATATTTCCTATTCGGATATTCGGATCGGATAACCGGATATTTCCTTTTCGGATATCAGCAACATCCAGCCCATTTCATCATATTTTGTTTCAATATTAGCCCATTTTTATTGGCAATTAGATGGTTCTATTGATCCTAAAGTAGCATATTCTTTCTATGACGTGTGTTAGGTTTGATTGATACATAACTTACTGCTATAGTTATGTACTCGTACGGTTTAATTCAACATACATTACTTTATATATGAGTGCATTATCCGTATATCTTTATCTGTTTTCGACCCGAATCCGTCACATATCCGTCCTGTATCCGTATCCCGAATAACCCATATTCGTATCCGTATCCGGCTAGCCCATATCCAATTCCGAATCCGAAAAAATATGGGTTAGGATACGGGAAGAGCAATATCCGCCCGTATCCGATCCGTTTTCATCCCTACCCACTTGCATGTAATGGGACAGACATGTGGAGGAAGAGGTACAAGATATCACGTGCCAGTGTGCTCAAGAGCAGCAAGCTCTTCTGCCATTGTATGTTGTCATTCTTGATAAATAACATCACGATAAGAAGTCGACTCAGCAAGAACTGCAACAGGAAAGCCAAGGCGCTCAGGAGGCCAAATAGATTGGCAATCATGAAGAGCATAGCGAGGAGACTGGAGGAAGATGGCTTAGTAGGAGAATTCTCAACTCGCGGATGACGTGTAGTATAGAGGATAAAAGGAAACTATATAATGAGAAACCTCATGAGGAGGCACTGGGGATGAAGAAGACGCCAAAGGAGAGATCGGCGATGAAGGAGACGCCAACAATGGAAAGGGAAAAATGGCAACAAGAGTATCTGGAAAGGTCAAAAAAGAAAGTGGTTCGACAAGAGATGAGGGAGTGGATGAAGGACGAGAGTAGAAGGGACGAGACTCATCAAAAGTAACATCCCAGGAGATCCTCATCCGTCGACCAATAGTATCCCAACAATATTCCTTATGCTTAGCGCTATATCCTAGAAAAACGCACTCAACAGACTGAGCGGCCAGCTTGGTGCATTCACGAGGTGCAAGAAGAACATAGCATGCACACCCAAAGAGGCGAAGACTATAATAATCATGAGGCATGCCACACATACGCTCAACTGGAATCCCACCCTGAAGAGCAGAAGAAGGCTGAATTTAATCAAGTAAGTGGTAGTGAAAACAGCTTCAGCCTAGAAGTGAGGTGGAGCAGCGGAAGCAAGTAAAAGAGCACGAGCTGTCTCAAGAAGATGACGATGCTTGCGCTCAGCCACACCATTCTAAGCACGAGCACTAGGATAGTAAAACAGAGAAAGAGTGCCCTGCGTAGCAAGAAAAGCACGAAGAGCTCCTGACAGATACTCTCCCGCTGAGTCAGCACGAAGAACACGAATGGGAGAATCAAACTGAGTATGAATCATGGTGGCAAAATCTTATAGATGGATAAAACCTCACTACGAGAAGACATAAAGTATATCCAGGTGTGACGAGATAAATCATCTATAAAAAATATAATATATATGGCCCCTTTTTGAAATAAAAGGAGCCAGACCCCAAACATCAGAATGAACAAGATCAAAGGGACGCTAGGATACATATTCACTGAAGGATATGGAAGTTGTAGTTGTTTACCAATCTTACAATCCGTACAGTCTAAAGAGGTATCACCAGACACAGATCCTAAAAGACCACAACGAACTAGAGAAGACAATCATGAATCACAAAGATGACCTAGACGGTGATGCCACTAAACAAATAACCCGGTAAAAGATGCAACTGAGGCGAAAGCGGTGAAGGAGACTGAGCGAAGATGCGTACAGTCTAAAGAGGTATCGCCAGCAGGCTCATAGCGGTCGTGAAGATGCGCCCACATCAAATATGCCAAAGACAAAGCGATAATATCACCAGTGAGATGCACCTCCATGCTAGTAACCAAAATAGTGGAGGCACGGGCACCTTCATCAATCCATGTCTTGTAAGCAGTAAACTAAGTCTGAAAAGACTCCACAGCATCAACATAATCATCGGAGGCCTTCTGTCGAGTATCATCATCGGCCTCCTTGGGAATAACAAGCGTGGCAGATGGAGTAGGACAAGGCGGATAAGATAGCTCACCAGAAAGAAACTCCCAAAAATGTTGACCACGCATGTGAAGGCGTATATGGAGAACGTAGTCTCGATAATTGAGACCATCAAAGATGACTGGACAGCGAGGAACAGAGACAGTGCCTGATGAAGAACCAGAAGATGATGACATTTTTTTCCACTAAAGCTGGAGTTGATCCCTGGAAGCTGGAGCTGCTCTCACACAAGAAGAAGCCGGAGCCAAGCAAGAAGCTGGAGTAGGATTAAACTCCAGTTATGAGATCTATTTGAAGTCTGGCGCTGGAGTGTCTTGGTGCTTCTCTCTCGGTCACGGCACAAACTCTGTCTCGCCGAGCTCCTTGTCGTGGGTAGTGTAGATCCGACGAAGATGTGGTTGGCTGAGGCCAAGCCCTCCAGTCTAGCGACGACGTAGGTGGTGCGGAGAGCCGACGCAAGGATGCAGGCTGATCGGATGGCCGGAAGAGGCGCACCGAAGGACGCTCGGGACGAGCGGTCACAAATGGCGACGAAAAGCCAGAGGAGAGGTGGAGCGCAATTGCAACGCCCTGTAAGAAAACCCTAACCCTAACTTGGCTCTAACACCATGTTATAAATAGCACTTGTATTCAACATAAGGCCAATGGGCCAGTATATATACATGTACTGATGTACATGAGGGTATAGAAGGAAAATCTATATAAGACAATATCTATACAAGGCTAACAACACTTATACAAGGCATTAGCAATCTCTTATAATAGGTAACTAGGATATTGTCTAACAAATATGTGCCCTCATATTTTTTTAACATTTATCAATCTACTATAACGCACCAATACAAGGGATCTCCTTTCTTTCCAACTATTACGAGCCCTTCTTTTATCTTTTTTACAAAAAAAAAACCCTCATTTGGTTTGCTCCCACTAAAAGGAAAAGCATATGGACCTCCTAGCTTAGTTCCCGTCATTGCCCGTACGAAAAGTAACAGATCGAAGCGTTCGGTTAGTTACTTTGTTTATGCAGCAACGGGTTGAATCAGACTTGTACTTGAGGCAGCAATGTCTTCCGTGGAATTCGTTTCATCCCTTGATAAGTACTTATCTACGGCTGCTGCAGCTTGCCGCCCCTCTGTGATGGCCCAAACAACTAGTGATTGCCCACGCCTGCAGTCTCCAGCAGCAAACACGCCTTCCACGCTAGTCGCGAAGTTTCCAAATTGAGCTTTGAAGTTCGACCGCTTGTCTTGCTCTAAACCAAGCTTCTCGGCAATTGTCTACACAAGGGTAGGCGCTATAAGTTATTGATCCAAAGACAAATATAGCTCATGCACGCTAGTATAATGCTAATCCTGTAGGAGAAAGGGAGGAAGACTGACCGCTTCAGGACCCAGGAATCCCATAGCTAAGAGGACAAGATCTGCCTCGATAGTTTCTTGTGATCCTTCAACCTCCTTGAATTGAAACCTTCCATCCACTTTCCCCCACTCCACACGTACTACCTCGAGGGCCTTCACTTTTCCATTCCCGTCTCCGATAAAACGCTTTGTGAGGACTTGGAAAGTTCTTGGATCTTTTCCAAACTTGCTAGCTGCTTCCTGGTGCCCATAGTCAACACGAAAGATCCTCGGCCACTAAAAGCAATAATATAACTACCAAAATGAGAATTTATCACAGAACATGAATGTTAATGGAAGTACAAGCAATAGTACAAGTAACAACACATCGCCGACAAGTCATTATCCAAACATTTGTAAATTTGTTCAAGTGAGTAAAGTAATAACAGGCGTGAATTTGTCATAATGAGGGTACTAACCTGTGGCCAGGGGTTGTCAGGTGCCCTCTTTCTTGGTGGTTCAGGTAGAAGTTCAAGATTTACAAGGTCGCTGCAACCATGCCTAATGGATGTCCCAATACAATCCGTACCTGTATCTCCACCTCCAATTACAACCACAATTTTCCCTTGGGCAGATATGTAGTTACCATCCTCCAAGTTGCTGTCAAGCAAGCTTTTGGTGTTGGCATGAAGAAATTCCATAGCAAAATGAATGCCTGACAATTCACGTCCAGGAATAGGGAGATCCCTGCTCAAGGATAATACCCTAAACCTCAGCATAATTTTCAAAGATATGACCAACAACAGAACTATAGTGGAAGTTGTTGGTTCTAAGAATGATATTCGTCAGATAAATCAAACTCGTTGAAGTGTTTTATGGTAGATCACCTTGGCTTTGTAGCCCCACAAGCCAAAATAATTGCATCATTATCAGAACGGAGCCGCTCAATGGAGTACGAAGGATCACTTCCAACATGGGCATTCACAACAAATGTAATCCCCTCCTCAGCCATTAAATCTACACGGCGTTGAACAATGCCAACTTTGTCTGCTTTCATGTTTGGAACTCCATACATCATTAGGCCTCCAATACGGTCAGCACGTTCAAACACAGTCACAAAATGACCCATTTTATTGAGTTGATCTGCAGCAGCCAAACCAGCTGGCCCACTGCCAACAATGGCAACCTTCTTTCTGCAAAAATTAAACAGTTTAGATGCAACTATTATCACATGTTTTTGTTATGAATATCACTTGTATTAAATATGATGCCAATATGCCAGACTATATAGAGTACATGGGGGCATAAAAGGAAAGTTCATATAAGGCAATATCTATATATAAAAATATATATGCCTTTAACACCCTTCCTCAAATGCAAGGCGTATGCAATAGCATTGTATTTAAAAGGGTTGACACTAAAATAGGGAAAATCCAAAGTTGTAGTCCTCAAATTGTCGTCGTAACATCCAGCTTTTGAAAAATGTGTCAAAGGTTCCAATTCGGGATTGTACGGCAGCCCATAAAGCACAAAGTGCAGGGGCTAAGAAAGCAGGCAAGTAGGAGCAAAGTCGACTGTGATAGCGCGACAAAGAAGATGATGAAATGACACAAATAGAAATCCAAAGAGGATAGATAAAAGCATGGCGGCACAGATTGAAGCCCAAGATGGCGGCGGTGCAGTGCCCTAAAAGCCCGACAGAGACGCGGTGCAGAAGAAAATGCGACGGCCTTATAAAGACTTCTACGATCTGTAGCGGCTGAAAGAGAAGAACGGTGACTGCTGCCATGCAAAAGGAATTTGTGGACTGGCACAACTTAGACGAACTCAAAAATAGACGCAGCGGAAGCAACGAACCTGAGAAAGAAAATACTCAAAGGATAACTAGGAATATTAGCAGCAACAACAATTAGACACAAAGTATGACTCTAGATCAAAACTCAGCAGCGACGCCCGACGCAATGAAAGTCATGTCGGCGTCAAACCAAAGCTCATCGGCGGTAGCCAAGGCAAAGAGAAGCTCGACAGCGGCGGCTGAGGGAGTGAGATGAACTCCAAATTGCTAGTGGTAGCCATCGGTAAAAGCTCAAAAATATCAGCAACCAAAAAGCTGAAGAAGCCAAAGCCGTAGAAAACGGAAAAGATGAAGAGTCAGAGCCGGAACCGGAACTGAAGAGCCGGATACTAGCCAAAGAGCTGGAGCTGAGCCGGAGAGCTAGAAAACCGATCAGAAAAGTCGGAACAGAACCAAAACCAAGCCGAGCCAAGATGATGAAGAGTCGAGCCGACCAAGAGCCGATAAAGAAGCCGAGCCGACGAAAAGCTGAGAGTCGGAGCCAGCAAAAAGAACCCACAAAGAGCCGAGCCGACGAAGGAGCCATCGAGCCGAAAGCCGAAGCCAACGAAGTGAGCCAACAAAAGAGCCGACCGGTGAAGGAATCGAGCTGAAAACGGACCCGAGGCTAGAGCCGAGCCGAAATCGAGGAGCCGAGCTGCCAAACCAAGCTGTCGAGCCGGAATTGGAGTCAACACCCGGATTAAGTCCGGTTGTGAGATTTGATTGAAATCCGATCGATCAATCGGTTCAGTGTCGTGGTCAGCCGGAGGCGGAAGTTGGCGTTGTCCGGCAGGAGCAGGCATTGGCATCGGCCGGGAGGAGCGCGTCGCAATAGGTCGGAGTCAGGCGTCAGTGTTGACTGGGAGGAGCAGGTGTCGACGTCGGCCAGGAGGAGCGCATCACGGTTGGCCGGAGGAGTGGAACAGGCGTCGGCAGCAACGGCAACCAGGCGGCCAGGAAGACATCCCACGAGCAGCGCACAATGACCGCCTTGGCGATCAATTTGGGACGGTGTAGCCGCCAAACTTGGAGAGGAAGGCGCCGGCCATGACGAAGCTGCAGACGAAGCTTGAAGATGGCGCAGGCAAGGATCGCCACCTTCGGCCACCGAGTGGGGCGGAGCAGAGGCAGCGCGAGCCGAGATGCGCGGTAGGAGCTCACCGGGGCGCAGGCCGATGAAGAGCGGCCAATGAGGCGACGAAGGAGGCCGAAAAGAGGAAGTCATCCCTGTCGATGAACGAGGGCTCCATCGAGGACGACAAATCGAAGGCCAGCGACTATGAGGTGACCACCCTTGAGAGTGGATATTTCTTCTCCCGGGGTAGCGATAGCGGAAGAACGGGGTGGTGGCTAGGGATGGCGGAAGTGCAACGCCGGTGAAAACTCTAACCCTTACCTTGCTCCGATACCATATTATGAATAGCACTTGTATTCAATATGAGGCCAGGGTACAAAAGGAAAACCTATATAAGGTAATATCTAAGTAAGGCAATATATATGCCTTAACAGTTTTCACTCATGCAATAACGAAGTTAAAACATGACAACAAAGCATACCCTGTTCTCTGAAGCGGAGGGCGTGGTACCATCCATCCCTGTTCAAAGCCTTTGTCTATAATGGCGCACTCTATACTTTTTATAGATACTGGATGTTCTATAATCCCAAGTACGCATGAACCCTCACAAGGAGCAGGACAAACTCGTCCAGTGAACTCAGGGAAGTTGTTTGTCTCAAGCAGGCGATCGAAGGCTTCACGCCATCTGTTCTGATGAACTAATTCATTAAATTCAGGGATCTTGTTTCCAAGAGGACAACCAGCACCAGAACTTTCCTGCAAATTTTTTATATAAGATAATTAAAAAAAAGATAGCATTAAACCTCAACTTTTAAGTCATCATTGTCACAAGCATAGTTCTGTTATCAAAGATAGTTGTTATTGTTCATGTAACTCTTACTTTTCCATACAGTATGTTTATACGCATGGCCTTGTTGTCAAATTTAAGCATTTTCATGTTCTTATCCGTAAAAGAGCTCTTGGCTCTTTTATTTTCACGTAAGATGCAGAAAAATAAAGATGACACTGATGATGTCAAGAAACTATATGTAAAAGAAATTCAATGCACAATGCAGCAAATTCAGCAACCTTAAACACAGAAAGAACCAAGACTTTGAGTTTCACCTGATGACAGAAAGGAGTGCCGCAATCCATGCATCGAGCGGATTGGGTTTTTAGTAGTGGCCCAGGCACCAATTCAATTGCAACTTCTTCCCAGTCTTTAACACGTTCCTTTGGATCTCGATAAGAAATCCCCTCTCTCTCGTATGTTACAAAAGCTAGGTGCTTTTCAGCATTGGCAACTCGTGTTGGTCGGTTTGGGGACTTTTCGTCCTCTACTTTCTGCATACCAAAATTACTTAGACCAAGAAAGCTTACATATGAGCTATAACCACATCATATAAAACAATTATTTTTCTAAAGGACATCATTAAGTGACTTCCAATAGTTAAGTTAGATCTCACAATGTAGAGAATGACAGAATTTTCACTTAAACCATAATTTACCTTAGTCTTTACTAGAATACCATTTGGAGCTTTAAGCACTTCACTTGCCTTCTTATCCACCACCACCTTTCTCGCCTTTTGTTCTTCTTCTTTAGCAGCCTTTTCCATCCTTTGATTATCCAAAACCCGCTTGTAATCTCTTGGAAAAACTTTTACAAATTTCGGAAGGAGATCATCAAAATTAGAGAGTATATGTTTGGCCAAATCACTTTCTGTGTTGAGTCGATGCTGTTCTATCATCATTCTCAATGTTATAATGTCATCCTCTTCAGCTACACCATACAGGTCAACTAACTCATGATTGCAATGGGTGCTAAACTTCCCATCCACATCGTAAACATAAGCAATACCACCACTCATGCCAGCGGCAAAGTTCCTACCAGTTTTTCCAAGAATAACAACAATGCCTCCTGTCATGTACTCACATCCATGATCGCCAATTCCTTCAACTACTGCTTGAGCACCTGAATTGCGAACACAAAACCTTTCTGCTGCCATACCATTGAAATATGCCTCTCCCTTTGTAGAACCATAGAGAGCCACATTACCAATCACAATATTGTCTTGCGGATTAAATCGACTGTTTCTTGGTGGGTACACAACAATCTTCCCACCAGATAATCCTTTACCAACATAATCATTGCTGTCCCCTTCAAGTTCAAGAGTGATCCCAGGACAGAGAAAAGCACCAAAACTTTGACCAGCACTTCCGTCGAGCTTAACATGGATGGTATCTGAAGGCAGTCCATGCATGTGATATCGTTTTGTGACTTCGTGACTGAGCATAGTGCCAACAGCTCGGTTAGTGTTCCAGACTAGTGTCTCAATGAAAACACGGATACCTTTTTCAATGGCAACTCTTGAGGCGGCTATAAGTTTGTTATCTAATGCCATGTCAAGGCCATGATCTTGTTTCTCGACACAATATTGAACAGCCCCTGGGCTAGTTTCAGCAGCAGGTTTCAATATCTGTGAGAGATTAATGTTCTCAAGTTTCTCGTTGCCCTTCAGTACCTCTGGATCAACCTCAAGAATATCTGCTCGCCCAACCATTTCATTGATGGTGCGGAAGCCAAGCTGAGCCATGATTTCTCGTACCTCCTCAGCAAGCATGAAGAAGTAGTTTATGACATGCTCTGGCTTCCCAGCAAACTTTTCTCGGAGCACTGGATCTTGTGTAGCAATACCGACAGGACAAGTGTTTGTATGACACTTCCTCATCATAATGCAACCAAGGGTGATTAACGGGGCTGTGCTGAACCCAAATTCCTCCGCACCAAGTAAACAAGCAATGGCAACATCTCTACCAGTTTTCAACTGTCCATCTGTCTGAAGAACAGCTCGGCCACGGAGCCCATTTGCCACTAAAGTCTGATGTGTCTCAGCCAATCCAAGTTCCCAAGGAAGTCCAGCATTTTTAATTCCTGTCCATCTAGAAGCTCCAGTGCCTCCATCATGCCCAGAGATAAGAACATGGTCTGCATGTCCTTTCACAACACCACTAGCGACAACTCCTACACCTGCCTCAGAGACTAGTTTGACGCTGATTCTGGCCCGTGGGTTTGAATTCTACAGAAGAAAGAGGGAACATAACATAAGCAATCAAATTTTGTAAGGTGGAACATATGCTGGCATCTGCAATTTCAACCACAAATGGTTCTTGGACACATGAAGTTAGCAAGAAATGGCAATCTATAAAGAAATATAAGCAGAAGTAGCAAACTGGATACTAACACTAAGTAGTCATAAGCATATTCATTTTTAAAAAAAGTAATCATAAAGATAGATAACAGGACTATTGGAAACATCATCATGAGAATATACCTTAAGGTCATGGATAAGTTGTGCGAGATCCTCAATGGAATATATATCGTGGTGAGGAGGTGGGCTAATGAGCCCCACACCAGCTGTGGAATGTCTTGTAACTGCAATATCACCGATGACCTTGTGACCTGGGAGCTCACCACCTTCACCGGGTTTAGCACCCTGTATAATTATGGGAACAAGACATAAATTTCTACTACATGATGAGTAACCTTAGCAGTAGTCATCTAGGTACTTTAAGTCGAACATTGTAAACATAGTTATGCAGAAATAAGTTGCTACGGTTGTACAAAGCACCAATCTGGTTAAATACCTGAGCCATTTTTATCTGCAGTTCAACTGCGTTAGTCAGATAATAGATGGAAACTCCAAATCTTCCACTGGCAATTTGCTTGATTGCACTTATTCTTGGATTCATGGAACCATCAGGAAGAGGCTCCATACGAGACGGTTGTTCCCCTCCCTCACCTTAGCAGATATGCATCCCAATTAACATATAAAATGGAATTAGTTATCAACTACGCTACCTCTAAAAAAACTATACTACAGATTTGATATTCTGAGTAAATAACTATGCACAAATAAGTCATAAAAAAGATTTTATAAAATATGCAATTGCAGATAAAAGTCCAAATGTTATAAGGAAAAATTAAGAACTCAATGAACAACAACTGAAAAACAACTTGCTTCAGCCTAGCTACTGTTGGTGTGCTGCATATAAACAGAGGAATCTGCCTAGAATGTAACATATTTAAAAGGAACATATCAAATAAGAACTAGCCTTAAAATAGGATAATTGAAACTACAATCTAAGCCATTGGACTGAAACCAGATGGCCACTATAGTCTATAAAGCTTGAGCTAGGCCAATGAAGAAGGCAGATTTGAGTTCTAAATTAGGCTTTAACACCCCCCCCCCCTCTTAAAAGTCATATTATTACTGCTGTTCAGGTTAATATCATTTCGAAATTCTAAGTTAGCAAAGCTAAATTGATTTTGGAATAAATTATGTTACAAAGATCTAACGGAGGCAATTAGTTTTAGAAATCATCATGTGACATGATGTATGCTTAGAATAAAAGGACAGAATTGAAAGAACTATGCAACACATAGTTCACTTGATATTTAAGAGTACTAATTTTCCCTAAACGTATATGAGCATCAGAGTGCTAAGGGAAAAGACCAGATCTCCTGTATGGTGGCAATTGGCAAATACCTGTATTAGATTTTCCTCCGAGTATGTTCATAGCCTCAGCAAGTGAAGCATGAGCTTCCAAGGAAATGGACCCATAACTCATTGCTCCAGTACAAAATCGCTTCACTATCTCACTTGCAGGTTCAACTTCGTCTAAGGAAATTTTAGCATGAATTTCTCTAAATTTCAGCATACCACGTAGAGTGCAGGCCTTATTCAGCTCCTGAATGAGCCTAGAATATTCTTTGTATGCCTCCCTGCTGTTAATTCTAGCTGCTTCTTGTAATTTCGCAATGGCAAAAGGATCATTAAGGTGAACTTCTCCATTTTTCCTCCAGTAGTAATCCCCATGGTTGGGAAGAGCATTTGCATCTGCACTTCCAGGTGGTAAAGTTCTCGACGGGAATGCCAACTCATGGAGACGAAGGGCATCTTGTGCAAGCATTTCAAATGTCGCACCCTCGATTCTACTAGGAGTACCTTCAAAACACTTGCTGACCACTTCTGAAGCAAGACCAAGGGCCTCAAAAATCTGAGCACCTTTGTAAGATGCAAGGGTGGAGATTCCCATCTTTGCAATAACTTTCATTATTCCATAGTTCGAAGCATAAAAGTATTTATTGACAAGTTGTTCTTGTGTATAGGACTGCCCATCATCATTAGGAGGAATCCTCCCATCAATCTGCAACCGCCATATTACTTCTATAGCCAAATAAGGGCATATAGCATCTGCCCCAAAACCGATAAGGGTACAAAAATGGTGCACCTCACGAGGTTCAGCAGATTCAACCAACAACCCTATGCGTGTCCTCTCAAGATTTGAGACAAGGTGCTGATGAACAGCTCCAACTGCCAATAGGGAACTGACAGCTACACGATCCGGAGAAAACCCTGTATGAAAATTTTTAGTTAAAACCTGATGTTTCAAGCCTCCAAATGCTACAGAGGATGGGGCAAATAAATTTCCAGAATGAAACACTGAAATGCAGAGGACATATCATATGCACCAAGATGGGCAGAGCTGAACTCAAACACAAATAATGAATAAGGCAAATCTTGGTTTCAATGGGAACGGGGTAGTGTTGGCCCTTGATCCAAAAAAAAGAGCAAGCAAAACTAGAACCAACTTAACCTTAGGGATAAAATTAATATTCTACAGTAATACAACATAAATAGACTCCAAGCACACTCAGCTCAAAGGTAGTGCTATTAAAGCGCATGAAGAGCGTATGATTCATAGTATTATTAATGCACATAAAGCTATATCTACATGACAATAAATCCATGGAACATATATAATTCATGCCTGGCAAATCTGGAGTATCTGTATTATAAATCTCACTGACCTCTATCAGAGAGAACTAAAATAGTGTAGCCCTCATGAATAGCTTCACGTGCTTGAGCACAAATTTTATTCAAAGTCTGTTCTAAACCTTTCCTTCCATACTTTTTAGGATAAGTTATGTCAAGCACCTTGCTGCGCCAAACACGGTAGTCCATCTTTTTAATAGCCTCCATTTCATTAATATGCAGTAAAGGACCTTTAAGCGTGAGGCGATGGCATTGTTGTTCTGTTGTTTCAGATAAGTCCCCTTCTGGACCAATCATACACTCCATAGATGTGACAATTTTCTCCCTGATTGGGTCGATTGGTGGGTTTGTAACCTGTGCAAACATCTGCTTGAAGTATTCAGAAGTCAACTTCTCTCTGTTTGACATCACAGCCAAGGGAGTATCATTTCCCATTGATCCTAGAGCTTCTACTCCATCTTTAGCCATTGGCAGCAACAGCATTTCCAGGGCTTCTACCGTATATCTGACGCCAATCAATTGGGTAATTCGTCAAAAAAGAAAAGAAGAGAAAGAAAACATACCAAGATAGAGGTGTTGCTTACCCAAAGGCCTTTAGTGGAGCCAAAATTCCATGGATACCCATAGCTTCCTTGTGCTCATTTTTTTGCTGCACCAAAGTGTAGAGGAAGCCCGTAAATAGTTCAGCAAAGTTTTTTCAGTGACATACCCCTAGCCCTACAGAATAGTAAAAAAGTCAACAAGATAAATAGACTTACTGGAAGCGCACCAGAAAGCCTTGGAGCAACTCTGTCAGTTTCTGGTACAGATTTTATAATATCTCTGAGTTGTATCTTTTGTCTCTTCAGCCACTCCCCATACGGACGAGCTTTGGAGTATTGTTTCTTTAATGCATCATCATCCACAACACAGTGGTTCTCAAAATCAACTAAAAGCATCATTCCAGGGTTTAGCCTATCCTTTCTCAACACATCTTCAGGAAAGACATCGACCACACCAACTTCACTAGCCATGATTACACGGCCACTGTAGGTCTCATAAAAACGGCCAGGCCTCAAACCATTACGATCCAGAGTAGCACCAAGGTAACGGCCATCAGTAACTGTGCGCGAAGACCAGGTCAGCCCAGATGAAGTCATCCATCAGAAATGCTTGAAGAAATATTAAGAAGAGAGTTTAGTGATTTTATGTTTTTACATGATATTAGAGCCGGTCCGTCCCAAGGCTCCATAAGGGCTGAAAAGAACTCATACAGAGCTTTTCTCTCAGGGTCCATGTTTACATTATTCTGCCACGCCTCGGGGATCATCATCATGACAGCTTCTGGCACGCTTCTTCCAGATCGGATGAGGAGCTCAAGAACATTATCAAATGCACCTGAAGTCACAAGGATCATCCAATCAATAACTTTGCAAAGATGAATATGCTTTCATTTGCCAAGTGAAAAGGCATATACTGTATCAAACATACACATTGTTTGTTTCAGAGACACAGAAATCCTATTACTCTTTTTGTTGTTGTTTGCATGTGTAAATTAGGGTAAAAAATGGAACCTGAATCTGAAGAGGTAGCATCCACTACAGGCAGAAGTTTTAACATTTCATCCCTTGATAGATCGAGTCCCTTGCACTTCAAAAGACCCTCACGTGCTTTCATCCTACCAAACACAAACAGAAAACAGTGCTACTATTAAGCATAATGAAATTCATGCTCCATAGTCCATAAGCATTATGGAGACCCTTGCTTACAAGAAAGGATACATTAGAGAACAAACATGTTTAGCAAAATTACCAGTTCTTGTTCCCTCGAAGTGTGTTGATCTCCCCATTATGTCCTAAAACACGCATTGGCTGTGCGCGGTCCCAGCTAGGAAAGGTGTTCGTGGAGAATCTTGAGTGGACCTGTTTGCATGCATGTCTTTTAAACCATATCCCGATCATATTTTGCATGATTATACAATGTGGAGTATGATTTCAAATGAATCCTCTAATAGTATCCTAGAGGAAAATGTAAGTTCCATGCATTTATCATCCATACAAAACAGTTCAAGAGCCCTAAGCTACCTCGTACCAAACACAATTTCTTCACACCACCAAATTAGAGGGCACATCCTGAAGTGTTGGCATAGCAGTCACCAATAGCAGAACTGCAACAAGACTCTGCACAATGGTTTTTGGGTATGAACAGACACAGTTTCTAATACTTAGGCCAAAGGCATCATGAACCAGGTCTGAAATGGCATATATGTAGATTAATCACAATGAGACAATTCAGTACTTTATGCCTGCTTGGGAGAATTATACTTAACCTCGAAACCATCTTGCTACTAGCAGTTCCCATCTGCTGACTATGATCATGATTTTTTTTTAATTCCAACAAGATTGACAAGGTTATATATTTACCAGAGCCATGTAACTTGTGAAGCTTTCATCACCTAAGTCTGCAAAGAAGTACCCTTTGAGTTGACTTGGCTTAAGCTGGCCCTTGTAAACTATAGTCCTGAGAGAATCGCAAAAATGAATTTCAGCGAATAATTGCTTACCAAAATGGGAATGCACACATTAATATATAAAACTTGGGAGGAGCTCAGATCACACGGAATTATTATCCACAAGTACTCTTCTAATTTTCAAAATGAAATTTTTGTGAAACATTTTGTTGCCATTCGTCTCGCAGACTACTACTGCTCAATACAAAGAAAATAAATTGAAATTGAAATTCTCCATCTCTTCAGCTTTTAAACTCGAAAAAAAAATATTGAATAGGGTGATAAAGCAGAACCTTGAAGATAGAGAGCACATGTAGATATCCTTTGGTCCCCCATGCTGAACACCCAAAGCTTCTTGTATGGACATGATCGAGAGCCTCCGTAAGATGTACATCTGCAATTTTATTTCGCAAAAAGGAAGTAAGGGAACAATGCCTATCACATATGAAATCCATATAATTTCAAATATGAGAGCTCGTCAAATGACCTGTTGCTCAAAATCGGCCTTTGAACGTAGACTCTTGGTGACAAACACTTGCTCAATCACTGGCTCAGTATCAAGCGCCGATTTGCCCAAGTCCGAGTTGTCTGTAGGAACCCGGCGCCACCCCAGAACAACATGTCCCAGCAACTCCGCCATCTGCGTGAATCAAAATGATTCAAATACACGACACGAAAATGAGCATGATCCTCTGTCACTGTCAGATTTAACTTTTCCGTTCTGCTTAGTCACTGGACTAACCTCATGGAACACAAGCCTGCTCTTCTCACGGCGTTCATCATCCATGGGCATGAAGAACATCCCGACAGCGTACTCACCTGGCGGCGGAAGCTCAAAACCTGCGTCCTTCGTCACCTGCCAGGACAAGAAAACCACACCCAAAATGAATCCCTCAACCACAGAAAGCCCTCTTATTTCTGGCTTAAAACTTCAACTAGGCTCGCCTCTCTGAAGAAGTCGTGCGGCAGCGCAACGAGGATGCCTGCGCCATCACCGGTGTTCGTCTCGCAGCCGCAGGCGCCACGGTGAGCCATTCTCTCGAGCATCTCGATGGCATCGTCGACCTGCAAAACACAAGCCCATCGCAAAACAACCCAAATATTCAAGGTACACCGATGTCTCTATGTATGCACGGAGGAATCAACTCCAGTAGCGTGCTTAGTCGCGGGAGCTCACGGTTTTGCGGCTGTACTCGGCGGAGAGCTCGGCGATGAAGCCGACGCCACACGAGTCGCACTCGTAGGAGGGGTCGTAGAGCCCAATGCTGCTCTCCGGGATCTTCGACATCGACTTGACCGGCGGTGCCACCGCCGCCGCCGCGGGGTGGTGCGACGCCGCACGAGGAGCCCTCGACCATGCGAGCCCCTCCGCGGGGACCGCGTCTCGGAGAAACCCGCCCTCCAGCGACACGCCGCCGCCGTGGCGCTGCCGCGACGCTCCATACGCCGCCGACGCCCGGCCACGCGGCGCCCTATGGCCACCCGGCGGCGCGCGGAGCTTCAGAGCAAGGCCCTGCGCCGCCGACATTGCTTATGCGGGAAGGAATGGAATGCCCCGCCTCCGTTCACGTGGGCAGTTACTTATCTGCGTCTATGCAACAGACAACGTTGGAGATTACAAGGCCGTTTTGTGTCCCATTTAACTACTTATCTAAAAAAAAATGCAGCACATTAGCTTGCAGAAAGCTCAGAATTGTCTTCTTCCTTTCGTGCAACGGATAAAACCAATGAGATTTTTTTTATTAAAAAACAAGATCGGAACAGAGTATAAACAAGAGACAAAAAATATCTGATCACAACAACACACGCGCACACACAAAGCAGAGGATAACGATATATCGCATCGCACCAAACAAGAGAAAATTCTACTGTTTCTGCGTCGTTCCCGAGCAACCGATACGTCTCGCTTCTGTAAAACTCTTCTTCCTCACGGTTTCAACTGGAGATGCTAAGAAATGCTTCGGGATGGGGATGGGGAAGGGAGGAGGAGATGGATAGGAACGCCGCTTCTTGCCCTGAGTCGTCTCGCCCTCTCGGTCGTCTTCCTCTTCACCTCTTGGGATTACACTGACTCCGGCGGTCCGGCCTCTCTCCTCCGCACTGCAGGACACGGCCGGATTTATAGGGATCTTGCGCGTGGGGCCCTCACCAGCTGCTACCCCTATCATCCTTTTTAGTGGCGTTTCCTTTCATTTTTCCTTTCTTCGTACTTACTCCCTCTGCTAGCGGCGCATTTCTAATGTTCAAAATTTGTTTTACAAAGAGTGTATCTTTAATCCGTATGGTTTAATTGTAAGTGTATGCATGCCCATTTAAGTGTTTGTGGAAACCGAAGCATCAACATGCTTATGTATGGAGTAATGAGGGTCACATTAGTCATTTACCTTGCACACTAATCTATCTTAAAAAAACTAGAAAACACTCTTTGTAGACAGAGGAAGTATAGTGTCATGTTTAGGTTTTTTTCCCCTTTAGTTTAACAGAAAAACTAAAAAACGGTATACCGTTGCAACGGTATACCTCTGAAACTCATGAAACTTATGATTTTTTGCACTGAAACTCATGAAACTTAGCACTAAAAACTGATAAAATATGAAACTGATGAAACTAAACACTGAAACTCATGAAACCAGCACTGAAACTGATAAGTTTCATAAGTTTCATGGCTATACCGTTGCAACGGTATACCGTTCCCTAGTCATTCTCTAGTTTAAAAGGCAAAAAAAAAAGCTAAAGCTTAGGTTCATTTGTTTGGACCTAGACTTTTTTTATTTATAGCTTAAAATCAGCTTTTTGTTTAAACAGCTTATACACAATATGTTTTTAAGTCAAGTTAGACTGTTTAACATTATGATTTTTTTTTTTTTTTGATGTGGTGGATGCTTTAGTTTATTATTGAAAAATCTGAAATACTATTGGGACTGAGAATCTTTTTGTATGTCTTATTTTATCCAGTATCTTGCTCGGAAAATTTGCTTTGTACGAACGTAAATATTGACAAATCTGATGAACAATAGAGGTCCATAATTTAAATTGATACAATTGCAATGCAATGAAATACACCCGTCATTGGCTACTGTTCTCTTTGTTTTAGATAATAAAAGAACAGTACAATTTGTCCAACATCTCCTCACTTCTTGATAATAGACAAATAAATACATTCTCTTCTCCTTGAAAAACCATCGATTATCTAACTCCTTTTATCTTGTTTTTTTACAAATCTAGTTCTAGCGCGTATGCATTTGTAAATTTAGTCCTTTCACCCGGCCACCACGGAAGGCGTGATAGGCAGAAGGTAGCCGGCGTCATGGCAGGGCGAGCGAGGAGCCGTGGGTAGCGCAGAAGGCATCCTACCGTGGTGGACAACGTTGCTCCCGTGATCGGCCAAGCTCTCGAGGCGTCAGCCAGCTTCCGTGCTCCCTGAGTGCGGCAGGCAAAGGACAGGTATCATCTACTGCGTCTTTCGCGGTAAGGGAATGAACCAAATTTATAAATACATACGCATAAAACTAGAATTGCAAATAAAAATATACATAGGTTTAAAGTGTTGACCGCCTTTTCTGAAACAGATTGCGGTCAAATCAACCATGACAAAATAGACTTCGGTAGTTGACCACAAGGCTTCGACGGTTCGGCTCGCCATGTATGGTACCAGCACAGCCATAGCAATCACCCAATCTGTAGAACAAATATATGCTAGTCCATTGAAGGAGAACCCGTTGGTGGGCAGTAAGCATGGTGCTCCATGATATTTCAATAGATTTTGTCTATTTAGTTTGTATTATAACGGTATGCTTTTAGAAGAACTTTTGAGGCCACATTACGGTTTCATTCAAATAAATAAGACCATCACGCTCCACAATGCCTTCATTTGGCATTAAAACAAACTAAAAAAAAAAGCGGTTCATTTTAGCCAAAAGACAAGATCAAACTGCATGTGAGTACGTAGGACTAGGAAATAACATATTTCACATTGACTGATCAAGTGAATGTTATGTAGTACGCAAAAGATGAAAAGATGCTGTTTATGCAAGGCTTATGTAATTCAAATCTGCTACTTGGAATAGCATCAAAAACTGTATTGTATGGCTAGCCTTTCATTTGCATCTGCCTTCTAATAGTGTCCAGAGGATAACACATCAAAGTTGCGAGTGTTGCTAAAAGAAGAGCAGTTGCTAGAGATATCTCGGTCTACTCTTATACTTTTCCGGTACATATTTATTCATTCTTCCATACTGAAAAGAATAGGATAAAAAACAATTTGAGGACAGTAAATATCTAAATCTGAGGCCAACTTTCGTATATCGTAGTATGAAGATGAAGTAGGGAGAATCACAAGATTAACTACATCAGCTTTTGCTCAACAATCAGATAATTTCTACAATCTAATAATTGGGGATCTAGGAATTATATTGTGACGGACCGCCTTTTTAGGGGCAGTAAGGAACTCACAAATACCGCTACTCATACACTAATCGTTGGAAGACAAGAGTACAATTGCTCTCGACAAAAGCAACTTTCAACACTTTTTATTCAATATAGTTGGTCTAACGACTGGTTTACAAGAGAAGCATCCAAGCTTCTAAACTTACACTAACAAAAGAGAGAAACCACAGTGCAAGGCCTCGAGCGAAGACAAAGACCTGTAACTGCACTAAATCGCCATCTACTTATCTTCTCTCGAAGGCGCCAACATCTTCGAACTCGAAAGGGGCTGGTTTTTGCAAGGGTGAGTACGGAGTACTCAACAAGTCGATTTTAACCACCGAATACTATATGTAGGGGTAATCAAGGGATGGCAATAGGGTTTAGTATCTCGATGCGCTTTTATTTCACAATTCATTTTACATTTGAAGCACAAACTAATAAATAAGTAGTTTGAATTTCATAAGTTCAACAACACTTAACCACAATTATCCAAATTCCAAACAAGAATTTGAGCTTAGTTACGGTATCAACTCCCGATTCCAACTTAACTTCATTTACCTAAGTACGGCGTAATCGACATACAATTAAGATTAACTTCACAGAGCTCAACTTTACCCACAAGATATATATAACCTTTATGCCAATCGCGAAGTTTCATGCAACTTAAATGCATGTGGCCCAGCTTTAGATTATCACAAAGATTTCGCTTAATCATTCCTCGCCCTTTAGTTGTTTAATGATAGTACCGCTACCTTGGACTCGTGGTCCCCATTAGCCTACCGTCAGGAGAACCAAGAATGTCACTCCGACCATTCCTTGCTCCACCCCTCCGGCCCATTTCCTGCCGGAAAGTTCCCGGTCCCCATTCTCTCCAGAGAATGGTAGCCACCAAGACACTCCAATTATTATCTCAGAATGATTAACTTAATGAGCCGTGTCCGATACGGTCACCGATCAGCCCGACTCGTGGGTTGAGCCGGAAACTAAGTTATTTACTTTGCTCAAGGATTATTAACCTTACACTTTGCCAAAGACCAAGCCTTCATCCACAAACCCATTCCTGACTCGCAGTGACCGGCCACCGACTAACTACAAGGCATTAATCACTACCTGGGATCGGAATCTCATCCACTCCGGATTAATCCGACATCGGCCCCGATCGCAAAGACTTTATAATAACAATCGAACCCGAGATTCGGCAAAGATTTTCTTTAAATCCGTGTTTTGAACTAACCTAGCAAGATTATCTAACCTATTCATGGCAATAAGCAATTAACTAGGGTTCCAAAGGATTAACAGTGGTTCAAATATTTCAAGGAGGTTTCATGAGCAATTCAGATTACTCTATTTATCATGTTATTCTAAAATATCGGATTTCATTAATTCAAATACAAGAAAATAATGCGATATAAAATAATTACTACTATAGCATGGCATGATAGGATCAATATGATCAAAGGGTGTACGGCTTAAGCCATGGGTACCGGATCTGACGAGTCGCTTCGTGAAGTAGTCGCATCGCTACCCCGCCTGGTCCAACGCTCAAGCCTCGAATCGCCCGACTCCAGGGATCGCCCGGCCCACTGCCTCAACTGTCGAATCTAGCTAAAAGACAACCAACATAAATAAACGATAAAACAACAACCGAAAAGAAAACGGAATCGAAATGGGAAACCTGGAAATCGAAAGTTGGAAGAGAATCTGAGGGCTAAACCGATTTGGGAATTTCTGGGTTCTGATCTGGGAACAGTATAGCATTTCGACTCGCGGTCGAGACGGTTCGGAAATGTATTTGGTGGAGCTCGGATTTTCCGGATTTTTCTCGATTTTTCTCGTTATTTTGATTAAAAAGGAATTTTCGGAATTAATTAATTAACTAAAATCCAAAATCCGCTTTTATCGTTTTGGGCGCTGGCCGTTTACTGAAATGGTCGCGCCATCAAGTGGGCAGGCTGGAAGCCGAAATGGGTCGGGCCGGCCAAAGACGGCAAGTGCGAGAGAGAGAGGGAGCCACCGGGTGAGGAGGGCGGGCCGGGATGAAACGGCCCGCTGTCACGGGCACTGCACGCAGGCTAGGCACGTGGGAACAGTGAGGTGACGGGGATTCCGGTGGCGGCGGGCGGCAGGCCGAGCGGCGAGACGAGGGCAAGGAGAGGGAGGGGGCCTCACCACGAGAGCGAGGAGCGGGCGAGGAGAAATCGAGGAGGGAGGCTTTATAGCCGAGTCGAGGAGGCAGCCGCGGCAGGCGCGGGACGCGCATGGCCACGCGGCGCGCGAGGCGGCGGGAGAGGCGCGGCCGGCGAGGACGGGCAAGGCGGCGAGGCGGCGTACTGCTGGAGACCACGCGAGCGAGGAGGCGGCGGCGACGCCAGCGCTTTATGGCGGGCGGAGCGCTGGCGCGCAGACGGGCAGCGCGAAGGGGCCGAGGCGGCGGGAGGGCGGCTTGGCCAAGTCGCCGGCGACGGATACCGGGCCGAGGAGGAGGCCGGCTGGGCAAAGCCACAAGGAGCAGGCCTAAGGCTCACTTAAGGAGAGAATCCCGCCCAACAAGGTTTGAATTCCAAACTCAAATTCCAACTTCCAAAACTCAAATCAAACGCGATTCAAACAAACCGAATAAATTCATTTTGAATTTTTTTGAGGGTTGTTTCAACTACCCCACTTAAAATGGAATCTCGCCCTCAGATTCATTTCGCCTGGGAAAATAGGCTTGGGAAAATTCGCGCAATTCGATTCTTCTCCCAAGTAGTTTCCTCGAGTGTATGATTCTTCCATAGCACTGGCAGATTCGACATTCTTGAACTTGAGTTCCCTTTCCATAGTCTCCACAATCCTGACTGGTTCCTCATGATATGTCAAATCTTCTTTCAAGTCTATCCCTTTCAACTGCACTTGCTCTGACGGCTGACGGAGGCATGTCCTCAACTGGGACACATGACAGACAGTGTGTACCCTTGACTCGACTTAGTCAGAATTTGTAGGCTACTTCTCCATTCGCTACCACGGGTATGGTCCAACATACCTCGGAGCTAACTTCCCTTTTATCTCAAAACGGGCGAATCGGGCTTAAAGGGTGTCACTTTCGTATAAACGGTCTCCAACTGATAACTTATGTCTTTTCTCCTTGTATCCGCATAACTCTTCTCGCTTGACTTGAGTCGTTCTCGATTCTTCCTTATGATCCTCACATGAGCTTCGCATCATGTACCAACCGAGGCCCAAAAGTCGTTATTTCCTGGCCTCGGTCCAATTTAACGGGTTCTCGCACTTCCTTCCATACAAGGCTTCAAACGGATATACCCAGATCGGCCTCGTAATCATATTGTACAGAACTCCGCAAATGGCAAACACTTGGCCCATGAGGCTCCATATGCTGAGCGCAGTGCTCTCAACATATCCTCTAGTATCTGGTTGACTCTTCTCGTCACCATCGGTCTCAGGGTGATAGGTCAGATCGAAATTTAAGTCTGCACTCCATCGCTTCATGCATTTTTCCGTAACTTTTGAAGTAAATCGGCTCCGATCCGACACGATCTTCTTAGGGATTCCATGTAATCTGACGATCCGGGTCGTACAACTCGCCAACTTGTCTCTTCCAATACCGCTTTTATAGGGATGAAATGGGCTACTTTGGTCGGGCCTATCAATGATTACCAGATAGCATCATATCCTTGCCGAGTCTTGGGAAAACCAAAGGATAAAGTCCATTCCAATCTCTTCCCACTTCCATTCCGCAATCGAAGGGGTTGCAGCAATCCCGCCGCCTTTTGGTGGTCTATCTTGATTTTCCGACATACGTCACAACACACCACGTGTTCTGGCTACTTCTTTCTTCATTCCATTCCACCAAGATTCTTCTTCAAGTCTTGGTACATCTTCAGACGCTAGGATGTATTGAGAATTGTGACGAGTGAGCCTCCACAAAATCAATCCTCTTATATCCTTGTCCTTCAGATGCATATACGATCGCGAATCGTAGTATGCCTTGCTTGTCTTCCGAGAATTTCCGAGGACTAACCTCCTTCATCAACTTCCTCAGATTCCAAAGATCTCCTCATCTCTGCCTCACGAGCCGCTTTGATCTCGCCTGGTTCGATCAGATTCTAGGAAACATATTGATCCTTCCTCGACACTATCTGTGTTCAACTCCTGCATTTGACTTCAAATGGGAGAGATAGTCTCAACTTGAGCTAAATGATGGCAAAGCTTTTCTCGCCAAAGCATCCGCTACCACATTAGCTTTTCCTCGGATGATAAAGGATCTCTAAGTCATAATCCTTAATCAACTCCAACCATCTTCTCTGCCTCATGTTCAAATTCAATGAGTGAACACGTATTTCGTGCTCTTGTGGTCCTCAAAACACTTCACGGCTTCCCCAACAGTAATGTCTCCAAATCTTCAATGCATGCACTAATGAGGCTAGCCTCCGTGTCATGGGTTGGGTAATTCTTTCATGCGGTCCGAAAGGTCGCGATGCATACGCAACCACTTTTCCTTCTTGCATTAACACACATCCCAATCCTCTCTTCAAGCATCACAGAGATCCGGAAATCTTTATCCTGATCAGTGAGAGTGAGAACTGGTCTCGAGGTTAACTTGGTCTTCAACTTCTGGAAACTTTTCTCACACTTTCACCCAAACGTAGGGGTGGCCCTTTTGAGAAGCCGAGTCATTGGTTTGGCTATCTTGGAGAATCCTTCTATAAATCTTCAGTATCCTGCCAAACCGAAAACTTCCGACTCGGCACCGACACAGTGCCGTTTCCATTCCAACACCCTGATCTTCTCTGATCCATCTTCACGCCATCCTTGGTGATGATGTGTCCTAGGAAAGCGATTTCATCCAAACTGTAAATCACACTTAGAGAATTTTGCGATAGTCGATGTTCTCTAAGCCTTCCTGCACTAGTGTAGATGCTCCTTGTGATCTTCTTCTGCCTTGGAGTAAATGAGTATATCATCTATGAATACCACGATGAACTTGTCCAAGAACTCCATGCATACTTGGTTCATCAGTTCATAAAGTAGGCCGGGCATTTGTGAGTCCAAATGGCACCACTGAACTCATATAATCCGCACTCGAGTAGCAAATGTCAGTCTTTTCTCTCGCCTTGTTCTCTCGACCTTCAACTCGATGGTATCCTGTCTCGATCTATCTTCAAAAGATTTTGGCTCCTTTCAATTGATCGAATGTGTCATCTATCCGGTACCCGGTACTTGTTCTTGATGGTTGCATCATTCAGGGCTCGTAGTCTATGCAGAGTCTCTTACTTCCATCTTTCTTCTTCTCGCAAATACAACTCGCGCGATCAAGGTGATATACTTGGCCGTATTAAATCCTTTGTCCAAAGAATTCATCCAATTGCTTTTCGGGCCTTTAACTCAAAGCGACATTGACTGATCGCTTATGCGGATAGGAGCTGCCCAGAACTAACTCTATTGCCGTTCTATGCCTCTCGTCGAGGTTTTCCCCGGTAACTCTTCCGAAATACTCGGGTACCCCGAACTACGGTATGTCGCTCAATCCACGCAATCGCATTGATGACGCTCGATTCCTCTTGATCACCTTGGATCATTTTGAATCACACTTTCCACCAAATCCATTCCCTCGAAAGTGTCACTCGCTTTTCGAGAACAATCCAATCTGAGCATGGTGTCTAGATAACCGCTTCATTCCCAATATGACATCTAGACCATCCATCTCTAATAACAACAAAGTTGGCTCAACTCAATCCCTTGGATTTCTATCCTTAGGTTATCAGAATCGAATCTTGCCATCAACCGACTTCCAGGGTGTGGAAACACATGGAGAGGGCAAGGGAGAATAGGGCAACCCACTTTTGCAAGCAAAAGCCAAGGAAATGAACGAATGGGTCGCGACTCGATCAAAAAGGGTTAAGGCCAACTTGGTTTGGACGGAAACTTACCAACGATAACATCCGCGTTTTACCGCTTCACGGTCACACATGGTTGATTCTCGCCTTGAGGGTTCCCGGGCGGGTTGGTTCCGCGTTGTTGGAATATCCCCTGCCTTGATCGTGCCCTCAAATAACCTTGATGGGGCTACCGAGGCCGACGGGCGTTATCGCTCGTGCTGGCTGGTCGACGCTGAGCTTTTGCCACATCACTCAAGAAGTCCTTCTTCTGCACCGCCGCTCGGCGTCCTGGTCCTGCAATGGAAGCAAGCTGAACCTTTCTTGGGACACACATTAGAGTAATGGTTCCTCTGCGTAAAGCATCGAACATTCCCGGCCGAGCATTGGGCTAATGTGCCCAGATCCTCCCACGCTTGTCTCTTGTTTGGAACATTGGGGTTGAAGGTATAGGTCCTTCCTTGAACTGACTTGCTCCGACATTCTCTCTCTGTCAGGCCTTCTCTTTCTAGTATCCTCCGTGTCATTCCTTGTTTCTTCGACACAATCACCCTATCTACCATGGTCGAGAAATCCTTGAACTCCACTGATGAGATATGGAACTTAAGGTTCTTCTCAGCCCTTCATAGAATCTTTCTATCTTCTTTTCCTCTCAGGTCTACTTCTCCGGGTGCATAGCGAAAGGTTGTTGAAGTGGTGCAGTATTCCATCACGCCCTTCCTCCTGATGGAGAGACAAAAATTCCCTCCGCTTGAGGCCATCAAGCCTCGAATGTGAGTCTTCCTAAAGCTTCTTCAACATCCGCCACGAAATCTCTTGTCCCTGCTCTTCAGAGTCCGGAAGTTGACTCCACCATGTCGCCGCTTGTCCTGCAGTACCGGTGAGAGGCGAGAGCACTTTCTCCTTCTCGCACCGCACTGCAGATTCACCATTTGGATAACCGTGAGCCAATCATCCGCCGAGCACCCGCCGGGCTGACGTGGAGAAAATAGGCCTGCCTTTTGGAAGTCGCACTGTGACCCACCTAATAATCCATCATGTCCAAAGTTGCTTCCTTGGGGATTCATCTCTGGGTCTTTGCAAACCGTGCCATCATCATCTCAATCATCCGATTCGCTGCTCGATCAGATCCTGCCTTTCTATATCCGCCAAGATTTGAGCTATGTTGACTGATTTCCGCTGGTCTCGCCTCATTCCCGTAGAATCTGGTGTTGGGATCCTTCACCTTGATCCATAATGACTATCTTTTAGGTCTTGTCAGGTTTTGGGGCAAAGGTAAGATAAGTAAGATTTAGACACTGTAAGGCGAGAGATAGAATAGGTGAGAGGCGAGATGAAATGGGAAAGAATTAGTGGAATTAGCCTAAGATATAAGGATAATAGAGCAAACAACATACAGAGATAGGAAACTTAATTTTATCGATACATAGATTGTTTACAATACCTGGCCATACTAAGGTAAGAAACAACCTATTTTACATTACAAAAGACTACTCCAAAAGGGTAAAAGCTAACTTCTAGACTAACGCCTATTCTAAGATCGAATCTTCAATCGCCGCTTCGGAGATGTAGATGATGCGCTCCTCTCGATCTTCCTCCACATCTTCTGGCCATGGATAAAGCCGCCACAAACTGACGGACCATCCACTTCGACATCTCTTCTCCGGCTCGCATCGGGTCGCACTGGTCTATCTCCTCACGAAGCTCGCCGATCTCCATCCAGGCATTGCTCAACCTGTCGCTGGCAAGATCATCCCGCCGAGGAGAAGGGTAGTGTACAGGAAATCCTTGTTGACAAGGAGCTCGCAGCTTCTCGACACGCTGGATCTCGCTGCCCTCCTCGAACAGACTCATCGGTTCGCGGGGCATCCTCTCTTCATGGGATCAATCAAATCGATCGTGGTCGAACTTCGCGTAGAGACGACGCAGGTTTCCACGCCTCGACGGGCAGTCCTGGATAGCGCCTGGACTTCGTGGACGCGTGCCCTTTGGAAGTGACGCGGAATATCTCGGATTATTTGGCAGGATTCAGATTGAACCAGGCTCTCCACTCAACGCGACGACACTCGAAAAGCTCCTCCGCGTGAAAAACGGATCTCAATCGATCGCTCCAACATGTCAGAGCATTCTCCACGTTAGCCCAAATTTCATCCTTCTGAACCCTGAAGTGGGTAGATCGTGGTGCACCATCCGCCAAAACGAGAATCTTTTAAGTCGATGAGCGGAAAGGTTTTAAGTGAGTTTTTAAAGGAGAGAAAAGAATTTTTAAGGAAAGGGGCGGGAAACAAGAGAGAGGAGAGAAACAGGATTATAAGGATAGTACTTACGCTTTAAACTCATTTTGTAGTTTGAAATAATCTTTCAAAAGACTCCTTAAGCCAACTTAGGTCTTAGTCTACGGTCAAGCCTAGGCTCGATACCACCACTTGTGACGGACCGCCTTTTGTAAGGGCAAGAGGAACTCACAACAGCTTACTCCAGAAGACTAATCGTTGGAAGACAAGAGTACAATTGCCTCTGACAAAAGCAACTTTCAACACTTTTTATTCAATATAGTTGGTCTAACGACCGGCTTTTACAAGAGAAGCATCCAAGCTTCTAAACTTACACTAACAAAAGAGAGAAACCACAGGCAAGGCCTGAGCAAGACAAAGACCTAGAACTGCACTAAATCGCCATCTACGATCTTCTCGAAGGCGCCAACATCTTCGAACTCGAAGGGGCGGGTTTTGCAAGGGTGAGTACGGAGTACTCAACAAGTCGCACGAACCACTCAATACTATATGTAGGGGTAATCAAGGGATGGCAATAGGGTTTAGTATCCGGATGCGCTTTATTTCACAATTCATTTTACATTTGAAGCACAAACTAATAAATAAGTAGTTTGAATTTCGCAAGTTCAACAACACTTAACCACAATTATCCAAATTCCAAACAAGAATTCTGAGCTTAGTTACTGTATCAACTCCGATTCCAACTTAACTTCATTTACCTGGCACGGCGTAATCGATTACAATTAAGATTAACTCAGAGCGCTCAACTTTACCCACAAGATATCTATAACCTTATGCCAATCGCGAGTTTCATGCAACTTAAATGCATGTGGCCCACTTTAGATTATCACAAGATTTCGCTTAATCATTCTCGCCCTTAGTTGTTTACCGATAGTACGCTTACCTTGGACTCGTGGTCCCCATTGAAGCGCTCTACTCACAGGAGAACCAAGAATGTCACTCTCGACCATTCCTTGCTCCACTCCTCCGTCCATTTCCTCGCCGAAAGCCCTGGCCCCCATTCTCTCCAGAGAATGGTAGCCACCAAGACAAACCCAATTATTATCTCGTGAATGATTAACTTAATGAGCCGTGGTTTCCGACACGGTCACCTACCCATTCGTGGTTGAGCGGATAATAAGTTTTTTACTTTTCTCAAGGGGATTCTTAACCTTACACTTTGCCAAAGACCAAGCCTTCATCCATTAAACCCATTCCGTGACTCCGCAAAGATCGCCACCGATCAACCTAAGGCATTAATCACTACCGATCTAATCTCATCCACTCCGGATTAATCCGATCATCGCCCCTCGATCGCAGACTTTTATAACAATAACCAATCGGAGATTCGGCAAAGATTTTCTTTAAATCCAGGTTTTGAACTAACCTAGCAGTGATTATCTAACCTATTCATGGCAATAAGCAATTAACTAGGGTTCCAAAGGATTACAGGTTCAAATATTTCAAGGAGGTTTCATGAGCAATTCAGATTACCTATTTATCATGTTATTCTAAAATACTCGATTTCATTAATTCAAATACAAGAAAATAATGCGATATAAAATAATTACTACTATAGCATGGCATGATAGGATCAATATGATCAAAGGGTGTACTGGCTTGCTCTGCGCCGGGCACCGGATCTGACGTAGTCGTCGTGAAGTAGTCGTATCGCGCCCCGTCGTCCAACGCTCTGGCCCGGAATCGCCCTATCCGTGGATCGCCCGGCTCCACGGCCTCAACGGTCGAATCTAGCTAAAAACAACCAACATAAATAAACGATAAAACAACAACCAAAAGAAAACTGAATCAAATGGGAAACCTAAATCGAGTCGAAGAGAATCTGAGGGCTTAAACTGGATTTGGGAATTTCGGGTTCGGATCTCGGGAACGATAGCATTTCTCGACTCGGTCGAGACGGTTCGGGAAATGTATTTGGTGGAGCTCGATTTTCCGGGATTTTTCTCGATTTTTCTCGCTATTTTTGGATTAAAAAGGAATTTTCGGAATTAATTAATTAACTAAAATCCAAAAATCCGTTTATCGCTTTTGGCCAGGCTGGTCAAGCTGAAATGGGCCGCATCAAGCTGGCGCTACAAGTAGTGGCCGTCGGTTTGGCCGCAAGACGGCAAGCAGAGGAGAGAGAGGGCCATCGCGTGGAGGGCTGGTCGACGAGACGGGCCCGCTGGCCGTCACGGTACCTGGGAGGAGGGCTAGGCACAGGAACAGGAGGAGGCGACGGACGCGGCGCTGGCTGGCAGCGCGGCGGCACGAGTCTGGGCGAGACGAGGGCAAGGGAGAGGAGGGGGCTCACCACGAGAGCGAGGAGCGGGCGAGGAGAAACTCGAGAGGAGGGCTTTTATAGCCGAGTCGAGGCAGCCACGGGGCGAGGCGGGACGCGCTGGCGCGCGAGAAGCGCGAGGAGGCGCGGCTCGGGCAGGACGGCAAGGCGGCGAGGCGGCGATTTGCCGGAGACCACGCGGAGCGAGGAGGCGGGGCGGCGACGCCAGCGCTATGGCGGCGGAGCTTGCCACATACGCAAGCAAGGAGCGCCAAGGCGGAGGCGAGGCGGGAGGCGGCTTGCACGGTCGGCCGGCGACGGACACTGCCGAGGAGGAGGTCAAGGGCAGGCCGCGCGGGAGCAGGCCGGAAGGCCCACGAAGGAGAGGAATCCGGCCCAACAAGGTTTGAATTCCAAACTCAAATTCCAACTTCCAAAACTCAAATCAAACGCGAATTCAAACAAACCGAATAAATTCATTTTGAATTTTTTTGAGGGTTGTTTCATATATCTTGATGTTGGGAAAGCCAGTTGGCTCGACGAGGGGAAGAGGATGGTAGTGGAAATCGCAGGAGGGAGGGCAGACGTGGGTGACGGAGGCACAGGCGAGGCAGACGGTGGTACCGTTGGGGGAGGAGACGGAGACACGGAGCAGGACTGTGACACTCGGATGTGAGGACATAAGGTGCGGAGGAGGATGGAGGCGCGGGGGAGGTTAGCGGTGTTCGGAGATAGGAGAACGGAGGCGCGGGGTAGGATAGCGGCGCTCAGAGATGGGAGGATGGAGGCACAGGGTAGGACGGCGACGCTCGGAGATGGGAGGATGGAGGAGCGGGTTAGGTTGGCTTCTCTTGGTGATGCTGCAAATATGCGAAATGTTTTTATTCTAGATTTTGTTTTGAGACAAATATAACCAAAAAAACTATATATGCACAAATCAATAGGCAACACATTGTATTTCTGAATATGCTCAAGAATTAAAAAAATAACGGAGTCGATCGGTCACATGAACGATTTACAATTGGGATTGACGAAGAACGGGAAGCAACTCAAACACGGTTATGGAAGTAGTCACCGTCGAGGAAAAAGCATAGCGGTCACGCAGCCCAGAAACATTATTGCCGCCCCCCGTGCAGGTGATCTTTGAGGCAACGGCTTGAAGATACCACTCACCCTCCTTCACCGTGCACGCCGAAGAGGAAGGTCGGCGAGGTTTACCTGCTCAACACCACAGTCAGGGTTAGCAAAATCGTTTTGGGCTAGAAAATCGGAGAGTGGTCGGTACCGGTTTTTCACGAATTTCGTTCGAAAATCGAGAAAAACCGACCGGTTTGCAAATTTCAAATTTGTAATTCAAATGGTGGTTTGTAAATAGGAAAACCGATCGGTAATAGCGAAAACCGACCGGTTTGGGTCGAAAACCGGTGGGTTTGCGCGGAAAACCGAGGGTAGTATAAAAAACGAAGGAAAATTTATGGAAAATTATAAAAACCCAAGAAATGCGCAAAAAACAAGAAAAAAATGTTATAAATGTGTTTAAAATATGTAAAATTATGATAAAATTCCAACATGACTTTTTGTATATTTTAAGACTATGCCAAGTTGTAAATTACATAGTTTGCAATAATAGCACAATGATAAAAAAATATGGAAAATTTCGGTATGACCTTTGTTATATTTTAGACAATCTCAAGTTGCAAAAGTGGACATTTAGCAATAATATATCAACAAATAGCATGTCATTACAATACCGTTCACGAGACAATCGAACAAATTCACATTTCAGTGCTTTGAAAACATTAGATTAACACATTTGCAAGCATGTACATACATTCATATCGAAACAATACACTCAAATGGGCCTTCCAAGTTGGACCTACATAAAGACTACGTTAGTACAAAATCGAGTTGCAATGATATGAAACATACAAATAGATCTTGTAGTGCATAAATCATACAAAATAGCACTGTGAGGTTAAACTTGATTCAACGTAGTATTGAATGGATTTTCATGAACAAGCATGAATTGGATTTCCATACAAAATAGCACTGTGACAGTATTGGATGGATTTCCATGAATAACCCTAAATGTATTTGCATCCCATACAGATGTAATTTCACCAAGTATTGTCTAGTGGACAAATTACTGCATAGCCTTATTAACATCAATTAAACCCTACAAACATGAATAAACTACATGCCTCTATGAACAAATTCTGTATAAACTTGGAACCCTACCAAATCAATCAGCTAATTTTGATACATTCGGTTTTGGCGCAAATAAATTTGAATTTTCAACTCAACAAAATTATGTATAAACTTGGAACCCTACCAAATCAATCAGCTAATTTTGATACATTCGGTTTTGGCGCAAATAAATTTGAATTTTCAACTCATTTTCATTGTACATATTAAAACAATATTAATAATGATTTTAGGGACCTTTTGGATAAATTTTTGCAAATTTTTAAAATTTTTTGAATTCAAATTTGAATCGGACCGGTTTGCCGCTCGGTTTTTGTTCTCGAACCACCTCGATATGCTCGGTTTTCACGGTTTTCGCTCGAAAACCGTCGGTTTTGCGAACCCTGACCACAGTACAGCAATCCAAAGAGGATGAAGAAGAATGGAACAGGAATTCGGTGTCTTCTGGCCTGCATGTCTCCATGTCTATATAGACGCACGCCAGTTACTCGCTAGTAACTGACTACTTTATGCCAATTAAATGTGGTAATTACTTACTAGTAACTGATGACATTATGTCAATTAAATGCAGAATTACTCATTAGTAACTGATGGCATTATAACAATTAAACCAAATTGAAATAGATGTTTAAATCGTATTTAAATAGAATGAATAGGGAGATAATTGCATGATTCAACAAAAAAGGTGGATTCAATGTTCCAATAGGCACTCTACGATGCGGCGCGGTCGCTCGTTGCAAGTCACAAGTCACACGAAAATACACAAATACGCGTGTGTGTGCATGTGTGTGTTTAACCAAAGTCCCCTCATATTATTCAACGAGTAACAATGACTCTATCTTATAAATTACCTTCCTTTCACTTGGCTAGACAATATGGTACTAAACCATATATGCTTTGAAAGTTTTAAAATAAATAGACCTCCCATAGGGTAATTTCTAATAGGAGATGGGAGGAGGGAAGCGTGGGGGAAGATGTTGGCGCTGGTGCAAATCCGTTGCGGGAGAGATGGGGGAGAATGTGTTGCATAGGGAAGGAGAAATGAGAAATGAGAGAAAAAGTGAAGAAATTTTCATTTATATATGAATGGTATTAATGGGTAGTTTTAATGAAGTTAAGTGGTAAATGGCTATAGTAACAGGAGGCTTTAGACTTTTTCAAAAATCGGTCTGAAAAGGTATCGTTTGTTTCAGCTTTAGCTTTTTTGCTTTTAAGATGAAGAAAAAGACAAACAAGTGAGTGGCTTTTTAATTGTACTTTTCCAAAAGCTATAAACCTCATATATCTAAAAGTCAAAAGCCATCAGAGATGTGTTTTTTTTCTTATTGAGGGTTGGTTTTAAACTAATACCACTTAAACGAACGTAAAAATACTCACATCTACCATGTATAAAAGTGGATCGTTGCTTAAAACAAAAGGCTGACTATAAGGTATATAAAAAAGACTAATCCTAAACAAACAAGCGTTAAATATAGGACTAGTGAACTGGGTATACCTGCAGACTATCTAGAGCTTCTGCTAAGAGCTCTTTTATGGTACACTAAATCTAATATGGATCATTCATTCTTTTTATCCAATAGATCAGATTAGTTGGTATTTATTTATACTTTCTCTGGTAGTAGAGTTGTAGAAATACCTTTAACAAATCAATTACTAGATTTGATTTTTACTATTTATTATATACTATTAGTATAATGCACCGTAAAATTTTTCCCCGATAAATGTGTGTGTGAACTGAACTATTTGATATGGAAAATATGGGATACCATTGAACTTTTATGAGATGAACTTACTAATACTTCTTTACTTTTGTATTGTGGAGTAGCTTATTTAGACAGATCACACATGGGTGCAAAAATCGGAGGGCAAGCAAGACCGAGAAAACCACAAGCAAACACAGAGAAACCATCCGAACCTCCAACACAGAGGGTGGATGTGAAATATCTGCATTGGAGATTAACTACACGGCAAACACGTAGGAAAGGAAAATCTCCGTCGGGCCCGCAGTCAGCTAGAGGGAGATCATCCGGGAGAGCCACGTGTGGAAACGGCGAGCGGTGGGCCCAGAGAGTGCCCCGATGCGGCATGCGACAGCCGCTCGCGGGGCCCGCCCGCCCACGTCGTGTCCGACGGCAGCGACGCAGCCGGCCGGCCGCGGGCGACGCTGCCAATGCCATTGCCATTGCGGGGAGCCAAAGCCGCTCGCTTCGGAGGCGAAACGACCCTGTTTTTAACTCCTAATCGACAAGTTTAACCTCCCATTTGCGATTTCGTTTGGATTTATGGCTATAGGCCATCCCTACGCCCCTATCCACTCGAGGCGCAGTTGCCTCGTAGACTCCGGAAAAACACTTTAAAAATTTTCTGTAATTCCTATATTAATTTATGAAAAACTAGTACATACAGTAGAAATATTATCACAACATATTTAACGTATTTTATTAATTAATTATTTTAGTTTACAGAACGAGTGGCACACAGGCCAAAAAGGAAGGTAGCGGACAGAAGGTAAATAAAAGTAAAACCCAAAAGATTTGCCACAGGCAATCGACTGAGATAACGATCTAGTCCGTCTGATCCTCACCATCGTCATACTACTCTTTTGAATCAACAAAGTAAGCAAAGATGAGTACAAAAAGTACTCACCAAGTTACATAGGAGATTTAGCATTAATGTAAAGGATACAAAGAAATATTATATGGTTAAGTTTAGCGTAGAGCAGCAAGTTCTCCAATATTTTAAATAATTTTTTGGGATATAGTTTTAAGAAATATGTTATTTTGAAACCGGAGATTGAAGCCACCGCCGCAGCTGCCAAACTTCATCGTTGTCGTTTGTCGCTGTTAGTGACCCTCGGACCCCACTATCATTTCTATGACTTCGACGTGCCATCCTGGTAGAGGATTTGGCTGGAGCCCGCCGGATCTACGTTGCTTGAAGCTTGCTTCCAGCCATGTACGTCGATCATGGGGACTTGTGCTCCGCCCATCGAGTTTGTTGTCCTCTCCTCTCTTTGTTGTGCTGCTTTGCATCCTTGGAGAGCCTGTTGTTCTTTGTCATCGGAGCTGCGCTTCAGCGATTGCCATTTGTCGTTGCCCTTGGTTCCTGAGCGCCGTCACTGACATGGTTGCCAACTTAGTGCCATGCGCCAGCCATGCAAGCGTCACTACCTAGTCAACAAACCCTAAACCTAGATCTAATTTGTAGACCCGATTTATCATGGACCAATCCTATAACATGTAGACCCCACTTGTGAGTCCTAGCTGTGAGCTGAGTTTACCATAGACCTATGAACCCTAGTTCGTAAACCCAATCTAGAGTCCCACATGTTAGCCCCTCAGTTTTTTTCTTCTAAAATTTCAAAAAATAAAGATTCCTAAAATATTCCCTCGGTCCCTTATCAGTCTTTGTTCTCTTTCTCCTCTGTTAACAACCTGAGCCACTTCTCAGACCTTGATCTCCTTCATATGAACCTTGTGGTGAGACTTAGGAAATCCTCAAGGGCTCACCAAGACGTAAAGAATGTGGAGAACATTAAAGACGGCTCGATCGTATATATGGTGAACAATTACATAAATGTCAATCTTCTCAAACGGTGCCCCCTAGGCCTTATTTGTAGTGCTAATGAGGGTCGGAGGTTACAAAGATACTCCCTAAAATTAGGGATGAAAAATGATTGATAGTTTTCGACCGATCCTAATAATTTTTGGATACGAATTCTGTCTGGTCGGATATTTGTCAAATAGTATCGGATCGAATATGGATACGAATTCGAATAATCTGATATGCATGTGGGCTGGGCCAAGCTAATTTTTTTGACCCAAAAAGGTTTCTAAATTTTAAAAATATTTTATAATTTAATTAATCCACAAATCAAGTTTTAATTATTACAATTAGCAAACTAGCTCCAAAAATTATGAAATTTTTACAGGAAAATTCTTGACACAATATATCATTTAAAAATATGTTCAATATTTTATCATATTTTAAATTTTCTCAAAAATTCAAACACTGCATTCTTTAATAGGAAAATATTTTAAATAAGTAGCAAAAATGCATAAAAACTCATAAATACATAATTTATTATTTTAAACATAATTCAACAAAGAATACAAATCTTAGGTCATAGCATATAAGTGTTATATACTTTTTTCTAGAGATATAGTATCTAAGTATTATCAAGCTTTTAGCGTGTTCTGTGTTTGCTTTCATTTATATCTCTAAGCAAGGATCACCTTTATTTTGTATTTTGATCTGTATGTATGATAAACTAATCGTATGTGTGTGATGAACTAAGTCTTACGTAATTTTGTTTGCGGCATGGTATCTAACTATTGTCTAAGTGAATGAAAATGCTTATATTTATTCAATTTGCAATAATATTTTGGTCGAATCAACTAATTATGTGTTTTCGTTAATTTTTTTATGTACAATATAAGGGGTTATCATGTTTCGATAAATATTTATAATCATATCCGATTCGACTCAACCTCGATCCTTATCTGTATTCGTATTCGAATTATCCGTATTCGATAAAACTATTATCTATCCATATTCGAGCATTTTCACCCATCCCTAAAATGCTACCGGGAAAGACATCTTTTTGCCCTACCGCGTCCACATGCTACCCTGCACCATTAGCCCAGTGGTGCGCTGTGGACTAGGTCCACTAGACCAGAATGGATCCAATGGTGATGGCTATCGGGGAGCTAGAGCGAACGGTGCCGGATATTGTGTCACTGCTTCATGTCTATGAGACCGAAGGGCTGAACGTGAGGGCCACCCCCACAACATTTACATTTTCGTATGAAGCTATTGGTGAGATCACGCGGTGCAACACTACGGAACAAAGAACTTAGCTTGAGAAACCGAGTGCCAAGGGCTCCTTGTTCTGAATTCAGAAACTAGACGTCGTCAACTTACAACAAGAAACTAATATCCATGATTCATCACAACAATATATAGATCAATATACCATTTTGTTATTAAATTTTCTATCAATCCTACCATACAAGCTGTGTACGAAGATCCCAAACCTGACAATGGCTTTTAAGAGAGAAAAAAGGTAGGAAATGATATGTTGTTCCAACCGTATAACATTCCCTTCGATCCCCTCACCCCTCCGCATGGTTGTAGAGGGAGCCTGGGTGGTGATGGCCCGACGGTGGACGGTGACGAAGGGAGACACGACAAGACAACGACGGATTGAATATTAGGTTAAATGGGGTAACCGGTGGCGCAGCAAGATGACGAACTTGTCGACGACCATAGGAGGCGGCGGGGGAGGGGATGGAGGAGGCATGTGGAACTATGACCGGCGTAGCAACGGTGATGGCATAGAAGGGAGGCAGCAGTGGTGAGGGGGGGGAGGAGGAGAAGGGGAGGACAACCAAAGAAGGCGAAGCTATACCGTTGGAATCGATTCTGACGGTCTAACGTGGGCTAGTTACCCTCTTAAAAACACTAATTTTGTTAGCATCAATATATAACAAAAATTAGACAGCAGGGACCAATAAATAATAGAACAGCTGAAGGTGGTCATATGGTCATCGCCTCACATGTAAGCATATATACAAACCATACAATAAAGTTTGGTGAGTGAAAGCAATTTTGCAAGAAATGCCACGAAGCAAAAGGTGATACAGATAGAATATACCTTATATTAGATCCGGGAGATTCTGGCCCGCGTGCAAGCATATCGATTTCCGCCGACGTGTTTGCTCCATGCTACACCATGTCGTCCGACCTATGCGCCCACTAATACAGCTTAAGTAATTTTGCTGTTGGCTCAGATGCAAAGGCCTGCGTGCCGCAGCGGTAACGCGCCTCGCCCGCTGACGAGTACCAGTGCCATGGGTACCCCCAGCGGCCCGAAAAGACGTGCGGGCCGACCCAGGCCGGGCAAAGTCCGAAATCACGACCAAGTCTTCGAT
Organism: Rhipidocladum racemiflorum; assembly: GCA_036346355.1. Taxonomy (NCBI): domain Eukaryota; kingdom Viridiplantae; phylum Streptophyta; class Magnoliopsida; order Poales; family Poaceae; genus Rhipidocladum; species Rhipidocladum racemiflorum. The sequence continues at coordinate 2,997,773 of CM070578.1, forward strand.
ATCCCAGAGAAGCGACGGCATTTATTGCGTATCGGGCGCATTAAATGACAGCCATAATGACGATGACGTAGCGGCACAAGTTCCCGACCTTCGCATTTATTGCGGGCAGCGCGGCGACTACGGCGACCCGCAGCAGGGTAGGGGGAGCCGGTGGCCAGTCCCATCGGCCCACTACTCTCGGACGACCAAGAGCACAGTCTTTTCCTCTTTTTTCTAAAACCAGCAGTGTAACCTTCCTCCTCGCCTATATAAAGAAGGGAGGGGCAAGCTTGTAAACAACGAACAATCGACGATCAACAATCAATACAATCCACCTCACACGAACTGGAGTAGGGACATTCTGCCCGAACCAGTATAAACACTAGGCCTCTTGAGTCTACCATTCGGGGAGAGGGAGCGCGCGACCCCCTCCGACCATAAATTCGTATTGCCGGTGCACGAAACACCGACAGTTGGCGCGCCAGGTAGGGGTTCTCGCGCGTCTTCATCGACATCCTCATCTTCGGTTTCCCATTCTCCTCCCTGATGGCCTCCTCCCACCACGATTCGCCGATGTCGAGGGGCTGGATTCGCTTCGGCGCCCTCGATTTTATCGTCACCACGGCGGGAGAGCTTGTCCTCATTCCCGCTGCCGTCCGGGACCGGGCGCCCTCCGCTAGCACAGGCCGCGATTCTTGGCGTCCTCGGCAACCTCGGCCTCGAGGCCCCGCGCCTGGCCGCGGGCGGGCAGCGCCGGCGCTGCTCCTGGCAACACCGCCTACGGACTGCGGCGAGCGGCGGAGCCACCCTCCACGAGCTCTCAACTCGTGGCCATGGCCGGCTACGCGCCGGCTTCCCTCCACGACCTGCTGGCGGACTCCTCCAGCCACGGCTCTAGCTCCGACAAAGAGTATCCCCTTCGCAGGGCGTACTCCCGCGAGTGCAACATGACGGGTGCGGCGGAGCCGTCCTCCACCCCCGCTACCCTTGGGACCCTCCTCCCGCGCGACGAAGCGCGGCGGGAGGAATCCCGGCGGGAAGACGACGCATAGCATCTACAACGCTTCGCCGACCTTCGGCAACAGCGCGAGGAACTAGAGGCCCGAAAGGCCAAGCTCGACAAACTCCAGGCCGAGCTGGAACGCCGCCAGCCTAGCCCACCACCCGCCTCCGGCGCGCGCGCCCGCGCACGTCAGGTGCATCAGCAGTTGGCTGGGGAGACGAACGACCTTCTGTTCTTCCCTCACGCCAACCAGAACATTGCTGCGGCGGCAATGCTGCTCCGAGGGCTGCCTGAGCCAACGGAGCCAGAAGCCAAGGCCACCTATCAGAACCTCCAGGGGTTGGTAGAACGTGCTGTCGTTCAGCACGCCCAAGGTTCTGGCTCCCGACGGACGGGCGCCACCTCGGGCCGCCTGGGTCACTCCCCCTCACAGGGTCGACGGAGCCCGGCCAAGACGGCCCCGCTCCACGAGCTCCCCCAGGCATCATACACCCCGGTGCGCCACCGCCTGGGGGACAAGTATGATCTTCGCACCACCCTCGAGGCGCGAAGGAGAGCTACCGATGCAGCAGCGCCCTCGCAAGTCGCCGATAGCGGGCGACGCAACCATCCCGACCCGGGATTCGACGGTCCTGGGCCGCGTGCGTTCACCCGCCTCATCCGCAACGCCGACTTCCCGGTCAGATTCCGGGCTCCGACCAACATAGCCAAATACACGGGGGCTACCAACCCCAGTGTTTGGCTAGAAGACTATCGGCTCGCCTGCCGAGCGGGGGGAGCGACGGACGACTCCTTTATCATCCAGTACCTCCCCATCTACCTTGCGGACTCAGCTCGAGCCTGGCTCGAGTACTTGCCCGCAGACACCGTCGGCAGCTGGGCCGACCTGACGAACCTTTTCGTCGGGAACTTCCAGGGGACCTACAAACGTCCTGGCAACTCCTGGGACCTGAAGAGCTGCAAGCAGCAGCCGGGAGAAACCCTCCGGGACTACATCCGGCGCTTCTCCCAGCAGTGTAACGAGCTCCCCGACATCCGCGACGCCGACGTCGTCGGGGCGTTCATCTACGGCACCACGTGCGAGGCCCTGGTCCACAAGTTGGGCTGTGCGAAACCCCGGACCACCAAGGAGCTCCTCGACATCGCCACCAACCACGCCTCCGGCGAGGAGGCCGTGGGGGCCATCTTCGAAAGGAAGACGGCCCACAAGACGGCCAGCCTCGGAGCCAGCACCCCCTCCGACCGCCCTGACAAAAGAAAGCGGAAGGGGAAGCAGGGCCGCGAAGGCCGGATGGTCGCCGCTGCCGACCGACCTGCCAAACAGCAGGCTCGGCAGACGCCCGACCGATTCGAAAAGTTGATGGATAGTCCGTGCCCGAACCACGACTATCCCGTCAAACACAAGTATCGGAACTGCGAAGTCCTGAAGCGGTTTCTCTTTGGAAACCCCACGACATCGCGGGGTAAGGGGAAGAAGCGCGACCCGGCACCCGACGCTGAGGCAAAGGGCGATGAGCCAGCCGACGAGTTCCCACAGCTCGACGGTTGCCTCATGATCTTCGGAGGGGCAGAGTGCTACGCCGACAAGCGACGGCTGAAACTCGCCCACCGAGAGGTCCACACGGCGACCCCGGCCGTGCCTTCCTACCTGAGGTGGTCGGAATGCCCGATCGCCTTCGATCGGACCGACCACCCCGACCACATCCCGCACCCGGGACGCTACCCGCTCGTCGTCGACCCCATCGTGGGGACGAAGCGCCTGACCAAGGTGCTCATGGACGGCGGCAGTAGTCTCAACATCATGTATGTTGAGACCCTGGATGCCCTGGGGGTCCCTCGCTCCGCCCTCCGGCCGAGCAAGGCGCCCTTCCACGGCGTCGTGCCAGGCCAACAGGCCCACCCCCTCGGACAGGTCGGCCTGCCCGTCACCTTTGGGAGCCCGGACAACTTCCGCACCGAGAGCCTCACTTTTGAGGTTGTGGACTTTCCCGGCTCCTACCACGCCATCCTGGGACGGCCATGCTACGCGAAGTTCATGGCGGTCCCCAACTACACCTATCTCAAGCTGAAGATGCCAGGGCCGCAAGGTGTCATCACCGTGGCCGCATCTTTCCAGCTCGCCTACAACTGCGAGCGAAGCAGCTGCCGCCGAGCTCGCCCAGCTCCAGGAGAAGGCCCCCGGATCCGCCCCCGACTCCAGCAAGTCGGGGCCTAGCTCCTTCAAGTCCGCGGAGGACACGAAGGAGGTCACTGTCGACCCCGAAGATCCCGCCAAGACCGTGCGGATCGGGGCCGCCCTCACTGCCAAATAGGAAAGCGCGCTCGTCGACTTCCTTCGGGCGAACCGGGACGTCTTCGCTTGGAGACCCTCGGACATGCCAGGAGTTCCAAAGGAGGTCGCCGAGCACTCCCTGAACATTCGACCGGGATCCAGACCAGTCGCCCAGCGCCTGCGCCGCTTCGACGAAGAAAAGCGTCGGGCCATTGGGGAAGAGATCGCCAAACTTCTGGCCGCCGGCTTTGTAAGGGAGGTGCGTCACCCCGAGTGGCTCGCCAATCCCGTTCTTGTAAAGAAAAAGTCGGGGCAATGGAGAATGTGTGTTGACTACACGAGCCTCAACAAGGCCTGTCCGAAAGATCCATTCCCATTACCTCGCATCGACCAGGTCGTGGACTCCACCGCCGGGTGCGAGTCCCTTTCTTTTTTGGATGCCTACTCAGGTATCACCAGATTGCGATGAAGGAGTCCGATCAGATCGCGACCTCCTTCATCACCCCGTACGGCTCGTACTGTTACGTCACGATGCCTTTTGGTCTAAAAAACGCAGGCGCCACGTACCAGCGGTGTATGCAGGCGTGCTTTTCAGACCAAATTGGCCGTAACATCGAAGCCTACGTCGACGACATCGTTGTCAAAATCAGGAAGGCCGATGACCTCATCACCGACCTAGAGGAGACTTTTGCGAACCTCCGACGGTTTCGCATAAAGCTCAACCCCGAGAAATGCGTCTTCGGGGTCCCCAAGGGCAAGTTGCTGGGATTCATCGTCTCCGAGCGCGGCATCGAAGCCAACCGAGATAAGATCTCCGCTATCACAAGGATGGGGCCAATCAACGATCTGAAGGGAGTTCAAAGGTTGATGGGATGCCTCGCGGCACTAAGTCGCTTCGTATCCCGCCTCGGCGAACGCGGGATGCCACTCTACAAGCTGATGAAGAAATCCGACCGCTTTTCCTGGACCAACGAAGCTCAGGAAGCCTTTAGTCGACTAAAGACCTTTCTGACCTCACCTCCGATCCTGGTCGCCCCGGAGCCACAGGAGCCTTTGCTCCTCTACATCGCCGCCACGACTCAGGTCGTCAGCGCGACACTTGTTGTGGAGCGAGCGGAGGAAGGCCGCGTTTTCAAAGTACAGAGGCCGGTCTACTTCGTCAGCGAGGTGCTCTCCGAAACAAAGGTCCGATATCCCCGAGATCTGAGGAAGTTCTTTGTACTCAGTGCTCATCACCAAGAGGAAGCTTGCCCATTACTTCGATCGACACCCCATCTCCGTGGTAACCTCCTCACCGCTCGGAGAAGTCGTCCACAACCGCGACGCTACCGGAAGGATCGCCAAATGGGCTCTCGAGCTCAACGGCCTCGACATATCGTACGTCCCCAGGACGGCGATCAAGTCCCAGGTCTTGGCGGACTTTGTCGCCGAGTGGACCGAGGCGCAAAATCCTGCAGCGGTCGAAGACCCGGAGTACTGGACGATGTACTTCGATGGGTCCTACACCAAGAACGGGGCCGGCGCGGGGGTCGTCATCATCTCCCCACTCGGCAACAAGCTCCGGTATGCCATCCGCCTACTATTCGACGCCACCAACAATGTCGTCGAGTACGAAGCCCTCGTCAATGGCCTTCGGATTGCCGCCGACCTGGGCGCACGACGGCTCTACGTTCGCGGCGACTCCAAACTGGTCGTCGACCAATTGATGAAAGCCACCGAGCCCCGTGACGCTCGGATGGCCGCCTACTGCCTGGAGGTCCGCAAGCTCGAGGAGAAGTTCAAGGGTTTCGAGCTCCATCACAGCTACCGACGCTATAACAGTGAAGCCGACACCCTCGCCAACCTCGCCTCCGGAAAGGGGCCGGTTCCCCCTGGAATCTTCGTTTCCGACCTCAGCAGCCCATCAATCCGGTTGGACCCAAGTGCTGAGGGCGCCACCAACCCCCCGAAGACGGGCGCTCCCGCTGATCTTCGGTCAGATGCTCACCCGCCTGGGTCGGACTTGGGCGTCCTGAGCGTCGAAACCGACTGGAGGCAACCGTTTGTCGATCGATTGACGAACGGGTTGCTCCCCGCCGATACCACCGAGGCTCGGCGCCTCGCCCGGCGGGCTAAGTCTTTCGTCCTGGTCGAAGGCGCCCTCTACAAGAGGAGCCCGTCCGGAATTCTTCAGAAGTGCGTTCCGACCGACCAAGGGAAGCACCTTCTGCTGGACATCCACGACGGGGTGTGCGGGCACCATGCCGCGCCGCGGTCCCTGGTAGGAAAGGCCTTCCGACAAGGTTTCTACTGGCCGACCGCCGTAGCAGATGTGACCCAAATCGTCCGCACCTGCGAAGGATGCCAATTCTTCGCCAGGCAGACGCATCTTCCTGCGCAAGCCCTGCAGACGATCCCCATCACGTGGCCCTTCGCGGTTTGGGGGCTCGACCTGGTCGGACCCTTCAAAAAGGCGCCCGGGGGCTTCACTCACTTGCTTGTCGCCGTAGACAAGTTCACAAAGTGGATCGAAGCAAAGCCATTGGCAAAGATCACATCGGCGCAGGCAGCAAGTTTCTTCCGCGACATTGTCTACCGCTTCGGGGTGCCCAACTCCATCATCACCGACAACGGGACGCAGTTCACAGGAAAGGAGTTCCTCGAGTTCTGCGACGACTTCAACATCCGAGTCGACTGGGCAGCGAGCCAAGATCTCGCCAACGGCCAGGCCGAGCGAGCCAACGGCATGATCCTCCAAGGACTCAAGCCGCGAATCTTCACCGATCAAGAAATTCAGCGGGGCGGTGGGCAGCCGAGCTACCGCCCGTTCTTTGGAGTCTCTGAACCACACCAACCCGGTCGGCCGGGTTCACACCTTTTCTTGGTATTCGAGCGAGGCTGTCCTCCCGACCGACCTTGAGTACGGTGCGCCAAGGGTGCAGAACTACGACAGCACACGGGGGACCGAGGAGCAGCAGGATGACCTCGACCAGCTCGACGAGGCTCGGGATGTCGCGGTCTTGCGGTCGGCTAAATATCAGCAGGCGCTGCGTCGCTACCACACGGCCGGGTCATGGCCCGCTCGTTCGAAGTCGGCGACTTAGTGCTGCGCCAAGTCCAGTCCGCGAAGGGCAGGCACAAGCTCTCCCCGCCCTGGGAGGGCCCTTTCACCATCGCGGAAGTCCTCCGACCCGGCACTTTCCGCCTCAAGGACACTGAAGGGAATCTTGTGACTAATGCGTGGAACATAGAGAAGCTGAGAAAGTTCTATTCATAGTCAACCTCTACCCTCTTTTGTTACCACTCAACAAACACTTTGAACAAAAGAAGCCGCAGCTCTCGGACGACCGAGTGCTCTCTCTCCCTCGTCTGAACTATTGCAAGTACTGCGACCTCCGCCCCGAAAGCCGAGGTCCCGAAGTAGTACTTTACCCGTCGCAAGAACCGTGGATGCAAAGGACAACCGACCTACAGATGGTCGGACCGTCCCATTCTAGTAACAAACACACATTCTGGCGCAACGCGAGGAGAAGCCCAGCTGATGGGAAGGCGCGAGGAAGTCAAAGAGAACAAGGGGCGCAACCACCTCCAACCTACGCCGGATCCGTTGCGATCCCAAAAAACTACGGATAATGGGCAAATCGCAAGCGCAAAATCCTCAAAGAAGAAAAAAGAAACAGGGAGCAAAGAAGCGCTTTATTTATTCATGGAGGAACATCGCCCCAACCAAGAACGAACCGCCCGTTACGATCTTGGTGTGCGCCCCGCCAGCCGAGCTCCGCGCGACGTCGCTCCACCACCGCCCGTAGCAGTGGCGCCCTCGCTTCCCGAAGTCGGGGAACGCCCACGACGAGGACGCCAACTCGCCGTATGTCCTCACGAACGGCCTCAGCCTCAGCCTCCGCCGCCTCCTGCAGCCAGGCCTGATGGGCAGCCACTTCCTCTCGGGGCTGAGTGTTGCGATCCACCATGGCGCACAGGGAAAAGTTCGTTTGGTGGCGGTCTTTGCCAAAGTAACGAGCACATCGGAGCCTCTCCTCTTATAGCCAAAAACAGTACAGGAGGCGCGGGAGACGAAGCGCCTTGGGGTCACGCAATGGCGCGGAAGACGAAGCGCTCAACACCAGCTCCGAAAGCGGCACGGTCCCCCAGGCGAGTTAATCCACACTTATCTCCAAAGAAAACTTAAATCCATTTCGAAAATCTTCTGCGGACTCAAGCGGTGCGTGGCGACTTCACCCTCAGTCCCCACGCACCCCTCGGGGGCTGCTTCCTCGACCTCAGGGGTCAGCCACCTAGATCGATGTCCGGTAACCACTCCGACCGAGCTACCCCTCTCATAGTAACCTCTTCAAACCCAAAAATGCTACAGCTCACGCCCCCGCGGCTATGGCTCCGAGGTAGCACTTTGCGTAGAAGGGAGGTTACTCGAGCAAAGGGCCAAGCAGCGGTCGGATGGAGCCTTTCGATTTAGGACGGCAAGCCGACCGATCAAGCAAATCTCCCTCGTGGCAACCTCCTCGAACCGAATGCTACAACCTAAGCCCCAACGGCTACGGCTTCCGAGTAGCATTTCGCGCAAAAAGGAGGTCGCCCGAGTAGAAGATAGCTTGATCAACCAGGGCAGACCAACCCCGGTCGTCGTTAAAAAAGCGTTCGAGTCGCTAACCCAAGCCGAACTCCGACCGACCGAGCTATCTACCTCGTGGCTATTTCCCCCGGCCCAAAAGTACTACGGCCTACGCCTCCGCGGCTACGGCTTCGAAGTAGCACTTTGCGGGGGAAACAAGTCCTCCGGGCAAGAAACGCTAGGGACGGTCGAAGCACCTCCACTCGGGTCAGCACTCTAACCCACCAAGCGCAAGCTTCGCAAAGGAGGCGGTCCGACCTAGGCACCTCTCCTCCGCAAAGCTATTGCCCGAGATAGCCCGTCCTATCCCATGATCTCCTCGAACGGGATTGAAGCAACGCCTACACTCTCAGGGCACCCCCGGGGGCCCTGTAGCTATGGTCGTAAGATTGCTCAACTTCACAGAGGAAAGCACGGAGTAGACGGGCAAAATAACTTAAAGCAACCCGACACATCGAACTCAGTCAGGGTAATCATGTTCATGACATACACTGCCAAAAAGCAAAAATAAGGATACTAATCATCTCCCTCCTTCCGATGGAGGATTTCTCGTGGCGAGATTCGGCGGGCAATCTCTTGCGCGCACGGATCGACCCGGGCCACGAATGCGTCGACCTCTTCGTCGCTTCGGTCAGCAGCGACGCCGCTCCCAACCGCCTCAAGGTCGACACCGTCATAATAAGAGACGATGTTGACCAGGGCCGAGGAAGCGCCAAGCACTGCTGCTTCCCGCACCGACGCCTCGACGCGCTCAGGGACCTACCCAAGTATGGCGGGGATGGCGCTGGGGCCCGGAGTAAGCCCGAATAGACGGTCGCACACGGCCTGGATGCCCACGTGGAGGACTGTCAGCTCGGCCGTCGTATCGGCCGCGTCCCTCTCCGCCACCCGCATGTCCCTAAGGGCCGAGTCGCGTGACTCGACCGCCGCATCCCGTCTCTCCACCGCCGCTCTTCGCGATTCCAGCGCGTCGCTAAGGTTTTTTCGCAGCCCTGCAGGGACAAAAAGCAGCGTCAGAAGACGTCCGTCGCAGTGGCTCCCAAGGGGTTGAACTACTCACCGGCCACGGAGGCCTCTTTGGCGCGAAGTTCCTCCTCGACCTTGGCACGCGCCTCTCGATCGGACGCGGCGCGGTCGGCAAGCTCCCTCGCCGTCGCGAGCTCCCCCCGGGCAAGATCCCGCTCGCCGCGAAGCTGGTCGGCCTCCCTGCGAGCCGACTCGCATTTCTCTCGGAAGAAGGCGGCCTCCGCCCGAACGGATGCTTCTGCGCGGACCGCAGAGGTCCTGGCCGCTTCGGCATCCTCCAGGGCCGACCTGGCCTTCTCTCCCTCGCTGGTCAACGATTCCACTAGTCGCTGAGCCTCCCGCAAGGCCTCAGTGACTTCCCCCAGCCGCCGATCAGCCGTAGCGGCCCTTCCTTGCTCGGCAACAAGCGCCCTCCGGGCAACGAGCAGCTCCTCCCCCACGGCGCTCCCCCGGCTGTGCAAGTGCCGGAGGGACATCGACTTATCCACCTCTCGGGATGTCAAGCGCTGCAAACACCTGCCCGGTCAGTCTCCGTTCCCCGGTCGAGAGATGCACGAAAGACAAATTCCCGTCAGACTTACCGATCTGGCCGAGCGCGACTCCTGAGCAACGGACTTTCTCGCCCTGGACGCGGCGTCAACGACGCGAGTGAGATCGGCGTGGATCCTCCCCATCTCCTCCTCCAAAGCGTTCCAGTCCGCGCGTTCTGCCTCGTCATCGAGCGAGCGGGCCCTCCCGGCCGGTCGGCCGGGCCAAATCGGCTGGCGGTGCGGCAACCGCCCGTCTCGACTTCCCGCTTTGCCGAAATACTGCAGCGGCCGGTTGCGCCCCTCCGGCAACACTCGGCCCACGAAGCGGCGATGGCGCCGGCGGGCGAGCTTCGTCCGACGGTGTCGCGACGCCCACGAATCCTAAGCGCTTCGGCAAGCGGCGAAATCGCGCCGACCCCACGGATCGGCGATGCGAAAGCGAGGATGGCGGAATGTCTCCGTCGGCGTTGCCAGACGGTAGCGGTCCCAACGCCCCGGGTGGCGGCGAGACCTCACCGGTCTCACCAGACGACGGCGCGGGCGGAAGCGCGCCCAGCGGAGCTTCCTCCTGCATTGTCGGGGCTGGCAATGGCCCTGGCGCTCCCCCCTCCGGCAGCGTCCCTTCACCGATAGACCCTGCCGCGGGGAGCGCATCCGAAGGACCCCCGCTCCCGACGACCGCCGCCGCGCCCTCCACCGACGGAAGCGGAAGGGTGCGGTTCCTCACCGCCGAAGTGGGACTCAGCGCTCTCCCAGCACTAGTGAGCCCCCTGCGCACAGCGGTCGGTCAGGAATTGCGAAGGAAGAAGCACCAGAGAAGACCGAACTGGGGGCGCATAAAACACTTACCGAGAGGACCGAGCAACCGGCACCTGACGTGCCCTTTTTGCCGGGCCCCTGCGAGGAGGCGTGAGGGGTCTGCGCATCCTCACGATGTACCCTGCGCCCGAGGTTTCTTCCGAGGAACCACGGTCGCCGGCCCCGCGGCTGGAACCCGCGTCGCAGCCGCCGGAGCCGCCTCCGCCAACCGCGCCCCCCTCGCTCGACGACGACTCTTCGTCGCCGTCACTCAAAGTCTCGTCAGAGACCTCCTCGCCACGCGCGGACCGATCCGCGCGCTCCTTTCTCTTCCGCTCCTTCGTGGCCTCCTTCCTCGCCACGAGAGCGGCGTCACGCTGCTCCGTTGCGAGGCGCACGACCGCTCTCGCCTCCTTTTCCCCCGGAAGCAAGGGGCGGGAGATCAGGCCACCGAGCCCCTGCAAGAACACGCTCGGGTAAGGGGGCGAAGGAGCGGAGCGAAGCAAAAGCAAACAGGAGCTACCAGACGTACCAAGTTCTGCGGATTCTGCGCCGAGAATGGCGCAGGCACCTCGCCCGCTGGCTCGGTGTCTCCCGCGACGGAAACCGCGGCCACGCGCGCGAGGACCTCCGACGGGGGGAGCTCCCGCTCCGACGACCTCGCAGGGTCGGTCGGCCCGATGTACTCGAACATGGGGCGCACCCGATCCTTGAGGGGTTGGATGCGCCTCTCCATGAACGTACTGAGGACCACCTTGCCTGTCAGGCCCCGCCGCTTCAGGTCCGCAAGCTTTCCAAGGATCTCATCCACCTTCGCCCGATCCCTCGTGTCAGGACCCCAGGTCCAGCAAGGATCCGGCGTCGGCAAATTCCCACTGAAGGGCGGGGCACTGCTGTCGATGTTCCGGATATAGAACCACTCGCTGTGCCACCCCCGGTTGGACGTCGGCAGCTTCACATCAACGTAGGACGACCTGCGGTGGTTGCGCAGTTGGATCGCCAGAGCGCCAAGGAGACCGGTGGCATCCGACGGCGGCCTCGCGAAGAAGAAGTGGCGCCAGAGCCCCCAATGGGGTTCAATCCCCAGAAAGGCCTCGCACAGCGTCATAAAGACCGCGATGTGGAGGACCCCATTCGGATTCAGGTGATGAACTTCCCCCCTGTAGAAGTGCAGCAGCCCCCGGACGAAGCAGGTGGAGTGGGAGGCGAAACCCGCTCGTAGAAGGCCGCCAGCGAGACTATCTCGCCGTCTTCCAGTTCGGGGACCTCGGTCTCGGAACGCGGCACCCGCCAGCCGGACTGAGGCCGCGGGGGAAGGAGCTCCTTCCTCTCCAAGCCGAGGTAGCGACCCGCCGCGGCCGAGTGCGGGGTCAGCGACATCCCCGAATGTGCGTAAGAGAGCGGAGGACGGCGCGGCGAAGCAGGGAGCTTTTCTTCTTCCCTTGCGATTTCCCTCTTTTCTTTTTGCGAAGGACGCGAGCGGTGGATTTGCTCCTCCACACCGCCCTCTCCTTCCTTTATAGGCGCTGGCGAAACGGACGCGACTCGCGCTGGCAACCGAGCGCCTCCTCACGCGGCCAAGCCGATCCTGTCGGCGACACGCCCGCTGCGCCCGCTACTCTGGTAACGTGCCGCAGCCCATTTCAAACCCACTAGGCATTAATTGCTCCGACGGGACGGCCGCCTCGCGTCGCGCGCCGCGCAGCACCGTAGGCCTCGCCGGCTACAATGGGCCAGGGCACCCCACGCCAAGAAAGGTATGAAGCGGCCTTTGGGCGCCGCCTCGAAAGCAGGCAGCCTACGGGCTCGCGCCCGAGGCCCGGCACCGTGCTGAGGGTTACGAAGGCTAAGTCCGGTCAACCGGAACTAAAGCCGCCCCAGCACGTAAAACAGAGCGAGGGGCGGACCGGGGTGAGCTCACAGAGAGCCTCCGGTTGGGTCGGCGGACGACCCAATCACCCTAAGCCGCATCCGGGACCACACCTCACACTCTCCCGCGGAGCTCATCCATGAGTAGCGGCCAGCCGCGCTCCGGGTCGGCGGACGACCCGGTAGCCCGACACGGGATCGAGTAAGGAAAGGTTCTCATGGAATGCCCACAGTAGGGTCGGACGCCCGCGCCGGGAGTTACGTCCGCTAGGGAACAACCCCCCTCAGGGGGGGATCGCCCGGATTCCACCCGGATTGCCCGTTTGTAGCTCGCATGAGCACGGCGTTCAAACCGACGAAGGTAAACGTGCGTTCGCTCAACCAACTCTGAAAAGGCCCTGAGCAGCGTAGCTGCGAGTCCGGCGAGCTAAACCCCGGCCGGCTCTCGAGCCGGCTCGGGGCTCGAGGCTACACCCGCGGTCTTCAGCCTTGCACGCCATTTGGCTGGCTGCCCGGCGATCGCGCCGACCGAGCATGGCCGACCTTCGGGTCAGCGGCTGCCTCCGACCGGGTAAACCCCCGACCGGCTCTCCGACCCGCTCGGGGTTCGGGAGCTACACCAGGTCTTCCTTGCACCGGGCCATTTAAGCGAGTCTGGCTGCCCGATCATCGCGCCCGCCAGCGTGGCCGACCTCGGGTCGGCGGCTGCCTCGGCCAGGGTAAACCCCGGCCAGGCTCTCCGACCAGCTCGGGGCTCGAGCTACACACCGGTCTTCAGCGCTTACCGGGCCATTCTTGGCGCGGTGCCAGCGATCGCGCCAAGCTAACGTCGCCAACCTCGGTCGGCGGCGCCTCGCGTCGGAGTAAACCCACTGGGCATCTCTCCGACGCCCCAGGGCTCAAAACTCTTGGCGAGTACGGTGCCATGGGTACCCCGGCCGAAAAGGCGTCTTGGGCGACCAGGCCGGGCCAAGTCCGAAATCACGACCAAGTCTTCGATATCCCAGAGAAGCGACGGCATTTATTGCGTATCGGGCGCATTAAATGACAGCCATAATGACGATGACGTAGCGGCACAAGTTCCCGACCTTCACATTTATTGCGAGCGTACGGCGACTCTGGCGACCCAGCGAGGTAGAGGCCGGTGGCCAGTCCCATCAGCCCACTACTCTCGGACGACCAAGAGCACAGTCTTTTCCTCTTTTTTCTAAAACCAGCAGTGTAACCTTCCTCCTCGCCTATATAAAGAAGGGAGGGGCAAGCTTGTAAACAACGAACAATCGACGATCAACAATCAATACAATCCACCTCACACGAACTGGAGTAGGGACATTCTGCCCGAACCAGTATAAACACTAGGCCTCTTGAGTCTACCATTCGGGGAGAGGGAGCGCGCGACCCCCTCCGACCATAAATTCGTATTGCCGGTGCACGAAACACCGACACCCGCGGTCGTGTGTTCGGCTCCCCGTCCCCCCGCGCATGATCCATATTTTTTTCCCGCGCGACACGTAGCGTCAATGCAGGCCAGCGCGAGTGGCAAGCAGTTTTTTGCGGAAAGACACTTGAAAGTTTTTCAAATTACATATTAGTCTATTTTTTTATGAGAAGGCCCTCGAAACTTCTAAAATTGGTTTATTTTTGTTCAAGACCCAAAAAAAATCTGAAATTACATCCGAGACTGTTAAATTGGTTTTTTATTTAGCGCAAAGACCACCTAAAAATTTCAAGATTACATCCGAGTCTGTTTTTCGCAAAGAGCCCCCCCGAATCTTCTAAAATTGTTTTTTTCCTCACAAAGACCCCCAAAAATCCTACGCCTAGATGGTTGCCTTTTTTATTTGGCACAAAGGACCACCAAAAATTCTGAGACTACATCCGGGTCCGTTTTTTCGAGGAGAGCCTCCCGAAACTTCTAAAATTGACTTTTCCCCACAAAGATTCCTCAAATATCCTAAGATTCTAGAAAATCACCCTCACGCGGCATCACGCGCCTGTGCGGCATCACGCCACGCATCTGCACCTAGTATTTTTGTTTCCTATGCTTTTGGTCGCATCCCATGCTACCTCTGTTCGAGAAATTATGTAAATGGCCAGGAGTAATTCTAAAAAAATTAGTTAGATAGAGTGTTATCATTTAGCATTATGCAAAAAGACAAATTTTTAAGAAAAGAAAATCTAAAATAAAAAGAAAAAAATGAAAGCTATTGTTCACCGAAATTTGTCTCTTTTTCCTCATGATATACATCGTTTTTTAAGTTGACTTTTTTGCATAATGCTAGCTAATATTATACCCTATCTAACTAATATTTTTTTTAAAAAAAATATGATTATTTGCACCATTTTTTTTAAAAAAAATGTAGCACAGAAAGTATGGTAAGAATGTAAGCACAGAATCCTCGTGATGCCCACTTGCTTCAGTCCTTGCTTTGGATTAGTTTGATCAGGATACTTGCGAATCAATGATGTGTCGATAGTGTGGCCTACCAATAATTCTCGAAGTGTTGGGCGTGTGTGGAATCTGATTTACTAGGAAGATAAGCGCGGCGTGCGCCGTGCGCGCAAATAAAAAACGAATTTGTATTTTTTTCGGAGGAAAAATGAATTGAGATGTATTTTTAAAATTTTTAGAGGGTCTTTCGGAGCGGTTTTTTGAATAAAATTTTTTTAGGGGAGAATGGAACAAGACATTTTTTTTTAAAAAAAAAAACCGTAGGATCTTTTCTCCTTTTTTTTGGGAAAAATAGACCGGGACGAAAAAATAGACAAAGACATAGTTTCCAAATCTTCAAAGGTTTTTTTTTGCGGTAGCACTTCGACACTCTCTAAGATCCCCAAACCTCCCAATTTTAATACATAGCATATATTTTCTCGAGAAAAATAAAGAAAGGATCTTCTTTTGCCAAGTTTAACATTCTATACGTTCTCCGGTCAATAATACATGCTTCGAAAAATTTTATAGATCGAGTTGTAAAAAAAACTATAGAGATACAATTGTACACATATTTCTTATTTCGAAAAATATTAGAAATCGAGTTACAAAAAAATAGAGAGATAGAGTTGTACACATATTTCTTTTGACGAATTTAGTTAACACTCTATTATTACCCGACCAACCTTCTTTTGTTGAGTTTAACACTCTATTCGTTTATCAAGTAATAATACATGTTTAGAAAAATATCAGAGATTGAGTTGGGGGAAAAAAGTCTAGAGATTAGAGATCGAGTTGGGGAAAAAAATCTAGAGATAGAACTGCACGCAAATTTCTGTTGACGAAAATATTTTTTTCGGGAAAACGGAGAAAGGACTATGTTCCGAAAATTATTAGAGATATAAACCTTCTTTTGTCGAGTTTAACACTCTATGCGTTCAACGAGTAATAATACATGTTTCAAAAAATATCAGAGATCAAGTCGTTGAAAAAAGTGTAAAGAACAGAGATCGAGCGCACACATATTTTTGTCGACGGAAACATTTTTTTTTGGGAAAAACGTAGAAAGGATCGGGATGTAAGGGACGGGGACCTGTTTGTTACATTTTTGGACCTGATCGTTATCCCAAAAAATTAGAAAATGGCTCGTTCGAGATTTGTATTTAGCAGGGGGTTTTTCCGTAAAGTAACGAACCAGGGACCTTAACGCGATTCCGAAAAGGTTTTCTTCGCCTCACAAAAAAATCGCGAAGGACCTTTTTGTAACTTGCAGGGACCTATCCGTGATTTAAAGAAATAGAGGGACTTTTCCGTAAAACACCGGGGTGTGACACGTGGGCACGCTTAGCTCTCGCCAATTCTAGGCCTTATAAGGGAGTTAATATTTTTGTAACTTGCAGGGACCTATCTGCGATTTAAAGAAATAGAGGGACTTTTCCGTAAAACACCGGGGTGTGACACGTGGGCACGCTCAGATCTCGCCAATTCTAGGCCTTATAAGGGAGTTAATATTCCAGACGCATTACCACAAAGGCTAAACACATGTAAGCTAAGGGCATATACAATAGTGTGATATCAGCTATTTACATATTTTACTACGTAAGATTTTTGTTGATATAGAAGAGGGAGTATAACCGTTTCTCCGTGAAAAGATGACTATATAAACAACATAAAACACTATTACATAAGTTATTGTATCTAATAAACACTTTATCATGCTATAATTAAAAGATTGTATAATTTCATAGAGACGGTCTTAAGATGATATCTATTGTAGAAACTGACTTTAGTTTTGTCTTTTGATGATGTTTATCTTTAAATTGAGATAATATAGAAATTAATTAAGCCATTTTACTGAATAAGCTATGAGCACAACCGTGACGGGTATGGGTACCCATCGGGTATGGGTGTGTGCACAGATTTGTGTCCGATAAGCTTAGTGAGTTTGAATGAATGGCACGAGTTCAGATTTTAGATTCAGGTCTAAAACATCCTGTACGTACCACCCGAATGCCATCCCTACTCTCCAGTGAAATGGCATCTGCCGTAGTAGCTTCCTCCTGGGCACTTCCTCGCTCCACTGACAGACTTATCCATTTCTTGTGGTGGCTCCATACTACTTCTCGTCTTTCATGTCATGACTCTCCACGAAGATACTTTGATCCATACTCCAACCAATCTCAGATTTCAATGTTGAAACTATCTATTGCACAATAGAAGCAGTATGTGACGTGAATGCCCCAGATCCTCTCGGCGCGTTGTACATGAGCAATGGTATGTCCAGACCCAACAACCCCCTACAATCAAGTAAGAAGTTGGCTAATTACTTTTATTTATTTTTTCAAAAGAGATAATCATGGCAGATACAATCCCCTAGAAATCTAGTAACCAATTGTGTATAGTGTGTACGTGGTTTTTCCTGGGAACGGTTGGTGGTATCATCCGACCCAATAACCCGATCAACTAGTGGTATTCTGACTTCTGAGGCAGATGAACGGCAGATACAGTGGGTGTAACTATACCTCGGAGTAGAATATATATATATATATATATATATATATATATATATATATATATATATATATATATAAGTTTTTTTATACTTCCGGAAGTACATACTCTCACTTCAAATATACCACTTAAATATGCGTGTTATAGTATACTTCAATAATAATTTTAAGATACTCCAATATGATTTCGTTAAAAAATTTCATTGAAACCCTTTTTTTTTTCCTAATATACCATTTTCCATATAAAAAAGTATATACACAAATTATACTACAAAGACTAGATTTTGATGAAATTTTCCATGAAATTCCCTTTGGAGGATCTTATAATCAATATTAAAGTATGCTCAAAAGGATAAAGAGATATAACGATATTATTTAAGAGGTATATTGAAAATAGGAGTACATGGCACCACACACACGTCATCTAGCCAATGATATATATCTCCATCCTTTTCTTGTTTTTGGACCTGTTTGCATGCAACCAGTCCACACAACTAGCAATCAGATTGATGCCTAAACAATTGGCTGCGGCTGAAATAACATCCACAGTTGAAGCACCAGAACAGGCTCATCCATCGGTCACCAAATCCAGAAAGAAAAAAAGAAGAAGAAGAAAAAATTGTCACCCTTTACAATAAGAAAGATAAGTCAGAGCTTCAGAGCCTCTTTCCAATCATGCAAACAATCAAGTCAGTTGGAAGAAATTAAGTTTTACCTCAAAATTTAGAAAAGGAAAAAAAAAGGAAAAGACCAACTGGCCAGCCCTACCCATATGGCCGAACTAACCTAGTCAGCCCAGCCGTTGAGGCTAAAGCACCTCAGAGGTGTCCTAGCCCCAGTGGGCCGAAGCAAGGGAGGAGGCCAGGGAGCCGGTCAAGGCGAGGACAATGACGACTGAGTACCGGCCGCCCCACACATGGTGTCGGGGATGCTGCCTTCTGCTTCAGGCACACCAGCTCCTCCCTCTGTGTGGTTTTTTTAATCCTCCTAATGTTCGTGCTCTTGAAAATAGAGAAGAATACCCCAAAAAAATCCCCATTTTGGCTGAATGATAATCTGTTTTTTGTGTTCTTGGGCAAAATTTTCATCCACTTGAGGTGCTCTTGTGTTCCTCCTTGATCCAAACTCAATCAATTCGTGCTCTTGGTGGTCGTCTTCGAGCTTGCTGGCTTGTGGTGCTAGATCAGTTCTCGGTGCTGGTGGTTGGATTTGGCAGTGGTGCTGCACCAGTGTGAAGCTAGTCCATTGAGGTCAGTTTGCTGTTGTTCTTGTTCAACAAATACATACTCTTTGACCGGGGTGTTGATTATGTGGCTTTGTGTGGTGATAGCACCATCTCGGGATCATTAGTTGAAGAGGGATACTAGCCAACGATAGACCATTGGAACCGTATTCATGAGTTTCATTAGTTTCAGTGATTGGTTTCATTAGCTTCATGAGTTTCAGGTTTCATCAGTTTTAGTGCTAAGTTTCATGAGTTTTAGTGTAAAATTTCACGAGTTCCAGTGGTATACCGTTGGAACAGTATACCGTAGAATAGTATTTCTGTTAGTTGAATTGCCTCAACCTGTGATTTGCGGCTTTGTATCTCCAGAATGTTCGCCGGTGATTTCTACGGCATTGCAGTATCGTTTTCTGGGACATCGTCTACGACGAGCTTAGTAAGTTGCACTAACTGTTCAGTTGGTGCCTTGTGAGCACCACTATGATTACTTTCTTACTTTACATTGCAAAGGGGCAAGTTAATTTAATTGACTTGGGGACCTTGCATGTGTGAGACAATTGTTTTGTGAGGATTTCGGCTAAGATAGACTATTTGTGACAACATCAATTAGCATCTTATACCCTGCAATACTTGGTTAGATCAATTGCTTATCTACTGCTAATTGGTGACATGTACATGTGTTAATTTGATAAGTGTTCAGTTGCAATTGTTGTTGTCAATTGTTACTGTTTAGTCATACTGTTGTCTGTTTTAACTATCCAGTAAGGATATACTTGAAGTTGGTTTATCACTATATACACGTATACATTGTTCTAGATGATCAATTGATTAGGTTCTTAAGTTTTCAAGTATTGAAATTACTAATTCAAGGTAAAGTTGTCACAAATAAGTTTATATTTTGTCCCTAGTGGCGAGGAGGGTCTTTTTTAAGGCAACCCGCGCATTTGCTTAAATACTTGATTATGAGCATACATGCTTTGATATTGTCAAATATCATGCTTAAGTATCTGTGCCTATGCTTTATTAACAATGATTATTCATGATTATTTAATATGTTTAAAATATTGCCATGATAAAACTGTTAATACTGTAATATTTACAACAAATTAAGTCCACGTTCCCTTTAAGCACGGTTTGGACTTGCCTCTCATAGTGAAGAGCTGACACTCAAATGCAGTGAGATGGCCGTTAATTAGTTTGATTTACATGTCAACGAACACGCAGATCCAAAGTGATATAAGGAAGCCAAGTTGGTCGTTGTTCTAAATGATTTTTTCCATCACTGGTTGTACGTCGTTGGTTTGCCTCGTCCCAAAAATATTTACATGTACTATATATAAGATAAGATTGCGCAAGCTAGGATGCATGCTTCCGGTGTGCTAGGAGAGGGGCGAGGTGATAAGGCTGCACAATTATCTGCATGCGCTGCTGTCGTACTCGTAGTTAACATCCAACGCGAGCAACGTACTTCACCGTGCCGCTGTGGTGAATGCAATGCCATTTGGCTACGCTGCAACCAGTCATGCCCTCGAGTTTATCTACAGATATTCTACACTGGATATTTGGATCCATGCGGGGGCGCGCGTAGGCCCCTCTAGATTCTAGAATTGATAGAAAAGTTGACCTGATGATCTAACACGAGATGCAGTCATGTACGTAGTCGACATTAATAGATGCTAATGTGCTATCTATTTGTAGTTCAGTTGGTCTCTAAAAACTCTGCAGGTTTGATCAATCAAACGTTTGAGGCCACTAGATGGAGTTGACTTTGTTTGTGTGAAAGCCTGAAACTGAAGGGGTTCATGGTACATGCCGGTCATAAAAAGGATAGGGGCGGATCCAGGTCTCGGCCCACCCGAGCCTAGACCCGACAGCTGAGAGCTGTGGTCCGTGGAGCAGCTGGCCCGGTGGAGAAGCTTCTATGGTTGATGATCGGGTGAAGAGCTGGCCAGCCCAAGACCTAGGCATGGGCTGATTCCGCCCCTGGTAACAAGAGCAACCATCCATGCATACATCCATACCATATCAGATCAAATGTTTAGTATCCAATCAACATGCGCTAGCTGGCTGCAGTTTCACTCCGATATTCGTCACTCGATAAAAAATATCTTCAAGATTCACACACTGTTCGTTCATGCATGTGATGCCCACCTTCCCAAGTGTCAAGGTCCAGGAAAGAGACGCAGTACCGGAAACTGCAGTGAAGGGCGGACGATCCGCTCCATGTTTGCCCTAGAGCTCAACATCTCGAGCAGCAACAGTGGGTCACACTGTGGTTGTTGCAGACAAACACATGAACGTCGGTGGACTAATTGGACCATGATGCTGCCAGTACTGCTACTGCTCGGCATGATCGATGTTCGTGTGGCAAAATGGCATTGAGTTACAGTAGATGGGCCGGGGACCATCTGGCGAGGTTAATTTCCTCAAATCAACATAAAGATGATTACATACATGCATGGTATATCATATCGGTATTCTTCAGTGCAAGACTGAAGATATTTCCGCGGCACAGATGACGGTAATGGATAGAAAAGAATATCCTGAGAGAAGAAAAGAAGTACACCTTTTGTGCCGAGGAAAATGTGCATAACTTGAGAGCTGGGTACCGGAACTACAGGTGTTTACATCTAGCTAGGAAAATTACCTGCTTCTGTTTCTTTCTCTCTCGCGAAGTTCTTGACGGCCTAATTGTTGATGCATAATAACTGTCCATGAGAGGTCGATCGCCGCGCTCTCGCACGTGCCACGTCTGCCTGACCACCGTCTCGATCAATCGCTGAGCCCCTAGCTCCTCGCGTGGCCATCCGTGTCGCGCCGGCCGGATCCGCATCCACAGCTCCGCGTGTCGCGTGCGATGGTTCTTGTGACCGCGTGGGATTAGGCCTTCCGGAGCCTTCGAGTCACGTTCTGTTTTGCACCAAGATTTGGCACGTACAGAAAATATCGGCCCAATTCGAAAAAATGGGAAAGTATGATGCATATGTAACGGTTGGGATTAGAAGACCAAATAATACATCGTGACCGATAAGGATTCAGTTGCTAAAACGGAAAGGAAAAAGATCGGATCATAGACGACACGGATCTGGTGGACGTGTCCATGAAGGACTCGGATCGGCCAAGGTGTATAAAAGGGGACGAGCCATAAGGCGCAAGAAAAAAACGACATCAATCCAACACAATTACACATCTATTTTTACAGTTCTTTTCTGTTGTTTTTCTAGTCTTGTAAGCATTCCTCTGGAAGTCGACGAGATCAATAAAGAATTGCGCATCGCCAATTTGTTGATTCCGCCGATTTCGCGCTAGGTTCGATTTGCTTTGTGTTGTTGCGCATCGCCTCTCAAAGCCGATCTGTCTTTACTCTCGGATTAGCCGTAATCGGTTCATCCAGTTATCTCCTGATCGGCTTTTGGTCGACCGGTGTTAAGCCGATAATCGTTTGTTTATCGGCTCTAATTGACTTACAGCTGTTACCTTGTCAATTCCAGGTCAAATTGACTGGCACGCTTTAAACCCGGCGTTTGTCTTGTGTGTTTGAGACGAAAAACCCTACTTCAAGTTTTTTAGGCAAACACATTCATGGTGCGTACATGGATGTCTTGCAGGGTATGCCAAAGCGTCCAGAGAGAGAGAGAGAGAGGGAGTTGTCCTTGTCATTTTACATCCTTTACATTTCCACAAGTAACGTATGGCCATTTGATGTGCAGGCAATCAACAGGAAGGTTAAGGACCACGGCAAGAGCAAAACGGCACAGGAACCATCAAAACAAAACGGCTGTTGCAATGACTGGAGAGCCTAGACGACCCGTGCAATTGCCAAAGGGCACGGCACTTTGCTTTGTTTGATGCAATTGCATTCACTGGTCCTAAGTCCTAACCCCTATCGCTTGTCACGAGAGAGAACATCTTGCAAATACATCTATGGTGCAGGTTTTAAATTCGCCAGGGATTCCACGTACCCTTTTTTTCTTCCGGTATGTAAAGCTTTTCATTTCAACTCTTCGGGTATGCAAAGTTGATCGTGGCTGTTTTCTTGTCACAAGCCTTGGGCCTAGGCGCAAGCCGCGCTTGCATCCCCAGGCCCCAGCACCGCCCCAGGAGGAGAGGACCGTGCGCGCTCGCCAAATCCCGCGACTCTTCCGGCCACCCATCCCCACCTGCGTGCTCTGCCGTAGGGAAAAGCTCGAGGCTCGCAAACTATTCGAGCTCGGCTCGTCAGAGACTTGGCTCGAGCTTGGCTCGAGCTATATTCGAGCTCGAATCGAGCCTGATCTCAAGCTCGCGAGCCCAGTCGAGCCGAGCTCGAGCTTTGTTTACTAAAATGTTGCATGGATTATGTACTTTTTAAGTTATGCAAATGCTCTCTCTTGATGAAAATTGTTGCATGCAAATGCTCACTAAATTGGTGCATTGCATGTCTGCTACCGGATGTTTTGATTTATTGCTTTTGTTTGTGCTTATCTACTGCTGTTGTATATAAACAAACGTTATCGGGCCTTTTCGAGCCGAGCTCGAGCCTACTCGAGCTTTGTTCTCGGTTCGAGCTCGAGCTTCATAGGGCAAGCTCGCTCGAGCTCGGCTCGTTTGCAGCCCTACTCTGCGGCCCGCGCACACAGGATGGCGTCGTGCGCAGGGATGAAAACGGTTCCTATAGTTTCTGATTGTCCAAATAATTTTCAAATATGGATCTATTGGATTAGATATTTACGAGATAGTATTAGATCAGATACGGATACGATTTTTTTTTTTGTCGGATACGGATTCGGTAGCTCACTATCCATCGGGTACAAATACGAATTTGGATAATCCGGATATGCATGTGGGTTGGGCCAAGCTACTCTTTGAGCCAAAAAGTTTTCTAAATTTTAAAATCGTTTTCTGATTTTATTAATCCATAAATAAAGTTTTGATTATTAAAATTAGCAAACTAGCTCTAAAAATTACAAAAAATTTTGAAAAAATTCCCGACAGAATCTATTATTTAAAAAAAGTTATTTTCAAGATTTTATCAGATTTTAAATTTTCTTAAAAATTCAAACACTGCTATGCTTAATAGGACAATATTTCAAATAAGCAGCTAAAAATGCATAAAAACTCATAAATATATAATTTATTATTTTAAACATAATTTAGCAAAGAATACAAAGCTTGGATCATTACATGTAAGTATCATATATTTTTTTTTCTAGAGACATGGTATGTAAGTATTATCAAACTTTTAGTATGTCTTGTGTTTGCTTCTATTTGTATCTCTGAACAAGGATCACCTTCATTTTGTGTTTTGATCTACATGTATGATGTACTAATTGTGTGTGCGTGGCGAACTAAGTCTTACAAAAATTTGTTTGCAATATGGTATCTAACTATTGTCTATGTGAATGAAAATGGCATGTTTTGTTCAATTTTTAATAATGTTTTGATCAAATCAACTAGTGTGTGTTTTCGTTGATTTTTTATGTACAATCTAATGGGTTATCATGTTCCGATAAATATTCATAATCATATTCGATTCGATTCGTATTCGATTTGTATCTATATTCGATATTACCCGTGTTCGTATCCACGGTGAAAACAAAAATGGTAAAACCATTACGCACCCAAATTCCATCCATTGTTACCCCTACTCCCCTAGTCGTGCGTGATCGGCAACAGCCCACCCGCGCTGTGCGCCGCCCACGACGTATTAGCCGGCCGGCTAGCCGCTCAGAGGCAGCGCGGCCCAGTGGAAGAGAAAACAGGAGCGCACGGCACACCCGTTGTATTGCGCCTCTCTGTGTGAGTGGCTGATTCGAGTGTTGGATGTGTAGCCGAAGGCGGACGCCGATGGGTCGTACCCGGTGGACCGAGCGGCGGCCGCCGCCGGCGAGAAGCTCATCCGGGACGTCATGCTCGACAACAAGACCGAGCTCTTCAGATGTCGTTGCGGTTGTCAGGTTACTACGACTCGGCTCCCCTGTACTACACTACTACGTACTAGAGAGCGCTACTGTCTACTGCGTAGCAAAGGGTGGTCTTGGTGTTGTGTGCAGGGGAAGGTGATGAACTGCGGTGGCCGGGGCAGCTGCGGCACTTGCGTCGTCGAGGAACTTGCTCTCCTACAATCGACCGCACGCGTCGTTCTTTCGTCGATCAATGTTTTGCCTCGCGTGGGGTGGAGGGTGGAGTGGGTTCATGATTTGAAGACCTGAAATGTTACACCTTACCTTCAATCTTCTTTTTGTTGCACCTTCTTAGCTATGCAACTGGAAATGGCACCTATCTCGTTGACATGCACAATGGCTGTTCTCAACTGTAACTGAATAACTAACCGGAGCGTGGTGCTGTGAACTTTACATATAATTTGATGGGAAGGAGCTTCTGAATGAAATGACAAACACCGAGAATCGGTACCTGAAAAGGGAAAGGCAGTGTTCAGTCCACTAACTGGGTAGATTCTGCTTCTTGGCCGCCGGTTCTGAAGTTTGTAGTTACATATCCTTCGTGATTACACACAAGAGATTTGCAAATTAACTGTGCTCTTTGTATTCCCTTCTCTGTGTCAGAAACCAGAGTCATGGAGACTTGCTTGTCAGACTCGTAGGAAACAAAGAAAATTCCCGGCAAGGCATGTTCCTCTGACCCCTGTGGGCTGGGCTCTGTTTTCGTCATGTCGAAAGCGCCCTTCTGAAAATGTTGTAATATTTTATTGCAGCAGTATATGCTGCAGTCATCGAACCTATTTTATCCCATCACCCAACTGGAACAAAATTTGGGCCACCTAAATGCATGTACTTCAAGGAGATTTATACAACATTTTCTCTCTCTCTCTTCGCAGCTTGTCGTCCGGCGGCTGCCCCAGTGGAAGAAATGATTGTAGTGCACACTTTATGTACTGACCGCATGTGATCAACTCCCATAAATAAAACAGCATGTGATCAAGTTGTACCTGCTATGCAGTGTTGAGCACAGAAGTACTACTGCCCAGGGTTTAAGTTTTCGGCGAAATTTGCCTTTACCGCTCCATTTCAAAAAGAAATTCCATTCGATTTTTCGTTTAAATTCAAATTAAAATTCAAAAAAATGATAAATTTGAAAAAAAAAATATCCAAAAAATTCTTAAAATTAGTATTAATAATTTTATGACCTTTGGTGTGATTTTTTTTTTTAAAAAAAAAAAACGAAGTTTGGAGACGTTTTGGAGCCATTCAAAATGTAGAAATAAGAAGATAAAAAAAAAAAAGAAATTAGAAGCATTTTTAGTAGCAATATTTGTTCAAGTATGGCAAGTAGCAATATTTACTTTAACATATTTTAGTAACAATATTTGTTCGATTATATTTAGTACCAATATTTGTTTAAGTATGTCAAGTAGCAATATTTGTTCAATTATGTCAAGTAGCAATATTTTTTAAATTATATTTACTAGCAATATTTGTTTAATTATATTTAATACCAATATTTTTTTCAATTATATCTATTAGCAATATTTGTTGAAGTATATTTAGTAGCAAGGGATGACACTCGAAAATAGTACTATTTATCCAAGTAGCGATATTTATATACACAAAAAATATCTTGCTACGGTATATTTTAATGCTAATATTATACAATATTGAAAAGCTTACTTATCATTGTATACATGCATGAACTACCAAAACTTCTCGTTCCATTACTATCTTTTTACATTTTAAATTTACGTTGAATTTTATGTGATTATGTAAATGCATATTTTTGCACTTGTACTGATATATGACAACTTGCAATTATCTTAAATATAGCAAATATCACATCGAAATTGTTCCATATTTACCAAAGATCATGCCAAATTTTTTTTTTATGTTTTTCTATAGTTTTAATATATTTCTAACATGTTTCCTATTTTTGAGGCCTTTAATGGCCTTTTACAAATTTTACAATATTTTTTTTTTGCAATTTTTCCCTTTTTACATTTTCCCCATTTTTTTAAGCCATTGCCTATTTCGAGGAAAGCTCTTCTTTTCGAGCAAAATTCGAAATTTTTCGAGCAAAATTCGCTTCGCTGTTTGACCATATTTCAAATTCGTTTGACTTTCGAAACCCTTAGGTTTTTCTCGAATTTTGTTTGTTGTTTTTGCAAATTTCGCTACCGCTGGCTGGTCGAAAAACAAGGTCAAAACGAAATGGTTAACTTGGTACTGCCTCGTTGCCATATGAACAGTTCCTGACAGTTTCCAAGTTTGAGCTTAGTTGACTGTTTAGTTGTGGCATCTGATGGTCTTCTCTTTCATTGTTAGCCTTGTTCGCTACAAAGATGAACACAACATGACAACAGAAGACATCTTTTCATCTTTCCCGTATGAAGATAAAACCTCTTAGCAGAACGTGTGTAATTTTGTATGTTCAAAAGTATGTCCTGATTTTGTCCCAGGAGGCCATATGTAAAATTAGTTTGAATGGCTATTCGTTACCCTTTCCATTTTTCTCAGTGGTGGTAGCTATGCTTACTAATTTCCGAGAGATACTGTTTACATGTCAAGAATGCTTATGTGTTGTAGAATGCACAATATCCGTTGTAGTCTAGCTGGTTAGGATACTCGGCTCTCACCCGAGAGACCCGGGTTCGAGTCCCGGCAACGGAATTTTTGCTTTTCTGTTCTTTCTTCCGAGCAGCATGTTGCCATCCAAAATTCCTGTTTTGCTTTTCAAGAAGTCCCGTTTAAGTGAATTTCGTGGGCAAATACAGCAGGTATTACACTACTCAGCCAGTGAAATCACACCTCTGTCAAATCTTCTTCGAAGTTTAATGCATGTTCTTGTCTGGTATGTTCTAACATTACAGGTTTTGTGAAATGTGGTGTAAATCTACGATGATCATTCAGAACGAGATTATAGTACCGTTTTTATTTGCGTAAACATCAGTTCCCCTTTTTGATCGCAAGAATACCACATGGAAAATATAGTCAGAAATGTGGCAACGGAATTTTTTCTTGTCAGTTCCTTTTTCAGAGCAGCCTTTTGCTATCCAAAATTCCTGTTTTGCTTCTCAAGAAGTCCCTTTTAAGTGAATTTTGTGGGCAAACACAACAGGTATTACACTACTCAGCCAGTGAAATCACACCTCTGTCAAATCTTCTTCAAAGTTTAATGCATTGTTCTTGTGTGGTATGTCCTAACATTACAGGTTTTGTGAAATGTGGTGTAAATCTACGAGGAGCATTCAGAAACGAGATTATAGTACCGTTTTTATTCGCGTAATCACCGGTTACCCTTTTTGATCTCAAGAATACCACATAGGAAAAATAGTCAAATAGAAACATACGATTAAAGCCACATTTGCACATGGTGACCCCATACGTTAGTCAAGGGAATTCGCTAAACCAACCAAACAGGAAATCAGAATGGTGGGGTACTTGAATTTAGCTATAGGATATTGCTCATAAATAAACAGGCAAAGATACAGGTAAGGAGTGTCAGCACTCAGTACAGCGGTACTCTTACAGGTATGCTTGCCTCTAGAGCATAACCATACATAAATAGTTACAACTTACAATACTGATTACTAATACCAATAAACAAAGAAAGGAGCAAAATAGTGAACGCCGAAGTTGTTCACCTGGTGCGCTTCACCAAAAAGGGGAAGGACAGCATTTGCATCTCCACTGAGCACATGCTAAATAAGGGTTGCAATCAAATTCACTGACGGTTGGCGACTTACCAAGACGGCTGCATGGCCGGTCACTGGCTGGAAAGCTGCAGCTGATTCTAGCTTCTCCCAGGTCAACTTCCGCTTCGCTTCCAATGACACTCGCTTTTCTTCATCCTCCTTGTACTTGGTCAGGCATGCCGAGAAGAGCTCCTCGTCCATCTCAGAGAACATCTTCTTTACATTAGCAGTCAGATTCAGGACTGCTTGATTCCAGTGATTCTGACTATTCCGTTCTAATGCTGGAACAACGATAGGCATGATCACTTGGCGGTTTTGTGCAATCAAGCTGATAATGTGATCATTATTCCACATGAAGAGTGCTCTCTCAGCTACCTGAAACAACCTTTTCGTTAAGACAACCATTGGGATAGAAAAATTGGCCAAAAAAAAAACCCGAAAAACTAACAGACCATGACAGCCAAATGTGTTTGATACTTGGAACTATTTTGATGCTTAATGCTGGTCCAAATGTCTGCTGTTGGTGATACTAACAGTACAGAGAAGTTTTGTATCCACAGCATGATTAGGTGACAACATGATGGCCCACTATTATTTGTCCACATTTATTTCAGATCATCAGACATCTATTGTTCATTTGTCTTGTCCACAATTAATAATTTACAAACATTAGGCACATGAAGGGACCAAAAATAACCTAGCTGTTAGGGGACAGCCGGCGAATGTTTTGTTTGTGATCATGAACCATTCCAATTGAATGAAGTCGACTTCAGCAGGCTTTACCACCTATGCAGCTATATAGTCCTATATGATCAAGCGCCTAGTTGAGGCTGTATAAACAAGTATAATGAATTCATGAATACAAGCAAGAGATAAATGATGCTAGACCGTATTTACCTTCATATGGCATATAATTTTTTTTCTTAGGTGATGGGAATGCATATTGCGTCAAGAAACTGAAATATTAAGAATTGCTAGGCTACATTTGTTGGGTAAGTTACCTGGAAGTGAGAACTGTTGATGCAATGAGCAATCCGCCGAAATAATGGCACCATACATTTCTGGAATTCCACCATGCTTATAGCCTCCAAGATCTCTTCGATCTCACTCAGAAACATCACTTCCTTCTGACTATTTGTTATTGGCCAATATCTAAGTAAACCAATAATTACTGAGCTTGCAAGTTTCGGATCCTTTTCTAGAAACTGTGTCACACAGTAGGTCAACTGCTGGAGATACACACCAACTGATCTTGGTTTGTGTAAAGGAACCAAAACTCTCCACAGAAAGATTTTGTGTTCTTCCTTCAGAGGTAATGCAAAGCCACTAATAACGCTGCCAAATACCTCCAGCAGCTCAGCAATTCCATTATGCCGATCAGTCTCAAAGACAAAGTGGTATAATATATTGCTCACTGCTTTGCGAATGAAAGGGCGGTGCACCATGAATTTTCCATAAATCCTGTGCAAAATAGTTTTCAAGCAATCCCTTTCTCTTGGATCCTCGGAATCAAGAAGATCGAGCAGCTTCACAGTGAAGGAGTGATCAAAGTACTTTTTCCCTATCTTGGCATCCAGGGATGAGGATCCAATAAATTTCAGTAGCAGCTCATACACAAGCTGCAGATGGGACCATGCAGGCTCAAACATCGGCTCCTCCTCTTCACCCTCACCTCCGCCAGATGAACCGGACCTGTAATTCGGAGGGAACACCCGGAACAAGTTAAGGGCAAACATCCTAGAGCAGGCAGCTGTCACTGGCTCCGAGAAACGGGCATTGGTGGAATCAACATAATCCATAAGATCCAACAATGTCTGCCTCTTGATATCCTTCTCCGCCAAATTCTTGTTTGGGTCTGAGAAGTCGAAGATAGCACAGCACAAGTTAACCTTGCTCACGAACAGATTCTGCTTCTCCGAGTTCGGGACATCCTTGAACGAAACCAGGGGCTCGATGCCAGCCACGACGCTTGAGGGGAACACGGCGGATGACATGCGCTTGATGGTGGACGCGGAACGAGCAGGCGCAATGCTGCCGCAGCTGCTCGTGCGCTGCATTGGGTTCCCATTCCCAGTGCCATTGCTGCACTGGCCTGAATCGAAGTCGGCCCTCCCAGAGGCCGAGGACTTCCGGGGCAGCTTGCTGAGGAACTGTTTCCACATCTTTCACAAGTTTCTCACGCTAATACCATGGCCACAGTAAAGCTTCGAACAAACATACCAAGATTAGAACAAAGCGGACCAAGAACCAGGGATGCTAACCAAGAGATCTAACTCTAGCACTAATGAGACAGCAAGATCAGTTATGATGCAATCAGGAGTGAAGTTTGCAAAGAAAAAGAAAAAGATTAGATTTTTGCCACAAGAAGACCCCAATCCGGGCCAATGCAGCTAAATCTGGACCGAGCAAGTGCAAACAAAACCGAAGAAAACAAAAACCAACCCCCTAAAAGCACCAAAATTGAGGCAAACCGGACTTGAAATCTCAACCAGGAGGAGGATGCGACAATGGCGGCTACCTATCTCGGACCGGAGCAAAGAGGCCACCAAAAGGGCTCGGTTCCGCCTGGATCTGGGGCTTCCGGCAAAGAGCTCTTCAGATCCGGGCGCCGTAGAGCGGCGGATCGAGCAGCGGGGAGCGGTGCTACAGGGCAACCTTGCGAGGCATTGGGAACCGGATCGAAATCTGCAGGGTCTCGCTTCGCCGCTTCTTGGGAAGAGAGAGCGAGTGAGGTGAGGAGGAGACAGGAAGGGAAGGGCTCGTTTGTTTGTTTCCTTGGGGAATAGTTTTGTTTATACGGAAATGCGTACGGGCAGGATCATTAAAAAGCATTTGTCTACGGCTTACGATGTCCGTGCTGCTTTGAAAATAATCCCAAATCTGGAGCTTTTTTAAAGCTAAGATCCTTGGTTTTACACGGCGATTAGCCAATAATCACACCATAACACGACGATACTATCAAAAAATAGAGATAGTTAATAGTACTACAAATGGTGCAAATGTCAAGAAGCGCAGGGTTGCATGTGCAAATAGCGGCCTCCTTTAATCAGAGCCCCGGTCCTTCGGCACGGGCCCGGCCGGCGAGCCCTTTAATTCGAAAGATGCGGTCAAGGGCGGAGCGATCTCGGCCGTTGGATGGAAAAGGCTCGCCGCACGGACGGAGTCAGATGGGGGCGTTCGTGTGTGCCCCGTGAGGCCGTGCACAGCCGGGCGGTGGGGGCAGCGGCTGCCTGTAAGTAGACGGTGACGTCACGGGTCGCCGAACCACCCGTACCGTCCGCCTCGTTTCTCCGTGCGGCTTCGTCGCTGTCTCACCGCGGGGGGGTCGGCCGTCGGCACCAAGCGGGGTGAGGTGTTCTTCGCTCAGCGAGTGTAACAAGGCCGCCTCAATTTACTAGTTACTACTAATTTATATACACTAGCCTTGATTCGAGGAGGAAATAAACAAATAGCCCAAAAAGTTGACTCAGCCCAACTCAAGTAGTATGGATATATTTGGTCAAAAACTAACTTGGGCCCTGTGGCGAAATAGAGTAGATGGCTAGAGAATAGAGATGCATATTGCATTTGCGTCCGATCAATTGATGTATGATTTGCTCTTATTTATATGTGTCATTGAGCATTTGCCCCATAATATCTCACTGACATGTGGATCATAAAGCCACATGTTAGTGAGACACATGAGATAAATGCTCAATTGCACCGTGAAAAAAAGGGCAAATGATCGAATCTCCGATTTGCATCTGCATCGCAGGGTTAGTAAGTAGTACGGCCGTAAATGAGCTCAGGACATCTTGTCTGAGTTATGGTCGGAGGCTCGGAGCTTGAATTGAGACTTAGCTTGGCACGAATAAGCAAGACAATAATCAATAATTTAATACTCCCTTCGTTTCTTTTTATAAAGCGTATTTGGTTTCGTTAGGACAAGGCTTTGACCAACAATTACTCTATTAGCATATAATTTTTATGACACAAAATTGATATTAGCATATTTGTATTCAAAAGTACTTATATATAATTATGATTTTGTATTGCATAAATGATATATTAATGAAGTAATCATTGGTCAAAGTCTTGTCCTAACGAAACCAAATACGCCTTATAAAAAGAAACGGAGGGAGTATATACTAAGAAAAAGTTCAAGCTTAAGATCAGCTCAAATAAACTCGATAAAAATTAATACATATTAATATTTAATAAGTGATTCGTAACTTTATCGAGTCTCGCGAGCTATTCAAATTCGGCTAGTTAAATCTCAGGAACTCGAGATCAAACTCAAGCTCAGCTTATTTGTACCTCGAATCGAGCTCGCGCAACTCGTGAGGCTCTTAAACTAACTAGTGAGAGCTGCGCGCTCCGCCGCGCCGTGCGAAATTTGATCCAAGTTTTTATCTCTAAAAAAAGGTAGAAATATTCGAGTTTTTTTTTGTCCGCTTGGGTATTTCTTGGAAAAAAGATGTTAGGTAAGAACCGTCGACGAACCAGCGAAACAACGACCCTTTTTGGGTGAAAAAAACAATAATACATGTTCCGAGAAATATTAGATCTCAAACCACCAAAAAAAGCTATAGATGCCGAGTTTAACACCCTATGCGGTCAATGGTAATAATACATGTCTTAAAAAATATTAGAGATCGAGCCGCAAAAGAAATTTTAGCTGCCGAGTTTAACACCATACGCGCCTATTTTCCCGTGAAAAATGAGGGAAAACGGGTAAAAACGAAGAAACGACGGACAAAAAACGAATCTCCGTTTTTTTTTGAGAAACGGCCAACGAAAACATTTTTTCCATGCTCCGGAGAAAAAACAGATCACGAAAATATATTTTTTTCAGGCAAAACGGAGAAAGGAAACGGCCTCCCATTTTTTTTTTGAGGAAATTGCCACCGAAAACATTTTCCCCATGCTCCGGAGGAAAAACAGATCATGAAAACATTTTTCCGGGCAAAACGGAGGAAGGAAACGGTTTTCTATTTTTTTTGGAAAAACGGCAACGAAAACATTTTTCCTATGCTCCGGAGGAAAAACGGATCACGAAAACTTTTTTTTCCGGACAAAACGGAGAAAGGAAACGGTCTCCCTTTTGGGGGGGGGGAGGGGGAATAGCCACCGAAAACATTTTCCCCATACTCCGAAGGAAAAACGGATCACGAAAACATTTTTTCCGGGCAAAATGAAGGAAGCAAACGGTTTCCATTTTTTTTTTTGGGAAAACGGCCATCGGAAATATTTTTTTCATGCTCTGGAAAAAAAACGGACCACGAAAACATTTTTTTCGAACAAAAGGGAGTTTTTGGGTGATCAAGCAAGGCCCAACATATATAGTGATTTCCGTAGGCATGCATACCTCATCTAGAGCTTGCGGGAAATTTTTGGGACTTGCAGGAGCCATGCATGGTCCCTCTATGCTCTGTCTACTCCGTGGTTGTACATATAAATAAGCACTATAATTAGTATAAAAGCTATTATTTGGCACATGCTATCACATATCATATGTTTTATGGCCCCCTTTATGAAAATTTTCTGGCTGTACCACTGAGTAGCACAAATGCCCCACACTGATCAACACCAAAGAAAATCGAAAAGATGACATCTTAAATTAACCATACCTATACGCATAAATTTACAAGAACATTATAATAGGTTTTTTTTTAATCTTTTCTCTTTAATGTCATAATATTTTAGTTGAAAATAACAATGCGAATTTATAAAACATTCTATAAGTGACTTAGTACTAAACTATTCCTTCAACGATAATTTATCCATTCAAATAATAATAAATTATAAAGATAATAGTAAAAAAAAAACCTCCTACAACAACAAGCATGAATAGTCTTTTATTAGAGCGCCAAATGAAGTACAAGAAAGAGCCACATCATCCATTTTTCCTCGACTATTTGATTTTAGATCCGATGGACACAATTATACATATGCTAGACACTCATACACTATACAATCCTCTATTGAGTTGCAACTATAAGCTAGTCACTCATATACTAGAATATTCAAAAGGTATTAAAATAGTAGAAGTCGAGTCCAAAATGAAGCAAGATCACCATATCACCATTTTTCTCTGTTGTTCAATTTAGATATGATAGACATATTTGCACCTAAGCTAGACACTTATACGCTGAATTGAGTTCCCCAAAAGCTGGCCATTTACAAACTCTAGAACCCTTTATTGAGATATGTAAGGATACTAAAATAGACAGTACCACAGGTATATAGAACCCATTGTAGATATATGTAGGGTACAAATTAATCTACAAAAGAAAGCAATGTTTTTCCTTGATAACTGTGCAAATACGAAGGGCAAAACTGGCAGAAAAGTAAAATATCTATTATGTCATCATTAGATTTCTCTCTTTTATTTACTATTACTATATGATTAAACTTTTCAGCTCGTTTGATTTTAAAACTTGATTTGTTAACAAATATTTAAGACTTTAAATTAGAATAAGCAAATTATGTGAAACATATATTTTACTCCAATTTTTTAGAGGGCAATCTTTCTTTTCTATTAGTAATTTCCAACTACACATCAATGTACACTTAATTAACTTATTGCATATGGCTATAACTATACAATGTTATTTTGTTAATGGGATAAAACACTCTACCTAATTACTTCGGTCAATGAATGATTATGTAAAATATTAAATTATGACGAAATTAAAATAATGTTTTCGTACGGCAAAAATTATATCAACAGTGACTTGCTCATATCTTGCAATGAGCAAATCCAACTAGGATGAAGAAATGAAGAAATACGTTACGGCTTCATGTTTTATCCTATCTTTTTTATTTCACTACTCTAGTGGTTTTTTCTAGTATAGGTTGCCTATAAATTAAGTCGTTGTATTGCAAGCTACGCTGTGCTACAAAAAAAAAAAGGATAGACTCCATGACCGTCTGATCGCTCATGGACACTCTAGATGCATGTGTTGCAATTACCTCCATGGCTGCGAGGTAAGCTTTGCAGTTGACTCCCACAGACTTGCCACATGTGCGGCTACTCCCCTAATTACTCTACATCCACCTAATGCAACACCGAGATTACTAAAAAATGTTTGATGCTCTTCATGAATTGCCGTCTTGATTGATTTCTTGTTGTACCGTGGAAAAAGAACTATCAATGAACAAATGTATTGGCATTGAACTTATAAGCATTTTCTTTATAAGAAACATTTTTCTGCTTATAAATAGAACTCACACCAATCTCTATAATGCATATGTTTTATATCTTCCTTGGATTTCAAGGGATGGTGCATTGGGTTTGTGCCGAAGTTTCACGCAATTCGTGGATGTCCAATTTGCCCTGGTGTCGCTAACTGTTGCTTGGTGTTGATAACACCCATGTGGTTTTATGTAGAGATATCAATTTCGTTTTTAGTTTAGTGCAGATAGCCTCAGATGTAAAGATTGGTTTGTGGATATGTGAGATTTCACGAGCATATGTTATTATTGTTTTCTCTCAAGTAGGATTATTTAATTATTTTTTTGCAATTGAATTATTTAATATTTAGTGTCTTTCAGGTATGCATATTTGTTGTCAAGGCTGAAAGAATGTAGCTTTGTTATCAATCTGAAGACAATGCTATTGTTGAGACACAGAAGGAATAGTTCCTATATCATGGTTGATGTCTGAAAGGATGCAGCCAAATCGCTGTTTGATTATCGGTTTGTTGGCAACGCGTCCGCTAGCTGTTTTCTCGATGTTATCCCTCCTATTGTTGCTGCACGGACAAATATAATGGTCACGATAGAATTTTAGATGAAAATGTTAGATGCATGCTTGCCAATTAGCAAAGCTGATACTTCTGCAGATGAAAATGCGAGTCTCTTTTTTTTTAAAAAAAATGATGAAAATGTGAGTGAGTTCTCTCATTAGCCAGTATATGTCAAGGAAAAGTCTGCATGTTCAGTTGGCCAAGTCTGCACTCTGGATATTGCAACGCTAGGCACTGCTGAGGTATTGTTCTGAACTGTTCAACTATTGTGATATTGCAAAGATCGTCGCAAGCTAATTAATCCCCTGAAAAGAGGATAATAGGGTGGGCCGCAAAAGCAGGACGCTACCTTAAAAGGCCACATGGTGGGGGACAAGTGGGCCGGCTGTTTTTGTTGGCACGCAAAGAAAAGAGCATTTAATTTTACGGCCCAGTGCCAATAGACGCTGAGAGAGAGAGCTGATTGCCAAGCCCAACAAGCCGAGGAACAAGCCCAACAAGGATTGCCAAGAACTATACACATACATCATCCTGTCGGCGGCCGATGGCGATGGAGATAGCATCATAGCACCAGCGGAGGCGGAGCAACCTGATGAAGGAGACCGAGATCATCAAAAGGAGGAGGAGGAGGAGGAGGAGGAGATGCATCCCTGCCGTCTATTGGAGCTTCTTGAATCATTCGGCCCGTCACAGGGGGATACGGAGCTCCGGGACCCCCGCACCACCTACGGGAGGAAGAGAGACCCGCCCCGCCGCAGCGCTGCCATCACTTCAGGATCAAGATGTCCGGCAAGAAAGCGCAGGCGTCGTGGTCGCACAAGGAGATCCCTCGCTTCTACCCCGAGCGAGCAGGGGCAGCCCCCGTACGCCTCGCCGCCTCGTCACTGACGGGTCGCGTCTGGAGCAGGCCGGAGATGGGGGCCGGCCGGGCGCCCTCTCATGTATGTTTGTCACACCGTGAATCCGTGATGTCCCAGCAAGGAAGTTGTGTCCCTCTCCGACTCCGTGCCGATCAGGGAGGTGGCTGTCATCAGACGCTTCCCCGGCGCCGGAGGCGGCCTTGCCCTCACGTCCAACTTGTGGCTGCTCGGGGTGGGCCTCCACGACATGCTCTTCGTCCTCCCCTGCTCCTCCGCAACAGTCCCACTCACCTTTCAGACATCAACCTTGATTTCATCGACATTACAGCCACGCTGGAGAAGCTGATCAGGACTCTCCACCAGATGTACGAACAAGAAGATGATGACAGCCCTATACCATGTTCACGTTTGCCGTAGAAGCAGAAGAAGATCAGAAACTTGTGCACCACCAGCAGCGAGAACGGGAAGACTCGAGGCTCAATATCTCGCCCTATCTGGGGTGCCATT
This sequence comes from Rhipidocladum racemiflorum, assembly GCA_036346355.1. Lineage (NCBI taxonomy): Eukaryota > Viridiplantae > Streptophyta > Magnoliopsida > Poales > Poaceae > Rhipidocladum > Rhipidocladum racemiflorum. Next base: position 3,034,747 of record CM070578.1, read on the forward strand.
GGGAGAAGGGGGAATGGAAGGAGAACGAGTACAGCCTGCTGTTTACATCTCCAGGAGAATTTAATTGGTTGAAGGTGCCAGAGCCGTATATTACCTATATTAAGCTCGGGAGAAACTCTCCTCAGAGAGCCCCTCCACCTGTCCCACCCCTCTCTCTCCTCTTTTTGCGAAAAAGCCTCTCCAATTCTTGAAATTACGGATAGGTCCTTTGCAATTTTTTGTGAGAGGGAAATTTTTTTCCCAGTTCGCGTTTAGGTCCCTCGTTCGCCGTTTTACATAAAGAACCTCCCGTTAAATACGAATCGTAAACGAGCCCTTTTATAGTTTTTCAAAATGGCGAACAGGTCCAAAATCATAACAAATAGGTCCGTGCACTTTTCGTTCAGGTCCTTTCTCCGTTTTGCCCGAAAAAAATGTTTTTCTGGTCCGTTTTTTCCTCCGGATCATTGAAAAAATATTTTTGTTTCTCCGTTTTGCCCGGAAAAAATGTTTTTGTGGTCCGTTTTCCCTCCGGAGCATGGAAAAAATGTTTTCGTTGGCCGTTTTTCCTATAAAAAAAACGAAAAAATGTTTTCGTTGGCCGTTTTTCCTTCGGAGCATGGGAAAAATGTTTTCGTTTCTCCGTTTTGCCCGGAAAAAATGTTTTGTGGTTCGTTTTTCCTCTGGAGTATGGAAAAAATGTTTTCGTTTCTCCGTTTTTCCTAAAAAAAACTGAAAAATGTTTTGGTGGTCCGTTTTTCCTCCGGAGCATGAAAAAAATATTTTCGTTTCTCCGTTTTATCCGAAAAAAATATTTTCATGGTCCGTTTTTCCTTCATAGCATGGAAAAAAATGTTTTAAAGTGTTCTTGTGGTCCGTTTTTTCTACGAAAACATTTTTTCAGTTTTTTTCGTATTAAAATTATTATTATTTTCGTTCACGTGCGCGGCGTGCTGCCGCGCTCAATTTCCTAGTGTACCCTAAGTTTCCAAAAGAGGAGGAGATCCGGGAGAGGGAAGAGTGGCGCAATGAGCCGCTTAAGCAGGTCATGGAAGTGATGGAACCCGTAACAAAACCAGTGGGTGAAGAGAGGAGGGATCAAAATTATTTCATGGATCAGCCGGGCGCTGTTATCGCTGATGAGGCAGAGCTCCCAATGCACGAGCCCTTCTCATTGTGTAACTCCTGGACTTTGTCAGACAAATCGGAATGTAAGCAAGCATATATTCCTCGCTCTGCTCTTGCTGAATTTTGCATCTCCATGAGTATGTACTTTCTGATTTCTTGTCATACTGAGTAAAAGGTCTTGATGTTAGTGCCATTGTGCATATTGTTGTTCAGATACATATTGTAAGGGAAGAATTAGCACTCCGACATCCAATTGGAAGTTTTTCATCGGACGCATCGTCGCAATATTTTTTAACATGCGAGCAATATTTGTAATCACCGTTTGCTACAACGCAATAAATCTATTGTAGCCGCAACATTTCTTTGCAATGTATGCAACAAAATCTAACTATATCTGCAACAAAATCTAACTATAACTGCAACAAATTCACATCTCAACGCAACAATTGATTACTACCTATGCCACAAAATCCATAATGACCGCAACAAACTCATTGTAGCAATTAAAGGATGCAACAGCGTTGTAATAAAAAAAATAAAAACACATAGGATATGAGACTGCAACATTTTGATTGAATTTGCGCAACAAATTAATTAAATGCCTGCAACAAATTCAGCAAACGCTTGCAACAAAAAACGTACCCAAAGGAAGATGAGGAGGGAAGAGGCCGTGATGCGCCACGGTGAGCCCTATGGGCCCGCCGCCCACGTCGGCGAGGTTCACGGGCCTGGATCGCGTCGGGTCGTAGCGGGGTAGGTCGAGAGTGAGCAGCTCGGGCCGTGTCGATGGGGCCAGCGAGTGCAACGCCTCGGCCGTCGACGAGGACGCCATCGCCGCCGTGGCGCGGCAGATGAAGGCCGCTCGGCTGGCAAAGGAGGCGGCGGTTTGCAGGGGTGGTGAGTGCGGAGGAGGAGGGCGATGGCCATGGGAGGTGGGGATTTGTTGCGCGGCGGTGTCGTGCAATCTTGAGCGGTGGAGTTGATGGAGAGGTGAGGATATGGAAGATAAGCACTGGAGGTAGATGGGGACGGGAAAAGGCAATAAGATGGAAGCGGTGGAGTTGAATTGTCTGACTCAAGCGTACAATGCTTTGATGACGTCGGATATATATACAGTAGCAATTCCGTATTGTATTCCTCGCGAATCTATGCCATTGATTTTGCGACGCGGTTAAGTTGTTGACAGGGGCATTCGACGCCCTGTACTTTGTATGCATGATCATGAAATTTAAGCTCTGAAAGCAAATCTGTCTTGTTTGCTAACGTTCTTATTTGCTTTCGTATTTCGGGAGGAGGCTCAATTGTATTTTGGGGGAAGTTAAGCCTACTCAGGTAATATACAACGACGCCCAAAAATTTGTTTCGTAGCATCGAGAGATCAGCCATTTTAGTACACAGAGTACAAACTGAACTCTATTGGTTGACATAAATAGCACGCAAAGATCCCTCTGTTCATTTTCGTACCATAGCGTGGACTCAACGTCAAAGTTCCCCATCTTACCTGTCCTCTTCTCCCAAAGAAAGCAGCGAGGACAACAGGCTCGATGCATGGCGGCGTGGCCCTGCAGCGGCGAGGTGGCGGAGCAGATCCGGGTCCAGGTTGCCCCACGCACGGACCGTAGGCCTCCAGATCCGCGCCGCACTCCCTCGCTACCTCCAGCTTCACGCGGCACAGCGCCACGGACGAAGGCGAGCAGGAGGCTCCTTCCCCACCGCCGCCGCCGCCGTGGAGCACGCAGCGCAGGCGCTTGACCTAGGAGGGGACCGCATCTCCACCACCCTCCGATTCCCCCTCAGCTTCCCGTCCTCCGAGTCGTCGAACATCCGCAGCAGCTCCCAATGTCCCGAGTGAACTTGAGTCTAGGCTTGCCGTCGAGATCTCACGTGGCTCAAAGAGACGTGTCGCGGCTATTGACCCATGGTGCGGAGTTTGTCGTGCAGATTCGCCGGTGACAAGCTCTTGTTGGGCACGACCGCAAGGTGAGCAGCAACAGTTGTGGTTGCTATCAATCATGCCCCTCCCTCTCCCCCTCGTGTCCCATGAGTGTTGCAGCTGTGTTGGATGGCAGCCATAGCTTACTGGCGGCGTAGCTTCGGCTCGGGCGATGGTCGTCAGCAGCGACTACAAACAAACGCACGGAGTGAGGTGACTCGGTCTATTTGCTCAAACCATGGGGGTAATTTGGTCATTTCACATAATGGATTAATGGGTTTTGGCAAAAAAAAACAAAGAAAAAGAAAAGGCTAACGGACGGGACGGTAAATAAGGCCCCGTTTGGTAACTTGGAACCGAGGTGTTTCTACTAGAATCTTAGAGAAACCCAGCCAAACGGGCTAAAACTCGGAACGTTTCTCCTTTTTCCACACCGTGGTTGAATCACCCCCAACCCCGTTTCTCTAGTTTCTACTAGAATCTGGAACTGTACCAAACGGTTGCAGAAAGTGATTCTGATTCTACCTGAAACGTTTCTACCAAGAATCTGGAACCGTTTCCGTTTCTACTAGAATATGGATCCGTACCAAACGGTGAGCTCTGAGTGGTTTTTAAGTGGTATTAAAGTGTAAGTCAAGCCGTGAGCTCTGAGTGTCATCAAACTAATTTTTTTTCAAAAATATACCTATTCTTTTCGGTTGGTGAAATTATAAATAAGTGAACAAAATGATTTTTTTAGTGGTATTAAAATGTATCAATCAAACTGTGAACGTTGAGGAATTTTTTTTTAAAATATACTATATTTTATTCCAAATTGCAGAAATAAATGTCAGTCGCAAGAAATTTCAGTTTTATACGTCTGTCGCCTGTCCATCGGGCGATATAAGCCTGTCGCCCGATGGACGGGCGACAGGAGACCTTTCGTGGTTTTTGTCGCGCGTTAGACGGGCGACAAGCTCCTGTCGCCCGATGAACAGGCGACAGGATAAAAATCCCCCGATGGACGGGCGACATATAGCATGCGGGGTTCCTGTCGCCCGATGGACAGGCGACAGGTATATTTTATAATCGCCGCGCGCGTCTGGCCGGCCGGCATAAGCAGCAGAACGAGGAAAATTCCGAATAGAAGAGGAGAGAAAAGAGGAGAAGAGAGGAAAAAAGAGAGAGGGAAGAAAAATAGAGCGCGATTTTTGAGCCCGTCACTTCATATTCAGGTAATTTCTCGTTCTTTAGTTTTTGTATTTGTAGATCTAGAAAATCTAGTTAAGAAATGTAGTTAGATGTAGTTAGGAAATGTAGTCAGATGTAGAAAGATTTAGCAAACCTAGTTTGTAGTTATATGTAGTACAGACATAGCAAATCTAGTTAGGTGTAGGTAGATTTAGCAAACATAGTTTCTAGGTATGCAGTACTCGTTTTAATTTTTGTAGCAGTAGGTTATGATTTAGTAGAAATGATTTTAGATCTTGTTTTGTGTACGTTGATATATCGAATGTAGATACTTTGAACGGATAGAAGTATTCATTTCTTAGGAATGCAGTTGGGTACATATAGCGAAAGTAGTTTGATGTATGTCGAGTAGAAATTAATCGTCTGTAATGTAGTTAGAGTAGTTGTTTAATTCTTTAGTAGTAGATCTATTGAATGTAGATATTGTATACCGATACGAATACATCCATATACATATTCAATTCTTACGAATGTAGTACGGCAGAGATAGCGATTGTTACGATCCTAGATATGTATTTGTTAGAAATGTAGCAAATTTTTGTACGAATAAATATGTATTTTTGTAGCATATAGATATACCAAAGCAAAGTTGGGGGTCGTAATATTTTTTACGGAAAGTAATTAATTCGTGGGTGAATGAATGGATTTGCAGATATGGCAGAACGAGTTCAATTTAGAATATATTATGGCGAAGGGGTTGTAATGTATGGTTCGGAGGAGTGCAGATCTAAGTAACTTCCAAAGATGTAGACGTAAGTTTGAGTAGGGTCGAAGAGCGCACATTTTCTTCAGTGATGAAGTGGTTGTATTATACTTTTCGGATGGAAGAAGAGAAGTGGCAGCTGAAGGTATTTTGCCTCTGTAGTATGCAGAACAATCCATTTTGTTGGGAGCTAGTTGAGTTGAAAGGAACCGCATCGTGGAGATCATATGTGAGGGGGACAGAGCAACGGGGATGGAACCGGATGCTTTTAGTGCAAGCCTATGCCCGGGATGTAGCCCCCAAGCAGCAGCCGGACGGTGGTGAGTGTAGTCAGGCTCAAAATGAGTTAAGTTTTGGTGACACCGAAATTGGGGGATATAGCCGTGGGCAGTACATCCAGACAGCGAACGAGGACATTATTTGTCAAAGTGGCGAACAATCTGAATTTGGGGAGGACGAAGCAAATGTTGAACAAGTAGCGCTGGGACTAGCAGACGAAGGTGAGCAAATTGATGAAATAACAGTTAGGATGGAAGAGGAAGACCGTGAGTACGGCATAGCAGAAGTGGAAGACGACGATGAGTCCGATGAGGAAGATGGAGGTACGGAGCCGCCTGTGCCAGCCGAGTGGCGCACACATCAATTTGAGAGGTTGGTTGTTAATGAAACCAACGACATACGTTAGCGATCTGACCCCAACGAGGTTAGGCCTGACGGTATGTGCAGCGACAAAGGAGGTCATGCGAGGATCTTTGTGAAAGATTGGGCCTTATCATTAAGAAGGACTTTCAGGGTTAAGAAATCCACGCCGACCTGCTACGACGTGGTGTGTCATGTGTGAGATCCATGGCTGTCCGTGGAGAGTGCACGCGTACAAGCCGAAGTGGGGCACCCATTGGTTATGCTCGAAGGTTGAGCAACACAGCTGTATGATTGAGGAAACAATGATGGCTCACAGGAACCTGTCATCTGGGTTTGTCGCGAATATCATGTACTCAGAGATAGTGGAGAACCTGACTTATGAGCCCCGTGCTATTATCCGAGCTCTCGAGAACAGATATCAGTACACAATTAGCTATGGGAAGGTTTGGAGGGCGAAACAGAAGGCCTTAGAAACGAGGTTTGGGAAGTTTGAAGACTCGTACCACAATCTGCCCGCTTTGCTCGATTGCATTCGAGGAAGAAATCCGGCACTTACTATGATTATCAAGATTGTCCGTCAATCAAGTGGCCAACTAAAAGGCATCCGAGGAGAGTGTTCTTCGCATTCGGAGCTTGCATTAAGGCGTTCTATCACTTTGTCGTCCATTCTTTGTGCGTGGACGGCACATTCTTGACCGGGAAATAAAAGGGCAAATTTTGGCAATTGTGGGTGTTGGCCGGAAACAACCAGATTCACTGTTGCATTCGCCTTTGTAGAAAGTGAGAACTATGAGAGTTGGCTATGGTTCTGCGGAACTTGAAGATTGGGGTGGTCAAAACTCGTCGAGGATGTGTGCGTCTTTGCCAGCGAGGCATCTTTGATACGCTTAGTGCGATCAACCATTTGCAAAGCGAGGCGGAGGAGCCATTTCTATGGCCTGACTTGCAGAGCCGATGGTGCATGAGGCATTTGGGCGCAAATTTCTACAAGCAATTCAGGAACAAGGAACTCATGAACATGTTCAAAAGACTATGTAAGCAGAACCAGGAGAGCAAGTTCGGACTCTGTGGAAAAATATCGATGGTGACAAGAAAACACAAAGAGGAGAGCGAACAAGAGTATCGCCAATAAGGACACGATGAGGCGGAGCCTCTTCCCCCACTGCCAACAGAAGATGACGCGACTAATCGTCGTCGAAGGCAAACGCCAATCAAATGTTTCTCGGACTGGATCAAGCACGAACCGAAGGAAAAGTGGGCATTGTTACATGACACACATGGTGCCAGATACGGTGTGATGACCAGTAACTTTGCGTAAGTTTACAAGCCCGGGTAATGAGAGGGATGAGGTGTCTCCCATTGGTGGGAATTGTTGAGGGAGTGTCTTTGCGGGGCACAACCAAGTACTTCGTCGGACAGACATCAAGCGACCTGAGATAGTCTTTGAGAGATGAGAAGCTCGTGTACTCCTCCATGATCAGTAAATACATGGAAGAGAAGAGTCAGAAGGCGGCCAAGCATAGAGCTATTAAAGTTGGTGCACGAACACTGCGCTTCGAGGTGATCTGTAAGGATAAAGGACGGCGTGGAACCAACCAGCGGGTTGTCATTCAGGAGTGCGTATTACAGGACATCTGCAAATGCTCATGTAACAAGCCCCACCTTTTGCACAGGCCGTGTTCTCATGTGATAGCCGCATGTGCTTTATTTGGAATTCAACCTGGTACCTATCTATCTGAATATTTCAGGAAGGAAAGGGTGATGGCAACTTGGAGCGAGGAGCTGTATGGTTACGGTGTTGTGGGTTCTTTCACCACAACTCCTAGTGCTGATGAAAGGTTCTGGGTCCCAGATTTTAATGCAGGTAGATGGAAAGCAGGGCGTCGGAAGACAAGACGTATCAGAAATGACATGGATGAGTCAGAAGCTGGCAAGCGCGTGGAGAAATGTTCAATGTGCAAGCAAACAGGACATACGTTTAAGAATTGCCACGCACAAAACGAAGGAGATGAAGGAGGAGATGGCAATCCGACGGTGGCGGGTGGATCGTCCTGTGCGACGAGTGGTGCACGACGCCAACGTACCACATGAGAAGCAATTTAATCGCAATGTAATCGATGTCTTTGTGTGTTGTGTGAACCACGTGTGTAAGCCTGCCGCATGTGGTCGTGAGTGTTGTGCCTTTGAAAAATTATTATGCTTGTTTACGAATATTTATGATGCTTGAACAATTTTACGTGAGTGTTTGTTTGAACACATTGTTGTGAGAAACCTATAGTATTCAGACGATTTTCTTTTCATATGGTTTTGAAATGTAACTCACAATTTGTTATTTACAGGTATGGCTGACCAGCCAGGAGATGACGAGTGGCCCTTCGAGTTGCTGGATCCGGTGGTCGATGGTAGTCACCGTGCCCACATCGCCACCGCTTTTCCAGAGGAGGGAGGCGAGCTGCACACGCTGGGCGTCCTTCGACCGAGGACACAGCAGTACGGCTGGGAGATCGATCCTCGTTGGGTCCCCAGGTAACATATTACAATTCAGATTTCTTAATATGTTTGTGGTAGTGTTCTTACTGGTGTTGTACTGAAATAAATTACATGTTTTTCCTTTCGTAGGCTTCGAGCTTCAGGATTGCTCCCTTTCGCCCGGATGGTGCGGAATGTGGGTCGCCGGTTTCCGTTCGACAGGTCCCTGATCACCGCTCTGGTGGATCGGTGGAGGCCAGTGACCCACACCTTCCACCTACCCGTCGGGGAGATGGCGATCACTCTGCAGGACGTGTCGTACCTGCTCGGCTTCCCGATCGCCGGCGACGCTGTGGTGCCACACGACGTCGACCCTGCGTGGCGCCCGCAGCTTCGCCGGCCGGTTATTTGGTGTGCTACCGACACCAGACTACGGACCTTCACCGACACACAGTCCTACGTTGCGGTGGCCGGCGATTCGTGATGCGCAACTACACTATGAAAAATAAGTACTCTTCAATTACAACTTACAACAACATGTAATATGTGATCTTCTATCTTGCGGCCTTCGCAGATCGTCGAGGGGCGGACGACTACGTGGTCACCGCCACTTGAGGCGTACTGCTGGTCGTTTCTACCGGTGCTTGTTCACGAGCTCCCATGGGGATAGCGTGGGCAGGCACCTCGTCGGTCGCGAGAGATAAGCGGGCGCCCCTCGACGACGGCGTCGTAGTACTCTGAAGTCCATTGTCCTCTGCGGCACATCACAAGCCCTCTGCGGCGAGTGTGCCGGGCCAAGCGGCGAGTCGACCTTCCTTGGATGCCGGCTCTTTGATACGGTGTGGGCATCTGAAAGGTTCGAATCGGGCGCCCGCCATCGGCTGGCGTCGGTGGACCCTACAGGCGATGGCGACGTCGACGGTCCGACCATGGGCACCATCTGGTGCCACCGACGGGTAAGATATTTCAACTGAAAGTTTGGTACTATTGCTTATACATTTTTTAATACTAATGGTAACGTTCTGTTGTCACTGCAGCCTAAGTGGGCACACCAGACGGTGCGCCAGGGCTACCCACAGTTCGTCGCGGCGTTCGACCACCTCACGGACGACCACGTGCGCTGGACGCCGTACACTCAGGCGCAGGTACAGCTTCGTGTGACCGGCGGCGCCCTGTCGACCGTGTGCACGCGAGACGCGGCGTACTGGCTCACACGGCGGTTCCTGGTGTTCGACATCCAGGTCGAGGCCTACGCTGTCCATCGAGTGATGATGCAGTTCGGCCTACGACAGGAATTCCCAGTGCCGGCCGGCCGTCTGCTCCCACACGCCGCCCACACGTAAGTTCCCTCAATCGATGTTCCATAATTACTATCGTGTGTTGCCATCTAATATTTGTACATTCATTTCTCATCCACAGCCAGACTAGGAAGGGGGTGCATGGGGCCACCCACAGCACGTCACGGATGGCGCCATGGATCGAGGAGTGGGCCGGAGCCCTCGAGGGCGTCCATGCCGGCGATGCGCCATACGATCACGGAGACCTACCAGCGTGCATCGACGATGGTTCACCTCTCGCACACGTGTGCGCCTGGTACGCGTCGACCCGGATCCTCCCAGGCACGTCCCCGGCCCGAGAGACACGTATCCCGCGCATACGGATGCGGCTCTGCACGCTGCGGTACGTTGTATCCGATATACGTTTAACCATTTCATATCGGTGCTATCTAATTTGCGATGTTTTTTTCAGACTGACATGCTATGCCACTTCTACGAGGAGTCGTCGAGGATGCTCTCGCGATTGACCAGCGGCCGGCGGGTGACCAGAGAGGGCGTTGCCAGCCTGCTCGGTAGGTTCCGAGATGACTCTGCACGCGCCCTCGAGTTGGCTAGATCATTCCTGCCTCGTGGTGTGGTCCTCGGCCTTTCCGCTCGCGCCCAGGAGGACTGCGGCTAGTGCAGGCTTCGACACCGGAGCTGCTTCTTCTTCACAGCACGATGGAGGTGCAGGCTTCCACACTGGAGGTGCCGCAGGTGTTTGTTTTTTTATGTTTTGCATTCACTTTTCATGCTTTGCACTCACCAAGTCACTGGTCTTAACATTTCTTCCCTTTCGTGCAGTCTTTGGAGGTCCCTGCAGTGTCGGCCTGCCGTGGTTGCCAACTGCTGCTGATGACTACGACGGGCGGGGTGATGATCTTGACGACTACGAGGACGACACCGTGTCGAGGTACCTCGTTGATCCACCCCCAGTTCAGCTTGGTACCGCCACAGCGGCGATGGGCGCCACGGCCACGGCCTGGGTAAATCGCGATGGGTGCCGCCACCTCCACCGACGCAGCCTGGGTCGTCGCAGTGGGTGCCGCCACCTCCAGCGACCCAGCCTGGGTCGTCGCAGTGGGTGCCGCCACCTCCACCGACGCAGGTTGGACCGACGCAGCACCAGACACCCCCACCACCACCGGTACAGGCTGACCAGCCTGGGTACGCCACACCTCCAGCGAGACCACCGAGGGCCCACCAGCCGCCGTCGCACCTGACGTACTCCCGAGGTCAGATATGGAGGAGGACTACACACCAGCGAGGAGGCGCCCCGAAGAGGGGCCGGCACTAGTTTCTTTTATGTTTCAGTGTTTGTAATATTTTTGTTTATTTTGGTTGGCAGTTTCGATTAGGGCGGTGATTGTTGGTACTATGTTATGTAATACCATCTATTTTGTGTACTTTCTCATATTACGTGGTTCATTACATATTTCTGTTCGCTTTTCCAGCTTTTGTCATATCATCTTTTTCAGCTTTTGTATGCGAAAATCCTTCATCGTTAGGGTTCGTGCGCGAATATAATACTTAGGGTTGTTGGGCGTTGAGAATTTATATGCGAAGAGAGTTGTAACTGAGATATTTTTACAGAATATGGTAGTCCGTATACCAAATAGCAAATCTGGTACCTTCGGCCCAATAAATAACTTCCAACATGCATTTCTACGGGCCGCCGAAAAGCCTCGGTCGTTAGGGTTCGTGCGCGAATATAATACTTAGGGTTGTTGGGCGTTGAGAATTTATATGCGAAGAGAGCTGTAACTCAGTTACAGCTCTTTTCTTTCCTGTTGAGCCATGAAAGCCAGCCTAGATTGCATCTGCAAAGCTGTGTACTCCACTGCCATGACCCGTCGATGTCATCTGCAAAGATGTGTACTCCACATCCAGGACCCGTCGGTGTCATCTGTAAAGCTGTAAAAGCTGCATGTATCTGTCGATATCAAGCACAGCCACAGTTGCAAGGGAATCCGATGCTCCTGGATTCTTTCTTTCCTGTCGGGGACCGCGGAAATTCGAATTTCAAAATGAAAAAAATACCGCGACGGGAAGCCGCGGTTTTGCAATGTTACTGTTCAGCCAGGCCCCCACCTCGCGCGCTAATGCTCCGCCAACTGGTGTCCACTCCCAAGCCAGCCGGTGCGGCCAGACCCCACGGCGCCTTTGCAAGCGCTGCCACGTGCCGATTTTACATCTTGGCCCCTCGCCCCACGGTGATGTGCCGCCACCGTATCTCGTTTCTCCCTCGCTCCCTGCCTATAAATTGCAAGGCCGCCTGCACTTCTATCAGGCAAAAGCGATACATTGCTCCGAGTTCATAAAGTTTGGATTGAGTTGAGAAAACCCAGAGCGCAAAGAGGAGAACTGGTAGTTTAGCTTTCCTTTTTTCCAATATTTTATTTCGGCGTCTTGTTCCACAGGTATTATTTAGAAAAGTTATTTTGTACGGTGAGTCACATTGTTGTGTTCTTGGTTCAGTACTGTCGGGACCCCGAATTTGCAAATCCGGACCCTCTGTGTATTCAGCACTAGTCCAGGAACGCGCTAGTGCACACAGTCTTAACATCGGTAAATATCACAATCATACCAATCGATATTATCAAAGTACTTTATTTAAATAACCAAACTGGTTACTTGACCTTATGGCCAAGTTACAAAATGTATGCCTCGCAAGGCGAAACTTATTCAGAGAAAAATAATAGCAGCGGAAAATCAAATAAACTTCGTGGCGCCATCCAAGATACCACAGGCAACCGATCGGGCTCGCATCCCTAAGTAGACGGGTCCTCTTGGAACTCCTCCTCCAAATGGCGTAATCTCCTCTTCAACTGGTATTGTGTTGAGGCAAGGGTGAGTACTTGGTACTCAAGAAGTCATGCATGCAAGCTAATATACTATATGCATGGCTTGGTACAAAGGAATAGCTCAGTATATTTGCGATAAAATGACTTTTGGCAAGTAATATAAGTAGATTCGAAGAGAAATAAGTAAAGCATAAATACCTTTTCAAGAAATTTAGTAAACATTTTCCCCATCCTAAACCACATTTCCATCCTCTTTATTGTTAAACCAACCCAACTTTTCAAATCCAAGTTATTTCCAGAAAATCTAACCCTTGACTGTAATTCCCGAGCATTGTCCAGTACCGTGGACTCGGCTATTCAAATAGATTCTACACTCTGCAGAGGTTATGCACTTTACCCACAAGATACAATCCACTCACCACGTCACTGAATCGCCATACAAGAGTATGCGAATGAGCGATCATAACAAAGCCTTTGAAGCCTCAAACAACACAGTGGTCCTCTCCTAAGACGTGCTCTACACCATCCCTTCCCTTAGCCAAGGCGAAGTATGGGACCAACACACCGTTAGATGGGTACCGCCACACCACGATACGCTCCTCGTACAATCACACAAAAGGTGTAATCGACACCCGAGGCTCCACAAGTGAGTCCTTAGCGACTTAGTCAACTAGGGCCGTCCCATTCCAGCCATGTGGTTGCAAGTATGACCCAGTTCAAAGGCTTGCAAGGTTAAGTCCTTAGAGTGACCAGGGCAAGACTACCCGAAAAACCAAATCAACACTCCCAATGCCACAACCGGCCCACTGATTACTCTTGCCACATGCCCTGGCCGAAATCGCTTATCAAACCCGCTTGATTACCATGCACCACGTGTCAACATCACATGATACTTTTCCAAAACAGGTTCAATATATCATTAAGTCCATATTATCATTTGATTGTCCAAAATCATGTCATGAGCACGAGCGGGTCTAAGCGAAAGATACTACAACGATCTAAACCCATGTTGGCAATTTAATAATGTCCAACTAGTAAACCACAACTAGGGTGACAAAGGGTCATGGCACATACTTAAGTAATCAAGGTGTCATATAGCAAATTGGTATTTATCTAACCCCGTGTTTAAACCAAAGTATCTTTCTAATTGAACTAGCATGCAATAGTTTAAATCAAAATAGATTTCAAATGGGATCAACATGGTCAAAGCACAACTTGCCTTCAAAAGTACTTGCTCTTGGTCTTGAGTTGGATCCTGAGTCAACACTTCTCCTTCGAATCCTTCCCACTTCAACGCTCTACTCGTAAAGCGTGCAAATAGCAAATACACAAATAAACACTAGGCAAAAACATCCCAAAACTCCAAATAAAATCCAAAAACAGAGAGAACATAATTTTCTGGATTTTTAGAAACCTGGAATCGTTCAAATCGGAGTTAAAATGCAAAAGTTATGATTATTTAAAGTTTAAATAATCAATTAAATAATATTACAGAGAAAAAATTTAGTCCAAAAATTAAATAAAATTCATATTTAGGTAGATCTTAATTTTATACAAATTTAGAAATTTGAATCACTCAAATCGGAGTTGAAAGCATAAAAGTTATAAGCGTTTGAAGTTTGAATCTAAATTTGAAATCATTATTCGAATTAATAAATCATTTTCTTTTTCGGAAATTAATTATTGCGTCAGCATGGACACGTGGCAGCCTCTGATTGGCCTGCGACGTCACCGTCCATGGGCTCGGTCCATGCTCGGCTCGGGTCCACGGTGGACTCGGTCCCACGGCTCACGTGGATCGACATGTGGGCCTACGATGACGCCATTGCCGACGTCGGCGAGGCTCACCACGGCGCGACAGGTGGGACCCAGTGACGCGTCATGGGTGACGTCGGCGCTTGGGTTAGCCAGCGACATGTGGGCCCCTCGACACGCGGGCCTCGTCGTCGGCACGACGCTGCTGGGCGGCACGCGTCGGCCCAACTTCCCGACACGTGGCGATCACGATCACGGCTGATTTGAAAATCAACGGCGTGGATTAGATCCAGGGTTAACACGCTGAAACTACTCGATGCTCGTGGGCCGTTCGATCTAGATCGGGACGGTCCGGATCTAATCCTATAATCGCACTACTACAAAGACGTGGCGACATTGTGAACCGTTGGATCTTGATCCAACGGTCCGAGATCTAATCGGGTTTCTAGGGTTTGGGAAACACGTGAACTCACCGCTGCCGTCCGATCTGGATCCAACCCGCACGGCTCGAGGATTCGGCGATGGCACGCGGCGGCGCCGGGTTGACCGAGACGGCGACCTTGCCGTCGGCGTTTCGGCGCGCTCCGGCGGCGAGGGTACTCGAACGCGTCTCGCCTTGGGAATCCGGATCCGGGCTTGATGACGGCGGCGGACGGGCGGCAATATCGGCGTTTAATCGCGGCGACTTCCAACTCCGGCGAGCAATAACGGCGAGACGGGGATCTAGCGGCGCGAGTTAGGGTTTCTGAACCGTGGGATGGCGATCCTCGGGGTATGCCGGGCATTAAATAGCCTCGCCGTCCGTAAAACGGAGACCTAGCTCTCCACTACGGCGGACCGCGGCGGAGTCCGGCTTCGGACTCGGGCGGAGACGATGAAATCGTGGCCGTCCACGTGGCACAACCAACGGCCACGATCGCGCGCGACCGGTCCGCTCGGACACGGCTGTCTGGTCGACGGATCTCATGGATCTTGATCCAACGGTTCGGAGTGATTAGGTTTATGAGTCGGTTAGTTCGAGTCAACTCGCTCGGTCGGACTGAGTCCGACTTTGGTCGGATGAACAGTACTTGACCCGAGTTGGATTTTCCAGTAATTAATATTTAAAATAATTCGATAATTCATTTAATTCATTAAAAATAGCAAAAGACTCGTAAAATTCCAGAAAAATTCGAAAATATTTTGGATCATTTTGGACTCAAATAAAATATTTCCAACAAAAATTTATTTGCAAATTTAAATTCTTTAATTATTTCAAAATGGAATAAATTCAAATAAATCCCAAATAAATCCAAATAAATTCCAGAAAATTCCAAAATTCACCAAAGTGCCAAATCACACATGAATTTAAGAAAAGCAAAATTTTGGGGTGTTACAAACCTCCCTTAATAGAATCTCGCCCCTAGATTCGTGGCTTACTAAAGGAATAGGTTTGGAAATTCTTTCTTCCAATCCTCTTCAAGGCTCCCAAGTTGCTTCACTTTCTTCATGGTTGCTCCAATCGAACTCTACAGCTGGACCCAAGTTGACTTGTTTCTAGTTTCTCGATCCATTGTGTCTAGAATCCTCACAGGTGCTCCTTATAAGTCAAGTCCTCATGCAACTCAACTGACTCTAGCTGTCTGCTCCTCAGAACTCGGAGACACTTCTTTAACTCGGGACACATGGAATACGCTATGCACTCCCCGCCAACGACCGTGGCAACTCCAAACCGTAGGCAACTTCACCTCTCGCGACTCAAAATCTTAAATGGTCCAACATAACGGGTGCGAAGTTTCCTTTGGCATGGAACCTCTTAACTCCCGAGAGGCGAACTCAGGTATACAAAGTCTTCCTGGTTCAAAACTCAAATCTCTCACGACGATTGTCAAGATAACTCTTTTGTCGAGATTGGGCTATCTTCAACCTTTCCCCTAATTATGGCGACCGCTTCTTCAAATTTCTTGAAGAATATCAGCCCAAAGACACGGCGCCACGGCCTCATTCCAATTCAATGGCGTCCGAGGTCGACTCATACAAAGGCCTCAAAAGGTGACATCTGAACTAGCCTCGATAACTATTGTTGTAACTAAACTCTGATACGGCAAACTCTTATCCCAAGAGGTAGCATAAGCTAATGCACAAGCTCTTAGCATATCCTCCGTGAATCTGGTTGACTTCTTTCTTGGCCCGCCCATCCGCCTCTGCGGATGATAAGTCAGACCGGGTTCAAACGGTCCCCATGGCTTCATGCAACTTATTCCGTAACCTTGAGGTAAATTGGGTACCTCTGTCCGATACATAATCTCTTTGGTAATTCGTGCAAACAAACAATCCCGATCATGTACAATTCTCGCTAATTTATCTCCCGAGTAAGTGGTCTTCACGGGATAAAATGGGCTACTTTAGTCAAGTTTCGATCCACTATAACCCATATGGAGTCATAACCTCCTTGAGTCTTTGGCAAACCGGTAATGAAATCCATTCCGATTTCCTCCCACTTCCACTCAGTATTTTCACGTTGTAGCAATCCTCGGCTGGTCTCGATGCATTGCCTTGACTTCTTCTCGGGCATACGCCGTGACAATGCAACATGCTCGGCAACTTCACGTTTCATACTTGGCCACTGCATCTCTCCTTTCAGATCCTCGATACATCTTGGCGCCTGTGATGAATCGAGTACTTAGAGTCATGGGCTTCTTCCAATCGCTTGCTTTAACTCCTTTTGTTAGGCACACAAATGCGATCCTTCATCCATAACGTGCCTTGCCTGCCTAGCTTGAAATCCTTTGCCTTGCCTTCCTCCATTTTGGACTTAATCCTACTGATCTTGTCATCATCCTTCCTCAGTCTCTTCTCTGATCCGGTCCTCTAAAGAAGGCTTTACTTCCAATGCGTGCCAAGAATCCGCTTAGGTACAACCTCAATCTTCATCTTTGAAAATCCTCACATAACTCATCCCCGACTTGTGGCTAGCAACGCATTTCACTGGTGATGGCTTTTCCGACTCAGAGCATCTGGCCACTACGTTGGCCTTCCCTGGGATGGTAATGGATTCCAACATTATAGTCCTTGATCAACTCTAACTATCTCTCTCGCCTCATATTCATCCGATCGGGTGAATATGTACTTAAGGCTCTTATGATCCAGATATACTTCACATCTGCTTCCAATCGATAGTGACGCCATATCTTCAAGGCATGCACTACGGCACTAACTCTAGGTCATGTGTCTGATAATTTTCCTCATGCGGCCTCAATCGCTTTGATGCATGCGTTTACTTACCTTTCCATTCTCGCAGACAAAGACACATCCAAGTCCTTGGCGATGACGTAAAGTACAATAAATATCGAAGCTTTTGAGCAACATCCTAGAACTAACACCGGCATGCCGATGTCAATCGCTTCTTCAGCCTCAAATCCTTCCTCACATTCTCAAGCGCCCATGCAAACTTCTTTTCCTTCTTCAAAGAATTGCGTAAGAGGTTTCGCAATTGTCGAAAAACCTTCGATGAAACGTGGCGTAATATCCTCGCCATTCCAAGGAAACTTCCGACTGGGTCACACTTTCACGCCCTAATGTAACACGCCTCTACTTTGCTTGGATCTACTGCGACTCTTCGCGGTCATTACATGTCCAAGAAACTCCACCTTGTCCTTCCAAAATCACACTTGCCGAACTTGGCGTAAAAGTTGTCTGCTCCTCGGCCTTTCCAAAACTCTCGCCTTAAGTGTCTCGGCATGTTCATCCTCTCGCCTTGGAGTAGACTAGGATATCAGCCTATGAACACGACGCACAAACTTGTCCAAATATTCCATGAACACCTTATTCATCATATTCATGAAATAAGCCGCGATTCGTCACCCCAAAGGACATAATCAGAAACTCAGAATGTCCATATCTTGACGAATGCGCCTTTCTTGAATATCTTCTCGATCGGATCTTCAACTCGATGGTATCCCGATCTCGTGATCAATCTTGAGAAAACTCCTGGCCTCCTCTTAATCGATCAAACAAATCATCAATCCCGGGTAGCGGATACTTATTTTTCACTTGGTGACTTCATTGAGTGCATGAGTCAATGCACATCCCGAAACTCCCGCCCTTCTTCTTGACAAACAAACTGTGCTCCCACTGCCGATGAACTTGGTCTCGATAAATCCTTTCTCCATTAACTCTTCTAGTCAAGCTTTTTCATCTCTACCAACTCTCAGACATCCGATAGGTCTTTGCTATCGGTGCTGTACCCACTTGTGACAAGCTCTATCACAAACTCTATGTCCCTCGTCACAAGACATACTGCAGATCCTCAGAAAACGCCTGGGTACTCATTTACTACCGACATCCTCTATGCCGATTGCCTTGGCATCGTTAATCATCAATCGCCCATCTCTAATCGCAAAGCGGCTTGAAATTCCACTTTCTTCCCACACGCTCTCAACTGAGATAGTCCTTCGTCCACAATCCAATACAGCCTTGTGCTTGGATAACCAATCCATTCCCAATATAACATCTAAGGTCCTGGTCTCCAAAATTATAAGGTTTGCTAGGAACTCTATTCCATCTATTAGTATTCTCACCTTTAACATCCTACTCCGCTCGGAGTTCGAACTGTGGGTTTGAACTAAAAGCATGCACTTAAGTCTTGCAATCCTTAAATCATTTCTAGTAGCAAAGCCTTGCGTAAACAAACGAATGCGAAGCTCCGTAGTCAAACAAAACCGGCAGGTGCATCGAAAGTTAACAAGTAATCTTACCCAAGATTTACGTCCAGAGCATTCGTAGCAAGGCCTCATGCGGTGACATGGTTGACTCGGCCTCTCACCAGCCGGTCCTGGTGTGGCTCGCGCCGGGCGCCCTAGCTGGGTGGTTCTCAGATTGAAGCGAACTGGGTCGCTCTGCTGCCTCTTCTTCGACAATCGTTGGCAAAGTGTCCTCGCTCGTTGCAGCTTGTAGCATTGCCTCACCGTTTCTTGCCGCCTGCCTGGGGTAGCGCTTAGCGGGGCTGGTCTCGTAGTTCTCGATTCGCAGTGTCTTGGTGCTGATGGTGTCCTTGTTGCATTCTCGTGGTTGGAATCAAGAATTGATTTGGTGCAACTCTCAGCGCAGGCTTCCTCGGCGTGATCTCTGCCGTGCAGATCTCGCGCTCTCGTTTCATCCGGGCCTCCTTGCGCTTGTCCTCAAGAATAAGCGCCTTATTCACCAACTCTTGGAAACTGAAAGGTGTGGGTGATCAACCTACTTGCAATCCCTGAGTTAAGTCCTTCATAAAGCGAGACTGGATTTATCTGTCGCTACATCCTCAAAAAGCGTAGCGGTAATCGTGAACTTGTTCGTAGTCGGCCACTTGCGGCCGATTACCTTGCTCGTGCTCAACTCCTCCTTCTTAAGGTCCATAATTCCTTCAGGCACGTGATATCGCCGGAATGCATGAACTTTCCCAAGTGATATCTTGAGGGTTCTCCTGGCATGAAGTTCTCCCACCATTCTGCATTTGTTCCTTTCAACCGACGAGAAGCGTAAAGCACCTTCTCATTCCCTATGCGTTGAGCTATGTGTAGCTTCCTCTCAATTGATCTTAACCAATCGCCTCCAACGGATTGGCATTCCCAGAGAAAGTGGGTGGGTGAGTCCTCATGAACTCGGACACCTTGTATTCTCAAGCGTGGTCCCTCGATTAACTTGATTAGCAAGCTGGCCTGAGCAAGGACGTGCTGCATTTGTTGCATCATAGCATGCATCAACTGGTCTGAGCAGAAGAAATGCTCCAAAATTCTCGCACATCATCTCAAGGCCGGGTGCTCTATCATTAGGGTTTTCAACGAGAACCACTCCCATTGCTTCCAAAGTTCCCACGGGTGTTCACCATCCTCGATTTGCTCTAGGTTTAGAGATGAGAGGGAAACAAGAATAGACAAGTAATATGGAACTTATGCGAGGCTTAAAGGGGTAACTTTAAGGTCCCACTTTATTATTAATAACTTGGTATGGTCGCTACAATGCCTAAGGGCCTTGCAACACATAATGCACACTCAAAGAAACAAAGCAAATCCAAATCGAATCGACTCGAATCTAACGCCTAAAGGGTGACTCTTATTCTATGACTCGACTCGGCCAAGGAGTCTCACTATAGAACCTATGCTCACTCATCGAGAAAACCTCCATCTGTCACAAGAGTGCTTTACGTAAGAACTCGAATTTTTAAATTGTGACAAGGTAAGGGAAAATTTCAGCAAGAGACGAAAAGAGAGAAGGGGATAAGTCGAGATGTCATTTCTTGTCTTCACAAATTTTCGATTTAGAAAATAGGTTTTATCCTCACTACGACCATTCTAGCTTAGGGTTGAGCTTCATAGTCATATGGTCTCGATACCATCTGCCGGACCCTGACCTGCAAACCGACCCTCCAGGTATTCAAAGACTAGTCCAGAACGCGCTAGTGCACACACAAGCCTTAACATCGTAAATATCACAATCATACCAATCGACATTATCAAAGTACTTTATTTAAATAACTAAATCGTTACTTGACCTTATGGCCAAGTTACAAAATGTATACTCGTAAGGCTAAACTTATACACAGAAAAATAATAGAAGATGAAAATCAAATAAACTATATACGCCATCCAAAGATACACAGTAACCCGATCGGGCTCAAGATCCCTAAGTAGACGTCCTCTTGAACTCCTCCTCCGAACCGGGCACTTCCTCTTCAATCGGTATTGTGTTGAGGCAAGGGTGAGTACTTGGTACTCAAAGCAAGTCATGCACAGAATGCAAGCTAATATACTATATGCATGGCTTGGTACAAAGGAATAGCTCAGTGGTATATTTGCAAGAATAAATTTTTGGCAAGTAATATAAGTAGATTCGAAAGCAAAGAGAAATAAGTAAAGCATAAATAACTTTTCAAGAAATTTAATAAACATTTTTCCCTCATCCTAAACCACATTTCCATCCTCTTTATTGTTAAACCAACCCAACTTTTCAAATCAAGTTATTTTCTAAAATCTAACTCGATCAGTAATTCCGAGCATTGTCCAAGACTGCGGACTCGGCTATTCAAATAGATTCTACACTCAGCAGAGGTTATGCACTTTACCCACAAGATACAATCCACTCACCACGCCAGTGAATCGCCATACAAGAGTATGCGAATGAGCGATCATAACAAAGCCTTCTAAGCCTCAAACAACACAGTGGTCCTCTCCTAAGATGCGTGCTCTACACCATCCCTTCCCTTAGCCAAGGCGGCGATGGGACCAACACACTGCGCTAGATGGGTACCGCCACACCACGATACGCCCCCCGCACAATCACACAAAAGGTGTAATCGACACTCGAGGCTCCACAAGTGAGTCTCTTAGCGACTTAGTCAACTAGGGCCGCCCTGATTCCAAATGTGGTTGCAAGTATGACCCGCCAAAGGCTTGCAAGGTTAAGTCCTTAGAGTGACCAGGTAAGACTACCCAAAAACCAAATCAACACTCCTAATGCCACAATGCCCACCTGACATTTGCCACATGCCCTGGCCGAAAACTGCTTATCAAACCCCGCTGATTACCATGCACCACGTACAACATCACATGATACTTTTCCAAAACAGGTTCAATATATCATTAAGTCCATATTATCATTTGATTGTCCAAAATCATGTCATGAGCACGTAGCGGTCTAAGCAAAGATACTACAACGATCTAAACCCATGTTGGCAATTTAATAATGTCCAACTAAGTAAACCACAACTAGGGGTGACAAAGGGTCATGGCACATACTTAAGTAATCAAGGTGTCATATAGCAAATTGGTATTTATCTAACCCCTGTGTTTAAAACCAAAGTATCTTTCTAATTGAACTAGCATGCAATAGTTTAAATCAAAATAGATTTAAATGGGATCAACATGGTCAAAGCACAACTTGCCTTCAAAAAGTACTTGTTTTGGTCTTGAGTTGGATCCTCGAAAGTCAACACTTCTCCTTCGAATCCTTCCCACTTCAACGCCTACTCAGAAGCGTGCAAATAGCAAATACACAAATAAACACTAGGCAAAACATCCCAAAACTCCAAATAAAATCCAAAAACAGAGAACATAATTTTCTGGATTTTTGTGAAACCGGAATCGCTCAAATCGAGTTAAAATGCAAAGTTATGATTATTTAAAGTTTAAATAATCAATTAAATAATATTACAGAGAAAAACTTTAGTCCAAAATTAAATAAAATTCATATTTAGGTAGATCTTAATTTTATACAAATTTAGAAATTTGAATCACTCAACGGAGTTGAAACTAAAAAGTTATAAGCGCTTGAAGTTTGAATCTAAATTTGAAATCATTATTCGAATTAATAAATCATTTTCTTTTTCGAACATTAATTATTACGCCAGCATGGACACGTGGCCCGATTGGCCTGGCCGACGTCACCATCCATGGCTCTGGCCCATGCTCACCGTGTCCACGGTGGACTCCTTCCACTACCACGCTGATCGACATGTGGGCCTACGATGACGCCATCATTGACGGCCGGGCTCACCACTACGCCAATGGTGGGACTCCACTGCGGACGCCATGGGTGACGCCGCTACCGGGTTAGCTAACGACATGTGGTTCTTCCGACACGCTCTCTGTCGGTCACACGCGACGCCGCTGGATCGACCGCTGGTCCAACTTCCCGACACGTGGCGCAATCACGCATCGCTGATTTGAAAATCAACCCGCGGCGATTAGATCCGTGGTTAACACGTTGAAACTACTCGATGTCAGCCGCTCGATCTAGACGGACGGCCTTCGCATCTAATCTATAATCGCGACTACTACAGATCGTGGCGACAGGAACCGCTGGATCTTGATCCAACGGTCCAGATCTAATCGGGTTTCTAGGGTTTGGGAAACACGCGGAACTTCACCGCGCCGCCCGATTCGATCCAACGGCCAGCACGGCTCGTGGATTCGCGATGGCACGTACGCGGCGGCGCTGCTTGACTCGAGACGGATGACGCACCTTGCCGTCGGCGTTTCGGGCGCGCCCGCTGGCGAGGGTACTCCTCAACGCGCCTCGCCCCTTGGGGAATCCGGACCGGCTTGATGACTAGCGAGGACGACTGGACGGCAGAAGAATATCGGCGACCGCGCAATGCATTTCCAACTCCGGCGAGCAATAACGCAGATTGGGGATCCTAGCGCGCGAGTTAGGGTTTCTGAACCGCGTGATGGCGATCTCGGGTATGCCCCGGGCATTAAATAGCCTTTGCCTCTGCGTAAAACGGAGACCTAGCTCTCCACTTGCCGCGACACGGCATGAGTCCAAATGGATTTTGGCGAGACGATGAAATCGTGGCCGCCCACGTGGCACAACTAACGGCCACGATCGCGCTGGCGCGACGTCCGGCCCGGACATCGGCTTCGTCTGGTCTGACGGATCTCACCGCTGGATCTTGATCCAACGGCCAGATTGATTAGGTTAGAGTGGGTTCTGGCCGAGTCAATCGCTCGGTCGGACGATTTTAGTCCGACTTTACGGCCGATGAACAGTATTTCTGACCCGAGTTGATTTTCCAGCGAATTAATATTTAAAATAATTCCAAGAATTCATTTAATTCATTAAAAATAGCAAAAGACTCGTAAAATTCCGGTAAAATTTCGGAAAATATTTTGGATCATTTTGGACTCAAATAAAATATTTCCAACAAAAATTTATTTGCAAATTTAAATTCTTTAATTATTTCAAAATGGAATAAATTCAAATAAATCCCAAATAAATCCAAATAAATTCCAGAAAATTCCAAAAATTCACCAAAGTGCCAAATCACACATGAATTTAAGAAAAGCAAAATTTTGGGGTGTTACAAGTACACATTATTTTGTACTTTTTATGCTTCTTATTGATGTTTTTGCTTCGTGTAGATACCGACTTAAGTGTTCGTCGGTTCTGTCAAACCCATGTCGAAGGCGTCGAGCTCAGTGGTTGCCAATGCAGGGCGGATTATTTGCCCTAACTGCCATGTGGATGCTCAAACCTGCTACTCCACCAGTGCGCCAAATAACGGACGAGCGTTCTATAGATGCCCAAATTTCTTTGTATGTCTAAATGTATTTCGATATCTTCATATTTCGATGATTATTCTCTTGCTCCAGTTTTAAATAGCCATGCTCACACTGTCGTGTAGTCTACCGGATGCCAATATCAGCAGTGGGTAGACGGTATAAATACACCGACATCTTTAAACAGGACGCTTCCAATGGTAGAGCAGAGGACGGATCTCGCGCAGGAACTTAACAGGCTAACGATACGAGAATTAACGCAAAGAGAGGGAGTTCGGCCTGAACAAAAAGAAAACCGTGAAGCGTATGATCGCTTCCTTGAGCACGCCGTACAAGATAACCACGAAGCTGTAAGCCCTGATTTGGTTGTTCCTCTTGACGGCCCTAGCGTTGGAGACTACAAACGTGACCGTTGGGAGTTTTTCGAAGAAGAGGGTGTTGAATTCTATGATAGTGATGATTCTGGAAAGTTCTAAAGCTGCTCAACCTTGCATCCATTTGTATGTTAGTTGTTGTTCACAAGAAATGTTGTTGTAGTTGTTCTCCCTATTGTACTTTGTAATATGAATGTCATGCTTCTCGGTAAGTCAGATTTGTCATCATATTTGTTGCACACCAAACAATACAAGGAAGAACGAATTTTTAATTTTTAAAAATTGCAGTGATTATTATAAACAAACAATGACAACAAAAACAAACAACAAACCGTAGCAAACGCACGCTTACCACTGCAGTGATTATTATAAACAAACAATGATATTAGCACTTAGTCCATACACCATGAGTTTTCTCATCCCATTCAGTTGCATTTTATAATCCAAGCAAAGGCTGCCTGATACGTCCCGTGAAAGCATTGCTGGCAAAGCCTGTAGGACATATCATGTCATAATCATGTCGATCGATTCTGTCCGAAATGTCATGTCAAATGCATGTGTGCCAGATATTGCCTGAGTCGTCCCGTCAAAGCATAGCTGGCAAAGCTTTACTGGCACCTCCTCCAAGATACAAAGCTGCGTGCATATGTCGGTATCAAGCACAGGCAGAGCTGCAAAGGAATCCGATGCTCACGGATTCCTTTGAAGCTTCAAGTCTGTCGATCTGGCTATTTAACCCCCTTCCTGCCTTCGCAGCGTTGCATCGACCAAACCACTGCTCCAATACAACAAAGAGAACCATCACCGCCAACCCAAACGAGCAGCACCAATGGAGTTCCCCTCGCCCCCAAGGCACAACGTTGTCGAAACATTCCCCGAAGGCACGTAGGTCCCCATGTGCCTATCACGGGGATCCTTGCCGCTCCGTGATCTGTGAACAACTCATACACTTACGGTATGAGGTCTTGGAGCTGCCGCAACCACGACTCCGAGCCAACGCTGAGGATGCGGATGCAGCGGAGAAGCCACTGTATGTTCATACTCACATTTGGTGCTGCTCCCAATTCATACATGTTGTAACACCGTGTGATGTGACTAATTGCAGCCTCCAGCATGCGAGTTCATCCGATTCTCTGACGCGGAACAAACTCCCGAGATGGAGAGGAGGCGGAATCGGGAGTACTCGCATCAGAGGGCTATCGTGGAGCGAAAGTGGTGTGAGCAGATGAGGAGGAGAAGCGCCAACAAAGATTTGGAACATATGCATGCACGTAGGAGGCCGAGCAGCGCCATGCAATGGAGAGGGAGGCTGAAAGTAGAGAAAGCGTGAGAGGGCAGCTAGGGCCGAGCGGCGGAGCTGAAAAGTTCCGTAAGGGAAAATATCCTCGTTGCACTCAGTAAAGTGTCAGAGAAGGGCCCTTATTGCTGTTTCCTCTCCCTAAGGCATGTTACGTTTAGTCCCGTATACTCGGTAGAGTGTGCCGTACATGCCATTGTTGTTTAGCATTTCTAAGCCGTATGCAATTCAGACATTCTTATTGCTCCCCATCTATCGGTCAGATTATGCAGTACATATATTTCACATCTTTGAAGATAACTACACGAAGTCTTCAAAAATAATTACGAGTTGAGCGAGGAGTGGAGATGGGCCACCTCAAAACCAGACATCTTGTCTTTTCTCATGCTCGCATCGAAATGGCTTCTCAACCGATAGTCTCAACCGTAATACATGCCTGCACATCTTGTGTAACTTTTATTAGTTTACCTCGGTTTATTACTTTATTAGGCTACCGAAAGGGTTAGAAATAATCGTTGACAATAATACTTAGGGTTATTACGACGGTATGTTTGCGTATCAAATAAAGGTCAAAATAACAAATTTCTCGAATATGGTACTCCATATAGCAAACCGCCAACATCTTTGTCTTGTTAGAAAAATTACAATCGAACCAGATATTTTACGGGGTGCCCAAAATGGTTACATGTGACCGTTGACAATGATACTTAGGGTTATTACGATAGTTTATTTGCGTACGAAAGAAAGGTGTAAAAAACATATTTCTCCATAATATGGTACTCCATATAGCAAACCGTCAACATGTTGGACTGTTGCGGAAAATTACATCCGAACCAGATATTTTACGGGCTGCCGAAAAGGGTTAGAAGTTATCGTTGACAATCTTAGGGTTATTGCGATTCCTATTTTCCTTACTTAATAATTTATACATTATTTTTTCTAGATCATAAAAGCGAAAATTTCTTGCGACACACGTATAAAACTGAAATTTCTTGCGACATTTATTTCTGCAATTTGGAATAAAATATAGTATATTTTATTCCAAAAAAAATTCTCATAAAAACTAACAAAAATATCAAAAATGGTATATGTCGCCCTATGGACGGGCGACAACAATAATGTCGCCCGTCCATCGGGGGATTTTTATCCTGTCGCCTGTTCATCGGGCGACAGAGCTATTGCCGTCTAACGCGGCGAAACCACGAAAGGTCTCTCCTGTCGCCCGTCCATCAGGCGATAAAATATATCGCCGATGGACAAAGCGATGACGTATAAAACTGAAATTTCTTGCGACTGACATTTATTTCTGCAATTTGGAATAAAATATAGTATATTTAAAAAAAATCGAACTTTGAGTGCAATTAAACCAAATTTTCAATAATATACCTATTTTTTCGGTTAGCGAAATGGTAAATAAGCGAAGGAAGTGGGTTTTCAGTGGTATTATAATTAAGAGTGCGACTACAGGATGGTGTTCCGTTCGAAGCCATATCTACGGAATAGCTCAACACCGTTGGATTGAGTCATTCAAAGCCATTCACGTACTTTCAATTCATAACCACACAAAATCCTTTTCTTTTCTTGAGTTTTATGACGTTTCACAGATAAGTTTCATTAGGTTTCACAGATACGTTTCATCAAGTTTCGCGGATAAGTTTTATGCTGTTTCACAGATAAGTTTCATTAAATTGCACAAATAAGTTTCATTAGGTTTCACGGATAAGTTTCATTATATTTCATGAATAAGTTTTATGATATTTCACAGATAAGTTTCATTAGGTTTCACAGATAAGTTTCATCAGGTTTCACGTATAAGTTTCATGCTATTTCACGGATAAGTTTCATTCGGCTTCACGAATAAGTTTCATGATGTTTCACGGATAAGTTTCATGCTATTTCATAGATAAGTTTCATTAGGTTTCACGGATAAGTTTCATTAGGTTTCACGGATAAGTTTCATTAGGTTTCATAGATAAGTTTCATGTGGTTTCACTGGTGAGTTCCACGATGTTTTCACAGATAAGTTTCACGATGTTTTACAGATAAGTTTCATGATGTTTCACGGATAAATTCAAGTGAGTTTTATGTAACACTATGAAACATAATAAAACTTACCTGTGAAATATCATGAAATTTATCCGTGAAACATCATGAAAGGATGTGAGCTATACCGGTACTCCTCGTACCTTGCTTCCCTTAAAACCCCAGTACTCCTCGTACCTCGCTTCTGAGATCAAACACAAGTTACAGAGCCTCGCCCCCTAGCCTCCCCAAGGCAGGAACCCAAGAAACAATCAAACCCTTCTATCCTTTCCTGCGATAGCTTGGTATGGGTTGGATTCTTTTCTGCGATAGCTTCGATGGCGATAGTTCCGATGGTATGGGTGACCATGGCAATGGAGCAGAGGTGGAGGAGGAGTGGTTTGAGGTCAAGGAGGAGTTCGGCGGCGGTGCCGTCGACCACGAGCACCCGCATCTGCACGAGGAGCGAGAGTTCCACGATGTTGAGGAATGGTTCGAGGGAATAGAGGAGGAGGTCGGCGGCGGCGCCGAAGCCGACCAGCAACCGCAGTAGCACGAGGAGGGTGAAATCCCCGACGCTGACGATGCCCTGGACGACTGGCTGGATCATACCGGTGACTCGATTGAAAGGATGTGAGCTATACCGTTATTTTGGTGAAAAACAGTATACCGTTTTGTAGTATTTCTGTATAATTAAAGTGTACCAGTCAAACTGCGAGCTTTGAGTGTCATCAAACCAATTTTTTTCAATAATATATGTATTCTTTTCGGCTCGAAAAAAATCCAGTGAAGTTACGCCGTTTCCTGTGTGACAGGCAAGAATAATCACCACTATACTACAACGACTTTGCTTGGAAAAATATCAAAAGGCTTTCTAATCATTATATTATATATACGAAGTGTAGTCTGCATGGCAGTTCAGGCTTTAGAGATTCCACGATGGATGCGCCCATCCCCGCGTTGGGCCATACTAGTGTACTACAGCGATTGCCCCTCACGCGCACTGCACACAAAAGAAAAGGTTACATTATGCAAGCAAAACGAGCTGTGCCGTGCGAGGCGAATCGCGGATTCACGCGCGAGCACAGGGCGGGCTCTACAGCGCGCGCGGGCGGCTGTTTGGTCTCGGAAGAAACGCGCCACCCGGTACGTGGCGGCCTCGCGTCGTAGGCGACAGCACGCGGCCGGCCAGCCCCGCGCACGGCGTGCCGCGCGCGTGCCGACCCATCAATTTGGCGAGGCTGGCACGTCGCAGCGGGTACGACCATGTGTGCCGCGGCATGGCCACGGTAATGCTGCGATCGTGAGGCGGGGCAGCGGCAGCTTCTCCCGGATCTCATGTCTTTTCCGCCTGCCGCCGACTCCAGCGTCTCATCCTTGCTGGCTGCCGCTGCCCTCCTTTTCCTCCTCCTCTTCTTTTTTTTTTTTTTGGTGTGTGCATCGCGGTGTACGGCATCCGCTTTTGGGAGCACCACCACTTAACGGACCTAAAACAAAGTTACCTCCTCCGTTCACAAATGCCTTGGCCTTAACGGACCTAAAACAATGTTGCCTCCTTTCCAAACACACGATGGAACAGAAAACATTTGCCGCAATCAGTGATCTGTCCACGAGTAGCAAAGACAGTCCGGGCTTCAATTGAACAATGTACTGGTAGACTATTAACAAGGTGCTCTTGAGCATGGCTATCACGGCCCAGGCTCATTTTCCTGGCCGGGTCAATCCGCCCCCTCCTAATTTAATTATAATCTACCTCAAACTCTCTCTCTCTCCCTCCCTCCTTCCCCCTCTCGAGTTC
This sequence comes from Rhipidocladum racemiflorum, assembly GCA_036346355.1. Classification (NCBI taxonomy): domain Eukaryota; kingdom Viridiplantae; phylum Streptophyta; class Magnoliopsida; order Poales; family Poaceae; genus Rhipidocladum; species Rhipidocladum racemiflorum. Next base: position 3,064,216 of record CM070578.1, read on the forward strand.
CGAGCGTTGCTCCCCCTCTCTCCTGCTTTCTCTCCCGCTCTCTCGCGCGCTCGCCGCGTCGCCGTTCCTCCTCCCGTGCCGCGCCGCCGCCCCTCCTTCCGCGTCACACCGCTCCTCCTCCCACGAGGGCCGTCACTCAGATCTCCTCCTCCAGCGAGCGCCAGCGCCTGGTTCTCCTCCTCCCGCGAGCGCTGCCGCCTGTTGCGCCTCCTTTTCCCCGGCTAGGCGAGACAAGCGGCCATGGCGTGCGGACTCCGGCGTCTAGATGCCTAGACAACGTCTAGATGACACCTTAATAACCATGCTCTTGAGTCTCAAAGCGGAAAAAAATGATGCATTTTACTTTTACATCTGCAAACGCTCTGCCAAGTCAAAGCTGAGATCTATTCCCCTTCCTGCACATTGCAACTATGTAAAGCCCTTCCTTTCCATGAGCGGCGCTGCTCAATGGAGACCACATTATCCATTCACGCTGGCCGCGGGTGCTCTGAGGCAGCGGAGACGGCAGCCGGGAGTGCATGCACTCCTATCCCTGCCGTGCATTTGTTGCATGCAACAGATGTGTAACGCTCCTCCTCCCACGAGGGCCGTCACTCGGATCTCCTCCTCCAGCGAGCGCCAGCGCCTGGTTCTCCTCCTCCCGCGAGCGCTGCCGCCTGCTGCGCCTCCTTTTCCCCGGCTAGGCGAGACAAGCGGCCATGGCGTGCGGACTCCGGCGTCTAGATGCCTAGACAACGTCTAGATGACACCTTAATAACCATGCTCTTGAGTCTCAAAGCGGAAAAAAATGATGCATTTTACTTTTACATCTGCAAACGCTCTGCCAAGTCAAAGCTGAGATCTATTCCCCTTCCTGCACATTGCAATTATGTAAAGCCCTTCCTTTCCATGAGCGGCGCTGCTCAATGGAGACCACATTGCGTATCCGCTGCCCGCTGCTGCTGCGGGTGCTACAGAGGCAGCGGAGACGGCAGCCGGGAGTGCATGCACTCCTATCCCTGCCGTGCATTTGTTGCATGCAACAGATGTGTAACGCTCCTGTTGTTATTAATGGCTTTGTTGCCCTGTTGGTCATATAAACCATTGACTCCCCAGTGCTGGCCTGCTAAGATCTGCACGCATGATCTTTCCTATGATACACTGTACAGTGAACACTTGGGACTGACCCTATCGGCCTATCCAACTACTTTGCACTTAGGCCCCCCGAGGCCCATGCGTAGCACCACGCCACCACCGTCTTCAGTCTTGGACCATCGCAGTGAGGGTTGTAGTACACTGCCAGCAACGGCATGGATTACATCGTACTACAACTCTAGTATATAACTGAAGGATCGATGAAACGAAACACAAAGTGAAAGAAAATAAATTTTGCAGAAAGTGAAAGCAATCAAGCGTCGTGGTTGCATTTTCTTTAGCAAGGACAAAAGGGCAAATTGTCGTAACGGCAAGCTAGAAATTAACACTCCCTGCACACTACTTCTGAGATTTGTCACAAGTCTCGTGGAAAAAAGGGATGTAATGGTTTTAAAACTCACTGCACACTAAGGATCCAAATCCCTCACTGCACACTAAGCGTCAGTAAATATCGTATGTACTATGTAGTTAAATTGTTAAACGTTACTCACGTAACTAAGGACCTAAATCCCGACGATATTTCAGAAATTCTAGTCGAGATTTCGGACTCCTCCCATAAAAAAAAATTAAAAAACTTAAAATGCTACAGTACCCATCTAAATCTTGGTGATTTCGGCCGAAATCTTGGGTATTTTCACTGGATTTTTAATTTTGTTGGTTGGATTTGATTAGAATTAGGGTCAAGATCATCCCAAAAAAGTTTCGAAATTTTTTGACGTGTTTTTGATTATTTTTCGGTCAATTCAATAGGACCGAAATCTCGGATTTCTCGGTTGAAAAATGACCGAATCTGAAATTTATTTTTGTTTTTAATTTTATCAAGATTTTATTTAAAATTTCGAGATCTTGCTAAGATTTCAGATTTTGGTCACCTACAGATAGAGTCAAAAACAAAATTTGAATCCTATGACAACCGCCCCCACCCCACCCAAATCTTGTAGCGTTGTTGTGCGAGAAAGCATCACGCACAGAAGACGAAGAACAATCGGAGGCGTACTGTAGGCCCGTAGCGTCGCTCCGTGAGTTAGTGGTGTCAAACATCAATTCCCATCGCCCATCTCCATGTTTCTCAGCACAATTCTGCCGGCGTCAATCTGTCATCAAATCGACAAAAAAGAAAGCCCCAATCCACAGGCACGGACGACCGATCGGACGTTTGTCATTAGATGGTCGACCACCTTGCAGCCGCAAGCAGCTTGCGTGTCTCGCCAGCGATAACGGGTCACGAGCTCGTTCAAAAACAAACCGACGTGCAGCTGAAACCGTCCGAGCCAAAATGACCTAGGGGCTAGGAGAGCTGGGTCGCTCGCATCGCACGCACGCACAGCGGCACAGAGGGGCGGGGCAGAGGCGCGCAGCCAGCCGCGACAGTCCAAGAGCCGAGACAAGATAACAGCAGGACGCCGGTAAGAGGACAGACACGCCCTATTGCTGCTGCTGCTGCTGCTGCTGCTGCGCGCTGTTGCGTTTCTATCCGTCTCCATCCATCCCAAGGCCAGCAGCAGCAGCAGCAGCAGCACAAGCACCACTGGGCGCGCGAGCGAGCGAGTGCTGTCATAGCAACTAAAAGCAAAAGCACAAAAGCGGCAGGAGGAGGATGACTAGAGGAGGGGAGGCCCATACGCGAGCGAGCAGAGATGCCCGGCACAGGCGTTGCATGCGTTTGACCCCTGCGCAGCCGCTGAATATTCCCTGCACCAACCATTAACAGCCGGAGTTTGGAGGAGGCAACGACAAAGAACCGCCAGTGGCAGAGCACTAGCGTTGCCCCCCCCCCACCCCCCTCGCTGCCTGCCTAGTCCAAGTATAGTCTAGTCTGGTCTGTTCTATGCAACGCGCGCGCGCAGCACAAGCGAGAAGGATCCGTGCGGTTTAAATGCATCCAGGACCGTGAGCATCTACCCCGGCCCCCGAGTACTCCAGTCCATAGGGTGCATCGGTGCAGCAGATGGATTGCGTTGCACGCACTGCATAAATGTATCGATCGTTAGGCTTCGGAATTCAGAACGGCTCTGACGCCTTGCTGTGGCGACAGCCCTCAAGTGTAAATTGGCTCTTCAGTTCTTCTAAATTACTGATAAGCGTCAAGAGAGAAATTAAGCACATTGGTATTCAGAACAATGCCTGATGCTTCCAAGCTTTACCAAGTGGAAGAAAACAAAGTATATTTGGAAATTCCACGCTCGTGTCCCAAATCTGCAATGCTTCCGCATTTAGTTTGTCCTAAATCTTCTGCAGTTTCAACCGCTCCAATCATATCTGTGCATTAGTTTTCTTCTTTTTCTTCAAAAAAGTCACGCATTTGTCTTGTCCCCAGGGGTAGAACCAAACACCAACCTCTTGTGCAGACGAATTTGGGATGGGCTTCGTGCAACGAAAGAGATCTCTACCAACCGCATTGCAGATTGCAACCGGCGTACTCTCATCAAGTCATCAAGAGAGGAAGCCAGCATAAATACATAGGGGTATATAAGTTTCTAACAATAGGGAACACAGTATGCTAAAACAGAGAGATTATGCATTACAGTGTAACCGTACCGATGCACTCCAAGCTTTGGGCTACCTCCAGCACTGTTATTACGTTACTCAGAAGGCCATTGGGATCTCTAACATGGTAACACCCAAGCCCCTAGGCAATATAGCCTCTCGAAATAGCAAAACAAAAAAGAAGACAACAAAGCGAAAACGATAGACAAAACAAGAAAAATGATCTAGCCAGGAAGGCTGGTCAGTAGATCCTAATTGAGATACCTAGATATATATAGATATATATCTCGGACCATGAAGCCTCAATTCCCCACAAAGCTCACACCATCTGCGTCTTCCTCCTCATGCTCAGCTCATGGACCAAACGGAGAGAGCTAGCCGCAGTGTGAGCCAAACGCACGATTTCTCCTATCTGTGCGGCCTTCCTTTCGGCTCCTCGCCTGTATCTTCATACATTGGCCAGGCATAACTTCTAGAGCTAGCACTGAACTCCATTTGGACAAGGAGGGCGAGGAGAACAAGAAGGCAGCCTGTTCTTCCAAAGAGGGCGCTTAGTGGGAGGGCAAGGAGCAGAAGCAAGCAAGACACTGAGAGGAAAGAGTGGTGCTTATATACAAAGCCACTCACATGGCCACAGGGATAGAGAAGGAGAAAGTGCTTGGTTTAACAATGGTTATGGCCTTATGGGGACACAGAGAATGGGAGGCATGTTTGTGGGGAATGCAAAATGCACTTACACGTCTTCCGAGGCATGTTGGGGCGATAAACAAAATGGATAAGCTGAGTGGAGCGTTAATGAAAGATCACGTGGAGGTCTATTTTTACCTGTGTTGAGTATTTAATTGCATTTGAGTTTAGTACGTTTAGATCTGAGTTTGATTTGAATATTAAATTTTTGGATTATTGTTGCATATCATTTTGGACATTACTATGTTATGTGTTTCTTTGTTTTTTATGGTTGCAAGACGCCGGTGCGAGGTTATGGTTAGATGGAGGATGATCGGGACTAGACGAGGTCCAGACGGTCGGGGATCGCCGGAGGATGACCGAAGACGGAGTCACTGCAAGCTATGGAGGCAAGAAAACAACTAAGATGCTCACTTGGATCAATGAGAGCTGTTGGATTGCGGTTTAAAGGATGGAGTAGTCGTCAAATTAGCTTAGTGGATAAAACCTATTTATTAGTAGGTTTTGGTTTAGCCCATGTATGAGTGAGTGATCTCAACCTTTGATGAGGTTTCTTGAGAGCCAAGAAAGTCATCCAAGGATGGAGATTGTTACTAGTGATTGAGTCAATCCTAAAACCCTTGGAAGGGTTGATTAGGATTGAAGCAACTCATCCAATGTGTAGGGTGATTCATAACGTCTATAAAATAGAGAGGGAAATGGGTGTCTCTCCCTTGAAGGTTTTGGTGCTCTTTTGAGCTTTTGCCCATCTTATTGTGAGGCTTTGCAAACCTTTATCCAAAGAAATAAAAATTTATTTCTTTACTTCTGAATTTAAATTATGTATTTATATTTTATTTTAAATTCTGCAATTTAAATTCAATATTTATATTTTGTAATTTAAATTCAGTATTTACATTCCGCAATTTAATTTCTTGCAATTACATCCTCGCAAGTTTGATTTGCCCTCTCCTTCTACTTGCTTGTGTTTCGTGTGCCGATAATATATGATTGATGGATGGATCTTTTTTAAATTATATCCTCATCATTTAGGCAATCTTTGTCTTGTTTTTGCAAGAACTTGATATTTTTTGTTTGGATTGAAGAACTTCTTGTTGACCGGGTTTGTGCGATTTTTCTTTTGTGTTTTAGCTTGCTGTGATAAGTGGGAAGTTCTTCAAGATCATTTAAATCCTACGAGCAAGTCGAGATCGTAGATTTTGGTTTTTGTTTTCCCTCGATGCACTTCTCCTTCGATTAGAAAAAAATCAGAACTTTGACATCAATCTTTGTGGTTGATGGTTGTAATATGTTCCTGACATACATAAGGAGGTACATACCGAGTTCCAAGAGCAAGTTTTATCTTAATTGGTTCTTTGTGATTTTTGGTATGCTCTTCTTATTCAGTAGGTGAAGGAAATTTATTTGAGATCATTCACTCTCATCTGATCATCATTCCAGTCATTTAGTTAATATATGGTTTGTTTATGTGCAGCCTACTGGCCCAGACAGCATGTGTACACCTGTATTTTGGAGCAGGGAGAAATGGACCTTACATGGAGGAGGACAGGGAAAAAGGGTTAGAATGGGCTCTGTTTGACTGCCTTGTCGAGCTGCCTCCTGCCTCCTCTTTGCTTCTCCAATGCAAAAGAAAAATATACTTTTCTGTCCTTCTGCGCTACCATGGGGGGAGATGCGTGTTCAGAATGATTGATGAACGAGGAAACGAAATAATGGCAGCCAGAAAAGTCACTATGATTATCAAACTGGTCAAACAATTGAATGAGAATATATAAATTGTACTACTCAGTAGTACGAGATATAGGTGCTTCGAAGTCATCAATAATATAAATTGGCGTCTGGTCTTGTTGCAAAAACTTCACTGGCTACTAACCAAACCTGACATAACTGGATTGCTCAACCTACATTCAGCTATCTTCATACAGTTTAGGGATGCAGTGCTCTTCAAAAATTCAAAGTTGGCCGGTTTGGAGGTGAAAAGTAACGACACATTTATCAGAACATGACTTTTCCTTTTTGACAAATTAAAAAGTTGAAAGCTACTCGAACAAAATAAACTACAGATGTGAGGGTTGCTTCTGATTTACTTCTGTAAATTTTCTATATGTAACTTTGTGAATTGTGAATGTATCGATCACTCACGTCTCACTCTAACAAGATGGGGAACGATGTCTCTGGCTCTCAGCATAACTAACTGCCTAGCCGGCTGCATGCATGATGCACCTTTGTTGCAGCCAGTGATCACTTAATTAAGGAGAGCTCATTGGCTTGTTAATACTCCTAGTAACTTTAGCTTGTCGGATTAGTGGAGATTAGGGTTTGTTAAAGCATGTTTAGGTATACACTTAACAAAACTTTCCATGTGCATGTCACCTGTCAGTTCACTAAGGCATGGAAGCTTCACCCCCTTTGTTCTCTCCCCATGCCTTTACCCCTTTTCTACTGATATAGCATGCAGTAGAGGTAACATGCGTGTTAGCTTCTTACTAATGTTGGAGTGGTATTTTATAACCTTCCTTTACTTTGTTAATGTTTTCCCCCAAAAAATGGCATCCTGTTGGTATAGAATAGGATTCTCCCCATGATAGGAGAACCCGATGATTGTTTATAGATAGTTGATTGCTGGGGTGGCCCCTTTGTAGACGTGGATTTAGGAACATCCGATTCGGACCATTGAATTTAGCTCTCACAGCGACCGTGGTCGTTGATGTGGGTGGTCCAGTGGACCAGATCCACAGCGCGTCTCACAACTGCGGTCGACAAAAGGGGAAATTTTCGTATTTGATCCATATCCACAAAACGATACTCCCTCCGGTCTGGTAATATCGGTCGTTTTGGACATCGATACGGCCTTTAAAACACAACTTTGACCGCTAATTTTTAATATAATATATTTATAAAACCCAATAAAATTATAATATTATGAAAGTACTTCTCGAGACAAGTCTACACATATAATTTTTATGTATCCAATTTAAATATTTAAAAATATATTGTTAGTTAAAGTTTCGGAAGTTTGACCAACACTATGTCCAAAACGACAGGTATTACCAAACCGGAGGGAGTACAACACTTTCGCGTATTTACAAAAAAACCATTCATACCTGAAATTTCAAATTCCGGGTATGGCGTATTCGGTTTTCTAGCTCTCGGATATTGCGTATTTGCCCCATACCCAGAATTTGAAAAATCAGGTATGAGTTTTTTTTTCTTTTTGCTTATTTGCACGGTTTTGATTAATAAAAAAAAAAACCATACCCGATTTCTAAAAAACCGTGTATGGATTTTTCTTTCTTTTCTTTCTTTTTTTTTTGGCTTATTTGCACGATTTTGAATAACAAAAAAAAACGTATGGTTTTTTTGGCTTATTTTAGCACTGTTTTGATTAACAAAAAAATATACTCTATACCTGGTTTTTAAAAAACCGGGTAAGGGACAAATATGTAATACCCGAGATTTGAGAAAACGAATACGCCATACCCAGAATTTGAAATTTCGGGTATGCATAACCGGAATGTTAAATTCCGGGTATGAGTGGGTTTTTTGTAAATACGCGTAAGTATTGTATTGTTTTGTTAATACGGGTTAAATCTTGTATCAAATACGAAAATTTCCTCATAAAAGGAGGCATATTGGATACGGTGGGGCTAAAAAGAATGTTCTCGCCCATGGTACTATAGCACTTTATGTGATACTAATGCAATCCTCTAACCCCTACTCAATACAAATAGGGGCCAAGGACACCATTTGAATATTTGGTAACTAAGCACTATATATACAAATCTACTTTTACTTGTTTCCTATCTGCACGGAAGCCCCTTATTATTACTGCTTGGTTCCGTAACCAAAACGGTTTATGACTTTCACGTAATGCATCGGAGAGAAACACCTCGTACGGTACTACACAATAGTAAAATGTAGCAATCCTGTCCTGTTGTGGTAGTGCTTATGTGCATGTCTCAAGGAAACTGTTAGACAACCTCGCTATCGAATAGTCCGGGGTTGCCTAATAGATCTCAAGTGGAGAACAGAGAGAGAGAGGGCGAGAGACACAATATGAGGAGGAACGTGCCTGCTTTATTATTCTGTATGCTTATGTACAATGGGGTGACCCCCTGCCTCCTATATATAGCGGTTCTGCTTAGAGATAAGGAAGAGTCCATATCGGATACGAATCCGGTTTCCTAACACTCCCCCTTGGACTCTTCACTGCGAGATGCATATGCCTCATTAAAACTCCATAAAAACCCAGTGGGAAAAATAATTGGAGAAAGAGTACATAGCACACGCTTGCTGTGTTGCACGGATTGCCTCATCAAAAACCTTATGTAAGAAAACTTCAATGAAAAACTTACTTAAGGAAAAGAGTACAATCCACCCAAACTTCAATGTTAATCTTCAAGATTTACGTTGGGTACTCAAACTTCATGGTTGAGATTTATGTAGGAGTATGTGAAAAATCTCCCCCTGAAATCTGCACTTCTCTAAGCCTCATCATCCCGATTCCTCTAGCACATCTTTCAAAAGAAGATGCCGGGAGTGACTTAGTGAATAAATCTGCGAGATTTTCACACGACTTAGTATGCAGAATCTTTATCTCGTTCATCTTATGCATTTCATGGGCATAAAAGAACTTGGGGTTGATATGCTTTGTGAGGTTACTCTTCACATATCCCATTTGCACTTGAGCAACACAAGCTGCATTATCTTCATAGATAATGGTGGGGGTTTGTTCCATGTTCAAACCACATGACTTCTGGATGTGATGAACCATTCTTCGAAGCCATGCACATTCTCGAGATGCTTCATACAAGGCAATTATTTCTGAGTGGTTTGTCGACGTTGAGACAAGAGTCTGCTTAGATGACTTCCACGAAATTGCTGTTCCACCGCAAAGGAAAAACATACCCAGTTTGTGACTTGCCAGTATGCAGGTCTTTTGCGGGGTATGCCTTTTCAAAACCAAATTTTTTCAACACTTTCTGTGTGTAGGATGCTTGGTGTACCAAGATTCCGCCTTGGACATGTTCAAGCTGCAAGCCTAAACAGAACTTGGTTTTACCCAAGTCTTTCATTTCAAACTTCAGATTTCAAGTATGTGCATGCTTCTTCAATTTCCTCATCCGTCCCAATGATGTTCAAGTCATCTACATAGACGGAGATTATACAAAATCCATTCGTGGATCGTTGTATAAATACACATGGACAATCTTCGCTGTTCGTGTAGCCTTTCTTGCAAAGAAAGTCACTCAAACGATTGTACCTCATTCTTCCTGACTGTTTTAGCCCATACAGTGATTTCTCCAATTTAACACTGTATAGGTTTCTGTTTGCTCTGTCTTGGTTCGGGATAGGGATACCTTCCGGTACTTTCATGTATATTACCGAATCCAAGTTTCCATACAAATATGCTGTGACAACATCCATTAGCTTCATTCTCAACTTCAAGTTGACTACCATTGAGATTAAGTATCTAAAGGTAATTCCACCCATGACCGGAGAATAGGTTTCTTCATAATCAACCCTAGGACGTTGAGTGAAACCTTGAACAACAAGCCTTGCAATGGTTGTTGCTCTTTTCATAGATTCTCCTATTATTACAAAATTTATGGCCATTTTGTCATGGTGTGCTTCATGCACTTCTACTTGCTCTTCATTGCTATTTCCCATTCCAGGAGCAAGTTCCTTTAGTTTTTCTCCGCCAATGTGTGCGCACACATTATTTCTGGCGGTTTCTTCCAATTGAAGATTCAAATCTGGAATTGCCTTTTCGACAGGCTTCTTTCAGTGCAGGTCTCAATCGGCTCCCCTTCTTGCTTTGGGGCATTTTTGTGATTGGCTATGGTAAGTCCTCTTGCCCATTTTTCCCTAGACGTCTCCGTACTTTGGGTTTGATAAGCCAGATTTCCTGTTCTTTTCTTTGAGGCCTCTGAGCAGGATGAGGGATACCTTCGCTTTCTTTGGTATTTCCACCCTCTCTGGTGCATTTCTTGCTGGTATATGCGACTTAACCACGCTCTTGAGATCACAAAAATGATCAGGCGATTCATTTGCTAAATTCTGCAAATCGATTGTCTTCTTGACTTCATGATTTGCTTCATTAGTGCGAGGGTCATGCACGATCCCAATGGAATGCCATATGATTTCCGTTATTTTTCATTCAATGGTTCATTTCCTCCCCTAATGACGGAAAACGATCCTCGCCAAAGATGCAATCAATGAATCGGCAAGATTCAAATCCCAGTCATGGGTTCCAAATACTGGTTATGGATGCACTTTCATAACCAATGTATATCCTGACTTGCGGAGAGGACCCTTTCGGTTCTTTGTGGGGGTGGTATAGGTACATATACCATACATTCAATTCTTCAGTTGACCTAATGCACTAGTTTGCATGGTTGAATGGATGTTGTAGGCGATTGTCTATAATTGATGAGTCTTTCTTGCATACAGATTTGCGTGTCCCCAACAATTGTTGGACAAGTTACAATTCTGCAAGAGCGATGCGGCAATAAACTTAATCCTCTTTATGAGTCGTCGGCTAGTCCATTTTGCGTATGGACATGCGGTGCAGTGCTCAATAGTTATTCGATTCTTTGTGCAATAATCATCAAATGCCTTGGAAGTAAATTTCTTTGGCATTGTCCATTTGAATGGACTTCACGCGATGATCGGAAAAACATTCTTAATTCGATGATCTGCGAGATCGGCTTTGCGAATGCATGATTCCTTGTTGACAGCAAACATGTATGCGACCATTTCAGGAAGCATCAATGAGCACCATAAAGGATCAACGGCCCTAACAATGGCTGAATCGGTCATAAATATCCCCACGAATGCGTTCCAGAATGCAGGGATTTCATGTTGCACTTTCATAACGTAGGGTCTAGTTATTACTTTCCGGTGGCACATGCATGGCACACAAAATCTTCGTGATTCGAGAAATTCTTAACATTAATGCCATGACCTTGTGAGTTGTTAACTATATTTCTCATCAATCTAAGACCAGGATGACCTAATCTACAATGCCATAAAGCAAATAATTGTAGCTTCTAAAGACAGTCTTCAAAGAAGTATACCTTGCGTGTGCATTGATTTTCGTGTAGTACAACCCGCATTCATATGAGGGACATTTTTCTAGTACCATCTTTCCATATTCGCGTGCTTCACAATGCACAAGTGTTCTTTGCCATTTTCTTCATTGGTTTCTACGTGAAACCCATTGGCGCGGATATCCTTGAAACTTAAGAGAGTGCGAGTTGATTCAGGGTACAAGAGGGCTTCTTCAATTACCAAAGTTGTACCCATTGGCAATATAATTGTCGCTCTTCCTGAGCCTATTATATGCGTATCGCTTCCTGCGATTGTCGTAATCCTTCGGCGTTCTTCGTGATCGCCTGGAAGTATTTCGACTCTCTTAAGATGGTATTTGTTGTGCCACTATCAACAATGCATATTTCCTCCATTGGGTGCTACACGATTTCTAGATGAAAAGAAATATAATTCTAATCGACAAAGGCAAAGTAATTCAAACATTGCTTGCAAGTAAAGAATACTGGAATAAAGAATAAATAACAATTCTTATTCATGAGAAAGTAAAAGTATGCTCTTCGAGAGCTTACAATTATTCAATATTAACTAATCAACCACAATCTAAAAGAAAGTGCTAACAATGTTATTCATGCACTAAACGGAATCTGTAAAGTATGCATTCATTTCTGCTTCTATGTCATCCACAGAAGTGTTTTCTTCATTTGCCAAGGGCTTGGCTGCATCATTGATGTCTAGGCCGGGCTGCGAGGATGAAGCATGTGGGGTGTTAACTTCCATGACATCATCATTGCCTACTTCGGCAAAATGTGCCTCTGCCAGTGCATTTCCGTATTTATGAATATTTATGAATCTGTGTATATATGAATCTTACAGTTATGAATCATATTTTTATGAATTTTGTACTTATGAATCCTGCATTTATGATTCTCGCACTTATGAATTTTGCATTTTTGTATATATGAATCTTGATATTATTGCTTTCTTTTAGTTTGCTGGAAACTCATGAGAATTCAATTATGCATTTTATTGAATCTAGCAGCCATTTCCTATTAGATTGCACGTAGTAATCTAATGGAAGAACCTTATGAATGTGCAAAGGTGTGACATTATCTAACGTGAGTTTTTGAAGAACTGACATGAATTGTCAGAATTATCTCACATAGACATCAGATTGCATAATGAATAGTAAGCTCTCGAAGAGCATACTTTTTCTCATGAATAGAATTACAATTTATTTTTTATTCCAGTATTCTTTCTTTACAAGCAATTTTTTTTGAATTACTTAGCCACTTTATGATTAGAATTATTTTTCTTTTCATCTAGAAATCGTAGCGCCCAATGGAGGAAATATGCATTGTTGATAGTGGCACAACAAATACCATCTTAAGAGAGTCGAAATACTTCCAGGCGATCACGAAGAACGCCGAAGGATTACGACTATCGCAGAAGCGATACGCATATAATAGGCTCAGAAGAGCCACAATTATATTGCCAATGGGTACAACTTTGGTAATTGAAGAAGCCCTCTTGTACCCTGAATCAACCCGCACTCTCTTAAGTTTCAAAGATATCCGCGCCAATGGGTTTCACGAGAAACCAATGAAGAAAATGGCAAAGAACACTTGTGCATTGTGAAGCACGCTGAATATGGAAAGATGGTACTAGAAAAAGTCCCTCATATGAATCTGGGTTGTACTACACGAAAATCAATGCACACGCAGCGGTATACTTTTGAAGACCTGCCTTTAGAAGCTCTGAATTATTTGCTTTATGGCATTGTAGATTAGGTCATCCTGGTCTTAGATTGATGAGAAATATAGTTAACAACTCACAAGGTCATGGCATTAATGTTAAGAATTTCCCGAATCACGAAGATTTTGTGTGCCATGCATGTGTCACCGAAATTAATAACTAGACCCTCTGTTATGAAAGTGCAACATGAAATCCTCTGCATTCCTGGAACGCATTCGAGGATATTTATGTCCGATTCAGCCCTTGTCGAGGCCGTTTGATACTTTATGGTGCTCATTGATGCTTCCTCGAAATGGTCGATACATGTTTGTTTGTCAACAAGGAATCATGCATTCGCAAAGTTGATCTCGCAGATCATCGAATTAAGAATGCTTTTCCGATCATCGCGTGAAGTCCATTCGATTGGACAATGCCGCGAATTTACTTCCAAGGCATTTGATGATTATTGTACAAAGAACGGAATAACTATTGAGCACTCAGACCGCACGCCCATACGCGAAATGGGCTAGTCAAGCACTAATAAAGAGGATTAAGTTCATTGCCGACCGCTCTTGCAGAGTTGTAACTTGCCCAACACTTGTTGGGGACACGCAGCCTTGCACGCAAAGAAGACTCATCAATTATAGACCATCGGCCTACAACATCCATTCACCAATGCAATTAGTGCAATGGGTCATCCCAAGATTTCCCATCTTAGAAAATTTGGTTGTATGGTATATGTACCTATACCACCCCCACAATGGATCGCAATGGGCCCTCTCCGCAAGTCTGGGATATACGTTGGTTATGAGAGTGCATCCATAATCGTATTTGGAACCCATGATCGAGACTTGCACACACCGATTCGGCCGATTGCATCTTTGACGAGGACCATTTCCGTCATTAGGGGAGAGAATCAACCATTGGATGAAAAATGCCGGAAATAGTATGGCATTCCACTGATCCCGCGCATGACCCTCGCACTAATGAAGCAAATCAAGAAGTCCAGTAAGATAATTGATTTGCAGAATTTAGCAAATGAACTCGCCTGATCATTTTTGTGATCTCAAGAGCGTGGTTAAGTCGCATGTACCAAAGAAGAAATGCACCAGAGAGGGTGGAAATACCAAAGAAAGCAGAAGGTATCCTCATCCTGTTCAGAGGCCTCAAAGAAAAAGAACAGGAGATCCGCTTCTCAAACCCAAAGTACCCGAGACGTCTGGGAAAATCAAGCGAGAGGACTTACCACACCAATCACAAAAGTGCCCCAAAGCAAGAAGGGGAGCCAGTTGAGACCTGGCACTGAAAGAAGCCTGTGGAAAAGGCAATTCCAGATCTGAACCTTCCATTGGAAGAAGTCGCGGAAATAATGTGTGCGCACACATTGGCGGAGAAAACTAAAGGAACTTGCTCTGGAATGGGAAATAGCAATGAAGAGCAAGTAGAAGTGCACGGCACCCCATGATGAAATGGCCATAAACTTTGTAATAACGGGAGAATCAATGAATAGAGCAACAGCCAATGTCGATGCATACTTTGCAAAGAAGATTGCCACGATCATTAATCATGATCCCGAGCCCGCATCTCTCGCAGAGTGCAAGAAAAGGCTCGATTGGGAAGATTGGAAGAAGGCAATCACCGCAGAGTTAGTCTCTCTGAACAAAAGAAAGGTGTTTGGGCCTGTGTGCCGCACGCCTCCCCATATAAACCCCGTAGGTCACAAATGGGTTTTTGTTCGCAAGAGAATAGAAAACAATGAAGTTGTAAGGTACAAGGCAAGGATTGTCGCTCAAGGTTTCACTCATCGTCCTGGGGTTGATTTTGAAGAAAACTATTCTCCTGTCATGGGTGGAATTACCTTTAGATACTTGATCTCAATGGTAGTCAACTTGAAGTTGAAAATGAAGCTAATGGATGTTGTCACAAGATATTTGTATGGAAACTTGGATTCGGAGATTTATATGAAAGTACCCTGAAGGTATCCCTATCCCGAACCAAGACAGAGCAAATAAACCTATACAGTGAAATTGGAGAAATCACTGTATGGGCTAAAACAGTCGAGGAAGAATGTGGTACAATCGTTTGAGTGACTTTCTCTCGCAAGAAAGGCTACACTAACAAATGAAGATTGTCCATGTGTATTTATACAACGATCCACTAATGGATTTTGTATAATATCCGTCTATGTAGATGACTTGAACATCATTGGGACGGATGAGGAAATTGAAGAAGCATGCACATACTTGAAATCTGAAGTTTGAAATGAAAGACTTGGGTAAAACCAAGTTCGTTTAGGCTTGCGGCTTGAACATGTCCAAGGCGGAATCTTGGTACACCAAGCATCCTACACGCAGTAAAGTGTTGGAGAGATTTGGCTTTGAAAAGGCATACCCGCAAAGACCCCAATGGTCGGAAGGTCACTCTAAGCGGACCTAGACCGTGCAGGCCTAAAGAAGAGGGGAGGAAGTCCTGGGAGCGGAATTCCCATACTTGAGTGCAATTGGAGCGCTCATGTACCTTGCGAATAGCACTAGGCCGGACATTGCGTTCGCGAGTGAATTTGCTAGCGCGATGCAGTCAGAACCCACCAAAAGCATTGGAAAGGGTGAAGGACATCTTCCGTTACCTTCAAGGAAGCAAAGACCTCGCTTGTTTTACGTAAGAAACAATGAATTGAATTTAGTTGGTTACGCCGATCTTTGGTACCTATCGGACCGCATCTTGGCAAGTCACAACCAGGTATGTTTTCCTTTGCGGTGGAACAGCAATTTCTTGGAAGTCGTCTAAGCGGACTCTTGTCTCGACGTCGACTAACCACTCGAGAAATCATTGCATTGTATGAAGCCTCTCGAATGTGCATGGCTTGAAGAATGGTTCACCACATCCGTAAGTCATGTGGTCTGAACATGGAACAAACCCCCACTATTATCTATGAAGATAATGCAGCTTGTGTTGAACAAGTACAAATGGGATATGTGAAGAGTAACCTTACAAAGCATATCAACCCCAAGTTCTTTTATGCTCATGAAATGCATAAGATGAACGAGATAAAGATATTGCATACTAAGTCGTGTGAAAATCTCGCAGATTTATTCACTAAATCACTCCCGGCTTCTTACTTTGATAGATGTATTTTATGAATCGTGATGATGAGGCTTAGAGTAGTGCAGATTTGTGGGAGATTTTTCACATACTCCTACATAAATCTCAAACATGAAGTTTGAGTACCCAACGTAAATCTTGAAGATTAACATTGAAGTTTGGGTGGATTGTACTCTTTTCCTTAAGTAAGTTTTTCATTGAAGTTTTCTTACATAAGGTTTTTGATGAGGCAATCCGTGCAAACACAAAGCGTGTGCTATGTACTCTTTCTCCAATTATTTTTCCCACTGGGTTTTTATGGAGTTTTAATGAGGCATATGCATCTCGCAGTGAAGAGTCCAAGGGGGAGTGTTAGGAAACCGGATTCGTATCCGATATGGACTCTTCCTTATCTCTAAGCAGAACCGCTATATATAGGAGGCAAGGGGTCACCCCATTGTACACAAGCATACAGAATAATAAAGCAGACCCGTTCCTCCTCATATTGTGTCTCTCGCCCTCTCTCTCTGTTCTCCACTTGAGATCTATTAGGCAACCCCGGACTATTCGATAGCGAGGTTGTCTAACACGTTATCAGCACGAGGTGCTCGACGGTTCATCTCCTGGTGCGCCCGGTTGGTTTCATAGTCGAATTCAAGTTCTGGACTTCATGTCCGAGAACTTGGACCTGAGATCGGTTTGGTTCCTACTGCAGAAGGAAGGGAGTGCTCATGAACTTCATGTTCGCTTCGGTGCCTTGCTCATGAACTTCATGGTGCAGTCAGCGGCGCAACGCGTGGCGGCCTACCGCTTCAAGCCGGCAGAATGTTGTCTGCGGAGGTCAGACGCGACGGCTGGGAGCGCTTCATGCGCGTGTCGATGGCTTCGTGCCATCTGAGGTGGCGGCGCCAAGCTTGAGCCGCTTGGTGGCGCTCGGTCCTGGCTCGGCATTGACTGCGTGTCAGGGTGTACTGCGGCGATGGCTTCATGCCGATCAGCCAGGGAAGATTGAATCTGAAGCTTCATGCCTTAATGTTGCAGCTTCGGACCGATATTGCTTGGTTGTATTGCTTTTCTGGTACCGTAGCTTCATGCTACGTTCATGTCGCCATACACTGCTGTGTAGATTGGAAACAGAATAGATTCAAAACAGCGATTCGAACAATCCTCGTCTTCTCACCTTTCTCACTTTTTCAATCTGCTTTCCGGTAGACTATCGCGTAGGATAGAGTCGCGTAGGACTTTTATTTCGGCAATCCGAGTGGATGCCGGCTTGATGGCGAGTTGATTGCAGATAGGATCGGGCGATCAATCGCCGGTAGTAGACGTTCGTCGTCGTCGATGATCCTTCGCTTCTTGTCTTTTCTCACCTTTCAATCTTTCTCCGGTAGAGCTTCGTGCTGATAACGTGTTAGACAACCTCGCTATCGAATAGTCCGGGGTTGCCTAATAGATCTCAAGTGGAGAACAGAGAGAGAGGGCGAGAGACACAATATGAGGAGGAACGGGCCTGCTTTATTATTCTGTATGCTTATGTACAATGGGGTGACCCCCTGCCTCCTATATATAGCGGTTCTGCTTAGAGATAAGGAAGAGTCCATATCGGATACGAATCCGGTTTCCTAACAGAAACAATGGGCATGTACTTCTCTTAAACAGCCCAAGGAATACTGGATCTATATTGTGCTAGATATGTACAGCCCAAGGAAGACCGATGAACATTAGTAACCTCGCAAACACAAGAAAGCAATACTCCTATTTTAACGCAAAAGCTATCAAATTGTCAATAAAACGGTTTATAGTCTACACTCTAGTGATTTTGGTTGGGGGCAAATGGGACTTCCCAGGAAGACGATAGACATATTCAGGCAAGATATCTGCGCCAAATGCCACCGAAGATGTCTTCGGCAAATATTTCTACACATTAATGCAGAAGCAACCAAGGCAGGATCGAGCTACGTCAATGCAGGGTGCAGCATAGGCAGGCGTGTAATATATACAGTTTAAGAGAAATGGTTCTGTTGTTGAGTTCTAATAATAAGTTTGATGACTGTGGTGAAAGGTTATGTTTCTGTTGTTTTTCTTGGGACATGTTGGACGTTGTAATATATACTGTTTCTATATGAAACTGGGGTATATTCTGTTGCCCCTTTTGATCAAAAAATGCAGGGTTCAGCATAGGCATGCGTGTGTTATCATCAGGGGGTGAGGCACTAGCACACGCGTTGAATTTCTTCACTTCTCCTGGAGGGAGAAAGGAGAAAGGAACTGGAAAGGAATAGCACGCATGCACCACGTCACCACTGCCGCTACGTACGCATGCTGCTTCATCTGTCTGTCGCGGAAATGGGCAAAGAAGATCTATGTATCTCGTAACAGCCTCTCCAATGTTTCGCTTTTTATTTGTACCAAGCCAAGCTAGGGCCGGTGCATATATATATGTGTGTCGGTTTAGAACATTGGAGATGGAGATACCAAGTTAGCGCGCGGCTTAGCGCTAGTGCTGGTTCAGATATGGACGTCAAGTGAATCTTTTTAGGTACATGCCCGCGTGTCAGTGAGTAGGGATGGGATCAGAGAGAGGAGTGCCAAGATGCTTGAGGGAAAAAGTAAGCTAAGCGAGTGACGTGGTAATGATGCGGCATGGTATATATCTCAACATTTCATGTAGGACAGCACTAAGCCACTAACTACTACTACTAGTAGTGGTTTACTTACAGCAATATAGCTTATAGATTTACCCATTCTAGCATCAGATCAAATGCTGCCTTGCAGTGGGACTGGGAGGTCCATGAACTCATATATTCAGTAATGCACAAACACAAGCATCCACTATTGCATATGGGGAAGGAGATGTCCCCATCAACGGACAAAAAGATTCAGCTAGTGCCAAAATTGATAGATTCTCTCACACTCCCTTTTCGGAAGGCCGCTTGGTTGGTTGGTTGGCTCGCGCGCTAGCTGTTGTAATTGCTGGTGCTCGCCACTGCCAGTGCTCGCTCTGCCGTGCGAACGTGTTCTCGCGTCAGAGAAATCTGCTGGTGATGATCGCTTTAGGATGCAAGCATGACAGGAGGAGGGGAAAAACGGTGCCTTATCAGCTTGGCCATCTAACATCTTTTTTTTTTTCTTTGTTCAGTGTGTGGAATGTGCAATGCAGTTTGGCGTTGTTGTGTTGCATCTCTCTCTTTCTTCTCTCGTATATATGTCTGGTGTTTTTATTTTCTGTTTCTTTTTCTGCATTGCGCATAAGACCGACGTTGTTGCTGAAGTGTAAATAACTGTTACTCCGAAAGTAAAGAAACGAGCAAACGATGATGAGTTAGTCACCTGCTCAGTCTTGAACGTGGAAAACAATGTATCGAGCAGACATGATGCAAAACACAGCGAGATGATAACAGAGCAGATTGTTTTCCTCTTGCATATATCATAGGGATTTGATAAACACCATTCGGATGTTTTGTTTGCTAAAATCATTCAAATTTGAGAGCATTGGACCATTGTTGAGATTCGGAAGTATCGATTACATCCGATCATATGATTTGATCTAACGGTTGGATTTTTAATCATACGATATAAAATTTGAGTGTTATTTAAAACAAAAACATCGGGAGATGCCTAAACACTCCCTCATATATCAAAAGCATGAGCAGTGTTTCTCTGTTGTATACTAAATTTTAAAGCAAGTGAATGTGTAAGTAATTACTGAAGTCTGCCACGCCCGAGACCTCAACCGTCGCGGCGTCGCCTCTATCGCGCTTGCATTGCTGTGATCAGCTTATCTTTTCTAGTAAAGCGGCGCAACGTGAACCGGCCTGATCGCTCGGCGCCATCTTACGATCACTGCAGCGATCAGCCATTGGTCGATGAAACAGATTCTACCTATCAGCATGGTACGCATGCTCACGCTCCTGTCCTCCACGCTCGACATACGTAATGGGCACGTAACGCGCAGCACCAATTCTTTTCCTGAAAAAGAAACCTTTGCTCCATTCTCTTCCAAGCAAAGGGAAAAGGGAGATATCCTGGCTGATCGAGCGTGGTAGTGGTAGGAGGAATGGAATGCCAATAACTTGGTTGGAATCGACGACGACGCACCGGGGAAGAAAAGGTGGCAGCACGTACGCTACTCCGTCCGATGTGCAAGGGAACGCGAGAACGGGGGAGTTGAGTATAATATATACGCTCAAATCATTGGGTACTCAACTCCACCCAGGTACCCCGGCCCAACGGGTCTCCGACACGCTGCCGGGCCGGCGAGCGACACGCGAGCGGCGCGCGCGGGGGGCGCACGCGCGCGGTGGCCTTGGCGCTGGCCGGCGCCGGTGCGTAACCCCTCCAGTTTTTCGGCTTTGCCACGGGTTGGTCATCGCCTCATCGGTCACCCACGTCCCCCGCACGGTGCGGTGCGCGCCTCGTCGCGACCCCGCCTGCGTCGAGCGCGCACGCAATCGAGCGTCGGCGCGGGCCGCGGTTCGCCAGGAAGCCAACGCCCGCACGCGCGCTGCCACGGCGGAGCCCACCTCGGCACCGCACGCGCGCTGCCAGCGCGAGGCTCTCGAGCCCTTCATGGGCCGGACTCTGAGCAGATGCATCTGTAGTTTGGTCAAGGCCGGACAAAGTTTGAGCCCACCGCAGTAGGAGCAACGTAAGGGGTAAGGAGACTAAGAAGCCAGCGATGGGGGATTGATTGGTACCATATCGCGGAGTTGCGATGGACGGCACGCTCGGGAGTGCTATAAGGACGAGGGTGGAGCCGCACTTGGAAGGCACGCAGCTGCGTGGTGGGCACAAAGCGAACTATTCTTTCGCCTTTTACTAAAGAATACCGTGTGCACGCCACAAATAGCAGCATACGCTAATTTTTGGAGGGTGTCCTCTTGTAATCGGGAGGGCCCCAACAAATCAAGGTTCAAATGATGGTTTTATATATGTCTGCTACTGTAGCTATAGCTGTTTTGACGGATTTGTGTCTATCCGGTAGGATAGAAGCCATGATTTGTAGCAAGAATGCAGTAGAAATCAACTAATAAATCATCAAGAATGTCGATTATGGAAGTTAATACAGAATAGAGGAGGCTGGGGTAATGTTTGGGGAGTTGATAAGTTAATTGATGTCTACTTGCCTTAACAAAACTTCAGAAGATATCACGAGAAATAGTTGAGGATCAAACTCTATTTCAAAAGAAAAATTGAATAGGGATTTTTATTACGTCGGAGAGCTAGAATTTTAACCTATTGATTTACCAGTAAATAAATTCCTGCACTTCTTATCGAGTTGCTTGAAAGGGGATTGCAGGGTACTGTGTGAAAAAGATATTGCGGGCAATTCGATTCAGCTATCAAGTCTAGCACAAAATAAACTTTTTTTTGCGAATCAATATAAAAGGCTTGTATTTGACAAGTCATACTGCCTACGGTTCTTCACCCACAAAAATTTGCAGCAAACCAGACAAAGCACTAAACATTTCATTTTTTTTACAGTGGAGAAGATTGGTATGCATTCCTCATTTGCTTGAACAACAGAAGCTTCATAGCTTGAACAAGAAGACAGTACATAACATCTATCACAAATCTGAACAATGTCAACAATCAGGACGAGCTGATGGTAAGATTTTCCATTTCGTTTACAACGTCATCAGCTATCTTCGCCTCCAGAGCTCCCAGGGACTTCTCAAATCCTTCGAAGGCTACAGAGGTGCTCTCGGGTGAGCCACCGAGGTCGCCTATTTCCTTTCGCATCTCATCGATGACACTGTATAATCGTTTTACAGCGGACTTCATTTCTGACATGTCTTGTGGTGGATATACAGAAGCACCAAGATCGTTAACCTGGTCAGCAATCTCCTTGCAATAGCTCAGCAACTTTTCCATTGGCTCAACCTTCTCCTCATTAGCCCCGCTTTGGTTACCAGAGCTCTTAAGCAAACAAGTAATGAAACGAATTGTTTCTTTCACCACAACCAGAGAATCTGATGCCACAGTGATAATCAACTTGGCAATGGCAACCTCCTCTTCGGTGAATTCATCATCCATCTCAAGATCAGATGACAATTCATCTCTATCAGAACAACTCATGTCAACTGCTCCATTGGAGGATTTTTCAGCCATGTTATCACCAGAATCACCAATTGGGAGTTCTTTCATCTCCCGGAGAACATCCTTCAGATATACGCCTATCTTGGTCATAGCTCGCCCTATGGCGGTACAGTTGGTCGTAGGCACCTTCTTGAGAGCAAGACATGCTTCCCATACAGTTCCTGTCACCGGAGGTAGAGTTGTTTTCTGGTCAGGGTTGCAAGATTCTGCATTTCATAAAAAAATGAAAGTATTAGCCCTAATTCTAACCGTTTTAAATCTGAAAAAATATAGTTGTTAAACATTGTCTAAATCTTCTGTGGGATAGAATAGAAACAAAATTATACTGCAAGGCTCAAAACTATATGAATGTGCTAGTAACATTGGATGCTTCATTGCTATTTCACAGGTCCTTTACTACAATACAGTACTGCTTACCCATTCCTGCACAAGAATCACAATAACAATGGCAACCAACAACACGAAATATACAAATTACTCATTTTCACTTTAGCTATATGGAAATTAGATCAGCAAGTTTAGTCATGTGAGTTGTTCATCATCCACAATGCTTCACCTAAAATTTTGAATTATACTACTTGCCATCTGATAATCAGAAAGACAAGAGCCGGTGTCAGGAGGCATTGCTCTAGACAAATAGCAGCATCTCAAGATAAGCTTTAGCAGTATGTTGGATGTTACATACCGTAAGCAGAAACAGCATGCTTGAACAACGAGAAGCTGGAATCTACCACGCCCTTTGCAGAGCTACAGATAGACTTGTGAAGAGTAGGTCCGGCGCCAACCGTGGTTCCATGGCACACCAAAAGGAAACCCTGTAGGATGTTGAAATATGCAACAATGTTCTCCTTCAGCGTTTCTACATCAGGCAAGTCCCCGCTCCAGATCATTCCAGCTACAGCCAAGACAGGCATAATAGTAAGTCATCAAAGCCAAAGATAAATCATCGCCACAACAGTATCACACAACCATACAGACTGCATGTATTACCCTGAGCACTAGCTAGAAACAAACTGCAAATAACTTAACTCTGCTTCGTAGAGCAGCTAAAACATAGAAACTGCTGCTAGTTAACTCCCAAGTCTCCAAACTGACTTCTTATTATGTACTAACTCAGCTAAAAAACTACAACTTTCCGAACTTGTAATCCTACCAGTTAATTCCTTCAATCAATGCCAAACAACTGAAACGAACCTATGTTCACCCACAGAAATTATAACAATTTTTCTCTCTCTCTCTGCTTGGTGAAATTCTAACAATTTTAACTACATGTGCATGGTTCCACCGTTAGCGCGAGAAACCTAGTCCAACAAGATATGATCACTTTTCTGGCCGCCTGACAAACTTTTTTTTTTTGCAAATCTAGAACACTTCCCAACGAAATTGCAAAAATAGCTCTATCCTTGGTTGCGAAAGCGTGACAGGTCACATGTGTCACCTGTCTCACTCCCACATCACGGAAGGAGCTCCTTCTACTGTAAGGGAGCGCGGCAAGTGACATGTGTGGTGTGCTTTCGCGGCCGGAGATATCGCTATTTTTGCAATTGAAAGGTGGCAGATTTGCAAAAAAAAAATTTGTTATGGGCTAGAAAAGTGATGATTTGAGTTCAAAAAATCCTTCAGTTTTAGACTTACCCACAGTGGCCTGCCTGGAGATCTGGTCGCCGAGCTTAACGACCTCCAACCACTCCGTCCGCTCCAAGCCCCGAGGAGCTGCCTCCGCCAACATCTGAGAAACACAGAGAACAAGCAAGTAGCCGGTGCAGTGAGGTCTTTGGCGTGGGATTAGAGCCGTGCTGCGATCGGGATTGTTTGGTTACCTGGAGGGTGTCGGTGATGGTCTGGATATGCGACTGCAAGAAGCGGGACATCTCGCCGCCTGCTTCTCCTCCTTTCTTCGACATGGCGGCAGCCGTGGCGTCGGGAAGCGGAGTTGGGTAGATGGAGAGGAACGGCGCCAGCGGCGAGAACAGGAAGAGGCGGCGGTCGCTGACGCAGGGTTTATTTGGTTAGGGTTTGCCAGTTGGCCTGGTGTCGAGTCTGCTAAGCCGTACGATTGGCATTAAGATTCGTGGAAATACATGCCAGGTTATTTCCTTCTCTCAATTGAAGACAAATTGGTTTCCCTCTCCAAAATACACGTAAACTTTAAGTCCTAAACTGACTAAAAAAGAACTGCAAGATTTTTTCAGACGAACTCAGTCATGTGGTAATCTTGATTTATTAGCTCGTTACATCGGGATTTGATACAGCAGCGATCTAGAAATTATTCAATCTTATGGCGCTGGCAATAATGAGCTATTGCGACTAAAAAGTTCCTGTTAGGAGCAGCAGAAAATCGGCTTCCCTAAGATTTAAGTTACATCGCATATGTACAGCCTATGTATCCAAAAAGAAGAAGAAGAAGAAGAAGAAGAAAGCTTGAAGCGATTCGAGTAGGACATTCTTGTGACGAATTCATTAGAGCCGCTTTCTCCGGAACTTCTGGTGGTTCATCCAAGACCATGCAACCAAGAAAATCACGAGTGCTATCCCCACCGAGCTCCAAAAGATGATCAAGCAGGTAGGCATTGGATCATGAAACAACCCTGGACAACAAAAATTGCCGAATGTCAGCCACTGAATTTGCCAAATGTGCAGCTCGAGATATCCCAAGGAAAATGTGACTATTAATTTCTATATCCGACAGGACACAAGAAAGGTGAAAACAGCAGAGCTCACCATGTCCAAACTTCATGCAGATAAGGAGCTCCACTATGCATATAGCTAGAGAGAGCCAACAAAAGGCCCCAACCTTCTTCACCAGTTTGCTGAGGTGAAAAAAATTTTACAGCCAAATATCAACAATCCGTCAGGAAAAAGATAGCATACTGTTCAAGCGTGCAAAGGGGAAATAAATGTGTGATGCTAGAGATCGTGTACGGGAGAATTCAGAGGACCTGTCTTGCAAGTAGGAGTTGTACTCGCGAATGGTTGGAATAGCAATCAGCCACCATAGGATCAATCTGTACACGACCAAGGGATTCCTTGGAGAAATCCAGAGGCAAAATTTAAGGAAAAATGTGTTAAGCTCCACTATCATGAAAACGACGCAGAGGAACAACACTTGGATGAACCGCAATGGTCCCATGAAAGGGTGCCATTGATCCTTGTCCCATTGTGCTGGGGTGAACTGACTCAATGACCTTTTCACCTGCAAAGTCAAAAGGGAGGTACTAGACGGTGTAAACAGAATGAACCAAACTAGTCTGCATGAATGAGCTTCAAGTTTCAACACCAAATTCACATTGAGAGCACAAACAATCAGCTTATGTGGAAGTGTTTTCAATTGTTTAGTGAACAAATGTCAAGCCAGTCAACACTTCCCAGGAGTACAAACGTGATAAAATTGTACCAATTCTTGATCATAACACTGCCTTTAGTCATCGTTTAGAAAGCTTCCTTCCAAAACAATTTTTGATTTAGACAATATCACTAACCTAGCTTGAAAGTGGGGTATGATATGGGAAAGCCTGATTAACAGGTTTGTCTGAAACAGAGTGTAACTATTCACACGTGGATACAGTATCAGATAGTGCATAGACAATGGAATGCGGTACAATAAATTATGAAGAAAAATTCAGGGATCAGTAATGACAAATGGCAGATTTGGACAGCCCAACAGAAATGCAATATAGCCCCACTGGGAAGCCCTCACATGTTGCCTGGCATCTCACATACAAGAAGTAAAAGCAATTCACCTTTTGCTCAGTATCTGACTATCTGCAATTTTTTATGGAGTTACTCGTCTTGGACTATACTCTGGCAAGAAGCTGTCATAACTCAAAACATTATTCATGCTGTAATTCTCACTAAGACCAAAGGAGCCCAGGGCAATTTGACAAGTACAAAGGATCTGGGACTCTGGATCATTCGTGATGACAAAAGAGCAGTGGACAAGAACCGGGCCACTGATCTAATTAGGAGCTGTAATAGATACTACACATAATCCAATTATGAGGAGACTGTAATTGAATTATCAAATAAAGAAACCATCGGTATGTTAATGCATATTCAGTGAACATACCCTCCCCATGATGCTTGGCTGGCGGCTCAGCCCAACCCATTCATATGTTTTACCATCAAAGTAACGGACCGTGTGCATGCCCGCCCAAATACCTGAACCAGAATACCAGCATTACAGTATTAAGTCTTTACCTAGGACAGGATAAGCATTGCATGCTCACAGGCCAAATGATATCAAGTGTTGCAGCAACTCTTGTTTTATATTCAAATGGTGTACTAAACGTTAAAGGAAGATCATGTCATGAATATTCAATCAGCTGAAAACCCTTGGACTCTTCTAGAGACATTTTATTACTTAATTTATTTGAACTGAACCGATTATAGATAGTGATTTCAGCAAAGTAAGGATAGTCAATCTTTGACATAGTTTATAGAATGAAATGGTATAAGACTTTTTTTTTAAAAAGACGCAACCATGAAATACATGTTTTGCAAGTGGTTCCTGCAATATAAATTTTACTTTCTACCCATGAAGCAAAAGAACAAGATAAATTAAATATTTCTTGTCAAACAGTAAGTGTTTTATGTCAGCATAATGTCTCTCAGGCACTAAATTTTTCGATAAATCACATCAATATTTTGTTTTATATTATCGTGTTACAGTTGATAGGGTCAGATCCAAAGAACTGTATCAAATCATGCAAACTGAGAAGCACTCGATTATTTTAATTTGCCTGGCTATATTACTGAAGAATTTTAGATCACATACATATCAGGAATGTAACTGTCTTCAAATGTCTCACCAAACCAATTGCAGATCAAGATGTCCAAGATAATACTATCCCACCAACACTCGTTAAAGTTTGGCAACATATGTCGGAATGTAAGCTGCAGAAGGTCATAATAAGCATACTCCCTTGTCAAAGAGACCGTAAGAAGAAAATTTAAGTAGAATTCTTCCAACAAGGCAACCAGATCCTAACCTCCATTAGCTCAAAGCCAATCGATAATACCCAAAGGAGAGGTTGATTTCGTATCATTACAGCCTTACCCCACCAACCCAACACATGGGCAATAACAAATTCATCAAACAATGTCTCCTACACATAGATCAAACCGTTAAATTTGATGGAATAACAACAACAATAATAAGCAGGGCATCTTCATAAAAAAGGAAGGTTCACATGGAAAATCATACATAAATATTTATGAACTTGTTTTTAGGGTTTTCTGGAACATACAGGCGGCAATCAGCTCCATAGGATCTCTCTGGTAACTCTGTGTAAGGGTAAAAAAAAAGGTTTTTTGACACCATTTTTTGTACAGTTTTGAAACTATTTCATGCAAATATATTACCAATTCCAAGATCAGGGTAAAGGTGTTTCATGAACTGGCGAGCATCATCACGATTCTGGAAAATGAGCAACAACTCAATTAGAATCACAGCAGACGGCACTATATACCCAAGATGTATGGCCTTTATCCTGAAGTGCCAAAATCAAGTAGTTTGGGCATTAAGAATGTCAAGAGAACAGTAACCAATAATGCATGTAGCTAACCTGGAAAAGAAGAAAGGTAAGAGCAACAAGGTAAACAACAGCCAGCCCGTGCACCAGACGCCAGACAGAAGGATGGGGCCTAATAAGTATCCTGTGACAATATTGCCAGAAGGCTGAATTGCTGTCATCCAAAAATATCAGCACTGCACTACTATTACATCCTGTGACAGATGCACAGAAGATTTACAGGATCCAAAATTATTACGAAATCAAGGAAGACAAAGTTTGCATGTGTAAAACATGGGTGGGGACCTCCAGGTAATTTGGCTGTTGCCACTTAAAACATCCTGACGAACAATAAGCAACCTGACAAACAATAACTACTGCACTAATAACGCACTAATG
Organism: Rhipidocladum racemiflorum; assembly: GCA_036346355.1. Classification (NCBI taxonomy): domain Eukaryota; kingdom Viridiplantae; phylum Streptophyta; class Magnoliopsida; order Poales; family Poaceae; genus Rhipidocladum; species Rhipidocladum racemiflorum. The sequence goes on from CM070578.1 coordinate 3,092,397, forward strand.
TTTGGTTGACATTAAAAAAAGACGCAAACTAACTCACGTTGAAGGTGCCTGGAGCGTGCAGTAGGCAAGGAAGACGGCAATCATAGCCCAGACACCCCTGCAAAGTGTCGGTGAGAAAATGAGTCAATGTCACTCACTCTCTCCAATCATCGTGCAATGCTACGAGAAGTGCAGTTCAACTCAAAATGGCAGCATCAGAATGGAAAGGTAACCTGATTTGTCTTGGATAAAAGTATTCATTACAAGTGTAAAACTTCAATATACAGCCTAAGCAGAGCAGTAAAAATTTGAGATGGCTTCAACGATACCTCTTAATAGATGTCACACTGCTGTGAAAAGCAGCACCTTCTGGATCAAGAGCTCCACTTGCCCAGCTAAAAGGGGGGGAAATGAATCTAAAGTTAGATGGCACCACGAGAAAGTGAAAAGGGGAACGCCCCACATTTCTTCAGTACGGTTCGCATGAACTTCTAGAGCCTATAAGTTACTGAATTGCTTGCCCCGTGTGACACATCTTTGGGATAACTTGGCACTCGGGTTATACAAGTAAGGATTGTTTCTCAGATTTAGCTCTAAGCTTGATGGAGGTGTCGTCCTTTCAGTCTTTCACGAAGCAACAGCAATAGAGTTCTCGACGAGGCCATTTCTTCTATGTAAAAAGGATCAGAAAATGCGCTTCTCGTGTAATTTTCACTCGCTAAAATGAGGTGAAATGGAGCCTTGGCAAAGGGAATATTTCAGGCAAATTTTGGCATGAGATATTTGAACAAGATTCTGGTTCTCCTTAGCCACTCGTACATTCCACTATTTCACTGGACAATCCGTCCATCGTGTTTCAATCATTCAAAAGTTCGACTCTTTCTCACAAAATCATTAAATTTCAACCCAAAAATTCTTTTTTTAAGGGAAAAAAAAACCCACATGAGTACACGGTTGCCTTTCAACTCTGACACTGTTGCAGGCTTGCAGGATCTGATATCTCTGGTCGCTATTGTACTTTGCCCCAAGCCCCCAACACACGCCTTTTGGTTTTCGCACCAAGAAACTTGCAGCGATCAGTCACAGGCAGCAAAACAACACGAGACTTCCCCTTAACATGGGGGAAATTAATGGAGGGTACTCACATTAGAAGGCAAGCGCCGACGAGGAGCACCGAGATGGTGTGCGGCTTGTAGAGCCACGCCGTCCAGGGGTCGTACTCCTCGGCGCCACCATCGGACGCTGGCGGCCTCCTCTCCTCGCCGTGCCTCGCCCTCTGCTTCGCCTCCATGTCACGTTCCAAGCCCGAAACGAGAGAGAACCGACGCTGCCTATCTGGGACAACAGAACCTGCCGCGCGCGACTAACACCTGTCAGACTCAGACCCAAGGGGCAATACGCGAAACAGGGCGCAGCACCTGCACAGATTATCTTAGTGAGTTTTCCTGACATGATTAGGGAAATCGGCAAGAAAGACAACAAGATACCGGCAAGAACTGGGATGGATTTGGTCGTTTGCCCTCATCTATAGCCCAGCCGAGAAAAGGATAATTAGCGCACGCACAAAGAATCGGCGCAAGGACCGAAATTAGGCAGGGAAATTTCGGCCGGATAGCGAAGGGAAGGAGAGCGGGACGAGATGGGAGGTAAGGTGAAGACGACGACGACGAGGCGAGGAGGAGGCGAGGAGCAGGGGAGAGAGGAGGTGGCGGTTTCGCCTTTAAAATAGAGGCGAGAAGAGCGACGAGCTTTAGCTCTTCGGTTTGGCTCGGTTCTCTCGTGGTTTTGCGTCTCGACGTAGGCCGGCGGGCACCACCAAAATCATGTAGTACCCCCCTACGTTCCGTTTGCCCCATCTCATCTGTACCCCCTACGCTCTGGCAGGTCCCCGGCTTCCTGGGCCGCCGATCTCCTAATTTTGTTGGGTTTGTATGTTGACCGTGTGTGATGCTTGTTTGGTCTAGCTCGTAGATCTAAGCATGTACTAGTACGCATTTAGTACTTCTCTACTAGTTACATGCTCGTGCGTTGCTACGAAAAACAAAATTGATAACGAAAAATAAAGATTAAAAAATAAAAAAAATTATTTTACAAAATCAAACATCTATCTTTAACGCTTCGTTTCTTGCGAAAGCTGGCTAATTAAAGCAACGTTTCGTTTTTTGCGTAGGGCAATTAAGCAGGACAATTAAGCGGCAATTAATGACGTGGGAAGAACGGACCAGTGCCACCAAGTGCTGCTTTAGAATAGTAGAGATATATATATATTATAATTTATATATATATTGTTTATTATATATTGTTTTACACGCGGAGAAGATGGGTAGCTAGCTGAATTTCTTGCGCAATTACGAATTATATGTGAAAATTGAGAGATATTTGTTATCTAAATTTGTCGGGGGGTCGGGTAATTTCCATAAATTACCTCGGATGCCACCAACGACCAAGCTCGCTCCCGCCCGAGCTACCAGGAGGTCGTTACCCTGGATTGTCTAATCGACTTCGGAGGGCTACGCATTCCTAGTGGTTCCGAGCTCTCAGCTCGGTGGGACCAAGAATGCAACGTATTCCGATCGAGAGCTCGGTGTCGGCCATCGGCCCGACCTTATGTGGTCTCGGTCGGTGGGAATAACCACCCGAGCGTAACTTCCGTTGGCGATGCGTTTCCGTGGGAGCGTGGCGGAAAGATAGGATCCATTAGTTGCCACGCGTTTGGGCGAGGTCCAAACGCAAGTGGTAGTGGGGTCGTGGAGTTCGATCCTTTGTAAGCTATAAACGCGTCCCCATCATGAGGGGGACAAAGCAACATACCACGCACAGACTGTAAGACTCAGACACATTGCAAGAGTAAACGAGAGCTGGAGTAGGGCTATTATCTCTTTCCTGAGAGGCCCGAACCAGGGTAAACTGCTGTGTCCACGCTCGTTGAAATCTGGTGAGTCGTTCTTCGAGTAATCCCTCACGTAAGAAGGGGTCACAGTTGGTCCCTCCACCAACAAGTAAGCTCGGCGGGCCTGTTCCCAATCGTCGGCAGTGGCGCCGTCGTGGGGACCGACTTTCCCTTTCGTGAGGAATCCCGAGAATGTCGAATCCCGTAACCACCGGGCCTCTACGCCCCGAGATCGAGGAAGAGGACAAGCGATTCTTCGACAATGGCGGCGACGTCGCCAGATTAAGAATCATGACGGTTCCGGAGCTTTTCCTGGAAGCCGCTGCTGCCGGAGCGATTCTTCGCTCGGCTCGGCGCCCTCTCGGACGGCGAGTACGACGGGCTCTACGATGGTCCGACATCCCCGACCTCTACGAGCTCGACCAGGGACCGCTTCACGGGAGACACCGTGATGTCCCCTCGCGATCCGTCCAATCCGTGAACGTCTTCGTTGCGGAGGAGGATGGAAATGTCGAGCAAATCCCGGTGAAGCGCGTCTTCACCGCTCTGGCGGCCAAAGAGCACCTGCAGCATCCCTGAATCGGACGCCGGCCGACGCTTTACGCCGGCAAGTCCGAGGTGGCCTGACCGATAAGACCAGGGCCGGTTCGTGAGAATTTCCAGCGCCAGAGGACTCGAGTTCGTCGCGACGAAACGAAGCTCGTTACCCCGCGTTCCCAGAAGCGGAACGCCTTCAAGCTCGCCACGGTGGTGCAACCTCGTGGAGTTTCCTGAGCAGTCGACCTAGAAGCCATGGGCGCGGCCGTGGCCGGCGACCTCAGGAAATCGCCACAGACATAAGGGCGGCGAGGCCTCCGGAAAGGGGCGCCAGAGCAATTCACGAACGCGCCGCCGCGGCGTCAGCGCCACCACCTCGACGACTCACGCAGCCGCACTCAGAGGTGGCCCGGCGCGAACGCGACCGGGCTCGGGAGGGCACCGGAGCAATTCCGGGCTCCTCGGGACCAGCGGAATCTGAGCCACGGCGAACCGGCCGAACATTCCTCATCGGGCCCTCCCATCCTACAGCGTGGAGATTTTCTCTCGCTGGGCCCACTAACCTCGGGCTCGGTGGTGAGATCGCCGATCGCCGCCGCGCTCGCTTGATCGCCAAACAGTCCGTGTTCGGGTGCAGGGCGTTCGCGACATCGCTGCGACGAGTGACCTGGCCGACAAGGTTTAAGCCGGGTCACATCGAGAGATTCGATGGGACTCAGAACCCCGACGAGTTTCTCTCGATCTACACCACGGCCATTTTAGCTGCCGGGGGTGATGAAAGGGTGATGGCCAACTTTCTGCCCACAGTCCTGGACGGGCCGGCTCGGACGTGGCTATTCAACCAGAAGGAGAACTCGATCCGGTCCTGGGCCCAGCTGAGCAGCACTCTCCGAGCCAACTTCCAGAGCTGCTACGTCCGCCTTGTGGAAGGAGCGCGACCTGAGCGTCGTCATGCATTTGAGGGCGAACCTGCGCGCTGATTCGTCCGGGCTTCATGCAAGTGCGCAATTCCATCCCGAGCATCTCGGATGAGGCGGTCGTCCGGGCTTTCAAGTTCGGGGTCGAGACGTCACGCTTTACTCGGGACCTCGAAATCCACGGACATCACACCAACGAGTACATTCGCATGGTGGCCGTTACGCCACGCGGACGCAGGCCGCCCAATGGAAGAAGGCGCTAGGCGAGGAAAGCTGCCCCTCGGCCGGGCTCGAAGGGGCATCAAGCGAAAGAAGCGTAAGCTCGATCGAGAAAAAATCAAAAGAAGAAAAAATCCTCGTCTCGGCATGGTGGCGACCATCGAAAGACAACGGCCGACCTCGCAAATGATAGGAGGGAGCCCGAAAGGAAAGGGTCGGCCAGGTTCATGGAGCAACGAGCGTAACCGGACGACCAAGAGCGCGGCAACCAACGCCGGGCGGGCTAGTGCCTATTTCTCGCTTCCACCAGGCGCATGGGCATGACCTTCGGATTGCGAGCGTGGGCCTCCCGCTGGGCGATTCTACAATGGTAAGGGTCCCATGCCCACGCTCCCGAGATGGAAGGAGGCGTCAAGGGCAAGAAGCCCGCCGAGGAGCAAGACACCGGCATGGAGTACCAAGAGCCGAGAAATCACATCGCCGTGATATTCGGAGCTCCGCCGCCTATGGGTCGCGTCGGGGAGTTGAAGGAGGCCGCGCGAAGTACTCCGTGTCACTCGAGAAGCCTCCGTCGGCGACTCAAGTGGTCCGAGCTGCCGATCACCTTCTCCAAGGGCGGCGCCCTCCGGATGACGAAACCCCAAAGGCTCCGTTGGTCGTTAGCCCAACAATCTGCAACACCGCATGATGAGGTCGGGTCCTTGTGGATCGCGGGAGCTCCCTGGACTGATGTCCGCCAAGGTCTTGGGCCGAAATCTGCGCATCCTCGCTCCAAGATCAAAAGCATGGTGGTCCCGTTCTACGGGATAGTACCCGAGCGTCGGTCAGGCCACTCGGCCGGATCGTCCTGGCCGATGCGTTCGGGCAATCCGGAGCAACTTCCGAGCGGAGCTAATCACGTTCGAAGTGGTCGATTTGAAGTCGGCTTACAACGCCATCCTGGCCGACCGGCGCTCGCCAAATTCATGGCCGCCACTCATCACGGTACCAATGCTTGAAGGTCCCCCGGCCGGCGTGACTACGATCAAGGGAAGCCCGAAAGCAGCTACGAATCGCGACGAGAGGGCGTTGGACATGGTTCGGTCAATCGCTCCAACGCGGGCCGAGCAAGAGCCGAGGAGTTCCGGCCCAAGGCTAGCCTCCAAGGCAGGGGAGAAACCAAGGCCATCCGTTGTGCGACGCAAAGCCGAGACAAGGTCGTGACACGTGGGGGCTTCCTAGATCCTAAATAGGAACTCGAGCTCGTGACCTTCCTCCGAGAAGCGCGGACACGTTCGCTGGGAACCGTCAGACATGCCGGAGTCCCAAGGAGGTCGTTGAGCACAAAGCTAGCGATTCGGCACGACAAAAAGCTTTGTCGTGAAGCTCAGCGCTTCTCCCGGAGAAGCAAGCCATCATCGAAGAGGAACTGGACAAGCTCCTCAAAGCCGGGTTTCATTCGGGAGGTCGACCATTCCGATTGGTTGGCCAACCCAGTCATCGTGATGAAGAAAGGAGGCAAGTGGCACATGTGTGTCGATCACACGGGGCTGAATGCCGCATGCCCGAAGGACAATTTCCCGCTACCTCGGATAGACCAGTTGGTCGACGCGACGGCCGACTCCGAGGCGATGAGCTTTCTGGACGCCTACTCAGGCTATCACCAGATCGGCATATCGCCGACGGCGAGGAGAAAACTTCCTTCATCACGCCGTTTGGCACATTCTACGCTACGACCATGTCCTTCGGTCTAAGGAGCGGGAGCGACCTTCCGGCGCCTTATGCGAAAACCTTCTCGAACCAAATAGGTCGAAACACGGAAGTGTATGTAGACGACATAGTCGTCAAGAGCAAAATGGCCTCCGACCATGTATCCGATCTAGAGGAGACTTTTCATAACCTCAACAAGCATCGAATAAAGTTAAACCGGAAAAATGTGTGTTCGGGGTCAAAGCCGGGCAAGGTGCTCGGATACATGATCGGCCCACAAGGAATCGGGGCCAACCCGGAGAAGATAGAAGCCATCGAGAACCTGCGACCACCGACTTGCACTCGGGAGGTCCAGTCCCTGACTGGGAGAATGGCGGCCTTAAGTCGTTTCAGCTCGCGGCTTGGGGATCGCGGCATACCTTTCTGCACTGCGCTCCGGAAGCACGTCTGTTTGACTTGGACATATGATGCAGACCGATCTTTCAAAGTGCTTAAACTTTATTTGTCAAGACCCCGGGTCTTGACCACGCCAGTAGGAGAGGTCCTCTTGCTTTACCTGGCCGCCACACCCCATGCGATGGCGCCGTCATCACGATAGAACGGGGCGAAGTGCGGCGCCCGATCTACTACGTCGGCGAAAGTCTTACACGGACCAAAGGAGCGTTACCCGAGGTCCGAGAAACTCCTTTATATCGCTCCTCATGGCCTCGAAGAAATTAAGACACTACTTCCAGGCACACAAAATCCAAGTCCCGACCAACTTCCCGTGAGAGAAATTCTCGGGAATCGGGCCCATAGCGGGCGGATCGCAAAATGGGCCATGGAGCTCGTCGGTCGAGATCGAATTCTCGGCGAACCGCGATCAAATCTCAGGTCCTAGCGGACTTCCTAGCCGAATGGACAAACCCCGCCCGCCAGAACCCGAACCCAACCAGGCCGAGCACGGTCATTTGGGTCATGCACTTCGGCGGATCCCGAGCTTACGATTGCTCGGGGTGGAGTGGTCCTCGAATCCCCTCGGGGGAGCGGATCCAAGACGCTCCAACCGCATTTCGGGCGCAACAAACAACGCAGCCAATACGAAGATGCGCTGGCCAGGCTTCGGGCATGCAAAGCGCTCGAGTCCAACGACTAATCGCGAAGGGCGACTCGCGGTGGTCGTCAACCAGGTTAACAAGGAGTATCGGTGTTAGATGACTCAATGGCGCTTTACCTGGCTGAAGTAAGGAAGATGGAAAAGTACTTGAAACTTCAAGTACTATACATCCCGGGAAGGACAATGCCCTGGCCGACCATCTATCAAAGGTCGGTTCGCCCGGGTTTCAGCTCGGTGAAGGTGCTCATCGAGCACCTCTATAAGCCCTCCATCCCCCAGGGAAGAGGCAACCGAGGCAGGTGGTACCGTCTCCTTCCTCGAGCAGACGCCTTAATTGGATGACGCCATTCATCCAATACTTCGTGCAGGACACCTTTGCCAGGAGGAAGCAGAAATCCCGGCTAGTGAGGCGCTCCTCGACCTATAAAATGGTCGAGGTCTCTTATACCGCAAAGGCGCGCTTGGCGTCCTCTCCAAGTGCATCACCCAAGAGGAAGGCAAATATCTCCTCAAGGATATCCATGACGGGATGTGTGGAGCTCACTCGTCCTTTAGGACCTTGGTGAGCAAAGCCTTGGAATTGGGTTACTATTGGCCAAGCGGCCCTGGCCGACGACGCTCAATAGTAACCTCCCTGCCGATCTTGCCGATTCCATGCTCGGAAGGTCCATCGGTGGCATACTGGCGCTCTGAGACCATGCCGCTAACCTGGCCGTTCTCGGTTTGGGGCATCGACATACTCGGTCCATTTCCCAGGAAGGAGGGGTTGTAAATACATTACGTCGCAATCGACACCTTCACTAAATGGATCGAGGCCGAGCCTATATCAACCATCTCGCACAGCGGCTAAAAGGTTCTTCCGCAATAATGTAGTAACCGCTTTGGCGTTAAAGTCGCCTCATTACCGACAACGGCACTCGATTCACGAGCGAGGTGTTTGAGGCTTATTGCGAGGAGGTCGGGACCAAGATATGCCATCTGTGGCCCACCCACGAGCAATGGGGCGCCGAAAGCGTCGGATCAGGCGGCCCAAGGAATCAAGAAGAGAGTCTTCAAGAGCCTCGTCGGCATGGTCAGGCCTGGGTGGACGAAGCTACCCCGTCCTCTGGTCGATCCGCACCACGACGAGCCGAGCCACGGGAGACCCCTTCGGCTCGTATATGGCGCGGAAGTCGTCCTACCCACGAGGTTGTCCTAGGATCCCGAGGTGAACCTGGCCGATAACATCGGCCAGCGGCGAACGCCTTCGACCTCGACCTTGCGGAGGCGACTTCGTGAACGGGCTCATTGCGATCCGCGGTTTACCCGCAAGCTCTTCGCGAGCACGCCGCTAAATCGATGCGACCAAGGACCTTACACGTCGGCGACCTGCGTTCTGCGACGGTCCAAGACTGTCAAAGCCAACAAGCTAACGCCAAGATGGGAAGGTCCTTACAGTCGTCTCAACAGCACGCCCGGGGGCTGTCCGCCTTGCAATGGAAGATGGTCGAGAACTAGCTAGTACTTGGAACATCGACCAACTGCGTAAGTTCCATGTCTAACCTCACCCGCTTTTACCTTTTTCAATAAACTTTGTCACCTTAACCTCCCATTCTCTCTCTCTCTCTTTCCCCATTCTACGATTAAGCTCGACCCAGACAAAGTGTCAGGGGCAGGTCGGTCGTTGGGGCAAAACACCGTACGACAAAAGCTCGACCTCGAGGGCTTCCTTCCTCGTAAGACGACCATCTTTTTTCGCGGTAGACCTCCGCCGCAAGTAAAGATTCGCACAGGACACCCTTCTGAGCGGTTCGAGGCTCGGGTCGGCGGTGGCGGCGTCAACGCACCGTAACCCTAAGGGCCACACGGTCTCGCGAGAATTCTACTCCGCCAACGAGGTGCGTGCTCGCGATCGCCCACGACCTCCGTTGGCGGCGCTATAAAGGTACCATGTGGCCACGACCTCGACCTCGTGCAACTTTCGCGCGAGATGGTCACCTCGACCTCGTGCAACTTTTCGCGAGATAGTCATTTCCTCGTGCGATTATTTGCTAAGTCGCGTAAGACCACCGACGGTAAACAAATCGTTGTCATCTCGGAGAAAAACAAAAGCGTCCATTAAAAATAACGCTCTTTCTATGTTCAATCAGGCGGTTTTTCCCTTAAGTTTTTACGGTAAAGACAGGAAAAGAAAATTACAGGAGCCCCGCACGCTTCTGCGTCTGCAAAGCGGCACGAGCTCGTCCCGCACCGAGTCAGAGTTCGGACTCAAGGTCGAGCACCCGTGCCGCGAAGCTTCCGACCTTCGCTTGCCGCTTGACGGTCGCTGGACTCCTCCGCTGTCGGGTCGATTGTCCTTTCGGCTTGAGCAGCGTCGCGTGGGTCGCCATCGTGGCTTCCAGGCCCGACCTTGCTTGCTCGCTCGGCCGAGGCGCTCACGGCTTCGTGCACGGACTCCTCCACCTTCTGCCGGATCTCGGCCTCGGAAGATGTCAGCTCGGCAACCCGGCGCTCGAGCTCCGCAATCTTGGCGTCCTGCTCGGCTTGGTGCTTCGCGACAACTTCTGGCGGCACGGTCGCGGCATGGAAGTCCTTCATGGTGGACTCCAGCACCTGCGCAGCAGGGCATTTTCAGGTCGTAATCGAAGCTCTTGGTAAAAGTACAAAAGCCAGGAGTACTTACCCAAAAAAGTCGGGTCTCCAGCCCCTGATGGAACAACTCGGCGGGGTCCTCCACCTCGTTAGGCGAGGCAAGGGATCCCCGCCTTAGTCCCTTCTCCTTGATCGGGCTCGGGGCTTGAGCCCGAGCTCCCTCCCCCGGCGATGGACTTTTGCCTGGGGGACCTCGCCTCGCCTCTGGAGAGGGAGCGGCCTCAAGAGCAAGGATCACCTCCCGCTCTTCTTCCTCCCGGCGAGTTGCGCCGGGGGCTCACGCCTCCTCGGCCCAGAGGCTCGCCTCCTCGGCTGAGGCTCCGCCCCTCGGCCCAAGAGCTCCGCCCATCGGCGTCTCTGACCATAGAACAGCAGGGACAGGTCGTGCTCCGGCCCTTGGCTTGGCAGCGTCCGGCCAGCGGGATCAGCAGGAGCACCGAAGTCGGCGGCCAGGGAGGTCGGTCTCGGCTGGGCAGCCTCGGCGCCCGGCTGCATTCCCTTCGTCTGGAAGCTGCCCGGCCGCCTCACGGTGGTCGGGCTCGTCTCCCCAACCCGGTGAGGTAGCCGGCTCTTCCTCGTCGGACGAGCTCCCACCAGATTAGGGTCCCTCGACGGCCGGGCGTGCGCTGGGGCCGGCGTGGCGTCATAAGCCGAGGAGAGGCCTCGGCGATCTCTGAAGAGTCGCGGTGATGATGTCATTGCGCCGGAAGTTTCGGCCGCTTCACCACCATCAGACTCCCGGGCCGTCATCCTCCACAACTATGATGTGGGGATGCCCTCCCGCTCATGCGGGCATCGGCTGGCGCGATCTTCCTCCGTGCCTCCTCTTCGGAGACACGACCTCCGGTCCCGGCTCATGACAACAGACTCCCCACCTCGGCGTCGTGCCGCCACCGGCAGTGGGGTGGGCCTCCGCGGCCTCGGCTCCCACTTCGGCCTCGTCGCCCATGACGACCTCGGCGGCCGGGCTAGCTCCTCTCTAGCACGAAGTCAAGAATATAGTCGACCATCGCTTGAAATCCCATAACTCGCTAACCGCCACACCCACTATAGACGATGTGGGGTTAGTATGGTGCCTGAGGGGAAAAGAGACAAACAAGAGGAGTAGGAGATCGACCTTGCTCGGCGTCCGCTAGTGAGCTCGAGCGCGGGCCAGGAGGCGGCCATGTCCTCGCGCGCCTTGTCGGCCCTGGCGGCCGAAGGTCGACCTCCTCCAAGCCGACCTCGAGAGACAGTCGGCGTTGAAGCGCGGTTGAGGCGTGGCGGGCGACTGCGGGACCTCGGGACCAAGCGCGGAGTCCGGCTCGTCTTTTTCCTCCTCGTGGTCCCGGGAGCCGAGCTCGAAGCTCACCGCGCGAGCTCACTTTGAAGGCCGCGATCAGCCCTCGGCTCGACCTTCCTTGCTGGGCCGGCCGCTGGCTGCGGCCTCCTTCTTCGCCCGTAGCGACAATTTGGCGCATAAGCGAGCCATCGGCTCGGGATTGTTTGGTGTACTCGTCCATCCACAATCTCAGTTCACTCACCTCTGCCGGTCCGCATACTCCAAGTCTTTGGCGGGGTGGCTGGTCGTCGGCCGGGCGCTGCGTGTCTTGCTGGCGAGGCAGCGTGGCCGACGGAGATCGGCCGCGGCGCTTGTGACCCACTTTGTCCCTTGGTCTTTCGACCCGTCCGCCAAGCTGCGATCCCAATTTGGGACACGGCGACCGAGGGCAACCTTCTCTGTTGAAAAAGAAAAAGCTTCGAATGAGGCTCGGAAGGCCCGGCGAAACTCGTCCGGACAAAAGCTTGAAAGAAGTCCGAAGTCGAGGACTTACCGCCTCGGTCGGTTAAGGGCGTTGTTCGGGATCTGGCGGCCCTCGATGATTTCCTTGCCTTTAGGGGTGCCGAACATCTCGGACACCCTCACATCCACCTGATCCTCTGGCGGAGCTGCATACCGGCCAAGGGAGAGGTCGTGAGGAGGGGCATCCTCTGCTTTCGGAAAAGAAGATTGAGGCGATGACATACCTGGCGTGACTCCGGGTGATGTCCTGCCACCTCGACCTTGAAGAAGGGATGCTCCCTCCTCCTGAGGTGATATCCGGTTCCTGGCGTAGTCGGGTAACGTCGGCCGGTCGACCCGAGGCACGTGAGCTCGTTGATCGTCATGAGGATCTTCTCCTCCTCGGGCTCCACGGGCGGTCGGGCGTCTCGGCAGCGCGACCTCTGGCGCCGAGTAGGAAAGCGTGCCGCATATACGCTTTCCTCGAGTAGAACCAAAGTCGGCCCAACCCGACACCGAGTCCTTGAGCGTGAAGCTCGGTACTCATATGGTCGGAGTAGGTCGGCGGAAATAAGCGGCCAGGCTGCGGCGTCTTACGTCTGCGAGAAAGGAGTGTAGAAGTGGAAGAAGAGGCGGGAGTGGGCTCGACGCCCACGAACCCTTCGCAGAGATGGGTGAAGATGGCCATAATGAAAATGGAGTTGGGATGGAGGTGGCGATCTCGCACTCGCGAGGAGGCGTCTGGCCTCAACAAACTCACTTTCGGGCGTCCTGAGCCCGTTCATGGCGTAGAGCTCGGTGGAGACGATCTCCCCTCCTCACGGAGGCTCTCTTCGTCGCCAGGGGCTCTCCATGTACCGGCGTCGAGGTACTTCGCCCGCTCGAGGACCTCCAGCCTGCGCCTGTCAAGCTTGCTGACGCCGAACTTCGCCATGAGGATGAGGAAGATGATCGAGGAGAAGGATGAGCGCCGAAGCAGAGGAGTGTGAGACGCAGCGATCGCAATACGGCCAAGTGAGTCTAAGGGTTTTCTCTTCGAGTGTTTAAAAACTCCTCCAGGAGATGGGGAAGCGAAAGGACTTCCCGCCGTTATGGTCGAGGAAGCCCTAGAGGCACAGAGGGCAGTTGAGGCGTTCGCCATCCGGGAAACGACACGTGGGCACGCAAATCGAAACCGTCCTGCCAGAAAAGGCGGTTCCCCAGGAAGGACAGTTCAGGCTTCCAGGAGAAGGAACCGATGAGAGGGGCCCACTTCCGCTCGCTCGAAACACGACGAGCTGGAACAACAAGCTCGTTCCCGGAGAAGGTTAATAGCTCGTTGGTCGCGGCAGTTGTCCGCCGCAGAAGCCGACATGCTCAGAGAAACAGTAGGCCCAAGGCGAAGGCCTCCCTTCGACCCTGTCCCACCCGCACCTCGGCGGCTCCCTGTCGGGGGGTCGGGTAATTTCCATAAATTACCTCGGATGCCACCAACGACCAAGCTCGCTCCCGCCCGAGCTACCAGGAGGTCGTTACCCTGGATTGTCTAATCAGAATTCGGAGGGCTACGCATTCCGGCTGATTCGAGCTTCGGGCTCGGGTGGGACCAAGAATGCAACGTATTCGATCGATTAGAGCTCGGTGTCGGCCATCGGCCGACCTTATGTGGTCTCGGGGTCGGTGGGAATAACCACCCGAGCGTAACTTCCGTTGGCCCGTTACGTTTCCCGTGGGAGCGTGGCGGAAAGATAGGATCCACCAGTTGCCACGCGTTTGGGCGAGGTCCAAACGCGTGCGGGTAGTGGGGTCGTGGAGTTCGATCCTTTGTAAGCTATAAAAGCGTCCCCATCATGAGGGGACAAAGCAACATACCACGCCTGGCATCGTAAGACTCGGACACATTGCAAGAGTAAGCGAGCCTGGAGTAGGGCTATTATCTCTTTCTGAGAGGCCCGAACCAGGGTAAAGCTTCTTTGTGTCCACGCTCGTTGAAATCTGGTGAGTCGTTCCTCGAGTAATCCCTCACGTAAGAAGGGGTCACAGTTGGTCCCTCCACCAACAAGTAAGCTCGGCGGGGGCCTGTTCCCCAATCGTCGACAAAATTATAATATTTATTATTGAAAATAGAGTTATACCTTTTCGTTCTAATGTATATCTAATTAATCTGTACTATTATAGTCTAGACTCGTCTAAATAAGCGATGCAAATCTTTCGCTTCTTTCTCAATAATATGATAATTTATAGCTTGTTAATTAGAGCAAATGTGCATACTTAATATAATAGATAGGTAGATTAGCTTTTTATAGCGAACATAGACATTTTTTTAACATTGTTTCGTATTTGTAATTTTGTCTTTGAGTAACATGACACTTGATAGTTCCAAATGAAGGCACACAGAGAACATGCTATCGTACATAGTCAGCGTATCGTAGGTAGTACGGTTGAGTCAACGGTTGCCAAAAAATATGTCCCGTTTGAAACACAGAAAAATTCCCCTTGTTATGGGTTTCGAACTGCGTCATGTTAAATTCTTACAGTTTTTTTGTAAATGTTCTACATTCCAAATAGGATTTAAACAGGTTCGGCATACCTTTGCTTCAATACCAAAATCTAGCACTATTTTACTAAAGTTGGTCAGTTTGTGGAAGATCAATCCCGTGACATCAAAAAAATGTACGAGTGATGATGCTAAATTTTGATATACATAGACCGGAAACATGATGCCAAGTAGAGGTGGGCGTCATGTCGTGCTGGGCTGGGCCGGTATGGGCCATCGTGCTTTGTGTTTGAACTGTGCCAGCCTAGGCCTATTTGCACTTCGTGTCTGCTTCGTGCTGTGTCGGTCCAGGTCCGGTCTATTTGCACTATTCTGAAGAGAGGAAATAAGCATCGGTCGATAGGATCATCGGAGTTGGATTGAAAGGGTGGGGCGTCTGTGGTGATCAATGGGGTTAATAGGGAGGGAAAACAAGAGGATGGCGGAGGCTGGGAATGTGGTGTCGGGGAAGGCAAAGGGCGATAGTGTAGCGAGAGACAAAGGAGAGGCCACCATGATGTGGGTGATAGTGAGTCATAACTAGCGAGAAAAACAAAGAAGAGGCTACCACAACGTGGACGATAGTACGGCAAAACTAGCAAGAAAGACAAAGGAAATGCTATCACAACGAGAGAGAGAGAGAGAGAGAGAGAGAGAGAGTGATGAGCGAGCGAGCAGTGATAGGAGTGGAGAGAGCTAGGTGCGGTGCTCACCGAGGAGAGGGAGAGAGAGGGCTTGAGAGAGGGCTTGAGAGAGTGTGAGTGAGCCAGAGAGAGTTGGTGTTCTTAACTTCTTGCAAACGTACATAATATTGTCCAGCGTAAACCCAGAGATATATGATATGTGTTTCTGAAAGTTGTGCATACAGAAGAAAGCATTAGCAACAAACTCCCAATACAAGTTTAGGTTGACTCCAGCTTTGTTTGGTCATTCCCTACCTGTAATACTTGAGGGTGAATTGAATTCCGAATGATTTTTGAAAATGGTTTAGTATAATAGATTTAATCTAATTCCCGATAAAACTCCACTAATGAGTTTAATTTACACATAAAAAAGGAAAAAAATTTACTCAAGTTGAATTTTTTTAATCTTTTTTCATTTTCCCCCTCTTCCTTTTCTCTTTTTCTTTTTCTTCCTCTCCTTAATTTCTTTTCTTCCTCTGGCGGTCTGGCCATCCTTATCCCTTCCAGCGCCGCCCTCGCCTCTCCGACGCCCCTTCCAGCGCTGCCCTGGCCCCTCCAACACCCCACCGCCTCCCCTCTCTAGCGACCTCGCCCCCTCCCATCTCTGGCTGCCCCTCTCCTGGTTGGGCTCCTCTCCGCCTCCCTCCGCCCCCATCCCGACCCGACTCCTCTCCGGGGCTCATGCGCGGTGCAGGCGATGGCACATCCCCTTTCCCCTCTGGCACCAGCCGCCCCCACCTCCCCACCGCCTTTGGCCCCATCTCGGTCCCCTCCTCCACGGCGCGATTGCATCCCTCCGCCCCCACCTTCCCACCACCTCTAGCCCCCATCCTGGCCCCTCCTTCTGGCCTTCTCCACGGTGTGGGCACCCCCACCTCCACAACGCCTTCTGCCCCCATCCCCGCCCCCTCCTCCATGGTGCGGGCACGACATGGGCGACAGCGCGGTGCGGGTGTGGCGCTCGATGGGCGCGCGGGCCACAGACACGCCTAGATACCTCCCCAACCCCTTCACCCAACCTGGCCGCCTCCTCCTTCCACGCCCACCTCGCCTCACACCGGCGGGCACGGCGACAAGAATGACCTTGTGCGGCAGGCACAGGGCGGCCGTGGGCCGTGGGCCCAGCGCGTGCCATCACCCGGCCAGCGGTCGTCTTGGCGAAACAACTTGGCCGTCTTGGCATGGCCCATTCATAACAGTGTCGTGTCGGGTCATGAATCTGGTTAGATCGAATGTGCCTCGTGCTGGGCCAAAATAGTATGGCCTAGTGTGTTAGATGAATCTTAGGGTTCTTAGTCATTAATCCGATAGCCTAATCAAGAACACTTAGATGCGGAAATTAAACAAAATGATCTGACCTTGATTCGGCGAAGCCATCAGTAGATGAGTAGAGATTGTGGGCTCGGTGGTGAAGTGGTAGCAGAGGTCGTCGACCGTGATGTAGAAGGTCTGAGCTGTAGACGCCACCACCGTGATGAAGAAGTCGCCGTGACCTTCACGGTGAAGGTGTTGATCTTCGTTAGCCTGAGTACGAACCCTAAATCGGATGGGTTATCGGGAGAGTAATGAACTCGTGATTGATGTCACACAAAAAGAGTCCCCGGCCTCTCCCTTTTCTATATCGCACCAGCTAACGGGACCAACACCAACTGCATTTGGATGCGCTCCCGATTAAGGCGCTAAACGTGGTTAGTGGCACTTAGATCCGAAATTATCGGAAGTTGTTAGCCTTAACCGAAATCACCACTAACATAGTGCTTACCTCTAGTACCAACCAAAAGGCCATGGGTCCTTGCTAAAATATAAAGTGTGAGGTGGGTGCGGATGGTGAATTTTGTTTTGTTGTGCTTGTTCGTTTCCTGGCCACACCTGACTAGGGTGGAAACCGCGGCAATAATTACCTACGGGATAGAAGAAGGCAGAGAGACGGAAGGAGATGGGTGCGCTTCCATTTGTACGCGCGCAGCGAAGGGGAAGGCGACAAGCGCGCCGCTGGCGTACGATCCTGCGGCCCGCGCGATCCAGGCCGTCCCGGACAAACCCCCACGTGTACACCCGCGAACGAAGCCTTTCCTCTGGGCGCGTCCATCGCTCGCCACACGCGCGTGATGCCGTAGCGACGCAGGCAAGCGGACGAAGGCCACACGGGGACGGGCCGGTTATGGGCGGGCCGTCCGTCCGCCCGCCCGTGCCATTTGTCTGGCACGAGGGCCGAGCTCACCAAACCTGACAAGCTGATGAGCTCTTCTAGTCCGCGGCCTTTGTTGTCTCTAGCTGTTGCGTCCAGTTGTTTGCTTCCACAACGCCGTTTAGCCGTAAAAGTGTCCCGTTTCGAGCACACGATTCTGTTAGAATTTTTACATTAACATATACATCAATCATGGAGTTAGACAAGAAACCTTACCCTATACGAATAATTCATGAATATTTGATCAAATAAACTAGTTATATTTTTTATTTATTTTATGTATATAATTTAAAGGGTTTTTATGTTCAGAGAAATATCCGTGATAATATCCGATCTGTATTCGATTTTATTCACACTTGTATTCAAGATATCTAGATTTCCACCGGCATTCGAAGAAAAGATAAAATAACATATGACATTGCTATTATTCGTGGATTCGTTCACACCCCTGGTAAACAGCTAGGAAGATATGGTTCGCTGCTTTGGCATCAGATTCTTCCATATCACCCAAGATTCTTCTCTTCCGCAGCGTAGGTGACACCACCCAGATTTGCAGAAGACCAGAACTATAAAGAAAACGAGCAAGGAGTGGCTCTCATTTGTAGCTAGCTAGCTATCGTTCGATGAGCCAAGGTCAAACCGGACACGTACCCTCGGGCCCCGACCCCGTGAATCGGGCTTGCAGTTTGTCCCACGGAATACGCCGATGCGCCCATTTTTTTGTGTGCGCCTCTTCGTGGCGTAGTGGAGTACAGCTGACAGCTCACAACCTCGATCGATCGCAGATCTAATATCACCGATTCCACAGCGCATTAGCGCACGAGGATTAAGGACCATTCCATCTGGACCACCGTATATATACACGTATATGTACATGTATGTATTCCTATATTCCTCTCTCTCTCTCTCTCTATATATATGATATATCCATGACGAGTGAGGACAAAGGCACACTTCCATACTAGAGTAGAGGAGAGACATGGTTAGATGAGAGTTTACACTACTACAAAACTGCACATAGGAGACGCCTATCAGTGGCGGTTTGTTTGGAACCGCCACTAATAGAAATATCAGTGGCGGTTTTTTAGCTCAAACCGGTGCCAGGATCATCAGTGGCGGTTTTTATTTCGAACCGCCACAGATAAGCAGAAGTATCGATGGCGGTTTTAGTTAGAAACGCCAGCGATACTTGAGCACTATCGATGGCGGTTCTAACCACAAACCGCCATCGATACTCGATTATCTGTGGCGGTTCGAATAAAACCGCCACGATACTTGGGAACTATTTGTGGCGGTTCAATGTAAAAATCAGCGATAATGGGCGTATTTGTGGCGGTTTTATGTTAGAACCGTCGCAGAATCTTGTTATCTGTGGCGGTTTTGATAAACCGCCATGATAACTATAGTTACCTAATTTGAGTGCTCTAAATTTCAACTAAGTGCTTGATTTTACCATGACATGGGTACTTCAAATTTCAATTAAGTACTTGATTTTACCGTGACATGGATACTTCAAACCTCAACTAAGTGCTTGATTTTACTATGACATGGATACTTCAAATTTCAACTAAGTGCTTGATTA
Source organism: Rhipidocladum racemiflorum (assembly GCA_036346355.1). NCBI lineage: Eukaryota > Viridiplantae > Streptophyta > Magnoliopsida > Poales > Poaceae > Rhipidocladum > Rhipidocladum racemiflorum. The sequence goes on from CM070578.1 coordinate 3,111,085, forward strand.
AGTATCCATGTCATGGTAAAATCAGACACTTAGTTGAGGTTTGAAATTTGAAGTATCCATGTCATAGTAAAATCCATTGACAAGCACTTAGTTGAAATTTGAAGTATCCATGTCATAGTAAAATCAAACACTTAGTTGAGGTTTGAAGTATCCATGTCATGGTAAAATCAAGCACTTAGTTGAAATTTGAAGTACCCATGTCATGGTAAAATCGAGCACTTAGTTAAAATAGAGCATGACAAATTCAGAGTATGAGAATACTAAAATTAGTGTTCGGGTCCTTTGTGGGGTTAAGGGGAGGGGAACACGTTATATTTCAAATGTGATCATGCCAACACTACGGTACTAGATCACATAGAACTCAAGTTAAGCGTGCTTGGTGAGTAATCTTAGGATGGGTGGACTTTCTGAAGTCTTGTATTTGCATTAAAATCGGTGGTAGAACTCATTAGTTAAGCGTGCTTAGGTGAAGTATTACTAATTAGGATGGGTGAGGTGGCCTCTTAGAAAATATCTTCATTTGTGTTAAAAGCGCGAGAATATTAAATATAATTATTTGTGGCGGTTTTTCTTCAAATCACAAATAATGCATTATCGGTGGCGGTTTTTCGAACCGCCATGCGATAATATTATCGGTGGCGGTTCCTCTCCAACGATAATCTTCGATTATCGGTGGCACCTATATCGATGGCGGTTCAAAAACCGCCAGCGATGCGGTCTGAACCGCCACTGATGTCTATTTTTCTTGCAGTGTTATATACGACCACTCCGACAGTTTGATACTATATCTTGTTGCTGAAGTTTGTATTTAGATGAGAGAGAACGACTAATTTGAAGAGAAATGACCTCACTATTTTTTTTTTTGTTTCTTTAAAAAAAGGCCTGATATCAACCCTGTTCTCTCTTTTCGCTCTCTCCCACCTCACAAAAGGTGAAAGGCCATAGACTAAATATCAAACGAATTTACTTGTTGGGAGAGTGTCCTAAGACAACTAAGTAATGGGATGTTGGAGAATGCTTACAGGAGAACTTTCACGCTCACCATGAAATATAGGACACGACCGGGACCAAATCGCAGCAAAAAAAGAAAAGAAAAAGTAGGACTATTGACTCACTACTACAAAATCGGGTATCACAACCGGTCTATTAGAAACGGTTTGATGCGAACCGGTTGTAATGCTCGCACCAGAAGCGGTTCGTGGTAACAGGCCGGAGGGGATCTCTAGAAGCGGTTTGTGGCACGAAACCCTTCTAAAGCCCCACCTTTAGAAGCGGTTCGTGACACGAACCCCTTCTAAACATCTTTACAAGCGGTTCGTGTCCCCAACCGCTTCTAAAGACCCCCTTCAGAAGCCCCCGTCAGAAGCCCGCGTTGCTTAGAAGCAACCCCTTCAGAAGGACGCGGGCTTCTAAGCAACCCCTATGGCCCAGCGAGGTCTTACCGTCGAAGGTACCCACCTTGTCCAAGAGACTAAGGGGAGCCTAAAGCTAACGAAGGCTTTGGCACTTGCAACAGAGGCTTCAATAGTGAGCCGAAAGGCAATCAACCCCTTTGGTCAACCTCCAAAGATGGCCTGAATTGGATACCCCAAAGGGCCAATCACCTCGAAAAGAAAACCTAGACAAATCAGCATCATAAGAGCACTTATAGGCTAGCTAGCAGAAGGGAAAAAAAATTGTAAGACCCCTAACGCTTTAGGAGTTTTGTAGCGATATTATTGTAAGATCACCATTTGACTGTAAGACCCCTATAAATAGCTCTAGGCTCATGGTCTGTAAGAGGGAGAATTTGGTGATAACAAACAGAGAGATGCTTCTATGCTCTTCCTTTTTAAAGTTGCACAAATATTAAAGCATGAATGAAGGGTAAATGAGGATTACTTACCCCTTCGTTTGCTTTAAGATTTGTGCAACTTGTATTAGGAGGAAGAGCATAAAAGCACCTCTCTAACAAATATTGTTGAGAATGGCTAAGTAACACTTGAGTATTTTTTTTCATTTGTGAGCACTTAACTTGGGGGACCTATAAAGAGGAGGGTGGTGGAGAGAGATGGCAACTTTGTAGTCTTTGGATCTAGATCCAAAGACTACAAATTTGAGTGCTCACAACCAAAAAAAACACTCAGGATTCACATCTAGCTCAGCGCGTGCACATACCGTACCGGGACCCCGAGTGTACCTCCCTCCTTAATTAGGTGTAAGCATGAGGACCTTCTTCTTGTATTGTTTGGTCTGTAGCCACGACACATTCTCCAGGTCAACAAGATGCAACAGTACAGCTATGAACAGTGGCTAATTTCTTTAGCAAGCTCCCTGTACATTCACAGACCTCAAAGCAAGACAACAGAAATATACTTGATACTTTGATAGGGATTTCTTCTCTACAAGGCAACAAGATCAAGATGTCATTCGCTTCAAGTTCAGCTCAAGGGATCAGATGACTCGGGACAAAATTAGACTGTAGCTGTTCCATCAGACATCAAAGGTTCCTTCTCCGACAGCGTTTCACTGAAAACTATCTCCCTCGCTCTCTCAGACTGCAAAAGCGGCAACAGGTCAGTGGATATAAATCGTTTATATTTTTCGTATGATCAAGATTGGAACATATTGTGTGAAATCTAGCTTAGGATGCAATCACGTAGCATTCCAACTAAAAAAGTTAAGGAAAAAAGTTTAGATATATTTCATGGAGCATCACGAGTTCTTATATGCTTTCCCTCTTAATACAAGTCACACAAATTTTGAAGCAAGAGAAAAGGAAATAATCATTATCTACCTTTCATTCATACTTTAATATTTGTGTAACTTTCAAAAAGAAAAGCATAGTAGCACCTCTCTAAAATTTAAGTTCAAATTCAATATATGTCAAGAATAACAAAAAAAGAGACAATTCCGACAAATTGAACTCTTAACATTTGTCAATTTTTCTATTTTTTGTTACTCTTTAGTCCAAGCATATAATGAATTTGAACTTGAATTTATATAATGAATTCTAAGATACTATAATGCGACATTGTTGAAAAAAATTAACCAGAGCCCTTTATTTTTTAGTTATATACTCTTTTTCGTATGTAAAAAGAGTATATAAACAAATTATACTATAAAGGGTGGACTTTGATGAAATTTTTCGTGGAACTCACTTTGAGTATCTTATAATCAGTATTAGAGTATACTCAAAAGGATAAAAAGGTATAACAATATTATTTAAGCGGTATACTGAGAGTGGGAATCGTACTCAGAAGTGCAGAACCATTTTCCTATATATATATATATATATATATATATATATATATATATATATATATATATATATAAGTACATCTATATTTTTTTGGAAATTTTCATCACTTTTTTTAGTTGGAGTGCACCGGGATTGCACCCCTCGCTAGATTGCACGCAATACGTTCCTGATCAAGATTGATGTGGAGAAGTTCCAGATAAAGAACAGACCATCTTTTGCCAGTTGCTGTAGAATGCTATGATAGCGAGAAGTAAGAATTGCACTATGGAACCACAGGAAATGCCCATCCAAAGTCCTTTCCCTCCCATCTTCAGAACAAAGCCGAGAAGGAGAGCCGTTGGAATCCCAACCAGATAGAACGAACCGAGGTTAACATAGGCGCCCAGGTGCTGCCACCCGCATCCTCGAGCAATACCTGAACAACATGCAATATGTATCAGTATTAAACATTGATGCATCTTGCCATAAACCTACAGAGAGGACAGAAAGAGCATAGTTCTTTTATATTGCAGCTGAGTGATATGATGTCATTATACAAGACGATCTTGCCAATGCGTAAATTAAGCCAACCAGATTCATGTGTTTTGGGTGTCAAGTTCAGTTAATTTTGGCATGTCCAGAACTGTCCACAAGCACAGACAGCGAAATAGACCCTGTGAAGCAAATAGCAGTACCGCTAGCTAGAAGAAAGGTGTAATTGCATACTTAGTGAAGTGGAGCTCACTTAAGGTGACATCTCTGCTAGATGCGTGTTGATGTAAACACCGGCATCCATGTTCACGTAAGAGCACATGTTTGAAGGAACAAACAAGTAACTCCCCGAGTAACACTATTGGCTTCCACAACACAAAATAGCATTAGTATCGTGGATCAAAAGAAAAATTAAGAAGCGACATGTTACCTGGTTTGTCTCTATGACATCGGCATGACAGACAAAACAGTAATACCACTTGCTACCTGACAGGGCTTGTTACCAAATCGGAGAAAAGCTCACAGGTGGAATTATGCAAATCAATCTAAGGTGTAAAAGATATTGTAGTATGGTGTTATGGCCGGCAACAAGTATAACAAACAGCTAAATCGATTGATAAAAAAAAACTTCACAGGCATATTTGGAAGCTCCTTTTTTAGCTCTTTTGAAGGGAAGGTAGAATTAGCACATCAATCAAATGTTAGAGAATGTAACCTGAGAGAACTCCTTGTAGGCTATCAGCAGCAACTGAGACACACACGAAGGGAACCATTGCGGTGACATATGCGATAACCTCCTTATCACTGCTGTATGCATAACCCAGGATGTGCTGCGATGCTAACAGCCCCCCAGTGATGAAAACTGCCTCTGTCACAGCTATAGACATCACAGCACGAACAGCCAATCGAGCTCCTTCAGGATTCTGAGCACCTAATTCATTTGCTACTCGAGTGCTGTTCATCAAACAAAACAAGCAAGGCTATTGTCAAATGACAATTTTTCTATCCCGAAAGAGAAGCACCATCCGGGGGTCGTTAAGCTTCTTCATACCTTGCAGCGGCTCCAAGCCCATATGGTATAGTATACGTCAACGTGATAGTTGTCAGGCTGCACAAAAGGTTGTGTAAAAATAATGCAAATGCAATTGTTAAGTGCATATTAACTTCACGTGTCAAGATTCTTACCATATTGAAAGAACTGAAGTGTGTAGCTCTGGGTTGGGTAAAACTCCTGACAGAAGAATAAGGATCTCAAATGACCACCACTCAAAACTAGAAAATTACAAGAAAATACATTAGCCCAATAAGGAAAATAAACATAAACATGGTGATTCTGAACCACACTGCTGCGATTACCATAGCATTAGTGCAGATGGCAGAGCTAAGCGCAGGAACAGGCGGACTCCTCTGAAGGCCTCGATTGTAGGAGGCGAGCGAGTCTCCTTACAAGAACTCGAGAATCTGATGTACGCAGCAAGCATGAATACGTTCAACCAGTACGCTATGCTTATTGCCAAAGCGGCTCCAATATACCCCAGGCTGGTCTTGAACACCAGTAACCAACAGATAGGAATGTGCAGGAGAAGCGTTGCAATGGAGGACCAAAGCATAGGAACTATTAGACTCTGAAACTGCAGAAATTTTGTGAGAGGCTGGTTGACCGCGTATGCAAAGAGCCCTGGAATCAGCCAGACTATGTATCTTCCTGCTTCCTGTGAGATCAAGGGGTCCTGACCTATGAGGGTCAGGACAGGAGTTTGCCTATGAATACCCATACAAGTGAGATTGGAATGCTCACAATTGTAAGTGTGACTATAGCTCTGTAGGTTTGCACTCCCAATTTGTCGTACTGTTTTGCCCCGTAAGCTTGACCGCATACAGTTTCTAACCCACTTGCCATTCCAATCTGCTTTGCAAGTTGAATATTTGAATTACTTTCCTTACAACTGAAGTGAATTATATATTAAACAAAAAAAATATGATAAGTGTTCCAATCATATGAACAGTAATGTATAGCCTTAAGACACACATGACACATGAATGGCAAGAATGCTGGATCAAAGTAACAAAGTTATGCACTTAGCTTGAAAGTTGAATAAAACATCTGTAGTTTCCTGTACTAACCATCCGGTGGAGCTGTATTCTAGTTGATGAAATAATGACAAATGACTTACTACGCATGCAAACATTTTTAACAGCGTTGATAGCAATATGCTTGATAAACTTGCAGATAATGGCTGAACTTCTACCTTTCCCACGCAGTTTTTTCACCAAAGAAGCTAAGCCAGATTGAGCTCATGTCAAGAATTTATTGAATAGTATTATTGTGTCGTGAAGTGGTAATACACTGATGTTACCAGCTACCACTTATGTTCAGCGGAAAAGGACACATAGGTTTATTAAGATCTTAGTATAAAGAAAACATATCACATGTAGTACTTGTTTCAGAAAATAAAGAAAACACGCTTTTGCCTGTGCGGTCAGTTTACACTAGGGTGATTGCATTACTCTGCATGCTTAATTTTTCGAGATTGACTATTTGTCTGACGCTTATGCTTTAGTACATCTCCGAAATACACTAAACCAAGCATCACAAACTAATAATCGAAGTAAATCTACGGGCTCCATTCACTTTTTTAGATTCTGCAACCGCAAATCCGCAATCCATGATGAACCCGTAATGGCCAGCGCACACCACATAAAGATACGCAAGCAACAGAGTATATATTTCGATGTTATAATGCAGGAGCAGGAAAGATCGATTTAAGCGAGAAAATTGATGCATGAACGGGGTGGGTGTGTGTAACGTAACGTACGAGGAGGCTGAAGCCGGAGACGGAGGCGAGGGAGGTGGCGATGGCGGACGCAGAGAGCGGGAGGACGCCGGGGAGGTGGCCGACCATCATGTTGGACGCCACCTGCACAGCGTATTGCGCCACGCTCACCGCGGCCATCGGCAGGGCCACGTACCCCACCTTGCTGGCCTCTCGCGCCAGCCCGCTCCACCACCAGCTGCTGCTACTCTCCTCTCCGTCGCCGTCGCCGTCCCGCGCCATTAGCTGGGACAGCAGCGGCATGCTCTCCTCCATGGCGGGCGCCGCCGTCGTCGCGCTTCTCCCCTTCTTCTTCTCTTTTGTGGAGTCGCGTTGGTGTTTGCAATTTGCGTGCTGTGGCGCTGCTGGGCGGGGCTTTTAATGGGAAAGGACTCGCGCTATCAGCGGCGGCGGGTGAAAACAGGATTTTATGAGTTTCTACTCTTTCCATTCATTTTTATAACACTTATTTCTTAAATAATTTTATTTATAAACAAAAAATTTAGATATAAATATAATATAAGCTTTCTTCTAAACCTCTATTTATTCTCTCGTGATCATATGCATTTATTCATTACCATCCTTACAAAATATATCTTTCATATTCCAAGATAAATAAGTAAGGACATCTTAGTCATTTTCTCTCATATCTTTCTCAATTTCAACACAATATTATCCTTATACAAAGTCAAAATACGTCTTATAAAAATAAACGGAGAAAGTAGTATTGAAGTTATACGCCATGCCGCGCAAGCACGCGATGTCACACGAGGATAATTTTATATTTTGTTTTTGTAAAAGGGCATGGTTCAAGACTGGACGCAAGATTTTTTACCACTTTACGAATTCCTCAGGATATTTGCTACTTACAAAAAGTTTGTATCAGTAAAAATCCGGTATCTCAAATTTAAATTTCAAAATCAAATGAACATATAATCTGCTCAGGATTTTTACTACTTAAAGAAAAGTTGTGTATTAGTAAAAATAAGGTATCTCAAATTTAAATTTCAAAATTAGATGAACATAAAATAAAATTAAATACTAAATAACTCTCCAATCATCTCCAAAAAATTTGTAGGGGAATCTGAAATCATTTGTTGCCTCTAGAAAACCAAAGCAAATTTAAATTTCAAAATCAAATGAACATGAAATCTGGAAAAACTATAACTAAATCCTAAAAAACCCTCAGATCATCTCTAAAAAGTTGAAAATTGAAATTATTTTTTGCCTCTAGAAAACCAAAGACAGTGAAATTTAAATGCATTAGTACCATTGTTAAAAGTTTTAAAAATCTTGAAAGTTCGATCATTATCTAGAATTTTTATGGTAGCTTAGGCATACTCTCAACACCCTTTTAAAAAAATTTAAACAATTTCCAACATGATTTAATGGTGCGATTAAATCAATGAATTTGCTTTAAATGCATTAGTAGCATTGTCATAATTTTAAGAATTGAAAAAGTTTGATCATGATCTAAATTTTTATGGTATCTTAGGAATGCTCTTAATACCCTTCTCAAAAAGTTTCAAAAATTAAATTCATTCGATGCCTCTGGAAAACCAAAAAATAGTGAAATCTAAATGCATTAGTAGCATTGCTAGAATTTTTAAAAATAACATAAGTTTGATCATGATTTGAAAAGTTTATGGTAGCTTAGAAATGCTCTCAAGGCCGTTATCACAAAATTTCAAAAATTTCCAATATAACTTGGTAGCTCAATTAAATCGGTGAAGTTGCTTTAAATGCATTAGTAGTGTCGTTAGAATTTTTAAAAGTTGAAAAAAAAATTGATTATGTTCTAAAAAATTTTATGGTAGCTTCTCATGACCCTTCTCAAAAAGTTTCAAAAATGAAATTCATTTGATGTCTATGAAAAACCCTAAATAGTTAAATTCAAGTGCATTAGTAGCATTGCCAAAACTTTTAAAAATTATAAAAGTTTGATCATGATCTTAAATTATTATGGTAGCTTAGAAATGCTCCCACGATCCTTCTAAAAAAATTTAAAAAATCTTCAACATGATTTAATAGCTCAATTAAATCAATGAAATTACTTTAAATGCATTGGTAGCACTGTCAGAAATTTTAAAATTTGCACAAATTTGATCATGATATAAAATTTTTATGTATCTTAAACATGCTCTCAGGACCATCTAAAAAAGTTTTAAAATTTCCGACATAAGTTTCATCCGCTATTTCTTATTACGAAAGCAGTGAAGAGAGTCTTGCTTTCTTGGCTTCAAGCTGGAATGCATCTAGCTAGGATGAGAAGAACTGGCGTGCTCCATTTTTGACGACAACTCCAGGAAATCCAACACAGACCTTAATTCATTGAACATTAATGTAATATGAGCATAATATAATGCCCGTGGAAACCATTATTTACTCCTAATACAAACCTACACTGTGCGAAAGAAAATTTTGGCTAGCGAAGAACTCCTAAAGACCAATTCGAATTTAAAAGTACTTACCGATCAGTGATGGATCGAGACTTATCCGCTTTAAAGGACTTCCATCACTACGTCACCGACGGTAAGAGCTGAACCTCGAAACGTTCTCAAGAATCTGACAGCTAAACGAAATCCGTCAAGGCGACGAAAAGGCGACGCATCGCGGGTCACCGAGTTATTATCTCTACTATATAAAGTGAGAGTTTCTTCCCACGTCACATTAATTGCTATGCTTAATTGCCATACTTAATTGCCTCTGACACAGCGGCGTTGCTTTAATTAGCCATTACTGCGAAATGAAGCGTTAAAGATAGATGTTTGATCTTATGAAATAGTATTTTTTTTATTTTTATTTTTCGTTATCAATTTTGTTTTTCGTAGCAACGCACGGGCATATAACTAGTATGTACTTATGTCGCGATTGAACGGTGGGCAAAGCCAGCGAGCCGGTGTTCATGTAATCGCGATAGAGCTGCACATGCTCGTGCGCTTTCGGGATCGCAAAAGAGCAGGATGTCGCCGTGCCTTTTTGGCATGGCACTTCGTCAGCTAGCCGGCGCCTGAATTATTCCTTCCAAAAAGAACATGCCTTTTCAGCGATCCTTTTTCCTCACGTCACATCGTGTATTGATCTGTGTGCTGCAGATGACGGATTGCTCGGTCCGGGAAAGGAAAACAGGTGCAGAGATCTCGCGGAGTCATGCGGGGGACTATAACTTAAGCAGTCTTATGGAACCGTCTGACCGAAAATAAATAATTTGGATCGGCTAAAAGTACTGCACAACTTGTTTTGCTGTGCGGAAAAACTGTTTGTAACATTGTAGCAAAACAATGTTCATCCAATTTTTGTCGATCCGAACCGTCCGATGCTTCGATCGGATGGTTCGTGCCTGTGGGAACTGCTTAAGTTGCAGTACCCACGGCCACAGGAACTGCATTGGATCCCGGGACAACGGCTCATGGCTAGGGTGCAATCCGTTCGGATTTTTTTTCATTCTAAATCACTTTTTTTTACTCGAAGTTGGATATGAATAATGCCAGATACAAATACGATACGAATAATATTGATCACGGATTTAAAACGTATACGGAGCGAAATCGATACGCATCGAATATTTTTTGTCGGATATGGCACAACAACAGATACACATATAGCAACAATTAATAAACCTTGTGAGTTCACCATGCAGGAGGATAGAGGCTAGAGGGAAGGCGACAGGAGGGAGGGACAGCAAGAGGGTGGAGCTGTGGATTGTAGAGAGAGGGCCGTGAGAGGGCGGCGACCAGCGGGAGGGTGGCGGGTGGGAAGGAGCACGGCGAGTGGTAGGAGGATGGCGGGGAATAACCAATTAAAATATGAATAACAATGCTCATGTGCAACAGCTAGATCACCAACATCTATTAGGCCATTCACAGTGGGAGTTTCATTTTCATTAAATGATGTAACACATCATCATGTTTGGTGACATGGCAAGATAATTATGAAGAGAGAGATAGAAAGAGTTTCATGGGAGGTGAGTGAGTTTCATCAGGATGAAACCTGAGATACACGGTTACCTAGACAAAAGCTAATGTGGCACTCTTAGAAACCGTGTAATGAAACTCTTCGAATAGAAGCCTGTCGTTGTCGCCATCATCTAGCCTCCAATCACTACGCTCCTTGTTTGCTAGCTCGCCGATGCTTAGGTGACTCATTCCCCTCGCTCGCTCGCCGTCTGGAGGATGCTGAGGAGGTGGGAGAGCGCTCGCTCACCTCCCGAGCGCCGCCCTCGATTGGAGAGTGTAGAATGATGGGAGGGTGCTAAGGAGTGAGGAGGAGATGGGGCACTGGTGTTGGAGAGAGATGACGCCGGTAAGACCACGGTAGGATGGCGCCTGGCACTAGTAGAATTGCGGCGGGAGGGACAGAGGGCGGTGGCGGCCGCGTGTGAGGTGTGAATGTCAAGTGGGAAGAGTTAGGGTTTGGTTTTAGGTGTTGTCTTGTGTGTATCGCCTATTGGGCCAACATGTTATTAGGCCATATATATGCAGCCACCTGATTTTCGAATATCTGATTTATGTTTTTCGGAAATGTACGAGAATACTCTAATAGAATATCTCAAACCGATGGATAGTGATCTCCCAAATTCAATGCTGAATTCGAAACCAACTATCTAAAACCGATGTCAAATCTAACAACTATCTGAGATCACTATCCGAATTTAAACCAAACAGATCCGATCAGTCGGTTGGTAAATAGCCGAACCGATTGCACCCCTACTCATGGCTGCATGCATGCTACGCTGCATGCAACTAATGCACATTTGTAGCCTATGATGTCAATGACTTAGTGTCTTCTTCCAAAGCATTAACTTTTTTAGCCCCTTCGCACATTATTTTTGCAAAATATGGCCATACAAATAAAAATATAAAAATAGACTCCTCTCTAACCGCATAAGCAAACGGTATGTGGCTTATGTTACCTACCGTGTTCATATCAGGTTTCACCTTATCGTTTCGACGATTTTTGGATGAACAATAAAATTCGATAATCGCAAAAATCGAGACGAAAATCGAAAAAAAATCGAACAAATTCAAAAACCAAATTTTTTGAAAAAAAAAATCAAAAATCATGGAAAATCGACAACCATGTTAATTTTTTTGTGCGGTCGGCTTTTGTAGCGATTTTCGACGATTTTTGACGAAAATCGACCAATTTTCACCGGTTTTTGACACGTAAAATTTTTCAATTTTTCAAATTTTTTTTTTTTGAATTTTTTTTTGAACCGGACCATTTATCAACCGGTTTTTGAGATCGAATCCCAGCGATACGGGTGAAAATCGTCGATTTTGTGAACCCTGGTTCATATACCGTAGCAGAGGGCTATTTCCGCATCACCTCAGCAGACAGTGACAACAACACCAGAACCACCGCGGTAGATAAGATGCCACGCTCCCCTAGCTCACAGTAACCTGCCAAACTAGGGCATCGTGGCAGCAGATGAGTCACTAGGTTAACCGGACCCCAGCCTTTTGACGGCGCACCGAGGACGCTGGATTTTGTATGGATGGGTGGCGATTGGCACGACACGATGGCACTGGCGGGGCGCAGCGTAGGCGGCTGAGTTCGCGTGACGCTTGGCGGTGCCGCGGCGACGGCCAGGGTGGCCACGGGCCCGAACGCTGAAGTAACAACAACCGGGCAATTTTTTTACTGGAAATGCAATGGAATTGAACATGCTTGTCGACGTCGTCGTATCTGAGTGGAGTCTAAACTCTAAAGTGACGGTTTATGGCAGCAAATGGCTGTGTCCCGAAATTATCTGGAATCTGTCGTCCATTTTCTTCGACATACAGCTGCGCAAAACCACCCAAAAATCAAATCACCATTGAATTATAAATTTATAACGAGTGGTTTACTGCAGCTACTATCCATCACCATCTTCTTTGGAAACCAACTATCCATCACCAATTAGCATACTAGATCAGAACATCTCATTTGACCACAACCATAATCGATTCATGAAAAGTGAGGTTGAACAAGCATCTTACCTACAAAACACGCTATCTAATTTGCACCAGTGAGCAAAAGGATTCCAGTTAGAATCTATACCACAAACAGAAAGCACACGACTAACCAATGGGTGCTTCAATCTGAAGCACTCTAGTCTAGGTAACCATCCAGCATTTGCAACAGAACTGACTTAAGTACTCTAGTCTTTGTCCAGGGAAATAACTAGAAACCAGCATTTGCAACATTTGCAACAGAACAGACAGTTTTAAACAACTAGAGACCAGGAACCCAGGGCAATGCAGAACCACCAGTCTCATTTGTAATATTACAAGGCATCCTAAAAGGCATGCACATCAAAATGTTAGCATCTCAACTACAATCATTGGTCGGTGCTGGGCTTACTTTCATCTCCTGTGCGGTTTTCTGGTGAAGCCGTATGTGGTTCCTGCTGCGGCTGTCCTGCGCTTGTACTGGGTTCAGGATGGAAGTTGATAGGGAACTTGGTGACACGGGGCTTGTCAGCCAAAATGTTTCTCTGCACCCTGTCAATTAACAGCTTTGCTGGAGGCTCTTCTCTCAGCTGCTCGTCATCATAATCATTGTTCACATAGTAACCCACTCTCATGAACTCCTGCCCCATGTAGGAGCATGTCAATAGCAGCACAGTAACACCAATGATGTCTTCTTCACGGATCTTCGAGGGGTCCGGTGGGTCAGCCTGAGATGAAAATGGCACATCAATTTCCAGATGCACATTTAGAATTATCTATTATGAACTACAAGGCTTAAGGAACAAACAAAAAAATGTGCAAGATACTTGAACTGTGTAAGGATTTCTGAATTTACTGTGCATCATGAAGATCTTGGACTCAGTTGATTAATATAGCACAAAGTACTTTACCTCAAGTACAAAACGGTATGTCCCAACATTGACAGGGCCAACGAGCACGCTCTCAAGTTGCTGATCATAATTTTCATCTTCAGCTGATCCAACATATACGAGCTTCCACTCCAGATCTAAAAGGTTAAGCAGAAAACTCTTCAGTTTTCAGCAATATTTTAGCAAGCTCGTACCCTCAAGAAATGGACATAGATAACTTCAAAGCACATGAAGAAAGCTAATGTAGGAAAGAAAATACCAATATTTGCCATATTTGCATTTTTCACAACATCAGAGGTATATCTGTATATTCACTTCAGTACTCTGAGGAATATAAATATTGCATGATAATTAAAACTAGCTCTACTGTAGCACAGAAGGCAGGCATCTCTGAACCAAACTTCTGTTTCCTTGATAATGACCCACAGTTCCACACCGCTAAATGGATTTTCACAACAGCAGAATCCCAAGGAATCTTGTAGCTTCTCCAAGATGTCAGCGAGTTAGTCGATGAAGAGTGCAGAAGGATAATCAGCAATAGCAAAGTAGAGTATTTTATCAATAAAAGAGGAAAAGTGAGATATCGAGAGAGAAACCCAGTTGGGACAAGTCGAATGGCCTAAAATTCTGGCTAATCGCATTAGCGAAGCCCCTCAACAAGGACAGTCACACGAGTACTAATTCGTTTTAGGTATCACAGAGAAGAAGTAAGACAAGATTTATTCACTGCACATTCAATTATAATCAGCTAGAAGCAGAGACTGCTGGGGAATTAGAAAATGTAGTTATAATTTCTAGCTTGCAATTATGGATAGCCAATGATGCTAGGATAGGATGTAGGCAGGCTACTTCTATACATGGGTGGGCACAAATTGATTATGGGATAGCAAGCATCAAGTGAGACAAGCTGCTTTAGCATCTCCAGGCCCAGTTTAGTACTTCTGTACGATTACACATAGTTAAGGGGCTAGCACCAGTGAACTGCCAAGTGGCGACGGGCACTGGCAAGATTACTCAATATGATGCTAGGCTAATAGGTTCAATCGCACAATATGATGTCATACTGAAATCAGGAATTAAGAACATATCAAATATAAACCCAGATATTAGAGAACAGTGTAATGAAACCAATTTTGCATTCTTGAGCTGATCCCTCATCCCTCACAAAGGCAAAACGAGAAGCTAACCAAAAACGAGCCTCCATTTCATTTCGGCACTTCTACTGTTTTACAAGCTGCAACCAACCAAGGTAGCTTCTACAAGGAGAAAGAAGACACTTTAGAATATGTTCCACCGAATCCTCTCTAACTCGATTCTTTTGGTCATGGACCAACGTACATCGAGGTACATGGAAACCGAGTTAAGCACTTCCTTTGGTTCGTCAATTGGCCACTACATGCAAAAGCAAAACACACTAGTGTGTGTGGCATTTTCCTCCATTACACAAACGCGCTGCCCTATTCATGGACGGAAGTTCTAATGGCATAATACCATTCGCATAACAAAAATTACGCGGTTGCCGTCGATGAATGCATCCCATGCTAGACTCCCGCAGCACTCCAAACTCTAGCGCCCTAGAGGCAGCAAAAATCCAAACGCCATAGGCCAGTTTCACCGATTCGAAACGGCACCGAACGACCACAACCGCACGAAACCCTAGCACGCCGCCACGCATCAAGAAAAGCGAGCACCCAAGGGAAGGAGGGGGCATAGATAGAGGCCGTACCGTCGTCGAGGGGGACGAGGCACTCGTAGGAGATCTCGAACTGGAAGGGGTTCAGGAAGGCGGTGGGGTTGTCCAGCACGGCCACGTTCGTTATGTTCACCGCGCTCATCGCCGCCGCCGCCGGCGGCGGTAGCTGCGTCGACCAGAGAAAAATTTGCCCCGGAAAGGAGGGGGAAAAAAACAGCGGTTTTGTTCTGGATTGGCGAGTAGCGAAGCGAATCGAGAGAGCGCGGCCTCTCGGGGTGGTTTTGTGCGGTGTGAGCGACCGGGGATTCGGGGGCGGGAAGGGGAAATTGGGTTGGCGGGAGACGCTTCCGAGGTTTGGACTTTGGAGACACCAGCAGCGCGGCACGGGACGATAGACAAGCCGACGAGGCAATCCTACAGAAGGCCAAGTTGCAAGCGCGTCTCGCCGATCTGACGACGACACAAATCAACGACTGCTTCATGTACACTACTTGCGAGGGAAATATATCCTGTACACATAGCTGAATTATGCATATGTGCAATAATTAAATCTGAATCATCCAAATTTCACCCAAATGTAGTTTCATCGCGGTGGTAATTGCAAATCTGTTGAGCCATTCAAATCCCATCCAACGGTAACTTCATCGAGGTGGTAATTGCAAATCTGTTATAATTAAATCTGAGCCATCTAAATCCCATCGAACGGTAGCTTCATCGGCAGATTTAATTATTACACATATGCATAATCCACATATGCTCCCACTTGCGAGCTACGCGCTGCTAGAGCTGTTCCTGATAGCAGCCACTGTGCGAAAACACCTTTGATCGGGCATCAGCTGATCGACGCTAGAAGAAGAATTGGAAGACAGCCACGGCCCGCAGGTGAAACAGCGAGTCAAGTAGTATTCTGATAGCACTGCTGTTGACAGCTTCAACATAAAGCCAGGCCTGATGGAATGAATATATATACATGAGAAGATGGGTACACATGATTCGCAAAGAATGATGTTGTGATCTCACTAAACATTCTACCCCCCAATGTACAGCAGACACAAGGTCTTCACACATACAATGTTCAACAAGCTTTGCAAGCCTAACCTTGAAACACCGTAATACAACAGAGATGAGATGATAAAACAAATAGCTCGTGCACACGTTGAAACTCATCACCGGAAGACAATGGCAAAGCCAGAAAATTTTGGAAGCCGGGGCAAAACTAGCTAATTGGCACTTCAGGACGAAGGCTTTCCAAAAAAAAAAAAAAAAAAAAAAAAGGTTCCGTTGTAATGGCGTTTGCGACGGTGGAGCTGCATTGAACCTCTATGGTCGCCGGGAAGCGCGGGCAGTCGCCCACCCTGCCCGGGGTGGATCCACCGGTGGAGGAAGACATGACACAGACTCGTATAGCCACTTTAAGACACCGATCACAACAAGAGTGGTTCCGAGACACCGTTTAACCTTTACTTTTTTAGCACACTACAACACAAAAGCATGGAGCAATATCATTAGCAATAAGTCTAACCAACTAGAATGGTAAAGAACCCCTGCAAGAAACACTCTCAAATAATTAATATGCGGGCATGGTCATCTCATGATAACAATGTTCTATCTTCATTCAGAAGTTGGTCCAAATCCGAGGTACTAAAATGGTGCAAGAGAATGTCCAGTGGAGTGGTTTAATACTATACTTAAAAAAATGAAGTTTCTTGGAAAAAGAAAATTACTTACTTGTAAAGGTAGGCAGCAATGCCAAGTATGACACAGAGCAGGACAATGTCGATGCAGAAGTATGAGATCACCCAATTACCCAAGCATTAATTAAGAAAAGTGTTAGGCTTTACCTAAGAACAGTCTCTTTTAGTCTCACGTTGGTATTCTATCCACCTGCATTCATCATTATATATCACAAACTAAGCATTGCTGGATAATTGCCAGATGAGAGAACAAAAACTGATGGTTGCTAGAGAACCAACCTTGTCTTCCATTTCATCCATCAAGGGAACCTGCCTATCCAATTCCTGATGATCACAACAATTAAGTACAGTATCCATAATTTAGTATAATCATCATATAACTACAAATTTGTAGGACCGAATATAGCAATCAGAGGGGGGGTGAATGATTGTGCGGAAGCTAAAACCAAATTCTTGATCTATTAAAAGTTTACCCCAAAATAGAACCAAATAATTGCCTCGTTTTCGAAAAAAACAGAATGATAGAGGTTTGGTAAAACGCGAATTCCTGGAGATCCAACCGTCCGATCGATCTGAAATTTGGACACAAGAAACTAGATTCCAATACGAATCAAACCCAAAAAGAATCAGCTCAATCGGACTTACGGATCAAAAGTTATGACCTTCGCAAGCTTACTGTTCCAGAAGATGGCGAGAATAAATCTAACTAGAATTGTAGCTCGCCGAAAGATTTGATGAACTTGATCTTTATTTCTCCTTTCTTTTGTCTAAAATACTCCAAACAAAAGAGTACAACCCTAAAGCTTACTCAAAGCTTGATTGCCTTCAACAGGAGGCAACCCCTCCATTTAAAGAGGGCAAACACACCTAATCCTAGAAGGATTCCTAATCCTAAAAGGATTCCCACTCTTAATCCTAGAAAGAGCATGTATTCAACACAACTCCACTTGGCCCAACCTGGCCGAGTACAACTCTTGCACGCGTATGGCAACCCTACCATACTCACGTGACTAACACTTTGCACGCGAATGACCTCATGCCATTCTCACGTGACTAACCATTCTTCATGTGCACCATTCTCTTAGCCCGAACGTCCCGCATGACATCCTTGACCACCAAGACCTTAGTTCCCCCTGAACCTAGTCCCGAACCTCAGTTCCTCCATGAACCTAGTTCCAGTCCCGTCATCGACCACATTCGCCCTCGAGCAATACCTGCACATGAACAAACCACAAAACGATTCCAAGCACAAGTCCGCGACTTGACTCACATTAAACCATGCAACCACTCACAGGAGTGCATTGCATTAAATATTCTAAGAACATGATTTCAAAACACGAACAAAAACCTTTGCAAAAATCAAAAAGCTTTTCAAATAATCAAACTGATTTTAGATCTTTTTAAATAAAGAAACCAAAAAATAAATCTTGTCGAAATATCAAACTGGTTTCAAAACTTTTTCAAATACTCATCATCAAAATCAACTGGATCAAAAATAACGATCCTTCAAAATTAAGCACAGCAAGCAACCTCATTCATATCAGATGCCATGTTTTTCAGAGTTGCCAGCCCTTCACCAATAATATCCAAACCTTCATCCTGCAGAATTTCATTGTCAAATCCAGGCCACATCACATGAGAAGACCCACATCCAGTGGCAACAGAAAATGAAACATAACAAAAATATTAATTAAAAACGTACCTGTTTCATTTTACGCATCTCATATTCTCGACGAAACTGATTCGATTCGTCTGTACCCTTAAAGTACTCATCGTCAAAGTTGCCATCTGTATGTATTATTTGGTAAGAGGGGGAAAAAAGGTTCAGCCCGTGATCCTGAACAGGTGATACGATAAATGATGCTCACTGACCAGAACAATAGTTGAACTTAATGGCTTCTCCAGTGTGGGATCCTGAGGCTCCCCAAGTTCCATTTTTCTTTGTCACAGTAGTACTACCATCTGGTATTGATTGTATTCTATCAGGTAAGGCGGCAACCAGACCACAACGGGTCGCAAGTTCCTCTTTTGTGAGCCCTCTTGCCTGTTACAACTTTGCATGAATGAAGAAAATCATCAGAAGTAATACAACATTATAAATGACTTCTTTACAGAAATAAAACTTATAACAGACATAATATTTGGTTACCCAAATTTATGAATGCCATCAAATCGAACATATAGAGCATATGCTAAAAGAAACGAGCGTACAAGTTTACAAGTAAAACGAACCAATTAGTTCCTGGCTCAGTGCTCACACATAACCACAATCATAACACAGAGACATGCATGAATAAGGACACCATGTTGTCAGACTCAAATATGCAGGTGATATGCACAACAATCGAGATCAAGGAAAATATAATATTATAGAGTAAACAGTACGGGCATGTTAAGTTGAACAAAAAAGGAATGGGACAAAGTCAGGAGTACATGAAGCTCCATGACAACAGCAGCACAAGATTAAATGGCTCAATATCAACCACACTACTTATTTGTTGTGGCCACGAAAAAAAAAACGTATGCAGCCTACACTGCAGTCCAATGCAAGTACATGGCAACATACGAGACCTTCAATTTTCCCCATGTATGCATAAATTCCAGTTGTCCAATCAGAATGCAAACAACATCCTACCAATCGTAAGAAAATCCCAGTATGGCTCACACTCCCAATCCAACAAAGTCGCAGACTTCCAAATCCCCAAAAATTTCCATGGAAACTATGCCAAACATACTAATCCCAGCAGTCCTAAACTCCAATAAAGGACCCAGCAAATCACCTCCCTAATGTAGAGACTACTTACAGTTGGCCATTAACATTTAACAACCTCACATCCAAAGTTTAGGCAGTCACAGTCAAGGTAAGCGGGCAGGTAGCAAGTCCTCGCGTCACGAAACTCGCAGATCTAGCATAGTTCACCAAAATTCGGAGAGGGCAATGCAGAGATCAGTGACCTTCTTCAGTGCGAGGCGCTGCAGCTTGGGCAGGTCCTTCTCGAGGAGCTTGGCCTTGGTGGGGCGGATCTCAACGTTGAGCGCGACCACCGCAGCCCGGTTCTTCTCCTGCGTTTCGCCGACTCCGCTTTCTGAAACAGACCCCGGAAACCGATCAGATTCATATCCGAGGGGAAGCAGCCAGATGCCACCACCACCGGCGGCCGCAACCAGCGGAGAGAAAGGAGAGGACGGTTGATCTACCTCGACGCATTGGGCGATGTCCGCGTCGACGGAGGCGTAGAGGCGCGCGAAGGGGTCATCGCCGGTGACGTTGGCGCCGTTGAGCCTGCCGACGTCTTACTTGCCGTACTTCTGGCAGATGGCGTCCACCCGCGTCAGGATGTCGATCACGCTCATCCTCGCGCCCCGATTGCTCCCGCCACAAAAGAAATCGAGACGACAATGGGGAGGAACAACCGAGCAAGCGCTGCTTGCCGCTGAGCGAACCGAAGCCCAACTGGACGGGGATACGGGGAGAGACGAGGATTGGGCGCACAGCCTGGCCGGCCGGTGGCGACCATGCCAAGCGGAGCCCACCAACCACGGCTTGGGTTGGATTAGACCCAATTGGGCCGAGTCAGGTTGATCTTTTTCGGCCTTTTTATGTGGGCCGTGGCTTTGTACTTTATGACTGCATCGAATATTAGCCCACCACTTAACTAGTTCATGGCATGTTCAGAGATCCGAAGTTACGATGCAATGTTCTGAACTTCTTTGAAGATGCCATGGTCTGAGTTCTGATTGCAGTCAGCTGAAAAGTAGAGACTAGAGAATAAAATATTGCGGTCGAGTGTCTTATTTAGCGGGAGAATTGATGATTTGCTCTATTTTAATTGGTGTAATTGATTATTTGCTCTATATATATGTTACTGATATGTGGCCCTAGGTCTATACACCAGTGAAATATCATGTGATAAATGATCAATAGCACAAACAAATAAAGGCAAATCATCAATTATTCTTTATTTTAGTCGGAACCAGGGTAAAAGCGGATCGAGAAAATAGATGGATAATGGTTCTGCCATTTTTTTCTTTTTTTCTTTTGAATATGGATATGAATACGGATACACCAGATATAAATATGAATACAAAAAATATCAAATACAAATATAGAGCAAATACAAATCGAATCAATATGGTACTGAATAGTTCTCGGAACATGAAAGCCCTTTAAATTGTACACACAAAATGAAAATATATAAACAGTTTTATTTGATCCAAACATGTATGAAATCTCCATGTAAGCTGAGGATTCTTTCCTAACTGCATGTATTGATGTATATGTTAATATATCATGAGCTACTAAAGTATCATTTAAATGGGTTGGGTTGAAATAAAAGCTATATGCTGCGAATATTTGCCCTTGAATATCCGAATACTCTAGATCCGTAGATACCGAATTCGTATTCGTATCAGATAAAAAATCGATATTCATTTTTGATCTGATACTATCTGACAAAAATCTGAGTTGACAGTGTCCATATTCAAAAATAGTTCAAATCTATACGAAATTATGTGAATTGTTTTCACGCACCACTGCCATACTACCATGTGATGGTAAAATGTCAAATACTAGTACATGTAGGGATGCAATGGGCCCCGATCCCCATTTCATGCGGGGAATTCCTCTATTAGGGGATGGGAGCGAGGAAAATCTCCCCGTAGGGAGCTTTTCGGGGGAAATGTTGTCTCCGTCTAGGGATGGCAATCGGGTGGGTACATCCGGGTACCACCGTTTCATACCCAAACCCAAACAAAGTGCCGCCCACCCAAACTCATTAAGCTTTTCAGGTACAAATCTGTACACATGCCCAAACTCAATGGATACCCAATGGGTACCCATGGGTATCTATAGCAACAAACAAATATGCCTGGCCGTAGTCGCCATAGCCACTGAAGGGGGAGGGCATGACGCAACCGAAAGTGGAATCGGGGAAGGGGAAGCGGAGAGGGCAACCATACCTAGTTGGAGAGGGAAGGGAGGGACCCATCAGCGCCATGTAGTCGCGCAGGCACGACGGTGGGATCGGCCCTCCCACCGGTAGCACCGCCATGCGGATGGCCGACCCCAAGGAAGAGGGTGGGGGATGGGGCCAAAGGGAGAGGCGGAGACGGTGGCGGGAGGGAGAGCCGACTACCGAGAGGGAGGGGTGCGTGAGGGATTGTGGCAGGGGATTCCGAAGGAAGCGAGAAGATTGTGGCGGCAAATTAGTGAGTTAGGGTTTTTATTTTCTAATATTATATATATATTATAAAAAGTGGGGGCCGTTTGTCATAGGATACCCATCGGGTACCCATGGGTACAAATTGATACCCACACCCATCCTGTGACTTTATCGGGTACCCAAACCTGAAAATTCATGGGTTTAAAATGCTACCCGTACCCATCCTTATCGGGTCGGGTACCCATGGGTAAAACTGCCATCCCTATCTCTGTCGGGGATAGCGGGGCCGAGGACGTTCCATCTTTTTCTATCCCCGTCCCCACCCCCGCATTACCATCGGCAGGTGGGCCCATGTTAAAAAAAACTAGATTGCGCCGCCCCCGATCGCTCACTCACTCCCCTCCCAATTGCCACTCCTAGTTGCTCCCGTCGCTCCCAGCGACTCCCAACGCCCGCAGCTGCAAGTTCCAACCCCAAAGCACCGTTATCTCCTGCTGATCTAGGACTCTCGCCGTAGTCGTCCGTCGGCGCCGAACAGATGTCGCCACCCTGCGTCGCGGATCCCATCTCCTCCTCCACGGCCTATGAACCCCAATCCCCAAGGTTTGTAATTGTTTGTTGTTATTTGGTATATTATTGATGGAATTTTGAATCAATGACCAAGTGTGGGGAGCACACGCCCGAAGGAGCCGCGCAAGCACTGGCGTGCCAGCACCTAGTCGAGGCACTGCGCCACAGCGACCCTCAGCTCCTCACTCGCACCCTTCAGCCTCTGCGTGGCAATGACAGAGACGGCCACGGCACCCCAGCGTGGGTGTGTTTGCCTATCCATTTTCAGGGATTAGTCCCCGTTAGGGGTCGAGGATGGGGGAATTAAGCTTCGTATGTGGGGGATGGGGATGACTACAGGGAAGCTTTGGTTATCGAGGATGGGAGGGCGCTCCTGGTGGAGGATTTTCCCCGTTGCCACCCAAGTACATGGAACTCATGCAACTGCAAACACAAAGACCGGCCACAGTCGCACACATACATTACACATTACACTTAACTCGAGGAGAGAGCTCGGCAAGTTTGCATATGAGCCACCAATCAACTTTTGAATTCAACGCTATTGGCTTGTACTATTACAGAAAGACTTATATTAGACGGCTTATCACAGACGGTTTTAGAACCGTCTGTGTTAAAATAGTTGGAGGCTAAAACCGTCTATGATATCTCATGATATCATCAGAAACAGTTTTAGCCTGATATCTCATGATATCATCACATACGGTTTTAACCTCCAACCGTTTATGGTATCTTGGTCTATAGATATCAGGTCTACCGCATGGGCGCCATCTGGTCGTTAGTTCTCGTGTGACCTAGCTCCGAAGTCATCATCTTCATTCGATCCCTCCGGCCATCACGCTCCGCCTCCTCCCTCGCCCTCCATCCCAACCTCGCCGACTCGTTGCGCCCTTTGTCACACCGACGCCCCACCGCATGTGCAACCCTCCTCCCCGCCTCTCTCTCACCCCCTTTCACTTCTCCCTTCCTCAATTGCCCCACACCATGCCTCCATCGACCCTAGGCGTCACCACCTTTGACCTCCTCCTCCTCTTCCTTTGCTTCATCTAGGGCCATCCAAATCTGTCACCCTTCCGCCTCTCCCTTCTTGCCTCCACTTTTTCTATCCTTCACGCTACGTACTGCCATACTTCTCCCTTCCAGCGTGCCTCACTAATTTGGCTGGCCTATGCACCAATTCGGGCACTCAATGCTGCATCTAGGGTGTGGCTAGCCGATTGATTCGTGGGGTGCCACCAGCGATGATTGATGTGGTCCTCTTCTCCCTCGCGACCCTTGATGATTTGGACGACTAACGGTGTGCCTCGGGTGCGGCCAGATGGCCGAATGATCTACACTTCTCCAACTGTGGAGATCTTTAGGTTTGCTCAATCTACTTTCAAGCAGCTTTCAATCGTGTCACTCTGATACTTCGATAATAGTGTGTTTTATATAACACCACTATATCGCTCTTTTCTAGAAATTGTGACTGCCATTGCTTTAGGACTATTCAATATTCCTCTGGTTATGTGTCAACCAGACCATATGGCTCGTATTATTTACTGCGAAACCTATTTATGTCGGCCTCCAAATCCGAATTTTGGCTAAGTTCCCAAGTCATAGCAAATTTGAAAATTGGAGATTGTCCCATATGTTTTGTAGTGCTGAACCAGTGTGATCACAGGTAGTTCTCGGTAAGAACCGTCTGTGATATACAAATATCACTGATGATTCTTGGCAAGAACCAGCTGTGATAATTGTATATCACATAATCGTTTGTGATGTGTATTTCATAAACGGTTCAGAAACCGTCTGTGATGTGCAATGATTATCACTGACATATAGTTACAGACGGTTTAAAAAACCGTCTGCGATGACAGTTTCAAACCGTATGTGAATTGTGATGTTATTTTCTGTAGTAGTGTTATATTTCACAGACGATTTCGAACCGTATGTGAATTGTGATGTTATTTTCTATAGTAGTGTTATATTTTTCCCGGGGTTAAGTTTCGATGAAAAATTACCCACATACATAGGTGCGATTAGGGATCAAAGCCTGTGCTCACGTTTCGTAAGACTCTGGCCTCAACTTTATGTTAGAGGTGTGCTAGCGAGTGTGGGTGTGCTCGTGGGAGTTGTGAGAGGAAGTGTGCGCGTCCTTCCTTGCAGTAGAAAAAAAGAAACGCTTGGCTCGCTCATCACGATTCATGCATGCACAGCTTGGAGAGAGTTGGAGTTGGACCACTCCACCCCGCTGGTAACCAAACTATTATCATGGCCATGCTCATGCGCTCCTCTTTAGCATGTTAGAATAATATGACTTTGGAAAGGCTTCGCACGGTCAGGTCACAAAACATTGCTTTTTCTAATGTCAAGAGTTTGACGAACCTGCAGCCGGTTGGCTGATGGGATCCATTTTTTTTTGGCGAAGCTTTACCTGAATTTTCGACTTAGAAGGCTATATATATAGAACTTGTACAGTTCCGGCTCAACTTTTCCTTGGCCTAGTGTATGGACGCACGCTTCAAAGAATCAAAATTTCGCGGCACAATGGCTCATCTTCCACATACTTAGCTCCAAAGGGAACCAATGATAAGCAGTAAAAACAAAGGGATAGACTGTGCATGCCCAAGATCAAGTCTACGTGTGAAAGCACGGCGAACTCACTTGTCCAACGCGCTAGCAAATAAGTGAATAACAACAGGAGAATACAAATCTCATCATTCGATACGACCATGGAACAATTCAATCGGGACGGCTCGGCGAGGAAGAAGGTCTTACTAGGAAATACGAATAGTTCACTTTATACTTTAACACTCACATTCAGGTTTAAAACGTTGGATAGAACTTAGCTACAATTATTATTTTTTAAGAGAATGGTTAAGTAACACTTGAGTGTTTTTTTGGTTTGTGAACACTCAACTTGGGGGACCTATAAAGAGGAGGGTGGTGGAGAGAGATGGCAACCTTGTAGTCTTTGGATCTAGATCCAAAGACTACAAATTTGAGTGCTCACAACCCAAAAAAACACTCAGGTGCTCCCTAGACACCCCCATTTTTTAATTGCATCAGTCAGGTCTTAAGTTCAAGACCTCTAAACTCTGATACCATATAAAATTACATACATACATATATATATATATATATATATATATATATATATATATATATATATATATCAGTTAATTCATATAGAAGATTAAACTACTGAGAAAAGAGAGGCAAATCGCTTTATGCTACGACAGGACCCCCCTCGAAAGGCCACTCGCTCTCTCGCCGTCTCGTAAGGCCACTATAAATGAACTCGTAGGCGTAGCAGTAGCACTCGATCGCTCGCCGCCGTGTCGTACTTGCGCACACCTGTACCGGGCGGCCGGCGGTTTGTGTATACATAAGTTGCAGCCCTTTTGTGCCATACCCTCTCCTGGTTGATTGCTTCCTTCCTTCCTTCCTGTGGGCGTGCGTGAGTGAGACCGACTGGGAAGACGACTCCGTAGTCCGTGCGGTTCGTTGTCCGAGGAGAAGTGAAGAGCCACCGATCCTCTTGCTTAATTTGCTGTCTCTGCAAGGCGAGTCTTGAAGGTGCCTAATCCTATGGGGCGCGCACCGTGCTGCGACAAGGCGAGAGTGAAGCGGGGGCCGTGGTCGCCGGAGGAGGACGAGCAGCTGAGGAGCTACGTCCAGAGGCACGGCATCGGCGGCAACTGGATCGCCCTGCCGCAGAAAGCAGGTACAGTGTGCTGCCTGTGGAGGCTGGACTCTGGCCTCTGGGGATTGGACATGTAGCACCGGAGTAGTGCAGTCTGATCATGGACTAGTTGCTTTCTTGAACTCTTGGTTCTGAACTTCTGATGATATCTGCTCAAGTTGAAATTCTGTTGTTCTTGCACGCGGTTTCCGGGATTTGTTTGTAAAGCTTGCTCCTTTTGATTCAGGGCTCAACCGCTGCGGCAAGAGCTGCCGCCTCCGGTGGCTCAACTACCTGAGGCCGGACATCAGGCACGGCGGCTACACGGAGCAGGAGGACCAGATCATCTGCTGCCTCTACAATTCAATTGGAAGCAGGTAAGTTACACTACAGTGTTCAGCTCTAACCTCTGCAATTTTTCCTTTGCGTGTGCTTCACCGAATTGCAAATTTTACGCCTGTGGGTGACGCCGTTGCTCTACTGCATGCAAGGTGGTCCATCATCGCGTCCAAGCTCCCCGGCCGGACCGACAACGACGTCAAGAACTACTGGAACACAAAGCTCAAGAAGAAGGCAACGGTGGCCGCGCAGCCCGGCGGCGCCAGCGGGGCATTCTCCGCACCCGCGACGCCGCTCGGCAGCCGGAGCCAATGCACATCCCTGCAGCCGGCGCCCTCGCCCGCCGCGTCCGCCTCGTCGTCCGTCACCAGCTCGAGCGGCGACATGTGCTTCGCCGCCATGTACCCACCACAGCCGCAGCCCCAAGGGCTCATGCACTTCGACGCGCCGCCGTGCAAGCCGCAGACCGAGCTCGCGCCCGTGCCACCAGCCACCGTTGCTCTGGATGTCTCCGGCGGCTGGGCGTCCGCGCCTGCGGCGAGCGACGGCGTGGCGCTGGACGACGTGTTCCTCCCCGAGCTCGGGGCCGCCGGCGAGCAGCTGTTGTTCCCTTACGGCGACTTGTTCGGTGGGTTCGGCCGGCCGCAGGACAAGGCCACCTGGGAGCTCTCGGCGTGCTACTTCACCAACATGGCGGAGATGTGGGCCGCCTCCGACCACACCCACGCCAAGCCGCAGGGTCTCTGTGACACCTTGACATAGGAGGAGAGTATAACTCATGGCCATGGGATTGCTGCATGAAAAAGATTGCTCCATTGAATTCATGCATGACTCGAAGTTCGATCCATCCATTGCTAGTAGTATATTTCTTGCTCTTCGATCTTTCCTTCTTTTTTCCCTTCTTTTTTTTTCTTTGAGTGGCTGCAAGGCTATACCTGGCGTTTGACTGTTTGTTGTGTACGAGAGATCGATTACATGTACATTATGCTATATAGATGTATAATCTCGTTGTGAATTGCTCGATTTTATTCTAAAATCTGAAATCTCTAGTTAATTCAAACGTTTTATCAGTACATGCATACCTCTTAGAGTTCAATAAATTCTATGAGATATCTTCATCTTTAAACCTTTGCTTGGGCCCATTTTTAAATCATGGCATATGGCCATGAAAAGATTATTCTACAAACTTGTCATAAGATTAAAAGGGTTTAAGAAAAGCCTAAAAGTGATGAACCGTCATGAGAGTTTCTTCTGTAGAGGTAGCTCTAAAACACCAGAGACGCGTCCCGAAAATAATGATATAACTATATCCCGTCGAGAAGAAGGTATATTTGTTTGTAATTTTTTACTAGCTTAAAAGATAAAAAAGCTAAAGTTTAAATAAATAGATGCCTTTTTATTTATGCTTTTAAAAAATCATAAGTCTCCGTATAACTAAAAATAAAAAATCACCGAAGATGTACTTTTTTTATTTATTTAGAGCATCTCCAGCAAGGGCCCCTAAAACAGGGTCTCTATTTTGGATTTAGGGATTCCCCCTATTTTTTGAGGCCCTGTTTTCAGAGCACAAGTCCAGCAACAACCCCTAAATCCCAGCCCCTATTTTACTTTTTCTCCTATTTTGACATATCCGCTATGTAAAATCTTCATTTGACACCACTAAAATTCAATCAAAAATATTTGTAATACATAAAACATAAGCATATTAACATTTACAATTTAAAAACATGAAATTTAAAATTTTCAAAACATGATAAAATTTTCGAAGCCTCTCATGTATTTCCCTATCTTCAATAATATGGGTTGTACTCGTGTCCCTGGGAATTGGGGCTGAGGAGGCAAATTTAGAGGCATCCTAATTTTAGGGGCTTGAGTTGGGGCCCCCTGGGAATTGGGGCTGAGGAGGCAAATTTAGGGGCCCCCTAATTTTAGGGGCTTGAGTTGGGACCCTGCTGGATCTGTTTTTTTTACTACACTCCCTATTTTAAGGTTTAGGGGCTCTGCTGGAGATGCTCTTAGGGTTGATTTTAGACTAATGTCTCTGAAATTAAGGTAAAATTAACCACCTCTACCACTTATAAAATTAAGCTGATTGTTTTTAAGATATTTAAGCCCAAAAGCTAGCTTTAGGCCCTGTTTGTTTCGGCTTTTTCATCGGCTTAAAAGCCAAACAACCTAAGTCAAAACAAACGACTGGCTTTTAAGCCGGGTTTTAAAAAAACCAAAAGCCTATGTATAACTATAAGCCAAAAACCAAACAAGAGGAGCTTTTTTGGGGTTTTTTTTTAATGAAATAACCCTTTGCCACTAAAAGTCTCCAAAATTACCCACTAAATGTCATCATATATAAATTGAGAATTCATCCAACATCTCATTTAGGGTATTTTAGACTTTTCATCTATAAACTGTACTCCCTCCGGTCTGGTAATATCTGTCGTTTTGGACATCGATACGGTCTTCAAAACACAATTTTGACCGCTAATTTTTATTATAATATATTTATAAAACCCAATAAAATTATAATATTATGAAAGTACTTCTCGAGACAAGTCTACACATATAATTTTTATGTATCTAATTTAAATATTTAAAAATATATTGTTAGTCAAAGTTTCGGAAGTTTGACCATCACTATGTCCAAAACGACAGGTATTACTAAACCGGAGGGAGTACCATCTAACCCATTAATAAACCAGGATACCAAACAACACGTCTAGGCTTAAAAGCAGACGACTTAAATGCTCATTAAGCCAAAAAGCTAGCTTTAAACCAAAAGCCAAAAAGCTTAAGCCGAAACAAACAGGGCCTTAAGCTATAAACCAAAAATAATAAGCCTAAATAAACAGACGAATAACTATTTTGCGGTTAACCTCAAAATAACAAATTTAATATCACCTCCCTAGAATGTCATGTGTCATCTTCTCCATCGATCCTGCGTACTTTTCCCTACTCACTTCCCCACCCGAAAAGTTTCAACTCAAAAAATTTCAAATCAAAAAAATTTCGACTTATAAAACTTTCGATTCAAAAGCTTTCGGTTCGAAAAGTTTTGACTCAAAAAACTTTTGGTTCGAAAAGTTCCGATTTAAAATCCAAGTCAACAAATCTCAACCAAAAAAATTCAAACCGTAAAGTTTTACCTCGAAAAAATTTAAATCAAAAAATTTTAAATTAGAAAGTTTCGTCTTGAAAATAATTCAAATCGAAAAGTTTCCATTATGAAAATTTTAAATTAAAAAACTTTGAGATTTAATTCAAAAAAGCAAAAAAAATTCGTTCACCTTGCTTGATGGTTTGTTTTTTTTAAAAAAAAAGCAAAAAGGTGGTACTGTTAACTTCAATATCTCTTTTTGTTCACGTGCTTCTCACAGCAGCGGACTCCATGTGTCGGGTGTCCAGGTGCAAACTACATGACCGTAAATCACAGTAGTTCTTGCGCGCGCCTGCCCCACAGTACAGTGCCAGTGGAGACTGACCGCCACCTCGGATAATGATCGCCGCCGTTGTTTGGACTTTGGACCGAGGCAATACGGTTTCGCAATTACGCCTTCCTACCAATTCGTATCCTCTTCTCGACAGAAATACGCCTTTTCTACACCGAAAGCGACGAGGCTAGGTGAGGTAACGCCATTTGTGCATCGCGCGCGACACGTACCAGTTCAAAGGGCATAAGGCTTGCGTTCCACGCGGCACACCGCGCACACAGTGTGCCCGTACTTGACCCGTTCCGAAGGCCAATGGGGAGAGGAGAGGAGCGTGTGGACGCAAGGAACTTGTGCGAGATTCTCTCTCCCTGTCACGTTGCAAATACGAAATAATTCGCCTTTAAGTACCATTTGATCATAGTCTTATCAGTCTTGGGGCGCATGGTCATTGGGCTATGCCATTGTATATTAGTCGCGCTTAAGCATGTCTATTGTTTCCTGCAAAAGTGACTGGAGACTTCGAGCTCACGACAAAAGAGACTAGTTGACCGCGGCGAGGGCATCGGTTTCGGAGAAGCTTCCTTGTCATGCTCTTGAGGAGCATTCTGATCGGGGGACCTTTCAGCGATGTGCCCTACAAAAGATTTTCATTGACGCAATGCTATCTTCTCAAGACTTAAAATATTCTGGGCCTTTTTTTTTTCTTCACATTGTCGAATTCTTTACTTCGCTGCACCGCCCAACTCGGACTAATAAATTTAGAAATCTAGATCCAATTGATACAATCAATTTGATTTATATCCTCTAATTTGAGTACCTAACGGACAAAAAAAAAATTTGAGTGCTCGTAAACAAAAAATACTCAAGTACCATTTAGCAGTTCTCAAAATTTTAATTTGACGCGTTGTTCGTAAGTTTTTAATCCTACGGCGACTTGTAGTAACTATAGTAAATTTGGTGTAATCCACAACTCAAGAGAGTCTCAAACATAACATTCACGCTACCCAAAGTAAGGTCACTGCATTCCATTTTCTAAAGTCCATTCCATGGTTTATCTCGAAGAACAGCTCTGCATGTTCAACATTTCAGACATTGCTTTCACTTTGATGGCTGCAAGGTTTGTCTTAGCCTAGGCAAAGCTATCGGTGAAATGTTATTCGCTGGCTGTTAGTTTACTACTTACTGCCACCACACATGTCCAGGTCTTCGTGGTCAGCACGTGAAAAATTGGTAAAAGCCAAGTAGAACATATATAGGAAAAGCTAACCGCAATTTGAGCAGCTGAAAAATCAGCAAGATAGCGAAGTTTTCCTTCGGAAAGTACATTTGTAGCTACCGCTATTTGCAGAAACGTACTAGCAGTAAAGTGTACTTTGTGGCTGGCATTGTCAAGCAAATCCTTCAATTAGTTCGTTCGTTGCCTGCCACTGTCTTAGGGTAGATCGGGGAAAGTTAAGAGGTCGGCGGCCCAGCCGCGACACATGGAAATCAGGAAATGGTAAAAATGTTGAGGCACTAGGAATTTCACAGAAAACTTCCAATTCCCGTAGTAACAAAGAAAATTACCACTTACCAAACAGGTATGCGAGGCTTTTGTGGCATCGGTGCAAAGAACATGCTATTGGCGCCTACTCATACCGTATATTTGTAGTCTTCATTTTTTTTATATAGGTATTCCCTGCTTGTGTTGAAAGCAAAATAACAAGGTTACAAGGAAAAAATAGAAAAGAAAAAAAGAGAGAGGAAAACTACAATTGGGATATACTTGTTACATAAGCAACGCATTTTCAGACACGAAAGAAACAGCATGTGAGCACCAAGGTAATTACATTCTCTGTTTCTGAATACATATCATTCTAACTTTTAAATTGTATTTCTAAATACATATTATTCTACAATTTCGATGTGATTTTCTATCATTTTCCTTGTATACCCTCTCATTTAGCTATTTTTACTGTAGTTTACTACCATGGTAAGATACAACATCCAAAAAAAAACGAAGAGAGAGAATATAGATTTTTGTAGATATGCGTTGTGGAAGTCTAGGATATAAAATACAGCCTTTTGTAGATGTGACTTGGTAAAAATGATGGAAACTAGAATGATATATATATTAAGGAACGAGGATATAAAAAAGCCTCCTCCTTCGGTCATTTTACTCCAGTTTGCACCTTGAACACTGCAAACCACACCTTGTATCTTGTCTGAGATCTTCTCAATCTTCTTGCGGTCCTCCTCCTTTAGCAGAAGATACTAAAGCTGTAATTGAGATAGAATTCGATACTGAATATTATCCAGGTAAGAAGGGGGCTTTTCCTCTATCGCCATCGTGTTTCTAGTTCGCCACACCACCCAGGCAAACGCAGCAAAAAAGAGGTACAAGAAGAATCTAGAACGAATTGTATCCATTTTACTATGCACCCCTTTATGAAGGTTCTAGAAACCCAGCATATACATCGGTAGACTACTTAAGCTGGAGTTTGTTAGTATCAATTTACCACCAGAGGATAAGAGCCTTGCCTTCCGAGGATCCAGCTTCTTCATCATCTTAGAGCATAAGCTCTCATAAGCTGACACCCCCAAGGCATGATCACTCGTTGGGATTCCTAGATAAACCATTGGTAATTTCCCCAACTTGCAATTTAACCGATTAGCAATTCTATGTTGTTCCTCTTCTTCCACCCCAGAACATATATCTCACTCTTCTGGCAGTTGACCTGCAGGCCAGACATCCACTCAAACCAATGGAGTAGGAACTTGAGATGCAAGATGTATTTGTCGTCATAGTCAATCAGCACGACAGTGTCATCTGCATCTGACAAAGCAGTTGCGTTATCTTGCTGGATTCGGAGCTCATTTACGTCCGTAAGATTCGAGTGTTGGTACCTTGACATGGACTCAAAGTAGCGCATTTCAATGTCAGGAGTAGGTGGCAACATGCAATCAGTCAAGAACAAATATGTATGGTTCGAGCGATACATTCGGAGGCGTGGACTTGTTTATTAGTAGTTTGTTGAGGTTTCTCTTCGATTTGACATGAGAAAATGGTGGTAAGAACGACATACCTGGGTTGCACTGCCGACTGGATAACTTACTCCCTTCAGAATGAAAAGTTGCTCACTTGTTAGCGCAGATTAGTGTCAGGACAGAGTACCAAAGTTTTCAGACTTTACTTTGCTTTGATTTTGCTCTAACTACTACTACTCACCAAAGGCATAAAGTGCACATATTTATCAGTTGGAATGGTACTAGTAGATGCAAACTGCGAAAGTAAAGAGAAACCCGCGAACTGCCTCGGGCGCCGTGTGTTCCTTTCTCGCCAACGCACTGGCGCTCACGTACGAGCCGGCGTCCTCGCCACGGCACTCTCGATCAGAGTGGGGCGGCATGCACGGCCGTAGACGGAGGCCGACGACGATTTCACGACGCCGCCGCGGACGTGCGACGGCAAGTATATATGTGGAATGCCTGCAAACGCAAGTAGAGTGATGAGCTGAGAGTGGCAGACCCGTCGAACTCGAAACAATGACCAGCCGTGTGCTCGCACTGTGCTACTGCTGTCTGCCTGTCTCTTTCTCAACCGGTACCAGCGTAAGGATCGCAAGAAGAAAAGGTCGCATCTCGAAGCATTATCCCATGTTCTTAAGCTGTCGGAAAAGGATACCCACTTTCATAAAATATTCACGGATGCTATAATTGGGAGGACGCCCGAAGGCGAGAATCCGATCTTCTCGTACCGTCAGTTTACTAGACCATCTTCAACCATATCCCTTCCCCTCTCATTTTCCCTTCGTGAAGGGATTCCCATTCCCTTCGGGCCAACAGTGCTCCTTCACAGGATTCTCTCTCCCATTCCCTCCAGCAAGGGATTCTCTCTCCTTTCCCTATACAATTCCCTTTAAAGGGAATCTGTTGGAGATGAGGGTAAATAAAGGGAATGGGAACAGGGAAGGGAATGAAATGAAGGGAATATGGTTGGAGATGGTCTAAGCAATGAAAACGATCTGGGATGCGGCATCGAAGCTGGCGTGTAAATGGCCCGCTATATTTTTTTTAAAAAAAAATCTGGTCCATGCGAACAAATTGTCCACTTCCCAACAGCAGAAACGTTGGCAGTCGCGTCCGTGTATTGCAGCAAGTTATCTGCTTATTATTATTATTATTATTATTATTATTATTATTATTGTCCGTGTATCGCGTCCGTGTAAGGTGCCCGTGCGTTGCAACGGTATCTACATTTTGAACAGCTGTCCTGCTATTACGATAACATGAAACAAGAAAATATGTTATGCAAATAATACCTTATACAGTAGGACACTATTGAAGCAGTATTTCTATATTTCTATGTAAATGAAGCGTTCTGACGCTTCGTTTCTTGCGCCTGGAGTGGTTAATTAATTAAAGAGGTGGGTAATTAAAGAATGGTCTTGTATGCTGTCTTCCATCCACGCCTGGAGTGGTTAATTAAAGAGGTGTGTAATTAAAGAATGCCAGAACTGGTAATTTTGATGAAATGACGTGGGAAGAAACTCTCACTTTATATAGTAGAGATTATTATTTTTATTATTATTGCTATTGTCATGATTATTATTAGTGTAATCACTTATATATATATATATATATATATATATATATATAGGGTCACCGCACATGAATATGGGTTAATTTAAAAGAAAATTTCTTTAATTGTTGATTTCCGCATAACTAGGATTTTATTCTGAGAGGAGATATTTAAAGTTTATCTTTTTAAACGGCAAACTTTAATTATAGGTTCGACCAATTGAATAGAGTAAATTGCAGTTTGGATTTATATTAGATTTATTTATTAAAATTTTAAATTGTGTTATTATCTCTCTCTCTCTCTTCTTTTCTTTCTTTTCTTTTCTTTTTCTTTTCCTCTTGCCTTACCCCTTCCCCCTACCATTCATTTCTCACTTCTTTGTTCTCACACGGGCCGACGGGCGCACGGTCGCTCGGCCTCCCCAGCTCCCCTCTGCACGATCGCACCGATTGGCCTCCCCTATGGCGGCCACAACCATATCCCCTCCCTCTTCCCGTCAACGGCCGCCGTCGCCCGATTGACCCCCTTCGCCGTTCCGCCCAGATCCGACCGCGTGCATGCGCGACGGGTTGTCACGGACGTGCATTCACAGCAGGGCGGGGGGCAACGGTGCTGAGGGAGCTAACGGGGAGTCGAGGCGGCGGGGCGACAACGCTGAGGCGGCGGGGTGGGGGAGCTGATGCGGCATGGCAGGGCGACCACTTCAACGGGCGTGCGGGCGTCACAACCACGATGACACGGCCAGGTACAACCCCGCTCCTCGCCTCTCTCTCTCTCTCTCTCTGCCGAGAGGCTCGGGCCCCCCTCCCCTCACGGCCTCACCTGCCGCGGCGCCGCCTCCCTCCTCCCCAGTCCCCTCCCCTCATGCGCTGACCGCCACCTCCCCTCCCCTCACGCGGCGCAGCGGGCGAAGAGGCGCGGGAGGCAAGGTTGTGCCCTGCCGCTAGCTGGCGGCAGAGGCGCTGTGCCGGGCCGTGCCGTCCGTCGTGCCCAGTTGCTGGGCTCGGCACGACCCGAGCTACAGTGCCGAGCAGGCATGGCACAACCCTCTTACGTGCCGGCTCGGGTTTGGACTGGGCCATGTTCGCCGTGCCTCGGGCTGACCGGAGTGCCCACCTCTGGTACGGGTATAATCAGGACCTTAGGACCAATGGCGAACCCAGGTTTCGTAAGATGGGTGTTTGGAGTTAACGAAACTAGCATATTTATCCCGCGTAAATACATGACTATATATTATAATATATTTATTTTTTTATATACAACTATACTTTTTATAAATAAAATATAAATATATAGTTTTTATATATTTTATATAACTCTAATATCTTTATACAATTAATCTATATTGTTATAATATGGCTGTACCGAAATAATATAATTGTATTTCTTATATAACTCTAATATCTATATATGATTAATCTATGATATGACTCTACCAAAATAAGCAATAAAGATTCTTCTCTTTTTCCTTTCGATTAATATAAAAATTTCTAAAATTTTTTAGAAATTATTCTAAGGATTTTTCTGCCCATAAAACGAATAAAATATCTTAAATATCACCGATCGATGATATTTTTTATTTATACAGATACATCATAAAATTTCTCTTAATTTTTTTTTATTGCTTTAGCTCGGTGGCGAGTCGAACTCGATAGGAGGGATCTGCCACTGTGCCACAGCTGGCGCCGTGCACAGGAGCGCGGCCAGACGTTTCCTCTCTCGCCTCGCCGTGTCGCGAATTCCACAAGCCACTCCGTGTCGACGGCGACGCGGAGGCGTCCTTAGCGGACGAGGCGAAGGCCTCTCGTCTCGATCCTCTCCGACCAGGGACCCGTACGAGCGCGCGGGCCGGGCCCTAAGAAACGACCGGGGAACGGCTAGGGCGCGTGTGCGTCTGCAGATTGACGAGCCATGTCCTGGTGTACGGTGTGCCGCACTGCCTGCCGCTAGAAGTGTGCGCAAGTGTTAAAGCGCAATTGACAAACTGGTACAACCTGCAGCCGCCGCGACGTCAACATCTGCTTTCGAGTAAAGGAGGCATGGTAGCACATCGCTGAAAGGAAAGTCCCCGATTGAGAAACTGCTCAACAGAGACCAGAAATGGTGTCTATCGGTAGCGGTAGTGTTACGGTGTTTCCGGAGGAAGACTAATGTATGCAACTAGGGAAGTGAGCCCTGCGCTCGCTGAACGAAAAAAAAAATTTATATTATTTTTTCGGAGAGAAAATGGCCACGAAAATATTTTTTTCGGGAAAAACAAGGAAAAATGGACCAGGAAAGCATTTTTTTTTTTTTGAGGAAAACGGAAAAGGTTTTTTCGGAGGGAAAACGGACCACGAAAACATTTTTTTTCCAAGAAAAACGAGAAAAAACGGGCCACAAAAACATTCTTCGCGGATCACGAAAACATTTTTTTCCATAAAAAACGAGAAAAAACGGACCATGAAAACATTTTCCGAAGAAAAACCACGATGAAAAAAGGGTTAACATTTTTTCGGAGAAAAAAAAACGAAAACATTTTTTCGGAAAAACGAGGGAAAACGGGCTGCGAAAACAATTTTTCCGGGAAAAACGGAGAAACAACGAACGAAAAACGAATTCCCATTTTTTTTTTTGAAAAACGGCCAAGGAAAACAACATTTTTTTTCCGGGAAAAACAGACCACGAAAATATTTTTTTTCGGAAAAAAAACGAGGAAAAACGGAGAAACGACGGATGAAAAATGAATTTCCAATTTTTTTTGGAAAAGCGGCCAATGAAAACATTTTTCATATGCTCCGGAGAAAAAACAGACCACAAAAATATTTTTCCCTGACAAAACAGAGAAAGAAAACGATTTTCCATTTTTGTAGAAGGCTAAACGCAATCCGAGAAAAAAAAAATTCCCTCACAAAAATCGCAAATGATCTCTGCGCAAATTAGGAGAGCCTATGCGTGATTTAAAGAACTGAAACGGTTTTTGTGCAAATAGCAAAGAGAGAATAGGGGTGGACAGATGGGCATGAAGACCTTCCGGAGACTCTTTCGAAAGTGTTTTATTGAGTTTTTGCTACATCATCTCTTATCCTATGTAGATAATTAATTAATTCTATGGACATCGTACAGGGTGGATCATTGGGAGTGCTCTTATGTTTTGCACATTTTCTGGGTGAGGGTCAGTGTTGCCATGTGGACAGGGTTTCCTGCACAAACCTTGAGAAATCCGACTGACAACTCGTTGTAGAGGCACCTACCGACGGATGGGATTGAGGGATATCGAAGAAATTAAATGATATCTTTACGTAATGCTTCCTACGCTAATTAAATAGCTTCTCTTTGAGTGTGACTCTCAGTGTAAGATGGGAGCTCTTAAGAATTCTGTTTAGGGCTGGCTGTCGAGATTAATAAGTTATTATTAAGCTTTTTTAAAATTAATATAGTTTAACATAAAATTATTTTATTTAATATTTAAGTGATTATTTCAAATTCGAGCTAACGAGTCACTATCGAGCTGAGACTCATTAACTTTTTTTTGCTCAAAATGATCTCATTTAAAATTTAAAACTATTAAAAACTATAATAGAAGAAAATTTGATTCAAGCCCTAATGTGTTTTTTGCCGGCCCTAATTCTACTAGGACTCCTTTGCATTGCCACCAACCAATTGTTTCTAGAATTGTAATGTATGTCCTCATCTTTCTCCAGGGCATGCGTGTACTTGTCATTCTTGTTGAACATTTTGACATTCTTATCCTAAAGCAGCTAGGAGCTAATTTAATGAGCTCTTTTACGGTGCATAATATTAAATATTAGCTATCCATTCTATTTGATCTAACAGATCAGATTAGTTAGGATTTAGTTATACTTCCTATAGTAGTATTGGTAGTAGAAATTGTGTAAGCGGTATTAGTGTAGTTATCCATTTTTTTATATGGTGTGACATGCGGTGTTATATATTCCCACGTAATTAATTTGAAAAAAGAGAAGAAAAGCAGTGCTACGGTGATGGTCGGCTTGGCGCCATGGTCACGCAGCGCCAGTTCTTGGCCTGCGACAACGACGTTCTCCTCACTACTTCCCCAAATGCGGCACGATCTGGCTGAAGGTGCTCCACTCCGCGACTGTCCGTCGGGGCTGCGGCGCCGCCGCAGACATCAAAGCCACACCCGCGTAGCTCAGGACGCAGCACCCACACCAGCTCATCCCATTCCTTGAGATCCAGGTGTATGGCCGTGACCTCGACCTTAGACTATCTCTAGCAATTTCTCTTCATTCCCTTCCCTTTCCTATTCCCTTCCCCATATTCATTTTTTTTATTTTCTACTATCTCCAGCCACATCCCCTCAAAGGATTTGTGAAGGGATTGAAGAGAGAATCCCTTTTTAAAGGGATTCACTGTTTGAATTCCTTCGGAAGGGAATCGTGAAGGGAATCCGCTGGAGCACTTGGGATCTTTTCGCGAAGAAATTTGGAGGGGAAGAGAAGCTGCTGGAGATAGTCTTAGCTCGTTCTCGACGCCGCGTCTCCTAGCGAAGCACATCTCGTCTCCCATCTCTGTAGCTGTTGGAGCCAGTCCGAACCTCTGGCTGCAAGGTCGTGTACCTGTGCCACTACCCCAAGGATCGCCTCGTGTCGTTGTGGTACTTCAGTAACACGAGTTACGCAACCCAATCGGAGCCATGGGACATCGATCAGTGAGGCCTTCCGGCTCTTCGGCGATGGCGTGTCGTTGGTCGGGCTGTACTGGGAGCACGTGTTGGGCTATTCGAGGTGGCACGTCGAGAGGCTCGACCAGGTGCTGTTCATGACGAACGGGGAGGTGAGCTCCGACACACCCTGCCAACTTAGGCGGCTCGTCGATTTTGCCGGCCACCCCTTCACTGCCGAGGAGCAGGCAGCTGAGGTGGACGAGGCCGCCATTGTGAAGTTTGTAGCGTTGGGATTCTGTTGACTCAGAAGTGAATCAGTCAGGGACGATTGAGCTAATGGGGTCAGCATTGTGGAACGAGGCGTACGTTCTTCCAATGGGGCGCCGCGTCATCGGGGATTGGCCCAACTACCTGTTTGATGCATCATTCAAACCTACGGCTCAGGATCCCACCGCGGTTGATCCGGAGCGACTGGAGTGACTTCTGGATCTCCATGGCCATGGCGTTGTCCACGCTACTTGCGGATAGACGCTTGTGCGCCTTCTGCAGGTGCAGCTTGAGCGATCTCGTGCTCAGCCTGAGCCCAACGTTCTTGCCGCACAAGGGCCGTGGTGGAGAAAAAGTGGCTAGCAATAGATATCATCCGCATCCAAATTTTGGACCGTACGATCAAAACACACATCTGTCGACATCCGTTCGATCAAAACATAGCAACCCGCATCGAATTCAGGGGGCGTGCATCGATCTTCAAGCAAATCCAATGGCCAGAAATTTGGATGATGGTTGCTAAAGAAAACATCTGGATGAAAGTTATCAAAACCCGATGAATAATGATGTCAGCGGTAGGGAAAAAACGGATTGGATTAAGTTTTTACTACCACTATTTACTACTTATATTATTCATTGTAAAATTTCTCAATTTAAAACCTATTGGATGGAGGTCCTATTTAGACCCGGCGATGGCCCGATGGGGAACCGGAGTGCTTTCTACGTCAGCAAAAAAAATACAAAATTCCACCAATGCAATTACGCATCCAGTTCACTTTTTGTCTCAATCCTTGAAGTTTTGCAGAGAGACCAGGTTTACGTTCCATTTCCACAAGTTTCTACGGCGAATAGAGTAACATTCAGTCGATTTCTCTGCAGAAACAGTCGACCTAGTCAGTTTTGTCACAAACACTTATTATTCACGTCCAAGTCAATTGCACATTTTGTCGTGATAGCACGCAGTATATGAGACCGGGGACAATCATTAGCGCCAGTAAAAAACTCTAACAAGGCGACGATTCGCACTGGGGTCATCGTTGCGGGCATATAGAATGGTGAAACGAGAGCGAAAAAAAAAAATTAATAAGCGACCCCCTTTAGAATTAGTGGCGATCTAAGTTTGAAATATGGAGATGTGAGCCGACGGTGTCTTCTAGACACCAAGGAGGTGGTTCGTTGTGCATGATGAGTGGTAGAAAATGGAGGCTGGCAAAGAGGACTTGAGGGGCATGCTATGCCATACATCTCCAAGTGGCGAGATCTTCTCGATTGATAATTTGACGCCTTTTGTTTGACAAGACGGACGGCTTGATGGCCCTCCTTTCTCAATGATCGTCCCAAATGTGTATGCTTAGTGTTGACAGAGCTATGATTAGCTCTTGGAGGCTGTCAAGTCTAATCTGTGGGTTTTTTTTTTTTTTTAAAAAAAAGATGCGTTTGATTAAGAGTACTTACAAGCTGCAGCCCAGGCCAGTTTTATTATTGCCTGGAGGCTAGGACGGCTCTTCGCTGGACTTCGTATAACTATGCGTGCACACTAGCTTCCACTGTGGATTTCTTCTTCTTCTTCTTTTTTGTTTGAAAAAAAAAGCCAACTGTGGATTTCAAAATGTGGGCATTGCGTCATACGGTTTCAAAATCATACACCTTATGCAAAGAATAAGAATCTTGCATGGTTAGGGTTGTGTGCAACAACTATATATCCTCTTGTTGCAGAGGCTAATTCGTCCCTTCTTTTAGGTTATCGTTTTGCAGACGGCAAAGGAATCTTGGAATCCTGGCAGGATACGTCGACTTCCCCGTGGAAAACATAAAATTGAGAATTATATCAGATTCGACGTAGTGGATGACCTTCTCTTGAAATATGCGCACTAAACGGCGAAGTCAGTGTAAAAAAGCGGGTGGGCTGAAAGGACTAAGTTAAAATGAGATAAAAATAGTTTTGTGCAATTGAAATTCATACATGAATTAAAGAGGAGCATAACAAAAAATACAATAAATTTATTTCGCTAATAGAAAAGCATCCTAAAAACACACGAATATACGATATGTATATCAACATTTGCAAAATTAGTGATACAATAGTAAATTATAAATTATTATAAACATTCAAAATAAAAGGAACATACCTCTAAGAAGCTAGCATGAATCACAAGACACATTCATTCTATGAGTTTTGCATGTTTTGGAACTGTTTTATGGTTCTAACATCATCAATGTTTGTAAATACCTTTCGCTAGGTATAGCATACTATCAAGTCATTAAACCAGTCATTTACTACATTGTTGCACAAATATATTTTGATAATATTCAATGCCGAAAATATCGTCTCAACAGCTATCGTTACCACCGAAAGCATCAATGTTAAGTAGGCAATATACTAATGAGAATTTTCAATCTTTTGTGTTTCAACCATCATTCGAGCAAATTTATAATATTACGACATTTATGAAATTTCTTACTTCTATAAATATTAAGAACGAAGGTTTGAAGTTGACTTATTAAGCTATTGCGAAATCATCAGCATAAATATCAGCAAATCGAACAAGTTTATCAACATCAAATTTAGAGAAAGAGTTGCTTGAATCACATATTGTATCAAGCTCATAGTTTCAACAATGTCTTAATGCTTTCTTTGCAAAGTAAGTGATAACTCGTTTATAATGCTCAAAAAGGTTATTAAGAAATACATGATGAATACAAATTGAAAGTATTCCATCTTAGTAACAAACTTGTTGCTCCACTATGACTTGAGTTTTGACAGACATCTTCACTTGTAAGTTCTATCACATCCACCGCTACCTCCTACGTTTAAGTATATACGAAGCAAGGTTTTGAGGTGTGAGCCCCATGAAATATCTCCAGGTCTAGTTAGTCCAGTTTCTTGATGCAACGTTGTCCTAGCTGAAATCAAACCATTCTCCATTATTACGCAAAGTTCGTTTCTCCAATATAGTAAATCTACAAAACAAATACAATATTATACAACCATATCACTAACTAGACAATTGATTATATATTCTAGAATATAGAATATATCTATATATGGCTAATTGGCTATACCATAAAGAGCAAAGCATGATAAAAAAAATAACAATAAAAAATTGGTCGTCCAAAAGTTAGCACTCAAAAAAAAAAATCATGAACTACTACACTTTTTCCTAGGTGGAACCAGTTCCCTGTTGAGTGTTCCCTAATTCCCATGCACATCAATCTCGAAACCGCAAGAAATCTTAAAAAAGGGCAATCCAAACCGTATTTGTGGTCAACCGGTATCTTGGCCAGGTAAAAACTCCATCTACAGCTTCATTTCATAAGTCAGAAGGTGTAACCAAAACTTCAGAAGAAGCGGGCGGGACAATGGTATAGGTCAATTCGATGAACTACTGGATGTTTTGTCGCTGAACCTCTGTTGGTGGGCCGGATACGAAGTGGTTCGTGAGCGTGCGTTCGACTGGACCAACAAGACAGCTGAGGCCCAGTGTTCCAGAGTGTCGAGAGGGCAATCATACGCAATGCACGCAGACTAGCATATGGGCTCAAACCTAACAGGCCAGCCTGTGGCGCGGCCACCTGCTGCTGGGCAGTCTGGGCCTCTGGGGCATGAACTATCTTGGATTCTTGATTCACGAAGCTAAGCGCTTCGACTAAATCCTCCGTTGTTAAACTCGATCATACTATTCATTCCAACAAATTGACATCAACAAATTGACAAATGAAAAAAAAAATCAAATGACATCAACAAATTGACAAATGAAAAAAAAAATCAAATGACATCAGAGAGAGAGAGACGAACATGTTCGTTCCAACATGCACAATCAGCGATTCACTGGACCGGCTCCATACATACACCAGAGATCACCGTCAAGGACAAGCGGCCTGCTCCTCCACACTTCCCGGTCCCCGTAGACCAACTCCACCCGGCGGTCCCTCCCTCCCTCCGATACCTCCACTCCCCATATTCCCATTTCCCAGACCTCAGTCCCCTCTCTCTCTCTCTCTCTCTCTCTCTCTCTCTCTCCCTGCGGAGCCGCCGCAACCAAACGCCTCACCTCGCGAGGAGTCTAACCCTAGATCCAGACCGCGTCTCCGGCGATCTACGGCCATGGCGACTCGCCGGGCCATCTCCTCCCTCGTCCGCTCCGCCTCCCACCTTCGCGGGGCCTCCCCCGCACCGCGCCCCCGCGTGCCCCCTCACCGTCCGTCCCCGGCCGGCTACCTCTTCAACCGGGCCGCCGCCTACGCCACGTCCGCCGCGGCCCAGGCGGCGCCGTCCACCCCGCCACCTGCGACTGGGAAGACCGGGGGCGGTAAGATTACTGACGAGTTCACCGGCGCCGGCGCGGTCGGGCAGGTGTGCCAGGTCATCGGTGCCGTCGTGGACGTGCGGTTCGATGAGGGGCTCCCGCCCATCCTGACGGCGCTCGAGGTGCTCGACAACAACATCCGTCTCGTGCTCGAGGTGGCGCAGCACCTTGGCGAGAACATGGTGCGCACCATTGCTATGGACGGGACCGAGGGGCTCGTGCGCGGCCAGCGCGTCCTTAACACCGGCTCCCCCATCACTGTAATCACACATCCGCCTTT
Organism: Rhipidocladum racemiflorum; assembly: GCA_036346355.1. Taxonomy (NCBI): domain Eukaryota; kingdom Viridiplantae; phylum Streptophyta; class Magnoliopsida; order Poales; family Poaceae; genus Rhipidocladum; species Rhipidocladum racemiflorum. The sequence goes on from CM070578.1 coordinate 3,155,022, forward strand.
TCCTCATTTCCGGTCATACATTTCCATTTTTTACGGTTGAGCTCGATCTAATGAAATGTAGATATAGTGGTATTAGATTTGATTTGGATGTACAGATCTGAGTGCCTAGTGTTGAGATTTTACACCTTCCATTGTGGTTCACTTACCGATAGGTTGTTTGCTGGCTTGTGGTGGTCTATCGGCTGTGTATGTGAAGTCCTATAATTGATTTTGTCCACCAATGTTCAAATGCTGTGGATGTGTTGTTTTTTGGTGGTCTGGTGGATGCATAGATTATTTGCCAAAGCTCATTATGTTCATTGGTGATGGAAAAGTCCCTCAAAAGTTAAAGGGTAAGATCTATAGGACGGCGATGCTATATAGAGCGGAATGGAATTTTGGGTGACAAAATGATAAATAATTGTAGATGAGTGTAGCAGATATGCAGATGCTGCGGTGAATCTGTGGTCATAAAAGGCGAGATCGAATCCTCGCAATGATGATATTCGTGATAGAGTTGGGTAGCAATAATTGTAGAAAAGCTTGTCCAACATTGTTTGAGATGGTTTGGACATCTCCAACAAAGACGCTCCTGAGGTACCTGCGCATAGTGGAATTTTAAGCTGTCTCGAAAACATAAGAATTGGTAGAGGTTGACCGAGACTGACGTGGGAAAAAGCAGTTAAAAGAGACTTGAGAGCTTAGAATGTACTCATAGTTGGCGTTGGATAGAATTGCATGGAAGTTAGCGGTTCACGTACAGGAACCGTGACTAAGATGAAGGTTTAGGATTTTTTTACTTTAATTGGGTTTGTAGAAATCTATCTTTCAGCTGTTAGTGAATATTAGAAAATTGTTTTGTGTCCACTGAAAATGGGCCTTAGTAGGATCAGTTGACAGTCTGCTGCAGAAGCTTTTAGATGTAACCACACATATCACCATATCCTGGAGGTATTTACATTTTCAGTGTCATACGTCAGTAGCACTGTCTTGGAAATTGATACCTGATCACTTATATTGTGCTTCACTGCGTTTTTGACTTGAAAGTTATTCTTCCTTGTAGGTTCCTGTTGGCAGGGCCACACTGGGACGCATCATAAACGTTATTGGTGAGCCGATCGATGAGAAGGGTGACATAAGTAAGAGTCTGGATGTTCGATATGTCTTGTACGTATTTATGGAAGAGTTTGTAATCCTATTTTATTTATGTTTTGTTGTTATTGTTGATTTTCTATGTTGCAGCGACAAACCACTTCCTTCCTATCCATCGTGAGGCCCCTGCTTTTGTTGAGCAAGCCACAGAGCAGCAAATTCTTGTTACTGGAATTAAGGTATAATTTTTCCATGCCCCTCCTGCAGCCTATGTATTAAAGTCTTTGAATTCAGTGTGGTAGCATATTTGCCATAATGTCCTGAGTTTTGATTGTGGTGTAATGGTTTTTATTCTTTACAGGTCGTGGACCTGCTTGCACCGTACCAAAGGGGTGGGAAAATTGGTCTTTTCGGTGGTGCAGGAGTGGGTAAAACTGTCCTTATCATGGAGTTGATCAACAATGTTGCTAAGGCCCATGGTTAGTATTGTACAGAGATTCATAATCTATATTGTTCGGTCACTTGTTCTGTTTTGCTGATTATAATTGTTTTTTTTTTTATCTTAGGTGGTTTCTCTGTGTTTGCTGGTGTCGGAGAACGTACCCGTGAAGGTAATGACCTGTACAGGGAAATGATTGAAAGTGGTGTCATTAAGCTTGGCGACAAGCAGGTAATCGGTAGAGATTTCTTAATTTCCCTGTGAAGTTCAGTAGTTCACATATGCAAACTATCCTTCTTATATATTGGTTTTGCTGGCAGAGTGAAAGCAAGTGTGCTCTTGTCTACGGCCAAATGAATGAACCCCCGGGTGCTCGTGCTCGAGTTGGGTTGACCGGTTTGACTGTTGCTGAGCATTTCCGTGACGCTGAGGGACAAGATGTGCTTCTATTTATTGACAACATTTTCCGTTTCACTCAGGTAATTTGTGCAGGACATTTCTTGCATAAAAAGCATTAGTTAACTTGAACTTTGTTCCCACTATACTGCATGTGCTTAACTTGGTACAAAAACACCCTTTTTGAACGTTTTCCATATTTTTAACTTATTGTTTGGATTCACCATTGCTATTAAGTCTTCACTGTTGTGTTTTTGGTCACCCATGATGTCAGGCAAACTCTGAGGTGTCTGCTCTTCTTGGACGTATTCCATCTGCTGTGGGATACCAACCAACTCTTGCTACCGATCTTGGTGGACTGCAAGAGCGAATTACCACAACAAAAAAGGGTTCTATTACATCCGTCCAAGCTATTTATGTGCCTGCTGATGACTTGACGGATCCTGCTCCTGCTACTACCTTTGCCCATCTTGATGCTACAACTGTGTTGTCACGACAGGTTTGTCCACTTGTCTTGGTACATTATGCACATAATGTGCTCGTTATGATGTGAATGAGTCGTCTGTGCAGATTTCTGAGCTTGGTATTTATCCTGCTGTCGATCCTCTGGACTCCACATCCAGAATGCTTTCCCCCCATGTGCTGGGTGAGGACCACTACAACACTGCTCGTGGTGTTCAGAAGGTTCTTCAGAATTACAAGAATCTTCAAGATATTATCGCAATTTTGGGTATGGATGAGCTCAGTGAGGATGATAAATTGACGGTTGCTCGCGCAAGGAAGATCCAGCGGTTCCTGAGCCAGCCTTTCCATGTTGCTGAAGTTTTCACAGGCGCTCCAGGGAAGTATGTGGAGCTGAAGGAGAGTGTTAAAAGTTTTCAGGTAAGGGCGTAATCATAGTTATTTCTAGAACAACATTATCGCATGTTACCAGTGTTTTACTCGGAAATTGCTTGTTTGGTGTTATGTTTGCTATATTGGAACATTGCATGCAATATGAACAATGCACAAAAGTCAAATCCATTATAACTCCTACATATTGTATGTTCATTGCGATGTGTTATGCTCATTTTGCCGTATAACTCGCTCTTTTTTATGTGTAGTTAGTAGTCTGATTTATTTCTTAATGAGCTTCTTTTCTTTTGTTCCTTCTGGCTGCTAGCACTGTTTAGTGTGTAGAGCTCTTCTGTGTACTGGGTGCGCTTTGCTAAAGGATCTGGTAATTGCAGGGTGTTTTGGATGGGAAGTATGATGACCTCCCTGAGCAGTCATTCTACATGGTGGGAGGCATTGAGGAAGTCATTGCTAAGGCCGAGAAAATTGCCAAGGAGTCTGCTTCATAATGATATTTCTTCATTGTTAAACCCTGTACAAGTTTTTTTTTTTTTGAATTGAAGCTTTTATGCTAGTTCACTGTTAGCCGGGACGTGATTACGAGCTGGAGTGCCATCTCCTGCTGAGGGATGCCTGTTTTTTTTCCCCGCCACTTCACCCCAAATAAGAAATTGCAGTGACAATGATTTGGTTGCACCAAAATTACTCGACTTCCCAAAGATGCCGCCTTTGTAATGCAGATCCATCAGACCATGATAAGTTATGGTTTCTGGTTGGTATAGTTGGTCGTCAATACATTTTGTAGGCCGGTGTTGTTTCATGGTTGTGTAGTTAGTTTTTGGCATGTTTGTTCCTTTTCGGTAGGGATGCAAATGGGCCGGCCCTAGGGTCATCTTTGACCCACTCTAGTTCATTTGTTTGCACTAAAACATAAAAGGTGGAGTAAAAATTAAGTTTTTAGTGCAAACAAATGAACTAAAGTGGGTCAAAGAAGACCCTAGGGTTGGCCCATTTGCATCCCTACTTTTCGGTTGTAGGCAAGCTCAGGAAATTTGGCTGCCGCTAATCATAAAAGTAAGCTTTGGTACAGCTGCGATGGCCGTTTGTGTCGGTTGCCATTCTTCTGCGATTTTAAGGGCTTGTTTGGTTTATATACCGAGTTTACTATATTTTGCTATAGGTTTTTTTTTCCCCTAAACTTGTCTATGGTTAGGTCATTAAAATTGAAGCCACACGTTGACTGTAATGGCTAGTAAAATGAAGTTTGCTATACTTCTTTGAGCCAATGACGTGTGAGACCTGAATGGTAAGAAAGAATCTTGCCACAAGTGTGGTTATGAATCAAACATATGTCTAACTCGGTCAAACATGTTTAACTCAATGTGTGGCAATGTTTGGCTATGAACTAAACAATCCCTAACACTATTGGTATCATGTAGTTACCTCTATTCAAGTTTTTTTTCATATAGATAAAAAGATATTAAAAACAATTATATTACCTTCAATTATTATCACTAAATAATAATATTCAACTAGTTATATGCCCGTACGTTGCTACGAAAAAAAAAAGTTGATAACGAAAAATAAAGATTAAAAAATAAAAAAAATACTATTTCATAAGATCAAACATCTATCTTTAACGCTTCGTTTCTTGCAAAAGCTGGCTAATTAAAGCAACGTTTCGTTTCTTGCGTAGGGCAATTAAGCAGGGCAATTAAGCAGGGCAATTAAGTAGGGCAATTAAGCAGGGCAATTAATGTGACGTGGGAAGAAACTCTCACTTTATATAGTAGAGATATATGCATGTAGAGAATATAAAGTAAAGATGAAGTATTTATTAGAGGTATAGAGAATATGTCTACTTCCTCCCCACCCTTGTTAGGCCTGGCGGGCCCATCCCCCTAATTTGGTATTACGAAATCGTCTCTCCCCATTTCAAATCTCTCGTCTGTCGCATCCATTCCCCCCAATCGTGCCGTTACCACTGGCAAATTCCCTGTGGTCACCTCCTTTGCGCGCTCCAATCCAACCCTCCTACCGGCCCGACCAAGCCATCGCAGGCTGGTGAGTGCAGGGTTTCACTTTTTGTTTCAAACCCAAATTTTGACGTCCCATTGGTATTGAAATTCACACAAAATGGTTCGAAATTCGCTCAAAAGCGCTTGATTCGAAAGTTAAATGAATTTGAAATTTAGTCAAACCTTCGAGCAAAATTCGCGGTTTTCGAACAAAAACCGCTCGAAAATCACTAGCAGTTGAAAAGATGGGGGAAAATGTAAAAAAAATTAGGAAAAAATATTGTAGGATCGAAGTATACGAATATAGCAATCAGAGGAGGGTGAATGATTGTGCGGAAGCTAAAACCAAATTCTTGATCTACTAAAAGTTCACCCCAAAATAGAACCAAATAATTGCCTCGTATTCGACAAAAACAGAATGACAGAGGTTCGCTAAAACGCGAATTCCCGAAGATCCAACCGTCGTAACGATCTGAAATTTGGACACAAGAAACTAGATTCCAATATGAATCAAACCCAAAAAGAATCAGCTCGATCGGACCTATGGATCAAAAGTTATGAGCTTCGCAAGCTTGCTGTTCCAGAACTTGACGAAAACTAATCTAATCAAAACTTCAAGATTAAACAAGATCTTCAAAAGATTAATCAACTAGACTTTGAGGAACTCTAAATCAATACCCTAGAAAGGTTTTTGATGGATCAAATCAAGATGAACCTCAAAGATCAAAAACCAATCTACAATTAGAACTAGCATGCAAACAAGAACCAAAACAGAAAACACTGTAGCAACGTGGTTACTGTAGCACGCAAGAATCTTGGAAGAATTGATCTTTATTTCTTTTGTCTAAAGTACTCTCATCAAAAGAGTACAAACCCTAAAACTGAGCTTGAGGCTCTCAATGCGCTCAGCTCCAAATTGATGCGATTGATGCCCTTCAACAGGAGACACCCCTCCTATTTAAAGGAGCAAAACACAAGGAGTTCTGAATACAATTCCTAATCTAGAAGGAGTATGTATACAACTCCTCTTGGCCCAACCTGGCCGAGTACAACTCTTGCACGCGTATAGCAACCCTACCATACTCACGTGACTAACACTTTGCACGCGTATGGCCACCTGCCATACTCACGTGACTAACACTTTGCACGCGAATGACCTCCTGCCATTCTCACGTGATTAACCATTCTTCATGTGCACCATTCTCTTAGCCCAAACGTCCCGCATGACATCCTTGACCACCAAGACCTCAGTTCCTCCCTGAACCTAGTCCCGAACCTCAGCTCCTCCATGAACCTAGTTCCGGTCCCGCCATCGACCACGTTCGTCTTCGAGCAATACCTGCACATGAACAAACCACAAAACAATTCCGAGCACAAGTCCACGACTTGACTCACATCAATGCATGCAAATACTCACACGAGCATTGCATAAAGTCCACTTCAAGCATCATGAAATTTTCACAAATTTCATAATCTCAAAAACAAATCAAACACAATTCCAATTTTGCTCAAAACCCTAATCGAGCAAAAACGCATTCACGACGGACCAAAAAATATGGTCCGGCGTACACATGAAAAAGTTACTCAAAAAACCATTCACAATGGACCAACAAAATCGGTCTGGTGTACAAGTGAAAGTCTCCGTTAAGAAGAAATCATTCCGGCGAAAACACGTTCACGACAGACTAAAAGAAATCAGTCCGTCGTACATGCAAAACTTACTGGTTTCTTGAAAAAATGAGTTCGGCTCATGAGCTCAAAAGCACGTCCACGACAGACCCAAAAACTTGGTCCGTCGTACATGTGTTGACTGCTATTTTCTTGGAAAATTGAGTTTGGCACAAGAGCTCAAAAACATGTGCACGACAGACCCAAAAACTTGGTCCGTCATTACCTGAATCGGTTCGGCGCAAAAGGACTCAGATTCATGTTTACAACAGACCAAAAAACTTGGTTTGTCGTACATGGGAAAATGAGGTTGCCAAAGCATGTTTACGACAGACAAACAAATTTGGTCCGTTGTAGATGAGAAACTTACTGTTTTCTTTAAGTTTGGTCCGGCGCCAAAGCTAAACTTACTGTTTCTTATCAAATTGTCAAAACACATGAACAAACACATTTTGCAAATTCAATTCTAAGCCAATTTTTCAGCACATGATTTCACAAATAAAAAAAAATTTATTGTAAAATTTATAAAAAGCCATTAAATACAAAAAAAAAATGGTATTTAAAAAATTACTTCAACAAATATTGCTACTAAATATAATTGAAAAAATATTGAAACGTGCAGTGTGTTGTGGACGTGTAATCCAAAATTCTGATTCAAATGTTGTACTTATTTGATCAACTATGATATTTGTAGGTTATAGTAGATCTTGTAACAACGTATTTTCATTTATTTTTTATGCACTACAGTTGATTGTTTAATACTTGTATTCGTGTTGAATATTTAGTTATGATATTATTCTCTCTCTCTCTCTCTCTCTTAAAAATAATAAAAAAGAATGGTAGATGATTTATCACTAGAGATCTCGTATAATTCTATATTGACTTTGCTCTGACTACCGCAAAAGCTGTTCCTGCATGCCTTGCTTACGACAAACCGGAGCTGACTTTGTTGGAGGACAACGAGTACTGCTCATTGGAAGATAGGCGTTCTGTTGTTTAACTTGCTGCACAAGTTGCTTGATTGTCTAGGAGTTTCGGGAAATGCATTGCGTTGCTGAAATTCTGAACCCTGAGAATTCTCTTGTCAGAGACGCTTGTCTATATCTCTAGTTTGCAGTTTGAATGCCAACCATATTTTATGTTCCCGACAATTGATAAACGAATTACATTGTTGTTTACCGACCATGGTTGCGTTTTGATGTGAATAGATACCTTACTGCCTATGTTAATACTGTTATCAAAATCAGTTGATTTGTTTCTGTCATAATTCTGTGGTTGCTTGTTTAAAATAATTCCATGGTTGAATCCTGTGGTTAATTTAACTTGGACTGGTGAAACAACCATGAAAATTCATTAACCAAAATTGAATTATTAAATTAAAATTATCAGTCATTAATTATAATAGGGCAACATTAATTTATTAAATATTGTAACTATTACTCAATTGAAAGAAGTGAATTACATAAAAATTTGAATTATAATTACAACGTGATTACAAAAATGATTAATTACAAAAGGTGTAAAAGAAAAATTTTAGAGATGTCTAATATCTTTTCGTGCCATGAATTCTTCGCTAGCTTGCAAATTAATAAAGATTGCAGTTATTAGTTATACAGAAAGAAATTCAATAAAGTAAATTGAGTTAGAAATTGCCATCAGCCAGGTAAAATAATTATCGCTCAATGAGATACCAGATATTTTCATGGAGACAAATCGGCACCTCTCACGGATTTCGGGTTCATCATTCGACGTTCAACTTACCTTTATTAATTAACTATAGTCAATCAAGAACAATGCAAAAATATCAAGTAGTAAAAGTGTTGGTGCTCTCAATGGTAAAAGGGTATAATACCCATGGTAAAGAGGTTACTAGCCACAGTGAAAAGATAAGAATGCCTCCCTATCAAAAAAGGATAGAGTCTAGAGCCTTCCAGCCAAAGCTAGCGCATTCCTTTCCACCTTAAGCCACCAAACACCAGGAGACCAAAGCCTCCAAGTAATCCTCTCCACATGCGCATGAACCTACAGGGTCACACACTTAACGGGCTGGGACGCATTAATTCGGATTGGATCCGTAATTAATGAACCTTGTGGGCTTAGCGCGTAGATGGGTCCTGACTTCCTAGGGTTTCACCTCGTGACTATATAAGGAGTGGAGGAGGCTGGGCGCAGAACACACTTTTATGCATTTTAGAGGTGTTTCACCAGAAACCCTAGCCACCTCTCGCTGCCCCTGCTGAGCGACCCGGTGCTTGCACACCGACGCACGGCGTCCCATCCCTGGACGTGTGGACTACTGTGGTGACGTTGCTGCGACTGCGGCGTGCGAGGACGATCCGCAGCCGGACAAGGCGAGGATGATCCACGGTGAGACGAGGACGATCCACGGCGGTGCGAGGACGATCCGCAGCCGGACGAGGCGAGGACGATCCACGACTACGGCGGGGACGATCCACTACATCGACCTGCGAAGGATTCCACAACTGCACATCTAGTGGTAATCGATCTATGATCCCCTTCTCGCGAGTAGCTTTCTGGTTATGCGGTAGAAATTTTTAAATTTGTGCTAGAGTAGCATACCGCGTTCCTCAACAAAAACATCACCTATTACACGAGATAAAAAACGAATAACTTATATCATGGAACCTAAGATGCTCCACTTGGAACACAAAACTCCGCAAATAATGCCCATTAGGGAGCATCTTGCATGTGTTACATCAAATTGCCAACTTCAAAGGTAATTAAATTGTATAACACGGTTGAAACTGCTAATGTAAAACATTCATAATAAAAGGAACTCTCGCGTTGTCACTGAAGTATAAACTACAATAGACCCCGCATATTGAGTTGTGACAACGGCAAACGTTGTAGTATTCATGCAAAAACAAACTTCTTCTTTCACTTCAATCCTCCATCTCAAATTGAAATTGGAGCAAAACCTTCACTTAGAAACAACAAAACTTAAGAGAGTATCATGCTGGCTACCACTAGGGTGACAATCAATTTCTGAGAATTATTATTGCCAAAAGCTCCATAACGATCGTATAAGCAATCCAAATTTGCACATATCCAAATGGTGATTAAAACACCAAATTAAGTTGTCCCTATAACTGGCATTGATTTTTTTATTTAGTACATCCTCAAAATAATTAATGTGCATAAGTATACAACTCCACATTAGACTCCGCATGTACGGATCTTACCACTGTAACCTGTAGAAGATGACGAATTGTCAAAGAAAGCGCCAATGATTAACCCCGCATGGTGCCATGCAGCCAATAATAGGCATAATGGCTTAAATTGCATGAACTCTACCTTCCACAAAAAAACATGCATAGATGATAACACGGTCTTTTCATGAAAATGCCGATCGATTGAGGCAGAAGATTATCGATAAAGGTGGTGTGGGACGGTGCCAAGGCGTGGCACCAAGCAGCGGGCGATAGTGTTGGTGGAACCAACGCTAGGGCAGTCACTAGGGTAGAGCACGAGTTTGTGCTCAATTTGGCACATGTCATCACCAAGTCAAAGTAGATTCGTGGAATCGAGTCGAGGCGAGTTGAAATCGTTGAGTTTAGACTCTGAAAAATCTCCTGGAATGGAAACATGTGTCGACGTAACAATGCTGTTGGGAATGTGACGAGCCTTCTTTTCAGGGGTACGTTTAAATACCTCAACAACTACCAGGATGATTAGCTGTCGGGAACCAAGTGTAAATTGTTAGGCAAAAAGGCAAAAACCAATTATTTTTAGAGAATATAAGGCCTAACGGCCAAGTTTTTACAGAAGGGCGCAGTGGGCCTTAAATAGAGATTGCATTACCAAAAAGCACCACACAGGTAAGGCTTGAGCAAAAGACTAAGACCTAGAACCATACAGAGTCACCATCTACGTTCTCCTAGAGCTCTCTGGCTTCTTGGGACTCCGATAGGAATTGAAAAGGCAAGAATGAGTACACAAAGATACTCAGCAAGTCGCATGGAAAGACTGAATAATATATGCAAGGATTCTCAAGGATTGACACAAGGTTTTAAGTATTGTGGATGCAGTTTTATTTGTAAACTTAGTTACATTTAAAACACAAACCATAAAATAACAATAACGGGGCTCACAAAGTTATAACAACACGCCAGATTCTAAATACAAAATACTACCTGAGAGAGGTTTTAGGACTCACCCCAGTTCAAACTTAGCTTCATTAACCAGAAACACAGCGTATCCGAATACCATTTAATTATCACTCTGCAGAGCTGCTCAACTTTACCCACAAGATATCTACGATCGTTTATACCACGCGATTACATGCAACTTAGATGTATGCGTCCGAGCCGAGATGATCATAGCCTTTTGTTGGACTTCCCCTAGGTAACTCCTACCCAGTAGGTTCGAGGACCCACAGCTCTCGGGGCCCACTGGCCAAAGCGAGAGATGCGATCCGATACTGCGGGTACCTACCGTTGTGAGAACCAGCAAATGGCAACACTATGCCCATTTTCGTTCTACCCCATTTGCTACGCTGTCCATTCTAGCCACGAGAATGGTAGCTACAACCTGTAGGTATTCCAAGGGGAAGCACAATGTACTGAGCTAGGTTGGAACAAGTCAATCAAGTTGACCAGTCCAACTTGTGGTTGAGCGAAAACTTAAGTTATTTACTTTGCCCATGAGAGTTATCATTAATTGCCAGAGACCAAGCCATTACATATCGCAAACCTGGTACACACTGTACCAACCATCCAAACCAACCACGACTTTCATCATCGGTCGGGGGGAGGGGGGACTAGCATCCACCTCGTGGGTAGCCCAACACTGTCCCCTTGACTGTAGCAGCAGTTAAAAGACACATTTTTTTGAAAGAGTAAGGGTGGGAAAATGAATAATCAATTATCTAAGGGAAAAAATCATAATTATAAACTAAGGTTATGCAAAGGATAATAGGGCTTAACAATAGATGGAAGGCTAAATGATAATCAATTATAACTAAGCATCATGTCATTCTAAATTATCTTTTTCAGTATTATAATATGAGGAAAATAATACATTAAAAAGTATATACTACTATATTATTGATAAAGCTGGGTTCAAAATGTTCAAGGGGTGCGGCTTGCCTTGCTAGGCTGAATGGTTGTCTTACTCATAGTAGCTGTAGTCCTGCTCGTTTCCGGACTGGTCCTGCTCCTGTTCCTGGTACTGCTCGAAGGCCGGATCTAGCGCAGAGAAACGAAACTGATAAATAAACGAACAAAAGAAAAGCAAGAAGAAAGGAAAATGGAAAAATCCGAAAAGATGAGCCAGAGAAGGGGTCGGGAGGGTATTTTGGTCATTTTGAAGATTTGGGAGACTTGGTTTGGCGGAGCGGAGGTCATTTTTGGACTTAGTGGCTCGAACTGATCAAGAAAATGTATTTTTGGAATTTTTGGGGATTTTACGGATTAAAAAATTCAAAAAAGAAAAAGAAAACCCGGAATGGGCCGCACAGTGCAAGCCGTTTGGCCCAATCCAGTCTAGGGGGGCTGCGGCAACAGCTAGGCCAGCCCAAGGCACGGGAGAGGGGTTGACAGGTGGGGTCAGAGTGGCGGGGGTTGACGGGAGAGGCTTTGGGGAGGCGAAGGCTGACGAGTGGGGTTAGGGAGAGGCGAGCGACGCAGGGGGTGGGGGAGGGGGGTTCGATCGGAGGCAGGGGAGGCCAGCGGCGGCGCGGGCACGAGGTGCCGGGAAAGAGAGGGGTAAAGGGGAGCTTACCCCTGGGGAGGAGGGGGTGGGAGGAGGGCAGCTGAGAGGGGCTTTATAGCCATGAGTGGGGAGAGAGAGAGAGAGAGAGAGAGAGAGAGAGAGAGAGAGAGAGAGAGGAGGGGGCGGTCAGGAGCGATGGCGAACGGCCGGGTGGCGTGCGGCGGCCGGCGGGGGGTCAGGCGAGAGCGAGGTGCCGGGGGTGAGGGAGACGGCGGCGGAGTAGGGTAGAGCTGGGTTGGAGGCAAGCGGGCCGATGGAAGGCCTAAAAAACAAAAAGAGCCCAAAAACCCAATAAAATTCTAATAAAAACCAAATAAACTCTAAAGAAATTTATTTTGAAAATTTTGAGGTTATTTCAGGTAACCTCATGTGCACATAGGAATTTAGATCTTGAAACTTCCTGGATTACGCGATGCAATGACTCTGTGCTGTCTTCCTAATTGATGCTGGTCGGCTGCCGCCTCCTTTTTTTTTTTTTTTTTAAGTTGCTTCTTCTTCTTTTGTCCAATACGCGAGGACGGAGAGCAATTGCTATATAGGCTTATAGCCGACTGCTTACTTTGCTACGGGCTCCGTGTCGACTTCGATTTCGAGAATCGAGATTGCTTCCACACACTAACGTACATGCTGTCTTCTCTTTGGATTTGACGATGCAGGCGGAGGCGCCAAGTCGCCCGGGGCTGCACGATGGAAGCTCCCCTGCTGGGTCGTCTCCTCACGTAGACGTAGGCAGCAGCATGCTATATGAAAAAGATATTTACAATGAAACTGTTTTTCTTTTACTATATAATATGAACTATGGGTACACAGAAACAAATCCACGGTACAAATCCAAACAACGATGATTATTACACTCAACAGTAGGGTATACAAAATACTCTGTAGAAGTAGGTTTAAGATATGGTACTATTTAACAAGTTGTTTGCACCAAAATTCGGCGTGCATTGAAATTAGTCTGAATCGGGAAAGAAGTATTCATATGAACAAGGAATCGGTGAACGACTCGGAGAAGGAAACCGTTTCTAAAAGAGGGAGGAAATCAGATAAGAGGCCGATACCAATAAATGCACCGTATCTATGTACAATTCGGATCGGTCAGGCGTATTATAAAAGGGGGTGGACGCCAAGCAAAGAAAATCAATCAATTCCAACAACACCTACTTTTACAAGTCTTTTCTTTTACATTGTTTTAGCCTCATAGATCTCTCTGCAAGTCGACGGAATCAACATAGTTGCGCATCGCCGATTGTTGATTTTAACCGATTTCACCCAGGTTTGATTTAGCTTCGCTTTGTTGCGCATCGCCTTCCCGGCCGATTTTACCTTATATCCGGATCAATCAGAATCGGTTGATCTAGTTATCTCCTAATCGGTTCTTGCCGACTAGCGAAAAGCCGATAGATCTTGGTTTATCGGCTTTGATCGAATTACAAATTCTACCTTGTCGATTTCAGGTCAAATCGACTGGCACGCTCTTCAAACCCGGCGTTTGTCTTGTGTGTTCGAAGCCGAAAACCCTCCTTCACGTTTTTCGCGAACATATTTTGGCACGCCTTGATTGGGACCAATAAAAAGAATGTCGCCAACCGACAAACCCGCGGATCACCGCCGATATCAACATCGATGCCATAATCGCTACCGATGGCCGATTTAACCCCTGAGCAACGGAAAGAAATCGAAGACCGAAGGCGGCTCGAGGAAATGATGCTACGGTGCTTCGGAAAACACGCCGTGGCGTTACTCAAAAGATTGCACTCCCAAGCATCAATCCTATCGGAGATTCGTCATCCGAATCGGTAAGCCGATACGCACATGCTCAAGCCGATTTATCAAGTATGATCGAGCAATCATCCATCACGCATTGATTAACTTGATCATCGGCTCTAGTATCCACATTAAAGCCGATGATAGAAAATAGTGTCAAAACAATTGCTCAAGAATTGGTGTATGCGGAAGCTCTTTGGATCCACCACAAACCATCCCTACGCACTCCAGTATATTCCATAACGCCTAACACCAACACAAGAACGTGTCGGCTCATACACCTATTATGATGCCAACTCAGCCCTCTGCTTTTGAAACCAAGCATACTGAGAGATGGATTCACACACTACCATGGGCATACGGATGGGGCCAAAATAAACGCATCAAATCGATCGGATGGGCCCTCCAATAGCATCGGGATATCGGCTTGTCACCGATCGAAGCAGTCGTTCACGATCACGAGAGCCACAATCATGAAACAAGCGCCATATAGAGTAGTGCCGTGCGCACCCATACCCGATGCGTTAGGTTTTAATCGTGATTATGACACGGTGCCAAGACCTCCTGAGGTGCGATTTAGACAAAGACCCGAGTTTGCACTCGGGGGGCAGGGCACGAATGAAAATTGGCAATGTCCGGCTGCGCCACAAGCCGACAATGTTAATTGGGCAGAACAAATCGCCAATGTTTTGAGAGAACAGTTTGGCTTACAGCCCAGAGGAAAAGTGATCGGCTATAGGAAGCCGTATCCCGATTACATAGACCGAATGCCATACCCCCACAACTTTAGGATACCAGACTTTGCTAAATTCTCAGGTGATGATTCTGTTACCACAATTGAGCATATCGGACGGTTCATGGCTCAATGTGGGGAGGCTGCCGCGATCCGATGGATTAAAAATTAGATTATTTCCTTTATCGTTATCGCACTTTGCATTTACTTGGTTCACAAATCTACCACCTAATTCGGTTCATATATGGAGCGATTTAGAAAGCCGATTCCATGAGTACTTCTTTTAGGGAACTATGGAGCTTAGGATTTACGATCTTAGTTCGATCCGACAAAAGTACGGCGAATCGGTCTCTGATTATATCAAGAGATTTGGGCGTCTGAATAGGTGCTCTGATGTGACATTACCCGATGATCAATTGGCCGATCTAGCGTTCCAAGGGTTAATCCCTCCATTAAAAGAGAAATTATCGGGCCAAGAGTTCCCCGACTTAGGCCACTTACTCCATCGCGTATCGGCACATGAAAGCCGATATGCAGAGTAAAGGATTTAAAGATAGATTTAAGCCAAACGGTAATGAAAAGGCCAAAGTAAACATGGTAGATTACAATTCAAGCGACACCTCAGGGAATGACGAGAAATAAACATAGCCGAGTGGACCAAGGGTTCTAAAAAGCCACTCGTATGCTCTCGCTCAAGCCGACAAAAATAGGGCGGAAATCAAGTATTCATATGACGTGTCAAAATGTGACAAGATATTTGATTTACTACCGCAAGAAAAACTCATAAAGTTGCCTGAGGGACACGTCATACCATCACCAAGAAATTAAAAAGCGAAGGTATTGCAAATGGCACCATTCATTTTCACATAATACTAACGATCGCAATATTTTTCGACAACAGATCCAATCGGCCATCAGCGATGGAAGGCTAAAGTTTGCGGAAGAATCGGCTATGCAGATAGATATGAGCCCTTTTCAAGTCAACATGGTTCAATGTTCACGAAAGAAAAGAGGCCTGCGGAAGAAGATAAGCCGACTAAGGGAATTGTATCACGAGACGAGGCAAGGTAGATTACTATCGGTTCTATACAAATAGAAGCCGATAGGAATGGACAAAACTCGAGAACGGTAAAACCAAGAGGGACTTGGAGGCTCGGTAAATGGTATCTGGCCGAGAGGGCTCCAAGAAAAGCCAATTTCAAACCAAAGCCGACCTACTCACAACTCCTGGGAAATATGAAAGGATAAGCCTGAGGTGTAACACTCAACACCACCGAATCCTCATCAACTAAGGCAAAAGAGGGACGAGCATTGGCAGCCCGGATATGTCATGTCGGCCAACTATCAAGAAGAGAAACATCGACAATGTCCCTTTTGGCGCTTTCTTTGGGAGAAAGGGATGACCTTACCAACAGCTTGTGTCTTGTCCTATGCAACACTCATCTCAGATATCGGCCAAACCTGGTCCTCAGAAAAGATAGGTTGTCTAGACCGATATACAATCATCCGTATATGAGAAGCGATGGCCGATCCATGAAAGGTTGTCAACATCGAGCAAGGCAAGTCCTCCCAAAATCGTGAACTATCGGCTAACACAGTAGAATGGAATCGACAAATGAGATGAGCAATTTAGCTGGAAAAATACGAAGCCGATAGAACCTAGACCTAGGTGGTGCCCTCTGTGTCTCAAGAAATCACAACGCAGAAGGCTTCAAATGATTGAAAACACAAGAAGAAAGGGAGGCCGAAAAGGAGAGCGAGAGGATCGGATGTTCAATAAGTTAAGACCGGTACCAATTTTGAAAAAGGAGTGGAGAAAGAAGGAACAGATCGATAGTGATTCGCACCAATCGATCGAATCCAGTTCCCAATGATACGGGATGATACACCACCGATGGATATAAACATGGTATTCGCTCTACTGCCGAGTTCAAAACCGAAGAATCGGTGAAGAAGTATTCGCCCGATTATGCCTTGGAGCACCGTGACGCCGTGTTCGAAAAGCCACAAGACATGCATCGGCATCTCAAACCATTATATCTCGAAAGGGTATATTAATGGCCGACCGATATCTCGTATGTTGGTCGATGGCGAGCGATACCAATCTCATGCCATTAAGTACTTTCGTAAAATTGGGTAAAGCCGATGAAGATTTAATCAAAACCAATATGGTGCTAAATGACTTCACGGAGACCCAACCGAGGCTAAAGGCGTAATGGTGTCGAGTCGACGATCGGTAATAAAACTTTGCCGATTGCATTTTTTGTTATTGAAGCCAAAGGCAATTACATCGCGTGCTCCTTGGGCGGATCGATCCATGCCAATTGTCAGATTCCATCAACTATGCACCAAAAATTGGTGCGATGGAACGATGATACAAGAGAAGTCGCATCGCCGACACATCGGCTCATATCGCCATGGCTAGCCCTGACACCAATTGGCCACACGAAGAAGCCGAATGTATATCAGGGAAAGCCTTGGACAATTGCGATTTTATCTGCGTTGAGAAGTCAGGATTCAAGCCGATCAGCGTTAAACCCAACACGTTTGATCGGACAGACGAAGTAGTAAGAAGATGGAGCACAAGACACTAGCAAAGCTACAGGAAAAGGCCAGGAGCTATCGGCAAGAAGAATACGAAGAAGCTATTGAGGATTTTGAAGAAGAAAGAAAAGGGTTAGGATTTACCTCTGCCGATTTGCTCGAAGAAGTCAACATTGGGGAAGGTGATGAAAGTGATAATAAAAGACCAACGTTTGTAAGTGCTAAGTTAGAACCCAGTTATAAAGCAAAGTTGGTCGAAATACTCAAGGAATACAAGGATTGCTTTGCATGGGAGTATTATGAAATGCCAGGTTTAAGCCGACTGACTAGTCGAACATCGGCTACCTATAAAACCTGGTATCGGCCATTCAAACAGTACCCTAGGCGGTTTAATCCTACGTTGTATGACGCTATAAAGGAAGAAGTAGGACGATTGCTGGAGGCAAAGTTTATCCGACCTTATCGATACGCTGAGTGGATCTCAAACATCGTCCCTGTGAAGAAGAAAAATGGCAAACTTAGGGTATGTGTCGATTTTAGAGATTTGAATAAAGCTACACCAAAAGACGAGTACCCGATGCCTCAGAGTCGATATGCTTATCGATGCCGCATCCGGGAATAAAATCATAAGTTTTTGGACGGGAACGCCGGATACAATCAGATATTCATGGCGGGCCGATATACCCAAAACGGCTTTCGGATGTCCGGGGCTTTAGGGCTATATGAATGGAAAGTTATGACCTTCGGTTTAAAAATGCCGGTGCTACTTATCAACGTGCTATGAACCATATTTTCCATGATTTGATCGGCAATACTTGTGGAAATATACATTGACGACGTAGTGGTGAAATCCAAAGAAGGCGGCAACATTTAGCCGATCTGGAAAAAATGTTCGAAAGCACAAGGTTACATGGGTTAAAAATGAACCCTCTCAAATGTGCTTTCGGAGTATCGGCTGGACAATTTCTTGGGTTTACGGTGCATGAAGGAGGGATTGAAGTAAACCCAACCAAAGTGAAAGCCATAGCCGATACTAAACCGCCGACAAGTAAAAAGGAGTTGCAGGTGTTGATTGGGAAAATCAATTACTTGCGACGTTTTATCTCAAACTTGTCAGGACGTATTCGGGCCTTCACACCGCTGCTGAAAATTAAAGATAACCAAGAGTTCAAGTGGGAAGCCGATCAGCAAAAGGCCTTCGACGACATAAAAGGTTATCTGATGAGTCCACCAGTATTGACCGCACCGAAACACGGTATACCTTTTAGACTATATATATCGGCTGAAGGTGATTCGATTGGAGCAGTTTTAACACAAGAAGCCGATAGGAAGGAACGAGCAATATATTACTTAAGCCGACGTCTTCTAGATGCAGAAACCAGGTATCCCTTAGTAGAAAAATTATGCTTATCATTGTACTTTGCTTGCACCAAGTTAAGACATTATATGCTGGCTTCCAAATGCGTTATAATATGCACAACCGATGTAGTTAAATACATATTATCGGCGCCCATCCTGTGGGTCGGCTTGGTAAATGGGCATACGCCTAACAGAGTTTGAGTTATCCTATGAGTCGGCTAACTGTGAAAGGACAAGCTGTGGCCGATTTTATCACAGGAGTGAAACATTAGTAGGAACAACTAGTGTAACTCCTTGGCAAATCAGTATTTTGATGGGTCTGCTTTGCCAAGAAGGCGAAGGCATCGGTGTGATATTAGTTTCACCTAGGAAGCAGTGAGTATGACTTCATGTATCGGTTAAATAGCCAATGTTCAAATAACCAAGCAGAATACGAGGCATTACTAAGGGGCCTACAATTGTTAGATAGCATCGGGGTAAAGGACGTTGAAGCTTTTGGGGACTCGATGTTAATCGTCAAAGAAGTCAAAGGGGAATACCGATGCAACGACGGTGCGCTTAACTCGAAGACTTACATCAATGCCTCCGGATCATCGAGATGTTCACTACATTTTCCATAGAACATATCCCCAGAGAAGCTAATAATAAAGCAAACCGATTGGCACAATGTGCATCGTGGTACAAGATTGAAAGCCGAGGACTAATCGAGCTAAACGTTTGGCCGATTTTATGTGTTCACCCTGTCGACTGGAGAACAGAGATAAGGGATTATTTGTCAGATCCAGCCAAGCCGACCGAGCAAAAGGTCAGGCGCAAAGCACTCAAATATGTTCTACTAGAAGATGTATTGTACTTTCGGACTATGGAAGGTTTGTTGTTAAGATGTCTGGGAACTGAGGAAGCCAAAGTAGCAATGGGAGAAGTCCATGAAGGCATTTGTGGATCACATCAATCGGCCCATAAGATGAAATGGGTACTGAGGCGAACAGGATATTTTTGGCCGACAATGTTGGAGGACTGCTTCAAATATTATAAAGGATGCCAAACGTGCCAAAAGTTTGGTAACATACAGTCAGCACCAGCATCGGCTTTGCATCCGATCGTCAAGCCATGGCCATTTAGAGGATGGGGTATAGACATAATCGGCCAGATATTTCCGACGTCCAGCAAAGGACATAAATTCATCCTTGCGGCCACAGATTATTTCTCAAAATGGGTTGAGGCTGTACCACTCAAGAAGGTTACTAGTAAAGAGCTGATCGACTTTGTAAATGAACACATCGTCCATCGGTTTGGAATTCCACAGACAATAACTACTGATCAGGGGACTGTGTTCATGTCCAACGAGTTCAAAGGTTTTGCGGAAAGTCTTGGGATAAAATTGCTCAACTCCTCCCCTTACTACGCTCAGGCCAATGGACAAGCCGAGTCGTCGAACAAGACATTGATAAAACTAATAAAAAGAAAAATTGAGGAAGAACCAAGAAGATGGCATTCAACGCTATCGGAGGCTTTATGGGCTTATCGGCTATCTCATCACGGATCAACTAAATTGTCACCCTTTCAATTGGTATATGGACAAGAAGCCGTTTTGCCCGTTGAAATCAACATCGGCTCAATAAGGCTACACGAGCAAGATAAGGTATCAGCTGATGAGTACAAACAGGCGATGCTTGACAATCTAGATGATTTAACTGAACTAAGGCTGATCACGTTAGATCGGCTTAGAAGGAACAAAGAGATGGTTGCCAGGTCGTACAATAAAAAAGTGATTTTAAAATCATTCAATCAAGCCGATTTAGTATGGAAAACCGTATTGCCGATTGGGTCTAAAGATAATCGATTCGGCAAATGGTCTCCAACATGGGAAGGACCTTATAAGATCAATCGGCCGGTTGGCGAATTCATATATACCGAATCCTTAGAGGGGTTCGTCCTACCTAAAGCGATCAATGGAAAATATCTGAAGGCATATCACCCAAGCATATGGGTCGGGTCCTAACTACGGGAGACATCAGGATCAATGACAAGCACATATGCATAAAATCGGTCATACAGCCGACCGAGCCAGTTTAAACCCATCCACATCAAAGTTTACAAAATCAGACGCACAGCCGATTAAGCAAAAGTTCAAAAGACGTCATCTCAGGTTTAAAGCAATAATTACAAGGATCGGCCATAAATCAAAGTTTAGTGTAGTCCCGACCCGGGCAGATGGGCTCCCAAAGCCGATAGTGCCGCTGCCGCCCTACCGATGGTAGCTTGAATGCTGTCTATCAATTGTTGGTCGGTCTTTGCATCACCCGGATCGAAACTATATTGGCCGACTGGTTCTTGACTTGGGCAAAAACATCGCCGATTTGCCGCCTCTGGACGGCTAGTGAAGACGTTGAGTTGGTGATGCTAAGCTGACATTCCGCAAGTTCTTTTGTAACAAGAGCCAGCTGTTCTTCAAGTTTGGCCTTGGACGACTCCAGCTCTTGAGCCCTGCTCTTAGTCATTTTAAGTGTAGCTGTGCCTTGGTCAAATGTGCTCTTTCGAGATTTGGCATCAGCTATGAGTTTGTCCAAGATCTCTTGGTCGGCTTGTTGGGCCTTCCTCTGTTCAACTCTTAGCTTGGCTGACTCCACGTCTAGCCGACGAGCGTCCAAGTGGCAGACCTCAAGCAGTGCATTCATGGCGGCAGAAGGGAGATCGGCTTGCATGGCCGCCATAGCATCCCTCAGTGGTTGCGTGTTAGCCAGTAGAGCCGCCTCTGGTTGCATCACCTCGTCCAAAAGACGATTAAGTCGCTCCTGCATACCCGGCGCAGCGGTAACAGCAGCCGATGCTGGAGCAGAGGCCGCTATTATGCGTTGGATGCTCACGGGTAGTCATCAGTGGCCACAATCTCCGGGTCGTCAAGCTCGTCCAAGGAAAAGCCTAAAAGGTCGGCTAAGTCCATCGGCGGAGTCGGGCCAGGAGCAGGTTTTGGAGGTGACGAAGCGGATGGCGGAGCAGGAGCCACAGCCGGCAAGACAAGCACGTCGGTTTGAGTCTTCTCTCAGACGTCTTCTAGCAATTGAACGGAGGGGGTTTCCTGAAAAATATTTTCACGATAAGATCAAGGAAGACAAAGATAAGTCAAGAATAAGGGTCGAAGCTAACCGCAGTAGCCGATCCGGTTGGAGATGCTGCTGCATCACGGCCTGCAGGCTTTGGGGATCGCTTAATGACAACTCTACGGCTTTTCTTCTCTGAAAAAAAAACGAACATGGGTTTAGCCGACAGCAAGCATGAAACTTCATTTGGTGGAAAATGGAACTGGACGTACTTTGGGTGCGCTGGACGGCAAGATCAGACAGTGATGGGCTATTGACCCCCAACGTGCCAGAAGATAAACCGGCAAGAGGGGTCGATGACCTTGGCCGTTTTGAGCGATCGTCGGCCGATGCGGCTTGCGCTGGGGTTGATCTTTTGCTAGTCTGAAAAGGGTAAAAGATATGGTTAAGCCGATGAAAATCTTATTCCAATAAAACATCAAAATGAAAATACCTCTAAAGACGAGTTAGCGTCGCTCGAACTCGAGCTAGACCCGAAGAACGGTCTCCGCGGCTCTCGAAACCAGGAAGAAAAGAGGACAGACCTCGGGAATAGTGCGCCCTCATAAAGTGCCTCGGCTATGGAAGCCCACCATGTGGTAAATTGGCCCGATCGACGCGTGTTTAACACGAGGAAGGGCAAGTCTACCACATGGAGTTCATCGGCTAGCTCAATAATAAGATCCGCCGCAGTAGAGTTAGTTACTTTGTTTCGTGGTTTAATCATCCTAAGCAAAGGAAAGCAAGGGATGGTTTGTCCGAAACCCAGCTGGCGTGCATAAACTGAAGGATGATAGAATTCATAGGTCGGCTGAAATGTTCTGTTTCGAGTACTTAAGCCGACGTGAAGGATGCAAGGAGAAATCAGCAGGGGAAGCAGATCAAGAGTGGATTGGGGCATTAGAGAGCTATCAGAGTTTAAACGAAGAAAAGAAGGCCACGGGAGATCGGCTAATTGGCTATACGAAAAGAAATCTCTACGGTTGAAAGAGGCTTGGTTAAGATGCAGGAAAAAGGACAAGTATTTATGGAAGCCGGCAGGAGAGATTTTTTGTTCATCGGATGAACACATGGTGAATTTTTCGCCTGGGGATCGGCTAGGTTGGAATACAGGGACGGCACCCTCAGGAAAGTCTTCCGTTGGGAAAGCCGATTCTTCCGAAGGGTCCGGGATAATGAGGCGGCCAAAAACGCAGTAAAGCCAAATCTGGATAAACCAAAGAGGGCCGCCAACATTACCGACGACATAGGAACCATTGCCAGTGAAAAGCTGACTCCTGATGATATGCATCATATGGTATACGGCGCCCAAAGAAGGACTTCCCTAAAGCCAACCGATGACCCATAACTAGTTGCTCTGACATAAATTGATAGACCTGGGTGGGTCCTAGGGAAGCGCCACAGAAGAGGAATCGGTCTAACCATAAGTTGATAAAGGCTACGTGTTCTTCATCCGATACAGGGCCGGTTACTTTGTTGTTATTTTGGATGTATTTGGACCAACCTTCTCCCTTTTTTCTGGTCAATTTGTACTGAGGTTTCCCACTAAAAGCCGATATATGTTAACCATCGTGCCTAAGACAAAGATAATTCAGCCATGTCTAAAAGGGTTGGGCCGATGGGACCGGTTGGGAAAAAGAAGGCGTTAAAAGAGTCCGACCAAAAATAGCAGTGCCAGCTACTAAAGATTCGTTGGGCTCCGGAGCAGCTAAGGACATGGGGATACACTCAGCAATGCCCATACCTTCCCACTCTGCTTTCTTTTGGGCCGATACTCTAATGTACCAAGACCTCCAGCCCTTGAGAGCTGTCGGCCAAGCCCTAAAACTTTTGGACCACTCGTTGATGTTGTAACCAGGAGCCGATAAAGGGAGTCTAGGGATTTCATCTCCAATGACAGTATTGGGTTCTATGGTTCCTATAGGACCTAGGAAGTACTGATGATCGCTATCTGGGATCGGAACAAGTACCTGAGATGCGTCCATTTCAGCCGATGCTATGAGAAGAAGGGTTGAAGCGGAGGAAAGCCGATTTCAGGGTGAACGAAAGCACGCCAGGGTGAAAATGACCGCAAGGGGGGACCTCATATTTATACCTCGGTGAAAAGGTGAAAAGGCGGGAACAGTTGCTGCATTAAAAACGCACCGAGAGCATTACGGCGCCATTAATGGGGGAGTTACCGAGGAAAATTTTAAACGTTAAGCCGATCACGGAGAAAAGCGAAAGATTTTTGAAAGATAGCAAGCTACCTTTCAAAAATGGGGGGCATATGTTTGCACCAAAATTCGGCGTGCATTGAAATTAGTCTGAATCGGGAAAGAAGTATTCATATGAACAAGGAATCGGTGAACGACTCGGAGAAGGAAACCGTTTCTAAAAGAGGGAGGAAATCAGATAAGAGGCCGATACCAATAAATGCACCGTATCTATGTACAATTCGGATCGGTCAGGCGTATTATAAAAGGGGGTGGACGCCAAGCAAAGAAAATCAATCAATTCCAACAACACCTACTTTTACAAGTCTTTTCTTTTACATTGTTTTAGCCTCATAGATCTCTCTGCAAGTCGACGGAATCAACATAGTTGCGCATCGCCGATTGTTGATTTTAGCCGATTTCACCCAGGTTTGATTTGCTTCGTTTTGTTGCGCATCGCCTTCCCGAAGCCGATTTTACCTTATATCCGGATCAATCAGAATCGGTTGATCTAGTTATCTCCTAATCGGTTCTTGCCGACTAGCGAAAAGCCGATAGATCTTGGTTTATCGGCTTTGATCGAATTACAAATTCTACCTTGTCGATTTCAGGTCAAATCGACTGGCACGCTCTTCAAACCCGGCGTTTGTCTTGTGTGTTCGAAGCCGAAAACCCTCCTTCACGTTTTTCGCGCGAACACAAGTGGTTCGTAAATTTATTAAGCTCGTAAGCTATTCGAGCTCAACTCGACGAAGCTCGCGAGCTCATGATCAAGCGAGCAGCTCACAAGCCTCGAACTTTTTTTACAACCTTAAGTATGTGTAGCACAGTGTACTAATTGATGAGACTTGGTTTTATGGAATCGGTCTCCGGGGATCAATCGAGCTTAAGTTTTATCGGTTTAGTTTTTTTCCCCTTGATTATTTATCCAGGGTAGAAATTATCAAAGGGTTGTTTTCAATGATTCCCTCGCAAAAAATGGAGAGACCTACACTGAGTTGCAGCCGGCAATCCCGTTCCATTGATTATGACATCCTAATATCTAAATAAGCGAGACGAGCTTCGCAACGACGACAAGTGGCCATGATTCTCTGCATTACGGCAACAAAAAAAAAAGGTGCATCTTTGTCCATCGCGACGCTACGTGTCCAAAAAGGTCAAAGGACGAACACACACAGCAGTACGCCAGTACACCACCACGCGCAGCCAGACAGAATATACGCGCTCAGCAACAGTGTGTCGCACATTCCCTTATCCATCGCCTACCTCTCACTCTCTCAGCCTAAATGGGGAGTAAACTAGTTATCGCAGCGCCGCGAGCGAACACGTTTAGATTGTGGAGCAATGCGAGGGTTGAATGGTCGACACACACCAACCGAGCTCAGGCGTAAGGATGGTAGAGCACAGGGAAAACGACATCCAATAAAACGATGATAGGATACATGGTCGACACACACCAACTGAGCTGGCTTGCCACAACAGTTTGCTGTCGCGCTCGTGATGCTCGACACTGGGCTTACCGTGGCTTCACACCTTTACTATAGTACATAAGTACGTTATATACCACGCTTTCATATCAAGATAAGCGACTATTTTTATATTCGAAAACACTACGTATCCTACGTTTGATGCCTTTGCTTGCATTAGACGCTTCGTCCATCCAAACAAGCACCTCTTCTCTGACTAATAAACTCAAATTAATCTCTATTTCTCTATTGCCTCCTCTAACTACACGTTCCCCTCCCTCTGCTCCACCCCCTCCGGTGGCTCACTAGTGCCTAGAGCCAGCCGCCATTGGAGCCATGATCCTCCCTCTCTCTCTCTCTCATATCCACATCGCCATATGCTCCAACCGACCAGCCCCCACCTCCGAGCACTGCCACCCCGGGCTCAGCTCCTCACGCCTCCGCATCGCCCGGCCATCCCACCTCCATGGCCTTAGCCTCCTCGTGCATGCGCCCTAGGCACAGATCCTCGCCCTTGGGTCCCTCGTGCCTCCGCATCGATCGGGAAGGCCGCCGCCCTGGCCCTAGCCTCCTCGCACATGCGCCTCAAGCCCGACGGGAAGGCGAGCTCGGCCATCGTCACTACCCCGCATGCCTTCCTCCTCTTGTAGGATCCATGTGCCTCCTCTGGGTTCGATTTTTCTTGTAAACGTTTGCTGCATTTGTTACAGACATTCAATTGATTTGTTGCACAAGTCCAATCAAAATGTTGCAGCTTAATATCCTACGTGTTTTGATTGTTTATTGCAGTGTCGTTACATCCTTTATGAAACAACTCAAAAATTCAAAATGAATTTGTTGGTTTTCATTTGAATTCGCGTTTGATTTGGATTTGGAAGTTGGAATTTGAGTTTGGTTTCAAACCTTGTTGGGCCGTTTTTCTCTCCTTCGTGGGCAGCTGCTGCTCGCCGCCTGCGGCTGCTCGCTTCCCGCTCGCTTTGCTCCGCCGGCCGCTCGCCGCTCGCCCGCGCCGCTTCGCGCGCTCAGCCGCGCTTTCGCCGCGCTGGCTGCTGCCTGCTGGCTCCCGCTGCCGCGCCGCTCGCTCGCTCGCTTCTCCGCTTTCGCTCGCGTGGTCGCCGCGCTTTGGCGCCCGGTCGCCGACTGTCGCCTCTCAAGGCTGCCGCGCCGCCAAGGCTGCCGTCGAGCCCGGCCGCCGCCTCCTCGCCTCGCCTATAAAAACCCCCGCCTCGCCTTCTCCACTCGCCCGCCTCCTCTCTCGTGGTGAGCTCCTCCCTCCTCGCTGCTTTCGCCCTCGGCTCCGCCGCCAGGCCGCCGCCCACCTCGCCTCCCTCGCTTCCCCTGTTGCCTAGCCCCTCCTCGCGCCATGCCCCTCGACGGGTGGCCCCGCCCCGTCGGTCTCTCTCTCCCTGCGGTGGCCCCGCCTCTCTCCCCGAGCCGTGCCGGGCCGCCAGCCAACCTCCTCCAGACGCCGCTACCGTGGGCCACGGCCCGTTAGGCCGCTGGATTTCGGCCCGAACAAGAAAAGGATTTTGGATTTTAATTAATTTATTAATTTCCAAAATTCGCTTTAAACTCCAAAAATAGCCCTAAAATCCGTAAAATCCCGAAAATCCTGCAGCTCCACCAAATACATTTCCCGAACCGTTTTGATCCCCTGAGTCCAGAAATGCTATCCGTTCCCAGATCCGAACCCCAGAAATTCTCCAAATCCCAGTTTCGCCCTCCGTTCTCTTCCGACTCGGTTCCGGTTTTCCGTTTCTGTTTCCGTTTTCGATTTTCGGTTATTGTTTTATCGTTTATTTATGTTGGTTGTCTTTCCGCGCTAGATTCGACCGTTGAGACGCCCGTGGAGCCGGAGCAGTCCCTGGAGTCGGAGCAGTTCCCGGAGCAGACGTCGGACCAGACGGGAGCGCAGTACGACTACTTCCCCGACGACTCGTCCGATCCAGCTGCCGCGCAAGGCAAGCCGTACACCCTTTGATCATATTGATCCTATCATGCCATGCTATAGTAGTAATTATTTTATATCGCATTATTTTATCAGTATTTGAATTAATGAAATCCAGATTTTAGAATGACATGATAAAATAGAGTAATACCGAATTGCTCATGAAACCTCCTTGAAATATTTGAACCTCGTTAATCCTTTGGAACCCTAGTTAACCGCTTATTGCCATGAATAGGTTAGATTATACCGCTAGGTTAGTTCAAAACCTGGATTTAAAGAAAATGTCGCGAATCTCCGATTCGGATTGTTTATAAAAGTGCTGCAGTCAGGGGGACAGTATCGGATAAATCCCGGAGTGGATGAGATTCCGATCCCCGGCTGGTGATTAATGCCTTGGTTGAGCCTGTGGCGTATCATGAAAGTACCGAATGGGTTTGTGGATGAAGGCTTGGTCTTTGGCAAAAGTGTAAGGTTAATAATCCCTTGAGCAAAGTAAATAACTTAGTTTCCGCCAACCACAGTCGGATCGTCGCTGACCCGTATCCGACACGGCTCATTAAGTTAATCATTCCTGAGATAATAACTGGACTGTCTTGGTGGCTACCATTCTCTGGAGAGAATGGGGACCGGCCTTCCCGGCAGGGAAATGGACCGGAGGGGTGGAACGGGAATGGTCCAGAGTGACATTCTTGGTTCTCACAACGGTAGACGCTAATGGGGACCCTGAGTCCAAGGTAGCGGTACTATCGGTAAACAACTAAAGGACAGGAATGATTAAACGAAATGCTGTGATAATCTAAACCGGCCACATGCATTTAAGTTGCATGAAACTCGCGATTGGCATAAAGGTTATAGATATCTTGTGGGTAAAGTCGTTTGCTCTCACAGAGTTAACCTCAATTGTAATCGATTACGCCGTACTTCCGGTAAATGAAGTTAAGTTGGAATCGGGGTTGATACCCGTAACTAAGCTCAAGTTACTGTTTGGAATTTGGATAATTGTGGTTAAGTGTTGTTGAACTTGTGAAATTCAAATTACTTATTTATTGATTTGTGCTTCAAATGTAAAATGAATTGTGAAATAAAACTGCATCCAGATACTAAACCCTATTGCCACCCCTTGATTACCCCTACATATAGTATTCAGTGGTTCCAGATTTACTTGTTGAGTACTCCCGCACTCACCCTTGCAAAACCCCGCCTTTCGTAGTTCAAGACGCTGGCGCCTTCCAGAGATCGTAGATGGCGATTTAGTCTGGTTCTAGGTCTTTGTCTTCGCTCAGGCCCTGCCTGTGGTTTCTCTCTTTTGTTAGTGTAAGTTTAGAAGCTTGGATGCTTCTCTTGTAAAACCGGTCGTTAGACCAACTATATTGAATAAAAAGTGTTGAATTGGCTTTTGGCCAGGTAATTTTACTCTTGTTTTACAACAGTTAGTCTTCTGGGTAATCATGTGAGTTTCAGATCGCCCCTAAAAAGGCGGTCCGTCACAAGTGGTATCAGAGCCTAGGCTTGACCGTAGACTGAGACCTAAGTTGGCTTAAGGAGTCTTTTTCAAAAGATTATTTCAAACTACAAAATGAGTTTCGAAAACTGTAAGTACTATCCTTATAACTCCTGCTTTCTCTCCTCTCTGGTCCCACCTTTTCCTTAAAAATTCACTTCTCTCCATTAAAATTCACTTAAAACCTTTCCGCTCATCTGACTTAAAAAGATTCTCGTTTTGGCAGATGGTGCACCACGTCTACCCACTTCCCGAGGGTCCCGAAGGATGGGCTGGACTGCTGTGGAGAATGCTACAAAGATGTTGGAGCCGATCAGATTGAGATCCCCGCTTTTCACACGGAGGAGCTTTTCCAGGGTGTCGTCCCGCTGAGTGGAGAGCCTGGTTCAATCTGGATCCCCGCCAAATAATCCGGATATTCCGCCACTTCCAAGGGCACCGCGCCCACGAGTCGACGCTATTCAGACTCCTCGCCGTCGGGCGTTGGAAGCACCTCGCTGCCTCTTCGCTACCGAGTTCGACCACGCCGATTTCGCTGATCCCCATGAAGGGGATGCCTCAAGACGGTGATCGCCTCTGCTCCAGAGGACGAGGCAGATCCGCGTGTCGATGAAGCCGCAGTAACTCCTTGTCAACAAGGATTTCTCAGACACCTCCCTTCTCATCGAGCGGGATGATCTGCAGCGGCGCTGAGCAATGCCTGGATGGAGATTGACGAAGCTTCGTGAAGAGATAGACCAGCCGCAGCCCCAAGACGAGCCCTGAGAAGAGATGTCCGTGGATGGTCCGTCGGCCGCGGATCGACTCGCCCATGGCGTAAGATGTGGAAGAAGATCCAGAGGAGCGCATCATCTACATCTCCGATTTACGATTGAAGATTCCAGTCTTAGAATAGGGCGTTAGTCCTAGAAGTTGGCTTTACCCTTTTGGTGTAGTCTTTTGTAATGTAAAATAGGTTGTTTCTTACCTTAGTATGACGGTATTGTAAACAATCTATGTATCAGTAAAATTAAGTTTCCTATCTCTGTATGTTGTTTGCTCTATTATCTTTATACCTTCGGCCTAATTCCACTAATTCTTTCCCATTTCGCCTCGCCTCACCTATTCTATCTCTCTCTCGCCTGTCTAAATCTTACTTATCTTCTGCTTTGCCCAAAACCCCGCAAAGAAGACCTAAAAAAATAGTCAAGATGGATCAAGGTGAAGGATCACAACACCAAGGTTACGGAATGAGGCGCACCTAGCCAAAGAATCCAGCTAACATAGCTCAAGTAATCGCAGATATAGAAAGGAACAGATACGGTCTAACAGAGGCGTAATCAGATGATTGAAATGATGATGGCACAGCTTTGCCGCAAGACCCGTGATGAATCCCCAAGGAAACAACTTTGGACATGATGGGTTATTAGGTGGGTCACACCGGTCCGACTTCCAAAAGACCCGGCCCCTATTTTCTCCATGTCAATCGAGCCGTTATCGCCAGATGATTGGCTCACTGCTATCCAAATGAAGCCGGATACCGCAGCAGGTAATCGAGAAGGAGAAAGTGCTCTATGCCTCTCACCACCGCAGGACAAGCAGCAGATGGTGGGTCAACTTTCGCACTCAAGACAGGACAAGAGATTTCGTGGCGGATGTTCAAGAAGCTTTCCTAAGACTCACATTCCAAATAGATTGATGGCCTCCAAGCGGAGGGAATTTCTGTCTCTCCATCAAGGAGGAAGGACTGTGATGGAATACCTGCACCACTTCAACAACCTTTCTCGCTATGCACCCAGAGAAGTAGACACAGAGGAAAAGAAGATAAAAAGATTCTATGAAGGACTGCAGAAGAACCTCAAGTTCCATATCTCATCAGTGGAGTTCAAGGATTTCTCAGCCATGGTAGATAGGCTGATTGTGTCAGAAGAGACAAGGAATGACCTGGAGGATACTAGAAAGAGAAAGGCACAAAGAATGTGAGAATGTCAAGAAGAAGTCAGTTCAAGGGAAGGACCTATACCTTCAACCCCAATGGTCCAAACAAGAGACAAGCAGTGGGAGGATTTCGACCTGTTCCGCCCAATGCTCAGCCCGGGAATGTTCGATGCTTTACCTGCAACGGGAACCATTACTCTAATGTGTGTCCCAAGAAAGGTTCAGCTTGCTTCCATTGCGGACAGCCCGGACACTTCAGCAAAGAGCGTTCAAGAAGGACTTGCCGAGTGATGTGGCAAAAGCTCAAGCGTCAGCTTCCGCCAACAGACAGCCAGCGCCCCGTCAGCCTCAGCCGCCCCATCAAGGTTATTTGAGGGCACCAAATAAGATCGAGGATATTCCAACAACCGCGGAACCAACCCGCCCAGGAACCCTCAAGGCAGAATCAACCATGTGTCAGCAGCAGAAGCAGCCGAAGCAACGGATGTTATCGTTGGTAAGTTTCCCGTCCAAACCAAGTTGGCCTTAACCCTCTTTGATCCAGGTGCAACCCATTCGTTCATTTCCTTGGCTTTTGCTTGCAAAAGTGGGTTGCCCTATTCTCCCTTGCCCTCTCCCTGTGTTTTCCACACCCCTGGAAGTCGGTTGATGGCAAGATTCGGCTGCAGTAATCTGAGGATAGAAATCCGAGGAGTTGAGTTCAGAGCCAACCTGTTGTTGTTAGAAATGGATGGTCTAGATATCATATTGGGAATGAACTGGTTATCTAGACACCATGCTCAGTTAGATTGTTCTCAGAAGACAGTGACACTCAGGAATGGTCATGGTCAGAAAGTAACAGTTCAGAATGATCCGAGATTGATCAAAAGGAGTCAAGGCATCATCAATGCAGTTGCCCGTGGTTTAGACAGCATACCCATAGTTCGGGAGTACCCTGAAGTCTTTCCAGAAGAGTTACCAGGAAAACCTCCGAACAGAGGCATAGAACTGGCAATAGAGTTAGTTCCTGGAACAGCTCCTATCCATAAGCGATCACGTCCAATGTCGCCTTTGGAGTTAAAAGAACTGAAGAAGCAATTGGATGAATTGCTGGATAAAGGATTTGTACGGCCAAGTATCTCCCCTTGGTCCGCGCAAGTAGTATTTGCCAGAAAGAAAGATTTTGAAGTAAGAGACTCTGTATAGACTACAGAGCTCTGAATGATGCAACCATCAAGAACAAGTACCCGTTACCCCGGATAGATGACCTGTTCGATCAGTTGAAAGGAGCCAAGATCTTTTCGAAGATAGACCTGAGGACAGGATATCATCAGTTGAAGGTCAGAGAACAAGACAGAGAAAAGACAGCATTTGCTACTCGGTACGGATTATATGAGTTCACCGTGGTGCCATTTGGTCTCACAAATGCCCTACTTACTTTATGAACCTGATGAACCAAGTATGCATGGAGTTCTTGGACAAGTTCATCGTGGTATTCATAGATGATATACTCATTTACTCCCAGACCGAAGAAGATCACCAGGAGCATCTACACTTAATTCTGGGAAGGCTTAGAGAACATCAGCTATATGCAAAATTCTCTAAGTGTGATTTCTGGTTGGATGAAATCGCCTTCCTAGGACACATCATCACCAAGGATGGCGTGAAGATGGATCCCGAGAAGATCAGGACAGTGTTGGAATGGAAACGGCCTGTGTCAGTGCCAGAAGTCAGAAGTTTTCTCGGTTTGGCAGATACTACGTAAGATTCATCGAAGCGATTCTCCAAGATAGCTAAACCGATGACTCGGCTTCTCAAAAGGACAGCCCCTACGCTTGGACCGAGAAGTGTGAGAAAAGTTTCCAAGAATTGAAGACCAAGTTAACCTCGCACTCCGCTTCACTCTCCGGATCCGGATAAAGATTTCCGGATCTACCGTGATGCTTCAAGAGAGGATTGGGATGTGTGTTAATGCAAGAAGGAAAAGTGGTTGCGTATGCATCGCGACAACTCAGACCGCATGAGGAGAATTACCCGACCCATGACCTGGAACTAGCCTCAGTAGTGCACGCATTGAAGATTTGGAGACATTACCTGTTGGGAAACCGATGTGAAGTGTTCTCAGACCACAAGAGCCTGAAGTACGTGTTCACCCAGCCCAATCTGAACATGAGACAGAGAAGATGGTTGGAGTTGATTAAGGATTTCGACCTAGAAATCCTTTATCATCCAGAAAAGCTAATGTGGTAGCAGACGCTTTAAGCGTAAAAGCCCGCCATCATTTAGCTCAAGTCAAGACTATCTCTCCCGCTTAAAGTCGGAAATGCAGAATTGAACCTGCAGATAGTGTCGTAAGGATCAAGATGTTTCCTAGAGATACGATGATCTCCTGAAGCAGATCAAAGCAAATCGACAAGCAGACGAAGAGATATTGGAATACGTGAAGTTGATGAAGGAAGTTAGTCCCTCGTAGTTCTCGGAAGACAAGCAAGGCGTATTGCGATTCCGCTGATCGTATATGCATCCCGAAGGACAAGGATATAAGAGGATTGATTTTGACAGAGGCTCACTCGCCACAATTCTCAATACATCCCTGGCAAAGACGAAGATGTACCAAGACTTGAAGAAGGAGTACTGTGGAATGGAATGAAGAAAGAAGTAGCCGAGCACGTGGTATGTTGTGACGTGTGTCGGAAAATCAAGATAGACCACCAAAAGACGGCAGATTGCTGCAACCCCTTCCAAAGGCCGTAATGGAAGTGGGAAGAGATTGGAATGGACTTTATCACTGGTTTTCCCAAGACTCAAGAAGGACATGATGCTATCTGGGTAATCATTGATAGATCGACCAAAGTAGCCCATTTCATCCCTATAAAGCAGATCGTTGGAAGAGACAAGTTGGCAGAGTTGTACCTGACCAGGATCGTCAGATTGCATGGAATACATAAGAAGATCGAGTCAGATAGAGGAGCCCATTTTACTTCAAAGTTCTGGAAGATTCTGCATTAAGCGATGGGTACGGATCTGAATTTCAAGATGTGCCTATCACCCTCGCATGCATGGTCGATGTAAAGAGTTAACCGTGATAATCGAGGATATGTTGAGAGCCTGCGCTCTAGCATATGGAGCCTCGTGGGCCAAGTGTTTGCCGTTTGCGGAGTTCTCGTACAATAACAGTTACCAAGCCAGTCTGGACATGTCACCGTTTGAAGCCTTGTATGGAAGGAAGTGCAGAACCCCGTTAAATTGGACCGAGACCGGAAAGAAACAGCTTTTTGGACCTCAGCTAGTTCAGGATGCAGAAGCTCATGTGAGGATCATAAGGAAGAATCTGAGAACAGCTCAAGTCCGGCAGAAGAGTTATGCGGATACAAGGAGGAAAGATATAAGTTATCATGTTGGAGACTTCGTTTATCTGAAAGTGACACCTTTCAAACCTGTTCGCCGTTTTCAGATAAAAGGGAAGTTAGCTCCGAGGTATGTTGGACCATACCCCGTGACTGACAGAATTGGAGAAGTAGCCTACAAGTTACAGTTAAGTCCAGAGTTGTCAAGGGTACACAATGTCTTTCATGTGTCCCAGTTAAGGAAATGTCTCCGTCAGCCGTCAGAGCAAGTGCAGTTGAAAGGGATAGACTTGAAAGAAGATTTGACATATCGTGAGGAACCAGTCAGGATTGTGGAGACTATGGAAAGGGAACTCAAGTTCAAGAATGTCAGATCTCGCCGAGTGCTATGGAAGAATCATACACTCGAAGAAACTACTTGGGAGAAGGAATCGAATTGCAGCAGAATTTTCCCAACCTATTTTCCCCATGCGAAATGAATCTCGGGGACGAGATTCCATTTTAAGTGGGGTAGGTTGAAACAACTCAAAAATTCAAAATGAATTTGTTGGTTTTCATTTGAATTCGCGTTTGATTTGGATTTGGAAGTTGGAATTTGAGTTTGGTTTCAAACCTTGTTGGGCCGTTTTCTCTCCTTCGTGGGCCGCCTGCTCCCGCCTGCCCGTCGCCTGCTCCCGCCTGCTTGCTCGCTTCTCCCGCCTCGCCATGCCGCTCGATCGACCGGCGCCGTGGCCGCGCTCCGCCTCCGCTTGCCAAGGCTGCCAGGCTCGCTGCTCCAGCCATGGTTGGCCGCGCATAGCTGGCTCGCCGCCGCTTCCTCCGCTTCCGCGTGGTCGCGCCTTGGCGCCTTTGCCGCCTGACTGGCCGTCGCCTCTCGCGCTGGCCAAGGCCGCCACGCTGGCCGAGCCCGGCCGCGCCTCTCGCCTCGCTTATAAAAACCCCGCCTCCCGCTTCTCCACTCGCCCGCTCCTCCTCTCTCGTGGTGAGCTCCTCCTCCTCGCTGCTTCTCGCCGGCTCGCCGCCGCCAGCCACACGCCGCCACAAACCTCGCCCTCCCTCGTTTCCCTGTTGCCTAGCCCCTCCTCGCGCCATGCCCTCTCGACGGTGGCCCCGCCCCGCCGGTCTCTCTCTCCTCCCGTGCGGTGGCCCCGCCTCTCTCCCCCGAGCCGTCCGGCCGGGCCAGCCTCCTCCAAGACGCGCCTCGCTGGTGGGCCACGGCGTTAGGCCGCTGGATTTCGGCCCGAACAAGAAAGGATTTTGGATTTTAATTAATTTATTAATTTCCAAAATTCGCTTTTAAACTCCAAAATAGCCCTAAAATCCGTAAAAATCCCGAAAAATCCCGTAGCTCCACCAAATACATTTCCCGAACCGCTTTGATCCCCTGAGTCCGTAAATGCTATCCGCTCCCAGATCCAAACCCGTAAATTCTCCAAATACCAGTTTCGCCCTCCGTTCTCTTCCGACACGGTTCCGGTTTTCGCTTTGCTTTAGCTGATTTTCTGTTATTGTTTTATCGCTTATTTATGTTGGTTGTCTTTCCGCGCTTAGATTCGACCGCTGAGACGCCTGCGGAGCCGAGCAGCCCCTCGAGTCGGAGCAGCTTCCTCGAGCAGACGCCGGACTGTGACGGAGCGCAGCACGATCGCTTCCCGACGACTCGTCCGATCCACTGGCCGCCAAGCAAGGCAAGCCGTACACCCTTTGATCATATTGATCCTATCATGCCATGCTATAGTAGTAATTATTTTATATCGCATTATTTTATCAGATTTGAATTAATGAAATCCAAGATTTTAGAATGACATGATAAAATAGGTAATACCGACTTGCTCATGAAACCTCCTTGAAATATTTGAACCCTGTTAATCCTTTGGAACCCTAGTTAACTGCTTATTGCCATGAATAGGTTAGATTATACTGCTAGGTTAGTTCAAAACCTGGATTTAAAGAAAATGCTGCCGAATCTCCGATTCGGATTGTTTATAAAAGTGCTGCGATAGGGGCGATGATCGGATTAATCCGGAGTGGATGAGATTCCGATCCCTACCGGTGATTAATGCCTTGGTTGGTGCAGTGGCCAGATCATGAAAGTAACGGGAATGGGTTTGTGGATGAAGGCTTGGTCTTTGGCAAAAGTGTAAGGTTAATAATCCCCTTGAGCAAAGTAAATAACTTAGTTTCCGCTCAACCACAGTCGGATCGTCAAGGACCCGTATCCGACACGGCTCATTAAGTTAATCATTCTGAGATAATAATTGGACTGCCTTGGTGGCTACCATTCTCTGGAGAGAATGGGGACCGGGCTTTCCGGCAGGGAAATGGACCTGAGGGGTGGAACGGGAATGGTCCAGAGTGACATTCTTGGTTCTCACAGCAGTGACGCTAATGGGGACCCCGAGTCCAAGGTAGCGGTACTATCGGTAAACAACTAAAGGACAGAATGATTAAACGAAATGCCGTGATAATCTAAATCGGCCACATGCATTTAAGTTGCATGAAACTCGCGATTGGCATAAAGGTTATAGATATCTTGTGGGTAAAGCCGAGCCGCTCTGTGAGTTAATCTCAATTGTAATCGACACGCCGTACTTCCAGGTAAATGAAGTTAAGTTGGAATCTGGTTGATACCCGTGAACTAAGCTCAAGTTCTTGCTTGGAATTTGGATAATTGTGGTTAAGTGTTGTTGAACTTGTGAAATTCAAATTACTTATTTATTGATTTGTGCTTCAAATGTAAAATGAATTGTGAAATAAAACTGCATCCAGATACTAAACCCTATTGACACCCCTTGATTACCCCTACATATAGTATTCAGTGGTTCCGTACGACTTGTTGAGTACTCCGTGCTCACCCTTGCAAAACCCCGCCCCTTTCGTGAGTTCAAGACGTTGGCGCCTTCCAGGAGATCGTAGATGGCGATTTAGTCTGGTTCTAGGTCTTTGTCTTCGCTCAGGCCCTGTCTGTGGTTTCTCTCTTTTGTTAGTGTAAGTTTAGAAGCTTGGATGCTTCTCTTGTAAAACCGGTCGTTAGACCAACTATATTGAATAAAAAGTGTTGAATTGGCTTTTGGCCAGGTAATTTTACTCTTGTTTTACAACAGTTAGTCTTCCTGGGTAACTGTTGTGAGTTTCGCACTGCCCCTAAAAAGGCGGTCCGTCACAAGAATTGCTACAATGAGTTTGTTGCAGTTAGAGTAGGATTTTGTTGCACGGGTAGCAATCGATTGTTGCGTTGTGATGTGGATTTGTTACTACGTTAAATTCCTTTTGTTGTAGCTATAAATAGATTGTTACATACATTGCAAAGAAATATTACAGCTACTGTAAATTTATTGTGTTTTGTTACAAGTGGTAAAACCCTTACAAATATTACACGTATTATAAAAAAAATATTACGGCAGTATGCTGATAAAAAATTTCTCATCAAATACCCGATCACTAGTTATTCCCGGAATTATATTTGACCGCACGGTCTAGGAAAGATGCGCAGACACACCACATCGCACGCGCAAACCAGCGGGCCAACGCGACCCGACCTGACCCCATCATCAATCACCCCCCGCGGACACGCACCTCACCGCGCTGAAAGCCTGAAACCAACCAAAAGGCACTCCTCATTTTCCTCTCACTTGCTTGCCATCACCGTCACCCTCACGCGTTTCCAAGCGCCTCCTCCCCGCCCCGCCCGCGCTATATATAAGCCGCGGCCTCATCGGCAAGGCACAAACCACACTACTGAGTCACAGCACTTCAACCTGCTGATCGTGGTTTCTTGTGCTTGGTGCGCGGTTCTTGGCAAGGCCATGGGCAACTACCTGTCGTGCACGCTGGCCAAGGCGCCCGGCGGGAGGGGCGCCAAGGTGATACTGCCGGACGGCGGCGTGCGGCAGGTGGGGCTGCCCGCGACGGCGGCCGAGCTGATGTTGGACTCGCCGGGGCACTTACTGGCGGACGCGCGCGCGGCAAGGGTGGGGGCACGCCTGGCCGCGCTCTCGGCCGACGAAGACCTCGAGCTCGGCGCCGTGTACGCCATGTTCCCGATGAAGCGCCTCGGCACACCCCTGGCCGCGGCGGACATGGCGCGCCTGGCGGCCGCGGCTACCAGGGAGGCGCGGCGCTCGGCGAAGGTGGCCGCAATGGTTGTGGCGCCGCCGGAGACAACCGCGGCTGCGTTCGTCGTGGCGGAGGACGCGCCGAGAATGCGACTGGATGAGATGGTGGACGACGCGGCGGCCGAGGAGGTCGGCGTGTTCAAGCACCGGCTGAGCAGTGCCCGGTCAAGGAGGCCGACGCTGGAGACCATACCGGAGGAGAACTACCTATCAATATCATAAAATGCAGTAGCAGAGTACTGTCACAGTGTCACCCCCCGCACCCCAAATTGTTGTACAGCACATGATCCAATCATCTCTGTTCCTGTTTTTTAGATTAACAAAGGTTGGGAAAGATATGTAGTGAAAGGGAGAGAATTGGACAGTCTATTTTTGTGAAGAAATAGGTATACATAGATCGTACCATTTGTTGATCTTTGGTCTCTGTCTAAAAAAACACTCCAATGTTTCATGTCTAGTACGGTTCTTGGTTAAAATTCGAAATTGTGAACACTCTCCTGGGAGGCTGCGATAGAGAGGTTTCACTGGTATGCAAATACTACCGTGGTTTACAATTTCTTTGGACAAGATTACAGATTTTAAGAATCAGTAGCTCAATACTTTTGCAAGTACAAATGGTACCTGAGATCTCCACTTTTGATCTAGGAGCGCGCACAACAAGTTTCCCCCTTCCATGCCAATTTTGTGTAACCAACTGAAATGAACAATTATCTTCCATGAAAAAGGAGCAGGGTTACACTCGTTCTAGCGTCTATCTTGGACGTCAGAAATTATAACCCATTTTGCCTCTTATGATAGTCTTAATAGTTTCTTGTAGCTCTTCTATCAGTTTGTAAACCAAATAATAATCGAAGCAAGACAACAGGTGAAGTATTGATAACTTCTTTTGACAGAATGATGTTTGGTCGTTCCTTTTTTTTTTTTGGTTAGTAGTAGTCATGAACCAAACATGTCAATAGAAAGAGATATCCTAGAGATGAATGGATGTTATACACTTGTCTGGGACATAAAGAAAAATCATGTGTTGGAGCTAACGATCGTTGTTTACAACCTCAGTCTGAAAAGTACATTCAAAAAACGATGTGAAAACTCCCAATAACAGAGTAGGAAACTGTGCTGTTTTATCATTCTAGGAAAGAAAAGCACATAGCCACTGAATCTATTGCACCTATGTTTTCTACGTTGCCTTCCTAGAAGCAGGTGATCTTCAGATTCAAACAACGCAGCAAAACAGGTGATATTCAGAAATCAATCGCTGTCGAATTCCTTCCGTAACAGGTAGTAATTTGATAGGAGTATTGTCGTGTGGAAAGATATAATAGTGCCCCACAAAACAGGGTAAAGGGGTGAGTAGATTGATTGACGAAAGCAAAGGTGGCTGGTCTAACAGGTGTACCTCAAGCAAAGCAAACGCAGAATTCTCTAGGCGGACGGCAGTGGCGGAACTACTCAAATTTTTAGAGAGATGTTTATAATTTTTTTCCTTTTAAAAGTTATATAAATATTAAAGTATAAATGAATGATAGATTAGCAGTACTTCTGTGTTTTTTCTTACAATACAAGTTGTACAAATTTTGAATCAGACGAAAGGGTAAGTAATCAACATCTACCATTTATCCATGCTTTAATATTTATGCAACTTTTTTTAAAAAAAATCATAGAAGTACCTCTCATGATTAGATGTTGATTACTTACCCTTCGTTTGCTTCACGATTTGTGCAACTTGTATTGAGAGGAAAAACATAAAAGCATGCACACTTCACACTTACAACTCTACAATCTTCTACAATGATTTCATAATATCATAAACCCAACACATATATTTGAAGAGCAATGCTTCTATATTTACCTCTTCATACAAGTTGCGCGAAGAGGTAAGTAATTACCATATACTGTTCATTCATGTTTTAATATTTATGCAACTTTAAAAAAGAAAAGCCTAGAAGCACCTCTCATATTTGAGATATGCTAAAAGTACAATATAAATAGTTCTAAGATCTTAAAAATTTTAAAGCACCGAAATCGAAATCAATTCAATCAATAAAGTTAGCCTATTCAAAATATAATTTTATAGCATTTCTCAAAAAATATTTTAGGTGAAAATCCGGTCCCCTTAGATCCGCCCTGTGGATGAGCATGTAGTTAATCAATGTTCCTCTTTCCCCAAATTTGCCGCTAATGCAAAGTCAAACGTCGTCTGATGCCCTTTTCTGGTCGTGGCGCAGTTGTAACTACATACCGTACAAGGGCCGGAAAAAAAAATGGCGAGTTGGTGGGGCTGTTAGTTTAGTTCAAAATTACTCTAATTATATTGGTTTATTGGTTAAACATTGAATGTGTCAATTTCGGATGAAATTGGATTTTGCTCTGACTCAATTCGGCTCGGCTTGTTAGCTCCATTCTAAAAATACTTCTAAACTATAAATAAAATGATACTAAATTAAACTGTGTTAATTTCGAAAAATAAAGATTTGACTTGATTTCCACCCAGTCTGTACTGTACATAATGGTGTTAGTACTGTGGACCTGGACACCTGGTCCTTCACGGCTGAGAGCCAAAGCGTGGCATATACTGCATGCTACGTCGATCGCAACGTGTTTTAATTGGCCAGTCAGCAACAAGGTGCGGAGCCGCGATTTGAACATTGGGCCAAGTAGATGATAATCATATAAGAAATCTAACATTACAATATATCTCCAGGCTCTAACATAGCATCGATAACAACGCATAGTTACCCGCCTGTACTTAGCTTCAAGCCTTCGACATATTACCGTCTGAACAACTGATCGATGCCACATATGTTTGGCAACACGAAAGGTTACATGCCTATTAATTTGAATTTGGCTCTATGACTATCAAGCAAATCTGAAAATTTACTAATTTCTCATTACTGAACTTCAACTCTAGTTCCTTGTCAATGCAGAACACCATGAAATACACAAGTTTGAAAACAACTGGCTTAAACGCAACCAATTGTTTTCTTTCTCTTCACGACCGAATAAGAACAACCGAAGCATGAAGAAATAGATAAAAAGAGAGAGAGAAAGTAGATCTTGACACATTTTTTAGTATCAATGTCTAATTTGTTTGTAGCAAAGTATACCTAGCTATTACCTTTCCATAATTGAAATTGGGAACGATAAAATGCAAAATTCAAAACTGCACACAATTAACGTGACAGCAAAATGCAAAATTCTAAACTTCAGACAAATAAAAGTGATGAACTATAAGCTATAACGTGAGAAGAATTCAGAAATTGGCATTGACTTTCGCCAGTTTAAAAACTGTTAAAGAAAAAGACAAGTTATTACTACATGGGATATTGGAGTATTGGGCTCCAGCTCCAGATTACTGGGCCTGAATGCTGCCTAGTGCCTACCGAGTTTCATTGGAGACGGCCAATGTAGACGGTGCTTAGATACAAGGGCATGTATAATGATACATGTTAGCTGTCTATAAGGATATAGCACATCAGAATTTGGATGATGTGAAGGAGAGTGATGGAAGAGAGAGAAATATGATGTCTACTATTTAACAGATGTACTTTATAGACAAATTTTTATAGTGTGTATACCATAAGATGCATAGCCTTTTAATCATATGAGAGATCATTACAGACAACTATAAAGACAATCTATTATATAAGTTGTCTTTAGTACTGTCTGTAGATGACATGGAGATATATTATAGACAGCTACCGTCTATACCACTGTACATGCCCTAATTAAGAGCTTAAAACTGCTCTAAACTGTTGATATATAACTAAACTTTTGATCCTAGTTATTGAGATATAATTGAAGTCTATTTCTTTATGGATGAATTCGAATCCATCTCTAATGAGTTTTCTACTATAAATATAGCATATCACTGTACAAAAGAATCAATCTAATAAAGAGAAAGGCACCCTATATTACATGTGTTCTTTGTCTGTTGTCGGCCGTGTATTGCGATTAATCTACGACGGTTATATAGACCAAATTTTGATTGATGGTGTGTGTCCGTGTCCGAAGAATTGACCGCGACAGAGGCCGGAGCAGGACGCGGCTAGGCCGAGAAAGAAAACTCGCAAGCCGAATCGCGCCCGGCCCGTGCATTGGCCTCTTCCCCCGCAACCCGTGAACGAACATGCCTCGGCCACGGTGCCGCACTGCAGCCACGGACTGACGATTCCGGCGACGTCCGCGTCCACCCCTCCGTGCGTGCGCAACGACCACTTTAGCATCACGCTCCAGAATCCAGGTCCCGGCGTGTACCACTTGGCCCATGGACACACGTGTCAGCGTGCTACTACGCCCACACGCAATATGAGCTAATCGGGCCGTCAACTATATGAATCTCGCTGGGCAATTACTATATCATTAGATGCACGAGACCGTCGACTCGAAGAAAACAAAATGAAAAAAGAGAGATGCATGGGATCACATCATTATAATGTTGTTGATCACTTCGCTCCGTGGGAAACAAAAAGTCAAAAGAAATACCTAGGAGACGCACGTTTTGGCAGCCGGGAACCGGCGACGCAGCTGGGCGTCACAGGGCCACACAGGGGATCGTTTAAATGGCGAACAGGCTCAGGAGTCAGGAGGCAATA
Source organism: Rhipidocladum racemiflorum (assembly GCA_036346355.1). Lineage (NCBI taxonomy): Eukaryota > Viridiplantae > Streptophyta > Magnoliopsida > Poales > Poaceae > Rhipidocladum > Rhipidocladum racemiflorum. The sequence continues at coordinate 3,197,721 of CM070578.1, forward strand.
TCCAGCGATGTGCCCCGGTCGCACGGCCGAATGCTACTGTACCATCCTCCCAGCTCTGCACTGCAGCGTGCACCCATTGGCCGTTGTGTCGTGGAGCAACGTAGCAGCGGACAAATCCAGTGTCAGCTCCTAGCCTCCTACTACTAGGTCAGGTCGTGCCTTATCTTTGTGGGCAAGGCACCCTGTGAAGTGGCAAACAATAGAGGTGACCGGACTTCGCAGTACGCACAGTTGAACTGACTGCATGCATGACAGCACGAGGCCCGGCCACATGACCACTCAGCTGGTACCTGTGACTGGCAGGCTGATCCACAAAATCTTTATCCACGTCGCTCAATTCTCTATGGGTTTGATCAAGAACTCGCCTTTTCTGCACTGCCGCCGCGCCAGGGTTTGTCATTTTGGACGATGAGCTGTTGAGCTTGGTGCGGTGGACGCATGGAGTGTCCATGTTGCGTAGCCTGCCTACAGGTCTCGGTGGTTCCTCGATGGGGAAGAGAATTGCCATACGACATTCTGACCGCGCAGTTTGAAGCGGATTAAGGAAACAGGAGAGGCAACTTGTTAATTGAGCCCGACAGCGACCAGTGCGGAGAGACGGTGGCATGGTGCGATTGATGCCGATTTTGCAAGGTCGTAGTGTTGCCCACGTAGTAAGTGCCTGTATAAAATAGTATGATATAACGTTTTGTCACGTAAGATTTTTACTGATACATGGAGAACTGGAGAAGAGAATAAGATAAGAAAATATACTTGTTTTTTTCATAAAGAGATGCCAATATAGATAATATAAAACATTATTGTATGTGTAGGAGCGTTCCTAATATTTCGGAGGCCCTAGGGCGAAACAAAGGCCCTAACATGTGCGAACACTTCCATATAACCGATATCTTATTATAGTACTGTATGAATAATGCTATGCGTGCTAAACTTCTCTTGCAAGTTGCAAGCGACATATAACTTAAACCCTCGTATAAAACTCGAGAAATTTACATATAGCTATATGAATAAACTGTTTCCTATAAAATTTATGCATTCTAAATATGCTCTAAAGAGTACAAAACTGCATAAAAACCATTTTATGGGATTTTCCCGTAAGCCAATACATACAACTAAGCAATCATAATTGACACTGAAAGCCCAAAGCACCAACCTTTAACCAAAAGATTCTTCATATCCTTTAACTGATAAGGAACATTCTGTTAACCACCAAACACAACCAATCGATCACCATACACACTGAAAATCTAAATTACCAATCTTGAATCAAATGTTTTCTTCGTATACTTGAACCAAGAGATTCGAATATGTAAAGAACCACCAATTATCAAATTCTCAACTTAATTATCAGATAGTAAGACGCAAGCGAGTTGTGTCGAGCTAGCCATCGATCTTGTGATTGAGCATTTGTTCATTTATTCTATTGTGAAATGCCAAATACAGGTGTTTGGCGAGTTATCAAGTTGAGCACTTGGACTGGCTTGGATAAGTTTTCAGTATTGTTGTTGGTGATCTAATTATGTGTTCTTGCTAGTGTCTGCTTGGGAGTTGATGATATATATCTATATCCTTATGTACTTCGGCTTGTATATCTAATTATGAGTTTATACATGCTATATATAAGGTATGTATACATGGGTTGGGCCCCCTGGCTCTCCTGGGCCCTAGGCGATAGCCCTTGCTGCCCATGCCCTAGGACTAGCCCTGTGTATGTGTTATTGCCTCGAATAAATATTTTCCATGATATAATTAAAAGATAGAGATTGCTAAGGAGTGCTCGAGTGTTTCTTTGCCTTGGGAGCACTCGAATTTTGATCTGTTCAAATTTGCCTCATGATTCGTGCTCCATGTTGCTCTGACGACCGACGGTGAGACTCCGACGAGGTTAGGGTTAGGGGTTCACTTGGGTTTAGGGTTGGGTTCGATGGAGGTGGCAAACCGATGGTGGGTGGTGGTGGCATTGGGGTGACGAGATGGCGGTGGGTAGTGGAGGTCAGCGAGGGCGACGAGACGATAACGGTTAGGTGGCGGCGATAGGCGGGAGGTGGTTGTCAATCCGACTGGTAGCCATCAGAGAAGAGGAAGGAGAGCGGCACAGGGATTTCGCTGGTGAGGAAGAAGAAGGTGGGTAGTGGAGGTCAGCTGGGGCGACGAGACAAGAGCGGTTAGGTGGTGTCGGGAGGTGGTTGCGGATCCAACGGCAATCGCAGCCAAAGACGAGGAAGGAGGGTGGTGCGGGGGGGTTTCGTCGGAGAGGAAGAAGAAGGTGGGGGCGTGGGGGATTTTGCCGGAGAGAAAGAGGGTGGAGGCGGGGACGGCTTGCCAAATGGGAGGAAGAAAGGCAATAGGGAGGCAGGAGCGACGGCAGTGGAAGCGAAGGCTCGCCAGTGGGCAACATCAGCGTCAGAGACAACGATGGCGGCGGGTGGTAGAGAGGGCCGGCGGATAGGGTTTGGGCAGCAGAGGAAAGGGGAGGGGATGAGGAATATATACGGTTTGAGGGGAGTAACGAGATCTTTTGGATCTAGATCCAACGGCTCAAATCCGAGTGCCCTTTAACAAAAAAAAACATTCATGTATTTCCTATACATCTCCTTAAAAGATTATATTATCTCATAGAAACAATCTTAAGATGTCATCCATTGTAAATTTATCTTTAATTTTGTCGACGATTGGAGAACGGGCTCCCGTCGAGCTTACTTGTTGAATGGGGGATCAACAGAGCCCCGTCGTACGGACCGAAGAGGGCGTTCGAGCGACGCGAGGTCGGGAGAAGAAGAAAGGCGGAACACGGTGTTTTATCCTGGTTCGGGCCTCTCACCGCCGAGATAATAGCCCTACTCCAGTGTATTGTGTTCTATCTCCGTGTCCCTCCCCTGTTACAGATCTTCAGGGGGGTTTAAATACTACGACTAGAGGTACATAGAAGGTAACTACCTCCTGGGATTGCGCCGCGCAATCGTACTTACCATCTACTGCCCTTGACCCGGGCGTTATTTGAATTTCGGGTATGATTTCCCTTGATCTCCGGCTGATTGGTTGCCACCTTCCTTCCTCGTGGCATTGACCGGGCACCCCGACCAAAACACCCGAGCAGGTCGTGGCCTCTACGAGCATGCTTGCTCGTGGGGGGGTGTGTTTGGTGCTTCTGCGAGCGAAGGTGCAAATGCGTATGCTCGGAGGAGAAGGAGGGATGCTCGTTTCGTTCTCCCGAGCATCTTCTTTTAGTGTTGCTTGGTCGGCGGGTTTAGCTTTTCACGGGGGTACCGTGGTCTTTTGCCAGATAGCCAATCCCCGACAGCTAGCCCCCGAGGTTCAAGTGGGGAACCCTCGGGCTTCCCCTTGAGCCTAAGAAGACTTGAAGGGGGATTGAATTTCCTTTGGTCGTGGCTCACGACCATTTTTCGTCGGGAGACGAACTTCTTTACCCGCCGCGTGCTTGCTCCGCGTGGGCGCGTCGTTTGGTTGTTCCGCGGTTCCTTCTCTGAGAAGCCTCCCTGTAACGGCGGTTTCTCGAAGCGCGCTTTCTCCACCAGTGTCGCTACGTGATAGGCGGCGATTTTAACCTGCCCCTTCGCTGTCTTTTAACCCTTTCTACCGGGAGAGGTCGGAGTTACATTGTCTCTTTGCTCGTCTTCGCCAAAAATCTTCCAAGAGCCCTAGCGCCCAAGAACCCTTTTCGCTCCCTTCCTTCTTCGGCCATGGCGCGCTTCAAGGTTAGCCGATGACCGAAGGAGGCTCCAGTGCTTACGGACGAGGGGTACGCCGACCCAAGCTCGGGTCGAGTGCCGAGGATGATGCGGCGCCCGGCACGCGAGACGGAGATCGTCTCCTGCGAGTTGTACGCCATCAACGGGCCGTCTGCGAGAGCGACTTCCTCGCCTCCGTGCTTGCCTACTGTGGGTGCGAGATCTCTCATCTCCACCCCAACTCTATCCTTTCTCTCGCAATCTTCTCCCATCTTTGCGAGGCTTACGTGGGTGTAATGCCCACGGCTAGCCTCTTCTTTCACTTCTATTCCCTTCCGCACCGCCGATGGCTCCGCCGGTTGCGTTTATCTTCGCCTCCGGCCCAACCGACCATACGAGTACCCCTTCGTTGCTTTGAAGGACTCGGTGTCGGGTTGGGCCGACCTCTGGTTCTACCAGAAGAAGGCGGAGGGGTCCCAGTTGGTCTATCTTGGGAGGACGCTCCACCCATCGAGGCAGCGCGCGCGCGGTGCAACCTGAGGAAGAGCGGGTGCTCAGACGATCGGTGAGCTTGCCCGGATGGGGCTCACTGGTCGGGATATCGCCTCGACTTCACCTTCAACCGTGTCCCCACGAGGCGCCGCGAGCATCCCTTCTTCGAGGTGACCGGTGGCACGACTTCACCCGCGAGGACAACGCAGTATGTTCCTGGACCTCTTTCCCGAGCATCGCCGCTACGGTGATCGGTGCTATGCATATATATATATATCTTTTGTCTTAGTCTTGATTTGCGGCGCAGCTCAGGACGGGCCGGTTGATTGACGAGAGGTCGCCGAGATGTTCGGCGCCAAGGAGAAGGAGCCGACGCCAATCGCCAGGTCCCCAAGAACATTTTTGACCGTGGCGACGCGGTAGGTACATCTTCCGCTTCCGCTCGAGGGCACGTTTTCCGAGCTTATTCCTCCCGATTTACATTTGCGTGAGAAGGTCGCCTTGATCTTGCCGTGTCGAATGCCGCAGCGCCGCCATAAGCCGCACCCGGCCAGGGTTCCCGCAAGAGAGGCGGCGGTCGAGGCCGCCAGTATCCGCCTCGCCTCCTCGCGCCAGCGGTCGAGGCGCCGAAGCTTCGACCAGACCCCCACGCCGCACCTTGAGTACGCCGACCGCCTGGAGGTATGCTAACTTCGAATCTGGTTCGATGACTTCAAACGGAGGAGGCCGGAGCTGATGGGCCGACTGGAACAGCTCGCCGAGCAGGCGAAGAAGGCCGAGGAGGAGGCCAGGTCTCTCCCGACCAAGGAGCGGCTGGAGAGGCAGATCAAGGCCCTCCAGGACCAGCTCACTCGGGTGGTCGATGCCCCCGAGGAGGAGGAAGAAGAGGAGGACACTTATGCTGCAGTCGAAGGAGCAGGAGGTCGACCTCTCGCATCGCCTCGACTGGAAGAGGTCGACATGGACGACGCCGACCGGCGATGGCATCGCGCCGCCGACGCCGCGGAGGAGCGCTGTCGTGATCGTGGCCGAGGCCGCCGCGGCAGTCGCCGTGGCCCGGCGAGGCCGAGGAGGATGGCGCCGCTCGCCGGGCGGAAGGTAAGTTCTTACTTCATTCTCTTATTCTGCTCTTGTCTTGCGATTTTCTTCGGGCTAACCCCACCCCGTTTGGTGTGAGCGTGATAGCTCGGATGTCGTTTTTGGACTTCTGCCAGATGGCTGAGGAGATTATCGACTCTGCAATGGACGCCGAGCTCGACCGCGTCGTCGACCGAGTGATGGCCGAGACGGGGGAGGAGCCGGTGCCAGCTACGGACTCAGTGGAGCCCGAGCTTCCCTCGGCGGGACCCGTGCTTTCTTCAGCGGACGCGGAACCTATTCCAGCCGCGGAGGAGCAGGAGCCGCAGGGGACTGAGGACCAAGACGCCTTGGCCTTGGTCCCTTGCGAAGAGACGACTGCGGGCGAGGCCCAGGCGCCGAGCCCCGAGGAAGGGAGCTTGGTCGCTGCCGACCAACAGCCCTTGGCCGTGAGCCAAGGAGAGGAGGAGGTCGTCCCCGACCTAACTCCTTCGGCCTTGGGGCACCAGCGCCCCCGCCACGGAGGTGCAAGGGGCGGAGGTGATCGCCTTGATCAAACGCCTCCGGCCATGAGCATCTGGCCGCCTCCGACTATGGAGGGACAAGAGGCGGAGGTGATCGCCTCGATCCAATGCCTCCGGCCGCAGAGCATTGGTCGCCTCCGGCCGCAGAGGGACAAGAGGCGGAGGTGGTCGTTAACGACCAACCGCCTCGGCCATGAGCAAGGAGTGGCAGCGCTCGTGGTTGGCGTACAGCCCCCGAGCGCGGTGCCCGACCAGGGGGAAGGCAGCCACGAGGAAGCTTCGGCAGGACCTTCAGCGAGCTCGGGAGCGCGAGGAAGCCCAGCTCAAGGAGGCGCAGCGCCTCCGGGAAAGCGCGACCGAAGGTCGCGCGGCCCGGCGGAAGGTCCTGGACCTAGAGGCGGAGGTCGACTCCCTTAAGGACGAGCTCGCTGCCCTCCAGGCCGAGCGTAGGACTTAGCTCCTCTTTTTATTTTTAGCTCGTGTACACCCTGTAAAAAAAAACAACGCTTCGGGTTAAATGAGCAAACTCGCAGGTGTTTGGTCCTTGCCTGTTTTTCTTGAGTTTGCCTTCAACATATGCCCATATGATCCCGGTTCTGCAGAAAAAGGAAACAAGTTCCTGCATAGAGCATATAGCATAGATACGAGCAAAGGATCCTTGGTAAGAAGGGACGGAACGTTCCTATCATACGGAGCCCCCCTGCCATGGACAAAGGTCGTGCCCTCAGTGTTGCGAGCACGAGTTTGTTCATGGGAGAATTTAAGGGTCGCTTTGGTCGTGACGATTTTTTTGAATGACTTAGATAGATCGGTTGTGTTGAGAGAAGTGTGAGCACAGGGCAGACGAGCTTTAAACCAACACTACGTAGAGCCACCATACCTGCATGGTCACTGAACCGGGCTTAGAGTGGATGCTCGCGCCCGACCACGCATACAGTGAAGAGCTACTGTGGAAAGTGAACGTTTGGGCGAGCATCCGGCCGGGGGCCAAGGGAAATGGTGCGCTCATACTTGTCGGATAAGTTCATCTGCAGTGCTGGTAGACGACGATGCTCGTTCGACAAAGCGAGGTGGAAACACGAGAAAGAGGAAAATGATTTATTTGAAAGAACGCAAGGGGCGCGAGATAGGAGTACTCGTCTAAACGTAGAATTTACGCAGTTGATCGATGTTCCAGGTGCTGGTGAGCTCCCGACCATCTGGCATCGCGAGGCGAACAGCCCCCGGGCGTGCTGTAGACGTGACCGTGTAGGGTCCCTCCCATCTTGGGGTCAGCTTGTTGGCCTTCGACAGGTCTTGAACTCTTCGTAAGACCATGTCGCCAACTTGTAGGGCCCTAGGTCGGACTGTCTTGGCTGCATGCCTACGAAGAGCCTGTAGGTAAGTCGCAGACCGGAGCAACGCCCGTTCGCGTGTCGCTTCGACGAGGTCCAGGTCGACGAGGCGCTCAACCTCTTGATCGATGGAATCGATCAGTTGCACCCTCGGGGAACCCAAAGACGATCTCGGCAGCGTAATGGCTTCCGCACCGTAGACGAAGTTGGAAAGGCGTCTCGCCTGCCGCCGACTTGTCGTGGTGCGGACAGACCAAAGAACGGCGGGAAGCTCCTCCACCCACCGCTTGTCTTTGCCGTTGAGGGTCTTAAAGACCCTCTTTTATGCCCTGGACTAGCCGACCATTTGCTCGCTGGTGCTCCGTTACTCGTGGATGTGCCATGTTTAAGCGAAGCAGACCTTGGTCCCGACCTCCTCGCAGTAACTTTGGAACAGCTTCACTAGTGAATCGGGTCCCGTTGTCTGTGATAAGACGATTGGGTATCCCGAACCGAGTTACCACATTGTCAGCGGAGGAATCTCTTGGCCGCTGGGCCGAGATGGTCGAGACGGGCTCGGCCTCTATCCACTTAGTGAAAGTGTCGATGGCCACGAGCAAATACTTGCAGCCTTCGACCTCGGGAAAGGGTCCAAGGACGTCGAGACCCAGTCGAGAATAGCCACGAAAGCGGTATGGTTTGTAGGGCGTCTGGTTGACGGATTTGCGAGCATGGAATCGGCATGCTCGGCGTGTCGTTACGATTGACCGTCGTCCGTCAAAGGCCGTGAGGCCAAGAGTAACCCAATCGGAAGGCCTTGCTCACAAGCGTTCTGAAAGACGAATGAGCTCCGCACATCCCTTCGTGGATATCACGAAGAAGGTACTGGCCTTCCTCCTGGGAGACGCATCTGGAAAGGATTCCTAATGCGCCTTTCCGGTATAGGTCGCCTTCGATCAGTCTGTACTGAGAAGATCGCCTTGTTAGCCGAACGCCGCTTCTTCCTCGGGCAATGTCCCATGCGCAAGGTATTGGATGAATGGCGTCATCCAATTTGCACTTTGCTCGAGGAATGAGACCCTACCGCCGGTCTCTGGTGCCTCCTCTTCAGAGGGAATGGAGGGCTTATGTAGGTGCTCGACAAGCACCCCCGCCGGAGCGGTGGTTTGAGAGGAACCGACCTTAGACATTTGGTCGGCCAGGGAATTATCCTTCCTGGGGATGTAGATTACTTCGAAATTCTTGAAGTATTTCTCCATCTTCCTTACTTCGGCCGAGTCTGCGCCATTGAGGTATCGAACACCGATACTCCTTGTTGACTGGTTCACGACCAACTGTGAATCGCCCTTCACAAAGGAGCCGTTGGACTCCTAGCGATTTACATGCCCGAAGTCCGGCCAAAAGGCCTTCGTACTCCGCCGCGTTGTTAGTTGCAGCGAAATGTAGTTGGATGGCGTACTGTAGCTGTTCTCCATCCGGGGAGACCAAGATGACGCCAGCCCCCGAGCGCCAGATGCTCGGGATCCGCCAAAATACAAGGTCCAGGAGTTTCTCGAATCATTGGTCCTACTGGCTGGTGGTGCCGAGCCGACCATTCTCGCCACGAAATCAGCCAAGACTTGTGATTTTATCGCCGTGCGGTGAGAACACCGGCTCGAACTCGGCGAGCTCCATTGCCCACTTGGCTATGCGACCATCAAGCGCCCCGATTTTTCAGGATTTCCAGTGGGAAGCCGGTCGGCACCACGATCTTGTGTGCTTGAAAGTAGTGACGCAACTTCCGGGAGGCCATTAGTAATGAGTATAGTAGTTTCTGGACCTCGGGGTAACGCTCCTTTGGTCCATGAAGTACTTCGCTGACGTAATAGATAGGTCGCTGGGTATCATCTCTCTCTACTGCCAACACCGAGCTTACCGCTTGCGGGGTTGCCGCCAGGTATAATAGCAACTCTTCCCCTGCCGTGGGTGTGACGAGGACGGGCGGTTTGGAGAGGTACTGTTTTAGCTCTTTGAACGCGCGATCAGCTTCCTCCGTCCACGTGAAGCCATCATGTTTGCGGAGGGCTTTAAAGAAAGGTAGTCCTCGCTCCCCCAACCGGGAGACGAACCGGCTTAAGGCGGCCATTCTTCCGGTCAGAGCTTGTACTTCCTTTACGCATGTGGGCGACCTCATGTTCTCAATGGCTTCGATCTTCTCCGGGTTAGCCCCAACGCCATGTGGCCCGACCATGTAGCCGAGCACCTTGCCAGCCTTCACGCCGAATCGCATTTTTCTGGATTTAGCTTTATTCGATGCTTATTGAGGTTACAGAAAGTTTCTTCCAAGTCAGCAACGTGACCCGAAGTACTCTCGCTTTTGACAACTATGTCGTCGACATACACCTCCAAATTTCGACCTATTTGGTCTGTGAAAGTCTTCTCGCATGAGGCGTTGAAAGGTTGCTCCCGCTTCTCGCATCGAAAGACATGGTCGTATAGCAGCGTATGGTACCGAACGGGTGATGAAGGAAGTCTTTCCTCGTCTTCGCGACAGTCGATCGATGATAGCCTGAATAGGCGTCTAGGAAGCTCATGGTCTCGTGACCGCCGCCAAGGGCCCACCAATTGGTCTATGCGAGGCAACGGATAGTTGTCTTTTGGGCACGCTGCGTTCAAACCCATGTGGTCGACGCACATGCGCCACTTGCCTCCTTTTTCCTCGACCAATCGGATTGGCTAGCCACTCGAGTGCTCGATCTCTCTGATAAAGCCGACTTTTAGGAGTTTATTAAGTTCCTCCCGGATGATCGCCTGCTTTTTCGGGAAAAGCGTCTAAGTTTCGTCTCATCGGTTTTTTGTCGGTGAACCTTCTTTGTGCTCGACCACCTCCCTTGGGACCCCGGGCATGTCGGATGGTTCCCAGGCGAACACATCCGACCTTGCTCGGAGGAAAGTGACGAGCTCGAGTTCCTATTTGGGATCTAAGGAAGATCCCAAATGAACGACCTTGGCCGGTTCCGACTCGTTGAGCGGAACAGCCTTGGTCTCTCCTCCAGGTTGGAGGGCAAGTTTAGGCCGGGAATGCTTCGGCTCTTGGTCAGGGCCGCGAGTGGGCAACTGACCGACCATATCCAGCGCTCTTTTCGCCGCAATTGAGTGCGGACTTGTGGTTCCTTTGACGGTTATGACTCCGCTCGGCCGGAATCTTCAGGCACTGATACGCGTGATGCGAGGCGGCCATGAACTTGGCCAAGGCCGGCCTGCCGAGGATGGCGTTGTAGGCCGACTCGAAGTCTACCACCTCGAAGGTGATTAGCTCCGTTCTGAAGTTACTTGGGCCGCCGAAACTTACGGGCAGGACGACCTGCCCCAGAGGTTTGATCGAGGTGCCCGGGACTATCCCGAAGAAGGGCACGGCCACACTCTTGATTTTGGAGCGAGGAATCTGCATCTCGTCCAAAACCTTGGCTGAAATAAGGTCCAAAGAGCTCCCGGAGTCTACGAGGACCCGACCGACGACGGTATTGCTGATGGTGGGGTTCACGACCATCGGAAGCCTCTGGGGTTTGGTCATCCCAAGGGGACAATCGTCCTTGGAGAAGGTGAGGGATACCTCCGACCATTTCAATTTCTTTGCCAGGAGGCTTACCCTGGGTAACTTGGTGCTCTTCCCTTGCGGCGTCGTTTTAGTCGCGTCGGGACTTGTAGGCGGAGGAGCCCCCGAAGATGACCGCTATGTGATTCCTTGGTTCTTGGTATTCCATGTCATCCTCACTTTCCTCGGCGGCCTGTTTTCCTTTGTCATTTTCACCCTGCTCTGGAAGCGTCGGCATGGGACCCCTGCCAGAAATCGCTTCCAAGCGGTAGGTCCACGTTCGGCAATTTCGTAGGTCGTGCCGTGCGCCGATGAAGTGGGCGATGAGGTCGCCCCGTCGGTCCGCTTGGTCGCCTCGTCGGTCCGCTTGGTCGCCTCGTCCTCGAGGCCTGGTGGTTGTCCTCTTCCCGAGCATTAAGCCCCGGCTACCGGCCGGGTTTGCTCGGGGTTGTTGTTGTTCCACCGCGGCTACCATGGTGGCGAGGGTTGCTTTTTCTTCTTCTTCTTGATCTTCTTATCTACGCACTGAGCCCTTTTGCTAGCCGAGGTCTCTAGACCAGCCGAGGCGGCGACTTCCCTTCATCCAAAGATTTTCTTCCATTGGGCGGCTTCATCTGCGTTGGCGTATCGATCGGCCATTCGGAAGAGCTCATTCGCCGTTAGATCCGGTGGATCTCCAGGTCCTGTGTGAAGCGCGACGCCTCGTACTCGAACTTGAAAGCTCGGACGGCGTACCTCGTCCGATATGTTCGGATCGAGTTCGGACCTGGATGAACCTCTGACGAATTGTCGCAGGTTTCCCTGTCTGCGTATCAAAGCGCTCAGGTCGCGCTCCTTTCCGGCGGATGTAGCAGCTCCGAAATTTGCTCTGAGCGCGCGCTGAGCCGCCTCAGGACCGTATGGATCCTTCCTTCGATTGAAAAGCCACGCGTCTGGCGGCTCGTAACCGTCGGCGGGTAATTTGCCATCACCTCATCGCCTCCGTGGCGAGGATGGCGGTAGTGTATATTGAGAGGAATTCGTCGGGTTAAGGTCCCGTTGAATCTCTCGGCGTGGCGGGCTTGAATCTGTTCGGCCATGCGACGTCCGGAGGGAGCTCGTGAAGGCCCGGCAATCAAACTCGGGGTTTCGCGGTGAAACCCTCGGTCACGCGGCCTCCACGGGTCTTCCACCCAACGCCCCGTGCCGAGTCGGAGAAAACCTCCTGTGGACGGTCGTGCCGATGACCGCTTGGTCGTGGAGCGCTCGTGAGCGTTAAATGTCTGGCGATTATGCAGACATCGCCCTGAGGTTGCTCTGTGACTGTTCCGGGGCCTTTCCCGGATCGGATTAGCGGTCTGGGGCGATCTCCGAGCATGGCTCCGAGATTCACCTCTGTGCGAGCGCACGGGGGAGTGTTTGCGATGGTCCCGAGACTTTTAGCTCGGCGGGGGGGATCCGAGACTTTTAGCTCGGCGGCAAGCCTTTCCAAATCTTCGGCTACGACCCTGCCCATGGCCTCTAAGTCTACTTGCTCGGGGAAACTGCGCAGGTCACGCACGACCGCCGCCAAGGCCTGTAACCGTTCCTGTTTCCGGTGAACTGGCGGCGGTGAGTGACGGGTACCCATGCCATGGGTACCCCCAGCGGCCCGAAAAGGCGCGTGGGCCGAACCAGGCCGGTCGGGGCCCAAAGCCACGGCTGCCAAAGAGAAACCGAAACCATGACCAAGTCGGCGAAATCCCTGAAGAGGCGACAGCATTTATTGCGTATCGAGCGCATTAAATGCTGGCCGTAATGATGACGCAGCGGCACAAGTCCCCAACTCTCGCATTTACTACGAGCGGCGCAGCAACTACGCCGACCAGCAGCAGGGCAAGGGGAGCCGGCGGCCAGTCCCATCAGCCCGCCACTTGCGGGCGACTAAGAGCACAGCCTTTTTTTTAAGCAACAATGTAACCTCCCTCCTCGCCTATATAAAGGGGGAGGGAGCGAGCATGTAAGACAACGGACAACCGGGGAATCAATACAATCAAATCCACACGAACTGGAGTAGGGACGTTCAGCCCGAACCAGTATACACCTTGTGCTCACCTGAGTAAGCCGTCGAGGAGAGGGAGCGTGCACCCCCCTCTTACCTATACAAATTCATTGGCCGGTGCTCGAAACACCGACAGTTGGCGCGCCAGGTAGGGGCCTGTGCACGACGTCGCCGCCATTTTCCCGCTTGGCTTCCTCGACGGTTCCCTTTCTTTCTCCGACATCGCCATGCCGATAGCGTCGATCCGTTTCGGCTCCCTCGACTTCGTCACCACCACGGCGGGACAGATAGTGATCGTCCCCGCCATACTCCGGCGCCAAGTGTCCACCGAGGACCCTGACGCCCTCACCAGCGCCTTCAGAGACCTCCGGCTCGAGGTCCCCGCACGGACCCCGACGCCGAAGCACGCCAGAGGCCCCATCACCCCAAGCGATGCGCGGAGGCATCGAGCAGTGGCGGTCGCACCCGCCGCGACCTCGCGCTTCGTGGCAATGGTCGGCCATGTACCCGACGACCACCACTCGGACAACTCCTCCGACCACGGCTCTAGCGGAGGAAGAGATAAGAACAGACCACGCTACCGCGACCCCGACACCGCGGCAGGCGCCGCTACCCGCCACGCCAAAGACTCTCCGCCAACACACCGAGGAGGATCATCACCGCCGCGCCGACCTTCACGCGACGCGACGATTTAGCCGAGGCTCAAAAGGCCGAAGCTCGACAAGCTCCAGGCCGACCTGGAAGCGATGCTCGCCGCTGCTCCACTGCACTGGCGGCGCCAAGGCCACAAGACGCCAGTCCACCACCGGTAGCTAGGGGACGGACGATTCATCGCTTTTTCCCCACGCCAGCCAAAACATCGCCCGCGGAAGCAATGCCGCTCGCGGCATTCCCGAGCCAGACGATCCGCGACCAAGGCTACCCACCGTAACCTCCGGCCTGGTGGAAGCGGCGGCCAAGAAGACGCACGCGTATGGCCACGGATCGCAGCGTTCGGACGCCTCTTCGGATGGCCCGCGCCGCGACGCCATCCGAGGCCGTCGGAGCGAAACAAGGGCAGCGTCACCTTCCGGACAACCCCAGGCATCGCGCACCCCGGTGCACCAACGTTTGGGGGACGAACGCGACGCTCGCACCACCCTCCAAACGCGAAGAACGAGGAACGACCCGACCCGGTCGTACGTCGCCGACAGCGCTCCGCGGCGTGACCGCAGCCCGAGCCCCGATGGCCCCGGGCCACGGGCATTCTGCCAGGGGATTCGCGGCGGTTCCTCGCCCGGTCCGGGCGCCGGTCAACATAGCCAAGTACGCAGGGGCTACAAACCCCAGTGTGTGGCTGGAAGATTACCGGCTCGCATGCCGGGCGGGGGGAGCGACGGACGACCTTTTTGTCATCCAATACCTCCCCATCTACTTGGCGGACTCAGCCCGGGCATGGCTCGAATATCCGCCCGCCAACATCATCCGGATCGGGCCGACCTCAAGCACCACTTCGTTGGCAACTTCCAGGCACCTACAAGCGACCAGGGAATTCACGGGACTGAAAGGCTGCAAGCGGCAGCCAGGGAGAACCTCCGACTACATCCGACGTTTTTCCCAACAATGCAACGAGCTCCACGACATCCGCGGCCCGATGTCGTGGGGCATTCATCTACGGCACCACTTCCAAGACCCTGGTCCATAAACTGGGGTGTCTGAAGCCCGGGACCACCAAGGAACTCCTGGACATTGCCACCAACCACGCCTCGGGCGAGGAGGCCGTAGATGTCATCTTCGACAAAGGGAAGTCGGGCGAGGGCGGCACCGAGCCCAGCCCCTCCTCCGACCGCCCCGACAAGCGAAAGCGCCACGGCAACAAAGTCCGCGAGGACCGCCTGTTGCGACCACCGACCGATCGGGAAAGCCGCAAGGCCGGCAACCCCCGACCACTTCGAAGCCGATGGAGAGTACGTGTCCGAACCACGGATACCCCGTCAGCACAAGTATCGGACTGCGAAGTCCTGAAGCGTTTTCTTCCGGAACCCCACGACGCCACGGGGCAAAGGAAAGAGGCAAGACTCGGCGCCGACCACCGAGATCGAGGCGGGCGTCGGCTTCCCGAGACCGACGGTTGCCTCATGATCTTCGGCCGACCCGGCAAGCTACGCCGACCGGAGGCGGCTCAAGCTCGCTGCCGAGAGGTGTTCGCGGCAAGCCAGTAGTACCTAAATACCTTCGGTGGTCGGAGTCCCCGATCACCTTTGACCGGGCCGACCACCCCGACCACGTCCCGCAACCAGGGAGGTACCCGCTCGTCATTGACCCCATCGTGGGAACAAAGCGCCTGACTAAGGTGCTCATGGACGGCGGTAGCAGTCTCAACATCCTTTACGTTGAGACCCTCGACGCCATGGGGATCCCCCGCTCGAGCCTTCGACCAAGCAGAGCACCCTTTCACGGCGTCGTTCCTGGCCAGCAGGCCCACCCGCTCGGGCAGGTCGACCTGCCCGTCACGTTCGGGAGCCCGGTTAACTTCCGCACCGAGACCCTCACCTTCGAGGTCGTGGATTTTCCCGGCTCCTACCACGCCATCCTGGGGAGACCATGCTACGCGAAGTTCATGGCGATCCCCAACTACACCTACCTGAAGCTGAAGATGCCCGGGCCGCATGGGGTGATCACCGTAACCGCGTCTTTCCAGCTCGCCTACGGCTGCGAGAAAGACAGTTGCGAGTTGGCCTCGGCGGTCGTCGCATCCACCGAGCTCGCTGGCCTCCGAGCCAGCACCTCCCAGTCCGCACCCGACTCTAGCAAGTCCGGACCGGGCTCCTTCAAGTCCGCCGAGGACACGAAGACGATCGAGGTCGACCCAGAGGACCCGACCAAAACCGCTCGGATCGGGACCACGCTTCCTGCCAAATAGGAAAGCGCTGCCGACTTCCTCCGCGCCAACCGGGACGCCTTCGCATGGAAGCCCTCCGACATGCCGGGGATCCCGAGGGAAGTCGCCGAGCACTCCCTGAACATCCGGCCTGGGTCTAGACCAGTCGCCCAGCGTCTGCGCCGCTTCGACGAAGGAAAGCGCGTGGCCATAGGAGAGGAAATAGCCAAGCTCTTGGCCGCAGGGTTCATCAAAGAAGTTCGCCACCCCGAGTGGTTAGCAAACCCTGTGCTTGTAAAAAAGAAGACTGGGAAATGGAGAATGTGTGTCGACTACACAAGCCTCAACAAGGCATGTCCGAAAGATCCATTCCCTCTGCCCCGCATCGACCAAATGGTAGACTCCACCGCAGGGTGCGAATCCCTATCCTTTCTGGACGCCTACTCAGGGTACCACCAGATCGCGATGAAAGAAGACGACCAGCTCGCGACTTCCTTCATCACTCCATACGGTTCGTTCTGCTACGTGACAATGCCGTTTGGCCTGAAAAACGCGGGGGCTACATACCAGAGATGTATGCAGACCGCTTTTCCGACCAGATCGGGCCGCAACGCCGGCGCACGTCGACGACATCGTTGTCAAGACCAGGAAGACCAGCGACATCATCGCCGATCCGAGGAGACTTTCGCGAACCTTCGACGGTTCCGCATCAAGCTCAACCCCGAAATGCGTTTTGGGGTACCCAAGGAAGCTACTCGGCTTCATCATCTCCGGCGCGGCATCGGCCACCGAGACAAGATCTCCGCGATCTTAAGGATGGGGCCGATCAGCAACCTCAAAGGGGCCCAAAGGTCGACGGGATGTCTAGCGGCCCTGAGTCGCTTCACGCCCCGCCGGCGAACGCGCTTGCCTCTATACAAACTCCTCGAGGAAATCCGACCACTTCAGGTGGACGAAGCGAGGCTCAGACGCCGACGCGCTAAAGGTTTTCCCGACCACCCCTCCGGATGGTCGCCCGGCGCCGTAAGAGCCTCTGCTACATCTACATTGCCGCCACGACCCAGGTCGTCAAGACGGCACTTGTCGCGAGCGAGCGTAAGAAGGGCGGGTCCTTAAGATCCGGCCGCCGGTCTACTTCATTAGCGAAGTACTCTCCGAGTCCAAGGCACGGTACCCACAGATTCGTAAGATGCTCTACGCAGCTTCGATCACTTAAAAGGAAGTCGGGTACACTACTTCAACCAAAGACCACGCTTCGTGGTAACTTCCCTACCACTCGGCGAGGTCATCCATAACCGCGACGCCTCGGAGAATTGCCAAGTGGGCACTCGAGCTCAACGGGCATGACGTATCCTATGTCCTCTGACCGCCATAAAATCTCAAGTTCTAGCCGACTTGCCGCCGAGTGGACCGAAGCCAGGCCCCACCTCCGCTCGAAGACCCTGAGTACTGGACGATGTACTTCGACGGGTCCTTCACCAAAAACGGAGCCGGGGCCGGGGTCGTCATTCTTTCACCACTCGGGAACAAGCTTCAGTACGTCATCCGGCTACTTTTCGACGCAACCAACAACGTCGCCGAGTATGAGGCCCTCGTTACCGGTCTCCGCATCGCCGCCGACCTCGGAGCTCTGCGGTTATGCGTGCATGGCGACTCAAAACTGGTCGTCGATCAAGTCATGAAGGCTGCAGAACCTCGCGACGATCGGATGGCGACCATCATCGAGAGGTACACAACCTGGAGCAGAAGTTCAAAGGATTTGAGCTCCATCATAGCTACAGACGGAACAACGGAGAGGCCGATCACCTGGCTAGTCTCGCCTCCGGCAGAGGGCCGGTCCCGCCGGGAATTTTCGTCCTCGACCTACACCAAGCATCCATCCGGACCGATCGCCCGGACGATCGGCCAAGCGACCCGACAAAGGCTGAGCTGGTCAAGCCGGGTTGCAACGTCCTGATGACCAGCACCGATTGGAGGAATCCCTTCATCGATCGGCTGACTGACGGTTCCCTCCCCGACGACCCAACCGAGGCCCGCCGCCTCGCTCGTCGGGCAAAATCCTTCATACTGATCGGCAACGACCTCTACAGAAGGAGCCCCTCCGGGATCCTCCAGAAGTGTATCCCGGCCGACCAAGGAAGAGAGCTACTCCGCGACATCCACGGCGGGGTTTGCGGACACCACGCTGGGTCACGAAGCCTGGTCGGGAAAGCCTTCCGACAGGGTTTCTACTGGCCGACCGCCGTGGCCGACTCCGAGCAAATCATCCGGACGTGCGAAGGGTGCCAATTCTTCGCTCGGCAAACTCACCTCCCGGCGCAAGCCCTCCAAACGATCCCTATCACCTGGCCCTTCGCCCGTTTGGGGACTCGATCCGTCGGGCCCTTCAAGAAAGCGCCCGGGCTTCACCCACCGTTGGTTGCGATAGACAAGTTCACCAAGTGGATAGAAGCCAAGCCGATCACAACAATCACTTCAACAGCAGCGGACTTCATCCGCAATATCGTCTCTGAGTTTGGAGTCCGAACTCCATCATCACCGACAACGAACGCAGTTCACGGAAAGGAGTTTCGAGCTCGCGGCGGCCGAGATCCGCGTGGATTGGGCGGCCGCCACCCACGAACAACGGCCAAGTCGAACGCGCGAGCGGCATGATCCTCCAAGGGCTCAAGCCGCGAATCTTCGATCGGCCCGAAGAGGTACGCTGGACGTTGGGCGGCGAGGTACCTCCGTACTTTGGAGCTTACGGACCACCCGACCGGCCGACCGGGTTCACGCCGTTCTTCCTGGCATTCGAGCGAAGCCATCTTACCGACCGACTTGGACTACGGCGCCCCAAAGGTTCGAGGCCTTCGAGACCCGGGGCTCGAGTCCCGGCAAAGACGCCGTCGGCCGGCTCGATGAAGCGCGAGATGTCGCCGTCGTTCGCTCGGCCAAATACCACAGACATCTGCGACGCTACCACGACCGCAAGGTTAGAGGGCGGCGTTCAACACAGCGACACAGTTCTGCGCCAGGTTCAGTCCAACAAAGGCAAGCACAAGCTCTCCCCTCCTTGGGAGGGCCCTTTCACTGTAGTAGAGGTCCTTCGACCTGGCACTTACCG
Source organism: Rhipidocladum racemiflorum (assembly GCA_036346355.1). Taxonomy (NCBI): domain Eukaryota; kingdom Viridiplantae; phylum Streptophyta; class Magnoliopsida; order Poales; family Poaceae; genus Rhipidocladum; species Rhipidocladum racemiflorum. The sequence goes on from CM070578.1 coordinate 3,216,376, forward strand.
GCTCAAGGATCCCGATGGCAACATCTTGTCAAACGCCTGGAACATTGAAAAGCTAAGACGATTCTACCCTTAGCCCTTTTTTCTACCTCGTTCATTACCATGTTCACCTTTTTTACCGGGCCTACGCGTAGCTTTTTTTTTCCACTCAGGTCGACATCCCGTTCAACCGCTGTCATTCACCCGATCGTTCGGTCTTCTTTTTTTTCTTCCGACCCGAGTACCACGGCCTACGCCCCAGCGGCTACGGTTGCGAAGTGGTATCTCGCTAAGGAAAAAAGAGACAGAACAGGATGGTATACTGCCGTTCTGGGAACTAACGCCGCGCTTAAGACTGCTTTTCCTACTTTTTCTGAAAACGCCAGACATGTCGATCACTGGTCGGTTGGTCCCCGCAGACCCAAGAACCATGACCCCGGCATGTCTTACCGGCAACAAACCGAAAAATAGCGAAAAATACATGTAAAACCCGAACACCTTTGTTTTCTTCCAATTCAACGGCATTTACATTCTTTAGAAACAAGAAAGTCTAAAACCAAGAAAGCTTTTTCTCGTTTAAGGGTCTTCCCCGCCGACAGTTGATCTCCGGACTTATCGTCCCTCTCCAAGCACAGCTTCGGCTTCCCGCTCAATTTTTGCCGCGACGCACAGCAAAAAATAGCCGGGTCGCCGAAACCCGCAGCAGGAGAGCCCCGATCCGCCCGGACGCACCTTCAAGAAGCGGCAGCCCCTGCGCCCCCCCTGTGTGACCTCTATGGTCCCCGGGGGAGCTTGAAGTCCGACCACAGAGGGACCGCCGTCGGAGAAGAGTACGGCAAAGACGATCAGAGCGATCGGCGACGGTCGTCGGCAAGAGCCTAGATGTCGCGGCCGACTCCAGGCTCCGGGAGAAGGAGCGCGGGGAGGACGGCGCCCGCTCCCCAATTGCTCGGCGCCGCGGCGGCGGTTCCCTCACCGACGACCGCGGCTTGTCGCGCCGCTCTCGCTCCTCCTCCTCCGCCTCCCGCTCCAAGCAGCTCGCCAACCCCGTCGTCCGACGGGGCCGCCACTATAAGGACGGCCAGCTGCCGCCCCAACTCCTCCTCATCCTCCGCCTCTCGTTGAAGGAGTCCCACGATCTCATCGATCGGTGGGTTCTCATCCTTGAACGGGAATGAGAGAGCGAGGCGACCATAAAAGCAAGTCGACAAATTGCCTCAACGTCGCCGAATGAAGTCCCAGCGCCCACCCTCCGCCTATTTATAGGCGATCCGAAAGCCAAGCGAAGCGACGGCAGGATACCCGCCAAAGATTCATGACGACCGCACCTTTTCGGCGATGGCGTGAAGCCGGCGCCAAAGCAGCGATCTTGAGGAACCGGCGCCGCCAATTCCCCGCGTTGAACAAAAACCTCGCCACCATAAAGAAAGATAAGTGAATACCTTCTTCTTACACACTCGTTATTACTCCTTCAAGTGGCGCGCGCGGTAACAAACAAACCGCCCGCCCCACTCTGGGCTACAAGAGTCCTGCGGTCGGGTTGACACAACCAATCGTCGGGTCCTCCCAAGACGGCCAAACTTTCGACCAAAAGTACTACGGCCTCGCCCGGCGCTGATTCTGAGTAGTGCTTAACGAAGAAAGGAAGTGCCCAAGCGGGTCGACCCACGATCGGTCAGGAACAGCCTCCCACGGTTAAGCGTTCTCTCGATTTCCCAACTCTCTAACTTTTGTGATACACTCACCGACCTATGCCCGACCCCTGTGGTCCCTAAGGCAAGAGACGGCGATGATGTCCACCACAGCAAAAAATGGGCAAGAGGTGAGGACAAGGCGAGCCCCCAGCGGGCCCCTAGTTGGGTCGGCGGACGACCCAATCGCCTTAACTCGCGTCCGGGATCACACCTCACGCTCTCCCGCGGAACCCGTCGACGGGTGGCAGCCAGCTGCACCTTGGATCAGCGAACGATCCAAGGTCTGATACGGGATCGAGTAAGGAAAGATTCTTTATGGATCGCCCCCCAGTGGGGTCGGACGCCCGCGCCGGGATTGTCCGCTAGGGGACCCCCCTCGCGAGGGGGGCCTCCAGGTTCCACCCGGATCACTCGCTTGTAGCCCCACGAGAGCGGCGCTCGAGCCAACGAAGGCAAGCGCGCGTTTCTCACCCCCTCCTGGTCCCCCCCACCAGCGGACGGGGCGTAAAAATGGGACGGGACCCAGGCACCATGTGTTCGCCAGGACGAACAGCCCACTGCGCGCCCGAAGGCACGACCCGGGCGCCACGTGTCCGCCAGGGCGACCGGCCATTGCGCGCCGGCGGCTCGACCGGCGCCACGTGCTCGCCGAAGCGATCAACATCATACGCTGGCGGCACGACCGGCGCCATGTGTTCGCCAGGCGACGGCCAATACCGGCGCCGGCAGACGACCATGGCGCCCGACGACCAGCTCATCAGCGCCCCGGCTCGACCGGCGCCACGTGTTCACCAGGGCGACCGGCCAGCGCCTTAACCCGGGCGCCACGTGCTCGCCAGGCGGTCAGCCCATCAAGCGCTACCGGCACGACCGGCGCCACGTGTCCGCCAGCGACCAGCTTCGCCACGTGCTCGCCAGTGGCGATCAACATCGCTACCGCTGGCGGCCGGGCGCCATCTGCTCGCCAGTATGCGTCAGCCGAAGCGCTGGCGGCACGACCATGGCGCCCGACGACCAGCCATTGCGCGCCCGGCGGTGCGGTCCGGGATTTACCACCGCCCGGCGCTGATGCCACGGCCGCTTGCCATCTGCTCCCGGCGACCACCCTTGACACAAGAACGAAGGCGCCGGCACAGATATATACGGGCGATCGGACCTCCCGATACCGCAAAGCAACGACCAAGCAGCGAAACCCCCGACTGCTCTCCGACCATTTCGGGGCTCTGGTTACACCACGGAAGCTCGCCAAGGCCCGATCGAAGACTCTTCCCGACCAAACCCGGCGAAAACCCCCAACCTCGCTCTCCGACCACCGGGGCTCGGAGACCACGGTGATAGCCACAAGACCGGCCGAGACTCGATCAAAGCCAAACGAACCACTGCATCACTCAAGACGGAAACAAGACCCCGGGCACCTCTCCGACCGCACGGGGCTCGGCTCGACGGGTACCCAGGCCATGGGTACCCCCAGCGGCCCGAAAAGGCGCGTGGGCCGAACCAGGCCGGTCGGGGCCCAAAGCCACGGCTGCCAAAGAGAAACCGAAACCATGACCAAGTCGGCGAAATCCCTGAAGAAGCGACAGCATTTATTGCGTATCGAGCGCATTAAATGCTGGCCGTAATGATGACGCAGCGGCACAAGTCCCCAACTCTCGCATTTACTACGAGCGGCGCAGCAACTACGCCGACCAGCAGCAGGGCAAGGGGAGCCGGCGGCCAGTCCCATCAGCCCGCCACTTGCGGGCGACTAAGAGCACAGCCTTTTTTTTTAAGCAACAATGTAACCTCCCTCCTCGCCTATATAAAGGGGGAGGGAGCGAGCATGTAAGACAACGGACAACGGAGGAATCAATACAATCAAACCCACACGAACTGGAGTAGGGACGTTCAGCCCGAACCAGTATACATCTTGTGCTCACCCGAGTAAGCCGTCGAGGAGAGGGAGCGTGCACCCCCCTCTTACCTATACAAATTCATTGGCCGGTGCTCGAAACACCGACAGTGAGCTTTGACGGTGCTCCGGAGTGCGATCGGGAGTTCGGTACCCGCGAGAGTTCCTTTCCGTGGAAGCACACCTCCCCTTTGCCTGGCGGCGAATGCTCGCGAGGGTCTTTCCCAAAGACGCCTCCAGGTGGAGTCTGGCTGCCTCGTAGTGGTCGTGCTTGGCAGCGTCCGAGGATCCCTCTCCGGGCTCCGCACGGCTCCCGGCCACGTTGACTCGACGAGAGCGGGATGAAAGCGATGGGGACATCATTGTATCCCCTTGGGACGCAGTCTCTCGGTCGAGCTCTAGGTCGTCTGGTATGTCCAGGCCATCGTAGAGCTCGTCGCAGTCATCCTCGGGGTCTCCGAGGGTAATGTCTGGGGAATGGAGGATCTGCCCTCGCATTCCCGTGTCCGGGGAAAGGCTCCCAGACTCAGTGTGACCGATAGGATCGGTCACCCTGGCCACGTTGTCGGCGGCGTAGTACACATCGTCATCTTCAACGTGGTCAAAAACACAAAGGTCCCGAGTGTCTCCCGAGTTTGGCATCCTCGAGGATCTTGATCCGCACGGGAATCAAACTGTCGTCCCCACGGACGGCGCCAGCTGTCGACGATTGGAGAACGGGCTCCCGTCGAGCTTACTTGTTGAATGGGGGATCAACAGAGCCCCGTCGTACGGACCGAAGAGGGCGTTCGAGCGACGCGAGGTCGGGAGAAGAAGAAAGGCGGAACACGGTGTTTTATCCTGGTTCGGGCCTCTCACCGCCGAGATAATAGCCCTACTCCAGTGTATTGTGTTCTATCTCCGTGTCCCTCCCCTGTTACAGATCTTCAGGGGGGTTTAAATACTACGACTAGAGGTACATAGAAGGTAACTACCTCCTGGGATTGCGCCGCGCAATCGTACTTACCATCTACTGCCCTTGACCCGGGCGTTATTTGAATTTCGGGTATGATTTCCCTTGATCTCCGGCTGATTGGTTGCCACCTTCCTTCCTCGTGGCATTGATCGGCACCCGACCAAAACACCCGAAAGGTGTCGTGGCCTCTACGAGCATGCTTGCTCGTGGGGGTGTGTTTGGTGCTTCATGAGCGAAGGTGCAAATGCGTATGCTCGGAGGAGAAGGAGGGATGCTCGTTTCGTTCTCCCGAGCATCTTCTTTTAGTGTTGCTTGGTCGGCGGGTTTAGCTTTTCACGGGGGTACCGTGGTCTTTTGCCAGATAGCCAATCCCCGACAAATTTTATCTTTAAATGACATGGAAGAGTATAGACATCAGTCGTCTCTACTATTGTATATGCTCTAATGGATACTAAAATATGAATTAATCAGCTGTTGCTACGCATAAATAAGGTCTCTGAAGACCTGAGTGATAGCTCAGGAGGGAGCGAGAGTGCTCTCCTTCCCGGTCTAGTCAATCCTCAGGATCGAACTCAGCGTCTCCCACTTAAATAATTAAAAATGGTACACAGACATGCGTGTTAAGTGGATCGAAAAGGTGTTGCCGTTCTCTGAAAGACTATGGAGCTTCCGATCACTTCTTTAACGTGTGTAAAAGTATGTATAGGTGTGTGTGCGTGTGACACGTGAATATGATATGATCACACGTGAATATAATATGTGTGGGTCATGTCTGTTCGCCGTGTACCTTAACAAAATTTTAAGGAGGTCTCCGATTGCGGCAAACCCTAAATTAACCACCTACGATGCAGGAGTACGTAGCAAACCGAAGACTTCAACTTCTGTCCTTCGCTCTTAATTGAAGCTCTGAACCACACATATGGACCGACCATCTATAGGTGTGCACAGTGAACTGCAGCTGCCCTCGTGCTCATTATAAAACACAGAGAACAGTGGCCCTGGGACAGCGTGCGGTCCTGTGGCTGTCTCGCGGCGCCGATAAACACACAGGACGACAGACTCCCCTCTCGCTATATATAAAAACACACACCACGACGAGTCCATGACACCAAACATGCATTCTTCCTAGATCAGAAACACCACCACGATCTTGCTGGCGACAGAGCAAACAATACATATATAAAAGCCCCCGTGCGTTGCATAGCTAGCTACATGATGTTGAGTCAAGAAGGCGCCATGTCGCTGCAGCCTCACGTCCTGCTCGTGTCGTTCCCTATGCAGGGCCACGTCAACCCGCTCCTCCGCCTCGGCTGGCGCCTCGCCGCCAAGGGCCTCCTCGTCACTTTCACCACCGTCCGCCACGCCGGCCTCCGCTCCATGCGCGAGGACGGCGCGTGCGTCGCCGTCGGGCTCGGCCGCCTCCGCTTCGAGTACCTGCACGACGCCTCGCGCTCCCCGGACGACCCGTGCTACCTGGTCCCCGATGACATGCTGCGGCAAGTCGTGGACGTGGGACCCTCGGCGCTCGCCGACCTCATCCTTCGCCAGGCCGACGCCGGGCGGCCGGTTTCGTACGTCGTGAACAACCCCTTCGTTCCGTGGGCGCTCGACGTCGCCAGGGAGATGGGCATCCCGTGCGCGATGCTGTGGATTCAGTCGTGCGCCGTGTTGTCACTGTACTACCACTTCTACAACTTCCCCGAGGCCTTCCCAACCGAGGCCGAGCCGGACATGCCGGTCGCGCTGCCCGGCCTCCCCACGATGGCCATGGACGACCTGCCGCTCATGGTTCGTCCCGAGTTTGCGCAGAACTTGTGGGGCCAGATGCTCAGGGCGCAACTAGGGGAGATCCACAAGACGGCGTCGTGGGTGCTTGTGAACACCTTCGAAGAGCTCGAGCCCGCGGTCACCGAGGCGCTTCGCGCTCACACGCCGGTTACGCCCGTCGGTCCACTCCTGGAGCCGGAACATGGTGTCGACGAGGTCGCTGCCGCGGCTGAAGACAACGGCTGCATGGTGTGGCTCGACGCGCAACCTCCCTGTTCCGCGGTGTACGTGGCGTTCGGCAGCCTCGTGAGCATTAGCCGAGACGAGATGGCGGCCGTGGCGGAAGCTCTGGTCAGCACCGGAAGGCCGTTCCTTTGGGTGGTGCGCGACGACAGCCGCGAGCTCCTTCCGGAAGACGCCCTGGAGGCCTGCAGCGAAAAGGGTAAAATCGTGGCGTGGTGCCCGCAGGGGCGTGTGCTCGGCCACGGCGCCGTCGGGTGTTTCGTTACCCACTGCGGGTGGAACTCGATTACTGAGACGCTCGTCGCGGGAGTGCCGGTGGTTGGGTACCCGTGGTGGTCGGACCAGTTCACCAACGCCAAGTTCTTGGTGGACGAGTGCAAGCTCGGCGTCCGGCTTCCCGCGCCACTGACGCGGAACGCGCTTCGTGCTTGCCTGGACCAGGTGATGAGTGGCCCGGAGGCAGCAGCGATCCGGATGAGGGCGATGGCGTGGAAGGAGGAAGCGACGGCAGCGGTGGCTCACGGCGGATCCTCGGACCGGGGCCTCCAGGATTTTGTTGACGATATACGACGGTCCGGAGAATCTGGAATCGACACGATTTGCTCGTCTGTAGAGCCAATTAAGGCACTGCTCACTGTCAGCCCGATCTAGTTTAGTAAACCCGGCTACCCAAATAAACAGTCTCCCTTGAGATGTTCTGTGCTTTGTACGGGATTACCCGGAAAATTTCGCATTTAGTACAACTTGTGACTCGTATTTACAAAATGATACAATAGTTTCATGTATTTACAAAAAAAAAACCAATCATTTCCGGTTGTCCAAAAACCGAAAATACATCTCCGGATCACCAAAAACCGGAGATAGCTTTGACCGGTTCACAGAAAAACCTGATGTGGCGGCGCAGAGGCATCTCCGGTTCACCACAAACCGAAGATGAGGTGGCCCGGTTGCCTTATGAAAAAACCCTCCTGTTTTCGAGCTGCCTTCCATCGATCTTTGGTGTTTGTGTGAAACTGTGGATTGAATCAAAGCAATGGCTAATAACATCTGCGCTTTGCTGAAAAGTATGTAGATGGAGCAGAAGCAAAGCTCCTGTTCAGGCTTATGTTTGTCTTATTTTCTCTGAAATCCTCCTGCCTTGTTAGTTCGGCCACTAACAGTTGATGAATCTTCAGTTATGTTATGTATATGCAGTGTGGTTTGTCATATTTATGTTGGTTGAGAATAGGATTGGCATGATCTGTGAAAACTCTCGTTGTCTTGCTTGTTAGTTCTGAATCTTCGATCCACTGATAAGTTCTGAATCTTATATTTGAAAAGTACATTCTGAATCTATGCTTATCTGCTCTTTTTTGTTCTAGAAGTTCACCAAACGAAAATGATTGCAAGGATTCACGATTAGCTTACCTACTACCTAATGGATAGGACATGTGTGCTGCGCAAAACAAATGAGAGTGATCAAGAAACAAAAGATGGTCTATTTTTTTATGGTGCAAGAGAAGGATTCCTGATGCTCTCCAATTTGTTATGTTTGCTGGACATCGGTCCTTCCGATCTCTGCCACGAAATTATCTCGGCAAATTGTAACAATGTTTAGTTTTTTCTCTCCCTCTTGAATAAAAGGTAGACAGTTTGTTCTATTCGCTGGACGTCTGTCCTTCCAATCTCTACCATGAAATTACCTCGGCAAGTTTGTACGCAAGTCTAGCTATCTATCCCAAGCAACCGGGGTGCCTCATCTCCGGTTTGTGGTGAACCGGAGATGCCCCTGTGCTGCCACGTGGCACCTTTGGCCGGTTCGTGGTGAATCGAACATCATGTCTGGTTTCCTGTGAACCGGTCAAGGCTATTTCCGGTTTTTGGTGATTCGGAGATGTATTTTCTGTTTTTTGGACAACCGAAGATGACTGGTTTTTTTGTAAATACGCGAAATTGTTGTATCGTTTTGTAAATACGAGTCACAAGTTGTACTAAATACGATTTTTTTCGGGATTACCCAGATAGTGTTGTTCAGAACTTCAGGTTTGCATAAGAGTTGGGATGATGTGATCGAAACACAAAAAGAATGTATAAGCATCATCCAGATATTTTTGTCGTAAAAAACATCCAAATAAGTCGTTACAGTCTTACAGACGTACATACAGGATGGTTCAAATAAGAGCCTTCCTAAATTTAGCATAAGAATGTTTTAGGCAAAGGACATGGAGCACAACGGATCCGGTGGCTCCGCACGGTTGCATGCGTCGCTTATTAATGGATGGTTTATATCGTGTAGATGTGCTGTGCGTCAGTGCGTGCGTGCACATTGATTATTTCTTGATCTGGTCCGTTGTCTTACTTCTTGCACACCACTCCGACGCCGTCCAGGGCGGTGGAGCACTTGACGCCGCCCAGCTCATCCGAGGAAACGGCGACAACTCCCGGACATGTCTTCACCGCGCCTGAACCGCGCAACAGCGCAGTCAATGGCGAATAGGCCCTCCCATGGCTGGCATCTTCGCCGTCACGTCGAGCCGGTTCACGTAGCTGCTCCTGTACGTCTGCCCAGGGCTGGTCCTACGGTATGGGCAGCAAGGGCGATCGTCTAGGGCCCAGGAGAGCCAGGAGGTTCAACCCATGTATACATACCTTATATATATAGCATGTGTAAACTCATAATTAGATGTACAAGCCGAAGTACATAAGGATATAGATATATATCATCAACTCCCAAGCAGCCACTAGCAAGAACACATAATTAGATCATCAACAACAATATTGAAAATTTATCCAAGCCAGTCCAAGCAGGGTTCACAAAACCGACGAAAACCGCTCGAAAATCGCGGTTTTCGACCGTATCGAGCCGGTTCGAAATCCTAAACCGGTCGGTAAACTGATTCAATTAAAAAAATAATTCAAAAAAATCAAAAAATTTGAAAAAATTTATGCGATGTAAACCGATCGAAAACCGAGCGATTTTTCGAAAAAACCGACGAAAATCGCTCCAAAAACCGATCGCCTAAAACGTTCAACTCGCCGATCGGTTTTTCGAGAAAACCGACCGGTTTTTCGAGAAAACCGATGGATTTTCGAGAAAACCGAATGGTTTTCGTTTTTTTAAAATTTGTTTTGAATGTTTTTTGTTCAAATGCTCGGTTTTGAAACTCTTCGGTTTCTAACGATTTTCGAGCGGTTTTTGGCTCGATATTTTCGAATTTCCAATTTCGGTTTTCCATCGGTTTTTTCGGTTTCGGTTTTGTTAACCCTGAGTCCAAGTGCTCAACTTGACAACTCGCCATTTGGAAACACCTGTATTTGGCATGTCACAATAGAATAAATGAACAAATGCTCAATCACAAGATCGGTGGCTAGCTCGACACAACTCGCTTGCATCTTACTATCTGATAATTAAGTTGAGAATTTGATAATTGGTGGTTCTTTACATATTCGAATCTCTTGGTTCAAGTATACGAAGAAAACATTTGATTTAAGATTGGTAATTTAGATTTTTAGTGTGTATGGTGACCGATTGGTTGTGTTTGGTGGTTAACAAAAAGTTCCTTATCAGTTAAAGAATATGAAGAATCTTTTGGTTAAAGGTTGGTGCTTTGGGCTTTCAGTGTCAATGACGATTGCTTAGTTGTATGTCTTGGCTAACGGGAAAATCCCATAAAATGGTTTTTATGCAGTTTTGTACTCTTTAGAGCATATTTAGAATGCATAAATTTTATAGGAAACAGTTTATTCATATAGCTATATGTAAATTTCTCGAGTTTTATGCGAAGGTTTAAGTTATATGTCGCTTGCAACTTGCAAGAGAAGTTTAGCACGCATAGCATTGTTCATACAGTACTACAATAAGATATCGGTTATATGGAAGTGTTCGCACATGTTATCGATATGCATTAGGTTTTCGCTGTGGAAATGACAAAAACTGCCCTAAACAAAATTAAGGTATCTGAAATGTTATAAACTATCCGATGCATTTATCTTGATTTCGCCCTAGGGCCTCCGTTAGGAACGCCCCTACGTCTGCCCCAGCACGCCGTGGACGTCGTCGGTGAGGGCGTAGAAATTGAACGCCAGCTCCAGATGCGCGAGGCAGTCGCCCGAGCTGAGCCCGTACTTATATGGTCTTATGGGTCCTCCTCGGTGATTGGCACCACATTTTCGGTGATCTTAAACACCCCGGTGAGCTCCACAACGACGCCGTTGGCTGCCTTGGTCCGCATCACGGACAGGGACGGCGCGCAGGGTGACTCCCATCTGGCGTTCGCGGTGCCCTGCACCTGCCCGGGCTCGCCGTCGAAGATGATCACGAGGCTGTCCGCGTCGGTGTCCCACACGACGGTCTTGCGCGCGGCAACGTAGAGTCGGTGGTCAGAGAACTGCACGGCGATGGCCTGCATCCAGGTCGGGTCCCTCAGGCCCGGGGCGTGGTTGCGGATGAAGTGGCCGTTGATGTGGAGGTTGGCGTCGGAGAGCAGGCAGAAGTCGCGGTCCCTGCGTCCGTGGAAGTAGAACCGTTGCCGCGGATCACTATACCGTGACACAATTTCATCAACAGTTTATTTATCAACAAAAGCCACATAAAACGACGTATTATCTGTTGGTAAAAACGCATAATATTTTGTTTCCTTTCACTCAATTTCTAAATACAAAAGCTAGAAATCTGTTTACCCCTTGTGTGCCTACATACAACATATATGCAACAAGTTAGTTTAAATGTTGACTATTACTAACACGTGATAACTACTTAAAAGAATTGTGTTGTACCTAGGCTCATCCATCCACCTGTTATCCATGTAAGATTTTTATCAGCTATATCGGCAAACTATCTAATTTTAGTGCATAGGTTATAAGTATAGACATATACAACTGCATAGAATCAACCAAATAAAACCAATATCAGACAACATTATTGAATTGTGTCGCTCAGTACAACACATTCATAATATCCTTTCACGCCCAAATCAGGTATATAAGATGGTGAAAATAATTAACAAAGGACAAGAATGAAAAAGTACCTTACAAATTTAGATACTATTTGGAGTAGTCAAGTACTACTGATGTTGCTACAGTCCAAATGCCTGGTCAAGTGATTCGCATTGTGCACACTATCTCCTCGATACTGCAAGCAACACACATGTAATCTATAATGTACATTTATCATCCAAGCATTAACATACGTAAGTTTGTCATTGTAACATATATATATCACTGGATCAACAAAATATAAATAGAGTGCAAAGTCTCCTCTATCATAGACATGAACATACTCATGTCCCAAGGTCCAATAATCCATAGTAGCATTCTGCATAGAACCGTACCGACCTAAAGCTAGTAATCAAACCAATGAAGATGTTTGTGTAGTCCAACCAAACCCTGTTTCGAGTTTGAAATCGGGATGGGGGCCGGTGAGGGGATAAGGCGGGGGGTTGAGGCGCGGAAAGGGCGGGGGTGGGCGCGAAGGGAGGGGGAGGAAGGCGGCGGCGCGTGGTGAGAGCGAGGGGGCGGCGTCAGAGCGGGAGGAAGGAGAAGGGGAAGCGGGCCGGGTGGCGGGGGTGGGCTGGCGAGCTAGGCTCAACCCAGAAGAAATTTTTTTTAATTAATTACGGGTGTTACAATATGGCGTATGTTGCGGTGGTGGTGGTGGTGGTGGTGATATGGGCGGGGATTTCTCGGGATGAACTGGCGGCGTCAGGGGGGATTCCTTCGATTTGTCGTCGGCGACTAGCGCGGCCGGCACCAGGAGTGCGACACCAAGCAGGAGCAGAGGAGCACATTTTGGCGCCGCCATTGCCATGTATATTGTCTGAGCTGGTTGGTGTGCTTTGCTCGGTGCCGTATGCCATGGCAATTTATTGCATCATGCCGGAGCTAGCTTGGTCGCGCGCTCACACGCCCAATTGCAGAAATAGTGCGACCGGGGGCAGCATGTTCCCGGCGCCGGCAGGAATGGAATGACACCTTTGCTTGGCTGGGTGATTAGCTCATGCTAATCACCATCTTAAGCTCTTTGATTTTTGGATAATACATATGTTTAATTATGCACTCGTAGGTAGCATCAGTTGTTTAATCCTGGCTTGTGAGATTCCTCTGGGCGATTAGTTCTGAGACGAGTATTGTTGGTTTGCTTTATCTACTTTGCTAAACTTGCACATTCCGGCCATTTTCATGGATGGTATACTGCATTGGACAACAGATTGAAAAATTAGTAATCACGGCTAAAATGATCGTATATGCATTTCTTTTCCAGAATATATAAGAACCCAACTAGCACATGGTCACTTGAGCTCTACACGTACGTAGTTTACGTATGGTCTTATAAAATGCCCACATACGTAGTTCACATCTTGTTCAGTCTGCTTCGCTGTTGTTGAAGAGTTGACATTGTTGTGAGGATGGCCCACCGTTCAGCCTTTCAGCTTAGGAGCACCTTATTCGGACAATTGGATCAAACTTTTAGATTTTTTTATTAGTTCAATGTAAATTTTTAATACTTTTTAAAGATGGTAAAAAGTCTCAAATCAAATATAGGAGTATCACGAGAGCTGAGTTAGCTGAAGGTGTGGGCGCCGCCCATCTAGCCCACATGTGCTGGGTGCTCGTAGAGCCGAATGCAGCGTGTGGATGTGCGTGGTGGTATTCGTTTGTAGTTTGATTGTTGTTCTTTTTCTTTAATAAATGTTAGAGTTTTTGGTCAATTTTTTTTTTTAAAAAATATGGGAGTATCATCTTTAGACTTTGCATATCTTAGACTTTGCATATCTGTGTATACTCCGAATGACAGTGCACAAGCAATTTCATGGATTCTGGCTACGTCATCGTACTACTATCAGTAGAAGTGTACAGACGATTTGAGGTCCGTTCGGACCGCGATAATTTTCCCAACTCGTACGGATATCGAACTGTTTTATATGGAATTTTTACGTTCGAAAATATTGCTCCATAATTTGAAGTTTGTAACCAGTCATCAATCAAGATCTAGCCGCCTATTTTTGTTTGTCAATAAACTTACCCACAAGGCCACAACGAATCACGACAACAAAGGGACGGGTCTGACCTAGCAATCCAAACAAAACAAGGTGCTGCCTAAATTTGTTACCAGTAGTGTTTCTACGCATGATCTTCTTAATATAAATTGTTTGAATTTTAAAGCAAGCGAAGTGATAAATAATTATCATATATTTTTTATTTATATTTTAATATTTATACAAATTTAAAACGAAAATGACACGATGCATATGTCCAATGAGAATGGGAAAAAAAAAACGCTCGTCCCTCACTTGCACAGGGACATTCCTCCTCAAGTCCTAGACCCAGAGTCTGACCAACGGTTCCTTCCTTGTGTTTTACTGGGTTGCTCCTCCCAAGGTTCCAAATCTCGTTTTGAGTCAAATCTCGGAGGTTCCCGAAATCCGAAATTTCGGCGAGATTCGGAAATTTTGGACAAAATCCGGACGAATTGCAAAAACCAAATTTCAAATCCGGTTTTTTTTCTACCGGGAAATCCGAGATCTCGGACGAAATCACCGAGATCTCGACCGAAATCACCGAGATCTCGGCCAAATTGAACTGGCTCAAAAATGGTTCAAAATACGTCAAAAAATTTTGAAATTTTTTTTGGATAGTCCTAACACATTACTAATGTTTCCATAAAAATTTGAGATGATGATCAATCATGAGGAATTTTTAAAAAATCTAACAGTGGTAAAGTCGTGATAAAAATCGTATATAAAATCAGTTTTTGATTTTTCAAATGTAACAAATGAACTTCAAGTTATTTGAAAAGTTTTATATATGTTCCTATGTATTAAGGGAGGTTCTTTCTTTGAAACCACCCAGCTTCCGAGGAAGATTCTTTCTTTGAAACCACCTGTAGTTTTGAATTTTGACCAGTAGAAAAGATCAATGCCATAAATATGAGGCGATCATGTATATATGAATCTCCGCCCATATATACATAGGTGAGTTAATCTTGTACTCCATTTATAAATACACATGTTATCTTAGGTTTTAAATTTTGTTTTTCAATATATGTCATTCAATAATTTTGAAGTGGGTTTTGTACCACTGTTTCCACTCCACTATTCTCTCATAGTCATACGTTGATTGATTCCAACTATCAATGTCGATTTCGATATCATTTCTCTCTTTGTTTCAATGCACTAGAAAAGTTCCTATGTATTAAAAAGTTCAAACCACTTTAGAAAATTTTGAAATTTTTGTGAATGGTCCTAACACATCCATAATATTCCCATAAAATTTTGAAGATAATCAATATTGAAAAATTTTAAAAATTCAAAAGTCCTAACCGACATATTGAATCGACCAAAAATGGTCAAAAACATGTTAAAAATTTTGAAATTTTTGTGGATGATCTTGATCCTAAACCCAAGCAAATACAATGCGAGAAAAATCAAAATCCGGCAAAAGATCAAATCTGCCGAGATTGCCGAGATTTCTAAATTGCCGAGATCTCGAGAAATCCGAGATTTGAATTTTTAAATTTTTTAATTTTCCGATTTGAATCTGAGGGTCCGAAATCCGAGATTTCGCCGGGATTTCGCCGAATTTTGGACCCTTGGCTCCTCCTCCTCCTCCTCTCTATCTATCTCTCTCAAACCCACCAAGCTCCGGGCAAGCCACCCAATCACTTTCTAGTCGTTTTCTCTCATCCATATGCTCATCCAAACATTCACTCCCAAAGGCTCCAACTCTCTCTCTCTCTCTCTCTCTAGAACCGAGGAGGAGAGGGGCATCACTGCTGCACGCTAAATAGCGTGCGGGGAGGCAGGGGCACCATGATCCATCCATCAAAGTCTATAGATGCACCTTCCATTTTATTGCACCGTTTGACAAACAAAAAGCTTAGCGTAGCATCCAAACTAACTTACACACCTAAGACACCAGCATCTATAGATGCGTCCAATGTTAACACACCGCTCGTGGGCCCGAATTCCCCGACTATCCATCAGGACCCACCACTCAGTGACTAAAAGTCACTGGAGCTGCAGTGCTCCTATCCCAGATTCGCTTCCAAAGCAAGCATAACCCACACCAACCAGACTATCAGAGCGCACCTCAAGAAATCGCATAATCTTATCTCACTGCCAAAAAAAAAGAGCAAGCGTAATTACGCGAAAAGCATATCGTAAAGAGGAGAAAATTAAAAATTCTAAAACCGAGGATGCTCCGAGTCGGACTCTAGGAGGGCAGAGCCGCAGAGGTGTCCGAAACGGATCACCAAATCCCGTATAGGAGAGATTCGAGCCCGATCCATGGCTGCCACGGCGACGGCAGCGGCGCGCCTCCTCGCCATCCTCGTCGTCGCCGCCCCCCTCGCCGCGGGGGCGGCCGCCCTACGGTCGCTCGGTGTCCGCGACGGCGGTGGGGCTGGCGCCGCCGACGGCGACGCGGCCGTCGACCTCAACGCCACCAACTTCGACGCCTTCCTCCAGGCCTCGCCGGAGTCGTTCGCGGTCGTCGAGTTCTTCGCCCACTGGTCAGTCTCCTATGTCGGCTCGATTCGTTTTGCTCCGATACGGCATTGATTCGATTCGTTCGGAATTAGTTCTAGAATCACGAAATGGATGGGAATCGCAGGAAAACGTTGGTTCTAGATGGCGTGAGATGTGACGCGGTGTTTCGTGTTCTTATCGGTATACGAGTCGAAAATCGAAACGATTGGCTCGTCGCGTCATCTGTGGGCATGCGGGATAGTTCAACGGGTCTTTGTGGTTTTCAATTATGATTTATGATAGGATTGTTTTGGTGGTGTAAGACCTAACGGATGGGATGAATGCGTGCGGTTCATGACCTGACGAATAGTCAATAATGCTTCACTCGTACTTTGAGGTGTCATGTGAGAGTGAGACCGTGAGATAGTATTGTCCTATATAGCTGTCATGGTGTTGTGTGACTTGTGAGATAGATAGTGCAAACACGAGGTTAAAAGAGAGAAATGTGGGACAATTGATCTTGTGCGGGATCATCTGTTAAAGTATGTGTAGAGTGATTGCAGTATAGGAATGATGAAAGAGCCAAATTGCGAGGGGTGTTAAGTTCATCTTTAGTTTCTGCCTTTCTGGCGGCTGCTGCTTCTTCAAAGACCACAGTAATTACTTCTGGGATATTGTCGTCTCTAGTCTGGCGTGTTGAAAAAATGAAGTGGGAACTACATGTTAGTCATAGATATGGACTATGGAGTGATATCTAATTTCCCCCAAGCTTGAGAATTCTCTCTTAGTGAAGGGTTTTTCAATTCAAATAAATTTCTAGTTGCCATATTTGAATTCATTTTTCCCATTGAAGAGTGGACCAACATCAACAAACTTTTAGCACTCTTTTGCACTCCATTTTTTCCCTGCTTATTGTCATTTGTTTTCGTTTTGTTTAATTTCTGCTAACTAAAATGCATACCATGCCTGGTCAGGTGTCCAGCTTGCAGAAACTACAAGGTATGCAGCTTATTATTGTGGAGTATATTATGATATGAAAAGCAACTCTTGATTTTTTCCTTACATGCAGCCTCATTATGAGAAGGTTGCAAAACTTTTCAATGGTCCAGATGCTGCACATCCTGGGATAATACTGATGGCAAGGGTTGATTGTGCATCAAAGGTACAGTATTTCCAGTGAAGGGTGATAATTTTCATCAGTTTCCTGCATCTAAACAATTAAACATTTAAAAGGGGATTTTCTGTGATCCTTTTCAACCTTTAACTGGATGACGAGATCACGTAGAGGATTATTGCCATATATCTTCAATTTGTAGTTTCCTCTTTGTTATTGCCAAGCCAAAAGCTAGAAATATAGAAAGATAGTTCTCTCTTGTGAAGCATTAGTATCTCAATTTGATTGAGTTTAGTCCCTTTTTTCTGAGAAAACTAATGATATGGTGATTTATGCTGCTTACCTATTTAATTCCTCATGCAGTGCTGTGTATTAGCATGCAGTAATGCCTTATTTCCTTTGGATGTTTGACAGCGCAGGTGAACATAGATCTTTGCAGTAGATTCTCTGTTGATCATTATCCTTTCCTACTTTGGGGTCCACCAACAAAATTTGCTTCCGCTAAGTGGGATCTGAAGCAAGAGAAAAGTGAAATAAAATTAATTGATGATGGAAGAACAGCAGAGCGTTTACTTAAGTGGATAAATAAGCAGATGGAAAGGTAAGTTCTTGTACTAGCTAGTTCTGCTACAGCAAAATTTCAGTGGATGTATGGAACCAGCAGCTGTTTGTACACCTATTTTTTGCTGACTCTTTATCACCTGCCTTTTCTGTAGTGTGTTGGTGTCTGAGTTTTGGGCTTAATACTATTCTGTTACTCAAATGCTTTTAGGTTTTGGTTCAGCTTAACCATTATAGGCATGTTGGATTTTATTAATGCACCCCTTTGGCCCTCTTTATGGTATGTGCAGCTCTTTCAGTTTGGATGACAAAAAATACGAGAATGAAAGTGTGCTCCCAAAGAATGCTTCAGATCCTACACAGGTGCAGCTACATACTTTATTTGTTGAATCAATTTGCATGAGATATTATTTTACGCACTATGCTTCAGTCCTTAAGAACCTTTTTTGACTTATTTAATTTATTCTATTAGATTGTTCGAGCAATTTACGATGTTAAGGAATCAACAGCTCATGCATTACAGATAATTTTGGAGCACAAGGTTATAGTTAAATGATCAAAATTCACAATTAATGTGCTGTTTGCTCCTCTTTTCTGACTATTGCTAATGTTACTCACAACTGTAGATGATTAAGCTAGAGACTCGTGACTCACTTATAAGGTTTTTACAAATTTTGGTGGCTCACCATCCATCCAAGAGGTATGGAGTTGATCTTTTGAGTTTTATGGTGGTGCAACCTCATAGATATTCTGTATTATGCATTTTGTTGGTTCCATAGCTGTCGAAGGGGATCTGCTGAGCTACTTATTAACTTTGACGATCACTGGCCCTCAAACCTCTCATTAAGTTCGCAAGAGAGTTCTATACTGTTGGAAAGTGTTGCAGCAGAGAACCACTGGATCTGTGGAAAAGAGGTGCCGCGTGGATACTGGGTATGCCTTCTTATGTTAGGCCTGATGGTGATTTCTTTTTTAGGCGTTATTTTATCTTGAATCTCATAAATATCCCATGCGCAAATAATCTAAAAATGGTGGTTTGCCAGTATATTGATATAGGTATTTTTCTGCAATACCATGGAATTTTCCCCAATCCATATATTTTGTTTGAATTTTCTAATTTTGAGTTTGAGATATTTGCATTAAATGTTCATGTAAGTCCGGTATCTGAAAGATACTATTAGGAGTTATCGACAGCTTGTATAGTTGTATACTTTCAGTCTTTCACATAATTTACTTGCAGCGGTTACTTTATTTAGGTATATACTTTTTAGTCCTGATTACTCTACTCTTATTGCTGACGGGATTTGTCAGCATTATAGCACAGCTTACTCTAAACATGTGATCCCCATCTTTTAAAGCCTCTTTTCATAGCCCATAGTTGATTAACTTCAGGGATTTGTTAGTTTGAATTTGTTCTTATTTCTGTGTAAAAATGCTGCAGATGTTCTGCCGTGGAAGTAAAAATGAAACAAGAGGATTTAGGTATATCTGCTCTCCTCGTATGTTTTGAACGTTTTCACTGGGTGCAAAATTTGTTTACTGTTCTTGGGACTCTTTCTAATACTTTGTTGGAATTGAAGTAGGCAATAGGGCTGGCTGATGAAAATTAAAATTAATGACAGACTTACTATCAGATGAAATTATCATTGTTTATTGTGCCAGCTGTGGTCTGTGGGTTTTGCTGCATTCACTGACTGTCCGAATTGGGGATGGAGAGAGCCAATCAACGTTTACATCAATATGTGATTTCATACACAACTTCTTCATCTGTGAGGAATGTCGCAAGCACTTCTATGAAATGTGTTCAAGGTTTGGAAATCCCACTATGCATAAATCAGATTGTCATTTTTAAAAAAATCTACCGCATGCCTAACTGTAACCTTTACCTGTAGCGTATCAGTCCCCTTCAAGTCTGCCCGTGACCTCAGCCTGTGGTTATGGAGCACACATAACAAAGTTAATGAGAGGTTGATGAAAGAAGAGAAGGATTTAGGAACCGGTGATCCATCATTCCCTAAGGTTATCTGGCCTCAGAAGCAGCTCTGCCCATCTTGCTACCGTTCTTCAAGTGGTGATGGAGCCCTGCAGGTTGACTGGAATGAGGATGCAGTATTCCAGTTCTTGGTTTACTACTACGGGAAGATGCTTGTATCATCCTACAAGGAGACTTATACGGAGTCTCTTCTTCAAGAGAAGAAGCAAATAGGGTCAATTTCTGATGATTCCTCCTCTTCCAATGCCGCAACAGTCCCAATTGGAGCTGCCCTGGGTGTTGCCATTGCCAGCTGTACATTTGGGGTACTGGCTTGCTTCTGGAGAGCCCAGCAGAAGAACAGAAAGTACTCATACCATTTACGTTCTTTAAAGAAAATATGATTTAACATCTTAGGTTCGTAGGATACCATTGTTACTGTGTGCTTACGTGGAATTCATACAATAGAGAAGTGATTAGGTTCTTTCTGTGGATTTTACAGGCAAAGAAAGAACTGGAACTGAAAAATAGCCTACCAGTTGCTCACCCTGCATTATGAGGAAAATTTGATAATTTGCCCTGAAGTTGATGGGCATTTGATCATTTGCCCAAAGTTGGTGAACATTTGATCATTTGCCCTACGATGTCTCATTGACATGCGGGTCCTAGGGCCACATGTCAGTGAGACATGTAGGGCAAATGATCAAACGCCTATCAACTTTGGACAAATGATCAAACACCCATCAACTCCAGGGCAAACGATCAAATGCCCCGCATTATGATCTTGGTAAGTACTCCAAAGAGAGTGCCGAAAATCAAATGTTCGAGCTGTCAGATAGATGAAAAGCTTACAGAAGTATAATGATCTAACTCACGTATTTGTTTTTGTGCAACGATGCGTGAGCTTTGTCGCACCAGGTCATAGGTTCAAAATGTGTCTCTGTTTTACCATATAGATGTCGGACGATTGGTGGGTTTGGAGGAGATGTTGCTGCCCATTGTTGAGTGAAATTTTGAATCAGTTCATGGTTGTGTATCGTTTATCCTGAAGTCTCTTGCAATTTGCTTCGTTTTTTTTTTCCTAAGCTGCTTTGAATGCTTTGTGTCTGTGATCAAAATCCATGTACTGCTCTAAAAAAGACTTGCTTGAAGATGTTGAGCCCACTTTGCCTCGAGCAAGGTTCTAAATCTTGTTTTGCGTGAAATCTCGGAGGTGTCCGAAATCTGAAATTTCGGACAAAATCCGAATGAATTACAAAAACCAAATTTCAAATCCGTTTTTTTTTTCAACCGGGAAATCCGACATCTCGGTCCACATTGAACCGATCCAAAAATGGTATAAAACACGTTAAAAATTTTTGAAATATTTTTTGAGTGGTCTTGACACATCACTAATGTTTTCATAAAATTTTCAGATGATAATTAAGCATGATGAATTTTTTTTAAAATCTAATAGTGCCATTGTCCTGATAAAAAGGTTGACCACCAAATTTTAACCGAATAGAAAATGGTGCAAAGAACATTAGAAAATTCTGAAAATTTTTGTGAATGGTCCTAACATATTCATAATATTCTCATTTTTTAGACGATGATCAAGCTTTAGAAATTTAAAAAAAAATTCAAGTAGTGCTACTAAAGACGAACTGACAAAATTCACCTGAATGAAAAATAGTACAAATCACTTTGGAAAATTTTGAAAATTTTTGTGAATGGTCCTAATACATCCATAATAATCCCATAAAATTTTCAGATGATGATCAATCTTGAAATTTTTTTAAAAATTCGGACAGTCCTAACCGACAAATTGAACCGACCAAAAAATGGTCAAAACATGTCAAAAAAATTTGATTTTTTTGTGGATGATCTTGACCCTAAATGCAATCAAATCCAATACACAAAATTTAAAATCCGGCAAAAAAAATCATGAAATTTCGGCCGAAATCGCCGAGATCTCGTCGAGAAATCCGAAATTTAGATTTTTTAAAATTTTTTTATCCGGACGGAATTTTGAATCTCGGAAGGGTCCGAAATCTCGACCGGACCGAAATTTGAATCCCTGGCTCGAGTCACTGTTCGTCTTCACTCCCATCTCTAACATGTGTTCTACATTATGTGGGTCCTCTGTGTCAGTGAGTATTTTGTGGAGTGGGCGTGCTGTTGGGCGTGGGCAAGCGGTCGTTATTGAGAGGTCGGCGAAATTTAGCTGTACTTTCTGATGTCGATCCGGCCGTCCGCGTCTGATCGGACGGAGGCATCCAACCAGTGTAGGTTCGTCGGAAGCTTCATGGGCAAGTTTTGTCCGCTTGTGCTCTCTTCCGCAGCCGCGGGGGCGGTGCCCGCAGGTGTAGCGGGGCTGCGGGGGCGATGCGCACCGGAAGATGGCGTCGGAGAAGACGAAGCACTTGATCGGTCCCGCTCCGCAGCTTGCGCTGGTGATACAAACCACCTGGGCCATCGATCCGGTCGTGTCTTCATGTCTTCCCGTGCTTGTTTGCCTATCCGTAATCTACGCACTGCGAACTGTGGTGATTTGATGCCGATGGTGTCCACATATGTGGTTTGGTGTTTGGATCTGAAGAATTGTCTTGTTGATCTGTTGTTTTTGGTTCATTAGAACGTTTTGGAGGCACGAGAGGACGTCGTTGAGGGAGAGAGAGAAGGGTTTTGGATACCAAATCTGGAATTCGTGTGGTTTTGACCCCCTGTTTTTTGGAGCAAGTAGAATTTGGGCAGGTTAGGGTTAGATTTTGTGAGATTTTGCACGAATGTGACGATCTATTTGCACGGGTTAGCGTCGGAGCAATTGGAATATTTGCACATTAGGTTTAGGTTTCGTGAGACTTGCCATGGTGCATCTATCAATTTGAACAGATTAATTTTGTCATAATTAGGGTTTGTGCGGCGTATCTACAGATTTCGTGAGACTTCTGCACGGGTGTGCCGGTCTATTTGCATGGGTTTGTGTAAGAAGGGAAATTGACTAACAATACCCTAGGTGTCAGTCGCAAGAACAGGACAATGGAAAAAAATTAGTGCTGGAGATTATCTTTAGCTACGATGGCAATTCTGCCAATTAACCATGAAGGTTTTACTCCGTACAGTAATCTTAGCCATCCACACCTTATTAGATGAGCCAATCATCCTTCTATTAATATGCTAAAGGTCGATTTGATGTACAAAGTGTTGGGTTCCTCCCAGCACTAAATCCTCTACAACAATTTTGTCGAATTTCCTCCAACGGCTCATGAAAAGAGTTAGGGAGCCATATTTTTTTGAGAAGTTCCAACTAGTCATTCCTATACGTTGCACCTTTACCTCCTTATCATTATAAATTGCAGAAAGTTTGGGGAATTTAGTTGCCATTGGTGCATCCTTAACCCACCAAACCTCAGATGGGAGCCATCCACAAGACCAAATTCTTCTTAAATTACCTTTGAGAATATATACTTTCTGACTGAGATCAGCCCATAATGGGCAGTCATCCTACCTGTGCTTCAGTGTTAACATTAAGGTGCTACGAAGGAATTTGTGTTGACAATATGTTGCCATAGCCTTGTTTCATTTTGTTCATAAGCTGATGTTTGGTTTCCATAGCCAAATTTGCTAGATGGTGGCCATTAAACAATAATAAGGCCATTTGGACCACCATACCAGGGTAACAGATGGTGCCCATCAACCTGAACTGCCCCTTAGTTAAACAGCTTAGAGGACCTTCACATGATTCATTGTGTAGGAACTAGGAAGCTTTGTGTGTTTGTATTATGATTGTTTTCGGGTTTTGTGCTTTTTAGATAGAATTTGACGTGATGAGAAGTTGTAAGGTTGTTATTGTCAGTACCATGCACATGTGCTGGTGGAACTGATGATCTCTCATGGAGGTCTAATGCTATTAATGTCCATCCTACCGTTGACAAAACTCAAAATCAATATTTATCACTTTACTGTCATGGAAATTACTCCGGCATTACAGAAACTAGTAAGGTGCCCGTGCGTTGCAACGGTATCTACATTTTGAACGGCTGTCCTGCTATTACGATAACATGAAACAAGAAAATATGTTGTGCAAATAATACCTATACAGTAGGACACTATTGAAGCAGTATTTCTATATTTCTATGTAAATGAAGCATTCTGACGCTTCGTTTCTTGCGCCTGGAGTGGTTAATTAATTAAAGAGGTGGGTAATTAAAGAATGGTCTTGTGTGCTATCTTCCATCCACACCTGAAGTGGTTAATTAAAGATGTGGGTAATTAAAGAATGGCAGAAGTGGTAATTTTGATGAAATGACGTGGGAAGAAACTCTCACTTTATATAGTAGAGATGACATTGCCATGATGGCATGTTTTGTAAGTACCAAATTGCTGAACTATACAGTGATGCAATGGTGGTGAAGAAAAGTTAAGCCAGCACCAAATAAGCCGTATTCAATAGTTTTTTGATCGGATAGCAATTATTTTGAACTGGATTTGGTATGAATTTTTTTTAGCATTGCAATGACTTGTACGAGGCATACATGCAAAACAAATGAAAAAAAAATAAAGAGGAAAAATTGTGGTGTCAGCAGGATTTGAACCCACGCCCCAAGCAACCACCGAAGTTTTAGCTGACAGCATAGACCAACTCAATCAAACTGAACCTCATGTCATGAGCTATTGGTAGCAACTTTTGTAGCTTGGCCTCATTTTCAGACCAAGGGACAAGAGCACTGTATGTGTTTTGTCTGATAATGGAGGAATTAGGGGAGCATGAGATATGACTGACTGTTGGACTCATATGTTATGTTATTATATGTATTCTATGTGTTAGTCAGGAAGAAGTCCATATAACATCCTGAATTATGACATGTGTTTTTGTCACGACATTAGCACTATCACAATTTTTAAATTTCTTTAGGTTTTATTATCATCTCAAAATTTTATGGGAACGTTAGTAATACATCAGAATCATCCATAAAAAATTTCAACTTATTTTCGACTATTTTTTGGTCGGTTCAAGTTGACCGAGATATCAGTTATTCGGACCGAGATCTCGATAATTTTGACCGAAATCTCGGAAATCCTAGTTAAAAAAAACGAATTTGAAATTTGGTTTTTGGATTTCGTCCGAATTTTGTTTGAAATTCTAAGATCTCGCCGAAATTTCGGATTCCGGTCACCTCCAAGATATGTACACTGAAAATGAAATTTGAAACCTTACTTGAATGCTAAAGCATGTAGAAATTTGAACTGGCACTAAGACAAAAGGAAGCTGAAATAACGACAATTAGGTGTGCCACGAAAGAACTCAATATGTTTGCCACACATGCTTCAAAGGCACAGACATGACCCAAACTGGTTGGGAAGCTTTCTTTTTTCTAAATTTTGACAATACAAACATACGCAGTGATTTTTAAGTTGAACTAAAATTTGGATAAAGCAAGACGAGGCAGGCCACCACTTGCACGAGAGCAGGACATCAAACTTACGGAACAACAAGACTACAAGAGGGAGAACGTAATGCAACCATCCCATTATAGCCCTGTCTAGAAACTCAAGAGCCTATGTACAGCATGACTAGACATCCTGCCCGGTGGCGAAGCCAGGACTAAATTAGAGGGGAGGCTAAGCTAAACATTTCAATTACTAGTAAAGCCAACTTCATACATAAATAACCATTTAATAAGTGAAACAAAGTAGAAGTTTATAAGATACTCACATAAATGAAGTTGCTAGGCACACTAGCTACGAGTTGGATTTGGAGGCAACAGGCAAGCACATTCTACGGGTTTTCATCCTTTGAAAGCAGTTCATAATTGCTTCATCATCAATAGATTTGAATATTGTTTTCTCGATGTAGCACACCATTAAGTCATTGAGCCAATTATCGGAGACTTTGTTGCGCAAATCAGTCTTGATAACCTTCATTGCCGAAAAAAATCCAACTTTGCAAATTCTCTTTCACATTCATAATTAGGCCCATGGCATGAACAATATCTAGATCCTTTCTTTAAAATTCATTTGACATTGCATTAGTGATGCCTAACAAATCTAACATCAAATGCAAGATGAACAATATCTAGATCCTTTCTTTAAAATTCATTTGACATTGCATTAGTGATGATATATCTTTTTTGGGCTAATCTGATCGTGCCTTGTTTCAGCCTGACAGGAAGGATGAGCGTGATATCCTCGAATTTCTTGTGAGCGTGATATGTCATCCTTCCTGTCACCGCGTTGGAGCAGGGGCGCACGCCCCAGTGCGCCCCAGTGGTGGCTACGCCTCTGATCCTGCCGTGTTTCTTGAAAAGACGTCGATAACCAATTCAAGAATTTCAACAGAATATTTATGTTAAGTACAGTACAAATCACATAGCAAGAAAAGTGTTAAAACAATAGAAGGAACTTTAATGTTCATTCGGCACAACAAACCCTGCTATTGGCTGTGTGCATCTCATGATGCAAAGGCTGGAAGATTAATAAAATCCTTCCATTATCTAAAAACAACAAACCCTGCTATTGGCTGTGTGCATCTCATGATGCAAAGGCTGGAAGATTAATAAAATCCTTCCATTATCTAAAAACAACAAACCCTGCTAATCAGCCTTTCAAGAAAACGAAAATATGATAATTGTAAGACTTTAAACACATGCAAATTGTCGATGCAGGAAATCCTTATAGGAGAGGAGAAAGATTAATACTTTAGTAGTATATATAAAGGTTGAATGGTAATTGTACTTTAAACACACGCAAATTGTAGATGCAGGAAATCCTTGTAGGAGAGGAGAAAGATTAATACTTTAGTAGTATATATAAAGGTTGAATGGTAATTGTAAGACTTTAAACAGATGCAAAATGCAGACGCAGAAATCCTTATAGAAGGGGAGAAAGATCAATATTTCAGTATATACGTAAAGGTTCAATGATGATCTCACTGCTGTTAAAAAAACCATTGCACCTCTAGTGCATGCCAGAATCCAGATAGTAGCTCATGACTAGTGATCTTCTGATATAATGATATAAACTGTGCACCGCTGAATCAATGTACGGTTCTCAGTCAGGAAATCATACATATAATATAATATATACTTCTCTCTCTCTCTCTCTCTCTCTCTCTCTCTCTCTCTATATATATATATATATATATATATATATATATATATATATATATATATATATATATATATATATATATAATATAATATAAGAGAGGTGCTTCTATTACTCAATGCCTATTTGATGTAGAAGCACCTCTCATAATATAATATAATACTATTATTAAGATTGGGAGAGTTCCTAGAGCTATGCCATGTTGCTCTCTTTTCCGTAATTACCATCAGCTTCCAGTGATGAGAATCATCGGATTTCCGTGTGGCTGTTGATTGGCCCGTCCACGCGTCTCCATGCCTAGAATCTTCCCTCACGAAATCGGGCCTCGCCCACGGCTCCAGGAGTATCTCCAATGCTAGTCCAATATATATAAGCTACTCAATGTATAGCCACAACTTATTACTCCTTCCGATCACAAATAGTTATCGTTTGGGACTCAACAGTCTCTAAAACACAGCTTTGATCAGTAATTTTTATTATAATATATTTATAAAGCCCAATAAAATTATAATATTCTGAAAGTACTTTCGAGATAAATCTACACATAATTTTCATGTATCCAATTTAAATATTTAAAAATATATTGACAGTCAAAGTTTTAAAATTTTGATTGCACCTATGTTCAAAATGACAACTATTTTTTGACCAAAAGGAGTATGTATTTAGCATAACAGATATGTAACCATACTAGAAAGTACACTAGTAACAGTAGTTTGAATTAGCTCTATGGCAGTATGGCACAATAGAAGTTAAAGTTTAGCAAAATACATTTAACCATGGCAATTTCAAGTAGATCCCAACTTGGCCAGTGCTACAGATGCAAATTTACCAGCTATTATTGGAGAGTGTACTTGTTAAATGATGCAACTGGGGTGTTTCAACTAAACAAACAACCTTATCACTCCAAGAGAGTGAAACTGTCCCGCAGGTCACGGCAAATACTGCTAATAATGGTATAAGAACTAAACAATTAACAACAACACTTGATGGAAACTACACAACATTTAAGTTTGCAATCCTGATATCCGAACGCCAATATGAAAGCAGTAAAGTAATGGCTATAGCACGTCATACAGTAAAAATGTAAGTTCGCAGATTTGTTCTCAGGAACTAAATGTTGACAAGATACCAAACTATATTATATACACCATGTAATCATGAGGTTAACCATATCTAAATCATCAAGAGGTTCAGAAATGGGATTCCAAACACATTTTGGAACTATCTAAAAGTGCAATAACCACCCACAATTGCATGGAATTAAAAGCAGTGTTACTTGGACACAGACATGAGAGTTGGAATCCAACTCGGATTCGGGTGTCTGATTCGGCAAAAATATTTTGGACACTGGAAATTCTACTTGGAATTAGACAAGGGTGTCAGAATCTGACTCGGATTCGAGGTGTAAGATTCGACAATTTTTTTGGACACTAGTGTCCAAGTAACACTGATTAAAATAAAATTAATAACCTCTAGCGCAAGGATCCAGGCGGTGGTCTAAACTCCCAAAAGGTTGATGTGGTTCAAGCGACCAGCGGCTAGGCCCAAGCGCAGGCGGACTTTGGGATAATTCCCATGGGACCCGAAGACCGCTCAAGGCTTCGCTCAGATTGGGCTTCTGCCCAAGCGCCCAATGGAGTTGTGGTTTCACAGGCGCTGCCTAGACGTCCTCCCCGGATGGCACCCACGCGTGGGTCACCGGGCAGACGTAGTGTCCATCTCTCGCACGCTCATACGGGCGTCGACCTTTTGCCCTTTTGCACTAGGAGTGCTCCCAAGGGCACTGGCCCAAACGTTCGAACAGCCCCTAGTCCCAGCCTCCCGGCGCTAGCACCTCGAATCCCGCAGGAGGTCCCCCTGTCCTTCGTGGGCTCCACGAATGGGTACGTGGAGCAAGGTGTCACGGGGTGTCCCCTTGAATCCCACGGGTATACCCCGTAGGCATACCTTGTGAAAGGTCTCATACCCCTCGGAAGGTCTATTCAAACCGCACAAGTACTCCCAAGGGCTCATTCATGCCTTGTGTGCTTGGGCACTCGACACCCCCCAAAAATAGTCCCCTTGTCTCTTGGGCACCTCGAGGAGTGCCCATGGGACAGAGGTGGATCAGCGGGACACAGTGCCCACTGCCGCATCCTAACTTGAAGTGTCGACATCGAAAGGGATGTTTGGTGAGTTCCAAACAATGAAAAATCACTTTGACCCTAGGGCGCTCCCCAACGCGCCCGAGGGACAGGGGGGTTGGTGTTGGAGAACTCACCAACTCCCCAAGGGTCCTTCACTAAGGATGGTGCTCATCTCTCCTTAGGTCCTCTCGAGGGAGGTCATGTGTCTCGCAAGAGGTTTACGCCCTCCCTGTGGGCATATCCCGTGGGTGTCCCCCGCGAGAGATCTCCTTACGCCCCATGGGAGGTCTACGCCCTCCCCGTGGGCGTGCCCCGTGGGAGGTCCACGCCCTCCCCGTGGGTGTCCCCCGCGGGAGATCTCCTTACGCCCCGCGGGAGGTTCACACCCTCCCCGAGGATTTACCCCGCGAGAGGTCTCCTCATAGGGGACTTGAGTGGGGTCATCAAGTCCCCAGTGGGACCCCGGAGTCAAAGGTCTACTCCCTCGAGATGGTGATGTGGGATCCACTACCTCCCCGTCGGAATGACCAAAATGCCCCCACTTAGGCTGCTCTAGTAGGGAATAGAATGGTATTTTTATGTAACAGATCGAGTGCCTATAAAACCTCACTGTAACCCCATCATATAACTTGAACTCTCAAGGAATGCAATACTTACAACTGGTGCGTCCCTCGGGGAGCCGGGACAAGGAGACACCCTTCTCTACCCCCCGGGGAACACACTGACAGGAGTAGGACGTTCACTTAGCGCTCGAACCAGTATAAACCCTCGTCTCACATTCTCTCGTGGACGGCAGCCCATCAAACGGTCAGCGTCCACCCCTTACACTTGTGTCTCGTTTCCGAACCTACCACACACGTAAAGTGCAAACCCTATAGATAGGGGATAAACGCGAACAAGCAACCAATCCATTAGGAGAAGAGAGGAGAGGAGTTACCATGCCAAGACGCTTCCTTCTTCGAGGATTTTCGGGAGACGTGGAACGGGCGAGAAGGCGACAATGCATGCGCTCGTGATGCGACCCCTCGGGTTCGTGCCACGCCTACCACCTCATGACGAGAGCCCTTGGATCACCGCACGCTTCGTCCCTCGAGCCACGGGGATCGCCAAATCCCCACGCCATGGGTAGAGCCGCCGCAGCGTAAGTGGGGCGCCCAGCAAGGCCATCCCGCTGCCCGGCAAGGCCAATTGGGCGGAACAGCGGAGGCGGACGAATCGTCGGCGAGGAGAAGGGTTGGGATTTGGGGAAGCATAGGAAGGGAAGGGAGCTCGTGTCGGGGGAGAAAACCCTAGAGATTGATTTGGGGGAACGGATCGGACCAAGGATGGGGGCGAGAAAGAAAAGTTAAAAATAAAAATGGGTATTGCAGGGCCAGCTGGGCTGGCCTTAAGTTCGCATGGAAAATTTGCGAGCCCATTACAGCTAGCTATTTTGGGGCCCACATGTCAGCTTTGGGAAAAGAGAAGTGGGACTCCCCACATGTCAGCTAAAGAGGAAGCAGTTAATTAATTGATATTCCTCTAAAAAAAGGTAATTAATTGATGTTTTTAAAAGCATGCAGATATTATCAATTATTATGTTATGGAAGTACTCCAGTGATACTTGTACAGCATTTGGAACTGGCGAGTTGCCGGTGTCAGTCAGACAACAATGAGTCAATGAGCAATGCCTGCCTTTTTATCTGTATGAAATGTAGATTGTACAGGTTGATTCCTACATCATCATCTTGTATGAAATGTAGATTGTTCATATTCACTGCTTCTGAAGCGAGTGGCCATGTATATGCGGTTGTTTTGTATGTACAAAGGTAATCTGAACATAATATACAGGCACAGCTCACACCAATTATGTATCTTCCATGTCTTGTATGATGGTATATCTGAAGCTCAGAACCTAGCTCAAAGGTTAAAGTGTTAAACATGTTGATTGAAGCTCAGATCTCTTTTCTTAGAACACTATTGGATGCTGATGACATGCTGTTGATGGGGTGGAAGTGGCACGGGCTGAACGTTTTCTGCTCCTCCAGGTTCTGAAATTTGACCATGCACTGCCTGCGTTGCCAACCCTACATGTAATCATGGAATTGACTGCATAATTATCCAGCAGTGTGATTGTAAGAGCTTTGCAAACCTGCCGTTGGTTGCGCCGATGAAGCAGTTGAGTCAGAGAAACCAAGATGATGTAGACTGGAATGACGATTCCGGCCGTTCTAAGCATCAGAAGCTGGTTCAGAAACATAATTTGTACTAAAAGTTAGTCAGGTTTGGCTAGGGCAAAATGTCTGTATTGTCTCGGAATTCAGAAACTTACTGTGATCATGGCAACAGTGTAAGCATCATGGTCGCCGAAGTAAACGGTGATAGCGTCATGGAGCACCAAAAGAACCATCAGCTGGAGTTGGATGCTTCAGAATGTTACTATTCAGTAGCTGAACGAATTGAAGGTCTGCATTTTTCACCGGAACTTACAGTTATAGCAATTATGCGACAGCAGATTACACCTTTCGGATTGGAAGTTTGGTGGTCATATTCATAGCTCGTGGATGTAGCAGAAGCTTGATCTGTGGTCTGCATGGCCTGTGCTTGAAAGTAACCGGGGGTTCTGTGAAACAGAAAAGCATATATTAGACGATACAAATCCGATCAGATTCATTCAACCTTTTTTTGTGATGACAGGTAAAGCACTAGGAGGTACCTGAAGAAAATTGAGTTTCTTCCATGTTGAAACAACTTTGAAGGGGCGGTGTAGTTCGGTTTAAATTGCTGTCATCATAAATACAAGCCATAAATCAGTCGACAACAGTGTGTTGTTATCCTTTTTTCTGTATCAAATTGATTTGAAGGGCCATCAGTACTAGACGACTGGAGAGAATTGTACCTGTAAGCATATCTCACATATGGTGTCTCCTTTCTCGTCACACCACCTCTGAATGCATTTACGATGAGCATACTGCAATCAACATCGATTTAAGGAAATTGAAAGCATATATTGATTTTCAATTTATTTTCAACAACATGTGGACCTAAACTCCAAGGCATCTTATTTTCGAGCTTCAGTTATGTAAAGGTTAGTGTACTGCAGAAGGAAAATTTAATGCCCAAACACCATTAATCTTTCTTCCTTCCCTAATCACAGGTGTTTGACGATACAGTTCACATGTTTCAAATCGCGGAAAACTTCTCCTCCGAAAAAAACTTGCTGAAACTGAAGTAGGATTATCGTGATGCTAAGTTTTACCTTCAAGCTGCCCTTGCAGGAGCAAGGGGTCTCCATGTAGGCCTCGTCATCCTCTTCTTGGCAGATCCTGCATTCTACCAAGACACCACTCTTTGGCCTGCCATCTTGAACAGCTTCATCACACGCAATCCCTGTGGACGAAGGGACATCAGAGGCCTCGTCGATGGCGTACTGAAGAGTCGACTCCATGAGCAACCGCCCGGCCATTACTGCAAAATGATCCGCCATCCCCGAGAGGCCAAGACGATCATCTAAGCACAAGAAAGATCATGTCAGACACCACCGTTGAGACACAAATATGAAGGTACTCTGTGAGAAAGAAAGCAAAATGTGTATCTGAATTCTGAACATGTTGGGCTGGCTGCTCCTGGTGATTCTCTTAATTTCACGGGAAGTGCATATATCTGAAAGGCTCATTACCTGCAACTGCAAATCCGAAACAGAGAATTACGGCACGAGCTTTATCAGCAGATAGAGGAGGAGAGGAAGTAAGGCCAAGAGGGAAGAAGAGCAGATGCAGGCATGCAGCAAGCTGCAAGACGGAGGAGGAGGAGGCTTGAAAGGCGGGATTTGGATATCTGAAACAATGAGAGGGTGATATAGAGAAGCAAGAGATGGAGTAGGTGCCTTCGTTATTATTGGTCTTTGCTTGCCTCTGAAACATCTTGTTCTGAATTGCTTTATCGTTCATTCATATACACAGAGATTAACAAAGCATCGGCGACATTTGACAGCAAACGAAATGTTGCTTATTGGCTCGATAAAGTTATTCCTTTCGAGCAAAACTCAAGAAAGCACTTGACTTGGCCACAATTTCTGGGAAAAGATTTGACGTCATACTATATATTGCTCAAAGCCTCTAGATGCCACCCTCTTGTTCGTGAAAATTAACACTGCAATCGT
This sequence comes from Rhipidocladum racemiflorum, assembly GCA_036346355.1. Lineage (NCBI taxonomy): Eukaryota > Viridiplantae > Streptophyta > Magnoliopsida > Poales > Poaceae > Rhipidocladum > Rhipidocladum racemiflorum. The sequence continues at coordinate 3,249,345 of CM070578.1, forward strand.
AGATTACTGCGGATTTGGATAACTCAATAATTCATCAAGTCGTGACATTGACTTTTGATACGGTTTTATGATTGGATTAATCCAAAATGACGAGTCCTCAGCCTTCAACTGCCTCCTGTCACTCTTTTTTTTTTCTGACATCATCTTCGTGATATGATTTGGAGTGGAGAAGTTGGCAGGTGGAGGTGTTGGGTTCTGGATTAGGCTTCTACTATGGCTTTTAGGAATATCTAATCTCTCCTTCGTACACGTTTCCATGTCTTGTAGCGAATGTGAGGAATCTCTTGGTGCGACGGCCTCTCATTTTTCTATCTGCTATTATTACGTCATCGATAGTGTGATTATTCCTTTGTCGAAAGAAAAAAGAGAGAGAGAAAAGATAGTGTTATTATTCCTTTGTCAAAAAGAGAGAGAGAGAGATAGTGTTGTTAACCTATTATTCCACATGTCGCACGAGGTTGTAACTACCAGGTCAAATAAGAGGAAACCATGACGACGTTTGTTGGGCCTGCGCTTCGCCAATACGGCCCGGCCCATAAGCTCAAGTCAAAAAACAAGAACCTAATTGACTCTGCCGGTTTTGCAACTGGGCTTTATTGTTGTGAAATTGAAATTGGAAAACAGCTCAAACAGAGACAGAGCAACTGGAAAGAATAAAAATATTATAATACAACTAGGGGCACATCAATGTACTGTAGTTATCAACAGATGCTGCATCATATGTTTTACTCTATTTTTCTTTCACTGTAACATTTTCAGGTAACTACGATAAAACCTATGATCGAACTACTGCAACATTGAAATTAAATTGACGAAGAAAATTCAGAAACCCAATTTTTATCGTTCAAAATTATCCAAGAAAAAAAGGCATTTACTTCTACGGTCCGATTGCATCCAACGGTCCGAATCCATCCACCATCCAAGCGCCCCATCTCTAAAACAGCAAAACCCTAGCCGCCACTTCTCCGTAGTATAAAGTCCCTCCACCCTCTTGCCTGCGCCGCGTTCTCTCCTAGCCCTCCCCTGCGCCGCCGCCACATCCCGCCGAGAGACTCAGGACCCCACACTCCGCACGACAACCATGGCCGGCGTGCAGGAGACGCTCACCTATGTCGGCACGATGCGCGGCCACAATGACGTGGTGACCGCGATCGCAGCCCCGATCGACAACTCGCCCTTCATCGTCTCGTCCTCCCGCGACAAATCGGTGCTGGTGTGGGACCTCACCAATCCCGCCCCGGCCCCGGTCGAATCTGCTGCCGCCACCGAGTACGGCGTTCCCTTCCGCCGCCTCACCGGCCACTCCCACTTCGTCCAGGACGTCGTCCTCAGCTCCGACGGTCAGTTCGCGCTGTCCGGATCCTGGGACGGCGAGCTCCGCCTCTGGGACCTCTCCACCGGCGTCACCACCCGCCGCTTCGTCGGCCACGACAAGGACGTCCTCTCCGTCGCATTCTCCGTCGACAACCGCCAGATCGTCTCCGCGTCCCGCGACCGCACCATCAAGCTCTGGAACACCCTCGGGGAGTGCAAGTACACCATCGGCGGCGACCACGGCGGCGGCGAGGGCCATGACGGATGGGTCTCCTGCGTCAGATTCTCCCCCAACAACTTCCTGCCCACCATTGTCTCCGGTTCTTGGGACCGCAGCGTCAAGGTCTGGAACCTTACAAACTGCAAGCTGCGCTGCTCGCTCACCGGCCACGGCGGCTATGTCAGTGCCGTCGCCGTGAGCCCCGATGGTTCGCTGTGCGCCTCCGGCGGGAAGGACGGCGTCACGCTGCTGTGGGACTTGGTCGAGGGGAAGAGGCTCTACTCGCTGGACTCCGGCGCCATCATGCACTCGCTCTGCTTCTCCCCCAACCGCTACTGGCTCTGCGCGGCGACAGAGGAGTCTGTCAAGATCTGGGATCTGGAGTCCAAGCGCATCGTGCAGGACCTAAAGCCAGAAGTCCAGGCTTCCAAGAACCAGGTTTGTCTCTACCCTTTGCCTGTCTTGTTAGCATGCTTGTTAGATTTTTTTCGGTGTCACATGAGGCAAATGATCAATTGCACCATCAATTTCAGGGCAAATGATCAAATCGCCCATGTATTGTGGATTTGTACCGTGTTAGTGCTATTTGTTTCAATATAAATATGTTATGCTATTGACTACTCTTTCAGGTCATAGTTGTCGCATTAGATATTGTTACGGTCTCTAAAACAACTACTAATTTATATTATAATATATTTTAAAAACCCAACAAAATTGTAATATCTTGAAATCTACACATGATTTTCATGTATCCAACTTAAATATTTGAAAACGTATTGACAATTAAAGTTTTGCAAGTTTGACTGTATCTATCCAAAACGAGGAAATAAATTTTATGCAGGAGTGCTGCAAAACGAAGGGAGTGCAGCACCATTCTGATTCGTGCCACCTGTCCACTAGCACTGCTGTATAAAATTTATTTCCTAAAATGACAACTATTTGTGATAGGAGGGAATGTATGTTTGTGGTGGGAACTTTAATTTCACTAATTACAGTTGAATGCAGGATTGTTGTTAATGCGTCAAATTGATACAGCCATACGATCTTGTGTTTTTAAGAATATAGATTGCATTTCATATACAAGGTAATTTTGTTGGGGGCCTACTATGCACTATCAATGTTTGCAGGCTTTGCAGTTCCACTGGTTTAAAAAAGTTGTTGGTTCACAAGGCTAGTTATGATGTCATGTATCTAGTTATTCATTCCTTTAGTGTTGAACCTCAGTATATCTGTATTATATTATATTTGCTCCGTAATGTTAATATTGAGCTTTATGCTTGGTTGCTCTACAGTGAATTGTCTACGGATAGATATCCTTATCTACAGATATTACTCGATGCATTTTATTCCGTCAACCAAACTTTAATAGTTGCTTCATCATGCTCATCTGAAGTAATTTCAAAACTAATTGTTTGTTTCTTTACCTATATGGGTGTGACCCTTGTTCTAATATTAGCATGTGTCGTCAATAACTGTGGTTATTCAATACAATCCATAAGGACCATAACTGAATTTCTAATTCATCTTCTTTTTCGGCTTTTTGCACAAAGATGATGATGTTATGCCAAAATTTATTGGATTGTTTATAGATGTATGAAATTTGTGCTAATATTATGTTTATGTTTCCTACCGCTGTGTTGTTAATGTCTATCCCAGGGTTCACAAAACCGACGAAAATCGCTCGAAAATCGCGGTTTTCGACCGTATCGAGCCGGTTCGAAATCCTAAACCGGTCGGTAAACCGATTCAATTAAAAAAACAATTCAAAAAATTTGAAAAAATTGAAAAAATTTATGCGATGTAAACCGATCGAAAACCGGTGAAAACCGAGCGATTTTTCGAAAAAACCGACGAAAATCGCTCCAAAAACCGATCGCCCAAAACGTTCAACTCGCCGATCGGTTTTTCGAGAAAACCGACCGGTTTTTCGAGAAAACCGAATGGTTTTCGTTTTTTTAAAATTTGTTTTGAATGTTTTTTGTTCAAATGCTCGGTTTTGAAACTCTTCGGTTTCTAACGATTTTCGAGCGATTTTTGGCTCGATATTTTCGAATTTCCAATTTCGGTTTTCCATCGGTTTTTTCGGTTTCGGTTTTGTTAACCCTGGTCTATCCTATTTAATGTTGTTGTGTAACCTTTGTCCTGTTTTACACCTTAGTTCATCATGTTTGAGATCCATGGGACTATTTACAGCACTTGAGTAATTGTTTGTTACAATGTGACTTGCCCTCTACAACCAATATAAACTCTTGCTAGTGAGGATTGTTCTTTAAACCATTCTATCCTATATTTTAGTATTTTGATCAATTGTACACTTGTACTCCTAGTTAACTTGACAATCTTAGTTCCTTTATAACTTGTCCTTTTCAAATGGGTATTGACTACTATTACATCTGTATAGATGCTTTACTGCACAAGCTTGAGCTGGAGCGCGGATGGAAGCACGCTCTACACTGGATACACCGATGGAACTATCAGGGTCTATAAGATCTCAGGGTTCAGCTACGGAGTCTAGATGATAAATCTGTTGAAAGGCTTAGGAGTCTTGTTCATGAAAAACATTGTGATGTCAAGTTTTTGACTGTTCTGAGGCATATTGTTTGCCTGGTACTTTCTGCCTGATTTACACCGTTTTCTTTGTTAATGAGCTTATCGGTACTATGGAAGAGGATCTGTTTTGTTCCGTTTTGTTTTTGACTACTGCTTTAAAATATTTTTACTCTAGTCATGCTACTCTCTTGGTGCCTGAGTTGTTATTGCTGTTTCTCCATTTTGCTATTGAGCTTATCGGTAAAGTACCATGGAAGAGGATCTGTTTCTCCATTTTGCTCACTTGCCATTGCTTCGCTGTTATTAAATTATTGCGCTCCTTGGCTCCTCGCATGATATGATGCCGTGCTGGAGGCTGGAAGCGTCGCATTGAGCTTTGGATTGGATTAGCTAGCCACGAGAAGATCCCTTTGTCTCAAATATTCAAGTACGGTACGTCAGTTGCAATAGCTTAGCCACTGATAGGAGTCAGTGCAGTTGGCAGTACAGCGTGCCAGCCATTGGATCGGAATACGACCGCTCAGATCGATAAAAGCACTGTAGCAAATAGTATTGTATTAGTTGCTATGGCACAATTCTGTAGCGATGGGTTTGAACGAGGACTGCTTAAGTTGCAGTCCTTTCAGGACTGCCAAGGATCCCTCTCCCTTAGCCACGAGGAAGATCCCAAAGTGGTGCCTCACAACCTGGCAAGCTACTATCCGTACCCGTTGAGCTTATTTGTTGAATAAAGGATCAACACGAGCCCCTTTTTCAATGAAGGGTTTACTTCCAAAGAGTGTTCAATGATCTCAAGATACTCGGAAGAATGGACACAATGGGTTTATCCTGGTTCGGGTCTCTCGCAGTGGAGATGATAACCCTACTCCAGTGACGTTATTATTGCTTTGTGTTTGCTCACGTTCGGATCACAGAACAATGCTTTGTCCTGCTTTCTCGTATGCGTGCCTATTCTCGATACGCATCTCTCTCTATACACACACACACACAGGGGTATTTATAACGTACAAGAATATATCTCATAATCGCAACCGAATAACGTGCAATTGACTGCATTAACCGTGGTCGTCACCGAAGTCTTGATTCCCGCCACGTTCCTATCGTGGGTGTAACGGATCCAGATCGTAGCGTAATTAGTGCTACTCGGACGTTACGGGCCTAACACGACCTTTCGACCATGCCATTTGTGGGCGAGCTTTAGCCGAACATATTTGGTCATGGCCAGGCATGTATGCTCGTTCCATGAACATCAATGCTCATGGCCGGGCAATGAGTCTAGTTCGATCGGGCGAACCAGCCAGCCCGACCATGCACGAGTCTTCATCGGGAACATCATCCGAGAGTACACATGGTCGGCCGAAACATGTTGCCGGGGTATTATAGTACTTATGGAGGTTACCCAATTCCCGACAGATTTATACCATCGTATCATTTTGGATTTAACATAACAATATATATTTATAGTATACACATGTTTAATTATATGTACAACAAAGTTTACTGTAATATTACTTCAAACACATAGATATATAGTTCAATAGACCATATTTTTAATTCCACTGACATGACTAGTATCGAGACCAGTACGATATATAGGACAACTTTATACTAATTTAGGTACCAAAATAGCACATACCGATCATACCAACCAGTATATACTGGTATTGATAACTATAATCTTGAGCCTAACTTCCCCCATTTTAATCGATGATTGGAATTTTCTAAATGCTTATTCAATCTGCTACGTCTACGTACTGCCTCTGTTCTTTCTTTCTTTTCTTTTTTTACTAAGAGCATCTCCAAGAGGGGTCCTAAATATGGTCTTAACTTGAATTATAGGGCTTTTGGAGGAAAAGATCAACTCCAGCAAGGACCCTAAATTGTTAAAATTTATCAAATTGTTTTAGGGCCCATGAGAGAGTAGCTATATTTAGCAATTGTGTGATTGAGCCCTATCTTCATTGAGTTTTAGGGCCTAATTGCTGGAGTGAATATTTTATTGGAGCTCTAAATCTAATTAGTTGGGGTCCTAAATTAAAATTTAAGGCTCACTTTTAGAGCCCTCTCTTGGAGATGCTCTAAGGACATCAATCTTATATTGGCCTTTGTTCTTTTTTACAAAGAGCATCCACCCGATCTCCTATACATACCTTTGATTATTGCCCTTTTAAGTTATATGTTTGTAAAAATTATAAAATATACAATAATAATACTAAGGGCATCCACCTCTCTAATATAAGAGTATTTTTATGACTAATCCAGTGATAATATTTTCATGTAATAAATTCTACTCCCTTCAATCAGCAATAGTTGTTATTTTGGATATAGGTGTAGTTAAATTTTCGAAACTTTAATGATCAATGTCTTTTTAAATATTTAAATTAAATATATAAAAATTATATGCAGATTTTTCTCGAAAAATGGTTTTATATTATGATAATTGTATCGGGTTTTATAATATATTAAAATAAAAATTAGTGATCAAAACTATATTTTAAAGATCATATTAATACTTAAAATGATAACTGTTTATGGTCGGAAGGAGTAATGCATTTGTGTACATTAACGTCAAAGTTTTATAAAATGTACAGCACACACCTTTTGAAAGGACGTTTAAAGAAAGAGTGTAAGCCTTCACGCAACTGCGCCGCCGACCAATCAGAGCTCACGAGTCACATTACCACGTCGTCACCCAAAACCTGTTGAATTATTCAGCTCCCAAAGTCGTCATACGCTAGTTGTAGTAGAAGCACTCTGAATTCGTTCTCTCACACACCTAATCCTACCCTGGTTGGTTGCTATCGCCATGTCGTCGCCGTCGTCTTCCACCTTGTACAAGCAGCTTGGCATCGGAGCCGCCTCTCCCCTCTCCGCCTCCCATCTCCTCCTCCTCGCCCTCGGCGCCGGCTTCCTCGCTCTCACCGTCTTCGTCGTCCACCCAAACGAGTTCCGCATCCAGTCCTTCTTCTCCGGCAGCTGCGGCCGCCCCGGCACGGACGCCGCTGCACTTGCTGCACCGCCGGTCGAGGTCGCCAGCGGCAGCGCGCCCCATGCTGTAACCACCACGGCGGCACAAGCGCCGGACGACGACGTGCGCGTCCTCATCGGCATCCAGACGCTGCCGGGCAAGTATGAGCGGCGGCACCTGCTGCGGACGGTGTACTCGCTCCAGGTCAGGGAGCAGCCTTCCCTCGCCGGCAGCGTCGACGTGCGGTTCGTCTTGTGCAACGTGACGTCCCCGGACGACGCGGTCCTGGTGGCGCTGGAGATCCTGCGCTACGGCGACATCATCGTGATCGACTGCGCCGAGAACATGGACAACGGCAAGACGTACACCTTCTTCTCCACCGTGGCGCGCTCGTTGGACGGCACGGGCGACGGCCGCCGGTACGACTACGTGATGAAGGCCGACGACGACACGTACCTCCGGCTGCCCGCGCTGGTGGGATCGCTCCGCGGCAAGGCGCGGGAGGACGCGTACTACGGGCTGGAGATGCCGTGCGACCGCGAAAACTTCTACCCGTTCCCGCCCTTCATGTCCGGGATGGGGTACGCGCTGTCGTGGGACCTGGTCCAGTGGGTTGCGACGTCGGAGGTGAGCCGGCGAGACCGCAAGGGGCCGGAGGACATGTGGACGGGGCGGTGGCTGAACATGGCCGGCAAGGCCAAGAACCGCTACGACAACGCGCCGAGGATGTACAACTACAGGGGGGACTCGCCGGCCAACTGCTTCCGGCACGACTTCATCCCGGACACCATCGCCGTGCACATGCTCAAGGACGCCGGCCGGTGGGCCGAGACGCTCACGTACTTCAACGCCACGGCCGCGCTCCCGCCGTCCGACCTCCACCACCTGCCCTGAAGGGTTCTTCGATCGAGTTCGCTTTCGGTCCGGGGGCTCGGTCGGCCAGGAGCGGAGCGTGCGTCGTTGAATCTCGCGGGGGTTGGTGGTGGGCCTGGTCAGACCAAAGGATGATGAATTGATTGACTCGCTCGCGATGTTGCATTAGACGCATAATTTTCCAATGGATTTGTTTCGAATTTTCGATTTGTAAGGTGTGTGGATTGGAATTAATTCTTGTTCGTTCGCTCGTCCTGTTTGATAAGCAGCTCGTCCGTACAGTGCGGCCCACGAGAAGCGACGCAGATGGCCTGACGGCGAATCTGTGTGGGCCGTTGCAACACACTATGGAGTACTCAGCCTACTATTTTTTAGGAATCTAATTTGGCCCACATTGGGACTCACAAGGCTACAATTCATCAAAGGATATCTTCCCCCTCACCACAATGGATATATGATCTGAACACCTAATTCACTTTGGCTTTTGAATTATTAAAACAAATATTTTTAATTATAGGAGAATCGGTTTTGGGCTTCAACCCACTTCAAGACCACCAACATTAAGCATCATCCATCGTTTTTGCACTGTATACTTAACCTGTCGACCCCACATAGGTCAGACTCAAATGTGAAGTGTCCCATCCTACTATTTGAGCTCTTTTATAGCACACTACATTGAATATGAACCGTTCATTCTTTTCGATTCAATAGATCAGATTAATTAGAGTTTACTTATACTTCATCAGACATTGATATAGATTGCAGCCAACTACGCATACACTGTGATCATCAGTCCTCCCGATCAGGGGCGGGCCTGGCAGGTTGGGCTGCTGCCCCACCTACAATTTACAAGGCCCAGATATGTTGTATATACTGCATATGCATAGGCCTAACAAATTTGCTAAGTGAGAAACTTGAGACATATATTGTTCATGTGAGAAGGCATGCTTCTTTTGCTACTTGTCAAGATATTGTATCTCTATCTATGAAGATGGTTGAAACCGGAAAGCATATGATTTTTCCATGAGTCTACAAGCTAATTGAGTTGGCATTGTTATTGCCCGTGTCAACGGCAACAGTTGAGAGGGCATTTTCAGCAATGAATATTATCAAGACTGAACTACGCAATAAGTTTGCCAACAATTGGATGAATGACTTAATGGTTTGCTACATGGAGAGAGAGATCTTCAAATCACTTAAAGATGAAGCCATCATCCGATGATTTCAGCGCCTCGAAACTAGGAGAATACAATTGCCTCGTCCCTCACCAATTGTTAACTGAGTGGTATGTTGCCTATTTGCTAATTCTTCTTTGACCGTATTAGTTGAACGTTATATTTATGCTTCTTTAATAGTACTATTGTTGTTACGGTACATTGCATTCTTTTTAGCGTTTTAATACTACTTCAAGCCGGCCCCACCTATAATTTCTTTCTGGGTCCGCCACTGCTCCCGATGATACAAATGCAAACACAAACACTTTCCTACAACGGGGTCGATACGACAGCTACAGTATAGCCGGGACAAGCCATTGGCCACGTACTCCTCGGTGAGCAGATGAGAACGAGCAGGAAAAGTGGTCGATCCATCCATCGATCATCTTTTCCTGTAAGAAATTTTATGGTGCGTTGCCCTCGTAGTACATTATGGATAGTAGAAATTAGGTTTAGTTGTTGATTTGTTGAAATTATTTCTACTACTCTACTGAAAGAGGAAGTAAAATAAATACTAACTAATCTAAATTATTGAATCGAAAAAATAATAGTGTACATTGAATTTAGTGTATCATAAAAGGGCTCTTTCAGATGACTCAAAGGTTAGGACAGACTGGCGACTTTTCATAAATCATTATTTTTCTAGCTCATGATTTTTTTTACAAATATAGCCCTCGAACACAATTACAAAAAAGCCCACCCCTGACCACGGAAGCACCGGTAGGTGACACATATCACCTGTCACGCTGGGGACCGCGGCAGGAGTTACCGAGGTCTCATGTCTTGGTAAGAACGTTGTGGTATCAATTACTCACTTAATTTAATCACATGAGCTAACGAGCTAGCATAGCTCGGAAGGTGCTCCTTCCTGAGTAGCTCAGTAGGTGCTCTTAGCATCTACTGTGCGGTATGTTGGATTATTTGGGCCAAGCCCATTTAATTGAGACAATAAATCCTAGAAAATCTCAAAGGCCCACCTCATGAGGAGCATGTGCACTAGCAATAGTACCACATTGCTAGCCTAAAGTGGTGAACACTAGTTTAAATAGTGGAGTGTGCTCCACCATGGTAGAACCATGTGGAGAAAGGGAGAAAGAACACACGCGCGCGCGCTCGCCTCGCCTGGCCGGGCCGGGCTCGGGCTCGGGCGGGCGGGGCGCGGGCGCGGCGTGCACTGCGTGAATGGTCCGCCCGAAATCCGGTCCAGGGCTTTGCGTGGCGCGACCTCCTTTGCAGACATTACTCTTTTGCTACTCGGAATCGCGGTTGTAGTATGAGATAAGGACACCATAACAGATCCCGTAATGGACTCCGATCGTGGCACGTCCTCGAGTCGTGTTCGATTACTGATCGTTACCAGTCGCTCCTTTATATCTTTGCGTCATCATCCTGGGATAGATAGAGTTTTCGCGCCCTAGCGTTTGCGATTTCCCTCATTTGGCCGTCATTTAGTTCGCCCGTCCGTGCGCGGTGTGCACCAATGAACGGGAAAGCGAGTCTCGAAACCGTCCATCCTCGCGTTCTTGCAGGAGAGGGCGAATCGAGTTTTTGTAAGCGCTTGGCGCGATCGCTTCCACGCCACCGTCACGGCTCGTCTTCCTCGCTCGTTCAGAGCGGTTGCTCGGCATCGCGCGCTCATTGCGTCGTGCTTCCGCCTCGGCACTCAGACGCTACAACGACTACTGCTCCATCTGCACACGAACAGTACGTTACAATGTTTCTACTGTTTATTTTCAACCTGTTGATTGTGAGCACATTAGATGAATATATGTGTAGTCTTCTAGCATATGCATTGTAGGATCGAAGTATACGAATATAGCAATCAGAGGGGGGGTGAATGATTGTGCGGAAGCTAAAACCAAATTCTTGATCTATTAAAAGTTCACCCCAAAACAGAACCAAATAATTGCCTCGTTTTCGACAAAAACAGAATGATAGAGATTCGGTAAAACGCGAATTCCCGGAGATCCAACCGTCAGATCGATCTGAAATTTGGACACAAGAAACTAGATTCCAGTACGAATCGAACCCAAAAAGAATTAGCTCGATCGGACTTACGGATCAAAAGTTATAAGCTTCGCAAGCTTACTGTTCCAGAACTTGACGAAAATCAATCTAATCGAAACTTGTAGATTAATCAAGAACAACAAAAGATTTAACAACAAAACTTTGAGGAACACTAGATCAATACCCTAGAGAGGTTTTTGATGGATCAAATCAAGATGAAACTCAAAAAACAAAAACCAATCTAGAACTAGAACAAGTATGCAAACAAGAACCAAAAGAGAATATTGTAGCACACAAGGAACTAGAAGAATTGATCTTTATTTCTTTTGTCTAAAGTACTCCCATCAAAAGAGTACAAACCCTAAAACCAAGCTCAAGCTCCCTTGCGCCTATTCTGCTAGTTGGTTCGATTGATGCCCTTTAACAGGAGACACCCCTCCTATTTAAAGGACCAACCCACAAGGAGTTCTGAATACGATTCCTATTCCCTAGAAGGAATCTGTATCCAACACAACTCTACTTGGCCCAACCTGGCCGAGTACAACTCTTGCACGCGTATGGCAACCCTACCATACTCACGTGACTAACACTTTGCACGCGTATGACCACTTGCCATACTCACGTGACTAACACTTTGCACGCGAATGACCTCCTGCCATTCTCACGTGACTAACCATTCTTCATGTGCACCATTCTCTTAGCCCGAACGTCCCGCATGACATCCTTGACCACCAAGACCTCAGTTCCTCCTGAACCTAGTCCCGAACCTCAGTTCCTCCATGAACCTAGTTCCGGTCCCGTCATCGACCACATTCGTCTTCGAGCAATACCTGCACATGAACAAACCACAAAACAAATCCGAGCACAAGTCCACGACTTGACTCAATGTCAATCCATGCAACTACTCACATGAGCATTACATAAAGTCCACTTCAAGCATCATGAAATTCTCACAAATTTCATAATCTCAAAAACAAATCAAAATTCAAAGTCCAAATTTGCACAAACCCTAATCGAGCAAAAAGCCATTCACGACGGACCAAAAAATTTGGTCTGGCGTACATGTAAAACTTACTGTCTTTTAAGAACTTGGTCCCACAGCAGAAAAACGAAACTTCATCATTTCTTGTCAAATTGTCAAACACATGCACAAGCACATTTTGCAAAACCAATTCTATGTTAATTTTTCAGTTCAAAGCCAATTTTTCAGCACATGATTTCACATGCATCTATGGTATGCTCCTGTTATTCGTTACCGATCGTCAATCACATGTTGTTCATGATTTACTTTTGGATTAAATTAAACCTAAATGTGCCTTTATTTCTAACACGGTATTCCTTACCGCGCACCACGGCAAATGTCACCTGTCGCTTTTTAGTGTTTTTGTAGTCGAAAATGAGATTATTTTTTAATCATATTTATAAGGAGCTAAATTTGTAAAAAAAAAAATATTTGTCAGAAAGTTAGAAGAGTGATGAGTTAACTGTTTCAGGTCGCGTCCCAACTGGTAGGCACTGCGTCTTTCGTCATGTCAGCTTTTCCACGGTGGTTTTGTGAAATTTTATTTTATTATTTTATATATATTAACTACGTTGAATAATATTTTCGGCTATAGCAGCAAAATGTTGCTAATTCTGTCCTTCGCACCGATCAACCAGTGGTTTGTAGTCAGAAAGATGCGAAGTGCATAGTGTGCACAGTTGTAGTTACAGTTTTCAAAGTGGCGAACTTTTTCAGGCTGTCATGCTCCGACTGAATGACACTGTATCCGCCGTCATGTCAGTGGGAGCAATGGATTAGTGTAGTAGAATTTATATTAACAACTAATGTTCAGCGAATCATTCACATAAATTAAGTATATGTTTTAATGCAAGCATTTTTCAAACCGATCGCTTTTTCTAACCTGCCTTGCATCAATTTTCTCAAATCTAGGATACCGTGCTCCCCTATCATAGAAGAGAGTGACTAGGGAACGGTATACCGTTGCAACGGTATAGCCGTGAAACTTATGAAACTTATCAGTTTCAGTGCTGGTTTCATGAGTTTCAGTGTTTAGTTTCATCAGTTTCATGTTTTATCAGTTTTTAGTGCTAAGTTTCATGAGTTTCAGTGCAAAAAATCATAAGTTTTATGAGTTTCAGAGGTATACCGTTGCAACAGTATACCGTTTTTTAGTTTTTCTGATCATAGAAGGCAGCCTCCCACGCCTGGCCGCCGTGGCGAGCCGACTCCCTCGCGCTTACCGGCCTTCCTCAGTCGCGTCGGTTCGCTGCTTCCGTGCCCAGCTGCCATGGGAGGGTGTGCTCCTGCGCTCGTTGGCTCTCGTGCTCCTGGAGTGCAGTAGCCAGATTCCGCAGTAAGGGAGAACGAGAGCACAATGGATGGAGCTAGTTTCGCAAATTCGGTGAAGAGAGAGTTAGATTTGTAATTTTGATGATAAATGGGGCAAAAAAGTGATTAAATTGTATTTTGCTAGAATTTAAAAAAATAAAACTATTTTATATGAAATTGATGTATTCTAAACCGGCTTAACGATCTGACATGACATGCAGTCGGTGGAACTGACTTTAGTAAGAAAACCAAGGCGCCAAATTTGTTTACCTATCAAATGGTAACACACTCCTCGTCAGAGGCTTAAAGCTCGTGAAGAGGGAACTTGTTGCTCTTCATTGGTTAATTGCTGCATCTGACTTGGAAAATTTACCCTATTTAGAATTTGGCGGTTTTTATAAATTATTTTAAAGAATCCTATTGTTTTCTGCAATTTTTACGCATGAATTTCAGTGAAATTACTGGATTCTAAATAGGCACTAGGTCTAGGTTCTTTCGTTTGCTTTCAGTGTGCGCTTTTTGCTGGTACCATGATGTTTGCTACTAGATGTGCAATCGTCTCGAATTTAATTGGATATCGCTCTTTTCGTATTTTGAATCATATTTTTATCGGTTTAGATTATGGTATAGATAGTGCTAGATACAAATATGGTGCGGATATTATCATACACAAATTCGAATCAAATACGAACGGAATCGATACGATACGGAATATTTTTTTGTCAAATATCACGTGAAAACAGCTATTGCATATAACACACATATATCAATGATTAATCAATTTTATGAGTTCAACATGCAACAGGACTATCGCAATTTAACAAGTTATTTTATCAGGTAGTCCAACAAAGTTGCAAAGTATCAAATATTCCTTTATGTTTGCAAAAGAATATCGGTTATTCACATAGTCAAGTGGAAGCATATTCTTACATGTCAAGCTCTGATGGCGACTGACACCGGCCGGTGGGATGGCGGATGGGACAATGGTAGGAGGGTGGAGCCGTGGAGGGATGGCCTAGCTTGGGCTATTTTGCTGGGCCCAATTGAAGCTGCTAGAATGTGAGCTGGAAATATTTAAATTCGAATAGAGTTATCTGTAATTATCCGAGAATATAATCGAAATATCCTGATTCAATGGATAGTGATCTCCCAAATCCAAAACCAACTATCTGAAACCGTTAACTATCCAACACAACTAGCCGAATTCGATTCAAACAGATTCGATCGGTTGATCGGCTGGCATCTATCTGATCCGATTGCACACCTACTTGTTACTAGCACATTGGAGAAGGTGGTGCCTGAAACTCCATTATCGACATCAAAGGAATCTATTACCCACTCCGTCACAAAATAGTTGTTGTTTTGGACATCGACATATTCTCCAAAACGTAGATTTGACCACTAATTTTATTATAATATATTTATAAAAACCTAATAAAATTATAATATTATGATAGTACTTTTCGAGATAAATCTACACATAATTTTCATGTATATAATTTAAATATTTATAAAAATATTAATAGTCAAAATTTTAAAAATTTGATCGTACCTATATCCAAAATGATAACTATTTATGACTGAAAGTAGCATGATTTCATTGTCGGCGAGCATGGAAGAGAGAGAGAGAGAGAATAGGTAACACACCTAAGAGAGAAAGTAAACTTAGCATTTATGATGTTGTATCTTTTGGCATCCCTAGATTATATTTCCTTCCGCCACGAGTAGTTTTTATTTTGATTATAGACAGTTAAAATTTTAAAACTGTGATCATCAATATCTTTTTAAATGTTCAAAATAAATAAAAAAAATAGTACATTTGTCTTGAAAACTAATTTGATAGTGTTATAATTTTATTTATTTTATAAATATATTATAATAAAAACCAGTACCTCCTCATCCCCACAAAGAGTGCATTTCTAGTGTTCAAAATTTGTCCCACAAAGAGTGCATATTTAGTCCGTAGGACCCAGCTGTAAGTGTATGCATGCTCATTTAAGTGCATGTGAAAACCGAAGCACCAACATGCTTATATATGGAGTAATGAGGGTAACATTAGTTATTTACCTTGTACACTAATCTGTCTTAAAAAAACTATAGAAATGCACTCTTTGTGGGATAGAGAGAGTAAGTTACAGCTGTATTTTTCGAGAGCACACGGATGTCCAACATTATATCTATCTTTTGACCGGGTGGAATAACAGGTACCCTAGTCTGTATCTGCTGCCCGCTACAGCCGACCTCTTGCATCAACTTGAGAGATATTTCTCCTTGGCCGTACGCTTCCCATCCGACGTCGCTGCCTCTCCCAATTCCCACACACGATCGCTCTTCAGACTTCAGAGTACGTGACCGAGACGCGTCGGCGTCGCCTTCGCTTGTCCCTCTCTCTCTGCCTTCGCTTGACTCCCCCCCCCCCCCCCTCTCTCTCTCTCTCTGCCTTCGCTTGTCCCTCTCTCTCTCTCTCTGCCTTCGCTTGTCCCTCTCTCTCTCTCTCTCTCCGTCGTTTCTTCTCCTCCTCGGCTGGCTGACTGGCTCCCACCCACCACCAACTCGCTCCGGCTTTATTGCCTCCGAGTAGTACTAGAGCTTTCAACAGTTGGACTGTTTCCTTGGTGTTTGTACTACTTTGCAAGGCGTGTGGAGGACACTACTCGCTCCAGCGCTCGTACGTAGTGGTGGTTGGCGAGAGGTGTGCCGAGGAAGCCGTTGTTGCGCATCGTGTGATCGTGTATCCTTGTCGCCCACAGATTATGTATTCCCTCCCGGAGGATGCTGGGGAGGGAAGATAGGGAGGCTTTGAGTGGGCTTGGGCGGAGCGGGACGGGAGGTTCTTTGATCCGTTTGCGCCCTGGCTAGCCGTCGTCCTCGCCGCGGCGCAGATTGGGTGAGTGCTGATTGCTCCGGTCATTTCTATTCTATGTTGAGATTTCCACGCTTCTTGTGGGCAATTCGGAGCAAGAAATTGCGACCAAAATCTTGGCCTTTGGTTGGTTTTGAGGTTCTTGATCGGTCTTTTCTTGTGTTGTTTGGTTTTTCGGAGGTGGAGTGGTCGTTAAATTGTTGTGTTCCAATTCTGAATCTCTGATCCAACTGAAAGTCTGGAATGTGCAGGACAAGTTGGGCATGTTAGATCTGCTCGATTTGTGTTAGTCATTTTCAAGAATTCTGTGGTCATTGTTATATTAGCCTGATAAATCTAATTAAAATGGCCCTTGCTGTTCTCTGAAGAGTATGCATGAGAAGAAGATCATGTACCAAGTAAGAGCTACTGCTGAACTCTTGGTGCTGCAAGACTCCTTTCATACATTCCCCAACGTTTTTAGATCAATAGGGCATTTGAATACACACTAGGAAGATCTGCGCGTCATGCCGCGCCGCTAGTAATACTGTTTTTCTAGCGGAGATCAGGCTCGAAACAGTTAAGAGATGCAAAGCAAAATTCTATTGTTTTTAACAAAAGGGCATAAATACAGGGAGGGTAAAATATAATACTCATCAAGAATCTAATTCAAGGGATGGATGGAATGAAAAACGTTAATTATGTATAGATTAATGGAATGAAAAACGTTAATTATGTATAGATTAACAAGTTCGATGTGTTCATTCGAATCTAATGGTTCCATCGATGAATTCTAGAGGAAATCTCTGATAACATGTGAACACTGGTGCTGACATAGTCAACTATATTAATAAAAGTTCGATTAATAAAGCTTATATGTATGATGTTACCTTGGATTTATGCTTATGAGGTATTAGCCAGGCAGTGGGCGAAGTGCATATCTTCCAGGCAGTAGCGATAAGCGAAAAGCATCAAAATAATATTAGATGAACAAAACAACTGTACATTAGCAAGCAGAGAAGCTGACAGCGCAGCAAGATCGATGCCTTCTCAAAAGGTATACCTAACAAAAATATAGAAAGGGATCATCAGCAGTCTGAGAGATACAATATGTCATGTGACCGAAGCATCAAAGGTGGCTAATATCTTATAGGAAAACCATGGACAAAAATAAAGAACCCCTGCAAAGAATTCCAGCATGCAACCCTTCATCCACTAAAAACAGCAGCTGGTAATATTCCACTGTACTCTAAACTCAAAGGAACAAAATAAAACACTTAATCGACCTCAATGTGCAAGAGGCACTGGCATTTGTGTTGTGACTGTGTTGTAATGATTTTTAGAGAAGCATACACTTATTTTCAGTAGAACTTTGGCCTACGTAAATAAATAAAGATCATGATTCAAGATTCACCAAGACCCGAAACAATAATTCTATCAGCATCAAACAAAAACACAAAGCGTCAAGGCTGTCCAGATGCATCAACCCATGCAAGCCACAATCACCAAGAATGATTGTTTCCCCTACAAGAACCTTTGTAATCTGGTATAAAAACACTTGTAATATTGCGTGAAAGCAGCAATTTCCGTAACATGTAAACACATGGAAATATAATAGGCAGATCAGTTTTCCGTAATAGGAACCTGATAATATGTGAGAGAGTCAGTGTGGTTCAATTGGTGGGCAAAAGCACAGCAGTAATGTTAATATACACAAAAACTTCTGAAATGCTTGGACTTGTGAGGCATAGTAACCTACACATTACATACAGAAAGAAATAAAACTCCCCACTACTCAAAGTCGTACGCATGGAAGGCGGATGTGGTCAGCCAGGGGTAGAAGAAGTGTTAAACAACACACTATTAGGAAATACATCATACGGATAAGTAAAGAATGTCTGCATGGATACTTGGTAAAGCTCACATGCTCACAACTTCTCTATCAGAATCTTAGTACAAGACTAATGGTGCATAACATCATAAGAAACATGACCCATAATCTGGCAACCAGCTCCTAATGCATTAGAAACAAGAAGCTCTCCTTTTTTAGTGGCTTTTGATGTTAGCATGAAACTCTAAAGTGGAGATCAATCTTAAGCTATATGCACAAATAAGAAGGCCATACACAAAGCTAAGCCAGATGAATCAATGTATACATTAATGCGGGAGGGTGAGCAACAGTGAACTCTAGATTAACAGATGATGAGGAAAAATAGAGAGGAAAGAAGGATGAACTCACAAGCGGAACCTTGACCCATCTCCAAATTGACACGAACATAGAATGAGAGCAACATCGCCTCACATCCCTGCCTCTCCGTCATCCTCTCTCTCATTCACTGCCATCCTGATTATTTCATAAAATGGAGAGAAAAAAACAAAATATGTGATAGCATCATTGAAGTGAAAAGCTTCTCAATCAATACTGAATGCACATCTTCATGCCACAATAAAGGAAATCTCAATAAATAACCTTAAGGCAAACAATCTTGTATGGTAAAGGCACTAATTAGTCTACGTTAGGTATCACAGAGAACATTAAAGACACAAAATAAAGATGTTTCCTCAAGCTAATTTGTGTTGCACTAAGGAATGAGGGAAAGAGATTAGGAGATCTAAATTCGACCTACCTGCCAGATCAACATCTGTCATAGTCCGTGTTTGGATGTCAAGGACTACCTGCAAAGCAATGAATCTCTGAATGACAAAGATATCTTTTGTATTCAAATGTAGCAAAACAAATAGAGAACTATCATCTTGCATGAAGCTAGAGTTATGGCAAAAAAAAAAAAAAATTATCTAGTAGCCGGATGATCTTGCATGTGCAAAGAACATGATCACCGAATAGAAGATTTTTTCTTAGCATACGGAGACATAACAACTTATAAGAACATGTGCAAAAATCAGGGAAAATAGAAAAGGTGGCTTGCTTTTGAAGGCCTGATTTGGAACATCTTTGTATAGCTTTTATGGAATGCTCACTGTATAGATAATTAGATATAATGGAAGTGGCACAGCTTGGTATTACATAGTTTAAAGTCACAAACAAATAGATTGAGAAACAAATAATTCATATGAGATGAGACGGTAAATAACATTATTTTATATGTTGAGCCTATGCATCTATCGACAATAAGAGAGTGAGTTTCTCAACCAATTGATACAAAATGCAAATTCCATTCTAAAGACTGTCCTTATTACGACACTCCTGTGTAAAGATATAGAAATTTGCAGGATAAAATACAGGACAACACTGACAGTGCACGAAGCACCAACAGGATTCTTCGTATATCAGCCAAGCATTGAACCTCTCGCTCTATAATAATAAACGCCCTAATCTCAACAATGATTAATACATAGCAAAACAAGTTGATTCCACACTAAATTATTACTGTAACTAAGCAAGCTGATGCATTATATAGAAATTTCATGATTCAACGAGGTAGTTCTATATACTCACCAACATGTTAGATATGGAATGTACCGACATGTATCAACCAAACTAAATGCCAATGGGTCAACAAGGGTTACCGTCTACCCCTTCATGTGAAACCTGATCCATGAGGCTAGATCGCTGGACAAATTCGAGGAGAGAGAGAGAGAGAGAGAGAGAGAGACTTGTTTGTATTGTTCTAAAGATGAAGCGTACCTTAGCTTGACATTCATGTACTACTTTATGAGTTGGTGCCTTAAGATTGAGACTCCAAGGAAGAAGAAAAAGATTGATAAAGGCCTACCATTGGAGCATATATGTATGTTAGAACACCCTTCCTCAAAAATTTCAAATTGGTATATTTGTCGTTCCATATAACATGTTCCCGAAACCTGAAAAGAAGTAGCCAAACAAACATAATCTCGTACTTCAGGAGAGGAGTAGAAAGGGAGGGGTGTAGAGGGGTAAGGGTGTTACCAGTTCCTAAATCTCTTCTTGATGGTTGATGCAATTACAAAGGCACGACATGTCAAAGTGGAAAGGCAAATTTTCTTAGCTTTCTCAATTTTGTTAATCATCCAATTAACTATACCATGCAAACAAAATAGCCTATTAAAACTATATCAATTGTTTTGGCAAAGCTAGAATCTAGAAAAAAACTGTTAAAAAAGTAAGCTTCTCATTCTTAAGAGTCAACCAGTTTTGTATCATACTTCTGGACGTTGCATTGCTCCTACATTTTAAATGATACCAATGAACTACTTCAACCAGAATAATGCATGATGTTTGACCAGGTAACTGTAGGGCAACAAGAAATGTTGCAAAGGTGCAACAAAGGGAATGAAAAAAAGAATTCACCAATCTGTCAAATTCCAGGGTAAAACATCGGTTCACATCCTCCTTTGTTTGCAGCACACCTATCCCTTCTTGAAGTTAGTCAAAAACTTTGTGTAAGTGTAATGCAGAATAGCAGCCTCAACTTGATTTCATTACAGGAAAGAAAACAGATGACTAAACCATGTAGTAAAGCTGATTAAAATTTGTTCACTGGGAATTTTTAATCTTTTAAAAACTCCATATATTCAAATACATGGAAACCTGCAGGTACACAAACTTGGTAAGAATTTATGAAGTATTTTATGGATCGCGCATCAGCTATCAAACCTACAAAGAAAACTTTGGTAGAAACCAAATAACAACGCTAAAGCATATGGATGCACATAATTAATCAAATGGATCGCATCAGCTATCAAATCTACAGAAAACTTTGGTAGAAACCAAACAACGCTGACCTAAAGCCAAAACCATCATTATGACCATATGTGATCTGCCAAGAATGAGGGAATCTGAGAAAAATTAATATGTCATGGAAATTGAGCAGACCAATTTCATCCAGAATATCTTCGAAGATAGGCTAACATTTTACGAGATGATGTCATGAAAAATGATAAGCCCTTATTAAAATCTTGCTAAAATCTCGAATAGATTCTCTGATCCTATAGTCTAATAAAATAAAGCAATAGGATATACTAACAATCCAAGAAAATTCAGCAAGTAGAGAAGGCTGTTATGTATCCAAGAACTATTATTAGCACTTTGAAGCTTGGAGATGGGCATGGACTGTTGGGGTTAAGTGAGGCCCTCTCCATTCTCTCCCCATCATCCATGCCTAACCCAAGAATCAACCAAGATCATGAGCAAGCAGGCACTACGCTAATCACATCAAACACAAAAACATGGCGGAGTGCCCTGAGGCACGAGAAAGGCCTTGGAGCTCTGCAAGGGCCGTGGCGTTGGAGCAGTAAGGTGATCGAGCGAATGAGTCGGACGATACCTGCTGGCCCGGATGAGAGGGAGGCGGCGGAGAGGAGGTCGTAGCCACTTTTCCGGTCAGCGGCGCTACCCAGCGGTGGGCCTTTGAAGGCTCTTTGGACAAAGCGGACCTTCTACGCGTGCCCGCAAGCCATTGTCCCCCTCCTTTGGAACATGTATCCCTCTCGTTCCAATGTCCTCGCCATAAATTGTCCTTCCTTACCACGATTCAATCACAAACCGGCAAAAAAAACAAACCAGCGTCAAATCGACCGAAAACCTAATAAAATCACCGCCTGCGAGAGATCGGGGGAGGGCTCACCCGACGCCAGACGGGGTAGCAAAGCGTTACACAGGGGGCCTCGGAGGAGCGGCGTAAAGGATTAGTCGCGACCGGTGGAGCCCAAAAAACCCTAGCCAAATTATGCCGCCTGGTAGAAAGCTGGAGGAGCTCGGCAAACACGGACATACTGGCGGCCATGCACGCAGCGCATCTGGAAGGCCTCGGGTAGGCGCGGTGCTAGGGAATTTGGCTGTAATATCGAGGATCGCCATGAGAGGGCGAACTAAGCTCGAGTACAGGTGCAAGGCGCAGCAGGTGAAGGGGCAGACGGGAGAGGAAGCGAGGAGAACGGCGGTGGGGCGAAAGCAGCGACACTGATGGGGCGAGGCGGCGGGAGAGAACGGCGAAACACCGCGAAGCAAGCGGGGGTGAAAGCGGATACGTCGCGAGGAGTTAGCGGCGGCGATTTCATAGCCACGAGCACCGAGGCAGCGTGGGCGGCGGATCGAGGGGCACGCCTAGATGAATCGGCGGTAGCAAGCAACACTTTGTACCAAGCGTAGTGCTTTCAAACCGGAAGGGCTTAGCCGCAAAGAATGCCGACGTGGCAATGCCCAGGGCTCACGGATCGCAGGCTCTTTAATATAAGTTAATATTCCCCAGCGTTGCCTGAATTCTGGTTTCTTGGCCCTTTCTTGCTGATTTTGCTACAGTTCCTCGTGTTATCTCACCGCACGACAAGCTTGTCGGAAATCACTGCTTCACCTTAGAACCAATCTCCATAGTTCGCGTGTCATGGTGCTGTGCAGTTACACCTGAAATCCTGAAATTCCGTTTCATGCTTTCGCAGTAGGCACGTTTACACTGTACCTTATGAAACTGCGTTGCCGAAGTTTGCCACACGCCCACAACCAACCAAACTATGAACCTTCATCTCAGAAATGCCAAGTTCACCATAGCATTTTGTTGTAAGTAAATCCATAGTATATATAGATTTTGGAAACGGTCACCGTGGTATAATTGGCCCTGAAATATTTCTGCTACACCATCATATTCTTGCTCTCTACATATGATCAATCCGGACAAACTTATCGGTTTAATGTCAGGACAAACTTTCTTTTCTGGTCCTTTTGGAGTTTTGGTAAGGAAGTGTAGTACCCGATCACTTTTCGAGAATACAGTGTAGTACCCGATCATATCTATCAGGAAACTTTCCTACTTCACATAAGAAGGCACGTTAGGAGAGAAATTTTACGGTGCATTATACTGGTAGTATGTAGTGGGTGGTAGAAATTAGATCTAACCGTTGATTTGTTAGGAATATTTCTACTACTCTACTACTAGATGAAATATAAATAAATTCTAGTTAATCTGATCCATTGGATCGAAAAGAATGAACGTTTCATATTGAAGTTAGTGTACTGCAAAAGAGCTCTTTTAGGATGGCTGCTTGTTGGGTGACGATCTGGAGGCCAACCATTGTATCTAGTGTGCTGTAAAAGAGCTCTTTTAGGATGGCTTCTTGTTGGTGATGATCTGGAGGCCAACCATTGTATCTTGCCCCAGGGTGTCTGGAAGTGTAGCTTCTTACCACTGCTCCTTCCATATTTTGGTTGGAGTATTTGGATATAGGAAAGACATGTGAGACTGGGTAAACTAATAATGCCTTTTACCACTTTAGATGCCCCTTTTGAGATTACAATCCTTCTGGTTGGGTTGCTCTTCTTAACTGGTTAGTTTTAGTTAAACTAGATTGCGTGTTGTGGTCTAGTATATCTTAACGATAGTTGTTTTTATAGTTAAGGACCCTTCTGTCTCTAAAAAATAGTTAAGAACCCTATCTTATCTATGGGGCATATCCTGTGCAATCAAAGGTTTAGTGTAATCACCGTGCAATCAAACTAAAAAAAGTTTCAAAAAATTCTGAAAAAAAATCATGGATGTACATCTCAACTTACCCCATCTACGTATAAAATTTCATGATCAAATTCGTCCTATGCTAGAAGTTACAAAAAGACATATTTAAGGTGCATTTGAACTGTAAAAGTTTGTTAGAAATTTGTCTTTTTTGTAACTTCTAGCATATGACGAATTTGATCATGAAATTTTATACGTAGATGGCGTAAGTTGAGATGTACATCCATGATTTCTTTCAGAATTTTTTGAAACTTTTGTTAATTTGATTGCACGGTGATTGCACCAAACCTTTTATTGCACAGGATATGCCCCCCTTATCTATTGAGTTTAAATAAGTCACATATAATATCCGATGGTTGTGGATTTGTCATAGTTTGGGTCCATCAAATTGCGTGCCACATGTTTTTCTATTTGGTAAGAATTTCTAGCATATTTCCCATTTTCCTAAGAGCTTTTAACCAAGCATCAATAAATTTTTTTAATAATGATGGATACCTTCCAATCATCCGTAAAAATAATTAGTTGTTAACTTTTCAAATATTTTTTTTCCATTTGGAAGGGTTTAACTATGCATATTCTGCCGAACATTGCCCTTTCTATGGTCAGAATGTTATTTCCTTAATACTTTATTTTTCAGACATGGAAATTAACATATCAATGGCACTTCGATCCCTTTTTATGTTTAGTTGATTACTGGATGCTGGATGTATGTGTGTGTATATGTTGTCAAGACTTAGGAGATCAATGTGTAAAATTATATCTTTCTTCTTGCATCTTTGACAGAAGCTTTTGCAACTAATACTGAGCTTCTGAGAAAAAAGGCAAACGTGATTCTATACCTTGTACCCCAATCATGTCAGACTGTGCCAGGAATAAATACAATAAGAAAGAAGACTTCCAAGTTCTTTTGAGCAGAAGAGATCCTGGAGAGTCGTCTCGCCAGAAGCATTCCAGGTGGATGGCACACTGGACCAAGGCAAGCAGGAGTGCAGAACCCCAAGATGGCAAGAGCTGTAGTCCTTTGGAGGATGCCAACGATGGCACTTGCACAAAAGATTCTGGGTCTTTACCTTTCGAGCTTATGAAATCTAGAATGGCTGAAAGGCTAATGGTAGGAGTAAACCATGGAAGAGATTCTGTGGAGCATGCACAGCGGTTAAATTCTAATACGTGGAGTGTGGCACATGTTGCTTGCCAAGAAGCTGAGATAAAGAAAATTGAACAGGGAGATGGGTCCTTTCAAAGTTCTCTGATGCAGGTGCAGAAAGATGTGAATTTATATCCTAAGACAGTAGTATCAAAAACATTTTCCATTCGCAGGGTTTCTGGGTCATCACTGGATTTTCAGAAACTTGTGAACTCAGACAATCTGAATTCAGAGTGGAGCCATTTTCCTATGTTCACAGTCAACCGAAAAATTGACAGTATTCTCAACCCAAAACGAAGGTCTGCAACTGGTACTATGTCCAATGATCTTTTTGTGCCACAACAAGCTCTGAAGTTAAACATGGCTACATCCAACTTGATGGCATTCTCGTCTCAGGAATATGAGCTGCAGTCTCATCAAATAACTGATGAGGTCATGGATCAGTGCAAACCTGCAGGAGGCATCATATCTTGCCTAGAAGATCCTACCGGTCCCAGTTCTGATCCTGCAGGGGAATTATTAAAAGCCCATTTACCAATTACAATGTCAAGTTCTTGCAGCAAGGTTGACAGCCACTCATCGGCATATTGTCTAATGGATGAGCAGCATACAAGCCACTATTTTGCAAACCCAGATCAGGAGCCACAATGCAGATCTAGTGAAAAGAAGTTCAAGTTTTCAGAAAACAATAACAAGGGCCAAATTGTTGGAGGTGCCTCTCAGAACCAGAAGTCAAGAACACCTGTTGGACTCCATAAAAACCAAGATGCTGCAGGAGTTGTTTTCGGTGCGTCGGTACTTGGTAAAGAATATGAGACTGGGCCAATTAATTGTTCCAAGAACAGCAAGCAGGGTGATGAAAACTTTCATGGGTCATATAAATCTCATGGCAGGGTTGTTGCAAGTCCTATGTTATCTGATGAGCACCAATGTCTCAATACACACAGAATGGAATCCACAGCTAAAGTAACGGACTCATACACATTACCTGATCCAACCGCAAACATATTGACAGTAAATAGAAAAGGTGATGCAGTGACCCATGAAAGACAGCCAGTGGACAAATTTACAGATTCCAGCAGACAAAAAGGTCCCTATTTATTTGAAATGTTAACAATGCCTTCCAAATCACAAAGTGCATATCCTAAAGATTCACTGTCTTCAGAAAAATCTACTGGTTTGGGGGTTTGCATGTATGGCACAAACATTGGCAGTCATTTATTTGGAGCACAAAACCAATCGCCAGTTAAAACTGAAACGTTATACAGTGATATGCAATATGTGTCAAAATCCTCAGCAGGTGAGAATCTCTTAGATGATATAATATTAACTAAGAGCGTCCTTTAGCACACAATGGTAGCAAAAACTTGCGTCTTGTCATGGTTGTTTGTGTCGAAATATGTTTTTTCGTAATGCAAAAAAAAGCAGTATCAGCTGAACGATACATCTAATAATTTTATTTGTTCTCATGGTAGTATCACTCACATTTTTGTCCTGGTTTCTTGCAGGAATTGCTTCATCATTGGCGCAAAAGGTATTAGTGTTACATATCACTCTCACATCCTACCTTAAGCAAACAAAGGAATCATGCTGAACTGTTTTTGGAGTATTTGTATGATAATGAATATATATGTTGATTCAAACTTGCCTTAACAATTTATAGAGTATTGCCATGGACCATTGTCTTGCGTGCAATTTGTCTCATCAACTTTGCTTCCCATATTTAGGACTTTGGGCATGTATATAATATATCTTTCTGCTTATGCTCTATTGTTAAAATCATTGTACTAGCTTGGAGTAGCTCGTTTTGCGCCTTGTATGCTCACTTATGACTTACCTGTTACTTCAAACTATTCCATATGAGAATTCTTTAAAGCTATCAATTATCTTTAGTTTTGTACCTGTAGCAGTTTATTCATATTGAGAAGCATAACATTTTACTGATATCTACATTACCAACAAATGTACTGCAGGACAATGGTTGCTCAAAAAAAGCAAAATCTGAGCAGCTGGCAACTCTGTCCATGAAAGGAGCGTCAGGATACAGCAAACAAAATGGATTCCATAACGTAAATGAACATCAAGATGTTTCCTCCAAAGCAACTATTGCCAGAAAGCAAGGATGCTGCATGCCCGGAACAGAAAACATGGACTTAGATATCATACTATTTCAAATGGGCAGAATGAGAAATCAAGTTTCCAATGGTGCAATTCAAGCACCAGCACGTACCGAGCCAAGTGATAGATGGCTCAAGCGACTGCAGCTTGATATCGCGCATCCTCATGTCCCTGGTTCCAAGAGGTCAAAAGTTGGAGACGGTCGTCCAGTTGGAGAAACAAGTGGAGTGTTTGGCATGGCACCTCATCACTACAGTAGTGATACAGACATGGTCGACTGTGTTAACGAGGACCAGGCACCGGATGAAGGGATTAAACTCCAAGGCATCCAAGAAAGATCTCTTCCAGCAAAGAATGTTAATTGTTGGTTAGGAAGATGGTGCCAGGGAGGCACATCTGTTTCCCACGAAGATCCATATCAGAGAAAGCAAGCAGCAAAGCCTGAACTTGAATCCGAAGAACTTGAAGGTCGGTTCCCAAGCATTACGGCAATGGCGATGATGGGGCGAGCAATGGGCAAGGTTCGGCCGTGTGATCACAAGAGGAAGGGCCCTTTCGTGGTGTGGAAGACACAGGGAGCCTGAGTTGCGAAAAGTTCTGTTTTGTCTTTTCTTTTGGGTAATGTACTATTTGCCATTACATGTGGTGTGGTTTCTTTCAAAGAATGTAAAGTATATATATGTGAATTTTCTCAGTCATATGTTCATATCATAATCAGTCGTCATGTTTTCTCAAGGGAAATCAAATAGCGTGTACTGATATTATAGGTGTTATAAAAGTGCCAAAGGATCATGTAGTAAAAATTCTAAAAATATTAGACTTCATTTAGTACCTACAGAGAACCAAAATCGGAAGGATGAAGCTATCCTATTCCAAACAAAAGAGCTACACATTTCAAAATTTCATCTCTGCTAGTCTCGCCGCCATTCCTCGCTTTACACATGCCCCCACCGTTTCTTTCATTAATTTTAATCTAATCAAATCTCCACCATAATCAAGCCATTAGTTTCCATAAACAGCCAAACAGGTTATGTTAAGTCTGCATGAGTTTTCACTGTTAGGAAACGTATTCGTATCCTGTTAGGAAACGGATTCGTATCCGATATGGACTCTTCCTTATCTCTAGCGAACTGCTATATAGGAGGCGAGGGGTCACCCATTGTACACACAAGCATCTGAGAATAATAAAGCAGGCCGTTCCTCCTCATATTGTGTCTCTCTTTCTCCCCTGCCTATTCTCCGCCCGAGATCTATTAGGCAACCCCGGACTATTCGGAGAAGCGAGGTTGTCTAACACGTTATCAGCCAGCTCTGGGAGAAAGATTGAAAGGTGAGAAAAGACAAGCGAAGGATCGCCGGCGGCAGCGACGTCTACTACGGCGTGATTGATCGCCCGATCCGATCTGCAATCAACTCGCCATCAAGCGGCATCCACTCGGATTGCCGAAAAGAAAAGTCCTACGCCGACTCTATCCTACGCCGATAGCCCTCACGAGAAGAATAGATTGAAAAGCATCAAAGTCATGTTTATCTTGTGGCACGGTTACAAGATTATCTGTAATTTCTTGCGATTCGTGGCATGAAGCCACGAGCGACAAGCATGAAGCTGAGATCATGTCATGAATCTACCATCAGTATATGGAAGCTCTGGCGAAAAAAAAAAAAAAAAATACAACTTGGCTCGAAGCCATCATCACCAAATCGGCCTGAAGCCATCGCGCGCACCTTCGAAGGTGCCGCCGGCCGTGGCAAAATTCGGCAACGCAAGCCGTCGCTTTCACGGCGTGCATGAAGCTCTTCGCAAACTGCTCGAAGCCATCCTGTCGGCGATTGAAGAAGGGACTCAAGCATTGCGCGGCTACCTCCTTATGCGCCGCCTATGCAGCCGCTTCGCATGCCGCGCGCTTGGCCGCCAAACGGCATCTACAGCGCCCATCAACCTGCGGACACCGGCCAAAGCGGCTTACCGCACCCGCTCCAGCCGTCGTCGATCTCCAACGCCCGACGCGGCGCCACCTTTGCAAACGCCTCGCCTCGCAAATCGGCAAGGCGTGCGCCACTTCTGATCACCATGACCGGCCCGTCAGACCGCGCACATGCGATCACGCTGGCCTTTGCACCGTCGAGCCGGCCACTTTCGCCGCAGGTAACCACCTGCCAGGACGCGCCCACGCCACGCTCCAAACTCGGTGCGGCCGTGTTGCCCCTCACTGTGAGCCAAGCTCATCCGGTTTGGGACATGGAGTCCTTTTGCCTTTTGGACATGAAGTCGAGGCCACATGAAAGATGGACACGAAGTCGAGGCCACGTGAAAGAAGTCCGGGAGGATTGAATGGACTTGTTCCTTTTGGACATGTTGCCCTTTATTCAATTCGACTTTGGACTCAATCGGGCACAAAGGCATTGAATGCTAACCGGATTAGGTGAAGTCCAGCGCCCGAAGTAGCCGACCGCGCGCCGTCGCGACTGAAGCGGCTCGCCTCACCGCTCGCGCCATGACCTCTGCGGCATGCCACCCACCCGGGCCCTCGCCTTTGCTTCAAGTGGACATGGAGTCGAGAACCAAATGGACTTGAAGTCCTTCGAGGCAATAAACAAAGCGTCCCTTCAGGCAATAAACAATGCGGCGGGCCGAACAAAACTCCAAACGAATTGGAGTTCGGTTGAAGTGGTACACGTGGGAGTTTTCTTTCTAGTTTTCATTATTATTTCCGAAATTCAATTCTGAAATTATCTGTTTAATAATTTGGAAAAATAATTAGAAAATCCTAAAAATTCATAGAAAATTGCAGAAAAAAATTTTATTGGCTCTGTTTTAATTTTTTTTCCTTAGCCCTATTTTCTGCATTTATGAATATTTGCATGAATTTTTGCAATAATTGCCCCGTTTAGAATATCGGAAATTCCTGAGAATTTATTTTCCGAATTTATGAATTATGTCATGTTGATATTTGCTGAAATTCAATTTCCTGTTGTAAAGTAATTCTGAAAATTGCTTGGAAATTAGCAGATATTATGAAAAGTGCTAGGAAAATTTCAGAATATTTCATATGGCATAAAATGAGAACATGAGTGGTTGGGATTTGATTTTGGTAATGAATAAACAGATATGAGACAATTGGTGTCTAGGAAAACACACATGAGGCTTGGTTCTTTAATTGGCACCGGAAGCGGGAAGTGCTCCCTCCCTCATGTGAGCCCTAGGGCGAGTTGACCTGGCAGAGTCAAATTGAGAGATATTCATTACATTTTGCCTCGACCAACAAGAATTATATAAGTTGTAATTAGACTTATGCCATGTTTAATTCATGTTGCAATTTATTTTCTGTTATCAAGTGATGTTGGAAAATTCTTTGTATAATTAACGAGAAAATTGCCAAATACTAAGAAAAAATTAAATTTCTGAGTATTTATTTCCGCATTTATGAATTTATGAATTGTGCAATTATTGTTTATTCTGAATATTTATGAATCTGAATCTTGCATTTATCTTGCATCTATGAATCTTGTATTTATGAATCTTGAAATTATTGCTTTCTTTTAGTTTACTGGAAATTCATGAGAATTTAATTATGCAATTATGAATCTTGCAACCACTCCCTATTAGATTACACGAAGTAATCTAATGAAAAGAATCTAATGAATATGTAAATACCTGGCATTGTCGTATGTGAGTTTTGAAGAACTGGCCCGAATGGTCAGAACTATCTCACATGGGCATCAAATGTGAAGATCGTGCTTATGAGCAAGAAGCTGCAATTGCCATCGGTTTAGGGTCCTCGAAGACAAGTAACCTACCGCCAGCAAAGCGATCAAGTTTTGTACTCCCAGGTATCACTTTTTTTCAGCCACCGTGTGAAGAATGAATACATGGTTGAGGTGAGTACATGAGTTCTGAACTGCACTTGAGCTTGATTCAGCTCAAGTCCACCATCTTGCTCCAAGCACGGCAAGATTAGTTGCTGAAGTTTGCGAGGCTATAGAACAAGTGGTTGTTAATGAATTTTGAGTAATGAATTGTAAGCTCTCGAAGAGTATACATTTTCTTTTCTCATGAATCGAATTGCAATTTATTCTTTATTCCGATATTCTTTATTTGTAAGCAATATTTGAATCACTTTGCCACTATATGATTAGAATTATTTTCTTTTCATCTAGAAATCGTAGTAGCGCCCAATGGAGGAAATATGCATTGTTGATAATGGCACAACAAATACCATCTTAAGAGAGTGAAAATACTTCCAGGCGATCACGAAGAACGCCTGGAAGGATTCACGACTATCGCAGCGAGCGTCATATAATAGGCTCGAGGAAGAGCCACATTTATATTGCCAATGGGTACAATTTTGGTAATTGATGAAACCTCCTTGTACCCTGAATCAACACGCACTCTCTTAAGTTTTAACAGATATCCCGCTGATAGGTTTTCACGTAGAAACCAAATGAAGAAAATGGCAAAGCATTTGTGCATTATGAAGCACGCGAGGTATGAAAAATGGTATTAAGAAGAATATCCCTCATATGAATCACGGGTTGTACTACCACGATAATCAATGCACACTTGATTATACTTATTGAAGACTGTATTTAGAAGCTCTGAATTATTTTAGTTATGGCATTGTATATTTAGGTCATCACGGTCTTAGATTGATGAGAAAGATAGTTAACAACTCACAAGGTCATGGCATTAATGTTAAAAATGTCCCGAATCATGAAGATTTTGTGTGCCATGCATGTGCCACCGGGAAATTAATAACTAGACCCTCTGTTATGAAAGTGCAACATGAAATCCTGCATTCACAGAGCATTCAAGGGGATATTTGCGGTCCAGATTCAGCCCTTGTCGTGGCGTTCGATACTTTATGGTGCTCATTGATGCTTCCTCGAATGGTCGCTACATGTTTCTTTGTCAACAAGGAATCATGCATTCGCAAAGTTGATCTCGCGAGATCATCGTAATTAAGAATGCTTTTCCTGATCATCGCCAAGTCCATTCGTAATGGACAATGCCAGCGAATTTACTTCCAAGGCATTTGATGATTATTGCAGCGACAAGCTGGAATAAGCTGTTGAGCACTCAGCCACATCCACCGATTCCATACGTTGCCAAAATGGAATAGCTGGAAGCACTAATAAAGAGGATTAAGTTTGTTGCCGGACCACTCTTGCAGTTGTAACTTGCCCAACAATTATTGGGGACACGCAGTCTGTATGCGACAGACTCATCAATTATAGACAATCGGCCTACAATATCCATTCAACCATGCAAACTAGTGCATTGGGTCAACTTTGAAGAATTGAATGTATGGTATATGTACCTATACCACCCCACTTTAGAATCTTGAAAGGGTCCTCTCCACCAAATGCAGGATATACATTGGTTATGAAAGTGCATCCATAACCAGGTATTTGGAACCCATGGTGGGGATTTGAATACTGACCCGATTCGCTGATTGCATCTTTGGCGAGGATCGTTTTCCGTCATTAGGGGAGGAAATGAACCATTGGATGAAAAATCTTAGGAAATCATATGGCATTCCATTGGAATCCCGTGCATGACCCTCGCACTAATGAAGCAAATCATAAAGTCAAGAAGACAATCGATTTGCAGAATTTAGCAAATGAACTGCCTGATCATTTTTGTGATCTGAAGAGCGTGGTTAAGTCGCATGTACCAACAAGAAATGCACCAGAGAGGGTGGAAATACCAAAGAAAGCAGAAGGTATCCCTCATCACTGTTCAGAGGCCTCAAAGAAAAAGAACAGAAATCTGGCTTCTCAAACCCAAAGTACCGAGCGTCTGGGAAAAATGGACAGAGGACTTACCATAGCCAATCACAAAATGCCCCAAAGCAAGAAGGGAGCCGGTTGAGACACAGCACTTTGGAAAGAAAAGCCTGTGGAAAGGCAATTCCAGATTTGAATATTCAATTGGAAGAAGCCACGGAAATAATGTGTGCGCACACATTGGCGTGAGAAAAACTAAAGGAACTTGCTCTGGAATGGGAAATAGCAATGAAAGAGCAAGTAGAAGTGCATGAAGCACACCATGGCCGAAATATGGCCATAAATTTTGTAATAATAGGAGAATCTATGAAAAAGAGCAACAGCCATTGCAAGGCTTGTTGTTCAAGGTTTCACTCAACGTCCTAGGGTTGATTATGAAGAAACCTATTCTCCGGTCATGGAGTGGAATTACCTTTAGATACTTGATCTCAATGGCGATCAACTTGAAGTTGAAAATGAAGCTAATGGATGTTGTCACAGCATATTTGTATGGAAACTTGGATTCGAGATATACATGAAAATCTAGGAAGGTATCCCTATCCCGAACCAAGAATGAGCAAGCAGAAACCTATCTGATTGTGAAATTGAGAAATCAACGTATGAAATTTGAAGCGATCGGGGAAGAATGTGGTACAATCGCTTAAGTGACTTTCTTTGCAAGAAAGGCTACGAGCACGAAGATTGTCCATGTGTATTTATACAACGATCCACGAATGGATTTGTATAATCTCCGTCTATGTAGATGACTTGAACATCATTAGGACGGATGAAGAAATTGAAGAAGCATGCACATACTTGAAATCTGAGTTTGAAATGAAAGACTTAGGTAAAACCAAGTTTTGTTTAGGCTTGCGGCTTGAACATGTCAAGGCGGAATCTTGGTACACCAATCTTCCTACACGAGAAAGTGTTGGAGAAATTTGGTTTTGAAAAGGCATACCCCAAGAAGACCCCAATGGTCGGAAGGTCACTCAAGCGGGACCTAGACCGTACAGGCCCTAAAGAAGAGGGGAGGAAGTCACGGGAGCGAATTCCCATACTTGAGTGCAATTGGGCGCTCATGTACCTTCACGAATAGCACTAAGTGGACATTATGTTCGCCAGTGAATTTGCTAGCACGATGCAGATCTGAGGAACCCACCAAAGGCATTGGAAAGGGGTTAAGGGCGTCTTGAATTACCTCCAAGGAAGCAAAGAACTCGGTTTGTTCTATAGAAGGAACAATGAATTGAATTTGGTTGGCTATGCCAATGTTTGAGTACCTATCGAACCCATCTTGGTAAGTCACAAACCGGGTATGTTTTCCTTTGCGGTGGAACAACAATTTCGTGGAAGTCATCTAAGCGGACTCTTGTCTCGGCGTCGACAAACCACTCGAGAAATAATTGCCTTGTATTAAGCCTCTCGAATGTGCATGGCTTGAAGAATGGTTCACCACATCCAGAAGTCATGTGGCTGAACATGGAACAAACCCCACTATTATCTATGAAGATAATGCACTTGTGTTGCACAAGTACAAATGGGATATGTGAAGAAGTAACCTTACAAAGCATATCAACCCCAAGTTCTTTTATGCTCATGAAATGCATAAGATGAGCGAGATAAAGATCTTGCATACTAAAGTTAGGTAGCGAAAATCTCAGCAGTTTATTCACTAAGTCACTCCGACATCTTCTTTGAAAGATGTATTAGAGGAATCGGATGATGAGGCTTAGAGAAGTGCAGATTCGAGGGGAGATTTTCACATACTCCTACATAAATCTCAAACATGAAGTTTGAGTACCCAACGTAAATCTTGAAGATTAACATTGAAGTTTGGGTGGATTGTACTCT
Source organism: Rhipidocladum racemiflorum (assembly GCA_036346355.1). Taxonomy (NCBI): domain Eukaryota; kingdom Viridiplantae; phylum Streptophyta; class Magnoliopsida; order Poales; family Poaceae; genus Rhipidocladum; species Rhipidocladum racemiflorum. The sequence continues at coordinate 3,283,992 of CM070578.1, forward strand.
TTTCCTTAAGTAAGTTTTTCATTGAAGTTTTCTTACATAAGGTTTTTGATGAGAGGCAATCAGTGTGCAACACTGAGCGTGTGCTATGTACTCTTTCTCCAATTATTTTTCCTAATCGGGTTTTATGGAGTTTTAATGAGGCATATGCATCTCGCAGTTGAAGAGTCAGAGTGTTAGGAAGCAGTTACGTATCCTGTTAGGAAGCGGATTAAGTATCCGATATGGACTCTTCCTTATCTCTAAGCAGTAACCGCTATATATAGGAGGCGAGTCACCCATTGTACACAAGCTGAGAATAATAAAAGCAGGCGTTCCTCCTCATATTGTGTCTCTCTTTCTCCCTGTCTATTCTCCACTTGAGATCTATTAGGCAACCCCGGACTATTCGATAGCGAGGTTGTCTAACATTCACAACATCGAAAACGTTTTTGTATGACCTCTTGCAATGCGTGGAGCCTCCACCTAGTGGTAGAAATTATAAGACCGTATATACCAAAAATACACGCACATATTTCCTTAGAAAAAACACGTCCAACACGGATTCAGAGCTAAGGCCGTATCGTAGCAAGCACAGAAATTACCGTATCCGGTAAAAAGATCGAGGGAAATAAAAAATCTCCCTCACCTTTCTCTAGCGCCATTTTTGGCAATCGCTTCCTCTATTTATGCTCGCCTGCAGATCTCCTTCCTTGCATTGCATTGACGTCTTGGTAGGTGCTGAGCAGGCAAGAAAGAAGAGACAAAGCAGCCGCCGCTTGATTGATCGCGACGATGGTGAAGCCGGGCAGAAGGACGAGCAAGGGGCGGCAGCGCATTGAGATCCGCCGCATCGAGGACAAGGAGCGACGGCAGGTCACCTTCTCCAAGCGCCGTTCCGGGCTCTTCAAGAAGGCCTCCGAGCTCTCCATGCTCTGCGGCGCCCGCGTCGCCATCGTCGTCTTTTCCGAAGGCGGGCACGCGTTCGGCTTCGGCAGCCCCTCTGTCGACGCCGTCCTTCGCGACGACGCTCCCCTACGCGGCGACGACGCCCCCATTGTCGGCACTGACCTTGGTGAGGGCTACGAGGCGATGGGGCTGAGGCAGGCGGTGGAGGAGACCAAGGAGCAGGTGGCGGCGGAGAAGGCGCGGATGGGCGCCGTCGGGGAGAAGGTGCTGCAAGTGAAGGCGGGGAGGCGGTTCTGGTGGGAGGCGGACGTGAAGGCGCTCGGGGAGGCGGAGCTGCCGGAGTTCAACATGGCGCTCCAGCGCCTCAAGGACAGCGTGCGCCGCCGCGCGGACAAGCTGCTCGCTGCTCTGCCGCCGCAGCAGTAGGGCCAGTTGGCAGAGAGAAGTTTCTTTCAATTATAGTAGGTGTTATCAATGCTTGCGTAATAATGTGAGTACGTGACCAATGTTACTAATTGGAAGCGGTGGAGTGCTTCAATTTACTGTGTCAATTCGAGGGAGTGGCTATCGTTTGTAAATAGCAGCATACTCGTGCAATACTGCACTGGCACGGCTAGCCAATAGTATACTTTGTGTATGTCTTTCGGTGTGAATTTAATATGAAGTTGTCCGGTTGGTAATTCTATCCACATTCCATGTACTTTCATGTTCAGTAGTATAAGTTATAACTATGGCAATGTATAATGATATGATGTCACATATTTATATATTTTATTACGTAAGATTTTTTATTGATACGAAGGATAGAGGGGGCAAAGAGAGTATAGCTGTTTTTTTGGTTGAAAAAACGACTATATAGGCCATGTTTGGATCCCTGGACTAATTGTTAGCTGGCTAAAAATTAGTCCTAGTCTATCCAAACAGGAAGACTAATAGGTGGGCTAATTTTTAGTCAACCTCTTAGCTAACAATTAGTCCATTAGTTGGTGGGGAGGAGCTAATTTGGGCTAATAGCATGTAACACGCTGGAAAAAGCCTGAAATACCCTCGCGCTGGCCTTATCCTCATTTTCTCACCCATTATGAGGGGCAGAAATGACTTTTCTAAGAAATTAGTCCAACCATTAGTCATGTATCCAAACAGCTCTGGACTAATTTTAGATGGACTAATTATTAGCTGGCTAACAATTAGCTCTAGCCATTAGCCAGCTAACAATTAGTTTTAGTCCATCCAAACATGGCCATAGTCAGCACCATCGTATGAGTTTTGTTTCCCCTTTAATAAACATGTTTTCGTGTTGTAATTAAAATATTGTAAGATCTCGTAACGACAATATTAAGATGCCATCCATGGTAGAAATTGTTTTTAGTTTTAGAGTAAATTTCATAAAATCACATGTTTCTTGTACAAAATACTAGAAAATTACAAATTTTAGCACGTTTTACAAAACTATAGATTTTATGAGGATTTGTGTCATAAAACTATATGTTGTAGAATTGGTTGTTCTTTTAATGAGTCTGACAGTGCGGGACCATATGGCATCCTCGCGGGCCCTTATTTCCTGTTTTCATTTGCGCGTGAGGCTACCATGTGCGTTCAAACCGTCAGACCTGTTAGAAGAAACGGTCAATTCTAAAATTTATAGTTTTGTAATACAAGTTTTTCTAAAATTTATAGTTTTGCGAAATAAAAGATAAAATATGTAGTTTTATGATAATTTGTAGAAAAAACTTGTAGTTTTGTAAAATTTACTCTTAATTCTATCTTTAAATGACATGGAGGAGTATATGGACACCAACCAAGTTTATTATCTTACATATTCTAATACCGATAGAACTTATAGTTACGGAAACTAATCAATCTAGGGAACATCCTAGGAAAGTCAAGACGTCAATTACATAATTTATTTAATAGATTTTTCCTTTGTTAAAGGTGTATCTAGTACATACATGGAGTTAGCTTGGACAAAACTTCAAGTGCCCACAACGTCCGGGGGCAAATGCTAAGCCGCCGTACGATCTTCTGGCCCAGCAAGATGGAGCGTTTCTTCTTGTGGGCTTTTCGTACAGGTTCCGAACGCCATCGAGGCGCCCACCTGAATGCAGGTGAAGTAAGGTCACGGTCCAACCACGTACAGAAGCTGCATCCATATGTATCTACCTACCAACGCATGTAACGGTGATCGCTACCTGCATGCATCATCGCGTCTCCTTGCAATGCAGGTATAACTTACTAAAAACTAAAGTATTCCTTGCAATGCAGGTATAACTTACTAAAAACTAAACTAACTACGGCTGCTTTCATGGCTAGTTTAGATTCACCTTCCATAATTTCCATCGGTGCCATGGAGTCATACGGACATACACTGGAAAGAAGACGACGCTACAGTTGTGATTGGATCAACAGGCAAGTGGCAACCAGACAACTGCCCCCCATTATCTTGGCCATTTTTTTGTGCTTTTCATGCGCAACTTGCTAGGTTCCGATGCGATGCAGGTCTTCAAGTGAAATCAGCATCGTTGTTTTCGGGCGTACAGCTCGATCGTATTGCTACTTGCTTCTCGCGAGCAGGCGATGGCATGATGTGTTAGTCCGCGTTAAATAATTAAGCAAACTGGTCGAGATGGTACTGCTCTGGACCTCGTCGCCGACTCCTATTTAATCTAGAGGCATTGGTATGTCTACGTGTTGTTCACTCCTCATCCCGACAAGGCACACACTAAGGAAAAGTCATGCAGCACAAAATATCAAGCTAGCACAGGGATCGAGAATCATCTGCTGCAATAATGCTCTACTTTCAACCCTAGTCCCAGGGAAAAAAACAGTACTAGTATTATACAAGCGAGAGGTGCTTCTATGCTTTTCCTTCTAATACAAGTTGTACAAATCTTGAAGCAAACGAAGGGGTAAGTAATCCTCATCTACCCTTCATTCATGCTTTAATATTTGTGCAACTTTAAAAAGGAAGAGCATAGAAGCACCTCTCTATACAAGCATACACCACCGACCACCAATGCATGATATAGGGTTTCTTCTGAAAGAAAACGTCAAGGGGGTTGGTTGATCAGCCGGGACTTTATGGGCCTGTTTGGAGAGCCGTAGCTTTTTTTTAAAAGCTGTTTTTTGGTTTTTTTTTTTTTTGGGGGGGGGGGGGCGCTGAAAAATATCTTTAGTATTTTATAAGAGATCATTTGATAAAAAAACTAATTTCCTTTAGCAATAAACTGTAGAAATAGGTCTAACCTAGCTTTTAGTTTTTATATATGACTTCTAGATTATGCTAAAGCCGATTGACTAGCTTTTTGGAAATTGAAACTGACTTTAAGCCTTCCCCTTCTAAACATCACCTATGTATGGATCAGGAGTAAGGACATGGAAAACTAGGGTAGCAACAGATGCCTACTAAAAGACATGCTTAATTTGGTTGCAGTGGTGACTTAAACTGCGATTAAGATCACTTGGGCCACCCTTTCTCCTGCCGCCAATTTTGTACGCATCCGCATGACGACTGCCTCCACTCTGAACTGCGACTAATTTATAATAGGACCTCGTCTCGATAATAGTTGACCTGTTCCATTGATCTCTCTCTCTCTCTGTCTCAAGTCTCAACGTGTGCTTCTCTTTCTATGACTTGTTTTCTTCTGGGAGTCCATGGTGTTCTAAAATAGACCGTTCAAGTGGATGCAATCGTCGATTAATTATGTATGATTGATTGACCAATCGTTTTTTCTTGTATAGCTTCAAGGTAGAGTTTTTTTTGTTCATTACGCATTTTTTAGCTTCGACCGTGGACCATAGTCTCACCTTTGTAGTGCAGGCAGTATGCTAATAGTATGAGGTTTTTTACACAAGGAGATATCAAGTGTGAACTTGGCTCGGATCGAGGAAAGCTTTTTTTTTTTTTTGGTTTTGGCATCAATCAACACGAAAAGTTCTACGAAATTGATGTTCTTCTCAATTTCTTCTATCCATGTGCAAAAATTAAAGTTCAAATTAAAACTATTTTAGAGCAAGAAAAAAGAGAACATTTGAACAAATGATAAATTAAAGGAAAAGAAAAAAGATACTATTCACGCATAACTTTTCTTTTCTTTTTTTCTTCTAACACATAATTTGGAGTTTGAAGTCGAAATTGTAAAGGATGCAGCCACAATATATAGATTGCATGTGCATTTTTTTCTGAATTTTTCTTGTTGATTAAGTGACTAAACCAAAAGGTTTATATGATTTCACTCTAGAGTAACTTTTCGCGTGATATCTCTCTTCTTACATTGAGGATCAGTTAACTTCATTGCAAGTAGTCAGTGCTTGTACACAAATAAAGGATTTTTGCAACAACAAAAAAAAAAGAAAAAAGAAAAACCCACCATCAAGTGGAGGAGTATGTTAAAAACTCACCTGAATCTTAAAGTTCGTTAAAAATATACCCACATGTTTTATGTGGTTGCAAATCCTCTCTACCAGCACGCATACGCACACTCTAAACACCCAATTTACCTGTCGAAGCTTCTATAAATCAAGAACTACTAACCTGGTTATCTTCCATTGATGGGATCACGTCCAAGTCCATCCAGACCGTGAGAATTCTCCAGCACGACCGCAACAACAATGATCACCTCTTGTCGGCGTATTTTACGCCAGGGTACCCACTCCCCCGCAATGAATAAATACGGTCGCCAGGCGGGCAGGGCGCGTCCGGGCCCACCGCCATGGCGGCGCAGAGACTCGCCCGGCGCCCAGTGGACAAGTGGCGATCAGGCGCACCACCGCGCCAAAGAAGGTGGTCACCACCAGGACAGTGGCGATCGAGCCGCACCACCGGCGCCCAGAAGGTGGTCGCCGATGGACACGTGGCGTGCAGCCACTCCCTGGCGCTCACCCCGCCACGCCGGTCAAGGACATTTAATGCGGTAGTGCGATTAAATGCAAAGCGTGAAGGCCGCAGATAGCGCGCGCTTTCCCAGTGTGCATTAATTACGGAGACGCCACGACTCGCCACCCCATGACGGAACGGGCGGCGTTGGTGGACATGGGGCCCGAGGCGGGATTGTGACGGCTGCGCATTAATGGGGTGTAAGAACGATGATTCGGCGCATTTAATGCGCCCGAGGCAGTGTAATAAGTACGCATTACCGTGTAAGTCTCCCAAACGCCCCCGCCGGCCCAAGTATAAAAGGGAACTGGGGTGCATGGGAGAAGGGGTTGGATCCTTTGGCAGTAGGTTTTCGTTTCTCCAAGCAAGAACACAAGCAATACCAAGGAAAGCAGGACTAGGGCTATTACTCTCCGGAGGGCCTGAACCTGGGTAAAACTTTTTGCGTCCCCCCGTTGGCCTGAGCCTCCCGGTACTCCGGTCGTCTCCGTCTTCCATTCTCAGGCGATTGCCCCGAAAGCCCCCCCGTCAGGACCTCATAAGCACCCGTCTCGGAGGTGCCTGTTGGCTAGTACGCCGACACCTCTAATCGTCCATCTTTCTTGTCCCTCTATTCTCCCGCTCTTGTGTTACACTTTTTTCCCGTGCTCGACTTGTGCCCTACCCAACGCTAGCACATCTTCCATGCTCATATTTCACATGACTGGTCTACTAAGATTACCATGCAAGCATCATCTTCAGTGAGTAAATTGGTTGATGGTGGGTGGATTGCAACCACATAGAACTTGCAGTGGATTTTTAACAAACTTTTAGACACATGTCGGTTTTTGACAAACCCCCGAACTTGCAAGTGGGTTTTTGCAAAAATCCCTATAAATAATACTATGCCCTACTGATCGCATATACAATGCAGGTGCTAGGAGAGGTGATTAGTAAAAAAAATGGAATAATTCATAAATACCCTCATAAGTCATCTACCTTTTCAATTTGCCCCCTATATCTAATTATCACTTATTGTGCCACCCATAAGTTAAGTTTGCATGCAAATAACCCTATGTCACATGTTAGCACTATTTCCTGTGGGTTTCGTTATTTTTGGCACTTGTTTTAGTAGCGTCAATACTTGCTTCAATGATGCTAATATTTATTTCAATTATTTGGGTGATTTTAGTACTTTTAATGAGCCATTTCATTAGTATGTTTCAATGCTAAAATCTTGCATTACAAATACCGAAATGATTCAAATCATTGAAAAATGTGCTAAATATAATTAAAACCATGACAAAATACTGCGAACATGTGATATAGGGGATATTTGCAAGCCAACTTAAGTTATGGGTGCAAAGAAAATGAAATTGATATATAGGGGAAAATTGAAAAGGCATGACTTCTAGGGGTGTTTATGGATTTTTTCAAAAATAAAAATGCCTTTTCATGCCACATCGGATAAATAATACGCTTATCTTGTATCACCCATACTTGAGTAGGTACATGTGCTTAACAAATGTTTATGCATATAACTAGATGATGAGGATTACTACCAAGCCAATATTTTGCAATCAAAGTCTCTCTAAAAGGTATGTCCACAATTAAGGGCCCAATTAATATAATGATTATGTCTACAACCACAATTCAAAGGGGATCTTGTTCCCTTTAGTAATAAACTGGTAAAAAAACAATGATAATCAATTAAGACCAAGAGACGATCAGTCTTGGAAAACGATGATCAATCATATGGTTTTATAATTAAGCCTTGGCTAGGTAAACTGGTCAAAAGATAAGTTAGTTTCCCACGTGATTAACATGAAGTAATTATTTGTGCATCTAGCAATTTATGACAGTTGGTCAAGGGTGATGACGATTGAACAAAGAGCGAGACTATTCAAGACTTAACGAAGACTCGTGCGTGATGACAAGAAACATGTGTAGTAGTATTAAGTGACACCCCTTAGGCTGGCATAAATAGGGTGGCCCATGTGCGCTAAAAGAACAATCTGACTACAATCGCCTTGCAATACTCTTTCCACAACAATGAAGTCACTACATGATCATGTTGTAATATTTTATTTTCTCATAAATTCGACGCTACCTCTAACTAATAGACAAGACAACCATCTAAGCACCTATAGCTTGTGTTATAGATGTGAGTCCTTGGCGATGTCGTTATATTACAGGAGTATCTCTTTAAAGGAATATCCAATAATGATCACCTCAGTCGTCTCTTCCCTGCCATGTCACCCAAATTTTAGTTGGAACAGAGATGAGGCGAACATAGAGAATTTGTTATCTCTTATGCGAGAAACAATTGAAGGATGTAAGCCATCACACATGAGAGAATTGTGTGTGTGTGTGTGTGTGTGTGTGTGTGAGAGAGAGAGAGAGAGAGAGAGAGAGAGATTAAGGGAGAAGTTACGATAAAAATAATAGAAAATAGTTATATGGCAACATATTTTATACACACATACCACTTCGGCACTCACATGCACTTGCGAAATCAAGGCCATCCAATCGTCGTCCAACCTTCATACCAAGGAGCGCATATTCTGAAAAAAAAACACCCGCCTCCACGCTAGACCTGGGCATTTGGCCGTGTTAGTCCAGCCCAACTCTCCTCTGGTGAGCCCAAGCATGGCCCATCGGCATGTCATATTGATTTAGGTCTGATCTATTTGGACTGTTGCCGAGGAGAAGAAAGGAGCTAGGGACGAGGGGAGTACCTAACGACGTGGTCATGTGGATGTAGTGCATCTTAGCTAGAGGCGAGAAGATGCTTACGCCAGGGAAGATGAACACATGGTGGGTGGTGACTATGGCGCCGCAGTGCGGGAAGGTAGATTTGGCAGCGCCTAGACTGTGGATCTAGCATTGTCGCCAACTTCTTCCTCTTCGGTTGCCATCGTCTTCTTCCTTGGGGTAGTCGACAAAGCCGGTGGCGCGGTGCCTCAAGGCCGTATTAGGCGTCAGCGTGATCAGAGGCCGCGATTTAGCACCAAGGCGATGGGGGTAGGTGGTGGCACAGAGAGGAACTAGATGGGAGGAGGCGAAGGGAAGAGATAGTATTTGATGATAGGTTGGGCCGCTAAGGTAAGTTAGTTAATAATGGCCTGAGTTGTAGATATAATGTTTTTTTACGAAAAGGCAGCATTCATGCTGTGCCGGTCCAGGCTTGACCAATAAATCATGTCATGCCGGACCGCTCATTGTGCTGAGTTTCTAGGCCCGGCACGGCCCGTGTTAATATAAATTGTGAAAATGACCCCTTGGGTGAGCTCGAAAGACACGAGAGGTGACATATGTCCCATGCTGTACTAGGGATGCTCGAAAGAAGGGCTGCAGCAAAGTACGTTGGGCGAGCATGGAGGCGAGCGGTGGAGCGCGGGAGGCAGCAGCCTGCTGTGGTAGGGCAGTGCGGTAGAAGCCTGCAACAACAGGGTGGTGTGGTAGGGGGCAGATTCAGCCCACCTACCGCAGTTGGCCGGCTTGCCACGCCCACCTGCCTTTTGAGCAACTAGACCATGACAGGTGACATGCGTCACTTGTTGGATCTTCCGCGCTCTGATCATAAGCCCAAAAATGAAAATTCTCTTGTATGAAGGCTATTTTTACAAGGAAAAAAAATGGTTGACAAGAGAGCTGCAAGAGCAAAAATTTCGAATAAATCACACGAGCACCTATGCAAGAAAATGGCAGTAGCAAGTCAAAGGAAATGGCAGCACCAGTTAAGGAAATGGCATAAGCATTCCTCCGCAACACCAAGTCACCATTCTGAACACGTTTCAAAACCAAGCTATATTCTGAATTCATTTCATTTGTTCAACATTCTAAATTAATTTTAAAAACATCCAATCAGAACACTAGTGAAATTCCAACAACGCATGACAGTTCATAAAGAAAACCTGACTCTGATGTTCACTGCATGTGTTACTAGCAGTTACATCACATCGTTCCTTGGCTAACTCTCTCGGGCTCTTGATTCTTGAATGCTTCACTGACAGTCCCGGAATATGCATTCAACAGTTTCTTGATCGGACGGTTTCTTGCTACATCCTCCCACCTGGCGTTGTAACGGTTGGATATTGATCGAACGGTCCATTGGCTGCACGAACACCTTGTGCATAGGAGATTGCCTGGCTAAGTAAACAATGGTAGAGATAATTTATTTGAGACGTTGCCTCTAGTGTTAATTTCTAGATTTGGTGAAGTTCTTAAAAACAACATCAAGAGATGAACTATTGTGGATGCCTAACCATCAATATAAAAACATCTTAAATTATACTTGTTTTGATAGGTACAATTAAACTTTATCGTTGCTAACTTTACATAATTCTACAAAACAACAACAACAATAAATCCTTTTGTTCCAAATAAGTTTAGGTAAGCTATAAAAGAAACCTAATAAAAATTAATAAAATCTTTTTGGTGCCATTCCACTAAAGATATGCTGTTTAGCTTTACATAATTCCAAGCTTCTTTTTTTATATATATAGATGGATCGATCGACGCTTGATCGTCATCCTTGAGACCTTCGATTGAGTTGAATAGGCTATGGATGATCGTCACCATCTTTATAGTCTACTCGTACATACATGCATCGATACACATTACAATATACACTTGGCAGCTAAATATTAATTGCAGGACATGACGGTACTGACAAAGCAAACAAAAACATGCGAAATGGCTTCGACTGCAGCACGCATGACAGCCAGCGATTGGCTAAGTGCTGACCACAACAAAAATAAAAAAAAATCTTGCCAACCTTTTTCTATCTTAACCCTGTTGATTACACTGCATGACGCATCCTTTAATACTGACCGAAAAATAGAGATAGGCACAGGAATTTTTCGTGCAATCCCGTAAGCTTTCACCAAGTGGAAGGGCAGATGCTGCCATTCTGGGTAGAATATATTCATCCTGGATATGTATCTTCGGCTGTGAGATACATATATGTGTATCCATTCTTCAGTGACTACTTCCTTTTGATCATAAATAGTAATCGATTTAGTATACGTGCAATCAAAAAAATTTAAAAGTTTAGCTATCCGTATTTTTTTTAAAAAATATTTAAATTGAATGGATGAAAATCATATATGTAGATTCATCTCAAAACGTGCTTTCATAATATTATAATTTTATTAGATTTTTTAAAATATAATACAGTAGAAATTAATGATCAAACTTGAATTTTAAGGACCGTGTAAATGCCCAAAATAATTAATATTTATGACCGGAGAGAATATTAAACAGGAACCGTCGAATCAACTAGCAAAAATGATCACACTAGATATGATTCGGGCAATGCACTGTGTTCGTATATCCAGAGTTAAATATTGCTAGCACTCCACGCTGATACACTCCAGACCACTACTCCACTAGGGGCAGAACAATTTGAGGAATTTGCACCAGTGGTATCCAATTACCAGTTATGTTACCACATGTACTTCCATACTCGAGGCCTCCGCGGGCGGCAATTTCTTGGCGACGGACGGGCCAGCGTTTGGGGACACGCGGCGGACGGCCGGACCGGCACCAGGACAGAAGATGGACAGTGAGATGGACCTGTACGCACTCGGCAAAAATCAGGAGGGTCTTTCCGTGCAAAACGGTGACGTGGCGTAGCTGAGCTTCCGGGAAAACTTTCCCACTTAATAGATAGTATATTTGGCATGTTAGGTATATTTTACCATCCAAGACTTTGAACCCAGTTGGTAAATTTGAGAAAACTAACCCAAACATTCAAGCGTATTTTTTTTTTTTTTTGAAAAAGATGGCATAAGCTCTGCCTGATCAATTAAGAAGAAAGGCCGAAAAATCCATTACAGAATAGGGCGACTAGAAGGCCGAACAAACAGCCCCTAAGCAAAAACACCAAAAGGGCACACAGCAACAGACTCCAAACAATACCCTTAGGTTACTCTCTTAGTGGCAATAGCGAACTCCACAATATCCTATCGGGCTCTACTGACTACAACTTGGGCGGAGGTTGCCTTTTCTTGGAAAATGCGCGCATTCCGCTCCTTCCAAAGATTCCAAAAACCGAAAATGATCAAACCATCCAAGCTTCATCTTGCATGATGTGGTACTGCCAATCGTCTTTACAGCCACCAAAGTTGGACGGAAAGCTGAGGGCCAAGAAGGTTTAGCACCGGTAAGATGTACCCCTGCGACGAAAACAACGAAACCCAAAAAGATTCGGCAAAAGGGCATGAGAGCATGAGATGCAGTGTCGTCTCATCCGCGGCATTGCAAAGGCGGCAATTAAGCTTGGTGGTGAGGTCACCCTCTCCGCGCTAGGTTATCTGCCGTTAACACACTGTTCCGAAGTAGCAGCTAGGCAAAGATTTTACATTTGTTATCCGCCCTTGCTCCCCAAATAATCTTCCAGGTTGTGTCAGTAGTGGAACCCAGGAAAAGGGCCTTGTACGTCGAGTTAGTTGTGAAGGTTCCATCCGGTGTCCATAGCCAGATAATTTCATCCTGGTTGCCCTGATGCAGCTGTACCTGCTGAATGAGCTGCCAGAGGGTAGAGAATTGGACAAGTTGTAAGTTGGAATGGATTTTTCTCAGCGGGATCATCCAGGTGTTATTAGTAAGTCCCTGCAGCACTGTAATGTGACTTCGTTTTGCCAGCCGAAAGCACAAGGGGGCAATGTCCATCGGTGCTCTTCCCTATATCCAGTTAGACGTCCAAAAATTGGCCGTCTCACCATTCCCTAAGGTAAAATGGGTACTTGCATTAAAGAATGCAACGTCAACGACGTCGCAAGGTAGCGGGATTCCAGCCGTAATCCTATTGTTGATCAACATTCGAGCGTATTGTCGATCAACGATTGAGCTCTCTCTCTCTCTCTCTCTCTCTCTCTCTCTCTCTCTCTCTCTCTCCCGGACACATCAAATTTTGCCGTAAGAAATATGAGCAGGGCCAGTGTGCTCTAATTCTTCTTTGTCAAAATGAGGTCCCAATATACCCTTGATCGACGCGTGCTCTGCCACTTTGCGCAGCACAAAGGGAGCGCGTGCATATATTCACCATATGCTATATCCTGGCCTCCAAAGTGCTACAGCCGGCCGTGATCGCATCATATCTCTCTCTCTTTGTATCATGCGTCCTCTCGTCGATTATATTAATTAATCATCGAACCCTTTTCGATCGAGTTTGTACCCTATCTAATCGATCGATCGCGTGCGAGTTGCACGCCTTTTTGACCATTCGCTTGCATAATTTCGCTTTGATACTCCTCTCGTTTTAATTCGTTCTAGCTATCTTCCCCTCTAGATCTTGATACCGCGCTAGATCTCTTCATCTCCCTAGCTATTTGGTTCCAGCCAACAAGTTTGCGTGCTTTATGTCGCCCAGTTGCAGATACGCCAATTGGGTGGCAAAATTAGGTGCAAAATAATGGGCTATAAGCGCATGCACGACGAGGAATCCAATTTATCGATTCTTGCTTTTGGGTGTTGAGAAAAGCCACACGAACTTTGCAAATGTTCTCCGCATAACGGATGCCCCCTTTCTGCAAGTGCAGGCGTGTGGGCAGCAGAATTCACTAGTGTCACGGACCTCACGGTCCAAATGGTCAACAGGCCCAAGTCCTAGCGCATCCCTCTCTCTTTTACTCGCATCGCATCGTCTCTCAGGACATGTACAACGATTCACAGACAATAATTCACGGTCCATTGTCTATAAAAGATATCATATAGGATTTTAAGTGATATGGAGGAGAAAGAAGAAAGAGAGAAAAAGCTGTTGTCTACTATTTAATAGATAATCTTATAGACAGCTTTACATTTTGTGTATCGTTGTATAGACAGTCTGTTAATTGAATGAGAGACCATTACAGACAACTATATAGACGATCCATTGTATAATTTATTTTTAGTGCTGTCTGTAGATGATATGAAGATATATTATCGGCCAATTTGCCTATACCATCAGACATACCCTTATGCCTTGCATGCGTGCGCCACGAGGCGGCGGTGCGGCCGCTCGAGCCCCCTCGACCATGGGCCCCACCCTATAGCTACATACATTAGTAGAACATTTTAGCTGTTTACATGTTTAGCATTTTTTGCTGATTGTATGGCCCATCAGATCAGCCCATGGAGTAGCCCGTTTGCACATTTAACATTTTGGTTGGTGTTTGGCGTGGCCTAAAGCTGGAAAGCCGGACAGAAGGGCCCCCATTTTAAATCTCGTTCTGGGCCCTGAAATCTCAGGACCGCCGCTGCTTGCATGGGATAATAAATTATCAAGTTTTGGAAATGGGCGATAGATGGCCAATACTCAGCCAAGACGGCGTACAGAGCACAATTCCCCGGATGTGTGCCAGACCATAACTATAAAATTAGAGAGGTGCTTCTATGCTCTTCCTTTTAAAAGTTGCACAACTTTTAAAGCATGAATGAAGGGTAGATGGTGATTACTTATCCCTTGCTTCAAGATTTGTGCAACTTGTACTAGAAGGAAGAGCATAGAAGCACCTCTCATAAAATTATTATTTATCGAGCACATGCTGAGAAGAGACGCAAGTTCTTCACTTGGTTATTCATCCAGCAAAGACTACTAACGGTAGGCAGGTTGGTGACCAGAGGTGGAGGATGGTCGCACAGCTTCCCCTATCCGCTTTGCGGATTGGAAATGGAGACGGCTCTCCATTTGCTAATCCTTTGCCCATCTAGGAACGCGCATTTTACTGAGATGGACCGACCCCTGCAAGGCGAAGGTCATCAGATTCAAAAGGAGCCAGGAGTCTTTAATTCCCCCAGACCCAGAGAGGCCCTGTGCTCAGGTTGGTGCGGCTTAATTACAGACTAGAAGCTGAAACTATGCTTGAGCACACATATGTTGGGTTGGCCTATTGGAAACTCGGGGGCTTTTCAGATCAAACAATCTGCTGTCCGCGCAGCAAGGGCTCCTCACAACTTCGCTTATCAAAAGCTTTAATTCTTCTTACGCTGACCAGCCTGACCTGTTTGGCAGTGATCTGATCGATTAGAGATTTGATTAACTGTTTTTTTGTTGTAAACTTCGGACTAATTTCTCTTGCGGTTTGCTGTAAAACATCTTCTTATTTCTCTATTTGAATGAAAGGTAGAGCTCCAACTGTTAAGGCCCATATAGGCCCATGTAGTGTAGGCTATATATACAGGTCTAGATCTGTTGTATTCATCATCAACTCAACATTTGTAACATGGTATCAGAGCATGGCTTAGGGTTAGGTTTAGGGTTAGTGCCCTAACCTCTCCACGATCCAAATCATTCCATTGCAAGCAGCCCTTCGCGCTTGCCCATATTCTTCGTGCGGCCGTCGTTTGCGGCCGTCGTTATCGCCCTTCATCGCCCGTTGGCCACCCGGTCGTCATCTGCCAGACCGCCCGACGGATCCAGCCGCCGTTCGCCTGGTCGCTCACACCTCCGCCCGGCCGTCGTCCGCTCGGCTCGGATCCTGCCGCCATCTTCGTCGCCTGGCCGGATCTGGGGCGGCACCGCATCCACTCCTCTGTTCTCGGCGCCGACCACCGACGGCCTCTTCAGAGCTTACCTGGTTTGGATCGCCGCCCGTGAGGAGTTTGGCTTCGTGCGGTTCGCCCGGATCCGTGCCACTTGCCTTCGTCGACGCGCATCTGCTCCTTCCGCGCGTCGCCTTGATCATCGCAGGCGCGCCGTCTTCGTCCCCACTGGTGCTTGGCCATCGCCATCTTCGTCGCCTGGCCGGCTCGAATCTGCTGTCGCCGCTCTTCTTCATTGGCCGATCCGGTCCTTCCGGCTGGCATCCGCTCTAGCTGCCGCCCCTGCTTACTGGTCGCGATCGCCGCCCGTGAGGAGTTTGGCTGTTCGGCGTGTGGGTTGGTTCGTACGTGTGCTGTTCGCCCGTGAGGAGTTTGGCTCTTCTATATTGCTGCTGCTGCTTCTGCACGTTGTTCAGCGGCATCAGCACCCACTATTTTTATCATGTCGCAGATTAACACTATTGTCATCAACATTATTCTTGATGGTAAAAATTATCGAGAATGGGCATTCTCTGTTGAGACTGCATTGAGGGCCTATGGCATTGCTTTTCATTTGACGGATGATCGTCCAACCCTCATGGCTGATAATAGTAATGCTGCTGATGTCAAAAGATGGGATATTGACGATGGAAAGGTGATGGCTGCTATTGTTAACAGTGTAAAACAATCCATGATTATGAGTCTTTCGCCTTTTAAGAGAGCCAAGGCTATGTGGTCTTATTTGAAGCAGCGCTATGTTCAAGACAGTGGTGCTCTTCTTCACACTCTTATGCAAAAACTCCATTCAATTGAGCAGAATGATATGTCCATTGATGAATATAATTCTGCCTTTGAGAGTTTAATGGGACCGTTGATTTCCATGGTACCTCAGTGCACAATAGATGGGTGTCTAGCACATAACTTCATTAAGAAGTTTCTTACATACCGTTTTGTTATGGGAGTCAGGACAGATTATGAGGCGATTCGCACTAGATTACTTCACAGTTCTACTGATTTGACTATGTCTCGTGCTCTCTCAGATTTGATTGCTGAAGAAACTCGCCTCCAGTCTATGTCTACTGGCTCAGTGACACCTCTTCACAGTGTTCTGGCAGCTTCTCAGCGGACATCTGCATCAAGGGTGACCTCCTCAGCCTCTGACACCAAACCTTGTGATCATTGTGGCAAGACAAATCATCGCACTGAAAATTGTTTCGCTCGACATCCAGAAAAATTGGCTGAGTATCGTGCCCGTCGTGCCTCTCGTGGTCGAGGCACAACTCCTGCTCCTACAGGATCTGTGTCTATTGCTGCTGCTTCACCTATCAGTGCTCCTCAGTCATCTTGGGTGCTTGATTCAGGGGCCTCTTTCCATGTTACATCTGATAAGTCACAATTGTTTGCTTCCAAACCAGTCCCTCAGGGTGCTTCTGTTCAGACAGCTGATGGTACATCATGTTACATAACTCATCACGGTTCCCTTTTAAATTCTCAATTCTCTATACCTGATGTTTCACTTGTACCTCAATTGTCCATGAATCTTTTGTCAGTAGGCCAAATTACTGATCAAAACTGCTTTGTTGGTTTTGATGACTCATCTTGTTTTATTCAGGATCGTCAAAACGGGACTGTGATTGGGACTGGCCATCGCCGTAAGAGCACTTCTAGCCTCTACATCTTGGACACTTTGCGCCTTCCTTCTTTCGCAACCTCCACTGCTACCTCCACTGCGCATGTGTCATCTGCTTCATCGTCATCCACTATATCATTCGCCAAGTGGCATCATCGTCTTGGTCATCTATGTGGCACTCGGTTGTCCACATTAATAAATAAAGGTTCCTTAGGTCATACACCAATAAAGTCTAGTTTCAGTTGCAAGGGCTGCAAACTTGGAAAACAGATACAACTTCCTTACTTTACTAGTAGCTCTCATTCATCTAGATCTTTTGATCTTGTTCATTCAGATGTATGGGGTCCTGCACCTTTTGCTACAAAAGGTGGACATAAATACTATGTCATTTTTATAGATGATCATTCGCGCTACACTTGGATTTATTTCATGAAACATCGTTCCCAATTGTATTCTATTTACCAAAATTTTTCTCGAATGATTCACACTCAGTTTTCTACTCCTATTAAAGTTTTTCGTTCTGATTCTGGTGGTGAGTATTTATCTGAGAAATTCCGCCAGTTTTTACTTGTTGAAGGCACTCTTGCCCAGCTCTCCTGTCCTGGTGCCCATGCTCAGAATGGTGTTGCAGAACGAAAGCATCGCCATATTATTGAGACTGCTCGCACCCTTTTGATCGCCTCTTTTGTCCCCTCTCACTTTTGGGGCGAGGCTGTTTCCACTGCTGTTTATCTTATTAATCGGCAGCCTTCATCCAAATTAACTGACAAGTCTCCTGGTGAAGTTCTTTTTGGCACATCACCAAAATATGATCATCTTCGGGTTTTTGGATGCAAATGCTATGTTCTTCTTGCACCTCGTGAGCGGACTAAATTGACTGCTCAGTCCGTTGAGTGTGTTTTCTTGGGGTATAGTCCTGAACATAAGGGCTATCGCTGTTACGATCCTTCCGCTCGTCGCATTCGTATCTCTCGCGATGTAAACTTTGATGAAGATTGCCCTTTCTTTTTCAACTCCACTCATTCTTCACCCACCACCACAGAGTCTACCAGTTTCTTGTTTCTACCTCCTATTCTTTCTAATGATGATGTCCCTACACCACACATTCCTCATATACCCCCAACCCATCCTCCTATACAGTCCAAACCACCCATCAAACATGTTTATTCTCGCCGACCTCCTCCCGCAGAATCATCTTCACCTGTTCCTACTTCTTCGGCCAGTCCTAATGAACCCCTTATTAATGATTCTAATATTTCAGATGAGTTACCAGTAGTTAATGATGTGCCACCGGTCGGGTCACGGTATTCTTTGCGGGATCGTACTACAATTCAGCCTCCTGCCAGATTGGCCTATTCAAGTGATGGTGCCATCGCGGCTGAACCCTCCACTTATCAGGAAGCCTCCCATATTCCGGAATGGCAGTCAGCTATGTCTGCAGAACTTGCTGCTTTGGAACGGACAGGAACTTGGGAATTTGTTTTATTACCGCCTCATGCGGTACCTATCACATGCAAGTGGGTATTCAAGATTAAGACCAACTCAAACGGGACTATTGAGAGGTATAAAGCTCGCCTAGTTGCTAGAGGTTTCCAGCAAACCAAAGGTCAAGACTATGAAGAGACCTTTGCGCCTGTTGCTCATATGACTACTGTCCGAACACTTATCTCAAGGTCGCTATTCGTTCTTGGACTATCTCTCAAATGGATGTCAAGAATGCCTTTCTCCATGGTGATTTGCAAGAGGAAGTTTATATGCAGCCGCCACCAGGTGTTGAAGCCCCATTGGGACATGTTTGTCGTCTTCGTCGTGCTTTATATGGTCTTAAACAAGCTCCCGTGCTTGGTTTCAGCGTTTTGTTTGATCATACGCAATCTTTGGTTTTTCACCAAGTGACCATGATCCCGCCTTATTTATTCATATCTCTTCACGTGGTCGTACTTTGCTTCTTCTGTATGTTGATGATATGTTAATTACGGGGGATGATGTAGACCATATTTCTGATGTGAAGAAACAACTTAGTGAGCAATTTCAAATGTCTGATTTGGGACCCCTCAGCTATTTCCTGGGCATTGAGGTTCAACATTCTTCAAAAGGCTATTATATTTCTCAGTCTCGATACACACAAGATCTTATTGCTTCTTCTGGCATTACGGATAATCGAACAATTGCAACTCCTATGGATCTTCATGTCCAGCTTCGTCCTACCGATGGTACCCCTCTTTCGGATCCCACTCGATATCGCCACATTGTGGGTCGTCTAGTCTATCTCACTGTTACTAGACCTGATATTGCCCATGCAGTTCATATACTCAGTCAGTTTGTGAGCGCTCCTACCTCGGTTCATTATGGACATTTGATTCGAGTGCTGCGATACTTAAGAGGCACTTCATCCCAATGTCTGTTCTATGCTCGTGATAGTCCACTACATCTTCATGCTTACTCGGACTCTACTTGGGCAAGTGATCCGACTGATCGACGCTCTGTTACTGGTTATTGTATCCTTCTTGGCTCTTCCCCACTTGCATGGAAGTCCAAGAAGCAGGCCGCCGTCTCTCGGTCTAGTACAGAAGCAGAACTTCGAGCACTTGCCACTACAACTTCAGAGATTATATGGCTTCGTTGGCTGCTAGCAGACTTTGGAGTTTCCTGTGATGCTCCCACACCTCTTTTTTGTGACAATACTGGTGCCATACAGATTGCAAATGATTCTGTTAAGCATGAACTTACAAAACATATTGGTGTTGATGCCTCTTTTACTCGATCTCATTGCAATCAAAAGACAATTGCTCTCCAGTATGTGCCATCTGAATTGCAAGTTGCAGATTTCTTCACCAAAGCACAGACTCGAGAGCAACATCGGCTTCATTTGCTCAAACTCAATGCTTTGAAGCCCCCTTGAGTTTGCGGGGGGGTGTTAAGGCCCATATAGGCCCATGTAGTGTAGGCTATATATACAGGTCTAGATCTGTTGTATTCATCATCAACTCAACATTTGTAACACCAACCAACCTTCTTTTTTTTTAGGTTGAACAGTATATGCTACTACTCCTATTTTACAATACAAATCCTCGACTAAATGATCGTCAAATAAAGGAAAGTGAAATGCGTGCAAGATCTTGAAAAGATGAAGACTCCGTTTGGTATTGTGGTGGACTATAATAATCCCGTTTAGTTGAGTCGATTTTAGATATTTGCATCTTTGGCTAATTTTTTTATAATCAATTTGCAAATGGATATATTATTGCGTTCCGGAACATATGAGATAAAATGCGTGTGGTTCCATCGGATAAAAAAAATCTATTTTTAATCTAATTTTTCAAACAAAATAATAGACTTTTTATAACTCGCTTTTCACGTCAAATTTAAAAATAAGCACAACACAGCACAGATAGGAGGGTGTCAATTTACAAAGTGACTTATGCTTTCTTATGTATATGGCATATTTTTTAACCATCGGATCAAAATCAAAATTAGACACGCACATGTCAAATTTGAACTAGAGGCCAAGAAAAATCGATCTAGCTAGTGTTAAAAAAAAACAGACAGCTTACGAATTACAAAACTGTTTATTATGAAGAAAGTACTAGCATCACTGGTGGAGCCACACGTTGTCACGGTTGGCCGTGGCCCAACCAATGTCTGGCCGGCCGGCCCACACTCGATTACTTGAAGAGTCAGGAGTCGAAGAGAACTGCCAGCCGACAGGAGTGACACCGGGAGATGTTTTGATCGAGGACTCGAAGTCTCGAAGAGACGTGGATGCAGTGGCCAGGACGCGGACGGCCGTCGCGAAGACGCCAACTCGCTAGGACACGGACGACCGGACGCCAACTCGTTAGGACGTGGACGCCGAACAGCGCTGCCATAAACAGTATGTAACGAAATACTCATATTGTTGTAATTTTTTAGTTTTTCATCCATGATCCATCCGATTGCAGATTGCTACACCATGTAATGGCTATTCCTGTTTCCTAGGTGTCAAGGGAATATGATTGGGTACTAATACAATCAATTGGGTACTCACAAATTACGACCAATTCCAAAGTATGAATCTTTTGCTAAACCGCCTTTCCCATTATTGGATACTAATACAATTCTACTGCAGCAGGACATTAGTATTGCTTCTACCAGTGGCGACGGCAAATGTTGAAAGGGCATTTTCCGCAATGAAGTTTGTCAAGAATAAGTTGAGAAATAGGATGGGTGATAGTCTTTTGGATGATTGTCTAGTCACCTTCATTGAGCGAGATATGTTCTCCAAAAGGATGAAGATAATATAATCGAGACTTTTATGGCTATTAGGAGGCGTAAGCCCGACAAGAAGAAAAAGTAGTATGGAAATATTCTCTGAACTGTTGCAAAACTTTATTGTTATATTTGTATTGTGTTTTTGATACATTATGTATTTATATGTTATCCTGTTAGATGATTTTTTTTAAAAAAAATTGGACCAACTTTAACTAAAATCCTGACTACGCCACTGGCTAGCATCTTTGCCATAGCTAGCTTCTAAGAAAACACTCAAAAACCAACTATAACTTGACTATCAACTTCTTGAAACGGCATGAAAGGAACTCGTAGCCTTTCTTAATTTTTTTTCCTCGGTTACGTACGTGCGTCAGACGAGCAATTTCAGAAAGAATTTGTGAAGAGAGGAATCCCTGTGATGATTTAATTTACCACATACGCGATAATACAAATTACTGCAAGTTGTTGTTGAAAGGGAAACAAGTCGATGCATTTCCAAATTACCTGCCGCCGCCGCAATGAGCTGACCTCTTCAGTTCTCGCTTGTCAGTATGCAACAATATGTGCATGTCAACGATGGGATATATATATAATCATGTACTCCTATTCCTACTTAGTCTTCGACTAAAGCTCGTTCTCCTTTTCTTTCAAACATTCGAGCAGCTTGCTGATATTCGGTCGCGCCGGTCACAATTCAAACGGGAGCAATGCTTCTATGCTAGCTTTTCCTCTCAATATAAATTGCATAAATCTTGAAGTAAGCGAAGGGGTAAGTAATCATCATCTACTCTTCATTAATGCTTTAATATTTGTGCAACTTAAAAAAAAAACACATAAGCACCTCTCTTCAAATGGTCATGTGGAAAAGTACGTAGAGTATAATTGGTTGGTGCAAGAGAAATATTTTGGCGGTTTTTCTACCAGTGAAATTAACCAGTACACTAATTAAGCGGCATGACCACTCTCAAATACTCACTCTGTCCAAGTTTATATATAGCGTATTTTTGATAGTCGTATTCCATAAATATATAGCACATTTTATATTCCGATGCAAAAGTTTGTATGATGTTCCATTTATACCCTTAATAAATATCTAGATTTACTTGATATTCTCCACATGCATGCATTGAATATATTGTTTAGATATAATAATTATGGGTAATCTAATCATTTTTAATATCTCCTTGCTCTATATGTCAAGAGAAAATACGTCTTATAAATTTAGCTGAAGAGAGTCAGGAGCAAATCTAAGCGGGGTGCCGGGTATGCACCGGCACCCCGTAAGTTTGAAAAAAGTCAGGAGATAACCTATTCAATTGATCAAATTTGTTAAACGAATTGATTCTAATCTTGATAGTTTGGGATTTACAAGACCTTAAAACTATTTATAATGTGCTTTTAGTAAATTTTAAATATAAGCGGTGACAGCTTTATAGATCTGAAAAGTAGTATCATCACAGCATATTCGGCCAGTACCCAAAAAAAAAAAACCTTCAGGACTAGAGGGGAGGTAGGGGTGAAAACGGGACGGATACGGGCGGATACTAGGTCATCTCGTATCCTACCCTAATACAATTTTCTCGGATACAGGATCGGATACGGATAGTTAAAATCCGGGACGGATACAGGATGGGATCGGATAATAATTGGGGCGAGTAAGAAACGGATATCGGATATTACCCGGATAGATAACAGATATTAGTCGGATAGTCCGTCCTGATGATATTAGTTGCCCAACTGTTAAACAAACGAATAAAATAAGAAATACATAATCATGTATATGATAGCTCAAATATAGAAAACATACCGACAAAATTGACACCATACAATTCAAAGTTACTAATCACAAGTTCATTATAGAACCAAAAACACAATTTCAAAAAAAAATCAGCGACATATCCCCTCTTTTAGGCATAATCCACAAGTATATAATGTATAGTAGATAGTTCACACAAGTTCATTATAGAACCAACAACACAATTTAAAAATCAAGACATATCCCCTCTTTTAGGCATCATCCACAAGTCCACAAATATATTATAGATAGTAGATAGTTCACACAAGTTCATTGCAACAAAGACAAAGAGACACATAACATGCTTTGCATAGTTCATTACAAAAGCGCAAACAGCATAGTGACATAGTCACACAAAAGCGCAAACGTCATAGCTCAAATGACATAACAATATTCAATGCAACACATGCTTCAATGTATCAAGTCGCCGCCGGGAACAGCTGACATTTGCCGGACGACCGGGCCGCACTAGATAAACGCTAGGAATCGGAGCAAAGAAGCCGATAACGATGATCGACCGTCAAGAGAAACGCCGCACGCGCCAGTGCGGCGTAGCCGCCAGCGCGGGACCTGGAGCGCCGAGCGACTCACCTGTAGAAGGGGAGGCGGCACCGCGGCTGGCACTGGCAGGGCCCGGCGGCGACGTACGGACGACGCGATGGCAAACCCCTGTGGCGTGTGGCGGTGCGGCTCGCCTAGGGCACTCACGCACAGCGCCACGGATCAAGCGGCGCGTTGACGGGGTGGATCACGAATTAGACGAGCTCGGCCCGAGCCTCGCGGCGACAAGGCACAAACGCCACGCCAGGCACGTTAATGGTGACTAGTGTTGGGCCTGTGGATCGCCATAGCCGGCGACCCGACACTGAATTCTTTGTAGCCGGTACCGGTTAAGCGGTACCGTATCCTACCCGGACTTCTCGGGTATTTGCCGGGTAGTAATCGTCCCGTATCCGGCTAATGTCTAACCGGGTAATATCCGTATCCGACCCGTATACAAAAATACCCGTATCCGGTACCCGAAAAATCGGGTATTTCTAGTATCCGTATCCGGTACCCACCGGATAATCCCGTCCCGTTTTCACCCCTGAGGGGAGGGGACTATCCTTCTTCTCGGAGAGATGCTGGAAGGTGTCCAGCTCTTGCTGCAGAGTAGGACACACGGAGCACCAGAAACACAAACCCACATCAAGAACCTGCATGCTGACGGGCACCGTTCCCTTCAAGCCCACTTGTTCGAGGCATCTTTTCAGAGGCTTCTGAAAGTGCAAAGGCTGACCACATTCTGTCAGGCTCAGTCACCAGGCCCCGGACCAGTAGGCCAGTAGAGCAGCGGGCTAGCTGGCTACCGTACGATGAGCCAATCCAACGCTGCAAAGGAGCCACCACGTACGAGGGCCAGGGTAAAATATCTCCGAATTTAAGCCACCATGGTGATTGGTGAAGCAACCATGTGACTGGTGAATGGTGATCAGGTTCCAAATTTTGTTTTAGCGTTTTACGCTCACGTCTTTTGAAATTTGAAATTTCGGTGGGATCTCATTATTTTGGATAAAATTTAAATAAAATCTAAAAAATAAAATTTAAATCTGTTTCTTTTTTTTATCGAGATTTCTAAGATCTCAATGATTTTTAACTGAACAAAAATTAGTTAAAAAATCATAAAAAAAATATTTAAATTTTGGTTCCACATAGAAAACGACGCTAAGAATCCAATCAGATCAAATTTATTATAAAATTATTTAGAATTTTTTAATTTCATCATGATTATAAAATTCAGAGTTCAAGATTTAAGATTTTACCGAGATTTCGGCCCAGTTCGTTTCAGCTTCTGGATTATAGATTCTGAATTATGAGAGAAACTGCTTCTGATTATAGGAGTATCAGGCCGAACTAGCTACGACTTTTACGTTAGGGCCAGAAATGGCAAGAATCATGATAATTAGGTTGCGTGGATCCTCGATTCTATTCGTAAGACACTTCTAATTCTTAGAAACCGCCCGTAATCCCCGTTCAACAAATAATTTATTTTTTTAAAAACAGAAGCTGTTCAAAAGCTGAAACGAAGTGAGCCATTCATTCCGTGCTGGAGATACAAGTGATGGGTGACGGATGTTCGTAGCGTCAATCTGGGGGCTCATCGGGGAAACCAAATTACCTCCTTCGGCTCCTTCCCTTTCCCTTTCCATCGTGTGCCTGCAGCAAGCGTACGTCAGCCGATGGGCCCGAATTCGAACGCCATGCGCCGGCATGGGATCCTCCTAGGCACCAATGCACCATGCATGACAGCATGACTCCATACACACGTCTCTCGCGCTCACTTGCTGGCCACTCCGGATCGTCTGCCATCACTCGCCGGCCGGGATGGAGGGGGCGAACGCTCACCGTACGCCTCCCAAAGCGAACGTTTCGCCGAATGGCGGGAAAAGGAGAGGCGAATTCTGCTGTATGCGCGGGAGAATACGGTGCGGTCCCTCTGACCAAAACTTGACGACCCGGCCGGACGGAAAGGCAAGTTGGGACCGAGCCGAACGAAAGAATTCGGAGA
This sequence comes from Rhipidocladum racemiflorum, assembly GCA_036346355.1. Lineage (NCBI taxonomy): Eukaryota > Viridiplantae > Streptophyta > Magnoliopsida > Poales > Poaceae > Rhipidocladum > Rhipidocladum racemiflorum. Next base: position 3,309,463 of record CM070578.1, read on the forward strand.
AGCTGAAGTCGCACGGACCCGACACGACGGTCGCCAAGTGGACCAACTTTGCCCAGGGGGGCAGCGCTGCGCCGGTTTGCCGAATCCAACACTGCCCCTAGGTCCATAAATTTACAACTGATACGGGCTCACCTTTTTAATGGACCAAATCTATTTGATCGAATTGATTTCAATTTCAGTGGTTTAGGATTTTTTAGGACCTTGAAAATATATGTATTATACTTTTAGTAAATTTTAAGTATATTTGTTGAATTTATGATGTTATAAAATTATTGTACAAGACTATAGAGTTGTATTGTGAAGTGTGCACCCATAATAAAACTTTTTTTTTTTTATCTCCGTCACTACTTTGAATCGGAATTGCTCCATGGGTTTCGGTGGTAACCGTAGAATAGTTTTTCTGTTACAATAGTTAATAAGTTCAAAACTGAAATAAATCTATGTCAAATGAAAAATAATAATAATGCTCTACAAAACCGTAGAATCGGAATGGCTCGTTAGTTTAAATTTAAAATAACCACTTAAATAATAATAAAGTAATTTTATTACAAAATATATCAATTTAATAATAATTAAAAAAATAGTCAGCCATGCACGCCACACGAGACAGCGCAGCACGGGCCACCACCACACGCGCGCGCGTCCCCCTCCCACCGGGCCCGCAGAACAACCACACTACGCCGGGACAGGCAACATCGGCCACCGCACGCATTGGGATGTTCTCGCCGTCCGGGGACATGCGCCGCTTATTTAACCACGCACACCTGCGGCCATGTCTATTCCTTTGCGAATACCAGTACACCTTGTTCGTATTCCCTGCCCGCGAGCATAGAAGCTGCAGCTGCAAGCCTGCAAATGGCTCACGGCAAAGTTTGTGCTCGTCTTAAAACGGCGGACCCACATGCCCGCGACGCCATCATGGCCTAAGGCTAAACCCAAGGATGACCTGTAAAACCAGGTCTCTATGAGTCTTGAATAGTGCGACCTGCATTTAATTTAGGCCTTCATATTGAGTCGATTCCCTGCCTGTATATCAACCATCACACAAATCTCTCCTTTGCACATAGCACACACGAGGATGGCCTCTCTATATAGAGATAAACCCCTTCGGCCTCTTGGATAGAGGCACACATAGCACGTCCCCTTGGGAAGGTTAGAGGCGTGAATAGGCCTTCAAATATCCAAACAGGCCGTTTTAAAGGCCGTCGTTGGAGAGAGTCTAACCAACGTACTAGTAACAGGTTTGTCCCTAAATGTTATTATAGCTTTTAGATTTTATTTTTAAATATACGTCAGATGACAGTTTTGAATGGATTTTTTTACTTTTTTTTTTACTTTGAATATCTATCTATTTAGCTATTTCTAATGTTATTTATGATCGTGACTAGAGTAAAACACCATTCAAACAACAATAAGTAATCGAATAAAAAAAAGAGTAATACATTATTTTATCTATATATACATATATATATATATATATATATATATATATATATATATATTCCAATATATTCCAGTGGAAGTATAGTAGTATCATAGAATAACATCTATACCGTGACAGCGCCAGCGGGAGTATCATTCTTCTGTTTCTGTTTGTCACTCTGTCCCCTGTTTATAATTATACACGACCCAACCCAGCGCAAGTTACAGGAGCGAAGATGAGAGGAGAGTTTTGCTGGGGTCAGCAGCAAGCCAAGCGCATGAGCGTTTTCTGATTTGCCGTGGAATCGTGCGGCATCTCCCAGTACTCGTCGCATATAAAGTCCAAGTCTGAGGAGGCGTATTAGGAAGAGACAAAACAAGGTCATAGGCGGCTAATCCGGATTGGGCTCTGGGCGCTAGCTACATGACCAGCCTTGCCAGTACGCTCGTGCGCTCTCCCATGGCCGCCGCGAAGAGTGTCCCTCCGCCGCAGCGGTCATTGCGGATCCAGGACCAGCCGGTGGGCCGTGTGGGAATGGGTACTACGAGGAGAGGAGGTTCGTGTTCTTATAGCGCCGGGCGGGTGGGGTGGGAGCAGGAGGAGGAGGAGGCCACGAGGCTGGTGGTGATCGTCGGCGCGACGGGCACCGGGAAGACGAAGCTGTCCATCGACGCCGCACAGGCGCTCGGCGGCGAAGTGGTGAACGCGGACAAGATCCAGCTCTACGCCGGCCTCGACGTCACCACCAACAAGGTGCCCCTCGCCGACCGCCGCGGCGTCCCGCACCACCTCCTCGGCGCCATCCGCCCCGAGGCCGGCGAGCTCCCGGCCTCCTCCTTCCGGTCCATCGCCGCCGCAACGGCCGCCTCGATCGCGGCGAGGCGGCGCGTGACAGTCGTCGCCGGTGGGTCCAACTCCCTCATCCACGCCCTCCTCGCGGACCGCTTCGACGCCTCCGCCGGGGACCCCTTCTCGCCCGCCGCCGCCGCCGCGGATCGCTACCGCCCGGCGCTCCGGTTCCCGTGCTGCATCCTCTGGGTCGACGTCGAGGAGGCGCTCCTCGCGGAGTACCTCGACCGCCGCGTGGACGACATGGTGGACGCCGGGATGGTCGAGGAGCTCCGCCAGTACTTCGCCACGACCACCGCCTCCGAGCTCTCTGCGCACGCCGGGCTGGGCAAGGCCATCGGCGTCCCCGAGCTCGGCAACTACTTCGCCGGGCGCAAGAGCTTCGGAGCCGCGATCGACGACATCAAGGCGAACACCCGGCTCCTGGCCGCCGCGCAGGTGCCCAAGATCCGCCGCATGGCCGACCCCTGGGGCTGGCCCGTCCACCGCCTCGACGCATCCAGCACCATCCGCGCGCGCCTCGCCGGCGCGGGCTCCGCCGTCGAGTTCGCCACCTGGGAGCGCGACGTGCGAGGCCCAGGCCTCGCCGCCATCCGGAGCTTCCTGGCCGACCAGACACCGCGCAGCGACGACGCGAACGCCAATGCCAATGAGGTGGTGGAGGAGGAGGAGCCGCTGCTACTGCGGTTGCCGCGGATGCAATGCTGCGACATGGTGGGGTGAGCTGCTGCCGCTGCCGCTGCTTACTTTTCTGGGCGGAGTTAAGTTACGGCGCAAAGTGTGGGGGCTTTTGGGTTCGAGGGTTTTGGCCGCCGATTTTGGGTGGTCCCGGAGGCTTCTGACACTGGACGGTGGGGTCAGGAACGCCACGCACACGGAAAGAATAGAGAGAGATAGTGTAGTGTTGTGTTGTGTAGAGAGAGAGAGAGAGAGAGAGAGGGAGAGGGGCTGCGCCTGCGCGTGTGGGAGCCGAGGCAATTACTGCGAAGTACTGTGCGAATTCTTTCTTTGAGTTGAGACTTGAGAGGTGGGATTTCTTCTCTCTTTTCTTTGGTTCGTCTGTTAATCCACTCTGTTCAAATTTTAAAATATATACTAGTACAGTCTAGAAGTACTCTTCGGAAGCCTTGCGCATTTTCGGTTTGGTTTAATTTGCATTGGATCACCTGCTTCATTTCTGGACTTTCTGAACCTGTCTGTTTCCTAGTGCTACCATGCAGTGGCGAACTGGCGATGCCATGGTGGATTGTGCCTGGTGTTCTTGCTGTTGCCAGCCCAGTAAAAGACAAACTCCAGTCCGGCTCCAACAGTCCGACTTCTTTTCCTACCCCGTTTCCTCGTTCCTCTTGCGCTTGACTTGCTGTCTACTCTGCTTGGTCTGTTACCTTGTGTGCGACACCGCTGTTCTTACGAGGGTGTGTTTGGTCGTCTATAACCAGGTCGTGTATATATATATATATAAGAGAAAGTTTAAGAAAAATGTTATCTGTATGTTTGGTTGCTCGAATGAAATCATCTCATCCTGAACCAAGTGATACAAATTTAAAAAATATTCCCTCTAAATGCTGAACCATTCCATTTACTCAAAATAATGGAATCGAATAGTACAGAACCATCACATCCCATTCAATCTTATCCTATCAACCAAACACACCCTACTCCACAGTCAAAAAGCAGAGGGGACAATAGCATTATGGGTTTTTTTACACGGTCCTACTGTTGTTGTTCTTCACTTCCTTTTTTTTTTCCTTCTTTCTTTTTTTTTTCCTCCCACTTGCATAGAATCTAATGCGGCTCTTATTACATCCTTTTGGCCTAGTTCGATTCAGCTTTTAGATTATGGATTCTAGACTGTGGGAGAAGCTGTTTCCAATTATGGGAGAATAGGATCGAGTCGGATGCGACTTCTAGAATCCGTACTAGGCCAGTGAGAATCAGGTTTCAGCCGAATTCTGATTCTATGGCCCTGTTTGGCAGAGCTCAAGATCCTAACTCTATCGTAGATATGAAATTTGTAGGTTAAAATAAAGTGAATTAAGTTTATACTTTTATTCTAAAATGTATACAAGATGATCCATCTAAACACTCTTAATATATCCATAGCTCCAGCTCCACAGATTTAGTGGAACTAGGAATATCCTGCTCCATCAGATTCACGAATTTGGTAGAGCTGGAGCTCTGCCAAACACTGCCTATGTAGAAGACAGCTTCTGATTCTTAAAAAAACTGCTCAGAATCTTCTCGTTCGGTAAATAGTCCGTTTTTTTTAAGTAGCAGCTCTGCAGAAATTGAAACCAAGGGCCTTTTGTCTTATTTGGATGCTAGACAATCTACGCTAAGTCTAAGGTTTTCACCGGGTCACTACGGAGTCGAGAGAGACCGAGGCCAAGGCTTATCAGAACTTTTTAGCATCGTTTTCATCTGCAGATTCATTTACAGAAAATTATCTCTTGGATTTCTTTTTTCAAAAAGAAAAAAGATAGGAGCATCCGTCATCTACTGTGACAGCGTACTGCTATTATACTCCGGTGTTTTATGCGCATGTACTGTGTAGGCGACACGTCCCAAGTTTCTATACAACACTGTCGAGGATCAGTTGGCTGTTCCATTGCTTCTCCACCTCGCTTATGCAACACTCGACGCAAACTGAACTTGAATGCCACAAAGCGTGATGATTGAGTAGTACCAGTACTGTATGTCTCTTTACTCGACTGTACTCAGTGTCTTGCTGCAGTACTAGTGCTGCAGATCACAGCAGGTAAGGAGTAATCAAATGAACCTACAAAGTGCAGGCTTATGAAAACAAAGCCTTGGGTTTTGTGTGTGTGTGTGAGAGAGAGGAACCAATGCTCTCCGATGGTTAGCACAAGAATAAGCAGCCATCATAGCACGTTCGAGCACGGTACCGGAGTATGGACAACGCATGCACCCTTGACCGAAACAGAGAGGAGGATGGAACAAGTACGTGTGCGAGTGGCGAGCATGCATGGAGCAATGCAGAATTGCAGAGCCCCAGCAGTTAAAAAATGTTGCCCGCACTGCGCTATACCTGTATTTAGACCTGAGAATTGGGCCGGGCCGGGCCGGCACGGCCCGGGCCCATCGTGCCTCGTGCTGGATCTATTCGGGCCGGCACGGCACGTCCTTGTTTCCGGGCCGGGTCGGGCTGACCCGAAGCATATTTTTAGAGGCCCAGCCCGGCACGAAAGCACGTCGGGCCGTCTCGGGCCGGGCTGGCACGAGGCACGCATCGCATATACCAAGACGCACTCACAGAGACACAGATCAGGTCGCCTTCTAGGTTCTTCCATCCCCGATTCCCCATCTGGCCATCTCCTCCCTCTCCATAACATTCTAGATCTAACTCCAAGCATCAAGAGTTCAAGACCCAACAGATCCGCTGCCGGCCAGGGCGACCGGCGACCTTCGCTGGCGGCGCGGCCGAGGGGCTGCGGCGTGGCTGTGACCGGCGACCTTCCCTCATCAGCATCTGGAACTACGTCGGCCGCGTCGCCACCGGCTTCGCCTGCTCCTGACGCAGTGCTGCCTGCCGCACCCTCTCCTGGACTTGACGGAGGTGCCCCGCAGCGAGTTGCTCCACGAGGTGGAGGGCGATGAGTCTTAAGATTTCTGGCATTCGAAAGATCCTTCACAGCGACGAACTCAGGTAAAGATCTCTCTCGAACAATCGTATTTTGGTTTGATTCGAGCATCGAATTGTTGAGCGTTGAGTTGAGATATCTAACTAATCTGACTTATTTAGCTGTGTGCAGGTTTCTGGACAAGGCTGCGACAATCACCGAAGAGGACTACTGTGCTCCAGAGAACATGAAGGATCCGTGGAGGCTCTGCACGGGGACGCAGGTGGAGGAAGTGAAGTGCATCCTGAAGATGCTGCCCATCTGGCTGTGCACCATCGTCTATGCAATGTAGGAACATGGACTTATATTCCACTTGACTATGCAATGTAGGAACACAGACTTATATTCAAGAAAAAATCTCACACGTACAAAAATTAATGTAGCAAATGTTGGCTGTGACTTGTTCTTCATAACCAAATATTATGTACCATTTGCTGACTTGCAATATATTTAGAACTTGCCGTGGGAAACCAGTGTGCTGGCAAAGGACTGGAGGGGGTGGAAGCCTGGAAGGGCTGCTAGCTTCAACATCATTCCTAGCGGCACTGGAGCTGCAAAGGTAACATATAATCGAACTATTTTTTTTTGGTGTATTGTATTGTATATTATTTTATGATTAAAAACTTCGATTGGCTTTAAAACTTCGATGCAATTTGAGGGAACTAATTTTTATTAATAGGTTCTGCCTCATTAAAAACCTTACACCTAGTATAGGGTTCCCTCTGTAAGGAAAAGAGTACAGAACCATATTCAAGTCTTACTGTCTTAGTACCAAATTACATATTACTCATCATCGTTCGAATCTTGAAATGCCTCCTCAAGCTCTGGATCCTCTAATTGATGTTGCTTCCTTCCATCCGCTCTCTGCCAATCTTTGAGGCAAGTAATTGCCTCCACTGTCTTAGGTGAAAGAGATGATCTTCTTTCTTCTATTATTCTCCCAACTGTGCTAAATGTTGCCTCAGAGGAAACCGTAGAGACTGGAATGACTAGAATATCCCTTGCGAAATGTGATAGGACTGGAAAGCTATATTGATGTTCCCTCCACCATTCTAGGAGCTTCACCTTCTCGCCCCTTAGCGTTCGATCTGTGGCTGCAAAGTTAGTAGAAAGGTAGTGATTGAGTTCAGCATTAGGATTCCACCTTTGACTCGAGGTTGAACTAGTCGTTTCTTTGCCCTTCGCTCTCTTCCACAAGTGTGATGTCAAGCTTATATCGGATGTATTTATCTCCTGGTCAGCAGCACATGATTCTATCTCACTTTCACCATACTTCTTGTAGTACAAGCTGTACACTCGAAACAAGTCATCTTTCACATGATTGTAAGCTTCTGAAAAATCTAAATCAAGTGCATCTCCTATTCCTTCCATAGCAGTTTGCAGTCCATCTAACTTCTTGCGAGGATCAAAAATGGTAGCAAAACAATAAACATGTGATATAGAACCAAAATATTTCAGAAATTTTACCTCCATTGGTGCAACAATAGAGCTTAAATGTGGATCATGCCTATACTTAGCAAATGCCTCAGCAATTAACCAAATGTATTCAATTACTAAGCATGATGTAGGATAATAAATACCAGATAGAACATTAGTTGCTGCATAAAATGTGAGTAAAAAATCTCTAAAACGACTAGCAATGATTCAATCGTAATCGATTAGTACCAACTCACCATCACAAGATTTGCGTTCACAAAGATTGTAATAATTTTTTCATACCCATCTAGCTTTTTAACATGATGTACGCCGAATTCCACCGTACCTTCATATCAAGACCGAACTTTCTTGGTCGCTATTATTGGCCCCGCAATACTCAAAGAAACTTATGAGCAACTTGAGGACTACTAGAAATGTAACGAACAAAGAAGACGTATGTTGTTTAAATATTTGCTAATCAACATTATACCATCCTGAACAACCAAATTAATAATGTGACACACACACCTTTGATGAGTAACATATCCATTTATGTATGATTGAATATGAGGCCCAAGAAAATCCATGGCTGTGGTATTTGAAGAAGCATTATCTAGAGTAACAGAAATAATCTTATCTTGTATCTTAAAATCTTGAACTACTTCAAGTATATGTTTGGCAATTGCATCTCCAGTGTGTGAATCATCCATGAGCTTAAACCCTATGACTCTCTTATTTAGAGTGTATCTTTCATCTAAGTAATGTGCAACAACACTAATGTAACATGTTCTTTGATGTGATGAAGTCCAAATATCCGAAGTTAAAGCAAATGAAAACTGAACTTTAAGGAAATTTTCTTTCATGATAGATAGCTCTTTCTTATATAATGATATTATATCAGATTTGGTAGTTTTTCTAGTGACAAGCTGATATTGTGGGCAAAAGGCACGCTGAATCATTCTTTGAAAATTACGGCTTTCACCCATCATAATTGGTAGATCTTCAGAGACAATATATCGTGCTATTTCATCTCTTGCTACCTGTGGGTTGTAAACCCAAGTACTTACGGTGCCGTCGGCTGAAAAGTTTAGTTGTGTTTGCACTCCTCCTTGTGTCTCATCCTAACTTTTTTAAGCATGCCTTGTAGTGCCGATTTAAATGTCCTGTGCCTCCACTCGAACCTGCACTTAAATCTGTCTTACAGTACTTACATGTTCCAATTACCTGTTTTACACCGTCGACGAAATCAGTTCGCTTTGTAAAATGCTTCCAACATTCTGCCCTTGCAGTGCTTCCACCGGAGGTCGTTGGTGCCGCCGACATCTGTGTTGCAACACCACCATCGCCGTTTGACCCCTCATGTCCAACATTAGCCGCTGAGGCGTCCTCATAGCCCTCTGTGCCATCCAGGTGCGTATCATCCATGCCATAGTCTCCCATACTTGGGGAGAGTTGGCGTGGATCAATGTGGCTGTCATCTTCACCTAGAGGCAAAAGCAAAAACTGACTGGTGAGAATCATGAGATCTAGACATTACGAATAAATAAATGATGCATACATACTTCACATGCACATACATATGGAATATAGACTTCGCGAACTAAAGAAGCAATATAATAATGTATTCTATATTTTTACCAGCTTATGAACTATATACTCTATTGGTGTTCATTTTTTTCTATGCACGTTTCCTATAAAAAGCACTTCTTAAGTTTGCATCTGAAGCCGCCCATGGCTCAAACTGTTAGCATTCAATTTTGAGATTCAGTATCTTCAATAATATCTTCAAGTACCCAGGGGAAAAAATCTCAGATTCAAGCATAATGCCTAATTAGTATAGGTATAGATAGATATATGGAATACTTAAGTACAAGCATCATGCTTTCTTGATCTCTTTGTTTCTTTAGGTCTTGAAAGATAACACAGTCTCAAAAGATATTCTGAAGTTGCGAGCAAAAGCATTGAAAAAGCTTGGGACGATTTTCCAAACTTTCAAACTTTCAATTGCTTGTAGACTTGTTATGCTCATCTAGATTGCATAAACCTCTGGCCTGCAGACTTGTTAGTCTTATTTATATTCATCAGTAGCGAATTACACCAATATGCCTACTCTGTGCAACAGTGCATCATAGCAATCAAACCATGTGAATGTGTTCGGTTTTTTGCCCTCTTTTTTTTTGCATGCACTATAGTTTTGCGTAGAAGACTCCTTACAAGTAATCAGTTTCCAGTGTTTCCCTCACGGTTAATTTTTATAAATGGATACGGAAACAGAACATAGTTCAGTGTAGACATGTAAACAATACGGATATGCACGACTTGCTTTACTTTGTATTGAAGTGCTATTTTGTTCAAGAACTGAAGTGACGCAAAAAAGAACTACTCCAAAGTTAGTAGCAAATTTCAAACTTGTAGCTTTTCACTTTCAATGTCTTCTGTGCACTTCATGTGTTCTTCTTGAGGTGCTTCTATGCATCGCAAAATTATAAGGCAATACACTGAAAGAATAGTGTGTTCTTTTTGCAAGGTCATTGTCGTTTTACATGATATATTCCTATTTGTTTAGAGCTCAAAAGGGCTCACAGCCTAGGTACTAATGCAAAGATTAAGTCTGATATCAGGTCGTTCAATAGGTTTATGCAATCTAGATGAAGTTTGAAGAGTGAAGATGAGAATCATGAGATGGTGAGGTAACTCACGTGGTGCAGATTGTGGTAGTGGGACCCGTGGCCCTCTTGTGGCTGCCTCTTCTTCATACTCAATGAATCAATTCCTGTCTTCCCGATGAACCAAGAACACAAGAACATATGCATCAGGATGGTGGAAACGTGGAAATCACAGGGAACTTTCTGGTGTAAATCTGACGAAGCACCTGGAACTTACTGTTGGAAACGTGGAACCGCATTCACTGAGCTGAGGGAATTCTGATCTGTTGAAGCACAGGGAACGAAGAGAGAAGAGACTGGCTCCTAGTATTTGTAATTGCCTCCACTGAGAGTTCTGACGAAGGGACTCTAGCTCTTAGTGTTTGTAGGCTGTAATTAGGGAGATGAAGAGAGACTCGGCCAATCAGTAATTGCTCAACCAGAATTGCCCAACCAGTAATTGCCCAATCAGAATTGCCTCTAGCTCCTAGTATCCTCTATTCACTTTTTAATTATTATTGCCTCTGGTTCCTTTGCTATTTGGGCTCAAATCGGGCGTCTTGCCCAAGCACTACGATCGATCGAGGCGTCTTGGCGCCCATCGTGCCTAGATTCTAAGCCCGGCCCAGCCCGATTCGGCCGTCTTTGGCCGGCCCATTAGAATTCGGGTCGGGTCGTGCTTCGTGCCACTGATTTCGGGCCGTGCTCGTGCTGACCCGTTTGGGCCCGGCCCAATTCCCAGGTCTACCTGTATTGCACTTCTGAAGCTCTAAAGCTTTTTTTTTTCCCCTTTTTTTTGGTTGCTATGTAAGATTCAACCCGAGCATGTCTCAACAAGTATTGCTAAAAGGAGTAAAAGAAGTTGCGTACATGGAGAATTGGAGGTTCAATCAACAGATTTATACAGCTAGATGCTAGTCGTATGGTTGACTACTTGTCTGCACGAACTGAAGAAAAATTGATGCAATTTGTAGTACAGCACAATGTTTGTGTGTAATGGGAATTGATGCGGATACAGGCTTCGGACCACCTGGGCTGTGGCCCGAGGCTTAGAATCAAAAGCTTGTGAGAAAGTTAGCCCAATATCAGTGGCCCATCCAGAAAATAACCAAACACCAGTGAACCAGTTCGAGGCTTGGGCCAACTGCTGGCTCCACCCCTGATGCGTCTTGTATAGCCTAGTATAAATGGGCCAACTCAGCCCAACTAATTGTAACACCACTAGTAATCCATATAGATCACATTATGAAGAAACTGGTGACACAGTTGGCCAACATGCGAGCAAGCTATATGAAAAAAAATTACCAAGGGAGATACACAAGACTGTCAAATTACTTGAGACTAGAACAGCAAGCATTTGACAGTGTATCAGCACAATCGTCTTGCTTTGACCACACGGGGATAATGGGCTAAGCTCTCCTCATATCACATAGGAACGAACGGCGTAATCTTAGCATCCATTCTACCTACCTCCCCAATGGATTGATCAAATGAATACAAATCCGGAATTGCTTGGTCGATAGGATCAATCATACAGACCTATTTTCCTCCCGGTGTTCAGCAAAATCCTCTCATCATCAGGATCAACAGCCATCGGCACCACAACATAATACTCAGGCCATGCTTTCAAACGAATTGTATACGCTCTACCCCATTGGCCATGCTCTAGCTTCCATACATCCAACCTGTTCGCCACAGGATCAGCTAGAACAGGGCACAATACTGAATACTCCCTTGAGCTCTACCGCAAATGCGCGGCAATGACTTGCGCTGTTCCATATGTGAAATAAGCCTGGTAATTAACTATGCATAAGAGCTAATTAATGTAATATCCGTATTTTAAAAAAATAAAAAGTTCCCATGGACCGGCCGAAATGGTCTATTTATTCTCTCCCTGGCCCAGCCTGGCCTCTTCCTCCTCCTCCCTCCTTCTCCTTTTCTCTCTCTTCTTCCTCCATTGCCAAGCTCCCTTCTCCCCCTCTTCCTACACCGGACTCCGTTTTTCTCACGCAGATGAGCTCCCATATCATCCCTGCCGCCTTATCCCACCTACTGCCGCCCCTATCCCCTTATCCCACCGGCTGTTGCGCACCCACCGCCACCTCTTTCGCACGGAGCACCGTCCCCCTACCAAATAAATACCCCGTCCCCCCTCTCTCCTCCCCGCACTCCTCCCTCTCCTCTCCGAGCTCCTCTCCTCTCTACCCAAGTGCCGCCGAGCCGCCATCTCCTTCCTCACTGGCCGCACCCGTCTTTAGCATCTCCCCACTACCTCCATCGGCCCCTCCTCGCACCGTCGCCTCCCCTCCAACACCTCAGCCCGCTGGTCATCCTCTCCGTTCATGCAAGGAAGCGTGCCTACGCGTCCCGTGGCCGTGGATCGGGTGCACGATGCACACGGTTTGTGGTGGACCTAGTCCACCACCCCCAAGCCCACCCGTCAGCCACTCAAGGATTTTTCTCTTTTATTTTAATTTTGCACAAATCAATTTGGATTGCCGTTGACTGACGCATTGCGGAATAATTCAGATTTTCTTTAGAAAAATAATTTAAAAATAAAATAAAAATTCTTCATTGTGTGTGTTTTCAAACTTTCGAGAGCCTGTTTTCGCCCGTCCGAACTTCTTTTGGCTTCGTTTTTCTTTCTAAATTCATGTAAAATCCTAAATTTCTATTTTATGCTAGTTTGATATTTTATTTAATTTTTTTGGATTTTATTTAAATTTAAGTGTTTTTTGCGTGTAGATTTCAGGGAATCCGAGGAGTACGCGAACGACGACTTTGAGCAGCTATCCGTCACACCAGGCAACTCATACCTCCTTGTTCATGTTGATCCTAGTTTTTAAGTTGTATTTTGAATTTAAATTATTGCATGCATAACTGTTATGAATATAATTTCTATCTAGTTTTAAATTCATAGTTATACCCAGAATTGTTAGATCACCTTTGGAATTTGAATTCTTATACCATTGTAATCTTAAGAAGATGTTTATTACTATATGTTGTTACTTACAAATTGCTTCTACATGCTTAGAACTGAACTTATACAATTCTAGAAAATGTGTGCAAAAATAATGTTATATTAAAATGAGAGTCGTGATTTTAGTATTATTTGGAAATGGTTGGGTTAAAATAAAAATGTGATTTAGACATGGTGAGAAATGGTTCGGAGGTGATTTGGTTAAGGTTCTGAGTTTGTGGAAAGTCTTGCCTATTCAATTAAGGACCGGTCTGAGTTTCGCTGAATGTAAAGTCTAACCGTACTACCATAAGTGTGATGCTACCACTCGGGCACAAGAGCAGGCTTCTAACAAGAGAGGTTCTTTCAGCGTTGAAACCTTAGCGGGTATAACTACCTGGATTGGTTTTTATAGGGTCTTTGTCGTGATTTTTCTCTGCCACACATCAAAGGCAGTATGTCGGTCCAAGAAGATGATCTTGTCTTGTGGGTAAAGCTGTATGACCTATGCAAAGTGTAAAACTAATCGATTAGCCATGCCTGCAGTCATGGGCATGCCGAGCAAGCCATTCACATATTAGATTTTGGTAATTTAAATTTTGAGTTTAGAATAATGATGTTGGGATGCCATGAGTCCATCATAGGAAAATTGGGATAGTTACAAGAGTGATTCCTCAGTGGAAAATATTTAAAAATAAAATTTTCTTAAAATTATGCCATTTCAAATTACTTAGAATATTTAGAAAACTGCTGCTTTATGCTAAAATCAACCATACTACCTTCCTTTTGTTACCCTTGCATTAATACTGCATATTTCGATGTGATCTGCATAGCACGTTTGTACTTACCCTTGCTTAATCTGCTGCTTCAGAGGAGGAGATATACGATGGTGAGGACAAGTTGGACTAGACCGCGTCCCAAATCGATTGCCTGTGGCAATTCAATTGGGCTTTACTATTGTTATTTATTTTCATTATCTTTATTTATTTGTTTATTTAGTTGTTGGCCTGCGTGCAAGTCACTTCATAACTTTGGATAATTATTATTAATAAAGTACGCTGGATATGTTGTGATTTTATGTCTACTGTGTGTACTAACTTTTTCTGGACTAGTACAGGATACACATAGGATTTCGAATGTATTTTTCTGGGGCCTGACAATTAAATTAAAATAACACGCTTAATTAAAACTAATTGATAAAGTTGAATCACATAATTTAATTACTACAAATTGAATACAATGCAATAAATTGCAAAATTCAATAATTCATTACATTTCAGAACATGACATTCATAAATAATTAATTGCAAATATGGTCATTAAAATAAAATAAATCGCATAATTAAATTAAATTAACCAGCAAAGAATTAATAATATAACCTAACTGTTACAAATTGAGTGTAATGGAATAAATTGTAGCGCTCAAGAATTTAATTACATCTCTATTCGCAAATTACATAAATGAATAATTACGTTCCAAAAATAAAAATTACAAGATTAACTTCTTTGTTTCCTTCATCTTCATTTGTAGACCTACATGTTCATATGCACACACATAAGAATAAGAATAAAATCAACGCATTAAATTAAGTAAATGAATTAAGAGCTAGAATTGCCATTAGATTCATATGATTTGGTATCGTGCACTGATATACCAGATTCGTTCATGTAGCTCTGACCCAACCTTCGCTCGCTCATCCAATACTGCATCCCATCAATATAGGCGGGCGGCATATCGTTCATAGGTAGGGACGATACCAAGTGCTCGTGGTTCCACCCCCATAGTTACACCTCCATAACCAGCATGCAAAGTAATATTGATAAGTTTTGAAGTTCTTCAGGTGATCCAAGATTTCCACGACGACATGCTCCTGATGAAATGGTTGAAATCCAAGCCTGTTATCTTGTTGGCGACAACAAAAGCATGGTTGTAATAACCTAGAAAATCAACTAAGCAAATAATAGTGCAATTAAGTAATTAGAGCAGTAATCAACATAAACTATTTGCGAAGATTTTAAATTGCGAATAGAACGAATAGACGAGAAAAGGGATTGCCGTCAGACCCGCAGGCGAGGTATTGATCACCGAGATACCTGACCCGTTGGGGCCGGGTTGGCACCTCTCGCTAGATCGGGTATCGTCATTCGGAAATCGTACTTACCTATCGGATTGCGGGTATCCGTATATGTAGAACCATTTAGTAATTTGGTAAAAGGAGCCAAAGGGGTAACTTAGTAACTCTGTAAAGTTGACCAAGTAACACCCAGTCCTTGCCACTGTTAACCAGTCCAGCCAGCCGACAGGAGGTTCATCCTCCCTAGCCTTTCTGCACGTCGCACGCCCAGGGCCATGCCCCCTTCTTTACCCATCGGTCAAGAACCAAGCAACTAGCAACCTTTTCCTTCACCAGCAAAAGCAAAGACAGCAAGCCATTTTCCATCTCCTTCTCAGTCTCACCAACCAGCCATTCCAAGAGAGCAACCAGAGAGGAGCAACCGAAAGCCAACGACCGTGAACAAGAAGAATCGGAAGAAGGAGATCCACAAGACGAACTCGAACACGGAGGATCCCCAAGATGCACTGAACCGCAACAAGGAGAACAACCAGGAGCCAGCAGGGTCCCCAAGAACCTAGAGAGGAGAGTCCCAGAAGCCAGAAGCAAGGAGAACCCTCAAGAACCAGACCGGCACCATCATCGTCAAGCCCAACCGAACCCTCCCCGATTCCTCAGGTGCACAGCCGTTCCTAGTAGCAGTACCACTTCCTAGTGGTCTCAGCTTTGAACTCTAGGGTTGCATAGACCTGTGCCTAGCCGTCCCGCTAGAGTTCTACATCATTGACCCCCCAAACTTGCAACCAAATGCGAAATCAAAGAGTAGAAAATGCGAAAATCGAATAGAAACGAAAACGAGATCGAGTAGTATCTGTTCTTATCTCCAACAAAGAAGAAGGAGAGAAGAGATTAGGGGAAGCAGAGGCGTCGGCTGTGAGGGGAGTAGAGATTAGAGGGGAGGAAGTAGAGAGGGAGTAGAGGGAACCAGGGGAATCGGCGTGGGGGTGCTGCGGCGGGGCATCGCCAGAGAGGGAGAAGGGAGAGATCGAGCGAAGCAGAGGAGAGGCGAAGTAACCAAAGGCAACCGAAGGGCCAAGCCAAGCTTCGGCCAAGAAACCGAAGAGGCAGGGCGTCGGGCAGAGGAAAGAAAAAAAAGGGGAGAGGAAAAAGAAAATAAGAGAAGAAAGAAGGAAAGAAGAGAAAAGAAAGAAAAGGAAAGAAAGAAGAGGGAAGAAAAGGGAAAACTAGAGAAACTGGCTATTTCGGACGATTCTCGTAGATTAAATCGCTATAATATGAACCGTAGGAAACTTCTATTTTAATTTCTAAAAAGCCGCGGTTGAATAGGTAGGAAATTGGTTAAGTTATAATAAATGTGCTAGTTGTAATTATTAATTTGGATGGCTGTAATTAATTGAAGTATGGGTTAGTTACCGGGTTTCGTTAGATTGACGTTGTTCGTAGAGATCTGGTTTCCGTAGCTTGTTGGGTTGATTAGTCGTAGTAATTCCTTATTATTGTCAGGTCTCGAGTCGAACCAGCCATACCTTCCCCCCCAGCAGTTCGAGCGATGTCGAACCTTTCAGTTCTACTCCAGGCAAGAGCCCTTTGATTCATGTTTGTTTAAAGTCTTTTAAATTGATTTCTGTATACTATGTGTATCATCCATGCATAAAAAAACTTATGTTAGATTAAAACCTTAAATTGGATGTGGTTGAAACTGTGTTTGAGAAAATGAATTGGTTTAGTGTCATGTGACACGAAAAAGAATTGGTTTTGACTTGTTCACGGAAGAATCCGTGGCCGTATAATTATTATGGTGGGTAGAGGGTGCTGATGAGAAGGATTGTCATGCCAGTGGGGCCCTCTACATAGGATAAAATATAAGGATTTTACAAACTACACTTGGGCATTGAGTCGTAATTACAGTATCAACCATAGTGTGTAGAAACGGTCAGAAGAGGTTGTCCTATGAAGGATTTAAATCTCCACATTGGGTAAGTTCTATAGGGCGTACCCCTGGGATATGCCGGGAGGCCCGTAGGGGTACAGGTTCCAACGGAATGGCGGTATATTTGAAGCCATGGGTAGAGTTATTGTCGACGACTGACTGTCGGAGTACAACTGTTAGTCGCGAGTCGAGGAACTGCCTAGAGAAGGAGTTCTCGATTCGGGTAACAGGGCTGGAGATCTATTTCTGGATTAGTGATAAACATTCTGGGGCCTCTCTGAGGAGGGTCACTATGGGTAAAGTGGTACAAACCTGCGTAGGGTTAAAATCATGAATTCATGCCTGTCTCCTGGATTGGAGGCTACGGAAGATCAGTCTGTCTCATATACAAGTGCTAATAGTCAATTTTAAAATAAAAGTGGCCAACTTTTAAAGAAAACCTAATTTCTTTAAAAACCAGAATTTGAGGGAAAAAGAGAAAGCTTCGTGGAAAAGGAGAGAAAAAAATTCATGTCATTATGTTGCTATTAGTGCTTGTTGAGTACGTTGTACTCACTCTTGTATAATTCCCCCCTTGCTTAGACGACGAGCTTGATGGATCCACCGTTGAGGAGTGGGTTGAAGGTGACGCTCAGGACCAGGAGCTTCAGGAAGATGCCTATTACTACTACTACAATCAAGAGTACTAGATGATCGGGTAGAAAGGATTACTTTTGGACGGTCGTCATGGGATGAGACCGTTGTAATATAAATTTTGTTGTACTTGGAACCAATGTTTAGTTAAATTGGAGCATGTAAGCCATGCGTGGCTAGAATGTAATATATTTCAGTTCAGTCTCTAATTATTGTTCTGCTGCAATATTCTGAACACGGTATGGTACCTGACAAAGTACTGGACTATCTGGTACCTTGTTAGCTACTATATCGAGATTCGCGTGATTAACTTAGGGTAATACCCAATTAGAGGTTAATTACCCTAGGCTAATTACATGGGTCGCCACAATGGTCTTCTCCTCTAGGTGTTTCCCGAAGACTCGGTGTATTTGTCCCTTTGCACACCGTTAAATACGATGACTTATATCTAGTATTTTAGGATTTAGAAAGGTATATTAGATGAATCCTAACAAGAATTATGATTCCTACTTTTTTGGAGTAAGAAAGTAGGAATACTTTGCTTTTGAGGACTAAGGAGGCTATATAAACACATATCATGGTCATGGAGAACCAAAACCAATCAAGAAGTCAAAAATCAACTCATCCAAAGCAAAAGGTGCACAAAAGGATTAGAGATTACGTTATTCTTTAGCACTAAATTCTTTTATAAGGCAAGGATCCAAAAGTTCTAAAAGATTCAAGAGGTTGTGAGAGAGCAACAACCTCTTTGTACTCTTTTGAGGTTATGCTTAAAAAATTTGCGGCTGGCTTCGCCAAATCTTTCTCTCTCGTTGTGGTTGCTTCAACATCGTTATTTTGGTTCTCTCTATGTGATTAATCTTCTTTGTTCTTGACTCCATGCACACCCGTGTCTTATCTCACAAAACTTTGATCCGATCTGAAGGCTACTGCGCACAAGAAAGGGTATTAAGAGTAGCACATTTTTTTTTATCTTTAGCCTCCTCCCGAACAAAATTGCAAATGTACATCTAATCTCAACAGTGGAAGCACCAGCAGCTGACACGAGTCAACTACCATGGCAGGTCATCAGCACCGGCAGCGGCTCTATCCATATCGGTAGTTCCCCGGCAAGCACTGTAGGTGGTCGGCTCTACCATCCTACGGAGCTTAGGTACCACGGTAGGTACTGTCGAGCTCGGATACCGCGATAGGTGATACGTGTTGCATGCTGGTGCTTTCGTAGTCAATAAGAGAGCTAGATTTGCAATTTTATTCTCGAAGATGCCGAAGATGAAAAAAAAGGTATAAAGAGGGGCCAATAGGGCAAAAGTGTTCCCCAGGGTAGGTGCATATATGACCCTAGGTTACAAGTACACCCTGCGGAAACCTATACATGGGTTGTAGAGATAGTCCGTCTCGGTGCTTACTAGGTTCAGGCCATGGCAAGGTTTGGAGCAAACCACCTCTGTATCGAGCAATGTGTTGTGGCTACGAGCTTCACAAAGCCATTTTTTAAGAGAGCAAAACTGAAGTCCGATCGTCTAGTGCCCGTGCCCACAAGCTTGTGAATGTTCTTATGTTTAAAGTAGAGTGAACGAAGCTTTTCGCTCTCGATCAATCTGAGCTATTGCCTGCAGACAAATTTGGACTGCACAACTGAACTAGCCGGGAGTCGAAGTAGTATTTCCTTAGTTGCCTTAGCCAGGGGAGATGAAGATGCTATCCCTTGATCTGTTTTATGTAGAGCAAGGTTCTCTTTAAACAAACTGAATCTTATATTAGAGGGCTCATTAAACAAATGAGATGTGTGTCTCCGTGGTTGAAACATTGGTCTCTAGAGCTAGCAATAATTTACTTCTTTTCTGGCATGCAATTGCCAACAGAACCGATAGCTCTCACACTCTGGCTAAAAGTCCTGCCACATGCCCTAATAAATCAATTCGATGATTCAGTGACCAATTACTAGAGCTATAATCCAGCAATTTCCACTAGGTCCTGGACCATGCACAGCTGCTCATCGATCTCCACTAGGTGCACTCCTAATGCCAAGAAGGGTGGCGATCGGACCCATCTGAAGGTCTCCTCTGCAACAGAAAATGATATGATAGCAGCTCTTGGCCTCCTGAAGAGAAACGAAGGATTGATCAGCAGTGCAAGAACCCTTCTGCAAACACAGGCGGTAGTTTGTTCAACACTACATTACTAAGAGCAGCACTTGCCAAAACTCACAACCTGAAGGCCACTCATCCGGCAGCTAGCCTCAACAATGATCCCCATAGCTGCCACCCCCAAGAGTGCACACCTCATCCACACTTGAGCATCTCCTCCTCGTAGCATCTCCCTTTGAGCAGCCTCGCCACCTTGTACTCCTTTTGTCATGGAATCGAACCCCAGCCCAGCTGTGGCGTATGTCACGTCGCGGCAAGGTGGCAATCAAGTGATTGCCCTTGTTTCTGGTTGCGTAAGTAATAAGCCGGTGCCACGGCGTCGTACTGGAGGGTGAGGCCACGGCATCGCACGGGCGGCACTTCCACAAAGTTGCCGCGGGCATGGTCAGGGTGAACAGTAGGCCGTCATCTCTAGGGCCCGATGACGAGCGTGAGTACGCCGCGGTGGAGTCGAATCTTGTTGTGGGTGAGACGAAAAGCAGCTTGGGTGTTGCTTGTACGACCTCGGTCAACATCATGTTGGAGGCCGCAGAACTTCTAGGAAGAGAGCAGCGCGGCGCAGGACCGGCAATCGGCCTTGAAGCGGAGGATGGATTTGACGGGCAGACTCAGGAGCACCTCCGTCACCATCTCGTTCGGCAGCACCGGGGCGCCGCCGAATGCCACTGCAACCTTCCTCCTCTTGTTGCTCACCATCGTGCCGCCATAATTGCAGCGCCCAATTGGACGATCAATTTAGTGTTGTGTTGATCTGCACTGGAATAAACATGGGACATTTGATTATTTGCCACACCTAAGTTGATGTAATTGAATCTCACTGATATATGGTCTCAGAGTCTAAAAGTTAGTGAGACAAGAGCGTGGCAAATCATTAATTACCATCAACTTTGTGCTAAATCATCAATTATCCCAATAAACAGTATAAGCCTGCAATAACGGAACACAATCTACATGTACGCGGCCTCCTGGTCTGGTCGCATATGTATTTACACTGTGCAAGTAGCACTGGGCCATACCGAACTGTACATGCCAGGGGCAGAGCCAGGCCATGGGCAAGCCTCGGACCGGGCAGCTTCTCCACCACACCATAGGAGGCCTCCTTCTGCTGCTGCCGCTATGCAGAGGCCACCGGACCACCGAGCTAGCTGCTCCATGGCTCCCAGGCCTCGGGCCCAGACTCGGGTGGCCCGAGGCCTGGATCCACCCCTGGTACAGGCCAGCCCTAGCCAACCACTTGGTAACCTATCTAGCTCCGTATCCTAACAGAATTACACCACAGATGGACTAGCTTGAAGTTTCAACTGTTCATCCTAGCAAAATACCATGGTTTACAATAAGTAAATGTGTCGAGCCTGCAGTCTAAGGGCCTGTTTGGGGGGAGGGGGTTGTGCTTCAGCTTGGCTTTGGCTGGGCCAAAAGCCCCCCCACCCAAATAGCTTGGATGCAAAGGAGCTGGGCAGCCAAGCCACAGCAAAAGCCCCCTAAAAAGCTGCAGCAGCTAGGGAGGTGCCTTTTCAGCTGTGGCTATGGCTTGCTCAACCTCCCATCTTGCTTCGCTCAGTCTCCCTCCCTCCCCAATCGCCGACATTCCCACCTCCCTCCCCGCCGATCACCGCCTCCTGACGTCTCTGTTTGGTAGCCTCCCTCCTCGCTCGACCGCCTCCCTCCCCGCTGGTCTCTGCCTCTTGATCTCACGGCCTCCGCTCGATCGAGCTCCGTCGTCACCGCCTCCACCCGACCAAGCTTCGTCCTCGCCACCGCTCCAACCGAGCTCCATCCCGCTGCCTCACTGACCTCGTAGTCTCCGTCCGGAGAGCTTCGTCCTCAGCAACTTCGCCTGACCAAGCTCGGCCCTTCGCCGGTGCCTTTGCCTTTGCCCCGACCCTTCGCCGCCTCCAATTTGGGGAGGATCTGATTTGGGGAGGATCTGATTTGGGGAGGATTCGATTTGGGGAGAGAACTCAATAAAAGCCACACTTACTTTGCCAAACATTCTCTTAAAAAAGCCACAGCCGTCAGCCACAACAACGTTTCTTCCCAACAAGCCAAAAGCAAGTTTTCACCTCAGCCAAATCAACTTTTCTGCCCAACAAACCAAAAGCAAGTTTTTAGCCCCCCCCCTCCTAAGAAACGTCGGGTATCAAAGCCAGAAGACGGGTTAGTGGTTTGGCAAATTTTGGTATCCTAAAACTTAGTAAATTCACATGAGAACACTCTTTGTACTGTAGGGACACATAGTTAAAGAAGCTAAATAACACATATCACATGAGAGAGAGAGAGAGCACGCGCTAATGGTAAAAATGAGTAAGAGCTCGCTAATATGCCCCTTGAGGCTTTTATATAAAAGCGAGAGGATGTCTATTTCCCATACTAGCCTATATAATTACAAAAAATGTGAGTATATTAGTACATTCCATTAGTATTTCACTCATGGGCTTATCTTACAGCCTATAATATGTTTCTAAGAGCCCATGCGTACACACAGGCGGAACCGTCATGGCCACCCCGCTAAGAGATGGTGACTGGCGCGTAGAGATGGAAACATTGGGGTAGAGGTAGAGCCATTTGGGTAGAACCATACTGCTGAGGCTAGAATCTCGAAGCGGGCGGCGTGTCTCATGACGAAGTCGTTGTGGCCATTCTACTGAAGCGGTGACCATCTTGAGGCAGACGACGCATAGAGCCGAAGCCGTTGGGGTAGAGCTGCACCACCAAGGCTAGGGCATCAAATTAAGCTAATTGCGTGTTCCGCAATGAAGCCGTCGCGACCACCTTGCTCGGGGTAGATCCGTTGGGGTAGAACCGCACTGTCGATGCCTGACGCAGACGAGCCAAGCTAGGACCTTCGAACTGACCGTAGGCAGGCGAAGCCACCAGTAGCTGCCTTGATCTGTGAATCTTGCCAACTCCTCGAGCGACAGCTACTCCACGCTCCTTCCGACGGCGCAATGCAACTATTGTGCCAACGAGGCTGAATAGGTACAGAATACTCTTTCCCTTTAGAAACACACAAATGAAGAGGCTAAAGAAGATAGGCCGCTTGAGCTGACCTAGTGGTAAAAGCGAGTGAGTGCTCTCTGTCTCACATGCCGCTTGGGGCTTTCATATACAACTGAGGGGATGCTTTTTCTCATCTTACCTCCGATAATTACGAAAAGGTAAAGGTATATTGGTATATTGCTTTAGTAGTTCACTTATGGGTTTGCTAAGCCTACAAGGGTTTGCTAAAGCCTACAACACATTTGTAGCCGCCCATGCACACACTAATGCCCTTGAACTTGCTCCAAAGCCTATTAAACACTCCTAGCTGCCCAAGTAGGGATGGACACTCCCACAACAGAAAGACAATGAAGATGTCACACTCTTAGTATGGCCTTGCCAAGTCCACAATCATCTACATATGACAAATTCGCCCAAAGTTGTAGTGGACTCAATCTCAAGCAGGTAGGAATACAATATCTCCTTCCATGTAGGACCGAGGGAGACAAAAGCCTTAAATAAATAAACTCGACCTGTAGCTTTCGACTGAAAATCCAATTGTCCAATGAGCGGGTAGAAGAACATGGTACAATAGCAATATACCCACAGCATGCATCAACGCGATAACCACTCTGTTGCACAATTGCAACACCCACACCCTGCCCTGTTGTTTAAGCCGCAGGCATGACAAAAGGACCAGAAGAGGTGTACCACTTAACAACATCACTTTCCCCGAAAATATCGCGTGAATGAATTTAGTAGATATTTTAAACATATCAAGTAGATATGCATGAGGATAGTTACCAGTTTCAATGAGTCAGAAGACACATATGGAGATGTCACTCTAGTGGGACGCACAAGCACCGATTAAACAAAACAATTCTTCATGTGAGGAACAAAGTCTGTATATACAGATGGCCCACCCAATAAGATACACAGAAAATGCAGAAGGGCAACTTATATATACCTGAATTCTGCAAACAAGACTCAACTCTGAAGTGCTGATTTGCCCGTCAAGAGTAGAAGTGCAGAACAGTAGCATTACTTACTGAATAATAGAAACCACAGTAGACACAACGTGGAAACCAATGAAGCAAATTATGTGCAACATGAAGCATTGTCAAGTCAATTATGTGAACATGAAGCATTATCAAGTTTAAGTCTTGATTCAACAAAGCACTGCAGAGAGAAGGACCAGACGAACAAAACATGAATTACCAAGGTCAGCTACATTCTTGGAATACCAGGGGATGATTCTCAAAACCTAATAATCGAATATCACCAGCTCCCAGCACAATTGTGCATAAATTTGAGTAAAGCCTGACTCACCACAACAATGCCATCCAATTATTCAATGAAACTGATGAACCAAATGTTGGATTGCTAAGTGTGTAAGGATTTAAGGGGCAATAATATAATCAATCCTTAATGAACTTAACAAATAAACACTGTTTTATTAAGCAGTGCCAGGACTGGTTGATCTGCATAAAGCCAAAGAAGCTTCATTCAACGGCTACTGAACATGGTACCTCCTCCATAAAGCAGAATAGCAGATCAGACAAAAAAAACATATACAAGACACAGAAGCAAGTATTACATGAAAACAAGAATGACATGCACAAACTTTCTTAGATACTAAAAAAATGCAAGAACAAATGAACAAGAGTAGTGAAGCAAGACAAGGAAAATGAATGAATAATTGTAAAAGAAGACATTTAGGCACATAAACATAGAAGCAAGAAATTAAGACAGGGCGCGAACCTTTTCTAATAACCTGCTTCATTTCCTACCTGATTTTCACTTGCTAAGAAATTTCGAGGAGGCTATTGTTATTATTCCAACGCAAGTGCCATTACCTTCTCTTCCATTAGACATGTCCCATTTTGGATATGACATATGTCCAACCAGAGTAAAAATAAAGCTAACTTTTCGTCTCTCATGCAATGCAACTAATTATCTATCTTTTGTCAGTAAATCCAGAAAGCAATCATCAAGAAGCAAATAAGACCCTAAAGAACACTTCAAAACCACAATGCTATGTCATACTCAACAAATTATTTGGAGCAATCTGATGCGGAGAACATTATTTCATAGATTTTCTAAACGAAATTATTTCATAGATTAAACCATGTACATAACATGACAACTTCCCATCACCTAAGGAGTAAGGATATTAACCCTTCCAACAGGAAAAAAACCATACCCCAAACACAAATATCACATCCCAAAGCATAAACATTGCTTCCAACAATTCCCCAAAAAACAAAAAACCCTATACAAAATCGCACCACAAACCTAACTCTCCATCCTCTAATCCAGAAGAACCAACATAATTATGGGCTGAACATGTTAGCCATCACAGGAAGAAACCACAAGATGGGAACATCTGAAAAGTTCCTTCCGTTTGCAGCTTCACCACGGTGCCGATCACCTCTGCAAGAGGGAAACACACATGAAGAAAAGAAGCAAGTTTGGGGAAAGAATACATGACCAAACGAATTCGAACGATATCTCACCTCCTCGATCTTGTACGAGTCAAGGTTCACGTCCGCGAGCGACAATCCGGGGTACATCGTCTACAATTCCAAACCAACCAACCAGAATTAAACACCGATACCCAAAATTGCGCATCAGGAAGTACAGGTGAGGCTCCAATCCTTACATCCAGCTGGCGTTGCACGGCGTGCGGGCGCTTTTTGGGCCAGCGCGGCGGGCGCGTGCCACGGATGGCGTGGAAGTCCTCGGCGATCTCCTCCTTGGTCAGTGCGACGGAGAAGCCCCTCTTCCTCGCCTCCGCCAGCGGCGGCGCAGGCGACTGCTCTGCCTGCCCTGCCGCCGCCGCCTTCCCCGACCCCTCTGATCTCGACGCTGGCGGCGCAGCCGTGGCGGAGCGGCGGGTACGGAGGTTCCAGGGCCGCGGTGGCTGAGACGTGCCAGCGGCGGCTGAGTCCTGGGGCTTCTCCTTGTCCGGCGATGGGGTATGCGGGTGCGGAGGAGGGGAGGCGGTGGTGGAGGTGGACACGGAAGCGCCGTTCTTCGAGCAGCGGAGGAGGCGGTGGGTGCCCCAGCTGAGCGTCGGGAAGGAGAAGCTGTGGAGACGGGTGCGGGTGGACGTCGCTGCAGGAGCCGGCGACAGAGACGGAGACGGAGAAGCAGGATGTGAGGATTTCTCCGCGGGGTGGTGGTCGGAGGCGGCGGCCATGAGGACCATGAGAGGTGGGTGCGGGCGGACAGGAGGAGGAGAGAATGGAAGGGGAAGAAGAGAGGTGGTGGGCGATGGGGTGGGGGTGAGGTTTTTTTAAAAGGGAAAAGGGTGGCCTTCTTTTCCATCTCCACCTCGACGCTTCGTGTAATTCCGATGGTCGGGATCGTCGGATCAATGGTTTTTTGGTGCTCCGGCCGGCGATTTTGGTGGCGTTGCTGCGTCCGCGTGCGTGACTTCCTGCCGTGGCATCGTCAAACGGCTCGGTGCGCGCGGCCGGAAGCCTGGGACCGTCGGACGGGCCGGTCGATGAGAGTGCATGCTGTGTTGCTGCATGCGCGTGTGCCGCGAGGGTTTGCGCGCCCTCGCAAAAAATTCGGCGAAGTCCGTATGCAAATCCCTTATCGTGTATATCTGATATTGAATACATAGCCGTCTTGTCATCATCAAGTGCTTCTACCTTTCGAGGTCCAACTCATTGGTGCTCGTAGCAAGGATTTTGTGTCTGTTTGTCTGCATAACAAACTTTTGATATCTCGTGTCGTGTTAACTCTCACGTTATGTCGTGTTAACTTTTGATATCTCGTGTCGTCTTAACTCCGTACGAACCACTCAATTTTGTAGGTTGTAAAGAGAAACAACATGTCGCAATGGTGAAGTTGAAGTCGGGCTGATCCACCATTCTCTGAGTAGAGGTAACTACGGAGTGCAAATACGCGTAATAGTATCAGCAATGGCACGCGGCATGAGTTTCTAAAGAGCAAGTCCTGGTTCACTTTTTAAAACAGGAAACATGCCACACGAAGCACCAACATCAACAAATTAAAAAAAAACATTTGAAACAGGCCACCAGGAAGTTTAGACTTCGTGGTGACCACCGGGTTAAAACTAAAAATCCCTGCACGATGTCGACAAATAGTATCAGCAATTACATGCTGCATGGGTTAATAAAGAAGATTTTGCTAGTAAGTTCAATTTAACTTCATTAAGTTAACGAAAAAAAGATAAAGAATAGAAGTCCGAGATGTAGGTTAAAAGTTAAGGATCTTAGCTTAAGTAACGTCAGAGATAGAGCGACCACAAAAGAAATCCACGTCATAAAAAAATGATATAATCCCTTTTAATTCTCGCCTTTGTAAGTTTCATGTGAAACGCATATTTAGATATATTTTTATATATTTTTATGACAGTTAATTACGTTAGCAATCCACGTACCACTCACTCGACACACGTGCCACGACCGAAAAACATCTATAAGTATAAAAATAAATAGAGTAAATTTGTGGCCTCGATCTATCGCGAAGATATGCTCTAATTAACTAGCCTACCTGTGTATACGACCGCAACCCCGTTTTCATTCATTGTTTTTTTTCTTCACAAGAAACCCCTTTGGGAGAGAGAGAAACACCTCCAAAACAGAAACACGAGCGAAAGTTGAAGAAGTGAACCTTAAACCTGGCTGACCCTGGTTCGCACAGCCATCGGATCGTAATCCAACATTCCCCGTGACTCGAACAACGGAGAGAGCACGAGTTCACGCGGTGCAATCGACAAGCCCCGCGCCCGGAATCCGCGGAGCAACCGAAACGAACTCTCGCAGGCAGCACGCCGGCCGGAGTCGAGCCCAAAACAACAGCATTTGCTCGCCTCGCTGTCCAGTTTCGCCCACCGCCTCCCCAAGGCTTCCTCTCTCTCTAATCCGATCGAAGAAGAGACGAAGAGAAATCGATAAGAAAGAAGAGGCGAGCGAGCGCGCTATATATAGACAACACATGCAATTGCAAACCTAGCTGCTCCTCGACACACAACACACATTTGCTGCCTCTTTAATCCCCCTCTCTTTGTTGCCTCGCCAAGCCAAGCCAATGGAGTCATCGCAGGCGACGATGGCCCAGCCGCCCGCAGCAATGCCGGCGGCGCCCGCGTCCTCGTCGCGATCGAGGGATCCCCTCCTCTTCGGCAGCTTCGACCTCCCCGCAGGCTGGGGTTGCCGCAGGACCATGGCCTTCTGCAAGGACCTCGACGCCCTCGTCTCCGAATCCAAGGCCGCCGCCGCCGCCGCCGCAGAGTCCCAACCCAACAGCTCCCGATCGCCGCCGAAAGAAGCTGTGCTTGCGGCTCCGGCGGCGGAAGAGGGCGCGGCGGCTCAGGAAGCTCCCCGGAAGCAGTGGAACCTGAGGGTCCGGAAGGCCGGGCGGGACTTCGCGGAGCACGCGGGGCAGCACAAGAAGCCGTGGAACATGGACGCCGGCGGCGCCGGCAGGAAGAACCGCGGGTTCTCGGTGGAGCTGACGCGGCAGGAGATCGAGGAGGACTTCCTCGCGATCACCGGCCGGAAGCCGCCGCGCCGGCCGAAGAAGCATCCCAAGAGCGTCCAGCGCCAAATCGACGTAAGAGACGCAAACGAAGCAATGCTAATCCTAAATTCTTGATTGCGTTCGCAAAATCATTTTCAGTTCTTCGATTACTGATCAGTTCGTGCTTTCCCTTCTCTTGCGCCGCAGATGCTTTGCCCTGGCAGATCGCTATCGGAGGTGAGCCGTGATCGGTACAAGGTGAACGAGGTGTGCATAAAAACTCGATCTTTGATCCCTTGAGGGCTTGTTTGGGATGTTTCGGACGCTGATTCTATTCTGAATTGGTGCAGAAAAGGGGGTTCTGAGTTGCTCTCCGGAGGAGGAGATGGATTTCCGAGGAGCACGATCGAGCATTGGCTCATCGGAGTTAGCAGAAGAGAGATTCAGGGTTAATCGTTTCAGTTTGTCAATACTTATGCGATTGATCATGTATGTCAAACCCTTATCCTATTTATGTTGGGTTTTTTTCTTGATTTATTGGGGTTTGCTTCTTGCTTGCCCTGAAGCCGGATACTCTTTTTCTTTCTTATATGGCTAGCGCGGAAACAAATTTTGCAGAAGAACCTCAAATCTTGATCTCTGTCTGTGAGAAATACAGTCGTAGATTCTTCATCGATTCTTGATGGCATGCACTAATCATCGGCATTGCTTTTAATCCGGTACTTTTGTGCAGAGCACCTTGATTTGCGCTCTGCAGTTCCTAGCTAGTACCCCTATTCTGTTTCTGTTATATGGTTAACTTTGTTTGCCACAAACATATCACCAGCACTTCATCGTCTGTCAGAGAGAAAAACACTGTCCTTCCCTGTCTTATCAATGTCAGGAATTGTTTAGCTTCGGCAATCCCTGCAACAGGTTTTAGAGAGCATCTTGTTGCTTTTATGTAAGCAACATCTGGTCATTTTGCCGTTCACTCTAGACTGATCAATCTGTTTGAGGAGGCAGATGATAGAAATGCAGAAATAGACGACCAAAATCACTTGACAAGGAAACCTTTCCAAGTCCAGATTTGAGCCAAACCAAAGCCAGGACCATTTTGACTATTCAAGTCGATACTTCAGAGGATGGTATTCTTGCTTGTCATCCATAAAAATGAAAAAGAAAACACTTCCAAACAGGGGAAAGGAGATGTGAGAGTAAGTTCGAACCTCATGATTTCCCAATCATTATTCTGGTGAACTCGAATGTTTGCTCCCTCGGTACGGATTGCTGAAAGCGACTATGAGAATATATATCCTACGTTTGCTCCTTTGAGAACTAGCACTATATTCTAGTTTTACTTTACCCTTCATAAAGATGCCACGCTGTCACACTAATCTTGGTTGGGTTTAACTCAGCGGCGGGTCTAGGTGGTGTGCCGGGTGCATCGGCATCCCCAAAAGTTTGAAAAACATGAAGACATCGTATCTTCAACGGATCAAATTTGTTGATAGAATTGATTCTGATTTTGATAGTTTATAATTGGTAAGACTTTAGAGCTATTTGTATTGTATTTTTTTTAGCAAATTTCGAATATA
Source organism: Rhipidocladum racemiflorum (assembly GCA_036346355.1). Classification (NCBI taxonomy): domain Eukaryota; kingdom Viridiplantae; phylum Streptophyta; class Magnoliopsida; order Poales; family Poaceae; genus Rhipidocladum; species Rhipidocladum racemiflorum. The sequence continues at coordinate 3,339,239 of CM070578.1, forward strand.
TTTGTTAGATTTATAATGATGCGAAATAAATATACAAGACTATAGAGTTATACCTGTAAAACGTACACCACTATTAATTTGTTTTTTCTAGTTCCGCAAGTGATTTAGCTCAACTGATACGGGCAAGGCACCAAAGAGTCACCGTGCCGGCCTGCCCGGTAGTGGGTAATTTATGATCTCTCTCTTATTATGCAACTTTGTGCCAGACTGCCGATGTCTGACAATTGTACTTATGATCTTATGATTTTGTGTCCAATGATCTCACGCGCTCGCTGCCTTTGTAAATGCTGTTTTTGACATGCTTCTTGCCAATATATACTGGCAACCGTTGATGCAATGCAAGCTTCCATTAGCAGTCCAGCAAGATTGCGACAATAACCACACAGTTGTTCCCCTGTTCATAATTCCATATGGGAAAGAGTGTTCTCTTCTTCTTAAGATGCCTTCTCTTCGACGAGCAACATTTTAATATACCAGCCATCGTTGAGAAAAGAATAGATTAATACCTGTCCATCATATGCTGAGATCTTGCTTCCAAATATCTTTTTCTCATTTTCTTTTTCAACCTAGCAGCTAGCTGTCGATCAGAACGATTCTTCTCGTGCCGCGCTGCGTTCATATATAGTATTGTGTCATTATCGCCATTTCTATTCTCAAAGACCTCCAATCTTACCCTGCACTTGGTGAAGATGATGAAGAACATACGAAGTAAAATTCCCAGCTTAACCAGACGTGATGCGCTGCTCAGAAAAATACACTGATCTATATACATACATACGGTCCATGTCTCAGTTGCTCTGCGGAGTTATTTTCTACCATACGTACATTGGTCTCCATTGACAATTTTTTTACCAGCGGTGCGCCGCCTCTCTTGCACGTGTTATCGCCACGTAGTTGATCGTCAAAGAAGCCAAGTTTCGGACGGTATCCATCGGTCGACGCTTTACACCAGGGGCAGAGAGAATCTGCGAGCTCAAGCGCCACACCTCACGCCTGGCCTCATCATGTACGTACCTGTTCTTTTCTTTAATCCTCCGTTTTAGCAGGCCGTGCTCCTAGCCAAGTACGCTCCAATCCGGTCGAAGGAAAAAATGTGTGGCACTCGCTGCCCAGATTATGAGGCTGTGCTGCCACGGATTGGTAAAACAGTTGAAGGAATGAAGCTGTAACACTAGCTCTGAGGTTAAAACCCCATCATTTGTTTTTGACCGGTGTCTCGATTTAAGATCGTAGTACCGGACGTACCCCATGAGCATTATTCAGGCTACCGACTGTTTCATCGGCTCCAGCGAGTGCGAATTAAGTGCTCGAGTTGATACTGGATGCAAGTATCATCCACTCATCGTCGTGGTAGATCAAGGGCAATGGAAGCCTTTGAGCAACAGTAGGATCGGAGACGAGAGCTGCCGTGGTGGGTGGGGACCGCGCGCGCCCGTCCCACCGCTCCGGCGGAAAGAGAAAGACCGGGTCCAGGAGCACAAGACGGCGTTGCGCGACTACTGACCTGCGGGGCCCACGCCGAGAATCCAAAATCCACCACGTACGAGGACCCGTGCGGCATGGACGCTCCCTGCCCGGTGGACCCGCCTCCGCCCCTCTCGCCCTCACGGGCATCGGTACGCCAGCTTCCTGCCGGTTTGGTGGACGTAACAGATTGGCCTCCACCCAGGACCCTTTTACGTGGATCACCCGCTGCAGCCGAACAGAATGTGCTAACAGTCAATGACAACAGGGTCGCATATTTTCTGGAGCCCACACGTCAGTGGTAAATATGCATACGGTCATGTCAAAGGCAGTTGGCCTCTAGGGCCTAAACCTCCGACGTGCGAGTCCTGGCTGGAGAATTACTGGGCTGCCCCTCACGCTGCTCCCGCACCACACCACGCCTCTGCGACCGTAACAAAACGCGAGGGAGACCCACCCCCTGTGGCCTCATAACCTCCTCTCCTCCTACCGCTCCTCCTCACCCCATCTCTGTCGTTCGTCTCTCCTCGCCGACTCGCCCAGTGAAGCGGCCATCTCTCCACGCCGCCGGCGCCGCTGCCTCCGCGAGCCGAGCTGTTGCCTATGGCGGCGACGGCAGATCCGCGGGCGAAGCCGCCCGCCGCGCCGTCCACGCACCACCTAGAGCCGTGGGCGCATCAGCAGCCACCCCCCGCCCACCGCATGCCCGTCCTCCCCGCGACCGCCCGCTATCGTCCCCGCTCGTCGTCCCACCGTCGGGGCGCCGCCGACGCCGCAACCCAAGTCGTCGGCGAGGAGCCATATGAGGGTGGGATCGAGGAGCTCCGGGACAAGCTCATGGGCCACCTGCGCGACGCCGCCGACCGTCTCCGCGTGCCCCAGCCTAGTCACCCGCCGCCGCCGCCGCCGCCGAAGCCCGCGAGCCCAACCCCGGAGTCGGAGCCCAAGCTCAGGGCGCCGTCTCCGCCCCCGCAGCAGCCGCAGGTGGACGTCGCTACGAAGCCGTGGAAACTGCGGGAGCGAACTAGGCGGCGCCCGGCTGCCAGGACGTCGTGGTCTGGGGCGGCGGCGGCGGCGCCGTCGTCGTCGAGGCGCCGCAAGCGTGACCCGTTCTCCGTGTCGCTGACGCCGGAGGAGATCGAGGAGGACATCTACGCGCTGACCGGCGCCCGGCCGCGGCGGCGGCCGAGGAAGCGGCCGCGCGTCGTACAGCGGCAGCTCGATGTAAGGCGAATTCCCCATATTGCCCCTCCCGTTCGAACCACTTCGTCAATTAATTAATTACCCAATTATCCTTTTATTTATGCCCCCGATACACTTTGAGCTTACTTAGGAGTAATTAATATCCTAACATAATTGTTGTGTGCAAGATTGATACTCATCAATCGCGTGCTGTGTTTTTGTTGTGCAGTCGTTGTTTCCCGGGCTGTGGCTGACCGAGATCACCGCCGACGCCTACAGAGTGCCGGACGACTAGCTCGATCCGGCCGGCCGGGCGGCGCCGCCAGTTGCCAACCTCCAGTTCCACCAACCTCACCTCATCGCGTCGCGTCGCAGCTCATGAGTCGCACCCGAATTTATAACTAGGTTTAGTCGCGTCGAGCCGGTAGGTGCTCGCGCCTGTCATGTCCCCAATTAAGTTTTTTTTTTGCTACTTTCTTCTTCGCCATATGGTGTTTTGTTTTCTCTCTCTACTTTGTACAGTGGTGTGCTTGTAATCTACTAAGTACTAATTCATCCTAGTACTTGTACCCGGTCTCCCGTTATCGTTCAGCCTTCTGTTGCAGCCTGTGCTATATATGCTCTGCTTGCTGCCGCTGCTATGCCGATCCGGTCTTTGTGTTTTCTTGGGGGCTACCCACTGGGTGCGGGACGTGCGGCCGTGCTTGCTTTGGATCGGGCATTTTGGATTCTTTGGACCCCTCCTCCGCACTATTACTCCTAACATATGCAAACGACGCATCATTGCAGGGAGCTAGCTAGCTACTATAGCTCGCTACATAGGAAAGGAAACCGGGCGCGCGCGTGTCTGCGGCGCATATAAAGCACTGCTCACGCTGAGTCGTGCGTGCTCTGTCTTAATTTAATTTCCTTGGTCAGGTCGAAACAACGCGCCATCGATCATGAAAGCCCGTAGCATGTACCCGAAATGGACAGCCTCACTCCCACTGTCACGAGGTCGTACACAGTCCGTGCCTACGTTTTTTCCATTAAAAGTACAAGAGTTTTTTTTTTTAAAAAAAAGCATTATATCTGAGCGCAAAAGAATCGGTAAGTGACAGATGTCTTCTGCCGTTGTCTGATAGCATAGAAGGGTGGCGAGCGTGGAAACCACCAAGTTGCCGCGGTTTAGGAGGGCTAGAGCTTCCTGCCGTGGTGCCATAGTGCGGCATTCTTTCGCGCTCAATAAGGGAGCTAATTTGCAATTTTTGTTATAGAAGGATCAGATTTGTTGAAACAATAAAAAATAAAATTTAATCCATCCGTTCATTTTTATAAGGCTTGTTTTTTGAATGATTTTGTTCACAAATATAAGACTTGTGTGTAGCTTTAATGAGACATTTCCTTCTATACCCCTATTTATTCTCCCAATCAATAATCATGTGCATTTATTCATTACCACATACACATAGTATATCTTTAATCTTCTAAGACAATTAAGCAGGGGTATTTAAGTCATTTTCTCTCATACATTTCTCAATTTTAATGCAACCTTAATCCTTCTGCAAAGTTAAAATACACCTTATAAAAATGAACGAAAAGAGTAGCTAACATGACTATTTTGGTGAACAGTTCGGAGTCAATCAAGTTGGTCATTTCGAGTCCCTTTTAAAGGCAATCTTTTCTTTTTGAGAGATATAATTTAGGATCCGTTTGGTTCAATGGCAAAGAGTGTAAGGGATGAGACCATCAAGTCTAGCAGGGATGAAATCATCCAAGCTCATATTTGGTTGGACGGATGAGAGACGAATGAAATGAGCCAATTTTTTATTTGGTTGAAGGAATAAAGTTGGATGGAATGAGAGTTAGATGGTAGATGAGGTAAGAATTGGTGAGATGACAGTTAAACGGAATGAGAGTTGGATGACCTCATCCGTATATTTATACCAAGCAAACAATGTGATGGATAAAAATCATCCCATCCATCCTGCCCATGAACCGAATGGCAATCAGGCGGTGTACTTTGTGCTGCACGATATTGTCGGACCCGCCTGTCAGGTTTAGCCGGTACACAAGTGACAGGCGGAGAGATACGTGCAGACATAGACTCACCGGCCTCGGGCCCGCCAGATTAAAACTGAGGGCCCACTTGTAACTCTTACAAGCCCACTTTCCGTGAATAGCGCAGGCTTTAAGGCTGCAGGCCCAGTCGTCGATGCGGTTCAAACTGCCGATCGGTGGTCTGACGCCTCGAGGCCGGCTAATCCGCCGATCGGAGATCGAACGGTCGGCACGTAGGCACAACATGATGGGTTAAGATTTCAACGCCATTTCACTCGGATGGCTTCCGGTTTTTCGACCGGACGAGCGTGCTATATATGCACGGTAAAAAGCTACATATCCGTCTCAAACACGTACGATATCGCTTCATTAATTGATCTCCTACATCAAACCCTTTTGTTCGTTTACTACGTAGTATCTTTCCTACTAAGATTTTTTTTTTTAAATAATACTTTTTTTAAATCAAATTGCGTTTTTAATATACGGAATAAAAAATTTGCAAAAATAATGTGCCGTCGCCAAACGGTATGGCGAAGACCCTATTTTCGCCGAACCGTCTGGCGAATACCCTATTTTCGCCACACGGTTCGGCGAAAATAGGCTAATTGCGCTATTAATTGTCCCTCACCTTGTGTTTGGCTATTTTCGCCGTACGTTGTGGCGAAAATAGGGTATTCGCCAGACCGTTCGGCGAAAATAGGTAGTCGCCATACTACACGGCGAAAATATATAGTTCGCCAAGCCGTATGGCGAAAATAGGTAGTCGCCTAGCCGTACGGCGAAAATGTATAAAATATGGAATAAAATAATTATACCACATGCATATAGTGTTGGATGTTCCATTTATGCAAAAATATGTAGGTATCGTACCATATTATGGAAAAATATTTCATCTACGCCTTTGTTCACTGCAAAAATATACTGCAGCCTGTAAAATGTCACGTTCGAATGTATTTTTTGGCACGAATACCGCAGATTTGCTCTTTGATATATGGAGTACCATATTATGGGAAAATTTTTCATCTACGCCTTTGTCCACTACAAAAATATACCGCCACAATAACCCTAAGTACTATTGTCAACAATAACTTTTAGGCCTTTTCTGACTGTAAAATGTCTCGTTCGAATGTATTTTCCGGCACGAATACCGCAGATTTGCTCTTTGATATATGGACTACCATATTATGGAAAAAATTTTCATCTACGTCTTTGTTCACTACAAAAATATACCGCCACAATAACCCTAAGTACTATTGTCAACAATAACTTTTAGGCCTTTTCGGCAGCCTGTAAAATGTCTCGTTCGAATGTATTTTTCGGCACGAATACCGCAGATTTGCTCTTTGATATATGGACTACCATATTATGGGAAAATTTTTCATGTACGCCTTTGTCCACTACAAAAATATACCGCCACAATAACCCTAAGTACTATTGTCAACAATAACTTTTAGGCCTTTTCGGCAGCCTGTAAAATGTCTCGTTCGAATGTATTTTCCGGCACGAATACATGATTTGCTCTTTGATATATGGACTACCATATTATGGGAAAATTTTTCATGTACGCCTTTGTCCACTACAAAAATATACCGCCACAATAACCCTAAGTACTATTGTCAACAATAACTTTTAAGCCTTTTCAGCAGCCTGTAAAATGTCTCGTTCGAATGTATTTTCCGGCATGAATACCGCAGATTTGCTCTTTGATATATGGACTACCATATTATGGAAAAAAATTTCATCTACGTCTTTGTTCACTACAAAAATATACCGCCACAATAACCCTAAGTACTATTGTCAACAATAACTTTTAGGCCTTTTAGTGACTGTAAAATGTCTCGTTCGAATGTATTTTTAAAGACGAATACCGCATGATTTGCTCTTTGATATATGGACTACCATATTATGGGAAAAATTTTCATCTACGCCTTTGTCCACTACAAAATATACCGCCACAATAACCCTAAGTACTATTGTCAACAATAACTTTTAAGCCTTTTAATGACTGTAAAATGTCTCGCTCGAATGTATTTTTAAACACGAATACCATGAGATTTGCTCTTTGATATATGGACTACCATATTATGGAAAAATTTTCATCTACGTCTTTGTTCACTACAAAAATATACCGCCACAATAACCCTAAGTACTATTGTCAACAATAACTTTTATGCCTTTTAGTGACACTGTAAAATGTCTCGTTTGAATGTATTTTTCTAAGCACGAATACATGATTTGCTCTTTGATATATGGACTTCCATATTATGGGAAAATTTTTCATCTACGCCGTTGTTTACGCTGATAGAATTAAATGGTAAGACATAATATGAGAAAGGACAATAACAAAAGCATGTAGATGCAAACAAAGAATCTTAGTACGCAAACTCAACCTTAGTACGGCAGATACAACGGATATTAAAAGCAGTGATGGCATTGCTAGGAGAAGTGCCAATAACACTGATTGTAATGGTGGAACAAGTGATCGTTCGCCTATGTTAAATAGAGTGGGAATGATGCCATACATTTTCTACATATTACATCACCTGTCAATCTTGTGCGATTTGTTCTCGGACACCGCTCAATCTCTCTTATGAAAGAGCTCCATGGCCGTCTTGCGATGCTCCCGGTATCGCCGAATGGGTAGCCTATGCCATACGTCTCCGGGTGTAAGAAGTAACTTGTTTGTGTGCATTCTCAGGAGTCCTGCCATCCCATATGGGCATGGCTTCCCGATTCCGGCGCCCCTATGTTAATACCACCGGGTTGCGGATGGCCTTTGTAATGCGTCAAGGATTTGTTGCGTCTTTGCGGACCTCGGCCATTGCTTCCCTTATCCAGTACCATTCGAGAGGGCGAACCCTCTTGCCCTTAGGAGACTTGCCGAGACGCCTCCTCTGTTTTGGCTCGCACTCCACGATATGGTCCAGGAGGTGTGTGTTGGGCTTCTTGTTGTACAACCGAAACGTGCCACTGCGATCAATGCAGTATGCCCGTTGTGGTGGTTGGAGAATACCGCTTTGCGTGCTCGGGTCCGGCTTTTACGGGAGGTAGTAGCACCACGGCGAGGGTTGCTCTCCCGATTATCAAATACGGAAGTTTGAGATGTGGGTGAGTACGTCTCCTGTCCACCAGTTGAAGTACCCGACACCATGCATCCTCGGACAAAGAACCAGGTAGAATCTTCTATCCGCTAGATCCTCGTCGTCGGTATCTACCACTGCCTGGAGGCCGTGGTCGCCTGATTCCTGGCTTTGCGTTGGCCCTGAGGAGGATTTTCTTGCCTTGACTTGAGCCATTTTGCAAACTTCTTTTTGAAGTCCTGTATGCGATGAATTGATTTAGAATCGGTACATCGTAGCTGAAACATGAGGCACGTGGCCCGACCGATTGGTTCGTCCCTTGCCCACCGGCCCTTAACTCCTGGTCGATCTAGGTAGGGGACATATCCCGGCCTCTCCCACCGTGTGAAGTTCTCTGGCGAAGTGGGGTAGGCGTCGTGGCGATTGTAGAGAAATTAAGTAATCACGTCGTTCGGCCCGTCGATCCATTGGAAAAAGCAACAACGGTCGTCGTCCTAAAAACAAATAACGATGCATAAAATGGTACTCATACCGTAATTAGGGTATGGACAACATTTGGTTTACCGAAGCCGCGAACTGTGATGAAGTGGCGCGGGAGGCCGTATCTCCGTCGTAGATTGCGTAACCTTCGCCAAAGAAGTTGCGATCACATTTGGCGTGGCAACTCCGGCAGAATCGGGCGTCAACGCTACTCTCATCCGGTATTGGGGGTTAGCCTTCGCTTGCTGAAGAGGCGACGGTAGAAACGACATCGTGGCCCCTCTGTGTGTGTGGGAAAAAGCAGACTAAAGTTTATGGAAGTTATGGTGTGTGATGCACATATCCCTCCTCGGTGGGTTTATAAAGAGCGGCGAAGGGCAGCAAAGGAGAGTCTCGCGGACTTCAGAGTATTTCAAATCCGCGAGCATCGGATGCTTCTGCAGCTCATGATGACATGAGCGTGGCTATGCCCACAACTTTAAACAAGAAAGCACGACGAAATGTACAGATCCCATTTGCATCTGCTTCGCTTTCTTTGAAAGCGGTGTATGTGCCAGGATTGGTTTGCTTCAGTACTTCAAGCACACGAGGTAGGTTGCAATACGATGCCTCGTATGTGCCAAACCTCTTCTCTAATGCTTTCTGCTTCGCACGCCAGGCCATGGAGTAGCTTATCTGATACTTAAATGTTCGTAACATTGCTTTCTGAATATACGAACACTCGATATCCCGCTTCTCAATGATTTCATTAAACATCACGCTGGCTATTACAGCCGCATTCAAGTTACGGTGTTTGACAAAAACATTTTCTAGTCTGCATGTGTGCTCGTCCACTCTTGATGCAATCCAATATGTCTCACACTTCGCTTGTATGCATGTACTTTAAATTCACAACCATCGATTCGCACTTCATCGTGTACTTATCTGGGCTAGACAGGACAACCGAAACTCTCTTTGCAGCGATAGTGCCCACAAGCTCACTGCCAACTTCAATTCGATTGTTAGGAACATTTGATTCAACCGAATGGCACCAGTACCATACTCACAATGCGAGTCATGGCCCCACAAAGCTTCCATACCCGCTTTGTTCTGCCTGTTCCATTCATCGGGGATGGGTACCTCCGCTGAGCGAGTGCTACCATGCATTTCATCATCTTCTTCCCGGTCATCATCTTCGCCGATGGTATCGACTGGGTCCAACATTTCGGCTTCCTCTTCTGTCGCCATGCGGTCGTCTCGTTCCAATTGATCTACAAGTTGATCGATATCCTCCCCTTCATCAGCCCGACCTTCTGCGCTTGCTGCATCCATGTGATCATCCCCCGCTGCTGCTGCCTCAACCGACACCGGTGAACTTGTTCAATAGCCGATGTCTTTGCTCTCGCTCACACCGCAGTACTCACCTCTTCCCTAGGGCAAGCTTGCACCAAAGATCACACAATCGAGGCTAGATCCCTTGCACCATCTTAACCATTTACGCCACAAGCGTGTTCGATCTCATCTTCAACTCCCACAGTCGGGTCACCCTTGCGACGCGTGTATACGATTTGGATGCTAACAGAATAAACCCTTGGATCCAGGAAAAAAATTGGGTCAACCAAAGTTTTATATCACGAATGCTAACTTGATGTCGGGGCGAGAAATCGTGTCTTTGAAAAATTGGCTTTGAACCTAAAAATTAACTTAGAATTGGATTTGCAAAATGTGCTTGTGCATGTGTTTGACAATTTGACAAGAAAGCAGTAAGTTTACGTTTTCTTGTGGACCAAGTTCTTAAAAGCAGTAAGTTTTTCTTTTGTCTTTGGGTAGTTTTGAGTGCATCTTTGGATGTTTTATTACTGGTTAAGGGTTTGAGCAAACTTGGAATTGTGTTTGATTTGTTTTGAGATTATGAAATTTGTGAGAATTTCATGATGCTTGAAATGGACTTTATGCAATGCTCATGTGAGTATTTGCATGGATTGATGTGAGTCAAGTCGTGGACTTGTGCTCGAAATTGTTTTGTGGTTTGTTCATGTGGTATTGCTGCTCAAGACGACGTGGTCGATGGCGGGACCGGAACTAGGTTCATGGAGGAACCGAGGTTCGGGACTAGGTTCGAGGAACCGAGTCTTGGTGGTCAAGGATGTCATGCGGGACGTTCATTTAAGAGAATGGTGCACATGAAGAATGGTTAGTCACGTGAGAATGGCGAGGAGGTCATTCGCGTGCAAAGTGTTAGTCACGTGAGTATGGCAGTGGCCACGCGTGCAAAGTGTTAGTCACGTGGGTATGATAGGGTTGCCATGCTGCGTGCAGAGTTGTACTCGGCGAGGTTGGGCCAAATAGAGTTGTGTTGAATCTGATTCCTTCTAGGAATAGGAATCGTGTGAACTTCTTATGGGTTGGTGCTTTAAATAGGAGGGTTGTCTCCTGTTGAAGAGCATCGAATTGAGAGAGCTAGCATAGAGCCTTGGGCTCAAAGTTTAGGAGTTTGTACTCTTTGATGGGGAATACTTTAGACAAAAGAAATAAAGATCAATTCTTCTAGTTCGCATTGCTTCAGCGTTCTCTTTTGGTTCTTGTTTGCATGCTTGTTCTAGTTCTAGATTGGTTTTTGTTCTTTAAGTTTTATCTTGATTTGATCCATCAAAAAACCTCTCTAGGTATTGATCTAGTGTTTCTCAAAGTCTAGTTGATCAATCTTTTGTCGTTCTTGTTTAATCTTGAAGTTTTGATTAGATTGATTCTCGTCAAGTTCTGGATCAGCAAGCTTGCGAAGCTTATAACTTTGATCTGTAAGTCCGATCGAGCTGATTCTTTTTGGGTTCGATTAATGTTGGAATCTAGTTTCTCGTGTCCAAATTTCATATCAATCTAATGGTTGGATCTCCGGGAATTTTCGTTTTACCAAACCTCTATCATTCTGTTTTGTCGAAGCGAGGCAATTGTTATTTATTCTGTTTTGGGGTGAACTTTTAATAGATCAAGAATTTGGTTTTAGCTTCCGCACAATCATTCACCCCCCCTCGATTTGCTGTATTATACGCCCGATCCTACAAAGTGGTATCGAGCAAGGTTTCTCTAATCTATCTTAGCAGGTGATTAGATCAATGGATGGATTATTCGACAAAACCATGTGTGTTCGATGGTGTTGATTTTCAGTTTTGGAAGGCCAAGATGGGGCGTTCATCCAAGCACAAGGCTTCACAATTTGGGAGAAGGTCTACAAACCATATGATGTCCTCGCAAGCGACAACGTCAACGACCTGTCGCGCACATGTTGAAGCAAATAGTAAGGCGCGCAACTTGATCATCCAAGGCTTGGACGTAGCGACTTCGATCGTGTGATTCATCTTCGATCTGCATATGAGGTATGGAAATCTCTTTGTGATTACCATGAGGGTTCTAACACTATTAAAGAGGTTCACAAGATCTTTACAAAAAAGAATACATGCGATTTGAGATGAAACCGGTGAGTCGGTAGATGACTTCTTTGCACGTTTTAATAAGATTCTTAGCAATTTGCGTCTTTGTTGGAGTTAGCTTTGATGATCTTTGCTAATGCTAGACAATTGCTTAGTGCTTTGGACATAGGTGTAGGAGATGAAAGTAACATCTATACAAGAATCTACTACCATGAGTACACTTACTTTAGATGTTCTTTATTCTAAGTTGAAAACTCATGAATTAGATGTTTTGCTAGAAAGAATGATCATAAATCAATTGCTTTTGACATCTCAATCTAGCATATCTCATAATGGTCTTTTGCTTCAAGTTTTGCTCTATCTTTCTTGTCTTCACTAACCCGATGAGCAGTTGAGCAATTCCCGATAGAAGACTTGTCACTACTCTCTTCTCGCTTTAACAAAGCTTTGCAAAATGTGATAAAGAGAAAGAGAGGTGGTGGTGATCCTCCAAGATGCTATGAGTGTGGTGATCTCGACCATATTCGTCCAAAGCTGTCCAAAACTTGCAAGTAAAGCATCAAGGGAGGAGAAGGACAACGGCAGAAGAAAAGAAGAAGAAGTTCTCTCCAAGTGATAGAAAGAAGAAGAACTTCATCAACCGCAAAGTTGTCCATCGAGTTCTTTCCGCTCTTGAACAAGTCAATTTGAGCGATGTGGATTCGGAGGCGGCGAAGGATGATGCAACTCCAAGCAAGCATGAGTTGAGTGGGTTGTGTCTCATGGCCAAAAGCGGCGGCTTCATAGAAGCGATCATGACAAGCGACTTCATATGAGGTAGATCCTTCTTACGATGAATTAGCTATTCTTGTTGCTCGTCTTGGTAAATTGCTTGATAAGCGTGACAAGAAAATTAAGAAACATGATTTTGTTGTTGAATCATTGAATGCTGAAATTGCTAGACTTAAAACTTTGATTCCTGATGATGATGCTTGCAAATCATGTGACTTAATTTGGAATGAGCTTACTTAGCTTAGGAAAGAACATGCTTCCTTGATTGAGAAAATTAATCTGAAAGTGAGAAAAATGAGAAACATATTAAACATGCTAGCATTTCACCGATGATTTGCATGGTTTAACTTCTTGTTCTAAATGCTCAACTCTTGAATTAAAATTAAAAGATGCAAATGCTAGGGTTTTCTCAATTGATGATGATCGCTTACACATGAGGTTCTTTCATGCTCAACTTGTGCGTAAGCAAAAGGAAAAGTGAATGTTCCTTGCAATAATTGTTTAACTCTTTCTCGAAAAGTTGATTACTTGGACAAATCATTAGAGCGTTTCACTAAAGGAAAGAAGAACCTAAACATGATTTTGGATCAATCAAAAGTCAGCACTCATAACAAAGGTTTAGGTTTTGATTCTTATGCTCATCATAAATCACATGCTCCCCTTGTTGTTAAAACAATTGTGGAGGAAAAATTTGAAATTGTCAATGAGCCTAAGAAAAGCGTCTTTAAAGTCTGCTTTGGAGTGTTATCTTCTACTATGATGAATGCAAATGTTGCTTCTACTTCTAAAGCCAAACATCCTGTTAAATACACTTGCACTCATTGTGGTAGAGATGGACATTTAGTAGATTTTTGCTTTAGACTAGCCAAACAACAAAAGAAAGAAAGAGCTAAGGCTAGGTCTAATTTCAGAAAAGGCACGCTTTGCTTCTCACTCGTGCCTAGGGTGATGCAAGCACCTTTTGTTGCTAGAAACACAGAGCAGACAAATTTGATTTTGTGCATAAAGATTTGCTTGTGTTGTGCCTCTTTGTTGTCCGTCGTGTGTCTCGATCTTTGGATTCCTAAACATCTTATTTCTAACCTCAGATGCGAGACCTCGGCACTGCCTTCTATGTAGGCTTCTCACGAGGAGGGAGAACATGTGGCTAGTGAATTTGATGCTCACTTCATATGTTCGGTGATAAGATTTAGTTCTCCTTCACTGCATCTCATCTTTGAAAGTGTTGCCTTTGGAGATGCTTCTTCCACTGTTTCGCAAAAGGCACTAGTTCAAATGATGCGGGTACAAGTGCATATGTTCAGGGGGAGAGTGTCTTTGTTCATAAAGATGATGATAATCTTTGTTGAGGGCGAGATAATTAGAGGTTTACATGAGAGACTCTTCAGCGTGCTTGTGTGTGCTTGTTTTCAAGCTTCCACGTCATGCACATCGACAAGCTATCAAAGGATTTTGAGTATCTTCATAGAACTCAAGATTTTGGCATTTGGCTTTCTCCTTCCTAATGGATTAGTTTAAGAGCTTTTCACGATGTTGACTTTGGAGGATGTTGATTTGATTTGGTTCGTGCCACCTCTTGAGTAATCCCTTTTCTTGAGCATATTGATATTGGATTTTCACTTTCTTAAAGATCATGTTGAAAAAGACAAAATTGTGCTTCACCATGTGAATCAGTACATCAATTAGACATTTTCACAAAACCTTTGTCTTCTTCTCGTTTGCTTTTATTCTGCGGGAGAACTTGGAATTGTTCATCCAATGGGATTGTGTTGAGGGGGAGTTTCTTTGCCAAGTTCTTTCACTTAATGAGCTCACTTTATCATATTTCTTTATATACTATATAATTGAGCTAATATATGATAATCTAAATTGTCTCACTTGAACTAAGAATGACATTGCGGAATTCCCTGATCTGATTGCCTATAGCTAAATACTCTGTGATATCTTACTCTTCTAGGTTTGATATTGAATCCTCTTGACAAATTTGGGCTATGAAGCAAGTGTGGTTTCAACTTTACTCTTTCATAAGACCATTTAATCATTTTTGCATGTTTATAATCAAAGAAAAAAAGGGAATAAAAAGGGCTGTTAAAAGCAAAAGCTTCAAGTTATGTGCTTCAGGCTTGCTTTCCCTAAAAAGATAAGATGTATGCTTCAAGCATGCCATTCCCTCAAAGATAAGATGTATGCTTCAAGCATGCCACTCCTAGAAAATAAAAGAAGTATGCTTCAAGCATGCCACATGCGATTTATTGTTTAAAGATTAAATTGGTCTACTAGATTGGAGTTGAAACTACTTGCTCGCCCTAAGTTGTTAGTTGCTTCAATTTTTTAAAGCCTTGCTTTTACGCTAAGATCTTGCTTAGTACTTGGCTATAGTTGACTAAATTGAGGTTGAGATGCATGTCATTCCCTAACTTGTTAAAATCACTTCAAGATCATGTATTTTGCATATTATGTGATATATAAGGTTATATGATCGAATAGGCTCATCTTTTTCTATCTTGGCACTCCCTTGTTTCCCTTTGTGAAATCATTGTTTTGAAGAAAATTTTGAGTACATTCTCTCTTTTTGTACTCTTGATGAATCCATTGTCAGGGGAGAAGTTTTGAAGTTTAAGGAAAAGGGGAGAAGCTGTTTTGGGAATTTTGAAAATTTTGGGAGAAGTTTGGAGAATTTTAGACTTTTTGGGCACATTGCACATTCACACACATTTTCCTTCTCAGGGGGAGATTTTGTTTTGCATTTTGGTCAAAGGGGGAATTCTGTGTTTTCTTTTTTTTTTCCTTGATCCTTTGGATTTCAAAATCTTTTGTAAAGTGAATGCCAAATGTTCAATTCTTAATGGTGTTGCCAATGTTTTCATCAAGGGGGAGATTGAGAAATCGTGTGCTGAAAAATTGGCTGAACTGAAAAATTAACTTAGAATTGGATTTGCAAAATGTGCTTGTGCATGTGTTTGCCAATTTGACAAAAAGCAGTAAGTTTCGTTTCTTGTGGGACCAAGTTCTTAAAAGCGATAAGTTTTTCTTTTGTGCTGTGGGTGGTTTTTGCTGTCTTTGGATGTTTTTGTGCTGCAGTTAAGGGTTTTGAGCAAACTTGGAATTGTGTTTGATTTGTTTTGAGATTATGAAATTTGTGAGAATTTCATGATGCTTCGAAATGGACTTTATGCAATGCTCATGTGAGTATTTGCATGGATTGATGTGAGTCAAGTCGTGGACTTGTGCTCGAAATTGTTTTGTGGTTTGTTCATGTGCGGTATTGCTCGAAATGAGCGTGGTCGATGACGGACCGAACTAGGTTCATGGAAGGCGGAGTTGGGACTAGGTTCGGGAGGAGCCGAGGTCTTGGTGGTCAAGGATGTCATGCGGGGCGTTCGGGCTAAGAATGGTGCACATGAAGAATGGTTAGTCACGTGAGAATGGCGGGAGGTCATTCGCGTGCAAAGTGTTAGTCACGTGAGTATGGCAGGTGGCCATACAGCGTGCAAAGTGTTAGTCACGTGAGTATGATAGGGTTGCCATCGTGCAAGAGTTGTACTCGGCCAGGTTGGGCCAGAAATAGAGTTGTGTTGAATCTGATTCCTTCTAGGAATAGGAATCGTATTCGAACTTCTTATGGGTTGGTGCTTTAAATAGGAGGTTGTCTCTGTTGAAGAGCATCGAATTGAGGAGAGCTAGGCGCATAGAGCCTTGGGCTCAAGTTTAGGAGTTTGTACTCTTTAGATAGGAGTACATTAGACAAAAGAAATAAAGATCAATTCTTCTAGTTCCCGCATTGCTTCAACGTTCTCTTTTTGGTTCTTGTTTGCATGCTTGTTCTAGTTCTAGATTGGTTGGTGTTCTTTAAGTTTTATCTTGATTTGATCCATCAAAAACCTCTCTAGGGTATTGATCTAGTGTTTCTCAAAGTCTAGTTGATCAATCTTTTGTCGTTCTTGTTTAATCTTGAAGTTTTGATTAGATTGATTCTCGTCAAGTTCTGGATCAGCAAGCTTGCAGCTTATAACTTTTGATCTGTAAGTCCGATCGAGCTGATTCTTTTTGGGTTCGATTCGTATTGGAATCTAGTTTCTCGTGTCCAAATTTCATATCAATCTAATGGTTGGATCTCCGGGAATTTTCGTTTTACCAAACCTCTATCATTCTGTTTTTGTCGAAAACGAGGCAATTATTTGGTTCTGTTTTGGGGTGAACTTTTAATAGATCAAGAATTTGGTTTTAGCTTCCGCACAATCATTCACCCCCTGATTGCTATATTCGTATGCTTGATCCTCTGAGTGACAAGTGCTCGGCCATGGTGACCGCAGCGGCTTAAATCCACTCCATTACGCCCAATTTTTACTTCCCCATCGCCATAATATACCCTGAATTTCACTGGTTCCGACATCAACTGCGATTTACATAGACAAAATAAATTTATGCATCCCTACTAAAATGTAAAATATGTACCGTAAATTGAACAACGATAATTACCTATCGGGATATCGATACTATAATATTATAATAATATAGCGCACGTATAACATGGCTATTTGCTACTAATATGCAATGTTCAGAAAAATCGGCCGATTAGCCGATTAGCTAGTGATCGAAGCCCTAAATATTCCATTTTTTCCCTTACGGTCAAAAAACTGGGCATAACGATTAACCGGAATTAATCGGGTCTAACTAATATCACTACTCTACATTAAACAACTACAATCGCTAATCTAAATTGCGCTACTCTAGATTGCTAATCTAAATTGCGCTACTCTAGATCGCTAATCTAAATTGCGCTACTCTAGATCGCTACTCTAAATTGCGCTACTCTAGATCGCTAATCTAAATTACATTACTCTAAATCACTCTCTACATTGAAAAATATGAAATTAAACAAAGTCGCGGTATTACCTCCTCTTTTTTCTTCTCTTCTTCTTTTTTCTTCTCCTCTTCTTCTTCTTCTTCTTCTTCTTCTTCTTCTCTCCTCCTCCTCCTTCCTCTCCCTCTCCCTCCTTCCTCTCCCTCTCCTTCTCCTTCTCCCTCTCCTTCCTCTCCCTCTCCTTCTCCTTCTCCCTCTCCTTCCTCTCCCTCTCTTCTCTTTTCTACCGGCGGCGGCGGGCGAGCGCTCTGTTCCTTTTTTTGGGCGCAGCAGAGATCGATCGATCGATCTCTGGGCCCTTTTTTTACCGAGCTAATTTCGCCAAACGGTTCGGCGACAACCTAATTTCGCCAAATGGTATGGCGAAAATAGGGTTTTCGCCACACGGTTTGACGAAAATAGTATCTTCGCCATACCATTTGGCGAAAATAGCCTTGATACCCGTGTAGCAGCTTAATTGCGGCGGTTAGGGTATTGTCGCCGAACCGTGTGGCGAAAATAGGGTATTCGCCACACGGTTCGGCGAAAATAGGGTATTCGCCATGCCGTTTGGCGACGTCATATTATTTTTGCAAATTTTTTATTCCGTATATTAAAAACGCAATTTGATTTAAAAAAGTATTATTTAAAAAAAAATTTCTTCCTACTAACGTCGTGGGATGTCAAAATGCACCGGTAAAAAAGCATTCCGTCTTGGAGAGAAGAGATGAGAAAACAAGGGTTGGCAAAACGGAAACGAAAATGTCAGCTTGAGTAACAAAAATATCAGTGAGAATCCAGTAGCTCGAAAACACAATATTTTTCTCTAGACAAATCAGTGAGTATGTTGTGGCCTGATGGATTCAATCTAGCCAAGTCAGAGTCACGGTGATGGACTAGTTGGGAGTTGGGACCAAGTAGTTCAGTGAGGCCAGCCTGTTGACATGCAAGCAAACAAGCAATCACTCCTTTGAAGATGTGTGACCGATGAGTACCTGACTAAGGCAAGCGAATACCGAAATGAAGCGTGTTGCATCCGGACTAATTTAATTTAACCAAGTTAAGAGCACACCGTTGGCCTGGTTGGGATCAGCCACATCCAATTCATGAGTGGGGCCAGGTTGGCGACACACGAGAAACGTCCGTAAAATACACTAGGAACGACACACGAGCTAGGGGAAGGGCGCGCGGGGAGAAGCGGCGTAGGCCGAAGCGTGCGAGAGGGAAAGCGGTAGGACAGCAGCCGAGCGAGCGAGCGAGAGGGATGCCTGGGACAAAGACACGCAGTGGGATGCATTTCACGGCCGTAGCTTTCCTTAAAAACAAACATGAGTCTTCCTATGGCATAGCTTTCCTTAAAAAAATCAACCCTTATGCTTAACCGTAGCTTTCCTTCGACCTCTATTATTTCCCCTGTCTTGCGAAAACAAACATGCACACGGTACAAATATATAAAAAGCATCTTGCATCAATGCAAGTTGCACAAATCTTAAACCAAGCGAATGAATCCTGTACGGTAGGAAGAGTGCATGGATCCTCTGCCTTACAGAGAAGAAAACCTACAAATTGCAGTGTCGTCATACCTTGATGGCTTGTAGCCGCATATTACTATTCATATAAGGGGCGGAGCCAGCCCAGCCCCAGGCTGGGCCAACTGTTTTGGGCTGATTCTTGTTTTTCAAGAGATTCTTCAAGTGTTTTTACTGTTCTCAAGCTAGGGTTCCCTTCCTAGGCCTCAGGCCAAGAGCCGGGTGACCAGAGGCCTAGCTCCGCCCCTGACATAAAAGATGGAAGGATTTCGAGCCTCCTCGTTGCTCCTTCGTACATGCGGCTCCCACTCGCCAACCGGAGAGCTGCACTCTCGTGTCTTGCTTTGACGACCTGTCCTCGGTTGTGGGCTACATCCCACGAGGTGCTTCGGCTCGTCGTTGTGCCGGAGCGTTCTAGATCTCTCATTCGCTTAACCGCTGCCTTTTTGCCTCGCTCTCGCCCCGCCCCGCCTCTCCCACCGCCTCCTCTGTTTGCGGCGACACGAGATAAGACCTCGGCCACCACGCGGAGACCGCCTCTCTCGTAGCCGAGGACGAGGTGGAGGAGACGGCACGGAGGGACTCCCTCCAACCGCCGAAGATCTCTACAGGTGTGGGGAACCGTCCCCGGAACTCCGTTGATTCAATTAATTGCGCGATACAACTCAAGTAAATCAAGGGAACCTTGGGCGTTCCGCATATATGCCCGTGTTGGCCCCAGGACAGTTCACCAACATGCGCGACAATGCATAACAATTTGTATCACAACTCATACACAATAACGGGAATATAAAAATTTATATACATACCAAAAGTGGGACTGCTGTCCGAAACGACATATTTAGAGTTATTACATAAACATGGCAGCGGAAAAACATAAAACAACGACAAAAGGCCGGCATGGTATGCCCCAAACCCTCAGGCAACCAATTGGAGGCAAGAACGTGCATCTAGGTACTAGCGTCATCGATATCTGCCCGGTAAACATCCCCGAGTAGTACCTCATCCTCACCTGCAGCAAGTGGACAAATCGATTGAGTACAAAGAATGTACTCGCACAATAATATAAGTTATATGTTGAGTTCTAGCTACATGTGGTTGCTACATCACAAGAAAGGCACAAGGTTAATTTTAGCATAAAGCGATATTTGGGGTAAAAACATAGACACGTATAGATTGAAACTACTATTTGATAAACATTTACAAAGTCTAATACATAGTGTAACATCATCATAAACATCTTCATCTCATACCTCCAAGCATTCTCCGAACCATAAGTCCAACGCTCATGTTCGCTTACACCCACGGATACTCCAATATCCATGAAGTTCCTTCCACGAGTACTCCAATACTCGCGAAGTTTCTCTCATGAGTACTCCAATACTCATGAGACTTGGTTTCCCAAACCATCCATTCTTACCCGGTCCTTAATACTCGCCTGGTGGCTAACACGCCAAACGATCATCCTTGACCATGGATGTGGCTATTCGAATAGTTTAAACTCTGCAGATGTAACGTGCCGGCCGAGGTAAACGTGACAAAACCATTTTCCAGTATGCATGGTAGTGTATTTAAACCACCCGGGTGACTGTGACCCTTGATCACGTGTGCCAAGTGCTCTGTGTATGTGGATCAAGGAGTACACGTGTTATTGAGCATCCCTAACTCCACAAAGTTCGAGGAATTTCGAAGGATATTTCCGACACTCCACAAAGTTCGAGGAATTCCCGCGGACATTCCTTGACGCTCTACAAAGCTCAAGGAACTCTGAGTGCACGTGGTTTAAATACCCCTAGTCATACACAAGTACTTGGTTAAGCCGGTCCCATAAACGGCGTGTGGTTCGCACGATAGTTATTTGTGAGACGGCACCAGGATTTAATCCTGAAGGTCCTTGGCCAACATTGCTAACCAATAACCACAATTGAACCATAATCATCATAATTATTTTGATCCTTGCGACCAATGGACTAAGCCCATCTATCGCGATTTTTAACGAGGTTCTATGCGTGGCTAAGCAATTCGTACGAACCCATATATAATAATTAATTCAACCACCTAGGGCGACAATGGTACTCGAAAGGAACATGGTAAGAGGATATCATATCATCAGGGTAATAACTAAGCATTCTAACGCAACATAGACATAGTTGAAAGTAGGCATGCAACTTGTAAAATAACTTCAAAGCATAATTGCAAATAATATGAGCAATCATGTTCGAGTAATAAAGTAGTGCCTTGCTACTCGTGCTTGAGTTCGTAGACAACGTCGTACTCAAGAGTTTCTTCCGAAGCGTCGACACCTAGTGAGAAATCCAAATTTCAAATAAACACCAATTAAGAACCAAGCAATGAACAATGTCGAAATATGTTTAATCATGCATGAAGTGGTCATGATATGCCCTATTATTCATAATATGTAACTAGGAATTAGTTTGATTTGAGTTGAATTTTGAAACGAGACAAATTGGACTTTATCAGCTATAGGCGGCAGTACTGGAGGTATAAGTGCGGTAGTGCCGGAGTCACGGTACTACCGAACTCAACACTGACGTAGTTAAATTCCAGTACTGGGTGTTTTTGGTTCCGCCGAGTGGCAGTACCGGACTATAGGAGCGGTAGTGCATGACTCGCGGTACTACCAACCCAATAACGGCGGTAGCTATTTTCCAGAGAAGGGTGTTTTTGGGTCCTACGAGCGGCAGTATCGAGTATGTATGTCAGTAGTGCCGAAGGGGCGGCACTACCGGCAATACTACTGCGGTACTTATTTTCCAGAGGCGATGTTTTCTAGGATTTTTAGCCGAGCGGTAGTACCGACGGCTAACGGGCGGTAGTGCCGGGTTTTGCGAGAAAACAGGATTTCGGGCTTTGGCTTGGGTTTTTGGATGGCGCTTGTGCAATGTACTTTTGTACTATAGAGGAAATGACCAAGATAGGGTCTTACCACAACAAGAAGGCCCTAGCCCTTGCGGTGGATCTCGATCCGATGAGGAGCTCAAGAATACCGAATTGGCGCCGGTCTTCGCGTTCGTCTCCTCTCCGCTCGTTTGGACAATGCTGACGTTTTCCCAAGTCCACAATAGCGTGTCCACTCCCTCCTCAAGCTAGAGACATGGTGCACACCACCCGATCCAAAATTTGAGGATAGAATCCATGAAGAAGAATGAAATGAGTCTCAAATGGAGAAATTTCAGAACATGGAGAGGAGTGATTCAATTGAAATTCACCCATCAAAAATCCATTTGGATGGATTTGAAGCTTGAAAGGAGAGGATTCCAATGGTATAGCATGCACAAGCCAAATCTGAAGATTTGGGTGGATTTTTGGGGGATGAATGAGGAGAGGATGAAGTGTTCTTGCTCTCCTCCCTTTGAGCAGATTTTCAGGTTTAGCGTGGCAGCAAATGAAGGCTTAGAGGAAACTCCAAGGTGGGGAAAAAAAGCTTATATATGGCTACCCCTTCCTCACTTACATGTGAGGCTTGGTCCCACATGTCATTGGGTAGTTTGGGGAGTGGGTAGAAGTGAAAAGAGTAAGAAAATACAGATTAAGTGTGTGCAGTCCACAAGTTCCTAGGCAAGGTAGGACCCACATGTCATAAGCTGGTTAGGTAGGTGGATAAGGATTGAGTAAAGTGAGAAATGATATAGTAGGTGTGTGCAGTTTTCTCTCTCTCACTCACAAGTGGGATCCATATGTCATAGACTATGGGTGAATAAAGCATGGGTATAAATGAGTAGCAGTTTTTAAAGTGTCATGAACATTATAAATTCCTACTCATGCATGCATAAAACCATGTTAGCACTAATAGAGTTCTAAATGAGCATAATTGATACCACTACATGTATAATATGAGCATGTCATGCACAACTTAATAACCAAAATAAATTTGGGCTGTCACAGCAGGCCTCTCACGACCCATGTGCTCCTATCAACCGACGCCACCCGCGATTAGGGGTGGAATTTTAGCTCGAGGCTCGAGACTCGGCTCGGGCTCGGCTCGGCTCGGCTCGCATGGCCAACGAGCCGAGCCCGAGCCTACCGCCTGGCTCGCTTAATAACGAGCCGAGCCTCGAACCACCGTGAGCGGCTCGTTAGGCTCGTTAGGCTCGACAGTCATTGAGTTATATAAGGTATGAATTCACAATACAGTAATCAGTATACCCAATGCTAAACATCTAATGAGCAATGCTTGTCTTACCTTACTTTTTGAGTTTACTCTTCTTAGTACTTCAAATGTCTTGTATTGGGTCTCATCGATTACTTTTGCACGTATAAAAGTAAGCGGAGTATTCTTTTTCCAGTTACATGTTTGCGCTTTATAAAGCGAAAGAGCAAATCTAACCATCTGTGCTTAAAAAGGCGTCCCATAAATATGAAATTGCTTCTTAACCGAACCCTAGAGGAGGCTGGAGCCTGAGAACGGTGAGAATGGATGGAGGAGCTTCGTTTTTTGTGAGAATGAAGGGCATTTGGGCCCTTGCCAGTGCCCTTGTAGGCCGGCTCGCGAGCCGGCTCGAGGCTCGAGTGAGCCCGAGCCGAGCTCAAGATTGAGCTCGATGTATGCAACGAGCCGGGCTCGGCTCGGCTCGAAAACTGGCGAGCTCGGCCGAGCCGAGCTCGGCCCGGCTCGATTCCACCCCTACCCGCGATACACTCTCCTCCTTGCCCCCGCGCCCCTCCTTCCGAACACTACTAGAAAACTAGGTTGTACTATTGACACATCACTACTGATTGGATTTGAATTACTATCAGTACCGGTTCATTGGCTACAGGGCTGTAGTGGGCTTTCAATACCGGTTGGTAACACTAACCGGTACTGATGAGAGTGCATCAGTACCGGTTCGTGTTATCAACCGGTACTGATGAGTGTATCAGTACCGGTTCGTAATAATGAGAGTGCATCAGTACTGGTTCGTGTTATCAACCGGTACTGATGAGTGCATCAGTACCGATTCGTGTTACGAATCGGTACTAATGTCTCATTTCAGGAAAGTTAAAAAGAAAGTGCATATTCTATGTATATCAGTATGCGATGGTGGGTGGGGCTGGAGTCACGAGGTTGTGGGTTCGAGTCCCGCTTCTCCCATACATTCTCAACATATTTTGAAATATTTCTAATACTAGAACCGGTACTGATGCCCAATAGGCATCAGTCTCGAATGGCTGGTACCGGTTCAAAAATCGGTACTGATGGCTGTTGTCAATCGAGACTGATGATCAAATCGATATGTAGTAGTGGAGATCTGTACCGCTTCGTGCCGTCGCCATAGCCTTGGTGGGAAGGAGGCATGCATTGGCTTCTGCAACTGCTGCTCGTAGAGTTTCAGTGTTTGGCTTTGCAGGCGATTGCCTGGCAGTGAAGCTGGGTCTGCTGGCAGGGAGGATCCCTGGCTTGTCCTATGCATGTTGGGAGATTTGCACAAGCACATAAGCACGTTTCGCACTGGCAGCCGGGTCGCGTCCAGGCTCTTGCGCCGTTACATCTCGATACGTACGTGAGTACGTGACCGCTGTGCAACGAAAACAAGCGTGCGAGACACCACCGCTATCAAACTAAACCTCGAGCTCGACAGATCAACCTGTAAATGCAAACCCTGGAACTATTAAGTATTTAACGCACATGCGATTATTAAGTGGCTGACGCTGTTGCTAGTAATACTACATCGGGTTTGCTGCTTCTAATCTGTCCGAAACTTTCTTTAAGTCATAGTCAATTTTGCGACCATTGAATTTGTACAGAGATTGATGTTCTACTATTTTTTTTAAAAAAATACGAATTATGCTTAAAAAAATTCCACTCACTTTCAAAATACAACAACACCGTACTAAATATACTTGTATATCGCGCGGCAACGCCTTTCACTTGCCGTCGACAACCAAAAAAAAATCCTTGAACTCGGCTCAGGTCCGTGGCGTTGCGACGTCGCCGTTCCACAGCAGGAGGCTAGCTAGAGCTAGGCCGGCTGCAAACAGCACACGTCGCACTCCGCCCGGACCGGTACGTCTACGTGCGCCACAGGAGATTCCTTCTCGCGTCCGCGCGCGGCGGTTTTTCCTTCTCCTTTTCGTGTCAAAATTAAGGAGGAGGTCGCCGCCGGCGCGGCAGCCGGCGGCACGCATGAGCTTGACCACCTTCACTGCACTCCGCCCACGCGGCGAACAGCGTGCTTCGACGCTGCTGAGTTGACGCTGAGGTGTGCAAAACGCGGCTCCAAGCAAAAACGGGAAGACTTTTTTTTTTTTTTTTATTTCTAGCCTTCAACGTGCTTTCTTTAATGTGGCTAACTTCCCAATAAAATCGTAAAAATAGCTCTTTCTTTAACCGCGAAAAACGTAGCAGGTGACACATATATTGAGCTCGTACGCCACGGCAAAATTCATATCGAGCTCTGCACATTCCTAGGGCCGGAAGAAAGCTCGTTTGTGGGGCTTGTTGGCTCGGTTCAAAATTGCTCAATTACACTCGTTTTTTGATTAATTATTGAATGAGTTAATTTTGAATGAAATTTGTTTTTGCTCTGGCTCGGCTCGGCTCATTGGCTCGATTCTAAAAATACTTCCAAATTGTAAATAAAATTATATTAAATCAAACTATGTCATTTTCAAAAAAAGCTCGAAAAAACGATGACTTGGCTCCAAAAACGGGACGGGATGGGCCTAACGCACCGTTGCTTGTGGGGTATTGGTGAGCTGGGCTGGCTTGTCTACAACTCTGGAAACTCGTCCTCGCAGTTCCTTTTTCTCTGGTTGGTCAAAGAGTTCCTAAATACTTTCTGGCCCGTTTTCCTGGCTGAGTTTCGAAGGTGAAAACCCATTACATTTTGGGCTTTGGATTTGTACATGTGGTACGCACTATTCGAATTGGACAGACGACAAGTAGTAGCTTACGAGATTCTTGTGCACCAGCACAGCCACCCCAATTTGACACAAAACTAGTACGATGTCTATGTGTTGCAACGGAATTAAAAAAAGGTGACACATATAATCAAATAAGATCCTAAAATGTATAGTAAATATCAATTTTCTTTCAACGCATATCAAGTATTTTTATACAAGTTAGTAAATAAATTAAATCGTAA
This sequence comes from Rhipidocladum racemiflorum, assembly GCA_036346355.1. Lineage (NCBI taxonomy): Eukaryota > Viridiplantae > Streptophyta > Magnoliopsida > Poales > Poaceae > Rhipidocladum > Rhipidocladum racemiflorum. Next base: position 3,365,120 of record CM070578.1, read on the forward strand.
ACAAAAGTTATGTTTTTCAGACAAACAAAGGCTTTATGTTGAGTATATATAGTCCAACAAGAACACAGCCAATCATAGGCGTAGCTGCTCGTGGGGCTGGGTGGGGATGAAGCCCACCCCACGCCAGCCCCCAAAACCCTCCCTGCCTATCGGGATTAGCGATTAGTCATGCAATTAGCCATCTGAAATTCTGAATGCATTGCATTAGTAGCAAATTAGCAAACCGCGTAGCGTCTCCATGACTCGCATCGCGTCATTTCGTCTTCATGGCAACAACGGTAAGGCGAGGCGCCGCTCTGCCTAGTGCCTCGGCCTCGCGCAGCGCACGCACGTCTTCCCGGTGACTTGCCGCTCTGTCTCGACCTAGTGCCTCGGCGGCTCAGCCTCACGCGCACCTCGTTGATTTTGGATGCCTCTTTTTTTAGCACCCCTCGTTGAATCTTTCTGGCTCCGCCACTGCAGCCAATACATCTTTCAGTAGCACGCAAAACATCTACACCGTAAGAACATCTTGTAGACAACATTGTTACCAGCGGAATTGAAGCTCCTATAGTTTCCAGTGCACATATATTTTTAAGATTGATCCTAGCAACAGCTCACGAGAGCGCGATGTAGAGATGTCCATGGGAGAAAGCCACACCGGGGAGGTAGACATCCACATTTGGGATAGAGAAGGCCAGAAGGGGTCGTAGGCTTGTAGCTGGAAGCAGAGGTGGTGGATCCAGCTCTATCCAGATGGGTGGCGCCGTCGTCGTTGAGGCGAGTCCATGCGGCGGTGGCGGGTCAACCAGACCCAAATAGGAGCAAGGTTCGACTGCTAAATACAGTAGTAGTGTAGTACTATGACAAAGAGTAAGTTTCGTAGCACTGTAGTAAAATTACCGTTCTTGTAGTTGTAGCTAGTGTAGCAAATTATCTTGCACCTCGGTTGCAATTTTCGTTTTTGGTCGACCGAACTAAACCCCTCAGACAAAATGAAGTGCTTGTTAGTTTGATATTTCGGCAGGGAAGAGAAGACTCTGATGGGACACTTTGAGATGTACTCCCTCTAATCACAGAACAATATTGTTTTAGGTATTCGTAGCAACGCTTTATAAACTTTAGCTATCGATATATTTCCATTATTTAGATTGAACATATGAAAATAGTATATCTAAATTTGTATCAGCAAGAATTTCAACAAAAGTAATGTTATTATGTTTTATAAATCAATTAGAATAAAAAAAGTTGAAGTTGTATTTTGATGATTATTTTTATACCGAAAGTAATATTCCTGTGTGATCGGAGGAAGCAGCAGATATGTGCACGCCGGATCGATAGATCGACTCACTCCAGTTGCAGCACTGCTACCGAAGAGAAAACCGATAACCCCTACTATATCCCCCACAGGGCCTTACCATCTCGGTACAAACGTATCATTCATGTCACTGTTTTTCCTTTCTTTTTGAAAAAAGTCCATATAATACTTTAAACTCTGTTCGAAAGTCCGTACGATATCCCAAGCTATGAAACCAGATATTTGATATCTCAAATTTCGCAACCCGATTCAAATAACACCCTAACACGGCTCGCGTAGTGGTATCGCTCGCGTGGCGTGATGAGTATAGGGTTTTGCTACGTAAGATGCCATGTTGGGAAAATTTAGGTGAATGAGAGGTGTGACTCATAGGTGTTTCTCTTCAAAATCAAAATAGAGATAGAGAAAGCTACATGACCCAACAACTACGGAAGTGTGATTGGAAGCTCGAGTCCCCACATGTTATTAACCTAATTTGACCCATATGGCCATATGTTATTCTACATGGCAACATCGTTCGCTCATTATGTCACAAAGTTAATACTACTATGCAAAACTAAATCAAAGTAGTATTTATATCGGATTGTAAAGTTTAGGAGTTAGACATCTGATTTTATAGTTGAAGATGCTGGATAGGCTTTTAGTGCCACTAAAGTTTCTTTCTTTTTCAAGGAAGATCCGGGGAAAAAGCGCCACCGACACCTGAGAGCGGCGAGAATCGTCGTCGGGGCCCGACGCTTCCCAGCAGTGTCCCACCGTTGGATGCAAGTGGCCTGCGGCCTAGGCACGCGCAGGTGGCAGCTGCAACCTTGTGCCTCCTCGTGCATGGTCAGGCCCGTCTGTGTACATGGACATGGTTGTTGCCTGTGGTTTCAACTAGGTGCTTCAACCCAGTGAGCTCTCTCTCTCTCAAAACGTAGAATAATTAAACAGAATCAATGAAGTTTGATTCAAATACAACATGACGTTTGTAATTCCTAACGCTCAGACCTTTCGATTTGAGATCAGATCAATGCAGACTCCTACGAGTAATTCGAGTGCACATCACTCTCGGTACGATCAGAGGCTTTATTGATGAGAGAAAACTGAACAGAAGGGCCCTACCTGAGTACTTACAATCAAAATCAATGTACTGCAGTTGCGATGGGTGAAAACTAGAAGAAAATCTAGCAGATAAAAGGAATGTGTAGTTTTCAGTCATTTCACTACCAGAAACTTGCAGCGAGTCAGAGCTTGAGTCAATTCAATGCAGCCAGGACAATCAAGGTTTGCAGTTCCCAAATAAAGGATTGTTTTAAATAATGCATTTTTTTTTTAAAAAAAAGTTACAGATACAATTACATAAATATATCTATGTTGTCAATTTATTTAACGATAAAGCACTTTTATCAAATAAATTGATGTCAGAAGATCTGTTGTTAAGTCAATTGGCGACAAAAGCCTATCGACTAACTGGACCTATCGGCCAAGCGAATTAGCAACAAAAACTGTTGGCTAAAGAAAACTCAATCGTCAATTTATTTGACGACGCACTTGTGTTATTAAATAAATTGGCGACACGTTGATGGAAAACTTCTATCGCCAGATGAATTGGCGACATGAGGCGAGAGGATGTTAACGATAATGATATAGAGGTGGATATGATGTCAATGGTAATGATATGAAGGTGGATATGATGGTCTGATATGGGTGACAAATAATGAAGATATGGGTGATAAATAACGAGTCTTCAGCTGATAAATTTGAGAAAGAAAAAAATTAGTGATACCAGTGAACACAAATATTATTCTTGTGTCCATCTTGGAGGCGAAATGAGTTACAATGTTCCTATGATCATGTATATTGTGATCATGTACTATGTTCTTGTGGATTTTTCGTTTTCGTTTCCGTATCCGCTCCGCTCCGTTCCACATCCGTTTCTATCACTATTCGTTTCCGTATCCGTTTATGAGATTTACAATTTCGTTTCCGTTATCGATAAAAAAATATAAAAACAGAAATAAAACACATATTTACCAACCGTTTCTATATCATTTTCATCCTAGTCATGAGTATCTTTTTACAGCTTTACCACTGTAGGTCCCCCTGGGGGTCCTGGGGGTGGGGGTCCGTCCGTCGGGACATAAATAGTAGATGACCAGACGGATGGGTGTAGTAGTACACTAGTACTTCTGTTCAGCCAGTCTGTTGTTTGTTTGCCTCGCTCAACTTTGTTTGCTAGTACGTGGTACTCCATTGTACATTTTGCTGCAACTAGGTAGGATCCTATAAGCCTATAAGGGAACATGAATACACATCTCCCGGTAGGTATAGTACACGATGGTCAACTACGCAGTGAAGTTTCTATCATTAGTAACTGTATTACCGGAAAACCAGTTATTGAGTTACCAATGCAGCCCATATTCCTTGATGCATGAGCTCTTCTTTATATTTGATGATCTTTGTAAGGACTAGTTCCTAAGAAAAAAAAAAGGTACAATTGAGTAGTTCCGCGAGTTAGACCATCTCCAACCATATTCCCTTCATTTCATTTTCTTCCCTGTTCCCTTTACTCATTCTCATTCCCTTTATTTGCCCTCATCTCCAACAGATTCGCTTTAAAGAGAATTGTATTGGGAAAGGAGAGAATCCCTTGCTAGAGGGGATGGGAGAAAGAATCCCTTCACGAAGGGAATCCGTTGGAGCGCTGAAGGGAATGGGAATCCCTTCGCGGAGGGAAAGGGAGGGGGGAAGAGACACGGTTGGAGATGGTCTTAAGCATGAAACGAATGGATTTTTTTTTACTCATGCCGGAAATAATTTAGAAAAAAAACGTGGTTTAATTTTCGTCTTCCATAAGTAAAACACGTCTTCTATAGTGACCCGCATAATTAACCTCAGATAATGATTGTAGCTTTGCCATTAATCTCGAGTTAATTACACTGATATGGATATATTTAATTAATAAATCATCGAGTAAGCTCGACGTTTTATTAATTAATATGCCATTTTAGAGTGTTGCAGCACAACACTAATTACAGACTTCAAAAGAAATTTATTACATTCCATATACGCATACCATCTTATAGTCCTTCACTGTCATATTACATAATTTGCATAAAAGTTTAATATTACATTTATTATACTAATTACTCTAGAGAACAAGAGCATCTGCTGTAGGGACCACTAGTCCACCCAGTCTTCTGGGTCGCCCCCTGCCTCCTCATCACCCTGATCCTACGGGTGATCATCCATCCACTCATGGGAGCCGCCATAACAATCATAATGTAAGCAAAGAGGGAATTATAGAAGAGTGAGTACAGGATGTACTCAGCAAGCATTAATATCAAATATGTATCCATGAATTTTATCATCCGAAACCCTCATCGGTTCCATTCCTTAATCCATACCTCAAATCTATTTATCCAAAATAGGTTTTATTAGGAAAATCTTGAGTTTCAATTTTTATTTGTAAGATTTCTACTAGCATTCGTATATGAGACAGATTTAACTTCTGTAGCCTCCAATCCAGGAGATAGGCATGCATTCATGATTTTATACCCTATGCAAGTTTTGTATCACTTTACCCATAGCGAACTCAACCGCAGTTGAGAACCCAGAATGTTTATCACAACTTTGGCATTTAAATCTCCAACCCTGGCCTCTTCCAGTTGTACTCTATACTGATTTGATGACACTGAGACTTGGTTAGCCAGTTGTACCTCGTCACAAAATCAGAGGTACTCATATCCCCTGACCACTTACCTGTTGTGCTACAACACAAATTAGTGGTACTAAGACATTGGGATAGCCAGTTGATCTCCATCACAATATCTGGAGATACTCATTCAATGGCTTTAAAATATAGCCCAAATAACCAACACTGGTTATCAAACATGTACTTCACTTGGCATCTGGCAATCCCAATTTAATACATTTTAATTACCCAATGTGAAGATTTAAACACCATCATAGGACAACCTTTTCTGGTTGTTTCCACACACTATGATTGATACGATTTAATATGACTCATTGCCCGATTGTAATGGTTTTAACCTTATATTATATTCTTATGTAGAGGCCCCCCCCACTGGCAACATCAAACATGAGATCCTCCACCCACCATTTAACAACTCACACCGACTTTGCTTGTCGGTTGAGTGAAAATACCAATTCCAATTCCACTTGCAGTTTATCCAACAATCGATTTAAATTTTAATTAAATAAGATTTTACTACGCATCAGTGAATTTCACAAACCTTTGTAAACCCATTTCATAAATATGGGCAAAGGGAGCTTGCATGTACTTTGATTGAAATATTCGTCTTCACCTGTTTGCTGATTCGCGATTCAATTTAATTTATTTCCTGAAATTACGTAAATGCCATATCTTAGTGGCGAATGAGATTTTTCCATATTTCAAGGTGTCCAACCTTTATCTATGATTATTTTAATATTTATAAAATTTACATTGCGCGTGTTAGGCTTTTTTCATTTTATTATGTCGGGCTTTAGTTGAATATTCGACCGATTGAAATATTAGTTTAACAGGTTCTAATTGATTTAGCATTATTATGAATTGTTCGTGTGAACAAATTGATTCATAATTTTACTGATTTGACTAAAAAATGTAGTTTCTTGTTTTTCTCTTTTCTTTTCCCTTCTTTTATTTTCTTTTAATCCATTTAATTGTAATAAATTTTTACACAATTAATAGCACCGAATTAAATTACTGCTAATTCTCATGATCAACTATCCATTTTTATGCGCTACCAAAATTACCGTTCTCTTTTTTCTCTCTTACTTCACCCATGCATCCTTATCCTCCCAAATTCTTATTCTCTCTCTACTCTCCTGATTTGGTCGCCAACACTACCGGCCACCACTGGCCTTGCCGTCATCTGGGTCCCGCCTCGGCCGACCGCTGGTCGCCTCTTTGGTGCCACTCAACTCTCCTCTCTGGCACATATCGTTCGGTCTCCCCCTGCCTTGGGCTCGCCCAGACCCTTCACGCCCATGCACGCACATGGCTCGCGCCCCGAGGTGCTGCCTCTCTGGCTTCTCTCCCTCCTTGCGTCGTGCGGGTGGGGCTGCGCTCCTACCCTCACCGTGCTCGACCACCTAAAGTCCGAAGCCGGCCTGCGCCACAGTACCGCGCCTCCTTGCCAACTAGCTCAGTCGGCTCCTGGACCGCGCCGCCGAGGTGCTGGTTTACGACCATCGCCGCGCTAGCCTGCGGCAGCTGTTGTACTGGCCTAAGGCCACCTCCCCTGCTCCAACTAGGGTTTGGTAAACCCTAGTCTCTAACTTCCCCTATTTTTTCCTTAATGTACTATCTACTGGTTCTTTGATTTTTAGCATGACGGCTGTGTATTTGTGTGAATGCTTACATGGGATTACAATATGGTCAATGATGATTCTCAATTAGTCGGATAGCAATTGGCGGTGTCGTGGCGATACCGGTGGTTTTTGTCGCACACCAGGGAGTGTGACAACACCACTGGCACGAACGATGCCGCTGATTTGTGACCACTAAACTGAAACCACTACTCTGGCTATCGATTTTTGTCTATGATTTTCGCTATGGCTAATCCTATGTCTTTATTGCTGGGAATGAGCACTAGTTTACATGGGATGCGATGAATGAAAATGAGGGCTGGCTGTGTATGGATTGTACTGGTGACAGGGTTGAAGAGATGGCTGTCTTGTTTTCTTCCGCTTGACCTTCTAGTTCTTTATGCTTGGTGGCCTTCTGGTCCTCGAGGATGCTTTAGAGGAAAACTGGTGTTTTGTAATTCATATTCTTGTAATTTTTATTTTTAGAATGTAATTATTAATTTCTGTAATTTGCGACCCGGATTGTAATTAAATACTCAAGTATCGTAATTTAAATACTCGTCCTTCCCCGTTAGCAATCAACAGTTTGGATCGATTTTTTCAAAAACAAAAAATATTTAAACTAAAATAATATTTCAATGATATATGGATCTAGCCTACCCGTGAGCCACCTGTGGACTCGGTTTACCATGGAGATGTGGCCCCACCTCATTTTGGCCAGGTGCCACGTGTGGTTAAAATCATCTTTTGCTAAAAGGGAGGAGAACATCTGAATGGTTTTGTGAGTAGGAGGATATATATTTTACTCAGTTTTGTAGGTAAGTGACGAAAATTAAACTACGCAAAAGGTTGATGGACAAAAATATATTTTTTTCCCCAATAATTTATCCCTATGGAGGGTAGTTTATGCTTTGTTCCTTGTAAAAGCTAATCCTTGTTATTAAATCGCTTCTACTTTCTAGTCAACATTATACCCAGGAATGTCCGTCTGAAAGACACCCTTAAAACACTGTGGTTGCATTTGACCTAGTGACCTGGAATCTTTGTAGACTCGTAGATTTGATTTGGTTTGTAAAGTGAGCTCATCTTTCGAGGTTATGCGTCTCTTAAAAACAATGTCAGCTTCTTCTTTGTTGTACTGTACACGCTCTAAAGCCTGAAGATAGTATTAATTTGCCACTGCTATCACGAGACGCTAGGCATTTGAAAAGTGCTTTTTTCCATTTATACATTTCAAACTTTTTGTCATTTGTGAAGCAGGAGCACCGTCCGTTTCAAACTTGCTGACACATTAATTGACAAGAGGAGAGAGCAATACTACTCTCCAAGTGCTACCGTCCTTGATGAGCAGTAAATTGACACTTTCTAGTTCAGTTACTTGGGTTGTCCGTATGCAACAACCTCTCTTCACTTTGACCCTACTCATCAGTTGGACACAACCCACAGCCAAACATCCAACCAAAAAGGTAGATAGATACCCATGCTCTGTATGTGTCTGAAGCAAGTTCGCACTACAGTCGCTGCAATTGCCAGATGATTTGACTATATGAGGGTGAGGCTCGGTGTTAATGGTGTAGTAAGTAGAATGTTACCATCCGTTTTTTTCAATTACTGCAGATGCATTAGCTAAACACGCAACGTTTTTCCTTTTCCATTCTTAGGCTCAGTTTGGAACCCGGCAACCTTTTCCTGTCCCTATAAAATTCTTGCCAGGTTCATGTAAAATTCCTATGTTCCAAATAAACTACTCCACCTTCACTCACATGAAGATTGAAGTAGAAAACTTTTTGGAGAAGTATGAAAGTTTCACTCAATTTCGTCTTAGGCAGAGGATACTAATAATTTTGGATCTGACGAGTCCAAACTCCAACAAAACCCCCACAGAAATACAGCTAGACTGGCCGAGCAAACAAACAAAAAAGGAGAGATCAGCAAAAGAAAGCTTCCCCTCTGACACAGCTAGCCAAGCTACACATCACACACTAAACAAAAGCTTGAGACGTCGCTTCATCTCTCCAACAGTGCCAAGTAAGAGAAGCTTGCCGCCCCAAAGCCTCTCTTTTCATCTCTAGGCCACTCTCCTCCCCAGTCCCCCAATTCCAACATTTGGCTCATTTGTTCTAGATCCCTACACCTTTCTTTTGTTTGATATAGCATTTGGTTTCGGAAGGGTTCACAAGTAACAAGAACAGTCAGGCAGAGTCTTTGGGTCTACTAGCTGATTCATGCCAGTTTCTTGAGTAGGAAGAGGAATTACATGGAGCAGTCCTATCTTGAGCAAGAGTTTGAATAGTGGGATTCTCCTTTTGTTCTCTAGCATTTGTCCATGATTGTTCTTGAGCTGTGACAAAGACACTGTTGATTCCTTTAAGATTCAGCAAGTCATGAAGATTTGGAGGCAGCAATTAATGCTCTTCCCGAGAGCAAGAATTGGACAGCCTAGTTCAATATTTTTGCATTTATTCTGAGTTTTTTTTTTGTAAGTAACTGCAAGAGAGAGGCATTCAAGAAGAGCGGATGAACTGTACTAGACTCCGAAAGAATTGATTTTTTTTTTTTCTTGTGAGCGTGGAGACATGAAGAACGGCAACGCGTCCGCACCGAACGCTGGCGGCAACAGCCTGGTGATCACCGAGCGGAAGAAGCCGGCGCCGTCGTGCGTGGCGGCGCTGTTCCAGATGCTCGCCAAGAAGAAGCTCTTCTCATCCTCTAAGAAGAGCAAGTTGCTTCCCCCAGGTGAGACTACAAAAGAAGCTACATTGCTCTGGCTCTCTGCATATCATGTTTTTCTTTACCCCACTGCGCAAATCAGGGCTGTTCATTAGGTTTTGTGCCTTTGCTGTTTCAGTGCGCGCACAGAAGTTGTCGGCTGGGATACCTCCCGGCGGCGGGGAGAAGACGCCGGTGGCCAAGACGAGACCTCTACTGGTATGGTACAGCGTCCCCCTTCTTTGTTTTTCCCCTTTAAGCATCTCGTTGTGAAGCCGTGGCTGTTTTGGTTCTGAGTTCTAGTGGAAATTTCCAAAGTTCATGCCTGAAAATTTTATCCTTTTGCCTTTCCCCAAGCCAATATTTTGAGTTCTGGGTTTTGCTTATGTGATTCCTGTAGTTGCTTTTCTTTAGACAAGAGGAAGGCATTGTTTGCTGTCACTCTCTCTCTTTTTTGGCGATGAATGGAATCCACAATTGTTCACTCGAATGATTAACTTTACATCCATTGTTTCTTTGTTGGGGATTCCATAACCAAGTTCTCCCTTTTTATCTGGGCATTAATCTGTACCATGCCCAAGACTTCTTTCAGTTAGACCTACGAAAGTTTTGCCAACGATTTTTCAGATATGGAGGTTGAGTACTTCAGAATTGCCAAAAGTATACTACTACCACATTTTGTTGACCTTTTTCTAACCTCCTTTTTGACCTTTTTTTTTTGGTAAATTGCTTTCTTTAGATGGTAAGCTGCTAGCTCATCCATGTTCTTTTCCTTCAGCTTGATTCTGTAGACTATCGGAAGAGTAAAAGTGAAGGCCATGGCAGCAGTCGCTTGCCAACGTCTGGCCAAGACGACAATTGCAGTGAAGTGTGCACCCCGGGTGTGGTAGCCCGGCTAATGGGCCTGAGCTCAATGCCGGCTGTCAGCCATGAAAGGCCAGACAAAGCCATGGACTCCTCCGATCTTGGCAGTCACCGGAACGACTCGTCTCAAGGTCTGCCTGGTACCTGTGGGAGCATAGGCACCTCTCATCAGAAGCAGCAAAAGCCAGGGCAGCGCATAGACGAACGGCATGACACTGCCAGCCAGTTCAATACATCTGCACAGGCATTGTGGTCACGGCGGCATCCACAAAAGGTAGCTTCACCTCTCAAGAGCCCAAGGTCAATTTCGAGCAGGAACAAGGCTCGCCTGATCGAAGCAGCAGGCAGGGTCCTGGAACCTGGTTTGCAGCCCAGGAATCGCCGTCTGGCTCGGCGACATGCACGTTTGGAGTATCCATGCGACGGCGACGGTGTGGCGAGTGCTGCTGCTGTTGTCTTACAAATTTTGCCTCAGCAATACTCAAGGGATATGTGCGCTGCTGATGTACCGAGACCAGGTGATCGCAATGCAGGAGCCACATCGCTTCACAATTCTACTCATCAGTGGTCTGAGGAGTATGCTAAGAGGAATGCTTCCATTAGGAGGCCAAACCACAATGTATCATGTCAAGTGCAACCTGAAGGAAGCAGCAAGGGCTTGCCTGTCAGCTCGAGCGACAAGGCTAGATTTAAGGACAGTGCTCAGAGGACGTCCGATGCTATCTCACATACAAATCAAGGTGCCCAGAAAATTCAGCCGAGAAATATCATATCCCGGGAGAATGTTGCCTTTAGCCCTCTCAAGCAGAATAACCTGAAGCAGAATGCGTTGCCTGCAGCTTGTGGAGCAGCAGATCCAGCACATATGGTCCAAAGGCAGAAACATAGAACTGGGGAGCAAGATGTGACAAACGCCGCCAAGGACCTTTTTTCTTCAAACAAAAGTACGAACAGCAGCACATCGTTGAGACCCAAAAGAAAAGTAATGGATAGATTTGGCGTGTCACATAGTAGTGGGGAGATCAACAACTTGAGCGCAAAAACTCATCGAACCAGTGGCCTACATACTCATAGCGATAGCTCTAACAAACTGAAGCTGAAGACTGCAATGCCAAAAGCTATGGAGAAAGATATGGTAATTGCAAAAGGCGCAGGGCTGGTTAGCGAGAAGCCAAAGTCTGCCAGTCCAAACCGTGTTAGGAATGACTCGCGGATACAGGTAGAGTTGTGCAATGCTTCCAGGTGTAGCAACTCGGGCATCGTTTCGTTCACTTTCAGCTCACCAATGAAGGTTGTCCCTACTTCTTTGCCCGGTGATAATACTCAAGGAACATGTAGTGCTGTTCTGGGATCTCCAACTGGTACTTGTCCTAAGAGACATTCTCGCAGGGACTGCCAAAATATTTCTGTGCAAAGGGGCTTGGTTTTCAGGGAAGTTTTACGAGGCACATCAGGTCTGGAGGCTACAGAATCAGTTTCCTTCAATCTAGATCAGTTGAAGAATAGAGGTACTCCTGGTGTCAGAGTAAACTCTTCATTGATTGAAACTCATAAAAAGCATGAGGTTAGTAATTTGATCTTTTTTGTTCTCAGCCATGATATAATACTGAGGTGATTCTCGCGAACACCGCAAGGATCATTTTTGTCTGACGAAAACTCCTCGGTCACTACTATCTGCAGGCTAATGCAAAAGCTAGCAATCCATCCCCATCTATACCAAGAGGCAGCAATCAGCGAAGCCCTTTATCGATTCTTCAATCTACATATGCAGATGACGATCGCGTTTCTGGTAGTCCACACTACACTGCAGGTAACAGAACTTCCTTTTTTGTGCATGGGCAAATGTTAGCTATGTTGTTTACAAGTAGTTTCTTTCTGCCCTTCGTTTTTACAATTTTGGCCAACTAACAAAAGTTTTGGCTAACAAACACTATTTATGCGCTATCCTACCTTCTATTTTTTTCGATAAAAAAGACATCAAAATATATTGATGTCCCAGTTTCTATTAGAAACCAGGGGAAGCCAGCGTAGTACATATGACAAACAAAACTCAATATGACCAACTCAGCATAAAACAAAACTTTGAGTTGCATTAGCTGAGTTACACACTTTGAGTTGCATGCTGACTCTTTCATGTCTTCAACCATTGCCAACAGAGGCTGAATTCGAAGATAACCGTGCCATGAAGGTTTCCACAGCACCATTTAGCATGCAAGACGTAGCTACCGAGAGAAATTCTAGGTGTACTGAACCTAATTTTGGCCAGCATGGTGTGCATCCGTTTGAACCGGCAGTCCAAGACAGCAAGCTGATACACCCTGGAGAGGTTGCGTCAACTGTTGAACTGCTACTAACAAACGTTTGTCGGTCCGGCCGACGAAAATCGAAGGCACCTTTCAAGGCATTCCTTCTCCAGACATTTGAGTCTGCCCTTACCACCTCTAAAGCAGGTGCCAAGAGCAACACCATCAGGGCCACAGAAGCGACCCCACTACGAGACCTCGCATTCGATTTCGTCATGGAGTGCTTGGACTCGATGTGCGTTCGGCTCTGTGACTCGGGTTACAGGTCGTTCTCAAAGCTTGCCCTGATCTGCACCGAGGAGAGGTTGGCCGCTGAGGTCAAGAAGGAAATTGCAAGGTGCAGCGACATGGCTGGGAAGGCCTTGGATGATCTGGCCGTGAGTGACGTCGAGCACGCGGTTGAGACCGGTATGGATTGCTCGCACGAAGCATTTCAAATCGGTGTGCAGATCGAACGGGATCTGCTCCAAGAGCTAGTAGACGAGATCGGGCTAGATTTGTTCAGTCGTTCGTAACTCCATAGCTCATGGACTCTCATGTTCTGTTTTGTAACTTTTGTTGTGTAATGCTTTGCCTGCCATAACGTTTGCAAAGCCACCGTTCGCGGGCCTACTGAGCAGTACTTGATAAGATTGTTGTCAGTGCTGGCCATTGCACAGAAAAGTGTAAAATCTTGTTGCTCCTATCGTGTCCTGCAAAGTTTGATTGAAAGGGTTTATTCATGTTTGTGATGAATATTTAACTCTATTTAAGTCTATAGACTTTAAGTTTGAGTTTGATTTGAATTAGATTTGAAAATTCAGTTTTTGAATGATTATTGCATATCATTTTAGATATTGCTATGTGATGTGTTTTCTTGTTTTTGATAGTTGCACAACGACGGTGCTAGGTTATGATGATGTGGAGTATGTTCGGAACTAAGCGGGGTACGCCGAGATCCAAATGATTGGGAATCGCCGGAGGATAACTGGAGACGGAGTCGCTGCAAGCCTAAAAGACAAGGGAACGACTGAGATGCTACCTTGAACCTGCTCAGATCAAGGAGAGCCGTTGGATCACGGTTTAAAGAACAAAGTACCTGTTAAGTTAGATAACTTTGAGAAGCGTGCAAGACCCATTATGTTATTGGGTTATGGATTAGTCATGTATGAGTAAGGGAGTGAATCTCAATCCTTGATGAAGTTTCTTGTGGCTAAGAAGGTCATTCAATGGTGAAGATTACTCCGAGCTTGCTAAAATAGAGAGGAAGATGGGCGTCTCTCCCTTGAAGGTCTTAGTGCTCTATTGAGCTTTGCCCACTTTGTTGTGAGGTTTTGTAACTTTTCATCCAAGAAATAAAATTTTATTTCTTTACTATTCTAATTTACTTTCAGCATTTACATTATGTTTCAAATTCAGTACTTACATTCTGCAATTTAAATTCTTGCAATTTACATTCCGTACAGTTGAATTTGCCTCCCCTCATTCTAAATGCTTGTGTATTTTTTTGCTGATAATGAATAATTATTGAATGAATCTTTTTCAGATCATATTCCAATCATTTAAGCACATCTCTTTTTGAACTTTGTAAAAAACTGATCATTTTGCTTGAAATGAAGATACTTTTGTAGATCGTGTTTGTGGATTTTGCTTCTTGAGTTCTTGCTTGCTGTGATAAGTTGGGGGATATCCAAAATCGTTTTGATCATCAAAACCCCACGAGCAAGTCTAAGACCAATAGTTTCGTTTTTTGCTTTCCCTTGGTGCACTTCTTCTTCAATTTGAAAAAGGTCGGAAATTTTTTTTTTGCAAATTTTGGAATTGCTTTTCATGATTTTCGAAAATCATGAAAATAGCTCAGTTGAGCACGGATTGAAATAGGAGCCGGTTCGACATGCGAAATTCCATTGATTTCTTTCATCAAATCATCAAATGAAAGCAAAGAACCTAAGGACATGCGGAGAGGAAAGCAGATCCGGTTCTGAAAGCTCCCGTCCGCTCTGGATCAGAAGTATAGGTTTGATACCAATATTTGCGATTGAAGGCTGTAATACGTTTCTGACATCCATAAGGAGGTGCGTACCGAATTTTAAGAGCAAATTTTTATCTCGGTTGGTCCTTTGAGTTTTTAGTAGGCTTTTCTTGTCCAATAGATAAAAGAAAATTTTATTTGAGATTATTCACCCTCTCTTATCACCATTTTGATCCTTCAGCTTGTTTCTTGCCTTATTGGTGCGGGCTATTGTCGCTACAAGATGCAGCCAGCAGTAGGGATGGAACTGGTACGGATATTTTCCGACCGACCGACCGACCGAATTGATTTGGATGATGATTTGGATAGTTTCACGGATATCCAGTTGATTTCTCGGATAAGGATATGGATACAGATAATTTACATGGATATGGATACGGATATGGAACACTGATTATCCGATGGATACGGAATATCCGAGTTTTTGTTCGGATAATATCCGAATATGACATACGGATATTATCCGAATAACACGTTTCAGAATAACACATTAATAATTTAACATGTTTCACTGTTTCAGAGATTGGGGTCTGCATTGGATGACAAGATATAATGTGTTCATGTGTGCTAGATGCTAGTTTGGAGATATTTGGGTAAAGGTGGTACAGAAATTGGCAAGTGGTGTTTCAGGAGGGCTACTTAGGATTCAAAGAAAGATATGCCACCGCAAATCATTTGGTTCAATTATTGCAATGGGGTACATTGTTACTCACAGAGTCACATGTATGACAAGCTAGGGATAAAAAGGCAAAAAAAAGACATACAAATATATTTCTTTTAGAATTTTGAATTTAAATTTGGACCAATTTTGGAAAAAAACTGAAATTGGATTTTAAAATATCCGACTAATATTATTCGTATCCATGTTGATTCCGATCCGTATTCGATCTGTATTCGTAACCGATATTATCCTGTATAATTCGTATTCGATTCTGTATTCGATACTATTCGTATTCGATTCTGTATTCGATAAAAAATACGGATACGAATATGAATAGGACGATATTCGACCGTATCCGATCCGATCACATCCCTAGCCAGCAGAGGCATTTTTGACAGCAATACTTGCGCGTCGCCGTGCTCATCAACAAAGTCACGTGGGCGAGATGAGAGCAGGTGACAAAGGCAAGGCAAGTAGCCGTGGGGGTTGGGGGTGGAGACGCCGCGTCGAAGACGCACTCATTCGCGGAAGCTCATAGAGATCATGACGCGTGACGCCGGAACACTTTCAGAAATGCTGCGTGGGAAGCGTCTGGCCACGCCGAGTCCCGTTCAAGATCTTCCCGTGGGCCGTGGGGACTGGGTTTTAAATTTCGTTTTCAGATTAAATCTCGTTACCTACAGAAATCCGAAATTTCGCTGAGATCTCATTATTTCGAAAAAAATCTGAACAAAATAAAAAAAAACTAAAATTTGAATCCGGTCAAGTTTTAGTCAAATTCGATCAAGTTTTCGGCGAGATTCACTGAGAACTCGGCGAAATTTTACGCACCGCTACACTTTTAATTTTTTTTTAGAGTTTTTTTAATTTTACCGAAATTATAATCTACCGACTACCGACTGTCCCATATGAAAAACGACGCGAAAAATCTAATCCAGTCAAAATCCGATCAAATTTGGTAAAATTCGGTCAAGTTTTAGTCAAATCTCGGTCAAATTTGCCGAGATTTCGGTCAAATTCACCGAGATCTCGACGAGATTATAAGTTACTGTAGCACTTTGATTTTTTTTTTTTAGGGTTTTCTTAATTTCGCCGGGATTATGAAACTCGGGGGTTCCGAGATCCGATATTTCGCCGAATTTCGGCGAGATTTTGAACCTTGGTGGGGACCTCATCCGCGGGTTGCGGGGAGCGACGCGAGAGAGAGATAGCGGCCAGCCGGCCAGATGCGATGCCGTCAGTGGGCCTACCACTATTGCCGTGTCAGTTAGGATGCCGCGGTGCCAATCGCCTGCTGCTTCCGCGGTCAGGGAGGAGTATCCCTATGATGGTGAGGACCAGGATAATTAGACCGCTACTCCAGTTGATTGCCTGTGACAATTTTATGGGGTTCTACTGCTGGTTTTATTCTACTTTCGTTGTATTAATTTAAATGGCCTACATGCCATATTTATTGTAATATCTTATTATTAATAAAGTACGTTTGATATGTTATGATATTATCTTTATTGTGTGCACTAGCTTTTCTAGATTAGTATATGATACATAGAGGATTCGAAGGTTTTTTTTTCCGGATCTGACGTATGACTAGGGGTGAAAACGGGACAGGAAATATCCGCCCGATCCGATACCGAATCCGTTTAAAATCCGTACCGATGTTATCCGTATCCGTATCCGGAAAATCCGGTGTAATATGGGTTAGGATATGGGAAGAGCAATATCCGATCCGTATCCGAAAAATCTCATGTAATATGGGTTAGGATATGGGAAGAGCAATATCCGACCCGATATCCGGTAAATATCCGACCCGAATATCCGGATAAAATTAGTCATTCTTCCATTAATTTGGTTCGTTATTGGATAGATAGAGTAGTTGTTTGATATTGGTACTAAAAACACTACTTTGTTATTAAGAGTGAACTTTAACAAATCTATCAACAAACAAATAGAGTGATGACATAATGCTTTTACCTAAATTGATTTGTTCAACTTATTTGATAAACTTCTTTTCTATTCAAATTCTCGAATTAGTTGAGTCGCTAAATTGAAGCATAGCAAACAAATCCGAGTAGTCCTCATTATGAGAGAAGTCTATCTTTAGTTTGTCAGAATGTGACAATTCAACACTATTTAATATCTCCAGGAATTTATTCCGTAAGGTTAAGTTTGATGGAAGAGCTCCGCTTGTTCTCTGTTTTCTTTATGTCTCGATCTCTCTCCTTGTATCCGACTCATTCGCACCTCTAACTATACTACTATCCTACGTTGAAATAATTATGACTTGAAGCTAATGTTGTAAGGTTAATGCTTCATTCTTTTTTTACACAATTATGTATTATACTACTATCCGATTATGATATCCGATCCGACCGAATCAGTCACGATCCGCTCGTGATCCGAATCTGAATAATCCGACCAGATCAGATCCGGGACATCCGTATCCGACTCCGAATCCGAAAAAAAATATGGGTTAGGATACGGGACGAGCAATATCCGCCCGTATCCGACCCGGTTTCACCCCTACGTATGACCAGGGTTCAAAATTTCAGTTTAGAGTAGAATCTCGTCACTCACCGAAATCCGATTTTTCGCCGAGATCTCGTTATTTCAGACAAAATCCGAATGAAATTCAAAAAGCAAAATTTGAATTTGGTATTTTTTTTAACCGAAATTTCCGAGATTTCGGTTGATTTAGACGAAATTTCATCCAAAATTCCGAAATCTCAGCGAAATTTCTCAGTACTACCACACTTTCAATTTTTTAGTGTTTTTTTCAACTTCGCAAAAATTATGATCTACCGACTGTCCCACATGGGAAATGACTTGAAGAACCCAATCCGGTTAATTACGGTCAAATCCGGTCAACTTTTATACAAATCTTAGTCAATTTTATCGAGATTTTGGTCAAATTCATCAAAATTTCGGTGAGAAATTAATGCACTGTAGCACTTTAAAATTTTTTAGGGTTTTTTTAATTTCGCCGGGATTATGAAACTCAGAGGGACCCGAAATCCAAAATTTTACCGAAATCTCGCCGAATTTAGCCGAAATTTTGAACCTGCGTAGGACCACATGCACCACGTCCGGATTAACCCACCTAGGCGAAGGACAAAAGCCGAGTAGACTACGACGCAAACGTAGGCCTGTAGTAAGTGGCTGCTGGGCTTAAAGCAAGTTTTAGGCCCATAATGTTACGCCTTTATTTTTGGTAATAGATGTCCTCACTAAGTGGGAGATTATGTTTGGTTCGTGGTACAAGATTGAATAAGATAGGATTGTCATGTATCATTTAGGCCCTGTTTGTTTCAGCTGGGGATTGTAAAAAGCAATTTTTAAAATCTGAATTGTAAAAGCTGGATTGTTAAAAGCTGAAGGTTGAAAAGCTGATGATTGTTTGACAACCTAGATTATAGTGTGTTTAGATTGCTATTTCTGCTTGGCAAAAATCTGTGGTACCCTCGATTATAGGTTGAAAAGTCTGTGTGAACAGTGGGGAGCAATGGTGGGTAATTTTCACTCAAGTTGGATAGGTATTGTGGTCTTTTGCAAAAAAAAAAAAAAGCTGAGGAAAGCTCCTCCAGAGTGGATTGTGGGATTGCTATACATATTGAAATTTTCCTGTTTGTTGACCTTTCAGCTTTTAAAAGCTGCTTTCTACAATCCACAGCTGAAACAAACAGGACCTTAGTTCTATTATTTTGGGTGAATGAGATGGTTCATCATCTAGAAGGAATATTCCTTAAATTTATATTACTTGATCCAGTATGGGATGGTTCCATTCAAACAACCAAACGCATGTATGACTTTTTTCTTCAACCATATCATATATGTACCACTTGGTTCAGGCAACCAAACTCACCCTAACTTCACCCACCGGGCCACCGGCGATCAAAGACTGCATGTATACGTCATGGATCTTTGCAGTTCCAGACATGTGATAGTTAATGCCCTCATGTATGCATTCACCGTTGTTATCTTAAAAAGGAAGAGACTTGTTTGGAGATGAGCTCATGGAGCAAATAGAAGATGAGGAACTAGACTATGGTGATGAGCACTGAGCGGTTTAAACGGATTGAGTGGAAGAGCAACTAGGACACACCCCAAGGCCCAAATCCATACCCGTGCTTATGATTTTGCCCCAGATTAATCTAAAAGGTCAACCTAGTTAGTAACTTGATACTGTTTTTTAGATGAATAACTCGATACTATACTAGACTGTCGAGTGGCAAGCATAGCTATCAATTCATAACCTTGGCACTCAGCTCGGAAGTCCACAGACTAGCCCATTCAGAGCACTAGCCCGGCCTGTGGCGGACTCTTTTTAGACTTCTACCAAGCGGCACAGTTCTGCGGTAATGAATACCGACGCTGGGACCTTTGTAATTTATAACAGATTACCACAGTTACCAGCTTTTGCTATAGCGAACTGAGACCATAACTGCATGGCTAGCCAAAAGTGAACCAGCTACGTAATGACTTTTGACTCAAGTATCACAGCAACACACACAAATGTTCATATATATATATATTTACAACAATGAATTTCAGAAAGAATCCAGGATAAAAGAAAAGAAAAAAAAATCTTGCCTGTTAATTTGATGTCGAACAATCTGCTGTGTCGGTCTTGATGACTCTGGTATTATACGAACCACAGAAGCCGCATTTGTGATACAGCCAATGGAATCGAGATCTGCCTTTTCTTTCACAGTCGTTACAAAGTATATCCTGGACCAATCAGGCAACGCAATCATAAATCCTTTGACTAATGGAAATAATGAAATCGGGAATAGGAGAATGATGTACCTGACACCGATCCCGGTATTCCTCAGGAAGCTCTTCTGCAGCCAGCAAGCCATCAAGCATGCCAAAGTACACCTGCAGAGAAACGACACGATAAGAACTTTACATTAGCTGCACTACTGAATTGAGAAAGGGACTCCACAGAGTGTAACTCAGTAAGAACTGTCAACAGAAAAAGATGCCCAGAGAACATATTGATAGGCCATTCGAGAAGCCTGACAACATCAGACAGATGTATCGAGCAAAAACATTACGAACTTTAATCTTAATGATGTATAGTTGCCTAGGTGCTGCCGCTTTATAATCCAAAAGAGCACAAGGAACGGAGCTCTGTATTTGTAAAAATGAGGACTCAAGAAGGACCAACTTCAATAGGATAGCCTGAAATGAGATCAGCTTATCATAGATAGATCACCAAAGTCTGTTCCTTGACTCTTCTTTTTTAAATGTCATTTAAATAAAGGTACTTGCCAGTTTCAAAACATGGGAGTTTTGAAAATTTCTAGTTTCCATGAAACAGAACACAAGGCTTAGTGGGTTACCCAGTACAGGAAAGGCAAACATATTCATCAATGGTAGACGCGAAAATAGTCTTGGTATTTAAGTGGTGTAGCTTACTGTCATATCGCCCAAGGATTTGCAGCAGATTGGACAGGTGTAGTGAGTACATGTGTATGCCTGAAATTGACAAGCTTGTCAGAACAGACTCACATGCATTATATTGCGACTAGATTATCATACCTGAAAGCAAGCTGAATGCATGAAATGGCCACAAGGGAGACCTCTGACTGCAGCACTTGATGTAAATAGGAAGTCACAACAGATTGGACAATTCATCTCTAGCATCTTTTCTCGACATTTGTGTTCTATCAATTTCATGCCAAGGCAACAATTGCACTTCATACAATGGAAGAAATCGGTGCCCAATCCTTTCCCAAGACGACACAAATTACAAAAAGGGCAATGATACACACTCCTGAAAAGTTCTCAGAATTAGGAGTCCAAAATATTGCGAAAAATGGACGACATTGATCAAGATTGTAGTTCTAGGTAATGCAATGCAATTAAGTAAACCAATTCAGCACATAACAGCACTATTCCAAAGAAAAATGGCAGAAATGAGCCTAACCTACAAATAAATGTACCTAACCTAAAAAGACAAGTATTACTCGAAGTAACTTAACAGAACTGGTAAGGATTCATGGATGCAGATGACAATGTGTTTGGAGCTTCAGGCTTGACAATTAAAGTTCATCCATCAGTAGGGTATCCTGCCTTTTTTTAGCTTTAAGAAGTGATACGAGCTAGTAAGAGGTGCTCTTATAATTAGTGGACCCTCCAGGGGTTAACTAGTTACCAAAAAGACAATAGATGCCCCACCCTCTTAACTAACATCATGTATTTGTTTCTTTGCAACCTTATGCTGATTTGTTGAATGCAATATTTGGTCTCATTTGTGAGGACATATTCGAATCCAAAACACTACAATAGCCTGCAAAAACAATATTTACTGCAAGAAAAACTAAAATCTAGCAGCTAAAACAATACTTACTGCAAGAGAAACTAAAATCTAGCAATCACATCCAGACTTTACCTCTCATCGTCAAAAAACTTGCATATACTGCAATAATACTTTGCCATGGATAACCCATTGCAAGAAGGGGTTTGGCAATTTGGACCAACTGGTTGAACTTTCAGACATAGCATGCACATCATCTCCACCGTTGCTTTCCTAAAAATGCAGCTCCACAAAGTAAGCAATATCTTTTACCTTTTATCTCATAACAAATATCTAACAAGCAATACGTCATATGACTGAAGATATGCAATTGTACACAATTTCTGTCCTTCTATCCTGAAATGTGTTATTGTATATTGCAGGACAGCTGCTGCACAACAAGTACACGCTACAAACAGAGAAGTTAAGGAGAAGAAGTTCACAGGGGAAATGCTGGCCTATTACAGCATCACATCACAGATTTTCAACCAATTTTTCCAAGTGAATGTAACTTGCAGGAACACAACAGATACAGAAAACAAGAAAAGATAGTACAAGGGCCATAAGGAGTAAGCGCCTAAAAGAATCATGTTTCCTTGCTGCTTTGCACAAAAGCAAATTACCAACAAGGCTGTCTAAGTCACTTAGTATTTATCAACCTTTGGATCACAGCATGCTTATTTGATATATAAAAAAAGAAAAGAAGATTGAACACTCCACTACAGTAAGAAATACAGAAGCGTTTTGTAGCAGTAAAAAAAAGATGACATTGGAATGAATGATTGTACTGAGTTTACCTTTCCATTGTATGATCACTAACTTTATCATGGCAGAACCTGCATGTGAACAGCTTATTGCAGCATGCAGCAACAAGCTTGCAGTTTCTTTTGTAATGCTCACAGCCAAATATTTGTTCCTCTGGGTCTCGATATGAAGGAAAGCATCCAGGTACCACAGCACATCCGTTGTGATCTTCTGATCTTGGTTGTGGTGACCGTGATTTCTGCTGAGTAGCTATCCAGCGGCTGAAATTCACATAATTAGAAACAAACGCCATTACAATTAAGTAGGGAGATCCCATACAACTTATTTGCTGTAACTTGTAAGTCTGAATAACAAACCTGGTCATGAGATTTTGGATTAGATAAGCCTTCCTCCTTGGGTCAAGAGTAGAATCTCGAGAAACCTTTCGTATCTCAGCCTCGATCTCACTCTGGTTCATTCGGAAGATATCCTTCCAACCAGGCTTAAACATCTGGTCACTCTGGTCGAGCCTCTCCTGAAAGTGACTCTCTACAAAACCAAAGCAAAAATGCTCAGTGAAATAAAAATCCAAACTTGAAAACTGTAACATTCCATGAATCATGAAAAAGAGGTGTTTACAAGTCATCTGCTCTTTATCATAAATTTACATCCCACTCCCACTACTTCAGTTTTTCCTTGCTAGATTGCTCTAACTAATTTCAATGGTCCATATTGTCATTTTAGTCGTTGCAAAGAATTACACTGAGATACTTTTCCAGCTTATTTGCCCTAAATTGAATGTTTCTCTAATATTCTCATCTGGCAATGTAAACTAACATTCTGCCTATAAGTGTATAATTTAGAAGTCATTAGTTGCACTACTATCTGTGTCAAAATAGGTGATAATTTTTGTTTAAATAACACAGCATCTAACTAATTTATGAAGCTTATATGTTATCCATTGGAAGTTATATCCTCTTTTCCAATAATCCAATGTAAATGGTAATTCTCATATCTGCTCTGTCAAACACAGTATAAACAGATGGGGCTCAATCGAAGGTTCTCCTATGGATAAAAGATATGACCTCGATAATGGAAGAAAGTGAGTTCATATATAACATGGCAAACTAAAATAGAGTGGCAGAGGTAGTAGTGGGGAGACCAGAAGAAAACCAATTGACCAGACCTTCAAGAGGGGAGGAGGCCTCATTTGAAGGGCCAGATGAAGTTGGTGATCTCTTCCACCATTCATTTAGCCATTCATCAAACATTGTGTTCTTCGTTGCTTGCTTCCATGTATCCAGCATGTTGTTCTGTTCCTCTAGACTAAGTGCTGATGTAACCCAGGGCAACATTGACTGTAGAACCTCAGCTCCTGTAGTTCCAATTATACGACCTACAATCTTATCCTGCTCCTCTACAGAAAAATGTTTATCGAACAGTGGCCACAACTCAAGTTCTTCTCTATGAACATGATTAGACAGGGTAACCCGGATAGACTTGCACATTCCTTGAAGCTTTGTCAAAAGTTCATTATGCTTTCTGGACCAATCAATCTCATT
The DNA here is from genome assembly GCA_036346355.1 of Rhipidocladum racemiflorum. Lineage (NCBI taxonomy): Eukaryota > Viridiplantae > Streptophyta > Magnoliopsida > Poales > Poaceae > Rhipidocladum > Rhipidocladum racemiflorum. The sequence goes on from CM070578.1 coordinate 3,388,885, forward strand.
ATATGAACAAATATGGTTTTTTCCAGCTTCATGAGTTTCATGATGGGGATAGCTCAAATCATCATATAGTTGTGACAGCTCAAAAAGAACGGTGGATATATCTTTAAATAATTCTTCTTCTTGCTTGTGATCAAGAGTATATGAGTGGCTGACATTGTGTAGTGTCTCTTTCGATTCAAGAGCAGGAAATACAATTTCATCTTCAGCATTGCTATGTGCTCTATAAAGACCCCACAGTAAACGAAACCTTCCGATGAATTGGCGAAGGCAAGATTCGTTCCCATCAATGAGATTTCCAGATTCAACATCCAAGAACTCTAAATCCTTGTGAATTGCCTTATGAAATTTGAATATGGTGTCAATTGGCCTAGATATGTTATATGGGTTGGAAAATGTTGCATCTGTCTCCCATGAAAAAAGACTTGAGTATAATGAAGGAGCAGAATAATTGTACGAGCGAAAGGACTTTGCAGAAGCCAACGAATTAACACCAAGGTTGCTACTTTCTACTCTTAAGCCAGGAATGTGACAAGGTCCGTTGCTACATGGAGATGCTTTAATATCAGTAGTTTGTGAGCAGTGACTTCTGTTAATATTGGTACTAGATTCTGCATGATTTCCTCGCTTGACTGGCCTGGAACCATTTTCTGTTTGCAAAAGTAGTGAAAAAGCACCGTTGTTATCTAATAAACACGGACACAGTGACTGACATTTTTTAAACTCATCTCCATCCAATGGGCAGCTCAGTGCTCCTGATGTCAAGCATATGAATTTTCCAGAGTTGGATGTGTCCTTCAAACGACCTTTGCATGCCCAACCGGAGAGAAGAGTAACCAGTGCAGTTTCAGATGAAGGTGCTGTTCCATGCAACTTATTAGTAAATATTGGAGATGTTTTCAAGAGCTAGTGTGGTATAGAGGCATAGAACAAATAGTAAACTTAAAGTAAGAAAGGTAACCTGCCAAGCACATATTCTGAAGAAACGACTGCGCATCTTCATCATCCAGCTTCGATACAAACCATGGTAAGACACACTCCAATAATTTCAATGGCATGACACACAGACTCTTGTATAAAAGTTCCCTTTGTTTCTCTGGTGAGAAATGTATCCTAGCTTGAGGAAGTACCTAGGTAATAAGGTGAACTAGAAATGAGGCTATTGTTGGTCACTTAGACATTATTCTGACTGATAGGGCAATGGTTCCAGCTTCTTAACTACTAAACTAACTTTTGTTTCCTCTAGAAAAACTAACCTTTGTTTCCTCACTACTGAAGTGCCTCTCAATTTTCTCCATTATCTGATCAGCTTGTGAACATAGCTCAGAATAAAAATCCAGTGCAGTTGATCTGGCTCCTGCTATTTGGATTTGTTGAATTAAACTTCTAAATTTATTAAACCGTCGTTCTTCTTCAGCATGCTCCTGCTCAAAGGATAATTCACCATCAACTGCAGGAAATATAACTTGATCCTCGGCAATACTGCAGATTGACAAAAAGGAGGAAAAACTGCTCAAACTAAAGATATGAGATTAGGCCACTTCACTTGATGAAATCAAAATTTATGACTTAGCTCTAGAAACATACAGTTCTTTTGAGGAAAACAATACAATTTATAAAGTGAAGCAGACAAGAACATATTCACGACACTAGCAATACTGCTCATTTACTGCACGTGCCACTATCTCAAGTTTTCACAAATTCATAGTTACTCACTTGAGTTGAGCCTAAAGCACCAGAACATTGAACTTGATGTCCAGACATATTCTTAGATGGATCTATATTCATTTACAATGATGACTATACCACTTAATAGTTTATATAAAAGCAACGTGCTGTCTCATTTTGTGTAAGATATTTCATGTGCAACTGAAGAAGTACATAAGTTTAACATAATAGAAATAACGAGTTCATCAATTGTCATGATGCATATTGAACAAGAAATTGGTTACACATCAAGATTTTAAAACAAAGATGCGCATGAGTTGAGATTCAAAGCAACATACCTGTGGAAGATGCAGACATCTGCAATAAACTGAAGCCTCACATTAAAGGCTGATATATCAGAGAAGTCTCCAGACCGCTGGATCCTTCTTGTCTCCTCTACTATGTCACTCAATTCTTTCCGGATAGCATTGTGCCAACACAAAATCTCATCTATTGGATGCATGACAAGCCTACTATGACTAGATACTGCACACTTTCTCTTTCCGATTTTAGAATGTCCATGTGAGCATCCATGCTTGTCTGTTTGATGAGAGGTATCCTCACATCTACAACTGCCTCTTGGACAAGGATTATGGTAATCTTGTGCCACTGTTCTCAATGCTTTGTCTCCAATCCATGCAAATACAACCTTCACAAATTTCAAAACTAAAATTAAGTAAAACATGAAGAGCATTGTTGATAGAAAAAGATGCATGATCGTGAGGACCTGTTGGAGAAGTTTCTCTTCGGGAACTATTTTATGCAAGCAGTTAAGAATATCTTGGTGCTCATCAGGTGAAACTGAAGATGAAAGCCATGGAAGGAACTCTGCCATCATATATATAGGGATATTGCATAAGAACTGCCAGACTAATTCAGCTTGCTCTTCGTGTAAAAACTTCTTAATTAGTAACGGGAAGACCTGAAACATCCTTTGATGATTAGACACAAACATTGTATTCGCTATGCTGGAAGGAACAGATAATGATAGAGCCATAGAGGGCACTGAATATATCATATCAATATACTGAGTAATTGGTAATTTGGGTACCATTTGAAAATACCATCAAGCGAGGAATTGCAATCAAGTACATAATTTAAAAGAATTTCCACAGCATTTGTAAATGTTCATATTTACGGTTAGGTTCACCCTTGAGTTCTCCAGGTTGTTAAAAGCACTTTAATCAAAGCTTCTATGCTATACTAGCACATGTCTTTATACTGCATTGAAGTAAGGTGTTAGACAATAAACCCGTATGTAAGACACAGAATGCAAAGGTTCTTTCCCGTATATAGGAACCACAACAATTAGCGAGCATACCAACAGAGAAATTCTACAGATACTATAGTCCAGTACTTCACAGTTGGCTTCCACTTTACTAAGTCCTAACAAAGAACCATGAGTTGCATATATAGTTGAAATCAGCATTTAGAGTTCATTATACCAGCATAGCAAGTACCCAGTTGTAGCGACCCGCCCAATTAGCCCGGGGTAATTAGCAACAGCTGGCATTACCCTAGGTTAATTAAGCGAATCTCGGCATAGTGGCTAACAAAATATCGGGCACCCCGGTACTTTATTAGCTACTATACCGTGATTCGCTTAATTAACCTAGGGTAATGCCAGCTGTTGCTAATTACCCCGGGCTAATTGGGCGGGTCGCTACAGTTGGTATCAGAGCAATGGTTACGAGAACCACGCAAATAAATAACTAGAGACTGATAGGGAGACTAAGTAAAACTAAAAAGACTCTGCTATATGGCAATAAGTATATGGAAATCCTCACCTTATCAACTAATAAGTGCCCTGTTTAGATTACTTATTTTGTTAAGTGGCCACCAATAGTAAGTAAATCCCCTTTTAAGGGGGATAGGGCAGCGAGTGTAGTTCCTAGTTGTATGGGGTCTTGTGTGTTGTAGTTGTAATGCTATTGTGGTAGAATTGCTCTCTTTATGTAATCAGCAATTTGCATTTGCATCTTTAGCATCGCATATCATCATGGTTAATATTTCTGAATATAGGATGATAGATTAATTGCATTGTTGTAGCATCAGTTCTAATCATGATCAGTAAGTTAATTGCAACTACTTGTTCATCTCTTCGCATGTCATCTTGATTTATTGTTTGCATGCATACATAGAGTGGTAGGTTAGCTGCATTGCATTAGCATTGCTGTTTTAATTCTTTAATTCCTACTAGTATGCATAGGATGCACTGCATAAGCATGTTAACCTTATGTCTTGCATTGCTGAACCGTAGAAAACCAATCATGCAATTGTGATGTGCTTGTGTATATATAAGTATCTAAATAGCTGAATACGGCGCATAGAACTAGGAGCTAAGGATAGGAAAGGCTCCCGGATGCTGAATCCGTGGCGTACTTGGATATGCGAATCCAAGCGTGGCTCGAGCACGTAGCTCGAGGAGTTCTTGGTGTTTAGACATCAAGAGTCTTCGTCGTTTTCTTGCCTTAATTGATCTTGTGTTAAGCTCTTTAAGTTTCATTGTGGGCTCGAGCGCGTCAGTCTTGAGAAGTTCTTGGTGTATGTACACCATGTTTCTTTATCGTTTCCTTATTTGATTTAATCGTGGTGTTATAGTTCCTTCCAAGTTCCATTTCGTTGTCTTAATTGCTTCTTTATTCGTTGTTTCGCAATTCTCCTGAGGCGATTAGGTAGATGGTATTGTATAGTTCCAAAAGGGAGTGGCGATTGAGAGCGAGTTCTCTGTTTCTCAACCCTTTGCTTAAAAACTTGGCCCTAAGACCTTCTAATTACCACAATACTTCTCGTCTTTTAATCAAACTGCTTGTAAAGGTTTTAGATCACCCTTGCCATTAATTAATCAGACTTCTTTCCATGTGAACAAACTGCTGTTCTTAAGGACATCACTCTTTCTTTAGTTATATCTATAGTTCAAATTAGGGAGACTCTTCTATTAACCAAAGGTTTGTGTTAAGGGTAAACGTTTAATTAAGTTGCACCCTGGATTCCTGGTCTTTTGCAGGATGTCGAACCGCGAAGTAGAAGAACAAGATTTGATTTTGAGGTTAGGTGCTACCCAAAACCAACCTGAAGGAGTAGAGCCTCCACAAGCACCACTCCATGACCTCAACCAACCATTTCCTGCACCATCTAGGCAGCCATCACCTTTGGGAGGTCTAGCTAATGCAACTAGAGCTCCAACAAACCTGCACTCCACTAGAGAGAGTCCTCATGTGCATAGCCACACCAAGAGAGCCAGAATCAATTTCTAGAAGCCCTTGTCACCAACCTCACCCCTGCAACTCCACATTCTACCCGACATAGAACCACCTTGGGAGATTTCCTTCAAACCCGCCCACCTACCTTTGCTAGATCCACCGAACCATTAGAAGCAGATGATTGGCTCGAGGAGATTGAGAAGAAGTTGACTACTTTAGGTCATCCGAGAGGAGGAGAGAGTACAGTTTGCAGCTTATCAGTTAACGGGTCCCGCGGCAACCTGGTGGAAAAACTATTGCCGCACCCGTGCAAGAGATCAGCCTGTATCATGGGCAGAGTTCACCACAGAATTTCGCACCACCCATGTTCCTCAGGGAGAAATGGATATAAAGAAGCAAGAGTTTTGGGACTTGACGCAGGGAAATAAAAGTGTTACAGAGTATTTGCATAAGTTCAATGAGCTATCCAGATATGCCCCAGAGGAGGTAGACACGGAGGCTAAGAAAATATATAGGTTCACCAAGGGGATGAATTCATATTTGAAGTTGCATTTGGCTACTCACTCGTTTACAGTGTTTCAAGACCTAGCCAATAAGGCCATCAAAGTAGAAAGCATACAAACCCAAGTGAATGAGGAGAGGAGAAAGAAGGCAAGATTTGACACTCCGACATTTACTTTCAGCTACCCAACACCTTCTAAACCACCATTACCAAACAGAAGCTCTCCACAACCATTGGAGATGTCTCCATCTTCTCAACATCCCATTAGCAACCTGTCAAATCCATCTTTAAGGTGTTTCCATTGCGGAGGTCCGCATTATGCTAGTCGTTGCCCCCAAGTACCCATCAAGTGTTACAATTGCGGTCAGGAGGGACATAGGAGGTACAGTTGCCCAATTCTCATCTGGTCGATCGCAACAAAGTGCTTCAGGACACCGCCAAGTCGTGCACCACTGGTTGGACACAGTCAAGGAGGCCCCAAGTGCCATGTCATCTAAAGGATCTAACAAGGGAGCACCAACAAAGAAGATCCGCTCAATTGAACTTCGTCTCGACAAATAGCAGTGGATGGAACCACCAATGCAGTGCAGTGTATCTCCCATTTAACCATCCAGTGGTGCAATCTTAATTGTTCTCAAGCCCTCTACCTAGTCGAGCCGGATTTGGGACGAAATCCCTTTAAGGGGATAGGATGTAAGGACCCACTATATTAACTAGTTAAATAATAGTATTAGTGGTTAATGAGGTTATTAATTAGTGTTCTTTGTTAGTGTAAAATTTAAAAATGCGAATAGAGCGAATAGAAATAGAAAAGAGGATTGCCGTCAGACCCGCATGCGAGGTATTGATCACCGAGATACCCAGGCCGTATAGGCGGGTCGGCACCTCTCGCTAGATTGGTTCATCACTCTGCAATCAGACTTACTCATGCGGATTATGTATCCGTAGCAGCCTTTATCCATCAAATAACCAGCAGCATGGCAATACCCAAAGAACACCCATGGAGCCCTTGCTTTACACATTGGACACTTCAATGCCTTTGACCATTCCACAGCCAGTTTTAGCCAGCTCGCAGCCAGCTCACAGCCAGCACAGCAATGCATTCCCCAGCCAGCTGTAGCCAGGGAGAGCTCGCCCTTATCCCTTCCTTCCACTGCACAGAGAGAGAGAGAGAGAGAGCAAGCAACATTCACTTCCTTCTCAGCTCCCTTTTTCTCAGCCAACCGAAGCAAACCAAGGGCACAAGCTCACAGCCACTCCCTCTTCTCAGAGCCAAACTACCCAAAGCAACTGAGAGCATCCAAGACCAAGCCGTAGTAGGAGTCCCAAGAACCGAAGCTAGGAGGGAGCTCACTGGGAGTCAGCGAGGAGGAGAAGGGAACCCGCAGCCAGGAGGAGAAGGGAACCACAGCAGGAGGAGATCCCCCAAGCAAGGCAGCCACTTCACCTTCCCCAACACCGGCGTCAACCTCTTCTTCCTGGCAGCAACGCATTCCTCAGCCCCAAACCGATCCAATCAGGTGCACACTGGAGTAGCAGCACTAGCAGTAGGAATACCACTAGTAGATTGCTTTGGATGATTAGATCGGGATGGGATCCTTGGCCTCTGCAGAGGGGAGCTCTAGGGTTGCATAGATCAACGTCTTGCCGTCCCTCTAGAGCCTTGCATCATCGACCCTCACAAAAATTGTAAGCAAAACCGAAGGCATCAAGTAGAACGCGAAAATCAAAAGATAAAGCATTCAGTGAAAAAGGCAAGCAATAAACCAAAGTAGTATCTGTTCTTATTTGCATTAGAAAAGAGAATAAGGGGGAGATGGCAGTAGAGAAGTAGAGAAGGGGAATGGAGTCCCAGAAAAGAGGAGGAACCGGGAGTAGGTCGCGGCGGCGCTCGCGCCGGCCGGCGCAGAGGAAGGCAGTAGGGAGGAGAGGAGCAGAGAATAGGGGGCACTGGCGCGTTGCGCCAGTCGGCGCAGCAGTAGGGGAGCCGAGAGGAGGCGGAGAGGAGTGCAGCGAGGGAGAACCGCATGGGAGAGCGGCGACGGCAGGAGATCGAGCCAGGGGAGCTCGGTCCCAGAAGCACTAGGGAGGAGAAACAGAAGAGCCAGGCCAGAGAGGCCTTCGGCCAGGAGGAGATTAGAAGGGAAATAAAAACAGCAGGAAAAAGAAGGAAAAAGAAGAAAGGAGAAAAGAATGAGAAAAGAAAAGGAAAAGGAAAGAAGAGAAAAGAAAAGAGAAGAGAAGAAAAGAAAGAAGAAAAGAAAAATAGGAGAAAAATAGGAAATTGTTGTTCTTCGTGCTTTTAACGTAGGTTAAATCACCGTATTCATATCGTAGGAAAATTTTACTTAATTTCTAAAATCTGCGAGTTAGTAGTTAATAATTGTGTAAATTGTTTATTGTTGTATTAATTGAATTGCTATGTTCATTGCTGCTAGAATATTAAGAATCGGGTTAAGTTAGTGGGTTTAGTTAAATAAGTATTGTCCGTAGATTCAGACGCCGTAAAGTTGCTGTGGGTTAATTCCTGTAGAGTTGATACGTTGTATTTGTCAGGTCCAGAACCGAACCAGTTATACCAACCACCTCTGTATTCGAGCGAGGCCGTACTTGCAAATCCTACTTCAGGCAAGATTTCCTTTGAGCAAATTTCATTATATGTTTTCAACTTGATTTCAGTATTATTACGAGTATCATTCATGCATTGCACACTTTATATATAATTTGAAAGTACCCGATTGAATATGGGTGGAAATGTGGTGTGGTGGAAATGAAAGTACGGATGATGATGAGGTGTGGAGTGTGATGGCAAGTCCAGCTGATGGAGCAGCTGGCTTGTGTTATTTATTATGTTGGTGTGGTGTTAATATGGTGGGTAGAGGGGGCCAAGGTACTTGGAATGTGGCCGGTGGGACCCTCTACATAGGCTATGATATAAGAATAACCAACTACACTCGGGCAATGAGCCGTATTTTCAGTATCAACCATAGTGTGTGGAAGCGACCAGAAAAGGTTGTCCTAGGAAGGTATTATGATCTCCACATTGGGTAAGAGTAGATAAATACGCTGTGAAGTTGGGTATGCTTAAGGCCCAGTGAGGGACACAGAATATCACCGCAGCTGATTCTTTCAGGCTATATATGAATAAAGCCTTGGGTTGAGTATCGCTTGTCGCTACGGTAGCCTGGATAGTTCGATACAATCATTAGTCATGAGCCGTGGGATTGCCTAGTGAAGGAATCCGCGACTCGCAACAGGGTTGGAGATCTAATACTGGACTAGTGATAAACATTCTGGGGCCTCTCATGCTAGGGGTCACTATGGGTAAAGTGGTTGACGGATACCTGTGCCATGTGGGTACCCCAATGCCCAAAAAGCGCATGGGCCGAATCCAAAGTTTGCCGGCCCAAGGCCACTACCGCGAGGAAAAGCCGAGCTATGACCAAGTCAATAAATCCTCAAGAAGCGACATTTTTATTGGCGATCGATCGACATTAAATGCCGTCGACGATGATGCAAGCCGCAAGTCCCCAACTCGTGATTTACTACGAGCGACGAAGAACTACGCCGACTACCAGGCAGGCAAGGAGCCATGGCCAAGCCCCATCACCACGCCATTTAAGCTAAGAGCATACGCCTTTTTCTTTTTCACAACAAGGTAACCTCCTCCTCGCCATATAAAGTGTAGGAGCGAGCATGTAAGACGACTGACAACAAAGGAATCAATACGATCAAACTCACACGAATCGAGTAGTGGACGTCACCAACCAAGATACATCTTGTGCTCACCCGAGTAAGTCGAGAGAGGGAGCGGCACCCCCTCTTACCTATACAAATTCATTGGCCGGTGCTCAACACTGGCGCTTGGCGCTGTAGGGGCTCAGTGCACGACGTTGCGCTATTTTCCGCCGCCTTCTCGACGGCTCTTCTTTTCTCCGACATCGCCATGCCGAGCAATGGCCGATCCGCTTTGCCTCGACTGGTTACCACCACTACGATGATAGTGATCGCCCCTGGCCATACTCCGGCGCTAAGCGCCCACCGAGGACTCGACGCCTCACTGGGCTCAGAGACTCCTGCCGAGGTCCCCGCGACGGACCTCGACGCCAAGCACGCCAGGTCTGACACTCAAGCGATGCGCTGAGGCATCGAGCAGCATGGCGGTCGACCCGGGCCACACCTGCGCTGTGGGCAATGGTCGCGCCACGCACCACGACCACCACTGACAACTCCTCCACCACGCTTCAATGCAGGAAGAGATAAGAATGGTACCACGCTAGCGATTCTCGACATCACAAGAAAGCGCCAAGCTACCCGCCACGCCAAGACTTCTCCGCCAACACACCGAGGAGGATCAGATTGCGTACCGCCGCCGACCTTCGCCATGACGACGAGCCGAGGCTCAAAGGCCGAGCTCGACAAGCTCCAGTGCCGATTCTGAGCAGCCTCGCCCGCTGCTTACTCACTCAAGGCCATATACAAGGCCACAAGACGCCAGTTCACTCACTACCGGGCAGTGACGACGTATTCATCGTTTTTCCCTCCACTGCCAAACATCGCCGCAGCTAGAATGCACGCCCGCATTCCTGTGCCAGACGATCTCGCAGCTAAGGCTACCCACCGTAACCTCCGGCCCGTGGAGCGAGCGGCACAAGAAGACGCGACGGCCACGGATCGCAGCGCCGACGCTTCTTCTGATGGCTCGCGCAACGCCAAATGAGGCCAGCTTGAGCGAACAAGGGCGCCACTTCCGACAACTCAGTATCGCGCACTCGGCACCAACGCTGGGGGACGAACGCCGACGCACTCACCTCAAAACACGAAGAACGAGGAACGACCGACCTGGCCGCACGCCGCCGACAATATTCGCACAAGGATCAAGCACTCGAGAGCCCCGATGGCCTCCGATGGGCAATTGTCGTGAATTCGCAGCGCTGGTTCCTCGCCAGATTCTCGGCGCCGGCCAATCATAGCTAAGGCACAGGGCTACAAACCCCTGTGTGGTCGAAGATTACCGCCAAGATGCCGCAAGTGAGCGACGGACGACCACTTTGTCATCCAATACCTCCCATCTACTTGGCGGACTCACCGCATGGCTCAATATCTCGCCCGCCAACATCATCCGGATCGGGCCGACTCAAGCACCACTTCGCTGGCAACTTCCGTAGGCACCTACAATCGGGGAATTCTCGACTAAAAGTCGCAGCAAGTTGAAACAGTGGAAACCTCCGACTACATCCGACGCTTTTTCCAATAGAAGGTAACGAGGCTCCTCGACATCCGCGACACGATGTCGTGGGGCATTCATCTACTGCACACTTCCAAGACCCTCGTCCATAAATCAAAGGGCTCAGACTACCAAAGAACTCCCCGGACATTGCCACTCAACCACGCCGCAAGTAGGAGGTCGATGTCATCTTTTCGACAAAGGGAGGTCGGGTTGAGGACTCGGGCGCCGAGCCCAGCCTCCTCCGACCGCCGACAAGCTAAAGCGCCACGCGCAACAGACTCGAGGACTGGCCTGTTATGTGCCGACTGGCCGGAAAGCCGCAAGGCCTAACTCCCGACCACTTCGAAGCCGATGGAGAGCACGTGTCCGAATCCACGATACCCTGGCTGTGCACAAGTATCGGATCGGTCTCAAGCGTTTCTTCCTGAACCCCCACGACGCCACTGGCAAAGGAAAGAGGGCAAGACTGGCGCACAACCACCAGATCGAGAGGGCAGACGGCTTCCCGAGACCGACGGTTGCCTCATGATCTTCTACGACCGGCAAGCTACGCCGACCGGAGGCACGCTCAAGCTCGGGCCGAGAGGTGTTCGCGGCAAGAAGCCCACTGCACCAGACAATACCTTCGCTGCCTGAGTCCCCGATCACCTTTGGATCGGCCGACCACCCCGACCACGCCCCGCGAATCCCTGGTGAGGTACCACGCTATTGATCCCATCGTGAACGGTTACCGACTAAGGTGCTCATGGATCTACGCAGCCTCAACATCCTTTACGCTGAGACCTCGACGCCATGGGATCCCGCCGAGCCCTCCGACTGCAGAATAGCGCTTTCACGGCTGCCTCGCCAGCCATTCGCCGGGCAGTGTCGACCGCTGCCACGCTCGGAGCCCTGCTAACTCCGCACCGAGACCTCACCTTCGAGGTCGTGGATTTTCCCGGCCCTACCACGCCATCCTCGGGAGACCGTACACGCGAAGTTCATGGCGATCCCTAACTACACCTACTGGCCGCCAAGATGCCCGGCCGCACGGTGATCATCAGAATCGCTGTTTTTCCAATCGCCACGGCCGAAAGACAGCTATAGTTGGCTCGAAGGTCGCCGATTCATCGAGCTCGCCGGCCCGAGCCAAGATTTCGAGTCCGCTCCCGACTTCAGCAAGTCCGACCGCTCCTTCAAGTCCGCCGAGGACACGAAGACGACGAGGTCGCACTCCAGAGGATTCCGACCAAACCGCCGACGGACCACGCTCTCGCCTAACATAGGAAAGCGCCGCCGACTTCCTCCACAACGGACGCCGCATGGAAGCCTCCGACATGCCGGATCCCGAGGTCGCCGAGCATTCCCCCGAACATCCGGCCTGGTCTAGACTACCGCCGCCGGGCCGCTCGACGAAGGAAAGCGGGCCATAGGGGGAGGAATAGCTGCTCTTGGCCGCAGTGGTTCATCAAAGAAGTTCGCCACCCGAGTGGCTAGCAAACCCTGCGCTTGTAAAAAGAAGACTGGGAAATGGAGAATGTGTGTCGACTACACAAGCCTCAACAAGGCATGCCCGAAGATCCATTCCTCCGCCCCAGACGACCAAATGGTAGACTCCACCGCAGGTGCGAATCCTCGCCCTTTCTCGATGCCTACCAGGGGTACCACCAGATCGCGATGAAAGAAGACGCTTACCACCGCGACTTCCTTCATCACCTCGCACGGCTTCGCTCGCTACGGATACAATGCCGCTTGGCCTCAAGAACGGGGCTACGCGTAGATGCATGCAGCATCCGCTTTTCCGACCAGATCGCCGAATGCTTCGAGGCGCACGCCGACGACATATCGTTGTCAAGACCAGAAGACCGACATCATCGCCGACTGAGGAGACTTTCGCGAACCTCCGACTGCCCGCAAGATCAAGCCCAACCCCGAGAAATGCTGGTACCCAAGGTGAAGCTTACTCGGCTTCATCATCTCCGAAAGCGCCAGATCGGCCACCGAGACAAGATCTCCGCGATCTTAAGGATGGGGCCGACAAGAATCCTCAAAGGGGCCTAAAGGTCGACGATGCCTAGCGGCCCCCGAAGTCGCTTCACGCCCCGCCGCCGAACGCGCTTGCCTCTATACAAACTCCCGAGGAAATCCGACCACTTCACCGACGGCTGAGGCTCAGACGCCTTCGACGCGCTAAAGGTTTTCCCGACCACTCCTCCAATGGTCGGGCGCCGCCAAGAGCCTCCTCACATTTACATTGCCGCCTTACGACCTTGGTCACAAGACGCACTTGTCGCGAGCGAGCGTAATAGCGGCCGGGTCCTTAAGGTCCAAATGGCCTACTTCATTAGCTAAGTACTCTCCGAGTCCAAGGCACGGTGCACTCCGCAGATTCGTAAGATGCTCTACGCAGCCTGATCACGAAGAGGAAGCCGGGTACACTACTTCAACCAAAGACCACGCTCGTGGTAACTTCCCTACCACTTGGGCGAGGTCATCCACAACCGCTGACGCCCCGAAGAATTGCCAAGCTGGCACTGAGCTCAACCGCATGACGATCCTATGTCCCTGACCGCCATAAAATCTCAAGTTCTAGCCGACTTCGCCGAAAGGACTGGAGCCCAGTTGCCCCACTCCGCCAAGACCCCGAGCATCGACGATGTACTTCGACGGTCCTTCACCAAAACGGAGCCTGGCCGGTCGCTATTCTTTCACCACTTGGGAACAAGCTTCAGACGCTTATCCGGCTTACTTTTCGACGCAAACTCCAACAACGCCGCCGGTATGAGGCCCTCGTTATCGGGTCTTCATCGCCGACCTGAGCTCAAGCTATGCGGCGGCATGGCGACCAAATCGTCGCCGATCAAGTCATGAAGGTCGCAGAACTCCTGGCGACGACGGATGGCGGCTCATCGTCGAGAGGTACGCAAACCGGAGCAAAAGTTCAAAGGGTTTGAGCTCCATCATAGCTACAGACGAATAACGGAGAGGCTGACACCGTCAACTCGGCCCGCCGAGGGCCGGTCCCGCGAATTTTCGCCCTGGACTCTACACTAAGCGCCCATCCGACCGACGCTCGGACGACGTGCCAAGCGACTCCAACAAAGGCCGAGCCGGGTCGAGCCAAGGTAACGCCCTGACGACCAAAGACCGATTGAGGAATCCTTCATCGACGGTCGATCGACTCGCTCCTCTCCCGACGACCTGACCGAGGCCCGCCGCTGTCGGGGCAAAATCCTTCAGACCGATCGGCAAGAACGACTTCTACAGGAGCTCCTCCCGATCCTCCGTATGTGTCCCAACCGACTGGCGGAGAGAGCTACCCGCCGACATCCACGGGGCGGGTTTGGCGACACCACGCTGGTCACGGCCTGGCTCAGAAAGCCTTCCGGCTGTGGTTTTTATCGCCGACCGTGGGCCGAATTCGGAGCAAATCATCCTGACGCAAGCGATGGTGCCATTTTCGCCGCAAGAACTCACCCCTGGCCAAGCCCTCCAAACGATCCCTATCACCTGGCCCTTCGCCGCTTTGGGACTCGGATCCGTCGGGCCCTTCAAGAGAGCCCGGGCTTCACCCACCCGCTGGTTGCGAGACAAGTTCACCAAGTGGATAGAAGCTGCCGATCACAACAATCACTTCACAGCAGTAATGGACTTCATCCGCAATATCGCTCACCGCTTGGAGTCCCGGACTCCATCATCACCGACAACCCGAACGCAGCCTTCACGAAAGGAGTTTCTCGAGCTCGCGATACCTTCAAAGATCCTGATTGGCCGCCGCCACCCACTTTGAGCAATCGCCAAGTCGAACGCGCGAACGGCATGATCCTCCAAGGGCTCTGCCGCTGACCTTCGATCGATCAAGAAGCACGCTGGACGCTGGGCGCCGAGGTACTCTCCCGCATTTCTGAGCTACTTGACCACCGATCTTGGCCGACTGCCCACGCCGTTTCTTCCCCTGGCATTCGAGCAGGCTTATCTTACTAACCGACTTGGACTACGCGCCTCAAAGGTTCAGCCTTCACGACCTGGCTCGAGTCCCAAAGAAGACTGCCGACCCGCTCGATGAAGCGCGAGATGTCGCCGCTGCTCGCCACCAAGTACTACAGACATCGCGACGCTTACCACGATCGCAAGGTTAGAGGGCGAGGCTCAACACAGCACTGTTCTGGCGCTGTGTTCACCCAACAAAGGCAAGCACAAGCTCTCTCCTTGGGAGGGTCCTTCATCAGAGTAGAGGTCCTTCGACTGCACTTACCGGCCAAGGATCCCGATGGCAACATCTTGTCAAACGCTCGAACATTGAAAAGCTAAGACGATTCTACCCTTTAGCCCCTTTCTTCTACCTCGCTCATTACCATGTTCACCCTTTTACCGGCCTACGCGTAGCATTTTTTCCACTGGTCGACATCCTGCTCAATCATTCACTCCGATCGTTTCGTCTTTTTTTTTCCGACCAACACCACTACCACTCAACAAGCTACGCTATGGCGGGTATCTCGCTAAGGGAAAAAGAGATGAACAGATGGTGTACGCTGTTCTGGGGAACTAACGCCGCTAAAACTGCTTTTCCTACTTTTTCTGAAAACGCCGAACATGTCGATCACTGCCGCTGGTCCTCACGGCACTAAGAACCATGACCCCTGATTTCTTACCAAAGAAGAAACCTAAAAATAGCTTAAAAATACATGTAAAACTCGAACACCTTTATTTTCTTCCAATTCAACGACATTTACATTCTTTGGAAACAAGAAAGTTCTAAAACCAAGAAAACTTTTCCTCGCTTAAGGGTCTTCCGCTACGACAAAGCTGATCTCCTGACTTATCATCCCTTACTCAAAACATATTTTCCGCTTCTCGCACAATTTTTGCCGCGACAAGCACAAAGAAAAGTAGCCTTGTCACAAACCCGCAGCAGAGAGCTCCGATCCGCCTGACGCACCTTCAAGAAGCTGGGCTTCATACTTCGTGACTCCTATGGTTCCCTGGAGCTGAGTCCGACGCAGGGGACCGCTGCCACGGAGAAGAGTACGGCAAAAGACGACGGCATCGGCAAGACGGCTGCCGGGCCAAGAGTTTCAGATGTCGCGGCCGACCTGTGCTCCTAAGGAGAAGGAGCGCTGTGAGACGGCCGCCGCCCAATCGCCAAGCGCCAAGGGGCGGCGTTCTCAAATGACGACCTGCGGGTTGTCGCTCGCTTCGCCTCCTCCTCCGCTCCCGCCCCAAAGAGCCTCCTGGGCCAATCCCGCTGCCGTCCGACGGCCGCTGGCTAAGACGGCCACCGCCTCAACTCCTCCTCATCCTTCCGCCTTCGTTGAAGGAGTCCTGGCAACGATCTCATCGACGGCTGCTCATCCTTAGAACGGGAATGAGAGAGCGAGGAAGCCATAAAAGCAAGTCGACAATTGGCTTCCTCAACGCCGCTGAATGAAGTCCAACATTACCACTTCCGCCTATTTATAGGCGATCCGGTTAAACGGCGACGCCACGGATACCCGCCAAAGATTCATGACGACCGCGACCTTTCGGCCGATGGCGAAGCCGAGCGCTACAAGCGACGCGAACCGGCACCGCCAATTTTCTGAACAAAACCTCGCTACCATAAAGAAAGATAAGTGAGTACCTTCTTCTTGCACACTCGTTATTACCTCCTTCAAGTGGCGCGCCAAGGGTAATCTAACAAACCGCCCCGCCCCACTGGCTACAAGAGTCCCGCGCCTGGGTTGTCACAACCAATCGTCTGTCCTCCCAAGACGGCCAAACTTTCGACCTGCAAAAAGTACTACACGCCACTTCCTGGCTACTACGAAGTAGTGCTTGGCGAAGAAATAAGCGCCTGCGGGACTAATTCACGACGTGAACAAACTTCTCCCACTGGCTGAGCTGCTCTCGATTTCCCCAACTTCTAACTTTTTGTGATACACACACCGACTCAATGCCCGACTCTCGAGGTCCCTAAGGCAAGAGACGGCGACGATATCCACCACAAAGAAAACGGGCAAGAGGCGAGGATAAGGCGAGCCTCTCAATGGGCCAAGCTCCCTAGTTGGGCTCTGGGCGGACGACCTAATCGCTTTAACTCACGTCCGGATCACACCTCACGCTTCTCCCGCTTAACTGCCGACGGTGGCAGCCACCGCGCTTTGGATCAACGAACCCATCCAAGGTCCGATACGGATCGGTAAGGAAAGATTCTTTAATGGATCGCTTCACTGGGCCGACGCCGCGCCGGATTGTCCGCTAGGGGACCCTCGCGTGGCCTCGTGTTCCACCTGATCACTCGCTAGTAGCCCTGACGAGAGCGCCGAGCCAACGGCGCAAGCGCTGCCACCTCTTCGTCCCGCCAACGGACGGGCGTAAAGCGGATCGGACTCAGCACCACGTAGTTCGCCAGACGACACCATCACAAGGCCTACCAAGGCACGACCGGGCGCCACGGTTCGCCAGTGGCGACTTTACCACAGAAGGCCGCTGCTCGACCGGGGCGCCACGCTTGCCAGTATGCGATCATCATATGTCGCTGGCGGGCGCTGACGTACCGCCATGTATGGACAATCATCATACCGGCTGGCTCGACCAAGGCGCACGTGTCCACCATGACTACCATTGCGCCATTACGGCTGCTCGACCTGGCGCTTACGTGCAGCCAGTATGACACCATCATATACCGGGCTGGCCGACTCAGTACCACGGTTCGCCAGACGACACCATCACATACCAAGGCACGACCCGGGCGCCACGCGCCAGTATGGCTATACGCGCCATTGGCACGCTCGACCGGCGCCACGTGCTCGCCAGTATGACAACATCACAGCCGGCTGCGACCGGGCGCCACTGGTTCCGCCAGGGCGATTACCACAAGGCCTCAAGGCACGACCGGGCGCCACGTGCTCGCCAGTATGACACCTACACCACGTACCGCCAGTATGATCGGCTCCATCATACCAAGGCACGACTGGCGCCATGTGTTCGGCCAGACGCCCACCAATGAAAGGCCAAGACACCTGCATCAGATATATATCAAGGACGACCTCCCGATACCGCAAAGCAACGACTGTGCAGATGAACTCCCCGACCGCTCTCCCGACCACCGGGGCTCTGGAGACTCCACGGAAGGCCACAAGCACCTGGCCGAAGACTCTTCCCGACTAAACCTGGCTGAAACCCCCGACCGCTTCTCCAACCACCTGGGCTCTGGTTACATCCACTGAAGGCCACACACCCAGGCCGGAGACTCGCTGTGCCAAGCGACCACAGATCACAAGACGGAAACAAGACCCCGCACCTCTCCGACCGCGACGGGGCCTCGGGCTACCGACGGATACCTGTGCCATGGGTACTCTACCCGTCTAAAAGCGCACTGGCCGAATCCAGGTTTGCCGGCCCAAGGCCACTACCAAGCGAGGAAAAGCCGAGCTATGACTAAGTCAACAAATCCTCGGCAAGCGACACTTTTATTATGATCGACGATTAAATGCCGGGCCGTGATCGATGACGCAATGGGCCACAAGTCCCCAACTCTCGATTTACTGAGCGACGAAGAACTACGCTCGACCTAGGCAGTGGCAAGGAGCCAGCAATCCCATCACCGCCACTTCATGCGACTAAGAGCACACTTTTTCTTTTTCGCTAACAGCAGTAACCTCCTCCTCGCCTATATAAGCGAGGGAGCGAGCATGTAAGACGACTGACAACAAAGGAATCAATACGATCAAACCCACACGAATCGAGTAGTGGACGCTCACCAAAGATACATCTTGTGCTCACCCGAGTAAGTTGCCGAGAGAGGAGCGCACTCCCTCTTACCTATACAAATTCATTGGCTCTGCTCAAACACCGACTGGTACAAACCTCAAGGCAGGTCAAATCATGAATTCATGCCTGTCTCTGGATTGGAGGCTACTAAGCTAAGTCCGCCTCATATACGGGTGTTAGTAGTCTCTTGAATTAAAATGTGCAACTCTTAAAGAAAATCAAAACCTATTTCCAATAAAAATCAGATTTTTGGGAAGGAGGTAAGTCGGATTTGGAAAAAGGGAGGAAAAACTCATGTATTGCATTCTATACTATTACTTGCCGAGTACTCTGTACTCACTTGCTAACTCTCCCCTGCTAGATATTTGTTCTGAGGGTCAAGCTTCTGGTTGGGACGTGGATCCCAATTGGTCCGACCATGAGACTTGGAGTGAGGGTCACCCGCAGAACCAAACCTACGCGAAGGACTACCAGGGAGAATAGAGTGCTGAGTATCTGTGTTACACTACGTCGGTCTTGTGTGTAACTAGTAGTTGTGTCTTATGCTTATGTTGTACTTGGATCCTGTCTAATTATGTATCGAATTTGTAGCCCTGCGTGGCTTGGTTTGTAATATATTTACATTCAGTCTCTAATTATTGTTCTGTTGCAACACTCTGAACACGGTATAGTAGCTAATAAAGTACCGGGGTGCCCGATATTTTGTTAGCCACTATGCCGAGATTCGCTTAATTAACCTAGGGTAATGCCAGCTGTTGCTAATTACCCCGGGCTAATTGGGCGGGTCGCTACACCAGTGACAGTGACCCTTATATTAGAGCATAACAGTGGATACAGTGATACACAGCAGACTGCCAATCAGCAGGGAATGTTGATTAGAATTGACTTACTACAAGCGTCTAACCTTCTAGCGTTATGTATGAAATGAAGTTACTCCGTATTTGGCCTGTAGTTTACTATACTGTTTGTAACTACGGATCAGAGTAGACAATACCATAGATGTTATATGAGCAAGGTGACAGATGCGTAAGTGGATAGAACTAAACAGTGTTTGTATCTAGTTTTCTATAATATTGATTTTTTCTAAAATAACTTCTTATCTCTAATTCTCTATGACTAAAGGCATTAAATCAAAAGTTGATCCTGACATATCATTCCAAATACTTTGATTAAAAACTTGCCAGCTTGATTCGACAACTTAAAACTTCCTAATCTGGAACTTCAATATGCCCAATTAGACTATTACAACATGCCAACACATCTCATACTGCCAATCAATAGAGAAACGGAATGGCCCTGTTATGGGCTTGGTTGAAGAGACGGGTGCCTGGCCTAAGGCCGGGGCGGGCAGAGGTAGTGGATGTCGATGCCGTGGCAGCGAGTGACGTGAGGGACGGCTGTCGAAGCCACTGGCCTTGTTAATCGGGAGGCACCGCCGAGAGGTAATGTTTTGTGGCAAATTTGACTGCCTTTTCCTTCTTTTTTCCCGTATACAAATAGAAGTTCAACAAGCCAATAGATAGAACTAACTAACTACCAGATAAGGAAAACAACTTGCTAACCAACAGTCACTGCATCTTCCCGTGCGTCACTTGCAACCGCGCCCAGACGAGCGCTCCTTCTCCCTTTCTTTCGATAGTAAATATTTTCGAGGCCTTTGAGGCCCACAACATTACTCCCCCCTCTAGTCCAAGCTTGTCCGCAAGCGAAAAGTACAGATAAGAGCGAGCAGTACTGGTGCGTGGACCCACGTCGCCTTGTTTTCAGGCTCTCCTTTCCAATGAATGAGGAATTGACGTTGTCCCTTGAGGAAGCATTGTGCCAAGAGGCGATGTGGCTCAGGCGGTGTTGGCTGAGGTGTGGAAGAGACGTCGGATGGAAGCACAGGTGGCACCATTGGAGGATCGCTTGAACTGTTTCAAAAGAGATACATGGAACACATCATGGAGGCGAGCGTCTCGGGGTAACGAAAGCCGATAGGCAAACCTATCTAATGCGCTCCACGATCTGATAAGGTCCATAGTAACGGGGCGAGAGCTTGTGGTGGTCAGTGGTGCGCACTGAATGTTGCCGATGTTGTTGAAGCCGGAGCCACACCCAAGTACCCACTGGGAAAGAGACCTCGCGATGATGGAGGTCATAATACTGTTTCATCCTGTTTTGGGCATGGAGAAGATGCTCTCGGGCACTGGTGAGGAGCGCATCTCGATCGGTGGGGTGACAGTCAACGGTGTTGATGACAGTAGCCCCTTGGTTGTATGGAAGAAGCGGCGAAGGAGGTCGCCAATAGACGAGCTCTAAGGGCGTCATGCGATGAGCTGAGTGTAAAGAGGAGTTGTAGCAGAACTCCACCAAGGGAAGCCACATGACCCATGCACTAGGGTTATCGGCCACCAAACAACGGAGGCACATTTCCACCATTCTATTGACCACCTCCGTTTGCCCGCGAATGATAAGCCGTCGAAAGGAGAAGTGTGGTGCCACACTGCTTAAACAAATCCTGCCAGAACGTGCTGGTGAAAACCGGGTCACGGTCGGAAACGATGGACTCTGGTATGCCGTGCAAGCGGACAACAGTACCGAAGAAGAGCTGCGCCACCACTAGAGCTGAGGCCGGCCGGGTAAGAGGCATGAAGTGCGCATATTTGGACAAACGGTCCACCACGACCAATCGAGCGAACTTGCTGTGCGACTTGGGTAGACCGACAATGAAATCCATGGAGATGTTAGCCCATATCTGGTGAGGCACGGGAAGTGGTTGAAGGAGTCCCGTGGGAGAAAGAGAGCTAGTCTTGCTACGTTGGCACACTGCACATTGCGCGATGTACTCCTCCACGGTGCACCACTAATGTGGCCAATAGTAGGATTGTCGAAGGCAGTGAAGCGTCTTATGCATGCCCTCATGTGTCAAGTCGTGAACTGCTGCCACTATGGTGGGGATGACTGGTGACATTGCCGGAACGACGAGGCGATCTTTGCGCAAGAGAAGACCATCATGTACGCGCCATTAGGGGTGTGACGCCTTGGTCGGATTGTCATCTGGTGGAGCCGAAACGTCCTGTTGTGTAGCAAAGTTCTTCTGGCTAGGAGCTGTGCACGCCCCATGCAGAGTGCCGGCCAAACCGGAAGAGGCTAGCGCGAGGCAGTGCTAGACGGCGGCCGAGTGTGGCAGTAGGGCGGCACACTGGTGCTGAATTTCTGGGTTGGCTCAAAGAACCGCCAGCCACTGATCGGCAGCCAACAGACGCGAGGCAGATAGGGCTGCACAGATTGGCGCAACCTCATCCCGGTGGGACAAAGCATCGGCTGCTTGGTTTGCTTTTCCAGGCTTGTACTCCACGCGGAAGTCGAAACCCTCAGTGCTGTTACAGCGGAGTGATGAGCGCCTGCTCGAGCAAGAACTTCAAACTGGCATGGTCAGTGCGGACAATGGAGGCGCGGCCCCACAGATAAGGTCGCTAATGCCGAACAGCCTTCGATAGCCCGATCAATTCGCGCTCATAAGAGGCAAGCGTCGTATGCCGATCAGCCAACTTGCGGCTGAAAAAGCGACGGGGTGTCCCTCTTATTGAAGCACTGCCCCTATGCCGCACCCCGACGCATTGCACTCCACGACAAAGGGTGTGGAAAATCCAGTAGGCGCAACACCGGCGCCATCATGAGCGCTAATTTGAGGTGGAAGGTAGCCTGCACCGCCGGCGTCCACTGGAAGTGGTTGCGGCGCAGCATGACTGTGAGGGGCTCAACAATGTCGGCATACTTGTTGGATGAACCGCCGGTAGTAGCCAGTAAGCCCAAGGAGGCCGTGAAGCGCCGTTACTGTCGTTGGTTGTGCCCACCTCGAAACAGCGAGCAGCTTGTCGAGATCAGCCGCTACGCTGGCTGCGGAGATGATGTGTCCGAGATAGCCCACCTGGTGTCTCCCGAACTCGCACTTGGACATCTTCAGGAACAGTTGGTGTTGGCGCAGTTGTTTCAGGACGGCCCGCAAATGTGCGTGGTGTTCCTCGGCAAACCGGCTATAGATGAGGATGTCGTCGAAGAAGACAAGGACAAACTTCCGAAGGAAGTCATGTAAGACCTCGTTCATGAGAGCTTGAAATGTCGAGGGCGCATTCGAGAGTCCAAATGGCATCACAAGAAATTCGTAATGCCCATGATGAGTGCGGAACACCGTTTTGTCGATGTCGCCTTCGTGCATGCGCACTTGGTGGTAACCCGAGCGCAAGTCAAGCTTGGATAAGAAATTGGCGCCGTGCAGCTCATCGAGTAACTCCTCGACCACTGGAATCAAGAATTTGTCCTTGATTGTGCATGCGCTCAGTTCCCGGTAGTGGACGCAGAATCGCCATGAATCATCCCCCTTTTTAACCAACAAGACCGGCGAAGAAAAAGGGGAACAGCTTTGCCTGATGATGCCTTGTTCGAGCATAGCCATGCACTGGCACTTGATCTCATCCTTCTGTCGGGAGGGGTACCGATAAGGTCGAACGACGATTGGTTTTGTGCCCTCCTTAAGACAGATGCGATGGTCGCAGTGACGAGGTGCAGGAAGACCCGTCTGCTCGGCGAACACATCCTCGAAGGCTGCGAGGTGGGAATACTCCTCAGTATTCTGATCAAGGAGGGATAGTAGATGGGAGTGCTTAGTGCGGCCAGCCCTCTGAAGTTGCACTCGTGATCTAGTGTGATCAAAAGACATGGTGAGGGTGACGAAGTTCCATTGGATATCACCTAGCGTCTGAAGCCACTGTATGCCTAGAATGGCATCAAACCCGTCAAGCAGAATGATGAGGAAGGGCGCCGCAAAGGAATGTGTGTTGATGCCGAAACCCACAGTTGGCACACGCCCTAAGTATGGCAATTGGTTCCCATTGGTAACCTTGACTCGTGGAGATGACACCGGATGATGGTCGAGTGCCATGCCGATGGCGGCGTGGCCATTGATGAAATTGTGGGTGCTGCCGCTATCAATGAGGCAGAGCAGAGGCTGTCCTCGCATGAGCAACATCACTTGCATTGTGCCCCTGACTTGGGCCCAAGAATTGCAAGCATGGACAGCGACGACGGGTTTTCTTCATCCTCTGGTGACTTGATGGCTGCGAGAAGGGTCATCACTGTCCTTGTCCCCCGCCACGATCTCAATGAAGAGTAGCTGCTTGCAACGATGTCCCCTTTAGAAATCATCGCAGTGGTAGCAAAAGCCCTTTGCCGAGGGCCCCAGGCCGCAGCGGTCTTTGAACGAGTATTGGAGTTCTTTGCCTCCGCTAGTCATTCTTGGTCTGACCAGGGTTGGCCGTCCCGGTGCTGTGATCGTGTGTGAGATTGTTGATGCAGCGCCCCGGTTGAACGTCATCCGTCCCCGTCCTTGGTTGGCATAGCCTTGCATGGCTTCTACCATCCAAAGATCTTTTCGCTCCTCCGTGTCGCGGGCGAGGCTGACAAGCTGACAGTTTTCGACAGATCATTGGGCCGTTCCCTTCGGACGTCAGCCGCTAGTGTCTTTGCTAGTCCCGTGGTGAATGTCTCCACTTGATCCGCCCTTGGCATGCGAGGCGTTCGTGCGAGAAGTCGCTGGAACTCACAAGCATAGTCCTCAACGCAACTGGTGCCCTGCTTGAGGTTGACGAGATCGCCCAATGGTCCGGCTCCTGATTGTTGGGTGAAACACTGGCCGAAAGTGTCGAAGAAGTCCTCCCAAGTGATCCATCCCACATCAAGTGCCCAGTTATCAAGCACCTCCTGTGCTTCGCCGCGAAGATGCAAGCCCACCACCTCCACGTGGTCTCGGACTGGAACTTGAGGAAGGTGGAAGAATCGCTCACAATGGCGCAACCATGAGAGTGGATCCTCCGTCTCGTCGTAACTGGGAAGCTCGAGTTGAGGGGCTTGTGGAGCCCAGCGCCGATTGTTGAAGGCATCATCGGCTTCATCGAGTAGCCGTCGTCGCTCAGGAGAAGCGCGGAGATGGCCATCATTTTCCCATGGCCGGCAATCGCGCTACCCGCGCTCGGCGGCCCTTGGCTGTGCCACACGCGCCGCAGCTTGCAAGCCCTAGGCCAACAGGTCAGCCAGGTGCAGCCGCTCGTGACGTTTTATCAGCAGCATGACATCCTTGATGCTCGGGGTTGCCATTGGTTGATCTCGCTGCTCTGGAGATCGCGAGCAACTCTCTAATGGAGGCCTTCATCTCTTCCATCGAGAGCTCGAGATTTCCCACGCGTTCTTCAATGGAGGGCTAAGCCGTGATCGAAGGATCGATCGGCTCTGATACCAAAATGTTATGGGCTTGGTTGAAGAGACAGGTGCCTAGCCTAAGGCCGGGGCGGGCAGAGGTAGTGGACGTCAATGCCGTGGTAGCGAGCGACGTGAGGGACAGCTGTCGGAGCCACCGGCCTTGTTAATCGGGATCCACCGCCGAGAGGTAATGTTTTGTGGCAAATTCTGATGGCCTTTTCCTTCTTTTTTCCTGTATACAAATAGAAGTTCAACAAGCTAATAGATAGAACGAACTAACTAACAGATAAGCAACAAACTAATAGATAGAACTAACTAACTACCAGGTAAGGAAAAAAACTTGCTAACCAACAGTCGCTGCATCCTCCCCTGCATCACTTGCAACCGCACCCAGAGGAGCGCCCCTTCTACCTTTCTTTCGATAGTAAACATTGTGGAGGCCTTTGAGGCCTTTCGATAGTAAACATTGTGGAGGCCTTTGAGGCCCACAACAAACTAATAGATAGAACTAACTAACTACCAGGTAAGGAAAAAAACTTGCTAACCAACAGTCGCTGCATCCTCCCCTGCATCACTTGCAACCGCACCCAGAGGAGCGCCCCTTCTCCCTTTCTTTCGATAGTAAACATTGTGGAGGCCTTTGAGGCCCACAACAGGCCCTCTAGCTTCATTTTAACAAACAACATACAAAGCGCAGAACATAATAAACTGGGAAACAGAAAAACCTGCTCTTCTTCCTTGGACATATGTTGGGTTATGAACGTTTGAATTGCCCCGGTACAGGATGCAAGTTCCCTCCGAAGACCATCATTGTTATGTACATCAAGCTGTAAAAGAGCAAATAGGCGGGCAAAGAGACCATTTTCTCCTTTGTGCTCAAGGGAATACGTCCCTGCTACATTCTTGACTCGAATATCGAGTGCTGGAAAGATAACCTGCAACCATCAAAAGCAAATCTTACACCCAAATGTTTGCTATAGCTCTATATCGTGAATCATGGTAGACTTCAGCTTAAAACGTGTCGCAAATTTACCAATATACATGTTTGAAGTCAATCTGCAGTAAAAGATACAAGGCCATCATGTTCATGTTCTGAACGATCAGCATACCACGGGCACAGCCCTTCCCCATATGAAAGAGGATTTGTAGTGTAAAACACAGAGCCTTTTTTTCTTGCGAATGATAAAAGCAAAGAAAAAAAATTAAAGCACCCATACTCCAGCAAAGTAAAGCTCCCGGCAAAGTTCATTTCCATTTAGTGTGGGAGTAGGATTCAAAGTTTTCACTTTCTGGATTGCAACCTTCATTGATTCCAGACTTCCAATTTCTAGCAGGAAGGAAATTAATACGAATGTACCTTACCCCATTGAGTAGGCACTTCACAATACCTACACTAGTCTGCTTAACACAAGGAAACGATATAATCCGAGATGGAACCCAGTAAATTAAATGCTCAGGACCAGTTTTTATTAGTTCAGTTTAATACATAACTAGGCCTATGCATCAGAATGCCAGTAACATCCTGGAAATTTCCATTGGCTCAGACACCAAAAGGATATAGATTATATAATGCAGCTAATTGTTGACAATCACATGCCCATTGCACATAAAGTCGTAAACGCGTCTCAGATTATCCATTTGATGACCATATTGCGTAGCCACTATCTATACCTACAAACTCCATCCATTTTCAGATTATGTTGATGTCACCCCAATTCAACCCGAATCCAATCCAAATCCTCAGAACCTATGCCACAATCTCGTAGCCCTGAACCCTACAGTACACTACCATAATTCCGCATTCCCACACATCGGCGCACCGGTACCCGCCACAATTTTAGCAAAACAACGCGAAAACAACGATCCAACGCGAGAGGGAAGAGGCTCTGGCTGCGCCATTAACCGTACCGCGTCCTCGGCGTCGCAGTGGTGCCTGTAGACGGAGAAGAGGAAGCGGCAGCGCCTCTCGAGCGCCGCCACGTCGCCGTCTCGCTCCGTCGCGAACCGCACGGCCGCGGCGTGCAGCTTCTCCAACTCGGCGCGGATCGCCTTGTGGAAGTAAACGAATATCAGCACCGGCGCCTCGGCCGCCGACCCCGCGCCGCCCGCCGCCGCAGCGGCCAGCGGAGGAGGGGAGCGCGGCATCACCGCGGCGATCGGCCCCTCCCCGCCCATCGGCATCGCCATCCTCTGTGCCCTTCGCCGGCGGCTCCTCTGCGTTGTGCGGGCGTCTGTCTCCCTTCGGTGGCTCGCTCGGTTAATAATGTTCACTCTCCCTCTCTCTCTCTCTCTCCGCTTCCTGCGTTGTTTTCAGTGGCCTTTTATGTTTGTGGCCAACGAGAGGTGGAACGCGCAGGTGGCCGTTTTAGTTGGGTTTGTGGGCGCCACTGTACGCTGCACTAGCTACCCAGGTCATTTACAATAAAACCATCTTTAATCTATATGGAAGGGTAAAAAAAAAGATAGAAAAAAAAACTGACTCTTATTTATTAGCCAGTTTTGCATGAGACTATAGTAGATTATTTATGTACAAAAGAGAAGAGATATAGTTATTACATAATATCTAGAGAGAGATGGTTATTGTACAACTGACTTTTAGCTTACTATTAATTTTATTATTGTACTTGCTCTTACCACTAGGATTGCATTTTTAAGGTAGACTAAGTGGACGTGCGTTACCACTGATAACGAGTTATTTATGTTGAGATGTAATTAATCTTTTGATCTTAATTGTTGAGATATATCAGAATTTTTAATTTCAATGGACGAATTTTAAAACTATCTCCAAGGGTTTTGAGTATATATATAGTACCCTATTATACAAGAGAATAAATCTATAATCAATAAAGATAAAATAATTTATCTTTCTGTATCATGCGATCATCTATTGTGATTGTTTTTCGTCTATTCTTGATTGGCATTGGGATTGATATACAACAACTATTATCTTTTTCAACATGTTACCAGCACGAAGCTCATCGAGATCGAACAGGGTTTTCTGACACTAGGAAGTTAGAACGGTCGGACTATATCGTTGTGAGAAATCATGAGGGAATGAAAGAAATTAATAAGGAAATCTCTACTAATTATGTGGATTTAGGATAGTTGTATAAAAGGAATACTACAATTATCGACATATATTTTGTCTCAAAAATGATTGAATCTCTTGATCTGGATGCAGAACCAAAGTCTGTGGTAAGGTGCTAGAAGTGTCTAGATTGGGTTAAATGGAAAGAAGCAATTGAGGCAGAATTACGCTCACTTAATAAAAAGAAATTGTTCGGTCATGTTGCATGAACTCCTTGTAAAGTGTTCCTTGCGGGATCTAGATGTGTTTTCATTTGGAAGAGAAGTAAAATCATCTGGGTTGTGAGATACAAAACTAAAACTAGTGTTGTAGCATAAGGGTTCACACATAGACCCTGCATTGATTACGGTGAAACTTACTCTCCTGTAATGAGTGGAATAACGTTTCGATATTTAATATCAACGGTAGCTAGCTTAAACTTATCAATGCAGTTGATAGATGTATGGCCACATATTTATATGGATCAATGTATACAGATATTTACATGAGAGTCTTTTAAGGGGTTAAAATTCTGGATCCTAATAAAAGTAATTGCAACATGATAGCATCAAATTGCAGAGGTCGCTAACGGATTAAAACAGTAAAAAGATATATGGTACAATAGACTTACCGAGCTCCTTCTAAAGAAGGGGTACTCTAATAATATTGATTGTGATTGTGTGTTCATAAAGATGTTCCAGAATGGTTTCTGTATTATTTCAATCTATGTTAATGATCTGAATATCATCGGAACCACAAAAGACATAAATGAAGAAAGTTTTTATCTTATGGTGGAGTTTAAGATGAAAGATTTGATTAAAACCAAATATTATTTAGGCCTGCAGTTAGAGCATTTATCCGAATAAATATTTGTACACTAGTCTACCTATACCAAGAAGGTATTAAAAAATTTGAACATGGATAAATCTTATCATTTAGAGTTCCTATGGTAGTAAGATCACTTGAAGTGGATAAAGATCCATTCAAATCGAGCATGGAAAATGAGAAAAATCTTAAGACCTGAAGTACTATACTTAAGCGCCATAGAAACGCTTATGTATCTTGTGAATTGTACCAGGTTTAATATTACATTCGCAGTAAATTTGTTAGCTAGACATATTGCAGCCCCAATCAAAAAGTATTGAGCTATTGTTAAGACTTTACTCAGATACCTCTAATACATACAAAATCTTAATTTATTTTACCGAAAAGACCAAGACTTAACCATGACTGCAGAGGGAACAAACGCATACTTTCAACCACCAATTCCCTATTTTAACTAGCAGAGATCCAGATAGACCGGTGGTAGAGTGTAAGACTCTTCTGCAGACTAGGCGGAGCATAACTTGGGAAGGTGTCAGAAAATATTTTTACATGCGTCCATGCTACCTTACCTGTATACTGAATACTGTGTCAAATGACAACACGTTGAATGGTCCGATTGTGTGAAGAAAGGATTAGCTTGATCATGAACTCTAGCTATATATTCGCTGTTCTTATTTGACACACAAATCAATTAATTCGGACACATTTTTTCGATGGAATGTACAACTACGTGCTTAGCGCGCGAGGTAGCTAGGTGGATTACAATACGCGCACCATCTTCTGGCCCCAACGACAGAATCGTCTGAACTTGCAGTGCCTGTTGATTGGTGAGATCATCGCCTTGGTTTTGACACAAATCCATGCACGCGGCACGCCATGCGCGCGCGCGCGCATATATATCATAGAAAAGAAGGCACTGAGCAAATCTAGTAGCGCCGGCCATGGACGAGGACGAGGTCCTGAATTGATAATCCCATCAATGGATGCACATGAGATGGTTAACATAAAACTATTCCCAGAGTGGAAAGGTTAACATAAAAACTATTCCCTGCAGAGTGGAAGAAGCACCAGGCCAGGGCACAACAAACGGCGAGGCGTCTCGTTGGCTCCTCCATATTCCGAGAGGGTGCTTTCAGATGACATTACATCGAGTAGTCCTTCTTTTTCGCTGCTTCCCACCAACGCCTGAATATGCTTAATTAATTACCGATCTCGTCGCGATCTCGTCCGAAAAAGGACTTGGCTTATATTGATCGACTGGGGTACAAGACAACAACGAGCTGATAAAAATGTCGGTTGGTCCGGCTGGGCTCCAGACAGTAGTAGTAATATATTATATGGTAGCATGTGCCATCGATTTAATAATCTGCGTTAGGTCTTGAAATGGACACATATGCATGTATTCAGGCACGAGTGCATGTGCTAACGTGTGCAAACCAACATAACACTTTTTATTTTTTTTAGCAGCGCACGCTAGTTGAGTTAGAGCTGGATAGCACCGACTCCATCACAGCTTATATTACAGCGCGCACTTATGTGATATAGACAGCAGAGTAGCAGAAATATCTTTAATAAATTAGCGGTTAGACCGAATTTCTACTACTCGTATATACTATCAGTAGACCATACAATTTTTCTAAATAAAGTTCTTTCCTCTTCAGTTGACCTCCCTGCAGGGATTGTGCGTACTCTCGCGACAGAAGCTAGTAGGATCCGAGTGTACTGCGCCTTCGAGAAAGGAAAGGCCAGGGATGGAGCGGGCAGTCTTGGCTAGTGGGAGGCAGAGCATCATGGTCGAAATGGTTCGAGTCACTCGCGTACGATGCAGGGTGACTGGACGCAAAATTGCAGATGGAGTACGCCGTGGCGAGCTGATCAATCAACCGACCGATCCATAAATGGCCATGGTTGCAGCAACATTAGTTCGGCCGAACTGGTCGTTTTCAGATTTAAGAAAGGAGGATAAAGAAGACGCGATCGATGACGATGATGATCAGATGATGGCGACAACGATTCGCCGACGGCGCTGAAAGTCTGAAACTTAGGGCCTATTTGGCAACAAAGTATTTTCATAGTTTCTAGGTAAAACCATAGTTTTGGAGAATACCGTGGTATTTTTGGCAACATGGTGTTTGGAAGCAACCAAAAAAACTCTGTTTTAAAAACCATGGTATTGCCAGTACCATAATATTTTTGGAGTATTGAAAACTCCACTCAAAGTGGAGTTTTGGGCTTTTGGTGTTGGTGTAGAGAGTGAGAGGTGTCAATACTTTGAAAAATACCATGCAAAAGACTTTGTAGCCAAACAGTTTGTAGTTCCAAAAAAACCATGATTTCAATAGTGGTAGGTGAAACCATAGTATTTATACCAAAACAATTTCTAAGCTATAGCTTTGTAATACCATGGTATTAAAAAACTTTGCTTCCAAACAGGACCTTAACCTGTTCGATCTGCTAATAACTAGAACTGGACAGAGGCTACGATCATCGATGTCCTGGTAATTATTTAAGCAACTCCGGACAGCAGTTAACTACTTTCACCTGAACTCAGCTGCCTTTAATTTCACCGTGATGGCATGATCGATCTAGTCGATAACTTTTATTTAAAATTGAACCCATGGCCAAACAGTCGCATAATACGAATGCCAATACAAAATTGATTGATTTGTCAAGTCGGAAGAGTACAAAAGTCTAGCAAAATAAAAAATAAAAAATCACGTACGTGGAGCGTTTCCACGAATCTACCTGATTTGGAAGGTTTTTGTCGTCATGACTCGATCCAGTGTCAGCTAACGAACAAAAGGCGTGTCGCCGCTCGGTTGCATAAAAGACATGCAACGAAATTTGCCGGCATTGTCAACCAGATAACCTGTCTCCAGATCCAAGGCGAAGCCTGAATCATAGTACGAAGTGTTAGACAACCTCGCTATCGAATAGTCCGGGGTTGCCTAATAGATCTAAAGTGGAGAACAGAAAGAAAGGGCGAGAGACACAATATGAGGAGGAACGGGTCTGCTTTATTATTCTGTATGCTTGTGTACAATGGGGTGACCCCCTGCCTCCTATATATAGCGGTTCTGCTTAGAGATAAGGAAGAGTCCATATAGGATACGAATCCGGTTTCCTAACACAACACCTTGGACTCTTAACAGTTAGATGCATATGCCTCATTAAAACTACATAAAAACCCAAAGGGGAAAAATAATTGGAGAAAGAGTACATAGCACACGCTTGCTGTGTTGCACGGATTGCCTCATCAAAAACCTTATGTAAGAAAACTTCAATGAAAAACTTACTTAAGGAAAAGAGTACAATCCACCCAAACTTCAATGTTAATCTTCAAGATTCACGTTGGGTACTCAAACTTGATGTTTGAGATTTATGTAGGAGTATGTGAAAATTCTCCCCCTGAAATCTGCACTTCTCTAAGCCTCATCATCCCGATTCCTCTAACACATCTTTCAAAGGAAGTTGCCGGGAGTGACTTAGTGAATAAATCTGCGAGATTTTCACACGACTTAGTATGCAGTATCTTTATCTCGTTCATCTTATGCAATTCATGAGCATAAAAGAACTTGGGGTTGATATGCTTTGTGAGGTTACTCTTCACATATCCTATTTGCACTTGAGCAACACAAGCTGCATTATCTTCATAGATAATGGTGGGGGTTTGTTCCATGTTCAAACCACATGACTTCTGGATGTGATGAACCATTCTTCGAAGCCATGCACATTCTCGAGAGGCTTCATACAAGGCAATTATTTCTGAGTGGTTTGTCGACATTGAGACAAGAGTCTGCTTAGATGACTTCCACGAAATTGCTGTTCCACCGCAAAGGAAAACATACCCAGTTTGTGACTTGCCAGTATGCGGGTCTGATAGGTACCCAAAGATCGGCATAGCCAACCAAATTCAATTCATTGTTTCTTACGTAAAACAAGCCAAGGTCTTTGCTTCCTTGAAGGTAACGGAAGATGTCCTTCACCCCTTTCCAATGCCTTTTGGTGGGTTCTCACTGCATCTGCGCTAGCAAATTCACTACGAACGCAATGTCCGACCTAGTGCTATTCGCAAGGTACATGAGCGCTCCAATTGCACTCAAGTATGGGAATTCCGCTCCCAGACTTCCTCCCCTCTTCTTTAGGCCTGCACGGTCTAAGTCCGCTTGGAGTGACCTTCCCGAGCCATTGGGGTCTTTATGGGTATGCCTTTTCAAAACCAAATTTCTCCAACACTTTCTGTGTAGGAAGATTGGTGTACCAAGATTCCACCTTGGACATGTTCAAGCCGCAAGCCTAAACAAAACTTGGTTTTACCCAAGTCTTTCATTTCAAATTCAGACTTCAAGTATGTGCATGCTTCTTCAATTTCTTCATCCGTCCCAATGATGTTCAAGTCATCTACATAGACGGAGATTATACAAAATCCATTCGGGGATCGTTGTATAAACACACATGGACAATCTTCACTGTTCGTGTAGCCTTTCTTGCAAAAAAAGTCACTTAAGCGATTGTACCACATTCTTCCCGATCGCTTTAGCCCATACAAGTGATTTCTCCAATTTCACATCAGATAGGTTTTCGCTTGCTCTGTCTTGGTTCGGGATAGGGATACCTTCCTGCACTTTCATGTATATCCCCGAATCCAAGTTTCCATACAAGTATCTTTGTGACAACATCCATTAGCTTCATTTTCAACTTCAAGTTGATCGCCATTGAGATCAAGTATCTAAAGGTAATTCCACCCATGACCGGAGAATAGGTTTCTTCATAATCAACCCCAGGACGTTGAGTGAAACCTTGAGCGACAAGCCTTGCCTTGTACCTTACAACTTCATTGTTTTCATTCCTCTTCCGAACAAAAACCCATTTGTGCCCCACGGGGTTTATATGGGGAGGCGTGCGGCACACAGGCCCAAACACCTCTCTTTTGTTTAGAGAGACTAACTCTGCGGTGATTGCCTTCTTCCAATCTTCCTAATCGAGCCTTTTCTTGCACTCTGCGAGAGATGCGGGCTCGGGATCATGATTAATGATCGTAGCAATCTTCTTTGCAAAGTATGCATCGACATTGGCTGTTGTTCTATTCATCGATTCTCCCGTTATTACAAAGTTTATGGCCATTTCATCATGGGGTGCTTCGTGCACTTCTACTTGCTCTTCATTGCTATTTCCCATTCCAGGAGCAAGTTCCTTTAGTTTTTCTCCGCCAATGTGTGCGCACACATTATTTCCGGCGACTTCTTCCAATGGAAGGTTCAGATCTGGAATTGCCTTTTCCACAGGCTTCTTTCCAAAGGCTGTCTCAACTGCTCCCCTTATTGCTTTGGGGCACTTTTGTGATTGGGTGTGGTAAGTCCCTGTTGCCCGCTTTTCCCCAGACGCCTCCGGTACTTTGGGTTTGAGAAGCCAGGTTTCTGTTCTTTTTCTTTGAGGCCTCTGAACAGGATGAGGATACCTTCGCTTTCTTTGGTATTTCCACCCTCTCTGGTGCA
This sequence comes from Rhipidocladum racemiflorum, assembly GCA_036346355.1. Lineage (NCBI taxonomy): Eukaryota > Viridiplantae > Streptophyta > Magnoliopsida > Poales > Poaceae > Rhipidocladum > Rhipidocladum racemiflorum. The sequence goes on from CM070578.1 coordinate 3,422,879, forward strand.
TTTCTTGTGGTACATGCGACTTAACCACGCTCTTGAGATCACAAAAATGATCAGCGGTTCATTTGCTAAATTCTCGCAAATCAATTATCTTCTCGACTTCTTGATTTGCTTCATTAGTGCGAAGGTCATGCGCTGGGATCCCAAAGTGGAATGCCATATTATTTCCGGCATTTTTCATCCAATGGTTGATTCTCTCCCCTAATGACGGAAACGGTCCTCGTCAAAGATACAATCGGCCGAATCAGTCAGTATGCAAGTCTCCATCATGGGTTCCAAATACCCGATTATGGATGCACTCTCATAACCAACGTATATCCCGGACTTGCGGAGAGGGCCCATTGCAATCCATTGTGGGGTGGTATAGGTACATATACCATACAACCAAAATTTCTAAGATGGGAAATCTTCTGGATGACCCCTTGCACTAGTTGCATAGGTGAATGGATGTTGTAGGCCGATGGTCTATAATTGATAAGTCTTTGCTGCGTGCAGATCGCGTGTCCCCAACAAGTGTTGGGCAAGTTACAACTCTGCAAGAGCGGTCCGGCAATGAACTTAATCCTCTTTATTAGTGCTTCACTAGCCCATTTTGGCGTATGGACGCGTGCGATGCAGTGCTCAACGATTATTCCCGTTCTTTGTGCAATAATCATCAAATGCCTTGGAAGTAAATTCGCGGCATTGTCCATTCGAATGGACTTCACGCGATGATCGTGAAAAGCATTCTTAATTCGATGATCTCGCGAGATCGGTTTTGCGAATGCATGATTCCTTGTTGACAAGAAACATGTATGCGACCATTTCGAGGAAGCATCAATAAGCACCATAAAGTATCGAACGGCCCCGACAAGGGCTGAATCGGACCGCAAATATCCCACCGAATGCTCCAGAATGCAGGATTTCATGTTGCACTTTCATAACAGAGGGTCTAGTTATTAATTTCCGTTGGCACATGCATGGCACACAAAATCTTCATGATTTGGGAAATTTTTAACATTAATGCCATGACCTTGTGAGTTATTAACTATATTTCTCATCAATCTAAGACCAGGATGACCTAATCTACAATGCCATAAAGCAAATAATTCAGAGCTTCTAAAGACAGTCTTCAGAGAAGTATACACTGCGTGTGAATTGATTCTCGTGTAGTACAGTCCAGATTCATATGAGGGACATTTTTCTAGTACCATTTTCCCATACTCCGCGTGCTTCACAATGCACAAGTGTTCTTTGCCATTTTCTTCATTGGTTTCTACGTGAAACCCATTGGCGCGGATATCTTTGAAACTTAAGAGAGTGCGAGTTGATTCAGAGTACAAGAGGGCTTCTTCAATTACCAAAGTTGTACCCATTGGCAATATAATTGTGGCTCTTCCTGAGCCTATTATATGCGTATCGCTTCCTGCGATAGTCGTAATCCTTCCAGCGTTCTTCGTGATCGTCTGGAAGTATTTTGACTCTCTTAAGATGGTATTTGTTGTGCCACTATCAACAATACATATTTCCTCCATTGGGCGCTACACGATTTCTAGATGAAAAGAAATATAATTCTAATCAGACAGTGGCAAAGTAATTCAAATATTGCTTGTAAATAAAGAATACTGGAATAAATAATAAATTGCAATTCTATTCATGAGAAAATATATGCTCTTCGAGAGCTTACTACACATTATGCAATTTGGTGTCTATATGAGATAATTCTGACCATTCAGGCCAATTCTTTGAAAACTCATGTTAGACAATGCCAGACCTTTGCACATTCATAAGGTTCTTCCATTAGATTACTACGTGCAATCTAATAGGAAGTGGCTGCTAGATTCAATAAAATGGATAATTGAATTCTCATGAATTTCCAGCAAACTAAAAGAAAACAATAATTTCAAGATTCATAAATGCGGAATTCATAAATACAAGGTAAATGCAAAATTCATAAGTACGGAATTCATAGATGCAGGATTCATAAGTGCGAGATTCATAAATATTTAGAAATACAACTACGTGCATGTAGGTGATCGGCTTCGTGCAAACGATCAGATTGTACGATCGGCTTCGTGCGATCGGTTTTAACGCGGCTTCATGCGCGTGGTGCATTCAGTTCCATACGCGTCGGCCTTCCTGGCGCGACGGTGGCCGCTTCATGCGGCGTGCTTGAATTTCATAATAAATTATATGAAAGCAATAAATAAAATGCATGGAACAGAACAATAATTGCACAATTCATAAATTCAGAATAAACAATAATTGCACAATTCATAAATTCATAAAAGCGGAAAATAAATTCTCATGAATTTCCAGAATTTTTCTTAGTATTTGGCAATTTTCTGTTAATTATACAGCAATTTTCCAGCGTCACTTGATAACAGAAAATAAATTTCAACATGAATTAAACATGGCATAAGTCTAATTACAACTTATATAATTCTTGTTGGTCGAACGAAACAGTAATGAATATCTCATCAATTTGACTCTTGGCCAGTCAACTCGCCCCTAGGGCTCACATGAGGAGGGAGCACTTCCGCTTCCGGTGCCAATTAAAGAACCAAGCCTCATGTGTGTTTTCCTAGACACCAATTGTCTCATATCTGTTTATTCATTACCAAAATCAAATCCCAACCACTCATGTTCTTATTTTATGCCATATGAAATATTCTGGAATTTTCCTAGCACTTTTCATAATTTCTGCTAATTTCCAAGCAATTTTCAGAATTACTGTACAACAAAAAAAAATTAATTTCAGCAAATATCAACATGACATAATTCATAAATACAAAAATAAATTCTCAGGAATTTCCGATATTCTAAACAGGGCAAAAATATTCATGCAAATATTCATAAATGCAGAAATAAGGCTAAGTACAGATTTAAAACAGAGCCATAGAATTTTCTGCAGTTTTCTGGGAATTTTCATATTTTTCTGGAATTTTTCAGGATTTTTTGACTATTTTTATTCAATTTCTGAATTTTCTATTCAATATTCAGAAAAGGAATTAAATAACCAAACTAAAAAAAATGGTGGAGGGGGCAAAGGGGTAATTTCCCCTTGCCCCCCCCCGTGCGCCAACCGGTCTTTTGAACCGGATTTGAGTCCGTGCTTTAAGGACTTCAAGTCCATCTTGGACTTTGAAGCAAAGTAGGACTTCATGTCCATTTGCTGTCCTGGCTTCACGTTCAAACCGGCAGGACTGAGCGGCGTCAACAGGCGCACAGGTTCGATGGCGAAGCGCGGCGTGGGTCGCAGCGCCAGAGGGTCCGTGAGCGCTTCATGAGCTGGAGTTCTAACGGCAGCGCCGCGCTGCAGACCGGCCAAGCGTCGGTGCGCGGCAGAGCATACGACGTCGTGCACGGCAGCCTGGTCCGGCGACGCGGCACGCGGCAAGCAGGCGCGACAGCGTGTTTCTCAGGTTCGGTTCAGATCTTGTCTTCCTTTGTGCCTTCTTCTCCGGATTAAATCCAGTTCTTGCTGAACTTCAAGTCCATGGCTTCGTCGAGATTTGAACCGAGGTGGTCACCTGGTCGATCCAAGATGCGTGCGCGACAGCCAGGGACGCAGAGTCGGTCGCTGACGACAGGCGCAGCCGAGCACAATTATGTGGCCGGCCGACGATGGTCTTCGGGTCGAGCAGCGCGGCTGCGAGCCGGCGCAAGGTGGTGGCGGTGGGCGGCGCACTGCATGTGCGTTGGGGATGTCAGCCTCGTCTTCGTGCCGATCTTCAATCTCCAGCCGTGGTAGACATGGTTTCGTGCCAAGCCTGATGTTCAGATTCGTAGAACATGGCCACGTGTAAAATTGCTCTGTGATGTAACTTCATGTAATCATGTCTGCGCGGTCGGCGCGAGTGCGGCTTCAAGCCGGGCGGCGGTACTTCTGGCACCAGGAGCGAGGCCAGTCGGTGGTGGCCATGGTCTGCGCACTTCATGTGTAATGCTATAGCTTCATGCATCAATGCTGTAGCGATGGATTCGTAGCCAATACTGTTGCTTCGTGCATAGTATTGTAGATCGCCGGGTAAATCGCTGTGTAGCTTCGTGCTAATCATTGCTTATCGTAGCTTCGTGCCACAGAACGTAAAGTTCCTGCGAGTCGTAGCTTCGTGCCACGTAGAATAGATGCAAATATAGATTCAACGAGCGATTAGATCAATCCTCATATTCTCACCTTTTTCAATCTATTCGCCGGGTAGAGCTTCGTGCTGATAACGTGTTAGACAACCTCGCTATCGAATAGTCCGGGGTTGCCTAATAGATCTAAAGTGGAGAACAGAAAGAAAGGGCGAGAGACACAATATGAGGAGGAACGGGTCTGCTTTATTATTCTGTATGCTTGTGTACAATGGGGTGACCCCCTGCCTCCTATATATATAGCGGTTCTGCTTAGAGATAAGGAAGAGTCCATATAGGATACGAATCCGGTTTCCTAACACGAAGCACGTACGTACGCTCCAGGACAACACCTCCCCAAACCACGTAACTACACACGCAATGCACTATATATACTTCGTTGATCTGCTTGACCGAGAGTTCACATCTGCATGGTTATCTCGCAAGATGTGCTCTGCTCCTAGTGACGGGTGAAGGCCATATGATATGTCAATCAGCATACGATTGAAACTAATCTTTACTTCTTTAAAAGAAGCTAGTGGTGATGATTCATCTGTTTTTTCTCTATCCCTCCCCACAAAAAATAGCGTCGACATGTACGACCACCCTTTGGCTCTATCCACCTTCCTAGCCACGCCCATTTCCCCCCGAATCCAACGCCCTATCCCCAAAATCCAACGCCTTCTCCCCCAAATACGGCCACCCACTTGTTAGTGGTGATCTCAGCTTGGGCTAACAAACAGCCCAAAAATCACGGATCTAAGGCCACCACGAACTCACGTTGATGGGCTCTGATCGGGAGCACACCAAGACTGATTAGTTTCGGTCCCGGTGGGAGAGGTCAGAGGTCGGGACTCGTGAGTTTATCGATTACTCTCGAGTTCAACCTCTCCCAACACCTACCCGATCTAAGGTAAGCGCGAGGCTACTGAAGACCTACACCATCACCGAGAGTGGATCTCGGTGCCCCCCCTCTTCTTCATCGTGCAGGAACATCCACCAAAGAGCACCAACTTTTAAGAACAAACTCTAATGTCTTCATCTACCTCACCGGGCCAGTGATCTTTTGATTTCAACAATTTTGTGATCATGACTTAGGCTAGATGATTATGTTCATGTTTAGTTTATCCCTTAGTTCTAACATTTGGTATCAGAGCGGACTAGCCTAATCTTGTTCCTCATTAGCCCGGTTAAGATCTGTTCTTGTCAATTTTAGTTCTTGTTGTCTAGGTTATGGTTGATTTAGTGGTTTTCTTGGGCCGGTTAGCATAAAGAAGGAGGGGACAAGCTCAAACCCTAACCCTAGAACTCAAAATCCGAACTTCAAATCCTCATATCCGAAAACCCTAATCCCCAATTTTCCCCCAAATCCCCAAACTCATCAAGAAACCTAATGATCTAAGGGGATTTGGGCTTACCTTCGCCGTAGTCGCCGTCGGTCGCTCCAAGCGCACGCCTTCGCCGTTGTCTCCTTCATGGGCTTGACCTTCGCCCATGGGAGTGACTACGCACGAGCGCGGCGGCTGAGGCCCACCTCGTCGGAGCCCACGCGGCATCAGCTTGGACGCTCGCGTGCACCATCATCGTCGTTGCTTCACTCGGGCGATCGTTCAGTTTCCTCCGTCGCAGAGTTTTCGGGCGAAGGGTGGAAATGGTCTAGGGTTAGGGTTTCCAGCCGATCGTGTCGGTCTTGTTCTGATCTAAGTTGATCCGAGCCGTTCGTTCGCGATCAACGGTTGTTGCCTCTCATCCGTGCGGGCTGCGCGCGGCTAGGCTGTGCCGGCTGGGCCGTAGTTGCCTGCTGGGCCGAGTTGGCGTTTTTAGGCCGCCAGGCCGCTTTCTCCTCTGGGCCGCAAGGGCTTGCCTGCACTCTTTTGAGCCCTTTACTGTTTTGGAAGTAAATTTTGTTTAGCTTCTTTCAATATTTGTTACATTATGTCTCATTTAAATTCAACAATAAGCATTATTTAATTACAATTTTTTGGGTATTAATCTTTTGATTAATTTTATGCTTAATTTCTGGGCAAATTAATTAATGTGATGGTTAATTTTCATATGATAATTATTTCTAAGTTATCTCTAATTAAAATGGAACCAACGAGAAATTTTGGTTAGAGATTATTGTTTAATGTTGAAATTGGGATTATGTTATAACCGTGATCATATACTGACCAACATTGTTTATGAGCATGTGTTGTCCATAAGATAATTTAGTTCTTTTTCATTTCTGCCCAGCGGTGATGCGAGTTAGACCCTTCCTTCTGAGTATAATACATTAAGATCAACTACAACACTCAGAAGGAACAGTGGACCATGAGCGAGTTGATCGCTATGTGTGTCCATGAGGAGGAGAGGATAAAGGCCGAAAGGAAAGATCATGTTTACCACGTCGGTTATGGCAAAAGAAAATTCCAAGGGGACTATATGTCTAAGAAGAAGCTGCACTTCTCTCCCAAGGCTGAATCAAGCAAATCAAAGCCTAGGGATGGCAAAAATACCCATGGATCCAGATACCCGTAGGTACCCAACCCGACGGGTCCGGGTCCAAATTTGGACCCACGGGTATATGAGTTCGGGTCCGGGTCTCATGTTGGACTCGTGGGTACCCAGACCCGGACCCGATTCCAAGGTAAAAGGTGAGGTGAGTTCAAAATAGATTAGCATGCACCCATGTCACAAGCCACATCATAGCTCAATGGAAGGAACCATGTGATTGAATCAAGAGGTCTTGTGTTCAAGTCCCATTCTAACTAATTTTTTTTCATATTATTTGAATACCTCATGCATGCATACTCAACTAACGGGTTCGGGTCTGGGTACCCGTCGGGTTCAGGTTCGGGTCCGGGTCCAAGATTGGATCCGTGACTAAATTCGGGTCCGGGTCCATAGTTCGGGTCTCGGGTCCGGGTCCACGGGGGTTGGACCCGTCGGGTTCAGGTTCGGGTCCGGGTCCAAGATTGGATCCGTGACTAAATTCGGGTCCGGGTCCATAGTTCGGGTCTCGGGTCCGGGTCCACGGGGGTTGGAACCGGAGGGACCCGGACCCGTTGCCATCCCTATCGAAGCCTAAGAAGAGGGTTCCTACTGCGCCTAATTATGCTTCTTCTGATGGGCCCATCTGTTGTTTCTGCAAAGCCAGTGGACACATTCAGAAGGATTGTGTGGGCTTCATGAAGTGGCTCGCTAAGAAGGGTAATGACATAATTTCTACTATTGATGAAATCCTTTATACTGATTTTCCCCTAATACCTGGTGGATTGATTATGGCGCCACTCTGCACTTTTCTAATTCATTGCAGGGATTCCTTACCGTGAGGACACTAAGAAAGGGGGAGCGAAGCCTCGTAGTTGCAAATGGAAGGGATGATGAAGTTAAAGCCTTTGGCATACTACCTTTAGCATTAGATAGTGGCTTCACCCTTTATTTGAATAATATTGTTTATGTTCCTAGCATGAGGAAGAACCTTATTTCAGTTTCTATATTAGATGATGATGGATTTATTTGTATCTTTGGGAACAATAAATACATTACGAGTTTTAATTTTAATAATATTGGTCTCGCAATTTGACGAGACAAACTCTATATGCTTTCTCTCCCTGAATCTCCTGTGTCAATGAATGTGTGCGATACCACCAATAAGCGAAAGAGAAGTTTAGGTGATGAGACTTCATTGAAATTGTGGCAGTCGTTTAGGTCACATTTCGAAGGGGAGAATGGAACGTCTCATTAAGGAAGAGATACTCCACCCTCTAGACTTCTCTGACTCGGATCACTGTATTGATTGTATTAAGGGGGAATATGTAAAAACAAATTAAGAAAAGAGCCACACGAAGTACAATAATATTAGAATTAATCCACACTAATATATGTGGATCATTTCCTGTAACTTTAGTATATGGATATAACTCCTTTATCACATTCGCTGATGACTTCTTTTGTTATGGTTATATTTGCTCCATTAGTGATCGATTTGAATCACTCAATAAGTTTAAAATATTTAAAACTCAAGTAAAAAATTAGCATGATTTAAATATTAAGGCAATGAGATCAGATCATGGAGGGGATATATTATGGGAGACACGCTCCTTATGGACAAATTACTGATCCATTTGCTAAGTTTCTTTCAGAAAATGGCACAGTAGCCCAATATTCAACACCTGGTTAACCTCAGCAAAATGGAAGATGCAACCACACCCTATGGATATGGTGTATAGCATGATGAGTTACTCTAGTTTACCAACTGGTTTGTGGATTAAAGCATTAAACACAGCCGCGCATGTACTTAATCGGGTTACCAGTAAATCAGTGTCTAAGACAACTTATGAATTATGGAGTGGGGCAAACCGAGTTTAAGATACTTACGTGTGTGGGGTTGTCCTGCTAAAGCTAAAATCTTTAATCCACATATTGATAAATTAGATCCTAAGACAGTAATTTGCCATTTTATTGGATATACTGAAAGATCTAAGGGATATCGATTTTATTGTCCAGATCGTATCACTACGTTTATAGAGACCTGACATGCTGTATTATTAGATAATGATGAAATCAGTGGGAACTCAAAGGCTAGGAAAATAGATTTTGAGGAGGTTCGGACTTACGTACCATTACCGAAAATCCAATAGACTATTCGTCCTATACCTCATACAGTTATATCTCCAGTTGAGAATCCTGGAGATGAACCCCCACCTGAGGATTCAGGGATCAACAGTACATCACCTAATGATGAGCCTCCACGGCCCCCTGTGATAACTAATGAACCACTAAGGAGGTCATAGCGCGACAGAAAATATGCCATCTCGAATAACTATATTGTATACATGAATAAAGATGTAAATTACATAAGAAAGGTAGACGAGCCTGCATCATTTAAAGAGACCATGATGACTAAGGATTCGCCCACGTGGCTTGAGGTCATGCAAGATGAAATAAAGTCTATGAGCATTAATGACGTTTGGGATCTAATAGAAATTTCTCATAGAGTCAAAACAGTAGGCTGTAGATGGGTTTACAAAACTAAGTATGACTCTAAGGGAAATATCGAAAGATTGAAGGCAAGACTTGTAGCAAAATGGTTTACACAAAGAGAGAGGATTGGTTATGTTGATACTTTCTCTCCCATATCAAAGAAAGATCAACTAAGAATTGTCATGACGATTGTTACTCATTATGATTTAGAACTACATCAGATGGATGTTAAAACTGTATTCCTTATTGGTGACTTGTATGAGAATGTTTACATGGTTCAACCGGAAGATTTTGTCGTGGGAGACAAGAAACATATGTGATGTAAACTTAAGAAATCCATGTATGGACTAAAACAAGTATATAGACAATTGTACTTTAAGTTCGATGAGACTATAAAAAATTTTGATTTCAAAAAAATAAAGTGGATAATTGCGTATACATTAAGATTAAGGGAAACAAATTTACTATCTTAGTACTTTATATGGATGATATATTATTGGCTAGCAGCGATAATGATATGTTGTATGAGATCAAAAGATTTCTTTCTACTTATTTTCACATGAAGAATCTTGATAATGCTTCTTATATTTTGGGTATTGAGATTCACAGAGATAGGTTCAAAAAATATTAGACCTAGGTGGTAATTAGGTCAACATTCTTAGCCTCAACTTCCTGGACTTTATGTAACGGAAAAAGGAACTTAGATGTGTGCACTCAAAGTATATTTACGTCGAATATTTCTTTTTATATTATGGGATTTATTTATATGTTCACTGAACTGTACTTTGACATATTTAATATTTTACGTAGCATTTGGCAATAGGGACCTAATTAGTCTAAGCAAAGAAGAACGCGATGTGTCCGGCGGGCCGAGCGGCGCAAGGAGACGGGCGGCACGTCGCGGGAACGAGCACGGCACGAGGCGCTCACGCGCTCGCATGCTGCCTGGGTGCTGCGTCCACGCTCGCGCGCACCTGAGGCACCAGATGGGCAGCCAGCCTGCCTTCGCGTTGGGGCCCAGCGGGCGGCACGGCGGGGGCAACCTGCACGGCAGGCGCTGGAATTTTGGGGATCCCATCGCCAGCGTGCAGCTTTTTTTTTCGAGAAGTGCGGCTGTTCTGGTAAAAGTAGGACAAGTTGGGCTGCAAATTACAAGATGTGCTCAGTTGCGCTAGCCTAGTTGGGCTCCGTGGATGGGCCTAATTGAGATGCATGGGAGTCGCAACTCTCGTTTGACAGCGTATACCCAATTACCTGTACCTTCGCGAAGCTGCCCGGGGTGACCACGCCGCGCTCGCTGCTGGAGGCGGCGGTGCGGGGGTCCATAGGCAAGGCGAAGATGGCGAGCCGATGAGGACCTCGCACGAGGGCAACCCGAGAACTTTCTACTGTTCTAGCAAAAAAAAAAAAAAATAGAACCAGCCCCTGTGTCTCCATGTAATGTTTTTAGTAAATATAGCACCTAATATAGATCCCTAGGAGCGCTGCATTTGCCACAATGCGCCATATGGTCTTGCATCGCTTCCGCTCAGTGAAAAAAAAAATAGCAGTGCAATGCTCCCAGAAGCGGCACTCCAAAAAAAAAACATCGCCACAATGCACCAGGTTGCTATAGTACCACGCATGGTACTGTAGTATCACGTTTACGTGGTGTTTTTTCTGAGCAGAGGTTTGTTCTGAAAAAATATATTATAATTTTATTAGGTTTTATACATACATTATACATTTTCAATAAATATCAAGTGAAAAGCTCAAAAAATCAACCTTCGAAGAAGTTCACTTGGTTGGTCGATTATCGGGGCATATCAAGCGATTATCGGTGAATATCGGTCGATTTTTTTTCTCAAAAAATTTGATTTCGTAACCTTTCTATTTTTTTTTGGCGATTTTTGACTAGTTTTTTGCGATAATCCAAAATCACAATTTTGATAAGTTGAACCCCGGTCTACTCCGAGTTCTTTGTTACAAGCCTCGAATCCTCGAGGTTTTGTTCACGGGAATGTCTATTTCTCACATTTTCAACCAAATTAATGGATCCGTGTAGAATTAGACACATACAAATCTCAAAAGTTAACAAAAAAAATCAGGCAGCTTACTAGTTGCCAGGTGCCATTCGTATCATATATGATCGTTATTTCTATGTACATTCCTGCTCTTCCGAGTTGTGCAAGAGATCTACTGGAGGTCAAAAATCACTACTAATAGGTACTCACTGGCTAATGCTCGGCGTCGTACTCATGCTGTCCCACGGAGCGTGCACGGTGTCAGGAGAGCAGGGCGCGATGTGCACATCTTTCTTCCCGTCTTTCTCCGCCCTGCACCCATCCTGTATGCCCCTGAGGACGTCGAGCACCTCCCTGATCGGCGGCCGCATCTCGCCGTTCTGCTGCAGGCACCGAAACGCCAGCTCGGCGACCATCGTCATCATCTTCCTCGTCGCTTGATCGGAGTTGTACCCGAGCTCGACGTCCACCAGCTGGTCCACCTGGCACCTCTGGATCTTGTTGATGGCCATGCCGGCCAGGTTGATCTCGTTGCGGTCCCGGGTGACGTCGACGGCGGGCTTCGACGAGATGAGCTCCACGAGGACGACGCCGAAGCTGTACACGTCGCTCTTGTCGGTGAGCTGGTAGCACTGGTGATACTCTGGATCCACATACCTGTATGTCAGACAGAAACAAGAGCATGAGTTTCTTATGGTACCACATGTCGTCGACAACGACGAGGCTGCAGGTTTGGTGTAAATTGCAATTGAGCGCTAGTCATGGCGTACCCTGGCGTGCCCTGCGGGGCGGTGGAGACGTGCGTGACGTCGAGCGGGAAGAGGCGTGAGAGCCCGAAGTCGGCGACCTTGACGTGGAAGTTGGCATCGAGAAGGATGTTGGTGGTCTTGACATCTCGGTGCACGATCGGCGGCTCGACGGCGTGGAGGTACGCGAGCGCGGCGGCCGCCTCGACGGCAATGTTCAGGCGGAGCGGCCAAGTCAGTTCGCGCTCCGGTGCGCGACCGCCGTGCAGGTGGTCCGCGACGGTGCCGTTGGGCACGAACTCGTAAACCAGCAGGAGCTCCTGGCTGCGGCTGGACGTGCAGCCGTATAACGTGACGAGGCTCGGGTGGCGCAGCCGGGAGAGGATGGCCGCCTCGTTCAGGAACTGCTCCACGCGCCGGTAGCTGTTGTTGTACAGGCGCTTCACGGCCACGACGCGCCCATCCCGGAGATGTCCTGAACAGATGAAATCAACCCAATCCAACGTAATCAAATGGACGTCAAACTCAAAATCGTGGCTAATTGGCCTAGGAGCAAGTCAGCGAGTGTACCTTTGTACACGGTGCCGAAGCCGCCATCGCCGAGCTCTCTGGTGTCACTGAAGCCTTCGGTTGCCTCCTCCAGCTCCTCGTAGGCGAAGTGGTGCGTCTGCAGGTTGTGGACGCTGCCGGACTCCATGTCGCTGCTACCTCTGGAACGCGGCGTCTCGCCAGAGGCGATGTACTTGAGGAGCCTCGAGGACGAGGTCATCTTGTATTGCCTTCTCTTGCGAATGTACAAGAACGACACGACGACGAGAAGCAAGAGCAAAACCCCGGCAGATATGGAGGAGGCTGAAGTCGCAAGTGGCAATGAAATCGATCAGGAAATTACATGTGCATCGATGCTTGAAGTTGCAGAACAGTATAGGTTAGTGGCAATCCTATCTAGTTTTCTTGCTTACTTTCCCGCACTTCGCACTTGCAAGAAATGCCATCAGTTCACAAATAACCGTTTTAATGTGTTTTTATCGTAACCGGCAAGGTGGTCCGCGTATTTGTCTGTGCATTATTTTTAAAGCATGTTTAAATGACTTTAGTAATACATATATGTTTTTTTTTAAAAAAATAAATTATTGCAGGTCTCCATTTGAGATATTTTAATTTGATATGTTATAGATAAATTACACTCACTCTGTTTTTCAATACTTATCATATGTGATCAAACTTTTTTCCCCAAATACTTGCATAGCAAAATAGTTAATGTAGCATAACATAACATTTTTTATTTATATCATAGTCTCTTAATTTTATTATTGCAATGCTTGTCATTTTCTTTCAGTTCTTATTAAATGCACAGCATATTGTTTATACCGGTATAGCCGAGTAAACATATGTCGATGATCACCCTCTTAATCCCTCCATTCTGTGGAGGTCCATCTAATAAAGAGTTAGAATATTTTCTCTCTTTTTTTTTGAATTTTAAGTATATTATATACTTTTCTCTGCGATTGTAAAAAAATTGCTATCGACTTTAATTACATAATAGCGATTGTAAAAAAATTGTCATCGACTTTAATTACATAATAGCGATTGTATTTGGTATGAACTCTTTCTTTTAATCTAAACCGTTATAACTCAGTTTTGCTAGATAGATGGTTAGATGTTTTCCTTTAAATAATAATATTCAATGGCTATTATAGTACAACCAGTTAAATTACACCATATTAAGGGCTGGATGTTTTGTTTTTCTGTGATAATTTCTAGCTTATTTCTTTTTTTTCTTAACAACTATAAAAGATATACCATGAGCTTTTAATATATAATATATATTTTCCGTTACTAGTCTATAGATAGCAAATGCAAATCTGACTCATGTTTTTTTCCTGACTGTATGGGCTAACGATCAACGTGAAGGTCTTCAAAATGACAGATACTTTACAAAACAGTGAAAAATTTACAGTTCAGATCCATGACATATTTCAATAAAAACTAGCAAGGAAGCAGAGTTTCATATATTTACCTATTGTGACTGCCATTTTCCCCGGTTTCTTTTGTCCTGTAAAATCAAGAAACAATTGTAACACTGCATTCTGTCAAAAAAAACTGTAACAATGCAAGAATCAATTCTAACGAGTAATCACTACATACCACAATCAAAATCCCCAGGGTTTATGTATTATTGCAATTCAAGCTGATTAGTATTTTATCTCATTGTGAGTTAGGTCCTTTTTTAGTATCTGCCACGTAATGCTAAGAATTAGCACACCACACATGTGTTCCTTGTGTTGAAGTGTCCAAAGATACTTAACTCTCATCAGAGCTCAAATCTCAGCAACGCGGATAATGGGAACTAACTTTTTGACCAAATGGGCGTTGAACATGCTCTTTCGGAGAAACTCAAGATACTGCACTAAAAGTGGATCAAGGTGCGAGTCTTGTTTTTCTCATATTGTTTGTTATTAAGACGTTCTGTAATCTTGTATAGTACGGCATGAGGAAATTATGCACTCAGGAAAAGTAGTACTCGGTTTGCCCCATGTCATGAGCTTAATTAATTAACTATTCTATACATCCTAATCCCCTAGTCAAAGAGTTAAGCTTCCAGGTGAAGTGTCAACATCAAAGTAAGAAAAGGTCTCTAAAGACATGCGAAGGGACCAATTCAAGAGACATATGAATTTTGCATAGACTTTCGCAAGTAACGTAAGCGAATACTCGGTGTCATTTGAACCATGGTTGATAATGGTCCGAGAAACGGTTAATTTCTGTATCTAAGAAAGCTCCAACATTTGCATATATCCGGCCAGAACAAAGCGTCATCAATCTTAACTTGTCTAAGATGAGACTAAAAGATTAGACCTAAATAGCACGACCAGAGTATTTTGGATCAAAGATTGTGGTCCTAACAAAAACAGATAACCCAGATGACAGCGTTCATACTAACCTTGGCTTGTCTCAAGTTTAGCTAGAAGATAGAGGGTACCTGAAGAACATGATCCAGTAGCTAGCCCATGAGGGCAGTAACATGTCTGTTGATTCGGTGAGCTGACAATATACCCACACTGCCCTCCGGAATACTTACAGCCTCCACACCACCCCGCACCCGCCTTCCACTTCACCGTGAAACCGCCTTTTATCGCATCCTGAAGGCTAGAACTCCCCGTAGCCAACGAGTTTGCCATCGTCGAGTTGTAAGGAACAACCAACGTTGAGCTACACACCCCCAGAACATCTGGCGCCACTGTGTTATCCAGCCTATAGTAGGAGCTGCCCCCGGAAAAGCAGGAGAAAAGATCGTAGACCAAAGGAAGAGACGACGATTTGGCGCTGCAATTGACATACACGGTCAAGAACTGATCGCGGTCGGTGTACATGAACATGGCGTCATCGATGGTGGTGTTGCGGTAGCTCTGCAGGCATGTCTCCTGGGACAGATTCTGATCGATGACTGTGAGGAGGTGGTTGTCGTTGTCGACATTGGTAACCTGGAACCTGGCGGAATTGATGTAGATCACCAGTGTGCCATTTGTGCAGAAGAGGCGGTACCCCGGGTAGGAGCAATAGTCTGGCCGGTTTACGCCGTTCACGGAGAAGGGGTAATCGATGTCGAACTTGACTGACCCGCACTGGTAAGGAGTTGGGGTGCAATTGCTGTATCGGAAGTCGACATTGGATTGTGCCTTGGAAGGTGGCACCGATGATAGCAGTAGGATGAAGAGGGGTGGTAGGACATGTAGACAATGCATCTGCTCCAGGCTTCCAAATCCAAATACTCGATGAACAATTGCAAAGGAAGAGGAAGTAGCAAGATATATGGAGGAGGAATACTAGCATGGTGTGTGCTTACTTATGATGGTCGTTTGGTCATTGCGGTGGTGATGGTCCATTGTGGCAGGTCAAGAGGGGATGGCTGAGTTGGATTCAGGAAACAGAACATGGTGTCACGACGTCGAGCTATTCAATGGGTTCGGTTATTTTTTTCTCCTTCCCCGACGGCTCAAGCGGAATAAATTCCCGGTACAATGAGGTTAAAGTCAAAGATTTGAGGCGGCTTGTACCGGTAGTCTGGGTGAACAGGAGTGGCGTTACGCTCGTTTCGCTCGCGTCACCCATCTGAATCAAATTTGGGTTCGCAGGACGCCAGACTAGGTCAGAACTGGCGACGGCCACCGTGTACAGTGCGTGCCGTCTAAAATCAATGGTTGTTTACTTTGGTGCCCAGAGCAGAGCAGCTGCCCGCCAACTGTGACCGGTGGTCAACTTCGCCGCATGGCTGCGCGCCACAAGCATCACAATTCATCCGGGAGATGCCTATATACTCCCATTCAGAAAACCGCCGCTGCCTAGAGCCCTAGTGGCCGGGAAACATATGAAGCAGAGCAGGCGGCAAATGAAGCAGGAAGAAGACAAAATCAGAAGAGTTCCATGGTCTGGCAAGGATGTTCTTGTAAGTTGGTACCATCCGGTCGTTTGTCAGCACCGTCCACCAAGGCAGTTTAGCAAACAGTAACAAGGTGTCTTTTTTTGGTTAGGGCGTTTTGTCGCTAAGTTGCGTGATTTTTTTTTCAATCTCAGTCACTCTTTTCAGCCATAGGATTTGCATCCATGGTTACTATATTTTAACCACCCACCACCTCTAAAAAGTACAAAAAAATATATATAAAAACATATATAAAAAAATAGATAAAAATAAAGTAAACCTAGGTGAACCTTACAAATACAAAACAAACAGAACTAAAAATTGCAATAGAGTGGTACTAAAATTGCACATTTCTTAGCACTACAATTTTAGGCTTTGTCTTGTGCAATTTTAGGTGACTGAGGAATAAAAACATTTCAGACAACTGAGAATTAGCAAACCCGTTTTTAGTTTTTACTCATCAAGGTGTGTGAAGGAGTTCCTGTAGTGACTACCATCCTAAACTCCTAGAACACAGCACTTGACATGGCACAATGCAATTATGCAACGAATGGTGCTTCTATGCTTTCCTTCTTAATATAAGTTATACAAATCTTAAAGCAAGTGAATGGGTAAGTAATTATCATCTTCATTTCATTTCTGCTTTAATATTTATGTAATTTTCAAAAAGAAGCGCCGAAGCACCTCTCGCATGCAACAGTGTACTAGGAAAGTTACCGCTAAATAGGAGTGACAAGTAAATTGCTTTGCTGAAAGTAATAAATATGTTTGCAGGAGAAAAGATACTTACCACAAACCGAATCGTGCACACGCCCATCGGAGCACAGGCATCCCAGGAATCCGCCGCTCTGGTTGTAGCTGCACTGCCCCTTGGACTGCTCGCACTCGAGGCACGGGCCTGCGCTCGGGTCCCATGTCAACTGGAACCCCTGCTTCAGCACCTCACCGTACCCGCCCTCCACAAACTGCGAATAATTCAGCGAATCCCAGAGGCCATCTCTGAGCACAGGCACGACGTAGGCTTCCTGGCACGCCCGTGGCCAGCCTCCGGCGGGCACGTCAGGTTGCGCAAACACGTAAGAAAATCCAATTCCTCCGTCAAATCCTCTGCACTTGATCGGCTCGACGGTTGACGGCGGGCCGGGGATGTCCGATGTGAAAGTGCAGTTAAAGAAGAAGGACAGGTAGTCGGTGGCGGGCGCGGGGATATTCATCACGGGGCCAAGAAGTGGCGGGATGGTGAAGTTGTGCCGGACCCTGGGGCAGCTTCCGCCGTCGAGAGCGTCCGTGTCGGCGAGGGAGACGGTATTGTTGCCGTAGTCGATATGGAGAACGGTGTAGCTGTCGTCGTTGAGGTACAGGACAGGGTGGCCGCGTACGCAGGTGATCTCCATGCCGGGGTAGCCGCAGTAGGAATTGGCGGCTCCGTTGATGACCTCGGATCCACTGGAAAGGTAGAAAGGATAGTGGATATCGACGTTGTCGCCGCACGAGAGGGTCGGCGGGCACTTTCTGGCGTCGTACGTGTCGCCGGCCGTCGGCTCGCCCTCGGAAGGGGCGAGGGAGACGGCGACGAGGAGGAGGTGGAAGAGGACAGGCATGGCGAGGAATTGAGAAACACAGTGGCACGGCACTTACCACTATGGCCGCTTAGCGTAGCTGGTTCGATACAATTGCTCGATCGATCGTTTCATTCGTTTGGTGGTGGCCGCGCGTGGGCAGCGGGCAGCCTACTAAACTTCAACTTTGACTTGCCCGGCGAAGGTTGGTGAGGTTGGGGACTGGTGGCGGCGTACGTGGCGGCGCGCGATTGGTTTCGATGGAGCAGTTGGGGGTCTTCGGTTGATGGTGGCACGCCACCGGCCGGCGACCTCGTGTGTGCAAATTGTACGTCCGGTGGGGACCCCGAGGGCTGCTTGCCAATTCCATTCCCTCTTTTCAATGCAAATAAACATGTTCCGTGGGTTTTTTTTTGCTACTTTTTGTTTGATCTCGTGGGTTTTTGTTAGTCTAACACCAAGGAAGCATCCGATCCGTATCAAAGTGAAATAAAACGCTCTTTAGAAACAAGTGAGAGAAAGTGTTGAGCGATGTTATTTATTAGGTTTAGAGAAATTTTACGATGTATTATACTAACTAGTCATCAACTCGTGCGCTTGCACGGCTAGCAATTTCTATAAATAGATCTAAGCCATGGATGAAAATGATTAAGAAAATTGGACAACCAAGATTTTCTCTTTTTTAGAATAACGTGGGATTTTCTAGCATTTTTTTTTATTTTTCTCAGATTAACATGTGAATTTCTAGCCTTTTCTCTTCCTAAGATTAACGTGGAAATAGATATATTTCTTAATAGAGTAGAACCAATTACAATTGAAGTTGAGACTCAATTACTTGGTGCACCATCGTCATGTACACGGCTCCTAGGTGGACCCCACACCAAATCTCGAAGACAAATAAAATAGCGGGGAGAAAACACTCCAGATTATCTCCTAATTGGACATGCCCAAATAGGAATCCGCCTTGATCATGTTTACAGGTAATAATATCTTCTCGTCTTCCTTTTCTATTTCCATGTCATTGCTCCTTTATATATTAGGCCCATGAAAATGGCGAGTAGATAAGGAAAGCAAAGCTTCCCTTCCATATCGGACTTATATGATTTACCATGTATCTCTTATTGGAGCGATTTTCATCGATTTTTGACAAAAATCAAGCAATTTCCATCGATTTTTCGACCGGTTTGTGACACGTAATTTTTTTTTTTTTTGAGTTGGACCGGTTTTAGAAGCCGGATCGTGGCGATACAGGCGAAAATAATGAAATCCAAGCGATTTTGGTCGATTTTGTGAACCCTGTCGTGGGACTCCGAGCGCCTTGCACGCTCGTAGCCCGCCCAAAAGGCCTTCATATTCCGTTGCATTGTTTGTTGCAGCGAAATGTAACTGGAGGGCGTACTGGAGTTGTTCTCCTTGCGGAGATATTAAAACAACTTCAGCCCCCGAGCGTTCGTAAGCTCGGGACCCATCGAAGTACACGACCTTAGCAAATATGAGATCCAAAGAACTCCCACAGTCGACGAGCACCCGACCTACCACAGTATTGCTGATCGTGGGATTCACGACCATGGGGAGCCTCTGGGGCTTGGTCATTCCAAGGGGACAATCCTCTTTGGAGAATGTAAGAGGCAGCTCGGACCACTTGAGCTGCTGCACGGGAGGCTTGCCTTGGGTGACATGATGCACCTCTTGTGTGGCCTCCTTCAACTCGTGACGAGACCTGTAAGCGGAGGAGCCCCCGAAGATCACCGCAATGTGATTCTGAGGCCACTGATACTCCATGTCCTCATCTCCATCAATGGGCTGTTTGCCCTTGCTATTTTCTCCATGCTCCGAGAGCGTAGGCATCGGACGCTTGCCATTGTAGAACTGTTCCAAACGGAAAGCCCAAGTCTGGCAATTGCGAAGGTCGTGCCCATATGCCTGGTGGAACGGGCAGAGTTGGTTGTTTGGACGACTACGCTGATCGCCGTGACTTTGGTCATCTCGACCTTGGTCATTGCGACGTTGAGGTGGCCGCCCCTGCCCCTTGTGCCGAAACCTTTGCGCGCCTGCGTCTGTGGAGCTGGTTGCTGAGCTTGCTCGACAGCCGCGACCATATTTGGCACAGAGGGCTTCTTCTTCTTCTTCTTAATCTTCTTTTTAACCGAGCTTGCGCTCTTCTTGCTCGCGGAGCCTTCCAAGCCGGGATGAGGCGGGAGCTTGCCCTCGTCCAGCATTTTCTTCCACTGGACCGCCTCATCGGCGTTGGCATACCGGTCGGCTATACGAAACAACTCGTTGGCCGTAAGATCTGAATGGATCTCCAGATCCTGTGTGAAATGAATATCCCAGACTCCGAACTTAAAAGCTCGGACCACCGCTTCATTCGAAATGCTCGGGATCGAGTTTCGCACCTGGATAAATCGTTGGACAAACTGACGTAGAGTTTCTCCCTCCGTCTAGATCAGACGCTCGAGGTCGCGCTCTTTGCCGGGACGGACGTAGCAACTCTGGAAATTTTCCCTGAGGGCGCTACTCAGCTGCCCCCAAGACCGGATGGAGCCCTCCTTTTTGTTGAAGAGCCATGTCCGGGCCGCTCCATCAAGAACGGTGGGCAGGAAGTTAGCCATGACTCTCTCATTACAACCCGCGGCTAAGATGGCGGTGGTGTAGATAGAGAGGAACTCGTCTGGATTCTGAGTCCCGTTGAACCTCTCAATGCGTCCGGGCTTGAATTTGCTTGGCCACGTCACGTGCCGGAGGGGTGCCACGAAGGCCCGACATCCGAAGATGGGAGTATCGCGGTGGTCCCTTCGGTCACGATGGTCGTGGCTATAGCCAC
Organism: Rhipidocladum racemiflorum; assembly: GCA_036346355.1. Classification (NCBI taxonomy): domain Eukaryota; kingdom Viridiplantae; phylum Streptophyta; class Magnoliopsida; order Poales; family Poaceae; genus Rhipidocladum; species Rhipidocladum racemiflorum. The sequence goes on from CM070578.1 coordinate 3,443,497, forward strand.
TGCTCGAGTCCCCAGCTTGCAGACTAAGCCGAGAGAAAACTTCTCGAGGTCAACACGGGGGGAGCAGTCTGAAGAAGAATACTCCGTTCGGCCTTGGTCGTTTCGAGCATTCCTGCGGTCCCACGAGCTTGCTCGGGAATAGATCCGAGCGCCCTCACGATACCGATCATGTTCCCTCCGGTCCTCTCGAGCATGGCTCCGAGAATCACCGCGATGGGAACGGATAGGGGTGTGATGGTGATGCTCCCGGGAAGCACTCCGGGTCCTTCCGTCGTGGGATGCCTCCATCGCTTTCATATCGGCAGCAATCTTTTCAAGATCATCTTCCACGATAGCTCCCATAGCCTCCAGGCCCACCTGCTCGGGAAATTCCCTGAGGTTGCGCACGGCCATGGCCAAAGCATGAAGACGTTCCCTGCTCGGAAGAGCGAGAGGGGACGAGCTAGGGCGACAATCGCGCACGTGCTGCGGGGGTGCCACACTCGCAGGAATTCTCACGAGCGTCGGCCCCGGCCCTCGTGCCAGGATTCCCGCGGATTTGACGACGTACGCTCGCCAAAGTCCTGTTCAAGGATGCTTGCAGGTGGTTCTTGGCTGCTTCGTATCGTTGAAGTCGAGCATCTCCCGAGGGTTCATCCTCGGGGTTTCCTTCCTCTCCCGCCATGTTGACGTCGCGGGAGTATGAAGACTGTGAGGGTGACATTACGGTGCACCTGTGACACGGTTTCTTGGTCGAGCTCGAAATGATCCGGGATATCCAAACCATTGTAGAGCCCATCGTAATCATCATCCATGAGGGCATCGCGCTGAGAGCGAAGAAACTGCTCTCGCGCAGCGGGTACCGGGGAAAAGCTCCCGGGCTCGGTGTGCCCTTCGGGATCAGTAATACCGGCGACATCTCCGCTGGCGTAGTACAAATCTTCATCTTCGGCATCGCTGAAGGTGCAGAGGTCCCGGGAATCTTGAGGATTAGGCATCTCTGGGGATTCTTCACGAAAGAAAATGTCGGTCCCCACGGATGGCGCCAGCTGTCGACGATTGGGGAACAGGTCCCCGCCGAGCTTACTTAGTTGATTGGGGGACCAACTCTTTTCCCCTTCTTACGTGAAGGGTTGCGTCCGGAGGATGCTCAGACTCGCGGGACAGAGGGCACTCAGAGATGGCACATGGATTTATCCTGGTTCGAGCCTCTCACTAGGGAGATAATAACCCTACTCCAGGTGGTGTGTATTGTGTATGTAAAAAAAAGGACCCCCTCTCTCGCCTATGCCTGAGAGGTATTTATAGTTTACAGGGATATTCTGCTGATTACAGTCCAAGCCACGAACGTTTGACTGCGGCTAACACGGTTGTAACTGAATCCTAAATCTACGCCACGTCCTTGTCATTGGTGCAACGGCTCCACGTCGCGTCACGATTATCGCTATTCGGGCACAACCGTCGATCTCGACCATCCGACCATGCATCTCGCGGACAAGCTAGGGTCAAGCTAGTTTGAATCTGGCCCGAGCAAGTATGCTCGGGCCCCGTGCTCGGACGCCGTAGCCGGGCATGGAGCTCGTATCGGCCGGGCAGGCCGAGCAATAAAACTGAGCGTCTGCGGGTCATCCTTGGGGACGACCTCCGAGGGTACACATGATCCGAATGGACCCAACTACCGGGGCATTGTGGTAATTATGGCCGCTATCCAATCCCCGACAATTGCATATAGTGGTAGTAGAAATTAAATTTAGTCATTGATTTATTAATGATATTCTTGCTACTCTACTACTGAAGAAGGTATAAATAAATACTAGCTAATCTGATTGATTGGATCACAAAAAATAAAATGTATATTAAATTTAGTGTACCTAGGTTTACTAGCATCAACTGCCGTTGCTATTGCTACCAGCGTGAAGTAGCGAATGCGTGATAAACTGATAACCGTAGGTGAGGACCGAGGAGCAACAAAAATCGGCATGAATTTCCTAGTACACTCGGGCACACTTTATCAACTCGGCCTGCTTTAATGAGATTCGTGCTGCGAATAATTCGGCACAGCCCAGATTGCGAAATACCTCGCCATGCCTGTTCCTCAATTCCTCGCCATGCCTGTCCTCTTACACCTCCTCCTCGTCGCCGTCTCCCTCGCCCCTACCGCGGGCGAGCCGACGGCCGGCAACACGTACAACAGCAAGTGTCGGGCGACCCTCTCGTGCGGCGACAACGTCGATATCCACTATCCTTTCTACCTTTCCAGTGGATCCGAGGTCATCAACGGAGCCGCCTATTCCTACTGCGGCTACCCCGGCATGGAGATCGCCTGCGTGCGCGGCCACCCTGTCCTGCACCTCAACAACGACAGCTACACCGTTCTCCATATCGACTACGGCAACAACACCGTCTCCCTCGCCGACACGGACGCTCTCGACGGCGGAAGCTGCCCCAGGGTCCGGCACAACTTCACCATCCCGCCACTTCTTGGCCCCGTGATGAAGATCCCCGCGCCCGCCACCGACTACCTGTCCTTCTTCTTTAACTGCACTTTCACATCGGACATCCCCGGCCCGCCGTCAACCGTCGAGCCGATCAAGTGCAGAGGATTTGACGGAGGAACTGGCTTGTCCTACGTGTCTGCGCAACCTGACGTGCCCGCCGGAGGCTGGCCGCGGGCGTGCCAGGAAGCCTACGTCGTGCCTGTGCTCAGAGATAGCCTCTGGGGTTCGCTGGATCACTCGCAGTTTGTGGAGGGTGGGTACGGTAAGGTGCTGAAGCAGGGGTTCCAGTTGACATGGGACCCGAGCGCAGGCCCGTGCCTCGAGTGCGAGCAGTCCAAGGGGCAGTGCAGCTACAACCAGAGCGGCGGATTCCTGGGATGCCTGTGCTCCGATGGGCGGGGGAGCAACGCGCATTGCGGTAAGTCAATTCCTGGTTGGGACGCACAGCTTTGACTCTGTTCGGAATGCGAACCGTCCCGAGGAACCAGTCAAACACGGCTGGATAGCACAACTTAATATTTTCTGAAGGGATGTTGTTCTATATTTCTTCACTTATAAAAGGATATATTTACAAAAATTGTATTACTTATTTTCATTATATTTTTAAACAGTGTGTCTTACTCTTTTACATGATAGTAATTAACGTTAGAAATAACTAAAGTGAAGGAGTATAAGAGGAAAAATGGTAAAACTTCACCTCGAAATTGTAGAACGATGTGTGTTTAGAAAAAAACTTCAAAGCTAGAATAACATGTATTCAAGAACAGTGGGAGTAAAACTTCACGGTGAGGCAGAAGGTGGGCATGGTGTGGTGTGGAGACTGTAAGGATTCTGGAGGGCTCTGTGGATGTAATGCCAGATTTCCTAGTGGCACATGTTACTGCTCTGATGGTTAAGCCATTGGATCATATTCTTCTGGTACCCATTGTCTTCTAAATCAAACTTGAGACAAGTCAGGGTTGATATTAAGGCTATTACTAGTTACACGCCCGTGCATTGCTACGAAAAACAAAATTGATAACGAAAAATAAAGATTAAAAAATAAAAAAAATTATTTCACAAGATCAAACATCTATCTTTAACGCTTCGTTTCTTGCGAAAGCTGGCTAATTAAAGCAACGCTTCGTTTTTTGCGTAGGGCAATTAAGCAGGGCAATTAAATAGAGCAATTAAGCAGGGCAATTAATGACGTGGGTAGAACTCACCACTGCCACCAACTGTTGCTTTATAATAGTAAAGATATTTGTAGTTGTTACTTTGTTTGGTTACTCCAGCAACCTTTGATTCAATCTGCTTTGAACATAGCACTTTGTTTTGTTGTCTAATCATAGATAAGTTAAGATGATGATGCGGTGATTCGGAGTGCATATAAAATCGTTGAAGTTTTCTTTTAACGAGATGATGTAAAATTTCTTCAGATGAACAGAGTTATAACCAGCAAGTGTAATATGGTAACTCTTGGTATTACATTTAGGAAATACTAACAGAGGAACTGGTTGAGAATGGGAAATTAGAAACTACTCAGCTCTGTTTTTTTTAAAAAAAAAGAAAAGAAAAGAAAGAAACTACTCAGCTCGAACAGGAATAAGACACAACCCCTCTGGATTTATCTTGTGGCATTAATCCAGTGGTAGGTTTGATTTTTGTCTAGTGACAGTGGTTTTCCTGATTTTGCAGGACTGGAGAATCCGAGGAAATATGGAGTGATTATAGGTGAATACATGATATACCCCTGCTACTTTGTTAATATATTTGCGAAATCTGACAAAATGGACAGACAGTGCACTTTTTTTCGTAGATTAGTCCACTACCTGTTATTTTGAAGACGTCACTGTTGATTGTTAGGCCATCTAGTCTGATAAATGCAGTCGTCAGCTATACAACGATCAATGCTCTTTTTCTGAAATTTTGGCAATAGTTGTTTTCCACCGGCGATTAGATCATATAAGGGGCTCTCCCACCAACCAGATGTGTCTAACAAAACAACAAACATTTGTAACATTACAAATAGCTTGACGTCTAGACGACATTTCTACTCTTAAAATGTTATTGCAGGTATCGCATCGTCTATTTCAGGTGCAATTTTACTGTGTCTGCTTCTTATGTGTGTCCAGTTTCGTAAGAAATTTCACGGTGTATTGTCATCAAAAGGGGGATCAAAACGCAAACCAAGCATTGAATCCTTCTTGCAAAAGCATGAATCTCAGTATCCAAAAAGATATATGTATTCAGAAGTGAAACGAATGACCAAATCCTTCACCCAGAAGCTAGGCCAAGGTGGTTTTGGTACTGTTTATAAGGGCAGCCTGCCAAACGGCCGGCAGATAGCAGTGAAACTTCTCAAGTCCTGCAAGGATGATGGGCAGGAATTTATGAATGAGGTAGCAAGCATCAGCAGAACTTCTCATGTTAATGTTGTGACTTTGTTGGGATATTGTCTGCAAGGATCAAAAAGAGCTCTTATATACGAGTACATGCCTAATGGTTCACTTGAAAGATTTACCTTTGGGCGTAGCTCTGATGGGGAAAACTTAAACTTGCTAAGTTGGGAGAAATTGTTCGATATTACAGTTGGTGTTGCTCGAGGACTTGAATATCTCCATCGAGGGTGCAATACTCGTATTGTGCATTTTGATATTAAACCCCAAAATGTCCTACTAGACCAAGATTTTTGTCCCAAGATATCTGATTTTGGATTGTCAAAGTTGTGCGTGCAGAAAGAGAGTATTATATCTATTGATGGTGCAAGAGGAACAATTGGCTATATTGCCCCAGAGGTATTTTCAAAGCAATTCGGAGCGGCAAGCAGCAAGTCTGATGTGTACAGTTACGGGATGATGATCCTTGAGATGGTCGGAGCAAGGAAGAATATCAACGTGAGTGCAGATGCCAGCAGCAAATATTTCCCTCAGTGGATTTATGAACATTTGGAGGAATACTGTGTTAATGCTTATGACATCAGTGTTGATGCCGGTGAGCTTGTAAGGAAGATGATAATAGTCGGTCTATGGTGTATACAGTTGCTGCCTAACAATCGGCCTTCAATGACTAGAGTGGTTGAAATGTTAGAAAGCTGTGCAGATGATCTGCAGATTCCACCGCAGTCTCTCTTGAGTTAAAAGCTCTAGTTTTAGTTTGTCAACATTTCTGTATCGTGTAACTACAACTCCCATGGTCTTGTCTGACAAACTGTGACTGAGCTTAATTTGTGCATTAAAATCCGCTTGAACTCAAACCATATATCTTATTATACATATATTACAATCCGGAGATTCTCTGGCCTCTGAGAGCATCCGCGTGTGCCTTCCTGGTTCGCTGCCTTTTTTGCGTTCGCTCTCCTCGCTCCGCCCGGCTGGCCTCGGTCTCATGTCGTCCGTCCATTCGTCCTTCTGCTCTCCTGCTTCGCGTTGCATGCCGCTTCGCTGCGGCTCCGGCGCCGGCGCCGGTTGCGCATCCTCCTCAGGATCTCCGCCCTCTCCTTCTCCACCGCCTCCCCCGCCAGCGCCGCCGCGTCCTCCTCTTCTGCGGTCAGTGCTGCAGCATCTGAGCCCTCTTCCTCCACCTCCGGCGATCCAGCCTCCTTGCCATGCTTGCCCTCCTCGATCTGGTCCCGCGTCGCAAGGTTATGCCTCCTCCTCCTGCTCCTCCCCAGGATATCAGCCCTCTCCTTCTCCACCGCCTCCCCCGCCAGCGCCGCCGCGTCCTCCTCTTCTGCGGTCGATACTGCAGCCTCTGAGCCCTCTTCGTCCACCTCCGGCGATCCAGCCTCCTTGCCACCTCAGGTGGCCCGCAGGCCGCTGGATACGCCGCTGTCCCCCTTCCCTCACGTGTTCCGCCCGGCCCTCCTTTCGTCGGCCCTCCCTTCATCGACCGCTTCGGCGCCCTGTGCCGCTTCCTCACCTTCTCTGCTCAACCGCCTTACGAAGCCTCCTGGTCTCTCTCAGTTATCTCCCATAATATCTGTAACGACATGCATCTCTCAAGGTACCTTTAAGCTTTAGCTCTCAATTTAACAGGGAGTTGTAGCCTTATTTTGCATTGAGCTTTCTGATCTCAGTAAACAAATTCGTGTAGATGGATCTTCCTTTACTGGAAAGGCCCATCCTTGAGCTTTTGTTGCTCGAATGGAGACAGTTCCTGCATTGCTGTATTTGGTTTATACGGATCCTATTTACCCCCACCTTTGCTGGAAGAGAATCTTGATAGTTTTACTTTGTGTTTCTCTATCTTTATTATTGTGTGCAAGAAAGACTGCATGAGCTTGATGCAATCTGAAAGGTAAAAAATTCCCACTGATTCTCAAAATTTACCTCTTTGTTTTGGTCTTTCTGTCTGCTTCTCAGGCATGCGCATAACTGCAAGCAGATTACCGGTCACAGGTGGCTTTCATCGTGGTTCAGAAACACCAGCAAATTATTTGCGCACAACCACAATGACCAAAACTCACTCGACAAGAGTGCAAGCATAATACCTGGTGATACCGTCCTGTTAGGTTGTTGTTGTGCATTTTGCTTCTACCTTTCTCTTGCCAAATTCCTTTGCTGATCTAATTGCTTCCTCTCTTTCCCCATTTGCAGATACTATTGTGGACTCCAATATTTGCCGTCCTATAGAGTTTGGCTTTTTCCTGTGCAGCCATATTGGCATTAAGGTAGACGATGACACAAATTTGCATATTCTTGTCATTTAGACATCTATAAAGCGATAGTTAAAATAATCTGCATCCATAAGCCACAGACCGTCCTGCTCATTACCATGTTTCAAGATCTTGTAAATGAAACCCTTTCCTTCTGGTTATTACAAAGCATTAAGAGTTTTTTTTATATTTTCCCTATTTAGCTATATGCTAATATTATGTTCTTTAAATCTTAATTTAGGCATGGAGCAGCTAAAACTCCATATGAAGCTGGACCATTTCAGATGAAGCTATTATTATCTCGCAGCTTCCCTCAGCCTCCTCTAAAAGGTATCTCTTTAAATTTTTTTAGCAGCTTTCACGCTTCAGTTTATTTCTTGAAGTTAAGCTTTTAGTTCAAGATCTCTGTATTTCTTCACCAAATTTCCCATCCAAACATATCAATTCACCATTAGTCATGACGTACTCAAGTCTTAGAAACAAAAGAAAATGTTGCGGTTATAGTATAATCAAATAGTAGAGAACTTACGTTTTTTCTCAATGTCAGGAATATCGCTCTCCTCACCCTTCTCAACAATAGCCTACATCAAACTTTTGGAATTCACTGCAAGGCTATTATTAAGGAAATTTATAGTACTGACAACGAATACAAACTGTGCAGCTCACTTATAAGGTAATACCATTTTCTCCTACTACTTGTGGTCATATATAATGATAAAGTTGTTCTCTTACACTTCTAATTGTTAATGCCAATGAATATTCTTTGCTACGATCTGGTCCAATGGTTTACTCAACTATGATTAAATGCTATTTTTTTACTCCTTCAAAAACGTTAACAGATTTTTGCTGAATTTTGATTCATTTCATATCCTTTTGTGATTCAGGTTATAAAGACTACAGCTTTGTCGAGTATGCTTTTTTCCTATAATCTGTCCTGAAAAAAAGAGTACATCAACCGTGTTTTCACAGTTGTTGCTGCAAGGACCTCGAGCTTTTATGCTTATTGATTTGCTTGCTTTTTGTCCTGTATGCCTGTAATGTTACTGCAGATTATTAGTCATCATTTTCATTTCCCTTAGGTACAATGCACTAAATGTGTAGGAACATTCAAATAGGCAGTAATTACTTCCCTAAAAATAATGGACCATGCACCAGTATATCGTTGGAAAAAGGATAAGCACCACTGTTTTCTTCAGTCCTGCCCTTGATGATAGAAGATACTGCTTGTTAGCATCTTTTCTTAGTAGTCATTATATCGTTCCAATTTTTAGTACCCCTGCTTAACTCTGAACCATTCCTCTACTTTCCATTACATCGCTCAATGGATTTCTATAAAAAAAAGAATAAGCAGCGCTGTTTTTCTTAGTCCTGCCTCTAATGATAGATATGTTGCGATTTTTGCACCATTTCCTGGGAGAATACTGCCTGTTGGGAGGATGCTTCCAACTTATTTTGTCACTCAATTGTTTACTGATGTTTACCACCATATTCCCTGTTTAGGAAACAGCTAAGTGTGCTTTGTGCTATCAGTTATTAAGTCACAAATTATACTGTTGTATTATATTTCAAACTATCTAATATTCGCTCAGAGTGACAGTCTTGCCGTGTCTCAGCTTAATATGCCTTTTACGTCTCTATTTAGTTAATCGGCTACATTCAGATATTTACAGAGTGCCAATAGAAGAGGGGCAACAATATAACAAAATCTGCGTGAAAACAGCAGTAAAAAATGCCTTCCAATAAAGTAACTTATTAAGAAAATCAATTTGCATACAGATAAGTCAGAACTAATATAAACTAATGTTTTAGCGGTTATTATTATACATTAGCATAGCTTCTGTTTCATTTGCATTTCGCTCACAAATCCGTCATTTTTTTATATTCAACGTTCTCATAACAAACACTATTAAAGTTATTCCCGCCTGCGCTGTCAATATCATATACTCATATTTAGTATTATTCGCACTGTTTGCCTTCACCAAGCCTGCACCTTATACTTCTCTGCTTGCCTTTTCCTCTTTGCCTAAGTACAGACCACCGCTACATCTTAGACTATTTTCTTGCAAGATTAGTATAACTAAGTTATAAAAAACTGCAACACCTTACCTATATTATGCGTACATCTTTTCTTGATTCCATGTATAATAATTATCTTTACTCTACAAGAACACCAGGCTGGTATTATAGATCTAATTTAAACACTACGCAATTACTTTGTAGTTTCCCAAAGACACGAATACTGTTTTATTGTTTATACTGTCTAACTGGATGGTTCAACAACTCTTTAGTACAATACCCAGAAATACACCTCCACACCCTTTGCTTTATACTTTGATTACATCCTGTATAAAACCGCACTGACAAACAAAACATTTTAGGTTTTAAGATGCATGATGTTAAAACATATTAATTGAAGATAACCATAAGGTCTCCTGCACTAAAAAAGATTTAGTATAGCAACAAATTTTTGCTTATGTTTACCGTTTCCTGCTACTATAATCGTTTTTACTGGCGCGGCGCCCAGTTTCCTAGTATATCTTATGTACATTTGCTTTCGTTTTGAGCTCGAGCAATGAACATTGAACAATCAGTATAACTCAAATTGGCCTCACATTTATTCCTGTATCATTTGCTTCCATACAGACGACACGCAACAGGTAGATAGAATGCTCTTTTAGTACTAGCCAGTACCAAGTATGACGTCTCAATTTGTTCATAACTGTAGATAGAACACTCTTTTATTACTAGTACCTCATAATACGACATGCAACAGGTAGTAGTAATAAGCCATGCGCGCGCGCGCGAGAGAGAGCTCACTCGCTCACTCGCTCAGCACCTGGGCAGGGGCACCTTGCAGGCGGCGAAGACCTTCTTGCCGTTGGGGGAGTTGACGTAGCGCTGCAAATTGGGGCCCTTCTTGTACCGGCAGAAGCAGCTCGCCGGGTGCGTCTTGAGCCTCCCGCAGCAAGCCGCCGACGGCTTCGCGTTCCCGACGATCGCGCACGCGCACGGGTCAGCTGTGTCGTGCTGCACGAGAAACATCACCAACGGTTCTATAGTTTAACTATAAGTGACGACATCACAGATAATTTTACATTACAATCGTTTATGATGTACAACCGTCTGTGATGACTCCTGTAGCTATCACAGACGGTTTTATATTAAAACCATCTGTGATATTAGTGTACATCACAGACGGTTATAATTTAAAACCGTTTATGATAGATACAGGTGTCATCCCAGACAGTTTTATACTAAAACCTAAAACCGTATGGGATTCTGTATATATCACCGATGGTTTATGAATAGAATCGTCTGTGATATCTCCTAGTAGTATATAATACAGAGCCCAAACACTTCGTGTTTTTTAGGGTTTCGGGATCTATCTTGAGACTGGCTGCGGCTATGAGGCGATTGTGTGAAACAAAACCATTGATTTTGAAGGGTGATAGTAGATTCATTTGATTTTGGTGATTTAAGGCTAGTAATGGGTTCTAATTGCATTATATTCAATATCTAGTTTGGTTAGGAATGAATTTAAAGATTGTTTAGTTCTATCTTGTAGATCCATGTGTTGTTGCTGATTTATGGTTAGTAATGTGTTCTAATTGTATTATATTCAATATCTAGCTTGATAAGGAAAGAATTTGATGATTTTTTAGATATATCTTGTAGATCCATTTGTTGTTGGGTGATATAATGTTTTGCATTATATTCAAGATGTAGATTGCTAATGATAGAATTTAAAGATTATTTATATCTAGCTTATAAATCAATTCAAGTTGTTCTTGGTGATCTAAGGTTAGTAATGGGTTCTAATTATATTATTATATTTAAGATTTTTTTGATACGAGAAATCGCTCCGAGATTTCTATGCGTGGGGATTAAAGTGCGGGCGTGCCAGTGTACTAAAGTACACAAAACAAATAAATAAACAAAGATAGGGAAACATGTATTTTATTAATTCTTCAAATAATCACAAAATTACAAGTTTCCTTTAAATTATTGCGCTCTATAGCCTGCTTGGTATAGCAGATCTGACATAGTCGATGTGGTCTCCTGGTTCCTAGAGCCTCGAAAGGCTACCAGTTAATTAGTCTCGTGAGGTGAACTCGCGAGATACCTCCGATTAAACTACGCACTGGTCGTCATCTTCGGTTTTCGCTTCACATTCCTATGCATGTATGAATGGTTGTGTGGATATGGGCATGACATGATCCATAGCGTCATCGATCTATGGGTCATTGGGAGCATAGCCTTTGCACTGGCTACGCCTGCCCTCATCGTTCGGCCTCGTTGGTCACGAACGGTAAATAAGGTGGTTGTAAGGCATGCATAATTCCCGCCAAGCTAGACTGATCCGATGACATGGCAACAACGTTAGGGAGCTAGGTAACATGCCGCAAATCCAAAAAAAACGCTTGATTGGAGAAGGGCGCCAAGGCATCCGTTAGTAATGACAGCTGAAATGACTCTAGTGCGGTGGAGAAGCATGTGAGCGAACTCCAATGTCATGAGGCCAGCCCGTCTTCTTGTAGATAGCATAGGAAGAGTTTAATAGGTGCATGTTGCATGCACATACTATTCATCGACGTTTAGCTTAATCAAGCTCGATAATGATGGCTTCGTCGAGGCCATGGTTGCCACGATTTGACCGCATTGGTGGCATCTGCTATGACTCACTGGCTGCTTGGTCTTCACGGTTGAATTACTTGGCGGCGTTCCTCGGTAATGAGCTCGGCGACATCTCTGGCAACGGACACGTCATCTCTGACAATAGACGAGGCTTAGTGAGGAATGCACATGAGTGGTCCTGATGCCCTACTGTCGCAGCCTCACGGCTTGAAGGAGTTCACTTTAGTGCGTTGTCGTCCCTGCGACGTGCCAACATCCATGGCAGATCTACAGTTGACGACGAACGCGGCGATTGATGACGTGACATCTCTATCGATGATCACGACATCTTGACGACAAGGTCGGCAGCTTGCTTGGCGACGTCTCCAACAGCAAGTGAGCAGTTCGGATGGCGAGTGTATGCGTGGGCGACGAGTCTGGCCCAGCCATTCGATTGAATTACCATCACCATGTTGGAGAGGAATAAGTGTATGCGAGATGACAGGAGCATGCACATGATAGTGCATATACGTCCAACATGCATGCCTGCACGTCTGTTTTGGTTTTAGATTGGTTCTTTGTCTACTTTGATTCTTTGGGTTCTGTCTTGATTTGATCCATCCAAAAATCTTTCTAGGGCTTTGATTTAGAGTTTCTCAAAGTTTTGTTGGTTAGTCTTTTGAATATTTTGTTTAATCACAAAATTGATGTTAGATTTATTCTCGTCATACTCTGTCATATCAAGCTTCTGAGGTTCATAACTTTTGATCCATAAGTCCGATCGAGCTGATTCTTCTTCTGTTAGATTTTTATTGGAATCTAGTTTCTTGTGTTAAAATTTTAGATCAATCCGACGGTTGAATCTCCAGGAATTCGTGTTTTGCCGAACATTTGTCGATCTGTTTTTGCTGAGAACCGAAGCAATTCTTTTGACTTCAAATTAGGATGAATTTTTAAGTAGATCAAATATTTGGTTTTAGCTTCCGCGCAATCATTCACCCCCCTCTGATTGCTATATCGATCCTACAGCGTCTCTTGCTCTCTTTTCTTCTTGCATGTGTGTATGTACTAGGAAGATCTGCGCGTCATGCCGCGCCGTTAATAATTTTGTTTGTCTGGTAAAGATTAGGTCTAAAATATTTTAGAAATGTAAAGTCGAATTTTATTCTTTTTAACCGAAGGGGAAAGATGCAGGGAAGCTGAAATATAATACTCATCAAGAATCTAATTCAAGGGACGGATGGCACGGAAAATACTAATTACGTATGGACTAACAGATTTAATGTATTCATTCGAATCTAACAGTTTCATTGATGAATTCTATAAGTAATATCGATAGCGGTGAACGCCAATAATGACAAAGCCAACTACATTAATAACGCTTGATCGTATTCACTGAAAAGGAACACACCATGGTAAGTAGACAGATTATAGATAGCTAGCCTAGAATTTTGGTACGAAATCTTATTCGCAAGAATGCTTTAAGGGGTTTCTTAAAGCATGGTAAAGACTGGCCCATGTCCTAACAAACAAAAATTAAAAGTGCGATTGATTATGTCATTCAACTATGATATTATCAAGACTATTAGGTTACAGAAAACAATCGTGCAAGGGAAGGTACATTCTAGTTATCTCTAATAGAATCAGGGAATACAAAGGAACAATTTTATGTTAAACGATCACAGAATGATGAAGCTATAAACAACAACAAATGTTTTGGATGAGATACATACGATTAAGGGACAATATAAGTAGTGATATATCGAGCCAAGGTTTTGCACCCAATGGGATTGGTTGACCTGGATATCATATTTCGACACAACAAGAAAGCAAAATGTCGATCGCCGAATTTGGTGGTGTAGCTATCAACTTCTCTCTCTAATGGTCGCTTCATTGTATTCTTCACCAGATTTTACCGAGCACGCTTGGTTTGAACTCAAATGAAAGGCATCCGTGGTTGCAGATTAATCACCATCATGATTTTCTTTATTAAGAGTAGCATTTTTACCCATAGTAACTAAGAGGAAAGGCAAACTTTACTCTCTTTAATTGGAGGACAAAATGAAGGAAAGTTGAAATATAATATTTACCAAGCATTTAATTGAATGGAGTTGTGGCAGAGAAAAAGTAATTATTTATGGACAAACCAATTTAATCCTTTCGCTGAATCCCAAAGATTTTATTGATGAACTCTACGCCTAATCCACGATAACAGTAAAACCGCTTGTATTCTAGAAAAGGAAGCATATATAAACTACATATCGGATGAGTAATTGCTACCGAAACCTATTCTTTCAGGTTTAGAGTAGGCCTTCGGCGTTATACGCGGAGTAGACAAATAAAATTCCATGAGAGAAAATATTTGCATCTCCAAAAATAAGTACTCGCATATTAAATGCTAGATGAGGAATAGCTGTCGAAGTGTATTTCTTCACGACCTATATAGGATTTTAGGTGTCATATAACTCCATCCTGAATGTTAGAAATATAAGTAGCAACACCTGCAAAGGTAAAAGAAGGTGGTAGTAACTAAGTTAGAAATATAAGCAGCAATATTGATAGAAATAAAAGAAAGCGGTAGTTAATATGTAAAAATTCTTTATGCTGCAAATTCGATGAGAGGCTTTTCTTTCATCTAATTCCCTAGGCACGCACTCAAATTAGCCAGAACTTTGAAACATTGCTTGTGACACAATGACTTGGGTAGTCTGAGCAGAATAGACCGGCAGCATATTAAATATGCTTTCTTTTACAACCAACTTTATCCAGCTTATCGTAAAAGAGACAGATATTTTTTATCGTTACAACATTAAGTTAATTCAAACGGGTTAAACAATCTCTGTTCTCAAACAATAAAAAAATATGTGTGATTGCCATTGCTGGAGTGACTGGTACATGCTTCTCCATACTGATACATATGGAATTAGCCATACATGGTAACTAAATTATTGATGGGCAACTCATATTAGGCTCAGTAGATATCCAAACATAAGGACAATACGGTGTATGCACAGGTAGAATCATTACAAAGACAGAGAACAAGGCATATTAACAACTCAAAAGTAAGATAATGCGAAGACTGCTAATCTACCATGTATAGAATAATATCTAAGAAGATGACCGATAGGTTCATGTTAGGCTTGCATTATGCCTTACTTTAGGTGAACATTCAAAGTTCAGAACTTCAAATTATTATTAAATTCCTCCGTATCTTAACTGATTTTTATTTATTTATTTTCAGTGTAGCTCTTTTGTAAAATCAAGTTTCCAAGTACGAACCATCGCTAACAATCAGAATCTCAATAGCTATACTTTACGTGCATCGGTTGGTTAATATAGAATCTACAGCTACCTATAACCATAGCACAAAGAGACCAAAGAATATCTACAAAGACAGAGAGCAAGAAATGGTATCTTTCAAGTATAGCAATACATGACACATAAGAATTGGAATAAAATAGCGTAGCAATGCACTTAGCCAAATGCATGTTCTCAAATTTCAATAAAGCATTTATCTTATCTCATCTTAAGCAATCGACTTAAGGACTTTTTTTTGAGCAAATGGAATAATCACATCCATTCAAGATTGTGCAGCCTTAATGACCTCGACGCATGTAGCAAGCACAAGAAATATTAGAAAGCGTAAAAATTAGCGTGACATCGAAAGACCTCAGAATGGGGTACCTCATATCCCGCTTGGCTTCTTCAAGGGGCATTCTGTTGCCCTCATACAATCAACGAAAGCTGATTAGAATTCAAGGCCTTCCACCCGTGATATGATCTCAGTAATCAACATCCAAGACTACCTTATCATCCCAATAAAATTTAGTTTCCTAGAAGCATTGGTTCTACAATCTAGCTTCATTATCGTAATGCTAGCCAAGATAAATGGATGATAGATAGGTAGACGGAAATGTTTACCAAGCAGAGTCAATAATGTGAAAGACAACAAGAACATCATTCCTCAAAAACATGGTCGTGGTCGCTATACAGATAATTAGCCCAGAGAAGAACTCATCCTGTAAGAATCTTTTGTGCGTAGCATAAAAAAGCGATACAAAGGAAACTAAGAAACAAACAATATTTAACTACCTCTTGAATAGGACTATCACGGTGAGGAGGATTTACCTAGACAGTTCCTCCAATAGAATTCCATTAATCTCAGGAGGGTTGTATACATTGTTGACCTCATTAACACGGTTGTTAACAGAACCACCCCTTCTCTAAAAGAGCTAACAGATTGCTCAGAGGCAGTTCTGAAGAGCAAAAATAGCAGTAACAGCGTAAAACAAACATATCTGTCACACTAAAAGATAAGCATAGATGAGAATACAACTAATTCTTTAAATGGTGCATATGCATTTGCCAAAATTACATGGGTAAAACAAATATATTTACTTTAAAACACAGCGATTCTCAAGAAGAATATATAATCAAACAGCTTAACAAAAGCAATTAAAAGTAGAAACCATGATCTCGAAGCATATTAGGATATGAAAATGGCTATACCTTTGCTATTCAATAGACATAATAGAATACTGCAGTTGATCACAACTGGAATGTCTTGTATAACGTGACCCGGCTTGTTCACCTTACATGTGTGCTAAGCTAGGAAAATAGGGTGTACCTTAGCATCTAAAAAGGTTTTCCGATTCGTAATGCCGACTTTCACAATTCACACCGTAAAAGCCACGTGCATAGATGAGCAAGGAAAAAATCAAACCATCAGTTCTTATAATAGGCGATGTTGGCATACCAATAACTTTAATGAAAAACTAAAACAAAGTGTTGTGCTAGTATTAAAAATACCATCATAACATGATGTTTCGCAATACATTCATTATTCCAAAGATAAGGGTGGTTATCAGTGCATCATGTCATCTATCAAATATCATAAAACTAACCATTTCTAGTCAGTGTTATCATGACCATGACCTGCAATTTCTCATTAGCACTACAAAATAAGTGATGAAAACATATGTCAAACAAAATGATAGTAAATCAATACGCATAGTATAACAAAAGAAGATAAGGAAGCCAGTCCAAACGTGTCAATAAAGCGACAGGGCAAATGTATTTTTACCCCTTATAAGCGCAGAGAGTTTATCATGAAGTACCCCTTATAAGTGCACAGAGTTTATCATGAAGGAAGCACCCACCAATCATATCTTAACATATTTTCTGAGTGAAAAACTAAGAATTAAGACTGAATACATATAAAAGAACCTCATTTGCGAATTCAATTCACAACCCACAAGTCATGCCATACAAGACATGCGAAGACCTTTCAAAGACAAACCAAGAGGTCAAGACAAAAGCAACCATCGTTATCAAATATGAAGGACTAAAGACTGCATACCAAAGCAATGTTGTTTGCTTGGAAAGTGCATTTTATTTAGAACAAATGAGGAATGAATGAACCTTAAAAATAACGGGTTTTTCACCAACGGCGCCACCAACTGTTTCTAGAAGATGTAGTGAATTCTATAGGTAATCTTTGATAGCAAAGTACAATAATGACATAGTCAACTATATTAAATAACATTTCATTAGGTATTCACAAAGAAATGAAATATACCATGGTCCATAATAAACCTTCCACTCAGTAAAACACATGGGAGAGTTCCTTGTCGGAAGAAGGCTACTGCAGATAAAGAATCAAGTCAAAGATAATTCTTAGACATTATCTAGGAAGTCATGTGCTAAACTTCAATGGAATTTCAACACAATAAAGAAGCATGTAGTTATCCTTACTTGGTCGCTCTAAGCCAAAATATTTGTGGCTTTCAATGAATTCGCAGTGGTTTCATCAATAAAGGGGCTAGTCATTATATACCAAAGGATTTGCAACAACGTCACCAGGGGCTGCAAAACAATTAACATTTTGAGGATTTGCTAGTCATTATATCATTATATACCAATGGATTTGCACAACGTCACCAGGGGTTGCACGGCGCTTCCTCCTGTGTCCTCCGCTGCTGGCTGAGCCAAGGTCCCGTCTCCGCTTCGCCCTGTACCTTCAAATTTGGAGGAGGTTAGACGGCATGATTTGGGGAGGAGAGAACGGTAGCCAACCGGATCTGGGGAAGGAGATGAGAACGGTTGGCGTGGCGAGCTCGATTCCCCGTGCCCGGCCGGCAGCGATCTTATGAATAGCTTGGATATGACGGATCTGCACAGCGTCACCAGGGGCTGCAAAGGTGAGGGGGCAACCGAACATCGGAGACGGCGGCAACACGGGCGTCGAGCTGGATCCGGCCAGGGACTGAGACGCTAGGGTTTCGAGGGCGCGAGGGGTCGAGCTGGATCCGGCCGAGGACTGAGACGCTATGGTTTCGAGGACGCTAGGGCTCACGCGATGGCGGTGGCGTCGGCGGCGCCGGTGGCGAGCGAAGGAGGCGGCGGAGTGCACAGCGAGGGCGAGGGCGAGGGCGAAAAGGTGGTTGGTCCTCGAGGGCTCCGCGGAGAGCAATTTGTTGACGACGCACGGGGCAGCGCCTGGGGTGCGTGGATGGCTGGATTAGAGCCAGCAGGAAAGATCGACGGTAAACAGCAAATAAGGACCTGGACGCAAATACGAATGGCACGAGGTTCCCTGGGCGAGAACCGACGACGTGGCATAGCTCTGAGTCCCGCATTTTCTTCCCCCATAGGGAGGGTTAATATGCCTATATTGGCTTCTCCTGTGTGCATGTGTGTACTGCCTTTGTCCCAGATGGTTGAGCCTTTTATAGGCAAAGGTGGCAGGCAGCATGGAGCGAGAGACCATGCATCTTCCTCGCGCATTGCTGGCCTCTTGCGTGATCCCAGGAATCAATTAGTGGGATTTGGTTGCACCATACTTACTCCATGAGGCTCACTTTATATTCAGAAGAGATTTGGTGAGAATTGCTTCCAGAGCATCTCCAGCAAGGGCCCCTAAAATAGAATACCTATTTTAGATTTAGGGACCTCCCTATTTTTTGAGACCCTATTTTCATAGCATAAGTCCAGCAACAACCCCTAAATCTCAGCTCCTATTTTACTTTTTCTTCTATTTTTACATATCTGCTGTGTATAATCTTCATTTGACACCACTGAAATTCAATCAAAAATATTGGTAATACATAAAACATAAGCATATTAACATTTACAATTTAAAACATGATATTTCAAATTTAAATTTAAAATTTTCAAAACATTATAAATAGATAAATAGAAACTCCAAACAATAAATCAAACTACGAAGCGCTGTGAATTGCCCACAAATGCTCAATAAGATCATCTCGAAGCCTCTCATGTATTTCCCTGTCTTCAATCTCCTGGTGTATTTAGGGGCCTTCTAATTTTAGGGGCTTGAGTTGGGGCCCTACTGAATCTGTTTTTTTAATACACTCCCTATTTTACGGTTTAGGGGCTGGTTTAGGGGCTCTGTTGGAGATGCTCTTACAGACTTGATATGGTGCATACGAGGGTTTAGCTTCCATACATACGTACGCAGGTTGTAACCAGGAAATCCTGCTTGCTTGCCATAAATTCGGATGAGATCACATGGAATATCAAAGTTTTCCTTTTGCTTTGTACATATCCATTTCTGACTTCCAAAGATAATATCTTTTAAACCAAGTGTCAGATTTGTGATCCGTTTAAATTTATGAGCTTCTTACGATGAATCCTTTCAAACGAGTCTAACATTGGATATATTATGTGTAGAAAAAAATTAGCGACACGCGGGGCCCGCACGTCATAGAGTTGATTCGGGGCATTTCGTACGTCGCATACTGCCCTTACAATACATACTTCTTACTGACATATTGGCAAAAAAAACTTTAAAAAATTAAATTATTTCGTGCACCTTATTTTGTTTGAAGCGAGCTGGCTCTATGCATGTTATCAATACTAGGAAGATAAGTGCGGCGCACGCCGCGCGCGTGAACGAAAAACGATTTTGCATTTTTTTCGAAGAAAAAATGGATCGAGATGTATTTTCTAAATTTTTGAAGGGTCTTTTGGAGTTTTTTTGGGGAAAATGGAACAAGACATTTTTTTTAAATTTTTGTAGGATCTTTTCACCTTTTTTTTTTTAAAAAAATGGACCGGTATGAAAAAATAAACAAAGCCGTAGTTTCCAAATCTGCACACATATTTCTGTTGACGAAAATATTTTTTCGGAAAAAACGGAGAAAAATTATTAGAGATTCCAACCTTCTTTTGTCGAGTTTAACACTCTCTGTGTTTACTGAGTAATAATACATGCTTTGAAAAATATTGGAGATAGAGTTGGAAAACCGAGTCGAGAAAAAATTCTAGAGAAAAATTTTTAGAGATGCCAACCTTCTTTTGTCGAATTTAACACTCTATGCGTTCACCGAGTAATAATACATGTTTCGAAAGATATTGGAGATCGAGTTGGAAAATCGAGTTGGGGAAAAAGTCTAGAGATAGAGCTGCACACATGTTTCTGCTGGCGAAAACATTTTTTCTGGGAAAAATGAAGAAAGGACCTAGACGTAAGGAGCGAGGACCTATTTGTTACATTTTTGAACCTGATCGCTATCCTGAAAAATTAGAAAAGGGCTTGTTCGCGATTCGAATTTAACGAGAGTTTTTTTTCCCATAAAACAACGACCGAAGGGACCCAAACGCGATTTGAAAATGATTTTCTTCCCCTCACAAAAAATCACGAAGGACCTATTCGTAATTTACAGGGACCTATTCGTAATTTGAAAGAACGGAGGGGGTTTTTCGCAAAAAACTGTGGAGGGACTCGTGGGGTAGCCGATTGAGCCAGGATTTCTTCCCTTATAAGGATGTTAATATTCACGTATAAGCACTACAAGGCATGCACGTGACTTTAGCTGTAT
Organism: Rhipidocladum racemiflorum; assembly: GCA_036346355.1. Lineage (NCBI taxonomy): Eukaryota > Viridiplantae > Streptophyta > Magnoliopsida > Poales > Poaceae > Rhipidocladum > Rhipidocladum racemiflorum. The sequence goes on from CM070578.1 coordinate 3,464,067, forward strand.
GCATCATGCATGGGTTTCTTGCACTAAAACACTTAAGGCTAAAAACTTGTTCAATTTTTACCTACTGCAGTTGCACAAGAATTCATCAAACAAGATTTAGCTAGCATGCCTAGCTCCATTGGTGGAAGATCTAAAAATACTGTAGGTTCCCGGGGTACAGGTATGGGATGCGTACAAACGAGAGAACTTCACTTTGCATTGCCTGTTGTTCTGCATCATAAATGATTACCATGCCCTTGCTAACTTGTTGGGCTAGAGTACAAAAGGATCCAAAGCTTGTACTCACTGCTTAGATGATACCGAGAGAGTGCGGCTGAATCACTTCCGCAAAAACGTATATATGCATCACCATAGGTTTCTTTGGAGGAATCACCCATACCGCAAGATGAAGAAACTATTCGATGAAAGGAACGAAAATAGTTCAGCTCGAAGGCCTTTAAGCGGAAGAAATTTTCGTAACATTGTTAATGATTTGGATGTTACGCATGGAAAGGAACGTAAATCAAGGACCCGTGAGAAGAGCATGCAGAAGAAGATATCAATATTTTGGGAACTACCTTACTGGGCGCACCTTGAATTTCACCACTGTATCGAGTCATGCACGTAGAGAAGAATGTCTATGATAACGTTATTGATCTCTTACTAAACATTAAGGGCAAAACAAAGGATGGTATCAACGCATAGCTTGACTTGGTCGATATGGGTATTAGACCTGAGTTAGCACCGAAAGAGACCGATAAAGGCCATACGTATTGTGAACCTGCTTGTTACACTCTGTCAAAGGCCGAAAGCATTGAACTGTGCTAGTGCTTGCTGAGAGGAGCCGCCCAGATCGTCCTCGAATTGTTGGATAAACAGTTGCTCCCGTCGGATTTGGATCCTAGCAACAAACCACCGGAGGTGATCCCGATGCTAAAACCCAAGCCCAAGCGAGACAGCTTCACGAACATCCAACGATTCGACAACAACCCCAGATTCCCGGTATGCGATCCGAAACTCGCCAGATCCCACATACCTGCTCCCAATGCCATATCATCATTCAATTCGCACAAAGGGGCATCGAGCCCCCAAGCTCGCTACCGAACGCAAGAACGCTAAGCCAACAAACACACCACACGGCACAAAAAGGCCCAACAAAGACAACCAACAAAACGAAGCAGACGAGTTTCATACCGAAATTAAAAGCGTAAATTTACAACAAAAGTATTACCGACTATCCTACAACACAAAAGTAAAACACCTCCGGAAGTGTCATGCCCTGAACACTCCCGGGCGTACAACGTCGACAGCCTCTACTCGGTGCCCCGCCCGGTCACCGATAGGCAGTAGGGGCAAAACTCACACCCTGCTGGATCCTCACCTGCAAAACCACAAAGCAGAAGCCTGAGTACGGAAGGTACTCGCAAGTCTTACCCGTGGTCCATATATGACCGACTCCAAAGGAGATGCATTTGGCAGTAGCAAGGTAAACAGCTTAGGTTAAAAGTGCGGAAATGCTTAACTTTGTTTCAATTTTTGTCATCTACTCAAGTTTTTCTCAATATAGTTAGCGCTTGTAACAACACCTACTTCTAACAGGATATTGTAATTAATGTAATGTAAAGCAAGTCATCTCATATCAAAATTTAGCTCAAACCCAACTACGAACCACAAGTTCAAGTTATTTACTACGCAGAAGAAGTTCGGATCAAGCTTGCTCATATCCGAGAGCGCAATTCGAATCGCTTAATTAACCCTGGCAGGAAGCATTGATCGCACGACACTTACCACAAGGGCCTAGTGTCAACCCTCCCAATCATACCCAATCGCTGAGCGTCCTCCTGTGGCCGAAAACCTAGCACCCTCGAGCAGCCCCAAGCCCGGCTTTGGCGCCGAGAGTCGGCCTAAGCCTCGCCCTCAACCACGCCCAACCACGTGAAGTTACGGTCCATCGATTCCAGTATGAGAGAAAGAGTGGCTTACCGTACCATAATCGGGCATGCGACCAACCGGGTGTGCTCAATCTTATTCCACTTACGGATCGGTCCTTAATCGACACAAAGTGGCTACACATTTGAGTCTCCATACCCAAATGAACCAACTCCCCGCCCGGTCCACAATTCATTTCTTTCCAAAACCTTTCCCCATTTCCAAGTCCAACATAATGTAGTATGTGTGTAATAATAACAACCGCAAGTGACAGAACCCTCCGTCACTTGGCCCGAACCCCGACCTCTAAGCAAGACTAAGCATGGACTCATAGTATTACCCCTAAGCTAGTTCCAACGGAAGTATTCACAATTTCAACGGATGGATGTGCAGCAAGTGGGATCTAGTCCTATCCCAATTCAACTCCTAATGCAAACTTAATTCACCAAATAAGCAAGTTATTTCCAAAACTACAATGTAATACAGGTTCAAGATGCATAGGTGCTTGCCTTGATCTTCTGCTTGTGGGTCGGCAGTAACTGGCTCTCCGGTCGCACCCTCGGTCACCATGGCGTCGATCTCCGCGGATCGCTCTCACACGAGTACAATGCATAATGAGATGCATGCCATGCAAATGAAATGAACACAAAAGGAAAAATCCCGACTAAACAACGCGACCGGACAGTTAACGAAACCGACAGAATAGCCTAACCCGACAATTTGATCCGGGGTTATTTGATCCGGACAGTCCGGATAACCCGGATACTCCGGACCTTGTGTCCGGATACTCCGGCCCAGGGCGGATACTCCGGGCTTTTAGTCCGGACACTCCGGACCTGGCGAGTCTTACCCAAAAACTCGACGGATCGAGGTGCCGCCAAGTCCTACGACACCGCTAGAGCCCGATCTAAAACTCTCTACACCATGCAAACCATGGAGAAGCTCCGAGCTAGCTCGAACCACAACGATGGAGGCTCACTCTTAACATCTCTAACTAAAACCCAAATCCAAAGCTAGGGATGACCTTATCTACCCCCGATCTCTAACCCTAGCATCCACATTGTCTAAAACCAACCCCAAGAACCACCACACCCAAAACCCTTGAGCTCCAAGTTCAACTACAAACCTCCCAAACTCAAACCTAAGCCCGAAACCCACCATGGATGGCCTTAGAACCCACGAAAACCCACAACTCAACCCCCAAGAGAAAGACCTACCTCCAAGGATGTTGGAGGAGAATAATGCCGGGCGGAGAAAGGAGGATGCCGGTTTGAGGAGGAGTTCCACGAGGTGGAGGAGCCGCCGAGGAGCCACGGGAGGTCGCCGGAGTGGAGAGCTCACCGGAGACAAGGTTGGGGTGAAGGAGACGCACGGGATGGGTGGGGGACAAGAGGAGAAGAAAAGAGGGAGTGAACCCACGAAATGGGACTTTTATACAAAAAACCCCCCGCAAATACCGGACTCTCCGGACGTTCAACCCGGAGACTCCGGGTTGGGGTCTTCGGTACAGTCAACCCGGACACTCCGGACATCCAGTCCGGACACTCCGGGTTGGGGCGCTCGGTCAGCCCAATCCGGATACTCCGGACATTTATCCGGACATTCCGGGTTGGATCCGGACACTCCGGATGTGTATCCGGACACATCCGGATACTCCGGATGTGTATCCGGATACTCCGGATGTCCCAGCACTTTTTGAATTTTGGGGACTTGACACTTGCATGGTGTGAAAGTTTCGTCTGGCTACTCCTCCAACATGAAGAGACCTGTTTCGATGCAAGATTTGAAATTAACTGGCATGAAGTCTCATGATTGTCATGTGCTGATGACACAGATGCTCCCTATCACAATTAGAAGTATTTTACCAGTCAAGGTTCGGGAGATAATCACAAGGTTGTGTTATGTCTTTAACACAATCGCTCAGAATGTCATCGATCCCAAAGGACTAGATGCTTTGCAAGCTGAGGTGGGATGACTCTATGTAATTTTGAGATGTATTTACCTCTGTCATTTTTTGATATCATGGTCCATCTCATTGTTCATCTTGTGATAGAGATAAAGATGTGCAGGCTCGTGTTCCTACGAAGCATGTACCCGTTCGAGAGGTCATGGGAATTCTCAAGTCTTACGTACGAATCGATTTCGTTCGGAGGGTAGCATCGTCGAAGGTTATGCAATCGAAGATGTCATCGAGTTCTGCGTCGATTACATGGCCCAGGTCGAACCTATAGGTGTGCCTCGATCTCACCATGAGGGGAGGCTCCAGGGTATCGAGATCATCGAAAGGAAAGCAATCACGCGTGATTTAGTTGCATATGCTCAAGCCCATTTCATGTTTTTTCAACACATAGTTGTAGTGTCCCCATATATCATCGGGCACAAGCAATGGCCAAGGCAAAAGAATCTAGCACGGCAGAAGTCTTGGATCACGAGATAGCATAACCTTCAGTTCAATAAATGATTGAAGGAGCGACCCATCACTGGAAGCTCGTCAGATGATACACTGACATGGTGGCAAAAGGACTAATTTTTACAGTTGTTACATGAAAAGCATACGATTTAAATGGATACATATTGTACACGAGAGATTAGGATACGAAGACACTGGTAGTGGTGGGCTGGTGGCAGTGGCACTCACTTATTCGATTGGATTAGGACCGAAAACGACCACGCATTCGATTGGACTAGGAGTTTAGGACCGAAAATGACCATTCCTTATTGGGTCATTCTACAACTTTCTGTCAAATTTAGAGACTAGTCCCCGTTAGCCCTGTTTAGAACGAACGTGCGAATCAAATTGTTCTATGTAAAATTCTTGTGTTCTCGATAGAACTTGTTACAAATTGTTTAGAATAGGGTTCAAAAACCAAATTGGATTGGCTCTAGCCCGGGAGATTTTTTTTAAGAAAAAAAAAACATAACACATAATCCACTCTCGGGACCTTCTTAGTTTTCCGATTGGATTATTTGATGCTTCCATCGTCCGACAACATGTCACTAATCTTGAAAAGAATCGTCCCGCAAAATAAATCTATTGCGGTGAATAACAATGTATTTATTGTAATATTTTCACCATATACCCTTTTTAAATGCCGACAAAGTAGGTGAGTGGTTATAGCATGTCATTTAATATACAAGAATAAGGACACGGAGGTGTGGTGGAGGACTCCCGGGGTTGTGACTTGTGAGGGAAGCTGGGAGGAGGTGACCAGGCGGGGTTAGAGGTGGGCATTGGGCCGGGTTTTTTTGGGCCGGCCCGAAGCACGATGGTATGGCACGGTGCAAAGCACGGCACGGCACGGCCGGGCGACGGCCGCACGCAATCAGAGCATCGGCCGTCTGCCCGGGAACCAGGCACGAGGCGACGGCACGGCACGATAGTTTGGGCGGGCCGTGCGCAAGACGGCACGCACGAAATCACGGATTAAGGCTTAAAAGTTGGCGGATATTGTTGATTCAGGGCATCTTCAAGCATTGCATTTATGTTTGACATTTTGTTGATGTGATTAGTCTCTTATGTAATTAAAATAGGTAGTTTAGTAGTAGTGATTTGTTTTATTTCTTTGTTCGTCACAATAGTAAAATGGGTCGGGCTTGGCGCAAGACGGCACGTGCAGCGCAAATGGGCCGGGCTTGGGCTCGCCAAAGTGAGTCGGGCCAGACGGCCCAAGACGCGGCACGATGGGCGTCGTGGCACGGCAGTTTGCCGCGGCGATGGGCGGCGGCCGGCAAGACGGCGACGACGCCCACCTCTAGGCGGGGTGGAGGCCGAACGGGGGCAGGGCGAAGGCCACCTGGCGGGGAGGAGGAGGTGAGGCGGAGGTGACCGAGCGAAGAGAAAGCAGCGGGAGGAGGAGGCGAGGCGGACGTGACCGGGCGGGGAGAAAGCAGCGGGGCTCTGAGGCGGGACGGAGGCCGACAGGGCATCGAGGCTGGGCGGAGGCCGAGCGGGGCAGGCACCGAGCAGAGCAGAGGATGAGCCGGGAGGAGGCAGAGCGACTTTAGGGGTGACGCGCGGGGGAAGCCGTCGGGCGAAGGAATCGGGAGGGAGGAGGCGTTTGGCATGGCGGTGGAGGCCAGAGCTGCAGCCCACACGGAACGGGAGGGCCAGCGGCCTTAGCGCGGCGGCCACAGCGGGCTGAAGCAGAGCTACCGTGCGAGGCGTGGGGGTGCGGCGATGGGCGCGAGAGCGGTGCGGCTGGGGCGCATGAGGAGAAGGGCGAGGGCTGCACGCGAGGAGGAGCGACGAAAGCGGAGCGGAGCGGATTGAGGATAAAGAAATGGAGAGAGCCGGAAGCTTCGCGGGGCACGCACGCGTCGAGTGATAGAGTGAACGGACGCGAACGCAAAAACAGAATCGATCAAGGGCCTCTCCGAAGAACCGCGATGTGGATGCCTCAGGACGCGAGAAACCTCCGGAGTTTAATAAAAGTATGAGAGGTGCTTCTATGTTCTTCTTTCTAATACAAGTTGCACAAATCTTGAAGCAAACGAAGGGGTAAGTAATCACCATCTACCTTTCATTCATGCTTTAATAGTTGTGCAACTTTTAAAAGGAAGAGCATAGAAGCACCTCTCTAAAAGTATATATATATATATATATATGGTACAATAATATTACTATTTTTTCAAAAACTTTAATGCTTCTTTGGTCTTAGCGTATGGTTGCTTTGGACATGGCTGTTTTAGACTTGTACCAGGGGACGGAGGGAGCGATACGTGCACTGCTGAGCTAACACGTATCAGAGGTCATGCATGCGCGCCGAAAGATCACCTAAACAGCGTAAGTGACGTTATCATGGATCATCATTTCGACACTGCCACTGGTTTAAGCAATTCTTCTTCGTGTGAAAAATGTGGATTTAGATATACCTGTTGCTGTCGAAATTACTATGTTCGAGCTCATAGGGTCAAAACGCTGGTAGTGGTGGCACTGGCACTCACATTCGATTGGTGGATTAGGACCGAAAATGACCATCCCTTCTCGGCTCATTCTACTACTTTCTGTCGACTAGTCCCCATTAGTCCTGTTTAGAACGAACGTGCGAATCAAGTTGTTCTATGTAAAATTTTTGTGTTCTGGAAAGAACCGGTTACAAATTGTTTAGAGTAGGGTTCACAAAACCAAACTGGATTGACTCTAGCCCAATAGTTCACCGAAAAGGTCAGAATTGCCCCCCTAACTAGTGTAAAAAGGCAGAATAACTTGAAATAGTTAGAACATAACAGTACACACAATCCACTCTGGGGACCATCTTAGTTTTCCGACTGGATTATCTGATACTTCCATCATCCCACAACATAAGTCACTAATCTTGAGAAGAATCGTCCGCAAAATAAATCTGTTGCGGAGATCAACAGTGTATTTATTGTAATATTGTCATCATATACGCTCTGACAAAGTGGATGAGTAGTTATAGCATGTCATTTAATATATGTATACATGGTACAATGATAGTACTATTTTTTAAAAAATTTGATGCTTCTTTGGTCTTAGCGTATAGTTGCTTTGGATATGGTTGTTTTAGGGTATGTTTATTTTTGTTTTTGATTCTAACCCCAAAAGTTAAATAAAAAAACAAACAACCAGATTCTAGAATCCGATTATCACAATATAGCTCATCCATGTACACTAGAATCCACAATCCACTTCATATGTGCTTTTGGATTCCAAATTTTAGAGAATCAACTTCTCTATAACCACAATCCAAAATTAACTTTTAGAGAATCCAAAAAAAAAACAAACAAACTCTTAAGACTTGTACTAGGGGACGGAGGGAACAGCTTTCGCCACTTCTCATAGATGATACACTATTGCATTTCATGAGTCACCCCACCCAAAAAGCATAATTTATTGGAGGAAAAGAAAGATGAGCTTACTTATCCATGCTTCAACCCAAAATTATTTCTATCAATTTGTTTGAACATAAAAAACAGGGGATGTAACAAATAGGTGCCAGCAATCTTTGGATACAATGGTGATAAAAGACAATTTTGATGTGTCCATTCCTTTTAGTAGTATTTATGAGGTCAAGTTTGTCAGGGTATTTTTGTTATGAATAGCACTTGTATTCCATATGAGGCTAATGGCCCGAATATATAGGAGTACACGAGGGTACAAAAGGAAAGCCTAAATAAGGAAAACATGTATATGAAAAACATATATAAGGGGATTATCTATATAAGGCAATATATCCTTAACGCCCCCCCAAATGCAAGGCGTATGCAATAGCATTGCATTTGGAAGGACTGAACTAAAAAAGGAAAAAATCAAAAGTCATAGTCCTAAAGTAGCCGTCGTAGCTTGTAACTCTTGAAAAATCGAGCCGACGAAAAACAGCCAACGAAGAACCGAGTCGATGAAGAAAAGTCGACGAAGAAGCCAAATCGACGAACGAAAGTCGAAGGAAGGGCCGAGTCGACGAAGAAGAGCCGACGGTAGAGCTGAGTCGACAAAGAAAAACCGACAAAACGAGCCGAGCCGAAGTAATAAGAGTTGACAGAATGAGCCGAGCCGATAAAAGAGCCGAGCCGATAAAAGAGCCGAGCGATAACAGAATCAAAAGGCTAAAGACTTGGATGGACGCAACAGAAGACTAAAGAAAATACTAAAAATACTAGTAGGAGATACCAGCAGCAGCAACAGCTAGATCAAAACTCAACGGCGACACCTGACACACAAAGAAAATCATGTCGACGTCGAACCAAAGCTCATCGTCGATGGCCAAGGCAAGGAGAAGCCCCGATGATAGCGGCCGAAGGAGCGAGATAAACTCCAAATTGATAACGGTAGCTGTCGGCGTATTCTACACCAAGGTACCCGCTCCCCCGCCCTAAAAAAGGAATCAAGTGGCAGCCAGGGCGTGCTTGGGCCCACTGCCGCGGCAAGAGAAAAACCCATACGGTGGTCGCCCCAGCGGACGCGTGGCGTATAGGCCAGGCCTCGAAGCGTCGATGGTGGTCGCCCAGCCGGACGTGGCGTCTGAGCCAGGCGGCCCATTGGGTGATCGATCTGATGGTCGCCCAATGACGCGTGGCGTATAAACCAGGCCTGCGGCGTCGATGTAAAGTGGTCGCCCAGCCTGACAGCGTCTGAGCCAGGCGGCAGGTGATCGATAAGGTGATAGCCCAGCGGACACGTGGCGTATAGGCCAGGCCGCTGGCGATCGATAAAGGTGGTCGCCCAGCCGACACGTGGCGCCTGAGCAAGGCTGGCGCCAATACGGTGGTCGCCCAGTGGGCATGTGGCGTGCAGTCCTGGCCACTGGCGCACCATCCCCAGGATAGTCCTGTCGAGATCAGGGACATTAAATGCGAATCGTGCGCATTGAATGTGGAAGCATGGAAGCTGCAGCGTGGCGGCGCACCTTCCCCAGGCGCATCATGGCTTTGGGAGACGTCACGACTACACCTCACCCCGTGACGGAACGGGCGGCGTTGGTGGACATGGGGCCCAAGGCAGGATTGTGACAGATGCGGCAGACATTAATGTGACATAAGAATAGTGACGGGCGCATTAAATGCGCGCGCAGCAGTGTAATGATGGGGGGCTGGCAGTGCAAGCCTCCCATGCGCCCCCGTCAGCCCAAGTATAAAAGGGAGCCGGGGTGCATGGGAGAAGGGGTTCGACTCATTGTTAGTAGTTTTCCATCCTTTCCAGCAAGAACGCAGGCAATACGAAGAAAGGCAGGACTAGGGCTATTACTCTTCGGAGGGCCTGAACCTGGGTAAAAACTCTTTGCGTCCCCCCGTTAGCCGGAGTCTCCCGGTGCCCCGATCGTCACCGTCTTCCATTCCGAGGCGATTGCCCCGAAAGCCCCTGTCGAAACCTCATAAGCACCCGTCTCGGAGGTGCCTGTTGGCTAGTACGCCGACAGCAGCCATCGGCAAAAACTCGAAAATATCAGCATCAAAAAGCTGAAGAAGCCTACACCGTAGAAAACGGAGAAGTCGAATAGCCGAAGTCGGATCGGGTAGAGGAAAACCCGAATCGGGTGAAGGAAAAACCAGAGCTGTAAGGCCGGACCCGATGTTTTGTTAAAACCGATTTCCAATCGGACTCAAAACCGATCTTCAACAAATCAAAGCCCTAAAAATAAGAGCCCTGAAACAGAGCCAGACCCGATGGGATCGGCAGGCTCGGCGCTCAATGGACAGGCATCGGCCGTCTCGGCGGGACGGCAGGGGAGTCCGACGGGAGGAGACGGCTCGGCGAGATGCAGGGGAGCCGAACAGGAGGGGACAGCTCGGCGAGATCTGACCCGTCAGGCGGTGGAGCGGCGCGAAGACCACCAACGGCGCAGACGGCAAGATCTGACGGCAGACGAGAGGAGGTCTCCTGGCTTGGGCGCGGTGGCACCAGCCAAGGACGGGCGATCGACAGTGGCGGCGCGTCGGCGGCGGCTCGGCGGCAGACGGGCGACGACGCGTCAGGCGGACGAGCGGACAGTGGCGGCTCATCGGCGCGTCGGCGCGTCTGCGAGCTTGATGACCAACAGGAGGAGAACTCGGGCATGCGAAGACCTTCGACGACTCCTCCTCAACAGAGGGGCAGGGAGTAGAGAAGTGGGGAAGTGCGGCGAGCAAGACCGACGGGAGGAGAGAGTAGAGGCGACGAGAAAGCCGCCGAAAACCTAACCCTAAAGCCTTGGCTTTGATACCATGTTATGAATAGCACTTGTATTCAATATGAGGTTAATGGCCCGAATATATAGGAGTACACGAGGATACAAAAGGAAAGTCTAAATAAAGAAAACATGTATATGGAAAGAGAAGTGCTTCTATGCTCTTCCTTTTAAAAGTTGCACAACTATTAAAGCATGAATGAAGGGTAGATGGTGATTACTTACCCTTTCGCTTGCTTCAAGATTTGTGCAACTTGTAGTAGAAAAAAAGGCATAAAAGCACTGCTCGGATGGAAAACCTATATAAGGGAATTATCTATATAAGGCAATATATTTCTGAGGTCAAGTTTGTCAGGGTATTTTGATCCCGTTGCTACAGATCAAATCGTAGAACATAGGATAGCAATATGGATTGCGTCTCTGGCAACCTTGCGAAGGGCCATCAGACTGAGCACAAGGGTGTGGGTTAGAAGCATTTTTTCTTAAAAAACAAGATACGAAGATGCTCTCATCAAATGGTTTCTCTCTTGATACTATCTTAATGTAAATTTTAGTACCTCTTGAGGACAGTAAAATTAAAGTCTCTGTATTGCTACTATTGTTGTTACCAGTTTGCCATAGACTATACATCGAAGAACTAGGAGTATATCAGCACACAAACAGATAGTACATACATCATTATTACCGCTTTTATTGATACACACACATATATATCATTTAAACTCCAAACAAGTGGCGTACATCATTATTACCGCCTTTATTGATACACATATATATATATATATCATTTAAACTCCAAACAAGTGGCGTACATCATTATTACTGCCTTTATTGATACATCTATACTAATAATATAATTCACCAGTCATTTCTTTTCTACATGCACACACTATTCTTCCTCCCCAGAGGGTATTTGTCCTTCGTCCACCCCAAAACGTGTACCCAGAAATCGTACTTCCTCAAAATCAATGGCTCAGATGTTTTAGCACATCACTTCATCAAATCCAATGGAGTAAATCAAACGGTTCATCCCAACCCGAGCCCCAATCCCCGCGCCTAACGAGCCCCAATCCCCGCGCCTAACGCACGCCCAAACTCGGCTTCTGCGCCCCGATCGCCCCCAAGCATTGCGCCTGCGCTACCAAGCTCCTGCGCCCCGATCGCCTGCGCCCCGATCGCCCCCAAGCCTTGCGCCTGCGCTGCCAAGCTCCTGCGCCCCGATCGCCCCCAAGACTTGGACTTGCGACTGCGCTCCGATCGCTGCTCCCGTGCGCCGCCAATCTCCTGCGCCCCGATCGCCCGCAAGCTCCTGCGCCCCGATTGCCGCTCCCGTGAGCTCTGCGACTCCGCCCCGATCGCCGCTGCCGTGGGCCGCCGCTCCGTCTGCGCCGCCGCCCCATACTCTGCGCCCGTGCCGCGCCGCCCATACTCTCTGCGCTCCGACGCTTCTAAGCTCGCGCTGCGCCCCGATTGCCGCTCCCGTGCGCCTCCTCTCGTACGCCTCCGCAGGCCTACCCGATCCGATCGCGCCCACCGCCCCGACTCCATCACTCAGCCCTCCCCTCCCCTCTCGCTCCGCCCAATGTGAGTAAATTGCCCGTCGGAGATGATTTCCTGATTATTATAATTGTTCATGGTGCCTTTAATCTTTGCAGCACGCGCGTTGTTGTAATTGCTCCATCAGAGAGGAAATTGCTCAAATTGATTCGAACCAGAACCAGCTGTATTAGTTTGCTGAAATTTGTATCTGCAACATGCATGCTTGTCTTTCTTTAGGATTGTTTGATTTATAGTTCTGTTCTTTCGCTGCTTTAAATTTAAAATGCGATCCCACTAGGTCAGAATAGTGTGTTTTGATGCCGGTCCTGCAGATTTCTGCTTAATTCTGACCTCCTGGATGTGATGTTTGGCATTGATCAATGCTGCAATTGTGATGGAGGAGTGATCTGTGCAAATAGATATTTCGGTTATTGCCTGCTGATAGATTTACAAGGGCTGTTCGCTGATGATGGCTATTAGGAATAAAATAGCCGCTATATGTTTGACTTGTTGCTGATGGATGTAAAATTTTGGTGTAATAAATTGCTCACTGCTGATAGTCACATGTAATATTTTTTTGTGGATCTTTCTGTATAAATCTTATTAAAATCTTGTTTTTATAGTTTTATTTGTGGGCTTGTAGTTATTTTAGATTATTCAAATTATGCGTCTGCTCTTTGGAATATTGTTTTAAAATCTCATGTGAATAATAAACTCAGATTGACTAATGTGATACCGATGAGATTCTTTGTTTGGCAGATATCTGGCTGAGTTGCTTGCCCATTCGTCCAAGTTCTTCCCTTCTGTACCAGGCTCTTGAACCAAGGTTATTTCTTTTCCTCCAGACATTCACTAACACAGATGCTTCTGATTGATGCTTGCCTTGTCATTTCATTTAAATAGCATGTGTGTCTAAGTAGGAAAAAAGTGTGGACCTTCAGTTTTTAGAAAACTTTGCTGACTCGATGGAGGATGTCTGGATGTGCATATTTGTAGTTAATTTTGTCAAATGTTGTGACCTGTCGCTCGATTTCAGTGGATGTAAACCTGTGGCCTGCAAAACTGTGGCCTGCTTGAATTTTTTTGGAATGCGCGAGTCATGAATGCATCAGCTGTTTGTATGGTTACTGCTGCTTCTGATTGATGCTATTGTTGATGGTGCCCAATTGTGCCTGCAGGTCAAGCTGTCTGATTACATTGGGAAGAAGTATGTCATTCTCTTTTTCTACCCCCTAGACTTCACATTCGTTTGCCACTAGGTAATTGTTTGGATGCTTTTTAAATTTAAATTGCGATCCCACTAGGTAATTATTTCAGCATAAGCAAATTCGGTTTATACTAATTTATAATATTGGCACTCTAAAATGCATTTTTATAAACTTTGCAGATATCCATGCTTTCAGTGACAGCCACGGGGAGTTTGAGAAGATAAATACCGAAATTCATGGTGTTTCGATTGATAGCGTGGTATGTGTGTCTTCATTATTGGTGTTTCGAAATTCTTTGCCGTTGCAGTTAAATATTCTTTGCATTTAATAAATTACAAAGTTAATTGTGTTCTATTTGTCCATTTTTCATGGATGTAAACCTCCTCCACAGGAGCGTCGTGGTCCAATTGGAAGGTCTGCTTCACCAAGCCCTTGCTCTTCATTAATATGGTCACGCCGAGCGGAGGGCGATCTGCCCTCAGCGATATATCAAACAACAACAACACAGGTATAAATTTGATGCCTAGCTATATATGTTAAATACTGTGTACGACGGCTCAATCAAGTTTATGTTGAAAAATACATGGCAACAGCACTACACATAACACCTTCTGATGAGGCACAGCGTAGGAGGGAACAAAAGAACAAAAAACAACGTGAATACCGTGCTAGGAAGAAGGCTGAAGCAAACAATCCGTACACTGGTACGTTTAATCATCTGTTAACTATGTCTGAGATATGTAATCTCATACCTGCGCTAAATTGTTGTGATCGTTGTGAAGCTCATTCCATCAACGATAGTATTGTTTTGTCGGCCACACCAACACAACCCACACCTATTTCCATTTCACAACAACGTAAAAGTGAAAGGGACAAGTACCATCGAGGTGAAATGTCCGAGGAGCAGAGACAAGAAATGAACAGAAAGCAACGTGACTACCGAGCAAGGAAGAAGGCTGAATCAAACAATCTTTATAGAGGGAGTGCTGGATCATCAAACCACGCCACACCTACTCTTGGTAATGTTTAATAAGATATAATGTGAAAAGCACCATGGTAACTAATTCACATAAGCAAATTTGTAGGTACTTCGGGCATAGGACAACAATCACCATATGGAACGGCGTATTCAACCATTTGCCAAGCACCCAGCTTAAGAGACAAGGAAAATGTCGATCCAGATGAGCCCATGGACTGGCTACATAGAAACGATCAATATGTCCGACGATATGACCCCAGTTATGTTACACGTAATTTCAAGTTCTTTGCGTCATTACTCAATATAGATCTTGTGTTGCTAATTAATTTTCCCTTGCAATGATCCCCAGGTAGTTCACGTAAGGACAAACTCCTAATTAACAGGGAAAGATACATCAGCATGGATGAATCGAAGAAGAAAATATTATTGCAACATGTACGGGAGTACAAGAAGAGGAAAGCTTGTAGCATTGAAAAGCACCAAGAATCGGCAATCCCAGGTGAACACATTTGTCCAATATAATATTAAATACATTGATCTGTTTGCAGTGTAGCCAGTATAGATTCTGATTACATCTTATTACAAATGGCGGTGTAACTCACGGTCTAGACGGACTTACTCGAGAGGAAACTATACATGTGCCGCGTCTTCAACATAAAATTACAGAACCAAATGATATAGAGTTCGACAGTGCTATATTCGAGCCTACATTACCTGATTTTGACGCAGAAGGTGACTTTCATTTGATATTTTTAATTGTCTACGCATCAATCTATTTAATAAATTAAAGTCTCATGTACTACACTCAACCATAATGTAATAGATCATCTCGAGACAACCCGGATTCAGGACATTGCAAACAGTTATGATGACGAAACCAGTCAGATTCTGTGTGAAGGTAACAATTATGTGTGTCTACTCTTTTGTTTGATTGATTTAATATGTTCATATTTTGATTGCCAAGCCCTGTTTTTGCCACAGTTCATGAGTTCGAGTCGTATCATGTGAATGTTAAGGGTGTTGATGGTACCAACACCAATGATCCATACAACTATGTCTACCATAACCTGCAAGATAAGCACCTTGTTTTAAGACCTATACCTGACTGCCAATACTGTGGTGCAAAAAGGTTACAATTTGAGCCACCTGGATTCTGTTGTAGAAAAGGTAGGATAAAAATCCATATTCCAGATGTGCCTGCTAAGTTAAAATGGTTGTTCACAAGTCAGATACATGATGATGCAAAATATTTCAGAAAACATATACGGTACCTCAACTCTCATTTCTCTTTCACAAGTCTTGGAGTTACCCTTGATCAACGAGTTAGCACTGCAAATGGATCGTATATACACATTTCGTGTGCATGGTGGGTTGTACCATCGTCTTGACCAATTGGTACCAGGTTCTAAAGGTCCTCGTCATTTGCAGCTATACTTTTATGATACAGAAGATGATACATTGTCGCACAGATCGCAGAGGTCTCCCAACCTTGATATCAATCTCATCCGACATATCCTTACAATATTGCAAGATAACCCATACGTACAGACTTTTAAGAGAGTGGGTTCAATTCCAAACCTAGATAATTATAGGATTGAACTCAATACTAATGTCACGCCAGACCAACGGAGGTACAATGCCCCCACGGCCTCTCAGGTAGCTGCTATATGGTCAGAAGGGAATGATCCACAGAGAAGTTTTGATAGGAGTGTGATTGTATATGCCAAAGATGATTGCCCGCGTTGTATCAGAGCATATCATGGTTGTTATGACCCTTTGGCGTATCCTTTATTTTTCCCTGGAGGGGAAACAGGTTGGGACCTCAAAATTCCGTACAATGTTCCACCTGTGGTACCGGAGCCAATGAACCTAGATGAACGATGTGATGACCATGAAGGTGACAATGACATGCCAATGAACCTAGATGCAGCTCAATCTACCAGATATGTGACTGCAAGAGAATATTATTGTTTTAAGCTACAAGTTAGAAAGGGTATTTTTAACATCTTGCTATTTGGAGGTAGGCTCCTCCAGCAATGGACTGTTGACATGTATATCAAGATCGAGTCTATGAGGCTAGATTGGTACTCTAAACCTGAGAACCAAAAACTAATACGTGCTGAGCTATACCAGGTGAGTGTAAGAACAACATTTGACAAACATTAGTCACCTGTCATTACACTCATCACATTTTATTTTTGAAAGTTTAGACACAAAATTTATTCCTTATTTGATTTATTTATTGTAGGGTGTGGTTGATGTAATTTCTGCTGGGGAGACACGGGCTTCTGAGGTTGGTAAGAGAATAGTGCTGCCTCGATCGTTTCCAGGAGGCGATCGGGACATGCAGCAAAGATTTCTTAATGCAATGGTTATTGTTCAGCGTTTTGGGAAACCAAACTACTTCATCACGATAACCTGCAATCCGTACTGGGAGGAGATCACAACCAATCTTGAACCTGGACAGAAACCACATGATAGGCCGGAACTGGTGGCAAGAGTATACAGGTCCAAATTGCGGGACATGAAAGATTTGTTAATCAAGAAAAAGTATTTTGGAGAGGTAGCCGCATATGCTCATGTTACTGAGTTTCAAAAGAGGGGCCTACCGCACGAACACTTTCTGTTGATCATGAAGTCAGGAAGTAAGATATCAAGCCCAGATGGTTATGATAAAGTCATTTCTGCGGAGATACCGGACAATGACAAGTACCCCGTGTTGCATAGTTTGGTCATCAAGCATATGTTACATGGACCATGTGGCGTGCTAAATAGCAAGTGTCCTTGTATGGTCGATGGAGAGTGCCGCTTTAAGTATCCTCGACAGATTACATTCCATAACACAACAAGGAAAGGACTCATATCCTTTATATAGGAGGAGGGATGATGGACGCCGTGTAAAGATTAGAGGTGCTGTGTTAGATAACAGGTGGGTGGTTCCATATAATCCTGGTCTCCTAATGCGATATAACTGCCACATTAACGTTGAAGCTTGCTCAAGCATTAAGGCTGTTAAGTACCTTTTTAAGTATGTGTATAAAGGCCACGATTGTGCATCATTCTCAGTCGACCCTGCTCAGAATAAAGGAGTAATAAATGAGATTCGTCAATACAGGGATGCTAGATATATATCACCACCGGAAGCGGTGTATAGGATTTTTGGTTTCCCGCTCTTTGGTGTATATCCATCTGTTTTGCAGCTCCAACTTCATTTGCCTAATATGCAGTATGTTACCTATGATGGATCAGATAATCTAGAGGATGTTATCAGCAGACCATCTTCTTCTATGACCACACTTACTGAGTATTTCAAGGTGAACCGTGAGGATAGTTATGCAAGCAAATTATTGTACAGAGAGTTCCCAGAACACTACCGGTGGATCAAGAGAACAAATATATGGCAAAGAAGAAAGCAGAGAGGACAAATTGGACGGATTGTGTATGCGCACCCTGCTGAAGGGGAGAGATACTTCTTGAGAGTGCTTTTGAATCATGTGAGAGGTGCAACCTCATATGAGGATTTGAGAAAAGTGGATGGCATCACATACTCTACTTTTAGAGAAGCATGCGAGAAGAGAGGACTCATAGAGTCAGACATGTCACTTGACAACTGCTTGAGTGAGGCTGCAACTTTTCAAATGCCATGTGCTCTGCGAAGGTTATTTGCTACTATTCTGGTATTTTGCGAGGCTATCAACATCCGTGGACTGTGGGACAAGCACAAGGATTCAATGTCTGAAGATTATAGCCGAGACAACTCTAACACAGTAGCCGTGCAACAAATGGTGCTTAGAGACATACGGAATATGGTTCATTCGATGGGGAAGGATATCAGGAATTATGGTCTTCCAGAGCTAAATGATATAGGTCATTTTTTTCATTCTCATCAAGTTCTTTTAACGAGACATCTTGTCCGTATTATTGTACATATAAGTTATACTTATGCATCGTATTGACCAATGGTTTCCTCATACGTTTATTTATATGTTTCAATCAGGTCAATTTACCAATGACATGATGAGAGAGGTGAGAGATGAACTTTCCGTGGGCATAGACCAAGAACATGTGGCTATATATACATCTCTTAACCAAGAGCAGCGTGCAGGATTTGATGAAATCATACATCATGTATTCAATAACATGAGCCGAGTATTTTTTGTGGATGGTCCAGGAGGCTCGGGTAAGACATTCCTATACAAGGCAATTCTTGCTAAATTGCGCTCGGAGGGCTTAATAGCCATTGCAACTGCAACATCCGGTATAGCAGCCTCTATATTGCCTGGAGGACGAACTGCACATTCTAGGTTCAAAATCCCAATTAAGCTTGCTACCAATAGCATGTGCAACTTCACAAAGCAAAGTGGCACTGCGGAGTTACTTCGTAGGGCATCCTTGATCATCTGGGATGAAGTTGTCATGACAAAAC
This sequence comes from Rhipidocladum racemiflorum, assembly GCA_036346355.1. NCBI lineage: Eukaryota > Viridiplantae > Streptophyta > Magnoliopsida > Poales > Poaceae > Rhipidocladum > Rhipidocladum racemiflorum. The sequence continues at coordinate 3,482,751 of CM070578.1, forward strand.
GTCAAGCGGTTGAGACACTTGATAGGTCCCTCCAAGATATTATGGATTCTACTTTGCCATTTGGTGGAAAGGTTATGGTATTTGGTGGAGATTTTAGACAGGTTCTTCCTGTAGTAACACATGGGACAAGAGCACAAATTACTGATGCTACGCTGCAGAGATCTTATATATGAGAAAATATAAGAAAGATAAGATTGACACGTAACATGAGGGCACAATCCGACCCATGGTTTTCAGATTACCTACTTAGAATTGGAAATGGAACTGAAAAGACAATTGGAGGTGATTATGTTCGACTGCCTGATGACATTGTGATTGGTTATACAGACAACGAAGATTCAATAAACAAACTCATTCAAGATGTATTCCCATCGCTTGAGGAAAATGCAAGGTCGGCATCTTATATGAGCATGCGTGCCATTCTTTCAACCAAAAATGAGTATGTGGATCGACTGAATGGAAAGATGATTGATAAGTTTCCAGGCCATGAAAAGGTTTATCACAGCTTTGACTCCGTCGATGATGACTCACACAATCACTATCCTATTGACTTTTTGAACTCCATCACTCCAAATGGCCTCCCACCGCATGTCCTAAAAGTAAAACTCAACTGCCCTGTGATTCTTATCCGTAATCTTGATCCTAACAATGGCTTGTGCAATGGAACAAGATTAATGGTTAGAGCATTCCAAGACAATGCAATTGATGCCGAAATAGTAGGTGGCCAGCATGCCGGCAAAAGGGTCTTCATAACTAGGATCCCTTTGTCTCCTTCCGACGATATTTCACTTCCTTTCAAGTTCAAGAGGAAACAATTCCCAATACGCCTAAGTTTTGCAATGACCATAAATAAATCGCAAGGACAAACCATCTCAAATGTTGGGATCTACCTTCCAGAACCTGTGTTCTCACATGGACAGCTTTATGTTGCATTGTCAAGGGGTGTCTCAAAGCAAACAACAAGAATTTTGGCCAAACCAAAAAAAGAAATAGATCCCACAGGGAAAAGCACCAGGAATATTGTGTATCAGGACGTCCTGGACTGGTGATACTTGGTAAGTAATAATCCCAACAAATAAGTTGGAATATCTACTATGTTCTTTTTTCCAGACCAAGTTTAGTATTATTCTTCTTTTTGTCAATAAAGTATGAATTTGATGCCTTTTCAGGTGTAAGAGAGGTGAAGAGTGAATCCAGTATTTCTTTTGACATATCCAAGTATGAAATGAATGCTTCCTTGAAGAGGAAAAGGATGAAACGGGTGCTTCAAGTAAACGGGGATATTTCCTAAGAAGCAGGTGCCTACTGACTAACTACAATGTCTTCATATTATTAGAGGAAGCATCATGCATTTCTAATTTTTCTTTATGGACTTTTCATATCCTTCATTCAAATTACTGGTCTCTTAGGAGTTCAGTTATTCTAAGATGTAAATATTTTTGTCTCATTGAATGCATTTGTGCATTCATGCTGTCACTTTAGTAGTTTCTCCCTTTTCTTCTTTTTGTTGTGTTCAATTCAGGTCCCAATGAAGAAAATATTTTACACACATGCAGGTATGTATTGTTCCTGACATTGAAGATTTGCGCTATGACAAGATCAAGGCAAAAGCATCGACATCTACAAATGGCGCGTTAACAGATTCGTCGTTTGGGGAAGACTGGGTCAGCGCGCAATAGGGACTGCATTTTTCTGGCGAAAAAGAGGTTGCTGTGTTGCTAATATTGACTCCCTGATCTTGTGTGTGATACTGTTTGATGAACATGTGTTTTGGATTACTATTGGTTAGCATCTGCATCGTGAATTGAAGATTCGTATGCATTGGGCACTTACACCGTTTCAGAAAGAATTTGTATGTTGTGGGTGGAACGGTGTGCCAGTGTAAATGTGTAATAAGATCTACCCTCTTTTCTTTTTTTGGCCTGTTTTGAATTACTGAGCTTGTAACGATTTTGTTTGATGTGAAAGAGGATTGCTGCAGATCTCACGTTTGAGCTAAATGATGTGACCTTTGTAGTTCCATTTGGATGTTAATCTTGCATTTAATCTAGCAACTTAGCTGTATTGTCAGATTCTTTTTATTAGGTGACTCAGAAACTTGTCCCCATGTCTGGCATGAATCATCATTAATTCGTTATTATTCTTCCATAGTCACCGTAAATTACTTTGAATTCTCATATTGTGCACACTGTCAGATTGTGCACACTGTCCATGCTATGTGTATAACTTATGATTGGAGTGAAATGTAAAAAGTTCGTCATATTCTCATTTCCTTTAAATTGGAGGATTCAGTACCTACATACTTCTTTAACTTACTGTGGTCGATTGACCATGTTTTTTTTCTGGCTGTTAATATATCTTACATACACTCCCTACTGATGTTTCATGTCTTTTATTGGTTTGCAGGTTGTGCTAACAGAGGGTGTAAAATCACTTTATAAAGGGTGAGGATTCCTTGTATAACATATATCATTTTTTCATTGTTTTTGACAATTCGTCAACATTATGCTATCTTGCAGCCATTTTTCACCTCTTCGCACCCAAAAAAAGAAAAACATGCTAGCTTACCGGGATACTTATGGAAAATGGTTGCTGATCAAAGATCAGTAGGAGAGCGTTTTGCAGATTATCAGCAACAGTTTTTTTCTTTATTAAGAACTGTCCAAAGGACTATTTATCTACTTGTATGCATCTCCATCAATTTTTAAAATTCTGAAATTGAAAATTTTGAAGTATTGTTTGTCGATCTATATAAAGTAGAAGTACTTTGTTGCAGGATTTTTGTGGGCACTTATTGCAGGCTTTACAGCTAATACAGATTCTACTTGAATCAATCCACTTGCATTAATCATATACTTGCCCCTCCTTCCACTGTAATTTCCTAATAAACTCTCAATTTTTCAGTGGGTCTGCCACCTTTGCAAGATTACTCCCTCAGACAGCAATCACCTTTGTTGCGTGTGAGAAGCTGCGCGAACTCGCGGGGATGGCTGCTATTTAGTGCCACCTGACATTGAAAGAGATGCAGTTGGATATATAAACAGTTCGAGGGCATTTTTAAGCCCAGTCATTATCAACATTTCTCCACATTCATGACAAGAAGAAAATTTCACCGATGGGGATCCATCAGAACTTAGAACCTAGAGCCCCTTCCAGAAGTTTTATTCTTGCAATTTAAATGATGTAATTGTAGTGTTTGTTATAGTATTACACAGTTACAAGCTTTCTTGTCAAGTAACAATTGTTTGACAAATAGCATACAGAAGAAAACAGAGTTGAACTTCTTTGCTTCTCTGGTGTTCTAGCAAAATGTAAAAATATTCTCTATAGCTATTTCAAAGTGATTTACTTTGGCCACTGACCTGTTGTAGTTATTTTTGTCATACACTGACTTGAAATAAGTTCATCCTTATGCTCAACAGACTGTATTTATTTCGAAGTGTTATCTGCATAGGTCCTCCACAGACTTTAGGTGTTTATTTTGTTGATCTATGGATGCAGTGAGGGTATTGGAGAGAATATCCAATTTTAAAGCAAGGTCAGCTTGCAGTGAGTTCACCACCGACCTATTTGCAGAATTTGCTTTATCACAAAGGTGATATTGAGTAATGACACAGCGCAATGACAGAATCAAGTCTAAAGTGTTTACCAATTTTTGAAAAGAGTGAAGCATTGTCGCGACTAGATTTTTCCAGGTCTGATCTCAGAACACAAGCTTGATGCGCTAAAGCATTTTCTGACGCACAAGGGCATTGAGATACTGTAAGTACTAACAAAAACCAAGGACGGACTGAATATTACACCTCTGCACCCGGCAAGCATACCTGAAACGACATACAAGTGCACAGTTGCTCCCACAAGCACAAGGATTTATTTAGAACAGACAGCACAAGCTAACCCTCTCCTATGCAAAATAGTAGCAGCAAGGATAAATCACGAGTGCTCCAGATTTGTAACGCCGCAAAGGCGGCTGCTCTAATTCACAAACCACACTCCTCCATCGCAGATTCAGCTCGTTTGGATCCTAACAGGGGCTCTTACTAGCCCTAGGCACCAAACAACGCTGAATAAACACACCTATGAAACAATCTCCATCGATGAATAATATTGAATGAATGCATATGGTTGAGAGAGAACAAATAGCGGTATAGTAGAAAATGCTCATTGAATCTACATACAAGCCTTATATTTCTAAAATAGATCATTTAAACTATAGGTTTTATATTTATATCAATGCAGAGAGTATACGATTCGTGTACAAATCTGCTATTTTGGACTCGATCGGTTTGATCATGAATCAAGTTGAATGGGACATCATGTAAAGAGAAACAAAACAAATTAGGCCACCACATTCCAGTTCCCCTGCAATGCATCTCAAAACAAAAGCTTTTGAAGAGCATTTTTTATCATCTACCGATCTGCGTGTAACAAGAGATGAAGAAGACATTATCTTGCAAATACGATTAAGTTTGATCTCATAATTTCCTCTCCGCTCTTACGTATATACGGTGACTCCAAATACTTGTTAAAATATTTTATACATGGTTTCAGATGACAACCTGCAAACCAACGATTCTATTCGGATGAAATCGACATGAAACGTTCTCCCTCCTACTTACATCGCAAATGTGATGTGATGGATATCATGATATCACCAGAACGATCAACACATATTCGGAGGAAGATGGTACAGGCGTTGGCGCGTAGGATGCAGACGCTGGAGCAGAATGGGAAAGGAAATTACGACAACAAGAATTACCGACAAAGTTCAGAGTAGAAGAAAGATCACAGAAATGTAATTTAGTGGTAAAGAGTTGTAACTAATAGATGGTGGGCCCAGGTCAAAAGCAGTATATATACACTGTAATATAATTCGAGGCATGGATGAAATGAATCGCATTTGAGTGTTTTCCTCTTTTCGCTTTTCCTTTGCTCGTTCTTGTGCTCGTGAGCCGCCGGAAAAATCTCACGCGCAGACTAAAATCGCGCCAAGGGAATATTACAGATCAACTCGTTGGCTTTTTGGCGAGTGGTCTGCATGGCATCAGGTGAGATCGAACTAGCAAGAGCAAGGTTCTGGGCCTTCCGCCAAGATCTTCACGCCTCTTCTTTTAGTATCATATGTATATCTTTGCGCATTCTCATGTAACTTGTTGGCCAGTTCAATGCATCATGTTGACTTCTCTTGGGTTCGTTATTTGTTTCCGCCTCGCAGATTTCTAGACCACCACATCATGGAGACAAGATAACAAAGATCAAAATTGAGATGACAGGATTAAAAAAAATACAAATACTGGGCGATAGTAGAAAGTATGAATCGGAAGTGCACATTTATCTAACCATCACTCCAAATATGATAACCAACATTCTTTTCATGTTCATTCCTAACAGACCACAATGAATGATATAATGTTGAAATTTGTGCCCCATCGCCCATAAATCACATTAACTCGATGCTACGTTTGGAGAACAAAACCATATTCACACGAAAAATACTCCATCAGAGAAATAACCTCATAGAGAATGAGCATGAATGTTATTCCATAATTCCATACCATATATATCCCATCATTTCCAGAATTCATTTCCGTAATGTATCATTGCAATGCCGGGTGATTGTATTGCAGACTCACATAAACCTAATCCTGGTATGGATAGAACCGTTCGAATAGTGGGGCCTGTTTCTTTCCTGGTAATCGTTCTCATGCATGTTAGTGTTTGGGAAGGACCTCAATCTTTCATCGGAGCCGCATGCATGCAATCAAATCTCCTGATTTGTTTCCTTTCCTCGGCTCCTGATATGTTTCCAGATCACAAGATTTGAGTCCAAAACGGCTCCCTTCCTCTAGCCTCTGCTACTCTCCGATTAGAGTCCAAAACGGATCCATCGACGGCTCCCTCCAGTTCTCCCACCAGAGTACGTCCAACCGACTCATTATCATCCCCTCTCCTGACTCTCCTGATTCGCTGCTCGCCGGTGCCTCGCTCGTTGGCTGCAATAACAAGGGGGGATTCGCTGGTCGCTGGTCATCCCCTTGCTCGTTGCCGGTGCCTCTCCTGACTCCTGATTCGTTGGTCGCTGGTCACTGGTCGCCGTTCGTTCTTGCGGGAGCTCGCGTCGCGTCTTGCCTGCGCATAAGCGATTTTAGATTTTGAGATTACAAATAATTGGCGCCTCTGCGTGGTTTAATGTGCCCTATCCTGTACTTGCAGCCCGCCTCTTGTTGCAGCGACTTGCACATCATACTCCCCGTGGCACCGTTCATCCGCTCCATCTACGCTGCAAGAGGAACACCGCCACGTTCCATCCGCGATGGCCTCCAGCCCGTGCGACGCTTCCACCGGTCCATCAGCGACAACACCGCCACGATCCGCCGCGCACGAGGTAATCTCGTTTCTTTTTTTTTTGTTCTTACGCACTATTTTTGTAGTACATATATGTCAAAAACAAGCATAAGGTAGTTACATATATGTCAAAAAAATGTACATTATATACATCATATACATGATGTGCATAAGGTAGTTACAAATATTAGTAATCATGGACGAAGTGGCTGAACCAAGGGCCTTTCTTACCAATAACTAATATGTTCAAGCATAGCCATCACCAATGTTCTACAAACACAATGATATGAAATATATCGAGTTCAGGATAAATTTTCATTTTGGCATTAAGGCTTTTCTCAGTTCAAATATTGGGTCAACATTTAATGCTTTTCTCAGTTGAAATATTGAGTCAAATTACCATAAAGTAGCAACAGCAATGCATCCCACACACCCAAGATAAAATATATTGTAGATCTCTGAATTGACTTCAAATTTTGCATTTATTTCCATTATAATTTTTTTGCCTTCTGAAAGCTGTTTGATGATGCATCACAAGAAATTTATCGATCAAAACTTCACGAATATATGTTGATATAATAGAATTATCACAGAATCTAAATTAAAATGGTGCACATTGTTAGCCTCATAAACACCATAATTAAAAAATAAGCCTTACAGTATGAACTGGTGTCCAACGCTCACTCGCAAGCTCATAGCCATTGGGATCTTCACCGGGTGGGTGAAGAATAGATAATTGATGGCAACTCCTTGTGAATACTAATACTTCAATTTCATTAATAGAGTATTGGTGGCAACTCCATGGACATAGAGGGGGAGGAAGGAAACACTGGCGTTGGCAATCTTTGCCGAAGCTTTAAGCTCGATCTTTGTGTGACGGTTGCATCGGTTCCAATTCGGAGCAAAAAAAGATACATACAAAAATTACGATGCCACAACATAACAAACCAAAGAAGGTGCACATAGCTCATGTTGTGCCGCGAGGTACTTATTTCTACTTGTTAATTTTCCCTTTTCTTTTGCTACATATGCTATTTTATTATTAAATTATTATTCATTACAGATTATATTTGCACCAAAGAAGATATTGAGATTATTAAATGCATGAAATCAGCACCGGAAAAACAAATTCTGGTCAACATCGACAGTGCATTTATAGACAGATATAATATGGAATGCCTTTTCCACGGTGACATGCAATTGAATGGCGATGTAAGTACATCTATATAGAGTAATAGATATTTAAACATGGCTCTACATAATATAATTGTATTTTTCCTTATACAGGTTATAAGTTCGTATATTAATTGTATCATGGGTGAAAAGCATCTACTTCATAGAGTTGGTGGAAACGTCTTCTTGGAGAATACATTTATTTCCAGTATTCTTAAGCGTGATGGTGGGCTTACGTTGGACCAAATAGATTATAAGAAAGATACCTTTCAGACAAGGGTTGATAATTATTTAGATCATGACATGGTGAACTTAATTCCCTACGTATATATATAATATATAATAATACCATTGGAGAATACTCACTAACAAATGTTTGATGCAGGTCTTTATTCCAATAAACATAGAAAACTTTCATTGGTACCTGGCAGTACTCAATGCCCCTGAGTGTGAGGTACATGTACTCGATTCAATGGGCAAAATAGACCGCACAGACCTCACTATTACCGTGAGTAGCTACTACTTTTACATTATTATTGTTGCTATTATTAGCATTATTATTGTTGTTGTTAAATCTTCGATGATATATATTTATCTCAACAGTTAAGAGGCCTAGATAAACATATAAAAGTCACTGCAAAACATACAGAGCTTAAACAACACAAGTGGTGGAACGTTGACGTTACAACATGGCCTGTTGTAGAGAAGATCCTAAAGCCAATGCAAAAAGATGGGTATGTTTCAACATGTGACTTGTGTAAAAATGATTGGCTTCCTTTCATTACATATAAAAATAGTTCAATGGATTACATGTCAATAGTTACATGAAGTTTTTTAATCACGTAGGACATCCTGCGGTCTGTGGATGCTAAACTACATGGAGTATTGGACATGATCACAGCTTTCTGATAGTTTCACTCAGGTATTTGAATATGAGTTTATTGCATGTTTAAGTATATAACATGTGAACATATATGTTTTACTACTTTGCAGGATGATATGACAAATTTCAGGTTTAAGCTACCTGCAATCTTGTGGGCCTCAAAGCTAAACACGAAGAAAGGATGTCAAGAACCTGAAAAAACAAATGAAGAAGGGAGTCCACATGATGTTGAATTTATTGATGCTCTAGGCGAGGAACCTAAACCATCAAACACATCACATGAAACTAAATCAGATACATCTCTATGTGTCCTTTCCACTAGAATAACACCAGCGAGCAGCCCACATGAATTAATGGGTGCACTTTGCAAATATATCATCTCAATTGACCATGCAGAATCTTTAGAGTAAGTCATTTTTCTGTGCAATAAATTATGCATGGTATAAATATATCATCTTTGATCTTGGAATAGCTAACCACATATACATTTTCATAGGAAAGAATGGGTTCGAAGCACCAAGCCTTACCCAATTTCTATAACCCTCGGAAAACTACAAGAAACACTGCATATGAACAAGCCAATGGACAATGTTGCTTTCAACATGGCTGTGCGGATGCTCGCATGCAACGAGCTCTTATTGTTCCAAGATGAAAAGTTGCACCACATGGACCTGCAGTTTTGTGTAAGTTATTTCATTTATATGTGGTAACCCTATTTTATGTGTTTATTATAACATTATATGTATGCATGTCTGAAAAAACAGTTGTTGTCTGACTTCGGTCGAGAACCATGCCGGCGTTCCAAGCTTGATGTACAACGATTGGCAAAATTATTTGAATGTTCGCCTAACATGGAACATGACATTTCACATTGCAACAAGGTAAGCTATGTTTCTTTGTCAATCGTTCGCAAAAATTGTTTTGAATCTTTCATTATGTTTTCCTTACATAAATTGTTTGCAGATTCTATTGCCTTATTCTTTCCTCGGTCACTTCACATTGTTCATACTACACATGAAGGATAGAAGTGTATCTATATTGGACCCAAAGCCTATACCCACCTGGTTTAAGGCTCAGCATCCTACCATGTACTACATTCACAAAATACATAAGATTGCCAATAACGTCAAGCTAGCCATGGAAGTAGCCAACCCTATGTGGAATGACGATATTTATGTATGGCGTCGCATATTACCGACATGTGTTCCAAAAACAGAAGACAGGTAAATTGCTTATAAATTACACTTAACAAGTTTATTTGTCTACATAGATGAAACTATGTGTCCTTTTGTAGGGACATCACTGGATATTTTGTAATCAACTTTATGCGCTCTTGGGATGGTATAAAATTACCATCAATTTGCACTGTGAGTACTATTATTTATTTAATTATAATTTGTCTTACCGTAGCACAATTAATATTTTCTGATGATGGTCCATGATAATGCATGTATAGGATGGGAATCTGTTGAGGGCTAAGTTTCTCATGAGCCTATTGAACTACAAGGAGAATGAAGCGAAAGACAACATTCCTGAAGTTATACGGAAAATCCTAAAGCGTATCAGGGATTAGATGGATTTTAATAATACACAGTTCTTATGTTACTTTATGCACTTACTTGTGTAATCAACGATATAATAACTCTCTGTATCTTTCTTTTATGCACATCTTACTACGCTTTATTATCAAAAAACATATAACACCTTTTACTTATTTGAATTGTATTACCAAATATCGCCGTAGCACCTTGTTGCTGTTTCTTTCGGTATGATAGTTTCCCTTATATTTAGGCTATCGTTTAAATCATTTTATTGAGAACATAATGCCCCTGCATCTGCTCAGAAGCGAAATGAGGAGGCTGGAGGTGGAATCATCTGAAAACTTTATTGTGGATAACACATACATGGTCTTCAAAGTTCTCTCTGGTCGTTTCATGTTTAAATCATTTGATGTCGTGGCTAGCTGTAATTTTTTACCTGAGTTAACATAGGTGCAAAGCAAAATGAGGAAGTCATACCATCTGAAAGTTTACGACTGTGGATAATGCACGGTCTTCAAAGTTCTCTGATTGCTTCATTTACTACACCCTTTTATCCAATTGATGCATATCTAGGTCCATCTTTGTATTCTCTCTTATGTGTCTATGCCTTTTAGAATGTTTCTTAATGATACTCGACACCCAAAAAAAAGCCCTGTTTTAAGCCATCGAAAAGCAAAATGAGGAGGTCATATGATCTGAACTATCTGATGTTGATTAGTTCATTCGTGGTCATCAACGTTCTCTGATTGTCTCTCATCAAAAACACCTTTCGCTTATTTGAATTGTATTACCAAATATCGCCGTAGCGTTAGCACGGGCAATATACTAGTATATAGTAGGAGTATCATTTAAATTTATTACCGTCTTTATTGATACGCCTATATATATATATATATATATATATATATATATATATATATATATATATATATAGGAAGCCTCTTTTCTACTCCCGGGAGTAATTACTCCCTATGCCGTATCTCACAACGTAGGGAGTATCTCGCGCAACAGAGGGTATGTACGTGTAGTATATAAGTATATAAGATCATCTAGGTGGTATCTACATTTTTTCAGAGGTGGTATGTACACTTTTTAGACATACTTCTTTTTATATGCGTATATGAAGGTATTTGCAAAATATGCTAAAAACTATGTACTCCCTTGCAATTTTTTCATGGGGACCTCATTGGAATATCTTATAATTAGTATATGAGTGTATCCAAACTGATAAAGGAGTATTTCAAGTACGTTTGGGTGGTATTTCAAAGATGGGAGTAATTACTCCCGGGAGTACGAAGTATTTTTCCTATATATATATATATATATATATATATCATTCAAACTCCGCGGAGAGGCGAGCCAAGGGAGGCCGCGGGTGCGATTGAGCAGGTGGGCGTGGTCACGTTGCACGCGGCGTTGGTCGAGTTGACGTACAGCTGCAGGTTGGGGATGCTCGCGTACTGGCACAGGCACGGCAGCTGCTTCGTTAGCTCGTTGCAGCACGCCGCCGTCGGCGCCGCGGTCCCGTTGATGGCGCCCGCGCACAGGGTGACCAGCTCCGTCGCGTCGCACGCCGGGTCCACCCCCGGAGCGGCCACGCACAGCCGGACGATCACCGCGCAGGCGGCCAGGAGCACGAAGAGTAGTTGCGGCTTCATTGCGTACGTGAAGCTTAGAGAAAATTAGATGGAGCTAGCGTACGTACGTGTAGCTACTACGTACCAGGTATAGGTAGTTCAAGGATCGGTAGGATTTGATGGTGCAAGTGTTGGGAGAGAGATCGGTGGTATTTATAGGCTTCCAGAATCAAGAGAGTGGCAGCAGGGCCGGGTCTAGGGCTGGTCCTGGCGTCTTCAAAATTTTGAAAAACGCATTTTTAATAGATCAAATTTATTGATCGAATTGGTTTTATCTTCGGTGATTTGAGATTTTTAAGGCATTATATATAACTGATTGTATTGTGCTTTTAACAAATTTCAAATATATGTGTTAGAATTACGATGTTACAAAATCATTATACAAGACTCTAAGTTGTACGTGTGAGGTTTGCGCACCCATATAATTTTTTCTAATTCGGCTACTGAGTGGCAGCGTGGCATTTTGAGTTCAAGTGCAGACATGGCTATGGCTAGTACAGTACATTATAACAAGAGATGATTCTATACTTTTCGTTTTGAAAATTGTATAAATATTAAAACATAAATAAATGATATATGGTGATTATTTACCACTTTGTTTGCTTTAAAATTTATACAACTTCTATTGGGAGAATTACTATTCCATTGTTATTTCTCTTCTCTCTTTATAAGAGGACACGCACATCTCGGGAAAAAAAGGGGAAAAAAAAATCATATATATTCTGACTTGCCATTGCCAGGAGCACAATGCATGTACGCGCCACTGCGGAAGACAGGATGACGAGCAAAATGGTCTGTTCACTACTCAATGGAAAACTGAAAAGGAGAAGAATGAAATTTTTGGTGAAGGATCGTCGCGCTGAAAGCGACTCAACACGCATAACAAAACTGAACGCAAGCTGAAAGCAGGTTTGGGCGTTAGGTGGACCGTGTTGGAACTAATCTTGTAATAGAAAAGTTTTAGTTCGGAAAGTTTGTATTAAGAAAGTTTAGGATAAAGAGTCCAAGTAGGACAAGGAATTAGAATCCTATTTCATTCCTTAAAGCTGTAGTTTTGAGTATAAAAATGGGGTAGTCATGAGTTTTGTAAGATAAGAAAAAAAGCAAGAACCAACTCAACAGACAAGAAATAAAGAAGAGATAATTATCTTAAGATTTCTGGGTGTCCTGTTCCAACAATTGGTATCAGAGTTTAAGGTTTCGGATTAACCCGTTGTCCCCCCCGGGAGGAGGAGACTCCCGAGAGGCGGCACCCAAGGAAGTAGGCGGCCAACCGGGTGGCCAAGCCGAGTCTTCATGCTATCAAAGTTACGTCACAAGCGGGAAGAGGCGACAAGAAGATGTGGCGGCGAAAGGGTGGAGGAGATGTGTCTCCCTGATACACGCTATTGATGAGCGTTGTCGATAACCGATGTGATAAGATGGCAATGGTGGTCATCTGCGTGTACAGGGCAAGTCGATGTTGAGTCTGCTTGCAACATGATATTGACTCCGGGACGTTGAGAAGATGTGTTCGCCGTCCAAAGTCGAGTCCGTCAAGGAAGAGTCTGTGCATGATACATGTGTGGTGGATAAGCATTCTTGTAGGTGTGTCAAGGTTTTCTCTTGCAGGTAAGTTCTAATGTGAGTATGCGTTGCCGTCAATGGTGAAAAGACAATTGGAGCTGCGTCAAAAGGTCATAATTGCCGGTGAGGTGTGTCACCGGTGGTATGGCTAGTAAGAGGAAGACGGAACTCTTTGGAGAAGCGTTCATCGTCGTGTGTCGAATAAAAGTTGGGCAAATCGTAGTTGTGACCGATTGTCTCAAGAAGTTAGAAATTAGGCGTTACAAGATTAGGGGGGTGAATGTTGGAACTAATCTTGTAATAGGGAAGTTTTAGTTTGGAAAGTTTGTAGGACAAGGAACTGGAATCCTATTCCGTTCCTTAAGGCTGTAGTTTTGAGTATAAATAGGGGGTAGTCCTGAGTTTTATAAGACAAGGAAAAAGCAAGAAGCAAGCCAACATACGAGAAATAAAGAAGAGAAGATTGTCCCAAGATTTCTGGATGTCGTGTTCCAACAGACCTCCCATGATAAGGTTTATTAAACTGGGTTGGTCATTGTTCTGATCACATCAGATTAGTTGAGGTGGTTAAAGCACAGCAAAAGGTTCAGTTACTTCGGTTACTATGCAAAGGAAAAGGAGCATAAGACATCTGGTAAAGAAGTAAGTGTAAAAGGTAAAGTGATTAGTGATGGAAGGCTCAGGGTATGACAATGCTAGCTCTGCATGCCTAGCTGAATATCTTCAGAACATTTGTTCAGAGAAAAAAAGAACAGATTTTTTGTTCCTTTTACCTTTGGCTTTACCCATAAAACTACCATTTTATTGACCGTATACTGCAAATTCCATTCACGATATTGTGCTAGCTAAAGTAGAAATTATAGGTAAACTGTACTCATATGCACCAAAAATCATCATTTCGACATAATTATGCCCACTACTCACTGTATCCTTTCTCAACAACAAATGGATATATATGATGACATGTTGTAGAAATAAAGTTAAAAGGACGACATATCAAGTGCGCCATTCCATTAAGCCAACAATCTTTCTGTAGTGGCAATGGCACCTAATCTTAGCTAACTCACTGTGAAAACCCGGAAACGACTTACGTGTTAGACTAAAAGTGACACCCTGTAATGCCCGTGAATTAAAAAAAAATTCTTTTTTCCCCTTGGCTGAGCCCAGCTCGCCCGGCCCATCCCACCTCCGGCCCAACCCGGCCCCTTCCTCCCTTCTTCCTCCTCTAGCTCCCTCTCTCTCCTTCCCCGCGCTCAGCCAGCACCGCCGCCTTCCTCCCCCTCTTCTCGCGCACCCGCGCAACCACCGCCGCCCCCGTGCCTTATCCCCTCCCCGCACCACCCTTATCTCGTGCAATCGCCGCCGCCTTTTCCGCCACAGACCGCCACCCTCCCCACGCGCGCCGTTTCCCTCCCCCTATTTATACCCCCTGGACGCTCCCCTCTCCCCGCACTCTCCCCTCGCTCTCCCTCGCTCTCCTCTCCCTCTCCGGCCATCCCCGCTGTCTTCTTCCTTGGCCCCGGTCGCCCCTGTGGCGACCTCCTCTGTAGCCTCCTGCACCCCTCCAGCCCCGCTGATTTCGCCACCGACTCCGCTTTTGTGCACCGCCACTCCGTCCCCTACCCCTCCGGCCGCATTTAATTCAAATGATTTAATCTGCATAGAACATATAAGTTTTTATTGCATATTCTGAATCCTTATAGATCAACTCAAATTTAGAAATTTATTTCATTAAATTTGGAGCTTCCTTGCAAAAGATATAAAAGATGAAATAAATAGAGCAAAAATGAAAATCCGACTGCATTTAATTCAAATGATTTAATCTACATAGAAAATATAAGTTTTTATTGCATATTCTGAATCTTTATAGCTCAACTCAAATTTAGAAATTTATTTCATTGAATTTGGAGCTTCCTTGCAAAAGATATAAAAAATGAAATAAATGGAGCAAAAATGAGCTTCCTTGCAAAAGATATAAAAAATGAAATAAATGGAGCAAAAATGACAAAAAGGGCTGGAGTGGGATTTGAACTCAGGACCACTTGATTCATCAAGTTGTGCACTAGCATTGAGCTATGTTTTTGCTTGAGATAAGATTGCTAGCTAATTTATTTGACGTATCATACTTGAGGCAACCAAATAATTGGAGAAAAATCAACAAAAGTGGCTGGAAGGTGATTCAAATGTAAGACCTCATGTCCCAAGCACTGCGCTCAAAACACTAGGCTACCGTATGACTTGTGATTTGGTGGCGTGGCAAAATACTTGAGGCTGCTTCACTCACTCCCAAAGCAGCAAGCAGTCGGCCATGAGTGAGGACGAAGGCGGAGCTCCCAGTGTCGGGGACTGCAACAGAGAGGGGAAAGACAAGGTTAGGAGCCAGAAGAGCGGCTTGGCGCGACAATGTGCTGCTCAAGAGCTCACCCGGCGTCATGTTCTTGGGACGTGCTCGCCGGTCTAGTTTAGAGCGCTCGGCATTCTCGCGTACGATCGACGAGCTTGAGGCTGTGAACTGGGCGGTGACAAGCTGAAGTGGGGGGGCTTCGGAGGGGCTTAAATTCAGTAGGTGGCGTGGCTGGCGAGGCTACGCTCGCGTCGCGGCATGGGCACGAGGAGAGAGGAGCGGGGCGACGACGTGAGTGAGTCCGTTGACGGCATGGCACGGCGCAAACTTAGGCGGAGGTGGCGAGGCTTCAACGGCAACGTACGGCAGTGTGCAGCATTCAATCGAACGGGTGGAGGGCGCACTGTAGCACCTGATTTCAGCCTTTGCATTAAATCGGTTTGGCTCTTTACTTAACAATTTCTAAAAAAATTTGTGCAGCTAGAGCATTGCATAAAGTTTCTAATTCACCTGGGTTCACTCAGATTGGTGTTGTATACTGTAATTTGAATTAAAATTCATTGAAGTTGGCAGCTTTTAAGCTTTGATTGAATTTGTGAAATTTGACAAAATGGACAAAGTGTGCACTTTTTTTCATCAGAAAAACTAAGAAACGGTATACCGTTTCTACGGTATACCTCTGAAACTCATGAAACTTACGAATTTTTACACTGAAACTCATGAAACTTAGCACTAAAAACTGATGAAACATGAAACCGATGAAACTAAACACTAAAACTCGTGAAACCAGCACTGAAACTGATAAGTTTCATAAGTTTCACGGCTATACCGTTGCAACGGTATACCGTTCCCTAGTCTCCCTCTTTTTTCATAGAGTAGTCCACTATCTGTTATTTTGAAGACGTCTCTGTTTATTGTTGGGCCATCTAGTCAGATAAATGTAGTCGTCAGCTATACAACGATCAATGCTCTTTTTCTGAAATTTTGGCAATAGTTGTTTTCCACCGGCGATTAGACCATAAGGGGCTCTCCCACCAACCGGATGTGTCTGACAAAACAACAAACATTTGTAAACGTAGGGAGAAGTTTATACTGCCGGTGTGAAATGTCAGGTTCATAACTTTACCTGTTGTAACATTTGTCAGTAGCATGACTCTCTTCCTCAAAAAGTAGAGGAAATAAAAACATGTGAGGAATAGCTCTCTGCCACTAGCAAATGGTTTTTTCCTTTCTACTTGGCTGTCATACAGATGTAGTAAATTGTAATGCAACAACACCAGTAGCAAGTTCATGCAGTTTGTTGAATAAGCTGCCACAAAAGGATACAGTCTAGCCCAAGCAATTTGTTGTCCTCATGGAAGGTCACTGCCTCGTTGGTTACATACATGTGAAATTTGGTTCCATCTCCTACAAGTACAAACAAACTCGTAGTTATAGCACTATGAATCTCTCTTTTGCATAATTCGCATGACTTCAGTTGCATATCTGAATATATCGATTATTTTCATGTTGCAGTATTCCTTAGTTATACTTAAAAAAAATCTACGCATTACAAATAGCTTGACGTCTAGACGGCATTTCTACTCTTAAAATGTTATTGCAGGTATCGCATGGTCTATTTCAGGTGCAATTTTACTGTGTCTGCTTCTTATGTGTGCCCAGTGTCGTAAGAAATTTCACGGTGTATTGTCATCAAAAGGGGGATCAAAACGCAAACCAAGCATTGAATCCTTCTTGCGAAAGCATGAATCTCAGTATCCAAAAAGATATATGTATTCAGAAGTGAAACAAATGACCAAATCCTTCACCCAGAAGCTAGGCCAAGGTGGTTTTGGTACTGTTTATAAGGGCAGCCTGCCAAACGGCCGGCAGATAGCAGTGAAGCTTCTCAAGTCCTGCAAGGATGATGGGCAGGAATTTATGAATGAGGTAGCAAGCATCAGCAGAACTTCTCATGTTAATGTTGTCACTTTGGTGGGATATTGTCTGCAAGGATCAAAAAGAGCTCTTATATACGAGTACATGCCTAATCGTTCACTTGAAAGATTTGCCTTTGGGCGTAGCCCTGATGGGGAAACTTAAACTTGCTAAGTTGAAAGAAATTGTTTGATATTACAGTTGGTGTTGCTCGAGGACTTGAATATCTCCATCGAGGGTGCAATACTCGTATTGTGCATTTTGATATTAAACCCCACAATGTCCTACTAGACCAAGATTTTTGTCCCAAGATATCTGATTTTGGATTGTCAAAGTTGTGCGTGCAAAAATAGAGTATTATATCTGTTGATGGTGCAAGAGGAACAATTGGCTATATTGCCCCAGAGGTATTTTCAAAGCAATTCGGAGCGGCAAGCAGCAAGTCTGATGGTTGAAGCAAGGAACAATATCAACGTGAGTGCAGATGCCAGCAGCAAATATCTCCCTAAGTGGATTTATGAACATTTGGAGGAATACTGTGTTAGTGCTAAAATAACTCGATCGATTTATAGACTAATTAAAGCAGTAAAGTTAGTAATTAAGCAGTTGTTGGAATGATTGGAGACAATTGCAGCAAACTAGTCATCTGACTAATTCAAATCGAACATCAAAGAGTTATGAATACGATTAATTAATACAAACCAAGTATGGAATTAAGTTACAACATCAAAAAAAAATCCATTACAACTCTTAAACTACAGATACTTGAACGAATATCATAGCTCTCAAATACAAAAGAAGAATTACAAGAATAATTTTGAGAACTGCATTGCCTTCAGTTTTCCTTATCCAAACCTGTGAGAAGAAACTAAATGAATGAATTAAAATTAAGTTAAAGTTGCCGTCAGTCTGTAAATTAATTTACCACTCAAAGGGGTACCTGATATTGTCCGGAGGCCAACTCGGCACCTCTTGTGATTTAAATTTGCATCATTCGGCAAATAACAAACATGTTTAAGCTGTAAATGCGCGCATTTAGAAAATATCGTGCGGTAGAAATAATTTACCCTCAAATAAGACAGTAAGAACCCACAGTGAATAGGATAAGCACGAAAAATTGTGCTTAAGGGACAGCACACCACCATCTAGGGCCTGCCATAAAACAAACCAGAGCAAGCCTTAGTCCATGCCGCACATAGCCACCAGATAGAAACCACAGAGAAAACTTTCCTCACACAAGCTAAAGACATCGAGAAGGAGACCAAGAACCTCAGGAGGTCAAGCCCCCAAGCAAACACTAGCCCAAGCAGGATCAAGAGAAGCCTAGTCATTTTGCGTCCTCTTCTTTAACACAATCACACACATCCACACTTTACTTCCCCCAAAACCAGGTATGCACTCATTTCCATTGTTTTTAGTAGAGTCAACACAACCACAGTAGGAATAGAAATGAACTAGAAATAAAAATGGTAGTAGAAGATTTAGAGAGGTGCATGCTTCTATGCTCTTCTTTTCAAAAGTTGCACAACTATTAAAGCATGAATGAAGGGAAGATGGTGATTACTTACCCCTTCGTTTGTTTCAAGATTTGTGCAACTTGTACTAGGAGGGAAAGCATAGAAGCATTGCTCGAAGATTTAAATGAGGGAAAATAGGAACATTGGTCTCAGTAGAAGAAATCCACCGGGGTTATGTTATACGTCCTCTTAACTCGCATATACTCCCCCGACGCATTACGAGCTAAGGTTACCGTAGAGGGAGCGCGCAGCAGTACCGTAGGCTTAAGCCCAGTACTACCGGGCCAGTGGCAGTACCGGCCCTCTGCTTTTTCCATCGAGTGGCGCGGCCATGCCATGCCATGCGTTGTGCGGCGGCGGCGGCCGGGGCTAGAAGAGGAAGGGCGCGGAGGAGGGAGAGGGGAGCTCACCGGCTGAGTGGGGGAGTGGGGCGAGTTAGGACGAGGTCGGGGCTGGCTTTTATAGCCGTCCGCGTGGGGGGGGAGAGAGAGAGAGCTTGGGGGAGGAGCGCGTGGCGGTGGTGCTTGCGGTCGGCGTGGCGTGATCGCGGCCCAGGTGGCGGTCAGCGGTCGGATAGTGTGTGGGACGCGCACGCGCGCGGGGCGACAGGCGAGCGGGCGGTGCGGCGTCGGAGAGAAGCAGGAGGGGGGCGGTCGGCTGGGCTGGGCCGAGCGAATGCAGGCCGGAAGGCCCAAGAGCAGAGAAAAACGGCCCAAACGCAAAAAAAAAAAAAAAAAAACCGAAAATCCAAAAAGGAAACAAATTAAATTCTTTTTGAAATTATTTCAATTAAAATCCGCTTGAACTCGTACCATATATCTTATGCACATTTGCTTTTTTTTTCAGAAAAACTAAGAAACGGTACACCGTTCCTACGGTATACCTCTGAAACTTATGAAACTTGTGAATTTTTACACTGAAACTCATGAAACTTGGCACTAAAAACCGATGAAATATGAAACTGATGAAACTAAACACCGAAACTCATGAAACCAGCACTGAAACTGATAAGTTTCACGGCTATACCGTTGGAACGGTATACCGTTCCCTAGTCTCCCTCTTTTTTTATTTTTTTTTTTTTTTTTTTTTTTTTTTTTTGCGACGAAACATTTGCGTTTGAGCTCGAGCAATGAACAATCAGTATAACTCAAAGTGGCCTCACATTTATTCCTGTGTCATTTGCTTCCATACACACGATCGACACGCAACAGGTAGATAGAACACTCTTTTAGTATTAGCCAGTACCTAGTATAACGTCTCAATTTGTTCATAACTGTAGATATATAGAACACTCTTTTTATTACTAGTACCTCATAATACGACATGCAACAGGTAGTAGTAATAAGCCATGCCGTTCGTAGACGTGCGTGCATGCCAGCGCGCGCGCGCGCGAGAGAGAGCTCACTCGCTCACTCGCTCAGCACCTGGGCAGGGGCACCTTGCAGGCGGCGAAGACCTTCTTGCCGTTGGGGGAGTTGACGTAGCGCTGCAAATTGGGGTCCTTCTTGTACCGACAGAAGCAGCTCGCCGGGTGCGCCTTGAGCCTCCCGCAGCAAGCCGCCGACGGCTTCGCGTTCCCGACGATGGCGGACGCGCACGGGGTCAGCTGCGTCGGGTTGCACGTCGTCGCCGCGTCCGCGCCCGGCGCCTGCAGGCACAGCACCGCGCTGGCCACTGCGAGAACCACCAAAAAGAAGGCGACCGGTGCCTTCGCTGCCATGCTGGGATCGGATGGAATGGAAGCAGCCTACACTGAGATATTGTGGTAATCAGGGAGACGGCCGGTGGTGTGTGTTGCGGTCGGAGAATGGAGGGTTGATCAATGGTGTATTTATAGGCCAGGTAGTAGGTGCAGCGCAGCGTAAGCAGCGCGCAACCGGGTACACAAATTTTATTCAGATGGAAACCAAATTTGAAACAAACAATTTTAATTATAAGCCAAAGCTTCCACACTGTGCACTCCGGAAACATCCATGCATATAATTAAACGCACAGCTCCACTACCGATCGAGTTCATTGCACACGTAATACGTGTCGAACTTTCCTGAAAAAAAAAGAGAGTAGCGTGTTGGTTTTTGTGGTGTGAAACGGGACACTCCTTTTTCTAGAGAGAGATCTCAGTGGGTTAGTAGAACGAGATGGAGTGCCGATGCGACGAAGGGTTGGTCAGGGAAAGTCTCAGCGATGTGTGCACTGCCGAGCTAACACGTATCAGAGGTCATGCATGCGCGCGCGCCGAAAGGTCGGAGTCGCCGGAAACAGCGTGCGTGACGTTATCATGGATCATCATCTCGACTCTGCCACTGGTTCAAGCAATTCTTCTTCGTGTGAAAAAGTGTGGATTTAGATCTACCTGTTGCTGTTGCTGTCGAAATTACCACGTTCAAGCTCAATAAGTCAAAGCACTGGTAGTGGTGGCGGTGGCACTCACCCATTCGGTTGGATTACGATCATCCCTTCTCGGGTCATTCTACCGCTCTCTGTCAAATTTAGCCCTGTTTAGAACGAACGTGCGAATCAAGTTGTTCTATGTAAAATTCTTGTGTTTTAGATAGAACCGGTTACAAATTGTTTAGAATAGGATTCACAAAACCAAACTAGATTGGCTCTAGCCCGGGATATTTTTTTATGAAAAAAACAGCCGCAATCAGGTTGTCCACCGAGAAGGTTATAATTGCCCCCATAACCAGTGTAAGACAGAGTAACTTGACTGGATTAGAACGCAACACATAATCCACTCTCGGGACCATCTTACTTTTTTGACTGGATTATCTGATACCTCCATCGTCCCACAACGTAAGTCATTAATCTTGAGAAGAATCATCCCGCAAAATAATTCTATTGCGGAGAATAACAGTGTATTTATTGTAATATTTTCATCATATACCTTTTTTTAATATTGACATAGTGGATGGGTAGTTATAGCATATCATTTAATATATGTATACATGGTACAATGATATTGCTATTTTTTCAAAAAAAGTTAATGCTTCTTTGGTCTTAGCGTATGGTTGTTTTAGACTTGTACTAGGGGACGGAGGGAGCAGCTTTCGCTACTTGCATTTCACGAGTCACCCCACCCAAAAAAACGCAAGTTATTGGAGGAAGAGAAAGATGAGCTTACCTATCCATGCTTCAAACCCAAAATTTATTTCAATCAATTTGTTGGAACATAAAAAACAGGGGATGTAACAAATAGGTGCCAGCAATCTTTGGATGCAATGGTGATAAAAGACAATTTTGATGTGTTCATTCCTTTTAGTAGTATTTCTGAGGTCAAGTTTGTCAGGATTGTGATCCTAATTAGTACCGTTGCTACAGATCAAATGTTACAACATAGGAGGATAGCAATATGGATTGCGCAACCTTGCGAAGGGCCATCAGACTGAGCACAAGGGTGTGGGTTACAAGCATTTTTCTTAAAAAAACAAAGATACAAAGATCTTGGTATGACCCCAATTAATGTAAATTTTAGTATTTTCTAAAGATGATAAAAAATCTCTGTATTGCTACTATTGCTGTTACCAGCTTGCCATAGTTTATGCATCAAAGAACTGGGAGTATATCCGCACACAAACATAGTTACATACATCATTATTACCGTCTTTATTGATACACACATATATCATTCAAACTCCAAGGAAGTGGCGTAGATACAAGTATACTAACTGGAGTACATCAACACCATGGTAACCACGCACGGCACGATAAGCACGGAAACAAGCAAACACAGCACGCTGTGCCTCTGCTATACATCACAGCTCTGTCAAGACTATCGTCACACGCAGAGGCCAGCCAAGGGAGGCCGTGCGGCGGCGCGCGCCGGTTCGATTTAGCAGGTGGGCACGGGCACCTTGCACGCGGCCAGGACCTTCTTGCCGTTGGGCGAGTTGACGTAGCGCTGCAGGTTGGGGTCGCGCGCGTACTGGCACAGGCACGGCTGCTGCTCCTTCATCCTGCTGCAGCACGCCGCCGTCGGCGCCGCGTTCCCGATGATGGCGCCCGCGCACGGGGCCAGCTGCGTCGCGTCGCACGCCGCGTCCGCCGCCGGAGCGGCCACGCACAGGCACAGCAGGACGACCGCCCAGGCGGCCAGGAGCGCGAAGAGTAGCTGCGGCTTCATTGCGTACGTGAAACTTAGAGAATTAGATGGGAGCTAGCGTACGTACGTGTAGCTACTACCACGTATAGGTAGTTCAAGGATTGGTAGGATTTGGATGGTGCAAGTGTTGGGAGAGAGCCCGGTGCTATTTATAGGCTTCAAGAATCAAGAGTACGTGGCAGCAGGGCCCGATCTAGGGTTGGTGCCAGGTATTGTCCTCATGCCTCTAAAAATTTTAAAAACGTTGTAAGTTCATTTTTTTATAGATCAAATTTGTTGATTGAATTGATTTCGTTTTCGGTGGTTTAGAATTTCTAAGGCATTAGAATTGTTTGTATTGTACTTTTAACAAATTTTAAATATATGTGTTAGATTTACGATGTTACAAAATCATGGTACAAGATTATAGAGTTGTACGTGTGAGGCGTGCACACCCATCTAAATTTTTTTAATTCGGCTACTGAGTGGCAGCATAGCATTTTGTGTTCAAGTGCAGACATGGCTATGGCTAGTACAGTACAGTATAACGAGAGATGCTTCTATACTTTTCTTTTTGAAAATTGTATAAATATTAAAATATAAATAAAAGGTAGATGATGATTATTCATTAATTCGTTTGTTTCAAGATTTATACAATTTGTATTGGGAGAAGGACTATTCCATTGTTATTTCTCTTCTCTTTTTATAAGAAGACACGCATATCTCGAAAAAAAGGAAAAAAAATCATATATATATATATATATATATATATATATATATATATATATATATATATATATATATATGAAAAATACTTTGTACTCCCGGGAGTAATTACTCCCATCTCTGAAATACCACCCAAACGAACTTAAAATACTCCTTTATCACTTTGGATACACTCATATACTAATTATAAGATATTTCAATGAGATTCACATGAAAAAATTGTAAGGGAGTACATAGTTTTTAGCGTATTTTGCAAATGCTTTCATAAACGCATATAAAAAGAAGTATGTCTAAAAAGTGTACAAACCACCTCTAAAAAAATATAAATACCACCTAGATGATCTTATATACTTATATACTACACATACATACTCTCCGTTGCGCGAAATACTCCCTACGTTGTGAGATACGACATAGGAAGTAATTACTCCTGAGAGTAGAAAAGAGCCTTCCTAGCTGACTTGTCAGGAGCACAATGCATGTATGCGCCACTACGGAAGACAGGATGACGAGCAAAATGGTCTGTGCACTACTCAATGGAAAACTGAAAAGGAGAAGAATGAAATTTTTGGTGAAGGATCGTCGCGCTGAAAGCGACTCAACTCGCATAACAAAACACTGCAAGTCTCGCACCCAAGCTAAAAGCAGGTTTGGGCGTTTGGTGGACCGCCCATGATAAGGTTTATTAAACTGGCTTGCTCATTGTTCTGATCATATCAGATTAGTTGAGCTGGTTAAAGCACAGCAAAAGGTTCAGTTACTTCGGTTACTATGCAAAGTAAAAGGAACATAAGACATCTGGTAAACAAGTAAGTGTAAAAAGGTAAAGTGATTAGTGATGGAAGGCTCAGGGTATGACAATGCTAGCTCTGCATGCCTAGCTGAATACCTTCAGAACATTCGTCCAGAGAAAAAAAAAACAGATCTTTTGTTCCTTTTAACTTTGGCTTTACCCATAAAACTACCATTTTATCGACCGTATACAGCAAATTCCATTCACGATATTATGCTAGCTAAAGCAGAAATTATAGGTAAACTGTACTCGTATGCCCCAAAATTCATCATTTCGACATGCTAATGCCCACTGCCCACTGTATCCTTTCTCAACAACAAATGGACAGTTGACATGTTGCAGAAAGAAAGTTAAAAGGGCGACAGATCAAGTGCGCCATTCCATTAAGACTACAACCTTTCTGTAGTGGCAATGGCACTTGATCTTAGCTAACCCACGGATCACTCTCAGGGCAGCTAAGTCAAGCAATGTTGTGACAGATCCTCTGTTCTCGAACCATCTAGTCCTAATGGTCAGAACTCAGGGTAGAGCTTATGCAGTTTGAAATCTGAATAACAAAGTTCATTCGTTTAGGTCAAAACCTCACTTTGCGTAACTACTAGAATGTAGCTTCAAGGGTCTAGCAAGTAATCTCCTCGATTCTTAGAAAACCTCTGGCTGAAGCAAATCTTGCCCCAATATTCGTTCATTCCCCTGTACACCCTGCACAAGCTATTCTTTCCTTGCCAAGCTAGGCTCCTTTGTCCTAGTATCAAAGTGCTTATAAGGGCAACAAAAAACCGACCAATTAACCATACCTACGAAATAACACAAGAACAACTCAGAAGCCATGGCTCCTCATGCTCGGAGTGATTCTGACGATGACCGACGAACAATAAGGCTATTTAGTAGGCAGAGGTCAGTTCATGAGGTCCTCGGTGGACAGAAAGGTGCAATATTTCTCTATGTAATTCTTTTTAGAATCTTCTCTATGTAAATTATTCTACATCAGCAACATTTCAGGGATGTATGAATCAGTTTCATCACGATATGTGAACTGTCTTGGCTTTGTAGTTGCGGACATCCTGCTATGGAGGAACAGGAACTTATCGGCAGGGATCGTTGCAGGGGCCACATTGATATGGTTACTATTCGATGTTGTCGAATACAACATAGTAACGCTCCTTTGCCACATTGCACTCCTTGGAATGCTTCTGCTCTTCATTTGGTCCAATGCCGCACCTCTCTTCGAAAGGTTGCATTACCATACTGTCTAAAAAATTTCACAATCCAATATCATCTAATGAAGATGACGCATTGACGGCCTAGAGTTCAGATCTTTAGCTAAGCTATTTACTTGCCTTTTGGTCTGAGTACTTATTTTAAAGAAACTTCAACTCTAACATCTCGGTTAACCACTCGTGATTTGCAGGGACCGTCCACAGATCCCACAAGTCTTCGTTTCTGAACATGCCTTCAGGGAAATTGCACTGACCATCCATTCCAAACTGGCACACTCTGTATCAGTCCTATATGACATTGCGTGCGGGAAAGATCTGAAGAAGTTCCTTGTGGTACGTAATGTTTTGCTTCTTTTTCTGATCTCGTTGTTTCAATTGTGACAAGTCATATGGCAGGTGCAACGCCGCCTGATAGATTGAGAGATCTTCCTACTTGCACAAGATGGCATAAAGATATCTCAAACCTCGATCAAATTAGAGGGCATTCATTAAGCTTAGCAAATAAACATACACCATTATTTTGCTGCTGCAATTAGCTTGGTGAACTGATAACTCCCATGCTGTTCTTTTCAATATAAGGTGATCGGATCTCTGTGGATGTTAGCAGCAGTTGGAGATGAATGCAGCTTCACAACTCTAGTATATGTTGGTAAGTAGTGAAACACAGAACTTCGACAAAAGTGTAAGGGCGAAACAAAATAAAGACACAAGATGGGATCATGTAAATGCAAGGACACAACTTGATCAAGTACACAAGCACGTAAAACAACAAACTTTTCAATATCTACTGAGAATTTACCATGTCTTTCTTGACCAGGGTTTTTGTGTGCTCTCATTTTCCCGGTGCTGTACGAAAGATACGAGACCGAGGTGGACCATCTGGTAGCCAAGGGTGGTGAAGACCTCAAGAAGTTCTACAAGAAGATCGATTCCAACGTGCTCAATAAGATACCAAGAGGCCCTGTCAAGACAAAAGTTCACTAAAATGTATTATAAAAAGGTGTGTTAGTGTATACAAATAGTTTCATCAACAAGAGGACTATCAGTTACCGGAATTGGTTTCAGGGAAAATGAACCTAGTACTCCAGTCCAGTTTGAGTCTACT
The DNA here is from genome assembly GCA_036346355.1 of Rhipidocladum racemiflorum. Lineage (NCBI taxonomy): Eukaryota > Viridiplantae > Streptophyta > Magnoliopsida > Poales > Poaceae > Rhipidocladum > Rhipidocladum racemiflorum. Next base: position 3,509,599 of record CM070578.1, read on the forward strand.
GTACCTCTTGGACTAATAGTGTACAGATGATGGATCCATCATAGTTCACGAGGACTCAACGGTGCTCTTAACCGTCCCCTGTACAAATACTACTCCCAATAAGTAAGAGTGTAACATCAAAAACAAATGGCAAGACATGGCTGATTACCTATAGAAGGACATTCTCACATTTAAACTACCTACACCTTAATATATTTTGTGTTTATTCACCCCGCAAATTGACTCATTTTACAAAATCTCCATTGACGTCACTGTTAGCCGTGCACGTTACACATGTTTGTGACGTGCATGCGCAAGTCACGTTTAGGCAACCAACGCCAGACTGGTCAGGAGATCAATACGCTACCAATTAGGAGATTGCTTTCCTGTTTAGATTAGCTATATTTCTGGTATGTATCTGTTGGCGCAAAAAACGTGAGGTAGGGTTTTTTGCTTCAAACACACAAGACAAACGCCGGGTTTGTGCGTGCCAGTCAATTTGACCTGGAATTGACAAGGTAAAAGTTGTAAAATCAATCAGAGCCGATAAATGAACGACTATCGGCTTAACACCGGTCGGCCAAGAGCCGATCAGGAGATAACTAGATTAACCGGTTACGGTTAATCCGAAGGTAGAGGTAGATCGACTTTGAAAGGCGATGCGCAGCAAGCAAAGTAGATCAAACCTGGAGACAAGTCGACGAGAGCAACAAATCGGCGATACGCAACTTTTATTGATCTCGATGACTTACAGAGGAAAGATTGCTACGAAAACTAGAGGAAATAGAAAATTGTAAATAGGGTTGTGTTGATTGATTGGTTGATTCCCTTTTTGCCTCCTGGTACGTCCCCTTTTATATTGCTTTAGACGATCCGAGTCCTCCCTGGATACGGCAAGTCCATATCGGCCTCGATCCGACTTCTTTTCGTTTCAGCAAACGAATCCTTACCGCTTACGGCGTATCCCTTAAACCTTAATCATGTCAGACTTTCCATTTCATAACTTGGGCCGATAATTACCCCATATGCCAAATTTCGGTGCAAACAGTATCCCAAGTTCCCAACTGATTCAGTTGAGTCCTGTACCTTATATACACATGCAAATCAATGATATCCGCAGTTCAATCTCTAATTCTTCCATCATGGTATCAGAGCCAAGAGGTTTTGAGTTCAAGATTGGTGCAATTAAAAAATAATAATTGCAACCCGCTTCTATTCCACGTCTTAGGCCTGAGTGAGCCTACACATGAGGGGGGGTTGAAGTATAAGTGAATTGCCCATCTTTCCTCATCAGCTTAAGCTTTTGAGTGAACTAGCTGGTGCATCCACGCACATGACATCGGAGCATGGTAACTTAACTTCCGCTCTTCCCATATCTTCCATTGCTCCTCCTTATGCTATCATCGGTAATGGATCCCGTCTTCCTATCACCCACACCGGCACCACACATCTTCACACACCAAAATTTTCTTTCAATCTTAATAATGTTCTTGTCACTCCAAACATTGTCAAGAATCTTATTTCTGTCCGCCAATTCACCATCAATAATAATTGTTCCATTGAGTTTGACCCTTTTGGCCTCTCTGTGAAGGACCTTCGAACCCGGAACGTGATCGTCAGGTGCAATAGTCGTGGCGACCTCTACCCCTTTCGGTAGATGGCCCCTCCTCCTAGCGCCCTCTCCATCACCACCCCATCCGCTACCTTGTGGCATCGTTGTCTCGATCATCTCAGCAACCAAGCCTTGTCACATCTTAGGAGTCACATTTCCTACAATAAACCTTCAGCAGACATTTTGTGCCATGCGTACCAATTAGGCCGACATGTCCGTCTTCCTTTTTATCCTTCATCTACTTATACTAATAAAGCTTTCGAGTTAATACATTGTGATCTGTGTACTTCCCCACTCCCTAGCATTTCAGGTTACAAGTATTACCTTGTTGTTCTCGACAATTTCACTCATTACCTATGGACATTCCCCCTACGTCTAAAATCTGAAGTGTTTGATACTCTTCGCAACTTCTTTGCATATGTTCACACCCAATTCTCCTCACTTGTTTGTAGCATTTAGTGTGACAATGGCGGCGAATTTGACAATCATGCTATGTGTCTCCACCTCCTTTCTCATGGCATTGCACTCCACATGTCATGCCCACATACCTCTCAACAAAACGGTAAAGCGGAACGTATCATTCGCTCTACCAACAACATTATTCGCTTCCTTCTTTTTCAAGCTAGCATGCCACCCACGTACTGGGTCGAAGCCCTCCACACTTCCACCTTTCTTCTCAATCTACACCCTACCAAAACTCTCCGGTTTGGTATTCCCTACCAAGCTCTCTTTGGATCGCCTCCTAACTACTCTGCTCTCCGTGTCTTCGGTTGTAGGTGCTATCCAAATCTCTCTGTCATAGCTACGCACAAGCTTGCACCCCGCTCCAAGCCTTGTGTATTCCTCGGTTATCCCGCAAATCATTGTGGATATCGCTGTCTTGACCTCTCCACCAACCGAATCATAATCTATCAACACGTCACTTTCGACGAGTCCTCCTTTCCCTTCTCTGAACAACCCATTCCACTGGCTCCCTTTGATTACGATTTCTTCACCGTTGTCGGTACCATACAGCCACCTGCTCCCATCAGCCCTACCACGGAATTGCCTGCCACTGCTTTGCTTCCACCACCGCCAGCTATCGATGCTATCCCACTCACTCAGCCAATTCCCCCTCCAGCTGCAGCGACGCCTACCCCTGCGACCATGTCATCTGCTCCTTCGCCGCTGACTCCTGCAACCACGCCACCTGATCCTTTAGCTGCCATGCCTCTGCCTCCCGATGCCAAGCCCATTACCCTGGTTGCCAACGAGCATGCCATGACAACCCATGGCAAACGGGGTTTTCAATAGCCCGTAGTCCAGCTCAACCTCCACGTGGTCACTCCATCTCTGATTCCGTGTACTTATCGCGCAGCGCTCAATGATGATAACTGGCTTCGTGCCATGCAGCAGGAATTCGATGCCTTGCGTGCAAACAATACGTGGGAACTTGTTCCACGCCCGACTGGTGCTAACATTGTTACAGGCAAATGGATTTTTCGACACAAGTTGAAACCTGCCGGTTCCTTGGATCGCTACAAGGCTCGGTGGCTGCCCTGCCAAGGCTAGCTATGACCTTAAGGCAGGTGGTGTATAGAGGTGGTGCCAGCCACCTTGCTAAGGCTAAGGCCTCAAAGTAGGCAGCGTGTCACGTAGAAAAGCTATCATGGGCACTCTTCCAAGGTAATGACCTCGACACAGGTGGCATGTAGAGCCATCATGTTTGCCTTGCTGAGGCTAGGGCCTCGAAGTAGGAGGCGTGTCCCGTGGTGAAGCCGTCATGGCCGCCTTGTTGAGGCTATGACCTCAAGGTAGGTAGCATAGAGGTAGAGCCGCCCTGTCAAGGCTAAGAGTCTCAAAGCAGGCGAGGTGTCCTGCAGCGACGCCGTCATGGTCACCCATCTGAAGCTATGATCTCAAGGTAGGCAGTGTGTAGCGGCGGTGCTGTCGGAGTAGAGCCGCCCTACCGAGGCTAATGCCTCAAAGCAGGTGGCATCTCCCTCGAGGAAGCTATCATGGCCGCCCTACCGAGGCTATGACCTTGAGGCAAATGACACATAGAGGTGGTGCTATCGAGGTAGAGGCACCTTGCCAAGGTTAGAGCCTCGAAGTAGGAGGTGTGTCCCACAGCGAAGCCATCATGGCCGCCTTGCTAAGGCTATGACCTCGAGGCAAATGACGCGTAGAGGTGGTGCCATCCTGCCAAGGCTAGGGCCTTGAAGCAGGCGGTGTACACCCTATTGCTTGTTGCTATTCTGGTTACCTTTCGGTCATGTTGAGTATCTTGCCTAGACTATGCACACCTTTAGAGGCACGGAGGATCAATATGGCCACGCATGGGAAAAGATTTGTTTATGCCTAAGTGGGTGCTTATGCTCAACGCATGCGGAGCAGGTGAAGAGGATGAACCATCATTTCCCTGCCTTGAAAAATAATGTCCACAAAGGATGCTCGGTGTTGGCTTGAACAGAGACACTATCATGTGGAGCAGGTGGAGATCACAGACCACCATTTCCCTACCTTCAAAAACAGTGCCCGCGGAGGGCACACGGTGCTGGCCTAAAAGGGCGCTAGCTTGTGGAGCAAGTAGAGAGGCCAGATCGCCATTCCCTTGCATTGAAAAACAATGCCCACGAAGGGTGTGTGGAGCTGGCCCGAAGAGGGCGCTAGCACATAGAGCAGGTGGAGAGGTTGGATCGTTGTTCTGCTATCTTTGAAAATAGTGCCGCGAAGAGCACGTGGTGCTGGCCCTAGAGGGCGCTAATACACAAAGCAGATGAAGAGGCTGGACTGCATACTCGTACCTTAAAAAACAATGCCTGCCGAGGACACGCGGCGCTGGCCCAAAGAGGGCACTAGCACAAGGTGCATGTGGAGAGACTAGATTGATGCTCCCCTACCTTTAAAAGCAGTGCCCACAGAGTATGATCTGAGATTTGTTTGCGATGAAGTCCTAATGGATGGGGTACATATCGGCAGATGACTACTGGAAATAATTGATGGCTCCAACAGAAAAGAGGCATTCAAATGCATCTGAGGTAAACTTGTGGTCATCACCTGATGATTTCGAGTACCATGTGTAGAGGAACGGGTAGGCTACGCTAGCACAATTTTTAAAATTCTACCGCGATCACCCAAGACATCATGCGAGTAAGAGATCATGGATCGTTACCCTTGACGCGCAGAAGCAGCGGAAGACGAGTTGGAGAAGCCGGTTCTCACGTCGCGCGCGTCGAGGTACAAGAAGTAGTCGTTCACGTCATGTCAAACGTCTCCTCCTCACCGATCACCATTGTAGCACATCATCGTACGTACTCCTCCTTGATGATCAGCGCCGCAGCAACCGCAACAGCGCCTCTATGGTATCCACACGTCTGGAGATGGAACGTCATGCGTCGGTGTGCAAGCACCATGTCGTTCAGCAGGGGCAACAAGAGGTGGAGGCTAGGGTTCTGGACGAAAAGTCTGTGTGACGCCCACCCTTCTCCTCTCCTTATATAGCCACGCGACGAAACCCTAAGCCAGGGCCCATAAGCGTGTTAAGCCCACGACGTCCATTAATTACAGATCCAATCTGAATTAATGCGTCCTAGCCCGTTAAGTGTGTAACCCTGTAGGTTCATGCGCATTTGGACATAGATTCAGAAAACCATTTTCTAATCCAATAGTCGGTAGTGGCTCCTTGCAGAGCATGCCAACTCCCAAATGCATATGATCAAAGTACTGATATAATAATCCCTTTGCCAAACTATATGAAGATCGAACTCAAGGCGAGAAGCATGTCATCCTTTGACAGTTCAATCCATCTCTCGTATCCGTGATATGTTAATAAGTTATGATTGACTCCTCAGTCACGGCATGGCCATGCACTTCCTTAATCATATCACACGAGTGGCCTATACATATATCTTTGTTACACTGGAGTGACAAATCCCATCTTGATCGCTCACTTCCTTCTGCATGTTTCATAGTGAACATGAAAGCTACCTTTATAACTATTCGGTTAGGAAATAGTGTTTGGTAACCCCAAGGTAAACTATTACATATGTAGGGAATGTGACAATCTCAGGTCTAAGGATCATACATCTACTATGTATGATATACACTGATGACATATAAGAATGTAACATTCTCGCAGTGTCCCATTGCGGATCTATCTAACACATGTTCTTCAACATGCGTTCATAATGTATTGATGGTATCTTCATATCTCATGATCTATGAAACAAGATCATCGATCAATACATGCGCTGATATATTCATCGTTGTCCTATACGATGATACCCGATCAGAGATACTTACAGAATTATATCAATGAGTAGAGAGTTTCATAAGCAAGTCACATACTTGCTGATCAATATAATGATATACATTCATTGGACCAATAATCATATTATTATTCATAAACATAGTCATGTTACAATCATCTATATGACTGCCTCAAGGGCATAACACTAACACTATGTCCTAGTGAAGTCATCTCCTCCAAAGCAATAGAAGTATTTGTGTTTTCCCTCAAATCTCCCATTTGTTGTGGGGAACTCATCAAGAAAGCTTTGATCTCTACCACATCATATATGAGCATCTCAAGATCTGACAATCTCTCTCTAATCCTCTTGATTTCCACTCGGTTACCCATCTCTAATGTGTCATCCACCAACTCCCCTGGAGTTGCAATTCCTGCAGGAGCACTCTCCTTCCAAATCGAGGGATTTTACAGCGATCCCAACCTCTGATCTTCATCTACAATCGCCCTTTCTAGTTCAAAATCCGCTATGATACTAAAATGTCAAGACTCAATCTGAATCCAACGCAAAAATGGAATATAGAACAGAAAGATTTGCACGGAATAGATCAATCTGGTAAAATAGAAGGCCTACTATAAGTTAATGCTAATACAAATAAGAACACTCTAGAATATGTGGAGTTGATAAGCATTCCATTCCTCCTCACATCCGGGTTTATAGCCAAGGATTTACAACACTAAGGTCCCGTTTGGTAATTTGGAACCGGACCGTTTCTACTAGATTTTGGAAGAAACCAAGCAAATGGGCTAAAGCTCGAAACGCTTCTCCTTGGACCGTTTCTTCTTTTTCCACACCGTGGCTGAATCGGTCTCAACCCAGTTCCACATGATTCACAGAATCCAACATGAAACGTTTCTACGTTTCTACTAGAATCTGGAACCGTACCAAACAGGGTCTAACTCAAGCGGTAATGCCAAAATATTAGAGCAACTCGAGTGAAGAGGAAATTTATGACAACAGGTGAAAACTACAGTATTTTAGGTAAACTATTTAAAGTGCTTGAGCCGTTGGACTTGTCCCCCAATCTCAATCAACAACTCGTCGTCGTCGTCATCAGTGGTGTTGAACCGGGAAACCCCACGTGCCTTCATTCAGAATCAAGAGGAAGAAGAGGAAGGTACTTATACTGAACTATCTTAAGCTAATCACAGGGAGTTGTAGGGGTCAGAATTGAGTTGCAAGAAGTGCGGCATCAAGCCTCTTGTTTTTCACTTGAAGGTCGTGTTTGAAAGGGCCGAGATTCTCGTGGATAGGTTAGCAATTTGAACTAAATGTCTGACTTATCCATGTGGATGGACCGAGATTTTGGTACATCTGAACAAGGCTGAAATGTTATTAAGATCCTCACATTGCAATTGCAAAGTTGTAGTACACATTAAGGGCTCATCTGGAGTATGAAGGTTTTTTTTTCTCCTGGTTCTATGGAAATCGAATGTCTTATTTGGAACTTAGGAATCTCATATGAGTTAGTTCAATTCGTGTGGATTTGGGCATCGACAAGCTGGGCAGAACTGTTTCATGTGAAATTTATGTGCAATTCTTGTTTTCGAAACGGGACCTAAAAGAATTGTTAATGGACAGACATGGGTTGGATTTTAAGTTCAAACCAGATATTAATCAAACTTATCGGCCAGAATTTGGATCCACCCCTATCCAAGCAAGTTCGAGCCCAGTTAAACCCTTCTAACCAGAGTTCCAGACTATCCAAAACATCTGCCCCAATCCCAGTAGTGTGCAGGTCTCAACCAATGACCATCCGAAATCCCGCTCGTTGCGAGCCTTTGGGCCGCGAACGTTCGAACTCTTGCCTCACTTGAAGCACGGGACGGGCTGTCTCCACAACCAGACCAATAGTTGCCGCTTGCGTCCTCTTAAAAGAAAGAGAGTAGTCACCTCCTCGTTTCAAGCCCAGCGTCGGCCGGGCCACAAAAGGCCGCACATCGAGGTCGGCAGGCCAATGTCCCGTGTGGCGTGCATCGCACGACCCAGACGATGGAACTCACAAGGCCAACAACTATCCGGCGCCGCTGAGAATCTGGCGCCACCGATGACCAGGTGGCCCAGGATCGACGCCCACCACACATGCTGCTAATCTGATCCAAGCCTCCCCACGCGCCATGAGGGGGACCAGTTATCGAGGTTATTATCGAGTTTTTTTTAAAAAAAATTGATATAATTTAATGTAAAAATTTATTTTATTTACTATTTAAATGATTATTTTAAATTAGAGCCAATAAATCACTATCGAGCTAAGTCTTATCAATCTTTTTTGAAAAAAGTTCATATAACACCCTAAATTTTGCTTAATAGTCCATCTGGCATCCTAAATTATGAAACTGGATATTTGATCTCTAAATTTTGCAATTTAGTTCAAATAACACCATGACCCGATTTTACATAGTAGTATTGCCCGTGTGACATAATATGTAGACGATTTTGCCATATAAAATGACACGCTGGGCAAGTTTAGGTAAATAACATGTAGAGTTTACAAGGATTTCCCTCCTAAATTGGAATAGAGAGGGAGGGAACTACAGCGGGTAACAACCATGGAAGCATAGCCAAGAGCTCGGTGGGGGAGAAGCCTCTATTGATCCCCCCTGCTATTGACCTAACTAGTCTAACATGTTATCTTACATGGCAAAACCATCTACTCGTTATGCCACACGAATAATCTCTACTATATAAAGTGAGAGTTTCTTCCCACGCCATTTCATCGAAATTACCAGTTCTGCCATTCTTTAATTATCCACCTCTTTAATTAACCACTCCAGGTGTGGATGGAAGACAGCACACAAGACCATTCTTTAATTACCCACCTCTTTAATTAATTAATCACTCCAGACACAAGAAACGAAGCGTCAGAACGCTTCATTTACATAGAAATATAAAAATATTGTTTCAATAGTGTCTTACTGTATAAGGTATTATTTGCACAACATATTTTCTTGTTTTATGTTATCGTAATAGCAGGACAGCCGTTCAAAATGTAGATACCGTTGCAACGCACGGGCACCTTACTAGTACCACTATAAAAAAACAAGTTATGATGTTATTTGAACCGAATTATAAAATTCAAGTGGTCAAATGTCTGATTTCGTAGTTCGAAATGCTTAATGGATTTTCAACCAAAATTTGGGATGTTATATATATGGACTGTTTTTATTTTTATTTTTCTCTCGAAATAGGCTCATTTCAACTGTAAATCCATTAACTACTCTAATGAGCTTAACCCACCCCCAGAGGTAATGAACGTGCCGGCCACCGTGGGGAATTGGAGCTCTCCCCGCTCTCGACGGAGATGCCAGCGTATTACACGTTGATGGTTGAGTTTTGGCTTCTTTTCTCATGGGGTTTGGGTGCGCCTAAGAAGGGACTATGGGAGAGTGAGTGATGGATCTCGGGCGTCTTTTACAGCCTACCAGTATGTATAATCTTTTATAGACTACCAGCCAAATGGCTATGTTTTGCTATATATAAAAATAAGAATAAGTCTGTTTTACATGCTTTAATTTTTCCAAAAGTCTATTTTACACCTCAACTATAAAACCGAGTAATCAGCACCCTAATCTTACAAAAAAAAAAAACAAACAATTTACTAGTTCTTTCAAAGGAACAGTGGTCAGTATTTACAAGCGAACGAATGGATGTTGTGTGCCTGTATTTTATAACAATCGTATATTATGTAAATCATCAAAGGGTCATACAACTTAGAAGAACGAAAAACTTTTCACATATTAATACAAGTAAACTTTGGAGATTTCACGTTTCTGCGACGACGAGCTTGCAAACCGGACAAACGTTCTTCCGAGATAGCCACTGCTTTATGCAACGCACATGGTAGTTGTGGCCACAGTTCAGCCTCCCTATTTCCTCACTTGCTTCAAACTCTTCCTGAAATATGCAATGGAAATTATTGAATATGTTTACGTTAAGCAGCAACGCAGCGCTAATGTGCAGACATGTTCATGTTAGGCACCGATGCTGACGTGAATACAGGAGGCAAGAGAGAGAAGAGGAAGATCCATCATACTTGACAAATGCTACAGTTGGTTTCCATTTCTTTCGAAAAATGCTTGGGGTTGAGTGTCGAGTATTTGACCATCGTGATGCTGCGAATGATCTCATTCTCACGCAGTCCTGTGCTTACGTATCCAATTCTGTCCTCAAGAGCGAGTAGCTCCTGTCAAATGATACCGTGGGAGACAGTGATGGCAATGTACACTAGGCTAAATAAAAGGGTAGCGTACAAACTTCTTTTTTTTTGTTGTTGCACCGGATGTTTGAAGAGGGGGTACCTCATATGTCATGTTATCAACGTCAACGCGCCAATCCCGATACTGATCGTACATTCGCATTCTTCCCGGTAACAGTCTTGTTCGAAACATCATGATCTGCAGGTCGTAAACAAACAGCATGGGTTCATTCAGTCTGGAGAAAGCACATGCTGCCCAAATCTATCTACCTACTATATTATTAAAACGAAATCAAAATAAGCCACCGCATTCGCATTTGTGAAACAGTTGCGCCCTATTAGCAGCAAACTAGCAAAAACCACACATTTCTCTGAAAACGCCATTACTACCGCTACATATCATAATGTCCACTGGAGCCAAAACGGCGGGTTCTTTTTATCGTTTATCGGACGTTCCTTCATTGCTCCCGCCTCGTTCTGGAATAGCACAGTAAACAATAAAACAACCGTCCATTTCAGCAACATGCTAGTAAACCAAAAAAAAACAGCAACATGGTTGTTCAGTTCAGCACAATGATTCGGCATTGATGCGTGTAAACAGCAGGGAAATTAAAGGGAACTCTGCACCTACACTCAAAGGGCCTCTTCCTCACCAACGTATCCATTATATGACCCATGCTTCACCTAACGTATCTATTTATGACCCATGTTCCATTATCATCTCCCGCGGCGTTTACCAAATAATCACCATGTTGTGGCTGTACCACACTTCCAGAGCTGCAGGCTCTTCATTATTTAGCGTGTAAGGGTATGTGCAATGGTAGGAGTATCTATTAATTTTGTCACATAAGATTTTTCTAACATGGTGGAGAGAAAGAAAAGTAATAGTATAGTTGTCTCTTCACGATAAATAATGATTTATTCATATATTAGTCGTCTACTAGTTTTGTCACATAAATTTTTTTTTGACATGAAGAGAGATAGTGTAGCTATCTTTTTACGAAGAGACGATCATATAGACAGCACAAAACACCAAAGTATGAATTATTTTCTATAACAAAACGTTTTTCATATCATAATTAAAAGATTGTGAGATCTTATAGAGATAATCTTAAAATATTATCTATTGTGGACGCTGGCTCTAGTTTTGTTTTTAGATGATATAGAGAAGTATATAGACAATAGTTGTCTATGCTATTGTACAGAACTCTAAGGATCCTTTTACTAATTAAGACATCTCAAGATGATGGTACCATGTGACATTCTAAACAAACCAGCCAAATCAGCATGAACCGCTAACTACCTATGAGAAGGATTCTTAAGCAGAACCAACCTATCAAGTATCAACGAGAAGGCTAGCCACATTGTAAAGTTTTATTGGTAAGGTTTGGCAACAGAGAAGGCACAGATCAAATGCTGCACTGTACCTCTTCCTCGATCCCGACTCGAGAGTGGCGGACCCCACTACTCATATGGCGGTGGCGACCCGAAGGTTGGTCGGCATCAAGGAACGGCATGTCAAGGCGTGGCGGCGAGTCCATGAACGACGAAGACATGTGCTCCCGCATGGTGACCCTGCGAGTCCGAGGAGCGCCGGGCCTCTGTTACCGAGCAGTCACGGGTCAATTCGACATAACACGATGGAAATTTAGTTGGTTTCAGAAGAAAGCAAGTGCAAATGCTGGGTTTTGCAGCAAGCAACAAAGATTTGGGAACGGATGAACATGAAGCATGACTAAATTTGACCACACTAACACACGATGACATCCTACGAAAAGATTAAAATTTTAGTATGGAAAGATGCAAGCTACTCTCACCTACAGAACTAAATCCACAAGAAACGAGGAGAAATTAGTAAAGCAATACCTTTCTGTGCCGCCTCTCTGCCTCCCCGCGGCGGCCCGTACTCGCCACCGTCTGGTGCCGCGCCACGACGCAGTCCACCGACGACGCCTCGGCGGCGAACGGTATCCCCGGGGTGCACGTGCACCACACGTCCCCAGCAGCCCCTCCTCCCGCCGCAAGGGCGCCTCCCGAGCCTCCTCCGCCCCTCGCCTTCCGCAGCCTCCTCCCGTGCCAGTCCTCCGACGACCGCACGGCCTCCACCGCAGCAACCGGCGCGTGAGCCTGCGACGCGGCGGCCGACGCACACCCGAGCCCGCGCAGCGCCGCCGACGAGCGCCCCTTGTTCCGCCGCGCCTCCTCCGCCGGGGGCGGAGAGGACGAGGAGGCGTCTCCACGGGCGAGGAGGAGACACAGTGCCACTCTCCAACGCTCCACCGATGGCGAACCGCCGCCGCCGTCCCGGGCCATTCAAAGCTAGCTTGCTTCGGGCTCGTGTGCTTCTGCTTCGCGGTGGGTAGTAGTTAGGTGAGCAACTGCGCAGCCGATAAAAGACGAGCCATCGAACCGTCCGATAGACCCTGACCGTCCGATCCGCACAGTACGCTACTGATCGGACGGTGGTGAACAGGCCTCGACCCTACGATGGTCCCGAGTAGTCAAAACAAGCACACGCCACCAACCCAACCGCGAAGAGCAGCGGTCTAATCCTAGCCTTAAGCTTCTGGATAAGCCGGAGGATTTGTTAGGATTAGATAGGTCTATGTAATTAAGCTGTCCATCTCAACAATGTCACCTCTCCCTTTCCGCAACCAACCATGGCTCACACTCACATGAAGAAAAGGCGTGAGCTCTCGCAGCACGGCAAGTCAATCAATTGGCTGCAACCATGCGATGGGAATCTCGTCGATCGTCCTCTTGAGACTTGGCTCAAAACAATGCCATCCTCCGAAACTTACCTGAAAGCAACCTTATCTCACCGTCTACATTGCAACTTGGTGCTCAATTCGTTTCTCAATAGGATAATCATGGCTCAACTTGGCTGTTACTGTTAGGTAATTGAATTTGCAAGGAGATATACGTGGTTGTGACATAAGTACAGTGGCACTGACTTTATTGTGTACGTTAAGACGAGGCCCAAACTTCTGGAAAATCTTTTTTTTTTCTATCAAGTCTCAAGTCGTGAAGGAAGGACAGATACGTCGCAATCGTTCATTAGTTCATGTACATGAACTGATCGTCTGTGCTAGGAGTGGTTGTAGAGGCATTGATGGATAAACGTACCGTGCGTACTAACGTATGTGTTGGTGTGCAACTGTGAATGCTATGATTGACTGTTAGCGTTTGTTTGGTCGGTGGGATGTTGTTGAATGGTTATGTACTATTTATTTTTATTATTTTGGGTAAATAGAATGGTTTAGTATCTATAATGAATATTCATTAAATTTGTATCTTATCATCTAAAATAGGATGATTTTATTTAAGTAATCAAACACATAGATGATTTTTTCTGAACTATTTTGTACATATATTACTTGATATAAGTAACCAAACATACGTAAGTATGCGTGAGCTTCACAATGTTGTAGTTCCATGTACGGCCGAAATCAGGTGACTATTGAAGCAAGACGTGTGTGGGGCCAATGGCGGAGCCAGAATTCTACTAAGCCTCAGGCCAAAAATTAAGCAACAATAATTAACACCAAATATTGTCCACAACAAGGTACAACAAAAAATAAGACATCGAACAAAAGAATTGAGATCCTCCTAAACTCAGGAATCTAGAATCGATGCTTATCCTTAACTACCAGTGCTGGAAAAATGTTGGAACCAATTAGCTAATTATTGCCGATTATCGAATAAACTAAATATTCTATGTTAGGGTTCTTAGAACAAGAACATTGTGCTTAAGAGCCAAAATCAAAATAACATGTCAGTATCAAGAACAAAGGTTTTTGAATAAAGAACACTCACTATCTACGTCACCGAGCAGATTCACGCAGTCGACGAACTGCTTGTGCAGGTCCTACATCCACCAGATTCGCCATCCTCTCGCACGTGGTCCTCCGCGTCCGCGTCGCATGGGTGCAGGCTGCGGCCAGCCGGGTTGTGTGGGTCACCACCGCTAGGAACACTACATCAAATTTAGTCCAATCAATTAATCATTAAATGTATCTTTCCATCAAAACTAAATTTTGTCAACTCCCAAATATGAAAACCCACTCAAGGTTGAAAGGAAGGAGGATATTCATGAAGACTATAATTGCTTGAGTTAAAAAAATGAACAATGGAATCTGTGATTTGTATTTAGAAAGGTTAAAAGTGATAAATTCGACTCTATAAGGTCTGTTCATAGAATGAGAATAGCTCTGTTTAATGGCCATAGTTAGTAAAGTCTTGAGTACGACTCAGTTTATAGAATAGCATTTCATTGCCATTGCATGAAAACCAAGATTAAAAACCAAGTCTTGAGTATGACACGGTTTATATTAGCACCGTGTATCGGTGTATGTATTGATAATTGATAGTTGATCTATGTAGCATGTATAACCCTTAATTACCATGTGCATTAAGCGCTCTTTCAGTGTACTAACTTTCTAGGCTTCAAATCCAAATCTACCCAAGAGACAACCATAATCATTAACCAAAATTTATCACCTGCTTCGATCTAGAGTCTAGACCATCTCTATTATTGGATTTATGTTCACGGAAATCAAATATCCAGCAAACCATTGTAATCTACACAAACCATAACCAATCAATCATCACGTATGATCGAGATTCCACAAAGAAAAAAAAAGCAAAAAAGACCATCACCTCGAACTCGAAGTTGAACTCCGGCAGGAGGTCTCAGCCGACGCCCCGCGGTGATTCTTTGTAGCAGCCGGAGCCATGGCCTGATCTGGGGCATAGGCAGCCGCAGCCCCACCCACCTGGGCAACTCTCCTTGTGGCGGCTCCTCACCCTCCCGGAGGCGTAGGAGTCAGGGCGCCGATGCGATGGGGGTAGAGCCACGCAACCGCAAGGCACGGGCGGCGACCGACGGGCGAGGGGGGGGAGCGCCAGACCAGGCAGGAGCGGCACCGCCGTGCGTGACCTCAGTTTTGTGGCGGGAGCGTGGAGACCGGGATGGCGCCGCCCGAATGGGGACTGCTGGACTGGAGATGGATTGGAAGTGGCCTCAGGCCCAATAAAAAATATAATTGTCGGGGGTCGGATGGATCCTATAAATTACCTCGGGTGCCACGAGCGGCACGGGCTCACTACTGCCCGAACCACCGGAAGGCCGTCCCCCGGGACGACCTAGCCAGGGTGCCACGAGGCAGACGAGCTCGCCCTCGCTCGCCACCAGGAGGTCGTTTCCTAGGGACGGCCTTTGCCGGACTGAGAAGGTCGCATAACCTGGTGAATCGATGGCTCGTGCTCAGGTGAGGTGGCCGAAGTTCGAGTTGGTTGTTAGCCGACTGGCGTGATCCCGAGGTCGGTAACCGCCACCGCTGCGTAACCTCCGCCGGTTCGTTCGTTCTCCGCGGAACGTGGGTGGGTATAGGATACATTAGTTACCACGTTGGACCTGGTCGAACGTGGAGTTAGTGGGCTTGAACAAGTACGCCCCTTGGTAAACTATAAAGCATCCCCGCCATGAAGGGGGGAGGCAGAGACACACACATACGAAAATATACACGAGCTGGAGTAGGGCTATTATCTCCTTCCTGAGAGGCCCGAACCAAGAAAAATTACTGTGTCCTCGCCCGTTGAAGTCCAGTGAGTCATTCCTCTGAGTACTCCCTCACGTGAGAAGGGGTCGCGGTTGGTCCCTCCACCAACAAGTAAGCTCAGCGGGGGCCTGCTCCCCAATCGTCGACAGCTGGCGCCGTCCGTGGGGACCGACTTTCCCTTTCGTGAGGAATCCCGGAGGATGTCAGACTCCCAAGATCGCCGGGGCCTCTACGCCCCCGGGATCGGGGAAGAGGAGAAGCAGTTCTTCGACAATGGGCCGGCGTCGGCGGCCTCGAGAATCATGGCGGTTCCAGGAGCTTCGCCTGGAAAGCGCCGCCTGAGCAGCTTCTTTCGCTCCCAACTCGACGCCTCTCAGGACGACGGAAGTACGACGGGCTCTACGATGGCCTGGACATTCCCGACCATCTCGAGCTCGACCAGGGGACCGCGTCACGGGGAGACACCGTGATGTCACCCTCGCGGTCCGCCCAATCCCGTAACGTCTTGGTTGCGGAGGAAGGTGGAAATATCGGGGGCAAATCCCCGGGCGAAACACGCCTCCACCGCTATGAAGCGGCCAAGGAGCACCTGCAGACATCTCTGAATCGGACGCTGGCCAGCTTACGCCGGCAAGTCCGTGATGGCCCGGCCGACAAGACCAGGGCCGAAGCTCGTGAGAACCTCCACGCGTACGGGACGCCGGAGCCCGTGCGCCGGCGAACGAACTCGTCACCCCGCGTTCCCCCGAGCGGGGAGCGCCTTCAAGCATTGGCCACAGTGGTGCGCAACCTCAGAGAATTTCCTGAGCAAGTCGACCTAGAAGCCATGGGCGCGGCTGTGGCCGACGACCTCGAGGAAATTGCCACGGACATAAAAGCGGCGGAAGCCTCCCGAGGAAGGGATGCCCGGAGTGATTCCTGGGAACGCCGCCGCCAGCGTCCGTGCGCGCTCCACTCCCAACGACTCACGCAGCCGCATGCCGAGTGATGGCCGCGAACGCGATCGGGCTCTGAAGGCACCGGAGCAATTCGGCGCTCCTCGAGATCGACGGGATACGAACCACGGGCAGAACCAGGCCGAACATTCCTCCTCGGGCCACTCTCCATCTTACCGGCCTAGGGAGGTATTCTCTCGCCTGGGCCCACGAACCTCGGGCTTGGCCGGCGAGATCGCCCGACCGCCAAGGCTGCGAACGATCAGACCGACAAAGTCCGTTTTAGTGCAGAGCATTCGCGGCGTCCCTACGGCGCGTAACGTGGCCAATCAGGTTCAAACCAGGCCACATCGAGAGGTTCGACGGGACGCAGAACCCGGACGAGTTCCTCTTGATTTACACCACGGCCATCCTCGCGGCCGAGATGAAGGGTCATGGCAAACTTCTTGCCCACGGTCTTTGGATGGACCGGCTCGGGCGTGGCTCTTTAATCGGAAGGAGGGCTCTATTCGATCCTGGCGCAACTAAGTAACACCCTTCGCAAACTTCCGTAGTCGTTACGTTCGCTCGGGAAAGAGCGCGACCTCGGCGTCGTCTGACGGACGGCGAGACCTCGCGCCAATTCGTCCAGCGTTTCATGCAGTGCGGAACTCCATCCGAGCATCTCGGATGAGGCGGTTGTCCGAGCTTTCAAGTTCGGGTCCGAGACGTCCGCTTTCTGCAGACCTCGAGATTCACCCGGACATCACGGCCAACGAACTGCTCCGTATGGCGGCCAGATTATGCCAACGCTGACGAGGCAGTCCAATGGAAGAGGCTGCTAGACGAAGGAAAGCTGCCCCCTCAGCCCGGACTCGAAGGGGCGTCAAGCCGGAAGAGCGTGAGCTCGATCGAGAAAAAAATTAAAAAAAAGAAAAAACCCTCTGTCTCTGACATGGTGGCGGCCATCGAACGACGACAACGGCCGACCTCGCAAGCGTATAAGGGGGGAGCCACAAAAGGGAAGGGTCGACCGGTTCAACGGAACAACGAGCAAAACCGGGACGACCAAGACCGCGGCGACCAATGCGGCGGGCTAGCGCCTATTTTTGCACACTCCACCAGGCGTATGGGCACGACCTGCGGAATTGCAGAACATGGGCCTCCCGCCTGGAGCAATTCTACAATGGTAAGGGTCCCATGCCCACGCTCCCGGAGCAGGAAGGAGACGTCAAGGGCAAGAAGCCCGCCGAGGAGGAAGATACAGACATGGAGTACCAGGAGCCGAAAAACCACATCGCCGTAATATTCGGGGGCTCCGCCGCCTATGGGTCATGTCGGGAGTTGAAGGAGGCCGCACGCGAGGTACTTCGTGTCACTCAGGGGAAGCCTCCCGTTCAGCAGCTCAAGTGGTCCGAGCTGCCCATCACCTTCTCTAAGGACGACTGCCCCCCAGGGATGACGAAACCCCAGAGGCTCCCGACGGTCGTTAGTCCGACGATCTGCAACACCGTGGTAGGACGAGTGCTCGTAGATTGCGGGAGTTCCCTGGACCTGATATCCGCCAGGGTCCTGGACGAGATGCAAATTCCTCGGTCCAAGGTCAAGAGTGTCGTAGTCCCTTTCTACGGGATAGTCCCCGGCACCTCGGTCAAGCCGCTCGGACAGATCGTCCTGCCCGTGACTTTCGGAGGCCCGAGCAACTTCCGAACGGAGTTGATCACGTTCGAGGTGGTCGATTTCGAGTCGACCTACAACGCCATCCTGGGCCGACCAGCACTCACCAAATTCATGGCCGCCACGCATCACGGGTACCAATGCCTGAAGGTTCCCGGCCCCGGCGGCGTGATCTCGGTGAAGGGAAGCCCGAAAGCAGCCCTAAACTGCGACGAGAGGGCATTAGACATGGTCGGGCAGCTGCCCCAACAAGGCCCGAGCAAGAGCCGAGGAGTTCCGCCCAAGGCTACCCTCCAGGCCAGGGAAACTAAAGCCATTCCACTGCATGCGGCGAGCTGCACAAGGTCGTGCGTGGGGCTTCCCTGGATCCTAAATAGGAACTCGAGCTCGTGGACCTTCCTCCGAGAAGCGCGGACACGTTCACACTGGGAACCGTCCGACATGCCCGAGTCCCAAGGAGGTCGTCGAGCCGCAGGCTAGCGATTCGGCGACAAAGCATGTCGCGGCGGCTTCAGCGCTTCTCCGGAGAAGCAAGCTATTGTCGGCGTACTAGCCAACAGGCACCTCCGAGACGGGTGCTTATGAGGTTCCGACGGGGGCTTTCGGGGCAATCGCCTCGAAATGGAAGACGGTGACGATCGGGGCACCGGGAGGCTCAAGCTAACAGGGGGGATGCGGAGTTTTTACCCAGGTTCAGGCCCTCCGAAGAGTAATAGCCCTAGTCCTGCCTTTCTTGGTATTGCTTGTGCTCTTGCTAGAGAGGATGAAAACCTTACTGTCCTTCGAACCCCCTCTCCCATGCACCCCGGCTCCCTTTTATACTTGGGCTGACGGGGGCGCATGGGAGGCTTACAATGCCAACCCTCATCATTACACTGCCACGGGCGTATTTAATGCGCCCGTCACTATTCTTATGTCACATTAATGTCTGCCGCATCCGTCACAATCCTGCCTCGGGCCCCATGTCCACCAACGCCGCCTGCCTGGCACGGGGTGAGGTGTAGTCGTGGCGTCTCCCATAGCCATGATGCGCTGGGGAAGCGCGCGCCACGCCACGCAGCTTCCATGCTTCCACATTTAATGCGCGATTCGCATTTAATGTCCTCGATCTCGACCGACTATCCGGATGGTGCGCCAGCGATGGCCAGGATCAGACGCCACGTGCCCACTGGCGACCACCGCGCGCCGTCTGCGGCCTGGCTCAGACGCCACGTGTCCGCTGGGCGATCTCCTCGCTGGTCGCCAGCTGCCGCTCAGACGCCACGTGTCCATTGGGCGACCACCTTCTTGGTCGCCAGCCGTTTAGCTCAGACGCTTACGTGTCGCTGGGCGATCACCTTGCTGGTCGCCCGGCTGGCACGCTCAGACGCCACGTGTCGGCTGGGCGATCACCTTCTTTGGTCGCCCGCGGCTGGCTCAGACGCCACGTGTCCGGGCGACCACCGTATGGGTTTTTCTCTTGCCGTGTGATGGGCCCCGAGCACGCATACTGCTACTTGATTCCTTTTTAGCGCGGGAGCGGTACCTTGGTGTAGAATACGCCGACAAGAGTAGCCGGGCCCACCTAGGAGCGCTTTTTGGTCTTCTGCTCTTCTTCTTCTTTAATTGGCGGCTTGAGAACTGCTCCGGCTCCTGGGTGGGACCCTCCAAAGGTCCGCGCGCCTCGCAAGAAAGATCTTCCGGCTTCTCCGATTCCCAAGCGGTTTGCGCGGTTACTTCCTCCTTGTAACCGCCGCACGTTCCTTGGGATGCGCCCCATTTATGAGGCTCTTAAACTTCCTCTTTTTCGAATGCTGCGCTTTTTCGCGGTTTTCCCGCCGGTTCGCCTTCCGCGGCTTTATAAAAGGCCGATCGAAGAGGGAGTAGTTCTTCCCCCTTTCAACTCTCCGCACTCCACCTCTTTCCGACGTTTCAGGCTTCCTTGCTTCATCCCCTTTGCGGTTGCGCTTCGAAATCCCTATCCTCCCGATGGCTCCGATGCTTCCTTCTTCGATCATTGAGGAGGAGAGGGCCGCTAGGTTCTCCTAGAACATCACCGGGGGCGCCCTTCGCCTCCGCGCCGGGACTGTCGAGCCCCACTGTCGGCCTGGGGAAGTGGTTTTCTTCGGGTGGCAGCTCCTTGCCGGCCTACTACCGCCGGTCTCTGATTTTTATCTTTCTGTTCTCAACTTCTACGCCATTCACCACATTCACCTTCCTCCCAACTCTGTTATCCTCCTTTCTGCCTTTGCTCACTTCTGCGAGATGTTCGTGGGAGTGCTGCCCAACCTTCTTCTTTTTCGCTTCTTCTACCCTTCGCGCCATGGCGAGTACCCGCCGGTTTCGAGGCTGTCACCTGCGGCTCCGTGGCGGAGCGTTAACGCTATATCCCATTGGACCGCCGGTCCAAGCGAGGATTGGCGCAGAGTAGGCTGTCGTCGAGGCAGCAGCGGCATTGAAATCTTTGGATCTTCCGCCGCCGGCGGTCAGCAAGCCCAACCTGGGGCTCCGGTGAGCGATGCGCCCGAAGCCAGCGATCTTGGCCGCGTCGACCCGATTCGCGGACGGCGGGCCTGGCGGGGCCATGGTAATCCGGGATTTTATTACGGAGGCTGTGCCCCTGCGCCAGCGTCGCCAACTGGCAGTACATGGGCGTGGGCGATGGGACCCGGAGTATCCCCGGAGGTAACCTGCTCCGCTCTGCGTCATTCCTTGTTACTTCTATTTCTCTTCTGGCAAAACCTGATTCTTACAGCGTTCCTTTCCTTCTGCGATTTCTTTTCCTTCTCGTGCCGACAGCCGCCGGGAATTTGGCTGATGACGTGATCGACCGGTGGATGCTGCAACTGGGCCTATCCGGCCCCGTCCCGCCGTTTCCGGCGGGCGCGGTCCCACTTTGCCGGCTGTCCCCCGGGAGCGGCGGCAATAATCCGCGCCGCCTCGATGGACGCCATGAGCTCGCCGTCGTGACACGCCAGCGCGCCTTAACGATCAGGATCCTCCTCTCGCGGCGGTCGAGGAGAAGCGGCCGAGTGGCGCAGCGCTCGGACGATGACGACGGCTCCGCCCATCCTTCCGAGGCCCGCCTCGGGCGGCCGGCGAGGGCTTCCACGTCGGCCGCGAGGCTTCTTGATTCGCGGCAACGGGTTCCTCCGTGGTGGCGGGGGCTCGTCGGCCGGCGGTCGTCCACCCTTGCCCCTGCTGGGCGCGACGCTGAACCCTCATTGCCGATCCCTCTTGTGCCGCCACCGCCACCAGCAGCGGTGGTCCTTCCTCCGCCTCCGCCTTCGCCGCCAGCAGTGGCGGATCTGCCCCCGCCTCCGTTGGCTGCGGCGGATCCGCCCCCGCCTCCGCGCGGGGGGCTGGTCCTCGTTTCGAGCGTGCCCCGCTTCCCAAGGCCAGCGCCCAGGTACTCACCTGGAGATGCAAATACAAAAAATTTTCGTTAAGATTAATCCTTACCGTTATTTCCTCCTTTGTCCAGGGTTCCTGCTCCGGATATCCCCGCTGCTCGTGCCGGGGACGGCCAAGGTGCCGCGGCTGTCAGGGCTGCGCCAGCCGGGGTCGCCGAGTCCCAGGACGGTCAGGGGCCGGAGAGCGATTCTCAGGCAGCCGCTGCTGCGGTCGCCGTTCAGGACCAAGGCCCGTTCGGCCCCGTCCCTACCCCTGAACTTCCCACCGCCTCCGTTCCCTCGGCGCCGATGCCTGCTGGCGGCCCTCGGCGAGCTCTACTCGGCCACGAGCAATCGTCTGGTGACGAGCGAGGAAGCGGTTGAGCGAGGCGGAACGAAATCAACCGCCTCCGCAAGGAGGTGGCGGACTACGATCGGGCGGTGGGCTGAGCTGCAGCTGCGGAGGGAGCGGGAGCGGCAGGAGCAAAGCACCAGCCGCGCCGAGCGTCTCTCCGCGGAGCTGGAGGCGGAGAGAGCTGACCGGGCTCAGTCGGAGGTGGAGACACTGCGGATGCTGCGCCATGCCTTCGATCGGACGGTGGCTAGCCTTGCTCCATTGGGGCTGGAGCAACCGGGTCCGCGGGAGGAGAGGCCATGGCATTACGCCTTTTGCCTCTGCCAGACCGCGGACTTCCTCATGCGCCTGCTCTTTGCGCTTTCCGCTCAGTCCGCCAGAGGGCGCGATTCTGGCGGCTACGCACGTCTTTGGCTTGCTGCGCCCGGCCCGTGGCGCCAACTTCAATCCATGATTCTTTGTCCAAGGGCTAGAGGCGGCGAGCGCGGCGGAGGAGCGAGTTCACAAGCCTCCGGCGGGTTGCCGCCAGTGGCGATGGAGAACCCCAGATGGAGGCGGTGGCGGAGGACGTGGCGATAGTGCTGGGCGTGGCCCCCTTGCTCAAGATCTGGCGGCGAGGAGGCGGCAGATGACCCGGAGGACCCTCCAGCGCCCCCTCAGTAGCTTTTCTTCTTTTCTTTTTCGGTGGTGCCTTTGTCTGCAAAACTTTAGGCATTTTATCATTTCGAATGAAATAGTAGTGTAAGCTCCCTGCCAAGTTGCCTAAAAACTTGCTTTCGCCGTGATTTTTTCTGGTTCCACACGAACGAGCACATAATCGCTTAAAGACTTAAAGTCTTGCGCCCGCGGGACCTCGGCCCTCAAACCCTCGCCTTAGCAAAATTTGCCTCCCGGGTAGCCTCTAGGAGCGAACACTTAGTGAGTCGTGACAGACCTTGGGCTTTTGGCAGCGGTGCTCGAGGCGCCGACTTCTGAGGACACCCGAGTGTCATGGCCGTCTTTGAGGGGTCGTGCTGAACCACCGCCCAACCGCCCGCTTCGCACGCCGCTCTCACTTAGCGATTCCGTCTTTGCCACTGGTGTTTGCAAGGCGGCGAGGCACCAGGCGAGTGCCTTGGCGCTGCCCGAATGGGCAAAAGACCGAAGAGAGGGTAGAAAGAACAAATACTTGGATAAAGAAAGCGAATATTTAATTTTAAACACAAGGTCTCCCAGGCCACGGCGGAGAGGAAGACACACTCCACGGTCGGGGGGACAGACCCTAGGACTTACAACCGATCAGGGGTAGAACTTGCGCATATTTTCTATATTCTGGGAGTTTGCTAGCTCTTCACCGTCTTGATGGCCGGCTGACCGCCGGGACGAGGCGAGACCACTTTGAAGGGTCCCTCCCCAGGAGACAGTTTATGCGACCTGGCATGCGACTGGATTCTTCGCAAGACCAGGTCGCCCACTGCCAGCGTTCTCTCATTGACCCGGGAGGCGTGGTACCGCCTGAGACTTTGTTGGTATCTTGCGGCGCGCAAAGCCGCTCGATCTCGCGCCTCTTCCAGGAGGTTGACGTCGTCCCGGCGCAGACCCTCCTGCTCCTCTTCTGTGAATGCCGCGACGCGGGGTGATCCCAGCTCCAATTCAGAAGGGAGAACAGCTTCTGCGCCGTAGACCAGGAAGAAAGGAGTTTCCCCGGTAGCCCGGCTAGGAGTGGTCCGAAGTGACCACAACACAGCCGGGAGTTCTTCGGTCCACCGGGCGCCACGCTTGTGGAGTCGGTCGAACGCCCGGGTCTTGAGGCCCTTCAATACCAGCGCGTTGGCCCGCTCGACCTGGCCGTTGCTCTTGGGGTGGGCGACCGAGGCAAAGCAGACTTTGGTGCCCATCTCCTCACAGAAATCCAAGAAGGTCGCGCTGGTGAACTGTGCGCCGTTGTCGGTGATAATGCGGTTGGCGACCCCAAAGCGGGCGAAAATCCCTTGTATGAACTTGACTGCAGCTGCGGCGGTGATGGATCTCACTGCCTCGGCTTCCACCCACTTGGTGAACTTGTCGATGGCGACGAACAGGTGGGTGTAGCCCCCTGTGGCCCGCGGGAACGGGCCCAGGATATCCAGCCAGGCCGCGAAGGGCCAAGAGAGTGGGATAGTTTGCGTGGCCTGGCTGGTTGGTGGATCTGCTTGGCGTGGAATCGCACGCCGCATCTCCTCACCCGGCTCGCAAGCATCCTGGAGGCGGTTGGCCAATAGAACCCTTGACGGAAAGCCTTTCCGCCATCGTTCGTCCGGACATATGGCTCCCGCACACGCCTCCGTGGATATCGAGAAACAAAGCTGCTCCCCTCTTCCCGAGTGATGCACTTGAAGAATTCCGTTCTTACCCGGCGGTATAGATCCCGCCCACCAGGGTATAGCACTTGGCCTTCGTGCTACCTTCTCTGTGGCGCATCATCGCTTCGGGGCATTCTTGATCCCTCGGGTAGGCCAGGATCGGATCCATCCATGTGCCTTCCCGGTCAAGCACAGCGACCACGCAGGTGGCCGTCGGGTACTCACGCTGGCCAGCGTTCCGCGAGAATCACTTCCTCCAAGGGCGAGGGTGGCGGCATCACCACCGTCCGTCGAGAAATGGGGCTGCGATGGACGATCGCGGAAGCCTTTCTTCAAAGACCCCGACCGCACAGAGATCCTGGTTGAGGCGAGCTGGGCGAGCTAAATCGCCTGCCGATGGTTGTCGCGTCGGGGATGTGAGTATACCCCAACCCTTGAAATGCCTTTCCAACTTCACGACCTCTGCGAGTGCGCCGCCATGGACGGGGTCAGACAGAGAAATCTTTCCTTGCCTGATTGACCAGCGAGGAGTCGCCTTTACTTGCAGTGCCGGACGCCGACGGCCGGCGGCCGCCAGCCACCAAAGAAGCCCTCGTGCTCGGCGGCGTTGTTAGTGGCCTTGAAGTCGAGGACGACCACGCATTTGAGGAGGTCCCGGTCGGAGACCAGAAGAACTCCGGCCCAGCGCCTTCAAGCCTGAAGGACCCGTCGAAGAAGAGGCGTCCAGGGAGGGGCGGGGTCCTCATCGGCTTCGGGCTCGGTGGAGTCCACTCGGCAGCGAAGTCCGCCCGACCTTTGACTCTTTATCGCGATGCGAGGAGGCGGCTGACGCCGAACTCCCGGCTCGACGGACCACTTTGCGATGCGGCCCTCTGCTTCTCGGTTGTGGAGGATTTCACGCCAAGGGATATGAGGAGACCACTTTGTGATCTCCCTCCTTGAAAATAGTGCCGCAACTTTCTCGATGCTACCACCACAAGCATAGACCATCTTACGAGCCTGAGGGTACCTTGTTTTACCGTCGTGTAGCATTTCTTTGATGTAGTAGACCGGCCGTTGGACACCTTCCCGTTCCGCCACCGGCGCGCTCACTCTGAAGGGCTAGCCGCCACATACTGGCTGATAACGGCTCGCCGGCTCGAAGCGACCAGACTGGGGGAAGAGAGGTACTTCTTGAGATCTTCAAATGCTCGGAGCTTCGGGGTCCATTCAAATGAGTTGGTCTTGTTCAATAGCTTGAGCAATGGCGGACTTTTTCCCGAGCCGGGATATGAACCGGCCAGGGAGGCTAGCCCCGATCAAGCATTGCGATTGCTTGAGCGGGTAGGCGGTGCATCCGCTCGATCGCTTCTATCTTTTCCGAATTGACTTCGATTCCATGGTGGAGACCAGAAACCGAGCGACTTTCGGATGAGACACCAAACACACACTTCTCGGGATTTAACTTGAGGCGATGGTTTTACGGCGAGAGAAGGTCTCTTCTAGATCCCGAAGCGAGCTCATCGGCCTTTTGTTTTTACCACCGGATCATCGACATACACTTCCAGATTCTTCCCTATTTGGGGCGAAACACTATGTGCATAGCCCGCCGATAGGTGGCGCCCGGCGTTCTTCACCGAAAGGCATTCGACATAACAGATACACCGAGGAGTCACAAAAGCGATCTTTTCTTCATCTTCTTGCGCCATGCTGATCTGGTGGTAGCCGGAGTAGGCGTCGAGGAAGCATAGAGCCGCACCCGCCGTGGAGTCGGCGGCGATGTCTATCCGCGGCAAAGTGCACGGGTCCTTGGGGCGAGCTTTGTTGAGGTCGATAAAGTCGATGCACATTCGCCACCTCCCGTTGGACTTCTTTACAAGCACGGGTTGGCGGCCACTCCGGTAGGTGGCCTCCCGCACGATCTTAGCGAGACAAAGTTTTTCCACTTCATCCCGAATGGCATCCTGTCGCTCGGCGCTGCCACGGATCTTTTGCGAACAGATGCGCTCCAGGAAGCGTTGCCAATCGGTACTCGATCACCTTCACAGGGACCCGGTCCTTTACGAAGGTTCCCGAGCGAACACATCCGAGTTAGACCGGAGGAAGGTGACGAGCGCGTCTTCCTATTTGGCGCCGAGGTCGGTGCCAATCTTGGCGACCTTGCCCGAGCCATCCTCGCCCACGGGGACCGCCTTTGCCTCGCCCAAAGTGCAGGCGGAGCGCGGGTCTTGGCCGAGGAGGCCGGGTTGTCGTCCTTGTCGCGTCTTGCGGCGGTGGTGCCGGCCAGATCCTGCCATTTGCTGGCGAGGCGCAGGGCTTCCGATCTATCCACCTTCAGTAATTGGACCTCCAGGCCCAGGATTTTCACTAGCATGTAGGCGTAATGGGCCCTTGCCATGAACTTGACCAGGGCGGGCGGCGAGCAAGGCATTGTAGGGAGGTCGAAATCAGCGACCTCAAAATCCACCGGCTCTGTCAGGAAGTTCTCCGAACTTCCGAGCATCTTCGACAACCGGACTTGCCCCCAGGGTAGAGGCCCACCCGGGGGCAACTCAGTAAGCAATGGGCGGGGCCTTGATTCCTAAATGCAGATTTGGAGCGCTGATGCGCTCCAACGGATAGCAGTTGATAGCACTGCCTCCATCAACCAGGACCCGCCCCAACTTCGCATTGCGGACCGTGGGGGACACCACGATCGGGAGATGGCCAGGGCCGGAGGTGTTCTCTGGGTGGTCGGCCCGGCTGAAAGTGATCGGCTGCTCCGACCACTTCAACGGCGGCTCGCCGGAGGATGGCGTTGTGGCGCACACTGCCTCGAGATCTCGCTTGTACTGCGAGTTCGATGAGTAGGTGGCGGAGCCACCGTGTATGAATGCCACCGTGCGCTCTGCCTGCTGGAAGGCTAGCGGAGCCGCGTCTTCGTCGTCTTCGTCTTCGTGGTCTTTCTCACGGCGCTTCTTGAGCCGCCTGTCGACCAACTTGGACACAACCTGGCAGTCCTCCAAGTCGTGTCCGCTTGTTCGATGGATGGGGCAGTAGGGCTTGCCACCATCGTTTTCGCGGCGAAGCGGCGGCGGTCCCTGCGATCGCCGCGCCCGCCGGCGCTCGTCCGTTGGTCACGATCATCATGACGCCGGGACTTGGGCTCGGCTCGGCGACCAAGACCTCCTAGCGGTTGCCTCCGCGCTTTTCTTTTTCTTCTTGCGGTCGGAGGACTTGGCGCCCGGCATCGCCGAGTCGAGAAGGTCTTGTCGCGCGCCGAAGCCGGCCGCCCTGGCGCACTTGTGCGCCAGGGAGAACAATTCAGACGTGGTTGAGATGACGCGAGTGGCCATCTTTTCCCGCATCTTCTGGTCTCGGACCCCCTCCAGAAGGCGATAATCACCGACTGCTCTGAGATCCGGGGGATCGTGTTGCGGTAGTGGCTGAACCGCCGGATGAACTCTCTCAGGGACTCCCCTCTGCTGCTCAGGCGTGAAGATCGTCCTCCACGCCTGGTTGGCGTAAGAGCCCTGAAAGTTGGCGACAAAAATGTCGCACAGCCTCCTCCCACGAGTGTCTGAGCCTCGCGGGAGGTTAAGCGGCCAAGGCAGGCGAGCCCGTCAGCGATGTCGGGAGGTAGTTGGCCATGACTTTCTCGGATCCTCCCGCCGCACGCACCACCGTGGTGTAGATCTGCAGGAACTCCTCCGGGTTGGTGGTACCATCATACTTCTCGAAGGAGGCGGGGCGGAACCTCTCCGGCCATGCAGCTTGCCGAAGGCGGAGAGAGAACGCCTGGCATCCGAGGGAGGAGCCCCCCGTCTTGCACCCCCGCGGCGCTCGCGGAGGACACGACGCAGGTCACCATCGCGCTGACGCCGCCTCTCATCAAGGCGCGATCGAAGGTCTTCGCGGTTCCCCTGGCCTCGGGGGGACCGCGGGAAGAAGCGGAGTCACGTGCCCATCCCCCCGTTACAGAGGGGGTTGCAACCAGGACTCCCTTCCCCCTGTCCCGGCCCTTGGTGCCGGGAGAAATTGTCGTGTGGCGGCTGGAACCCGGCGCGTCGGTTGCGCGGGCTCCCTGTCGCCTCATGCCGGAAGCCCCCGGCTGGGTCGCCGCTTCAACTTGTTGTTGAGCGGCATCCACCAGGTGGACGATATCCCGCAGCCAAGGAGTGGCCGGGGTATCGCCCCAGTCACCGGAGGATGATCGAGGAGGCCGGGCCGCTGAAGGCTTCGGCGAAGTGTCGTCCCCAGCGCCAGCGCCGTTAGACAGTGACCCACAGGCGCGAGAGCCAAGTGCACCGCTCCCGCGGCGGAGGGGCCCGGGTGGCCCGGCCCCCTCTCCGAACATCGGGACCGGCTATGGGCGCCCCTTTCCTCGGGCGGATTGCTGCGCTTGGAATGCGATTCCGCCATGCAGACAAGCACCCCTACTCCTGCTGAGCTCCGAACTGGGAGTGAAAAAGAGTGGGCAATCTAACCACCAATAGCCCCTACAGCGGCGCCACTTTGTCGGCGTACTAGCCAACAGGCACCTCCGAGACGGGTGCTTATGAGGTTCCGACGGGGGCTTTCGGGGCAATCGCCTCGAAATGGAAGACGGTGACGATCGGGGCACCGGGAGGCTCAAGCTAACGGGGGGGATGCGGAGTTTTTACCCAGGTTCAGGCCATCCGGAGAGTAATAGCCCTAGTCCTGCCTTTCTTGGTATTGCTTGTGCTCTTGCTAGAGAGGATGAAAACCTTACTGTCCTTCGAACCCCCTCTCCCATGCACCCCGGCTCCCTTTTATACTCGGGCTGACGGGGGCGCATGGGAGGCTTACAATGCCAACCCTCATCATTACACTGCCACGGGCGTATTTAATGCGCCTGTCACTATTCTTATGTCACATTAATGTCTGCCGCATCCGTCACAATCCTGCCTCGGGCCCCATGTCCACCAACGCCGCCCGTTCCGTCACGGGGTGAGGTGTAGTCGTGACGTCTCCCATAGCCATGATGCGCCTGGGGAAGGCGCGCCGCCACGCTGCAGCTTCCATGCTTCCCACATTTAATGCGCACGGTCGCATTTAATGTCCACGATCTCGATCGACTATCCGGATGGTGCGCGGTGGCTTGAGACTATACGCCACGTGCCTTTGGCGACCACGCGCCCGGGCGTCTGGCTCAGACGCCACGTGTCCGCTGGGCGATCTCTCGCTGGTCGCCCGGCTGGCTGTCGCCCGCGTGTCGCTGGCGACCACCTTCTTTGGTCGCCCGGCTGGCTCAGACGCCACGTGTCCGGGCGATCACCTTGCTGTCGCCCGCGCCTGGCTCAGACGCCACGTGTCGGGGCGACCACCGTATGGGTTTTCTCTTCTTTGTGGCGATGGGCCCGAACGCGCCCTGGCTGCTACTTGATTCCTTTTTTAGCGCGGGGGAGCGGGTACCTTGGTGTAGAATACGCCGACAGCTATCATCAGAGAGGAACTGGACAAGCTCCTCAAAGCCGGTTTTATACGGGAAGTCGATCACTCTGATTGGTTGGCTAACCCGGTTATCGTGAAAAAAAAGGGGGGCAAGTGGCGCATGTGTGTCGATCACACAGGGCTGAATGCCGCGTGCCCCAAGGACAATTTCCCGCTACCTCGGATAGACCAGTTGGTCGACGCAACGGCCGGCTCCGAGGCGATGAGTTTTCTGGACGCCTATTCAGGTTATCACCAGATCGGCATATCGCCCGACGATGAGGAGAAGACTTCCTTCATCACGCCGTTCGGCACATTCTGCTACACGACCATGTCCTTCGGTCTAAGGAACGCTGGAGCAACCTTCCAACGCCTCATGCAGAAAACCTTCTCGGACCAAATAGGTCGGAACATGGAGGTATACGTGGACAACATAGTCGTCAAAAGCAAGATGGCCTCGAGTCATGTATCCGACCTAGAGGAAACCTTCCGTAACCTCAATAAGCATCGAATAAAGTTAAACCCTGAAAAATGTGTGTTCGGGGTCAAAGCCGGCAAGGTACTCGGCTACATGATCGGTCCACGAGGAATCGGGGCCAACCCCGAGAAGATAGAGGCCATCGAGAACATGCGACCACCCACCTGCACGCGGGAGGTTCAGTCCCTGACCGGGAGGATGGCGGCCCTAAGTCGTTTCATCTCGCGGCTCGGGGAGCGCAGCCTGCCTTTCTTCAAGGCGCTCCGGAAGCACGACGGTTTCGCTTGGACAGAAGAAGCAGACCACTCTTTCAAAGAATTAAAGCTATATTTGTCGAGACCCCCGGTCTTGACCACACCGAGAATGGGAGAGGTTCTCTTGCTCTACCTGGCCGCCACACCCCAGGCGGTAAGCGCCGTCATAACGGTAGAGCGGGACGGGGTGCAGCGCCCGATCTACTACATCAGCGAAGTCCTGCACGGACCAAAGGAGCGTTACCCCGAGGTCTAGAAGCTCCTTTACGCACTCCTCGTGGCCTCGAAGAAATTAAGACACTACTTCCAGGCCCACAAAATTCGAGTCCCGACCAACTTCCCACTTAGAGAAATTCTAGGGAATCAGGATGCAAGCGGACGGATCGCGAAGTGGGCCATGGAGCTCGCCGGTCGAGATCGAATTCTCGGCGGAAGAACATGATCAAATCTCAGGTCCTAGCGGACTTCCTAGCCGAATGGACAAATCCTGCCCCATCTGAGTCTGAACCCGACCAGTCCAAGCACGGTCGTTGGGTCATGCACTTCGACGGATCCCGAGCTTACGATTGCTCGGGGGCTGGAGTGGTCCTCGAATCCCCTCGGGGGAGCGGATCCAATCGCCCTCCAAGCGCATTTCGGCGCAATGAACAACGCAGCGAATCTGAAGGTGCATTAGCCAGGGCCGGGCATGCAAGGCGCTCGAGTCCAACAACTAACTACGAAGGGCGACTCGCGGCTAGTTGTCAACCAGGTTAACAAGGAGTATCGTGCTCAGATGACTCGATGGCGCTTTACCTGGCTGAAGTAAGGAAGATGGAAAAGTACTTGAAACTTGAAATCTTGTACATCCCCAGGAAGGACAATGCCCTGGCCGACCATCTATTGAAGGTCGGTTCCGCCCAGCTCCCCGCCCCGATGGGGGTGCTCGTCGAGCACCTTTATAAGCCCTCCATACCCACCGAGGAGGAGGCAACCGAGACGGGTGGTACCGTCTCCTTCCTCGAGCAGGGTGCGAGTTGGATGACGCCATTCATCCAGTACCTCGCACACGGGACCTTTGCCAGGAAGAAGCCGAGAAATCCCGGCTCGTAAGACGCTCCTCTGCCTATAAAATGGTCGAGGGCCTCTTATACCACAAAGGCACGCTTGGGGTCCTCTCCAAGTGCATCACCCAAGAGGAAGGCAAATATCTCCTCAAAGATATCCATGACGGGATGTGTGGAGCTCACTCGTCCTTTAGGACCCTGGTGAGCAAAGCCTTCCGGTTGGGTTACTCTTGGCCAAGCGGCCCTGGCCGACAGCGCTCAATAGTAACCTCCTGCCCGATCTTGCCGATTTCATGCTCGGAAAGTCCATCGGTAAGCATATGCACTCTGAGACCATGCCCACGACCTGGCCGTTCTCGGTTTGGGGCATCGATTTACTCGGACCATTTCCAGGAAGGAAGGGTTGTAAACACACTGTTAAATGCAATCGACACCTTCACTAAATGGATCGAGGCCGAGCCTGTGTCGACCATCTCGGCACGAGCGGCTAAAAGGTTCTTCCGCAATAACGTAGTGACCCGCTTCGGCGTTAAAGTCGCCTCATCACGCATAACGGCACTCGGTTCTGGCGAGCTGTTTCGAGGCTTATTGCGAGGAGGTCGGGACCAAGATATGCTTCGTCAGTGGCCCACCAGCGAGCAATGGGGCGGCGAGCGCGAACGGGTAGATTATCCAAGGAGTCAAAAGAGAGTCTTCAAGAACCTCGATCAGCATGGTCAAGCACAGGTGGGCGAGTTACCTCCCATCCTGCAGTCGGTCCGCACCACGGCAGGCCGAGCTACGGGAGAGACCCCCTTTCAGCTCGTAGATGGCGAGGAAGCTGTCCTACCCGCCGAGGTCGTCACAGGATCCCCAAGGGTGAATCTAGCCCGATGACATCGACCTGCATAAGCGGCGCCTTCTCGGACCTCGACCTCGCGAAGCGACTCGTGAGCGGAGTTACTGCTGCGATCCGTGGTTTTACACCGCAAGCTCTCCAGCACGCCGCTAAATCGGTACGACCAAGGACCTTACATATCGGCGATCTCGTTCTGCGACGGGTCCAAGACTTGTCAAAGGCTAACAAGCTAACGCCGAGATGGGAGGGTCCTTACGCGGTCGTCTCAACAGCACGCCCGGGGGCTGTCCGCCTCGCGATGGAAGATGGTCGAGAACTAGCCAGCACTTGGAACATCGACCAACTGCATAAGTTCCATATCTAACCACACCCACTTTACTCCTTTAATAAACTTCGACACCTTGGCCTCCCGGTCTCTCTCTCTCCCTCTCTCTCTTTCTCTTTTACCCCCCCCCCCCCGCGAAATCTCGCGACCAAGCTCGATCCAGACCAAAAATCAAGAGCGGGCTCGGTCGTCGGGGTAAAAACGGACGGGCGTCCGACCACCTAACATCGGGCCACCAAAGCTCGACCTCGAGGGCTTCCTTCCTCATAAGACGACCATCTTTTCGCGGCAGGCCTCCGCCGCAGGCAAAGGTTCGCATGGACACCCCTCGGACGGTTCTGAGCTCAGGTCGGCCGGTGAGCGGTATAGACGCACTGTATACAAAAAAGCCACACGATCTCCGCAGGACGCTACTCCGTCAACGAGGTCGTGCCCGCAGCCTACGCCCACGACCTCCGTTGGCGGGGGGGGCTATATGGGTACCTGTGGCTACGACCTAGAGCAGCTTTCGCACGAGGTAGTCACTCCCTAGTACGATCGTTCGCTAGATCGCGTGACCGTCAACCTTCGTCGAATAGGGAACAACGGGATGAAGCAACTCGTTATCATTTCAAGGGAAACAAAAGGGCATCTATTAAATACGAATCATTCTTTGTTCAACTGGGAGGTTTTTGAGTTTTTCAGGTAAAACACGGGAAAAAGGAGTTACAGGAGGCCGGCACGCTTCTCGTCCTGCAGAGCGACGAGCTCCTCCCGCACGGAGTCGAGCTCGGACTCGAGGTCGAGCACCCGCCGGCGAGCTTCACGACCCTCGCTTGCCGCTTGACGAAGCCGCCTGGACTCCTCCCGTTGCTGGTCGATCGTCCTTTCGGCGCTTCGAGCGGAGTCGCGCAGGGTCGCCACCGTCGCTTCAAGGCCCGACCTCGCCTGCTCACTCTGGTCAAGGCGCTCCTTAAGGGCGTGCACGGACTCCTCCATCTTGCGCCAGATCTCGGCCTCAGAAGACTTCAGCCCGGCAACCAGGCGCTCGAGCTCCGCGATCCTGGCATCCTGCTCGGCTTGGTGCTTGGCAAGAACTTCTGGCGGCACGGTCGCGGCCCGAAAATCCTTCATGGTGGTCTCCAGCACCTGCGCGACAGGGTATCTCGGGTCGCGGTCGATTTTTTAGGACAAAAGCTCATAAGTGCTAGGGAAACTTACCCAACAGAGCCGAGCCTCCAGCCCCTCCTGGAACAACTCAGCGGGGTCCTCCGCTCCGGTTTGTTCGCCCTGGGCAGGCAAGGAACCCTCCGCCCCGACCCTTTTTCCTTGATCGAGCGCGGGGGCTTGAGTCCGAGCTCCCTCGTCCCCTGGGAGCGGAGGGCCTTGGCCCTGGGGGTCGACCTCCATCTCCTGGAGGGAGACGGCCTCAAGGGCGAGGATCACCTCCCGCTCTTCTTCCTCCCGGGCAGGAGTTGCGCTCGGGGGCTCCTCCTCCTCGGCATCCGGGCCCGTGGGGTCCTCCGCCCGGGGCACGGCGTCTACGGTCGGGGTAACTTCCTCCCCGGTAGGCCCTGCCTCCTCGCGAGCTCGGGCCGTGGCGGCGTCTACGGGTGCGAGGTCGTCGACTGGGGGCACCGGGTCGGCAACCGGAAGGTCGGCGTCGACCGAGGCGGCCTCGGTGCACAACGGCTCCCCTCCGCTTGGAAGCGGCCCCGGCTCGCTTGTCCTGGTCGGGCTCGTCTCCGCGACGACCGGAGTGACCAGCTCTTCCTCGCCGGCGGGCCCCGTCGGGTTGAGGTCCTCGACGGCCGGGCCGGCGTTGGTATCCGGCGGAGCGTCGTAAGCTCGGGGAGAGATCTCGGCGATCTCTTGGAGCATCGCGGTGATGATGTCGCTCGCGCCGGCGGAGTCCTCGCGGGGAACTTCAGCGGCATGCTCGTCACCACCGGGCTCCCCCGTGTCGTCGTCCTCCACAATTATGATGTGGGGGATGCCCTCCATCGTGGCTCGAGCATCGGCAGCCGCGATCTTCCTCCGTGTCTCCTCTTCAGGAGACACGACCTCTGGGGGCCGGATCTCCGCGGCAGCGGGCTCCTCCACCCCGACGTCGTCACCGCCAGCGGCCCGTGGGGACTGGGCCCCCGTGGCCTCAGTTCCCACCTCGACCTCGTCACCCACGACGGCCTCGGCAGTCTGGGCGAGCTCCCTCTCTAGCACGAGGTCAAGAATATCATCAGCCATTGCTTCGAAATCCCATAACTCCGCACCAGCTACCACACCCACTATAGACGAGGTGGGGTTAGTGTGGTGCCGGAGGGGGAAGGAGACAAACAAGATAAGAATGAGAAGCTGACCTCGCTTGGCGTCTTCTAGCTGGGCTCGGGCGCGAACGATGAGGGCAGCCATGTTTTCGCGTGCCTTGTCGGCCCTGGCGACTGAGGGGTCGACCTCTCCCAAGCCGGCCTCAGAAATGGTCGGCGTTGGGCGCGGTTGGGGCGCAGCGGACGACCTGCGGGACCTCGGGACCCGGGGGGCGAGTCGGCTCGTCCTTCTCCTCCTCGTGGTCCCGAGGGCCGAGCTCGAGCTCACCAGCGCGAGCTCTGCACGAAGGGCCGCGATCTGCCCTCCTCGGTTCCTCCTTCCATTTGGACCCGGCCCGCGGCCTCCTTCTTCGCCAGCGGCAGCCGCAAGCGAGCCATCGGCTCGGGTTTTTTCTCGTGTACTCATCCATCCACGATTTTAGTTCGCTCACCTCCTGCCCGATCGGCATACTCCAAGTCTTTGGCGGGGTGGCCGATCGTCAACCGGGATGCTGCGTGAACGCTAGGCGGGGGCGGCGTGGCCGACGGAGATCGGGCGCGGCGCTTTACGACTTTGTTTCTTGGTCTTTCGACCTCGTCTCGCCAGCTGCGGTGCCAGCTGGGCCACGGCGACCTCGAGGGCAACCTTCTCCTGCGCAGATGGGCTCGAATAAGGTCAGGGAACCTCGGAAAAAACCCGGCCTAAACGGACCTTCGAAAAAAGGGTCCGAGGTAGGGATTTCCTTGGCCTTAGGGGTGCCGAACATCTCGGACACCCTCACATCCACCCAGTCCTCCGCTGGAGCTGCTACCAGCCGAGAAAGAGCAATAAGGTCGAATATCCTTTATTTCAAAGTAAAGATCGAGGGCGGTGGTGTACCTGAGCGTGATTCCCGGGTGATGTCCTGTCACCCTTCGACCTTGAAGAAGGGGTGTACCCTCCTCCTTAGGGGCGACACCCGGTTCCTGACGTAATCCCGGGCGACGTCCCGACCAGACAGCCCCGAGCAAGTGAGCTCGTTGATCAGCATGAGCACCTTCTCCTCCTCGGGCTGCACGGGTGGTCGGGGCGTCTCGACGGCACGACCCTTGGCGCCGGTGTAGGAAAGCGAGCTGCCCTCCACTTTCCTCAGGTAGAACCAAGAGTCGGCCCACCCCGACACCGAGTCCTTGAGTGTGAAGCTCGGGTACTCGTACGGGCGGGTAGGTTGGAGGCGGAAGTAAAGGCAGCCGGCCTGCGAGGCGTCACAAGGTCTTGCGAGAGAGTGTAGAAGTGGAAAAAGAGGCGGGGGTAGGCTCGGCGCCCACGAACCCTTCGCAGAGATGGGCGAAGATGGCCATAATGAGAATGGAATTGGGGTGGAGGTGAGCGATCTCGCATTCACGGAAAGCGTGCGGCCTCGGCGAACTCGCTTTTGGGCGTTCGAAGCCCGTTTATGGCGTAGAGCTCGGTGGAGGCGATCTCCTTCCTCCGGCCGGGCTCTCCTCGGCACCGGCGGCTCTCCATGAGCGGCGTCGAGGTACTTCGCCGCTCAAGGGTCTCGACTTGCGCTGTCGAGCTTCTTTGGCGCCGAACTTTGCCATGAGAGTGGAGAAGGTGATCGAGGAGAAAGGCGGCTGGAGCGGAGAAGTGTGGGCGCACTAATCATTGAAAGGCCAGGTGAATCTAGGGTTCCTCTTACGGTGTTTAAAAACCGAGCGAGAGAAACGAAGAGGTTCCGCCCGTTGTGGTCGAGAAGCCCTAAAAGCGCGAGGCGATTGAGACGTTCGCCACACAGTGAGCGACACGTAGGCACGCCATCAAATCTGCCCCGCCGAGCGACGGTTTCCGAGGAGGAGCGGTTCAGACCGACCGAATGAAGCTTCCGGGGAAGGAACCGCTTGAGGATGGGAGCTAGTCCGTCACGCCGAGGCGCGCGTAACCGAGCCAAAAGCTCGTTCCCTGAGGATGGCTGATAGCTCGGAGGTCGAGGCGGCTGTTCGCCACAACCAACCCGGCTGGCTCGAGAGACGGTAGGCCCGAGAGGAAGGCCTTTTCTAGGCCTTTTTCCACTCGAACCTCGGGGGCTAGCTGTCGGGGGGTCGGATGGATCCCATAAATTACCTCGGGTGCCACGAGCGGCATGGGCTCACTACTGCCCGAACCACCGGAAGGCCGTCCCCCGGGACGACCTAGCCGGGCGCCACGAGCAGCACGAGCTCGTCCCTGCCCTGGCCACCAGGAGGTCGTTCCTAGGGACGGCCTTGCCGGGACCTGAGAAGGTCGCATAACCTGGTGAATCGATGGCTCGTGCTCAGGTGAGGTGGCCGAGTTCGGAGTTGGTTGTTAGCCGACCTGACGTGATCCCGAGGTCGGTAACCGCCAGCTGCGTAACCTCCGCTGGTTCGTTGCGTTCTCCGCGGGAACGTGGCTGGGGTATAGGATCTGTTAGTTACCACGTTGGACCTGGTCGAACGTGGAGTTAGTGGGCTTGAACAAGTACGCCCCTTGGTAAACTATAAAGCATCCCCGCCGTGAAGGGGGGAGGCAGAGACACACACATACGAAAATATACACGAGCTGGAGTAGGGCTATTATCTCCTTCCTGAGAGGCCCGAACCAGGAAAAATTACTGTGTCCTCGCCCGTTGAAGTCCAGTGAGTCATTTCTCTGAGTACTCCCTCACGTGAGAAGGGGTCGCGGCTGGTCCCTCCACCAACAAGTAAGCTCGACGGGGGCCTGCTTCCCAATCGTCGACAATAATGTATTTTGCATTGCTATTTGGGTTGGACTTCGGGCCCATGCCCTACTAGCCCGAGGGCCAACTCCGCCCCTGTGTGGGGCTACTTTGTGCTGCTGGTGCATGGGCCTCGATATGATTCTTCTGCACACAAATTCATCGTGAATCCTCTCTCAAATTAGGAGATGAGAAGGAGAGTTGTTAATAGTTAGAAGAGCTCTTTTTGGGTATATTAAATCTAATAAAGAAGTTTGTGCTTTTTGATTCAATAAATTATATTAACTAGTATTTATTTATACTCTTTCGATAATAGCACAGTAGAAATATCTTTAATAAATCAATACTAAATCTGATTTTTACTATCCACTGTATACTAATAGTATAATCCACTATATACTAATAATATAATGCATTGTAAAACTTTTCTCGTTAGAACCTCGTTTTGAGAAAAGACTCGACTAGGATTTGCATCACATGCTACTAACTCTAGGCTGTGTAGCTTATCTCCTGTTTCAAAACATGTTCACCGTGTATATCTCTTGTATACCGAAGCAATATAATAAAAACAGTGTACCGTGCAATTATACATTTCTTCATAGTAATAAGGACTATTCACATCTGGATCTAAACTTCGGGGGAGGCGTTCTAAACTTCTAATCTTATGGGGGGAGGTTCACCAAACCGTTTTTGAATTGAAAATCGAGATCCCGGCGGTATAGGTTTACCATGAAAATAGTCAAAAACCGAAGAATTTCGAAACCGAACGTTTGAATAAAAAATTCAAAACAAATTTTTAAAATATGAAAACCGGTCGGTTTTCTCGAAAAACCGATCGGCGACTCGAACTTTTTGGGCGGTCAGTTTTTTGAGCGGTTTTCGTCGGTTTTTTTTTTTTTTGAAAAATCGCTCGGTTTTCGTTTGTTTTCATCGCATAAATTTTTTCAAAATTTTCAATTTTTCTTTAATTAATCCGGTTTACCGACCGGTTTAGGATTTCGAACCAGCTCGATACGATCGAAAACCACGATTTTCGAGCAGTTTTCGTCGGTTTTGTGAAACGGGGGGCTACGCTAACAAGTTCTAGCCGAGTCTATCTACAAAGACCGTGTGCATGACTGCATTCTAACAATCATGAGTTCATGACCATCGACGTCCATGTAATACAATCCAATGGTTGATTCTTCTATACTTACTTAATCGTTAAGAATCAACAATGGAACAAACTGTGAGAGAGAGAGAGAGGAAGGAAACAGTGTCTTCAACGGTTAGCACATTTTTTTTTCTCTAGAACGAAAGCGCAATTATTTTTGTTCTCCGAGGCTGCACCTGGAGGACTGAATCACGCAAACAAGCCAGTAGTAATTACTCCACTTCCCCAGGTGGGCAAACGCAGCGAGTCACGAGTTGAGCAGCAGCACCAACTCCGCAAAAGCCAGTCCGCTCCGGTCTGTCGGATTGAACTCGAAGCATTCCCCAGTTGATAATCAGTTTTTCCATAGAAAAGTAGTACAAGAAACCGAGAG
Organism: Rhipidocladum racemiflorum; assembly: GCA_036346355.1. Taxonomy (NCBI): domain Eukaryota; kingdom Viridiplantae; phylum Streptophyta; class Magnoliopsida; order Poales; family Poaceae; genus Rhipidocladum; species Rhipidocladum racemiflorum. The sequence goes on from CM070578.1 coordinate 3,548,751, forward strand.
AAAACAACTAAGGGCTAGCTTGATAACAAAGTATTTTCGTAATTTCTAGGTAAAATTATGATTTTAAAGAATACCATGATATTTTTTTGCCATAAAGTGTTTAGAAGCAGTAACCACAAGGACCATATAGCGTTGACGGCTTCCTCCCCGGCGGCGCGGCGTCATGAATCGGGAAATAAATGCCATGCGGGAGAGAAGTGGGGAGGAGCTCGTCCCCGACCGAGGCCGTTGACTTGTGCAGTGCCGGAAGCAACCCTCTTCCGCCGCCTCCTCTGTGGCCCTGTGAGTTGCCCCTCCTCTGTCCCTTCATTACTCTGTTCATGTGTGCACGCAAAGTATGCATTAGAGTCACAAACTTCCCAAGAAATTCGCCCTGCCCCGGATGCTTGAATTCCTTATCTTGCTCAGGGGAAGATGCCGCCGCCGCCGGCGACCATTCGTTTGGGAGCTCCGCATCCATACCTGAAAACTCATGGAACCAAAGTCGCAAGATTGCACCTGTTCGACTGGGCCGTGCTTGTTCTTCTTGTCGTGGTAGATGTGGTGCTTAATCTGGTAGAGCCGTATCACCGGTTCGTCGGAGAATACATGATGACGACCCTCCGGTACCCCATGAAGGACAACACGGTGCCCGTCTGGGCCGTGCCGGTACGCCTACCGTCCCTGCAAAAGACTGCTCTCGTTTCTGATGACGCCAATCAAACATGCATGTATATATGTACCTTTCCCTGGATTAAACCTTGCTCGTCGATGGCGCAGATATACGCGGTCGTCGCACCGATGGTCGTCTTCACTGGAATATATATGAAGAGGAGGAATGTGTATGACTTGCATCATGCCATACTAGGCAAGTTCTTGCACTGCCACTCTTGTTCTGCAACTGCATGCGCCTGGTGTCTTCATTCATGGTCGTCAGTTCTGACATGTATATGGCCAAGCAGGCCTTCTGTTTTCTGTGCTTATAACCGCCGTACTGACCGATGCGATCAAGGATGGCGTTGGCCGGCCTCGCCCGAATTTCTTTTGGCGCTGCTTTCCTGACGGAGTGCCGGTGAGTTCTCACTTCTATTACCTGATGATTTGATCAGTCCGTAGCATAATTACCAGAAGTGCGGTTTGTCTGAGTCGCGGTACGGGATTCGGGTTTGCGGTTCGCTACTTTTTGTTTTTCTTCCAATTTCCACTACGAGCACGTTCCTTGTACCCAAAATCGGTTTGGATTCAACGAATTCAGTTCACGATTTGCAGGATTTATAGCGAATTCGGTAGCTTCTTCAGAACATGTTTCTTCTGATATATTGCCACACTGAAACTTACCGATCAGTCACTCCATTCAGAAGTACGACAACATCACTACAGGAGTAATATGCCACGGAGACGCCAGTGTTATCAAAGAAGGGCACAAGAGCTTTCCAAGTGGTCATACTTCATGTAAGCGATGACCACCTGCAATTCTGAAAACCATTTGCTGCCTGCATACTGAATATATAGTACCTTTCTCTTTTGTTCCCTTGCAGGGTCTTTTGCCGGGCTAGGCTTCCTGTCATGGTACCTGGCCGGCAAAATCAAAGCGTTCGATCGAGGCGGCCATGTCTCCAAGCTCTGCATTGTCCTTCTGCCTCTGCTCCTCGCAGCGATGGTTGGGGTTTCACGGGTGGATGACTACTGGCATCACTGGCAGGATGTGTTTACTGGTGGAATGCTTGGTAGGCTCCAACTTCCATTAGAGTTACCTTCTACCTCTTATAATACAGTATTATCTTCTGAAGATCACAATGTCAGACCGACCTGTTGGTATGAATGACTCTGCAGGACTGGTGGTTGCTTCATTTTGCTACCTGCAGTTTTTCCCACCTCCCTCTGGTGAACAAGGTATGATTCTGATTTCTGAATTGCTGATGCATACATCATACTAGTGCTTTTTTTCGGTCAGGTGTAACTGCAGTGAATAGGCCTAAGCATGTTTGTTCTTTGGACTTGGGCTGGGCCAGAAAACCCTGGTTGTATTAGTCAGCCCAGTCCGGCCCATATACATGGCTGGGCATATTAGGCTTTGGCTGGGCTGTGTTCTGAAAGTCAGGCTAGGACGAGCAACCTAGTCAGGCTACTTAGCGAGTGGGCCGAATTATGTTCTAAGTCTAAAACTGAAGTCATCTTTGCTGTTATTGTCAAGAATTTTCTTTCCATCTCTTTGTCACTCTTTTTTAATAGGGAAAGATTGTACTAATCTGTTGCTATCTGTTGAATTTCAGGGCTGTGGCCCCATGCATACTTTCATCACATTCTTAACCCTGAAGTTGAGAACCAAGTACAGTCAGGAACTACTTCGAATCACCATCAATCACTGCCTCATGATTTGTCTCGAGGCCATGTTGCACTGGAGATGAGGACCACTAGCCAAGCATTAGATTCCATGGAATCAGGCCGTAGAGCTCGGTGATTTGTGAATACTACTATTATGAAGTGGAGTTCATATATAGTTCATACAGTTTGCCATTGTGGGCGTATCCCACATGATAAACACATAAAAAGCGAGAGAAACTATACAAATCTTTTGCACACTTATTTTCTTATTAGGTTAGGTAAGTGAAAAGTCCATGATATGGATCTTCATATAGATAAGTGAAAGGTCCATCATTTTCTACGCTGCTACATATGGATCTTCGTATAGATAACTGAAAAGTCCATGATTTTCATTCGTAATTGCCATGTAGTAAAAGCAAATTGATATGATCGATGGCGATACCTCCTAAATGATTAACACAACGGAATCATGCGTTAAATTCAGAGTCCTTGTCCAGGACGCGTAGATCCCACACACCAGATAAGATTGCCAAAACATGGACGTGATATGCAATATTTTTTCACAAAGTATCTCGCAAATTCCGGTGTTTCATCAGTGAGACCACCAGTAAACATTAGCTTTAGGGGAGATGCCGTGGTCTTAATGTAGGTTCAGAGAGAGTGGAGTTGCCTTAGTCTTTGGTCTAACTATGGAGCATCCATCACGACTAGTCCAGCTGCTGTATTTTGACCTGTACACAACCATCGTAAAAGACTAGAACTGCAGCCAAATGAAAACACTGCCTGTACGACTGCACTATCCATTGCAAGCTGTCTATGATTCTTCTATGACATGATGACTTCATTGGTCCAGGTCAACCGCTGCATAATCGGAAATCATCTCTTTTCTAGCGTTGATAAATTTTTTTTTTGTTGTAAATTTGGTTTCCTTCCTAACGTAATTTTGGAGATAAGATTATTTTTACAATTACGTTTGAAAGAGAGACAAAAAAAAAAAAAAAAAAAAAAAAAAACAAGCTCCAGACGAAGCTAAAAAGGTTGGTTTAGCGTTAGCAGCAGCGAGGGGATGATCTATCATCTGCCATTTGCAACTGCGTGGATTACAGACATCTTATCAAAAACCGTTGTACTAGATTATTTGCTGTACGGATGCGCCACGGTTTTGCTAGGTTGAATTCGATTCGGGCGATTCATTTTTTCTCTCTCGATTCAACAGAAAACATTAATCGGTATTTATTTATAATTCATCCGCTAGTAAAGTCGCAAGAATACTTTTCAAGATGGTAGAGGATACGAATCTGCGACGGAGATTGCGTATGTGACGCTAGGTCATAAACCCATCTGTCGTGGTGAGAGAGACGGAAACGGACACGAAGAAAAGGAGAACCAAAAAAAAAAAAAAATCAACAGATAGAAAAGCTTATATTTTTCCTTGCGTGACCGGCTTAATTGGTCCTGTGGGTGGCTCTAAGCTGTTTGAGACCAACACTGTTTGAATGCAGACTATTATGTAGTGATAAGGTTTGAATGGATCTATCAGGCATCTATCTCTCCGCGCAACTTGACTAAATTGGACTTGTACCGGATCGATCGCCCACATGGAAGCAGAGAAAAATGCCAACTTAACCTGACGCGACGACTCGACTTTTAACTTTCTTTGCCGGGAAGGCTGAATGATAGGATCTCAGAGGAAACTTAATCTGATCAACCGGGTCTCAGTGCAGATGAGTGGATGTTTCTGTCGTCCACAGATTCGATTCGGACCGTGGAAGATTAGTGCCGGACTTGTCAGTTTTTGCCATTATTTGTCTCCACACATACATTTCAAATTGCTGTTTAGCTATGTATCGACGAAAATTCGTTAACCTCACTTCTTAGAAGAAGAAAAAAATATATGTTCTTCCCAAGCTAGAACTTTCTCCTGATTCCCCACCACCAGGAACATTAAAGACCAATTGTAATCCAGTTAGATATTTGGATCAAAGAATTTTTCAACTCGATCAAGACGAAGGAATAATATGCGGTGATGCGCAGCTTAAGAAGTACATAACCAAATATTATAACAGAAATACTAAAAAACGGTATACCGTTGCAACGGTATACCTCTGAAACTCATGAAACTTATGATTTTTTTCACTGAAACTCATGAAACTTAGCACTAAAAACTGATAAAACATGAAACTGATGAAACTAAACACTGAAACTCATGAAACCAGCACTGAAACTGATAAGTTTCATAAGTTTCATGGCTATACCGTTGCAACGGTATACCGTTGCCTAGTCACTCTCATATTATAAAGGTCTTTTTGGATCGCCAAATAGCAATCATTTTTCTATGATTGAATCTTTTCGAGATGGTACCTCTCAAGTTTTTAATTCGGAGAATGATGTTCTCACGGAAGTATTTACTGAGAGAGGTGAGGGCGGCAATATTTCAAATGGAACATAATAAAGCATATGAACCGGACGAGTTTTCGGCTGAATTTTACTAGGTGTTCTGGGAGGTTATAAAAGATGATTTAATGGCAATGTTTCATAATCTACATAAAGGTGTTCTTCCTTTGTTTAGGCTTAATTTTGGTATTATCATACTGTTGCCAAAAAATAAAGATGCAACAAAAATACAACATTATCGACCGATATGTCTCCTTAATGTTAGCTTCAAAATTTTCATTAAAGTCGGCATGAACAGGAAATCTAGTGTCGCTAAACATGTTGTTTAGCCGACATAGACTACTTTTCTGCCTGATCGAAACATAATAGACGATGTGATAATTCTTCATGAAACAATTTACGAAATGTATAAGAAAAAATTGGATGGGGTTATTTTTAAAATGGATTTCGAAAGGGCCTATGATAAGGTCATATGACATTTTCTTTAACAGACCCTTAAAATGAAAGGTTTCTCGTCACAATGGTGTAAGTGGATTGACAATTTTGTGTTTGGGGGAGTGTTGGCATTAAGATCAATTTCAGACTAGAAAAGGACTAGTGCAAGGAGATTTCTTGCCTCCCATCTTAGTTAACATTGTTGTGGATATGCTTGCTATCTTTTTAGAACGTGCTAAAGAGAATGGACAAATAAAAGGAACAATACCTCATCTGGTTGATATTGGGTTGTCCATTCTTCAGTATGCAGATGGCACCATTATTTTTTATGGAACATGATATTCAACAAGCAACAAATATGAAGCTTTTGCGATGTGCATTTGAACAACTTTCGAGTCTAAAAATAAATTTCCACAAAAGTGAAATTTTTTGTTTTGGTGTTGTCAACGAATTTGAACTTTAATACACTCATCTATTGGGATGTGAATTAGGAAGTTTACCCTTTAGATACCTAGGAATTCCAATCCATTATCGCAAATTGAGAAATAATGATTGGAGGGGGGGGGATAGAAGAACGATTTGAAAAGATGTTGAGTAGTTGGAAAGGAAAGCATTTATCCGTTGGAGGCAGAGCTTAGTAGTCTACCCATGTTTATGTTATATTTTTTTCGGATACCACATGTGATTCTTAAAAGATTGGATTATTTCAGATCTAGATTTTTCTGGCATAATGTAATCATAAGAAAAATAAAGGCTTGCTAAGTGGAATATTATTTGTCAACCTAAGGGTCAAGGTGACTCTGGGTATTCATAATCTTAATGTAAAAAATATTTGTTTGCTTTGCAAATGGTTCTCCAAACTTTTAAATGAGGAAGGCGTTTGGCAACAAATCCATTTCTGGAAGTGTTTGGGAAGTAAAACCCTTTCTCAAGTGGAAGTGAGGCCAGAGGACTCTTACTTTTGGGCAGAATTAATGAAGGTCATACATCACTTTTTTAGATTTGGGTCATTCAATCTTTAGGATAGATCTCAAATACGAATTTGGCAGGATACCTGGCTTGGGAACAACCTCCTTAGTATACAATACCCTTAACTTTATAACATTGTTCGGAAAAAACATACCACGGTGGCCGAAGTAATGAATTTGGAACCTTTTAATATTTCTTTTCATTGGACCATTACGTGACCAAGTTTAGATGATTTGCAAGAGCTTATTACAAGAATTATTGCTATAAATTTGTCTTTAGATTGTGATACTTTTCGATGGAATCTTCATCAAAATAGAAAATATTTTGTTTAATCGATGTCTGCAGCTTTAATGCATCAAAATATTCTTTTTATAAATAGACAACTTTGGCATATTAAAGTACCTTTAAAAAACAAAAAAATTATATTGTACTTAAGTTGAGGGGTGATTTTTACAAAGAATAACCTCAGTAAAAGAATTTGGATTGGTGGTAAATAATATTGTTTTTGTAACAATGAAGAAACTATACAACATTTTTTTTCGATTGTCAGTTTGCTCGTTTTGTGTGGTGTGTTATACAAGCGGCTTCTAATTTGTCACCTCCTCATAATATAGCCCATTTGTTTGGATCCTGGCTATTGGGGTTGGAAAAGAAAGTAAAAACTCAATGTTTAGTTAGGGCTGCCGCTCTATGTTGGGCCATTTGGCTATATCGAAGTGTTATTTGTTTTGATAAAAAAAAACATGTGTCTAATCCATTGCAGGTTATCTATTCGTGCATCAATTGGTTACGCTCATAGTTGATGTTGTAACGACAGGAGGCTCAAGAGATGGTGTTGGTAGCATGTAGCTCTTTACAGGTCATGGTCCGGGAAAACTTCATTGGACATGGATGGAGGTTTAGCACAAGATTGTATGCACATTTAGAATTTCTAATTAGTCTGCCTATGGCTTATTCAAACTCTTTTATGCATGTATTTATCGCTTGCTAATCTTTTTTTTTTTAGTGTCTTCATGCCAACCTTTTGGATTGAACTTTGTAATAAGCGATTGGTTGTGTGCATCTCAAGATGCAGGGACTAAAAGGTTAATATATTCTTCCATTACACACACTTTATATTGCTTGTAGTATCATGGCTTCGTTTTCTTTGCAACTCCAAGTTGCACTTGCTCAAACTTCACAAGCAAGACATTCACGGTTATTAGTCTAGTCAATTGGTCCCATTTAGTGGCTCCAGTGTGTGAACAATGACAAAATTTCCATCTTGTTTGAATTGTTAGTGACTCCATATATTATATGCTAAGAATAAGATTAAGTAGCATAGGCACAGATTTGGTCACAACTTGTGTTCCTACTTGTCAGTGTCCTAGCTGTCGCTGTGTTATTAGAGTTCTTTGAACTCCTTGTCCGGCACCTGATGCTAGCTAAAGCTACAGCTTTTTTTCCTTGACATTTTTTTTTCAAATCGAGTCTTTTTTGTGAATGTATTTATAAAGATAACCCTGTCTCCGATCACGAAAGCAGTGGCAGATGACACATATCACCTACCATGCTCCCGTACCACAGCAAGGCTCGGCACCTTAGCAGGTTAGGAGACCAGCACAGTAGGATGGGCCCATAGGCCTATTGCACCGTGGGATCACGATAGGTTCATGTTGAGCTCCCCTTCAACGGCAGGAATTCACCGATCAACTCAATTAATTATTCACTAATTAATCATTTTACTTAATCAATCACTTCATTAATTACATTTTATGCAGCCAGTTGAGCAACTGTTCCTTGGTAGGGGTCGCCTGAGCCACTAGCCCTCAACACCTGCTGCCATTGGCGGAGGACGAACTAATATTTTGATATGGCAAATTTTATAGCATATATATAATAATAGTGGTACACAAAATTAAAGTTATCCATGCGCTAATATTATAAAGCATATTATAATATGAGTGTATGACATTTAATGGAATAAAAACCATATTATAAAGCATAATGGACAAGGAAGAAGATAAAATGTGTACCAGTAAAGTATTAATTGCGTCTAGAAGACCTTGGCAACTGTATTTAGCGAGTTTTCATCTTTTGAAAATACTTCTGCTCAGGCGAAAGCCACGAAACGGGAACGCGAACGCACTACGCACCAGTATATACTGTATATATGCAGGGATATTCGATATAGACTAGTATGGCAGAGGCCATACCTTGCCATATTGGAAGCTACGTCCCTGCCTGCTGCCGAGCTCGGTGTTTGCAATAGCTCTTTTGTTTTGGTGGCCTCGTCCTACCTGCGTGATGTACTGTGCTGTTGTGACGTCGGCGATGTACTATAGTACGAGAGTGTAACAGGTGATATATATCGTTTATCGTTGCATTCGTAGTTAGAAAAAGGCTATCTTTGTAAACTCATCAGCGTGGGACCAGATTACAAAAAAATATGCGTCGAGAGGGAAAAAAGCGAAGTGCCAAAGCGTCACACAATCCTCACAAGACAAAATAAGCAGCACATGGCTTTGGACCAATGAGGTGGCTACCTAAGAACAAATACCATGGACGGCTACACGTTGGAGAACTCTAAAATTTGGCTCAAAAAATGCTCCATTGATCGATACTAGTTTGTCTAGTAGCCATGATGCATGGAACTGTAGATAGATACCACTTGCATGACTTACCAATTTGTCAGCATTGTACTCGCTAGATGTTGATTCCAAACAATGAATTTCTTTATCTACTGAAAGCACATGAGAAGAGCTATCAAACATTAAGATTTTGTCATCTGAACAAGCAACACTAATGAACAAGCTCATGGAGACCACGCCAAAAGGCACATCCATGTGAATAATCTAAACTTCCCGTCACCTATGGTCGAATGGTTTGTAGAAAGCTATTACTATTGGGCGTACGCCACTCATGGGAAATTATTTCAACACACATTTTCTCCTTAATAAAATGATACGCAGCTCCCCTACATGTGCACTTAAGAAATGAACCGTATTGAAAGTGCATCTAGGCCCCTAAATTGGTTTTGGTTGATTAATGACAAACGATTAAAAGGACTAATATCTTCAATGAGCTTGTGAACAGGTAAAAGATTAAATGTGAGATCTTCCACATGCGAAGGACACCCTCAAACGAATTCAAGCGAGTAAAACCGCTTTGTAATTTTATTTTTTCTATGCTTTGTGTCGTAGGAATGCCGTACTATTAAGAGGGATGCATCGTAGATGATCTAGGGTAGTCTCTATGCTCAGATGAATGTTACTTTAAATCTTATTGAGACCCTAAGTCATCGCGCATGCACCGGAATGTGTTTTTATCTAAGTTCAAGTCGGACATTCCGATATTACATCGGAAGTTCCGATGTGACCGGACATTCCGATGTGCATGCTTGCTTCAGTCCGATGCGTAGAAGATGTATCGGAAGTTCCGATATTTACGATCGGAAGTTCCGATATTTACGATCGGAAGTTCCGATACGTTGTAAAGCTTTCTAGGGTGCTCTCTGTAAAGATCGGAAGTTCCGATATTTTACATCGGAAGTTCCGATGTGTTCAAACCGAAAAAAGGGAGCTCTCTGGAATTATCGGACACTCCGATATATTATATCGGACATTCCGATATTGGTATCGGAAGTTCCGATGTATATATCGGACAGTCCGTTATGGACTTAGAAGCATTTTGTCAAGGGCTTTTCTGGGAACATCGGAAGTTCCGATGTTGACATCGGAAGTTCCGATGCATCTTGTTTGACAGTTGGAATGCGCTCGAGTTCTAATTATTTGTACATATCGGACATTCCGATGTTGATATCGGAAGTTCCGATATGCAGCTGAGTGGGTGTATAACGGCTAGTTTTTGCAAGAAACTATAAATACCCCACCCCTCTCTCATTTGAGGGCTACACACTCTATTTGGCAGAACTTTAGTGCACCTTGAGCCCTCTCTAGTCTACTTTTGAGCCCTCCTCTTTGATCTTAGGGATCATCCAAGGAGTGAGGACTAGAAGTGAGATTTGGAGCTAGAGTGAAAAGCAAGTGTCTTTCATCTTGAGCATTAGAGTGTTCCTCCAAGATCAATCAACGTGCATTTGTTACTCTTGGAGGTTGAAGGACTCCTAGACGGCTAGGCGTCGATCACGAGCTCCCAAGGATTGTGGGACGCCGTGAGAAGTTTGTAAAGGCCGGCTCCGCCTCCGAAAGGAAAGGAACCAATAGTGGAACCAAGCCTCAAGTGTGGCCGAGGTTTGGGAGGAAAGGGTTGGAAAAGACCCGGCTCTTTGGAGCCTCCTCAACGGAGACGTAGGATTCCCTCAAGAATCCGAACTCCGGGATCAATTCCGTGTCTTCTTTTTCACTTTGCTTTAGCTTGTCTCCTTATTGTTTTGATCCAACCTTCTTATACTGTCTCTTAAGATTATTACTTTCAGTTGTTCTTTGTCCTGGTCAAAAGTCGATCGGACATTCCGAACTGGTATCGGAAGTTCCGATTACATCGGAAGTTCCGATCCAACACCGGAAGTTCCGATACTCTTTCCGCTGCGACAAATTTAGTTTAAATTTTAAACTGCCTATTCACCCCCCCTCTAGGCAACTTTCTCATCTTTTCACGTATAACCCAAGACATCATCATTGAGTGTCCATGTGGCTACTTGTTGCCATTTTGCTGGTTAGATTAGCAGTAGTAACCATGATAACAGAAAAAATAATTCAGCAATTTAATTTACTCACCAATTACAAATCCAAATGGTAGAAAATATATATAATACGATAAGAAGGGAAATTTATCAATGCTCAAGACTTTGGGGTCTCTAGATCGAGCTTGTGAAAGTGATTAGGGTTGCCTTTCTCTAAGAAATCAGATATTAAAAAGAGTAGGAAATGTGATTGCTATTTATTTAGTCACACGCTTTGACAAAGTATAAATTGATAAATTGGGAAACTAATACCAATATTGCTCTTCTCCTATGTTCTGTTGTGTTGCTTCTTGCTATCAACCCGTCTCTTCCATCCTGAAACTGGTTGAAAAGGCAGTTGTCATCTTTCAAGAGGTGTCTTCCCACCAAAAGATGTCTCCTCACCATGAGGTATCTTCTTGCAGAGAGGCGTCTTTACACCATGAAGCATCTTTTCGGAGGGAATAACTCCCAATCAGTTATTTGTACTTGTCAGACAGAGTGTCCTCCACATGCTAGACTTATGCGAAGGTAACTGCCTTTTCAACCAGTTTCAGGTCGGAGCAAAGACTATTCAACGCCCGACCAGTTTGCTGGTCGGAGCAACTAAATAGGTTATGCCCAACTTGAGCTGGTCGGGGACAACCAAATAAGCTATTCCTGACTAGTATATGTATAGCTGGATGGGGTTATGAAGGTATACTTTATCTTTGACTAGTTTGTCAAACTGGTCAAGGAATTTTTCACGTGACTAAATTTAACTCTGGTTGAAGTCGTAGCCAGGTAATGAGCATTGGACTTTATCTTTTCTTATGGGCTCCTTTTATGAGTGTGTAGGCCCAAAAATTATTTAAGGATATGCTAATGGTCACTAGCTAGCCCACAAGGCTCAAGTAACTATGTGTATTTACTTGAGAATTTTCAACTCTCAAGACATTAATGGGATTTCGTGCTAATCATGTCACCGTTTCGATTCCTGATAGTGAAAGCTTTTGCAATTTCCTTAGTAAATGAATCGACGGTATAATTATCCTAATGGACATTATTAGAGGGGTAAGGTTTCCCTCGAACATTTCATGCCTTCAGACTCTTGAGCGCGAAAAAACTCTTTAAGTTCTTCTACTTGATTCCATTTTAGTTCTTTAGGCTTTTCATTTTTTGTTCTTTTTTCTTCTTGAGTTTGAGAAATTTAATCAAGAAACGGAGGTGAAAGAATGAAAAACTAGAAGAATGTTTGGAGCTTTTCACCTTTCAGATTCTTTCTTCAATCTCAATAGAGAAATATGTTTTTCACTGAACATAAGATCCAAGAACTTGATGATCAGGGCTTGATCCCATCACGCGGGATGGTGCGCTGGGATCCTAGTAGAGAAGATGCAAAGCCTATCCCCTAAGAGGGGCGCATCATGCTTTTCTCAGCTTTCCCTAGGTTAGGTTTAAGTCTCCCTAAGAGAGAAGTCCTTGCTGATGTGCTCGATCATTACGATATTAAGCTTCATCATCTTCTAAATTTTATTTTGATTTTGAGTATTTTCTCACATCGTTGCGAGGCTTTTCTTGGTATTCCTCCTTCTGTTCGACTTTTCCATCTTTTTACCAGTACACCAGAAATAATAAAGCCTAAAATGTTTTTTGAGTGTCTATTTTAAACTCCAAGTTGGAGTTCAATATCCTCCCCCCCGACCAAAGATACCTAGAAATATTATCGGCATGAGTGGTTCTTCTCGGAGATTCCAGGGAGCAATCATCTCTAGTTCACCGGGAAGGTCGCCCCTAGAGATGGCAATGGGGACCCCGAAACCCGATAGATATTTACTCCATTAGGAGCTGGGTATGAACCATTTTTCATACACACGAGTCTATTAACGGGCAAACGTTACTACCCAGCATGTAGAGTGGGTATGGGTCTGTTCTACTATTACCCGTACCCGTTCACCCGTGGGTCTGGTCCACTAGTGATCTGGCCCAACTATCCAAGGCCCAACTGTGTAGCCTAGCCGGTTAGCCCATCAAAATCTTTAAACCCTAACTGCCTTATAAGATATCCTGTCCAAGGCCCAACTGTGCACTCTAGTATAATATTTTTTTTAATTCGAATATCCCTTGCATTTTCATTGAATTGCCATATAAGATATGCTATTGCAGCCTGCAGGGGCATATGTCCATAATACGAGTGTGGGTTACCCACCGGGTCCCTGTTACCCGCACGGATGAGAGTACAGCTAAATTTTGTGCCCGCATGTGGGTATGGCTATTGTAGCGGGTGAATTTTAATAACATGGGTGCGGGTACGGGGTGGTGATACCCACCGAGTATAGACCCATTGCCATCTCTAGTTGCCCCCAACCTGGACGAGGTTAGAGGCGAAGAACGAGAAATATTCTCTGGAGTTGACCAACGAGGAGGAGAAGATAGTGAATGTTATCTCTAAGTTGGTATCGTAGGGCTTTTCGGAACAGAAGATCGTTTACGATTTTCTATACCACAAGCTGAGCCCCCTGAAGAGACGGTTCAGATACTCTTGGAGGATCGAGGATGACCAAGATCCTACTAAGGATGAACTTGGAGGTAAGAGATTATGGGTCCCGACCTCCCCCTTTTTTAACATATAAGTATGTTTCTATGTTCAGTTTGACTGCCAGGGAAATTCATTCGAATGTCGCAGTTATGAGTGTTCCTTCGAACGGGTCCAACCAGGCTACTTTGGACAAGCAACCAGCTAGCCTGATCAGACAAAACGATGAATTCATTAATGAACATATCGAGGTAAGTACCAAGTAACTTATTTGGTTATAGATTCCAATAACTTTACTTTTTATATTTTAGATGCATGGTTGGAAGCGTGCTACCGACCAGTCTGAAGTCCATGCCCTAGCTCCTCCGATGAAGAAGAAGAGGACCGTAGGCAAAGGTGCCTTAAGGTGGTGGGTTCAACTTTCACTGCGATGACTAGTGCTGAGCCAACCAGCACTGGATTGGTCCAAGGTACATGCTTTAAGCGTGTGCAGGACCAACCTCCAATCCAAGGGCAGAGGACTAGAGCTTCTGTGGCAACACAGAGAAGGATCTCTTTACAGGTACGTGGTAAGGGATGGGATATTCTATATAAGAACTATCCCTTGTTTCCATATATTCAGGGTAAGGGTGATGAAAGTGAGGAGGACAACGTTCCTCTTATCGTAAAGAGAAGGAAGACTCCTACTTCGGATGTAGGGGAATCCGACACTCCTTGGTTGTCATGGAGTATGGACTTAGGGATGTCCTTCAAGTAAGTTTTTTTATTTATTAGTTCTAAGTATTTTAATCTTTAGAACTAGTATAGTTCCACTTTTCTCTCTCTATATATGTTGATTTTTCACTTTTTTAGCCGCCCGGCTACATGTTCTGCTGCAACTCAAGTAGAGCCTAAGGTGCATCCTCTAGTCGGTGTTGTACCAACTAGTGCGGAGCCACCTTTGGCACCTTCTGATAAGGTTGTCGAGGAGATCCTGACAAGTGCACAAGACGCAGGGGTGGAGTCAACCAATGTCAAGGGTGAAGATCCTTCAATCACTGGGAACGAGCCTCTGGTCAGCGAGGCGTATACTTCTGTCGACGAGGCTCATACATCTCCAAGGGTGGGAGAGGAAGAGGTCGGAGAGAACCGGGAGATGGTCATCCCTCCGACCAGCGAAGAAAGGCTAGTGGATGTGGTCATGACAATGACCACAACCACTGAGATTGAAGCACCATCCACTTCTGGTGTTGTTGACCAGGAGAGGATGTATGAATAAGTTTTCAATAACTTGTTGTCTAAGGTATTCTTTCTTCTTTATTTTATTATTTTATTTAAAAAAGAGTGAGTTTATTTGTTTTCTCTGCTTGCTTTGTAGATTTTGCACGAGGCATCTAACCTGCTAGGTCGGCAAGTCCAGACTTCGGTAAAAATCGAAACAAAAAAATCATAAAAAGTCAGTTGATTGTAACTCCCCTCTTATGTTTTTTATTCTAACATGTCTGTTCGAAAAATAGATCAGAAGAAAGAACAAGAAAACTAGAGGAACAACTCTTGGTGGCTCATAACACCGTAAAGGGCTATGAATTTAAACTCATTGAGCTTATAGAGAAGTATGGAGATAGTGAAGAGAAGAACTCCAGACTCCACTAGGCCTTCAAAGAGAATGATGAGCGAGTAAAAAGCTCGATCAAGAGCTCCAAATCATCACTCTTAGAAGGAGGACGAAATAGAAAGTAAGAAACTTTTTTCAATCTGGTAATTTTTGTTATTTTTTGGTTTTCTATAAAGAAAGTAAATGACAATTTGATTTTGAACTTTGCCAGAACTAACAAATATAATATAGGTCAAGGAACTTCAGCTCTCCCAAGGAGAAATAGAAAGGAAGAAGCTGACAGAGCTGGATTCCAAGGCACAAAAAAATAAATAAAATGAGAGAGCAGATGAAGATCTATAATGAAGAACACACGCAGAAGTAAAATTTGCCATGGATATGTATATGGATAATGTAAAGATTGCTTATAAATAAATGTTTTTTTCCTGTGTCAATCTCTTTTGTGTTGAAGTTGCTCTGTTACTTGTTTGCATATGAATTGAATTTTCTCTAGTGTATCACTGCTGGCCCTCAACTATTTATTTACTAATCAGCATCGTGATCCGAAGACAAACAGTTTATTATGGATTATCGACCAGCTCGCTCTTCGCTTTATACTTAGTATTAAGTGGAAGCAGGTCGAGATAAAGTCAGTCTAATCAGTTTCAATGCAGTAAGTATTTCCTTACATGAAAAAGATTTATTAGAAGTTATCTCACAATCCAACCAGCAACCTTGTATTTTGCTTAGGGAATTTGGTTTATAAATTTTTAGTGATTCCTTAGAATAAAAGCAAGACAAGAAATAGTTTGAATATAACACAAAAGAGAAGTAATGTATATAAAGTGATCTTAATACATGAATATAAAAAATTTACACATAAAACCTGTGAAGAGATGTTCCATGTACTGGAAAGTATTCGACCATCTTCTATAGCAAACAAAACAGAACCAGGTCGGGTGACTGATACTATAGTAAAGGAACCTTCCCATTTAGAAGATAACTTATTTAAGTTAGATTGGTTTTGGATACGCCTTAAAGCAAAGTCTCATACATTAAGTGTTCGTGGTTGAACTCTTTTATTATAGTATCTTCTTAAGCCTTGTAGGTAGACTGCCAACCAGATTAGTGCTCGATCTTGCTTTTCTTCTAAAAGATTAATATCATCTTCACATTGACTATCTCGACTGACCTATTCAAAAAGAATAGTTCGTGTAGAGCATGTGTGAATTTCGCTGGGTAGTACGACTTCTACTCCGTAGACCAGTAAGAAAGGTGTTTCTTCTATTGCTCTACTGGTTGTTGTGTGTATGGCCCAAACAACTGAGTAGAGGTCATCCATCTAAGCCCCCAAGCATGTTCTCAGATGATCAAACACTCATTTCTTCATTCCATGCATGATTTGGCCATTAGCATGTTCTATTGCTCCATTACTTTGTGCATGAGCAACAGAAGTGAACCAAATTTTTGTGCCAATTTTTTCATAATAATATTGAAACAGACCACTAACGAATTATGATCCATTATCACTCATTACTCCGCTAGGAACTCCAAATCTAGTGACTATATTATTCACAAAGAATTTTTTTTTGCTGTGTGTCCCATAATTGAAACTACGGATTCAGCTTCTATCCATTTTGTGAATATTTCAATAGCAACAAATAGACATTTCAGTCCATTAATTGCTTTTGGTAGTGGATATACTATATCAATTCTCCATGTCGAAAATGGCCATGACAATGGTATGGTTTGCAATTGATTAGCATGTTGATGTACCTGCCAAGCGTGAAAGTGACATTGTTCACATGTCTTTACAAGGTGCATAGCATCTTGTAGAGCAGTAGGCTAGTAGAACCCTTGTTGGAATGCTTTTTCGGCTAGCATTCTATATGAAGCATGTGCTCCACATAAGCCCCATGTATTTCATGGAGTAATGTTATCCGTTGTTTTTGGTATATGCATTTCATTAAAACTCTGTGTGTTCCCTTCCTATATAAGGTATTTTGAGTAATTTGTATATTCACGCCTTTCGAATTAATCTATCTTTTTATGTATATCCTCAGGTAGTGTCCCAAGTTCTAGATAGGCTTTAAATGGTTTAACCCGATCTGTATCTTGCTCAAGAAGTCCAACCTCATTGCTGGCTGGGGACTCTTATATGTGAATATCTATAAAAGGTTTAGACAAAATTTCAAGAAATACACCTGTTGGAACATGTGACCGTGATGAGCCCAGTTTGGCTAACTAGTCCACTAAAAGATTGTTTTTTTGAAGAATATATTGGACTTTGAAGTCAATGAATCATTTTTCCAATTTTTTCACTTCTTCCAGGTAGTGAGACATTACCTCGTTGGACGTCATGCATTCTTTTCTAGCTTAGTTTACAACTAATTATGAATCACCTTTGGTTAAAAGCCGACGAACTCCAAGGGATTTGGCTGCTCATAGCTCGGTTAGAAAACTTTCATACTTTGTTGTATTATTGGTAGCAGAAAAATGTATCTAGATTACATATTGTAACCGGTCGCTCTGATGTGTAACCAGTAATATACCAGCCCCTAAACCTCTTAATTCTCTAAAACCATCAAAATATAAAGTCCATTGGTCCATATATGTTGAATTCTACTCTACAGAAGGCTCACTGTTAGTCTATTCAGCGATAAAATCTGCTAAAATTTGTGACTTGATTGTTAATCGGGCGATGGAATGGATGTCAAAAAAATCCAAGTTCAACTTTCTATTTAGCAATCCAACCAGTTGCTTCATGGTTATTAGGGATGGCAATGGGGCCCGATCCCCATTTCCCGCGGGGAATTCCCCTATTAGGGGATGAAGATGGGGGAAATATTCCCCCGGGGGGCCTATCGGAGAAAATGTTGCCCCTGTCGGGGATTGCAGGGATGGGGACGTTCCACTATTCCCCATCCCCGATCTCTGTCCCCGCCCCCGTATTATCACTTATCACTAATAGGTCAGACCAAATGATCAATTCTCAAACGAAAAAAGAATATGTGAGGTCATTAACATGCTAAATATGAATTGCTCTAGTGATTCACTCATTACTCTAGTGATTCACTTACAGTTCAATCAAACATGCATCATTACTCTAATGATTCACTCATGTGGCACGTGGTCTTTCAAGTAGCATTTCGAGGATTGGTCCCCATCGGGGCCCACGAACCCGACGGGGATTGGGGATAGGTGGAATTAAACCCCGTATGCAGGACGGGAACGGGGAAGTTTTGGTTATCAGGGATCGGGGATGGGAGGGCGCTCCCCGCGGTGATTTTCCCTGTTGCCATCTGAAAGTGCATCTAGGCCCCTCATTTTATTTTGGTGATTAATGATGACACAATTAATGTGATCTAATGCTTCAACTAAGATTAATGCAGTTATCGATATCACATCAAGCTCGGAATAAGATTGGACGGTCCTAAGCGCGTCAAATTTCAAGAAAACGGCATCAAGACGAAGACTTGTAATTTTTATATTGTTTTGAGTCTTAAGGATAGCCGTACTATTAAGAGGATGCGACGGAAAATCGATTTCAGGATGTGCATGTGCTCAACATCAAAACTTGCATTCAAACTAGCACACAAACACTTGTATTTTCCAAAATCTGGAATTCAAACCGAGCCCCTAAACTCGGAGAGTCCGGACATTCTGTCCGGAGTGTCCAGATTCAATCCGGAGTATCCGGACAATATGTCCGGAGTCTCCGGGTTGGACCCCTCGGCCACTTTTATTCCAGATTGTCCGGAGTATCCGGACATTGTGTCCGGAGTCTCCGGATAACCCGGAGTCTCTGGGTTATTTGTCCGGACACTCCGGCCTGTACAAAAACGAGAGTAATGGCTAGTTTTTGAACTGACTATTTAAAGCCCCCACTCTCTCCCAACGGCTATGAACGGTATTGAGCTCATTCATTGAAGCATTCAAGCCACTCCTAACCTCTTCCAAGCATTCAATAGAGCTCATACTTCCTCCCACCATTAGATTTGGTTGTTGATCCATTTTTGTGAGGAGAGGAAGAAGCAAAGTGCTAGGTGCATTCATTTCTAGTTGTTGAGCACTAGTTCATCCTCCAAGCGATTCTTCGTCGTGTTATTACTCTTGGAGGTTGAAGGTCTCCTAGACGGCTAGGAGTCACCGGGAGCTACCAACACGTGTGGTGAGCCCCGGTCGTTTGTGAAGGCGTGTCTCGCCTCCGAAAGGGAAGAGACAAGAAGTGAAGCCGGCGAGTGCATTTGTGCAACACCGGGAGGAAAGCGGGTTGAAAGAGACCCCGGCTCAAGTGTGACCGAGCCACCTCAACGGAGACGTAGGATTCCCTTCAAGAATCCGAACTTCGGTGAAAAATCGCTTCTCTCGCTCTCTCTTTAATTGCTTGTGTTGCTTGTGTGGATTTGTCTCCGTAAAGCCTAAATCTAGCTCTTTGTCTAGCTTTAATTCAAATCCATTCTAGCACTTGTTCTAGGTTGCTATTGTCATTTACTTTTAGTAGTAATTCGTGCAAGTTTGAGTAACTTGTGTTGCGCTCCCGAGCCGCCCAACTCGGAGACTCCGGTATCCAATACCGGAGTATCCGGATAAGCCGGAGTATTCGGACCAAAACCCGGAGATTCCGGGTTGACCTGCTCGGCCAGTTTTAATTCCGCTGCGTTTTTCAAATCCGCCTATTCACCCCCCCTCTAGGCGACATCGTTGATCCTTTCAATTGGTATCAGAGCCAAATCTCCTTTATTTTGGCTTAACCGCTTGGAGAAACAAAGATGTCGGATATAGAGAAAGTTACCGAAACCCATGCCCAAGATAAGGCCACGGGTTCCGGTATAGGGGTTGCAATTCCTTTAGATTATTCATCTTTTGGAGTCTCAAACTCTTCATCATATGTCTCCGTTTCGTCCGGACGAGCGCCTCATTTCGACGGCACTCGCTACGCGGCATGGAAATATAAGATGAAGATGCATTTGAGATCACTTCATCCTTGTATTTGGAAGATTGTTGAAACAGGTTTCAAGCCCGCCAACCCCAACAATCTCACCTCCGAAGAAGACAAAGCTCAACACTTCAACGACTTGGCCGTCAATGCCTTGTTCAATGCCTTGAGCGACTCCGAGTTCAACCGAGTTGATGGTCTTGACAATGCCAAGGACATTTGGGAAAGGTTGATGGTGACTCATGAAGGTGTGTCAAGTGTCCATGAGTCCAAGATCGAGCTCATCATTGGAGAGCTAAGCCGATTCACTTTGGAAGAAGGTGAATCGTACACAAATATGTTTGATCGCTTGATGGTGCTAGTGAATCAAGCAAAGGGACTTGGAAGCATCGAGCTCACCGACAAGGCCATGGTGAAGA
Source organism: Rhipidocladum racemiflorum (assembly GCA_036346355.1). Lineage (NCBI taxonomy): Eukaryota > Viridiplantae > Streptophyta > Magnoliopsida > Poales > Poaceae > Rhipidocladum > Rhipidocladum racemiflorum. The sequence continues at coordinate 3,568,962 of CM070578.1, forward strand.
TCATACTTCGAGTGATCACCCCAACCAACCGCAACCTTGTGCAACTAATCCGAGACCGGCCAAACTTCGACTCTCTCACGCCTCATGATGTGATTGGCCGGTTGATGATGGATGAGATGATGATCAAGGAGGCCGAGGTTGTAGAAGAACTCAAATCCGGCAAGAAGAAAGGTGTAGCCTTGAAGGCCATCAAGGTTGCACAAGAAGCCGAAGAAAGCTCAAGCGATGAAGAAGAGTCGAGCGGCCCCTTGACAAATGAAGATATGGTCTTGCTCGTTAGAAGATTCAACAAGTTCTTGAAGAAGAAAGGATACAAGCCGGGAAGCCATTCCAAGAGCTTCGGCAACAAGTCAAGAGGAATGCACTCTTCAAGAAAGTGCTATGAGTGTGGGGAACCCGGTCACTTCATTGCCGAGTGCCCACACAAAGAAAAGAAGGAAGAAAAGTCGTACAAGAAAGACAAGTACCGCAAGAAGGACAAGGACAAGAGCAAGAAGTACAAGGGCAAAGGTCACGCATACATCGGCAAGGAGTGGAACTCCGACTCCGACTCCGACTCCGAGTCCGAGTCCGACTCCGGCAATGAAGGAGGACTTGCCACCGTCGCCATCGCTACTCCACCGACAAAGTCGAAGAGCCTCTTCGACAACTTGAGCGATGGAGATGAAGATGCTCCAATGTGCCTTATGGCAAAGGGGCACAAGGTATCATCTAAGAGCACTATTCATTCCATTGTTGATTATAGCTTAGATGATTGCAATGATGCTAGTGATGAGGAAGAAGTAGCATTTAAGTCTATGGATGATTTCGATGTTAAAAAATTAGACTTGCTACTTAAGTATATTGAAAGATTGGAGGAGGTTGTTGAGCAAAAGGAAGCTATTCTCGAAGCTCAAGAAGATCTCCTTATTTTTGAAAAGGAGAACCTTGAGCTAAAGAAGAGCTTAGCCTTTGAAAAGAAGAAAAATGAGGACTTGGTCAAAAGCTCAAATTTGACCAAAAATGAAGCACTTAGTCTTGAGATCACCAATGCTTCACTCTTAGAGCAACTTGCAAAAGCAAAGGATGCTTGCAAGGCTCTTGAAGTGAAGCTTGTTGATCTCTCGAATAAAGCTTCTACCTCAACCAACAATTCCAATATTTCATTACCCTCAACGAGCAACGGTTGCGCTAGATGCTATAATGTTGATGTTGCTACTTGTGCTACTAACCGTGAGACCTTGAAAGTCTTAGCTCATGAAAATGAGAAGCTTAAGGTGATGCTTGAAGATGGACTTCAAAAGTCCTACAAGGCAAGCAAGGGTTTAGAGGAGTATCTCGGTAAGCGCCAAGGTAATCCTAAGAGGCAAGGGCTTGGCTATGTTCCGCCAAAGGGCAAAAAGAGCAACATTGTTGTTGCTCCTTTAAGCAAGCCCATTCACTTTGTAAAAGGCGAAGGAACATCCAAGCACAAAGCTCACTCCGAGTTCTTTGCTTCTTATGTGCTTAAAAGGACTAACCTCGGTCGTGTAGTTGCTTATCATGTTGGGCGTAAGCCGAAAAATACTCCTTGTGTTCGTTCTATTTGGGTCCCTAAATCGCTTGTTACTAACGTGCGTGGACCTAACCAAGTTTGGGTACCAAAGAGCAAAAACTAAATATGTTTTTGTAGGCCTATATCTCCGGTGGAACAAGTTGGATTTTGGATAGCGGTTGCACGCACCACATGACCGGAGAAAAGGCAATGTTCGCACACTTGGATGAAAATGGATCAAATAGCGAAAGTATTGTCTTTGGAGACAATGGAAAAGGAGAAGAATTGGTTTGGGTAAAATCTCTATCTCAAATGATTTTCACTTAAGTAATGTTTTACTTGTTGATTCATTAAGCTACAATTTGTTGTCCGTTGCACAATTGTGTGAAGCGGGTTACAATTGTTTGTTTAATGAAAAGGGTGTGGAAGTCATTAAGAGGCTTGATGGTTCAATAGCCTTCAAAGGACGTTTGAAGGGTAAGCTCTATCTCGTAGACTTCAATACGGATAGACTTAATCTTGAAACGTGCTTAATGGCTAAATCTAGCATGGGTTGGCTATGGCATCGCCGACTAGCCCATGTCGGTATGAGGAACCTTCACAAACTCATCAAAGGCAACCACATCCTTGGATTTTAAGTCAAACAACTCAAGGAAGGAACCTTCATCTGTCAAACCAAGTACATCAAGGACATGCTCAAGAAGTTCGAAATGGAGGACGCCAAGCCTATAAAGACGCCTATGCAGGCCAACGGGCATCTAGACCTCGACAAAGAAGGTAAACCGGTCATCCAAAAGGTATATCGTTCGATGATCGGTTCTCTTCTTTATCTCTGTGCATCTAGGCCCGATATCATGCTTAGCGTTTGTATGTGTGCACGTTTTCAAGCCGCTCCAAAAGAGTGCCACATGGTGGCCGTTAAGAGAATCTTGAGATACTTAGTGCACACACTCCTCATTTTGGACTTTGGTATCCGAAAGGATCTTCCTTTGAACTTGTTGGCTATTCCGATGCGGATTATGCCGGTTGTAAAGTGGATAGGAAGAGTAGCTCGGGGACTTGCCAATTCTTGGGTAGGTCTCTAGTCTCGTGGTCTTCCAAGAAACAAAACTCCGTAGCCTTATCCACAGCCGAAGCCGAATACATAGCTGCAGGGAGTTGTTGTGCTCAACTACTTTGGATGAGACAAACCTTGAGTGATTATGGCCTAACCTACAAAAGTGTTCCACTATTGTGTGACAATGAGAGTGCCATAAAAATTGCCAACAATCCCGTCCAACACTCCCGTACAAAACACATAGATATTCGCCATCATTTCCTAAGAGACCACGCAACCAAAGGCGAAATTAATATCCAACATGTGAGTACAAATGATTAATTGGCCGATATTTTTACCAAGCCCCTTGACGAGAAAAGGTTCTGTGATTTGAGAAGTGGACTAAATATTTTAGACTCTCGTAACGTGGCTTGATATGTGCTCACATGTTATTTGTTGAATGAAAAATGAGTTTCAAAATCTTATTCATCCTTTTCTTTGAATTTATCCAGTGTTTTTGGCTCTTGTTCCTCTAATCTTGTCATTGATAAGTGACCATGGTTTGTTTGCTTTATTGTTCGCTGGTCATATATCAAGTAGACATCCTAGGACTCCTTCCACTCGCTCCGCAATTTCCTTGAGTTATCCTGCGAGTTGTCAAATTCCTAACCGAGCTGGGTAACCCGGACAGTCCGGTATTTAATCCGGAGTCTCCGGATCACCCGGAGTCTCCGGACTATCTGTCCGGACTCTCCGGGTTGGGCCGGAGTCTCCGGACTGAAAATCCGGAGTCTTCGGACTGAAAATCCGGAGTCTCCGGGTTGGGGCGGACGGTTTAAGTCCCCTAATCCCGCGCGGTTTCTTTTTTCCATCCTTTTTCTTCCGGGCGCCTCTCCCTCTCCTTCTCCCGTGATCTCCTCTCTCCTAGGGCGTGGCTCTCCATCTCCAAGGACCTTGGATCCATTCTCTTCCTCGGTTTTGGGTTTTTGGTAAGATCTCATGCCCTAACCTCTTTCCTTCCGGATTTGGATCCATTGCTTGCGGTTCTTAGGGCCTCTACTCGTGCTTCATCTCTTCTAGGGTGTGATTCATCTCGTTGAGGTCCTCAAGTTTGGAGATTCATCCTCTCTCTCACCCGCATTTCCTCGGTTTCAAATCCTTTAAGGTGAGTTCCAATCCGTACCCTAATCTTGCAAAATCGTGTACTAGATTGTGCCCTAGACTCGATTCCTACCTTCTTGTGGCAATCTAGTCTCAAATTGTTGAGTAGTGCGGGTTGGATTGCCCTCTCCTTGACCGCCCGTGCGAAAATCTGGCACGTCCGGAGTGTCCGCACTCTGGGTCCGGAGTCTCCGGGTCAATCTGGAGTATTCGGACTTTCTGTCCGGACTCTCCGGGTTGAGTGCTTCGGCCAGAATGCGTTATTCTTTGAAATTCAAGTCGCCTCGCGGCTAATCTTTTTTCCCTCGCTTTGTCTGGTCAGATGGATCCTTCTTAGGGGTCTTCAGCTGGTGGTGGTGGTGATCTTCCTAGGGACTCTCCGTCTCCGGACAGTCCCTCCAGTTCTCCGTCTGCTCGTCCGGCGCCCAAGAGGCCGCGTCACACCGTGGCAAAGCAGCCCACCTCCACGGGAAGGGGTGCGCTGAGGATTGGGACGTCATTCGCTCATGACCTCATGTCCAATCCTCCTCCCGACCTCAAGCTCGGCCGTCTCGGCGGCGGCCTCGGCCACGACCACGGGCTCGGTCTCCTCCTCTACCTCGGCTGATCCGGATGAGCACCTGCAGATACTCATGCTAGGTGAGGGATCGAGAAGAAGGAATTCCGTGCTTGTGTCATTTCATTGGCCCCTTGGCCAAAGCCAAGCTTTGTGTGGAGGTACCCCATGTCGATTAACCCCATGAGAGTGATTGACTACGGGGCGGAGTTACGGCAAGGGCAAGGCTATAGTTGAGCAAAGAAAGAAAGATCCGCTCGATTTCCATCAAGATGAGTATGTGGACCGCCGGTTCGAACCGGTTTCAGTCAGACTTCTATGAGACGGTCCTCTACCCTCTTGAGCACCCAAAGTGGTCGATGAAGACTATCGATTGGGAGTACATGGCAGCTGCCGAGCATCCGATTTTCGCCAGATTCTTGAGATCTGTGAGTGCATGAGGTCAAGGACATCATGTCCTTCAAGTGTGATTGGAACAATGAGACAGTTATGCGATTCTTTGCCACCCTCTACTTTGACAAGACTGAGGATGCCATCGGTGGACGGCCCGGCAGGTGTGGTACAAGGCCAACAAGAAGAGATTTGCTAGAGTCCTCGGCCTTGGTACAATGACAATCAGAAGCTTCATGAGAAGAAGGTTCGACTCTGAGCAGATTGAGTCCTTGTATGACACTTCCGGGAGTTTCACAAAGTGGGGACCATCAAAGTGCGAAGGATGTACTGCTGTCCTCAACAGATGCCGAGGGTCACTCTTTGGCCCAAGGAGGGAGATGCTTCTACCATCGGTTCCTATGGGAGGAACTCTTTGTACCACCTCGTTGAGCGCACTCATCCGTTTGACATTATTGACTTCATCCGGGAGGCGATGAGGCGAGAATCGCAGAGCAACATGGCCACCGCGATTCACGCTCCTTTTGTGATGGCTTTGATCACTTCCGTCGGTGGTCTGAAGTTTGTCGAGGGCGAGGAGCACCTTTCTTACAAGGTTCATCCTCCGATTGCTCCGGTATTCCTGCTGCCCACAGTCCTGCTGCTCCTAGGACTCGGCGGTCGCGCCTCGAGTTCTACGCCCGCCTCGGCTCCTATTGTGCCTTCGGGCATCCCTTCCGAAGCGGTCGAGGTTCCGAGTAGCGTGCTCCGAGAGGATGTTGAAGCATGTCTTCTGCGTGCCATGACATCTCCACGTGCGTAAGGTGATGAGCAGGCAGATAAAGAAGAATGATCAGGACATTCGCAGCATCCGCCGCCACAATGGCGAGGCAGTCTCTCCCAGCGACTCCTCCGGGTCTTCCGAGGAGAGTAGCGATGCCACCTCTGCAGATCAGCTTTTCGGCATCACCTCTTCTCCTCCTCCTCCTCCTGGAGATGACCCCGGCAGCGAGTACTCAGCTTCTGACGACGAGGGCGACGACGAGTGATCTCTCGTGTCCTCCCTCTTTTGGTGTCTTGATGCCAAAGGGGGAGTGATATCTTTAGCGTTGTCGTTTAGTTGTGTTGTCGCGTTTTTGCTGTCGCTCGTGGATTTCTTGTGTTGCTTTCTATTATTGCTTTTCATGCTGTCGTGAACTCTGTTATTTCCTCTTTATCCATGTAATGACATTATGCTTATCTTATGCATGGATTGATTTCAGTTAATTGTGATGTATTCTCGGATGAAATGTTTGAGGGGGAGCTCTCGGTTATTTCTCGTTAAATATGTGCATTTGTTTCCACTCAATACTTCTAATGCACACATTTAGGGGGAGCTCCACCTTTTATTTGAATTGCTAAAGTCAATTTCACATCATTTTATTTGCTGTTAATTATGTTGTCATCAATTCACCAAAAAGGGGGAGATTGAAAGTGCATCTAGGCCCCTCATTTTATTTTGGTGATTAATGATGACACAATTAATGTGATCTAATGCTTCAACTAAGATTAATGCAGTTATCGAGATCACATCAAGCTCGGAATAAGATTGGACGGTCCTAAGCGCGTCAAATTTCGAGAAAACGGCATCAAGACGAAGACTTGTAATTTTTATATTGTTTTGAGTCTTAAGGATAGCCGTACTATTAAGAGTATGCGACGGAAAATCGATTTTAGGATGTGCATGTGCTCAACATCAAAACTTGCATTCAAACTAGCACACAAACACTTGCATTTTCCAAAATCTGGAATTCAAACCGAGCCCCTAAACTCGGAGAGTCCGGACATTCTGTTCGGAGTGTCCGAATTCAATCCGGAGTATCCGGACAATATGTCCGGAGTCTCCGGGTTGGACCCCTCGGCCACTTTTATTCCAGATTGTCCGGAGTATCCGGACATTGTGTCCGAAGTCTCCGGGTTATTTGTCCGGACACTCCGGCCTGTACAAAAACGAGAGTAACGGCTAGTTTTTGAACTGACTATTTAAAGCCCCCACTCTCTCCCAACGGCTATGAACGGTATTGAGCTCATTCATTGTAGCATTCAAGCCACTCCTAACCTCTTCCAAGCATTCAATAGAGCTCATACTTCCTCCCACCATTAGATTTGGTTGTTGATCCATTTTTGTGAGGAGAGGAAGAAGCAAAGTGCTAGGTGCATTCATTTCTAGTTGTTGAGCACTAGTTCATCCTCCAAGCGATTCTTCGTGGTGTTATTACTCTTGGAGGTTGAAGGTCTCCTAGACGGCTAGGAGTCACCGGGAGCTACCAACACGTGTGGTGAGCCCCGGTCGTTTGTGAAGGCGTGTCTTGCCTCCGAAAGGGAAGAGACAAGAAGTGAAGCCGGCGAGTGCATTTGTGCAACACCGGGAGGAAAGCGGGTTGAAAGAGACCCCGGCTCAAGTGTGACCGAGCCACCTCAACGGAGACGTAGGATTCTGTCGGGGGGTCGGGTAATTCCCATAAATTACCTCGGGTGCCACCAACGACCAAGCTCGCTCCCGCCCGAGCCACCAGGAAGTCGTTACCCTGGACGGGTTAGTTAGAACCTGGAAGGCTACGTATTTCGGCCTGTTCCGAGCTCGGGGGGGACCTGGGATGCCACGCATTCCAGTCGATTCCGGGCTCGAGTTCGGGTAAGATGTACGAGCTCGGTGCCGGCTATCGGCCGACCTAACGTGATCTCGAGGTCGGCGGGAGTGGAAGCAACCGCCCGAGCGTAACTTCCGCTAGCCCGTTACGTTCCCCGCGGGAGCGTGGCGAAGTTGTAGGATCCATCGGTTGCCACGCTTGGGCGAGGTCCAAACGTGGGATAGTGGGGCCGATGGAGTTCAATCCTTTGTAAGCTATAAAAGCGTCCCCATCATGAGGGGGATAGGACACAGACTGTAAGACAAGAGACATACACTCAGATACGTTGCAAGAGTATACGAGAGCTGGAGTAGGGCTATTATCTCTTTCCTGAGAGGCCCGAACCAGGGTAAACTGCTGTGTCCACGCTCGTTGAAATCTGGTGAGCCGTTCCTTGAGTAATCCCTCACGCAAGAAGGGGTCACAGTTGGTCCCTCCACCAACAAGTAAGCTCGGCGGGGGCCTGTTCCCCAATCGTCGACAGCTGGCGCCGTCCGTGGGGATCGACTTTCCCTTTCGTGAGGAATCCCGAAGAATGTCAGAATCCCAGAACCACCGGGGCCTCTACGCCCCCGAGATCGGGGATGAGGACAAGCAGTTCTTCGACAATGGGGCCGGCGGCGTCGCCGGCATTAGGAATCATGACGGTTCCGGGAGCTTTTCCCCGGAAGCCGCTGCTGCACCGGAGCAGTTCTTTCGCTCCCAGCTCGACGCCCTCTCGGACGACGAGTATGACGGGCTCTACGATGGTCCGACATCCCGACCTTTTCGAGCTCGACCAGGGGACCGCTTCACGGGGGGACACCGTGATGTCCCCCTCGCGATCCGTCCAATCCCGTAATGTCTTCGTTGCGGAGGAGGATGGAAATGTCGGAAGCAAATCCCGGTGAGCGCGTCTTCACCGCTACGAGGCGACCAAGGAGCACTGCGAGCATCCTCGAATCGGACGCCGGCTTACGGCGGCAAGCCGAGGTGGCCTCGACCGATAAGACCAGGGCGAAGTCCGTGAGAATTTCCGCAGCGTCACGGACTCCGGAGCCCGTCGCGACGATTTAACGAGCTCGTCACCCGCGTTCCCGAGCGGGAACGCCTTCAAGCCCTGGCCACGGTGGTACGCAACCTCGAGAGTTTCCTGGCGGTGTCGACCTAGAAGCCATGGGCGCGGCCGTGGCCGACGACCTCGAGGAAATCGCCACAGGCATAAAAGCGGCGGAAGCCTCCGGAAAAGGGCGCCAGAGCAATTCCTCGAACGCCGCCGCCCGGGCGTCAGCGCCGCCACCTCGACGACTCACGCAGCCCAGTGGCCGGGCGCGAGCGTGGCCGGGCTCGGGAGGGCACCGGAGCAATTCCGGGGCTCCTCGGGACCAGCGGAATCACGAGCCACGGCGAACCGGCCGAACATTCCTCATCGGGCCACTCTCCATCCTACAGCGTAGGGAGATATTCTCGCCTGGGCCCACTAACCTCGGGCTCATTTGGTGGGGACCGCGCGCTCGTGGCGGCGTCCGACGATCCGTTTTTGGTGCGGGCGTTCGCGGCGTCGGCTGCGGCGTGTGACCTGGCCGACAAGGTTCAAGCCGGGTCACATCGAGAGATTCGATGGGACTCGTAACCCGACGAGTTTCTCTCGATCTACACCACGGCCATTTTAGCCGCGGGGTGATGAATGGGTTATGGCTAACTTTCGCCTGATCCTGGGCGGGCGGCTCGGACGTGGCTATTCAACCGTAAGGAAAACTTCGATCCGGTCCTGGGCCCGGTGAGCAAAGCACTCTCGAGCTAACTTCCGGAGTCGCTACGCCCGCCCGGGGAAGGAGCGCGACCTTGAGCGTCTGATACAGACGGAGGGCGAGACCCTGCGCCAGTTCGTCCAGCGCTTCATGCAAGTGCGCAATTCCATCCCAAGCATCTCGGATGAGGCGGTCGTTCGGGCTTTCAAGTTCGGGTCCGAGACGACGCTTTACTCAGACCTCGAAATTCACCGGACATCACAGCCAACGAGCCGCTCCGCATGGTCGACCGTTATGCCAACGCGGACGAGGCCGCCCAATGGAAGAAGTCGGGCGAGGAAAGCTGCCCCCTCAGCCCGGGCTCGAAGGGGCGTCAAGCCGAAAGAGCGTAAGCTCGATCGAGAAAAAAATCAAAAAGAAGAAAAAATCCTCTGTCTCCGACATGGTGGCAGCTATCGAAAGACAACGACCGACCTCGCAGTCGTATAGGGGGGGAGCCCCGAAAGGAAAGGGTCGACCGGTTCAGCGGAACAACGAGCAGAACCGGGACGACCAAGAACGCGGCGACCAACGCGGACGGGCTAGTGCCTATTTCTGCCCGCTCCACCAGGCGCATGGGCATGACCTTCGGAATTGCAGAACGTGGGCCTCCCGCCTGGAGCAGTTCTACAATGGTAAGGGTCCCATGCCCACGCTCCCCGAGATGGAAGGAGACGTCAAGGGCAAGAAGCCCGCCGAGGAGCAAGATACCGACATGGAATACCAAGAGCCGAGAAACCACATCGCCGTGATATTCGGGGGCTCCGCCGCCTATGGGTCGCGTCGGGAGTTAAAGGAGGCCGCGCGCGAGGTACTCCGTGTCACTCAGGGGAAGCCTCCTGTTCAGCAGCTCAAGTGGTCCGAGCTGCCGATCACCTTCTCCAAGGACGACTGCCCTCTGGGGATGACGAAACCCCAAAGGCTTCCGATGGTCGTTAGCCCAACGATCCGCAATACCACGGTAGGTCGGGTCCTTGTGGATTGCGGGAGCTCCCTAGACCTGATATCTGCCAAGGTCTTGGACGAGATGCATCCTCGCTCCAAGATCAAAAGTATGGTGGTCCCGTTCTACGGGATAGTACCCGGGACGTCGGTCAGGCCACTCGGCCAGATCGTCCTGCCAGTAACGTTCGGCAATCCGAGCAACTTCCGAACGGAGCTAATCACGTTCGAAGTGGTCGATTTCGAGTCGGCTTACAACGCCATCCTGGGCCGGCCGGCGCTCGCCAAATTCATGGCCGCCACTCATCACGGGTACCAATGCTTGAAGGTCCCCGGCCCTGGCGGCGTGATCACGATCAAGGGAAGCCCAAAAGCAGCTCTAAACTGCGACGAGAGGGCGCTAGACATGATCGGGTCAATCGCCTCAAGGGCCCGAGCAAGAGCCGAGGAGTTCCGGCCCAAGGCTAGCCTCCAAGCCGAGGAGAAACCAAGGCCATCCGTTGTGCGACGCAAAGCCGCATAAGGTCGTACACGTGGGGCTTCCTAGATCCTAAATAGGAACTCGAGCTCGTGACCTTCCTCCGAGAAGCGCGGACACGTTCGCTGGGAACCGTCCGACATGCCCGAGTCCCAAGGAGGTCGTCGAGCACAAAGCTAGCGATTCGGCTCGACAAAAGCTCAGGCGGCAGAGCTCAGCGCTTCTCCTGAGAAGCAAGCCATCATCAGAGAGGAACTGGACAAGCTCCTCAAGGCTGGTTTTATTCGGGAGGTCGACCATTCCGATTGGTTGGCCAACCCAGTTATCGTGATGAAGAAAGGGGGCAAGTGGCGTATGTGTGTCGATCACACGGGGCTAAATGCCGCATGCCCGAAAGACAATTTCCCGCTACCTCGGATAGACTAGTTGGTCGACGCAACGGCCGGCTCCGAGGCGATGAGCTTTCTGGATGCCTACTCAGGCTATCACCAGATCGGCATATCGCCCGACGACGAAGAGAAAACTTCCTTCATCACGCCGTTTGGCACATTCTGCTACACGACCATGTCCTTCGGTCTAAGGAACGCTGGAGCGACCTTCCAGCGCCTCATGCAGAAAACCTTCTCGAACCAAATAGGTCGGAACCTGGAAGTGTATGTAGACGACATAGTCGTCAAGAGCAAGATGGCCTCGGGCCATGTATCCGATCTAGAGGAGACTTTTCATAACCTCAATAAGCATCGAATAAAGTTAAACCCTGAAAAATGTGTGTTCGGGGTCAAAGCTGGCAAGGTGCTCGGATACATGATCGGCCCGCAAGGAATCGGGGCCAACCCAGAGAAGATAGAAGCCATCGAGAACATGCGACCACCGACTTGCACTCGGGAGGTCCAGTCCCTGACTGGGAGAATGGCGGCCTTAAGTCGTTTCATCTCGCGGCTCGGAGAACGTGGCCTACCTTTCTTCAAGGCGCTCCGGAAGCACGACGGTTTCACTTGGACAGATGAAGCAGACCGCTCTTTTAAAGAGCTTAAACTATATTTGTCGAGACCCCCGGTCTTGACCACGCCAAGAGTAGGAGAGGTCCTCTTGCTTTACCTGGCCGCCACACCCCATGCGGTAAGCGCCGTCATCACAGTAGAACGGGGCGAAGTCTGGCGCCCGATCTACTACATCAGCGAGGTGCTGCACGGACCAAAGGAGCGTTACCCCGAGGTCCAGAAGCTCCTTTATGCGCTCCTCGTGGCCTCAAAGAAATTAAGACACTACTTCCAGGCACACAAAATCCAAGTCCCGACCAACTTCCCGCTGAGAGAAATTCTCGAATCGGGGCATAGCGGGCGGATCGCGAAATGGGCCATGGAGCTCGCCGAATTCGAGATCGAATTCTTGGCCAGAACCGCGATCAAATCTCAGGTCCTGGCGGACTTCCTAGCCGAATGGACAAACCCCGCCCCGTCCGAATCCGAACCCAACCAGGCCGAGCACGTTTGCTGGGTCATGCACTTCGACGGATCCCGAGCTTACGATTGCTCGGGGGCTGGAGTGGTCCTCGAATCCCCTCAGGGGGAGCGGATCCAGTACGCCCTCCAACTGCATTTCGGCGCAACAAACAACGCAGCGGCGAATACGAAGGTGCTAGCCGGGCCGGGCATGCAAAGCGCTGAGTCCAACGACTAATCGCGAAGGGCGACTCGCGGTGGTCGCCAACCAGGTTAACAAGGAGTATCGCGTGCTCGATGACTCAATGGCGCTTTACCTGGCTGAAGTAAGGAAGATGGAAAAGTACTTCGAAACTTCAAGTACTATACATCCCGTGAAGGACAATGCCCTGGCCGACCATCTATCGAAGGTCGGTTCCGCCCAGTTTCCCGCTCCGGCGGGGGTGCTCATCGAGCACCTCTATAAGCCCTCCATACCCCCCGGGGAGGAGGCAACCGAGACGGGTGGTACCGTCTCCTTCCTCGAGCAGGATGCGAATTGGACGACGCCATTCATCCAATACTTCGTGCACGGGACACTGCCCGAGGAGGAAGCCGAGAAATCCCGTCTAGTGAGACGTTCCTCGACCTATAAAATGGTCGAGGGCCTCTTATACCGCAAAGGCGTGCTTGGCGTCCTCTCCAAGTGCATCACCCAAGAGGAAGGCAAATATCTCCTCAAGGATATCCATGACGGGATGTGCGGAGCTCACTCGTCCTTTAGGACCTTGGTGAGCAAAGCCTTCCGATTGGGTTACTATTGGCCGACGGCCCTGGCTGACGCACGCTCAATAGTGACCTCCTGCCGATCTTGCCAGTTCCATGCTCGGAAGGTCCATCAGCCGGCATACGTGCTACAGACCATGCCGCTAACCTGGCCGTTCTCGGTTTGGGGCATCGACATACTCGGTCCATTTCCCAGGGGAAGGAGGGGTTGTAAATACCTGTTCGTCGCAATCGACACCTTCACTAAATGGATCGAGGCCGAGCCTATATCAACCATCTCGGCACAGGCGGCTAAAAGGTTCTTCCGCAATAATGTAGTAACCCGCTTTGGCGTTAAGTCGCCTCATTACCGACAACGGCACTCGATTCACAAGCGAAGTGTTTGAGGCTTATTGCGAGGAGGTCGGAACAAAATATGCTTCGCATCCGTGGCCCACCCACGAGCAATAGGGCGGCCGAGCGCGCGAACGGGCAGATCGTCAAGGAATCAAGAAGAGAGTCTTCAAGAGCCTCGACGGCATTGTCGAGCCTGGTGGGACGAGCTACCCCGCCCTTCTGGTCGTCCAAGACCACGACGAGCCGAGCTACGGGGGAGACCCCCTTTCAGCTCGTATATGGCGCGGAAGCCGTCCTACCCGCCGAGGTTGTCCTAGGATCCCCAAGGGTGAACCTGGCCGATAGCATCGACGCAGAAGGCGAGCGCCTTCTCGACCTCGACCTCGCGGAGGCGACTCGTGAACGGGTTCTGCTGCGATCCGCGGTTTACCTGCAAGCTCTTCACAGGCACGCCGCTAAATCGGTACGACCAAGGACCTTGCACATCGGCGATCTCGTTCTGCGACGGGTCCAAGACCTGTCAAAAGCCAACAAGCTAACGCCAAGATGGGAAGGTCCTTACACGGTCATCTCAACAGCACGCCCGGGGGCTGTCCGCCTCGCAATGGAAGATGGTCGAGAACTAGCTAGTACTTGGAACATCGACCAACTGCGTAAGTTCCATGTCTAACCACACCCGCTTTTACCTTTTTAATAAACTTTGTCACCTTACCCTCCCATTCTTTCTCTCTCTCTCCCCCCTTTACCTCCGTAAAATTCTACGATTAAGCTCGACCCAGACAAAGTGTCAGGGGCAGGTCGGTCGTTGGGGCAAAACACCGTACGACAAGAGCTCGACCTCGAGGGCTTCCTTCCTCGTAAGACGACCATCTTTTTTCGCGGTAGACCTCCGCCGCAAGTAAAGATTCGCACAGGACACCCTTCTGAACGGTTCCAAGCTCAGGTCGGCCGGTGGACGGCGTCAACGCACCGTACCCTAAGGGCCACACGGTCTCCGCAGAACTCTACTCCGCCAACGAGGTCGTGCTCGCAGTCTACGCCCACGACCTCCGTTGGCGGCGGGGGGACCATAGGGGTACCATGTGGCCACGACCTCGCGCAACTTTCGCGCGAGGTAGTCACTCCCTCGTACGATTGACTGCTAAGTCGCGTAAGGCCGAACCACGGCACGAAACAAATCGTTGTCATCTCGGAGAAAAACAAAAGACGTCCATTAAAAATAACACTCTTTCTATATTCAACTGGGCGGTTTCTCCTTAAGTTTTTTACGGTAAAGACAGAAGAAGAAAATTACAGGAGGCCGCACGCTTCTGCGTCTGCAGAGCGACGAGCTCGTCCCGCACCGAGTCAAGCTCGGACTCAAGGTCAAGCACCCGCCGAGCCTCACGACCTTCGCTTGCCGCTGTCGGCCGCTGGACTCCTCCGTTCTTTGGTCGATTGTCCTTTCGGCGCTTCGAGCAAAGATCGCGTAAGGTCGCCACCGTGGCTTCCAGGCCCGACCTTGCTTGCTCGCTCGGCCGAGGCGCTCTGGAGCTCACGACGGACTCCTCCACCTTCCGCCGGATCTCGGCCTCGAGAGGATGTCGGCTCGGCAACCCGGCGCTCGAGCTCGCGATCTTGGCGTCTGCTCGGCTTGGTGCTTCGCGACAACTTCGGCGGCGGTCGCGGCGTGGAAGTCCTTCATGGTGGACTCCGGCCTGCCAGAGGCGTTTTCAGGTCGTGATCGAAGTTTTTGGTAAAAGCACATAAGAGTCAGGAGTACTTACCCAACAAAGCCGAGCCTCCAGCCCCTGATGGAACAACTCGGCGGGGTCCTCCGCCTCGTTCCGGGCAGGCAAGGGATCCCCCGCCTTGGTCCCTTCTCCTTGATCGGAGGCGGAGGCTTGAGCCCGAGCTCCCCCGTCCCCCGAAGGCGAAGGACCTTTGCCCTGGGGGACAACCTCCGCCTCCTGGAGAGGGACGGCCTCAAGAGCGAGGATCACCTCCCGCTCTTCTTCCTCCTGGGCAGAAGTTGCGCCCGGGGGCTCCACCTCCTCGACATCCAGGCCCTGGACCGCGGCAGCATCTCCGGACGCGGGGTCGACTGGGAACACCGGGTCGGCGACTGGGAGCACCGGGTCGGCGGCTGGGAGGTCGGTCTCGATTGGAGTGGCCTCGGTGCCCGGCAGATCCCCTTCGTCTGGAAGCTCTCCCGGCCCGCCTGCGATGGCCGGGCTCGTCTCCCCGACCGGCAGGCTAGCCGCCTCTTCCTCGCCGGACGGGCTCCCGATCGGATTGGGGTCCCCTGACGCCGGGCCGGCGCTGGGACCCGACATGACGTCGTGAGCCCGGGGAGAGACGTCGGCGATCTCCTGAAGAGTCGTGGTGATGATGTCGCTGGCGCCGGCAGAGTCCTCGCCGGGAGTTTCAGCGGCCCGCTCACCATCGTCGGACTCCTCCGAGCCGTCGTCCTCCACAACTATGATGTGGGGGATGCCCTCCGTCGCGGCTCGGGCATCGGCGGCCGCGATCTTCCTCCGTGCCTCCTCTTCGGGAGACACGACCTCCGGTCCCGGCTCGCGGCGGACTCCCCCACCTCGACGTCGTCGCCACCGGCGGCCCGTGGGGATTGGGCCTCCGCAGCCTCAGCCCCCACTTCGGCCTCGTCGCCCATGACGACCTCGGCAGCCCGGGCGAGCTCCCTCTCTAGCACGAGGTCAAGAACATCGTCAGCCATTGCTTCGAAATCCCATAACTCCGCACCAGCCGCCACCCCCACTATAGACGATGTGGGGTTAGTGTGGTGCCGGAGGGGAAAGAGAGACGAGAGGAGAATAGGAGACTGACCTCGCTCGGCGTCTGCTTGCTGAGCTCGGGCGCGAACAAGGAGGGCGGCCATGTCCTCGCGCGCCTTGTCGGCCCTGGCAACCGAGGGGTCGACCTCCCCCAAGCTGGCCTCGGAGATGGTTAACGCTGGGCGCGGTTGAGGCGTAGCAGCCGACCTGCGGGACCTCGGGACCAAGGGGGCGGGGTCCAGCTCGTCCTTCTCCTCCTCGCGGTCCCCGGGAGCCGGGCTCGAGCTCACCCGCGAGCTCACTTTGAAGGCTGCGATCTGGCCCTCCAGTTCAACCTTTCGCGCCGGACCAGCCGCGGCAGCGGCCTCCTTCTTCGCCCGCGCGGCAAGCTGGCGCAAACGAGCCATCAGCTCAGGGTTGTCCCTGGTGTACTCGTCCATCCACAATTTTAGTTCACTCACCTCCTGTCGGTCTGCATACTCCAGGTGCTGGCGGGGTGAGCGGTCGTCCGGGGTGCCAATTTTTTCATAATAATATTGAAACAGACCACTAACGAATTACGATCCATTATCACTCATTACTCCGCTAGGAACTCCAAATCTAGTGACTATATTATTCACAAAGAATTTTTTTTTGCTGTGTGTCCCATAATTGAAACTACGGATTCAGCTTCTATCCATTTTGTGAATATTTCAATAGCAACAAATAGACATTTCAGTCCATTAATTGCTTTTGGTAGTGGATATACTATATCAATTCTCCATGTCGAAAATGGCCATGACAATGGTATGGTTTGCAATTGATTAGCATGTTGATGTACCTGCCAAGCGTGAAAGTGACATTGTTCACATGTCTTTACAAGGTGCATAGCATCTTGTAGAGCAGTAGGCTAGTAGAACCCTTGTTGGAATGCTTTTTCGGCTAGCATTCTATATGAAGCATGTGCTCCACATAAGCCCCATGTATTTCATGGAGTAATGTTATCCGTTGTTTTTGGTATATGCATTTCATTAAAACTCTGTGTGTTCCCTTCCTATATAAGGTATTTTGAGTAATTTGTATATTCACGCCTTTCGAATTAATCTATCTTTTTATGTATATCCTCAGGTAGTGTCCCAAGTTCTAGATAGGCTTTAAATGGTTTAACCCGATCTGTATCTTGCTCAAGAAGTCCAACCTCATTGCTGGCTGGGGACTCTTATATGTGAATATCTATAAAAGGTTTAGACAAAATTTCAAGAAATACACCTGTTGGAACATGTGACCGTGATGAGCCCAGTTTGGCTAACTAGTCCACTAAAAGATTGTTTTTTTGAAGAATATATTGGACTTTGAAGTCAATGAATCATTTTTCCAATTTTTTCACTTCTTCCAGGTAGTGAGACATTACCTCGTTGGACGTCATGCATTCTTTTCTAGCTTAGTTTACAACTAATTATGAATCACCTTTGGTTAAAAGCCGACGAACTCCAAGGGATTTGGCTGCTCATAGCTCGGTTAGAAAACTTTCATACTTTGTTGTATTATTGGTAGCAGAAAAATGTATCTAGATTACATATTGTAACCGGTCGCTCTGATGTGTAACCAGTAATATACCAGCCCCTAAACCTCTTAATTCTCTAAAACCATCAAAATATAAAGTCCATTGGTCCATATATGTTGAATTCTACTCTCTGAAGGCTCATCGTTAGTCTATTCAGCGATAAAATCTGCTAAAATTTGTGACTTGATTGTTAATCGGGCGATGGAATGGATGTCAAAAAAATCCAAGTTCAACTTTCTATTTAGCAATCCAACCAGTTGCTTCATGGTTATTAGGGATGGCAATGGGGCCCGATCCCCATTTCCCGCGGGGAATTCCCCTATTAGGGGATGAAGATGGGGGAAATATTCCCCCGGGGGGCCTATCGGAGAAAATGTTGCCCCTGTCGGGGATTGCAGGGATGGGGACGTTCCACTATTCCCCATCCCCGATCTCTGTCCCCGCCCCCGTATTATCACTTATCACTAATAGGTCAGACCAAATGATCAATTCTCAAACGAAAAAAGAATATGTGAGGTCATTAACATGCTAAATATGAATTGCTCTAGTGATTCACTCATTACTCTAGTGATTCACTTACAGTTCAATCAAACATGCATCATTACTCTAATGATTCACTCATGTGGCACGTGGTCTTTCAAGTAGCATTTCGAGGATTGGTCCCCATCGGGGCCCACGAACCCGACGGGGATTGGGGATAGGTGGAATTAAACCCCGTGATGCGGGGCGGAACGGGAAGTTTTGGTTATCGAGGATCGATGGGATGGGAGGCGCTCCTCGGTGATTTTCCCTGTTGCCATCTGAAAGTGCATCTAGGCCCCTCATTTTATTTTGGTGATTAATGATGACACAATTAATGTGATCTAATGCTTCAACTAAGATTAATGCAGTTATCGATATCACATCAAGCTCGGAATAAGATTGGATGGTCCTAAGCGCGTCAAATTTCAAGAAAACGGCATCAAGACGAAGACTTGTAATTTTTATATTGTTTTGAGTCTTAAGGATAGCCGTACTATTAAGAGGATGCGACGGAAAATCGATTTCAGGATGTGCATGTGCTCAACATCAAAACTTGCATTCAAACTAGCACACAAACACTTGTATTTTCCAAAATCTGGAATTCAAACCGAGCCCCTAAACTCGGAGAGTCCGGACATTCTGTCCGAAGTGTCCAGATTCAATCCGGAGTATCCGGACAATATGTCCGGAGTCTCCGGGTTGGACCCCTCGGCCACTTTTATTCCAGATTGTCCGGAGTATCCGGACATTGTGTCCGGAGTCTCCGGATAACCCGGAGTCTCTGGGTTATTTGTCCGGACACTCCGGCCTGTACAAAAACGAGAGTAACGGCTAGTTTTTGAACTGACTATTTAAAGCCCCCACTCTCTCCCAACGGCTATGAACGGTATTGAGCTCATTCATTGTAGCATTCAAGCCACTCCTAACCTCTTCCAAGCATTCAATAGAGCTCATACTTCCTCCCACCATTAGATTTGGTTGTTGATCCATTTTTGTGAGGAGAGGAAGAAGCAAAGTGCTAGGTGCATTCATTTCTAGTTGTTGAGCACTAGTTCATCCTCCAAGCGATTCTTCGTGGTGTTATTACTCTTGGAGGTTGAAGGTCTCCTAGACGGCTAGGAGTCACCGGGAGCTACCAACACGTGTGGTGAGCCCCTGGCTGCTTAGAAGGCGTGTCTTGCCTCCGAAAGGGAAGAGACAAGAAGTGAAGCCGGCGAGTGCATTTGTGCAACACCGGGAGGAAAGCGGGTTGAAAGAGACCCCGGCTCAAGTGTGACCGAGCCACCTCAACGGAGACGTAGGATTCTGTCGGGGGGTCGGGTAATTCCCATAAATTACCTCGGGTGCCACCAACGACCAAGCTCGCTCCCGCCCGAGCCACCAGGAAGTCGTTACCCTGGACGGGTTAGTTAGAACCTGGAAGGCTACGTATTTCGGCCTGTTCCGAGCTCGGGCTCGGGGGGGACCTGGGATGCCACGCATTCCAGTCGATTCCGGGCTCGAGTTCGGGTAAGATGTACGAGCTCGGTGCCGGCTATCGGCCGACCTAACGTGATCTCGAGGTCGGCGGGAGTGGAAGCAACCGCCCGAGCGTAACTTCCGCTAGCCCGTTACGTTCCCCGCGGGAGCGTGGCGAAGTTGTAGGATCCACCGGTTGCCACGTTTGGACGAGGTCCAAACGTGGGATAGTGGGGCCGATGGAGTTCAATCCTTTGTAAGCTATAAAAGCGTCCCCATCATGAGGGGGATAGGACACAGACTGTAAGACAAGAGACATACACTCAGATACGTTGCAAGAGTATACGAGAGCTGGAGTAGGGCTATTATCTCTTTCCTGAGAGGCCCGAACCAGGGTAAACTGCTGTGTCCACGCTCGTTGAAATCTGGTGAGCCGTTCCTTGAGTAATCCCTCACGCAAGAAGGGGTCACGGTTGGTCCCTCCACCAACAAGTAAGCTCGGCGGGGGCCTGTTCCCCAATCGTCGACAGATTCCCTTCAAGAATCCGAACTTCGGTGAAAAATCGCTTCTCTCGCTCTCTCTTTATTTGCTTGTGTTGCTTGTGTGGATTTGTCTCCGTAAAGCCTAGATCTAGCTCTTTGTCTAGCTTTAATTCAAATCCATTCTAGCACTTGTTCTAGGTTGCTATTGTCATTTACTTTTAGTAGTAATTCGTGCAAGTTTGAGTAACTTGTGTTGCGCTCCCGAGCCGCCCAACTCGGAGACTCCGGTATCCAATACCGGAGTATCCGGACAAGCCGGAGTATCAGGACCAAAACCCGGAGATTCCGGGTTGACCTGCTCGGCCAGTTTTAATTCCGCTGCGTTTTTCAAATCCGCCTATTCACCCCCCCTCTAGGCGACATCGTTGATCCTTTCACCATCCCTAATAGTTATGGAGAATGTTACTCAAAGCAAAAGATGAGGGTATTGTAATCCTATGAAATTTTAAATAATATCATAATTTCCTTGAAGCCATTAATAGGGCATAGAGTAGTTTTTGAACCTAATGGTATCTCTCCTTTAGTCCGTGTAAAACTTCGCTTATGTAATATACCAGTTTTTAAACAACCACATTATATGTAGCTGCTAAATAAAGTACAAAGGTTCAATGCTTTGTACATAATTTTTGATGTGTTGAAAGGCTTTTTTTGCTTCATCCGACTAATAGAATTTATCATGTTTTCTTATTACCTTGAAAAAAAGGTAATCCACGTTCTTCTGATCTGGATATAAAGCTACTGAGAGCAGTCATTCGACCAGTCAATCCTTGTACTTAAGAAAAAGAGTTAATTTTGTTGAAAACAGTTATCACATTGCACTTCTGAGACGTATTGGTGCCTGTAGCCAAGTAACAGCTGGCATGAACAGGGACTTAAGAAGGATAAGAAGATGGAATAGGTAGGGGAGACTTTCCCCATTCTCATATTCCCTTCTGTTCCTCTCGCAGCACAGCCTAGCAAAAGCCAAATTCCAAAGGAACCAAATTTAGCAAAATATTTTATATCATGCATTTGCACTAGCAACAGCATCGCACATAGGGGTGAAAACGGAACGGAAAGTTCCCGACCGTTCCGAAGAAAAACGGAAACGGAGGCTCCTTTTCGGAAACGGAAACGGAAAATATCGGTACGGAAACGGAAACGGAAACGGGAGAGCCAATTCCGGCGGAAACGGAAACGGAAACGAAAATTCCGTATAAGTGAAACCGGAAACTAAAAACGGAAACGGGCCGGAAAGGGAAATGGGCTTGGCCCAAAAATGAGAAGAGAGTTTATATTTATTTTCGAATTAAAATAATTTCATAAATACAAATGGTTTTATATAAAATACTAAATAGAGTTCAAAAATTCCACAAAAATTCTCAAAAATACTTTGGAATATTTTGAACCTAGAAAAATTATTTTCAGCATAAATTTTTTTATAAATAAATTAATTTTATAAATCTAAAAAATGCAAAATAGTATTTATAAACTCTGGAAAATCCAAGATAAATCTCAAAAAATCATAAATGAACATCGAATAATAATATACAAATTTTAGGGTGCTAAACCTTTGTAGTTGGTGGAGCAATATGATATCAATGATAATTATATGGATGAGGACATGATGATCTGATATGGGAGACAAATAATGTGCCATTAGCTGACAAACTTGAGAAAAATTTTCTAGTGATATCAGTGAACATAGCACTATTCTTGTGTCCACCTTAGAGGTGGAATGGGCTATATTATTCTTGTGGTCATGTATATTGTAATTCTATACTATGTTTTTGTGGAATTTTTCGCTTTCGTTCTCAGATCCGTCTGCTCCGATTTCGTTTCCGTCACTATCCGTGTCCGTATCCGTTTCCGGGGTTTCCGATTTC
Organism: Rhipidocladum racemiflorum; assembly: GCA_036346355.1. Lineage (NCBI taxonomy): Eukaryota > Viridiplantae > Streptophyta > Magnoliopsida > Poales > Poaceae > Rhipidocladum > Rhipidocladum racemiflorum. The sequence continues at coordinate 3,590,703 of CM070578.1, forward strand.
GTTTCCGTTACCGGTAAAAAATATGGAAACGGAAACGGAACAGTCATTTACCGACCGTTTCCGTACCGTTTTCATCCCTAATCGCACATATACTTGGTCAAATTAAAATTTCTCAATAGGTCATGATTAGCGTATAAAACCAGCAGCAATTAGCACTATAGAAATTGATAGAAATCAATAGAAGGCGACATTGTATAGATTGATGGGTGTAGAGTGGTGTACCCAGATCGAATGGGGGAATTTCTTGCCTCGAATGGGAGAATTTCTTGCTGAATCAGTAGGATACATATTACATTCTGATACCATTTCTTATATGTAGCAACTCTTGAATTGGACCAGAGTTTTAAATGATACGATACAAGCGTGTATGGTCTTAAGAACGAAGAGAATGAATCTACTAAAGAGAATCAAAATAACGATGTTGAAGCAACCACGATGAGAGAGAAAAGATTTGGCGAAGTCGATTGCAAATTCTTTAAGCAAAACCTCAAAAAGTATAAGGGTTTGTTGCTCTCTCACAACCTCTCAAACTTTTTAGGACCTTTGGATCCTTTCCCTATACAAGAATCTAGTGTTAAAAAATAGCATAGCCTTTAATCCTCTTGTATACCTCTTGCTTTGGATGAGTTGGCTTGCAGCTTCATGGTTGCTTGGGTTCTGCATGACCATCTCATGGGTTTATATAGCCCCCTTAATCCAACAAAACAAGTAGCAATGCTATTCTAAAAGAAAATAGGAATTCCAATATTACTATTATTCATCTAGCACACATTTTTAAATCCTAAAAGACTATATATGAGTTACCATAATTAACATTTTCACATTGACTCTTATCCATTGAAGTCATCGTGCTCCTCCAAGAACTCGCTCCAAGTCAGCTCCGTTTTTTTCTACGACCTTTGGGAGTGCCCCCACCACAAGGGCTCATGTACATCACCGCAACGTGTGTGCTGGTGTTTAGATTTGGTAGCCCAAACCTTCCACCTAAGAATATTTTCTTTGTGTACTTTGGTTAAACACACCTTCTGTTCCTATAGCTTTCCATGCTATAGGTTTGAACCGCCTCCATACTCCATCTGCTAAGTCCTTCCATAATTTTTTCAGTGAATTCTCCTTAAGCATCGGGTACTTTACCTCATCGAAGAGACATAGACGGATTATACTGACAGCCTTTTACTCTATAAACTTCTAGTCTTCTTCGGACGTCTTTTTTTCGGTTTGTCCTATTCAAGAGCAATAATTAACTTTTACTAGACAAGGACATCCTTCAGCACACATCGCCACACACTAAAATTTCCTTCGCCGTCAAATTTCTTTACTTGATTTCACATCTTCGACATCGATCTTGATTTTGTTCTGCCTGACTCTTAACCGACTTTTTCACAAATTTGATTAATCTGGTCTTGACTCTGATACCACTTGTTGCACTCTGATATCTCTTTTTATTTGTAGCAACTCCCGAATCAGACCAGAGTTTTGTGAGATACAACACGGGCGTGCACGGTATCAAGAACAAAGAGGATAAATCTCGTAGAGAACCAAAATAACGACGTTGCAATCAAATTTTTTGAAACTTTGACCGTCAATATATTTTTCAATATTTAAATTGGATACATGAATACTGGTGTAAATTTGTCTCAAAAAGTACTTTCGTAATATTATAATTTTATTGAGTTTTATGAATATATTATAATAGAATTAGTGATCAAAGCTATATTTACAAAAAAATATACCGTATAAACTTGAAGAGCATTACTCTGCTGCACTCTCATGTGACTTATTATTCGATAAAACCAGATTTTGTGGAATAACAATCCACTTACTGGTGACGTCCAGGGTTCACAAAATCGTCGATAACCTGTCGATTTTTGCGATTTTCGGTCGTATCGCCGCGGCCCGATATCAAAAACCGGTCGATAAACCGATCCGATTCAAAAAAAAATTCAAAATTTCGAAAAAATTTACGTGTCAAAAACCGGTCGAAAATCGGTAGAAATCGGTCGATTTTCGTCGAAAATCGCTACTAAAAATCGATTGCACAAAAAGTTCAACAAGGTCGTCGATTTTCCACGAAAATCGACGTTTTTTGAATTTTTTTTGAAAAAATTTGGTTTTTGAATTTATCCGATTTTTACCGATTTTCGACTCGATTTTTGTGATTATCGAAAATTATTGTTCATCTGAAAATCGCCGGCTCGATTTTGTTAACCTTGGTGACGTCGCCAAAGGCTTTAGGAGAAACAATCTAGTTAGTGCGGTACAACTTTACGAGAAACAAAGGCATATAAAAGTATAAAACTCCTAGTCAAAGTGAGAATGCTCGAGCCGTTTTCAACCAAACCATGCAATAACTATTCATAAATCTATAATGGGGTTTAAGCACTTGACCAAGCTTTGCTTTTGATGCGCTAAGCAGGCGCTGTGAAGTTTGACGATTGTCCACTCCGCCCAATGGCATCGCATGTTCTCCCAGTATACTTATCCTCTCCTATCCATCCATTTTTTTTTTAAAAAAAAAGTAGCATTAGCACCGTCGTCAATGGCATGCCGTTTATTTACCGCGTCATTCATGCTCCCCAAGAGCCAACAACAAAATATAGTCCAACTTGCACAATATCCTTGGGGAAACAGGCAAAGTAAAACCTGGATTGCTTCTTGATCCGGCCAGTAGCAAGTAACAACCGTGCTGAGGTACGTTTCATTTTCCAAATCAACTTACATTACTTTTTTACACCAAACCACACCGAAATTATTTTTACTCAAATATCACTCCTCGGTGTCTCCGACCGACGGTGTGAGTTCATCAAAGTACAAGGTCTTGCACGGAAAAAGAGAGGAGAAATGTATGCAAAAGAAAAAAGTAAAAACGAAAACGACCTAAACCAGCGTTGGAGATTCAGAGCCACGGAGTCGGTCAGCAGCAGTAATATAGGCAGTCAGGGCAATGAGTCAGGTCGCCATGGCATTGCGATGCACGGTTGACTTGCCATGAATGGCCAACCTCTCCACATGCAGAGATCGCAACATGGCCGGCATGCACACACGACACGTCTCCTCTCCAGCTACTCGCTGCGCAGTCTGAACTCTCAAGTTTGAACTAGTACTCCCAGTTTCAGCTGTGTGCCACACTGCCTTGCTCGCGTTCACTGAAGAACAGCACGGGCACCTCGTGCATGAACCTGACTACCTGAGTGGCCGCCGTGCCGTGCCCAGTTCCAACCGCGGCCACTGTCGCAAACTTAACTGCAGACAGGTAGCGAGCTTCTGAATTCTGACCTCTATTTCGACGTGCAGGCAGGCAGCTACTGGTCCTAGCTTTGTCAATGGTCGCCAAAGCCGGGCTGTGTCCCTCCGGAGTCAGCTGATGTGCTGTCCCGGACACACCCACGTACTCTCTCTCTCTCTCTCTAATTTTCTGCGTGATTGCGTCTGAGTACCTCGCTTGTCTGGATGTCGTTTGGTAGGGTTAGTTATCGAGCTGAAGGAGTTATTATTAAGTTTTTTAAAGCTGATATAGTTTAATATAAAATTATTTCATCTACTATTTAAATAATTATTTAAAATTGAATAAACGTGCTGCTATCGTGCTAAGCCTCATTAACTTTTTCATTAGAAATAGGTTAGTTTAAATTTCGAACGTACTAACTGTTGTAATCGAATAAAATTTTGATTCAAGCTTTCATAAGTTTTTCTTCAACCCTATCACTATATATGTGTGTGCGCGTTTCTCGCGGACGTCGCTGTGAGAAACTTCCAAGGACGAACAGTTAGCACCGACAATTCGGCTCTCTCTGCTGGCGCGGCGGTGGTCAAGCGCGGAGAGAGACCGCCCCTGCTGATCGACGTACTATGCGAGCTAATTATCTGACGCCGGCTTTAACTAAGGAGAGACTAGGAACGCACCAGAATGTTCATGGCGTGGACTATCGAGGGGAGCGTATTAATTTCGACATCACCCATCTGTATCGATAGATTGATGCCCTGTTAGCATGGATGCTCAGATGTATAATGTCCAGGGTATGAGGGTAATCTGAAACTGAGAAGAATAGTGCGGAGTCTATAACTCTATATACACAAGATAACTGCTTTCTTTAACATGTCAAAACGTTCGTCAGATCGGCGCACATACCTCCAAGAACATCTAACGGCCAGAAAACTAAACTTACTTTTTAAAGAAGGGGTGTCTAGCTAGAGAGAATATATATTTTCTTGCTAAATAGTACTTAATTTTTTAGCTTTCGGATCTAGCTTCAACGATGGAATCAATTTGCTTTCTCTCCTCCATTTGAGTTCTCTATAGATAAAAAATCGAGTGTTCGCAGACAAAAACACTCGGTCATTTAGCAATTCCCTCCACTTGAAAGAATACCAAGCACCTGATAATATGCAAATTGTAGTGCCAGTTCTTCCAGGGTCAATAAATGGCATGTAGTTTGTGCCATCAACTAGGCCGGCTATGCTTGAGAAGCCTCAATTTCAACTTAGGGCTACCAAATACTTAAGCTATTCAAAAAAATGAAAAAAAAAAGTGCGACTTCTAGGCTTCCTGCAGAGCTTAAGGGCATCTGCAATGGTGCCACTTCAGCTTACTATAAGGGTGCCAACTCAGCATTTTGCTTAGGTGGATGAGAGAAAAAGAAGAGAGAGATATAGACTGACTACTAACTTATAGTCAGGCTATAGCTGATTCCAAGGCATTTATCACCTCTTACATATGGGCCCATATTTAATTTTGTAGACAATGCTATAGCTAGTCCATTAGAGAGGTTGTCTATTAGCTATCTATAGATGACATGTATATCTTTTATAACTAGTAGTTAACTACACCATTACAGATGCCCTAAGGCCCGTTTGGGAATCGAGGGCTGGACTTTCTCTAAAATCTAGTTTCTTTAAGAAGCTATACGTCTAAAATTTAGTACGATCGTAAGTTTAAGCTTCTCCGACAAACACAAAAGCCACACCATGTCTGGGGAGTTTATTTCTTTATATAGTTTCTGTTTTTCGATTCACTCATTTTGATATTCTAAGTCTGTAAATTTTAACTAACATGCAGTTCAACAAAATGTGTAGTAGAAATCGCATTTGAAAGTAATACGTACTGTTAAATTCGTATTTGAAAGCATTTTTCTATGGTTATAATTTCGTTGTTACGAATAATGTATTATAAAAGAAATTAACGGTTAAAGTTCAACTTTGAAGATCGCACCAAGTTAAACCGCACCTTATAAAATTAAATAGAGGGAGTATTTGTTTATACTTCTTCGGTGGTAAAGTAATAGTAATACCCTAACAAATCAATTAGTTATATCTAATGCCTAAGCTCTCTGTGTACTAAGAAGTCAAAGCTCTCCTATCCATCAATATTTCTCGAAACAACATCTAAACTGGCAAAGTAGGTTTTGTTGAGTTAGATTTAATCGTTGAGGCACTACATGTTGCTGTATAGAGCTAAACTGAGCATCCAGTGCAGGTTAATAATATCAATATCGGGGGAAAAAAATATTCAAAAACCAAAATTCAGAAACCGTTTTACCACGGTTTTATGAACCATATCCAGTGCAGGTTAATAATATCGATATCGGAAAAAAAAACATTCAAAAACCAAAATTCAGAAACCGGTTTACCACGGTTTTATGAACCATATCTAGTGTGCATGTTAATAACATCGATATCGGAAAGAAAAGAGCAACTTCTCATGGAGTAGCTAGCGTCATACAGAAATAAGATAGAATAATTATGTACAAGAGAGAAGTGATAATTATTGCACAACATATAGATACAAATTTTACAGAAAAACTAAAAAACGGTATACCGTTGCAACGGTATACCTCTGAAACTCATGAAACTTATGATTTTTTGCACTGAAACTCATGAAACTTAGCACTAAAAACTGATAAAACATGAAACTGATGAAACTAAACACTGAAACTCATGAAACCAGCACTGAAACGGATAAGTTTCATAAGTTTCATGGCTATACCGTTGCAACGGTATACCGTTCCCTAGTCATTCTCCAAATTTTAAGATAGTTATTGTATAAACTGATTTTAATATTTACTCTAGATAACGTAAATGAGAGATGAAGTAATAAATTTTATTGTTGTAAGTTACTCTCGCATGTTACCGCATCAAGATTAATTGATCGTACTGTACTACTACCTTTCCTCTTGAGGAGCCGTGTAGGCGCGTCCGACTGTGCAAATGGCGGCGGAAGTTTATCTGTTTCGGGAGTCGGCGAACTTGCCCGTTGGATTTACCTCACAACCCGACCTGCAAAGCTTATCCGGCCTGGAATTGTTTTGCAGCGTTGCTCGTGTCTCTTCCCATTGGAATTTACCTCGCATCAAAACTAGTATATAGATGCTAACTATGTATGTGAACCATGGTTTAGCATTAACAGAAACAAGTTAGCCTATATATAGAGCATTCCCTGTATCGACTAATTAACTAGCATATACTCCCTCCGTTTCTTTTTATAAGGCGTATTTGATTTCGTTAGGACAAGACTTTGACCAACGATTACTTCATTAATATATCATTTATGCAATACAAAATCATAATTATATATAAGTACTTTTGAATACAAATCTGCTAATATCAATTTTGTGTCATAAAAATTATATGCTAATAGAGTAATTATTGGTCAAAGTCTTGTCCTAACGAAACCAAATACGCCTTATAAAAAGAAACGGAGGGAGTACTTTCTTCGGTTATAAATAGTTATTGATTTAAACATAGTAACGGTCAAACTTTCGAACCTTTAACTTTTGATATATTTTTAAATATTTAAATTGAATACATAAAAATTATATACGTAGATTTATCTTGAGAAGTACTTTCATAATAATATAATTGTATTCAGTTTTTATAAATATATTATAATAAAAAATAGTGGTTAAAGTTGTGTTTTAAAGATCGTACCGATGTATTCTGGAAACCGGCAGGCTTCCTGGATTCCACTAACTGTTAATCCCCTTTCTTTCTCGGTCAAAATATCAAAATTGCTGAACGTTTCGTTATTTCAATTCGACATAAGATTCACAAGAAAGGAATAATGTTCTTACATTCTGAGATGAAATTCGTAAACATTAAAAAAAATGATAATCTACTTATACTTCGACATGAACATGATCAGGATGAACGTATTTAACTTGTGTAATTTCTGAATTACCACTCCTGCTTTATCAAAACAGTGTACAGTACATTGTTATTTCTAGATTATTCTCTGTTGGTAGCCCTATCCATCTAGCCCTGTGAAAGTATCAGTCCACTTTAATTTTCGGCTGCTGCTAGTATATCGTATCACATTCACATCACTATATGAGGTGCATGCATGCAATTATGGCCACTTTCCTCTCCATTCCATGGGGATCAGATAGCCCCCGAAGCTTTTCGCACAAAGGCTGTTGTTATATGCAATGCATCTGGTGTGTAGCACTGCACCCATCACATCCTTAACCACATGAAAGCACCGAAACAAAAGAGTCAAATTGCAATATGTAGCCACAAATTGACGTCTCTTTACATCGCAAATAAGGAGTAAGGAGCTAGCTAGACACAGAGTTCCAAACATTGCTTCTTATGGTATGTCCTCTCTAGGGCATAACATAATTAGTACTACGCCCTTGCTAAAACAAAAAAGAAGATTAATTTACGGCGAATTAAGCAAGATTGGAGCATATATATATAAGAAGAAGAAGAAGGAAAAAGCGAACTATGCAAGCAAGAGATCAAGAGCTCTAAGCTACCACGGCTGCATCCGAGTGAAGCAAGCAACAGGAAGCAAAAACGCTAGCTACTTAGCTAGGTTAGCGCGAACTCTGTGCATTGCTTCTTAAAAACCACGTGTGGTTCAGACGCTGCTACGACGTCCCTAGCTCTCTTGCTGTTGGTCATGTCGTCCTGCTCCAGCGCCGCCTCGGATCTCGGCGCAGTCGTGAGCAAGTCGACGCCGAATAGCCGCACCGCCTTCACGGGGCCCGGTGCGGCCACCACGTTGACAAAGGTGGCGGTCTTTGTCCGGAGCTTGCAGTCGATGAAAAGCTGCTTGCCCGCGGAGCGGTAGAACCCGACGGCGTCGCCGGCGTGCAGGCCCTTCTCCTTGACGAAGCGGCTCCACCCCTTGGTAAGCACGTAGCTCTGGCTGCTGTTCCAGTAGGAGTACCGGAACCTCCACACCTTCCCCGCGGCGTCCTCAAAGTTGAGGAGCACGCCCTTGCACTCGCCGGAGCCGATACCGGTGGTGGCGGCGGCCGGGAGCTGCAGCGGGAAGTGCTTCTCCGCGTGCTGCTTCGGTATCACCAGTCGGTTCAGCTTCCCCACGTCGCTAGGCGTCACCGTCTTGTCGAAGAGGTGCTCTCGTGCCGCCGCGGAGTGCGCCCGAGGCGACAAGGTGGGGTTCTTGGGAGGCGGCGGGGAGGAGGCGGCGAAGGCGCGCTTGTTCTGCGCGAGCTCGTCGAGGTAGGTGTGCTTACGGAGCATGTCGACGACCTCGGTCTTGGATCGGGCGGCGAGGAACCGGAGCTCGGCGGCGGCGTCAGGGTCGGACTCGGCAAACGGGCGGAAGTTGGTGACGGCGTCACGGCCGCGGAACCGCTGCGCCGCCACGTCGTAGGCGCGCGCGGCCTCCGCCTCCCCCGTGAACGTGCCGAGCCACACGCGCTGGTGCCGCTCGTAGATCTGCGCGCCCCACCGCCCGTTCGGCTGCGGCACCACGCCCTTGTACTTGGACGACGGCAGCTTCCCACCTCCAGCCCCGCGCCCCGCGCTGCCCGAGTCCGCCTCCACGCCCGGCTCGGCCGCGTCCATCACCGCGCTTGCGCCGCTACCCACGCGCTGCTGCGGCTTTACCGCCGCCACCGGCGCCTTCTTGCCCGTGGACATGCCGCTGCTCGCGTCGTCCACGAGGCAGCTCGTGCTGTCCATCCGATCACTAAGACGCAGGCTCAGAGAGACTAGTAGCTAGCCAAAGCTGTGTGGAAGCGGTGCGGAGAGGAGAAATGAATGTGTGTGATATATGCGAGGTGAGTGTATATACTACGTGTACATGGGCAAATGGTTTTGTTGTTTGCGCATCATATCGTGGATATATATATATATATATATATATATATATAGGATTGCTAGTGTACTATCGATAGTACAGATCCTCCGTGCTATAGCGTTGTGTTTGCAAAATTCGAAGACGAAATTGTTGATCCAAACCGTGCATTATGTTCATCTCATTAAAATCTCACTACCCACCAAATTTTATATTTTTTGAATTTTTGCTCATATTTATTTTGTATTTTTCAAAACTAGCTTCATTGGACGGCCCACATGGGAGTTGAGGTAAGTGTAACTTAAAACTAAAAATCTGAATTGAATCGAACTGATTTAACTGAATATTTTGGGTTTTGGTTTGGTTTTTATTTTGGTTATATTCAGTTTTTGGCTCGATTTCTTGTTTCCAGAAACCGATTATACCAATTACTGAAATTACCAACACCGAATAGCCATCCCACCCCATCGGCCATTCCCCTTCCCACCCCTATCAGCCATCCCTAGGCCCCATCCCCATTGGCCATCGGCCGTCCTCCTCCTCGACAGTACTGCAGGATGCGGGCTACGATGACGTACAGCCATCGAATCTCCGGCGACGGCAACTTCCGCACACCGAGGCACGCACCAGCTCTAACCCTAGGTGTAGACGTGGGCGGGGGTGGGGAAGACGGCGCAGGCGGCGGTGCACACTACACTCTTCCCTTCATGCTTCTCCTCGCGCTCAGGATCGATGGTCGCACCGCCTACTCTTGGTGGTACGTACTATAGTCCTCTCGAGCCGCCTCACTTCGATCTAGTTGGTTTGTGCAAGTTGGGGTTGGGATTGGAATTGAGGCTGATCTGTTGGCTGGTGTGTGGTGATTTTGGGGTGGTGATCTTTTGTTTCCCCGGGAGGCAGTCATGCAGATGCAGTTTAGGGAATTGAGCGAGTCATGTGCTCGCTTTGTGATGCGATTGTGGGTCACTTTGTTGTTGGGGTCGCTACTTATGGTGGACTAATTTGCTCCGAAGCGTATGATCCCGCTCTTTGATTGGCTCCTTGTTCTAGCTGGTCGCAGTTGAATGATGGGATAGTCATGAGTTGATGTTAGTATTTAGCTCATGCCGTCCAACGCCTCGTTCGGATTTGTTTATGTATTTTGAGAAATTTTGAAGCTCTTCTCACTAGATTCGGGAAAACAGAATTGTAGAGCACCGCTGTATGAGTACATCTTTAGTTTGCTTGCGACAGTGGCAAAGCTAATTATATTTTGGTTTCCCAAAAAACCGAATTAACCGAATCGGTTAGTTCGGTTTGGTTTTTGAATTTATTTAATTCGATTTGATTTACAGTTTTAAAAATTAAAAATATTTTTAGACCGAATTAACCAAATACCCATCATTACATGAGAATGCCTCGTGAAGACTTGGCTTGTGTTGGTGTGGGTCAACTCAAGGGAAGATGATGTGAGCTCGGATGCACCCATTGGGCCTGCATGTGTGTGGGTGTGGTAAATTTGTGGTGTCATCCTTGCAATTTTTGTAGTGCGCCAACTTGACTGGCTCCTGGTGTTTTTGGGAGGAGAAAAGAAAAGTAGTAGTGCCTGGATCAATGCTGAAATGATGATCCATTTCTGGCGTTTATGCTGTAGGTATGTAATATGTGCTGGTCTCTGTGAAAGTAAATGGTGATGGTGATGGCGTGGCGGAATTTTCTGGAATTTCTAGATGGGGTGGTATTATGCATGTCTACGTCGACAGTTTTCTTGATTCCTACTTTTACTTGACTATTCACTGTAGATGCTGGGTCGCCCTTGATTACCCGATTTTTATTTTATTTTTTTAGGATTAGGCAACTAGATTTTGGTTTTTGTAAATACGTGCACAAAGAATTAACTATTCCTGTTTAATTTTAAATTCTTCTCATAGCAAGAAATAATCAGGGTATGTATAAAAACTATATGCTAGCTCATGCGGTTAAAATTGGCTCTGATACCTCATCTTTGGGTTCTGGAACCTTTGGAAAGAGTGAAACGCACGGATCTTCAACAACACGCACTCCCCTTTCCCTATTGTCGTGCAAAAAACCATAGAGGACATAACCAATTTTTGTATTGCCCGAAAGCGGACCCCTTAGGTTTCGTTGTTCCGTTGTTCCTTCCTATCTTCTGCTGCTGTACCCCTCCTTCCCCGACTCCCTATCTCTCGCTTTCTGTAATTCTGCTCCTGCCATCTTTTCAAAAAAAAAAAAAAAAGATTGGCTCTGATCCGAAGAGGTCACAATTGAGACAATTATATATATAGTATGGTGTGCTGAGTAGTTTTTTTTTTGCAGGAAGTATATCTATTGTTTAGCTTAATAGTTCTTAACAATTTTAAATGGGTGGTTTTTCCACCCTGGGTGTGCTTTGTGCCTGCTGGTATCTCGAACCAGGGCATCATGAGCAGGGTCACACCCCCTGTGCTAACCAGCCAAACTCATCAACGGTTGCTATTTCTTAACAAATAGTTTATACATGATCTGCCTAGCTTATTTTCCAAGATATGCAGTTAACTAGACATCAGTATATATTAGTAACAATCGTGCTCACTGGCCAAGCTTAAATAAGGTCAACGATCCATCCAGTGTATATACTCGAATATGATATTTGCTCTGAAGTCGGCCGAGTTGGATTTTAGCATGCAATCGTTTCAACAAAGCATGGATATATGTATATGTATAGTTTGCAACTAGTTGACAAATGACAAGTCATAAAGTCGATGGGCTCGTGATAAGCTAGAGGGACAAGTTGGCTTAGAACTTCCTGGTGCGTTGATTGTGCCCTAGCTGAATATTCATGAATGAAAAATTATAAGACAGGATTTAATCTGGTCAGGTCCGTTTGCTTCATATGTATGTGACTTGATCTTGTGTTGTCATGTAGCCAAATAGGTAGAGGTAGAGTAGTAATTGCAACAAACGACTTGGTACAATACTTGCAACGTCTCACAGTTCGTGGGATTGAATAAGTATGGGATATGTTAATTTACAGGCCAAATTGCAGTAGTAGACTAGTAGTATATACAAGTAGAAGCGATAGTCCATCGAGAATCTAAAACGGACTTCTTGCATGCACAATAGCTAGTACTCGTACAATTTTACTGCCAAAAAATTTTTCAGTCTCTAGATAGAGAACATGAAGTTGCCAATGGTTTGGCTAGCTGCCTCCATGCATGCATGCATGTATGTATCCAGGAATATAGGCTTTTTGGCAGAGCTTCAGTGAAGTTTCACTAGATCCGTGGAACTAATACTATAGATATATTAGAGTGTTTAAGTGGATAATCTTGTTTAAATTTTAAAATAAAAATATAAACTTTATTCACTTTATTTTAGCCTACAAGTTTCATATCTGAGGTAGAGTTTGGATCTCGAGCTCTGCCAAACAGGGCCATAATCACTTAGTTTCACGGGCATTAATTTCTTGAAACACGATGTGGGGTCTATTAGAAGTAGCCATTCACTCGCGTCAATCAACAGAAAACTCACATAAGCACATGAATAAAAGTAAAATCGTAAATAAAAGTACACACAAAGTATAGAGGCAATCCTCTCTCTTTATTAGATTGATTTTTTTGTACAAGGCAATGTCCAATATATAGTAGAAAAATGCCCAATATACATGTCACATGTTGTATTTTTATAAATTTATTAAGCTATTTTTTTAAAAAAAATTGTGAGAAAATCAGAGGAGAAGCGAATGGTTGCCAGCACCATGTTTGCCCCTTTGGTATGGGCGCGACTAGGGTTCAAGATTTTCACTATTTTCAAGTGAAAATCGCGAAAATCGCATGTATCGAGCCAGTTCGAGAATGCAAATCGGTCAATTTGAAATTCAAATTCAAATAATTCAAAAATTTTGGAAAATTTATCCAAAAGCTCCCTAAAATTAGTATTAATAGTGTTTTAACCTTGAGATGAAAATTTGTTAAAAAATATATAATTTTTTAGACTATTTTGCATCAGAATCGTGTGTAGAAAAATGAAAAGGCAAAAAAAAAGGAAAGAAAATAGCGCATGGGCCTGCCCAAAGTCCCTTGGTCCAATAGACCAGTCGCCCCATGAAATTTTTTCCGAAATTATAACGCTTAACCGAGTGTTTCCAACAGCATTATTGCACTCCCAACTTTCCCCTCCAAGCTATGCTCCTCGTCGTAAAAGCTCCACTCACATCTGTTCGGTGGCACGCGTGAAATTGCAAAATCTCATCAAAAATCGAGCGATAAGCTTCAATTTTTTTTACTAACATAGCGTTTATGTAGATCCAACATGGTATATGTGCGATAATGGAAGGACGACGAAGCTATGCCAAGTGTGAATATTCATTTTCGGTGAGAAATATTGATTTCAAATGTAATATGCCATGGTATTGAAATGATAATTTAGATAAAGATTGTAGAAATTTTTATTTGTAGCATTCAATGATGTAATGCCTTTTATTAACTAAATTTGGAATAAAAAAATAGAAATTATAACGACTTATATTAAAAGAAAGAGTCAGTATTAAGTACAATATAAACTATGATATTCATAATATACCATTAAGGAAAATTAGCAAATTGGCTTCCATACTATTTTCAAAGTAAATCCATAAATAAATTAAAATTTATAATAATAATTAAATAATAATTACCTGATTAAAACAAATAGTCCTTGTCAATTATAAGTCAAATTAACTAAAATTTAGAATAAGAAAATATCCGAGTTATAACAGTTTAGATTAAAAGAAAGAGTCCATATTAAAATGCTAAATTGTAAAAATATTAAAATTCATAAAAATATCTATTACATGTACTAATTATAAACTACAAAAACAATTTCAATTAATTGAGAAAAGGAAAAGATTTGGCATCAATCTAACAGAACCAAGTTATAATTTATCACGTACAACCAAGTTATGATATTGAAATGAATGTTATTGAAATAAGGACTTATTAGATTGTGTTGTCAACGGTATTAAAATGTAATATTATTTGTTAATATATTATTGCTAAATTCCTATCTTACAACTTCTCATTGTCTAAAATATAGCAAAGGTTATACAAAAAAATTCATAGTTGTGCTATTATTGATAAATATGTACTTTACAAGTCTTTTCAATTTTTCCCCTTTTTTTGCATTTTCCTTTATTTTTTATTTACTGGTTTTCACGATAGTTTGACCGCTAGGTTTAATATTGTAAACCGTTTGATTTTAAACGATTTTCACGAAAAATACCATTGTGTATTCAATTTTAAATTTTAAATTTTAAATCGATATTATTCATCTGGACGCGGCGGCCCACAGCCGTGGGGAAGACGAGGAGGCAGCGGGCGAGGGCGCGGCGTGGCATGATCGGGCGATGTGCCATGCATGTATACCGATTCCTCATGTGCATCCCCCCTGAACCATTGTTGCTGTAATATTGCGGCTAGCTGTATTCTCAACAGTATGTCGCCACAGCTATACAGTTAATGAACCTGACACTGACTAGCACTCCCATCCCATCCTATCCCTGCCCCCCTCTCTCTCTCTCTCTCTCCCCCGATCTCATTGTAATTCCAGGCGATTTCGATCGATTTTTTAAGGCCTGGGCGCCTGGCTGGATAATTTAGAAAACTTTTTTGAAATAAAGATAATTTAGAAAACTGAAAAAAAAAAGAAAATAACTTTCTTCGTAGGATAGATCAACATAGATTAGCTTTGCTTTCCGGAAAGTAATCCGTGTGGGCTGTCAAGCGAAGATGTATACTTTGGCGCGCGTGGGTGACGATTGCACTTCCTATTTTGCGTGTGTATCGAAAGGCGCAAAGTGGTCGGCTCGTGTTGCTTTTTTATCCATTTGTGTTACGCCTAATGTGTCCTGACCTCATAAGCCCGGTCGGATCTTTCTTTTTCACCAAAGACACGCAGAGAGAGAGAGAGAGAGAGAGAGAGTACACAGAATTAGCGTACGCTAGAGAGAGAGTGTGTGTACACAGAATTATCGTATGCTAGCTCCAACTTGCCGACTGTTTGTAAGAGAGGCCGACGCCATTGGTAACATAAAATATTACAAGAGAAACGTTCCACAACAATCCTTATCTTGTGGCATGCGTATCAAGGTCATATCTTTCTGTGATTCTTCCACGGGTTTTACATAGTTTATTCCACCATCTTTAGTTTGTGGGATTCCTCTCACTCGGAGACATGCCTCGTACTGATCCATATTAATCAAGCGCGCACGCATACATACATCTGCGCGCAAGTGCAACCCAATATCTGTCATATCACAAATAGACGTATGCTCCTATGCCTTTGTACTTAATATAGATTATACAAATCTTAAACAAGCGAAGGTATAATACATATCTATCTTTCATTTATATTTTAATATTTATGTAGCTTTTTAAAAGAGATTCATAGAAGTATTAGGAGATTACGTCCTTTTAAGTGCTTGCTTACTCATTCTTTGGTAACATATAATGCCTTACGTACGTTTCTAAAAAATTTCTTTGGTTACATGTCATCAGCTAGTCCATGACCACGAGCGATATCCTTCGGTTCACATGTGCGCGCACGTACACAAGCACTAATCCCGTTCTTAATCGGAGATTCCGCGATCCGACGTTTGTTAATTGCGGGGGTTTATCCAACTGATGTGGCACTTTGCGCATCATACGCACTCCTTGATTATATAAATGCTTGTTCCGTCGATCGATATGGCTAATATGGAAAATTGAGATCAAAAGATAAGTATATATGATGAGTTGGGTTCTTTCCAACGTCGGCAGATAATAATCATTTGGCGCATATTTAACTTGACCGCGATCAGCTGTTTCCTAGGCCGTTTTTTTTTTTTTTTGACCAATGGGGATGCTTCTGCTGTCTACGCATGATTCGTCAATCTTCCTCGGTGCGATCGAGAATTGTTATGAGCAGGTGCATGTATGTATGCAGTATGATCAGTATATATTCAGTGTACAGTGATATAGACAGTTGCTATCTATTGCAAATTGCTATATCAGCTATAGACAATCTTAAAGCTAACTACAATAGTACAGACAACCACTTTTTTATAGATAATTCATCTCTACATACAACCAGCTTAATTTTCGTGCTACAGTCGACTACAAATGTATAGATAGCTTTTTTCTCTTTTCTCTTTCTCTTTCATCCACATCAGCAAATAAGTGACATGGCAATTCTTATAAATAGCCGTTGTCTATGTATTGTACATGCTCGTGTTTTTCTTTTCGGAAAAACTATTCTACGGTATACCGTTCCAACGGTATACCACCGAAACTCGTGAAATTTTACATTGAAACTCATGAAGTTTAGCACTAAAAACTGATAAAACATGAAACTCATGAAACTAAACACTGAAACTCATGAAACCAATGACTGAAACTAATGAAACTCAGGTATACCGTTCCAACGATATACCGTTGGCTAGTCCCCCTCTTTTCTTTTTTACTTTTTACCGTTAGTGGAGTGTAGTTTAACCATAGGGGTTTTTAAGTGAATTAACCAAGCATAAACTAGATGGCAACCGGTATCGATCATTTCTTCGTACTTTTTATCTCATAATCCATTGGGTAGAGCTCCGTATGTGATACCGGACTAGGGCTACAAGAAAAGCTCGAGGCTCGCAAACTATTCGAGCTCGGCTCGTCAGAGCCTCAGAGACTCGGCTCGAGCTATATTCGATCCCGAATCGAGCCTGATCTCAAGCTCGCGAGCCTAGTCGAACCGAGCTCGAATAGCTTGTATGGGCTCAGGTGTTATGAACTTGTGAATTATGACTGGGTTATATGCTTTTTAAGCTATGCAAATGCTCTCTCTTGATGAAAATTGTTGCATGCAAATGCTCACTAAATTGGTGCATTGCATGTTTGCTACCGGATGTATTGATTTGTTGCTTTTATATGTGCTTATCTGCTACTGTTGTATATAAACAAACGCTATCGAGCCTTCTCGAGTCGAGCTCGAGCCTACTCGAGCTTTGTTCGAGCTCGAACCGAGCCTGCCTATAAACTCGAACCTAATTTGAGGCTTGGCTCAAGCTTGTTCGAGCTCGAGCTTCGTAGGGCAAGCTCGCTCGAGCTCGGCTCGTTTGCAGCCCTACTACAGTCTTAATTTAAATTGTTATCTTCAGCCTTAGGGGGAGAAGGCAAATAGTGCGCCCAAATCAAGCTAATCCCAGAACACGGAGGCCGATATATGCTTTGGACAAGTATGCATATATAGTTTTAGCACATGGGTTTTGCTTGATGATGTCGCAGTAGCATCACAAGTTGTCGCTCTGAATTGGACTATTATATAGTATAAGTTTAGTACTAGATTGAAAGTACGCGATTCACCCACAATAAAAAGTAAGGAAACGTGTCGTCTTATACACGGCAATGCCAACTTGTCGGTATGCGCGCTCGCGGTAGCTGGCTAGCTAGGATGGCTGCATCCCAAATTCGGGTTTGGATCCCTGGAGTTGATATGTTATCTTTACGTAGATTTATCTGATCTCAGCCCCTCCAGAATTCATTAGATTAGTTAGTGTAATCTTAGTCATAGGAGGATAAATCCATCAGATAGGGTTAACTTATCAACTCTAGGGGATCCAAACCCTCCTCCCAGTCCCATAATAAGGCTAACTTAGGGCATTACAATAATAAAGCCTAATACTTATTTCATCTCTCATCTATATCATCTAGAGTAAGCAATAAATCTAGCTCGTACAATAACTATTCTTAAAGATTGTGTCTAAATGCTGTGCAATAACTATATCTAAACCTTATACAATACTCCATTCGGTCACAAATAGTAGTTGGTTCGGGATACGTGAAGTTCAAATTTTTAAAAGTTTAGTTATTGATATCTTTTTAAATATTTAGATTAGATGGAGGAAAATCGTATATGTATATTCATCTCGAAACGTACTTTCATAATATTATAATTTTATTGGATTTTTAAAATATACTACAATAGAAATTTGTGGTCAAAATTGAGTTTTGTGGACCGTGTTGATGTCCAAAATAATTACTGTTTATGATCATAGGGAGTAACTAATATATCTTATTTTCTATGCAATATTATTCTCTTCTCTCTTTTCTTTTTTTTACTCGTATATATAAAATAAAACTGATGTGTTACACCACAAAACACCTAGCTAGATAGCAGTTAATTTGTGGAATTATTTTTAAATAATACTTTTTTAAAAAAGAATTGCGGTTTTAATACTCAAAAAATCAAAATTGCAAAATTAATAGGTAATCGTCAGACCGTACGGCGAATACCCTATTTTCGCCATACCCTACGGCGAATACCCTATTTTCGTCGAACCGTGTGGCGACGATACACTAAATCCGCAGTTAATCTGCTACACGGGAATCAAGGCTATTTTCGCCGTACGGTATCGCGAAGACCCTATTTTCGCCATACGGTTTGGCGAAAATACCAAATATGGTATTTTCGCCATATGGTACGGCGAAAATACTATTTTCGCCATATGGTAAGGCGAAAATACTATTTTCGCCATATGGTAAGGCGGAAATAGCCTTAACCAAACAGTCGACGGTTAATCGGTTTTAATCGGGTAATTAGGGTATTTTCGCCATACCATATGGCGAAAATAGGGTATTCGCCGTACGGTCTGGCGATTACATATTAATTTTGCAATTTTAATTTTTCGAGTATTAAAACCACAATTCTTTTTAAAAAAAAGTATTATTTTAAAAAAAATCTACATATGTGCCTTGATCGATGACCACAATTCAGAGCGACCGGCAACCACTGTGCGATGAGGGTGATTGAGTCAGTCAAGATTAAAGTCTTTAAACTTTTTCCACTTGTATTACTAGTAGTTGATCTTGACCTCGGGCAATGTAGGGACTAGTAAAACAAAATCTCAGTGCGGTAAGACCGTTTCATCTCAAGTCTGTGCAATGTAAAAATATATATGGACTTCCTGTCACAAATAATTATCATTTTAGACAGCAATACGATATCTAAAACATAGTTTTGATTGCTAATTTTTGTTATGATATATTTCTAAAATATAATAAAATAATTGTAATATTACGAAAGTACTTCTATAAGCAAATTTAGACGTATAATTTTCATATATCTATTTTAAATATTTAAAAAGATATTAATTTCAAAAATTTAATAACACAATGACAACCACGTTTGACCGAGGGAGTACTAAGCGCTGGCAGATCGACGAGTAGATCTAGGAGGCTCCGTTAGATGGAGTCGCGTATGATTTTCGTCTGGACGGAAAGATCATTCGCCCGTACGCCGATACGTATGCACGTCGTATCTGTATGCACGAACCGGTCGTCTGTTTCGTCACACGGTGAGGCAGAGCTTTACATTTTCTTTCTGCTGACAAGTACTCCATCCGTTTCTTTTTATAAGGCGTATTTGGTTTCGTTAGGACAAGGCTTTAACCAACAATTACTCTATTAGCATATAATTTTTATGACACAAAATTGATATTAGCAGATTTGTATTCAAAAGTACTTATATATAATTATGATTTTATATTGCATAAATGATATGTTAATGAAGTAATCGTTGGTCAAAGTCTTGTCCTAACGAAATCAAATACGCCTTATAAAAAGAAACGGAGGGAGTAGTAATTAATAAACTAGGGGGACAACGCTGATGTCCAGCGAATCGGCGTGGTAGCTTCGTTTCCGTTGTTCACATATACCAGCGCGGTAGGTTGGATCGTCATGCCGCTTCGCTCGTCGCAGCAGGGCATGCACGGCCATTTCAAGCAAGAAACATGCTGCTGGTTGATCGGTCACGACGAGTGGTTCTTCGTTTTTCTCTCCCAGGTTAGAAACTTCGAATGGGGTGTACGTAGCACTCGCGGTCCCTGTGAGTGTGAGAAGTCGTGAGATTGAGATGGTTTTGTTTGACGCGGCAGCATTACGTGATCTAAGCTACAACCGCGTGGCGCGTGCCACGCCAGCACCGGTCTCCGCACCATGAGCACGAAACCACGACTAGTATGCGGCCCCACCAGGTCACCTCTTCATTCGGCTCCGCCGCACGGCCCGCACCGCCTGGTTTTAGGCCGCGTCGCCGGCTAGGTCTAGGGCCCGCGCGGGCTGTTCCTTGTGGCCGAAACGGTGGGCTCGGCTGCGAGCCCAGGGTTGAGGGAAAGGGCCCCTATTGGGCCTTATCTGTTCCCGGGCAAGCAGATGTTACGCACATGCGGCTCACACATTGTACAGTCCACCATGATTTACTTCTCAAGCACAAGAAACGACAGAAGCCTGCTGCTGTCGCTAGATGGTGGGCAAAGTTGGCGGCGATGGCGTGGAATCGGAAGAAGTGAGATGTGGATTGTGGAAAAGGTTTTAGCGAGAGGACGAGAGAGAAGAGGTAGATATGTCGAGAATCTATTTTTATTTAATATTTATTTTAAATCATTTTTTCAAATCTAATCGATGGAAACACAAAATTGCAAAAATAGGCACCCGTCGCCCCAATATGGGGCGATTGCCCCATATTGGGGCGATAGGTACCTGGATGCAAAATATGTTGGTAAATATACTCCTTCATGTGTTCATTTTTACAAGTGCTTTTTTTACATCCAGGTACCTATCGCCCCAATATGGGGCGATCGCCCCATATTGGGGCGACGGGTGCCTATTTTTGCAATTTTGTGTTTCCATCGATTACATTTGAAAAAAAGATTTAAAATAAATACTATACGGACGGTCGTGATTTAGGTTCTGTTTGGCAGAGTTTTAGATCCCAGCTTCATCTCAGATTTGAACTTGTAGACTAAAATAAAGTGAATTGAATTTATATTTTTATTCTAAAATATAAACAAAATTATCCACCTAAATACTTTTAATATACCCACAGCTCCAACTCCACGAATCTGATGGTTCTAGGAATACCATCTCCACCAGATTCATGAATCTGGCGGTGTTTCGGCTCCATCCAACATGTAGGAGAATTAGCTTGCTGTGATTCTGATAACCAAGACTGACAACAACTCCTCGAGAGTAGGGGTGGATATCGAGTCAACTCGGCTCGACTCGACTCGACTCGGTCAAACTCGTTAAGGTAACGAGTCAGCTCGACTCGACTCGTTATTTTAACGAGCTCAAAACTCAACTCGACTCGACTCGTTAAAAACTCGAGTTGGCTCGAGTTGACTCGTTTAGCTCGTTTCATTGATTCCAAAAATAAAATGTGCCTAGATGCATTGATTCCAGAAATTTAAATGAGCTCACGCAATAAGCAAACCAAGATACCATGACATTTAGGACAATAAACAAACGAAGGTATCGAGATACCACGATATTCCAGAAATTAACATAAATTCGTGTAACAAGCAATCCAAGATTCGAGAAATTAACATGAGCATGAAACAAATAATTTGCCTAATATATGAACAGCACTGAACCATGAGGTCCCCAGTCCCAGACTCCCCATCCATCTACCAGCCGCAGTGAGTGCTTGTGCTTGTTCGTATTTCCTCGCAGGCAAAAAGCTCCCTGATTGCAAAATAAGTTGTATCACCACCACCACCACGACAAATTGTATCATTGCCATTGCTGTGCCCATTTCATTCAATACAAGAAAGAAGCAAAATCAAGTAATATATAGAAACCTATTAGTACTGTAACATTGGTTTCCTTGTGTTAAGAAGCATTAAAGCATTGCAACTTGCAAGATGATTGCAACTTGCAAGTTTCATAAATTTCAATCTGGAATCAACAACAAATAATTGTAGCAGAACAATAAATTTGATAATTGCTATGCACATATGAGATAAATCAAAGATAAATCAGAAATGAGCTATGCAGAATATTTACAATCAAACATAAATCAAGCAGTACATGTAATCCATTGATACATAAAAATGATCCAGCACCAGGCATGCATTAGTAGATAATCAAGAAAAACTTCATAGGAATAGACCATTTGCTTAGTAAATATGATAATTTGCTAGAGATTCAGAATGGTTTGCATTAACACACATGATCAAATGTAAGGGCAAAGATACTAGACATGCATTAGTAGATAATCAAGAGACTGAGCCAGCAGTGGAGGCCTCGATCTGGACCAGTGGAGGACTGGATCTAGTGGGTGGACGGCGGGAGGTGAGGAGCTCGAAGCGGAGGCGGTAGTAGCCGAAGCTCGGAGGGGAGCCGTCGAGGCGATGGCCAGGCGGGTGGAGGCCGGAGGGGAGGAGCTTGAAGCCGAGACGGGAGTAGTCAGAGCTCGGACGGGAGCCGTCGAGGCGGTGGCCAGGTGGGTTGAGGGCCGGACGGGTGGAGCTCGGAGTGGAGGCGGGATCTGGTGGTGGTGCTAGCAGGCGGCGCCCAAGTGGGCGGAGGGGAGGAGCTCGACGCAGATGTGGGAGAAGCCGGAGGGGAGGAGATCGGAGTGGAGGCAGGGCGCCGGTCTCCGGGAACCAGAGGGAGAGGCCCAAAGGGGAGGCAAGGATCAGGAGAGTGCTTTGGTCGCTGCAGGTTGCGGCTGCCTGGTCGAGTTGGGCTAGGGTAGAGCTAAGAAATTAACGAGCCAAACGAGTAGCTCGAAAACTCGCTCGATAAACTCGTTTTCTTAACGAGTTCATATGCCAGCTCGGCTCGACTCGTTAAGAGACGAGTTCGAGCTGAGTCAAGCCGAGTTTTTGAGAACTCGTTTAACTCACGAGTTTCGAGTTTTTTTTCCACCCCTACTCGAGAGTTTGATTGCATCAACAAGCATTAAAATTTGCAAGAATGAATCAACCAATGAGTTACAAAGAAGCATATCCATGAACAACATCAGCTCATCGCATGAAAACAAATAAAAGCTTTAGTTTTGAATCAAGAACAGACAGAAAGATAGGATTTAAGCTCTTGTATCTTGAAAATAATCATGTACAAATGCAATGAACAACGTTTGCGGTGTTCTCCAATGAACACCCATACAAATCGATCGGGGTACATGTACTCAAGGACAATGGTCCTAGTGCTTTGCGCAGCTATCTGAAATGATTTTAACCACAAAAGCCAGTTCACACTTTCAATTTCAATGTGAATAACTTTCATCTATTCAACATTTCGGATGGCTACGGAGTATTCACAAAAGTTGCACTCTTGTTGAGTTCGAGTAGTATCATCCTTGCTGTAATACTACTAGGCAATTAAGCGCGGCGCACGTCGCGCGTGAACGAAAAATAATTTTACGTTTATTTTTCCGGAGAAAAAATAGACCTAGATGTATTTTAAAAAATTTTAGAGACTCGAGAAATATTTGAGATCGCGTTGAAAAAAAAGTACACATATTTCTGTTGACGAAAATATTTTTTTCTGAAGAAAACGGAGAAAGAACATGAATGTAAAAACCGAGGACCTGTTTGTTATATTTTTGTACATCACCGCTATCCCGAAAAAGTAGAAAAGGACTCGCTCGCGATTTGTATTTAACGGGAGGCTTTTTCCGTAAAGTAACGAGCGAGTGACCCAAACGCGATTCGGAAAAGTTTTTCTTGCCATCACAAAAAATCACAAAGGACCTTGTAGTAATTTGGAATGATCAATCCATAATTTGAAGGAAGAGGGGGGCTTTTTCGTAAAACCGGAAGGAGGACACGTAGCAGAGCTCCCCGAGGTCCAAACCTCCGATCTTTACAACCCTTTATTTTGAAAAACAAAGGGCGATGAATCAGGTCCGACAGCGGGTTTTCCAACCGGCCGTGCAAGGAGCTCTAGGAACTCTGAATAGTTGTTTGAATAAAAGGGGTGATTTGCAAGCCCCTGTGGAACGTGAAATAAAGCTGCAAAAGATGGGGGTGAAGAGTTAACCGCTGTTCTGCGTTCATACATCGATATTTCAGATTTTACGTATTCAGAGGTCACGAACTGCCTAGGAGAATGATTATAGGTAGCCTACACACATCTTTCAGATAGAACAACGCAATTCTGCTTCTGTTGTGAACCTTAGTTCACCTCAAGCAATCAAGCGTATATTTTCATAAAACAGATAACAAACAGTACTGAACAAAGACGAAGGGAAAATTTCACAAAGGGCAAGTCTAGATCATCATAGATCTAAAAAGAAACAAAGAACAGTGTGTGAACAATCAGAGAACGTACACATGACAAACTACCAGTTCAACAACAATATTTAGCACAAGAACTTGATTGAGTGGTGACTTGAGATATGAAACCAGCTGTCCAACCTGCATAAGTCAGTCCTATTCAGTAAGTGCTATATAAGGGCTACCAAGTACAGTGATTTGAAGCTCTATTAGAGTTGTTGTAATTACAGACTCACCACTAGCATCCATAGAAGTTTGCGGCTTGGCAAGCATTACTGGCGTCACCAATAAGACCTAAACATAAGATAGGGGAGAGAACGCATTTTCAGGAACTTTAAGAAGCTGTGTGTATCCATTGAGGTTTTTACAATCAAGCGTAATAGCTTATTGTTCATGTAAGTACCTAAGACACGTAAAGATTTATCTGTAGATATACTTCTTTGCAATATATTACCTGAAAACATTGGGTGGCAACAGTAAGTGCATGAAGGTCATAAAGGAAGGTTTTATCTCAAAAACAGTGTGCAAATACAAATGGTGGATTCACATCCATCTATTCCAACACAGAAATCAAATACAGACATCATCCTAAATAATGCTCAAAAGCAACAGCAACAATATTTATTTGAGAGGTGTTTCTATGCTTTTCTTTTCAAAAATTGCACAAATATCAAAGTATGAATGGTTATTTACCCTTTCGTTTGCTTCAAGATTAGTGCAATTTATATTAGGAGGAAAAATATAGAAGCGATGCTCTATTTATATACTGTTTAACAAGAAAGCGCATCAGGGGTACTACAAGTTTGAATGCTAAGTATATTCCGTATATTAAACTCCGCAAGGTTCCAGCCTACACAACGAGCCACGTCATTTCCAACCGACGTGCTCGCTACGCGCACGGCCACGTCAACGGTTTGAAAACCCCATTGATATGGCTTAAATAATTTGTCCCCGTAGCTCGCTTGTTAAGATGTTGTACCTCAGTGGTAGCGCTCAACGACAGGAACGGCAGGTCGTGCGTTCAAGCCCGCGTGCGATTTTCCCCACTCAATGCGTGGAGTCCGCGCTCGTGTCCAGTCCATTTTTTTTGTGCACAGCTCCTCCGAAAACTCCAAAATTAGATCCAAGCCCCCGAAAAAACTGGATATTAATTGTTTTCATGTTTTCCTTGCATAAAGGTCCCCGAGCATTCGAAATTTGCGTTTAGACCCTTGAAAGTTTGCGTAGAGGCCCCTCTAAAATTCGAAACCTATTAGTGTATTTTTTATGCGGACTTTTTTTTATAGGGGACCCCTGGAACTTTCAAATTTTGTTTTTAACGTGTAATTATTTGCGAAAAGCCACCCGAAACTTTTTAAAATTACATATTAATCTATTTTCGCGGAAACCCCCCGAAACTCATCACGATTTTTACCGCGTGTAGTGGCTGGCACGGCGTGTGCCGCGCCCACGCATCTAGTTATATTAGACAGTTTCAAAAAAAAAAAGGAGGCAAGAAAGACTATCAGACATGACAGCACTGTTGAACAACCTCACTGTAGCTCAAAAACTGAGCTGGGCATAAGAGCATGCACAATAGTTTATCTTTTAAAATTGTCTCTAAAGATTTTAACTCACCTAGAGACAACATCTATAATAGCTATCTCTAAAATTATTTATCTTTATTATATTTTTTCTCACACTTCATCACTTTTTGCGTTGGTTTGTTTGATCAGGTCGTCTCTTGCATAAAAGACGGTGCATTCTCTTTCCTCGGCTCCTCTCTCCTCCATGTAGAATTTTACTCATGTAGTATAGCTAAAAGACAGCTGAAGTGGTATTATTGAAGATACCCTAAATTGAACAGATCAAGATTATCTCCCGGTGATTAGTTGTACGAGTGTACCTCAAACCTATAACCATTTCAACACATGACGCGCAATTTCACTGATGTACTTTTGTAAATTAGCAAATTTTATGAGTAAAAAACCTTTACCAACTATTGCCTTGAATTGCATGCTACTTACAGAAATCCCCTCAGCTTCTACAATGGCAAGGATCATCTCAAATCCCACCTATGTATAAATACAAATAGGCAGGGTCGCGCGCATTACCGCGCCGTGTGAAATTTGATCCAATTTTTTTTTTCTGAAAAAAGGTAGAAGGATCTAAGCATTTTTTTGTTCTCTTGGTTTTTTTTTTAAAAAAAATCACGCTAGGTAGGAACCGTCGACGAATTTGCGTAACAACGAGCCTTTTGCAAAAAGAAAAATGAATAATACATGATTGATTTGTTTTTCCCGGGAAAAACAGAGAAAGAACCCTCTTTTGCCGAGTTTAACACCCTATGTGTTCACCGGGTAATAATACATGTTTTGAAAAATATTACAGATTGAGTTGCAAAAAAAAAACTCTAGAGATAGAGCTGTACACATATTTCTTTTGAGGAAAAACGGAGAAAGGGCCTGGACGCAAAGAACGGGGGGCATGCTTGTAATTTTTTTGGACCTAAGCGCTACTCAAAAAAATTAGAAAAGGGCTCGTTAGAGATTTGTATTTAACGGGAGATTTTTTCGTAAAATAACGAAAGAGGGACCTAAACGCTATTCGAAAGAACACATGGTCTATTTTGGAAAAGATGGTTTTTACCCTCATAGGTTTGGGGTAAAAAATATATAAAAAAAATATTGACGTTTTTTTTGTAATTTTATAGGGACCTATCTATAATTTGAAGAAAACCGAAGAGCTTTTTTGTAAAATGGTGGGGAGGTGGCGTGGAGGCTCTAGTTGGCCTCCAAAATTTCCCCATATAATAGAGTTGATATACGGTTACAACATAATGATGTACACAAAATAGAAATCTGGTGGCATGACGCCACGGGGTGATTTGACATTTAAAGGGCAACCTAACAATGTCTAGAGCATATGCTCGAAAACTCGAGTCTAAAGTCTAAACTAAAGGCCCGATTCAAAATATTCTACTTGTTCCATATACATATATCATGCTGGATTTCAAATTTTATTCATCAATAAATACTATTCTACAATTTCGATACAACTTATAACTATTTTTTTCTTTGTATATCCCTACTATTCATTATTTCTAAAATTATTTATTTGTATGGATTAGAGTAACAAACATTACCTAAGAGTAATAAGCGAGTTAACGAATGAGAGCAATTTGATCATTTCAATACTTACCTTAGTTGAAATGTAAAATTCTAAAACATCATCTATTCATGGCTGCAAACCAATGCGTACTAAAACAAATGCACATACACCCTCATAACCTAGAACTAAAAAACTTTACAATAAGCTCAACGCTTCAAGCGAACAAGCAAGGCTCACGGTTTCCATTGCCCAAAACTTTCTACCATCAAACGACCAAAATGAACACAGCTTTAACCGGCATAAAGGTGAGCTCCAAGCCTTAAGCCTAATCCCAACTCGGACATTAACAAGTTACATTTCTGTTCCTCTGGTTCTAATTGCAATTTAAGCAATAAAAAAATTGCAAATTTTAGATTAAGCTCTGATATCTACGAATTTAATTCATGATTAACTACGACCGGGCTACAAGATAAAAAAAAAAAAAATACAGTTCCTTTATGATAAGCAAGGCGGGATTCGCACAGAGAGCGTGGCGGATTACGTTGCGTGCATCCTGCCGAGTTCCCCAGCCCGACGAACAGCCACGGGTTCTGGGCGCCGCCGCCGTCGCCAGCAGCGGCCGACGGGGAAGAGGAGGCGCAGCAAGCGGGAGCGGTCGCCGGCATCCTTTAAATAGAGGTGAAAAAAACTCGAAACTCACGAGTTAAACAAGTACTCATAAACTCGACTCAACTCAGCTCGAACTCGTTCCTTAACGAGTCGTGTCGAGCCGTGATTTGAACTCGTTTAGATAATGAGTTAAATGAGACAACTCGTAAGTTTAACGAGTTCTCTAAATCAGATGGCAATATCGAGTTTAACGAGTCGAGCCGAGCTAAGGTTTAAGCTTGTTAAGATAACGAGTTGAATCGAGCTAACTCTTTGTATTATTGAGTTTGACCGAGTCGAGTATCCTCATAATCTATGCCATACCTTTGCTTAAACCCTTTAGCAACTAGACGAGCCTTATATCTGTCTATAGAGCCATCAGCTTTTCTTTTGATCTTGAACACCCATTTGCAATCTATAATATTTTTCCCTTTTTCAGGTGGTACTAAGTGCCAAGTTTTATTCTTCATCAAAGCCATATATTCAATATCCATAGCATTCTTCCACTTTTCATTATTTAATGCTTCTTCCAAACTCTGGGGTTCACTAGTTGAAGTAAAACATCCATATCTAATTGTACCATCAGTATATACCTTTTCCTTTCGAATGCCACTTTGCAATCTTGTCTTCGGCCTGTTTGTAGAGACACAACTGATTCTGGCATATGAGGTCCAGGTGCTTCGGTTGCATGCATAGAAGGTCCTGTGCTGAGATCGATTGGATGAGCGGGAGCGTCGTTTGGTGTACTGTGCATGGAACCTTCTGATGCGCTCGCCTGCAGGTCGGAGGGTGTAGGCGGTGCAGGCAAAACAGACTGCGAATCATCTTGGATCCGCGTGCCACCACCTGCATCTGCTTCTGCTGTTATTTCTTGTTCTTCTGTCACTACATGCTCAACAAAATCATTAGCTTCAGGATTAAGAATATCAGCCATTTGATCAGTTGTTTGTTCTCCCCCATGATCAAAGGTATTAGGATTTAACAAAGTTGGAGGAAGGAGAAGCATTTCAGATCGTAATCGAGCACCAGCATTGGAATGAAGCTTAGAGAAAGGAAAAATAGCTTCATCAAATATGACATCTCTAGAGATATAAACACGACCAGATGAAACATCAAGACACTTAAAACCTTTATGTAAATTACTGTGCCCAAGAAACACACATTGCTTAGAGCGAAATTCCAACTTGCGTGAATTATATGAACGAAGATTAGGCCAACAAGCACATCCAAAAATTCGCAAGGAGGAATAATTGGGTTTTTGATGAAATAATCGTTCTAAAGGAGTAGTGTATTGAATGACTTTGCTGGGAGTGCGATTGATCAAATAAGTGGCTGTAAGGAATGCCTCGTCCCAAAATTTTAGAGGCATAGAAGCATGAGCAAGGAGAGCAAGACCAACTTCAACAATATGGCGATGCTTCCGTTCAGCAGAGCCATTCTGTTGATGAGCATAAGGACATGAAACACGATGTGAGATTCCAATTTTCTAAAAGAAAGGATGCAACTTTTGATACTCGCCTCCCCAGTCAGTCTGAATGGTGATGATTTTTCGATTAAAGAGCCTCTCGACAAGGTTTTGGAATTCATGAAATTTTTGAAACACCTCAGACTTGAGTTTCAGAAGATAGATCCAAGTAAATTTGCTATAATCATCGATAAAACTAACATAATATTTCTTGCCCCCAACAGAGTTTGGAGCAGAACCCCATACATCAGAAAACACAAGCTCTAATGGAAAGGATGATGCACTAGAAGACTTGGGATAGGGTAATTGATGACTCTTGGCTTTTTGGCAAGCATCACACACAGACTCATTATTCGACTCACTTGAGCAAGGAAGATTATTATCACTAATGACTTATTTAACAATGGGAGATAAAGGATGACCTAAACGACTATGCCACCTAGCGAGAGATGGCTTGACAACTCCAAAAGCTTGCTTCTGTGCGGACGCAGAAGGAAGAGGGTAGAGTCCATGGTGACATCTCCCTCTAAGTAGAATGTTCTTCGTGGCCTGGTCCTTGATCAAGAAAAAATTAGGATGAAATTCTAGAAAGGCATGATTGTCAGTAGCGAGGCGATGGACAGAAACAAGGTTTTTATTAGCTTTTGGAACATACAAAACTTTGTTTAGATAAAGATCATGACCAGGGGTATGAACAACAGTGTGACCAATATGACTAATATCCATACCTGTACCACTTGCTGTATGAATCTGATCGTTGCCGCTGTACTTGTCTCGAACGGTCAACTTCTCAAGTTCTCCAGTGATGTGATCGGTGGCTCCAGTGTCAACGTACCAATTTGTGTCCACGCCATAAGAATTTGTAGCGACTGCTGCATTCTTTTCTTCTGGCACAAAGTTTTCATCAAATCTATGCCAACAAGTAATGACAGTGTGTCCATTTTTACCACAAAGTTGACAAGTTGGACGCTTTGAAGTGTTGGTGTTGATGCGGTTGTTGCTGTTGCCACCCTGCCTTGGATAGCCTCCACTGTTGCCATGGCTACGGTTGTTACCGCGGCCACGGCCACCTCTTCCACGGTTGAATCCACCTCGTCCGCCACGGTTTGCAATGTTGGCAGAAGACAAAGAGTGGGAACCTCCTTGAAGGAGATCCATTCTCATCTCAAAACTCAGAAGCTGTGCATAAAGCTCAGCAACTGAGATTGGTTCTACCCTGGCGACAAGGGCAGAAACCAAGGGGTTGAAGTCGATGTCGAGGCCGGCAAGGATGTACGAGACCATCTCTTCGTCATCAAGTGGTTTGCCGGCAGACGCCATCTCATCTCCTAGCGCCTTCATCTTGCTGACATATTCAGCAACTGTCATTGTGCCCTTTTGGGTGGTTGCCAGCGCTATGCGTGTATTCACAGCACGCGCGCGAGTCTGGGAGGAGAACATGCCTTCAATGGCCGCCCAGACTTGGCTCGCGGTCTTCATGGAGACTACTTGACTGAGCACTTCCCGTGAGAGTGAGGACAGAATATAACCAAGGACTTGTTGGTCCGAGGCAATCCACGATGCATACTCTAGGTTTGGCACCTTCACAACTTTGTCTCCTTGCTTCTCGTCGATTTCTGTAGGAGGCGGCTTAGATGCGCCGGTGAGGTAGCCCTCCAGCTGCGCACCACGGACAGCAGGAAGCACCTGAGCTTTCCATAACAAGTAATTGTTTTTCGCAAGCTTCTCCGAGATGGGATGGCCAAGTATCGGTGCCATGGCTGGGCTGGTCGACGAGGAGGCCATCTAGATGCGATCTGGCTAGACGTGATGAGGAGAAGAAGCTCTGATACCATGTAAAGGTACGTATGTTAAGGAAGCGTTTCAACTCCCGTAGGAGCCGCGTCTGCATGTTTATATAGCCCTCAACCGGCCAGGAGATTACATGGAAGATTACATCCTTCAACGGCAAGGAAGGCTATTTCTAACTATACAAGATTTATATATGGTAGGTATTGATTTGATTTACAACTCAATCACAACATACTCTAACAGAGTCGAGTCGAACAGAGTCAGCTCGTTATCCACCGCTTCTTCTAGAGCTCGCACGGGGCAAGGAGATGCACGGGAGGATCCTCTTCCTCTTCATTATCTCACCCTCGCATCGGGCGGCTGCTCGTTCTCACTGTTAACCCAATTTCTTCTTGGAGAAATAAGAGGCGGTACCAGTTAAATAGTTAATGAATCACAATACACGAGTGCATATACATTCCACAACTTAATCGACCACATATTACTTGGAAGGAAATTCATACCATGATCTTACACATTACTTATAAGTTTCAACATTCTCCTCACACAAAGAAAAACACACAACGTAGACATAGACATAAACTGAAGTTTCATCGGAATCTAAGAATATCGACGATTCCTATTCTTTCTCTGGGATGTCATGTCGAACGGCCCGTTGGGGAAGAGCTGATTGCAGAGCTCCATGTACGTGGAGTAGAGCACCCGGTCCTTGGCGCCAGTGCGGTGCTGCTTGGTGTGGGCGCAAAAGTACTTGAGCTGCTCCAATGAGCACAGCCCCAGCATCTGACCGAGCAGCAAGAACAGCCAATTGATCTCCTCTTTCTTTGCCGTCGGGATAACAGGTTTCAAGCTGTTCTTCTGACCGCAATTGTCGCAATCTGGCATACTAGGGCTTGTCCACCTTGCCGGTGCCCGATCATCCATGTCGTGGATGTTAGATAATATGAAGTCGGTTAACTCTTTGAATTTACCTTTAATGTCGTAGGAGATCGTCCTGTGCGTTTTACAGCCCTTGCAGTCGGCCTCGCCCTCAATGGTAGTAATTCCTCGACTGCATAGCTCGGCGATGGAGTGGTGAATAGCCACACGGTTTGTGGCCCAGGGGAACGGTGGGTTCTCAAGCAGCCCGCCGCTGTTCGGTGCCTCGCCGCCGTGAGCACCGGTGCCGTTATTGGCCGGTGGATCGCCGTTGTTCGGACCCTCGCCGCCGTGGGCACCGGTGCCGTTATTGGCCCGTGGGTCGCCGTCGCTGCTGGGCGCAGGCTGTGGTGCACCGTTTGAAGATCCACCACTGCCACTGGAGCTTGCCGAGTAGCCGTCAGTGCGGCGGCGAGTGGAACGCTGCGGGGGACTTGTCAACGAGGCGTGCTGTCGCTGCAGCTGCGATCTTAACGGTAAAGGCCGAGGTGCCGCTCCCTCTTTTGCCGGAAGAGGATTAGTGGACAGACGGATGCATCGTGAAGGTACAGGAAGGGGACCAAGTTGAGTTAGAACTGAAATATTGCCGGTGCCAGGAACCGGGACCGGTGCCAGGACGGCAGCATTACCATCTCCAGCGAGCTTCGTTGATGTTAGGACGCTGGAAGCGAGGCAAGCACTGCCATTGCCATTGAGCACCGGGGTAGCAGAGCACGGCGCAAAAGCGGGAGCAGAGGCGTTACCGGCAGCGACAGTCAGTTGGTGAGTCGCGGCGGCGGACGGTGTACCGAGCTCGTCCATATGCGGCACCGGCGTCACCGGGGTGCAGGAGTCGCCAGCCAACGTAGGAGACGCGCTCGCCGCGGCCGCGCTGCTGTAGATGGAGCCGAGCGACAGCCAGCCGGGGTCGTCGTCCTCCTCGTCGACGGTGTCCGTCCGCTTCTGCCCGGAGGAGGACCCGGCGCCGCGCACCACCGGGGCCTGCTTCCCCATGGAGAGAGGGGCAGATGCAATCGTCGACGCTCCGTTCGCTTGCATGCGGGATACTAGATCGATAATCAAACTCACGCTCGTGCGCGTAGGAACAGTCGAACGGTTTTATGGGGAGGATAGATACCTCGGGGAGCGAAGCCGCTAATCCGCTAATCCGCTATGTTAGTTGAGATTAGTACGGAGGGTTTCAAAATATTTTCAAACGGAGTCTTGGGGAGAGAGAACACTTCCAGGCGCTTGGCCAGCTTCCCGAGCAAGCAGCGCATGCAGGAATGAGCGCCGCCCGCGTGCAGGCATCCCTACACTAGGGTGCAATGGGCTCCGATTTGATAGATATTACTCTCTTGAGTTAATATTATATTTCTTTCATTTAAGTTTAGAAGATGTATTTTTAATAATTTGATTCATAAATATAATGTGTATTGCATATTCTAATGTGATATTGCGAACTAAGTTTAGCTCAGTTGGTAGGGTCGCCCGCGTTCGAGGTTTCAGCCCGACGCGCGTGCGCATGAAGGTTGAGTGCAGCGTGTGTGTAGAGTGTGTGTGTGTTTGAAGTCCAGCCGTTGTTCTTTCTTCTATAGTGAATACCAGAGCTCCTAGCCAAATTTTAAATAATAATAATAATGTGATTTTCCTTTATGCCCCTAATAATATCCATCTTTACATTGTATTCTCTACATGCATGCATTGAATATAGTACTTAGTAGTTAGTAATAATAATTAGGGGTAATCTAGTTATTTTCAATGTCTTGTTGGTCCATGAACCAAAAAGAAATGCGCATAACAAACTTGGATGGAGAAAGGATTTTTTTTATTGGAGTCGAACACGGATAGTGCCGAATACGAATACAGCGCGGATAATATTAGTAATGAATTCAAGCGAATACGGAACGGAATCGATACGACACATGATTTTTTTGTCGGATATTGTGCGAAAATAGATACTGCATATATCAATGATTAATCAACCATATGAGTTCAACATGCAACAGGATTACCGCAATTTAACGAGTCATCTTATCAAGTAGTCCAATAAAGTTGCAAAAGTATCAAATATTTGTTTATATTTTGCAAAAGAATACCAGGTATTCACATAGGCAAATGGAAGCATATTCTTGCATGTCAAGCTCTGTTGACGGCAGGCACTGACCGACGAGATGGCAGATGGGACGACCGCACGAAGGTGGAGCTTTCGAAAGAGAGCCTAACTTGGGCTATTTGGTTAGGCTCAATTGAAGCTACTAGAATTTGTGCTGTAAATATCCAAATAGAATTATCTATAAATATAATCAGAATATCTGATCCGACGGATAGTGATATCCTGAATCAGATGCGGAATCCAAAACCAACTATCCGAAACCGACGCCGAATCTAATAACTATCCGACATGACTATTCGAATTCGACCTGAATAGATCCGGTCGGTCGGTCGGCATCTAATTTTTTGGAAAATAAATAGTTATTCGTACTCCTGTGGAGTAAATGAACCCTAGGTATGCATATGATGGCCCGCCAAGACCCACCAAGAGGGGGGTGTCCAGGGACGATTATGGAGGATCGGGTACTACTTGGGCTCTCTTGATCGTGAGCTACAAAAAAGATAGAAGATGTCAACTAACTATTGCTAGGAAAGATACGACTGTATTCTGAAGATAGGATCTCCATCATGTAATCGATGATGAATCCACCCTGTAACCGACTCGGGTCCCTTCGCCCCTTACCTGTATAAAGGGGGCGAGGGGTACCGGGCAGAGAGATACACACACAAAACAGAGATACCAGACATACATCTCATAATCCCAGAACACAGGACTAGGGTATTACCTCCACCGTCAAGAGTCTGAACTTGTCTAATCCCTTCTCTTGTGTTACCATCGAGTTTAGGTCCAACGCATAGCCCCATATATATTATTGCCGACAACAAACATCGACAACTCCACTAAGCAACAATTTGCATGCATTGGAGTATCCATCTCAGACAGAAAGATTTGGACGAGGCTGCTTAAATGAAAGAAATGATCCCCCACGAGGATGTTGACAGGGATCTCCGGCTAGAGCTCACAGCGCCGGCCGCTGGAGAAGGGGTGAGGGGAGATCTGGAGAACAGTGAAAACGAATGAAGGGGAGGAGAAGAGCTCACCACATCGCCCACTAGAGAACGGGGAAGCGAATGGTGGAAATGAAGAGAAGAGGCAGATCCCGTCCACTCCTGTTGGAGGATGAAGCAATGTCCAGAAGCCTATCATCTAGTATAATCTTTAATTTTTAATACGGATATTCATTGTATTTTTATTGAATTGCCTTATAAGATATGCTGTTGCAATCTGTAGGGGCATCTGTCTATCATGCGGGTGCGAGTTATCCGTCGGGTCACCATTACCCGCACGGATACAAATACAAGTAAATTTTATACTGGCGTACAGATATAGGTATTGTAGTTTGTGAATTTTTCTGACACAAGTACAAGGTGGTGATACCGATGTTGCTATCTCTATACACTGGGCTCATTTGATCATCGCGTCGCTCTTCTGCTAGGTACTGCATGTGAAACGGAGCAGAAGGTCCTCCACCTAATTACTCAAGCTAGCGTTTAACCCGTTGATGATTCACATCTATCTTGCGGTCCGGCCAAGTGAATACGGTCTTCGGCTCAAACAATGAGAATTACTGCACTACACTGATTCCAATGGCAACCGAGATGGATACGCATACACGGTTAGAGCAAGGTTAATAATAGAGTCCATGGTGGGCTTTATAGGCCCTGTTTGGCAGAGCTCCAGATCCCAGCTCCACCTCAGAGCTGAAACTTATAGACTAAAATAAAGTGACTTAAATTTATAATTTTATTCTAAAATGTAAACAAGACGACTCACCTAAACATTCTTAATATACCCACAGCTCCAGCTCCATGAATTTGGTGGAGCTAGTAACACCTAGCTCCACCAACTCCAATAATTTGGTGGAGCTGGAGCTCTGCCAAACACCCCCATAGTGTTGCCATGTCACACATAGCCAATAAAAAGTCTACTCATATAATAGCTCACTCTTGATACAACCTATACATTTAATACTTGGATCACCTCTTCCTCTCATAAAGTGTCTTGGAGTCCGTGAGCAGCCCACTTTCAGCTGGCTACAAGTAAGCAGCCCGCTTTCTTTCTCTCTCCATTTCTCTCTCTTCCACCTCATCACAGATCTGATGTGGCACTTCTTGCAGCCCGCCTACATCACCTTATAATACTTGCTCTTAGCGATGAGAAGCCTGAGAAAGTAGACCACGTTTTGCACATTAACCTGCAGGGTTTTGGTGTTTTATTCAGTTATATGGCTAAAAGGCAATGTCAGGAGTTAGGAAAAAAAAAAGCATTTTTCTGCTCACTTGTCGATCCTTTTTGTTAGGATTTGTACAATGCTAGTTTATCTCATCGAATATATAGATTAGCCTTGTTGGAAGCTGGTATATAGCCATATGGCTAGGTATGTGGATGTACACTTAGCCTAATAGATTTAAGTCCTAAATTTGAACTATTGTTCACCAATTTTAAGATTATATATACACACGTGTGCGTGTTCAGCGAGGATGTCTGCGTCCATTCTGTGAGGACTCGAGTGCCTAGCGTGTATAGGGGACAGGTGGTGTAAGCATGGTGTATGTTATGTTTGGTGTGTGTCAGCCATATCCTCTCTCTTAAAAAAACAGATTAACCCTATTTTTCTTTAATTTTTTGAAATACACTATCGAATAGTGGCAATGTAAAGAATACATGACTCGAGAACTGAGTTTAGCTCAGTTAGTTGGGGACGCTGTTGTGCGCCACGCTTGACCCGTGTGCTCGCAAGGGGCCAGAGGCAGACGTGTGTATGTGGTGTGTGGGTGTATAAGGTATGTGTGCGTTTGTAGTCTGGTTGTTGTTCTCTTCTTCTTTAATGAAATGTCCGGAGCTCTAGCCAATTTTCAAAAAAAAGAATACATGACTCGATCTTATGTTAAATGATGTGAAATGAGCAGTAGGCCTAGTACCGGACCTTAATTTCCTCGTTACCCAGGCGTTGAAACACATCTAGTACACGTCTTTTGCCAGTCGGTCAATACGGTCCGGCCCAACCAAGGAGAGTTAGTACTTAGTAGTACCCTAGGCCCCTACTCCACTTCACTGATTTAAATGGTCAAAGCGGGTCCTAAGGCCATTCACAGTGGAAGTTTCATTTTCATTAAATGATGTGACACATCATCATGTTTGGTGACATGGCAAGATAATTATGAAGAGAGAGATAGAAAGAGTTTCATAGGAAGGGAGAGGGTTTCATCAGGATGAAACCTGAGATACACGGTTACCTAGACAAAAGTAGATGTGGCACTCTTGGAAACTGTGTAATGAAACTCTCCATTGTGAATGGCCTAAGAATACTCTTACTCCTGCTTTGTCTGCTTTAATCTCCATGACTTCTTGGTTTTTAGAGCAACGACCGAAAGCAGAAGAAACGGGGAAAATTTTCGTTAGAGCAAGTAGGAGTATAATACTAGCAATATCTACTAGAGTATAAATTAATATACTTATCTTTTCTCTCGGGTACAATACCACTAGTTATGTGCCCGTGCGTTGCTACAAAAAACAAAATTGATAACGAAAAATAAAGATTAAAAAATAAAAAAATACTATTTCATAAGATCAAACATCTATCTTTAACGCCTCGTTTCTTGCAAAAGCTGGCTAATTAAAGCAACGCTTCGTTTCTTGCGTAGGGCAATTAAGCAGGGCAATTAAGCAGGGCAATTAATGTGACGTGGGAAGAAACTCTCACTTTATAGTAGAGATTAGCTTGTGCAACAACCGTCTCTAAAACTTATCTTTAGATGTTGTGTAATAATTATATCTTCTCTCTTATACATAAATAATCTATCTATATTCCTGTGCAAAGCTGGCTACTAAGGGTGTGTTTGGTTGATGGGATAAGGTCTAATGGAATGGGATAGTCCTGTACCATTTGGTTTCATTATTTTGGGTGAATATAATGGTTCATTATCTAGAGATAATATTCCTTAAATTTGTATCGCTTAGTCCACGATGGGATAGTTCCATTCAATCAACCAAACACATAAATGACTTTTTTCTTGAACCATTTCATACATGTACTGCTTGATACAGGCAACCAAACACACCCTAAGGGAACTTCCAGTGCATTATTTCTAAAGTTGTTTCTACGAAGTTAGATAAC
This sequence comes from Rhipidocladum racemiflorum, assembly GCA_036346355.1. NCBI lineage: Eukaryota > Viridiplantae > Streptophyta > Magnoliopsida > Poales > Poaceae > Rhipidocladum > Rhipidocladum racemiflorum. The sequence goes on from CM070578.1 coordinate 3,628,910, forward strand.
ACATTAAATAGATGTTTAAATACAACTATCCTAATGCATAGTATATATAGTTACATGCCCGTGCGTTGCTACGAAAAACAAAATTAATAACGAAAAATAAAGATTAAAAAATAAAAAAAATTATTTCACAAGATCAAACATCTATCTTTAACGCTTCGTTTCTTGCGAAAGCTGGCTAATTAAAGCAACGCTTCGTTTCTTGCGTAGGGCAATTAAGCAGGGCAATTAAGCGGCAATTAATAACGTGGGAAGAATGGACCACTGCCACCAAGTGGTGCTTTAGAGTAGTAGAGATAAGTTGTATCTAAGAACCAACAAGATTATTTATTGTTGTATGTGAGAAAAGATCAAATGTAACCAATTTTTCTGTGTGGTTGGCACCTTGTTCTCTCAAATGACACAAATAATCCGTACAAAACCGCAAAACGTGTAAACTAGAAATGGCTCAAGCCATTTCCAATGTGGTCTCTAGCTTTTTGGCCATCTTAAATGAGCTATATCTTGCATGAGATACAACTTCCTTCTCTTGCCTCATTAACTACTCCACATCGCTATTTATCATACGTGACATATTTTTAGAAACTGCTGACTAGAAGCATTGGGAGTACCCTAAATAAGAGTCTTCTCTTTTTCTTACTCTTCCACATAGAACAAAGCTAACGTGTACTGTAACACCCTGGCATTTAACATGCCGGGGTGTTACAGTTGGTATCAGAGCAGGCTGTAGGTCCTTGGAATGTGTATTTTTAGTGTCATGCTATAGGGTATAACTAAAATGTGATGTGGAATAACTTAGAAACATGGCTTAGGTCTTAACTAAAATTTTATCATAGGATAGCAACATTAAAACTTGCAAAAGTGGTATAACTAATCTAAAAATTTGACACACAATGGATGCACAGTAGGAAAGGGTATGGGTATCGTTTCTTTACGCTTAAATGTTGTATTTAAGCATTGATGTTGAATGCTTCATTTGATAAAGCATGTTGCTATGTCTATGAGATAAGTGATCGAATTGTGCTTGTGGTGGTGATAAAGTGGGGTTGTGGTGCAGAAGGGTTTCGATCATCACTTTTGTTCATAGTAAGGGTGAGGTTTGACGGTGTGGCCGGTTAAAGCCATCACCGAAGAACTATTACCCCTTGTAGAAGAAGAGTGCTTACCCTTTCTGTCGTAAATCGGGTAGTTGACTGGAGTCAAATAGAAGAGTTTGGTGGTGGATTCCTTCGTATGCTCTTTACCGTTCTAAGGGTCAGTTTCGGTTGGTTTTTTGGTTCTAGTTGATTGGAAACCAAAAGAAAAGTGTTTGGTAGCATTCAGGCATATTAAATGCCGGGGTGTTACATGTACTGGCTAATAGTAAGCTGCGATGGCCTTGTTGTAAGCTAAAAGTCAGCTTGTACAATAATTATCTCTAAAATTTGTTTATAAATGTTATGCAATAATTATCTATTTTCTTTTGTACATAAATAATTTACCTATATTTATGTACAAAGCTGATTACTAAATAAGATCCAGCTTTCTTCTCTCTCCTCTTTTATAACTCTTCCACATAATATAAAACTAATATACATAGATTAATAGTACGCTAAGATAGTTTTATTATATTTGCTCTTCTGCGCGAGTGCAAATTACACCAATTATCATGCGTCATCCAAAGTTGCCGCTGCGGCCTTGAGTCCACATTTGTCAGTCCAACCAAGCCATGCATGCGCGCCATGTATTGCGAGTAACAACTGATAAGGCATCGCACCGTCCGCAGCGCCATAAACCGCACGTGGTTTGGTTCGTTCAATCCGCGCGCAGGCAGATGCATTACTGCACTTCAGATATGACATGAGCCAAGCAAACAAAAATGAATAACACCATAAACTTTGACAAAAAAAAAGTCAGGGCCAGTTTGGCAACAAGGTTTTGCAAAATCATAGTTTGGAAATTGTCTAGACATAAAAAATATGGTTTTACCAAACCCCATTGAAACCATGGTTTTTCTTGGAACTCCCAACTGTTTGGCTACAAAGTTTTTGGTTGACATTTTCAAAGTTTTTGAGTTGTTTTGGCGCCATTGCTCAGAAAAATTTGCCCAAGACCAAAGTTTTCAAAACAAAGAAAAAAACCATGGTTTTGTGAAAACCATGGTTTTTAAAACATAGTTTTTTGAAGGGCTACCAAACACCTCATGGTTTCTAAAACAGAGTTTTTCTCCAAAACCATGGTTTTGTCTCGAAACTATGAAAAAACCTTGTTGCCAAAAAGGCCCTCAGTTCAACACCCCAAGTTTTGAAACAAGACATTAGACCATTTAAACTTTGTAATTAGTTTAAACAACGCCTTAACCAGCTTTTGCACTCGAAACAGAGAGTGAGAGAGCTACATGGGGTGATGGCCATAGAAGCATAGCTAGGAAGCTCAGTAGGGCATTAACCCCTCGTGAGTAGAGATGAAAACGGATCGGATACTAACGGATAATAGCTCTACTATATTTACTTTCATATATTTTCGGATACCGATACAAATAGTTTGGATACGAATACGAATAATATCGAATGCAAATACGGAGCGAATATGGATCGAAACGGATACGGTCACGGATATTTATCGGAACATGATAACCCCTTAGATTGTACACAAAAAATGAACAAAAAAACAAAATTAGTTTATATGATCTAAACATTCGTGAAGAACATGTAATAACATAATATTTGTATTCTTTGTTGAACTATGTTTAAAATAATAAATTATCTATTTATGAGTTTTTATGCATTTTTAACTAATTATTTAAAATATTTTTCTTATTAAGGACACTAGTGTTTGAATTTTTGGGAAATTTTAAAATATGATAAAATATTGAAAATATTTTTTTTTAAAAATGATAGATTGTGTCAGGAACTTTCCCAAAAAAATTCATAATTTTTGGAGCTGGTTTGCCAAGTTTAATAATTAAAACTTGATTTATGAATTAATTAAATTAGAAAACGGTTTTGAAATGCAGAAACTTTTTTAAAACAAAAGAGTGGCTTTGGCCTAGCCTACGTGCATATCCGAATAATCTGGCCTATCAATATCCGGATTATCCGACTAATAGTCAGTTACCAAATTCGTATCCGTATCCGATTAAAAAATATGTATCCGATCCGATACTATCCAACAGAATCTGTATCTAAAAATTGTCCGTATCAATCGAAACTGTCCGATCCGTTTTCATCCCTACTCGCTAGCCCTACTTGTGAGCTCTACTTGTCATTGATTTAACTTGGTTAATGTGTCATTCTACATGATAAAATTGATTTAGAGTATTATTTAAATCAGATTACAAAGTTTGAGAAATTAAATATCTGATTTCATAATTTCATAGTGCTGTATAGATTTTCGGGTAAAATTCAAGATATCACGGGGAGTTCTTCCAAAAAAAAAAGTGCTATGTCGGTCCGAACTCTAGACAGGCGGAGGTGGGCCACGTCTAAGAGGCCATGGGCCGTGGACTGAAGGCCACTACAATCGAAACAAACGTCGAATCTTAACAGGCTTGGCCCGTGTTTCCCTTTCTGAAGCGCCACAAAGTCCACCCAAAAAAGAAGGAAGCGGCTGTAGCCGGCGGTTGGGTGCGCGTTCGGCTCGAAGCGCTCCTAGAGAGAGAGAGAGAGAGAGGGGATGTGTTCTCAAAAAGGAGAGAGAACGAGGTATCCCCATGTGATGTGTGAGTGTGAGTGCATCAGCTGTGAGCCCACGGTAGCATCCCATATGCACGCGCGGCAGTGTCTAGTGAAAGCTAAGCGCACGCAAATTTTGTGGGTATTGGAAAAGGTTCATACAAAAGTAACGCGCTAAATTACCATCTTCATATTTCTAGCAAATTATATACGTAAATTAAAAAATATCACCAACTTTGTGAATTTTAAATGGTTTTAAAAAATCAGATGCACTTCAGTTACCGTATGCAATTTTTGCAAATTACCAACCTAAGATAAAAAAAAACAAATTACATCAAAATTTTAAATTAGAAAAAGTTTCAAAAAAGCCACCATCAGTTGCACCCTAAATTACCGTATGCAATTTTTTGCAAATTACCAACCTAAGATTAAAAAAAAACAAATTACATCAAAATTTTAAATTAGAAAAAGTTTCAAAAAAGCCACCACAGTGGCACCCTAAATTACCGTATGCAATTTTTGCAAATTACCAACCTAAGATAAAAAAAAAACAAATTACATCAAAAATTTTAAATTAGAAAAAGTTTCAAAAAAGCCACAATCAGTTGCACCCTAAATTACCGTATGCAGCTCAAGCAAATTATCACCAATTTATAAATTTAAAAAACTACCATGAATTGCACCCTAAATTATCGTATACAATTCTAGAAAATTACCACCAGTTTTATAAATTTTGAAAAAAAAATTAAAATACCATAAGTTAAACCCTAAATCACTATGTGCAATCCTACCAAATTACTAGCCTAAGTTTAAAAAAAGAATTACTATCACATTTGTGAATATGGAAAAGTTCAAAACAAATACCATCGATTGCACCATAAGTTACCTTGTACGATTTTAACAGATTACCAGCTTGAGATCAATCAATTCAGTAATTTTGAAAAGAGTTCAAGAAAATCACCATCTGTTGCAGCCGAAATTACAATATGTAGTTCTAGCAAGCTATCATCCTAATTTCAAAATTACCATCAGTTTTACAATTTTTATTTTAAAAAAACAATCGTCGGTTATACCCTAAATTACCATATACATTTTCAATAAATGGCCACACAAAAATAGAAGAAAATACCATATGAGAGGGAGGACAAGATAATACCAAACGTAATTGCATAAACTGATTAGCAGGCATGACGAGAGCAGGCACTGGTATGGTAAAAAAAAATCGATTCAAGCTATCCCAAGGCACGCTTCCCTAAAATCTAAACAATGTCTATGCTTTTCTTGCATACATATACCGAGGAAAGAACCTAGATGCAACACCGAGTGAGGAGGAGATGGCGCCAAGCCGCTCACGGAGGAGACACCTTGACAGAGGAAGCGTCGATGGAGGAGGCGTCGGCGCTGGGGAGGAGGCGTCGAAGGCTCACCGAGGAGGTGGCGTAGAGGGTTGAGCGGGGAAGGGGAATGGAGTGGAGTGGAGGTAGAGCGGCCAAAGGGCAAAGGGATTGAGGCCGTCGGGCCGAATGGCCGATTTGATTAGGGCTGGAGGCTATTCGAGGGTTTGGTATGGCTGATGCGTCGACTATTTGTGTATTCGGTTAATTCGAGTTCCTAGATTCTAAAACCAAATCGAATATCAAAAACAGAATATACAAGAAATATAAATCAAACTGAAAATCAAAAAACCAATTTTTTCAATTTTTTCTGTTTGGTTTGGTTTTTCGGTTTCAATTAATTAATGCCCACCTCTAGTTGCAAGGAGAGGTTTGGAGGAGAAGGAAGATGATCTGGTGCTTGGATTTGGACTGTGCGGTTGTTGTTTTGTTTTTGCTTGCTTTGAGAGAGGAAAGAGTTTGCAGGAAGAAGAAAAGGTGGAGTTTTACAGGGACAGGGATTAGGAAGTGTTTTTGGCTAATGCTGATGGTGGAGGTTTCATGGCAAGTGGAGATAGTGGCGGAGCTAGGATTTTAGATAAGGTTGGTCCAACTTTAAAAAAATATGTAACAGGCCAACGTATTTATAAATGAGCATAGAATGTATCAAAAACATAATACAAAGATAATAATAAGGTTTTGCAATAGTTTAGAGAATATTACCATACTACTTCTACTTGTCGGGCTTACGCCTTCTAATGTCCATGAAAGTCTCAATTATAACATCTTCATCCACTTTGGACAACATATCTCACTCAATGAAGATAACTAGACAATCATCCAAAAGACTATCACCCATCCTATTTCTCAACTTATTTTTGACAAACTTCATTGCATAAAACCTAAATCATTGAATGACTGGGCCAGAGCATTGGTTGGCCCAACAATGCCAACCACTTGCTCCGCCCATGGGTAGAGATATTCTGAAACATGGAAAAAAGATTGGTCAGGATGTGGCTTTGGTGATGTTGACATTAGAGTTGGTAGGGGGGTGCTGGGTGGCAAGCCCAGTGGTGATGTTGGGCGTGCGCTAATGGTGATATTGGCAGCAGGAGTAGGAGCTGGTAGTAGCCCCGATGGAGGCTATCGCTATATTTTTTGTGTCTGTGGTAGCTATTAAGGTATTAGTGTTGGTGGAAATGTGCGACAGATGTGTTGGTAGAAGGTCAAGGTCAAGGTGGTCGGGGTATGTCAGGAGAGAGGTGGTGGAAGCCAAGGTGGCCAGGGGCATATTGGGAGAGATGGTGGAATCTAGGGTTGCCGGAGACTAGAGGAGGAGACGATGGAGACCAAGGCTTAATGCGAGTGGGTAGAAGTGGAGAAGACCAAGACTGCGGGTGTGACGAATAAGGCAAATGACTTGATGTGGTCGGTGGTGGTGTAGGTGGAGACAGTGAAGACACTCGGAGGGCATCCAAGTGACGGTGTTGGACATGACAAGGATAAGGCAAGGACAACAATTTTGGAGTTGTTGTCGATCATGGAATGGGAGGTAGCTTTGAACGTCAGATGTAGACGTCATGGTAGTGGTATTCGTCATCGTGTTGGTGGTTCGGTAAAAATAGTTGTTTTGAGGAGTGTTACATTATGTAACAAGATGGATATGGTTATATCCCATGTTTATCTTGAGAGAGATTGTTGGAGATAGAATTCGAATCGCACACATATTAGGGATAAGATTCAAGTTCGAGATAAATTTGATATAGAGTTTGGTTGTTATTCGATTGTGATTGATGCTATAAATAAAGAATGTGAGGATCCAATATAACACACGAACAGAATATTTCCTAAAATTTCTACATCTATTTTCTGAGTCTTTACGATAGCAACTGAAAAGGCAACTCTTGATGCCGCTGTGGGAGCTGTGAGGGTAGAGATTCAGATCGTTGGTTCGCAACAATTGCCCAAACTTCAGAGCTACTGGTCGAAGTACAGCTACTAAGCCAACTAGTACAAAGATTAGTACTTTACCGTGGCTCCCGCTCCACTAGAGAGTAAGCTGTTCCAAGCTTTAATTTATAGCAATGGCCTGAACTTGGACATGGTTCCTGAAGGAAGTACAGCAAGTGGTTGTAGTATAAGCGTTTGTGTTGCGGCCTCCAATGGCGGGTAAAACGCTGGTTTTGCCGACCTTAGGGACTAAAAAAAGAACAGTTTGTTTGGAACCGAGCCAATTTGTACTAAAGTAAACTTTCTCTGAAATAAACAAAGCACTCTACAAGCTTGTTTCAGGTTGAGGCATTAAGGCCATTCAGTGCAAAAGGAGTCACTGCTCACTGGTTATGGGGCATTCCAAACTGTGGTTGCAACTGCCAGAACTGACTGTAACTTCGTTTTTTCTTCGCAAGAAAATCCATCAAAGATAATTTTTGCGAAGATATTTTGCTAAGATATCTGAACTTCCTTAGTCACAATGCACAAATCGGCATGTTCCATAGATCTCTACTATATAAAGTGAGAGTTTCTTCCCACGTCACATTAATTGCCCTGCTTAATTGCCCTACTTAATTGCCCTGCTTAATTGCCCTACGCAAGAAACGAAGCGTTGCTTTAATTAGTCAGCTTTTGCAAGAAACGAAGCGTTAAAGATAGATGTTTGATCTTATGAAATAGTATTTTTTTATTTTTAATCTTTATTTTTCGTTATCAATTTTGTTTTTCGTAGCAACGCACGGGCATATAACTAGTATTTTTTTAATAATTAGCTTGCTTGGTCATCCAACCAGTAGTCGTTTGCGACTTGTGAACAGTGAAGACAAAGACGCGCATTAGCACCGGATGTGATCTGCCAGGCTTCTGTTCGCAATGAGCTGTGCGTCTCAAAAAATAAGACCAAGAGGCAGATCATTTGCAGCACAAATGTTGCATGTATGCAAGTACCTTGAAACTTCTCATATTTGTCGTCCATACTGCCAGTATACCAAAATTATTTTTGCCAGGTTTTTTATGGTTAATGTTTTAAAGATGGATATTGCGAACCAACGTTCACAACACTTGATCGCTTCTAGAAAGCCAAAAGTCCCATGGTTAGCTATATACAACCAATTTGGGTGCTTTACATGCCAGCTGAAAACCGGTAAGTCGAAGTATATAATTGCTCAGTGTGATTGCAAGCTGGACGAAGGGTAAGATGAAACTATTTGAACAAAGATATAGACTACTCTTGTCGGTTTCATCTGGATATCAGCGCAAATTCCACATTTTGTTAGCAGAATCACTCAAACTATGGTACCCAATTGGGCGAAGAAAGAACACATTTTGTCATAGGTTGCATAATTGCATTAACAAGCAGGTTGTTAGTCAGAGACTCCCAATCATGCGATCAGTATAGACAAAAGGAAAATACCAAGAGACGTTAACACATTTTGATCTTGCATTTCTGAATTTTATTAGAGCAAATACACAAGAAAGATGGCCACACCCAACAGATACATGTACATCCTTGCCATTGTAGGACTTAGGAGCACCACAACACAGTGAAACACAAAAGTTAAAACAGCAAAACCGTCAGTAGATATCTGAACTATCCTATGTACATCAATAATTGTTAAGCCGAAATCCTAAAAACGAAAATCAAAGCAAGAACACCCAGGAAGAATAGAAAAGATGGCAGATCAGTCATGGTAGCAAAGGAGCATGACGACGCATCGCCGGATGATGTAGAGCCTGGCCTTCTGCTCCCTCAGCATCCTGATGAGGCCTCCTCCCCTGTGCTTCCCATCGCTCCTCATCTTCTTATTCATCCACGGTGAATAGAGAGAGGAGCGTGGGAACTGAGAGAGAGGCTCTACTCCATTGCTACTGGATCTACTTCTGCTGTGGTGTCGTCAAGTGTGTAGCATTTGGTATGTTTATATAGGGGGGATGCTCTAACACGTTTGCCTTCCCAAAGCACTGCCTACTAGTGCATATCATAAGCAGGGTTCACAAAACCGCGAAAAACCCGCGGTTTTCGACCTTACCGTTCTGGTTCGAGATCCAAAACCTCTCGGTAAACCGGCCTAATTCAAAAAAAAATCAAAAAAAAAATAAAAAATTTAGAAAAATTTATGTGTCCGGTTCGGTTTTCGACTGCTGAAAACCGTTTTAGAAGAACATTCAATTGGTCGCAAGCGGTTTTTCGTGAAAAACCGCGGTTTTCTCGTGTGAGTTTGATCCGAATTCAAATTTGTTTGGAACTGCGCATCGTTCGGTTTTTCACGGTTTTCGCGCGGTTTTTCGCGAAAACCGGTACCGCTGGACTAGCGAAATTCGCGTTCGAAACGGTTTTATGAACCCTGATCATAAACACCATTTTGAAGAGGCATATACCCCCTTCATGCAAGTGTGAAGCTGGCACATGCAGCATCCTATGAAGTTGCACGAATTTTGATGACTCTCAAGGCACCAGGGGACAATGTCTCTGAAGCTTGTAAACCAATGGTCCCTCTTGACACCGAATATATTCCATGATTGGGACGCCTAAGAGCAAGTACAATAAGACCATGTCAGCTGGCTCTTAGTTTGTACATGTCAGCTTTGGTCTATATGGAAGAGTGAGAAAAGAGGAGAGAGAAGATAGATGTCTCTTATTTAGTAGCCAGCTTTGTATGGATGTATAGGTAAATCATTTATGTACAAGAGAGAAGAGATAGTTATTGCATAACATCTAGAGACAACTTTTAGAGACAATTATTATACTAGTTGGTTTTTAGCTTACTATTAGCCTGCAGTGGGCTTTACTATTGTACTTGCTCTAATACTAGCTTAGCTTCCTCTGGGATTCATGTCCTGCTAAATATTCCTACTTTCTACTGGTAGCCTTTTTTTTTTACAAATACTAGTAGCTATTTTGAGATGAATGAAATTGATTCCATGAAGATGCTAGTAGCTAGCTAGGCACCTCTGTTTGCAGTAATGTCTTGGTCGGGTCCACATAATCCTAGTTGATCAGTCCTCAACTTGGAATATAATATTGATTAATGATATTGTATATATCAGTATGTATGAGGTTCTAATATTCCATCAAAAATTCAAGAGAACTTTTTTAGCTTCTTTGTCTTTTTTTTTTTTGTTGTTGCAAATATGGTCCCTTCCAAATAGAATTGTAAATATCGTCCTGCTCGACCATGGAACATCCTTCCCGTGTGCGATAGGGGAGGATGAGAAACACGTTCTACGGTTAGGACGGAACTATATTTGCAATGACGCTTAAAAGAAGGTTACCTTTGCAAAAAAAAAAAAAAAAGAAAAAAAAAAGCTGAAAAATCGATAACTCCAATACATTTCTATTCACGAGCGAATGATTTAGTTGAGCTGTTAATAGTATGAAGCCATACAAATACGCATCTAACAAGAAAGATTAGATGGTGTGAACTGCAATGGTGATCATCTATGCGCTATAGTACTGCTCTCTTTAGTCAAAAATAGTTATCATTTTGAGTATTGATATGATCTTTAAAACATGACTTTAACTATTATTTTTTATTATAATATATTTATAAAAACTCAATAAAATTATAATATTATGAAAGTACTTTTCAAGATAAATCTATAACTAATTTAAACATTAAAAAAGATATTGATAGTTAAAGTTTCGAAAGTTTGATTACGCCTATATCCAAAATGATAACTATTTAGAGTAAAATGCATAAGCGTGTGTGAATGACACGTTTATTGCAACGGCAAAACTAAAATAAGAACAGCTCGTTTAACTTCCATTATAGTTGCAGTCTTGTATGCAGACGAAAATGCTTATATACTACACCGAATGAAACCATTCAGAACATAAAAACGCAGAGAACAATGGATTTTTTTAAAAATAATAACAATACACTTTAAAAATAATACCCAAGTTTTTTACCTCTATCGTCAATTCAATTAGCGAAAGAAGATGTGTCGCCAAATGAACTGACGTCAGAACCCTGTCGCCAAATGCTTATCGGTTAAATGAATCTGCAACAAAATTTTCTGTCGACCAATTCAATCAGTGACAAAATAGACGACAAAGGTGTACTTTTGTAATTTTTTACTTTTTTTTAAAAAAAAAATCGAGAACAATTCATGCTGAACTGTAGTTGCAAAACAACCACTCTGGAAACTGCTGCGCAACCCATCACCCATGTATAGCCGGATTAATGGAATCGGAAGTCGTGCCCCGTCTGCTCGGGTCATGTGACAATCACATGCGCAGATTATATGCTTAAGCTGCGTTTTCGTACGACAGAAAGGCCCCTAAAAACGTATTATTGCCCCTTCTTTTATGGGTGACGGCACGACAATCTTCGAAAATCACAAGTATCACATGGGAGCCGCGTCAGAATACAGCTAGCGTCCTCGCTGCCTCTCCTGCTGATTGGTGCTATCTTCTTATATATTCTTATTTTCTTATGTTATTGTTATGTGCGCAGGGACAGCTCCATTTTGCTTCAGAGTTGTGATAAGAGAGAAGAGATTCCTGTATGGATTATTGCTGTTGCCATGTTTGTTTCATAGATGAACTAGTCCTGCATTGTCAATCAGTTACCAAAAAATCATTCATTGTCAAGACAAGAAAGTGCATCCATGACTTATTCTGATGCTAGCTATGGGTGGATAATATATATAACTTTTCTGAGACATATATGCATATAAGTATATACTGTATTTTCAGGACAAAACGTTTTTTTTTTTTTTTTGCTCTATTGAGTTTTTTTTTGTTGCTCTATTGAGACTGAAGCATATTTCTGCCATGGTCCACCACAAAGGAACCAATTGGAAGGATATTTCTGTCAAGTTTAGAGTCAAAACTCAGAAGATATTTTTGTCTAGTATCCTAACAAACTACGATGTATCTTTAAATAATTCTAGGATATAGTACATGATTATAGATTCTATCTACAAGCTAGCCTTATTGGTAGGATCCTAGTCATCCCAGGGACAATAAATCATATCCAGGATATCTGAACAACATTTTTATTGTGATATAGCCTTTTTTGTTGCGAGAAATCAAGCTATAGGCATTATGTAATAACTAAGAAATTGCATGCGTAGTTTATGTTTCATCATATAATTTTCATCTATACTAAAAAAAATAACATCGTAATTCAGTTTTGAGAAAGTATTCAGGTGACCCAGAGCCAAATTAAACCAGACCTGCAAGGAATAAGGAATGTGTTTAACTATAGGGTGCGACTTCCCCACCTCCCTTCCTTCCACTCTAACACAAAAAATTCAAATTATAAATTTTTAACTATGAAAAATTTTAAATAGAAATTTTTAACTCAAAAAATTTAAACTGGAAAGTTTTAAATCAAAAAATCAAATTAGAAAATTTTAACTCAAAAAATTTCAAATTGAAAAGTTTCAACTCTAAAAACTTTTGGTTCAAAAAGTTTTTTGAAACTTTCATTGATTTTAAATTCAATTCAAAAATTTTAAATCAAAAAATTTCAAATTAGAGCGTTGTGTCAAATTAGCAATTTTCTTAACTATATTTTCTTTAACGGAAGGAATGTGTTTAAATATTATTTTATTCTGCAGTGCGGACTACGTGACCTTGTTGATCTGGCTGATGCACTATACAATGCCGAAATATCTAAACAAGAAAAGCATCAATATTTCGTTTCATGTATGGCGAACTTTACATTAGCTACTCTCCATTGACTGCAAAAAAAAAAACTTTTTGTATTCGAGAGCACAACAAGCATGCACCACAATAACCAATTAGTGGTAAGCTAAACTCATGGACAGAGTGCATGCATGCCAGTTAATGCACAGGAAAATTTTGTTTTTAGCTCTGCTCGATTGCACGAACAGAGATTAGTTACATTGACCACGATAAACAAGTACTCGCGTCTATGTTCTGGCATGATCGACAAAATTTTATTCCACCGACCTGCACGCTGTTACGCAAAAAAAAAAAAGGTTTATCACAAGGTAGAGGTAGGTGAAACAACCTCAAAATTCAAAACGAATTTATTCGGTTTTGTTTGAATTTGCGTTTGAAGTTGAGTTTGGAAATTTGAAATCGAGTTTGAATTTCAAACCTTTTTGGGCCAAATCCTTTGCTTCGTGGGCTTTATGCCTGTTCCTTTTGGCCTGCGGCGTCGCTTTGCTCTGTTCGGCCCGCTTCCGCCTGCCAGCTTCGTCCGGCCGTGGCCATTGCTCGCCTTGCGTGGCGATCGCCTCCGCTCCTCGCCTCCGGCTCGGTGCGCTCGTGCCAGCCGCGCCTCGCGCCTCCAGCGCCACGCTGGCCGCGCCGCCTCCTCCGCTCTGGTCGCTGATCACAGGCCGCCGCTGCCTCGCCTCCACAAGGCCTGATAAAGACTGCTGCCAGCTGGGCCATTGGCCGCCCAAGGCTCGCCTCGCTCGCCGCCGCTTTGCTCCCCGCTCCGCCCTATAAAAGGGGCTCGCCACCTTCCAACTCGCCCGCCTCTTCGTGGTGAGTCCTCCTTCCTCGCCCTTCGCCCGCGCCTCGAGCGGCCAGTACGCCACATTGCTTCAGCCGCTGGCCGCTCGCCGCTCGCCTCAGTAGCCCTAACCCTCCTCTCAGGCGCCGCCGATCGACGGGTGGGCCTGCCCGTCGACCTCCCTTCCTTCTCGCCGGTGGCCCCGCCCCACTCCTCGTCTTTGGCCGTCAGCCACCACTGTCGCGCCGCTACACACAGGCCACGGCCCGTTAGGCCGTTGGATTTCGGCCCGGGAGCAGTAAAAAGGATTTTGGATTTTAATTCAATTATTAATTTCCAAAATTCGTTTTAATTCCAAAAATAGCCCGGAAAATCCAGAAAAATCCCGAAAAATCCCAGAGCCCCACCAAATACTTTTCCCGAACCATTTCGATCCCCTGAGTCCAGAAATGCTGTCCATTCCCAAATCCGAAACTCAGAAAATCTCCAAATCCCAGTTTTGCCCTCCGTTCTCTTCCGACTCGGTTTCCGGTTTCCGTTTCAGTTCCCGTTTTCTTTTTCAGTTATTGTTTTATCGTTTAGTTATGTTGGTTGTCTTTTCGCGTTAGATTCGACCGTTGAGACGCCAGTGGAGCCGGAGCAGCCCCTGGAGTCGGGCGATTCCGGAGCAGGCGTCGGACCAGGCGAGCGCGATTTACTACTTCCTCGACGACTCATCCGATCCAGCTGCCGCGCAAGGCAAGCCGTACACCCTTTGATCATGTTGATCCTATCATGCCATGCTATAGTAGTAATTATTTTATATCGCATTATTTTACTGTATGTTGAATTATTGAAATCCGGTATTTTAGAATGACATGATAATTAGGTAATGCCGAAATTGCTTACTGAACCTCCTTGAAATATTGAAACCCTATTAATCCTTTGGAACCCTAGTTAATTGCTTATTGCCATGAATAGGTTAGATAATACTGCTAGGTTAGTTCAAAACCTGGATTTAAAGAAAATGCTGTCGAATCTCCGATTCGGATTGTTTATAAAAGTCTTTGCGGCCAGAGGGCGATGTCGGATTAATCCCGGAGTGGATGAGATTCCGATCCCCGGCTGGTGATTAATGCCTTGGTTGGTCTGGTGGCCGGTACTGCGAGTACCGGAATGGGTTTGTGGATGAAGGCTTAGTCTTTGGCAAAAGTGTAAGGTTAATAATCCCCTTGAGCAAAGTAAATAACTTAGTTCCCGCTCAACCACAGGTCGGACTGGTCAGTGACCCATATCCGACACGGCTCATTAAGTTAATCATTCCTGAGATAATAATTGGACTGTCTTGGTGGCTACCATTCTCTGGAAGAGAATGGGGACCGGGCCTTCCCGGCAGGGAAATGGACCGGAGGGGTGGAACGGGAATGGTCCAGAGTGACATTCTTGGTTCTCACAACGGTAGACGCTAATGGGGACCCTGAGTCCAAGGTAGCGGTACTATCGGTAAACAACTAAAGGACAGGAATGATTAAACGAAATGCCGTGATAATCTAAACTGGGCCACATGCATTTAAGTTGCATGAAACTCGCGATTGGCATAAAGGTTATAGATATCTTGTGGGTAAAGTTGAGCTGCTCTGCAGAGTTAATCTTAATTGTAATCGATTACGCCGTACTTCCGGTTAATGAAGTTAAGTTGGAATCGGGGTTGATACCCGTAACTAAGCTCAAGTTACTGTATTGGTAATTGTGAAGGAATTGGTTAAGTGTTGTTGAAACCTGTGAAATTCAAATTACTTATTTAATAGTTTGTGCTTCAAATGTAAAATGAATTACGAAATAAAACTGCATCCAGATACTTAACCCTACTACCATCCCTTGATTACCCCTACATATAGTATTCAGTGGTTCCGTACGACTTGTTGAGTACTCCCGTACTCACCCTTGCACCCCCGCCCTTTCAGAGTTCGAAGAAGCTGGAGCCTACCAGGAGGTCGTAGATGGCGATTTAGTCTGGTTCTAGGTCTTTGTCTTCGCTCAGGCCCTGCCTGTGGTTTCTCTCTTTTGGTAGTGTAAGTCTAGAAGCTTGGATGCTTCTCTTGTAAAACCGGTCGTTAGACCAACTATATTGAATAAAAAAGTGTTGAATTGGCTTTTGGCCAGGTAATTTTACTCTTGTTTTACAACAGTTAGTCTTCCTGGGTAATCATAGAGTTTCAGATCGCCCTAAAAAGGCGGTCCGTCACAAGTGGTATCAGAGCCTAGGCTTGACCGTAGACTGAGACCTAAGTTGGCTTAAGGAGTCTTTTTTCGAAAAGATTAATTCAAACTACAAAATGAGTTTCGAAAACTGTAAGTACTATTCTTATAATTCTGTTCCTCTTCTCTCTCTGTTTCCCACCCTTTCCCTAATTCTTTTCTCTCCTTTGAAACTCACTTAAAACCTTTCCGCTCATCTGACTTAAAAAGATTCTCGTTTTGGCAGATGGTGCACCACGTCTACCCACTTCCCGAGGTTCCCGAAGGATGGGCTGGACTGCTGTGGAGAATGCTACAGCATGTTGGAGCTGATCAGATTGAGATCCCCGTTTTTCGCACGGAGGAGCTTTTCCAGGGTGTCGTCCGCGTTGAGTGGAGAGCCTGGTTCAATCTGGATCCCCTGCCAAATAATCCAGATATTCCGCGCCATTTCCAAGGGCACCGCGTCCACGAGTCAGACGCTATCCAGGACTCTGCCCGTCGGGCAGTGAAGCACCTGCGTCGTCTCTTCGCCGCTGATTTCGACGACGGTCGATTTCAGTTGATCCCCATGAAGGGAGATGCCTCAAGACGGTGATCGCCTCTGTTCCAGGACGAGGCGAGATCCACGTGTCGGCTCGCGTAACTCCTTGTCAACAAGGATTTCATACACCACCCTTCTCATCGAGCGAGATGATCTGCCGACAGTTGAGCAATGCCTGGATGGAGATCGGCGAGCTTTGTGAAGAGATAGACCAGTGCGGCCCGATGCGAGCCGGAGAAGAGATGTCCGTGGATGGTCCGGTCATTGTGGCCCGACATCCATGGCAGAAGATGTGGAAGAAGACCCGGAGGAGCGCATCATCTACATCTCCGACGACGATTGAAGATTCCAGTCTTAGAATAGGGCGTTAGTCCTAGAAGTTGGCTTTACCCTTTTGGAGTAGTCTTTTGTAATGTAAAATAGGTTGTTTCTTACCTTAGTATGACGGTATTGTAAACAATCTATGTATCAGTAAAATTAAGTTTCCTATCTCTGTATGTTGTTTGCTCTATTATCCGTATATCTTCGGCCCAATTCCACTAATTCTTTCCCATTTCGTCTCGCCTCTCACCTATTCTGTCTCTCTGTACCCCTGCTCAAATCTTACTTATCTTCTGCTTTACCCAAAACCCTGCAGCAAGACCTAAAAGATAGTCAGAATGGATCAAGGTGAAGGATCGCAGTTCCAAAGTCATGAGAATGAGGCAGACCCAGCCAGAAACCCAGTTAACTTAGCTCAAGTTCTGGCAGCCATGGAAAGAAACAGACATCGATCGAGCAGGCAGAATCACATGATTGAGATGTTGATAGGTCAGATGGCCGTAAGACCACAGATGAACCCCCAAGGAAATAACTTTGGACAGGATGGATTATTAGGTGGGTCACACTGGTCTGACTTCCAAAAGACCCGGCCCCCTATTTTCTCCGTGTCAACTGAGCCATTATCAGCAGATGATTGGCTCACGGTTATCCAGATGAAGCCGATACGATGCAAAGGTAATCGAGAAAGAGAAAGTGCTCTATGCCTCTCACCAACTGCAAGGACAAGCAGCAGCATGGTGGGTTAACTTTCAGACTCTGAAGGCAGGACAGGAGATCTCGTGGCAGATGTTTGAAGAAGCTTTCCGGAAGACGCACCTTCCAGCAGGCTTGATGGCCTCCAAGCGAAGGGAATTCCTGTCTCTCCATCAAGGAGGAAGGACAGTGATGGAATACCTACACCATTTCAACAATCTCTCTCGCTATGCACCCAGAGAAGTAGACACAGAAGAAAAGAAGATAGAAAGATTTTATGAAGGACTGCAGAAGAACCTCAAGTTCCATATCTCGGCTGTGGAGTTCAAGGATTTTTCAGCTATGGTGGATAGGCTGATTGTGTCAGAAGAGACAAGGAATGACCTGGAAGATACTAGAAAGAGAAAGGCACAGCAACAGAGAATGTCAGCAGCAAGTCAGTTCAAGGGAAGGACCTATACCTTCAACCCCAACGTCCCAAACAAGAGACAAGCAGTGGGAGGATCCCGACCTATTCCACCCAATGCTCAGCTATCGGGACCCCGAATTTGCAAATCCGGACCCTCTGTGTATTCAGCACTAGTCCAGGAACGCGCTAGTGCACACAGTCTTAACATCGGTATATATCACAATCATACCAAACGATACTATCAAAGTACTTTATTTAAATAATCAAAGGGTTACTCGACCTTATGGCCAAGTTACAAATATATGCCTTGCAAGGCAAAATGTATTAAAAGAGAAATAACGAAGGAAAATCAAATAAACTTATGGCGCCATCCGATACCACAGCAATGATCGCTCGCATCCCCTAAGTAGACGGGTCCTCTTGGAACTCCTCTTCCGGCGTAGTCTCCTCTTCAACTGTATTGTGTTGAGGCAAGGGTGAGTACTTGGTACTCGACAAGTCATGCATGCAGAATGCAAGCTAATATACTATATGCATGGCTTGGTACAAAGGAATAGCTCGGGGTATATTTGCGATGCTTGACTTTTGACAAGTAATAAAAGTAGATTCGAAGCGTAGAAATAAGTAAAGCATAAATAACTTTTCAGGAAATTTAATAAACATTTTCCCCATCCTAAACCACATTTCCATCATCTTCATTATTAAACCAACCCAACTTTTCAAATCCAAGTTATTTTCGTAAAGTCTACCCCTTTTGTAATTCCCGAGCATTGTCCGATCGTGGACTCGGCTATTTAAATAGATTCTACACTCTGCAGAGGTTATGCACTTTACCCACAAGATACAATCCACTCACCACGTCGGTAGTGAATCGCCATACAAAAGTATGCGAATGAGCGATCATAACAAAGCCTTTCGGAAGCCTCAAACAACACAGGTGGTCCTCTCCGGTTCAGTGCTCTACACCATCCCTTCCCTTAGCCAAGGCGAAGTATGGGACCAACACACCGTTAGATGGGTATCTGGCCACAGCCACGATACGCTCCCCGTAAATCACACAAACGGTGTAATCGACACCCTGAGGCTCCACAAGTGAGTCCTTAGCGACTTAGTCAACTAGGGCCGTCCCATTCCACCATGTGGTTGCAAGTATGACCCAGTTCAAAGGCTTGCAAGGTTAAGTCCTTAGAGTGACCAGGGCAAGACTACCCAAGAACCAAATCAACATTCCCAATGCCACAATCGCCCACCGATTACTCTTGCCACATGCCCTGGCCGAAATCGCTTATCAAACCCCGCTTGATTACCATGCACCACGTGCCATCAACATCACATGGTACTTTTCCAAAACAAGTTCAATATATCATTAAGTCCATATTAGCATTTGATCGTCCAAAATCATGTCATGAGCACGAGCGTGTCTAAGCAAAGATACTACAATCGGTCTAAACCCATGTTGGCAATTTAATAATGTCCAACTAGTAAACCACAACTAGGGTGACAAAGGTCATGGCACATACTTAAGTAATCAAGGTGTCATATAGCAAATTGGTATTTATCTAACCCCCATGTTTAAACAAAGTATCTTTCTAATTAAACTAGCATGCAATAGTTTAAATCAAAATAGATTTCAAATAGGATCAACATGGTCAAAGCACAACTTGCCTTCAAAAAGCACTTGCTCTTGGTCTTGGGTTAGATCCTGAGTCAACACTTCTCCTCGAATCCTTCCCTAACTTCAACGTCTACTCGAAAAGCTAGCAAATAGCAAATACCCAATAAACAAAACGCAAAAACATCACAAAACTCCAAATAAAAAACATAAAAAGACAGAACGTAATTTTCAGGATTATTAGAAACTGAATAAATCAAATTTGGAGTTAAAATGCAAAAGTTATGATTTATTAAAGCTTAAATAATCAATTAAATAATATTACAGAGAAAAACTTTAGTCCAAAAATTAAATAAAATTCATATTTAGGTAGATCTCAATTTTATACAAATTTAGAAATTTGAATCACTCAAATCGGAGTTGAAAGCATAAAAGTTATAAGCGTTTGAAGTTTGAATCTAAATTTGAAATCATTTTTCGAATTATTAAATCTTTTTCTTTTTTCGGAAATTAATTATTGCGTCGGCATGGACACGTGTCAGCCTCGATTGGCTGGTGGCGTCGGCCGTCCATGGACTCGGTCCACGCTTGGCTCGGGTCCACGGTGGACTCGGTCCACGACTCGTCTGGCCGACATGTGGGCCCCACCGCCTGGGTTTCACGCCGCGCGTGATGCGGTGACACGTGGGCCCTCGACTCGCGGGTCCCGCGTGTCGAGACACGCTCCCAGCGGCGTGGCGCTGAGCACACGTGGCACAATCTCGGCCGTTGATTTAAAAATCAACGGTCCAGATTGGATCTAGACCTCTCGTTCAAAACTACACGGTTGATCCGGGCCGTTCGATCTAGATCGGACGGTCCAGATCTAACCCTAAAGCTACAACACAACTAACCACGGACGATCTAAATCTAGCGGTTGAAACCTAATCGAGACGGAAACTTGATAGCGGCGGCGTGGCCTCGCCTCGTGCGTTGGATCTCGATCCAACGGTGCACCGAGCTTCATGACGACGATGGCTCGCGGCGGCGTTGCCGGCGCCGAGGAGCGACCACCCTAACGGCGCCGGGCGTCTCCGGCCAAGTGAGTGCACCCGAGGTGCGCCTCGACGCAAGGTTCTCGAATCCGAGCTTGAAGGCGGCGGAGGATGAATGACGCGGAAGCGAAGAAAACCACGGCACTCCCCAAACTCCGGCGAAATCGCGAGGCGGCAGCGGCTTAGGCGTTGGAACTTAGGGCAATAAGCGCGCACTAACGGCGATCCTCGGCGATAACCCACGCCTTAAATGGCCTCGGGCGTGCACAAAGCGGAAACCTAATCGGTCACGGCGGCTATGCGGCGGCGAGTCCGGCTCGTCCGCAGGAAGGCAGCGCAATCCCAGCCGTCCGCACGCGTCACGATCAACGGCCACGATCGCCGCGGCGATCGGGTCCGGTCGGCGCGGCTCGAATCCGTGCAGGCGGATCTCGGCCGTTGGATCTTGATCAGCGGTTGGGATCAATTAGGTTTTCAAGTTGGTTGGTCGAGTCAACTGGCTCGGTCGGACTCGAGTCCGACTTCGGTCGGATGAAACGATGCTTGACCGAGTTGGATTTTCCAGCGATTTAATAATTAAAATAATTCCCAGTAATTCATTTAATTCATTAAAAATAGCAAATGACTCAGAAAAATTCCAGAAAAATTCTGGAAAATACTTTGGATCATTTTGGACTCAAATAAAATATTTTCAACAAAATTTTATTTGCAAAATTAAATTCTTTAATTATTTCAAAATGGAATAAATTCAAATAAATTCCAAATAAATCCAAATAAATTCCAGAAAATTCCAAAAATTCACCAAAGGGCCAATTCACACATGAATTTAAGAAAAGCAAAATTTTGGGGTGTTACATCAGCCCGGGAATGTCCGATGCTTTACCTGCAACGGGAACCATTACTCTAATGTGTGTCCCAAGAAAGGTTCAGCCTGCTTCCATTGCGGACAGCCCGGACACTTCAGGCAGCAGTGCCCAAAGAAGGATTTGCCGAGTGATGTGGCAAAAGCTCAGGCGTCAGCTTCCGCCAACAGACAGTCAGCACCTCGTCAACCTCAACCGCCCCATCAAGGTTATCTGAAGGCACCGCTAAGGCGAAGGATACTCGAACAACCGCGGACCCAATCCGCCAAGGAACCCCCAAGGAAGAATCAACCATGTGTCAGCAGCAGAGGCAGCTGAAGCCACAGATGTTATCATTGGTAAGTTTCCCATCCAAACCAAGTTGGCCTTAACCCTCTTTGACCCAGGTGCAACCCATTCGTTCATTTCTTTGGCTTTTGCTTGCAAAAGTGGGTTGCCCTACTCTCCCTTGCCCTCTCCCTGTGTTTTTCACACCCCTGGAAGTCGGTTGATGGCAAGATTCAGCTGCAGTAATCTGAGGATAGAAATCCAAGGAGTTGAGTTCAGAGCCAACCTGTTGTTGTTAGAGATGGATGGTCTGGATGTCATATTAGGAATGAACTGGTTATCTAGACACCATGCTCAGTTAGATTGTGCTCAGAAGACAGTGACACTCAGGAATGGTTATGGTCAGAAAGTGACAGTTCAGAATGATCCAAGATTGATCAAGAGAAGTCAGAGCATCATCAATGCAGTTGCCCGTGGATTAGACAGCATACCCGTAGTTCGGGAGTACCCCGAGGTATTTCCAGAAGAGTTACCAGGGAAACCTCCGAACAGAGGCATAGAACTGGCAATAGAGTTAGTTCCTGGAACAGCTCCTATCCATAAGCGATCCCGTCCAATGTCGCCTTTGGAGTTGAAGGAACTGAAGAAGCAATTGGATGAATTACTGGACAAAGGATTTGTACGGCCAAGTATCTCACCTTGGTCCGCGCAAGTAGTATTTGCCAGAAAGAAGGACGGAAGTAAGAGACTCTGCATAGACTACAGAGCCCTGAATGATGCAACAATCAAGAACAAGTACCCGTTACCCCGGATAGATGACCTGTTCGATCAGTTGAAAGGAGCCAAGATCTTTTCGAAGATAGACTTGAGGACAGGTACCATCACCGAAAGTCGAGAACAAGACAGAGAGAAGACAGCATTTGCTACTCGGTACGGATTATATGAGTTCACCGTGGTGCCATTTGGACTCACAAATGCCCCGGCCTACTTTATGAACCTGATGAACCAAGTATGCATGGAGTTCTTGGACAAGTTCATCGTAGTGTTCATAGACGACATACTCATTTACTCCAAGACTGAAGAAGATCACCAGAAGCATCTGCATCAAATTCTGGGAAGGCTTAGAGAACATCAGCTTTATGCAAAATTCTCTAAGTGTGATTTCTGGTTGGATGAAATCGCTTTCCTAGGACACATCATCACCAAGGATGGCGTGAAGATGGATCCCGAGAAGATCAGGACAGTGTTGGAATGGAAACAGCCTGTGTCAGTGACAGAAGTCAGAAGTTTCCTCGGATTGGCAGGATATTACAGAAGATTCATCGAAGGATTCTCCAAGATAGCCAAACCGATGACTCAGCTTCTCAAAAAGGACAGCCCCTACATATGGACTGAGAAGTGTGAGAAGAGTTTCCAGGAGCTGAAAACCAAGTTAACCTCAGACCCAGTCCTCACTCTCCCAGATCCGAATAAAGATTTCCAGATCTACTGTGATGCTTCGAAGAGAGGATTGGGATGTGTGTTAATGCAGGAAGGAAAAGTGGTTGCGTATGCGTCAAGACAACTCAGACCGCATGAAGAGAACTACCCAACCCATGATCTGGAGCTAGCCTCAGTAGTGCACGCGTTGAAGATTTGGAGACATTACCTGTTGGGGAACCGTTGTGAAGTGTTTTCAGACCACAAGAGCCTGAAGTACGTGTTCACCCAGCCCAATCTGAACATGAGACAGAGAAGATGGTTGGAATTGATTAAGGATTATGACCTAGAGATCCTTTATCATCCAGGAAAAGCTAATGTGGTAGCAGACGCTTTGAGCCGAAAAGCATGCCATCACTTAGCTCAAGTTAAGACTATCTCCCCCCAGCTGAAGTCAGAAGTACAGGAGTTGAACCTGCAGATAGTATCAGAAGGATCAGTACATTTCCTAGAGATACAGTCAGATCTTCTGAAGCAGATCAAAGCAGCTCAGCAAACAGATGAAGATATACTGGAATACAGAAAGTTGATGAAGGAAGTTAGTCCCTCGGAGTTCTCGGAAGACAAGCAAGGCATACTACGATTCCGCGATCGTATATGCATTCCGAAGGATAAGGATATAAGAGGATTGATTTTGACAGAGTCTCACTCTTCACAATTATCAATACATCTTTGGCGATGCGAAGATGTACCAAGACTTGAAGAAGGAGTACTGGTGGAATGGAATGAAGAAAGAGATAGCCGAACACGTGGTGTGTTGTGACGTGTGTCGGAAAGTCAAGATAGACCACCAGAAGACGGCAGGATTGCTGCAACCCCTTCCAGTGCCAGAATGGAAGTGGGAAGAGATTGGAATGGACTTTATCACTGGATTGCCCAAAACTCAGCAAGGATATGATGCCATTTGGGTAATCATTGATAGACTGACCAAAGTAGCCCATTTCATCCCGATAAAGCAGACCGTTGGAAGAGACAAGTTGGCAGAGTTGTACCTGACCCAGATTGTCAGATTACATGGGATCCCTAAGAAGATCGTGTCAGACCGTGGAGCCCAGTTCACCTCTAAGTTCTGGAAAAGTCTGCATGAAGCTATGGGTACGGATCTGAATTTCAGTACAGCCTATCACCCTCAGACAGATGGTCAGACAGAAAGAGTCAACCAGATCCTAGAAGATATGTTGAGAGCCTGCGCTCTAGCATATGGAGCCTCGTGGGCTAAGTGTTTGCCATTTGCGGAGTTCTCGTACAATAACAGTTATCAGACCAGTCTGGATATGTCACCTTTCGAAGCCCTGTATGGAAGGAAGTGCAGAACCCCGTTGAATTGGACCGAGACCGAAAGAAAAGCGCTTTTTGGACCTCGGCTAGTTCAGATGCGAGAAGCTCATGTGAGGATCATAAGGAAGAACTCGAGAAACGACTCAAGTCGGCAGAAGAGTTATGCAGATATGAGAAGAAAAGATATAAGTTATCATGTTGGAGATTTCGTTTATCTCAAAGTAACACCCTTCAAGCCCGTTAAATGCGTTTTCAGATAAAAGGGAAGTTAGCTCCGAGGTATGTTGGACCATACCCCGTGACTGACAGAATTGGAGAAGTAGCCTACAAGTTACAGCTAAGTCCGGAGCTGTCAAGGGTACACAATGTTTTTCATGTGTCCCAGTTGAGAAAATGTCTCCGTCAGCCGTCAGAGCAAGTACAGTTGAAAACGATAGACTTGAAAGAAGATTTAACATATCATGAGGAACCAGTCAGAATTGTGGAGACAATGGAAAGAGAACTCAAGTTCAAGAATGTCAGGATCTGCCGAGTGCTATGGAAGAATCATACACTCGAGGAAACTACTTGGGAGAAGGAATCGGAATTGCAGCAGAACTTTCCCAACCTATTTTCCCAGGCGAAATGAATCTCGGGGACGAGATTCCATTTTAAGTGGGGTAGGTTGAAACAACCTCAAAATTCAAAACGAATTTATTCGGTTTTGTTTGAATTTGCGTTTGAAGTTGAGTTTGGAAATTTGAAATCGAGTTTGAATTTCAAACCTTTTTGGGCCAAATCCTTTGCTTCGTGGGCTTTGCGGCCCGTTCCCTTTGGCGTCACGGCTGCTCTGTTCGGCCGTCGGCTGCCTCACTTGCCCGGCCCGGCCGTCGGCTTTGCCCGCCGTGGCGGCCGCCCTCCGCCTCCTCGCCTCGGCCGGTGCAGCTCCGTGCGCGCCTCGCCTCGCCTCCGCGCCGCCTGGCCGCCGCCGCCTCCTCCGCTCTGCGTGGTCGCCAGCCAGCGCCGTGCCCGCTGCCGCCTCCAAGCGCCCGCAGCTGCGCCAAGCAACCGTCGCCGCGTGCCAGCGCCGCCCTTCGCGCCCGCTCGCCTCCTCGCCGCCGCTTTGCTCCCGCTCCGCCCTATAAAAGGGCTCGCCCCTCACCTTCCAACTCGCCCGCCTCCCCGTGGTGAGTCCCTCCCTCGCCCTCCTCGCCCGCGCCTCCATTGCTCCGTGCCGCCATGTTCAGCGCGCCGCCGCTCGCTCGCCTTCGCCCCTGTAGCCCTAACCCTCCTGTCGCGCCGGCGGCCGGGTGGGCCTGCCCGTCGACCTCCCCTTCCTCTCGCCCGGTGGCCCGCCTCCTCGCCCGTCTTGCGTCTTTGGCCGGCCACCCATCCGCTTGCGCCACGCTAATGGGCCACGGCCCGTTAGGCCGTTGGATTTCGGCCCGGGAGCAGTAAAAAGGATTTTGGATTTTAATTCAATTATTAATTTCCAAAATTCGTTTTAATTCCAAAAATAGCCCGGAAAATCCAGAAAAATCCCGAAAAATCCCAGAGCCCCACCAAATACTTTTCCCGAACCATTTCGATCCCCTGAGTCCAGAAATGCTGTCCATTCCCAAATCCGAAACTCAGAAAATCTCCAAATCCCAGTTTTGCCCTCCGTTCTCTTAGGCTCGGTTTAGGTTTCCGCTTGATTCCGTTTTCTTTTTCAGTTATTGTTTTATCGTTTAGTTATGTTGGTTGTCTTTTCGCGTTAGATTCGACCGTTGAGACGCCAGTGGAGCCGGAGCAGCCCCTGGAGTCGGAGCAGTTCCCGGAGCAGACGTCGGACCAGACGGGAGCGCAGTACGACTACTTCCTCGACGACTCATCCGATCCAGCTGCCGCGCAAGGCAAGCCGTACACCCTTTGATCATGTTGATCCTATCATGCCATGCTATAGTAGTAATTATTTTATATCGCATTATTTTACTGTATGTTGAATTATTGAAATCCGGTATTTTAGAATGACATGATAATTAGGTAATGCCGAAATTGCTTACTGAAACCTCCTTGAAATATTGAAACCCTATTAATCCTTTGGAACCCTAGTTAATTGCTTATTGCCATGAATAGGTTAGATAATACTGCTAGGTTAGTTCAAAACCTGGATTTAAAGAAAATGCTGCCGAATCTCCGATTCGGATTGTTTATAAAAGTGCTGCAGTCAGGGGGACAGTATCGGATTAATCCCGGAGTGGATGAGATTCCGATCCCTACCGGTGATTAATGCCTTGGTTGAGTGCAGTGGCCGTCTTTGCGAAATCTGGAATGGGTTTGTGGATGAAGGCTTAGTCTTTGGCAAAAGTGTAAGGTTAATAATCCCCTTGAGCAAAGTAAATAACTTAGTTCCCGCTCAACCACAGGTCGGACTGGTCAGTGACCCATATCCGACACGGCTCATTAAGTTAATCATTCCTGAGATAATAATTGGACTGTCTTGGTGGCTACCATTCTCTGGAAGAGAATGGGGACCGGACCTTCCCGGCAGGGAAATGGACCGGAGGGGTGGAACGGGAATGGTCCAGAGTGACATTCTTGGTTCTCACAACGGTAGACGCTAATGGGGACCCTGAGTCCAAGGTAGCGGTACTATCGGTAAACAACTAAAGGACAGGAATGATTAAACGAAATGCCGTGATAATCTAAACTGGGCCACATGCATTTAAGTTGCATGAAACTCGCGATTGGCATAAAGGTTATAGATATCTTGTGGGTAAAGTTGAGCTGCTCTGCAGAGTTAATCTTAATTGTAATCGATTACGCCGTACTTCCGGTTAATGAAGTTAAGTTGGAATCGGGGTTGATACCGTAACTAAGCTCAAATTCTTGTATTGGTAATTGTGAAGGAATTGGTTAAGTGTTGTTGAAACCTGTGAAATTCAAATTACTTATTTAATAGTTTGTGCTTCAAATGTAAAATGAATTACGAAATAAAACTGCATCCAGATACTTAACCCTACTACCATCCCTTGATTACCCCTACATATAGTATTCAGTGGTTCTGTACGACTTGTTGAGTACTCCCGTACTCACCCTTGCACCCCCGCCCTTTCAGAGTTCGAAGAAGCTGGAGCCTACCAGGAGGTCGTAGATGGCGATTTAGTCTGGTTCTAGGTCTTTGTCTTCGCTCAGGCCCTGCCTGTGGTTTCTCTCTTTTGGTAGTGTAAGTCTAGAAGCTTGGATGCTTCTCTTGTAAAACCGGTCGTTAGACCAACTATATTGAATAAAAAGTGTTGAATTGGCTTTTGGCCAGGTAATTTTACTCTTGTTTTACAACAGTTAGTCTTCCCGGGTAACTGTTGTGAGTTTCGCACTGCCCCTAAAAAGGCGGTCCGTCACAGTAGGGGTAGCATCTGTTATTTGATTAAATTGAACAGTAGGGGCATGCAATGGTTAGAGCATGCATCCCCACAAGAGAAATAGAGAATCGCGAGTTCAAGCTTGAGCTCAGTCAATTTGTACGTGCATGCCTGGTTAAGGGGTCCTGCGTCTAGTTTTTTTTTTCAATAATAATAAAAAAAAAACTCAAGCGCCTCCCCGCGTTTCAGTCATTCATCAGTGAATATCAGAGCTAACCTGGGGCCAAATCAGTGGCGGAGCCAGAAAGTTCCAAAGAGGGGAGCTTAAAAAAGAGATATCCAAAATTAACTACTATGACTATCGATATACTATAAAATAGTTGAAATTTAAATTGTATGCAATATAAGTATGTAATTATGAAAGGAGAAAAACGTAGCATTCATTGCTTCAAAAGAGTTGACATTTGATATTTACGAGTTTTCATATTCTGAAAACGTTGTAAGATATCTTCCATATCTATCTTTGCAAACACATCTCGCTCAATGTAGCATACCATAAAATCATTCAACCAGTCATCACTTATCTTATTGCGCAAATCTGTCTTAAAGAATCTCTTCATTGAAGGAATCCACTATTGTTTAGCCAATCAATTTATCAATCTATAATCTGTTCATCAAAAATTCACTATTGTTTAGCCAACTATGGTTTGAATAAGAAAATAATTAAGCTCCATATACAGAAATATATACACCGTAGGCCTTAGTGGATTTCATAAAATATATCCAGAAAATAATATAGTGCCTTGTAGAAATACATGAGCAGTGCACTGACATTCAATATCCCCACGCTCTATCACATACAAATTGATGATTCAATATGATAATTGAGGATCAAATCACAATATGCAAGATTATCTTATTCTAAGCTTATTCTATAAGATTGAAGTCATTGAACTGAATAAAAACTAGACAGGCATGGAATATGCGACCGGTGATTGTTAACAAATAATAAGCTTTTGAAAATAACTTACAAATAACCAGATCGCAAACCGCTCGTCTGGCCATCTCCTGATCTCCTCGCTGGCGTGAAGCCACTGAAGGCTGAAGCGTGATCACAGATTCACAGAGACACAGATCACGTATTCACACGATCACATCGGCCGGTCGGTGTGCCGCTCGTCGTCCGGTCGCGAAGAGACGAAGCCGAGTAGCCGACGACTCGTCGAGACGCAGAAGACGAACGATCGGAGTCACGCGAGTACACGGTCTCTCTGATATCTGTAACCTATACGACATCGTCGTATACGTATCATACACTGTAACGCTGGTTGGGCCATCATCATGGGCTTCAAATTCTAATCATGCCGTTTGGCCGTATGTGCTAGTGCTACGTGGGGGAGGGGGTCCCTGCGCTGGGGCTGGGTGGGGTCCAGCCCCACCGACGCCTCCGCCTCTGGGCCAAATTGTGATGTACTCGGTACTCACTCTTTGTCACAAATAGTTATTATTTTAAATATCGATAGATCTCTAAAACAGAATTTTCATCACTAATTTTTATTATAATATATTTATAAAATATAATAAATTTATAATATTATAAATATTTATAAAACAGAATAAAATTATAATATTATAAAAGTATTTTTTTGAAACATATATATATATATATATATGATTTTCATGTATCTAATGTATTATTTAAAATATATTGACAGTTAAAATTTCAAAAGTTAACTGCACATATATCCAAGACGACAACTAATGGGATGGAAGGAGTAAATGCCACGAGGCCTCGAGATCAACACAGCGCCGACATGACTATTTTGAGGTTAACCTCAAACTAACAAATTTAATGTCACCTCCCTAAGATGCCATGCGTCATCTTTTCCGTTTATCTCCCCGGCCCGTCTTTCTTCTCTAACACAAAAATTTAAAATTAGAACATTTAAACTTTGAAAATTCTAAATAGGAAGTTTCAACTCGACAAAAATCAACTCAAAAAAATTAGATCAAAAAATTTCAAATTATGAAGTTTCATCTCGGAAAAGTTCCCAATTTAAAATCTTCAACTCGGAAATATTTAACACAAAAAGTTTTAAATAAAAAAATTTCAAATCAGAAAATTTCATCTTGAAAAGTTTCAAATAAAAAAGTTTCACTTGAAAATTTACAACTCATAAAACTTTCAATTCAAAAGCTTTCGGTTTAAAAAGTTTTGATTCAAAAAACTTTTGGTTCGAAAAATTCCGATTTAAAATTCAACTCGAAAAATTTCCAAAAAAAAAATCGGTAAAGTTTCAACTAAAAAAAGTAAATCAAAAATTTCAAGTTAGAAAAGCTTTACCTTGAAAAAAATTAAATCAAAAAGTTTCAACCCTGAAAATTTTAAATTTTAAATTTTTCAGATTTGATTAAAAAAGGAAAAAAAAAACTTTCAAATTTGACCCAACCAACTTACAGAAAATGGACAAAAATTAGCTACCATCGGATCAAACACACAACCTGAGGGTCGAAGCAAAAATGTTAGTGACAACCACATGTACCTCGCATTTTTATTTTGCCACTTTAAAATAACAACTGGATAAAATTAACTCATATCTCCTCATCCATTCTCGTATCATGCTCTGATCCTAGCCGCACGAAACGAACCGAGCAGACCACGTAAAGGATACATTAGTCTTTCCGGCACAGCGCTGGCCGAGGGGAGTATATCTCCGTGCACCTGTGGGCCGCATCAGCGGACACACGTGGTTCATCAAACTGCACGGCCCAGTCTAAAACCCTACTTAAAAGGATCAATTGGGCCTAACCATTGCTACCACGAGCCGAACTAGGTTGATGACCCATAGCTCTCGCCCACCTGAGTTTGGGCCCATGTAGCAGATGGCAATGGAAAAGTCCCTTTTAATCACGTGAAGTAGGGACAGCTTTTAAAACGCGACTTATCCATTCGGGCTCCTTATCAACCTACCTTACAGAAAATTTGTAACCTTATGGCGAAAGTATTGCTGCTGATTAACATGATGCATTTGATGCAAGGACAGTGGCGATCAGCGACAGGAGTAGATGCATCCCAGATATTTTTTTTTTCACTGAACAAACTCGACCAGTAGTCCTACGAGTCAATCTCACGGTTCTCACCCAAGAATTGACCGGCCTGTCTTATATCTGCTTCCGAGAGCTAATTGTAGCCACTAGTTCACTGAAGCTGAAGCTGATGCTTCTCTCCTTGTCTATCTTCCCTTAGCCACAAATTATCCCCTTTTTTTTTTTCTTGTATTTTTGTGCTCAAAACTGAAGTTAACAGAGGTAACAAAAAAATCTGAAGAGTCCAGACTGCTTCTCCAATGCCTCCTAGTAATAGTAAACGAATCAGTGATAATTAACAATGAATTAATACAGAGTAAAAACAGCAGCATAACCAAGTTATCAGTTCTACTTCTACAGTCACTGACATGTGGGGGCAAATACATGTAACCCGACGCTCGAGAAATTCAGCTCGTCTTTTCTGAAGGGAAAAAAATGACGATATCTACCATTCACGCACTTGCATCTTTAGCGACTGACACGTGGACCCAACGCCACGTGGCAAGCCCTCCTGATCCCACACGTTTGAATTATCTCGCGACGATAGGTCCAGAAACAAAACGTACACAATAATAAATGGTGTAAACCGTATTTTGAACAAGAAAAAAGAAAAGAAAAACAGAATGGCCACGAGTAGCCTTGGCCTCTCCACCTCCTTCCTCCCCGGCCACGACACCCTCCTCCGCCGCCGGCACCGGTTGCCGCGGAGCACTCCCGCGTCGTTCCGGCCGGTGACGGCGGAGCTTGGCGCGGACCTGGGGCGGCAGCTGGTGGAGGCGGTGGGCGTAGGGCTCCCCTGCACCGTGATGGCCTGCGGCGACGTCATCTACCGCAGCACGCTCCCCCGCAACGACGGCCTCACCATCACCGCCCCCGGCGTCGCGCTCGCCCTCGCCGCCGCGTCCTACCTCTGGTCCACCCCCGGCGTCGCCCCGGGCTTCTTCGACATGTTCGTCCTCGCATTCGCCGAGCGCATCTTCCGCCCCACATTCCGCAAGGTGCGCACTTCACATTTCCGAGCCCTAAATCCTTTACGCGTCTTCCATTCGTGCTAATTTAGTTGCTCGGGCAGGACGACTTCGTACTCGGGAAGAAGCTTGGCGAGGGCGCGTTCGGGGTCGTGTACAAGGCGTCGCTGGCTGACCCCAAAGCGGCGGAGAAGGTAAATACCAATACGCATCTGCATGTCTAAACTTCAATTTTGTACTAGAATTTTGGTTGCTGATGGTTGCTGCTTGCCTTGTTGGAGAAATTGGAGTAACCGGGTAAATTGAAGTGTTATGGACTTGGACAAATTGAAGTTGCTCGTGAAGGAAGTGAAAAATGTGTTTGTGAGTACATGTTGATAGTATGTACCATGTAAACAAGGGGGGACTGTGCAATATTATGGTTGTTGTGATATGTATATTAGTTGCGTAGTTTGTTTCTGATACAAAACTCAAAGATTTCAGGTGGATAGTTAAAACTAATGGCTATGACTTGTTTTGTTCATCTTGAAGCAAGGCGATGTGGTCGTGAAGAAGGCAACTGAATACGGCGCGGTGGAGGTATGGATGAATGAGCGCGTCAGGAGGGCATGCGCTACTAGCTGTGCAGATTTTGTTTATGGCTTCCGTGAGGTATACTATCAGTTGGGTGCTTATGTTGCAGCTTGTTTTCCATCCTCTTATAGACTTAGTTTTGTTTGCTTTAATTTGATTGATTCGTAAAACTCACATTGCATATTGCTTTCTAGAGCAAAGCTAAAGGTAAGGGAGCTGATGAATATTGGCTTGTTTGGCGTTATGAAGGTGAGGATACACTTTTTGATCTCATGCAAAGCAAGGAGTTCCCTTACAATGTAAGTGCTACCATCAGGCTTGAATGATAATGTTAGGTTGGTTCGGTTGCTTGCTTGCATTGACTTCAGTCAATCGGGTCTTTTTCTTAGGTTTGTTATGCTATTTGCTTGTCTGCATCAACTGCGGTCAATGAACCTATTATAGCCACTTGATGATGATATTAAGTTGCATGCACCAGCCAGTTCATCCAAAAGCTTAAGCTGATGAGAAAAGACAGGCAATTCACTTATACTTCAATACTCCCCCTCACGTGTAGGCTCCCTCAGGCCTAAGACGTGAAATAAAAGTGGGCTACAATTATTATTATTTTAATTGCACCAACCGGGTCTTGAACTTAAAGATCTCTTGGCTCTGATACCATATTGAGTTGCATGCACCAACCAATTCACCCAAAAGCTTAAGCTGATGAGAAAATACGAGCAATTCACTTATACTTCAACAGATGAAAGGTCAATTATATTTGCTTGGAACTGTGTTAACTTACTGAGATGCACTAGAATGATGCAGTTAATTGGCCATTTCTTGCCAACTTGGTTGTGAGAGATCAGTTATATTTTCCGGTACTGCGCTACCTTACTGACCTGAACTGGAATTTTCGAGCTAATTAGGGGTTATTAGCTCTAGTTTATGATGAAATGCCTTACTAGAGGTCATGTAGGAACCGACTGCAATTTGTGAGAACACTCAGATAGGTTCCTTTTATTAACGGAGAGGTGCTTCTGTGCTTTTCCTCCTAATACAAGTTGCATAAATCTTGAAGCAAACGAAGGGGTAAGTAATCATCATCTACCCTTCATTCATGCTTTAATATTTGTGCAATTTTTTTAAAAAAAGAGCATAGAAACACCTCTCTTAATAACGTCATCATTCTCATCGCATGGCAACCTTTTCTTTCTTCTCTCGTCTTCTATTTGTAAGGAGGCAGGTTAAGTCTATGTCATTCATTTCAACTCGACAGAAGTCATAACAAAATTACATTACCATGGAGTACTTCTTCTTTAGTTAACACTTGACTATTCAAATCTGTTTCCGGTTAATCAGGCGGAGACAAAGATTCTTGGAGATGTTCAAGATTTGCCAAAGGGAATAACGAGAGAGAATAAGATTATTCAAACAGTGTTGAGACAAATCTTATTTGCTCTTGATGGACTTCATTCGACAGGGATTGTCCACAGAGACATAAAACCCCAAAATGTGATATTTTCAGAAGGTAATAGCCAACATTTATATTGTTTGCGGTCTCTTGCTAAAACATTTTGTACTGATTGTTTCAATTTGTTTCTACCGATAGGATCTCGTACCTTCAAAATTATTGATCTTGGAGCAGCAGCTGACTTACGAGTGGGCATCAACTATATTCCTAAGGAGTTCCTTCTGGATCCAAGGTACTCAAAAGCTACCATCATGCTCAGAAACTGAACTGCTGACAGAAAAATTCCAAGATAACTGTTACCTTTTGATTTTTTGGGGTATAATGGGCTAAAACATAGTTTGACTAGGGATTTGGTTGAAGCTTTATCGATGCTTCGCAGGTATACAGCTCCAGAGCAATATATCATGAGCACACAAACTCCCTCTGCTCCTTCTGCTCCAGTTGCAGCTGCTTTATCTCCAGTCCTGTGGCAGGTATTTTTAAATCCTTGACTAAACTGTTTTATTTTGTCAGTTCTCTAAGATAATTGTTCCAATCAAGATAATTGCTTGAGCTAATGAAACAATTTTTTCATGGACAGCTGAATCTTCCTGACAGATTTGACATATATAGCTTGGGCCTCATATTCCTACAAATGGTATGTGATCGCAGGAAATTGTATCTATGTGTTTGTTACGTTTGCGTCCTTTTGTTTTAGTAAACCCACAGGGGGCTGGGATACTATTATGCATCAAAAAGCAGTACACTAAGCCATTACAATATAGGTGAAGAGCATATAAATGTCTAGCACACAACTATGGAACAGCAAATTTTTAGTTGCACTACAAGTTCGTCAACTATCCTCCCACTCTCCAAACTAACAGTAAAGCTTCTTAACTCTTGACCTGAATATCATGATACTTCTTCCCTCTATACTACATTGTTATTTGGACAGGCTCTTCTACTCAATTCATCTCATGTTGAAATATCTTCCTGTTTCTAGCTATAAGCTTCTAGTGGTTGTTGTGTTACTGACTTGCAACATGAGTCAAAATTGCTCATCTGGTTATTAGGACCAGTATATTACTACATTCATAGTTATCGACATGGGAGATCATAGTTGAGTATTGAGTTTGTGTTGATCTCTGTGCCACATAATTTGATATAACGATACTGTGCTATATTACTTGCAAGTGTATATTTTTCCCTTCCTTTGACCTCCATTTCTACCTCTGCTGGCCCAGCTAGCACATTCTGCACGTGTCATGTTTGTATTCGTGAAACATGTTCTAGTGTTAGCTGCATCTCCACACTTTGCTTGAGCTAGCACCATCCATACATGTCAAGGACACAAAATTTAACACGCGAGCTGTAAGGATTTTTCGGTGGTTGTGCTTCGTTACAACGCAGCTATTCCTTGGAAAGATAGGAACATTACAGTAACTATTACTCCTATTTTTTTATGTTTTTTCGAAGTACTGCATGATTGCATCTTTATATTATTTTTATAGAGTTCCATAAATGCCGTTGTGGTGGTTGATGCTATTTAACACATCATTCTTTTGTAGGCATTTCCAGCATTGAGAACTGACAGTAGCCTCATACAATTTAACCGCCAACTGAAGAGATGCAACTATGACTTAGAAGCTTGGAGGAATTTGGTAGAACCACGAGCTACCCCAGAGCTTCGGAGGGGATTTGACATCTTGGATTTAGATGATGGTATTGGATGGGAGCTTCTCACGTCGATGGTCAGGTACAAAGCTCGGCAAAGGACCAGTGCAAAGGCTGCATTGGCGCATCCGTATTTCAACCGTGAAGGGCTCCTTGGCCTCTCTGTCATGCAGAACTTGAGGTTGCAACTGTTTCGTGCAACCCAAAAGGACTACAGCGAAGCAGCTCGGTGGGTCGTCGGCCTCATGGCAAGATCAGGAACGGAGACAGAAGGAGGCTTTACAGAAGCACAACTTCAAGAGCTTAGGGTACGTATGTGTATGACATCATGACAAGCACATACTGGTCATTAAAGATAAGAGTTGTTGAAGCAGTTTGCCCTCAAACATTTCATTTCGTTTTCAGTATGCTGACCTGAGGGATAGTGAGATAAACATACGATTTGGTTAGGAGAACAGTAGAACACTGACCACTTGTGTGTGTGTTTTCTGTACAGGAAATCAAACCGAAGAAAGGCAGCGCTCAGCGGAACGTGCTTGCGTCCTTGCTGCGTGTGCAGCGAAAGATTGTGAGAACAGTCAACGAGAGCATGGATGAGCTTAACAGCCAGCGCAAAAGCATCTGGTGGAGCCGGTGGATACCGAGGGAGGAGTAGGCAGGCGCAGCTCTGTACATTGCCCATTTCTTCTGTAAGAACGTCGGCCTGTAGCAATGGTAATGGTATACCGTACTTGCTTTCTACCGCTGGTGAGTACTTGTCGATCGGAAAGACTACGTTAATATACCGATATGAAGAAAGATGTACATAAGTTGATAGCTCCTCGACGGTGCTTGATTAATTTGTGATGGCTTGCTGCTCTGGAAGTACCTCCTCCGTGTGGTACAAGATTCCAAGACAGGTCATTTATGCCCTGGTACTATCTTTGGCATCTCAGTCTCTTAAGTCTTAACTGCAGTAAGTACTGCTGGAGTATCTCCAAATGTAGGCCGCACCTCGTGATGGCCGATGAAGAGTGAAGTTCATGTCTCAGCTGTACCATTTTGGTCCTCTTCTGTCGCATTTTATCTGTGGTCCTCCATGGTTCAGTTATTGGAGTTCAAGACTTTAGGAGATTTTTTTTTTGCAAATCTAGTTCATAAAGGTCCAGTTATCGGAGTTCAAGACTTTTTTTAGCTAGAAGACATTTTATTTACAAATCTAGTCCTTACGAATGCAATTACGAAAAATAGTTCTATTATTAACTGTGAAAAGATCTGATATGCTTGTGTACTCCGGTAATGGTGGACCCACAGGCCTACTAAGCTCCCGTAGCTCAGTAGCACATCCACCGCCTGCCGAGCACCCGTTCCACGGCAGGACACGTTGCTTTTCAGTTCTCAAACATTCACTTCCCAATGAACCAACTGCCAACTACTAGTTACTTGTGTGATTATTGACTACCTGAAATATTATGATCTTAACCACTGGTGAACCGTATTGAGTTCCTATGACATTCCCTTCGTCTAAGTTTATAACACCTATTTTCTTTTAATATATAGATTAATGGGATATTAAAAATAATAATAATTTCTAAGTACTAGTATATTAAATGCGGGTATGTAGTAAATCTAGATAATTACTAGGAGTATAAAGAGTGCATCACACTAATTTGTATTGCAATATAAAATATATCACATATTAATAAACAAAATTATTAGAAAAATAAGTTCGTAGATTTGGATGGAGGGAGTAATTTGCAAGTTTGCCTGTAACCAGAAGGTCCAAGGAGTCAGTGGCGCATCATGTAGAGTTTGAGGTGCATAGAAGATCCTGTCAAGTACCAAGTAAAACTGTAAAAGCCCACAAGAGTGTAGCGTGGAAAGCGGCAGCCCTGCCCAATCCACGGCTAGAGGAGCACAGACAGGGCCCCTCTATATTCTCGGAATGGGCGATTGGACATGGTCCACAACGCAACTATGCAAGTTGGGCTATCTCAAGCATGGGTATATCCAGTGCAATCAAAGGTTTGATGTAATCATCGTGCAATCTAACTAAAAATAGTTTTAAAAAATTCTAAAAAAAATCATGGATATACATCTCAACTTACCCCATCTACGTATAAAATTTCATGATCAAATTCGTCTTATGCTAGAAGTTACAAAAAAGACAAATAAATTTGATCATAAAATTTTATACGTAGATAGGGTAAGTTAAGATGTACATCTATGATTTTTTTAGAATTTTTTGAAACTTTTTTTAGTTGGATTGCACAGTGATTACACCAAACCTTTGATTACACTGGATATGCCCCTTCAAGCATAGCTTAAGATTACGCAGACAATTATGTTGTTTGCTCGATTTGTCTCACCTTGGTCGTGTTTTTGCAGGTACATTATTTTCGAACGAACTTCGCAGGTATACAATAGCTCGGCAAATCATGCACTGACAGCCAAGGTGCATCGAAATAGAGTTTGGGTAGACAATTGTTGTGGAACAAAAATGTTGACCAAACAGCACAAGATTAGCAACAATCATGAACTCATGGTTGCTTATAAACCTGAAGTTGGTACCGAGCAATGATTAGGTAAACTGGAAGACAATAATGGGCTTGAAACCTTCGTCTTTACTCAGCATGGAGTGCTCGTAGGGAAACGCTGGTCGCTAATAATAGACATGGCCAGATGGCCGTGCTACGTAGGCTGGCCCGCGACTCAGCTTAACTTTAAATGGATCATGTCAGCACGATCTAATTGGGCGAACCGTGCTTGGGTTGTAACCTCGGCATGGTGTGTTGGCTCCGCACTGCACGTCCATTTAGGTTTTGCCTGTTTTTTCCAAAAAAATTTCCAAAATCTAGATTTTTTTTATAATTTTATCTGCATTTTTTTTCTAACTTTTACGATTTTCCTATTTTTTCATAATTTTTGGCGTCCGGCACAACCTATTGGCCTACGAGTGCCCGTGTCGGCATGGGAACCATAGGGCCGTGTTTGGACTGTGCTCTTAGCCCGTAGACCGAAAATGGCACGACCCGCTAAGAGCATCTCCAATAGTTCCCAAAACTCATTCCTAAAATCATTTTTTAGGAATAAATGAAATAATTACCGCTCCAACAGTTACCCTATCGGAATCCCAATATCTCTGCACGCCCAAAAACTTCGGCCGAAGTGGCCAGATAAAGCCCAAACACTTTAGTAAGCTCCCAATCCAGTGTTGTTGAGAGTCAAATTATAGGGAACTGTTGGAGATGCTCTTACTATTCCTGCTTTGACGGGTCATCTCTAAACAGGTCATGCCACGCGTTAAATGGACCATACCATGCTGTGTGGCCGTTTGGCCATCTCTAGCTAATAATTTGCGGGCGCGGATCCCCTAAAGTTGCCTAGTGGCTCCACCAAGTGGATTTCAGCGAATGTAGACCA
This sequence comes from Rhipidocladum racemiflorum, assembly GCA_036346355.1. Taxonomy (NCBI): domain Eukaryota; kingdom Viridiplantae; phylum Streptophyta; class Magnoliopsida; order Poales; family Poaceae; genus Rhipidocladum; species Rhipidocladum racemiflorum. Next base: position 3,667,538 of record CM070578.1, read on the forward strand.
TTAATTACTTCTTCTCAATGGATAAGATTAAGCCACGTCGTTGTCTTCTTCCCCACTTACGCGCCGTGTGCCCGTGTCCTCCGCAAACAGCACAGCTCTTCTTCTCTTCGTCCGGTCGTCCCTAACCAGCGCAGCTCGGCCGCTCGAACCTAACTAATCCCGTGATCTACTAGCTGCATTCCACCACCGTCCCTCCATGCATGGAATTCCCTTTCGATTTTCCATAAGTACTTGCTTACAGATGAGAGATTGAAGGTCTCGACGTTTGGGTTCTGTAAACACATTAATAGGGAGCGCCAATAAGATGATTATCCCTTTTTTTTTAATCTCGAAGCATTTGGTTGAATATGAGAGAATAGACCATTTTAGGCCATGTTTGGCTGGATACGGTAGAGTTGGGTATTCATAGCTCCACCAGATCCGTGGAGCTGAAGCTGTGAGTATATTAAAAGTGTTTAGGTGGGTCATCTTGTTTACATTTTAGAATAAAAAAATAAACTTAATTTACTTTATTTTAGACTATAAGTTTTAGATATAAGGTGAAGCTATAATCTGAAACTCTGCTAAACAGGATTTTTTATTATAGGTTAAGGGCCTGTTTGGAACCATTAGCAGTTAATATTTAGCTGGCTAACTATTAGCTGGAGAGCGTCTGTATCCACCAGCTAATATGTGGCTAATAGATGTTTAGGTTGATCAATTATCCAGAATACCCTTGCTATTAGATGTTATTGGTGGCAGACGCGAAGAGTATTTTAGTTAAATGCCACCTACTAGCTGGATTTGACCGGGAGCAGATCCAATGGGTAGTCCGGGTAGGCCAGGAAGGAAACAAGCGACAGAAACATCGCTTCGTCTCCGGCGGTGAGTCGATCGGAAAAAGGAAAGGCATGTATGGTGCCAACCTGCCTGGACCAGACTCTTGATTTTTTATATGGAAAAGAGCTTTTCGCTGCTTTAAATCTAAATCGACTGAGGTTATCGGTGAAGCAGTGAAGGTGAAGAAGACGACCATGTGGATGGATTCTCATTTGTAGAAAACAAGTAAGAGTAGTGGTCAAAATTTGCTGAAACCCTTTCGGTGGAGTCAATAGGTTAACTCTAGGAGATATGTACCCATAATTTGCAATCCGATTGTTTATTATTCCTTCCGCCCTTTTCATTCAGTTTTTTTATTTGTGAAGTAAATAACACAAAAACTAACGCTCTGTTTGGCAACTTAAAACCGAGCCGTTTCTACTAGATTCTATAAGAAACTCAACCAAACGGCTTAAAGCTCGAAACGTTTCTTCTTTTTCCACTATGTGGTCGAATCAGTCTCAACCCCGTTCCACCCGATTCACAGAATCCTATCTAAAACGTTTCTACCAAGAATCGGGAACCGTTTTCGTTTCTACTAGAATCGAAAACCGTACCAAATAGGGCCTAAGATCAGTCCGATATCTTTTTGACAAAAAAGAAGCTGACGAACAATTGCGTGCATACAAACATCATTGAAGTTTTGTGTCACGTTCTTTTTGAGACACCTGTGCCACTATTCTTGTTCTTTTTTGTAACAAGAAAATGAGTAGGCAGGCAGATATTAACTGTTCAATTCTTTGCTTTTAAAACAACTTCATTTTCTTCCTTTATGAAGTTGAACATTTTTTTTTGCATTTGATTGTGTGGCAGGACGATGCCAGGCTGAAAGCAACCTGAAACCCCTCGTCATCGACCGATCGACGGTTGTCAGTTCTATTTTCTCATCAAAAGGAGGGCAGTTGTCCGGCAGGAGACACCAAGAGAGCAACGGAAAGGCTGATGAGGGAAGCCATGCGTACTCTCGTTTGTTTATTTCCTTCAGGTGACCCTCCACCTAAGCCTCATTTCACCAGCGAGGCTGTCGTCGCCTTATTTTATGCCCGAATAAAATTATATATATATATATATATATATATATATATATATATATATATATATATATATATATATATATATATATACTACCAGCTATATTACCGGAAGCTTTTCGGCTCCCTCAGCCCCCCACGTCATCTCCCCCACTCTCTCTCCCTTTCTTGCAAAAAACACCCCCGGTTCTTTGAAATTACGGATAGGTCCTTTGTAATTTTCTGTGAGTGTAGAATATTTTTCCCCGTTCGCGTTTAGGTCCTCCGTCAGCTTTACACAAAGAACCTCCCATTAATACGAATTGCGAACTAGCCCTTTCCTACTTATTCAAATAGCGAACAAGTCCAAAATTATAACAAATTGGTCCCTAGACTTTTCGCTCGTGTCCTTTCTCCGCTTTCCCGGAAAAAAATGTTTTCGTGCTCCGTTTACTCTCCGAGCATAGGAAAAATGTTTCGTGGTCCGCTTTTTTCTCCAAAAAACAAAAATATTTTCCGCTCACGCTAACGCCGCTTTTCCCAAAATATTTTTGTGCTCCGCTTGCTCTCCTGAGCATGGGAAAAATGTTTCAGAATCTGCTTTTTCTCCAAAACAAAATTTTTTTCCGCTCACGTCTTGCAATGCTTTTCCCTTAAAAATACTTTCGTTGTCCGTTTGCTCTCCGGAGCATGGGAAAAATGTTTTCGTGATCTTTTTTTTCTCCGAAATTTTTTTTTTCCATTCACGCGCGCGGCGAAATATTTTCGTGATCCGTTTGCTCTCCGGAGCATGGGAAAAATGTTTCCGTGGTCTGTTTTTTCTCCGAAAAAAAAAACAAAAAATTTTTCCCATTCACGTTCGCGGCGTTTTTCCCGGAAAAAATACTTTCGTGGTCCGTTTGCTCTCCGGAGCATGGGAAAAATGTTTTCGTGATCTGTTTTTTCTCCGAAAAAAAAATTATTTTCCATTCACGCGCGCGGCGTGCGCCGCGCTTGCGTTTCTAGTATATATATATATATATACTAGTTACATGCCCGTAGCAATAAAAAACAAAATTGATAACGAAAAATAAATATTAAAAAATAAAAAAATTATTTCACAAGATCAAACATCTATCTTTAACGCTTCGTTTCTTGCGAAAACTGGCTAATTAAATCAACGCTTCGTTTCTTGCGTAGGGCAATTAAACAGGGCAATTAAGCGGCAATTAATAACGTGGGAAGAACGGACCACTGCCACCAAGTGCTGCTTTAGAATAGTATATATATATATATATATTATATATATATATATATATATATATATATATATATATATATGAAGCCTTTTTTGTACTCTAGGGAGTACGTACTCCCATATCCAGTATACAACTTAAACGAATATGTTATACTCATTTATCACTTTCAATATACTCCAATAATAATTCTAAGATACTACAATGTGATATTGTTGAAAAAAATTCATCGAAGCCCTTTATTTTTTTGCTATATACCATTTTTCACGTGTAAAAAGAGTATATAAATAAATTACGCTATAAAGGGTGGACTTTGATGAAATTTTCATGAAACTCACTTTAAAGTATCTTATAATCAGTATTAGAGTATACTCAAAAGGATAAAGAAGTATAACAACATTATTTATGCAGTATATTGAGAGTGGGAGTACATACTCCCAGGGGTATGGAACCATTATATATATATATATATATAGGAAGCCTTTTTCGTACTCTTGGGAGTATATACTCCCACCTTCAGTATACCACTTAAACGAACGTGTTATACTCCTTTATCACTTTCAGTATACTCCAATAATAATTCTAAGATACTTCAATACGGCATGAATGAAAAAATTTCATGGGAGACGTTTATTTTTTATTATATACCCTTTTCCATGTGTAAAAAGAGTATATAAATAAATTATGCTATAAATGGTGGATTTCGATGAAATTTTTCGTGGAATTCACTTTGGAGTATCTTATAATTAGTATTAGTGTATACTCAAACAGATAAAGAAGTATAACAATATCATTTATGCAATATATTGAGAGTAGGAGTACATACTCCTAGAAGTATAGAACCATTTTCATATACATATACATATACATATATATATATATATATATATATATATATATAGAGAGAGAGAGAGAGAGAGAGAGAGAGAGAGAGAGAGAGAGGGGGGGTGCTGTCGTCAGTCGTCACCCTTTTTTTTTTGGGCAAAATTGTCGTGGAATAGACTGAGAGTTCTGCTTTAAAAGGTTTTGACCGTTGGATTGTGTTTTAGACAGCTTTCGAGTTTTGGGTTAAATTTTGGACTCAGCCATAGAGGCTGAAAGATAATTTTCCCCTCTACCGCTAATGCCAGTATACCATAAGCAAACAGGAGGGAGCAAAATATAGTTGTCCGTGAATTAGCTCGACGTGCTAGAAGTGGAGAAGAGTACAATTCTTCTAAAACACGACGTTTAATCACACGGATGAACACAATTTGACTAGTTTAGAGGGGTTCCATGCAAAATAGAAGCATCCATGTCCGTTCTCCCTAGGGGTGGGCATTCGGTTAATTTGGTTTAATCGGTTTAGTTTTTTCGATGTAAAAAAATCAAACCGAATTAACCGATTTTTTTTCGGTTCGTTTTTTTGGTGAATGGAACTAGTGTTTGACAACAAGATGTCGCTCAGCTCTCCAAGCCACATCGTGCCCGCTCAGCTTTCGCCCGTGCAACCTCGCCTCGGTCGTGGCCTCTCGCCCGCGTGCCCGTTGTCGTTGCGCCCGTGTCGCCAAAGGGGGAAGGGAGGTGAGGGGCGAGCCTCGACAAGCTTCGTCGGGTGGTTCGGCAAGTTGTACAGTCTGACATGTTTCCATGAACGAACACATCATGAGGAGGAGTAGCCAGAGGAGGGGAGGAGATGCTTATAGTGGTGTCGTCCTCGTCACTCCCGACCGTGGCACCAGCATGGGCGCCAGATCCCGTCTAGCTCCCGTGCCGTCGACAAACGTTGCCCCGTCGTCGTTGCCCAAGGATCGTGCGGCTGACGCTGCCATCATCGCTTAGCGCCTTAGCCAGAGGACCTTGCGATCGAGGTGGTCACCGCCTCAGTGCTGCCTTCGCGTACCAAAATTGGCACCGTCGAGCACCTCCACCAGAGAACTATGCGCCCAAGGCTACTGTCGCCGCCGCCGAGTGCCTCTGCACCGCCTCCACATACCAGATTTGGCTGGATCTGGTCACAGTTGAGGATGCCGAGGGTATGGCACACGACGTAGAGGTCCTTCGCCATGCTCCCGTTGCCGAGCGCCTTCGTACCGCCGGATCTAGTCATGATTGAGGAGTTGCGTTGATGTAAGTGGAATCGCGATTAAGGAGCTGCGCGGAATCACCGACGCGGAAGGAACGGGAATGGAGAATTGTGAGCTGAGCGAAGCGGCTGAGCATTCGTTGAAATTGGGGATTTTGCGAATGTGCGTTGTGGTATTCGATTTTACGGTTAATTCGGTTTCTGAAAGACAAAAACCGTATCGAAAACATTAAATTGAATTATATCAAAATTAAAACTGAACCGTAAACTGAAAATAAAAAAACAATTTTTTTATTAATTCAATTTGATTTTCCGGTTTCAACTAAAAAATGACCATCCTCGGTTCTCAGACGTCTCCAACCTTCCGCTCGTAAACCACGAGAGAAGACGTCAACTCGGACGAAACGAAACGCGCCCATTCGTAGGCAACTTCACAAAAAGCCGACCCAACTTGTTTTTTTAATTATTATTACTATATATATATTATTTATATATATATATATATATATATATATATATATATTATTACACTCTCCGTAGCTCTCTCCGCGTCGCGAAATTTGACACGCCGACCCCCTAGAAAAAACCACCCCAAAAGCCAAAACCGAATCAAAACGCGAGAAGGAAGGAACAGCGGCGGCGGGGACGAAGCAGCGGCCGCGCAGGAATGGCGGCGATGCAGAGCTGGCGCAAGGCGTACGGCTCCATCAAGGACACCACCTCCGTTAGCCTCGCGAGCCTTAACTCCGACTTCAAGGTCCGGATCCAGAACTCCCGTGTGTTTTTCCCCACCATTTGCCCGGATTTTTTTTAACTAGGTTTGGTCAAATTCGTCCAAACCCTAGTTTTTTTTCTTTCCTCAACTAAGCGAGTTGGTAGCGCATACGTAGCCTTGGATCTGCGCGGTTTTGATCGGAATTTGCTCTGCTGTGTGCTTTTGTAGGATCTGGATGTGGCGATCGTGAAGGCGACTAACCACGTGGAGTGCCCGCCCAAGGAGCGCCACCTGCGCAGTGCGTTGATTCGTTCTTACAGCCTATATTTCCGCACTTTAAAATTTTTTCGGGCCTAATTTAGTGTTTTTGGGGTTCATAATTAGATCGTGCGTCTAAGTGCGAGGCTGAGAGGGGAGGGTATAAGGTGTGTGCGCCTTTTATTTTGGGTTTGGTGTTCGATGGGTCATCGCTGTATGTGGTGGTGTTGCAGAGATTGCCGCGGCGACGTCCATCGCTAGGCCCCGGGCAGACGTCGCCTACTGCATCCACGCTCTGGCCCGCCGTCTCGCCAAGACCCGCAATTGGATTGTAAGTCCTGCGCTAGCTTGGGATTTCTGTTGTTCTTGTCGTGTTTATGATTTTTTTTGATGGTTTATTGGATGATTGGTTATGTTACGCATTATGGACTTTATGGATGGTATCCTACCATCCTGTATAATGAGACTCTGGTTCTGGTAATTTCTTATACGTCATTTAATGGAATTTAGTAGGAAGTTGCAATTGCTGTATTATCTTGGCAATCTATGACTTCCAATGTAACCTAGACTGGTGGTTATAATTTCTCACAAGATGTAACAAATCCATTATTCCTCCATTTTGCTGGCTGGTGTCAAGTCGATTACTAAATTTCAGTAATGCTGTATTCTCATATCCATATGTAATGATTATGTGAATAGTGATGTATTATTAGCACAATTAAATATTACACTTACAAAAAAAATCCAAAAATCTTCCAGAATTTCATAAGCAGGCAGTTGATTTTCTTTATGCCTTTTTTGTAACATACAGGTAGCATTGAAGACACTTGTAGTGATCCATAGACTTCTTCGGGAGGGTGATCCTACATTTCGAGAAGAGCGTCTTAATTTTACACAAAGGGGACGGATTCTGGAGCTCTCAAACTTCAAGGATGACTCCAGCCCAATTGGTTAGCCCTTAGTATTTCTACTCGATAGGAAATTTCTACCGACCTGCTTATTACCTTTTGATTTCCCTATGTACTGATATTAAGATTTGTCCAGCTTGGGACTGTTCTGCATGGGTTCGTACATATAGCCTGTTTTTGGAGGAAAGATTGGAATGCTTCAGGGTCCTAAAGTATGATGTTGAAGCTGAGCGTTTGTCCAAACAAGGTCTAGGTCCTGAAAAGGTCTGAAACAGTACATCTTATTTTGGTACAACAACTGATTAGTTTTGAGGATGACACATTAAATTTTATTATCAATTCTATCTCACTAATCACTGCTTCAACTCATTATATTTTGTCATCAGGGACACAATAGAACTAGATAATTAGAATCTCAGGATTTGTTAGAGCAGTTGCCAGCTTTGCAGCAGTTACTATACCGACTTGTTGGATGCTGGGTAATTATCTCTTAACTCTAGGTTAACATGTCTTAGATAATTAGATATGAGAATCACTCAATTTCTGTCATTTTCTTCTGTTTGTATAACATAACATGACTTTGCATTTGGTATTGCAGCCAGAAGGAGCTGTGAATAACAACTACTTGGAGCAATATGCTCTGGCTTTGGTAAGCTTTAGATTTTGGCATTGGATTCGTTTGTGCCCTAGCCTCTACTGCACCTTTTCCTCAAGGCTTATAAGCTACATTTAATTTCACCCGAAGGCTATTCTGTTATAAACTCATTTGTCTTTCCCAGTTCTTTAATCTATCTAAATGATATGGTGAAAGTGGAACAATTTTTGTGCTGTTTTTGCTATAACTCCACAGTTTGCATCTATGCCCTTCTAGATATTTTTCAAACACTTGTCATGCAATGTTGATGATGCATATCCTGGCCAATGACAAATATTTCCTTCAGTGCTCTGTATTTTACTATTGCTGAAGCATATTCATAAGTATTTATACTATTCATAGCTGTGTTGGCCGTTAGCTACCTTATGTAGAATTATTCAATTATAGGCTAGTTTTTATTTTTTTCCTTGAGATTATCTTTAAATTAACAAATTATTTTATTTACTTTGATATTTATATTTTTGTGTTGTCAACAAATAAGAATGTGTACTGTATTCTACCTGGATTCCTAATTTGTTTATTTGGCAGATGGGGTGAATGACTAAAGAGTGTGGCTCTGTTTTTGACAGGTGCTAAAAGAGAGCTTCAAAATTTATTGTGCGATAAACGATGGAATTATCAACCTTGTTGATAAGGTAAAAGATGTTCTTCAAGTGACAATATGGTTATGTGCGGTGATCAACAATCTGCACATATGTTAATTTCTTGTTTGTGAATGTAGTTTTTTGAGATGCCAAGACATGAAGCACTTAAAGCCCTTGAAATTTACAGGAGGGCTGGCCAACAGGTAACTTTAGAGCCCCGAAGATGATAGTGTTGAGTATATCTAGATTCCGAAAACATCAAAACTATAGTGTATTCTCCCCATTCTTACCTGGTTTGGTTATTTGATGCAGGCTGGGAACCTATCGGACTTCTATGAAAATTGCCGGGGTCTAGAACTTGCGAGGAATTTTCAATTTCCCACTCTGAGGGAGGTGAGGGCTTGTACTGGTTGTCTGATTGTTCATCATTTATAGGTTTTTTTGCTCAACATCTTATTTTTAAAAAAAATTCTCAGCCACCACAAACATTTCTTGTGACGATGGAGGAGTACGTGAGGGAGGCTCCACGTATGGTTCCTGTTCGAGAACCATTGGTTAGTACTTGAGTTGTGCCTACTTATCCTTTCTGTTTTGGTGTATTTGCGTATTTTTATCCTATTGATCATGTCGCTCCCAATTTGTTGTATAGGGAACCTTTACTTAGTTACTTGGGAAGCAACAAAGCGCATTGCACTTGTTTTGTTTGTTCTCTTCAGTGATGAGGCTGCTTAATCTGAATTTTAGATCCAGGAATATTGTAAACTTTTTGTTTTTTTCCTGAATGTCAAGCTATCTGCTTCCTTTACATGCATTGTATTGAATTTAATAGATTAGGCAGTTGAGAAGTTTTAGAAGAATTATTTGAACGGTTAGATAGTTTAATAGATTAGTCAATATGTTTGGATTTCAACTTTGAACACATGTACCTCTTTAAAATTTCCTAGGGAGAAAATAAATAAAGTTTATGCAAGTTCCAACATAATCCATTATGCAGTAGATTTCACATCATAAGTGAATTACAAAGGCATGTGGCAGAAAATGAGATAACAAATGAGGAAAGCAATGCTAGTTTCTGTAATTTAAAAATATTAAATAAAAATTCCCCACCGCTGCCTCCCGTAGGAGTCTGGGCCATGTCTCAATCCTAGTGCGGCTGATCATCCTCTCGGATCAGCTACTGATCATCGCGCCTTGGTAAACTATTGCCTCACCAACTATCCAATCAGATGCGAGCCCCTCATTGGGTGGACTTATCCTTTTGCTCCTCACTCTACGGGGTATTAGCAACTGTTTCTAGTTGTTGTTCCCCTCCCGAGGGCAGTCAGCCGGAAGTCACGGGAATAAGGGGCTCATTTCCAAAATTTTGCCTAGGCAAGATATGCCCTATTTGCAAGATGGAACACCTATCGATATGATCTTCAATCCCCTAGGAGCACCCTCACGAATGAATGTGGGACAAATATTTGAAAGTTCGCTTGGATTAGCAGGGGATCTGCTAAAGAAACATTACAGAATAGCACCCTTTGATGATAGATATGAGCAAGAGGCTTCAAGAAAACTTTTGTTTTCAGAATTATATGAAGCCAGTAAGCAAACAAAAAAACCTGTTGCTACGTATCTTTCTAAATGAAAAGAACTTCTACATTGAAGTGGATAATCAACTTATAGGCATATTTAAATTATGAAAAGATGGAGCTGAAATATAAAGGACTTATCTTATCAATTTGGAAGTTTGAGGCTTAAAATGGCCGTGACCTAATGTTTGACCAAAAGGTATTCATTAGGAGAGCCTATGTAATCCTCTTAAGAACAGCAGAGCCTTTGTATGTATAAACTAATATATACAATGCGTGTCAAGAGATACGTTCCAACGCCTCCTGGAGCATTTCAAATGGTCGTTTCTGGACAATATTATAGTAAATTTAGTGGATATGTGTGAACAGCATGCGATTACCTTAATCTATACCTCTAATTTCTTAATCCTATGGTTTCACTGTGAACCATAGATAGCAGCTTTGATGCTTGACATTAAGCTAACTTCCGTGTGGTAAAAATTTTTACCAATACCATTTGTTTATTGTTTTGACTACTCCCTCTGTCCTACAATACAAGTCAAAAGCCCACCATACTCTAAGAAAAAGTTAATGTCATTGGACCGTGCATACCCTTATTAAATGGCATACTACAACTACTCATCCACTTGGTCAGCAAACTCAGCATTAAAGGAGTGGTATATGGTTTAAATATTGCAATAATTAAACCTTTGATCCCCGCAATGGACTTATGTTGTGGAACAACGCTTCCCAATAATAGGGACTGATTGCATATACATGTTGTCGAACTTAAATTTCATACTCATCCTTCTACACTAGTTTGGAGTAGGGTTCTCTCAGGTTTATTTGCCCACTTAAATATTCTCTAGATTACTGGAAATTAATCCAATTCATAAAATTTGAGTTTTTCTTTCATCAGGAATTTCCAGAGAGGCTTCTTCTTACATACAAACCTGAAGAATCAGAGGAAGTTCCTGCACCTGATCCTGTCGAAGAGGAAAAACAGCCAGTTGAAGAACCTGTTTCATTACCGCCTGTTACTGAAGTTGTTTCACATCCTCCCAAAACTGAGGTGGCAGATACTGGTGATCTACTGGTAAGTGAAAGAATGCTTAAACTCAGTGCTTTAATTTTGACGATCTAAATCTCCTTTGTTCGATAGGGCTTAAATGATCCAAACCCTGGTGTATCAGCAATAGAGGAAAGCAATGCTATGGCCTTGGCCATTGTTCCATCAGGTAATTAGTCCAGTCATGATTGAATTCTTAGTGGTTGTCAAGGATCTCGCTTTAATTAATTGATTGATGAATTTTTTAATCTGTATTAGATGCTGGTGCTTCAACTGCCGGCGGCACTGCATGGCAAGATAAAGCATTTGATCCAACAGGGTGGGAACTTGCCCTTGTTACCACTCCAAGCAACACAAATTCGTCTGTTGCGGATAGTCAATTGGTTGGTTTCTTTACTCTTGTTATTCTTTTCCTGAGGATTTTATCTTCTTGTGGGTGCTGGCAGCCTGGCACTCATGAAAGCAGAAATGTACTACTAGTACTGCTATTCTGACATGACGCCCACATTATTAACACCATATATCATCCTGTTACTGAATGAATATATTTTGATTTAGGCCCTATGAAACTGTTGCAACAAAGCAGTGGCCATATATTAGGTGGATGATAACTTATGTCGTGTTTGATCTTCTCATGTAGTGATGTTGACATGTTAGGTTCGGCAGTGGGCCAAATATTGCTCAATATATGCACTACTATTACCATCAAAACAGGGGCTACCATTGGTCTAAATAAGCACTTATATGACCATTAATAGGGAAAGCTAGATGCTTTTGGACCAGTGATTTGTGTTTTTAGTTGACGCTTCTGCAATGTAATTGTTGCCGTGCTTAAGTTACCATAGAAATTACAGCCATATAGGCCAAATCGAGCATGTATAAGCCCTACATTGCCTGTATTTATACCAATAATTTTGGCTAGGTTTAGCTCTTGTCTATCAAAATGTAACGTTTATCTTAACCTTGTGTTTCCTCTGTTTTTAGCATGCTCTATGCCTCTATTGCTCATGGATAACGCTTCTGGTACAGTACTGTCTAGTTTTTTAGATCAAAGAGGGCATCAGAACGCCCCAGATTTTCATTAATGAAAATCCCAGAACAGAGTTAGAGGCTATCACAACCTCAGAAACCACTTGAGCACAGTCCCAAACATAATATGAAACTTATTACAGTTCTTTAGCCGGCTAGCAATAAAACTAAAGCAAAACCGAAAGACACACAAAATATTACGACCGGGCATAGAACTTCAGCCCAACATTCAAGAATCATCACAACAGAAACTGAAACTCCTCTTTTTAATGCTTCGTGAAATGGCTCAAGTATTCTTTCAGCACAGTCATATCTTCCGGATTCGACGCTTTAAATAGATCATCCTTTGCAGAATCCTTATCAATTAGCTCACTCCAATCTCCAACATCAACGGGGACCGTAGTTTGGAAACCAGGGCCTCGCAGAATTGATTCATTTTGATAAGCATTTCTTCCTTGTACATTGGACTCCAATCTCTTAAAGAAACAAGAACCATCCTCCAAACTGTTTTCATGCTGCTCCAAGTCTGAAACCGAAAAATCATGTTATTTCTACATCTCCAAATGCTCCACAAACCTGCAGCACAGACTATGTTTAAAACAGCATTTCTCTTATTGCTAATCCAAAACCGAGCCACAGATTCAAAATTATAGCCAATATTAATATCAAAGAACTCTCCCACAATCATCCAAACACTTTTAGCAACCACACAGTCAAAAAAAAGATGAGTAATGGACTCCTTTTCCAAGCAAAAGCTACAAGTAGCACCCTTATCAATTCCTCTTTTCAAAAGATTATTTTTAGTCATAAGTTTATCATGAGATAATAACCAAAGAAAAAACTGAATTTTTGGAGGAACAAGAAGGTCCCACACAGCCGGAACAAAAACAGGGATCACACCTCTAAAGTTAATAATCGCATAAAGAGATTTAACCGAGTAAACTCCATTACTCTCATATTGCCAAATCAGGGCATCGTCATCATCCACCAATCTTATGCTTTTCACTACCTCCATCAATTCAAACCATCTTATCATCAAGTTTTCAGAGAAGGACCTCTTAAAAGTGCATTTACAGTTACTCCCATCCCAAATATCGGCAATAACAAGACCTTTTTCATTAACTAAACTATACAAATCCCAAAACTGAATGGCCAAACAAGAGGAGCCGAACCAGACATCCTCCCAAAATCTAATCTTCTTTCCATTACCAACACTCCACCTATAACCGAACTTAGTAGCTTGCATAGCCCACAACACTCCTTTCCAGAAAATAGAGGCACGATTGTGTTTACTAGCAAAAATATTGGGATTATTGACATTATATTTGAAATTTACTAACTCTTTCCAAATCTTTGACTCTTTATTACAAAATCTTCTAGTCGAAGAAGCTAAAAGGCACGTATTCATATCTCTTAGATTGGGAACACCAAGCCCACCATAATTCTTATCCATGCAGACTAACTGCCAATTAGCCAAATGAAGTTTATTATGACCTTCAAAGTTATTCCATAAACACTTGGCCATATGAGAATTAATCAAATCAAGAGCCCAATTAGGGAATTTAAAGAAGGACAACAAATAAAGCGGAACACTAGCTAAACAGGATTTAATCAACACTAACCGACCACTGTAAGTAAGTAATTTCCCCCTCCATCCTGCAATCCTTTTCAACATTTTGTCCAAAAGAGGCTGAAAATCCTCCCTCTTGATTTTATCAACATGCAGGGGAATACCTAAGTAATTGATAGGAAAAGTTCCAATTTTACAGCTGAGGATGTTAGCAAACCTTTTTATCTCTCTATTATCACATCCCACAGGAATTAGCTCACTTTTATGAAAGTTAATTCTCATACCAGACATCTGCTCGAAACAAGTCAGGAACCACTTCAAATTTAAAGCTATTCTCTCGTCACTCTTTATAAACAGAAGAGTATCATCCGCATAATGCAAACTAGTGATCCCCCCCGGACAAAAATCATCGCATAACCCCAAAATAAGCCCCTCATTAGTGGCTTTATGGAGAATCCTGGTAAAGACATCGGCCACTAAGTTAAAAAGAATCGGGGATAACGGATCACCTTGTCTCAGACCTCTACCTGTTCGGAAAAACTTACTTTCAATATTGTTAATTTTGACTCCCACAGAGCCATTTTTTAAAATAGAAGCGATCCAGTTTTGCCATTTAGTCCCAAAACCTCTCTTTGCCAAAATATCAAGAAAAAAGCTCCAATTTACTCTGTCATAGGATTTTTCGTAATCAAGCTTTAGCACAAGACCTTTGTTGTTCCCTTGATGAATTTTATGAACTATCTCATGGGCAGTCACTACGCTCTCCAGGATATATCTACTTTTAATAAAAGCAGTTTGATTCTGAAGCACAATTCTATTACAAATCGAGCTAATCCTATTCGTCAACACTTTGGTAATGATTTTATAACTACAATTAAGAAGACTAATAGGTCTAAATTTTTTCATATTAATAGCGTTATTCTCTTTAGGAATCAGAGATATCATAGCAAAGTTAAGTCTAAACAGGTCTAACTCCCCTCTCTCTAAATCTTTAAAGAGATCTAGCAAATCCCCCTTAATCATACTCCAAAATTTCTGATAAAACATAAAAGATAAACCATCTGGACCTGGCGCACCATCAGGATAAGAATCAAAAACAGCTTTTCTGACCTCTTCTTCCGAAAAGGAAGCTTCAATAAACATGTTTTCATTGTCAGAAATCATATCATCCTCTCTAAAAAAGTTATCACTTAGATTGATATTAGGTTTATCTTCATAACCAAATAAATCTTTGTAGTAGTCGCAAGCTATTTCAATCATACTCTCAGTATCATGAACAATACCATCAGGACCTTCCAGAGCATGGATAAAATTTTTTCGTCTTCTTTGATTAGCCACCGCGTGAAAGTACTTAGTATTTTTATCACCCTCTCTGATATCTTTTTCTCTAGCCCTCTGTCTAGCTTTTGTTTCTTCAATACACCAAATTTTCTCAATTTCTTCTTTAACACATATCAATCTATTATTATCCTCTATAGAGAGAGAACCAGATTCTGAGAGAATATCTAGCTTATCAAATTCTTCTAACAGAGATCTTTTCCTTCTCTTAATCTCAGCATCTACATTACAACTCCAACCTTTTGTAATTTTCCTAACATTTCTTACCTTCCGTTGCCATTTATCTATGGCACTTAACCCTCTTACAGGAATAGTCCAAGCTTTAGCTATAACATCATTAAAATCTTCATGCAATAACCACCACTTCTCAAACTTGTAAATCTTACTATTATGAGTAAAGCCCTTACCAGAATCCCAAAGGATGGGAGTATGATCACTCCCAATTCTGGGGAGAGAAGAAACAATAGCTAAGGGAAACTTCTCTTCAAAAGAAGTACTACAAAAAACTCTGTCTATTACCGACATAACAGGGTTTTTTTGATTATTAGACCAAGTGAATTGTCTCCCTGAAAGATGCAATTCCATAAGACCCCACAAATCAATCCATTCATTAAATTTATCACACCACTTGTGATTGACTCTATTATTACTTTTATCAGCTTGTGATCTAGTCAAGTTAAAGTCACCACCAAATAGAATAGGAATTTCCTCATCATTAATCATGGTTTCATGAAGTTCAGAAATAAAAGCTTGTTTTCCCTCTTCATAGGGAGCTCCATAAACTGTTACCAACTTCCAAACAAAATCATTTTCCTTAATCTTAATAATACATTGAACCAAGAAATCTTTAATCTCTACATGTGAAACTTCTAGAATGTCAGAGTTAATACCGACCAAAACACCACCCGCAGTGGCTTTAGAAGGCATCCAGTGCCAAGAGAAGCATTTAGAACCACTAATATTGTTAAGGAAGGAAGTACTAAAACTTTCTTTTTTTGTTTCTTGTAAACCAATAAAATCTAATCCATGATTCCCAATAAGATCTTTAATGCACTGAGTTTTTCCAGGTTGCCCAAGGCCTCTTGTGTTCCAAAAGACACCTCTCATTTCTTACTTTTTTTCATAGGGTGCTTGCCCCGTCTAAATTTACCAACCGCAGTCCATCCTTCTAAATCATCCAACTCTACTTCATTCTCCTTCAGAGAATTAGTAGGAGTAGTAACTAATTGGCTTTTATTCTCAGACTGTGGACTATTAATATTTGTTTCAACAACTTTACTCTCAGATTGTAGACAATCTCCAACAGAGATTTCATCCACAAATTTTTTCATCCTTAAAGCATCTATTTCCTTACAAACTAGGATATTTTCAGCCTGTTCAACACTTGAGTCACCCATTTTTATAGTTACTTTCTCAGATAAACTATTTAGTTCAGAAATTGACAAAGAATCAAAAGAGTCTTTATATATCATACCTTTGGATTTTGATTTAATCTCCAAGTTCTTTTGGCGTTGGAGCTCTTGAGCTTTCTCCAAAACAGATTTGCCCTGATCATCAATCCTCTTGCTTCTTCTTTTACAAGGTATTGGTCCCCAATTCTTCTGTCTTTTAAGCATTGGACTGTCATTCACAGGAACAAGTTTGTTATCAAACTGCTCCTTTTCATCCAGTTCAGCCTCCAATTTCACTGCAGATTCATTAACCTCTCCAACAGAATTCAGATCAGGAAACTCATCATTTATCAACGACTTTTGAAATTCATTCCCTTCTACTTCAAATTCACCAAACGTATTTTTGATATGAGACAAATCCTCCGCAGCTGATATTCCTTGATTAGCTAAACCTGCATCGAACTCGCAATCTATATCCTCTTCAGAATCAATAATTTCCAGATCTTTGAGAATTCTGTAGCAATTCTCATTTCTCTCCATATCATCTTCATAGATTTTACTAGCGTTCTCATGGAATAGCTCCAGCCAAGACTTACAATTAGCCCCCAAACTCTTATCAGTTTTCAGATTATGACTCAATACATCCAGATCACCTACAACCACTTTTTTTCCTTTCACATCAGCAGATTTATGGTTATCACCAGATTTAGTATTTCTAGAAGCTCCTTCCTGCAGAGGGGACTCAAGATCTAGAGTATTATGTTCTGTGTCCATTCTATCCCTTTTATCCTCAGAATTTTTTCCATCATCATCTAAATCATCTAAATCATCATCATTATCATTATTATCATCATTATCCCCCCCTAACTGAACAACATCCTCCTTTTCAACAACCATCTTAATCAAGAAAAGAATTTTTTCAGCTCCCATCACCCTTTGTTGCGGTATTTTAGAGGGATCTCTACAAGCAATCTGCATTCTCACCACTTCATAAAAACTTTTAAACATCCCTGTCCAATCCACATTCAAAAGAATTCCAAAACACGAAGCTACTTGTTCAAAAATCTTCCAAGAGCACCATTTAGGAGGAATCCCTCTAACTTGAATCCAGACTTCCTGCAGCTCATCAAAAACATCCAATTCCCCTTTCCAAGCCTCTACGTACACCGTGACCCCTTGTTTATTGAGATTAAAACTTGGTAAAAGCGCTAAATCAGCAACCTTCTTCTGTGGGGGGAATCTAACTAGAAACCTAAATTTCTCCAGTTCCCGAACTTGCCAAGGCCAGTACTGTCTAGTTTACTTTGAAACATATAGTCACTGGCATTGTGTTTTGCTTATTGTGTGGGCTGGGAGTTCATACCAGGTTTTCATTTTTCTACTTTATAATCTGATAGGAGTGTATAAATCTGGACAAGAAAGTCAGCAAGGCTAGATTCAAGGTTGACCGTGTCTCATTGTTATAAGTGGCAACCACGTCCTCTTATGATCTGCAGGAAAAAATTATGCCATTAGGTTGTACCTATTCATGGTAGTGTGTCTTAATGGTGTTCACATACCACTTCATGATTTATAATTCTAGATGCTCGATGAATCTGCTGTTTGTTTTGAATGCTTTACTTAAAAATCAAATGGTAATTTCTGTTGATTGCATTGGATGTGCGTATGGATTTGCGTGTACTGCTTTTTTACTCTGGTCATTTGGTCAAGCCTTAAGCCTTTTTTTGGCTGACGAAATCTGCAATGTCAGTTGCCTTTAATTAAATCAAACTTCTGGACGTTTCTCTGTTACAGGGTGGTGGATTTGACAAGCTCATCTTGGACAGCCTTTATGATGAGGGGGACTACAGGCAGAAACAGCAACAGCAGTTATATGGTTCGGCAGCTCCCAACCCATTCATGACAAATGATCCTTTTGCGGTGTCGAACCAAGTCACTCCCCCGCCATCAGTTCAAATGGCTGCCATGTCTCAGCAGCATCGGCAGATACCAGCGATGATGCAACCGAATCCTTTTGGACTACCAATGCAGCAGCAGCATGTGGGCATGGCCCCTGCAACAAACCCCTTTCTGGATGCTGGCTTTGGGCCATTCCCGGTGGCAAACAACGGACATCAGCAGGCCAACCCATTTGGTGGCACCCAACTTCTGTAGGTTGCATAGAGCGTGAGCAAATTGTGTCCCAGCAAATGCTATTTTCCTGTGATTATATTATGCATTGTGCCTGGCCATTCTTGTATGTCACTCGTGTCTTGATGTGTATTGGTATTTGGCTTCACCACACGGGCCTGCCAAGTGACCCTTGTTGTAAAGAAATTAGTGACCAGTGTAACATCAGATATATGTCGATAAAATAGTAGGACATGGTTATATATCAAGGCGGAAATGCAATGGATGGTTGAATAGTTCTCATCCTATTCTTATCATGTATTGTGGCTATTTAATTGCCATCCCTCACATTCTCAAACAATCCGTGAGAATGTGAATCGTGTCTCTTCACACTATTATCATTATTTTTTTGGTAATGCTATCATCCATGCCTTACTATGTAGTATTTGCTTTTCTGTTATCTGATTTCTGAGGGCTGAAACTGAAATGTCCTGGCTAAATGAAACACCCTAGAATGTCAGTTAGTTAAACAAAAGTATTAAGCAATAATTAGAGTAATTAACGTATTTTGTTTGTATTAAAATTTAATTTGTGATCAGAATGAGTAGAATTAGATTGGGATTGCCGTTAGACTCGTAAGCGAATTTAATTTGTGATTAGAACGAGTAGAATTAGATCGAGGATTGACGTTAGACTCGTAGGAGAGGTATTAGTCACCGAGATATCAAACCCGTTAGGGTTAGGTAGGCAGCTCTCGCTAGATTGGGATCATCACTCGGCAATCATAACTTATTGTGGGTATTCGTAACATTTAGAGTCAAATAGTAAGCCACCGCGTAGTAACTCAGTAAAAAGGCAAAGACAGGTAATTTAGTAATTTTGACCAAGCCAACATAGCCTCAACTATCCATCAAGACCAACGTAGCTGAAGTCCCCTTAGGAGCTCACGGCGACCAAGGGCCAAGAAGCCATGCCTCATTTACATCCAAGGAGACCAGAAAGGCAGCCAAGCAACCTATTTCTTTTCCCAGCTAAAGCAACCAAGACACCACACGCCCATTTCTTCCTCCAGCCAAAGCACCAAACCACACAACTCCATTCCCATAACAAGAACAGAGAGCAAGGAGAGCCAAGACCAAGAACAATAGCAAGAACAAGAAGAAGGCAAGAACCAAGCCGGAACAAGGAGCAAGAAGAGGAGGGAAGGGGAGATTCCCCAAGCAAGGAGGAGGAGATCCCCCATGCAAGAAGGACCTCACCAGCACAGCGACCACCTCTTCTTCCCCATCACCGACCTGCTCCTCGAATCTCATCAAACCAGGTGCAAACTAGAGTAGTATCAGTAGCAGTAGGTTTACCACTTGTAGAAGTGCATAGATGATTAGATCGGGATCAAGATTAGGTTCTACTAGGTCAATGAGCGCGGCGCACGCCGCGTGCGTGAACGAAAAATGAACTTGCATTTTTTTGGAGAAAAAATGGATCGAGATGTGACGAAAAAACGAACCAAGACGCATTTTTTAAATTTTCAGAGGGTCTTTTTGTGTTTTTTCATATATATATATATATATATATATATATATATATAGAGAGAGAGAGAGAGAGAGAGAGAGAGAGGATAGCTAGTGTACTATCGATAGTACAGATCCTCCGTGCTATAGGGTTGTGTTTGCAAAATTCGAAGACGAAACTGTTGATCCAAACCGTGCATTCTGTTCATCTCATTGAAATCTCACTACCCACCAAATTTTATATTTTTTGAACTTTTTCTCCTATTTATTTTGTACTTTTCAAAATCCACGATCTAATTAGTTGTGGGCCGTCCAATGAAGCTGGTTTTGAAAAATACAAAATAAATAGGAGAAAAAATTCAAAAAATATAAAATTTGGTGGGTAGCGAGATTTCAATGAGATGAACATAATGCACGGTTTGGATCAACAGTTTCGTCTTCGAATTTTGCAAACACAAATATATAGCACTGAGGATCTCAGACTATCGATAGTACACTATCAATCCTCTCTCTCTCTCTCTCTCTATATATATATATATATATATATATATATATATATATATATATGGGAACATATCTAGTGCTAACGGTCATTGGGTGCTAATATGCTAACATAAGATCTGCGCCATCAGATCTACGATGAGTGGCTCAGATTTGGACAGGTAATTAATGAGGTAATCAAGGGGCTTGTGTGAAAAGCATTTGAGTGAGTAATGAGGTAATTAATAGGGTTTCCGTCTCTCTATATCTGAGCCATTTATCATAAATATGATGGATCAGATTTAATGTTAGCATGTTAGCACCCAAGGACCATTAGCACTAGATATGTTCCCTATATATATATATATATATATATATATATATATATATATATATATATATATATATGAAAATCTTAAATCAGACATGGATGGAAATGTTGTTTGAGGAAATGAAACTGATGATGTGATATGTGGATATTAATTTAATGAATTGGCTCATCCAACGAAAGGAGCTGTTGGCGTATGAATTATTATGGTGGGTAGTGGGTGCCGATGAGAAGGATTGTCACACTGGTGGGACCCTCTACATAGGTTAAAATATAAGAATATATAACTACACTTGGGCAATGAGCCATAATTACAATATCAACCATAGTGTGTGAAATCAGTCAGAAAAGGTTGTCCTATGAAGGTATTGGGATCTCCACATTGGGTAAGATTACATTAGGGCACCTCTTTAGGATATGCTGTGAGGCCCATGGAGGTTCGCTAAAAGGTGGCGCCTGGCGGTATATTTGAAGCCATGAACCAAGTTATTGCTGATGATAGACTGTCAGAGTACGACTGTTATCTGCGAGTCTGGTGGGGCAGCCTGGGATAGGTGTCTTCAACTTGAGTAATAGGGTTGGAGATCCAACACTGAAGTAGTGATAAACGTTTTGGGTCTCTCTTGTGGGGGTCACTATGGGTAAGTGATAGAAACCTGCATAGGGTTAAAATTATGAATTCATGCCTGTCTCCTAGATTGGAGGCTATAGAAGTTAAGTCCGTCTCATATACAAGTGCTAGTAGTCAATTTATTAATTAAAATGGCCAACCCTTAAAGAAAACCAAAAGTTTAATTTAATAAAAATCCTAATTTGAGGGAAAGTGAGCTCTTGTGAAAAATGAGAGAAAAATCAGGTCGTTACATTGTTACTAATACTTGCTGAGTACCCCTACACTCACTCTTGCTTAATTCCCACTTTGCTTAGAAGGTGAGTCCGATGGATCCACAGATGAGACCTGGGGTGAGGGTGATTCGCAGGACCAGGTTTTATTGGAAGACGTGTACTACTACTACTATACCACCACCACCACCACCACCACCACCACCACCACTACTACTACCACTACCAGGAGGAGTATGGGCTTTGGGAGACCGTCACATGGAGTTAGACTATCATTGGGGTAAATTAGGAATTGTAATATATTTTAGTTGTACTTGAATTTGATGTATAATTATCGTACTGGACATGTAGCCCTGTGTGGCTTTTGAATGTAATATATTTTCATTCAGTCTCTAATTGTTGTTTCGTTGCAACACTCTGAACATGGTATAGTAACTGATAAAGTGTCAGGTTGCTCGATATTTTGTTAGCTACTATGCCGAGATTCATGTAACTAACTCGGTATAATAATAGTGCTACTGTTATTACCTTGTGCTAATTATGTGGGTCACCGCACTAAAGTTCTTATTGAGTAGTGCAAACTTAACATTGTCTGGCTAAAGTTTGCTTGTTATTCTTTTCCTTTCCGTTCCCCCTTGAATCAATCAAAGCTAAAGTTTTTCGTTTTTGAGAAAAATCAAAGATGATGTTGCACTGGGCATTACAATTTTTTTTACCTATGTACTGAACAAAATTGTCCTCTCTCTCTCTCTCTGTGTGTGTGTGTGTGTGTGTGTGTGAAAAATTGTTCTCTTGGTATAAAAAAGCAACAAACAAAAGAATATTAATCAGTGACACGGCTTTTCCGCCCCATGAAAAGCCTCGGGTAGTGCCCTCCCCATTATATGGCTATATGTACGAACCTATACAACTCCTTATTCTTGGATATGTACGGCTCTCTACACGTCTCCTCGCCACGCGTCTCTTTTTCACTGTGGTTTCTACAGTTCCTACCTACATAACCTCAAATATTTATTAGCCACTATAATTGACAGATGCCCCTTAGGCCCCATTCGTTTCAGCTTCTGAACAGCTTTTGCTTTTAAAAAAAGAGAATTATTTGCTGAACGGGAGGATTCTGAACAGTTTCTCTGAGAATCAGAAGCTACCTTCTACATAGAATCAGAATTTGGTTGAAACCTGATTCTCACAGATTCTTGCTGACTCGGTCCGAAACCAGAAGTCACAGCCTGCTCGACCCGATTCTCCCACAATCAGAAGTAGCTTCTCCTATAATCCATAATCCATAATCTAGAAGCTGAAACGAACTAGGCCTTAGCATAGTTGGTCAAAGCCTTACCCTGTGTACCCCAGGTCTTGGGATCAAATCCCAGTGTAGCCTAATTTTTTTTTCAATTTTTTTTGCATCAATTTCATTGATTTAATTAAGATATTAAAGCATGTTGTAAATTTTTGAAACTTTTTGAGACGGGTCCTGAGAGCATGTGCCTAGAGGGGGGGGGAGGTGAATATGCTTTTTCAAAAAAATCTAACACTAAATATGGCTCTAAACAATCTTAAAAACAGAAATCACAAAGATAGCGAAAGAGTAGACTTAGTTTTTTGACAAGGAAAGCCTAAAATGTCTAAACCTGATAGTGCAAAGAAAAGTGCAGAACAAAACAGGAATTGACCAGCAAGAGAATTAAAACGGCAAAGTAAATACAGAGAGAAAAATGCAGGTGACAGTTAATTTTCACTGAGGTTCAGAGAAAATCTCCTACGTCCCCGTTAGAGCACTTCACCAGAAGTATTGCTCCACCAATAGCTATTCTCAATAGCTTTGGTATCCGCTAAGGTGACTCTTTCACCACTCCGGTGAGGTGTGTCCCAAATCTCTCACAATCTGTGGTGGCCTTCCACAACCACTTTGAACAGGTCGCACCAAAACAACTCTCAAGTCGTCTAGGAGCACTAAGTTCCAAGAGTAACAGACTATGCACAAGTCCTAACCCTTGGTTCACTAGCTCACAACTGTCTAGACTAAGATTGGAGTGAAATCACTTCTGAATTTTGATTGAACAGTGAAATTCAGTCTTTTTGAAGGCTTTTGAGCTCAAGAGAGCTAAATATCAAAGAGATGTAAAATTTCTTCTAAAAGAAGGTCTTGGCACAACTTATATAGCCTTCAAACAGAAAATAACCATTACAGGCATTAACTAGCTGTTGGGTTTTATTAGAATGACAAAATAAAATAATCCAATGTGCCATGGACTTAGATTACAAGGATTTGTAATATGATCAAGGCATGATGGACCAAATTCAGAAAAACTTCCATTTACGTTGGACCGAAAAACTCGGTCCGTCGTAAGACAATGTTTGCGCCGGACCGAAAAGGTTGGTCCGGCGTACACATGCTTTTTGCAAAAGTTAGTCCGTCGTAAAACAATCAAAGTATCAATTGCGCAGGACCGAAAAATATGATCCGACGAACATGGCAAACTTATTGGAAGTTTATCAGTTGAACTAGCTGAAAGTTAAAAGACTTCCAGAGAGTATTGTCTTTGCGCCGGACCGAAAAACTTGGTCCAGCGACAATTGAAAAACATAGTACGGCATGAATGGCACACGCTCAGTTTGTTTTCAATAGACTTAGCTCTGTGCGCCGGATCGAAGAACTTGGTCCGACGTGAACGGTGTACGCTCGGTACAAGACTTTGAGTAAGAGTTTCAGTGCCGGATTGAAAAAGTCGGTCAGGTGAGAAGGGTTTTTAGTCTTACTGAATGAAGTTCTTTTGATTCTGAGGGAAAAGAAAGAAGTGACATTTACTCCAAGTAATCTTGACAAATTTGATATAGGAACCAAGGTACTTGCTTGTGCATAATCCCTCTCAATAGTACGGCTAAAACAAAATAATCCTATCTATATGACTTGAAACAACTCCCAAGTTGAAACTAGAAATAAGAATCCTTAGCCTTTTTCTTTATTATGACAAATCTTCACTTCACAAGGAATATTTTTCTTGATCATCAACACCAAAACCAATATGAAGCATAGTCAATGAATTGAGGGGCCTAGATGCTTTCAGTCATGCTCGGCCTTATCATGGCATGGTCAGCAGACCACCATTGGTCGCAGTGACCGAAGGGGTCATGGTGCTCCTCGGTACAATGCAGGCCGTAGGGGTTGACGTGCTCCCCAGCATGGTAGGCGCGACCAAGACGGTAGCGACGACCACCTAAGTCCACATAGGAGTGTGGTGAGGCTGACGCGGTGGTCGGCGTGATAGCGGCATGCAGGATAAGGCCAAGGAGGGTCTTCACCCAACGGCGTTGGCCACACTCGGCTACGGTCGTGCCCCTATGGCCCCGCCTGGCACAGTGTCGACGCCTGGCGAGGTGGCAGCATCACCAGACATGCCCAAGCCGGCGTGCGACGGTGTACTGGCGGTGCCCAACACCATGACAGCGGAGGCGCCAGGCACACTCGAGGGAGTGGCAGTGCTCCTCGACGCACCCCAAACGGTCGAACCCAGCGGTGGATCTGGTGACGCGATAGGAGCGCCACTCAGGCGATGTCGAGGACTTCAGTTCCCGCTCGTGTAGGTAGTTGGAGAGAGCGTTATGGCCGACGAGCCTCTCACCGACTTTGAGGCGGCGGCAGCCTACCTCAAGCGCCCAAGGCAGCGGCAGCCATGGTGCTAGGGTTGTAAACCCTAGCGCCGGGTCTAAATGGGCCTATTATATAAAGTACTATGAAGAATGCCGAGAAATAGATTGGAATGCTACTGGTATTCAGTCCTTAGATCCACGTACTAAAGAATCTGAACTGAAGGTTCAAGTAATAATATATTTGCAATAAATTGCAAATAATTTGCCAGATGCATTTACTGATTACAAGGGTGTTACAAAATCATATATATCCGCAGTCAATATACCAGAAAGAGTGGAGGTACCTTAGAAAGCTACTTTTGCCCCTAATGAGAAGAAGAGGGGGAGAATTCTGGATAAAAAAGACTTAGTTCCACAGAGACGTTTGCAAAAACAAAATTCTTCTAAAGGTAAATGTACAATACTTGAATCAGTAACAGAAACTCAACATGAGGTTGAAAACCATCGAATGAATGGTAAACCTGGCATCTAAGTGCGCATAAATTTAGATGCTAGGACATCGGAACCCCTAGACTCCATTGTTATGGGAAATCACAAGTAGTTAGAGGATGTAAATGAAGAAATTTTCACGAATTATGTCAATTTGGGAGAATTATATAAAAGAGATACTACAATTGTCGATATTCATTTTGCCTCAAAGATTGCTGAGAGGCTTTAACTGGATCCAGAACCAAAGACCATGGCAGAGTGCATGAAACGCTTAGATTGGTTCAAATGGAAGGAAGCAATTGAAGCAGAATTACTCTCGCTTAATAAAAGAGAGGTATTTGGTTCAGTAACACTAACTCCTTCTGAAGGGTTTCCTGTAGGAAACAAATGAATTTTCGTTCGAAAAAAGAATGAAAATAATGAAGTGGTGAGATACAAAGCGAGGCTTATAGCCCAAGGGTTCACAGAGAGACTTGACATCGAATACGATGAGACATAATCTCTCGTTATGAGTGGAATAACGTTCCGATATCTAATCTCTCTAGCAGTTAATATGAAAGTATCAATGCAGTTAATGGATGTAGTGACCGCATATTTGTATGGGTTATTAGATTCGGATATTTACATGAAAGCTTGAAAAGGTTGAAATTCTGAATCCTGTTGCAAATTGCAACATGTATAGCGTCAGGTTGAAAAAGTTGCTATATGTATAGCGTCAGGTCGGAAAAGATGTGGTGCAGCCAAGTGAGTTTATTTTGAAGAAATGATACTCCAATAATGATGATTGTCCATGTGTCTTTATAAAGAAATCCCAAAGTGGATTCTGTATCATCTCAGTATATATTGATGATTTAAATATCATTGGAACCACAAGGGACATAGAAGAGACACGTAACCATCTTGTGACGTAGTTTGAGATGAAAGATTTGGGTACGACCAAATTTTGCTTAGGCTTACAGCTTGAGCATGTTCCTAAAGGAATATTTGTGCACCAATCTGTATATATCCAAAAAATATTGGAGAAATTCAATATAGATAAATCGTATCCAACGAAAACACTTATGATTGTGAGATCTCTTGATGTGGATAAAGACCCATTCAGACCTAGGGAAGAGTATGAAGAGATATTGTGATCAGAAATTCCCTATCTTAGTGCCATCGGAGCACTAATGTATCTTGCAAATTGCACCAGGCCTGATATTGCATTTGCAGTCAATTTATTGGCTAGATATAGCACATCACCAATAAAAATGCATTTAACTGGTATTAAACAAATCCTCAGGTACCTTAATGGTACAAAAGATTTTGATTTGATGTTTTAAAGAAATGAATATACAACTTTAATTTGATACACAGATGTTGGCTATTTGTCTGATCTCCACAATGCCAAGTCACAAATTGGAGTTGTTTTTCTTTATGGTAGTATGGCTATTTCATGGAAGTCTTATAAACAGACTTTAGTAGCCACTTCCAAGCATTCTGAAATAATTGCTTTATATGAAGCATCACGTGAATGTGTATGACTTCATAGAATGATTAACCACATACAAAGGTCATGTGGTATTAATCAATTAGAATCTCCTACCATTATCTATGAAGATAATGCTGTTTGTGTTGCTCAGATGCAATCATGCTATATAAAGAGTAATATAACAAAATATATTGTTCTTAAGCTATTTTATCCTCACGAACTTCAAAAGAGTGGTGAGATAAATGTTTTACAAACGAAGTCATGTGAAAATCTAACCGATTTATTCACTAAGTTTTTACCGATGTCCTTGTTCCAAAAATGTGTCCAGGGGATTGGTATGAGATGGCTTCGTGAGTTGCAAGATTCAAAGGCAGTTAACTCTTGAACTAGAACATTTTGCACTCTTTTCCTTTATGAGTTTTACATTAATTATTTCTCATTGAAGATTTTTAATGAGGCAATATTCAATGTGAACTTATGCCATAAAATTTCTCCTTATATTTTTTCATTGGGTTTTAAAGAAGTTTTAGATAGCATATAATTATGAGAACGAATTTCTCCTCGTATTTTTTCATAGGATTTTTGAAGTTTACTGAAGCACATGATGGCTATGTTATTCACTCAAGAGAGAATATTAAGAAGTTAAAGTCGTCGATTAACTGTCATCTTCTAGAATGGATGTTTTTTTGGATAATAGATGTATTTTGGATGATGTGTGTCTTTTAAATACTATCAATTTTTACCCATTAACTTGTATAAATATGTAAACACACGTGCAATAAGAATAAATTATTGTTTATTATAATTACGAGTTCAATTTCTACTCTACTTTAAAAATAATAACGAAATAATCTTAAGCTGGATCTTGGATGCAAACCAAGCAGGTAGAAATGGAGATTTGTTCGGGCCCTGAACATTAGCGTTAGGCCAAAAAGAAGCACTTGACATTCCCCGAACTCGCAAACTTCACCGGTTCACCACTTCACCCACGCAGGAAGCCCCACAAACCAAGGTACAGACGACAGAGGCACGGAACGGAGGCGGTGAGCCAGATCACCAACGACGGCGGCATGAGGGGCAGCGAGGTGTTCGCCGCGTCGAGGGGCGCCGGGACGCCACCGTCCACCGCGTCGGCGGCGGCCGACCTGGCCGGAGCGGGAGGTCCCGCCGGCGGGGGCGGCGGGAACTTCCCCCTCGCCGCCGCCCTCCTCGCCTTCGCCTTCGCCAACTTCCTCAACCTCCTCTCCATCTGGTGCGCCCTTCACCCCCCCTCCTCACCCACCCTTTCTAGATCTAACGCTCCGAGGCTCGGCTCCGTTGCGATTATCCCCTTGTTTTGGTGTCGGTGCGCATCAGGAGGTTGTTGCGATCGGGTTTCGTTCACAAAAGGTGGGATTTTTTTGAAGGAAAACTTAGCGGCAGGGTTTCCTATTGTGATGTGGAAGCGCGGAATGTGCTTTGCGTTTTAGAAACCTTGGGTTCATGGCCGGATGAACTTGACTTTGATACGAGAATGTATGCGGGGAAGCAGTGGCGGATCCAGAATTTAAATTTACCCCGGGCTGAACTTTAAGAAACTAACTTCTATTAAGAACATCAATTTATGTCCACACGACAACATAACAAAAGTACATCACAGTTTCACAAATACAACATTAAGATGAAAATTTTGCTCAATTCTTCAACATAAAACATCATAAGTGATAGTGTGATACATAGACAATGTAGCATAGTAGAGATACAATTTGAGTACCAAAATGATAAATTGACAATTATACACAAATCACAAATTGACAAATTGACAATAAGCATTCACATTCACAGATTCACTAATTCTTATACTTTTAAATGTTCTACTCCTACTGTCCTACACAAATTTAACATTCGCATTCACAATCATAGAAGCTAGTATTCGCATTCACAATCCCAAGAGAAGCTAGTAAGTAGTAAGAGCACAGTGCATAGAGGAGGTATGTATACCGAAGCAGAACAGCGGCGGCGCAGATTTGGAGGGCGTGGCCGGCGCGGGGTCGCTGCTGGGCGCCTGGGCCGGCGCGAGGTCGCTGCAGATGCGGGCGCCGGCGCGCTTCTCCGGCCTCGGTCGGCTGCCGCTGCAGCGGGGGATTCGGGCGCGCCGAAGCGATGGCAGCGCAATACAGAGTGAGTGAGCCGCTGCCGCTGGCCAAGGAGCGGGATCTCGGCGCCGACGCTGGTCGGCGCGGCGCGGCGAGCGAGCGAGCCGAGGGCGGCGCGCGCAGAGCGAGGGCCGATGGCGCGCGCGCAGGCGCAGGTGGGGAGCGAGGGGTCATGACGCCGCGCAGCGCAGGGGTGGCGACGCCGCGGGCGTGGCGCAGGTTGGCGGCGACGCTGTGCAGGGCAGTGGAGTCGTGGAGATTGGAGAGATGGTAAGCACGCACGGTGGAGTCAGTGGACTAGGTTTTCCTCATTTGCTGCTTGCCTGGGCTCTAGCAATATGGGCTAATATATGGGCTAGTATATTTATCATGACCTGGGCTTACCTGGGCTAGACATAAATAAAAATTTCACACCCTGGGCTCTAGCCCACCGTGCCATGGGCCCAGATCCGCCCCTGCCGGGGAAGGATTTATTGGGTGATATCTATGTGAACCACTATAGATATGCCAGCTGTATTGCAAATCAGTAACCTGATTTTGTTGGTTGGAAAATCCAGGCGCGATCGGTCGGGATTTATGTGTTGTTATCATGCTCCTAGTTAAATCCAAGTAAAAACCTGGCACACCGAGTAGGGCTAAGATATGACACAAGAGTAGCACTACTGATTCCAAACCACTCTGTAAATTTAGATTATACTATTTCCACTGCATAATTCCACACTAACAATCTAGATTATTGGCATTATCACATTACCGATATCTGAATGAAGACTATCCTGCTCAAACGGAAGGTTGGTTAAATGAAACTGTATACCTGTATCTTCGGGAAACTGCTGTTCCATTAAGCTGTAGTTTGTTCTTCCTAGACATGCAGGTTAAAGGAGAAGAGATGGGATGCAAGAAAATTTCTTACTTCTTCTGGAGTTATTTCATCTCTTTCTGCAACAGTGGGGAGTCTGGCGGTGGCTGTTGCTCATCAAGAAGGCGGAGATAGCTCTTCGTTTGCCCTTGCATTAGTTTTCGCTGCTGTTGTATGCACTTACACCAATCAGCTTCCATACATTTCTTTTTTCAAGCAAGTGAACATGCATTTTTCAGAGTGCCTTTTCTCTCTCTCTCTCTTAGAACTTGAGATACTGATAACTAGTTTCCTATACATAAACAACAGTAGGTTTCACTACCTTTTTTTGTACCATTTGCTGCTTCTTTTAAAGGTTCAGGTTTATCCGTACCAATTCAATAGAAATTTGATTGCTTCTTCTTTTGATGGGGGTGGGCTGGATTTTCCCTCTTTTAAGACACCTGGCTGAAAGATTGTCTGGTCTATTAACTTGGGAGAGTGATGGAGCTAGCTTTGCCGTTGAAGTTTGTGATAACTGTAGACATGTTTACTTGAGGTGGTTAACTGCCCTTATGGCCAACTTGTATTGTGCTACAGTGATGTAAGGTGCTCACATTCCCCTGCCCAAAGCCATTCATTTAACACACTTATAAAGTTATTGATATCAAAGTGATAAGAGATGCTGCATTGTGGGCTCAGTAGCTTGTAAGTGTACTTTGCTGGCATTACTAAGTCTGCTACTGTGCAGACATTTAACATGCTAGCGTGCAGATGTGCACTAAAATATTCTCCTTTCAATTTAGCTTCATAGTTTCCTTTTCTCAAATATTCTTTGTTCTTTAAAAGGTTAGTTATGAGTATATTCATATACACATGAGGTCTTCTCTTAGAACAGGTTTCTAAGCTTATTTGTTTCGTCCTTACAGGTAATGTATGATGCATCAGGAATTCGGCGGCACACAGGTCGCCAAGCTGCGGTAAGCTTGTGGATTTCTATGCACATTGTGAAAATCAGTGATTGTCTTCTATTATTATTGCATGGTGTTATCGCTTTATTTTTGCACTATTAATTTCTATACTCTAATATAGTCTACTAACTTTTGTTGCAGTTGTTAAATCAAATAGTTTCTGATTTCCCTCCAGAACATACAATTATATCCACCTTTAGGCCGCTACGGGAGCCACTTGGACACAGTCCATTTCAGGTAGCTCCATCACGTTTCTTCTATTTTGTAGACACAGTAAAGATATTGCATGTCCTTGAGTTATTCTCATCACCACAAAAAGGAGATTGAAACAAACAGCTAACTTCAACCGGAGCCTTTCTTAAATTATTTTATTGCCTTCGAATCGAAGATGATGAAATTTCATTCCACTTGTATCAAATGTGGTTCCTTGACTATTTGACCGCCTCTTCACATTCCATGAGCTAGTCTGGAATATTTCATACTGGTCTAAGAAATAAAATTTTGGCTTTCTTGCATTGCAACTATTTTAGGAGTATGCATATAATGATTTGTCAATTGTTAGTAATGCATCATTGGTATCTGCTTATGTGATTTCATGCTGTCTATTCATAACCCATTTTATTGCCTTTTTTGGTTGTTGCAGGTTTTTGCTGGAGCGCTTGTTGGTTGTGCTGTAGCCTATTTCATGGGAAAATCTGTATAAGAACTAGTTGGCATTTGCCTCATACGCCAATTATTCTATTTTAATATAATGGACCTCTTTTTTTGTGTGTAAAGTTTCTCTCTATTTTGCACCTCTATGCCACTAAAGAAATGCCCTTTTGTTGAATTGGTTGCATTAATTGTTCTTTGCTGGTTACCCTTACTATTAGGGAGTCATCGGAATAGCTTATCTTGTGCCTGTAGTCAGAATGTCAGATGATGCTCCCTGGATTTTTGATATAATCACTACTGTACTAGGAGGTAAATAAACCATCAGTTCTGGACGCGTAACATGGAGTGTTTATAAACTGCACAATAAACATCGAATTGGAAATATACAGACGAGCTTCAGTGCCGTAGTGAGATTCCACTTCAGCAGTAGGATTCACATTTTTTATCTGCCATTGCAGCAAAAAGCCAGAAATTGGTGCATTCACACAGGAGCATTATATATTTTTCCTTGGGCAAAGAATGGATGGGTCGTGCTCATGTCACAGCTAAATGCTAATGGGAATCAAACAACATAAACAGTAAAAAAGAGAGAGAAGGATTAATTTTGATACGTCTAAGTAACAGTTAGCCTCCTGAGCTGACAAATGCCGCAGCTGAAGCAAACTGAAAATTTCAAGATGAAAACGCCAAATCATCAAGAAGCTTCATCTCGCTTGTACCTGCACTGCCGCTGCAAACGCATGTAGCAACTGACTGCCACCCTTCAGCATCCAACCGCATCTCCCTCTCCACCATCTGCTCCAAGACGAAGCAGGCTTCGTCCGCCTTCCCGTCCTCGCCGAGCCCTTTCACCAGGCACTGGAAGGTAGGAGCTAGAGGGCAATGGCCGCTCGCCAACATTGCATTGACAACTCGTAAACCCAACCCGAAATCGCGAGCTCTGCAGCAACCGTCGGCCAGGACGCGGTACGTGGCCGCGCTCGGCACAGTGCCCTTCAGCTGCATCTCGACGAGCGCCTTGTGCGCCTCGCCCACCCTGCCGTTGGCGCACAAGCACTTGATCAGGACGTTGTAGCTCGCATCGTCGGGCTTGAGCTTCCGCTTGCGCATGTCGGAGAGCAACCCCTTGACGCCATCGATGTCCCCATGCCTCGCGCACGCGCTCATCAGCACGCCATAGTTCACCACCGCGGCCTGGCAGCCCCGGTACTCCATGTCAAACATCATCTTCTTGGCGTCGTCGTACCGCCCGGCATCGCACAGCCCCTGCATCAGCAGGGCGTATGTGACCGCGTTTGGAGCCACGCCCCTGCGCACCATCTCGTCCCTGAGTCGCTCCGCCGCGCCCACCTCCCCTTCCCGGCACGCCGACCCCACCAGCGTGTTGAAAGTGACCACCGTCGGCCGCACGCCCCGGCTGAGCATTTCGTCGAGCACGGCGCGGGCACCTAATAACCCGTCCCGGAGACAAACCCCTTTGAGGATGATGTTGTACGACACAGCGTTGGTGCGTACGCCGAGCTTGGCGGCCTGAGGGAGCATGTCCCGGGCGGCATCCACGCGGCTGTTGCAAACGAGGGAGTGGAGAAGCGCGTGGAAGGTGGCGGCGGAGTGGGAGCAGAAGGCGGGGACGGCGCGGAAGACGAGCACCGCGGCGTCGGGGCGGGAGGCGGCGCCGAGGTGGTCAATGAGGGCCGCGAAGGCGCTGGGGCGGAGCGGGGCACTGCGGGAGCGGAGCGCGGAGAGGAGCGGGAGGATGAGGGGGAAGAGGCGCGCGCGCGCAAGGCGGTAGAGGACGCAGGCGGCGAACGGGTGGTCGTGGAGGCGGCGCGGCGCAGAGAGGAGCGCGGCCGCAGCGGCCACGGGGGAAGGGAGAGACTTGAGGTGGAGTAGGAACGGCTGTGGCTCCGGCGGTGGCCTCGCTTTGTAGAGAAGCTTCTTGGGGCGGCTGCGGCGACGCTGCTTCGCGGCGGCGGTGGGCATCGGAATTCGGAGGCATCGATGGATCGACCGTTTCAGCCCAACCTTATAAACGGATTCATCCGTGAAGTGAGATTGTGAGAATCAGAGAATGGGCCGGCCCAATACGAAAATACATGCCCCCACAAAAAGCTCATCACCCATATCACTACTAGGTGTCTAGGTGAAAGGGGGCAGATAATCCCGCCTAATTTGACGCTGAATTTGAAAAAAAAAATCTGCATAGAATAATTATTGATAAAACATCATTTTTCCTTTTAATATCTCTACAGTTTTTTAGTCATCGAATAATTTATACTATGAATTTACATATAATTATGTTTATGTTGTTAAGTAGAGTAAATAATCCTCCACTAGATACTATAATTTGGTATTTTGTTGTTAAAATTATATTATATTATATTTTTATTTTTATTTATTTTTTATTTTTTATTTTCTGTTAGTGGTCGCTTTTGGGATGTCGCCAGTGTACTCCTTTCTGTCCTCTTAATGCATCGGCAGAGCTCTTGCCTTTTTTAAAAAAAACTTATATTTTAATATTGTCGGGGATTGGATAATTCCCCTAATTACCATAATGCCACGACGGTCGAGCTCGTCCCGACCTCGGGCACCTCGGAGGTTGTTCCCGAGGATGACCCAAGGATGGTCGAGCACCGCTGCTCGGCTTCCCCGTTCGGTGCGAGCTCCTTGCTCGGTTAATGCCCAAGCACGTTGCTCGGGTGAACTTGCTCGGGTCGGAGTCAAATGAGCTCGGCCCAAGCTCGAGCTCTGGCTGCGTGGTCGGAGGGTTGCGACTAACGGTTACGGCGATAATCGCGCCACCACGAAGGACCGTTGCGCTCATGACTCGGACGTGGCGTAAATGTAGGATTCGATTCACGACCATGTCGAACGCAGTCAAACGTGCATGGCGTGGGCCGTAATCGACACGATACCCTTGTAAACTATAAATACCCCCAAATATTGGAGGGAGAGGAGAGACGAAATTAATACATATACAATACACACTACGCTGGAGTAGGGTCATTATCTCGATCATGAGAGGCCTGAACCAGGATAAAATCCTTGTGTTTCTGCGTTTCTAATTGACCGCCTCCCACGTCTTCGATGCTACACCTTCGGTAGAAAGGGGTTTTGGTTGATCCCCATTCAACAAGTAAGCTCGGCGGGGGCCTGCTCCCCAATCGTCGACAGCTGGCGCCGTCCGTGGGGATCGACGGATTCTTTGCCAAAGGAATCCCGAAGGCGTCATCTTCCACATCCGATGACCGATACTACACAATTTATGATGATGTGAGATATGTGAAAAGAGTTATTTACCTCAAACAAAACTGTGCTTAGCAGAATTGTTTCTGTTTTTGCGCCGAGCAAGTTCTTCGCTCGGGAGCAAGTTTCATCCCTTTGCCCGAGCAGGCTTTTCGCTCGGATCTGTGAAGAGTAAATTTTTAGCTCGGACGCGTGTTTTTCACATCGGGCGGGCATTGCGCTCGGGAATTGATCTTGTTATATCTTGGAAATTGCTCTTATCCCCTGAGCATGTTTTTCGCTCGGGGACTGTTCGTGTTCCGCGCCGAGCACGTACTTCGCTCGGGCGCGAGTCCCTTCCTCCGAGCACGCGTTTCTCTTCCTCCGAGCATGTTCTTCGCCGGATCGCTTGTTTTCCGCCCGAGCACGCATTTCGCCGGCGCGAGTGTTCTGTCTTCCTCCGAGCATGTTCTTCGCTCGGATCGCTTGTTTTCCGCCCGAGCACGCATTTCGCCGGGCGCGAGTGTTCTGTCTTCCTCCGAGCATGTTCTTCGCTCGGATCGCTTGTTTTCCGCCCGAGCACGTGCCAGCCGGGCGCGAGTGTTCTGTCTTCCTCCGAGCATGTTCTTCGCCGGATCGCTGTTGTTTTCCGCCCGAGCACGCATTTCGCCGGGCGCGAGTGTCTGTCTTCCTCCGAGCATGTTCTTCGCTCGGGATCGCTTGTTTTCCGCGCCGAAAGCACGTGCCCGCTTCGGCGCGAGTGTCTTCCTCCGAGCATGTTTTTCGCTCGGGGATTGTTTGTTTTCCGCCCCGAGCACGTACTTCGCTTGGGCGCGAGTGTCTGTCTTCCTCCGAGCATGTTTTTCGCTCGGGGACTGTTCGTGTTCCGCGCCGAGCACGCACTTCGCTCGGGCGCGAGTGTCTTCCTCCGAGCATGTTTTTCGCTCGGGGACTCTTCCTGTTCCGCGCCGGGCACGAGCTGCGCTCGGCATCGAGTCTCTTCCTTCTAGCACGCGTTACGCTCGGAGACGGTTGGTATTCCGCGCCGAACACGCTCTGTGTTTGAGCACAGGTCCTTCCAGTTTAGTTTCACTTGATGTCTGGTCCATGTCCAGGATGCGGCAGCTCGAGCCTGGCTCGTCTGTCTGTTCCTCGAGCATTAGATCCATGCTCGGATGTGGCTATGTGAGTCCGCCGCAATCCGCTAGTAGCCTAGGCGTCGATCCATGCCTAGTTCCCCTGTGCATCTGATCCATGCATGGGATGCGGCAGCATGTGTTTGTTCACAGTCTGCTAGTTACCTTTATCCTAGGCGTCTGATCCATGCCTAGTTCCCCTGTGTATCTGATCTATGCATGGGATGCGGCAGCATGTGTTTGTTCACAGTCTGCTAGTTATATTTATGTTAGGCATCTGATCCATGCCTAGTTTCCCTGGGCATCTGATCCATACTCAGGACGAGGTTCGACCGCGTTTTATTTTCTCGTTCGGTGCAGCTCGTGCCGACCTTTTTTCCCCGAGCATGGTTCGCTCGTGATGTGATAGTGTGAGCCTGCCTCATCTATCAATTTCTTTTCCTGGTAATTGCGAGCCCAGATGATGAGGTAAGTGCTTCACCATCAAGAATTCAATCCCTCCTTGGACTTCTCAGTCTCAAGAAGATGACCCATCTCACTTGAGCCTCGGGGACTAGCTGTCGGGGATTGGATAATTCCCCTAATTACCATAATGCCACGACGGTCGAGCTCGTCCCGACCTCGGGCACCTCGGAGGTTGTTCCCGAGGATGACCCAAGATGGTCGAGCACCGCTGCTCGGCTTCCCCGTTCGGTGCGAGCTCCTTGCTCGGTTAATGCCCAAGCACGTTGCTCGGGTGAACTTGCTCGGGTCGGAGTCAAATGAGCTCGGCCCAAGCTCGAGCTCTGGCTGCGTGGTCGGAGGGTTGCGACTAACGGTTACGGCGATAATCGCGCCACCACGAAGGACCGTTGCGCTCATGACTCGGACGTGGCGTAAATGTAGGATTCGGTTACGACCATGTCGGGCACGGTCAAACGTGCATGGCGTGGGCCGTAACCGACACGATACCCTTGTAAACTATAAATACCCCCAAATATTGGAGGGAGAGGAGAGACGAAATTAATACATATACAATACACACTACGCTGGAGTAGGGTCATTATCTCGATCATGAGAGGCCTGAACCAGGATAAAATCCTTGTGTTTCTGTCTGTTCTAATTGACCGTCTCCCACGTCTTCGATGCTACACCTTCGGTAGAAAGGGGTTTTGGTTGATCCCCCATTCAACAAGTAAGCTCGGCGGGGGCCTGCTCCCCAATCGTCGACAAATATATTTTATACTCAGATTTAGATATATTTTACACTGCACTTCATACAGAATCTTGGGTATTAGCATCCATGGGACCTCTCTTGGATCCTTGTTTAGGTCGCTTCGCAGTTCTACAAGTAATGAGTTGTAGGAGCATACATCTCAATTGCCTGGTTCAACTACTGTAAATCGTAGCGGATAAAATGGATTCCATTGCCCAAATCTCTGTGCTATGTTCCCTTGGGGCGAAGCTCCACAAGCGAAGCATAGGCTCCTCCGGCGATGCCCATCAGCGTCTCATGCCGTCCTTTCTCCACGATCGCGCCGTCCTTCAGAACCGCAATTGCGTCGGCGGCTTGGATCGTCGAGAGGCGGTGCGCCACGATGACAGTCGTCCTGCCGACCATCGCGTGATCCAACGCGTCCTGAACGATGCGCTCAGACTCGGCATCCAGCGCGCTCGTCGCCTCGTCCAGAAGTAAAATCCTTGGGTCTCTGAGGATGGCCCGGGCAATGGCCACCCGCTGTTTCTGCCCACCTGACAGCTGGGTCCCTCTCTCCCCAACGGTGGTGTTGTACCCTTGCGGCATGCTCGATATGAATTCATGGGCATTGGCTGCTTTAGCAGCCATGGCAATCTCCTCCTCGGTCACCTCTTCGTGCTTTCCATACGCTATGTTGGCACGGATCGTGTCATTGAAGAGTACTGGCTCTTGGCTCACCAATCCCATCTGGTCCCTCAACCAGCTGATCTTTAGGTTCTTGATTTCCACTCCATCCAATAAGATTACACCAGAATCAGGATCGTAGAAGCGCTCCAGTAAAGCGATTACTGTAGACTTGCCGCTACCACTTTGGCCAACAAGTGCAACAGTCTGCAAAAAACAGGTTCAGACTTCAGAAAACTACCAAGAATATCAGATCAAGCTGACTGAGAGAAGATTGACAAAAGTAGGCTCATAGTTGTAATTAAGACCTTTCCGGAGGGAATGCTCAAGGTAAAGTCACTGAATATTTGAACATCTGGACGGGACGGGTATTTGAAGCTGATATGCTTAAAATCAATGTCACCCTTGACAAGCTCCAAGGTCAAACCTTCTTCGTTGCTGGAATCAATTTGGGATTCTCTATCTAAGATTGCGAATATGGAAGTAGCAGAATCATTTGCCTTGGTTGAATCAGAAGCCATAGCGCTAGTCTGTGATGCTCCAATCATGGCCAAAACTAAAGCAAAGTAAGCCTGCATTATGGTAATTTGAAGCAAATGTCAAAAAAAGATATTGATGGAGAAAAGAAATATAAAAATGACCTCTAGTGGTTACCTTGAAGACATTGCCAAAAGTGGAGCTGCCCTGACTAACAAACTTTGCACCAACATAGTAACAAAGAGCAGAGGTGACATATAACATCATATATGAGAAACCAAAACCAAGGCCTCCAACTATTCCAGTTCGAATCCCTTGATTCCTAGAAGCTTGGCATTTCTGATTGTATTTATTCACCACTCTCTTCTCGGCGCAAAACGATGCTACTGTTCTGATGCTACCAACTGCGTCAGTTGCTACTTGACTTGCTTCTTCATACTTGGTCTACAGTCACATATCAATCAGAAACGAAAACAACAAGGGAAAACATAAAGTACAGGTGGCACCCATATTCATAAAAAAACAAACAAAGAAAAAGAAAGCACTGTTGAAAGCATTGTAGCACAGAGGCTACTGTCAATGAAATGTGCTAACTTATCCACCATTTCTCAGCATGAGGCATGTATGGAAGCTACCTTTTGAGATGTCACACTTCAGAAAAAAAAAATGGAACCAATCCACGGCTCACCTTAGCGTCTTGACTAAACCCCTGTAGGAACTTCACTTGAGCATAACCCTGGAGACCCATTAAAGGAATTACAAATAAGATGACCAATGAAAGCTTCCAGTCTGCTATCATTGCTATTACTATTCCACAGAGAAGAGTTGCAGTACATTGGACCATTAAGGCCAAGTTATCCCCTACAAGGCGTCTCACATTAAGGGCATCAATACATAGCCTTCCACCAAGTGCTCCACTGTAAGAGATGAAAGAGAGAGATAGTGTCTTGATTGTTCCATTCTGAGAATAGATCAAGGTATGCTTATGCTTAACTCACCTAGAATTTGCAGGATGATCAAACCAAGCAACCTCTTGGTGCACTATGCTTTGAAATGTCAAAGCACGGATGCGCTCTATAAGTTTCCCACCAGCTATTGCAAATAGAAGGCTATTTGCTAGCTTTGATATCATACCAATCGCGCCCAGCCCAACACACAGCAATCCCCAATAGGTAGAATCCTTCCGTCGCTTGTCTGGTGGTTCGTAAAAAATTTTAGCAGCACTAGCCATTACTAAACCAATCATTGGGAAGACAGCTCCGTCAATTACTGCTGCAAGAGAACCAAATAGAAGAACTGACATTTCTGGTTTGTTTAGGCTAATTAGGCGACCCATTGGAGCCTTATTGGGTACCTTGCCATCAATGTTCTCCTTTTGTTTCTTATCATCTGCACCATCATATTTAGGTAATTCAGTGAGCCCAGGCAAGCTGAAGGGGAGGGTTAAAGAATGACGGCTGCTCCCAGATGAACCTCTACTGATTGATCGTTCGAGTGATTGACTTCTTTTAGATAATCCTGCATCTAACTGGCGGCCAATTGCTTGGTGTGCCTCTTGTAGCTGAATAAGCTGAGAGTATGCCCCACTAGTATCCTTAATCAATTCGTCATGATGTCCTACATTTTACAGATATATTTTAGTAGAAATGAACAATTTCATTTTTTTTCATCTGTTTTGGCACAAAAACGAAGTAAAGATCGTTCAGGATCCAGGAGAGACACTAACCTTGTTCGACTATTTTTCCTTCGTAAACTACTGAGATGCAGTGAGCATTCCTCACAGTGCTCAAACGGTGTGCCACAACAAGCGTGGTCCTTCCAACCATGACCCTGTTTAGTGCATCTTGGACTACCCTCTCAGACTCTAAATCCAGTGCACTAGTTGCTTCGTCGAGCAAAAGGATTCTTGGATCTTTTAGGATGGCTCTCGCGATTGCAATCCTTTGCTTCTGTCCACCTGAAAGCTGAGCACCACGTTGTCCAACTGTTGTGTCATAACCCTGAAATCATATGAAGACCTGATTAGTTTCATGTAGGTGAGCATGGGTTATTGTTGAGCAGATTGTGTTTATTTAAGTACATTAGGCAAGTTCTCAATGAATCTTGCTGCGTTGGCATGCTCAGCTGCTCTCTTGATTTCTTCAAGTGTTGCATCCTCTTTTCCATATGTTATGTTCTCCTTGATAGATGCCATGAAGAGTATTGGTTCCTGGTTAACAAGGCCAATCTTCCCTCTTATCCAGTCTAGCCTCAAACTTTTGATGTTCATTCCATCAATCAAAACTTCACCAGCCTGTGGATCATAAAATCTCTCAACCAGATTGATGACAGTTGATTTTCCACTCCCACTCTCCCCAACTATGGCCATTGTTGTGCCACTTGATACGTGCATTGAAATTCCATCAAATATTAGTTGCTCTGGCCTGGCTGGGTAACTGAAGAATACATTCTTCAGCTCTACATCGCCCTTGATGTCTTCTAACACATTACCTGTAGTATCATCATAGTCAATCTCTGGTTTCCTCTTGATTGTTTTAAACAATCTGTAAGCGGCAACCCTTCCTTCCTCAAAGGCTGCAATGCAGGGGGTTGCATCACCCAATGATCTAATCCCAAACAGTTGAAAATTAGCATGTTAGGAGATAGCATCTTAAGCTTGGGATTTATGAAAGTATTAGTACATGCATCAAAACTGGCTAGTATTAGTAAATTGTTGTAAAGTACTCCTTCCATTGATAAATATACGGTGTATTTTGACTTTGCACAAGGATTAAAATTGCGGTGAAATTGAGAAACACACGAGCGAATGATTTACATACCCCTCTTAATTGTCTTGGAAGATGAGAGATAATACTTTGTGTGGATGAATAAATAAATACATTTGGTTAAGAGATAAT
Organism: Rhipidocladum racemiflorum; assembly: GCA_036346355.1. Classification (NCBI taxonomy): domain Eukaryota; kingdom Viridiplantae; phylum Streptophyta; class Magnoliopsida; order Poales; family Poaceae; genus Rhipidocladum; species Rhipidocladum racemiflorum. The sequence goes on from CM070578.1 coordinate 3,708,792, forward strand.
AAATAAGAGTATAGTAGGAAAGGCTCATTAAAACTATAATTCTAAACAAGAACATTCAAACTATAGGCCTTATATTTATCAACGGATGGAGTCTTATAACATGTCGGCCTATTGGTTTAATTTAGCTAGTAAGTTGGGGAAGATTTTCTTATCATCAATACTAACCTTGCACCTATCATGACAGCGAACAAGATATTCAGGATGTCTGCTCCACTATATCCTCTACTTAGGCTTAACTTACTGCCATACCATACGATTAATCCAAAGCTGGAGAAATAGATGAAGGAAAGGAAACCGAAGCCAAAGCCTTGGATAGTCCCTTCCTTGACCGCACCCTTGTATGCCTTCTTTATGAGATTGTTGTACAAGCTAATGGCTTTCTTTTCACCATTGAAGGAAATCACCTGTTATAAAATATGAACACTAGTTAGTCAAAGATTTATCATTCTTGATTGCATCATCAACAAACGGCCTACCGTTCTTATGGATCCAACTGTTTGTTCGACAATTTCCCCTGCATCGCTGTATGATGCTAGGCCCTTGCTAGATATTTTAGATAGCATCCTTGAGACAATTCCAGCAGCAACGATAAACGGTGGCAGAGTAGAAAGCATGACAAGAGATAGAAGCCAACCTTTGATGAACGCCAACACAAAGCCACCAAAGAAAGTGGTAACAAGCTGTATAAACTTACCGACCTGAAGAAAAAGAATATGAAAGTGTAAAGAAAAAGTAAATAAGATTATAATGCATTGCAAACCACGCACTCAATTACATGTGTTACTTGTAGTAAATTGTCATCAAGATCACTGACTCTCAGTGGTCCATCAAACCAAAAGAAGGAAAAGGCAAAGAAAATAATAATAAGATCCATGCTCTGTTGAGAGTAAGAGCAACACTGGAAAAGTAGCTAAAGAATTTATTTTTCTTTTGTAGCAGGTCAAAAGCAAGGAAGATGATGCAGGGTTTATACAGTTACCTTCTCGCCAATAGCACCCTGAATCAGTGTTGTATCAGCAGATATACTGGAGACTACTTGTCCAGTTGTCATTTCTATGTCAAAGAATGTCATATCTTGTCTCAGAATCGACTTAAGGTACAGAGATCGAATGCGAGTAGCCTGCCTCTCCCCAGTCATCGTCCAGCATGATACCTCTGGTAAGCATAGTTATTATGGTCATCAATTTACATTTGATGTAAGATTTAGTTCAGTAGCATTCTGATTTTGTATGGTGCCACAAAAGCATCAGTGGATGATTCAATATTTGAATATGACCATGTGGTTTTCATAGGTATTATGATCCTCAAGATACTTGAGAATGGTTATATGATATTTATTAATTTGATGCTCAAATATGATACTGAATTCAACTATCAGTCTTATCATCAAATATTATACATTGTATACATGGCCAAGTATCACATGATATTGTGCTAGTGTCGTACGATTTTATACACTTGATACTGAAGTGTCAATGCTACTGTGTGGCATTTGTATGATAGTTGAGTATCACACCATGCATATATGTGTAATTCCCATTTTTTTCGAGAACAGTATAATACCCAGATTGCCGGCAGAGATATATCAATTGGAGCTTCACCATTTCTATCCTTTTTTTTTAGCAAATTCGACCATTTCTATCTTGATGAGAATAGTGGTATTTGATAGCAACTAATTTGGTTCAGGGAAATATTTAGTGATCCATGCAAAACAACAAAATACCCATAAAAACTAAGTGTATCAATCATACTCACGGAGAAAACAGGTGATCCCTGTTCCAATGCCCAAGTAGATAAAGTTTAGAACCACCTGAAAGAAAAAGAATGCCATGCAGATTAATAAGTAGATCCAATCAACAATACTAGTATTCTTCTGATAAAGTTAAACCAACAAAATTTTGACTGTAATTACTTATATTTTATAAATTGAGAGCATGACAATGCATGAACCTCTAGTAACAAGGTTCAGTGATGTTGCAGGACTGCAGCTTCTTGCTGCATGTCACGCAGAAGCAAATGGGCAGTCTCTTGGATGTGGGCTGTGGGGGACAGTACCTTGTCGACTCGGTGAAGAATGTTGTCGGGAGTGGCGCCCCCAAAGGCGTCGACCATTTGCCCAAAGATGATCGTCATGACCACCTGCGACATGCCGCTCGCAAGCGCGGCGAACGTGCCGGACAGCATCAGTACCACGTCCGTGCCGTCCGCGTACTTGAACATGTCATGGAACGGCACCTTCCCATCCTTGGCCATCTTCTTCTTGCCGCTCCCCTCCTCTCCACCCTCCGGCACTCCATCGGCGGCTCTTGCGGTGGCTGTTTCTCCCATGCTATGCCCTAGCTACCTAGTACCGGGTAAGTTGGTTGTCTGTCTGTCTATGGCACCGTCTATTAAGTGGAGAGTAGCTTTTATAGTGTTATTGTCTTGTTAGTTACTCCATCCGGTTTGGTAATATCTGTTGTTTTGGATATAGTGATGGTCAAATTTTCGAAACTTTGACTATCGATATATTTTTAAATATTTAAATTGGATACATGAAAATTATATGTGTAGACTTGTCTCGAGAAGTACTTTCATAATATTATAATTTTATTGGGTTTTATGAATATATTATAATAAAAATTAGCGGTCAAAGTTATTTTTTGAAAACCGTGTCGATGTCCAAAACGACAGATATTACCAAACCGGAGGGAGTAGCAGTTTAACTGCATTCACGAGCTTTGTAATGAACACGTTAGTTTGGTGCTGTATTGTGTCCGACACGGATACGACACCGATACGTCATAATTAAATAACTAAAATAAATAATTTTAATATTCGATATGGCTTCGACACTTCATCGGCACATATCCGACACATATGGTAACACAGTTCAACACACCTCAGTCACCTAAAAGGTACTCCAGTCACTCGAGAAGAGCAAAACACCAGCATGAAGGCTTCATTGTAGAATCATATTGATGTTCTGAATAAAGGTAGTCCGTCTAGAGAAAATATGAAATAGAGATATAAGTACTGCAAATATGTTGGCATTAGTAGTTATTATAGAGTTAAAGTGCACTTGCTGAAAATTACTAATGGTGATTGAAATATGTCTTAAGGTGACGGTACGTATTGTTGCTTAATTTATAAGTGAAGTCGCAAAGGCTGAGCTATATATTCCTAATTTATACTTTACATTATTTCAGTTTGACAAACATATAGAAAAATTAAAAATATATTATTATTATTATTATTATTATTATTATTATTATTATTATTATTATTATTATTATATACATAGACATGCTGTCGACATCTCCGTGTGCGTGCATCACAGTTCACGAGAGCTGCAGGAAAGATAGTTACAGATGCTTGATAGCCGGAGGAGAGAGAGTGATGGCAAGGTTAAAGATTGAAGATCTAAGGTGGAAGGACGGCAGGTGGTGAGCAAAATCCGGCCAACACCTGAAATGATATTTCGAGCATACACGAGAAATACGTAAGATATGATGTCCTGAACTATGTTGTTTAGTACTTTAGTTACATTACATGACAATCTGTGATCCAATTCGTGGTGATAGTGATCAGAATCTGGGATCTTTTTCCTAGACAGGCTTGGATCATTTGCGGCTAATACCAATAGGAGCTGACCCGGGCAGTTGTCTTTGTTTGCATGAGAAGGTGACTAGGACAGTTGTCCGCGTCTGCTCGTACTTGTAAGTTTGATTTGGACAAGCTGACCCGGTCGTGAAGCCGGCACTCTCATGATTAGTGTATCTCATCTTACCTGCCAAGAGCTATCGCAGAATGTTTAGTGTTCAAATCTGCTAGTAACCTGTCCCACGATTGCGATCTCGCAGCTGCCAGAGTTATCCAAATGTAAAGCTGACAATGTGGTTTGAGCACAGGATCTGTGTTTGGATGCTTGGAGTACCGTCATGTCGTGTTTCGTTTGTTCAATTCTGTTGCCGGGCGAAGTGATGCCCTATTGACGTGTGTGAGAACTGCAGCAAATAGCACGGCCTGATCAGGCATTTCTCTTCTGGCATCAATGTTGTTCGTGTGGTCAAAATTGTCGGTGTCCGTCAAAATTAGGGTTAAATTGGATTTTTCTCTATGCTTGAAAAAAAAAGAAGGGATAATTGGATATATGCCACTGCAGGAACCGTTTATTCGAGATTTGCCATCGTTCCTTTGCTTCTTCGAACGATGCCATTATGAAACCGTGCTTATTCGAAATATGCCACCGCTCGCGTCCGGTCACAACACGTGTCCCGTATTAATTGGATATATGCCACTGTAGGAACCGCTTATTCGAGATTTGCCATCGCGGACGGGACACGTGTCGTGACCGGACGCGAGTGGTGGCATATTTCGAATAAGCACGGTTTCATAATGGCATCGTTCGAAGAAGCAAAGGAACGATGGCAAATCTCGAATAAACAGTTCCTGCAGTGGCATATATCCAATTATCCCTTTGAAAATGTTCAGGAAAACTACCGTTTGGACCCAGTGCTACTGCGAGCCGGTGGGCCCCAGAATAGAGAGCAGAAATGGATCTCAGGAGATCGATCCACTCTCGTGATGATCTGCACCGTTCGTTCGTGAACGGGATGGTTGGGATCCATGCGAAAACTGGGCCGGAGGAGTTTCCGGAACGTAACGGGCCGAGGGCCGTGCATCCTCATCCGCGGTCAGATTCCTAATTGTCCAGGCCTCCGATCGCAACTTCTCTGCGCGATCGAACGCCATAACGGGCCGGGCCAAGGAGGGGCTATGGGCTATCGCTTGTACGGATTGCTGTGCTTCTTTGTATTCATGACTTGCAGCCAACGGTGCTTTAGGACCTGTTTATTTTAGCGGGAATTGTAGGAAGTAATTTTTAAAATGTAAAAGCTGGATGTTGAAAAACTGATGGCTGTTTGGCAACTCAAATTATAGTTTGTTTGGATTGCTCGGGCGTGAACAACCAAGGGGGCTCAAGCGTGAACAGTGGGGGCAATGGTGGATAATTTCGACTAAAATTGGATGGATATTGTGGTCTTTTGCAAAAAAAAAATAAATAAGGAAAGCTCCTCCAGAGTGGATTGTAGAGTTACTATAATCTAGCCTCCAAATTGTTATAATCCAGATTGAAAGTTTCATGTTTCTTAACATTCTAAATTTTAAAAGTTGATTTCTACAATCTTCAGCTGAAATAAACATGCCCTTAAAGACTATTAGAAAAAGGTTACAAATAAATATGCCCTTAAAGACTATTGGAAAAAGGCTACAGGACTAAGAAGCTATCTAAGACAAGACGGTTGGAACCGGGGTTTTAGTCTCTTCGTGTCCATTCCTTGCATACGACCCTGCATACTACTCCCTCCGGTCACAAATAGTAGTCGGTTTGGGATGCGTGCAGTCAAACTTTTAAAAGTTTAACTATTTATATCTCTTTGAATATTTAGATTGGATGGATAAAAATCATATGTGTAGATTCGTCTCGAAACGTACTTTCATAATATTATAATTTTATTGAATTTTTCAAATATATTACCATAGAAATTAGTGGTCAAAGTTGAGTTTTGGGGACCGTGCCGATGTCCAAAACGACTACTATTTGTGACCGGAGGGAGTACGTTGTTAGAGCACATCTGCAGAACAGGATAAAACATAACAAAATGAAAGCCCAGGACCAGTAGCTGTGCCTTCTTGAACAGCAGGAAAATATGCATTCCTAATGCATTTCCTGTATAGTGCAATGGCTCGATTCTCACCATTGATGGAAGCAACCATTGAAAATTGGCCCGGGTAAAATTAGTTAAAAATCTGAACCAACAGTTAGACATAAAGAAAAGGATTCAACAAGGACCTACTGCTCTGTTGAGCAGTGTTTCTATACTTTTCCTTCTAATACAATTTGCACAAATTTTAAACCAAACGAAGGGGTAAGTACTAAGTAATCACTATATGTAGGATCGATATAGACTAATATAGCAATCAGAGGGGGGGTGAATGATTGTGCGGAAGCTAAAATCAAAAATTTAAACTACTAACAATTCACCCCAATTCGGAATCAAATAATCGCTTCGATTTCACGCAAAAACAGATTGACCTATGTTCACTAAAACATGAATTCCCGAAGATCCAACCGTTAGAATGATGTGAAATTTTTACTGTAGAAATTAGATTCAATTTAGAAACTCACCCAACAAGAATCAACTCAATCGGATCTACGGATCAAAAGTTATAGGCTTTGCAAGTTGACTGTTCCAAAAGTGACGCGAATTAATTAAACCCTAATTTCGTGATTAAACAAAATCTAAAAGGAATTAACCAATCAAACTTTGTAGATCACTAACTTCTTGCCCTAAAAAGGTTTAGAATAGATCAAGTCAAAATTATCACGGCGAAATTATGAATCAATCTAAAACCAAAACATACATGCAACCGAAAAAACGAGATTAATTACCAACGCAAATCACCGTAGCTATCGTGTACTATTTATGTGAATACTGAAGCCCACAATAAATTATGAATCACTATGTCAACCGTGACACTATAGCAATCATGACTCAAAAGATGAAATCAAGATTCTTGGTTTAACGCTAATCAAGCAAGAACATAAGCTTATCTTTCTATGCATGCATGTGACCTTTGTTGAAGATTTCTTACGTGACACATGCTCCTGAGATGCACGACTTGACCTTTGCCGACGAGCTCGGATCCGTTCGGCTCTTGTTCCACCGAAGCACAGTGCTCTGTACGTATCCTTCCACGAAGCGCCGCTAGCACTTTCTGTTGCTCTGTGCGCTTTAAGTTCTACGCTCAGACAGCCGCCGATTTTCTTTTGTTCTCGCTTTGGCAGGGACTAGATGAGTTCTTCCACGCGCGATGCAGACGGGAAGGCAACAGACGCACGCACGTCGCCGCCGAACAGTTTTTACGCCGCACGGCCAAGTCGCTCGGGTCGCTAAGAAAGATTTTTTATTTCTTTGTGTCTAACAATACTCCAAATAAAAGAGTACAAACCCTGAATACCTCCACTACATAAACAGGGGACACCTCCCCCTATTTATAAGAAAACCCTAGAAGTGTTCGCATGCATATCCACTTGGCCCAACATGGTCCAATACATGCAAACTACCTCAAAACGATTACAACTGCACGCGTACGGCCCACCTGCCGTACTCACGTGACTCACTAGCAACCACGTGCACCGTTCTCTAGTCCGAACGCCCCGCATGACATCCTCGACCACCAAGACCTCGATTCCTCCCTGAACCTAGTCCCGAACCTCAGTTTCTCCATGAACCTAGTTCCGGTCCCGTCACCGATCACGTTCGACCTCAAGCAACACCTGCACATGAACAAACACACAATCGTGTACGAGCACAAGTCCACGACTTGACTCAACATCAATCCATGCAACCACTCACACGAGCGCATTGCATCAAGCAAAACCACTACCATGCTATCACAAGCATATCAAATAATCAACTGAAACAACACATGCACATGCACCACACATGTCATAAGCACAACCACTTTGCAATACCAAAATCATCATTAAGCCAATTTTTCAGCACATGATTTCACACTATACACCTTTCATTCATGCTTTAATATTTATGCAAGTTTCAAACAGAAAAGCATAAAAACACCTCTTCTATTCTCATAGCTCCAATTGTCTGTTCAACTACATTCCCTGTTTCGTTATACTTGGCTTGACCCTGTGTTGACAGTTTCGATATAATCCATGACATAGTTGCTCCAGCAACTACTATAGGAGGAATACTTGACAACATGACAGTGTTAGGAAACCGGTCCGTCGTGATCTATGTGGACTCTCCCGAAACCCTAGATATATGTTATAAATAGGAGGCATGAGTCACCCCGTGTACACGAGCAATCAGAATAATAAAGCAGACTCGTTCCTCCACATATTTGTGTCTCTCTCCCTCTCTCTCTGTTTTCCAATTTAGATCTATTAGGAAACCCCGAACTATTCGATAGCGAGGTTGTCTAACGGACAGATGATGAAAACCATCCTTTAGTGAAAGCAACTACAAAACCCCCCGTAATTGTAGCAGTAAGTTGTACAAACTAACCAACGAGAAAGAGAGAAAAAAAAGATCAATTTGGTTGCCCACAACAGACATCAAATCATCACAATGATACAATCAAAAAAGGGAAAACCAATTGTCAGATCAAGAATAAAACTAATTTGAAACATTGATCGATTTTATATATCTACTAGATACAAGTACGCTGCACATGTCGTTGTATGTTCAGAATAAACATGAAACAACATCACAGCAAGATATTAATTTTAAGTGTCCATTAGGCCTTAGCTTAACGTTTTCACCAATTGGCAATTGCATCCTGGACGAGTATTGTATCTCCGGTCATCCTCTCAACCACCTGTCCAGTCGTCGTCTCCTTGTGGAAAAATGCAATGTCTTGCCTCAATACAGCTTCAAGGTACAGGCCTCGAATGCGGGCAGCTTGGCTTGGCTTTCTCCGGTAATCATCCAACATGCGACCTCTGATTTCCCTAAAAAAATGCAACCACTGACAAGACAACGAAAATCAGTAATCCATACCTGGCAGTACTTCTAAAACAAAATACGTGTAGATGCCCTTGGGTCATAGCTATTTTGGAGAATGAATGAATGAATGAATATATATATATATATATATATATATATATATATATCTTTACTATTCTAAAGCACCAGTTGGTGGCAGTGGTCCATTCTACATTTTCTCACTTAATTTTGAATTTTGAAATGGAATAAAATACCAATTAAGTCCTACACAAGAAACGATGCTGCAGCCACGCTCCTCGGCATTCTTGTGGGGAACCGAACCAAGCGTTTCTTCTAGCCAGGGCCAGCTACCACTTGCCTCTGCATCCTCCATAACTCAACGCCTCTTCTTCCATCAATGGATTCTTTCACTGCAATAGATAGATAATCCGCCGCGTAGCTCCAGATTCCTTGAAGGGTGGTGAGAGTTCAATCAAGATGAAGAGCCGGAGGCAGAGCAGCGGAGGTAGCGCAGCAGCCGCTGCGGCGAGCGGCGGAGGCGGGTGCAATAAGATGGAGAGGAAGGACGTGGAGAAGAACCGGAGGCTGCACATGAAGGGCCTCTGCCTCAAGCTCTCCTCCCTCCCCGCCACCGCCAAGCACCACCACCTCCACTCCTCCAACCCATCACCACCATCCAACAAGGTACGCGGGTGTCCTCCTCCTCCTCCTCCTCCTCTTCTTCTTCTTCTTCTTCTTCTTCTTCTTCTTGCGCTACTCGACCATGCTGTTGCGTCTGCTTCTCTTGCAGCCCCCAGCCTGCTGAAGGTCTTTAGCATTAGTTTTCCCTCTTCCCATTAATTTGCTCAATTGACATGTTCCAGCCCATGTCCCTCCCAAAATCCAAGCTTCTCTCTCTCTCTCTCTCTCTCTCCTTTCTGGACTCTTCCTAGCTAGATCCATCGTCCTTACGGTGCAAACGGGAGGGGGAAAAGAGAGAGAGAGAGAGAGAGAGAGAGAGAGAGGAGGAGGAGGAGGAGGATTCAGCCAATTCCTCCATATGTTTTAGCAGATGACCACCAACTTGTCAGGGTAAGGATGCTAGCAACAGTAAAGTGCAATAGACAGGATTTGATTTGCTGTTGGCAGGAGCAATAGACAGCAATATCATTCATCGGAACTTGGGATTAGCTTATGCTCTCCACAGCACTTAACCTTCATTTTCAACGATTCCAAAAGAAAGTAGTAGAACCCACGATGATATGAGCATTTTGCTTTCAGCCACCCACCATTATATTATTATTAGTCCTGTCCTGCGAATCTGTGATTGGGTCCTTTTCTTCCCCTTTTTCCAAACAAAAGCTATGTATGTATGTGTTCTCACTCATCGTGCATCATGATTAGCACTAACCCTCCTTTTTTTTAGGTTTTACCATCAATATGTTTAAGGACAATGACATGATAAGTGGAGTGCTACGAACTACAATGACTTGATCTCCACATGTTAATTACTACTCCATATGAAAATTATGGCCAAAAGGGGAAAATTATACATGAGATAGAGTAATTAATTAACTGTCACTAGGATTATCTGAAGACAGGCAAGGAAGATACTTACTTGTGCAGCTTAAGCTTAACCGTGTTGCATTACATTGCAGGACAGCATCACACAGTTGGATCACCTTGACAACGCTGCAGCGTACATCAAGCAGCTCAAGGAGAGGATCGACGAGCTCAAGCAGAAAAGGCAAGGGGACGCCGCTCGTTTCAGCAGCAGCTCCTCCTCCGGCAAGGCCGAGGCAACCGCCACCGGCGCGGTGAGCATCAGCATGCCGGTGATCGAGGTGCGGTACCAGGACGCCACGCTGGACGTGGTGCTGATCAGCAAGGTGGGCGAGCCGTTCAAGCTCCACGAGGTGATCACCGTGCTGGAGCAGGAGGGCGCCGAGGTCATCAACGCCAGCTTCTCCGTCATCGGCGACAAGATCTTCTACACCATCCACTCCCAGGCTCGCAGCTCCAGGATCGGCCTCGAGGCCTCCAGGGTCTCCCAGAGGCTACAGGACCTGCTCCTCTGACCCTGCATTGCATCGTTGCATGCGTTGCAGCATCAGCATGCACCCCAACTCAAGGTAGATGGCTAGCTAGGAGTGGATTGTTCTTGTTTGCATCGCCATCAAGGCCTATCAAGATGATGGAATAATCAAGCCACTATTGCTTCGCATCGCATGCAGTGGCTTAATTATGCCTGCCTGTAGGTGGTAGCTTGTCAAAACTGAGCACACTGGTGGAGATCGATCACCATGGCCAGTTGATTCATGAAGAGGAGAAGGCTGGCTTGCGGTTGTGCATATGTATCGGAGTCGATCGCCTTTTGTTTCATCACTAGGACAATTTGCTCTGTTGCATCTCGGCTCTGTTCTTATGTGTTGTTACAGCTTATCTCAAATATTCTAAAGCAGCACTTGGTGGCAGTGGTCCGTTCTTCCCACGTCATTAATTGCCGCTTAATTGCTCTGCTTAATTGCCCTGCTTAATTGCCCTACGCAAGAAACGAAGCGTTGCTTTAATTAGCCAGCTTTCGCAAGAAACGAAGCGTTAAAGATAGATGTTTGATCTTGTGAAATAATTTTTTTTATTTTTAAATCTTTATTTTTCGTTATCAATTTTGTTTTTCGTAGCAACGCACGGGCATGTAACTAGTACTATTATAAAGCAGCAGTTGGTGGCAGTGGTGAGTTCTACCCACGTCATTAATTGCCCTACTTAATTGCCTTGCTTAATTGCCCTACGCAAAAAACGAAGCGTTGCTTTAATAAGCCAGCTTTCGCAAGAAACGAAGCGTTAAAGATAGATGTTTGATCTTGTGAAATATTTTTTTTATTTTTTAATCTTTATTTTTCGTTATCAATTTTGTTTTTCGTAGCAACGCACGGGCATGTAACTAGTATATATATATATACTAGTAAGGTGCCCGTGCCTTGCAACGGATGACCAACAGATTGATACACGCCATGAAAAGTGATCCAAAATTGTATAAACAAACGGATGACCAACAGATTGCTCATGAGGTAATCAATGTAGAGGCAGTAGTGGTATTTAGTTTTCATACTTACCCCTAATTATGTAGGGCTAATAACTCATGAGCTTAAATTTGGAGTCTCCTCGTCACCAGCGCTAATTACTTGAGGTAATTAATGCACTGCATGCTTTTATATGCGCAAGGAATAAATTCGGGGAAGGATCCAACTCATAATTTCAGCCATTGGATCTCCCTTGTTGGATGGTGTAGATTTAGTGTATCAACCTGCTAACTCGTACTTTTAATATTAGTATATATATATATATATATATATATATATATATATATATATATATATATATATATATATGAAGCTTTTTTCGTACTCTTGGGAGTAATTACTCCCACCTCCAATATACCACTTAAATAATGTGTTATACTCCTTTATTATTTTCAATATACTCTAATAATAATTCTAAGATACTACAATGCGATATTGTCGAAAAAAACTCAGCGGAACTCTATTTTTTTGCTATATACCCTTTTCTATATGTAAAAAATAGTATATAAATAAACTATGCTATAAAGGGTGAACTTTCATGAATTTTTTTGTAAAACTCACTTTGGAGTATCTTATAATCAGTATTAGAGTATACTCAAAAGGATAAAGAGGTATAACAACACCATTTAAGCGGTATATTGAGAGTGGGAGTACGTATAGAACCACACACACACACACACACACACACACACACACACACACACACACACATATATATATATATATATGCAGCATATTTGGTGCAAACTCCCTCTACCGTGAAAACTCCGTGAAAATCACGTGTAAAATTTTTGAAAAATTCTCAAAAAATTACCATACATAGGGGAGGTGTGGTTCTACAACCCTGTAAAATTTGAAGATAAAACTCAATTGCATTTGAAAGATATGAAAAAGACAAATTGCAAAATGAATAGTGCTAAGCAGTGAAAAACACTATTCATACTGAATTTGTCTTTTTTATATCTTCCAAATGCTATTGAGTTTTGTCTTCAAATTTTACAGGGTTGTAGAACTACACCTTCCCTATGCATGGTAATTTTTTGAGAATTTTTCAAAAAATTTACACGTGGTTTTCACGGAGTTTTCACGGTAGAGGGGGTTTGCACCAAATATGCTGCCACATATATATACACTAGTTATATGCCCGTGCGTTGCTACGAAAAACAAAATTGATAACGAAAAATAAAGATTAAAAAATAAATAAAATACTATTTCATAAGATGAAACATCTATCTTTAATGCTTCGTTTCTTGCAAAAGCTGACTAATTAAAGCAACGCTTCGTTTCTTGCGTAGGGCAATTAAGCAGAGCAATTAAATAGGGCAATTAATGTGACGTGGGAAGAAACTCTCACTTTATATAGTAGAGATATATATATACAAATATATATATATATATATATATATACAAATATATATATATATATAGGAAAATGGTTCTATACTCATGGGAGTATGTACTCCCACTCTCAATGTACTCCTTAAATGATACTGTTATACCTCTTTATCCTTTTGAGTATACTCTAATACTGATTATAAGATACTTCAAAGTGAGTTTTACAAAAAATTTCATCAAAGCCCACCCTTTATAGCATAATTTATTTATATAGTCTTTTTACATATAGAAAAAGGTATATAGCAAAAAATAAAGAGTACCGATGAATTTTTTTCAACAATATCACATTGTAGTATCTTAGAATTATTATTAGAGTATATTGAAAGTGATAAATGAGTATAACACATTCGTTTAAGTGGTATACTGGAGGTGGGAGTACGTACTCCCAAGAGTACAAAAAAGGCTTCATATATATATATATATATAGAGAGAGAGAGAGAGCGCCAGCCGGTTCAAGGGAACTATGCTGCATGAGGGCTCTCATGTGGTATCCCCTGCCCATCCCTATGTGGGTCCTGTGAGCAGCCACCTGTGCTCAATGGACCATGACCAAGAACCACATACGCCACGCTACGGAATTAGATGGCTTCCTTTGTTTTCGTGCGTGACACAGTTTGTTGGAACATAGGAGTATAGTATTAGGAATATTTAATTAGACTTAATTGTTCTGTAGGTATCAGATTCGATGGCATCGGTTATTTTCTTGAGAATGGCTAAGTCTTCTTTAATATATTGTATACGCTTGGTATTCCTCTTGGAGGCCCGTAATCTTCTTTGAAAAGTCCTTTACACTTTTAAACCTAACAACATATATGCCCATGCGTTGCTACGAAAAACAAAATTGATAATAAAAAATAAAGATTAAAAAATAAAAAATTATTTCACAAAATCAAACATCTATCTTTAACGCTTCGTTTCTTGCGTAGGGCAATTAAGCGGCAATTAATGACGTGGGAAGAACGGACCACTGCCATCAAGTGCTGCTTTAGAATAGTAGAGATAACAAGCAAACATCTGCATGAGGTAGCATACAATTCTCATGTAAAAAAATTAAATTGACGAAGGAGAAGATTCACGTGTTGTTATATAGTTCTTGCCATAGGGTTAGAAATGTCCTCATCACATTGTTTTGTACAAAAAAATCAATCTAATAAGAGAGAGAGCTATTCTTTTTTACATTGTGTGTGATCCTATTTATATTCGTGTGATTGTATTGACGTGTTATTGATTAGCGTGAGTGGCTATTTTTTTATACACAAGCCTTACGGCTTAGGTAACGTGATCAGGATTCAGGAGGCAGCACGCTAGCTGCCACGTGGTGAGGAAGATGGCGGCCGCAACATCCGCCCTGTGCGGCCGGCCGTAAGATAGGAGGTCCCATAAACAACAAGGAAAAAAGAGTCCCCATAAGAACGGACGGACTGGATCGAACAAAGCGGTCTTGCCGAGTCGTATCCCTGTCCGCTCTCACGGCCTCACGGGTACGGCATACCCCCAGGCCCCAACCCATCGGCCACCGACCTCTCCGTCCATAAATAGCTGCCCACCCCCTCCCCTCAAACCTCCCATAAAACCCTCGCGGCGGCAATGCACAACGCCGCGGACGAGCTGCACTACTGCCCGGAATGCCACCGCACGACGGCGGTGGTGCTCGACCACGCCACCGGCGACACCATCTGCACAGAGTGCGCGCTCGTCCTGGAGGCGCGCTACATCGACGAGGGCTCCGAGTGGCGTACCTTCTGCGACGAAGATGGCGGCGAGGACCGCTGCCGCGTCGGTGGCGCCGGTGACGCCTTCCTCAACGCCCAGCTCTCCACCGTCGTTGCGTACTCGGCCCCCCTCAAGATGCAGTCCAAGGCCGGCGAGATCGCTGCTCTGCCGAGGATGCGCGACGTCGGGCCGGCCCCCGAGAAGCCGCTGGTCGACGCGTTCAGCGCCATCGCCGACATGGCGGAGCGGCTCGGGCTCGTCACCACCATCAGGGACCGGGCCAAGGAGGTGTTCAAGAAGCTGGGCGAGGCCAAGGCATGCCCGAGGGGCCGGAACCGCGACGCGGTCTACGCCGCCTGCCTCTACATCGCGTGCCGCAACGAGGGCATGCCGCGGACGTACAAGGAGCTGGCCTCGGTGACGGCCGAGGGCCCGGCGGCAAGGAAGGACATTGGCAAGCTGACCACGCTCATCAAGAAGCACCTCGGGGAGGAGACCGGGCAGATGATGGACATCGGGGTCGTGCACGCCTCCGACTACCTGCGCCGCTTCTGCTCGCTGCTCGGGCTGGGCAACCAGGAGGTGCGCGCCGCGCAGGAGGCGGTGCGGAGGCTGGAGGACGGCCTCGATGTGCGCCGCAACCCCGAGTCCATCGCGGCCGCCATCATCTACATGGTCATGCAGCGCGCCGACGCCAAGAAGTCCGTCCGGGACGTGTCCATGGCCACCGGCGTCGCCGAGGGCACCATCAAGGAGGTGCACAAGGACCTGACCCCGCACGCCGAGCTGCTCTTCGGCTAAGGGACGACGCGGCGCGCCCATGATGCGCTTCTTGATTCTTGGCGTGTTGTCCGGCGTGTCCGGTGTTCCTCCTGATTCTTGGCATGTGTTTGACATGCCCGCGTTGTTAGCAACTATCTTGGACATGCATGTGAAGTTTGTGTTGGACTTCGTTTCCAAGTACTGATCATTCGTGACTCTGTGCTTGATTCGTTGGTTCCAAAAACTCATGAACAGCGCGAGATGGTTGCTAAGTACAACTCGTGAAAGAGCTCATGAACATGGGGAAAATACCATGTATGACACTCAATTAGTTGGCCTCGCACAGAATGACATTAAATTTTGACGCCTGATATGAAACGACACTGTGCCATCCAATTTCTCCCCCACGGACATTCTACCCATTTTTCTCCCCTTTTCCACACTTTCCCGTGTTTCCCCATGCATTCCACAAATAAAATGATGTGAACTGACGGAAATACCATTGGGGGTCTGCTGAATTGGTTGGACCCAATCAGTTTGGCTCAGTCGTGCTCATTGGGCACAGGAGGCCGCAAGCTAGGGTTAGCTCCCGCGACGGGCGAAAGCGGCGCCGACCTGCCGTCGTCGGCCTACCGCCGCTCATCGTCCGGCCACCGGCAGTCAACTCGCCCACCACCTCACAGCGGTCGCCGCCCTGCAAGAATCTCCTCCTCGCGTCGGCTCCACCGCCTCTCCCGTGCCAGGTTCGGAGTAGTCGATCCACTCCCCCTCCTCTCTCTTCCCATTTTGATCCGCGCGTGCCGCTTGCTTCTTCTAGATCCAAAGCACCCAGTGTTCTTCCATAGATGCCCTGGGAGTGTAGTTGAAATAGATGTCCAAGATGATGGAGAGAACAAGTTCTTCCATAGATTCTTTTGTTGCTTCAAATCCAGCATTAATGGTTTTCTAAATGGTTGTAGGCCTTATATTACTGTAGACTTCACTGCACTAAATGGGAGATGGTGTGGACATCTTGCTTCTGCTAATGGTTTAGATGGCCATAATTGGATATTTCCACTAGCATTTGGCTACATAGATGCATGCAGAGACCACTAACAACTGGACTTGGTTCATGGAACAGTTAAAGAAATCCATAGGTTCTCCACCTAGCGTAGCAATAAGCTCAGATGCATGCAAAGGTTTAGAAACTGCAGTTAAGCATGTATACACTTGGGCAAAGCATAGAGAGTGTTTTAGGCACCTAATGGATAACTTCATTAAGAAATTCTAAGGCCTAGTGTATGGAAACATGTACCCAGCTGCTAGGGCTTTTAGGCCTGATAGGTTTGAACATTATATGAGCAAGATATATGAAGCAAATTTAGATGTTGCCCCATGGTTAGCTAGGTACCATAGCATGTTGTGGATAAGAAGCAAAATTTCAGAGGAAATTAAATGTGACTACATTACAAACAATCTGGTCGAGTCATGGAATAACTGGGTCAAAGAGATTAAGGACCTGCATGTGGCTGAACTAGCTAACACTATTAGAATCAAGACTATGGAGCTTTATGAGAGGAGGAGGCTAGGACACAAGCAGCAAAGGAGTCATGCTACCTGTTGTAGTTCACTTCTGCTGGAGGGGGCATATGAGAAGTCAGTGAGATCAATGAGGATCTTGAGGCCACGAGACATGTTGTGCATCTTGATAAGCATGAGTGCATATGCACGGAATGGCAAGTTTCAGAAAAACCTTGTCCTCATGCACTGGCTCTCATAACCACCATGATAAACTTCAAAATGGATGACTATCTGCATCCTTCTCATTGAGATCATTCAAGCTAGCATATGCTGGTATCATTCCACCACTAACTGACAAGTCACAATGGCCCTGTGTTGACCTTGGTTATGCTCTACTACCACTTATGGCAAGGAGATCAACAGGTAGACAGAGGAACAAAAGATTTATTGGATGAAATTATGCTCTCTATTGATTATGTCGACGATTGGGGAGCAAGCCCCCGCCGAGCTTACTTAGTTGATTGGGGGATCAACTCCGTCCCCTTCTTGCGTGAAGGGTTGCTTTCGAAGGATGCTCAGTCTTGCCAAAACAAGTACGCTCAAAGAATGACATAGAGATTTATCCTGGTTCGGGCCTCTCACCAAAGAGATAATAACCCTACTCCAGCGTGGTGTATATTGTGTATGTATATTCTGCCTTGTCTTTTTTCTGTCCTCTCTTCCCCCAATGTCCGGGTGGTATTTATAATTTACAAGGGCATCGCGTCGGTTATGGCCCACTCTGTGCACGTCTGACCGTGTCCAACGTGATCGCAACCGAATCCTACTTCTCCGCCAGGGACATCATCGATAAGCACATAATGCAGTATGCGAGGCCGATCACCGACGTCGACCTGGAGGAGATCCCGCCGCTGCTTAAGGGCCGACTGTACTGGCTGCCACATACCGAGCCCTTTATGATAGGTGTTGTTGCGTGTAGGACTCCTCCAACCTCGCACGGATATCCTCTGCTTCTTCAGCTATTGTCCTTCGGAAGGTTCCAAATCGGACTGCCACATATAGAGTTGGGACCTTACGGAGTAGTCCTCTACAGGGCCCCTGGGAAGGCGGCATTCTACGCTGATAGTTCTTGCAAGTATGCACCTATGCCCCTGAGTTTCCCAGCCAAACTGTGACCGTGGTCTTCTAGCATGGATCAAGAAGTCAACCCATGTAGACACCACCTGTCGCGCTTTCTACATGTGCCAGCAGCTCCTCATAAGTTAACGACAAGCATGTACATGCTACTTCTTCCAGCAAGGGTCCAAAATTCGGCGAAATTCGGCGAAATCTCGGATTTCGGACCCCTCCGAGATTCAAAATCTCGGAAAATTAAAAAAAAATTCAAATCTCGGATTTCTCGGCGAGATCTCGGCAATTTCGGGCGAAATCTCGGCAATCTCGGGCGAGATTTGATGTTTTTTTGCCGGATTTTGATTTTTGTGCATTGTATTTGCTTGGGTTTAGGATCAAGATCATCCACAAAAAATTTCAAAAAATTTTAACATGTTTTTGACCATTTTTTGGTCGGTTCAATATGTCGGTTAGGACTTTCCGAATTTTTTAAAATTTTTCAATATTGATTATCTTCTGAATATTTTATGGGAATATTATGGATGTGTTAGGACCATTCACAAAAAATTTCAAAATTTTCTAAAGTGGTTTGAACTTTTTTAATACATAGGAATTTTTCTAGTGCATTGAAACAGCAGAGAGAAATGATATCTGATACTGACATTGATAGTTAGAATCAATCTGTGTATGACTATGAGAGAATAGTGGAGTGGAAACAGTGGTACAAAACCCACTTAAAAAGTATTGAATGACATATATTGAAAAACAAAATTTAAAACCTAAGATAACATGTATTTATAAATGGGTACAATACTAACTCACCTATGTATATATGGGCGGGGATTCACATATATATGATCAGCGCTCATATTTATGGTATTGATCTTTTCTTACTTGTCAAAATTCAAAACTACAGGTGGATTCAAAGAAAGAATCTCCCTCAGAACTGCAGGTGGTTTCAAAGAAAGAACCTCCCTTAATACATAGGAACATATATAAAACTTTTCAAATAACTTGAAGTTCATTTGTTACATTTGAAAAAATCAAAAACTGATTTTATATACGGTTTTTATCACGACTTTATCACTGTTAGATTTTTTAAAAATTCCTCATGATTGATCATCATCTCAAATTTTTATGGAAACATTAGTGATGTGTTAGGACTATCCAAAAAAAATTTCAAAATTTTTTGACGTATTTTGAACCATTTTTTAGCCGGTTCAATTTGGCCGAGATCTCGGTGATTTCGGCCTAGATCTCGGTTTTCGTCCGAGATCTCGGATTTCCCGGTAGAAAAAAAACCGTATTTGAAATTTGGTTTTTGCAATTCGTCCGGATTTTGTCCGAAATTTCCGAATCTCGCCGAAATTTCGGATTTCGGGAACCTCCGAGATTTGACTCAAAACGAGATTTGAAACCTTGTCTTCCAGTGGATTGATGGGATAGGCAAGTATGACAGTGTGTTGTACAAACATACTCGCTACCTAGACTACCCTGTAGCGCCCGAGCGATACAAATGTTGAAAGCCTATGCCTAAGACAGCGCAAGACAAACCAAAGCCATCACGCCCCCGTCCTAAATTAGATCCCTTCTGGAAGCAACAAGAGGAGCTTTAGTCATATTGCAAGAAGATGAAGAAGATAGCTGATAAGCAATACGCACGCGCGTGGGAGGATCCTAATGTCACGCCTGATGACTATTATTGGGTCTCGATATGTATGGGCCTAATCGGAAGAAGGCCAAGACCACAAGTCTCGCAAAATCAAAGAGCAGGCACCAATCGATCCTTCCATATAGGGTATACGACAACAAGCACTTTTTTCATTTGCAAAAGGTGCGTATGTACCTTAACTGTAGTTTTCGTTCATGATTTGTTCGTGTCGTCGCGCCATGTCTCTTTCATTATTTTCTATCTTGTTATGTCAACGATGGCATGCTATGTACCATATTACAAAAATATACATCGGTTTATTTTTTTTTACAAAAATAGCCATCAGTCGTGTTGCGTGGCAGCGACACACGGGACAATTGCGCCACCGTGGCGCGACTGATCTCAGTCGGGCCCGCAGTAAGCGCGCGATCTCGATCGGGCCACCGTAAGCGCGGCCCGAATGGCGAATCACAAAGCGAGCGAAACCGTAACATGGAACAATTGCTAATCCACTAATATGCATATGCATGCAGCGACAATTGCTAATCCATATTATATTCTCAATCACGACCACTTGCAGCGACAATCCACTAATGCATTATCAATTCTCAATCGTGACCACATCAATTGCATTATCGATTCGACCACTAATCGCTCGCGACCACTAATTGCGTTCTCAATTGCGACCACTAATCACGACAATTGCACTACGAATGTAAATATGCAGCATTAGGAACTAATGCATGCATTAGTTGGAATAGTATGCATTCTCAATTCACTAGGAACTGCACTATTCTCTATTCCAACGATTAGTCGCACCACGGTGGCGCAATTGGCGCATTCCAGTCGCTGCCACATGGCGCGACTGATAGTTATTCTTGTAAAAAAAATAAATTGAGATATATATTTGTAATTTTCGTATAAAAATGATTATTTTTAAAAAATTCTATTATTCCTATACCATCCTATGTACCTAATATTTTTATGTACATTTCTTCTCATTGTTTTCTACATCGACTAATATCCCACACAGCATCGACATCATCAAGTCGCTATTTCTACTAACGATAGAACTCTCTCGCCGTTTACAATGGTGACGGAATTATACTGTATTATTTTGACATATTATATTTTTAATTTTTCTGTATTATTTTTAAAAAAAAAACTCACTATCCGCTGGCATTTTAAATATCAACATAGAGCTGATCGTTGTCGACAGGCCTCTGTCGATATTTCAAATGTTGACATAGAGTCTATTGACATGTGGGTATTTCTATTTTTGTTAATTTAGTGTATTATTTCTATAATTTTTTTTATTTTTTTTTAAAAAATCCACCTTAGTGCATGCAGCACCAGCCAAGGATTCAAATTTCGTTTTTGGACTCTATCTCGGGACTGGCGAAAATCCGAAATTTCGACGAGATTCGGAAATTTCGGATAAAATTCAGATGAAATTCAAAAACCAAATTTCAAATCCGATTTTTTTTCAAGCAGGAAATTTGAGATACCGAGATCTCGGCCCACATTGAACCGACCGAAAATTGGTCTAAAACACATAAAAAAAATTGAAATTTTTTTTTGTGATGCTCTTGACATATCACTAATGTTCCCATAAAAATTTTAGATAATGATCAAGCATGAGAAATTTTAAAAAATATAACAGTGACGTTGTTATGATAAAAGATTAACCGACAAATTTCAACCAAATGAAAAATGGTGCAAACCACGTTAGCAACTTTTGAAATTTTTTGTGGATGGTCCTAACACAATCATAATATTCTCATAAAATTTTCAGATAATGATCGATCTCTACAAATTTTGAAAAATTTAAATAGTGCTACTTAAGACGGACTAACAAATTTCACCTGAATGAAAAATCATTTAAACCACTTTAATTTTTTTTGTAAATAGTCCTAACACATCCATAATATTCCCATAAATTTTCAAATGATGATTAATCTTGAGAAATTTTTAAAAATTCGAACATTGCTATTCAAGACTAACCGACAAATTGAACCGACCAAAAAATGATTAAAAAATATCAAATGATCTTGACCCTAAATCCAATAAAATTCAATACACAAAAATTAAAATTCGGTAAAAAAAAACTACCTTCAATGTTTTTTTGACAGAGAACAGTAGGGAGGGCACTACTGATCATAAGTCACATCATGAGAACAGAAATATCGGAATCAGGTTTCACTTATAGGCCCCGTTCGTTTGACACGGGCGATACCGCTTTAAAAAAGCGATTATTTCTTTGAGCGGGAGGATTCTAGACAGCTTCTCTGAGAATCAGAAGCTGATTTCTATATAGAATCAGAAGTGTCTGAAACCTGATTCTCACTGATTCTCACCGGCTTGGTTCAGAATCTAGAAGTTATAGCCGACTTGACCCGATTCTCTCATAATCAGAAGCAGCTTCTCCTATAATCCAGAATCCAGAAGCTAAAACGAACCGGGCCATAGTTTCCTTTAAAATAGCATGAAAATCGATTTTCAATAATAAAAAAATAGATCAAAAATTGATCAAAAATCATAAAAAATGCATAATTTTAAAAAAAATAAAAACCGAACATTTTTTTGGAAATTCAACAAATTAGTCGAACTTTCTTGGCGAACGATTTTCATCAATTTTTACCGATTTTCGATCATTTTATGTCACATAAATTTTCTACGAATTTTTAAATTTTTAAATTTAACCGAGCGGTTTTAGAAACCGGATCGCGTCGATACAGGCAAAAATCACGAAAATCGAGCGATTTTCGTCGATTTTTTAACCCCTGATCGGAATACAAATGAATCAAGTAAATTCCTGAATACAAGACGAAGCTTATCTATTCAAGGTTGGAGTGTCAGGCCCTCTTGTCGAAAATGTCCTGATATATCAATGAAGCAACCTCAAAACAAAAGGAAGACCACATGACAAATTTCCAAATCCCAGGCTAGAACGGACTATCTTTGAGGATCATGTTGGTTGCTCCACGGTTGGTAAACTAATCCAATCACCAATGTATTGAGTCTCCTTGTCCCAAAATTTTCCAGCATTTTCAATCCTCAACCTGTGGAGTCTTCATGGAGCAAAACATACTCCCGGCTGCAATGAAAACATTGGCATCCATAAGTTGAAGGCTGTTAACAAGAGTGCTAAAAAAAAGGTGTACAGAAAATTCCTGAAAATTATAGAGGACAAAATGTGTAGACTTCAAAAATTCCATAACACTAAACTTGCAATTTCATAAAAAAAGAGTTACACGGTTGAAGTTGCAATCCAAAGATCCATAAAGAAAAACATGTGTTGAAAGGGTAGAACTTGCATAGTTTGAAGATTCATCTGACAAAACATTTATTTATAAACTCTAATGTGCAACTTGAATACTCATCTAGAAGAAAAAAAAAAACAAAATGGGCAAAACAACTACGCATAGCTGCATAAGTTGAAGAGTCGATAAGAATATTGATGGAGATGGTATATTTTACCCTAAGAGTTATCTCAAATAAAAATAAAATTGGAACAAGAAAAGGCTCCCTAAAATAGACTGCGGAGTTACTTATACACAAACAGATTAGATAAATGTTGCTTTCTTTAGTTGATATGATGGGAACGAACCTAGCAAGCAAAGTAAAGTAACCAGTAATGAAAATAGTAATTCTTCAATCGTCATGATCATACCTACTATTGCCAAACTTAATTGTATCCTTTTCAAACAGTTCATAGAATCGGCGAGGCTCAATACGATTGTCCTGCAGAAATACAGCACATTTGGAAAAGATGGAATTGGCATAAAGGAAAATAAGACTGAAATAAGACCAGTTGATCTGAGAAGAAAACATTTATTGCTCAAAAACTTACATTAACAAAGGTTCCATTGGTACTACCAAGATCCATCACATAAGGCCTATGAAACAAAGCAGCAATAACATCACTAATATATAAAAAGAGAGATGCTTCTATGCTCTTCCTTGTAGTACAAGTTGCACAAATCTTGAAGCAAGCGAAGGGGTAAGTAATCACCATCTACCCTTCATTCATGCTTTAATAGTTGTGCAACTTTTAAAAGGAAGAGCATAGAAGCACCTCTCAAAAAAAAAAGTACTGAGAGTAGGATTAGGATAATCATACAGATTAATTAACACATACTGCTATCACAAAAAACCAAAAAACTGCTAGTTACCTCACTTGCTTTGACATCATGCCATCTGGTTGCTCCTTCTCTACAAGTCTGAAAAGGCAAAACCGCAAAAGATGAGCTAATCACAGTATGATTTCTCAACATAGGAAGATAACAGTGTTAGCCTGATGACTTACCTATATTGAAGAACTGCGTGTTGCTTGCTGCAGGAGGGATGATCTGTTGGGATGTCTGCAACTTTCCTTTCCCTTCCAAAAAGATAACTGCTCATCCGATGAACATACAATGGTTCTGTTCAATCAGATAGCATCATAAGAAACATTCAAGCACAAAGAATTCGAAATTGAGTTCATTCACTTGCTGTTTAATGTTTAGCACAGTTGACTTGAGTTCATTCACTTCAATTCAACACCAAATTTAGTGAGCTATCCATTATGCACCAATGCTCAAACGGTATGATATGACGCACCCTATATCTTTCACAAAGCCACTGTATTGTATTTGTCTGATATAGCTTATAATTACTTTAAATAGCCCATCCCAGGAAGATGGAAATAATGATATTGATCCAAAGGCAGGCCTATATTACAGTGGCCCTCCGGTTGTTGCCTTTGCATCATGAAATGGTTTGTCCAAAACTTTCTGAGATTAGGCTAGTTCACAAATGTTTTTTTTTCTCATATCTGTTAAATGATATTTAGTGATTTACGTTTTTTAACTGAACCTACATTTCTTTTGCCAAGCTGGGAAGGGAAATAGTGAATAAACTGTTCATCTAGACAACTATATGCCTCCATATACTGGTAAATGTAAAAATGGCCTTCTTCCCTTAAAAGAACTGTTGAATTGGTGGATAGCATGAAAGCATGACATAAAGCAAACAAACATCAGCTTCATATACGGAGTAACAAGTCAGAAAATAACAACCATTCAGTGCTTCACCACCCTTAAATACATAGAGCCGCCATCTAATATCTGACTTGCGAGACTCTGGAGGCTCTGAATACAACAGATTTACACCTGAAATGGAAATAAAACATCATCTCCGATATCAATTCAGTAAACAATGCACAAAAGGGAAAGCTGAAGCCATCAGCTTATTTTCGTTGGTAGTCCCACCATCATAAGAACTGTAAGTGTCTACCAGCATGCAAAGTAAATAAATAAATAAATATTTAAGATATACAGGCTTCAAATCAGCACCTGCAACTCTGTTAGTCTCCTCAGCGAGCTTTCCAGACAATTCAAATGACGGTTTTTGCTGCAAAACAAAAAACAGTCATTAAACCGACAATATGTAATAAATGAGAAGGTAAAAAAAAAGTTTTCACGACAAATATTCAATATTGCAGAAAACAACAAAATCGCATAAAAAGAACAATTCGCAAATTCTTTAAACAAATGAATTGCCGTTATTTGCAATATTCATCTGGAGTATGCACCACCTTTTCTTTTGCTTCCAGAGCTTCTGCAACAGCATTCAACTTCACCAAGGAATCAGGATCACCACTCCTGACCAAAGCAGTAAGTCTTTGCTGTTAATAATTGCAGAGAAAAAAAATACATAACAGCGAGAGCCTTGCTCAGAATAAAATAGCATGCTCAAAACACAGAACATACAAGCACCCCTGAGAACAACATAAATGTTTTACAAAAGTGACATTTATAGCATAGCAAACTAGCAGGCTCAACCAAAAAAGTTACTCCATTTCTCCTTAAATAGTAACAAAAGGATAAACAAAAAACGGTGTATGGCTGCTTTCCACAATCCATGAAACTTGACATAGAAAGTTAAAAGCAATTAAGGCGATGCCAAATAAATGCTTTTCCAGAAGAATGAGATGATTCAGTCCCAGAAACAGCAGCACATCAATTGCCTCAATTATGAATATGTTTGCTTGTGCCATCTTTTGAGAGGGGAAGATAATAGACAAACAAACTGATGTTTCTAAATTTGGGGAAATCTTGTAATTTTCACTGTAATGTTGCCCAATTTTGTATCTGCCACTGCAGAACGGCATAATTATTTATTGCCGCTCAAAACCACATTAAGTTTCTCTATTTGTCACTGGTGACGGTCAGACGGCAATCAACTGTGATGGAGACGGGAAAGTAGCGTTGATGCCCCTGTCAGCTGGAGTATGCAGAAGTTATTATACTTTGTAACAGTATTTTAGACGAGTTTGATGGTCCAAAGTGTTATTTTGGAGATGTTTAATTGTCTGTTATATCTTTACAAACATCTTCAAAATAACAGTTTGGACCGTAAAACTATTCCTAAAGACCATTACAAAACATCCTAACTTCTACATACTCCAGCTGATGGGGGCATTAAAATCATTTTCACATCTCCATAACAGTTGACTGTCGTTTGACCGCCACCAGCGGCAACCAGCAGATACAACAACCCAATGTGATTTCCAATGGCAATGAAGAATTGTGCCCTTTTGCGATGGCAGATACAAAATTGGGTAACTTTGCACAGGCATATATAAAAATTTCCCTCCTAAAATTTTTAGCATGAAAACATAATGGACATCTAGCCGGTCTCACAAAAACATTTGTTCAGGTTCAGCAACAACTTAATATGTATACATCATGGTTGTCACGGCGGTAAGGCGTCCGCGGCGTGCCAGAACCTTTTTACCTTTTAAAAGGTTAAGGTGCGAGGCGAGACGCCTTTTTAGACATGTATGTAAGGCGAATAAAAACAGCCAAATTGCAACATAATAAGACATTAAAATAGTTGACAAGTTGACACCACCAAATCCTAATACATAACATAGTTCACAAAATAATGTAGTTTTGCGCCACATGACCACAATGACATAACATAGTTAACAAAATAACATAGTTTTGCATCTCAAACCCTCTCTCATCTAGGCATAACCGCATGATCAATAATTATCCATCAAATCGTTATCAGTATTAGTAGGGTCATCTTCTCCTCCTTCTCCACCCTCTTCAAGATCCGTGGGATCTTCACCATAGTCATCAACACCGTCATCGACCACTATCTCCTCATCCCCCTCATCATCGACCTCCATCTCATCTTCCCCTTCCGTGCTTGGATCAGAATGTCCCTCTTCTAAGTCTTCTTCCTCTACTTGTTGCCCCCTCTTACGCTTCCTCATGTAGCAGATAGGTCGACCATGAGCTTACATCCCGGTTGCCAATCTCGTCCCAATACCCATACTTCCAACCCGGATCATTGCTTTTTGGCCTTCGTTTTGGATCTGTCAATTGGTCATATGCATCTGCCCGAGAGGAGTTGGTTTCGGTGGTTGCGTGCTGCTCGTCTGCCATGTCCACCTAGTCAGCAGAGGAGAGTTAAAAGGAGCAGATCAGTAGACAGCAGAGGAGCAAACCTAGGAGCAGATCGGCAGTTAAAACAGAGGAGCAAACCTAGGAGCAGATCAGCAGTCTGCGCCTGAGGTCGCCACGCCTGCGCCTGGAGGTCGAGCTTGAGCTGGAGGTCGGCATCGGCGGCGCACGGGCGGAGCAAGGCGTCGGCGGCTCGAGCTGGAGCAAGGCGTCGGCGGCGCACGGGCGGAGCGCCTACCTGACCGAGTCTCCTTCTCCTCAACTCCTCTGGTGGCTGACCGGGTCCCCCTCTTGGATCTGTGCTTTTGGGCCTGGCCGGCTAGGGTTAAAGCTATGGTGGGCGACATAGGCTAAGGCGACGCCACGGACGCCTCAGCGAGGCCTCGAACGCCATACGCAACCTCGGCAAGGCGTCCGCTCAGGACCGCCACGACGCTAAGGCGTCCTTGAACGGACGCCATGACAACCATGGTATACATCACGATTACTCCAGGAAAATGCTATGATTTCCCTAATATAAGCACCTCTATCGATATAACAGAAAATTGTAGTAGACAATGCTTCTACAAAGAATTTAAAATGCATATGGAGTTAAGAGCTTTGAGCACTCACTGGGATGTTGCATCAACTCTAGAGCTTGTATCCTGAAACAAATCAAAAATAACCTTCAGATTGCAATATACAGGCCAGAATATAATAGCAAACATGAAAAAGGTATCATATTGTTTTAAAATGAACAGGTAATGGGCAACTGATTATGTCCTCTAAAATCTGGAGCCAAAAGGGTTGATATGGATCATGGACCCCACATGTTTAGTGTATGGAATGGATAGTGAGAGTGTGACACTATTGATCCACAAGTTTAACGACCTCCACTTGATATTCCAAGGTATGAAAATAACTATCTGGCTTTCTATTCATTTGGGTGGAGCTTATCAGAAAACAAGCAGCAGCGAGAAACGTTCATGATTCATAAAATAAAAGAATACTAGAAGCCAAGTAAGTAACAGACAGGAAGATCTAAATTCTAAAGGAAAGCGTTGGGTATCACCAGACACCTCAGCACGTGCTGTACTTCTGGATGCCCTTGGTGATGTGTGGGATTCATGCCGACCCCTATGCCTATGCTCTTCTGGAGACACTGATCGGCCACGCCTAGATGATCTACCTGATCCACCGTTGATCTCCTCCTGATCTGCCATTCTCTCTCGCGCGGAATCCCTTCTGTCATTGTGGTCCACCCTTTGCTCCCTTGAAGCACCCTTTCGATCATCCCCATCAGACCTTTTACCTCTTGAATCATGCCTGCCATCATCCCAGCCTGACCGTGCCTCTCTTGAAGCACCTGATCGATCATCCCTGTCGAACCTTCTATCTCTTGAGTGATCCCTTCCATCATCACGATCCAATTTTCTATCCTTGAAAGCACCCCTACCATCATCCCGCTCCGCCTTTCTATCTCTTGACACATCCCTCCCCTCATCCCGCTCCCTGTGCCTCCCTGAGTCCCGCTCCTCCCTGTTGGAGGCCTGCCGGCGATCACCCTCATTCACTTCTGCCACTTCCCGCTCAGACTGAGCTCTCCTTAGTCGTTTGGTACGAGGCGAGGGCGACTGAGACTCCCGTTTCCTGGCAGACGATGGCGACCGCGACTGTGCCCGTGCGTGTTTCGGCGACCTCACCCGCTCCTTCGTCTTCTCCCTCTGCGGCAACCTCTCCCTATGCGAGACGCTAGCCTTAACAGGGGACCGCATCCTAGGCGAGCCGCTCCTCTCAACCGGTGACCTCTCCCTCCGTGCAGGGGGGCCCCGCCTGCGCGGAGGCGAGCCCCGCTCACTGGCCGGAGAGCGGGACCTCGTGTGCCCAGGCCTCCTGGAGGAGTGCTCCCTCCGCTCCACCGCCGAAGACATTCCTCACCTGAAGCATCACACGAGCGATTCAGAACAGCGATAATGGAGAAATCGCGAGGGTTTTGCGCAGCCTACATCTGAGGAGCCGCCGGTACGAGGGAGGGAGGAAGGGGAGCTTACAGGAGACGGCGGCGCCCTTGCACCAGCGGATTTGCTCGCGTCGGACCTAGCTCCGGTGACGGCGAGTCGCCAGTGGCGCGGCCGTATCAAGGGTTTCTGCACCCTTGGCTCTGTGGAGACGAAAGGATCCCGATGCTTCTATACCAAAACGACACGAGGATGTGAGAGAGAAAGGGCCAATGTAAAGCCCACTTATTAATGGAAGCCCAATTACTGAGAGCTTGGTGGGCTTGGGTTTGGGCCATCTCACCCGACCACGACTCAATTTTGGGTAAGGCCAACGTGCAGTGGAGGGCCCATATGGCTGCCCACCTTGTAGAGTGTCACCATACTGTGTAGTTCGACGCTGCGTGCTGCTACTGTGAGAGTGTGAGTAATGTATCTTGTTTGGCTAAATTGAAATTTCAGAGCTACCGTAATATATTTTTTTGTCAGCTTCCTCCGAAAAAACTCTGCTAGATGTAAGAGACAGAATGATAAGCCCGTCCTGTGTCGATGTGAATTCCAACTATAGAATAGACCGTGTCTTCACTGTGCAGGGCAGTCAATGACTGCTGCTTCCACAAAGACGCTGAGTGGTTAGCCAACATTTCAGTTTGCTTACGGCTAATGTCAGTGGCACTGGCCGGAATCAGTTCAGAATTCATATTGGGTGCGACTGGTGGAGTTTAGCCGAAAGGCTACGGTAGTTCTGCTGTATTTCCATTCCATCAAACGATCTCCCCAATCACATTGATGCCGACACAATAATTTCCCCTAAAAAGGGCCGCTACTCGATACAATAATAAGTCCTCTGTCTTATCAGTTGGTCAACTTGTTCGTCCATGAAAATATTTTCGAAGCTCCTTAAAAGTCAGTATCCATTGCCTAGAGACTAAAGTTCAGCTCCATTTTTCTGTATCTCCGCTTTTTGTAAGGACGTTGACTCCCTTTCAATTCTTTTAGAAGAATGATTAGCTCGTTGACTCTGCTATCTGAAACACTAAGTAAGGCACGCAGACATTTTCGTCGGCTGCGCATCATTGGCAAGCAACAGGCTTGACATCCCTCAAAAGTCAAAAGCATAACCGTTCAGCTCACCTTCGGCAAAGATTAGAGTGCGACACAATCCATGTACCTCATCTGCTTGCAAGGCACAAAAAAGAAGGTTTCAATGTCAGTCATCTGAGCTCAAAACGAAGCTGGAATCGCTGCAACTACGAGGATAATCACAAGTGCATGCAGATAATGGTTGCTAGATGTTGGGTGCAATGCAATGTCAAACGACAGGGATGCAGATAATGCTCTGCCAGCGTCGTATTTCAAGGTAAGCTTCCTCTAACTCCTTTCATTTGTCAGTACACACGGTTGAGAGTTGAGTTGGTGTCCATCTCTTTCTTATCTGCTCGAAGATCCTCTCAATCTCTCAAAATCAAACCAGACGCACAACACTTGATCCCGTATCCCTGCCTCGTTGCTCGTCAACTGTACCAATTCGTGCCTGCACATTGGCATCGGGTCAAATGGCAAAATATTGATAGTACATCAACGCTTTCTATTCTTGGATAGGACCGATTGAGAGGTGTCAAAACGGTTGACCTGCTACAGAGTTGGGGCCGATTCAACGAAAAGGAGCCCTTCACCTTTTGGCATGATTGCAAGTTTGCAACAGGCGCAACAAGACTAACAAATGGAATGTCCAATGGAATAGCACTGGAACTCTGGCAAGAAAATTTGTGGATGCAATCATTGGCTGACGAGGCATTTAAGTTTTTGGACCTTAAACTTCAGTAAAGGTCGACTTGTATACATATTGGATGTTCGACTTGGAGCAGGGGCAGAGACCGGCTTCGAATCACTCGGGCCGTGCCTCGAGGACTGCGATGGAAAATCTAAATAAACCTCTTGAAATATCACTAAAATCATAAATCGGTCTAAGAACAGTTGGTCAACCCGAAACTTACACTAGACTGGCTCCGCCCCTGACTTGGAGCGAACATTTTAATTATTATGAGTTCGGCGGAGCAAAGTAAGTTTCCGAATCTCAAAAGGTTCAGTTCATGTGCACGGACCGTCTGAGAAACGCCGTTGTACCTTTGCGCATCGTCAGATCTGACGCGTTTGCGGTCTTGCAAAGGCTGGCACACCGTCACGGGCAGCTTGTGGTAAAATCGAGTTTTGAGTGTACTAGTACAAAACTGTGTGCTGTTTACAGCCTCTCTCTCAAAAAAAAGAAAATTAAATTTGTGTGCCGCTCTCTTGTGTGTCTTATGGGAAATTAAGTAAACGGTTAAAACGGAGGCGGATTTGATTGCCAAAAGGATCGTCACCACAAGATTCGTGAAGTCACCTTAATTTTGGCATTTAATTTTCTGATACGATGGATGTGAATCGTGGGATGCTGTAAGAACGGCAGAGCCCTATTGCAAACGACGGCAAAGGCTCCGATTCTTACTTTAAGCTCAGTGGCGAAGTGAAGTGGCCTAGAATCAACCCAGCCGACGAGTGAGTAGCGATGAGCTCACGCTGTGTAAGGAAGCAACGGCATCTGACTCACACGCCACGAGCTATCCCCCTTTGGCCGCAACGCGCCGCGAAGTACATGCGTCCACCTCGCCACCTTCGGTCGGCGCAGGGCATGGGGCCAGGACCCCCACCGCGGCCGCGCCGTGCGTGCCCTCGCGCGACGCCACTTGTCCCCGGCTCGACGTGGTCAGCGCCGGGCGCACGTCGCATACGTACACGCGAATACGCGATCGATGCACCTCCCCCTCCTCCTCTCCGGCCGAGGCGGTGCATGCCGGCGCGTTACAGCGGCATATGCGGGTGATCACTAACCAGCCCGCGTCGAGATGATTGCGTGTGCGGCAGCCGGTGTCGCAGTCAGTGAACATGCTTGCCGCTGCATTGGCACGGGAATATCCCTGTGGAACGCCGCATATGACGCCGAGGAGGCGCGAGG
Source organism: Rhipidocladum racemiflorum (assembly GCA_036346355.1). Classification (NCBI taxonomy): domain Eukaryota; kingdom Viridiplantae; phylum Streptophyta; class Magnoliopsida; order Poales; family Poaceae; genus Rhipidocladum; species Rhipidocladum racemiflorum. The sequence continues at coordinate 3,740,932 of CM070578.1, forward strand.
TATTTTTTAAGTAATCATGCATCCCATCAATCGGGATGGATCGGTGGAAAATTGTTCCCGGAGGAGCCACCGACGCTTAATGCCATCCGTGATAAGCTTTCCCGGCGAATGGGTCCGGCAGGTCCAGTAGGACTACGGCCGCCGTAGTTCATAAACGCATGCATGCATGCACGGACCGTTTATTGGGAAGTGTTCGTGAGCAAGCTGCCTTCACACAGGGAGGGCATTCTCGAATTCTAGAACAAGCTGCTGCTCAGCAGCAGCGTTCAGTTTTGCGTTCATGGCCGCGAATTTGATTCTTCAAACTTCAGATTCTTCGTCGAAAAGGTTTCCAGATGTTGGGCGCTGCACCATAACACTTCACAGTGTCAAACCACCAGCCCGTGGCCCCGCAAGCACTCAGCACCTTTCAGGTGCGCGTGCTGACTTGGACAATTGATTCGTTTGCACGCACACGCGCACAAACACACACACACACACGGTCTCCGCTTGCCATCCAAATCACCAACCCAGGTACTCTGTACGCTGTTTCACACCATTTTCTTTGCCGCTGGTGTATCATCCACGGCCAAGACTCTGACAAGTAAATTCTTCCCTGAACATCTCACGAATTCTCGGCTCAGCTGGTCACCAGACCAAACGAAACGCTTGCGCCATTAGAATCGCAGAGGGAGTTGACGCGGGCTAGAAGTAGAAGCTCGCGCGTTCCCACACGGAGGAAAGCCCGTGCCCATCCATCCACACCAGACGACCACTGTCCAGTGTCCACAGGCGAGCTAGCGCGTGCCAAAAAGACGAAAGAGCCTGCTTCCCACGCCCTTTCGCTTCCGTATTTCCTCGTCCCCCCCGCTTTTTACACACGCCAAACGCCTTCCGTGTTCTAAAGTCTAAACTTGCGATTAAATCCCCAGTGCAAGTCTTCCTCGACTCTCCCCTCTGCTATATATAAACGGAAACGGAAAAGCCCAGCTCAAGTAAGCTCGAGGCAAGGACCAACAGAAAACCACCACAACAACACCGCCGCATCGCGAGGCAGAGGAGAAGGAAGAACGACGGGAGCAGAGATGGCGATGGCCGTGAGCGGGCAGTGGACGCGGGTGCGCACGCTCGGCCGCGGCGCGTCTGGGGCGGAGGTCTTCCTCGCCGCCGACGACGCGTCGGGGGAGCTGTTCGCGGTCAAGGCCGTCGGAGCAGCGGACGCGGCTGGGTTGAGGCGGGAGCAGGGGGTGATGTCCGCCCTGCGCTCCCCGCACGTCGTCCCCTGCATCGGCGGCCGCGGCGGCCGCGACGGATCCTACCAGCTCTTCCTCGAGTTCGCCCCCGGCGGGTCGCTCGCCGACGCGGCCGCGAGGAACGGGGGGCGCCTTGACGAGCGCGCCGTCCGGGGGTACGCGGCGGACGTGGCCAGGGGGCTCGCGTACCTCCACGGGATGGGGCTGGTCCACGGGGACGTCAAGGCGAGGAATGCTGTGATCGGCGCCGATGGCCGGGCCAAGCTTGCGGACTTCGGGTGCGCAAGGTGGGCAGGTTCTGCCCGGCCTATCGGCGGCACGCCGGCTTTCATGGCGCCGGAAGTGGCGCGCGGGGAGGAACAGGGGCCGGCGGCCGACGTCTGGGCGCTGGGCTGCACAATCATCGAGATGGCCACTGGCCGCACCCCGTGGAGCGACATGAACGACGTGCTCGCGGCGGTGCACCGGATTGGCTACACGGAGGCCGTGCCTGAGGTCCCCCGATGGCTGTCCGCGGAGGCCAAGGACTTCTTGGGAAGGTGCTTGAAAAGGTGCCCCGGCGACCGGTGCACGGCCGCGCAGCTGCTGGAGCACCCGTTCTTGGCTTTTGCCGACTGCGACATGAAGCTGGAAGCCGTGAAGACCAAATGGGTGTCTCCCAAGAGCACGCTGGACGCGACATTCTGGGAGTCGGACACCGACGAGGAGGACGAGCTATCACAGAGCACGGCCGAGAGGATCAGGGCATTGGCCTGCCCTGCCTTAGCGCTGCCGGATTGGGACTCCGACGAGGGCTGGATCGATGTGATTTCCACGCCAAGCGGAGCATCCGACGCAATGGCCGCGCCGGGCGAGGAGAGGACTGACCCCGACGGTGGTGTCCGGAGCGAAGAATTGAGCGCAGAGGCCGACCTCCTGGACATTGATGTGGAGAGCGGCGGTGGTGCCCACACTGTAGGAGAAGCCGATGCTTCACTTGAGCACGAGTGGCATTTCTCTTTTAATTTAGTTTGCCATGAAGCTTCATGTAATTTATTCTGCAGCACAGACAATGCAATGGATTTTGTTTTCGCACAAATATCGCTCTGCTTCTCCGTTCCGTTCGTCTGTCGCCACCTCCAAATTCCTGTGCGTTTACAGCCCGCCCGTTTCTTGCGCAAGAGCACACCCGACTCCCGAGCACCACGTTACGTGTTTCGCTGGCAAACTGCTGCAGAGCTAACATTAAAAAATCACCGCGGTGAGCAGGATGTAACAGTGAAGGAATGACCGCTTGCTTGTAACACCACGCCGCGTAGACGTGACTCCGTCCGATGGAGGGGAAAAGAAGGCGTCCCAGAAATCCAGCGTTAATCCCCAGCTTCCCCACCACGCCACACACCGAAGCTTCCAACGCAAAAGTGCAGCGTCAGAGCGGACGTGGGATGGGAAGGATCCATTCCTCCCGGGGAGCAGCAACTAGGACCGCGCGGTCAAAAACCCTGGCGCTTGGAAACCTGTGGGTCCAGCAAAGGCAGCGACGGAAAGGAAGAAGAAACAGGTGCAAGTAAACACAAGTGCCCCTTTTACAAGTAAGCGTCGCGTCCCGCTGCGGTTGCTTCCCCCGGTGCGGATCCGGCAAGGGATATGCCTCCTTTTGCGCTGCGGACTCGTCGTGCGCTTCTGGCTCTGGATAGCGTGTCGGTGCGGGATAAGCAGCAGTCGGCTGCGCACCCTGTGGGTTCTAGACCGTGAAAAGGCTCCAGAGATCATCTGCCGTTTATTCCACACGGCACAACACAGTCCGTCGTACAGAGATGGCATGTCAAGTGGACGGCGTCCAGCCACACCCGCACCACGGCACGTCCGCACCAGATTGTGAAATCTGGATGGAGTCTACGGGTCAGCGGTCCGGCTGCCTACGGCTTTCGGTTGTTTTTTATTCGAGGTTTTTTTACAGCCTTTGCAAAGATATCTGAATTTATATTAAGATAGTAAAAGGAGGTATCTATATTTTAATATATGTTTTAGTATGATGTAAGGATGATAAAAGCCTCTTTTTATTTTGAGTGCGTCGCTGCCTTTCTGGACGCTTTGATCCTTGTGTTGCTTTCACCGTCTTTCTCCTCCCTTTTAAGCAACGGACGGAATGAAGGAATTTTATCTCTCGTACCTTTGGATTGATCTCCGTCACAGCGTCCTCATGGGGAATTAAATCAGCGGGGTATTGGTGATCATAGTGATGGCTCTGTTACGCGGCGCGGAGTTGTCTTAAGATGTCATGGAGATTTGTTTTCCTGTTTTTGTGGCCAAATGCTTCTTGCGAGCCAAGCAAAACCACGTACTACTCCTACTGTACTGGGAGTCTGGGACTTGTATCCGATGGACTACTTAAAACAGTAGCTTAAATATGATTGGTTTGCCAGTAAACAATTAATGTCAACTTAACGAACAAGCACTTGTAATTTATTTGTGCAGGAGTCGCAGAAACTTCAATGCGACAAGATGAGTTAGGTCTGGCAAAGCAGTGACAACTGTTGGCATAGTCGAACTGAATGGGTTCGTGGCCAGTTGGCACTTAAGCTTGCTTGCTGGTTCACAGCGAAGTTTTCTGTGTGTGAGAGAGAGCGGAAGATTCTACTAGTTGTAAGGTTCTGTTTAGCAGAACTTCAAATCCTAATTCCATATTAGATCTGAAATTTGTAGGTAAAAATAGTAAATTAAGTTTATATTTTTATTCTAAAATATAAACAAAATAATCCATCTAAATACTCTTAATATACCCACAGCTCTAGCTTCACAGATTTGGTGTAGCTAAGAATACATAGATCCACCAGATTCACGAATTTGATAGAGGCTGAAACATCCCATAAGTTGTAACAAGAATTGATCCTGATATTCCAATAAAAATATCCAGGTCCATATAAATGTCCCATGCGTGCCAATCATTAGACCCATGATACCGTACTAATAGCCAATAATTACCGTTGGAAGCGCGCTCATATCTGGACCGGCTAATCATGAGGCGGCGAATTGGGTCGCAGCATGTGGGCAAACCAACCAAACAGCGTTAGCTTGCCGTATCTACCCGCCTCGCTCGATCGTTAGGCCAAGGGCGTAGTGCCAGCTCTTCTCCTCTCTTCTTAAAGTTAGCGAATAAAAACACAGCGTTGCGTTCGCGCGTATCGCATTCGCACCGTCTCTTCTCCTCTCTTCTTCGTAGGCCACATGGCTGCGCGCTGCGCTGCCCACATGCTCGTTTTGTTTTTAGGTGTTCGGGCACGAGATAAACAAGGACCCACGCAGCTAAGCTGACTTCACACTTGTGATCTAATTAACTCGCGTTGTTTGCCGTGCCATTAGTTGGCACACGAAACTCACTGGCCAATCCGTCCTTTAAAGGACAAATAGATCATCAGAATTCAGAGGTCAGAGGAGATATATAAAGGATACACCGACAAATATTTAATACTACTAGTGATACTGCCTAGAAATATACTAGTACTCCATGGAGCACGACTATTGTACTGTATCAGTCAATGTTCTTATGCGTTTTGGTTGGAGCCCACGGCTACGCGTTTCTGTCCTCGCTGCTAGTCCTAAACTCGCTTCCAGCATGGCGTTTCCATATGCAAAATAATATTCTGGATAAATACGGGGTTCTTCCGTGATCGCAATGCTATTGATTTCTACAACGATGCTGCGAAGGACAAGTGTGCTCTCTACAATGAGGAAAGGAAGAGCGTACAGCAACAAGCACTCGCAGCAGCTTCACACTTGTCAAAGCCCCGAGCAAGGTGATCCCCGAACGGCTGAACCTACCAAGCCACAAATTCCAGATGGCCTGGAAAGGAAAGTGAAACAGATGGCAGCTAACGCGGTTGCAGGCTAGCAGCTCATCAGAAGACGTTGCAAGGGCGGTACGTATCGAGGTTGGATCAGATCAACCACCGTGAAGCATGCTTGCATCATCTGAGAAAAATGGTGAGAGTTGTAAGCGATCTGATGGGAGCAGATCATTACCTTGCTAATCCAAACTAAAACTCTTTTATTTGGAAGTTTAATTAGTTTATGTGACTGACATGACGTGGTTTTGCTTCGTTTTGTCGTACAATGGGGGTACGTGATAGATTGATCTGACAATCTTTTCGAGAATTTTTATTTTGCTAGGTTGCACCACCGTCCATACACGAAGTTTCAGTCTAAACCAATGGTACATATTTGGCTACAAGCGCAGTCTAAGAAACAATTTTTTGCAACCGCATGACTTGACCAGATTTACTTAATCCTTACATACGAGTTAAATTACGGATATTGTCATTATTTTAACATCAGCGGTTCATAGCGCGCGATAACTAATAAGAAAGATCCTGACTTTGATGACGAAATCAAATGGCCTCAATTTGGTGTTTACTCGTTCCATAAAGACGGAAAGGGTGGATTTCTAAAAAAAAGGCAAGGGTACAACTTGTAATGTACGGTTATTTGGCTAATTGGTTATATATTACTCTCCCGGTCACAAATAGTTATTATTTTGGACATCGACATTGTTTCTAAAACATAGTTTTGGACTTATCCTAGTTCGGGCCTCTCATGAGGGAGATAATAACCCTACTCCAGCGTCGTGTATATTTGTGTATGTATTATTTGTGTGTCCTGTCTCCCCAATGTCTGGGAGGTATTTATGCTTTACAAGGGTATCGTGTCGGTTACAGCCCAAGCCACGAACGTTTGACCGTGTCCGAGGTGGTCGTAACCGAATCCTATATTCATGCCATATCCTCGTCGTGGGCGCAACGGCCCTTCGGGTGGCGCAATTATCGCCATTCTGTTACAATCGTTAGCTACAACCGTACGTCCACACAGCCCGAGCACCAACAAGGGCCGAGCTAATTTGGCCCCAACTTGAGAAAGCAGGTCCGAGCTACGCGTTCGGGCACTCAGCCGGGCAACGAGCTCGTACCAAACGGGCAAGAAGCTTGTATCGAACGGGCAAATCGGGCAACGACGATCAACCTTTCTTGGGCCATCCTCGGGAACGACTGTCCGAGGTACGCAAGGTTGGAGCGAGCCCTGACTGCCGTGGCATTATGGTAGTTATGAGAATTACCCAATCCCCGACATATTTATTTTATTTTAATCACCTCATTTGCAATTAATTATTTAGGAAATTCGTGATCTGAAATGTAATGAATTAATGAGTTTTATAATTTATTCCATTGTATTAAATCTTTAATAATTAAATTGTATAACTCAACTTTATTAATTAATGCTTTTGATTAGGAAAAGAGATTGGTTTGGTTTTATTTGTGACTTCACTTTTTGTTTAATTTTTTTAATTTCTCGAGTGCTAAATTGATTTATGTAGGTGTGAAGATTCAATGTATGCATGTATGTCCATTGCAATTTGTTTAATGAACTGACTAGGTTTATTTTTAACACTTCAATCATGAAATTTTCTTTTGCAACTCAGATTATTTTATCGTAATTTCTTCTTTGGAAATGTGCTAATTAGGTAGATCCTTTCATATATTTATTATTAATATAATGCATTATAAAATTTCACTTTCTGCTAACACCTGTTGCAACTTTTATGCTACCCTTCATCGACCATCATTCATAAATGTGAGCTACCGAATCCGTATTCGTATCCGACATAAAAAGTGTGTATCCGTTTCCGATCCAATACTATCCAAATATCCGAGCTGATAGAATCTGTATCCAAAAATTGTCTGAATCGATCAGAAACTATCCGATCTATGTTCATCACTACATGTTATCCATCATGCATCAGGAGATTTGAGATTTGTTTCCAGTAAACCTCTATAGGAGCTTGATCTAAATAGCAAAGGAGGAGGTATCCGACACAAAAAAAAGTCTTATCCATTTCTGGTCCATCAAAAATCCGAATCGATAAAATCTGTATCTGAAAATTATCTAGTTTAATCAGAAACTATCCGATTCATTTTCATCCCTATATGTTATCCATCATGCATTAAGAGATCTGAGATTTGTTTTCAGTAAACCTTTCTAGGAGCTTGTAATTTTCTTATTGTGGGCACTCTTTACGCTTTCACACCCACGGAGCTTCCTTTCCAAACCGACGCGAATAATAATCCCTGTCCCTCCTCTTGCCACAATTAGCTCTCGTTTTCCACTAGGCTTGCCCGCGAAACCCAGGTCTCCACGTGGCCTAATTTCTCCACCGGTCAGTTCCAATTCCCCACGCGGGACCCAGTCTGAGCGCCACACAAGTCAGTCTCCGCACGAGGAAAACCATATCTCGAGCCCGACGCTTCCCCGCGCGTCATCGCAATCCTCACGTGCTTTCTTTCCCGCGTCACCGAACCTGAACCCGCCAATGCGACTGGCACGCCAGATCCCGCGCCGAACTTGGCACTCCCCGGCGCATAAGTACTCGCTTGACGCGGGCGGAGGCACAGTCGGACCAGCGGCATCGCACCACGCAGACCCGAACTTCCGAGACCTAGCCAAAGAAACCGCAAGCGCAAGAGACCGAGGACATATGATGGAGGACGCAGGGATCGGCGGCCGCCGCCTGACGCGCCTCCGCACGCTCGGCCGCGGCGCGTCGGGCGCCGTCGTGTCGCTCTTTGAGGCTGGCGACGAGCTCCTCGCGGTGAAGTCGGCGGGGGGAGTCGCCGGGGCCGCTCAGCTGCGGCGCGAGGGGGGCATACTGGCCTCGCTCTGCTCGCCGCACGTGCTCCCCTGCCTCGGCTTCCGCGCCGCCGCAGGCGGGGAGTACCAGCTGTTCCTCGAGTTCGCCCCAGGCGGCTCGCTCGCCGACGAGGTTGAGAGGAATGGGGGTCGCCTCGAGGAAGGCACCATCCGGGCGTACGCCGCAGATGTGGCCAGGGGGCTCGCGTACCTCCACGGGGAGTCCATGGTTCACGGGGACGTCAAGGGGAGGAACGTGGTGATCGGCGCCGACGGACGGGCCAAGCTCGCGGACTTTGGGTGCGCGAGGAGCGTGGATTCGGTGGGGCCGATCGGAGGAACGCCGGCTTTCATGGCGCCGGAGGTGGTGCGCGGGGAGGAGCAGGGGCCGGCGGCCGACGTGTGGGCGCTGGGATGCACCGTCATCGAGATGGCCGCCGGTCGCGCCCCGTGGAGCAACATGGACGATGTGGTCGCGGCGGTGCGCCTGATCGGGTACACCGACGCCGTGCCGGAGGCGCCAGAGTGGCTGTCACCCGAGGCGAAGGACTTCTTGGAAAAGTGTTTCAGACCGCGCGCCTGCGAGCGGTGGACGGCGGCGCAGCTGCTGGAGCATCCGTTCTTGGCATTCGCCAGCTGCGGCGTCAAGGCAGAGGAGACGAAGGCCAAGTGGGTTTCTCCCAAGAGCTCTCTGGACGCCGCATTGTGGGAGTCGGACACCGAAGACGAGGACGAGGAAACGGCAGAGAGCATGGCCGAGAGGATCAGGGAACTGGCGGGACCCTGCTCGGCCTTGCCGGACTGGGAGTCGGAAGATGGTTGGATCGAAGTGTGGAGCGATCAGTCTCCGCTTTCCAGCGCGGCGGCGGCTACACCGGCCGAGCAGACGCACTGTGATGTTCCCGATTCGCCGGTGGCTGCGCCGGCTTGCGAGACGACGTCTGACGGAGGTTCTTGGGACGAAGAATTGCAATCAGAGATGGATGCTGGGCCATTTGTTGCCGACGTGGATGTTTGTGATGAGCTCGTGCACAATGTAGGGGTTGCTGATGCTTTTGTGGATCAGCACCAGGAAGATATTTATTCGAATTTCACCAGCGATCCAATTGTGCTTCGTGTTGATATTTCTGACGAAGAAATAGTAAACTCTTTTGTCATGGACAAATTGCTTCTGTTCCTCTACTCCCTCTGTTCGATCGTTCTTTCCTTTGCTCTTTCATTTACTCCGGACTGGCAAACTTGGAAGATGAGCAATCTGAAACTTTCCTCTCATAACATGTGAACTCGATGCGGCATCAGCATTCAGCGGAACGGTAATTCGGTAACTGTTTTGAGTGAAATGCGTTCGTTGGAGGCATATGAAAGCGACATTAATCTGTGACCGCGATACCTTTTCGACAACTCACAAACCCAATTCAACCATCTCTCATCTACTCGTATGATCGTATCCCAAACTCAAAGCAACAGCAAAAAGGCTGTGTAATTTCATGGCAACCTTTTGGAACTGCCGACCATGTGGCAAGCAACTAGCTAGGGGCCTTCATCGTCTCATCACAGGTGTACCCCCCTACAACTACAACGTCACAAGAACATCTATGTTCTTCCTTCTGCCGCTCAAGACGTGATCGAACTCTCGTGCGATCGTGTCGTATGGCGTCGCTGCTCGGCTTTCGGGAGATTTTCTCCCGGGAAGAAAAGTCTGGAAATGTGGACACGAGAACACGACCTGTCTGCACGCAACGTCGTCCAAGTGGCAGCGTTTCTACGATTCCAGTAACACGGTAGTCGTACACGTTTGCGAAATAGGTTGCTGGCAGGAAAGCCTGGGAGACGATGCAGATATGCATGACACTTGTCCAAATCCTCTATATTACCTCACCCCTGACATGTGTACACAGGCTAGATATGCTACTATCTTGGAGTTCTTGCTCTTGTTTGTTGTTTCCAGATCCCCGCTGATCAGCTGCTGTCTTTTTTAGCACAATTATTAACTCTTTCTATTCCTACTCTGGCTATTTACTGATGATAATGCAATTATTCCAGCTCATACTTTCTAGTTTAATTTGATTTTTCCGAGAGCGGTTGACTATAATATTCCTTCCGTCTAAATTTATAAGACATATTTCTTCTCGTTACACAGACCAAGAATGTATTAAAACAACAAGATTGCCCCTAATTTCTTCTTTTTATGCCAAAACCCACTTGAAAACTAACACGTTTAAAGAAATTACTAGCTTTTCGAAGGCTAAAGTTTTTTTAAAACCCTAAACAGGGCCTTTATGTGCCGCTACAGGGTGGTTCTCAAGAAGAGTGCTTCGACACAGTGAATTGAAACAGCTGGAAACTGTCAGCAGCCTTGGCACGTGTCAGCGTCACTTGCCTTTGCGCCTTGAACCACCATGTTCTTAAAAAGAACTTCCTCTCTGTTTCTTGAGGAGCAAGCGGGGGATGCAAGTTTTAGCAGTGGCCCAGCTGCATCTAGAGGCATATCCAGGTGTACAAAATCCCACAAAACACAAAGGACAGATGCACCTAACTAACTGCAATTCGTAGCTAGGTAGCATCCAGTATCCAAGTCAGCATCCCACTGCACGAACGATCTCCTTTTTTGACGAAAATTAACACCTAATTTGACTTCTAGAAGTTGGGTGAGTAACCAGAACCTGAAGCATAGACTAATGCAAACCTAAAACTCAGTCATGTACTCATGTGCATGCGTCATGCATAGCATCAGCCGTGGAGTCGCCGCATCTCACCGGTTGCGTCCTTCTCAAGTTCAGGTCAGCTCCGAAACCGAAAGTCATATGAGCGCTATTCGGAGTTCAGACCACAATACCAATTCCAATTTCAGACTTCTTAAAAAAAGAAAAGAAGAGAAGTTTCGTGGTGCGTCGGCGCTTAACTAGCATGCTCGGTGTTGACGACGGCTGTGACGCACAGAGCTCAGCTGTGGGCCTGCAGCTGCCGGTCTTTCTACTCCTTTTGGAGCTATCCATCCAAGTCAGCCCCATTTTGTTTCAGAACTTCTCAGGTCAGTCTTGACATGAGCCTCCGGTCGTCCACGCGGTGGTACAATGGTAACAGGATGGACCCAACTTGACTCTCCTAAACAATGCTCCGATGGTACCATCAAATATCATTGTCTAGATAAAACTAATGCCTGCAATCTTACATGATAAATTATCATCCATTAATGAAGATTCACTGGGCGTTGCTTCATCATAGGTAACAAACCATTTACGATTCGAGCTCATTTGAAAAGTACAGGCTAAATTAAAAATCCACTCATCATCGGTTTTAAAATCACTGGCAAAGACAATCATAACATTTCCATATTTCTGTCTGAATCTTCTTTGGTAACCGTGGCGACTTTGGCTTTATCTTCTTGTTGATCTTTTTTGAAATTTTTATTCCTTCTCTTCTTGTTCTGCAACTTCCAACACTCGGATATATCATGATTGTTCTTCTTGCAATACTCACACGATATTCTATTTGAAAATTTAGATCTGCCTATGTATCTACTCAAGCTTCTGCCTCCCTGTGTATCTACTCAAAGCTTCTGCCTTTGAAATCGCAATTTGAACCTTCTCATGTTGTTTGCCGTGAACAGAAAAACCTTCTCCACGCATACTTGAGCTTTCACCCAAAACCGTAAGTTTCATCTTCTTCATAGCATATAGTGCTTCATAAACATTATTAAAAGTAAGAGTATCTCGGCTATACAGAATAATATCTTTGAACATAAAACATGAACTAGACAGCGAACATAGCAGAATAAGACCAAAATCTTTATTATTATATTTTACCTCCATAGCCTTTGAGGCTAGCGCCTAGCAACAACTTCTTGAACGCTGCTAGGTGATTCAACACTAGTCCTCCCTCTGCCATCTTGTGTAAATAAAACTTATTCTTTAAATGAATCATGCTAGTTAGATCCTTGGTTAATACTATTATTTGATAGGTAGAGTTGAATATAAAATAAGGACTTACCATATTTACGGTGCTTCTCATCAGCGGACAGTGTTGCATGTATCTTGTTGATTCTCAAAATAGTGTCGTCCAAATCAAGTTATGATAGAACAGATCATATCTTTGCTATAGAGAAAATCTCATGTCTCGATCCAATATAAGATCACGCTTGGTGCGGTCAGCTGCTCCTCTCAGGTTTTCTTGGCAACTTGGCCTCTAAATAGCTGATTAGACGTCTTCGACTTCGAAACCAGAAGCGAACACATGCCGTCTTGGATTGCAACTCGCTGAAACACCAAATGGACGACCATTTTTTTAGCTCTTTTACAGTGGATTATACTTGTAGTATATTATGGTAGTATAAATTAGATCTAACCATTGATTTGGTGGGTGGTATTATGGACTTTTACAAATAAAAATATTATATTTTAAAAGGGTATTAACGTAATTTTAGCGAGTCGTCGAGGTCCTTCGACGCGCGATGCACTGACAGAGGGAGGGCTTCCGGTGGGGATGAAGAAATGGGCTTCGGGTGAGTGAAAAAATCCATTTACAGTTTTACTCATCTGCTGTATTAAAATTTTTTACCATTCTACCCCTCCTCACATTCTACTACACATACTACACATGGTAGTATAACTTGATCTAATCTATTTTTAACCTTTTGATTAAAGGCAATGAACGGTCCATATTTATTGTTGTGCACGGTAAAAGAACTCTTTTTTTTATCGGATCCCCAATCTATTCTGATATCACTTCTTAAAAAAAGAGACACAGACATAAAATTTTAGGCACTATAGGTATACGAGGCGAAAATTATTATACGATGAGAGATTACATACACAAGATTATATACCATCTAAAACGTTCGACTATAGCAATACATACATATATATGTGTAATGCTTGACACGGATACACGGGTGGAACCGGTGGTTGACGCTGTTGGGCTACGGCTCAATCAATGCTCCGGTCCAATCATTCAATGACTCAGATTTTTTGTAATAAAGTTTGTCAAAAATAGATTAAGAAATAGGATAGGTGATAGTCTTTTGGATGATTGTCTAGTCATCTCCATTGAGCGAGATATATTCACCAAAGTGGATGAAGATGATATAATGGAGACTTTCATGACCATTAGAAGGCTAAGCCCAACAAGAAGTAGTACGGTAATATTCTCTGAACTATTGCAAAATCTTATTATTATCTTCGTATTATGTTTTTGATACATTCTATATTTATATGTTGGTATGTTACATTTTTTTTTTAAGTTGGACTAATATCTTGTCTAAAATCTTAGCTCCGCACCGCACGGATACAGTACAAATTTGAATCAAACTTAAGCAAGTAATTTCACAGGAACCTTATAAGAAATAGTTCAATCGCCCCATAAAACTGAGAAGATTTCTGTATTTCAAACAAGAGATAATAATTTTGTATAGTGGTCATGCACAAATGCTGAGATCCTCCGCCTCGTTATTTAGCCTTTTGATTAAAACAAATCAAATGAAAAAATTAACTCTTGCATTGATTGAATGTAGTGCAGTGATCGTGCTACAATATCTCGTCTACCTCAATCATCGATGGCCAAGAGACGCAATTGCACGGTAACATTACCGTGTAACGGCAGGCGCAAAGAGTAGAGACGTAGGTTTGGTACGATTTCAGATTCTAGTAGAAGCGAAAATAGTTTCAGATTCTTGGTGAAAAAATTCAGATAGGATTATGTGAATCGGGTGAAACGGGTTGAGACCGATTCGGCCACAATGGAAAAAGAAGAAACGATCCGAGGAGAATCGTTCCGAGCTTTAGTCTGTTTGGTTTGATTTCTTCCAGAATCTAGTAGAAATGGCTCGGTTCCAAGTTGCCAAACGAGACCGTAGAGTGCTCTTCAGGTTGAAATGTGGGTCAACACAAACCCTCAACGCAGAAAGAAAAATGAGGCATGAAAATTTCGAGAGAAAGGCAGATCTCTTCCGTTCCACTCATCCAGTCTAGGGTTTGAAAAATCGATAAAAATTGCTTTATCGTGATTTTTGACCATATCAGATTGGCTCGATATTTGAAACCGGTCAGTAAACTGGTCTAATTCAAATTTAAATTTTAAAATTTTGAGAAATTTATCAAAATTTATCAATTTTTTAAAAAATTAGTACTAATAGGTTTTGACATCTGGCATGAATTTTTTTCTTAAAAACAAAATTTGGGGGACATTTTTTAGCAAATCCAAATATATATAATAGAAAAAAGAAAAAACGGGGCAAAGGAGTCAGCAATTCCTAATTTAATTGAGCTATCAAATCATGTTATAAAAGTTTTGAAATTTTTTGTGTGAGATTCTGAGGCAATTCTAATGATTATTTAACATTTTTAGATGATCTCATTGGGCACTTTTTATGATACCATTAAAATTTTAGAGCATGATCAAATTTGTAAAGTTTTATAAAAATATGGTAATATCTCTGTTCCTTTTTGTTAATTGCTATTTTTTATTTTTCAAAAATATGGAGCGATTTTCCAACTCAAATATAAACCGTGATTCGTCTCGTCCGTTCGAAAAAGAGCAATTTTTTTAGATCAAAAGGGCATTAGAAATGCCCCAGTTTCCAACATAGAAACTGACACTCAAGTTACAGCATCTGAATAGTCACTGTTCAACATAGCAAAGTTTAAACAACCAGAAGCATCAAACAAACACAACTCATTAAGGCTACTTCTTTTCTTCCATCAAACTCAGAAAGGTAGAAAGCGAAGACAGCTCATATGGAATTGCATCGAAATTGAGGTATTTGTCAACACAGCTCCCAATCTTGTTCAAGTTACTCCAGGACCCAATGGCAGCGGCGCTTGAAGTCTTGTCTTCAATCTTTTGCAAAACAGGTTTAGCTGGACCACCATCCCTTCCTTGTACAGCAGACTTCAATTTCTCAGCAAAAAGAGCATTTTTCTCCAAACTATTCTTACACTTGACCAATTCTGAGAATGAAAAATCATATTATTTCTAATATTCCACAAACTCCACAAGGTAGAAGCACAAATAGTATTCAACGCCGCATTTTTCTTATTACTCGTCCAAAAGCGCGCTACAGATTCATAATTATACCCAATGTCTATATAAAAAAACTCACCAATAGAAAAAGAGCAATTTTTCCTCTCGAAAAAAAGGAAAGAAAAGAACAGTTTTTTTCCTTTCCATTTCGCTCCGATGTCGCCAGAGGAGAAGGATTGAGGAGGGTCTGACTGGGCTACTGGGGAACGCCGGTGACGAGCAAGGTTGGTCCTATTTCCTATTCTCCACCAAGATCGTGTAAATTTTCCCTCACATTTCTCACATTCAGGCTCTATTCCGTCGTATTTGTGCCCGCGATCTTGATTTATCGGTTTCATTTTGTTCTGTTCACTCCCGCCTCCTCATACAAACCTGTTAGCATAAGAGAAGCATGCCTTCTGTTCATCTCGTGTTCAGCATTTCGTAAATCTGTCATGCATGTCTGTGTTTTAGATGATCACTTCTGCATGTGCAGAATTATTGATTTGTTCTGATGGAAATGTCAAAACATTTCTATATGCAGAACTGTAAAATTTGGAGGGTTTGCGAGGATAGGAAGGAGCAATAACGATCTAGATGTGCATGGAGGAAAATAATCAGAAAAGACTATGAGCGATTAGGAATCAAAATGGATACTCTAACAGATCATATCCCGTGGCACAGCATCTGCAAATGCACAAAGAAACCATACAGACACTGGCACCATCGCAATTGCGATGGATTAATGTAATAGCCAAAAGTATTTCTCTATAGACAAATTTTAGAGATAGTTATCGTACAAGCTAAATTTATTGTTTACTCTAGATGATATAGATGAGAGAAGTAGTAGACTTTGCTATTGTATCTCTCTTATGCTCATGCACAGATGAACATAGGGCGTGTTGTACATATCAAAAAGCATGCTATCAACCAGCCAAAAACTGGTATTGGAGTACATATAAAAAAACATACAAATAGAGTAAGTAGTCAGCATTGCATGAGAAACAATATGCTACTACCGGCCAAAAATCGGTACTGGAGCAAGTATGCTTAAGCTAGATGACATGCATGAGAGATAAGTTATTGTAAAAGCTTTAATGTAATAGCGAAAAGTACTTTATTAGAGATAACTTTTAGAGATAGTCATTATACAAGCTAAATTTATTATGACCGCACCAACTTTCTCCGCGAATTACCATCCACCACAGCTGCACACCCCGAGCCGTGCTATTGATTGCTTCCTGAGGCCCCCTCCTACGCTACCCCGCTCCTCATGTGCGCGCTGGCTAATGACATCCGTCGAGAATAGGCGGCCGAGCTGGACTAGAAGCAACCAGGCGCCCGTTGGCACCCAACAGCGCGCACACCCAACCCAGCGTTGCCCGCGCCACCCGAACCGAGTGCGCAATGCAGGCTGCGCGCTGCTCGTGCGCCCTTTGCCCTTTGTCATAACCGCCGAGCGGCGGCATGCGCCCGCGCCACAGCGGACCGCTCGTTGGCACTTGGGCATCCAACCGTATGTATGGCAAGCGCGCAGCGAGGCCCGCTCCACCCGAGCCGAGCCTGCCATGCACCCCGCTGCTCGTGCACGTTGTCTGCCGTGCACCGCATGGGCCGCCGGTCGCGGGCAACCCATCCTCGCCGTCCATTGATGGGTAAGGCCATGTACAATGCAGACGTTTAAAAGAGATGCTTAACAATGAAAACTGATTTATTTATTTTTACCACATGGATAGATAAGGTACTTATTTGCATTGATGTTTAATTAAGCGTCCATACTTAACAGGTGCTTATGTGTATATAAGCATCCAAAAAGTGATGTTTGTATTGAAGCTTTTGACTCTTGAATAGATATGACATTATTTCTTTCTCTTTAAGCACTTATCTAAGCGTTTTGTATTGAATATGGTCTAAGGAGGGTTGTTTGGTGCAACTGAAAGCCGGGGGTGTCCTGATGAAACATCAAACCGCACATGCTTAGTACAACAGCACACGCAATTCATTCATACAATTGGCTATGTTACATACAATTGGCTATGTTACAAGATTACACACGGCCTAGGCCAGGAAGCACTGGATATCTCGTCTTAAAGAACACGCAAACAACATCCCAACCTCATTTTTGGTGTTCTCGGATTCTCACCCTATTGCAGGCATCAACAATACTAGTCCTCAACCCAAAACATCGAATAGGTAGGGGGAGAAGACACACCATTTCCCCCACTACTAATTACATATTTTACACCCCAACGAATATACATACATATTTTTGGCGATCGATTCAGAAGATCTATACATGACGAGCTGTGCATGGAGAATAGTTGCTCCTCGTTCAGCTCTTAGAAGCAGAATTTCTTCTTCTGCAAAGGCATATACGAAGGATACACATTAGATGAGAAAACGTATGATCAGCCGTTAACTGATACACTGGAGGAATGAAACCATCAAACACATGTATCTCAATAGAAAGAAAAGAAAGCACGAGATAACTCAAACGTACACGAAACTTGATCAGCTCTTGTTTGTCAATGTACGCAAGCAGCTCGTCCTGCCGCATCAACGCTTCATAGAGGGCCTGTTCATGAAAATGGAGTAGATGCTTTATCACCATGTTATTTTGTTAAAAAAGACTAGTAATAATATCTTTATATCTACTGTATATACCGTGGAGTAACACTGTAATAATGAACCACTCTAGTTTGTGTCGATTCAGATTGAAGCTGTAAAACTACTATAGTTTGAACAAAACAAGCCTACCTTCTTTGTAGAAATTAACTCAGCTTCCAATGCATCCACGCGGCGGACGGCTGCATTGAGCAATTCCTCCTTTTCAAACGGCATCTCAGATGGTTTTGTTTCAAGCACCTGCACCTTCTCCTCCAACTCACCTACCCGTCTTAGCATAGATGAAAGTACATCCTTTTCTGTATAAGATGGAGCAGGAGATGGAGGCCGGAATTCCTCCTTGTACTCTTGCTCTTGAGGATAGTCCACATAATATTGATCATGATTAATGGATTGGTTTGAGAACCTTTTAGCCATTCTGCTCGGGACAGACCGAAGCATGGCAAAAAGACCCATGAGCAAAACTGTCAGCCATGTGATAATCAGAGCCTGAAGTCCTTCAAACTTGATTGGTAAATTACTCAAGGACAATGAACCTGGTGTTTATGTAAAAAATTCAGCTTCAGCCAACAAAAACCCAAGTCAATACACTTGCCTACAAGTCACATATTGGGGGTAATTTTGAGAATTACATTCTAATAACAGCAATAACTAGAGCAAACTGATTAAGCAGTGAATATTTTTCCGATTAGCTCACTGGGTACAATGTTACAAATATTTATGGACCGTCAGTACATCTTTAGATAGTTCGGCAAATTTATTAACTATGTGCGGATAATAAAAAAAACTTTCTAGATGGGAATACACATGGAACAAATACTAGGGCTGAATAAGTATTTTGAATACAAACTAAAAAAGTATAGTTAATTTGGGCAAGAGCTTCCAAACAGGGGAAAAAAGCATAGTAGCAACATAACAGACCTGAGAACGAAGCTGCTGGACAAGCTCTTGGGCTGCTCCAGCCATCATCCACAACCTTGTCAACAACAGGAATGCTTTCTTCAATAATGGGACGAGCAGCAGACATAGAGGCATACGCTGTCAATTTTGACTGGAAATAGAAAAAAGAGGTTGCCTATTAACAACAGGTATGTAATAAGAAAGGCAGCATTAACATAACAATCTCACAGTAGCCCTAAGATACCTTCCATAATTGTTTAGAAAGCCTACTTATAAAATTTCATATTAGTAAACACAAATGAGAAAGGTGCCAGATCATGTATAGTTCAGATATTCACAAAACAATCATACTTTGCTGATCTCTTGTCAACAATTTTACTGTTCTTGTGGTGCCATTAGTCAATATTCAATTGGTGGTGCTACTGATGTAGACTATGCTGAATTGCGGATAATACCAGGTTTCATAATTGTACAATAAGGTGAGCAGGCGTAGCTACTTGCCTCCTCATGAACAGGGGTCAAAAGAGTGTTTGCTATCAAGTTCCTTGATGGAGTAGGAGAGGTAACATCTTCCACTTCAGACCCAGACTCAGCTGATGCATCACTGCCTTTTCTCTGCTTCAGTAAGATAACAGAGCAAGTATTCATTGAAAATCGAATAGGATGGTTCTATAAATCTCCACATTGAAGCATGCTTACAGACTTACAGTTGGGTACTGTGGCCTAGCATAACCAATAATTTTTCCATCCGTGCTTGATATGGTCACGATTTGCCTGCCGTAGTTTGCCTCGCCATGCAGGACCCTCTGGACAAAATTGAAGATGCATCACATTAGCGAACACAAGATGCCCTGTGAATAACAGTGTGCATGCAATATCCTCTCTTTGGGAAGGAGGAGCTTACAACCTGTATTATGTTGGGATCCTTCCAAGGACCTTTATCTGATCTTTGGCAACCTCCATGTTCGTCACAGTTGCATTTACCACCAAGAAATTCTGGCAATTCACTGCATACATGGAGTAAACAGAAATTAGGATGGAAGCCAGCAACAGACATGCGAGGACAAGATTAAAGATTCTGACCTGTCATCAATTATTTCAAGTAGCTTGTTTTGGTACTTGCTTCCAAGAACCTTCCAAGTTAAAAAATAGAAATACAACCATTATCTATGCACCCAATTGCTCAACAATGATGCAATCAAATAAATGCTATATAATAGCAGTATTTACATGAATTTTTGAAGCAGTTTTTGGATCAAGGAAAGATTTTATTGTGCTCCATAACATCTTGAAGCCTTGGCCAGCATTAATTATGTACATCCGGCACAACGTCTGGAACAGCACTCAGAATGCATTAGATATTGTACTGTTGGGACAAGAGAAATATAATGACAAGGAGGCCGTATTTACAACTTTCAAAGAAGAATGGCCTATACATAAAGTAAAACCTTCTTTTATTAACAAAGTGCAGGAAATATTTCATCCAAAATATAAAACAAATGACTGCAACTGAATTTTGTGACCCAATATCCATGACAGGATGACCTACCTCTGGGTAGTTGTCATTGTCAATCTTCTGCAATCGTGTGATTAGTTCCCTTGCAGCTTTCGAGAAGTTCTTAAATCCCTTGAATTATAGAAAACAAGTCAAGCAAAAAGTATTTAAAATGTGGCTTTCATATGGTAAGAGCAATATTTATCCATAACAAGACATACCACGCCTTGCACATCCAGAATAGTAGTGCATGAGTCTATGTGCCTTTTTGCGGCAATTGAGCAAGCTGGAAATCTCATCTGGAAACATCTCTCAAACTCCTTGACATGATATCTCACATATCGGTCTATAGTTGTTACTTGCACTAGCTTGTTGGCATCAACTTTACCTATTAACTCTATGTAGACAGGTCTTCCCTCTTTATCCACCCCATGATAAAACTGCGGATAATACTTCATAACCTCTTCTAACTCAGAGTAGTCAAATTCCTGAGGAAAAGAAACAACATGCTATTATGGTATATATGTTCAACTTTCAGCTTTACCTCTATATTGTTGGCCCCAAATTATGGTATATTTGTTCAACTTTCAGCTTTACCTCTATATTGTCGGTCCCAAATTCCTTCCTCCATCTAAGCATTTCTGACCACATATTCTTTGCTTTCTCAACATCAAACTTACGTGCTTTCAGGAACCTACATGTAATGATATAAAATGAAAATCTCAGACAGCTATAACAATTATTGATGTTCTTCTCATGACAGCCTTGACTCCTCCCTGAGCACACATAGGCAGTTGGTACAGGGTTTCCAGTGGGACTATTGAAAAGATATGAAAAAGAATATACACATAATAAGGTCAGATTAAAACCCTGAGATCAGCAGATGCTATACCTTAACATCATGTGATAATCATCATGCTGTTGTGGCAACAAATCCTCATCAACTAAGCATTGTCGAAATGCCTCGACAGCTTCAAGATCTTGAACATCTCTTATGTCTTCGATGGAAACCCGATTTACATTCTTCTTTTTGCTTCTCCTCCTTAGGGAATGTCTGAATTTATTCCCAGCGTTAATTGCCTTTTTCTTGAAAGATCCCATTTTTGTCTTCTTCTCTCCTTCTGAGTTGTCTGCATCAGATCTGCTCTCTTTCTTTTCATCATTATGTGTAAACCCTTCAAAACCTGTACCCGTAATAATATCATAAGAGCAAGTACAATAGCAAAGCCTACTATTTACTCCGTCTCTCATCCATATCATCTAGGGTAAGCAAAAGGTTAGCTTGTACGATAACTATCTTTATAGGTTTTCTCTAAATGTTGTGCAATAACTATCTCTTTTATCTTGTATATAAATAATCTACCTATGCTCCTGTGCAAAGTTGGCTACTAAATAAGAGCTAGTTCTTTTCTCATTCCTCTTTTCTCACTCCTCCACATAGGACAAAGCTGACATGTACAGGTTAAGAGTAAGCTCAGGTGACCTTATTGTACTTGTTCTAATGTTCCATCTCTTAATCAAAGCAAAAGCAGCCAGTGTTACTCTAGTAACAGTAACTGATAAATGGGCTAGGCAGATAATGGTGCTTAAACAATAGTATGTAATTATAGGTGTTAGAATGAAGATTCAGCACAGGGACCTCTACAAAAATTAGTTCAGAGGCATAAAGAGTGCAAGACAATAAGACCAGTACATAGATTGGTTGAATGATTTATGAATTTGTTGGTTTGTACATGTGACATCAACATCACTATATGTTGATTCTCTGCATTGGTCTACACTTTAATACTTCCCTTTTGCGGTTAATCCTTGAAGATGATTAGCTTCAAGCATCAGCTATAATGCCCTCTAGTGAGACCAAGGAAAACTTAAACAATTGGAAACAGAATGGACTTCTGCCTGGGGATTTTTTTTTAAATAAAAATAATTGGATTTCTATAGGTAACTCTTGGTGTTAAATGAAGAAAATAATTATAGTAGCCCCAAATCCCATAAACCATGTAATCGTAGACTTTTCAGTATGTCCTCCAGTAAGAATTGAATTGAGTTAAGGAGCTCAAGCATCGCAATAGGCACCAATTGAAATGCTATAATATCAAAGAAACTAAACGCATAAAAGAAAGAACAACAGGAACCAAAAACAAGTCCCATATGAAAGAAACATTTTATACTTACATGGCCTCGCAAATCGATCGAGGGGCCCAGACATCCCCTCCTCCGACACCGAAATCGATCTCCCAAGCAAGCTCCGAGTCCAAAATCCACTGAAATATTCCCGCAAAAAAAAAAAAAAAAAAACTCAAGAAAAAAAAGCGGTAAAGCACCATGCTTGAACGCTAAATTGGTAAATTACATGGAAAGAAAGAAATTTCCATTATTTTTCTTTGAATACTTAAGAGATTAATACATGAAGAGGAGGCAAACCAGTAGAATCTTTCGGGAGTTCTTTTACCTCTTAGTTTTGGATTTGTGGTGCTGATTTTGGACCAAGAGGAGAAGATCGAAGCTTGTGCACTTTAATGGGTGGGAGACTTGGGAGGGAGAAGAGGAGGCGAGGAGTTCCATTACGTCTGAGATAGACTCGGTCCATAGACTCTAAACTGTTGACTTGTACAACGTGCACGTGTTCGGTTCATGACTCGGCACACGCAGGCATCTCTAGCCGCCAGGTAGCACTCGGTTTACATGGCATAGGATCTGTGGAAGCGTATAGCGGCACGATTTCCAGGGGCCCACCGTGCAGAGTTCGCAGACCGTATGTCACTATCTGCCGTTGGTTCTTATTACATCGGTGCCGCCGACTCCATCAAAGGGGTGGACGGCTGTGATGGCGTTCAGGTCCATAGACCACGTTCAGGAAGATATGTCAGGTATGTGACGCGTGGAGGATTTTTGCCAGGTCAGACTTCGTTAGTTGGAGGAGTTGGACAACTCCACTCCTTTTTTTATGCTAACACCGCTGCTAATTAAATTGTTAGAATGCAACGATGCAGTTTAAGGGGGTGTTTGGTAGAGCTCCAGCTCCATCAAATTCGTGGAGTTGGTGGAGCTGGGTATTCCTAGCTTCACTAGATTTGTGGAGTTGGCGCTGTGGGTATATTAAGAGTGTTTAGGTGGGTCATCTTGTTTATATTTTAGAATAAAATTATAAACTTAAGTCACTTTATTTCAGTCTACAAGTTTCAGCTTCGAGGTGGAACTGGGATCTGGAGCTCTGCCAAACAGGACCTAAATAGGTTTGTTTTTTTGGCATATAGACCCAAAGATATTGAAAATGAATAGTTTATCTTTAATTATAATCACTAGCCATTATACGCAATGTATGCATATAGAGAATATAGAGGGAATATTACATTAATTTTACATTGGAATATAAAATACGCTTTATGTTTATGGGTAAGACTATTCAAAAAAATAAACCTTACAAACTTGGACGCAGGCAATCCTTAACATTATTATGAAACTGATTCTGTCGGCACATCAACATTGTTCTGAAACTGATCCTGTTGGCTAACACACACTGTTATTTTTAATGGTTGCCTCCTCCTCTTGAACACAACGGAGAATGCCTAATATTAGCCGCCTAGGATAGATAGTTCGGTGTAGTTTTGCTCATAGATGGTTTCACCATGGCAATTTTTATGTATCAATCAGGCACTGCAACTTCGAACTCTAGATGGACGCAAGCTGGAACATTTTTTTATTTTTACCAACCACAAACCTTGTTTAAGATACCAGTAGTTTCTTGTTGAGATGGGTAGTAGATAGTACAAGAAATTGAAGCAGTGCTAGTAACATCCGATCCCCATGAACTGTTCTTTCTTCAGCTAAAAAACAAGCAGCTAGGGTACAAGAAACCATTGAAGTGCTCATTGTCCTGTGCTTTCTGTTTGCATCAATCCAGCACAGTGGCTTGGAGGAAAACTTTTCTGTCCTTGTCTACACCTTTGTTCCATTGATAGTTTCCTAACCTACTTGCCCATCTTTTGTTGGTTGTTACACTGATTGCAATCATCCGTGAACTGCGTTAAAAGTGTTCCGGCTTTCATCGCAAGTAAACAGGGTTGTTGGCAGAGACAAACAAGCCTATAATGTAAGCTGATCGAATCCTAACTAAAGCACAGCAGGATAAAAATTAGGAAGCATGATGCTGTGTTTCTATATGAAAGATAGTAGGACGAAGCAAGAAACATATGCTTTGTGTTATTTGACCATATGTGGCTGACTTGTCCACCACTGATTTATTTTATAAATTCTTCTGCTCCTTTTCCTTGTTCGTAGAAAATAATTCAATAAATTGCGAAAGGGAGTGGGAATAGGAAAATGCGGTGTTAAAATTGCATTTAGAATATCCATCGAGTGATCTCATGGTTTTATTGATGATGGAGACACAAATTTTAAAAATTGGCTAAATGTTCCAACCTTTTACATTGTGACGTAGATAAGAAAATTTTGGTTTATGCCACTGGCCCAATTGCACTTCCAATCCATGCCACTGTTTTTTTTTTTTTTTTGTCTAAGTCGGTCTATGCCACTCAAACGCAAAATTTGTTTGAAAAATACCCTTGTTGTTACTCGAAATCATAGCTATTAAAATTAGCCCGGACCGACCGGTTAACCGGAAAAGACCAAAACCAGAGCCCATTCCGGTTACCTTATGTCGAAATCATAGTTTTTAAAATCGGATCCTTTCTGTCGAAATCATAGTTATTAAAGTCGGATCGGACCGGCCGTTTAACCGGAAAAAAAAATCTGAACCAAGCAAGTCCATTCCGGTTTTCTATTGGATCGTTTTCTCCGGTCGAACCGGTAGTTTTTCACGGAAAAAGTGAGGATTGAACCCTGGTCACGAGAGCAAGGAGAGTACACGATGACCACAGGACCATGTTGGTTGTTATGTTGTGTTATTTATGGTATTTAGGGTCTGTTTGGATCTATTAGCAGTTAATAGTTAGTTAGCTAATAGTTTCTAGTTAATATTAGCTAGCTAATTATTAGTTGGAGGGTGTTTGAATCCACCAGCTAATATATGGCTAATAGATGCTATTGTCCAGAATATACATGCTATTAAATGCTATTGATGGTCGACGTGAAGGGTATTTTGATTAAATGCCACATATTAGCTACTATTAGCTGGGTTTGGCTAGCTAATGAGATAACCATTAGCTGGGTGCCCAGCTAATAATTAGCTGATCTATTAGCTGGGGGTGTTTGGATCCACTCCAGCTAATTTTCAGCAGCTAACTATTAGCTGCATACATCCAAACAGACCCTTATACTAGTACTAGTAAGGTGCCCGTGCCTTGCAACAGATGACCAACAGATTGATACACGCCATGAAAAGTGATCCAAAATTGTATAAACAAACGGATGACCAACAGATTGCTCATG
Organism: Rhipidocladum racemiflorum; assembly: GCA_036346355.1. Lineage (NCBI taxonomy): Eukaryota > Viridiplantae > Streptophyta > Magnoliopsida > Poales > Poaceae > Rhipidocladum > Rhipidocladum racemiflorum. Next base: position 3,766,228 of record CM070578.1, read on the forward strand.
AGGTAATCAATGGAGGCAGTAGTGGTATTTAGTTTTCATACTTACCCCTAATTATGTAGGGCTAATAACTCATGAGCTTAAATTTAGAGTCTCCTCATCACCAGCGCTAATTACTCATTGGCCAAGTACTGCATGCGCTAATTACTGCATTGGCCAAGTACTGCATGCTCACCAACGCTAATTACTTGAGGTAATTAATGCATTGCATGCTTTTCTATGCGCAAGGAATAAATTCGGGGAAGGATCCAACTCATAATTTCAGCTATTGGATCTCCCTTGTTGGATGGTGTAGATTTGGTGTATCAACCCGCTAAGGGCCTGTTTGGATCCATTAGCAGCTAATAATTAGCTAGTTAATAGTTCCTATCTAATATTAGCTAGCTAACTATTAGCTAGCTAACTATTAGTTGGACGGTGTTTGGATCCACCAGCTAATATGTGGCTAATAGATGCTATTGTCCATAATACCCATGCTATTAAATACTATTGGTGGTAGACGCGAAGGGTATTTTGGTTAAATGCCATCTATTAGTCGCTAATTTGGGTTTAATTTAACTAATGAGATAACTATTAATTTGGGTGCCCATTAATAGTTAGCTGATCTATTAGCTGGGGGTGTTTGGATCCACTCCAGCTAATTTTTAGCAGCTAACTATTAGCTGCATGGATCCAAACAGGCTCTAACTCGTACTTTTAATATTAGTATAGATATAGAAAATACTATTTCTAAATCGGCGGTTCCCGGGTTAACGCCTATTAGACCGAGTGCCTCACCGGTTCGGTATAACTATGTTCAAATTTGTTGAGCTCTCCGTCTCACCCATCTCCCTCCCTCCCTTACTCCTCTTCACTCACCTGAACCACCCCCAAACTCTAGCAATGGCGGCTCTAACCCTAGTCCCAATCCACGGACTTTAGGCCAAAATTAGCCCCAGTCCACTTGGTGCGCATGCGATTTCACTCCTAGGAGTGTTGGATCTGGAGTAGAAGTCAGCGGATCGAGGATCTGGAGCAGCGGATCGAGGCATTGCATTAGTTCGTGGGTTCCTCCAGGGTACGTGCATCTCACCCCCCTCCCCTCCTTCCTTGTTGCTCTTCGCCTTCTCCTCCTCTGTTAGGCAGTGGGGAGTTTATTGATTTGATGGCGTTGTTCCCTTGTGCAAGTATCAAGGTGTAGCTCTGATTTGTAGGATGGATCCTGACTACGCGATGAGGCTAGCAATTTGGGTTGGTACGTACCTTAGCAAGCCTGAAAATGAGCCAATGCTGTGGCGGAAGGGGAAGACGTTGAATCTGACCGTTGACCTCACGAAGTAATCACTTTTGCGTCTAACTGAAGACATAGCAAATGAATTCGAGTGGGGCTCCAAGCAATTGGCTAATTAACATGCAATTCAAGACTAATGTCAACGATGAATATGTGGCATTACATACAGATGAGGACTTAATGAGAGCTTTCGACATGCATAAGAATGTATACTTAGTGAATAGTAGTGTTAACATTGACGACTTTGTTGGGCCATTGACATGCATAAGACTTTGAAGTGCTTATCATGTGGAAGTTTGAGCACAGGAGGATAACTGGGGAGAAGATTACTACAAAGATCCTACCGATTATCATTAAGAAACTTACTGTGTTGAGTAGGACACATGGGAAGTATGAACCAATTAGGAGTACAAATGAAACAGGTGCGGTTAGTTAGAGACTCACAATGGAATATACTAAAAGATGTGGTGAATATTGGAACCAAAACTTGCACTTGTAGGCAATGGCAGATGACTGGTAAGCCATGCAGACATGCATTGGCTTTCATTTGCTTACTCAGGGGTTATGATTTGGAGACTTATGTGCATGACTACTTCACAGTTGAGAGATTCAAGGCAGCTTATGAGGGAATCCTTTACCCTATGAGACAAAGGTAAATGGCCTCCTGTGGATCCTAGCTTTAAACTTCATCCACCCGTGATTAGAAGACAACCAGGTCAACCCAGAAAACAAAGGACTAAAGCGTCAGAAGAGCCTGGAGCTAGAAAGAGAGAGTCAGAGGCAAAAGGTGTGGACGATTGGCCCATGACTGGCCAAATTGTAAGCATGGCCAATCAGGGGAAGGGAGTAATTATCCTGTTGCTCCAAAACCTCCACCATCTAAAAAAAACCTCCAAGAAAGATTCTTGTTGGATCATCGAGGTCAGGTTTACATGCAATTGATTTTTGTTTTGCTAAAGAAAACCAAGATAAAAAAAATCAAGATAGTTGGTACTACTTTTTGCTAACTTTTGCTCTGATTTTCCCAGTGTTGCTGCATCCAAGGCAAGGACAACCAAGAACAAGAGCAAAGAGGCTGCATCTATTTGATATTATAGTTGTTCTCTTGGGTACCATATGCTTTTGTTGTCGTCATGGTTGTCAAGGTGACAAGACGAGACGAGACGCCTAGGCGACCAAAAATAGTCTAGCAATATCAATATATCATTAATACATTTATAACCAATATCAGTATATAAGCAATATCAGTTTATCACTAGTATCAATATATCACCAAAAAAGATCTAGCTCTACCCCTTTTCTCTTTTCTTCCTTTCTTTCCTTTTCATTTTTTTCCTCTTTTCTTCCTTTTTATTTCCCTTTTTCTTTCCTTTTTTTTCTTTCTTTCTTTTCCTTCCTTTTTCTTCTTTGCTTTCCTCCCTTGCATTTATTTCCCTTTTTTCATTCCTATGGGCGAGCCACACCGGGCTCCTTGGCTCCCCTGTGCCTCCTTGCCTCTGCCCTCGCCGCCTGCAAGCCTCCTCTCCCCGCCGCTTCCACGCCTCCTCACCCACAGCCATATCGAGGACGGTGGGGACGTGATGCCGGATTCGGTAGTCTCCGACACCATGACCACCGGATTCGGTAGTCTCCGACACCATGACCACCGGATTCGGTCTCGATTTGAGGTGGGAATGCCGGATCCGGCAACAATGATAGCAGGAGGCGATGGCGATGCGGTCGGAGACGCATGAGGCCACGTTGGCGCCGGAGCTCGGGGGGGCTGAGGTCGACAGCGACGAGGTACTTGAATCTGCTCCTTTTGCCAGTCCCTTCTCCACGTGCAAACTCAGCCCGACTTGGCCCCAACTCCCCATCACCCATGCCCTTTCCCCAGCCAGGCTAGGCGAGCGGCCAAGGCGTGCTGGCTCCAACACCGAGACGCATAAACGGCCTTAACAATATTGGTTGTGGTATGATGTTGCTATGTGAGCTGATGTCTTTTTTAAGCCTGTTACGCTATATGAACTAGTAGTATGTGGTACTCCATGGACATACTGTATTAGTTTGCATGTAATATGGTTGTTGTGGCTGTGAAAACTAAACACGAGTGAGGGGTTGATGTCGGCTGTTTAGTGGGTCATCGTCCACGAGAGTGAAAATGATACGGGGATTTAGTTCGGGAGTTTGAGAGAACCGTTCTACTCTTATCGGTGGGCCAATGGGGGGTTGCCCCTAAGGAGCGAGTCTCCAGGGTTCACCGTTTTGAATGTGCTCTTTTATTACTCAAGAGAGCTCGAGTTACAAATAAGAAATACATAGAGTATTTATAGGCTCTTGGTTTTGTACAAATGACCGAAATACCTTTTATGGAGATAGCTAACCTATAAGTATAAGTGAGAAGTATTATCGCCTTTTCTAGGCATAGTTATAATTTCTTAATCTGTATATTGCAGGGCTCGACACTTGCAATCGGTGTTAGATACTCTCCTAACACTTACCCTCTCTGCCCCTTGGCGTTAGGAAAAGCGTCTAGAGGGATAGTATGGAATCGTCACGCGTGCTCACTGAATTCTCGGTAGTACCATATTGCGTAGGTGCTACAATAATGCAGTACCATCTTCTGGTAGCAGAATAATATACTCTATAATAATATAACAATTACTTGCGAAAACTATTGCTGATTTCTTCCTGTAATCAACAAAGGGACATAAACATGACTGATTCCACACTTACGTTTTCATATGAAAAAAAAAAATTTGCCTTCTGTCTTCAGAACTTCTGAGCCATGCAAATACAGATGCAAGAAGGCCAAGAACTTTCCAAGAATCGGTAGGTACTCACCGAGTTAAACCTGCACTTGTTCGCCATAGTTGGAGTACATACATATTGCACTACGAAATGAATTGTAGGATGATGGCCATATATGATACATATTGTTTTCTTTTAATTGAACATTTTGCCCATCCTTGGTGCTGTTAAGCAGACCCTATTTGAGCTGCTCATGTTCAGTCTTTTCTGAAATAGCATAAGCATGTCAGTATAGTACTGAATTACTGATAGTAGGTAGGGAGGATGGAGCAAAGATGCAGCAGACTAACTGCAAATGTAAATGCTTGACTCCAATTATTTAAATGTTGTTGCTAACAATAAACATGCACGAGTAATACTGGTTTTTGTGACTTTACACACTCAAGGGCATCAAAAGGAGCTCTGTAATTGAGGACAGACAACTACGCTTCACACTCCCTGTTGAACTTAACTCAATTGCAGGACCATATGAGCATGCAATTCGGTGGTCATTTACATGGGCGCAGAAGTTTGGCGTTCCCTGAATGGCAGATGCTCTCCACTCTTCAGGAGCAGTTCCTTGTCTAGATGTCGCATCACGGCACAAACCATGAGAGTTGTCAGTGCCAAGAGCCAGCGACAAGAGTCAATTAACTGCAACAATCGAATAATGCAGAGTAGCCCGCATGACGCAAGGACGGCATGAGAAGTTGTTGGTCTCTGAATACGCATGGGAAGCTTGTTTATGCGTTGAGACGACTGCTCAAGCTTCACCGGTAGAAAGAAGAGAGATGGAAACAACCCTTCGCAGTTCTCAAACACGGCAGGATGCAGGTTTTATTTATTTATAATTACTATTATTGTGGTGTAACAACCTAATTTTTGCGCTTTAAAAATTCTTTTGTGTAGAGTAGGTCCTCTAAAAATTCTCACCAATTTTCATCGAACTTAACCAGGAATTTCCAAAATTAAAAAGATTTAACTTATGTAAACCTCAATTAAATAAAAACCAGTTTCAGTTGGATTCTTTGTGCTGCAAGGAATTTTTCTATATTTTCTTAGATTATTCTGAGTTCATTGCTATTTATTTGAGCTCATTTGGATTTATTGGATTTTCTAAAATTCAAAAATCAGTTATAAATCCCAAAAGCTTTAGTGGGCCGATTTTTTTCCCCAACTCACTTCTTCTTTCTTTCTCTCCCCGCACCTGCCTGTCTCGCCCACCCAACCCAGCCCATCTGCGTCGCCCTAAGGTTGGTCTAATTTTTTTAAAAAAAATCATCTAATAGAGCAACATATAAATACATACGGTATCAAAAGCACAATATAAATATAATAATAAGGTTTTGCAATAGTTCAAAGAATATTACCATAGTACCTTTTCTTCTTGTTGGGCTTACGCCTTCTAATAACCATAAAAGTCTCGATTATATCATCTTCATTTATTTTGGAGAACATATCTTGCTCAATGAAGGTGTTCACCTTAAAATAGGCAAAAATTGTAATTCTTTCAAATTAAAATGCTATTGCCGGAACACCACAGTAAAATTGCATCAGGAATGTGTAACCACAACTATCAGATAAACACCATCTTCATCACCGTGTAGCCAAAAGCAAGGTTGTTTCTCTTGGTGGAAAACAAGATATTACTACGACAATAGACCAAACAACACAGGAATTGAGCCATACAAGACAGAGTGCAAACTGACTAGGTCCACTAGAAGAATATCAGACAGTTCTCATCATGGTATGACATACAAAATGTGCTATCTTTGTTCAAAGACAAGACTAGCCTATTTCTCACAATACATGAATCAATTACCACAATTTACATTGCTTCACATAGATTGGCAATTTCTTGCATCACTAGCTACATAAAGTACAAGAAAAGAAAACTAAGACACAACGAGATCGTTGGATTAGGCCAGAAAGAAACATTACCATTCAAGAATGCACTGGAGATGGTATTCATGCTTGCAACTTGTCACGAGAAAGCACTAACAAACAGAAACAATAAGCGGCAGCCACTGGCGGAGAGTCTCTTCGAGTCCTCGATCTCTAGGCATCGAAAAAATATGCTTGCCTCTTCGAGTCTCCAGGCGTTTCTTCGAGTCCTCGAGTCCTTGATGGCAAGACGTCTCCCAGCATCCGCGTCCTGGCGGCAGACAACATCTCTTCGAGTCACTGAGTGGGCCGGGCAGCTAGGCATTGGTTGGGCCATGGCCCAACCGTGCCAACGGCTGGCTTCGCCAATGCAACCCAGCCAACCACATAGTCTGCGCACCCCCCACACCCCCTCACACGTGCGCACACCTCAGCCCACCAGAACAAATCCATAAGCCTAACCGTCGTCATTATTGTCGTGTCGCCGTCACCGTTTATGGAGTTTATGCCGTCCATGCCTTCTGAGTCCATTTAAAGCCCAAGGATCCTCGTACTGCGTAACGTAAACCCTAGCCGCCTTCGCTGGAACTGCTACCATTGTGCTGCACGAGCTCGCCGGAGTCCCAGGAACACCACTGCCACCATTGAAGCTTCCTGAGCTCCTTCATCGCCATGGATCTCCTTCCACGGTGAGTCCCTACCCCCGCCGTCACCACCATCAGCTTCATCTCATCGTTCGCAGCCGGATCTACCGTCGTTCGATCTCGATCAGTCGCTGCATCGCCATAGCCTAGGCATCTTTTTCCTAGCCGACCCCGCACCATTTTCCCTCGTCGTTGCACGCTTCTAGTGATCTTGAGTCCTTTTGCGCCGTCGAGTGAAGTCCTTCATCGCCGCCACTTCCGAACACGTGACACCGAGCTAGAGCCGTGTCGTCCCGTGTCGTTGCGTCGCCAGCCGGAGGCCAAGTCATACTGACGTCATCCACGCCATGTCACCAACCATATTAGCCCTAGTCGATGTGTAATCCTAGTCAGCGTCCACGTGGCCACACACATGGTACACCCGAAACCCTACCCAAATCTAAACCTTGAGTCACCAACATGCGGACCCCATTTGTCAGCCATTGTTTGCTTGAATACAGTCCACTGTGGACTCAGTCTATAGATCATTTGCCCCACCTGTTAGTCTCAGCTGAAGGAATATTCTCCTTTCTCTCTCTTTTTCAAGTATTTTCTAAATTCGTCTAAAATTGAGCTCTACACTCTAGTGTATTTAATTTGATTTTTGGAGTTTCTTTGTGCCTCTATTTTGTTGTTTATTTATTTTCATCGCTCGTTGACACTGCCACCTCGAAAGCAGCTTATGAAGGAGAGGAATTTGTTCAAGGATAGGACCAAGAGCTATTACAAGGCAAGTTGTGTGCTTTGATCATGTTGCATCCAATTTTATATAAATTATATTGTTTTAAATTATTACATGCTACTTCAATTATTAAATATTTTACTATTTCTACGAATAGTTATGCAACACTTTGTTATCATTACACCTTGTTGATTGTATACCATGATTCTTTGTAACCTTAGGATGGTTAGTTATTAGTTAGTAATTATTGTATCACCAACATGGGTTGGTTAGTGTAGTGTGATTGCTTAGTCATAACGAGATATTGATGATATTTGAATGTCATTATTATATTTGATTAATGGCTATGATTATATTTGAAATAACTGTATGGAAATCTATATGCTTTGTGATAATCAACAAGGGTGGTTAATGATTTAGACTGGGGCGAGTGGTATAAATTTTGTGAAAAGCTATGTGTGGCAGACTATGTGTGGGATTATTTGGTTATGTGTGTAGGCTTAGTGTATTGGGAAATCTCGTCCTAGACAATTAAGGACTTCAATTTGTGCACCTTTGATCTGAGCCCTAATCACACAACCATATATTCTAATAGGAAGAACCTGACACAGCAAGCTATCGAGTTTCTACATTGGCATTCTTAGATTGTAGGTTAGGCTGCGTGTGCAGGATGGTGTGGTGGGCTATGTGTCAACCACATCATGGACGATTCACGTTCTAAATCCAACGGTATATTACTACATGTGTTCGCTCTGTATGGATATTCACTGTGTTGAAATAAGGGTGTAGGTAGATTGTCTGGAGGATCAATGGTTGGAGCGAAGTTTCTAAAAAGTGTTGTTATGATCCTCCGAGTCACATAAGGAAATGTGTTTAGACCATAAAGTTGATCATATCGTGTGGATAAAGCAGTACAACCTCTGCAGATTGTTTGCCAGATCATGGATGTGCTAGGGATTTCACACAATGGGTATTTTTTTATAAAATAAAACTGGAAAGATTTAATGTGTGGATAATTGGTTTAGGCTACGTGAAGCTTTGTAAAACTTTTTGTTAATCTATTATTATTTTATTGTTTTAAATTATTCGTTCAATCAATTTGTCTTATTCTTATAAATGATGCTTTGTGCAAAATAAACTTTGAAACCATATCCTTTTTTTAAAACTTGCATATCGTAAATTAGACTCTGTATTCAGTGTGCACAACTAGTGGAGTACTTTATATGCTCCCTCTTGCATTAATCAAAATTTAATTGTATAAATGGAGGAATTTACACCTACCTTGGGGCAGTTTTACAAGGAGGTTGAGCCGAGCTCTTACGACTTGTTAATTGCCTGTGGCAAATCGATGAGTTTCACTCGAGTTTATTTTCGTTTTGTTGCAGTTATCTTATTTAGTATTAGAGGCATGCGATGCCCAATAAATATAAACTCAACCATAAGATCACAATAGTTATTTATTTATCAAATATAACTCGTTTAATTATTATTCATTGTTTATAGATGCTATTTCGTTTATGTTACCACTGTGTGCACTAATACAATCATAAACTAGTGCAACCACTGTGTGCACCAATACAATCATAAACTAGTGCAGTATACACAAAAGTCCGGATTCCCGATATTAAGAGAGGCAGGGGCGCAGGGCTCATGGTAGGGGGGGGGGACGAACTCCGGCTGTAACAACGGCATAAGCTGTTTTTCGAGTTTGCAGGTTCCAACGAATTAATTGTGTGTTTGGTTGGAGAGTGAGGTGGAATGGAATGATTCCATCCTATATTTCAGGATGGAATGGCTTCATCCCATATTTCAGGGATGGAATGGTTCCATCCCAGATTCTCAGACAGGGCCTACTGTCACTCTCACATTCCAAGTGGGATGGCTGCGTTCCAGAAAATTTGTAGAGCCTGACCGTCCCGAATCTAAAGAGAATATTCTCTTTTCTGGAACCAAGTCATCCTCAGCTCTCCAACCAAACACTAGACTTGGTGGGATGGAATGGTTCCATTCCACTCCATCCCACTAACCAAACACACAATAAATGTGCCTAGCAGAACCAATCATGAAACAGAATTAATGACTAACAGTACCAGAGTGAAGTGAAGCATTCGGATGAATTGCAGATACTGCTGCAAAACATGGAATGGGATGTCGAATTATGGCAGTCTGCTTAATTAGGATTATACAGGTGTTACACAGATAAATTCAAAAAGACCAAGTCACCAAACTACTCCCAACAGATAAATTCAAAAAGACCAAGTCACCAAACTACTCCCAAAAAATGAAGCCAACTTATAGAGATGCCAATGGCCCCTATGCTAGAGAGCTGGCTAAAGAAATGGCTTGTGTACAGGTACAACAAAAACAAGTAATCTACCTGGCCCTGGATCTTGAAAACCTGCAGGGCTAGCTCACCACCAAGAATTTTTCGTACGCATAACACAAGTGCATCCAATCTGATTCCTCGAAGCTATTTCGTAATGTTGATGTCATTTTCCAAATCCCATATCACAACCTTACCGTCCAATCCTGCAAGCCATGAGGCAAGGCATGTCAAAAATATGTTCGAACACAAAGCTGGAAGAACTGGTACAGGTTGCCAGATCGGTTCTATATATTTTAAACCTGATGTGCTGAACCGTTTGACAATACTGTCATTTCCTTTTCTCAATGGTACGATGCAACTGAGAATATCAAGAAATTGTAATCTATATCAGAGATAAGAGCACATCACTGGAACTGCAAAATGGGGGGGAAACAGAGGAACCAGGGATTGTACGTTATGCAATTCTCATGAGCACCGCCACGAGGCTTTGATGGCTCAACAGTGTCACTGCTTGTCCCTTGCTTTGATTGGCCATATAGCTTTCCAAGGGCTTCAGAGAGCTGAAATACATGTTTTATTCAGATTAGATCCTGTATTCCTGTGTAATGATGAGTTCTTCAACTCACAGTCACATAGCTGTCAATGATCAGCAGTGCTTCATTCTTCCACATGATGTCTATGCATTAGCATCTATAGTTACAAAATTTCAGAGACTATACCACTAAACTGCTATCCTGCATATTTGACTGTAAGAAAACAGTAACTAGCAGCATAACATGCAGTCTTGCAAAAGCTTCAGGGACCTACCTATTTAGTTTCAGCATTCAGAAGAGGCCATGACCAGTCATTTTGTAGTCGTGCTTTTCAGAATGCAAAATATCATAATTACACCGGCTAGTACCAGTTTGCAAGTTACTGTTTTTAACTGGTCAAAAACTTGAGGGGTTTAGCATCTAAATAGGTCAAACACATGGCGGACCAGATTGTTTATGTATAATGCAGTATTTCTTTCCTAATTTAACTAATTTGGATATCCAGATGTGCTTCTCAGTTTCCATATTACAAAAGTAAAGGCAACTCCCGATCAGCACACTCCCATCAATGGTACTACAGTACCACAGCTGAGACAAAACAAAGCAGCTGTGGTGTAAATATTCCCCACGTCTTTAACCAGAGACATAAAGGTATAAAGCCTGAAAAGAAAACCCAGAATTTGATAACCACAAAACTATACTTTTAAGGATGGGGTGCAATGAATTATAGGAATAGCAATTAGTGGCCAACTGCCCACGAAAAATACATGCCCCAAGCCCCCAATTCACATATGAGCATATGAACAACACAATTCTACACTCTACCAAGAAGCAAAACCATTCTCTTTCAGTTATCTAATAACTGGTTGCTCCTCTTTGTGGAAGGGAGGGAGAAACAAAGGTGAAACTGACAGTGATACTCAGTTGGATGTACACCTTTATCAATCTGAGTCCGATATTTTCTAGAGTTTCAACAATAGGGGGGAGAAGAATCTTGAGTACTAACAAAGGAGAAACCAAGAAACCAACTTTGCCTCACCGGGACAAGCCTAAATATGGCTAATTTGTCATGAACAAGTCGATTTTGCATCATGCATGCGAAAATCACAATCACAGTAGCTTTAGACTAAAAATCAATCCTGAAATTAGATAGGCAAAGGAAGCATATTCATTCTCTCAATTTGACTCACCGTCAATTTGTAGTTAGATAGTCCTCCCATTCAGACATTCATCCTCAAATAATCAAATTTAGTACATAGAGATGTCATTTCACAACGAAATTGACATACAAAATTTCATAATGTCATTCTCTCCAATTAACATATTACTCTCTCTCTCTCTCTCTCTCTCTCTCTCACACACACACACACACACATTCACTCTCAAAAAATGTGACCGCGGACGTATTATAACTACAAGGACTAGCTGAAAGTGGGGGGGGTTACCAGCGCTAGAGGGTGGGCTCGCCCACCTGGTGGCTACGCCCCTGGGATTCACTACACCCAGGCTCAGCTGCATCTTTTCGCTGAGTGAATAACACCCTCATATAACAGCACAACAGCAAGGCATAACAAACATAAAAAACCTCCACTAACATGAATTAATGCGAGAGAGAAGGGGGGGTACCTGCGAGGCTTTTGAAATTGATGGAGTAACTTTCCTTTCATCCAAGTATCTGACAAAACTCCTACAACAGAAAAATATACATTAGGTTAAAATCAAAATCATGGTCCTGAAACTCTAAAGACTTAGGTTTCAAGCCTGGATGTCAGAACTACTAGCATATCCTGTAATAAGAAATGTGATCAAAACATAGAGAAAAAGAAGAATTTGCAGAGACACACTGAGATTAAAAGAATTAACAAGCTTAACGTCATAAGGTGCCTTAATGTGAAGCTAGCAAGTTACATAGTGTTTATAGGAAGTAATGGCTCAGTTCAGAGCACTACCAGAATAAAAAGAAAATGCAACTAGTTTAACAAAAAAAAAGTTGCTATGTGCATCTTTGCTTACCAAAGCCCAGTCTCATCTGCAGCAAAGATCATAGGATTGCAGTCAAATCCGACACCAATCACCATACTTTCAGAAACAAAAAGAATCTGAAATTTCAAAGGGTTCACTCAATATTATGAGCTGTAGAAATCATCACATGCAACTAAATACTACCAGAAGGGAAAATGCTGACCCACATCACGGAGAGGCAGATCACGCAGTGCCAAATTTTGTGCAGCGGGAGACGTTTGAACATCGTCAATGAAATAAATTGTGGAATTGTGCCCTAAAAATCAAAGAACACCAATCAATTCAATGTTTGTAAGATTTTGCATCGAAATCTGGAAATATTTAAAGACTTTCTGTGTGGATATATCAAAGGGCCAATTGTCCCACGAGGGAACCCAAATCCAGTTGGAAATATAGAAATGAAAATAAAACTTCAAGATGCTGGCCATAATCTCAATAGAGCTTTTGAGAGGAGAAAAGGTGAACTATGGCGAGGCATGAAAGAGTGCTTTTATTAATTGAAATACCAAAAATAAAGTATGTCAGAAGTTCAACTACTCTATCAAAAGGGGATCAGCTTAAGTCGGTAAAAATAGAAAATAGATAAAGAATAAAGAAAACCATTCACAAGTAATAGTGCAAGTCATTACACAGTTATTATGCATGCCAACTGGTGCAACTCTTACGAACAAGAAACTAGTACGAGGGAGAACCTGCATAGGCCAATGTTTTTCCACTTGGTGACCACCTTACACCAAATGCCCAAGTAGATGATAGATCAAGTTGAGCAATTTGCTGCATCCGAATAGGAGAAACTGTTACAAGGACGATCAACGACTTCAACAGGAAAAGAAAATGGATCCAATAACAAATATTGTAAGCATAATACATCTTGTAAAACATTCTGAATCATAATTTGTTCTTAGGTTCTTAGCGTTTGAGGAATAAAAGATTTGGGCAAGCATGTCATACAAAAAATAAGCCGCCATATGATTTGAAATAAACTTTGTGAATCAGTAGAAGTAATATTTTTCAACTATAGATGGGATGCAAAAAAAGTTGATAAACATGATATAACATAGTTATTAATTATTATTCGTAAAAGACTAAAAGTCATAGATGCTCAATTGCATGTCATTAGCCTAAGAGATGAAACACGAAATGAACAAGCATATTTGAATCAGAAAAGGAATACTGCTAGACATATATTTACATTCCAACAGATGGCATATTATGAACTACCGGATCGATAAATAGCAAATACCTCTCCAAATTTCCAATCAGAAGAAGTGCTCGCTTGTGATCCCCTGGTCAGAAGGAAAAAAGAGTATGAGACACCTAGAGCATTTTGAAGATCCTAATAGGTATAATAATGGTGAGTTCCACCTTATATCTACACCCTTGATGAAAGTGGAGAATACTCTGCATTTACCATCAGTACATGTTGTTGCAAGATGTATCTGAAGAAACACGAAAGCACACAAACCAATATTACATCCAATGGAAACAGGGCATGTGAATACATGACAATACCAGTTCCTAATCCTATAAAGATATTTCACATCTACACCAAATAGAATCGCATTGAGTTATTCCAATCATCTTTATGGTATCAATGGGAGACATGCATCTCGCAAGTGCCAGACAAACACCATATATAAACACAACCAAAATGAAAGCACACCATAAAGTATTGTGCCTTCAGTTTCCCTACTAAAGATTTCCGTTACTCCAACGAGAGACATAGTACTATGCTCACATTGTTTGGATGCCACGCGACACTCATGACAGAAGATTCATGCTTCTTCCTAATAACCTTGCTAATCCACCTGCAGAAAAAAATTCATATCAAGAGTGACATGTCAACCTCACTAATTGCATGAACTCAATCAGTAGAAAACGCGCTCATCAATTAGGATATTTGACATGACTAACGGATAAATAAGGTAATCCAAAAATAGCAGTCAACTAATGTTAGTGCCGGAGACCAATACCAGTTGTTCTCTTGTTCGTAGTAGCAAATGCACACAGACTTAGCACCACTTCCTACGGCAAACTTATTTTCTGCCAACATAGCAAAAATAAATTTTCAGGGCACAGGTCATAGACTCATAGTTATTCAATAAAAAAAAAGGAGACAAAGTCTGCTACTCAAAAGTGCTTGATATTGTATGTTTAGCTCCCAAGTGATTTTGTTATTTTGTTCTTTTGACATATCATGGATAGTGTTTCCAAGTGCCAACAAAGTATGACAGCAAGGCTGAGACAATCTGAGTAAGTAATGCATCCAGGCGTCTCATGTTCCAGCATCACAGGCCCGAGGAACTTAAATTTGTGCTCCAATAAATGGGAGTGCAGATGTTCCACTTATGTTTAGTTGCTAACTAGTTAATGTCCAGCTATGTTCTATCAAGGAGCCGAGTTAATGAGAAGCAACTAAGAAATATAAGTTCAAAAAATTGAAACTGTGTGAAATAAACACTAGGAAAATATGTTCATTTCAGCAGCAAAAGAAGAAAAAAATTCAATTTGTTTGTAATAGAAGTACAAAGGTAGGCTATCAAAAGAACCTTTTGGGCTCCATTGAACACATAAAGCCGCACGATTTAGCTTGAGAATAACAAGGGTAGGCACCCAATCATGTCCTTCTTGTGTCCAAACATATCTGCAGGTAATAGAAGAAGAAGAAAAGGAAAGAAACAAGTATTTATTTTCTCTTGGAGTAAGAAGCACAATATATTTACTTGATCATTAGAAAACTAAGCCTCAATGCATACTTACGAATTTCTATCATGTGAAACTGTCACAATTTTGTTGGAAGATCTACTCCAATCTATTCCAGACACTATTTGATCATGCTACAAGATATATATAAAAAAGAAATAAGATAATGAATTACATACTGATTAGACACTAGCAAATGAAAATATTTGATGTGAGAAAGACAGAGCTCTCTAGTGCAGATGCTATGGCAGTTGTAAGGCATAAACATGAATGTTTACCTTTGAAAGAACGTGAAGTTTATCCCACTTGTCTGTGAAAAACTTATAGATATGTACTTCGTTGTTATTTGGACAAAAGGCAACCACTGGAAGAGAGAAAAGCTTCCAATCAAGTTAAAGACCAGTTGATACGGCATGCGCATTTATAAATTGTAGAAATGACATGCGATACTGAGTTACGCATTTTTCCAGTACAAGCACATTGTATTATCTACTGTTGTGTCCCCACCCCCCCACCCCCCACCCCCCCCAGCAACAATTGAAGACAACATATACCACACTGCAACTAGCCAGTAGCAGAGAGACATATTGCCAAACTATTTTCAAAAGCACAAGAGCTCGTTGTTAGGTAACGAATTTATGGTGTATGTGTCCATTCGTGCATCAGAGCAATTCACGGAAAACACCAAATTTTGGTCAAATTTGAGATTTTGTTCTAAATTACCCAAAGCCACTCGCTGCCTAAAAAGTAAAACTCTATTTACACATAGTGCCCCACACTCGCGAGGGGGTTTCCAAAATGAAGATCTAAACTTCTTGCTATTGTCCATGACACGTGGGACTACTCTTTACTAAAACCACCGTAACACAGCATCACGAAATGCTATTGCTGCCACCGATACCAGTATCACAACCATGCCGAAGCAGGCAACACACAGCACATGAATGGAAACCCAGAGGTTCACTCTACGAAAAAATGGGCCCTCTGATTGTTCCTAAAATAAGCCGAAATTAAATTTTGATATCGGAGGATTGCAACGCTAATTCCATGAGCTGACCGAAACCCTAGAATCCGATTCTGAATTCGACGCTCTGAATCCGAAACCCGGGGATTCGGAACCAAATCAAACGGGAGACGCACAGCTGTCAGATCTAGAGCGCGGGGGAGAGGGCGCGAGAGAGGAGGGGTGTCCGTGTTACTGGAGTGATCGGGGCTCCAAGCGTGGCAGGTAATGCACTCGGCGAATTGGTGGATCGCCGCCGCGGCCATCGGAGAAGACGCGAGCCCAGCGGCGAGGCGAGGGGGGTAGAGGGAGGTGGGAGTAGAAAGCTCAAGGCTGAAATTGTTAAGGCCGTTAGGAAAGGCAAGGTTGGTGGTAAGCCGGCGGCGCGGGCAGAGGAGGCGGCGGGTGGGCGAGAGGAGAGAAGAGGGGGCTCGGGTGATTCGACAGACGGGAGGATTCTGCCCCATCTTGTGCTCAAATGAAAATCGAATTATTCGCTAAAGTTAGAGATTTTGGACGATATCTCTATAATTACCAGCTATTCTTTATATAAAATCAAAATCTAGATATTAGCTTATTCTCATTAGTTTGGTCCTCCAACTCTATGCGTGTAACATCCCAAATTTTGTTTATGCATTTGCTATTTTTGAGAATTGTTTAGGATTTATTTGGATTATTTGAAAATATCTGAATTAATCCTTTTGTCAAAAATATTTAAAATTTTAAAAAGTTTAACTATAGTTTAATCCATCTAATTGGTATATCTACACCAAACTTGTGTGGGTGTACACCCATTGCAAGACAATAGTTCTTATATGGTGCTACTCGTACATTACAAGTATTAATGAAAGATATTGCAATATGAAAATGTTCAATGTACGTGTTTAACCTCTTTAAACCATATTTAATTATAAGATTAATAATATGGCAAACACAACGCTTAAGTAACAAGAGAGATTGGGTGTCCGTACTAAAAAGTAGAGTAAGGATATTCATTGCAGAAGTGTTTACTGCCGCATTATCTAATATTATTGCAAAAAATTTATCTATGAGGCCAAAATCTTCGACAACTTTTATAATACAACCAGCAATATTTTACCAATATGTGCTACGTCAATTAATTTGAATCTTATAATTCCCTTCTTTAGTTGCCGGTCATTGTTTACAAAATGAGTAACTACACTAAAGTATCCTTTTTAGCCCTACCATTCCATATATCTGATGTCAAAGACACAGAAAAAGTACAAGTACTAAAGAACTCTTTTAGTGTACCACGATAATTATTATAGTATTTAATCAGATCTGTAGTTATTGTCTGTCTGGAAACTAAATAAAATCTAGGATTATGAACGATCTTAATATAGTTTTGAAATGCTGGTAACTCACCAAATTTTAAAATGTAGATCTTGGGAAGCGATTAAACGACAAAGAGTTTCACGAGCTATCTCAGAATTGTAGTCCCAGTGATGTACCGTTCCATTGGGGTTGTATTGCAGCTACGTCTATCTCATAGCCAATCCTGTTTTTTTTTCTACAGCTCTCAGCATGTCTCTTCAAGTGCCCTGTTTCACCTGAAGATTTCACAGTTAATTTGTGCTTACAATATTTACAAACAGCATATTTGTTCTGAATGTTGTATGATGTCTCGAAAATTTGGTTGAAATTTTCCCAGACTCCCGATGTACTGCGTCTTGATCTTTTTGCCTCAGTGCTTGCCGACGCAGTAGCACTTGTAGAGCCCGAGGATGGTACAGGTACTGCAGCTTCTTCAGCTTGATAGGATGCAAGAAACTCTTCGGGTGAAATCCCGAAATCAAAAACCGGGAATGACGGAAAATCCTGGTTCTCTATTAAAATAATTATGCTATTATTAATTTCGTATCACTAAAAATAAATAAAACTATAAAATTAAATCAATATTCTTACTTTGTTTTCTTGACAGAAGCTGGAATCCGAATTTCGGATTTTTTTAATATTTTTGACAGAACTATTTTAAATTTTACCAAATTATCACTAAAAACACAAGAATTTTCACAAGAGAATGAAGAGAATAAATTGCTAGTATGCTAGTGGAGAAATAAGAAGATGTGCTACCCTATTTATAGGGAAAAGTTTAAGATTTTTTAGAATTTTTTTTCAAGTTACTAACAATTAAAAACGGCTCTATTTCAAATAAACCGACCGGACGGCTGTGCCGTGCCCAAACGGGCGAGCCAGACCGTGCTGGCGCGCTGTGCCTACAGTAACGAACTGCAGACCGACCCATTAAACCATCTCTAGTCGTTAGTGTCTGTCCACTGTCCAACAGGCCAAGCAGAGGAGTTGGACAGGGCGAGTGAGCGTGCCACCGCATCACCAGGGGGGGGCTTTGCCTACTCGACGGGGTGACACTGACCGACTGACGGGTGGCCACGTTGACCACATCGCATCACCACACGAACACGACCCTCCTCCCCCAAGCCCCAGGTGAGAGGATCGACCGTCTTCTCTCGGCTAGAAATTTTCCCCCAAATCTTTTGGTTTTCTTCTTGCCCTCCCCGGGAGCCTTCTGGAACCGACCTTGGTATAAATCTTTCTCGGGTTTCTTTGTGGTTAATCTATGCTGATTCCTCCGGTTGTAAAGCATTCGCTGCTGTTTTACAGTTGCGGGCTTGTAGACGAGATCCAGGAGCTGCCTGCCATGGTGAAGGACCGCGCCTACTATGACGTCCTGGGGGTCAGCGTGGACGCCTCCCCCGCCGAGATAAAGAAGGCCTATTACCTCAAGGTGATCCCTTTGCGCCCTTGGATTCTTTGGTCTGTTGCCTAATTGCTGGGTTTCTCTTCCTTTCAGGCGAAGCTGGTGCATCCGGACAAGAATCCCGGGAACCCCGACGCGGCACTTAAATTTCAGGTAGATCTTCCGTGTCTTCTGTTCTTGCTTGTTCTATTTAATGTGTTGTATTTGCCTGCGGACAAATAAAATGGCCTGTCCACAGGCTAGAGGTAAAATATTATTTTCCTGAAGTTTGTTTGGATTTTTCGAAGGAAAAGCAGAATTTTGCAGTGTAGATTCCATTGATAATATTTGTGAGGCATAGTTCAATCGGTAGCATCTAATGAGGCGTTCGGTACGAGCATCTTCTGGACATTTGTTTGACTCTTATGACACTTCATTTTGCGGATGGAGTGTTGCTTTTTTGGTAGATCTCCAATGTAAATACTGAAACTAATGTGTGTAAATTATTTCTGAGTAAATGTGTTGTTGGCATCAAGTGACTCTTTATATGATTTACCGCTGGAAATTATTGAACTAATTAGCTTGCTCTTGACAGGAACTCGGGGAGGCCTACCAAGTCCTAAGCGATCCTGCAAAAAAGGAGGCTTATGATACGCATGGAAAGGAGGGTCTTCAGCAGTAAGTCATGAGTTTGGGTTTTGGTAAACATTGGGTATTCTTTTGAAAAAGGGAAAGGATAGCAGCTCCTTCAAGGAATATTCTGGTTGAACTAGCTGGCTGAGCGTAGAGTGGGGTAATTCGGTGGATTGTTA
Source organism: Rhipidocladum racemiflorum (assembly GCA_036346355.1). Classification (NCBI taxonomy): domain Eukaryota; kingdom Viridiplantae; phylum Streptophyta; class Magnoliopsida; order Poales; family Poaceae; genus Rhipidocladum; species Rhipidocladum racemiflorum. The sequence goes on from CM070578.1 coordinate 3,785,631, forward strand.
GGTGGTGAGATAAGAGGAGGGTGCAGCAAGGCTTGTGGGAACTAGGGAATGGAGTTAAGACGACCGCTCAGATTTATGGGTAGATAGATGAAAATTTCCTAGCTATTAAAGAACATCATTTTTGGGGAAAAGAGACAAGTATTTACTGACATCTGATTGAAATTAGCCAGTAATTTTTGGATATGATATTTTCAACTAAGAAGCTCCTTATAGTTTTATGCAGCAATAAAATGTAAATCAACAATGCATTGTGCTGTAAGCCTGTAAGTTGTTTTCTTGCTAAGTTACTTAACCCGGCATTTCAGGGATAACATGGTAGATCCTGCTGCTGTCTTTGGAATGCTTTTTGGAAGTGACTATTTTGAAGATTATGTTGGCCAGCTTGCGCTGGCATCCATAGCTTCAGTGGAGATTGAAGGAGACCCAAACAGTCAAGAGGCAAGAGCAAAGGTTCGGGAGAAGATAAAAGTATGTTACTCCCAAAGTTACCTACTGTTTTGCTTAAATCAGCTGCACTGAAATTACCATTCAATTTAAGCTCTCGCACTGATACATCAATTAAAACTAAAATAACTTACCTGTGGCACAGGAGTTGCAAAAAGAAAGAGAGCAAAAGCTTATTCAGAGCCTAAAGGATTGGCTTCAACGCTATGTGGATGGTAGAAAGGATGAATTTGTAGACTGGGCAAATGCGGAAGCTCAGCGTTTGTCCGAAGCAGGTATATCATGTGATGACTTTTCAAGTGGGCATTTGCTGGAAGCAAATGCTTCATTTAACTTCGTTTCAATAAATTAGTGCCACTTTTATCATCATAAAAAACTAGATTTCGTTTCATTCACATAGACAAAGACTTTCGTGGGTAAAAAAAAAACCTGTATAGGACTCCCTTGTTGCACCAGAGTTATAATGGTTTTCTCCCGATAATTTTATTTTTAGTCCTTTACTTTCAGTATTTTACTATTGGCCTTTTCAAGTTGTTGAATTGCTTCATACAAAATTTTCAGCTTTTGGCGAGGCTATGCTTCACACTATAGGATATATTTATGTACGACAAGCAGCAAGAGAACTTGGAAAGAGTAAATTGTTTATGGGTGTTCCTTTCATAGCTGAGTGGGTAAGAGACAAGGGTCACCATGTTAAATCGCAGGTTAATGCTGCTTCAGGTAATTTCTAAGACATTGATTATTATTTTGTTTAATGTACGAGTGAAGTCCTCCTCGATAATGAATTCCTGCTATAGGTGCTATCTCTCTGATACAGCTACAAGAAGGAATGAAAAAGATGGAGGACAGTGACAATAAGGAAGAACAGCTTATGAAGAGTTTCGAGGAGAAAAAAGATGCCATGGTTAATTCTCTATGGAAAATTAATGTTGTTGATATTGAGTCAACACTTACCCATGTCTGCCAAGCAGTAAGTCTTTTTCCTCTCCCAATTCTTGGCTCAAAGCTTGCATGTTACCATGCAGTTACACTGGTGTTTCATTTTATGCATACCCAATTAGAAAGAAATATGCCTTAAAAATGTAGATAGGATTATATGAACTAGTCGCCAACCCATGCATTTGCATAAAATCACTTTGGTCTGTTAATTTGATTTGTACGTGATAGCACTATAACTTGGTTCTGTTAGATGTACACCAAGTCTTTTCATTTTCTTGATTAATGTGAAATTGTTTTCGTACTTTATAATTAGTACATGTAGTAGATCTTATTATGAATTTTAATATTTTTGCAATTTAGCATTTTAATCAGAATACAAATCAAATCTTTAATTATCCTTTAATTTATCCCTAATTCACATATTTTTGGATTGTACTTTGGGTAAATTTGTTCTTCCATTTTTAGGTTGGACTTCGTATAAAAATCCATTTTCTATTTCATTTATTATTATTCAAAATTTTATCTTTAGGGTTTACTTTCAAATTAGTATAGAAACTAAATTGCTAAATTTTTATTTTGTTATTCTTAGTTAATTTGGTTTATATTTGATAAAGACTCACTCCGTCAAAAAATAGAGTGCATATTTTTTTAATGGTTTTGTTTATAAATATAGATCATATTTCATATTCAAATAAAGATTAGTGTGATCAATATTACCTTGGTATGTGCCAAGAGAAAATGCACCTAACAAATATCTAGCTTTACTTTATATCCTTTATATGCATGTATTGTATAGTGTTTATAGACAATAATTAGGGATATTCTAGTCATTTGTAATATCACCTTGGTCTATGTGCCAAGAGAAAGTATGATCCACAAACTTGGACGGAGTAATTAACTATTATTCTGAACTTTTTTTTATTTATGGATGCTACTTTGGAGGTCGTACAAATCAGATATCAAATCACGTCTTTAATTTTTATTCCAAATTTGTATATTTTTTTGGTACTTAGGGTGAATTTTTTCAGTTTTAGGCTGGGATTCGTATGAAAATTTATATTTATATTTATTCTTATTCTGATTTTTATTTATAGGATTTACTTTGAAATTGGTATGAAACATACTCTTTGTTTTAATTTGATATTATTTATTTATTATTCTAAATTTTATTTATTTATTTATGGATTTACTTTGGAAATTATATGGAAGTCAAATTGCTATTTTTCATTAATGTTTTATTCCGAATTTCAGTTAATTTAGATTGTACTTGACATAGACTCTTTCTTGTAAATTAAGCCGTTATAACTTGAGTATTTTTATTTCAAATTTTAGTAATTTATGGATTTACTTTTGAAATCTTATGGAAGTCAATTTGATAATTTTTCTTAATTTTTTATTTCGAAATTTAGTTAATTTAGATTGTACTTCACACGAACACTTTCTTTTAATCTAAGCCGTTATAACTCCGGTATTTTTATTTTGAATTTTAGTTAATTTGGTTTATAATTGACATGGACTCTTTGTTTCAATTAGCTACTTTTTATTTAGTTATTCTTCTAAATTTTACTTATTTATATATTTACTTTGGAAATCGTATGGAAGTCAATTTGCTAATTTACTTAATTGTTTATTCCGAATTTTAGTTAATTTATATTGTACTTAACATGTGCTCTTTCTTTTAATCTAAGCCTTTATAACTCGGGTATTTTTTATTCTGAATTTTAGTTAATTTGGCTTATAATTTACATAGACTTTGTTTTAATTAGTTATTTTTTATTTAATTATTAGTATACATTTTTGTTATTTATGGATTTACTTTGGAAATCGTATGGATGTCAATTTACTAATTTTCCTTAATTGTTTATTTCGAATTTCATAATTTAGATTGTACTTAACATGGACTTTTTCTTTTAATCTAAGCCATTATAACTTGGATATTTTTTTATTCCGAATTTTAGTTAATTTGGCTTATAATTGACATGGACTCTTTTGTTTTAATTTTTAATTTTTTGTTTAATTATTACTTTAAATTTTAGTTTTTTATGGATTTACTTTACAAATCGTATGGAAGTCAAATCGCTAATTTTCCTTATTTTTTTATTCCGAATCTCAATTAATTTAGATTGTACTTGATATGGACTCTTTCTTTTAATATAAGCCTTTATAACTCAAGCCCAGTAGATAGACAACAGACCTCTCTTCTACTTAACGTGGGAGCTTCCTCATAATGCCTAATTAGTATAGGTATAGATCTGTGGACAGGGGCGGAGCTACATGTTGTCCATGTTGTGCCGTGGCCCAACTAAAAGTTTGCCGGCCCAAAGACTAAACCCCAGCTTATTGCCTTACCGTGACTAAAAGTTTGTGCGGAGGCTGGACTCTGGAGCAATACGCCATAAGTCCATAACGCCAATACGTACACAATTACACAACGCTAATTGCCTTACCGTGACACCGTCTAGTCATCTACGCGTGCGTGTGGCGTGACGGCGCTGGAGCAACCGACGCCCTCGCCCCCTGAGTCCTCGACCTCGGCGTGGCGGCGTCCTCGTCTACTCGTCTTGTCGTCGCGATCGTGGATTGTGGACGGCCCGGCCGGGACGTCGATCCGTGACGGCGCGTGCGTCCAGGTATGCATGACTGATGCCCCATACTTCTAAAATCGTTTGTTAGGGTTAGGTACTTAGGTACCGTAATTGGCCAATTAGGTTGAAACTTGAAAATATATATTAACTTATTATTTGTTCTTTCCCGAATGTCAAGCCAAATAGGATGAGTGATAGTCTTTTGGATGATTGTCTAGTCACCTTCATTGAGCGAGATATGTTCTCCAAAGTGGACGAAGGTGACGTAATCAACACATTCATGGCTATTAGAAGGCGTAAACCCGAAAAGAAGAAGTAGCAATAGTATGGTAATATTCTCTAAACTATTCTCAAAGTTTATAATTATCTTCGTATTTTTGCTTATTTGATTTTGCATACATTCTATATTTATATCATTATATGTTATCATGTAAGTACTATAGTTTTCTAAATATCGGCCCAACCAAACCAAAAATCCTAGCTACGCCACTGTCTGTGGATTACTTTAGTGCAAGCATCATGTTTTCTTGGTATCCTTGTTTCTTCAGGTCTTGAAAGATAACACAGTCTCAAAAGATATTCTGAAGTTGCGAGCAAAAGCATTGAAAAAGCTTGGGACAATATTCCAAGTAAGTTTCATTTTAGCGTTCTGCTTGCATCATCTAGCATGTTGAAGAGATAACAGAATGCTCATGGAAAGCTACCAGAATTTCAAACTTTCAATTGCTCGTATAGTCGTATATCACCTCTGGCCTGCAGACTTGTTAGTCTTATTTATAGTCATCAGTAGCGAATTACACCAATATGCCTACTCTTTGTGCAACAGTGCATCATAGCAATCAAACCACGTGAAGGTGTTCGTTTTTTTACCCTCGTTTTTTTTTTGGCATGCACTATAGTTTTGCATAGAAGACTCCTTACAAGTAATCAGTTTCCAGTGTTTCCCGGACATTTGATACGGGAGACGGTTAACTTTTATAAATGGATACGGAAACAGAACATAGTTCAGTATAGAAATTTAATGGAATGCTTTTCATGGCTATTTCTTTTAATAACTACCTCAAATCTCAAGCAATTCTTGGAAGTCTGTTTTATGGGATATGCACGATTTGCTTTACTTTGTATTGAAGTGCCATTTTGTTGGGGAACTGAAGTGACTCACTAAAAGGAACTACTCCTAAATTAGGACCAAATTTCAAACTTGTAGCTTTTCGCTTTCAATGTCTTCTGTGCACGTCATGTATTCCTCTTGAGGTGCTTCTATGCATCGCTATTTGAAAGTTGCATAAATATTAAAGCATGAATGAATGGTTGATTGTTGTCAAGGGCGTCGGTGCCCAAGACAGCGGGGCCTCGACTACGTAGCTCGTAGTCGCGGCTGGTAGAGGCGTCGGGGATTTTGCCCGGCTGCCCGATGGTGAAGGAGATGAGATTGAGAGGTGAAGGAGGAGGTTGGAGGGTGATAATTCTTTCTTAATCCTCAAGAGTGCTGATTACATCCCTTATATAGGCACGTAGCCAACTAAAACAGGAAACAACTCCTTGATTCTAGCTTACTAAAACAGGAAACAACTCCTTGATTCTAGCTTGCCTTGCATGCTGATTGCATGCCTAATCTCCTTTATTCTAGCTTGCCTTGCATGCTGATTGCATGCCTAATCTCCTTTATTCTAGCTTGCCTTGCATGCTGATTGCATGCCAAATCTCCTTTATTCTTGCCTTGCATGCCGATTGCATGCCTAATCTCCTAAACTCATGCTTAGCCACTTGGCGCCGGCGTTTCCTGCTCCTGGGCGCGGTGTCGGCGCCGGTAATGTCGGCCCCACATGACAATTGTGATTACTTATCCCTTTGTTTGTTTAAAGATTGGGGATGTCCGATGGGAAGCTTCAAATCGTACGTGTCAATACAACATCGGTAAACAATACATGTATCAATTGTAATCAACATGTGCAATAAAATGCAAAAAAAAAGTGCAATATCCTAAAAATTGGGGAAACTATAAAAATTCTCGCTTAAAATTGGATGAAAACCACAAGCATAGAATTGAGGCATAGTCTAAAACACGTTCATGTATTCGAATCAAACAAATTCATGGTGTTACAATCTTGCAACACTTGAAAAAAATTAGTGACAACATTCAAAGATAATTGTGAGAACTAATTCAATCTGGTGCAACAAAATAATTCAGAAGTGGAACAATTAGTTCATATATTTGCAACAAAAATCTTGCTCTGGATGCAACAAACATAAAATCAATAAACAAAATTGTGCAACAGATTTGAACTACTGGAGCAACAAATACAATGACCTATTGCAACAAATCAGATCACCTAGTGCAACAAACACACGACTGACTGGCGCCGGCCTTAATAGTAGCGATGTACAGCGTGCTCGACCTCAGGCTCCCAAGATGATGCCGTAGCACCTTGTCTCCTTCCCCTACTAGAAATCAAGCTCCCTTCCAGATGGTCGATGAATTCCTTGGTGAGGGCGGCTCGCTTGGCGTCGTCGTAGCATGCCAACATGAAGGCCTAGAGGATGAGGAAATAGTAGGTGTGGTAGATGCTTGAGCATGCCCAAGAGGGGTTGTAGGAGCAGTAGTGCATGTGGACGGCCTCACCATGGAGAGTGGGGGAGGCATAGAGAAGAAGCACAGCTACCGGGTCATGGCCTGCGAGACCATGAGTGTGTAAATGAAGGGGGAAATGTAGTAGCTTGAATGAGTGGATAAGAAGTAGACGAATGGCTCAAAGCTGGTTAATCACGTGGAGGTGGATGGACGGCAGATGCGGCGTTTGATAGTGTTTTTTTTGTTTGCGTAGGATGTCAGACGCTGAGTATTACCATTAAAGATTTGTGCAACTTGTATTGGAGAGTGATGCATATAAGCAGTACTTTCTTCTTTTATGGTTGCTTGTCGACAGCTAATTCGGTACTTAATTAGCAGATGATGAGTAACTTCGTATGTATTATTCCTCCTTGTAAAATCAGGGTGCAAAATCTCTCTACCAGCGTGAGAACAGCCTACGGGTTGAAACCAACTCGCCGCCGCAGGAGGCAACGGCGTCGCACTGAAGGCTGAAAGCACTGTAGCAATTTGGGAATTACATATTCGGATGCTGTGAATTCCCTGTTTGTTTGTAAGATTAAGATAACGCAGGTTGCTCTGGATACACTGCCGTGGTCTTCCTTCATTTATTTATTTTCTGTGAAAATGTAAACGCTGAACAGGAAGCATTGTATTGATCTTAGCATTCTTGGTGCTTAGCTAGTGTACCTCCGCTCTAACTAAACCTGAAACGAAACTTGTGCCCTTTTGGTCTGTTAAGTTTGGTTGCTATGATCAGAACGGTGATGTCGCCTTGAGCAGCGCTGCACTTGTCCGGCATTGTGTGGGAGGGCTTCCGGCCTTCCGCGCGTCTGCAACGGCAAGCGTCCCATCGCGCGCGCATCCCTTGCTGCGGCGGCGGCAGTTCCATGCGCGCCACGCGGGCCGCGCATGGAGAACGCCGAGCGGCGGCCGCCTGCGCGCGCTCCCTAGCATGTGCGGTGCACGTCGGGTTTAGGTCGGCCGGCCGGCACGGTGATTTTAGCGCCACGGACGGACGGAAGTGCCACACATTTCCGGCCGGCCTAACAAATGGTGTGCGTCTTAGACTGATCGTTCGTCGCTATAGTGGTGGCAAGAGAATGGAAGGATCAAATCGCTGGCTCTAGACCTGTAGATGGTTGATGCATGTCCTATTACTGAAACCTGTGCCCATGTCAAGTTGCCATCGTACGAGGTATGGAGACTATGGAGGCGCCAGCTATGGTCTATGGGCCAAGTGGTAATCTATTTTATTACTGTTACAGGCCTTATTTGCTACCGTTTGTTCTAAATGGCCCATATGTGACTCCCTTTGTTTTCAGGGAGTAGGAAGTAGTGATATACCGTCGCCACCATCGCTACTAACTTCTTTTTAAGCAGTAAAGGTACACACTCCTGCTAAGTCTGCAACAACGTAGAGATCCATACCCAATCCAAATTCACATCGCATTCTACTGTTTGACATCGAACATTCTGCCATTGATACAACTAGGGATGAAAACGGAGCGGATAATATCTGGACCGTAAAGGAAATGATAAAAGAATCTGATATTCGTCGGATACAGATAATTATTCGGACCGGGCAGCCGGATACCGGAGCGGATATGGGAGAGATGATATCCTATGGATATAGAGCGGATACGGATATCCGGATACTCAGAGCAGGGCAGTAGGCTGCACAGCTTGCACTGCAGGCCCACCATGGCATCCCAAGGAACAAGCGTCCAAGATTGAAGACTCCAAGTCTGCAAGCAGCGGGCAACGACAGCCCACGCGCCGACCCTAGCCAAATCCCACGTTTTATATGCAAATTATCTATGAACATTGAACAATGTGCTCCTATATTAAGATTTCGTTTCGTTATATTTGTTTTGAACACTATACTGTAAGTTTTGTTATGTTTGTGGATTATGTACTCTAAATCCTAATATTCTATGTTGAAACTTGTGTTTTGGCGTTTACATATTATCCGACTAAATATTCGGTTTCATTTTCGTTTTCGATCCGACTCCTATTACTATCCGTTTTATTATTATACGGCATCGATTCAATATTCGATCTGTTTTTAAATTATCCGTATCCATATCCGCATCCGGGTGAAAAAAAAAATATGAGCAGATATGAAAATATCACTATCCGACCGAATCCGTTCCGTTTTCATACCTAGATACAACAGAGTTGGTTCCACGGCGGGATCGTCGCCAAGTCACGACGCGATCCGACCTGTCACTCCGAGCAGAAAAAAGCCGGGCACATCTGCCGCATCGCCGCGCGGTACGTGTTGGCCTCCAAACCCCGAAACGCGACGCGCAGCACGCCGAACCACCGTGCACGCACGGACGCACGCGCAAACGCACGTCGCCGCCGCCGTGAGCCACCCATGCGCGCGCGCTACACCACGGCCCCACAGCCACCTGTCGCGATTCACAGGATAACACCTTGCGATCGGACGTGCACATCGAAAAAAAACTAGAAAATTAAGAGATGTGCAGTAGTAAAGATATGAGTTGAAACCGATGCCCTAATCGCTTTGCGTCCCCTTCCTCGCGTAAGCTACAGGCACGTCCGGTGCCAGTCGGGGCCTACATGCCTCCGTTCCGGAAAACACAAGCGCCCAAAAGCTTCTTTCTGGGAGCTTTATGGGGAGGAGGAAAAGAGAACCCTCCTCTTATATTGTAAGACGGAAGGAAAGGTGCGAATATTTTGCCCATAAGTACGCCTCAGATGTGCCTTTAATTCCCTGACCAAAACCTCACGTTATAGCGAGGCAACAGCAGGGCGATTTGGCGTGCCAGTTGTGAGCAGCCGTGCGGTGCCCATCGCCGTTTTAATTCGATCACTGCATCGCCGTGTGCAGCGTTGTCACTGGCGCGCGCCCGTAGAAAACCTGAAAGGGAGGTGACATATATGGCCGGTCCTTTTCTTGAAATGTCAAGCTAAAATGATGTCACTGACGTCGAGGGGAGAAAAGATTGGGGGAAAAGGAGAAGGAAAGCGCCATCTTTTCCTCGCAGGGACCATGGGGGCGACATCCCTTAACACCCCTAGGCCTACATAGATAGAGCTAATGAGCACAAGAAAACAATGATGAAACATATACACAGCAACTTCTTGGTGGAAAACGTGAATTTTCTGAACGTCTCGGAGTGCAGGAGTTTCAGAAAGCCTCCTAACCGTGCGCTAGATCGTTCTCGTAGCCGAGACCCGAGATGTGAATGCGATGATTCTGTTCTTTAATTTGATGCTTCCTGAAGCCTGCACAAGCTCGAAGATACACTTGGGGTGTGTTTGGTTACCTGCACCATCCTAGCTTGTTTCGTATGAGCCATCCAAGCTAGCTTTGGCTTGATTAAGTGGATGCAAGTTAAGTTGTTTGGTTGCTTGTTTGTGCATCTCACGGGCCTGCATTAGAGAGAAGTCCAATTTCTGTATCTTCTCCATCCTGTATGAGTTGGTGCAATATTGCATCCACCTGGTCAGGATGAATAGGAAACCAAACATGTGCCTAACAGACACAGTTGCATCCACTCATGCGATTCAAACACCATGCAGACAACCAAACACACCCCAATGGTGGTACTGTCGGTATTTTCTCGTTGATTACCACACTATTAGAGGGATCGACGCTTGAGTTAGATCCTTGAACCTCCATTTCCTGACTGGTTGATGCAGGCCATGATCATGATGAGATGCAGCACTAACAAACAGGAACCCAAAAAAATCATTTACTTGAGAGTCGGTTGCCTTGGTGACCCCGTACGACCCCCTAGTACCGGCCTCCCAGGCGTCGAATTACCTCATGCAAATCACACTTAACGTGCCACTAATGTCAATGAGCCGCATGGTCCTGACCACGATTTGCAGACCAATGTAGCACTAGTATTATCAATCGGGAGTTTGGGTCTCCTTTCCTCCCAAGTCCATCAATAATTGATTGATCGGAGCACTCAGCAATGAAGTTTGTTGAAACAAGCGAGCATTATAAAAATTAAGGCGGATGGATACATCGTCATGCACGATCGAGCAGGGAAACGTCCAAACCGATCATTCAGTTTGCTGTTCTCCGATTCTCTCAGGACAGACGGCGACTAGATTATTCCAGCAGAAACAGTCCGATCGATCGATCAGGTCGGTTTATCGCGACGTGCGCAGAACCTTGTCCCTTGTGATCTTATCTAGTTTCCTCCATGTTCATCGCATTTTCGCATGCACATGCGATATATATCCGTGAACAGTTTGCGCTTTTTGCTAATTATGGATTGATTAATTATTAGTTTAATTAGTTACCGCGACAACCTGGGGACGGCAGCACGATGGCTCGATCGATCGATCACGAGCGTTACAGCTGACGAGCCCAGAATTTCAAAGCCCCATAATTTCCATGCTTTTACATCGCCTTTTATCCATCCAATGTTTCAACCCTGTCCCAAGGGGGGACAAGTATATCCGCATTCTGCCAATTCTGTTTGACAAATCCGTCCGCCCAGAGTGACTTGCAGGGTCGTCTGCGGCATCGAACACGGTGGCGGCTGCTGCGGCGTCGACGCCAACGGTGAGTTCGCGCATCGGATCCACGAGATCAACGCAATCCACACAGGCCACACGATCGAGACGGTGCAGGCGCAGCAACGGCAGACGAGGAGAAGGTGGCGAAGACTGAAGAGCTGGCTGCTCACCGCGGCGGCTACCTAGCTAGCTGCAACGCCTGCCATATATGCTCGTGCCGACACTTCACTGGTCGCCGCGCCACGTCAAAAAGGCGGGGAGAAGCTTCCGGGATTGACGTCCATGGGAGGCGTACCGATCGATCGTCCCATGTAGGAAAGCAACGTGTGACCATCGTGACCATTTCTTTTCTCGTTCGTGTTCTTGGCTCGGCTCAGAACCACTTCGTGTGTAAAGAAAGACGAAAAGAGCAGATTCTCACTGGCTGCGGGGCAGCCAGTGACTTGAAGCGTCCTACTCCCTCAAGTGTGCAACACGACAACGCACATCCTTGTCCATGCACACAGGCACGACATGAGCAAGAGGAAGGGCAAAGGCATGTATCTGTGTGAAGGTCTTTGCTGTAGAATCTGCATGTTTAATTTGTAGGAAGAAATTATATACAGAGTTATGGTGGTATTATCCTTTGGCAAGAAGATCAACGGATGCGCGCGCGCGCTGAGTCAACCCCGAACCCCTGTGTGTGATGTAATGGACAACCGCCGCGTACTGAAATTTTGGCACTTGTTTCTGTGTACCGCTGAGTGATCAACTACAGCTTTAATATGGGGATTTAATTTTGTGGGGTGTCTAGGGAGCACCTGAGTGTTTTTTTGGGTTATGAACACTCAAATTTGTAGCCTTTGGATCTAGATCCAAAGACTATACATTTGCCATCTCTTTCCACCACCCTCCTCTTTATAGGTCCCCTAAGTTGAGTGCTCACAAACCAAAAAAACACTCAGGTGTTACTTAGCCATTCTCTTAATTTTGACTGAGGCACAGAGAGGTTTCTATGAGAAATTTTAAGATCTATATTGCCAAATTAAGCTCCGATATTTACTATAGAAAAAACGAGCTATATATGCACTAGGGGTAGAATCGAGCTGAGCCGAGCCGAGCTCGCCAGTTTTCGAGCCGAGTCGAGCCCGGCTCGTTGCATACATCGAGCTCAATCTTGAGCTCGGCTCAGGCTCGCTCGAGCCTCGAGCCAGCTCGCGAGCCGGCCTACAAGGGCACTGACAAGGGCCCAAATGACCTTCATTCTCACAAAAAAACGAAGCTCCTCCATCCATTCTCACCGTTCTCAGGCTCCAGCCTCCTCTAGGGTTCGGTTAAGAAGCAATTTCACATTTATGGGACGCCTTTTTAAGCACAGATGGTTAGATCGCTTCTTTCAGTTTATAAAACTGCAAACATGTAATCTGGAAAAAGAATACTCCGCTTACTTTTATCTGTGCAAAAGTAATCAGTAGACCCAATACAAGACATTTGAAGTACTAAGAAGAGTAAACTCAAAAAGTAAGGTAAGACAAGCATTGCTCATTAGATGTCTAGCATTGGGTATACTGACATCAGATTGTGAATTCATACCTTATATAACTCAATGACTGTCGAGCCTAACGAGCCGCTCACGAGCTGGCTCGGGCTCGGCTCGTTGGCCAAGCGAGCCAAGCGGTAGGCTCGGACTCGGCTCGTTGGCCATGCGAGCCGCACCGAGCCGAGCCGAGCCTCGAGCCTCGAGCTAAAATTCCACCCCTAATATGCACACACAAGCGCACGTACTTGTCCCTCACGTATGCCCATGGACGTTTGAGCGCAGCATCCTCGAACGTGGAGCTGGGGCTCGACCGCGTCAGAGAAGGATTTCATGGGAAGCAACTGTGGCATGCAAGATTTTCATGTACCTTCCGATGTTATAATACTGGTTTGTGTGTGGCTGATAGGGTTATTCGATAAGATTATCTAAGGTGGTTGCGAACTTGCGATGGCTTTGCCTATTGTGCCTTTTCACTGAAGTAATAATGCATCCGAGTGACATGATGGAAACTTGGATTTGAGGTGGCATCTTTTGATCACCGGAAAAACGGAATTGCCAGGGATTAGACGTCTGATTTTTTTGTAATATTTTTTTCTACGTAGTGAAACATTTTTCTTCGACAAACAGTAAAAAAATGTTTCATACGTTCAAAAAAATATTACGTGATGTCCGAAAAAAAAACAAAAATCAGACGTCCGGCTGCTAGTTTCTCCCCCGGGAAAAAAATATCACTTAGGAAATGCACAATCACCAAATGGGAAGGGCAACCAAGGTTCACCTTTTCGATGAAATTCGTCGAAAATCGACCGTACCGCTAGGGTTCGACATCAAAAACCGGTCGATAAACCGGTCCGATTCAAAAAAAAATTCAAAAATTCGAAAAAATTTGCGTGTCAAAAATCGGTGGAAACCGGTCAATTTTCGTCGAAAATCGTCGAAAATCGCTACCAAAAGTCGACCGCACAAAAAATTCAACATGGTTTTCGATTTTCCATCGATAAATCGTCGAATTTCCATCGAAATCGTCGAAATTCCATCAAAATCGTCGATTTTCGACGATTTTTGAATTTTTTCCAAAAAAATCTGGTTTTTAAATTTATGCGATTTTTACGATTTTCGGCTCGATTTTTGCGAATATCAAATTTCACTGTTCATTCGAAAATCGGCAAAACGAAAAGGTGAAACCTTAGGGCAACCCACCAAGCATAGGGTATGGACTGCAATGGAACAAATGGAGAAACGTAACAAGGCTTCATGGAACACGTACGTGATGTGACGCAGCAGAAACTGCACAAGGTGCAACCGCGTTGCTCTTCTTCTTTTCCGTCTTCCTATTCTTGAGAAAATCGATTCTGCTAATTAATTGCTTGTACTGCTAATGCTGAGCTCTACTAATTAACTAATATCTGTTGCTTGACTAGTAGAGCAAGATATGCAGGGTCCTCCTCGTGATTGCTTGCAATTTACATCATGGTTTAGTACTAAGGCCATGTTTGGATGGGCTAAAACTAATTGTTAGCTGACTAATGGCTAGAACTAATTGTTAGTCAGCTAATAATTAGCTCATCTAAAATTAGTCTAGAGCTGTTTGGATACATGGCTAATGGTTAAGCTAATTTCTTCGAAAAGTCATGTTTGCCCCTCATAATCAACTGGGGAGTGGACGCACGGGTGAGGAAGTGAGGATAAGACCAGCGCGAGGGTATTTCAGACTTTTTTCAGTGTGTTACCTACTGTTAGCCCAAATTAGCCCCCCTCCACCAGCTAATGGACTAATTGTTAGCTGAGGGGTTGGCTAAAAATTAGCCTACCTATTAGTCTTCCTGTTTGGATAGACTAGGGCCATGTTTGGATGGACTAAAACTAATTGTTAGCTGGCTAATGGCTAGAGCTAATTGTTAGCTAGTTAATAATTAGTCCATCTAAAATTAGTCCAGGGCTGTTTGGATACATGACTAATGGTTGGACTAATTTCTTAGAAAAGTCATGTCTGCCCCTCATAATGGGTGAGGAAATGAGGATAAAGCCAGCGCGAGGGTATTTCAGGCTTTTCCCAGCTTGTTACATGCTATTAGCCCAAATTAGCTCCTCCCCACCAACTAATGGACTAATTGTTAGCTAAGGGGCTGGCTAAAAATTAGCCCACCTATTAGTCTTCCTGTTTGGATAGACTAGGACTAATTTTTAGCCAGCTAACAATTAGTCCAGGGATCCAAACATGGCCTAGGACTAATTTTTAGCCAGCTAATAATTAGCCCAGGGATCCAAACATGGCCTAAGACTAGTGGGTATCAGATTTTGTATAGTACCGCAGATCAAATTTTCCTGTATATGAAATCAAGATCGGCAAGATTTTGAGAACAGGATCTTCAACCGTTGGGAAATCAATCACTGAATTATTAGTCGGTAAGCTCATCTCCCCTAATTGATTCCCTTTCTGGATTGCATGGTTGTTGAATAAAAATATGATCCAGCTTTTTGATTAGCACTCCTGCTAAAACAACATTTATATTTCTTTCCATGCCCAACATGTCTAGAGCTAGGCAGAAGAAAAAAAGACGGAGCACAGTTTCATAGTGCTCTTCAATTTGCTCCCTTTCCCATACTTTCACATGACATCAGATAATTCACTAGAATATCATCATTACCTACCTTAACTAGTCCATCATCTTATCAGTTTGCTGTAAACAAGTTAGAAAAAAGATGTAGAAACAGTACTAGCCCTACTACGAAAAGGGCAGCCTAAATTAGGTGAGGGTGCTTAATTAGTGCACAGTTTGGTTTGCATGGCTTGAATAAACGCTACTGCCTCTCCGGCCATTGTACCGAATAATTTAGTCCTGTTTGGCACTCCATCAAATTGGTAGATTTAGTGGAGCTGGTATTTCTAGCTTTACCATATCCGTGGAGCTGAAACTGTGGGTATATTAAGAGTGTTTAGGTGGGCCATCTTGTTTATATTTTAGAATAAAAATATAAATTTAATTCACTTTATTTTAGTCTACAAATTTTAGATCTAAAGTGGAGGTGAGATCTAAAGCACTGCCAAATAAGATCTTAATAATGCAGGTTACTCATGCAAGGCAAGTGCACATCACGCTATCTGTTGTGATGGTAACGGCCCAGCACTGCATACCAACCCCTCCCCCGGCAACTTCGCGATGAATAAACAATCAACATGTGGCTAGCTCGAATTTACAGTTTTATATGATTCTGAATTTGGTATGCAATGCAAGTGTATTTTGGTGCTTAGTTTAGCTCGATCTGGGTTTGCATAACTTCGAAGAGGAGCCAGCATGATGCATCCTTCATTTTTCTGCTTTCCTTTTCACTTTCCCTTTCCTTTCTAGAGGAGGCAGGTCAAGACAGGCCTCATGTAAGATTCCGGCAGGATCTTTTTGCCCACAATAGGGACATGCACTTGTAGAAATTAATCGATTGAGCATTCTACGTGTTATGGAATCTGCATTACGACCTAGTGTAGTAATAATAAACCTATGATGCGTGGTGTCATTTATCCACTTGTCTGCAAGAATGTCACTAGCTAGAATACTGGCAGTACTATACTGCTTAGCCAACACCAAACTGCATGGAGTTTTCTTGAAGAAATGAATAGAACATACAGGAGTCAACATATTATACTGCACTCGTAATAGGACTAGAAATGGCTGTCCTATACTTCTCAAATCTGTTGACGAGATGTTCGATATGTGAGATGAAATTACTTAACTTGGCATTAGAAAGAGATTTATAGGGGAATATGGAGACTAATTAGGTCCTGGAATCTGAATCATGCTCAGTCGACACCCGAAATCAGGTCGAGTACTCCAGATGTGAGGAGTCATTTCTCCATGAGTACGTAGAAGCGCTCATCGATCAGTAACCGACAACTTACACATTTGGGCGATATGATTGTATACGAAACTTTGCTGAAGTACTATCCCGTTCTTCCCCCCTACCTTTCTGTTTGGTTAGAAAAATGGCGCTGCTCTGTAACCGCTCTCGCAACTTGATCGGAAAATGAAAGTCTGCCTACCTTGGTGAAGTAGCTTTAAACTTTGCCAAAAGAGCAGGACAAGCTACAACTCTACGAGCCAACAAGCGCGCGCGGTGCCGGCAAAGAACATGGACGTGTAATGGCTTGCTCCATACCACCAAAATGCTAGGCAATTCTGCAGCCAGCTACAACTGTGATAAAACGACCGCTTGAGCGACCTGCATAGTCAGACGGAGCCAACAAGTGGTCACCAGTTGATCCTACCTTCGTTTCTGCGTAAACCTCTCAATCCGAAACATGCATTCATAATAAACATGAGCGTCGATCCCCTGTGGATTGAGATCGATCGATCACATGAAGGTCGGTTTCGCATGAACATGCAAACGATCTAATGATCGAGTACGCGAGTACATACTACGCGAATCGATGGCGCCTCACCAGCCACGCAGAGTGCAGCAACAGTTGTCAGCTTATGAATTCGTTGGAGTCTTGGACCAGGCTCGAAGCGACCGGCCGACCGACCGGCGGCCGGCCGGCCTCCGCACGAGAGATGGATGGAGCGAACGGCCGGGCCTGGTCCGCATGCAGCGCGCGCGACCATGACCGGCCACCTAACGCTTGATCACGCCCGGCCGGTCGCCGAGGGAAGGGAGGCGGAGCGCGCGAGCCTGGCCAGCTTAGCTTTCTCCAACTCACGCTTCCTTCGCCTTGTGGTTGTAGCATTTGCAAGTCACCTCGATCAGGCCGGCCTCTCAGTGCTAGCGAGTAGACGCTATCATTTGCCATTACTCCGCAAGCTACGTACACTTCCCATGGCACTATCTAGTAGTAGTAGTACAGCTGATCAATCACTAAGCAAGTCAGCATACACACTTTGTGTCCTTCTCATCTCACCAACCGCCGGGGAAACTGAAATTAAACCGACGCGACGCAAAACTGCAAGTCACGGTGGAATGAAACACCGATGCGCATGTTTCTCCTCCCCCCCTAATTAAATTCGATTGCACCATCGAAAACTGCAAGCCGGCCGGCGGTGCTACGACTACTGAAAAATGCAAAACACATGTGCTAGCTGCTACTCGAAGGCTTCAACGCGATGCATGTTTGGCGCGTGGATCGTCGAAAGCTGGATGACCGGGTAATCGATCACATTTGAAGCTATAGCCACGCGTAATCCCGTACGGGCGACTCATAGAACTTTATCTCCACTTTCTTTTGCTACTGTATCTATCTATGATCTATCTACTACTATTGTCTATGTAGGGCTCGTGCAGGTGCAACATCTGTATAAATCTCCCTTTCCCTTCAAGTACAAGGATCAGGTGCTTTGTTCTTTATTCTGCCCTGGCCTGGGCCCTCTGGCGACCTTGCTGTCCTGTTGCGCGCCCTTTGCTCGAACCAAAGTAACCACAATGTAATTTTCACTTTTCACCGGCAACTTTCAGGCTTCAGCTTTTTATGTCTTCATTCTCTCCAGAACCAGCAGGTGACAGCAAATTAACTCTGCTGGCTGTACGTTCTTTCTTCCGACAGTATCAAATGATGATATGTATACCAGTATGATCGACACGATTTACACGGCATTGTTCTCGGTAAGGTCAAAATTGAGCTGTACCCACTAGCTACCGATGAACGACCGGCCCGGTAAAAGAATTAAAGGGAGCTGAGCACGTCTATCACGAACACTGTTGTCGACGCTGCTTCTTTTCTCATCCCGAAATGATTGTGCAATACAGCCCTCTCATCAGTTTCCTTTTTGTTTCTCTGCAGCTGCACGGATGCAATGAGAAGGCCAGGGTGCCAACGATGAATTTACAATTGGCCGTTTCATCGACATGTGTAGGCTGTGTGAGCACGACAGTTTAGTCAGGATTTCTTTTGTACGGGCGACTAGTCAGTCGGACAGAGCAGTTAGAATTGTCAGAGCAGAATCCGGTTAGTTCGCCCGTTGGTTTCTCGGTTTCTCTTCTCTGGCATTAATATTGAGGCTGTTTGGTATGGTTTTAGATTCTAGTATAAACAGAAATGGTTCCAAATTCTTGATAGAAACGTTTCAGGTTGGATTATGTGAATCGGGTGGAACTGGATTGAGACCGATTTAGCCACGGTGTGGAAAAAGAAGAAACTATCCAAGGAGAATCGTTCCAAGCTTTAGCCTGTTTGGTTGGGTTTCTTCCAGAATCTAGTATAAACGGTCCAGTTCCAAGTTGCCAGACAGGGCCTGATTCTCGCTGGTCGGGTTTCGAAATCCGTTTTATTTTTTCCGGCATCCATGGAAATCATCAAAATTTGGAAATTTCAGAACAACATGGTTTGGTCAAAAATTCGAAACCCTGTCGCGATTGGGAGAAGGCAGGAGTCAGGACGTTAAATCCTTCCCGGAGATACCGTTGTCACTGCCTCCACGACTCAAACCGAAAACGATGGATACTCCGTCAGTCACTCCAGTAGCTAGCGAAGAACTAATGCGGTGGGCGAGCCTGCTGCGATGAGCGCGCGCGTTAATCCTTCTTCTCGACCGACAGTGCAACTCCACCCGTCGGCGGCCACAAAGGGAGACGGGTGACAGCGATCCTATATATTTCACCGTATTTGCGTCGATTAACTGGCGGATCTGGCCGCGCAAAACCTCCGTATTTAGACGCTCGGACGAGACGTTTTTTTACTGCCCCCAGATACGAATAGGATGTGGAACTCGGAGGTCGGCAGCGAGGCAGGTTATTTATTACCAGACGTGATTGGCGAGACTCGTGACTTGATTAGCTGAAGAATGACCGCACTGAGCAGTGATCTCAGCTTCTCAGCTCGCGACGCGGTGACCAAGTTGCACAAGTGAAAATGGTGTGACGCGATTTTTAATCTCTCCGTTCCACCGATATTTGCAGGTCCTCGAGAGCATTAATGGGTTACAGCTGCCATAAGCAGTGTTAAGTCACTCTTAACAGGGGAGGGGAGGAAAGGAGAATTTTTTTTGGGGAAAGTCACGTCTCCAACTAACACCGTAATTAGAGAGAGAAAGAGATGGAGAGCAGCCGATGTCGTTGTAGGCCAGAAAAGCCGAGCTCTTAATGCACCCCCCCCCCCCCCCCGGCGTGTTGCACTGCTCACCCCTCTCTCTTGGCGAGCGCGCGCGCACACGCAGCACTATTTTATCGCACCATCTGCCACAAACCGGAGGTATCTTAAGCTCCAATCCATTGCGCGCGCCCGCACACTGCACCTTGCTTAGAACCCACTTGATCGCTGACTCACCTCAGCTCACCACACCAAGCTCTCCTCCCTCTCACCACACCTAGCTCAGCTTGCAGTTCTTGGCGCAAACGCTTCGGCCATATATACCCGACCATACATACAGCAAGCAGGCAACGATCGGGAGGAAGGAACCATCGATCGGTCGCCATTACATCGATCGACGTCGCCCCGTCCGTTGTCGTCGTCGTCGTCGGAGTAGCTAGGAGGCCTCCACCAGCTAGCTCTAGCGCGCCGGTCGAGGAATGGGACGGCTCTCGTGCGGCGGCGTGCAGCCCAAGCTCCGCAAGGGGCTGTGGTCTCCCGAGGAAGACGAGAAGCTCTACAATCACATCATCCGACACGGCGTCGGATGCTGGAGCTCTGTCCCCAAGCTCGCAGGCAAGCAAGCTAGAAAGCTCTCTCACACTCGGATCACCACAGCTCACTGCTCCACTATGCACCACTGGTCTACTGCCATTATTGCGTTGGCTAATTTGGCTCATGATGCGTACGTGCAGGACTGCAACGCTGCGGCAAGAGCTGCCGCCTGCGGTGGATCAACTACCTCCGGCCCGATCTGAAGCGCGGCAGCTTCTCGCAGCAGGAGGAGGACCTCATCGTCGCGCTCCACGAGATCCTAGGAAACAGGTCGGTTATGCAATGCAATCAGAGTTTGCAATGCGAAGAGCAGAGTGATGGCAAGCGAGTGGGCTAAGAGGTTTCAGGGAAATGAAAATGTGTGCAGGTGGTCGCAGATAGCGTCTCACTTGCCGGGGCGGACGGATAACGAGATCAAGAACTTCTGGAACAGCTGCCTCAAGAAGAAGCTCCGGCAGAGCAGCATCGACCCGAGCACGCACAAGCCCATCGCCGCCACAGCGGCGGTGGCAGCGGCAGCGGCATTGCCGGACACTGGAGATCAAGATAAGAAGCCCCCTGCCGCGGCCTCGGACGGCCTCGCTCCGAAGCAGTCGGTGTTCGACCCGTTCCCGGTGACCGACTTCGGCGGCGGCTTCGACTTCGGCGCGCCGAACATGGCGGCATTGTACAGCCAGTTCGACGGCAAGGCTTCGGACGCCGGGTTCGTTGCCGACTACAGCAGCGTGCTGGACGTGTCGGAGAACCTGGGCTACGGCGAGAGCTCGAGCAACAGCAGCAACTGGAACTGCGCCGAGGTGAGCAATGTGCTCGACAGCGAGGTGCTGCACTGGGCCTCGGGCGGCGCCACGAAGGCAGAGCCATTCGCGGAGATGGAGCTGCAGCACAGTGGCTATGGAGGAGGGCAGGTGGAAGACGACGCGTCGCTGGAGCACAAGTTCTCGCTGCCCTGCCAAGAACAGAGCCTGGCACATCTCGACTTCAACTTGGAATACTTCTGATTTCCCCCCCTTTTTTTACCGTCTTGAATTATCCATTCCCATATATTTTACACAAGCGGCAGAACCATTGGAAGATTAGGGATTGTACGTACCATGTTAATTTTCTCTAGTCCTCTCCTCACACCGTTTTACATTTTTTTCCCTGTATACTGTTTCTGGTTGATTAGAATAAGAGACGGTACAGAAGACGAGAACATTGTGTACTATAAGATTTTTGTAAAAACTAAACCTCCTATACTTTGTACTACTAATATGTGCACATCACTGAAAGCCTGTGTACTTTTTTCTGATTTTCTTTTGTGATGAAGGAATTATTACGTGTGTTGCTTGCATTACACAGGTTGCTGTCACGCTTTAGCTTTTTTTTCTTCTTCTTAATTTGTGTTTCACGAAAGCTGGGGACTGGGGAGGGGAGAGAGCAGTTGTACGACGATTGAAAATTAGAACCAGCCATGCCATCTTAGCTAATCAATTATTTCTTCGGGTACTAATAGTCTATTACTGGTAGTGTGCACAACACTCCCATCCATCCATATATCCATGGCCTTATTTAAGCTGCCATTAGCTTCCCGTGGAATTCTCCCGGCAAGGTCTCTTTCGGTAAGGCCACCACGTACTAGGACGCTGTCAAGGATCAACTCCATGGGTGCACGGACAGGGACTAAAGACCGCTGTTCCTGACCAGTTCTGCTTCCATTTCGGTAAGGCTAGCACACTGTGCTGCTGCGGCACAAATAGGGTTTACTAGTAGCTTAGGAAAGAAGATTAGCAGAAAGAAAATCGAGTAATGAGTTTGACTGCTAATATGTAGATTTGTCTTGTGGGTTTTTATTTTATTTTATTTTTATTTTGTGGGAGCAAGAGCTGTGTCATTCAATTAAAGAGAGTGTGAGAGTAATATGTACAGGAGGCAAGCCGGAAAGGCTCAGCTGTAGGAGGGTGTTGGAGCCGAACCAGGAAATTACGAGGAAATCAATCTAACACAAGCACACTTCATGGCCAATACAGCTTCTCAACTCGTTTTGCCGGATGAGGAACAGAATGCGCGTTGCCTGATCGCAAAGCAGCAACGACAGAGACAACAACCATTTGCCTGGCTCAACCTCAACCAGCTTTTCAGTTTTCTCTCTATATTTATAGTCTCCTAACAGATAAAACCAACTATGAGATAGGCTCAATCTAATACAAAGTATTTGATCAAAACTCCATTGTCTGCAACATCGGAAAAGCTTCCTGAAGTTTGAATCAAACACGCACGGCTACTGAACCTGGACTCTATTGCAACTGAAAAGAAATAGAACTGAAAAACTGAAACTAACAAACGTACTAAACCAAACTAACCGGACTCTAAAAATTTGCACAAGATTAGTTCCAACAGAGGGCAGACCGCCCGGTGCAACAAAGAAGAAATGCAATGATACAAACGAGCATAGAAGTAGCTTACAACTCCCGGAATGCCCTAGAGCACTGATCTATAGCTAATAGCTTGCTTCGTTTTTGTTGCTATTTCCTGGCCTGTTGCCACCACTGCAGATAGTGCAGAATGCTGTAATATTTCTTTTTGTATTATTTTTGTAAAATTATTTTGAAAATATATTGTTCTAAAAAAAATTCGCCGGTTTCCTGTTGTCTGTCGCAGAGGATGCACAGGTGTCGGTGTGGCCATCCTCTGATGGCAGGGTTGTCGGCGGTTAGGATGTTGTTCTGAACCAAGGTCCATGCAAAGAATTTGCACTTGTTTCCAAATTAGCCCGCTGTTGTAACCCTGAAAGTATCCTCTGAACTGCGCCAGGTAGGTCCACTTGCCGGCGTAAATGTCGTCCGCCGTCCAACGCCAGGTGATGGTGTCGAGAATGTATAGTTGGAGTTGGATGGGCTGGAGTCTCGTCCACATGGATACAAATTCTTCTTTCTGTGCAGCATCGGCTGTCCTCCCTCTGATTGCCCTGATCCAATCGCTGCTTCGGAGCTCCATGTGGGCGGTTCTGTTTTTGCACCTGGAGGATCTGAGCAGACTGGTCTCAAGGTTATTTGGGGCATCTCCTTCCAGCCATCTACTGTGCCAACGCATTGAAGAGTTGTCTGTTCTGTATCATCGCAAGGAATGGCGATTCCCATCCCACCGACTGCTTGGTGGACTCCGCAACCCATTCGTCCTAAAGCCAGCGTAACCAGAGAGCTCTTCCGAAATTTCTGGCGAGACCGGTTGCCTGTCCGACGGCGAGAAGAATACGCTGGACAACATCGATCTCATTCTCCTCTTTGAATGGATTAATGAAAAAAAATAATCATCTTTGCTGCCCTGTTGTTGATTGGGACGAGCGGGCTTTCTTGCGTCACCAGATCGAGAATCCTTTTGAGTGGATCGATTTCAAGGATAAAAACCATGGGTGACAGTGGATCTCCTTATCGCACACCTCGCCTATGGCGGAAGCTCCTTCCCGGTAGGCCATTTACGAGTGCTCTAGAGGTAGTCAAGCCGAACAAGATGGAGATCCATTCAGGCCAACGGGCTCCAAGAGGTAACCCCAATCGAGGGAATCAAACGCTTTGGCAATATTCAGTTCTAAGAAACAAGGCCGGCATGTTGCTTTTGTGCAGTTCTTGCACGACGTTTTGAGAAAAAAGAAGGTTGTCTTGAAGGCATGGAGATCCTCTCCTGACGAACACACCGACGGCTGTGTCGATGCCCAAAACAGCGAGTAAAATAGGATAGAGGTAGTACAGTGGCCGGCGGTATTGTGATAGGATTCAAGCACGTCAGTTTTGGACCGAGGCACGGTGACGCCGAGAATCTCGCCTGCAGCGATCAGAGGACGTCGAATAAACGGAGCAACAAGACGCGCGCTGGCCCCGCACGCACGATGGCAGATTCACATCGCCCGTCTCGTCGCGCGCGGCTCGATCGATCGAGAGCCTTTCGAAATTAAGCCATGGGCGCGCAGCCACGCCGGGCGATCGGTGATGATTAAAAGCGGTCAGATTTCGCCGAGGGGCCGGCGAAAGGGGCCGCTCGGCTCGGCGCGGCGCTGGCCGGGTAGCAAACTGGCAAATCGTCGCCGTCGCTGCCCCGTCACCGCGGATGGAGTGTCCGGTCGCGGGAATTAAAGGGCGGGAGCGCTCCGGGCGACGTAGCAGACGCCGACGCCAACCAAAAACGTTTTGGGTTTAGGTTGAACGTGGAATCAAGACCTCGGGAGTCTACTTTTTGCGGGCACCATTAATTCTTGAACCAGCTCACGGCGAGAGGGCGCCTCATGTGCGCAATTAAGGGCGTGATTGGTTGTCTGTACCAAGTGGCACATACTATATACCAAGATGGTTCAAAAAAATTATCCGTATGTTTTGTTGCTTGAATGGATCCATCCCATCCCAGACTAAGGGGGTGTTTGGCAGAGCTCCAGCTCCACCAAATTCCTGGAGTTGGTGGAGCTAGATGTTGCTAGCTCTACCAAATTCGTAGAGCTGGAGCTGTGGGTATATTAAGAATGTTTAGGTGAGTTATCTTGTTTATATTTTAAAATAAAATTATAAACTTAAGTCACTTTATTTCAGTCTACAAGTTTCAGCTCTGAGGTGGAGCTGGGATTTGGAGCTCTGCCAAACAGGGCCTAAGTGATACAAATTTGAGGAATATTCCCTCTAGGTGTTTAATCACCCCATTCACCCAAAATAATAGAACCAAATGGTACAGGATCATCCCATCTCATTCAATCTTATTCTATCAACCAAACACACCCTAAGTAGCACATAAAACACCCCAGCTGCACCTTCATGTGCTGCCTAATTCGTAATGATATGAGATGAGGCTGGCGGAGTGTTGGTGGCAGAAGGATGACAAGCCAAGCCACAAGAATCAATCGATTAGATGTAGCAACTTGACCGGCGCGCTGCTAGTGAGCGTGCAGCTCACTCATGCATGGATGGCGTACCTCGGCACATGACACGAGCCACGGAAAAGTGAACAAATACTGTGCACATCTAGCCAACTGTATTATCATTTACAAATCTAGCTTCCAATATATATCTTTACAAAAATAGCCTATCTCCTATCGTGAAAGACACGATAAGAGACCTGTGTCATCTGCCGCGTTCGAGAAAGCGCGAAAGCTAGCGGGCTCCGTGGTATACCAGGTGAGTGTGGCAACGCAAGCACCAGCGCGGCAGCGCGTGACGAGGCGATATGTCACTCACGTTTCCTCCATGTTGGGTAGCGCGGGAGTATTTTTTTCACGTTTGCGCCTTCTAATGCGGAGTCCTGCAGATTTCGTGCTCTCTGGTCAAGACAAGGAACATATATTTTCGGTCGCGTGTTCTGAAGGAGGAGGTCTTTTTTGAAATTAAACATACGTTAAAAGACCATTTTTTTTTAAAAAAAAAAAAGGTATACAGAAAGCTAGAATACGCAGTCTTTAAAGTGGAAGTGTGCAAAGGCCACTTCCACCGGACGAGCAGCGGTGCACGAGGAAACGAGTGCTGGGCCACGGGTGGAATGTTTGCCCAGAGGCCCCAGACGATGTTTCTCGCACTAGTGTGATGCCAGCCCAAAATATCTCCGTCAGGGTTTAAGCTACAAACTGCTTCCCGTATGTTTGTGCGCAGATTTATTTGGAGTTGATTATGTATGTAACATTAATCATGTTTCTAGTCATCAACCCTCACACATAGGCCTTCTAACATGAAGGCAACAAAATGGGCCTCAAGTACATGAATAAATTTCGTAAAGCTAAAGTTTTTTCCTTTTTACAAAATATCGTAAAACTACATGTTTTAACTTCTATTTTATAAGACTGCATATTTTAAGAATACTTCTGTCACAAAACTACAGTTTTTAGGATTTGACCGTCTCTTGTAACATGTCTGATAGTGTGAACTCACGTGGCAGCTTCAAGCGCTCCCTATTTCCTGTTTCACCCGTGCGTGGGGTTCACACTGTCATGTTTGTTACGAAAAAACGGTTAATTCACACTGTCATGTGTGGGCTTCCGTGTAGGCACTCGATCGAACCGTTCCTTGGGCCCAATTCATGAGAGACCTCCCCTCCGTCCGTGGAGCTAAAATAACCGACGCCGGCGCCGCCACGCGATCAATCGACACCCGACGCCCACCGCGCGCGAGGGCACCGTTGCGGCCGTCGGCGACTCGAGCGGCAACGGCGGGCAAACGCTTGGCGCTCACCACGCGCGGGGGGCGGCGGCGCAGGCGAGAAATGCTTAGCCGACGAACAAACGTAGGCGAGGGGCGTGCGTTGGTGGAGATGCATGCCCTTCGTCGCGACGTCGTTTCTTGGCTATCTCCGTGACTGTGCTGCACTTTCGGAATTCTGCCACGATTAATTGCCTGGAACTTTTTGTGCTGCTGTGCATATGCTAATGTACACGCGTGGGGCGGGGGAAAACGGAGTGGGAAATGCCCTTCGGTCTACTGAGGGCATGTACAATGGTACATGTCACCGGTATAAAGTGCACGCCACATCGATTTTTGGATGATGTGGAGAGAGAGGAAGAGAGAGAAATATCTTTGTCTCTTATTTAACAGACGGCCTTATAGACACCTTTATAGTGCGTATACCATTGTACAGACAGTCTATTAATTATATGAGAGAGCATTACAGACAGCTATATAGACAGTCTATTGTATAAGTTATCTTTAGTACTGTCTATAGATGACATGGAGATATACTATTGACAGCTACCGTCTATACCACTGTAGATGCCCTGATGTGCAACTACTCGTGCCCAGGGTTCAAATTCTCGCCGAAATTTCAGTTTTCGGACCCCCCGAGTTCCATAATCCCGGCGAAATTAAAGAAACCCTAAAAAATTTAAAAGTGCTACAGTACCCTATAATCTCGGCGAAATGGACCGAAATCTCGGTTTTTTGACCGAAATTTGATCGGATTGGATTCTTCAAGGTATTTTCCATGTCTGACCAAAATTTCAAAAAAAATTTGACGTCGTCCGAACCATTTTCCGTTTAGTTGAATTTTACCAAAATCTCGGTTATTCTCGGCGAAATTTCGGTTTTTGAACCGAAATCTCGGTAATTTCGGTTAAAAAAAAACGGATTCAAATTTTGCTTTTTGAATTTCGTTCGGAATTCGTCCGAAATAACGAGATCTCGGCGAAAAATCGGATTTCGGTCGTTGACGAGATTTGCCCAAAAACGAAATTTTTAACCCCGTGCCTGAATCATTTCTGAAAAATTCATGATTGAGCCTGTAAGTAACCGGAAAGTTAACTCTTGAAAGTTTCCTCGTAAAAAACACACACTCTTGCAATCCAAGTAAACCTGGACTATTTTGAAAGGATCAACACGAGAACCGAGAGCTATTTCTAGCATTTTTGTGTTTGTTTGGGCTTCTGGATATTTCAGCAGTTATCGGCTTACGATCTCAAAAAACCAAAAAAGGACCATGGTGGCGCCGGCACTCGGTTATTTTAGCTAATTCTATGTAATGCGCACTACTGTTACATTTTATCGTCAAACTTATATCGAGAAAAATATCTTAATTTTGATTCAACAACCTTGAAATTCACCCTGTTTTGTTGAAAATTCAGATTGTTGTGCACAAAGGGAAAATGCACCAAATCAAGACGTTGCCTTTGCACACCGTAGCGTAGCTGCCTAGCGGTGTGGCATCTTTATCTCTCTTGCTAATGACTAAAGTTTGATCCTCGCTTACCACAGATTCAGTAAATTATCGAAATTACTAATTTGATGGCGTCTTCACCAATTTTTTTTGAGAGGATGCCCTCTTATTATGAAATATGGTGACACATCATTCTTTCCCTCTAAAAGACTCTCATCACGATATTTGGTAACATCTCTTTTCCTCCCCAATTCGCTCTCTCAATCTCAAAAAAAATTTTAAAAAACTTTCCTCCTAAGTTTTTTAATAGGAAGTATATGTAACCATTTAAGAAAGTTTTTGAATTGAAACTTTTCAAAATAATTTTTTTTTAGTACAAACTTTTCAAACTAAAAGGTTTTGAATTAAAAGTTCCAAACCGAAAGTTTTTGAACCAAATGTTTTCGATTGAATTCATCTAAAAGTTTCGAATTGAATTTTTTTTACATTACATGAGAATTAAGGGATGGAAAAGGGGAGAGTGAAGGGAGAAACGCGCATATGGCAACATTTGGATGTATCCTCATCAAAAATTAGTGAGGGTAACCTTAAATTAGCAATACCCATAACTTATTTCATATTTATGTGAATTTTCCACTGTGATCTTTCAGCGTTCGTTCATTGTCACATTTTCCCTTGCACTTAAAAAAGTATCAAGATGTGGTGAATAAAACATAAAGTTTTGCAACAATAACCATATTAACTTCTCCCAAAGAAACTGTATTATCAACCAACTACGTACATCATGAGGTTTGACAATCGAAAACCATGCCTTACCAACATAGCTGTTGTATTTGTCCATGTTAAAATCATACTTGCACTCACGTGTGGTATAAGCATGTGATAAAGAGAAAAATACCAAATTATGATGTTGAACTTATAGAGTAAACATGTGATCTCGATTGTACATTAATTGTTGTATTTTTCCTATTTTTTTTTAAAAAAGAGTATCAACATTTTTTCTCCGTAGTTGATGAAAACAAAAACAACAAAATCATGTTAATACTTGCACTGTTGCACAGATGTGTGTGCTCCAGTGGCGTAACCAAGTGATAACCATGATAAAAGAGGAATACACTAAATTATGATATTTTACTTGTGAAATATACACACAGTCTAAGTGTATATTAATGTTTTTTTCCAAACATTTAGAAAGAAAAAAGCATTGAGACAAGGGCCTACATATACATTCCACTCACCACATTTTTAAGAACCAACATGTAATTGTGTACGCCATCAGGTTTTGGAACTCAAAGTGCTGTTGCCTAAATAGAATTTATGAGTGGCCCACTGTTGATATCAAAATCTGGCTCATGGCCGATATGGCAAGGGTTGTTAATTTGTTATGATTGTTTGATTAAGATCAAAGTGAGATCAAAGGAAATGTTATTTTGAAAAAGTTACGGCTAATGCAAGTTACAGTGGGGGTAAGATTGGAATAAAGCCGATATCAATTTCAAAGGAAAGTATTTTGGAGAAGATTGGAACTAATATGGATGATGTTTTATGAGTCCAATGTGCACACAGACGATCTAGACACTATAAAAGAAGATGACGGGCGATATAGGATGGGGAATCAGTAAATCAACCAACTCGCTCTATTTTTTTACTTTACTTTTCATCGACTAGGAGTGGAATTTTAGATTTGTAATCCTTATTCTGTAATTCACTTGATCAATAAAGTTGCGTATCGACGATTATTGGTTTCGTCGACTTACACCACCCAGGTTTGCTTTTCCTCTGATCTTGTTACGCATCGCCTTTTTTTAGAAAAAAAACATGCCTTTATCCTTGTCTAATCAGCCCAATCAGATTGTTTGGATCTATCGGTTACATTTCATCTAATCGGCATAAATGGTTGTTTATATTAGATCATCATTAGAAAATATATCGGCTTAAAGGCCGGTTGAATTAAGTTTTATTCTTGCCGATTGCAGGATCAAATAGGCTGGCACGCTCGCACCCATAATTAAACCCGGTATTTGCGTGTGCTGGTTGCCAATTAATCCTTCGTCATATTTTTTTGCGTTGACACACTTTTAGCACGCCCGGTGGGATCGATTGACAAGGCAATCATGGTGTCCTCCATGGGAAAATCGATTTCTCCGTCCGACATCAATCCTGATGCGATAATCATTCCAACATTGGACGATTTAACGTTCGAGTAGCGAAAAGAGATTGAAGATCAAAAGGCTACGTTTGAGCAGATAATGCTCAATTGCTATCCGAAAACCTGACTTGGAATCACGCAGAAAATCGCGTTGCCGACGGTGAATTTCGGCAACAAGGAGACCTCAGGTGCTGTTGAAGACAGACATATAAGCCGATACATACCCGCACAGGAGAAATTATATGATATGATTAATCAATATGTACATCATGCTCTTGT
This sequence comes from Rhipidocladum racemiflorum, assembly GCA_036346355.1. NCBI lineage: Eukaryota > Viridiplantae > Streptophyta > Magnoliopsida > Poales > Poaceae > Rhipidocladum > Rhipidocladum racemiflorum. The sequence goes on from CM070578.1 coordinate 3,815,844, forward strand.
CAATCAGTCATCGGTTTTAGTAACTATGCTTAAACCAAACATAGCTAACAGCGTCAAAGAAGTCGCACAAAAGCTGGTGTCTGCTGGGACTCTGCTTGACCCTGTGCAATATCTGCCAACCTACCCTGTCTACTCCATCGCCCAAAACGCTCAGATTGTAAAGCCAACGGCCGATCTAAAGCCGTCGACTACTATTCCTACTATGACACCGGTGCAGTCGACTATGGTCTTACCACGGGACCCTGGCGCAAGTGGGATTACTTATTACCAGCCATACATAAATGGTTCTAAATTGGACTCTCAACCCAATTTGCCCCCATCTGCTCCATTCTATGTTTACCCTAAATAAGTTATTTAGCTGACTGAGACTCAGGTACAACCACATTACATTGAGTCGATTCCTACAAAAGATCCGGCACCGTATAGGGTTGTATCATGCTTGAAACCATTTGCTCTATTCCCAGAGCCGACATTTACATGACATAATGTCGGCTATGAGCAACTGTGTTTGCCGATGCATCCCTCGGTACCACGCCATCCTGATTTTGCACTCGGGGGCAGCATGCTGATGCATCTCTCGGTACAACTGCGTTTGGCTCGTTTAACTTGTTATCTAAACGAGTTCAAATCACGGCTCGACTCAACTCGTTAAAGAACCAGTTCGAGATGAGTCAAGATGAGTTTACGAGTACTTGTTTAACTCACGAGTTTCAAGTTTTTTTTCACCCCTAACTGTACATGCCCTAGATAGCGTACCGCTGCATTTCTCGAAGCATTTTAAGCCTCTTAGCTAGAATTCGTTACGCATGCAAAATGATTAACGAAGTAACGCGTTTTTTTCTCAGCTCACAACACCATTGCATGACTACGCACGCCATGCCGCATCATCCCTGACATAGTGACATGGCCACTCACCACATGCGTGTGGTCTAAGCTGCATGCCATTATGTCTTGTCAATCATCCTTAAAGCTTCTATTATATATTAAAAGCTTACAAAAGTTATTAAGAAAAAACATGCTAAAAATTCTCATAAAAAATATCTACCCTTTAATTTAGTGAACCCTATTTACAATCACCATCGAATCTTTGAGAAACAAATAAATCAAGACATTTACTTAACATGGGCTTATCGTCATGGTGTGTGCTAGTGGCCGCATCCAAGTGCTCGCAAGGAAAGAATATTATATATTAAAAGTTCACGAGAGTTGCTAAGAAAAAATACTAGAATTTCTCATAATCGCCATCGCATTTTTGATAAACAAATACATCAAGACATTTACTGAACATGGGCTTACCCCTTGGACGCCATGGTGTCTGCTGGTGGGGCCCATCCAAGTACTCTTAAGGAAAGAAAAGAACAGGAAAATAATAGCAACATTGCACCAGGTCGATCTCCCTTCGAATCCTTTTCCTTGTGAGCCAAAACAAAAAACAGAAATCGGGACAGGGTTCATGTGCAGTTGTTATTATAACTGCAACTTAAATAGTTACAATATAACCATAGGATACAAAATTAATGGCTCAGATCTTCCGTAATATTGCAGTACCCTTTTGTATTATAGCAACCAAACACTGTAGAATATGAATATGGACCGTTGGCTCTGAAAAGAAAACAGATGGTTCGGATCATGTGCAGTTGCTTAAGTTGTATTATAATAGCAACTGCACATAAACCCTGTCCCAGAAATTGCTACTTCTTTCTTGATGTGGAAGAGTGCACCTCGTGATCTCCCAATCTAACTCCCACAAAATAAGTATTCCTCATATTTGTTCTTTTTTATCTCTTGGTTTCTTTTTTATCTTGTGCATACAAAGCAACAACAACTCATTCTTAATCTGGTGAATCCTAACTAAGTTGAACTATAGTAACCATTGGATTGGATGTCACTATTTGAAAAAAAAACATCTAAGCATATATCTAGCAGATCCGGGTTATAACATCTTATATTAAAAGAAAAGGTCTATGATAAGTACAACAAACAATAATATAAATTCATAATAAAAAATAAAAAGAAATTAGTCATTTGATTTTCATACGAACTCTAAATTAAAACACCAACATGGCTAAAATTCGGAATAAAAATCATGCAAAAATTTACAGTGGATTTATATATCAATTCTAACCTAAAACTAATATTCGAAACTAAATAAAAAATAACAATAAAATTAACTGCTTAGATTAAAAGAAATAGCTTATACCAAGACCAATAAAAATAACAGAAAATCATAATAAAAAAAGAAAATCAACTATTTAAATTTCATATAAACTCCAAATTAAAATATGTATATTGCTGAAATATGGAATACAAATTATATAAAAAATTAGTTGTTGAATTTGTATACGATTTCTATAGTAAACCTGGTGTATGTGCATAATTAAATAAAAATTAACATAAATCTATAATGAAAAACAAAAATAAAATTATCCATTTGATTTTCATATAAAATATAAATAAAACTTGAAATTAAAAATTAAATAAAAATAACATAAGGGTAAAAATAAAAGAAAATTAATGATTGTTTCGTAATTCTATACTAACTGAAAAATATAAAAAAATTATTCATGGTTAAAATTATAGAAATATGCTAATTTGAGGGGGAGGGGGATAAATATGGTAAAGAATTTGATTTGTATATACATAAATTATTAACTATTATGTAATAGAAATCGATTACAGATTTTTTATAGTAGCTAAGAAAATATAGAATATGCTAAACATTGTTTTAAAAAATAAAGAATATCCTGACTTTATTTGGTGGAGCTCTACGAAACAAAGAGATTAAGAGGGTGATACATCGACAGTTATTCACTCGGCTATACCGGTATAAATAATGTGATGTGTAATAAAAGAAGTACAGATAGAAAGAGTGATGATGATTAATAAATAATATTTTACGTTAGGCCTATATCCCTGTAAAAGAAAGACCACAGAAAAGAGTAAGGCCCAATACCAATTAATTGGTTATAATTTCAACTAGCACCATATTTTAGCCCCACGACCATATTCCCGACCAAGTGCTAACGTGTATACTAACACTGGTCGGAGAGAGTAATTGGTTACATTCCCCCCGACCAGATAAGTATACACTGGTTGGGCTTCAATCACTCAAACCACATAATTAGCCGGAGTAACATATTATACTTCGCCCCCGACCAGTAAACAGGTCAAAGAAGTAGTTACACCCGCACATTACTAGTTATGCGAAGGATTTCTTTACTAACAGATTCCAATCAACCGTTTGAAAAGTTACTTCATGCGAGAAGATGCCTCTTGACGAGAAGACACCTTTTGACAAGACAACTGCCATCCCTCTGTTCTGTTAAATAGGGAATCTGCGAAAAAATGAAAGGAGAGGGGTGGTGTGTGAAACCAAGTGTGTATTAGCATTCTAGTTTTTTGTAGACAATTCACAGGTGTGTACTCTGATCACGCCACTTGGCTAAGAAAGAAGCAATCCCATTTCCTATTTTTTAATCTTTGATTTGTTAGGTAAAGGCAATCCAATTTATATTCATAAGCTCGGTGTAGAAACCACTTAGTCTTGAACATTGACAAAGAGAAAAGCATTGCAATAATGAAATTAAGAGATGGTGATATAAATAGAAAATATTATGTTATGTTTACTTTTTTGCTATGCAAGTATTTGTGGAAGAAATTTTCAGTCATATGTGATAAGTATTGAGAAACGGAGTGAATATATTCCCTCTTATAATATACAATATCAAAATATCACAAATTAAGTTTTGCATCGATCTATTTTTGAACAAGAAAATTACATATGTATTATCATGTCATTCAAACATACTTTAAAGATGATGCACTCACAAATGCACGTACCACCTTGCCATTTGTTAAAAAAAACAACATGAACCACTTCATCATACTATCCGTTGAGAATCACTGATTTATTGGACTAAGGTCCTGTCGGGCAGAGCTCAAGATCCCAGCTCCACTTCAGATTTGAAATATGTAGGTTAAAATAAAGTGAATTAAGTTTATTATTTTATTCTAAAATGTAAACAAGATGACCCACCTAAACACTCTACAGCTCTATCCTTACGGATCTGATGGAACTATAAATATTCAGTTCCATCAGATCTATAGATCTAATAGAGCTAAAGTTGTGCCAAACATAATTAAATTACTACAGATTTGCATGCTGGCAAGTATGACCATACATGAAGCCACAGCCGGACACTGCAAGAGCCAGCCAGCCAGCCAGCGCGTTGGCCATAGCCGGACACTGCAAGAGCCAGCCACAACCCACAACGCGCTTGGAACTATAAATAAGTGGGGTTTTGAACTGAACACAGCACCAGCAGATCTGGATCCAGTGATCCACACGAATAGTTGTAGTTTGTTTTTGTTCCCACTCCTGTCGTTTGTCTCCTCCCTCTGAACTCTGGAGAGAATCACTTTTCTGTTCTGAAAAGAACACTACTCGTATAAAAAAAGCTACCAGCACTGTGCCATCCCCGCCGCATTGCCATCGCGATCTCAGTTCTTAAAAGAAGCCGCGTCCCACGTAGTTCTACTCCCAAATTCGCGCAGTGCAGTACGGGGGGGTGCTCTGCGCGAGAGGTCGCTCTCAATTCTTGTTCTTGCGAACCCTGCTTCGCTGCGTGCGAGGTGAGGAGAGGAGAGGAGGTGTGGGGCAATGGCGGCGGTCGGAAATGGCGCGGGCTGCGACACCAGGGCGGCGTTCGCGCAGATCTACAAGACGCTCAAGGAGGAACTGCTCAAGGACCCCGCCTTCGAGTCCACCAACGAGTCGCACCAGTGGATCGACCGCGTAATGCTCCCTTCCTCTCCTTCCTCCCCTGCTGTTGCCTTTCCTTTTGTGTTTGTGCTTCCTGGTTTGATCCTATTGGACTCGATACGTACATGTTTTTTCCCATATTTTCTGGGTTCTTTGGGGGTATATTAGATTTGAGTCTGGATCGGCGGGCTCTCCCGGCCCGCCCGTTCTTGATGGGTGGAAGTGCAATTGATTTGGTTTAGTACGTGGGATTGCTGGTAAAGGCTGAATCATAAGTAGGAACGAAGAATTAGCTTTGGGGGCATTAATACAGGCTATGTACGTTGTAGTGAATCAGCAAGTACAGAAAGGGAAAGCTGAAACTCCCGTTCAGTTGAGTTGACTGCTTTCCAATCGACAAATGGGATTGCCGAAAGCTGTTTCTGAGTCAAATCGGAAAATAATGCCTAGAAGTACTTATCAATATTCTAAAAGGCAAAAAATGTCATATTTCGGGTCAAGTGAAATTCTTGGACGTGGGTTACATTTAAAATAGAGAAAAGGTTATGATTATTAACCTCTGTAGGTGGAAATCCTTCTGCCTGTTATTAATGGATAGGTAACAAGTTGGATCTTGGACGTTTGGCAAAGCTACCTGCTATTATTTCCATTTGTTATAGTTTTTTATGTGAATGCTTCGTAAGATAGTTGATAGATTGGATAAGTAATGATCTTACTATGCTTTCCTTCCCAACACAAGTTGCATTAATCTTGAAACAAGCGAAGGGTAAGTAATCACCATCTACCCTCTATTCGTGCTTTAACATTTGTGCAACTTTAAAAAAGAAATGTATACAAGCACCTCTCATGATGTTATTAGTTCAATTGCCGCTATTGGGAACGTTGCATTGCCAATTTAACTTGTTTATCCTCTTTAGAGCAGATGGTGGACTACAATGTACTGGGAGGTGAGGGGACGAATTTGACTTGAAGTATTTCTTTTAACTATACAAAAAGATACTAAGTTTTCTGATTCGTTGTTGTTGCTGATGATAGGAAAATGTAACCGTGGACTGTCTGTGGTCGATAGCTATAAGCTACTGAAAGGTGCCGATATTCTGGGTGAGGAGGAGATGTTTCTTGCCTGCACTCTTGGTTGGTGCATTGAATGGGTAATGTTTTCTCTGCGGTGTTGTTTCTGAAGAATGGCTATAAAGCAACCAAAATTGGTCCTCTAAGCTTGCTGTTGTCGGTGCAGCTTCAAGCTTTCTTTCTCGTGCTTGATGATATCATGGATGACTCCCACACTCGACGCGGCCAGCCTTGTTGGTTTAGGGTGCCTCAGGTCGGCGCAACCAAAATCGTCATCTCTGAATACCAACTGTTTTTATCTATTTATTGAAAATTATTTCTTTTGTTAAGTAACCTCGTTTGAGAACACTTTGCAGTACCATTTTTTTCACTTATACCTATGAAGCTTATCCCTATCGCTGCCCTTTGTTATGCAATAGGTTGGCTTCATTGCTGTAAATGATGGAATTATCCTTCGCAACCATATTTCGCGAATCCTTCGGTGTCACTTTAAGGGAAAACCTTACTACGCTGATCTCCTTGATTTATTCAATGAGGTAGTTATATATTCTGATGTACATATATGTGCGGTCTGAAATTACAGATTACTACGTGTACTAATTATCTTGTTTTGTTTTTCTAGGTTGAATTCAAGACAGCTTCAGGTCAGCTGTTGGACCTTATCACAACTCACGAGGGAGAAAAAGATCTAACAAAATATAACATATCAGTGTAAGTTAATATTGTGACAACTTTTTTTAAAAAAAGTTTTTTGCGTGTTCTATCGTGCCTATTCTTAGGAGCATTAGTCTTCTTTTCATGTGTTTGTAGTATATAACTCTAGAACGAATTGCTTTTATGTAATATATCTTTGGTAGTTCTAACTTGTGATTTGGGACATACCCTTTATGTATTGTTTATTCAAACAACTGATATTTTTGCAGTCACCGCCGAATTGTTCAATACAAGACAGCCTACTATTCATTTTATCTGCCGGTAAAACTAACATTCTATTTTCGTATCTTATTTTTATATAAACCTTTTTGCTAATTGATACCAGATGCAAGTGGTACTGATATACTGCTTTATCAAAGGTTGCATGTGCACTGCTGCTATCTGGTGAGAATTTGGACAACTATGGTGCTGTAGAGAACATTCTTGTTGAGATGGGAACATACTTTCAAGTCCAGGTAACTCCTGTTTTTTCTACACATAATAATATTAACCATTTTCCTTCCTCAAGCACTAGTCTGCTGAGCATTAATGTGATTGTTTTCTTACAGGATGATTATCTAGATTGTTATGGCGATCCTGAATTTATTGGCAAGGTTAATGCACTTAACTGTCAGCTATAATATTGATAATTTTTCTTTAGCTCTGATTTGATCAATGTTAAATCTTTTTATAGATTGGAACCGATATTGAAGATTACAAGTGCTCCTGGCTAGTTGTGCAAGCTCTTGAGCGTGCTGATGAGAACAAAAAGCGCATTCTATTTGTAAGTCATCTCCACACTACTTTCCAATGATACGAAGGTTGTTGTCTAAACACTTAATGCTCCTGCAGGAAAATTATGGCAAGAAAGATCCGGCCTGTGTGGCAAAAGTGAAGAATCTCTACAAAGAACTTAACCTAGAGGTCTGTCTTAACTCTTGATGTTGATTTGTATTTATCTGTGTATCATAATCGCCCAAGTAGGACAGCCATGGATGTAATGCATACGGATTAAAGAATCAGAATATAACACGTCATGTCGTTTCATTCGCTTAAGCATGTCTAATTTGTAGCAATATGCCAATAGGACATGTTCTGCTGAACACTCATCAAAGTAACATTTCTCCTCGTGTATGCTGTAAACAAGAACTTCACTTGACGTCCTTCATGCGCACCATGGGCTATGCGCATTCATTTACTCTAGTGTGCTTAATTTGGTATGCCGATAGGGAACTTTTCGCTAGGTAGACTTGTCAACATAATCTGATTGTATCTGTAGCCTTCTTGTTTGGTTGCTTGACATAGTTTGCAAATTTTGACATGTCAACTATTTTTAGTCCATAACCAAATCTGCCGTTTTTTTATTATCAATTCATTCTAGGCTGCATTTCATGACTATGAGAACGAGAGTTACAAGAAACTGATTGCGGATATTGAAGCCCAGCCAAGCATTGCTGTTCAGGACGTCCTGAAGTCCTTCTTGCACAAGATCTACAAGAGACAGAAGTAGGGTGTCTCTTAGACAGGAAGCTGTTCCGTTGTTGCATGCTTGATAGATTACCAGAGTGATGTTGATTCATGATTTAGTGCTTCTTGTTTTACAATTAGTGTTGTATGTTGCACCTTGCTGCTCCGGAAAATAATGACGCAAGGTGCTATTTCGGGTTTGATGGACCACTTGGTGTAGACATATATTGCTTGTTCTGTAATTTGCATCCTACCCTTTTCTCTAGTGTTTTTTTTTTCCTGTTTGAATTGGAGAAGTGGATTTCAGGTATATTTCCATTGTAAACCGCAAGGTTACTGTTAAGGAAATCGATACTATAAATAGACGCGATCAGGTGGAATAGATGGGATGTAAATTGAACTTGCATACTCTTTTTTGCATGCAAATGAACGCTAGGCTTCCCCAAAGGCACACAACATTGCATTAACTTGAATACCATAAGACAGTCAATCTGTCAATGCTGTTCAAACGTTCAAGGGTTAGTAATGTTATCATTGGCTTTTCTGAGAGTAAGGTGACAGTTGCTGCGCGATGGCCCCAGGGGAAGGGATACGTTCCCATGCGGTCCTTAAGAGTCTGCAACTTAAGTAGTTGCGCACAAACCATTAGATCAAAAAGAGATGGTTTAGATTGATCCAAAAGCACTGTAGCAAAAATATTGTGTCAAATGGTACTGCAGCAGTTACTGTAGCAATGGATTTGAACTATCTGAGCGGTTCGTTTGTTCGATCGAACGGTCCATACTTGTGAGGATTGTTTAAGTTGTAGTCCCCACAGATACTGCATTTGATCCCTGTCGCAGGGGAAGAGACTAGGAGCAAGGTCTCTTTCCATCTCAAGGAAGCAGAGCTTGAAGATTATGCCGTGATCTTGTCGGGGTGGGAAAGCGTACATGATGAAGAATATTAGGAGATCCGAAACCCACGAGCTTGAGAAAATAAGAAGTTTAGCTCGTAATATTCTAAGCAAAAGGTGTGCTTCTCCAACATTGCGTGGGGTTGCCATGCTCTGTGAATGGCTGCAATAGCACCAAAAGAATCTGGAACGAGTGCCGGGATTTTCAATGCAGATAAATGCACCGGAGAGAAGTTTAGAGAAAGATTTCAGGGCGATTATATGTGCGTGAACAATAGAATACCATAAGAGAATATAATTGGCAAATGTGCAATATTATACAAAAATAAGAAAAGGGGGCACTACAAGAAGAATCTACCGGGAATGCTGTCACCGTTTCCACATATGGTAATAAAGCAAGTGATACTTCATACATGACTAGTTACATGCCCGTGCGTTGCTACGAAAAACAAAATTGATAATGAAAAATAAAGATTAAAAAATAAAAAATATATTTCACAAGATCAAACATCTATCTTTAACGCTTCGTTTCTTGCGAAAGCTGGCTAATTAAAGCAACGCTTCGTTTTTTGCGTAGGGCAATTAAGTAGGGCAATTAATGACGTGGGTAGAACTCACCACTGCTGCTTTATAATAGTAGAGATACCTTCCTTGTGAAGGAAACAACAGGATATAAGTTTTTTTTTTGTTAAGTTGGCATATCCTGTATTCCATCTTTTTTTCCCAGTGACCTAATTCGAATTGGATTGGTTGGGAATCCAGAAAGTTAGTGCAGTTGATGCAGTTGCAAACATTGCTCGGCGAGGGGCTATTTCAAAGCAGTGATAGAACCAATATGTCTGTCCCAACAACCAACCTGCAACAGAAATGTAACACTAAGACAAATAACAACACACATTTAAAAGCATAATAATAAAAGAAACAGTACCTCATGTATTTCATTGATGTTCCATCACCAGATCCTGAGAAAAAAGAAGAAGCATGTATTGTTTTCAGCAACAGCTTTCACCACGCAACCCGAGTCATTGTTTTATGAAAATACATTCTGGCAAATTTACAAGTTTCTGTCTATCTTTGCATGAGCATATATAACCCTTTCGCTGTCAGCAGTAGTGCTCCAGAACTGTGAATGGGCAGCATACTGCCGTATCAAACAACGATCGTCCGCTATGGTTTTTTATTGGACATGAAAGAGGTAGAAGTGCCTCTCTCATGCTGGCAAAATATCACTGCTCAGATGGCTGGTCAATGGCTAAACGCAAGTTGAAAGTGAAGAACATATTAATGATTCTGGTAAGTTCTTGGAGTAGATGCAACAAATGCACCTCGCCTCTAGCAATATGGTCGATACGATAGAAAACAATATTACCAATACGATAGAAAACAGTATTACAGCCTCTAAAAGCACTCATCAAACAGACTGTAGTACTGTACTAGTCAACATGCAACATCAGGTTACTAGCTAGGTTTTGACATCAATAGCTGATGATATTGTACATGTCCAGTATATTGCCACGAATTTACCAACATCAACCAAAACAAGATTGTTGGCATCCTCTAGCAGTAGAATCCACCACAAATCACATCCCCAACACAAAGCTGACTGTTAAATTGTATGCCAATACTGAAAATGCATGCAGTAGAGTCAGGACTCTGTCCATCGAGATGCTGCAGCCTCTCTTACACACCGAGGTCTAAAGAATGCAGAAGTAACAGAACAGATGTAGAATCAAGCGGGCACAGCGTACTCACGTGGCGCCGGTGAAGCTGTAGAGGCGTATGGAATCGTCCTCGTCCTCGTCCTCGCTCGAGTAGGAATGACGAGGAGATCCTCCACGCGGTGGAAATCCAGCCTTGGCTCGCATCTCGTTCATTGGATCAGGAGTGGACAGTCTATATCGGTTGCTACACTAATCCTTAATAAATGGGCTATTCATCGTGTAAAAAACTTTGCTTCCAAACAGTTTTCATGTCATGGTTTTGTAATACCATGGTATTGAAAAACTTTGCTTCCAAACAGTGCCTTAGCTCGCATCTCGTCCATTGGATCAGGAGTGGACAGTCTATATCGGTTGCTACACTAATCCTTAATAAATGGGCTATTTATTTACCGTACTTAATCTATCAATATCTTTTTAAATATTTATATTAGATACATACAAATCATACTTATAGATTGTTCTGCAAAAATACTTTCATAATATTATAATTTTATTGAATTTATAACTATATTATAATAAAAATTAGTGGTTAATGCGTGCATGAGATTTGCACTCCTGCCTTTATAGTACCCTGTACCTCTGCCTTTACAACCGAAAGACAAAGAATCTGCTTCCGTCCAGGGTTTGAATTTTCGTTTTCGGATTTCATCTCGGCACCCTCCGAAAGACGAAATTTCGATGAAATCTCGGTATTTTGGACAAAATCCGAACGAAAATCAAAAAGCAAAATTTGAATCCGGTAATTTTTGAAATGAGATTTCCGAGATCTCGGCGAGATTTTACGCACCGTCACACTTTGAATTTTTTTAGAGTTTTTTCAATTTCGCGGGAATTATGATCTACCGACTGTCCTAGATGGGAAACGACGCGAAGAATCCAATCCGGTAAAACTTGGTCAACTTTTATTCAAATCTCGGTTAATTTTACCGAGATTTCGATCAAATTTACCGAGATCTCAGCGAGATTATAGGTTATTGTAGCACTTTGAATTTTTTTTTGGGTTTTTTAATTTCGTCGGGATTATGAAACTCGAAGAGGTCCGAGATCCGAAATTTCGGCGAGATTTTGAACCTTGCTTGCTCTGCTGATCGTCCCCCTGCCGCTTTTTCCGATGTTCTCGCTCGCCACGGTGGATGCGGCCGTGGACTCCAAAGGATTTAATCTGGGCCGTTGGTTGTGAACAACATAATATCTTCGGGTACGCTTGTACGGTGGGGATTGTTTCCTGAGCTTGTAAAAATAGGAGGATGGCCTGCAGAAGCAGCAGAACTCGCACTAATCGCTGATTGTCCTATGGGTTTCGTATTCGGGTACTGTAGATGCCACCGTATAAATCTTTATTATTGTACGGAAATAAATGTTTTTTTATAAATAAATCGTAGCGGCTACCACTTTAGTTAGGCATATACTTGCCACTACGAGCTAATTATGTAAATACTACTTAGATGGTCTTATATACTTGTATAATACACATACATACCATTCGTTGTGCGAGATAATATATATATATATATATATATATATATATATATAGAGAGAGAGAGAGAGAGAGAGAGACGTGTAAAATTACCTCTCCAATGGACTAGCTATAGCATTATCTACAAAATTAAATATGAGCTCATATGTAAGAGGTGATAAATGCCTTAGAATCAGCTATAGCCGAACTATAAGTTAGTAGTCAGTCTATATCTCTCTCTTCTTTTTCTCTTATCCACCTAAGCAAAATGCTGAGTTGGCACCCTTATAAGTAAGCTGAAGTGGCACCATTGCAGATGCTCTTATCGTAGTATAATACGATTCTCCGATCCTACCAGGCTTGGGGCCACATATCACAAAATGGATCGGTTTTTGATAGTATTGCAGCTGGATGGCGATCCGACTCGTAGAATCGCGACACATCAGCCATATCATGCGATCCCAGTATCCCACATTCAGGACAAATTCTGTGCGATTGATCAGATCTGACGGTTAGAAATCCATTAGGTTGGGTACAAACTCTCCAAGAGAGAGAGAGAGAGAGAGAGGAGAGATGGAGGTGACGGCGCATCTCCATTCTCCGCAACCGGCGTGCCAAATCTATCCTCCACCAGCGTGTGCGGCTCGGCGGTTGCACCACCTCCATCGACGGCTGCAGCTTCGCCGAATCGCTCTCTGTTGCGCTCCGCCGCCGCCTCAGCCTGTCGAAGCAACGCGCAGCGCCCGCCTCGCCGCTCCGCGCTTGCAACTTGGCGGGGTGCTTCAGGTGATCTCGCTCTGCTTCTGGTGAATGGGCGAGGTAAGCACCAGCATGAACCCGAAGAGGACAATGATCGACCTGCACTTTTTACGAGAGATCTGCACATGTATCGGTGGTTCATCTTAGAGGGTTGTTTTAATTAATTAATCTGCTGTAGTTTGCACATAGGAATTCGATATCATTTGTTTGTGTTTCAGTCTGGAGAGTACAACTCTGTAGTTTGTACGTAAAAAATCCATGTTTAATAGTGCTCCTTTGTGAGCTGTGACGATTATGAGTAATGATCTTAGTACATTATTCGGTTTTTCTACATAGTTATGATAGATAATCTATAATCTATATGATATTTTTTTTTGTATAATGTACAAATTTATCATACTTAAAAATAAGAAATCTCGCGAAACAGTGATCCTACTATTTTTTTTTTGAAAAGAGGCAGGAGCTCTGCCAATTCATTAAGCAGTAAGGAAAAGAAGTTTCGAGTTTTTTTTTTGTATAATGTACAAATTTATCATACTTAAAAATAAGAAATCTCGCGAAACAGTGATCCTACTATTTTTTTTGAAAAGAGACAGGAGCTCTGCCAATACATTAAGCAGTAAGGAAAAGAAATTTCGAGTTTTTTTTTGGTGTATAATGTACAAATTTATCATACTTAAAATAAGAAATCTCGCGAAACAGTGATCCTACTATCAACCAACCTAATTAGGCCATGTTTGGATCCCTGAACTAATTGTTAGCTGGCTAAAAATTAGCTCTAGTCTATCCAAACAGGAAGACTAATAGGTGGACTAATTTTTAGCCAACCCCTTAGCTAACAATTAGTCCATTAGTTGGTGGAGAGGAGCTAATTTGGGCTAATAGCATGTAACACGCTGGGAAAAGTCTGAAATACCCTCGCGCTGGGCTTATTCTCATTTCCTCACCTGTTATGAGGGGGCAGATATGATTTTTCTAAGAAATTAGTCCAATCATTAGTCATGTATCCAAACAGCCCTGGACTAATTTTAGATGGACTAATTATTAGCTAGCTAACAATTAGCTCTAGCTATTAGCCAGCTAACAATTAGTTTTAGCCCATCCAAACATGGCCTTAGGATCACCATCGTGATTGTTGTAAAACGAGTAGTTCACCCACGTCGAACACCGGCAATCAACGAGAACACAAGAACACAAGAACAAGTGACACAAGATATAGGGTGGAGCTCTCTCTTCTTTATTGATCAATGTGTGTAAATACAATGGGAGGCACCCGGTATATATATAGCAGTCCCCTCAAGGAGAGTTCGGATTCGCCCACATATTAAGAGATAGACTCCTAACCGAATACGGTTAGGAGGTTATCTCATAACACTTCCCCTTGGGCGAATTCCGCGTAATGCATATGTCTCATTAAAAACTCCACTCAAAAACCCAGTGGGAAAAAAGAGATAGAGAAAAGAGTACATCACACTCGCTCTCTATGTTGCATTTATTGCCTCATTAAAAACCTTTATGTGAGAAACATCAGGAAAACTCACAAAGGAAAAAATAGTACAACTTATGATCTTCAGATCATGCAAATGGATTATGGTTCGTGGGTTTACTTCGAACTATGCAAATCTCTAAGTCGCCATTCCAATGCCATTAACATACCTTGGAAGGGAATTTGGCAAGGATTTTGTGAATAAATCGCTAGATTTTCACACGACTTAATTTGCATTATTTTTATCTCACCATTCTTCCGGAGTTTGTGGGGATAAAAGAACTTAGGAGCAATATGCTTCGTGGATGTTGCTCTTTACATAACCCAATTGCATTTGTGCAACACAAGCATCATTATCTTCATAGATAATAGTAGGGGAATTGACTGTATTCATACCATATAACTTCCGGACATGGTTGATTACCCGCCTTAGCCAAACATATTCCCGTGAGGCTTCCTTTATAATCTCTCGAGTGATCAGAGCACCACAGAGGAAAATAAAAATCCATTCTCGGGATTTCTCATGAATGCACAGAACATTATTCCTTCAGGGATCATATTTCCTTTTCAGGAGGAATCTACTTAGTCGATTGTACCACATCCTTATCGATCGCCTTTAATCCGTATTCAGTGACCCAAATACATATGCGGTCACTACAATCATCAATCAGCATTAAAAGTTTAAGCTATCGCCATCAATATTAAATTTCTAACGCCATTCCACTCATTTCAGGAGAACAGATTTCATCGTAATCGATGATGGGTCTCGCTAAAACCCTTGTGCTACAAGCCTCGCTTTATATCTCACCACCTGGATATTTTCATATCTCTTCGTGATGAAAAATCCATATACAAGGAATATTTCAGAAATGTTCGTCACAAGACCAAGAACTTTTCTCTCATTAAGCGAGCGCCACTCAATCGCTTTTCAGTGAACCTAGATGAGCGCTTTCGCATTCTCGCCATGGACTTTGGTTCTGATCCAGATTTTAGCAATTTTTAGAGGCAAAATATGTCGACAATTGTAGTCTTTCTTTATATATAATTCTCCCGCATCACTCCAGTGGATGTCTCTTTATCAATTTCTTCCAAATTTTCTCGTGATTTCCCACAACGATGAAGTCTGGTGTTCCGACTTCCCGTTGGATTGTGCGCACAAATATATGTCGGGTTATCATCTTCAGATGGATCACTTCAGGATGTTACCATCTTCTAGATGGCTCACTTCAGGGATTTCCTCAACATCGTGTTGAGCTTCTTCCACTATCATGGGTAGTGTTCTCATTTATTTGGTTCTCCTTTTCATGACGCCTCCGCTGAATTGAGTCCCGTGCACTGAGGCCTCCCCTCATTTTATCATGAGGGTTAAGAGTGGGTTCAATATCCTTCTAGGATATTTTCACTCTTTCAGTGCATATACTGCAGTATATGAGATCTTTCCACTACCTTATGATCAAGTGAAGGCTTTTGTGATTATTAGCTTATTTGTTGTAGATTTATTTCAACTTCAAGTTCTGGCCTCTTTAGTGCGTGGATCTAAGGACTCGGCATTCTTTAAATGTGGTACTTATCTTCCCTAATGCCAAAATATGTCCTTAGTACAATCTGCATCGAACCATGCACCCTCAACTTCTCAAAGTGAGGTCCCATGGCGGTATGTCGTGGTGGAGAGATTGGCATGTATACAACATAACCGAATTTTCAGATGGGAAATACTTAATTCTTTTCCATGCACTATCTCGCAACGGGAAATTCCATTATATACAGCTGATTTGAGTTGAATTAATATCGCAGGTGCAGATCAAGTGGCCCCAACAACCTGGTAGGTAGCCTACTATTCTCGCAAAGTGGTCAAGCAATAAATTTTATTTCCTTAATAATGACTCTGCAGGGCCATTCTATTATGTGGACATGAGGTATTAAAAGCTCTACATTAATTCCCAAAACCATATAATGCTTTTGAGGTAAACTTGTTAGCATTGTCCATTTGAATGGACTTGATTCTTTCTTCTGGAAAGGAGGCTTACACAAATTGGGCAATTAATTTAGGTAGAAGCATGGTTCCAACAGGGGCTGAAAAGGTCCACAAATATCACTTCGAATTTACTTTAAAATTCAGTGATTCATCTACAGGTTAGATGATAAGAAATCTTCAGTTTTAAGGAAATCTTTATGCTATGGCCAACAGAATTAGTAATTGTTTTATCATAGTATTCAACTCAAGATTACCCAGTCGATCTATAAGATTTTTAAATATTTCTGGGTTTTATTGCAATACCAACTTCAGGTTGCATAGTATAACAATCAACAATTTATTGCACAAAATATTCTGGAAAACACTTTATTTAATTATCACTGATAATTGCTCAACAGTAGCATAGACCAAATGTTCATGCAGGAACATAATTATTCAAACTGATGAGGCTCTTAAGGAGGCTCAACTAATGGAAATGCGACATATAGCAAAAAGGGGTGCCTTATTGGTTGGACCTTGCTTCTGGAAGGTTTCGCACTTCCCTTCACCTTTCCATTTGGATTTGCCATTTCCCTTTTGATTTCTAACATTCTTCCATTTATTCCCCTTATACATTTGGCCCTTTCCGCAACCATGGCTACTACTAGCCTGCTGAGCGATAGCATGTGCTTCAGGCACTGCTTGACTTCCATTAGTATTTGCATGATGATTCTTTATCAGGAGTTCATCATATTTTTCTGCTTCTAGCAGAACACTAATAAGCTCGTGAGTACTTCTTGTACTTTGCATGACGATATTGTTGTTGTAGTATCATCATGTTGGGGTGGAAAGTGCACAAGGTTTTATCGATCTTTTCACTTCAAGAACTTTCGTTACAAAAGTCAATTTAGCGATCGCTTGTGCATTGCGTAATTATAAGTCGCCACATTTAAAATCCAAAGCGAGGAGGGTCTATTCGCTGTGCTTCCGCAACAAAACGGATCTTTGCTGGTTGTAGCGTTCCTTCAGGGAATTCCACAATACCCGGTCCTCCTCCATCAAATATTCTACATCCGAATGAAGATGGTGCCTTAGGAAATGTAAAGCGGCGATTTTGCGGGTTCAGCACATCGGATGCACCACTTCAGCCGAGCAATAACAACTCCAAGTCCTCTCTAGGGTTAGGTTGATTTTGGCATTCATTGCCCAGGTGAGGTAATTGCTGCCATCCAGGGCAAGCACAGCAAATTCCCTTTTTGTAATGTCAGACATATCCTATATGCAAGCAATACGAGATTTTACTACAGGTAAAATACTCTATTGCATGCATCTTCATTTAATAAATAAAGTTTTGGTCTATATCTATTCAGTAGATAATTATCACACTTTTTTCAGAATTTTTTCTAGTATTTAGCAATTTTTCAGCATTACTAAATAACAGAAGATAAATTCCAACATCAATTAAACTTGGCATAAGTCTAATTTCAACTCATGTAATTCTTATTGGTTGGGAACGAAAACGAGTAATGAATATCTCCGTCAATTTGACTCATGGTCAGGTCAACATGCCCCTAGGGCTCACATGAGGGAGGGAGCACTTCCCGTTTCCGGGCGCCAATTAAATAACCAAGCCTCATGTGTGTTTTCCTAGACACCAATTGTCTCATATCTGTTTATTCATTATCGAAATCAAATCCCAACCACACAGGTTCTCATAAACTGTTGTATGAGAAATTTTGGAATTTTTCTAGCATTTTTCATAATTTCTGCTAATTTCAAGCAATTTTCAGAATTACTTTACAACAGGAAATTGAATTTCAGCAAATATCAACATGACATAATGCTAAGGAAAAATGAAACCAGATCCAAGGCATGGACAAAGTGTCTTCATAATTTGCTAGCAAATTTCATAATTTTCTGTTAATTACTTAAGCAATTTTCAGAATTACTTAATGACAGAAAAATTAATTTCAGCACATATCAAACATGACAAAGAGCTAGAAAAAATAAATAAATCCAGGACATGGAACTTCCAATATGGGCTAACAATAAATTTTCAAAATTTTCGGAAGTCCACAAACTAGAAATCTAATTTTCTAGTATTAACCATGAATTTCTAAAATTATTTTCTTAAATTCCTTAAAACAGGGGGGACAAAAACGTAATTATCTTTATTTTCTTTTCATGCCGACCTAGCCTGTTTTGCCAAAAAGACCCATGCGAATACGCATTTAGTTTGTTACGTATATGCATATACGCATGCATTGCTTAGATTGTTACCTTTAATCCTCAACAACTAACAGGCATAGCAGAGTGCAAGGATCGTGTGTGCTAAACAAGCCTCGTCTAGCAATCCTTACTGCACTTGGCTTGATTAATGAGGTTCCAATGTTTTTGTAGCATGCAATGTATTCAACATGATTGTAATCCTGCTTAATGAATGAAGTTTTTGCTCTTGGTAAGAAGAACAGAACGGATTAACAGGGTGGTGCTAGGCTTCTTCAATTGCCGATCACGTGGGTTCACTTGGACTTCAAGTCCAAGCTTATGTCCTCTAGTTTTCATGTCTAAATTTATTTATTTTTTCAATGGAGGAACAATCAAACGGGACTGACCCGATCGGCTTCAGTTCATTGAATAGGACTTCAAGTCCATCATCAATTAGACTTTGGGTCCTGGTTGCCGATCGGAAACGCTGGGCCAGGCTACGTCTGCAGGGGGCGCAGCAATGGCCGAACGCCATTGGCGCGCGCGGGCGCGCCATGGTGGCTGGCGCTGAAGGCCGCTGGCGACGTTTTCCGCCAGACAAATGAGGCGCCGACTGGCGGGACTCACGCACGTGTGAGTCGAAGCGCGCGGATGGCGAGCTGCGGCGTCACGCAGAACGCGACTTCGACCGACCAGCGAGCGTCGCGCTCGGACGGCCGTCGCATCGAGGACGCGCTGCGGCGCGGCGGCGCCGAGTTTGGCGCGTTTGGCCAGGCCAACAAAGAATGACGCTTCAAGCCGCATTTAGTTGCTTCATTGTACAAGAGATTAGATCTAATATCTAGCGAAATAATCGGATTTTTCGACTTACTTTCTTGATACCGGAAGTGTTGGCTATCGCGTAGGATAGAGTCGCCAGAGGACTTTTTCTAATCCGAGTGGATGCCGGCAGGACGAGTTGATTGCAGATCGGATCAGCGATCAATCGCCAGTAGTAGTCGTCGTTGTTGTCGACGATTCTTCGCTTCTTGCAGAGAGACTCGTCTTGATAACGTGTTGTAAAACGAGTAGTTCACCCACGCCGAACACCTAATCAACGAGAACACAAGAACACAAGAACAAGTGACACAAGATATAGGGTGGAGCTCTCTTCTTTATTGATCAATGTGTGTAAATACAATGAGGCCCGTGATATATATAGCAGCCCCCGGAGAGCCGGATTCGCCCACATATTAAGAGATAGACTCCTAACCGAATACGGTTAGGAGGTTATCTCATAACAGTGATAACCTACTACATAGGCCTCTTCCGGTCTTCCGCCGAGACACGGACCACATGGCCTCCACGTCGGACTAACTCGGAGACGACGAGAGAGAGAAACCGAATGTTGGGCCCACCACTCAGTGGGACCGAAAACAACCGCCCGGATCCGATCCAAGCCCAACCCAACCCCGACGTTCTCAGTCCCGGCTCCCCGTCCGTCTCCTTCCGCCACAGCGCCACACGGCACGGCAGGGAAGCGCGCGCACAGCAGCACATTGCGATTCCAAAGCCGCGGATCCGACAGCCGCGGCGGTCGAGGCCCGCGACGCCACGCCAACCCCCGCCGCCGCGGCGATCCAAATGGCAACCGGTCGCGGTTCGGTAGGATAGATTATATATATATAAATCGGCAGATCCAGATCCAGCAGCCGCTGGCGGGAGGGCGGGCGGGCGCGCATGGCGAGCGCGGTGTCGGCGCTGTTCCTGCTCGACATCAAGGGCCGCGTCCTCGTCTGGCGCGACTACCGCGGCGACGTCTCCGCGCTCCAGGCCGAGCGCTTCTTCACCAAGCTCCTCGACAAGGAGGTAATAGTCGCTCGCGCCAACGCCTGGCCGCCCTCCCGCTCTCCCTCCCTCTTAGATCGATCTGTGCACTGCCGACATTTCGCTGAGTTTTACCCCCCTTTTTTTTCACGTGATCAGGGCGACGCGGAGGTGCACTCGCCCGTCGTCCACGATGACGCCGGCGTCTCCTACATGTTCATCCAGCACAGCAACGTATTCCTCCTCACCGCCGCCCGCCAGAACTGCAATGCCGCCAGCATCCTCCTCTTCCTCCACCGCGTCGTCGATGTACGCCGCCAGCTTCGCTGCAACTCATGGTACAATTAGCATCGAGCTGGTAGCATTGTATTTTGCTCATACCATTTGCTCATGGGCGTAGGTGTTCAAGCATTACTTCGATGAGTTGGAGGAGGAGTCGCTAAGGGACAACTTTGTCGTCGTGGTATGTGGTGTGTTTGTATGTTACGCGCATTGGTTTTGACTCGATGAGAATTGTTGGCATTGATATTGTAGGTGTTGATGCCTTTTGTTGCGTGTAGTATGAGTTGCTTGATGAGATGATGGACTTTGGGTATCCACAATACACGGAGGCGACGATCCTGAGCGAGTTCATTAAGACGGACGCGTACAGGATGGAGGTCACACAGAGACCACCCATGGCAGTGACAAATGCCGTGTCATGGCGGAGCGAGGGGATTCGATACAAGAAGAATGAAGTGTGATACATGACACCTCTGCTCCTTTTTGTTTGGTACATGCGGATGGTATTGTGATGGATTTAGCAAACTATCGAATTGGTGTGTTGCAGGTTTTCTTGGATGTAGTGGAGAGTGTCAACATCCTTGTCAACAGCAATGGGCAGATTGTGAGATCTGATGTCATTGGTGAGCTGAAGATGCGGACATATCTGAGGTAACTCCATGATATCATTCTCATATCACAAATTCATAGTATGTTTATAACTCAGCAGCTTGTAGTGATATTCAAGGAATGCAAGTCACATTCACATAGCTGCAGGATAACGTGGTTAGATTATGTATCCAACACACTTCTGCTTTTTAAACAAACCAACATATCCTTGCGACCTTTCAAATTAATTACTTGTTTATAGCACAGTTGAAACAAATTGACAATGATCAGTAAAGACTAAGAAAGTGTGTATACATACTCTGCTAACTAAAACATATATTTTGCAAGTGTGTCTTAAACAAATATAACTCACTTAATTCTCATGCGGATAATAGCATCAAGCAGTGCATGATAAATGAGCTGGATTACTGTATGTTAGGAATGCTATTTGAACTATGCTTTGAACCAACTTGTTTCATCTTCTAGTCTCTGAGGTAGACTGTCTAAATATTATCTATGATTTTTCTAGTATCCAGTTGAATATACGTGTCACAGCTAATATGCATGTATTTGTAACAGTGGGATGCCCGAGTGTAAAATTGGGTTGAATGATAGGGTTCTTTTGGAGGCTCAAGGCCGAGCAACTAAAGGAAAAGCAATAGATCTGGATGATATCAAATTTCATCAGTAAGATGACACTATTACTGTATCTATTTTTTTTTTATCAAATTAGTCACGTTACCACTTTATCTTGACCAATCCTTTTTAGGTGTGTACGGTTGGCGAGATTTGAGAATGATAGGACTATATCCTTCGTACCTCCAGATGGCTCTTTTGATCTAATGACCTACAGGCTTAGCACCCAGGTTTGTCCTTGCTTGTGCTTTACAACCTGGAGGAACCATTTGGAGACACATGAAATGCTAACTCCTGACACACATTTCACACGACCCATATCCCTTTGGGCCCTCCTGCAGGTGAAACCACTTATCTGGGTAGAAGCGCAAGTTGAGAAACATTCAAGAAGCCGGATAGAGATCATGGTGAAGGCAAGAAGCCAGTTCAAGGAAAGGAGGTGCTTATTTTAAACAATTATATGCCTCCGTTGCATTGATGGCCAACTTTCCCAAAAGTCATTGTTTTTGTTTTTCTCATTTCCAGCACAGCAACAAATGTAGAAATTGAAGTACCTGTGCCTTATGATGCCACAAACCCAAATATAAGAACTTCGATGGGTTCTGCAGCATATGCACCTGAGAGAGATGCAATGGTCTGGAAAGTAAAATCATTTCCTGGTGGAAAGGTGTGTTCTCATATGAATACTTTGGCTTCCATTTTATGCTAGGGCCGGAAGTACTAATTCCCTGGAATTACTGTATTAGGAATATATGTGTAGAGCGGAATTTAGTCTTCCAAGCATAACCTCGGAAGACACAACACCTGAAAAGAAGGCTCCAATACGTGTGAAGTTTGAGATACCATATTTCAGTGTGTCGGGTATTCAGGTATCTATCTAATTATGTTGAAGATCTATTAACGGTAGTTTTGCGTGGAACTTTCTCTATATCCTGCTCAAATATATCGTTTTGTACTATTGTAGGTTCGCTATCTGAAAATCATCGAAAAAAGTGGATATCAGGCCCTTCCTTGGGTTAGATACATCACTATGGCTGGTGAATATGAATTGAGACTTATCTGATTTTCACTGCTCTGGCTGCTGGAAGAACTGAACAATTTGCTAGATTCAAAGGACAAGGTATACTCCTGCACTACATTTGCGGCATTGGCAGCGGCATAGGTGGCAGTTACCAACAGGATGGGGCTCTTCTCCCTAAAGTTCCATACTTCCATCATGCAGGCAAGTGAGGAAAGCTTGCTGACAGCCAGCCCTGTTAGCGGTTTTTACCCATTGTTTGCTGTAAGCTGGCCATCAGTACAGTTCCCTAAGAAAAAAAAATTGAATTCTTGTTTTTTCCAATTCTTTCCCGGTTGATATCACTTGTATCGTTATTGATTTGTTTACTCCATTGATGCTGGCTTGGACTCCGTTTCTTCTGTGCCTATTTAAAGTTCCTTCAGGCTTTGTTTGGATGTTAGGGGAGAAAATCCTAGGGAATAAAATCCCTAAGGGGGTTTTGAAGGGCACATTGAATCCCTCCCAATTCCTTTGGTAAATAAATCCCTCTGGAAAATATTCCCCGCCATCATTTGGAAGGCACAGGGATAAAAATCCCGAACATTGAAAAATATCAAGTTTGCAAGATAACAATCTGGGTGTGATAAATAAGATGGTAGTAAACACAGCACACACTTTGCCCAATATCAAGTTCTATATCTGTGTTAAAATAGTTAACAAACGTTCAATCGTTCATACTTGCAGGAAGAGGAGATACTTAAACGAAAATGGTTTTGGATGACAGATTGATGACCACAAACAAGCAGTATGCAATCAGCAGGAAAAAAAACAATTTGTTTACACCGAACAAGAGATGTTAGATCATTCATCATTGTGGTCGGAGTCTTCGGACCGTCTCAGACCCCTCAATAACTAACAGTGCTTCGAGTTCTTCTCTTCGTTTCTCCAGCTCCTAAAACACCAACCGAAATTGAGGAATGATCAACAGATAACCATGGGGTAGGGAACGAAATTATACTTGTATACTGTGTAGCCTTAAGCCCTTAACATAGAAACTAAGAAGCAGTTTTAGCAGCATGTAGTGACGGAAGGGCAACATTAGTGAAAGGAACATTATTGTCTGTAAAGATTCTTGTCGAGCAATAGTTGTAGGATGAAACTTGAGCACAGGGAGGCTACATTAGACAATCTGTCCTATGGAAAAACCATAAAAAAAACACTCGAGTTTTACAAGAAACGGTTACGCAGTTTAAAATTATTGGCAACAGTCTAGATTAGGTGCAGAACCACAAACATAGCTACTAGCAGTATAAAAGATATCTCACTGAGAAAATTGAAGTGCAATGCACACCAAAATTTGGCCATGTCTGTTATTGTCACAGATCTTTTTGTCGATCACCGCATCATTGTGAAGGCAAAATAGTAAGTAGACCAAGCAATGTGAATCATATCATATCAGATCAAATAGATTCATGCCATATCAGATCGAGTTGCATTAGCACATCAGATCGATACTTCTTTTCAGACTTGACTAATTCAGATCAGATCAAATAGATATAGTCCTACATATCAAATCTGCAGTTTATTTATTTGACTAAATAAACTAGTAGGAATCATATTTGCAGATCATATAATATACTGTATATGAGCAGGAATTATCAGAGCGAGATGCTCTAGCATCAAATCTCAATACTAACAAAGGAGTGGAACAGGGGAGGGGAGGAAGTAGCTTACCTTGACGGCGAAGGAGAGGGCGGCGCGGCACCGCTGAGCTTCTCCTCGAGCCGGATGCGGACCGCCGGCAAGAGGAGGGGTTGGGAAGAGGAAGAGGTGGAGTTAGCCAGGGAGATGCGGCGTCGGAGCGGTAGGACATGTCGTCGGAGTGGTTGGAACAGGGGAGGGGAGAGGAGGAAGTAGTTTACCTCGACGGCGAAGGCTAGGCGACAAGCACTCATGAGCTTCTCCTCGAGCCGGATGCGGACCGCCAGCAGGAGGAGGAGGGGTTGGGAAGAGGAAGAGGTGGAGCTAACCGGGAGATGCGGCGTCGGAGCGGTAGGAGATGTCGTCGGAGAGGCAGTCGCGAGCGAGTCGGCGGAGATGGAGAGAGATCGAGGCGTCGCGCGATGCGGCAGGGAGAATAATCCACGAGTGGCGAGGCGATTTTTTCTTCCACGGGGATTTCACTTGGATCAGGCTGAAAAAACCCGTCGTCGTGGACTCCCAAATGGATCTTTTACCTAGCCCGTGGAAACTTTCCTCGTGGAACTCCACCCTAGGGATTTGACGGGGATCCCGGGCGGGAACAGTGTTCCCAAATATGCCCTCAGAGTTAATTGTAATTGGAAATGTATTAACCTTTCCTATCATACACGAGTAAAGCTGATCAAAATTTAAAGCAACGATGGAGGGCATGCTTATTTTGGGCCGACGCCTTGCCATATTTGGGGGATCGAGAGGGAGCACGATTCATACCTGGCTTCGTGTAGTTGAAGATTAGCGCCGTTCCGCCTCGTCCTCATCAGATGCGGGAGGGAGAGGCTCACGGGGGAGGCGATGGAGTCAGGGGAGGGGCATGCTCACAGGGAAGGCGACGGGGGATTATCGATGTAGCACTAGTAGTAATAAGTCTATCAGCAGTGGAAGTAGCCACAGTAGTAGTACTATACAATTATTAACATCCTAAATCCTAATGTATACAATTTCAGGATATGTGTATAGATTCATCTCACTGTACGTTTTAAGCGTTTTAATGGTAAAAAGGTAGTGAGTTATCATGTCTCGTCTTATGTTTTAATAACCTCGATGGAGGGGCAGTTGGGTATTCGGGATAGGCAATGGTGTTCCTCGAGAGTGCAGGACTTGTCAGATTGCCATGTGGAGCATCTGAAACTAGCGGTAGCTAGATAGGCCGCTAGTACCAGTGTCCAGAGGACCACTCTGGCATTGCGGCCGGCCTGCCAAGCTTGCACGAAGCGGCGGCGATCGTGGCATGGCTCACCGTGTCCGGAGGACGGCCCTAACACCGGCCGTTTCGTCGAGCATCTCGCGCGGCCGCGTCCACCCGGTCGTTCTGGCACGGTCCATCGCTCAGCATGTCCGTCCTCGTGCTGCTTGCGCTGGTTCCAACGCCCCGACCCTGTTCCCGGCGTGGCGCGTCGAGCAGGTGGTTCTAATCTACACCCGCGCTGCGGGCGGCGGGCGCCCAAGGTCGTCCGTGCGGTAGAAGTAGTACGTCTTGAGCGTTGGGCTCGTCGCCGCTGTCTCCGACGGCCGACGCGGTCGAACACCCGAAATATGGGGCAGGAACGGTGGAGAAGAGGGAGGAGGCGGAGCCGCTCGTGGAGAACGAGGCGGAGGCGGCATTTGGTCGAACAGATGGCGGACACGAGGGTCATTAAATATAGTCCTAATTTGAATTATAAGGGCATCTGCAATGGTGTAGTCAACTACTAGCTATAAAAAATGTACATGTCATCTATAGATAGCTAATAGACAACCTCTTCAATGGATTAGCTATATCATTGTCTACAAAATTAAATATGGACCCATATGTAAGAGGTGATAAATGCCTTGAATCAGCTATAGCCTGCCTACAAGTTAGTAGTCGGTCTATATCTCTTTCTTCTTTTTCTCTCATCCACCTAAGCAAAATGCTGAGTTGGCACCCTTAGTAAGCTGAAGTGGCACCATTGCAGATGCCCTAAGGTTTTTGAGAAAAAGATTAACTCCAACAAAAATCTTAAATTGTTAACATTTAGCAAATTGTTTTAGGGCTTCTAGGAGAGTAGCTATATTCATCGTAAAGGTGCATCGCCGGCTCCGTTCCGAATCAATCTTGACCGTTCAAGTTCGACGGATGAGACACCTTGGATCGCAGATCTTCTCCGCGACCCAAATTTAGGGCTGCTAGTTGAAACTAGAACGGGAGGTGCTTCTATGCTCTTCCTTTTAAAAGTTGCACAACTATTAAAGCATGAATGAAGGGTAGATGGTGATTACTTACCCCTTCGTTTGCTTTAAGATTTGTGCAATTTGTACTAGAAGGAAGAGCATAGAAGCACCTCTCAACTAGAACGGGAATGGGGTTTATCCAAAACAATATACCGTGCCATTTTTCTCCCCTCCGCAATCTGGACCGCTAGCATCACATCGGACGGTTAACAGCGCACAGTCCGGGCTCGTTTTGAAAAATACCGAGATAGAAGGGCGGTTCTGCAACATTTCCCAGTGCCACTTCGCGTCGCGGTGGCGGCGGCGGTTGTCGCCGTGCTGCGTTTGGCTTTCATACCATGCCGGTGTTACCTGATGCTTGGGCGAGGAGGCTGGCGCTGTTGCCTCCGCGACCTCCGGCTGCATCGGGTGGTGCGTTGCGCACCGGAGCATTGCCTTCCGGCGCAGGATTGGGATCGGCCGGTGACTCGGTGGCCACGCCGCGGACGCGGATGATGATACCCTCGGCTTGGCCGGTGGTGGCACCTGCGATTCGTTGTCTACTGTGAGTTGATTGATTCCTATTCTATCTGTCCCAATTTCCCTGCCATTGTTGCCCTGTTGAGCTTCATGTATCTGGACGCATCAAACACGAGGCCATGCTTGATATGACGCCCAGAAAGAATTAGATTTTGCTTTTTTACCCTGTTCTCTCGCTATTGGTTGTCTTTTGTTCTTCTCGATGGGTTCCAACATTTCTGCTACTCTGCTTAGCTATGTCATACATTGCGCAAGAGATGGGGCAACAACTTAGGTGAAATCTTCGGTGAACCCATGTCAACGAGAGGCAGAATGAGCGCAAATGCAGCTGATGTTGGAGGACAAAGGATCTGCTGCATTACATGTCAAATGTAACGAAGCTACAGTCATATGCATTAGAACCATCCATTGATCATATAAGCTGCGCCTGCGCCCCCCCCACCCCCACGTTTCATTTATTGAAACCAGAGTATTCCAAGCGGAAGCTGGACTGCTGGAGCAGCGGTGCCGGAGCCGCGGACGGCTGGGGTAGCAGCCGGATCGTCGGCAGGGTTGAATCGAGCCAGGACGAAGCCAAGCTCGACTGGTCGAACTGGCGGGAGGGCTGGAGCAGCACACCGGAGCAGCGGAGGTTGAATCGAGCCGGGAACTGAAGCGGTAGCAGCCAGTGGTAGGGTCGAATCGAACCGGGACTAACCCACAAGGACCGGCGACGGATTCGGCGGCGCGGGAGACAGGATGAACCCTAGCTCTACTGGTCGATTCCCCTTTAAAGAACCCCAATCCCGAATCCCCTAAACCCAATCGGCGGCCGAGCAACCTCCTCGCCTAGCGCCGCCTTATCCCGCCTAGCCGCTCCCCCAACCTAGCATTCCGATTATAGAACAATTGGAGCGAATGCCAGCCGCCGAGCGCCTAGACGGCGCCCGCCTAGGCGAATACTGAGCCGAAGCATATGTATTCTCACCGAGAGGCTCTTTCTCCTAATACAAATTGCACAAATCTTGAAGCAAATGAAGGGATAAGTAATCCTCATCTACCTTTCATTCATGCTTTAGTTTTTATGAAACTTTAAAAAAAGGAAGAGCATAGAAACACCTCTCATTCTTACCACATATTTCATAGAACATAGATTGTGTGCAATCTTTTCCATCACTAGTAAATTGCCCGTGCGTTGCAACGGATCCCAAATAGATGATGACACCACAAGTTCTAAACTCTTAAAAACAAAAAAAGAGAATTTAAAACTTGAGCTATCACTTATTGAAGATCCGTTACTGAAGAATCACTGAACAAGGGAATACAATGAAATGCAAATAAGGCTAGACAAATAGCAAATAACTACAGAAGTCTTCACCTACTGGGCCTTGGGCCCCTACTGTTCTAGCCCAAGAATGGCCTGGCAGACTCACCATCACCACCAACTCATTCTTATAATAGTTAAGATAATCTTTGTTGTAGGTGTTAGTTCGTGCTGTGTTAGGGGTCTATATCCACAAGAGCAAAAATGACACAAAGGTTTATCCATGTTTAGAGACCCGAAAGGACCGTTTTACTCCCGTCAATGGCCTATGAGGGTGTTCCTAGCGTGAGGTTTCCCTTCCCGAAGGCATACCGATTTGGATAGCTCTTTATATTCCTTGAGAGGGCTCAAGTTACAAATAAGAGATATACGAGGGAATTTATAGGATCTTAGGCTTGTACAAATGACCGAAATGTCCTATATAGAGATAACTAATCTATAAGTACAAGCGAAAGGTATTATTGTTCTTTCAATGCACAACAGTAGTTCTTTGATCTGTGTATCATATAGTCGGTCGTCGGTCGCACTGTATATGTTTGGCCATATTACGAGCGACACTCATGTCTTAGAGCATATCCTTAGGCCGGCGAAGCTCGCTTATCTTGCAAGACTTTTTATATAGCTTTAACCCTTGATGATAGCCCCCTAACGTCTGTAGAGGTCACTAGAGGCATAGATTCAGCGCGGTAATCCCTTGTATTAGGGCCGGAGATATGATCTTTGAGGGAGGACACTTAAATGGGAGCCCCGTGCCTTTTCCCATAGGAGCGAGGTGTGAGTGCTCCCAGCTCACGGGCGTCGTTGACAGGCTATGTCTGGAGAAGTGTTAGTTATCCCTCCAACGACCTTCTATACCACACTTATAACAGATAACACTCTTAACCACATATGCTACTGTATCAGAGTTGACTAGTTACATGCCCGTGCATTGCTACGAAAAATAAAATTGATAACGAAAAATAAAGATTAAAAAATAAAAAAATTATTTCACAAGATCAAACATCTATCTTTAACGCTTCGTTTCTTGCGAAAGCTGGCTAATTAAAGCAACGCTTCTGTCGACGATTGGGGAACAGGCCCCCGCCGAGCTTACTTGTTGGTGGAGGGACCAACTGTGACCCCTTCTTACGTGAGGGATTACTCGAGGAACGACTCACCAGATTT
Source organism: Rhipidocladum racemiflorum (assembly GCA_036346355.1). Taxonomy (NCBI): domain Eukaryota; kingdom Viridiplantae; phylum Streptophyta; class Magnoliopsida; order Poales; family Poaceae; genus Rhipidocladum; species Rhipidocladum racemiflorum. Next base: position 3,845,565 of record CM070578.1, read on the forward strand.
CAACGAGCGTGGACACAGCAGTTTACCCTGGTTCGGGCCTCTCAGGAAAGAGATAATAGCCCTACTCGGCCTCGCTTACTCTTGCAATGTGTCCGAGTCTTACGATGCAGGCGTGGTCTGCTTTTTTGTCCCTCATGATGGGGACGCTTTATAGCTTACAAAAGATCGAACTCCACGACCCCACTACCCGCACGCTTGGACCTCGCCCAAACGCGTGGCAACTGGAGGATCCCATCCTTCCGCCACGCTCCCACGCGATCCCTAACCGGCCAACGGAAGTTACGCTCGTGTGTTTATTCCAACCGACCCCGATACCACGTAAGGTCGGCCGATGGCCGACACCGAGCTCTAATCGACCGGAATACGCCGCATTCTTGGTCCCACCCGAGCCCGAAGCTCGGAACCACCGAATGCGTAGCCCTCCGACTCGATTAGACAATCCAGGGTAACGACCTCCTGGTAGCTCGGGCGGAGCGAGCTTGGTCGTTGGTGGCATCCGAGGTAATTTATGGAAATTACCCGACTTCCGACACCTAGCCCCGAGGTTCAAGTGGGAAAAGGTCTAAGGAAGGCCTTCCTTGGGCCTACTGCTTCACGAGCATGTCGGTTCATGGCGGACAACCGCCGCGACCAACGAGCTATTAACCTTCTCCGAACGAGCTTGTTGTTCCACTCGCCGTGTTTCGAGCGAGCGGAAGTGGGCCCTCTCATCGGTTCCTTCTCCGAAGCCTCGAATCGCCCTTCCGGGAATCGCCTTTTCCGGGCAGACGGTTTCGATTTGCGTGCCCACGTGTCGCTTCCGGATGGCGAACGCCTCAATCGCCTCTGTGCCTCTAGGGCTTCCTCGACCATAACGGGCGGAAGCCCTTTCGCTTCCCCATCTCCTGGAGGAGTTTTTAAACACTCAAGAGAAAATCCTTAGACTCACTTGGTCAGATTATGATCGCCGCGTCTCACACTCCTCGCTGGCGCTCATCCTTCTCCTTGATCATCTTCCTCATCCTCATGGCGGTTCGGCGTCGGCAAGCTCGACAGCGCAGTCGAGGTCCTCGAGCGAGCGAAGTACCTCGACGCCGGTACATGGAGAGCTCCTGGCGGCGAAGAGAGCCCGCAATGAGGAGGAGGGGAGATCGTCTCCACAGAGCTCTACGCCATGAACGGGCTCCGACGCCCGAAAGTGAGTTTGTTGAGGCCGTGCATCGCCTCCTGCGAGTGCGAGATCGCCACCTCCATCCCAACTCCATTCTCATTATGGCCATCTTCACCCATCTCTGCGAAGGGTTCGTGGGCGCCGAGCCCACTCCGATCTCTTCTTCCACTTCTACACCCTTTCTCGCCAGACCTTGACGCCGCAGCCTGGCCGCCTCTATTTCCGCCGACCTACCCGACCATATGAGTACCCGAGCTTCACGCTCAAGGACTCGGTGTCGGGTTGGGCCGACTCTTGGTTCTACCTGAGGAAAGCGTATATGCGACGCTTCCTACTCCGGCGCCAGAGGTCGCGCTGCCGAGACGCCCGACCGCCCGTGGAGCCCGAGGAGGAGAAGATCCTCATGACGATCAACGAGCTCACGTGCCTGGGGCTCACCGGTAGGGACGATACCCGGGACTCCGTCAGGAACCGGAAATCACAACTCAGGAGGAGGGAGCATCCCTACTTCAAGTTAGAGGGGTGGCAGGACATCACCCGAGTCACGCCAAGTATGTCATCGCCCTCAATCTTCTTTTCCGAGCAGAGGATGCCCCTTCTCACGACCTCTCCTTGGTGGTATGCAGCTCCGCCCAGGACTGGTGGATGTGAGGGTGTCCGAGATGTTCGGCACCCCTAAAGGCTAGGAAATCATCGAGGGCCGCGTGATCCCGAACAACGTTCTTAACCGGACCGTGGCGGTAAGTCACCTACTCTGACTTCTTTCGAAGCTTTTGTCCGGACAGTTTCGCGGGGCCTTCCGACCTCATTCGAAGTTTTTCTCTTTTTCAACAGGAGAAGGTTGCCTCGGTCGCCGGTCCCTACCGGGATCGCAGCTATGGACGGGGTCGAAGACCAAGGGACAAAGCGGGTCGCAAGCGCCGCTGGCCGATCTCCGTCGGCCACGCCGTTCTCGCCAAAGACACGCAGCGCCCCCGGCCGACGACCGCCACCCCGCCAAAGACTTGAGTATGCGGACCGGCGAGGTGAGTGAATCGAGATTGTGGATGGACGAGTACACTAAACAATCCCGAAGCCGATGGCTCGCTTATGCGCCAAATTGTCATACAAGCGAAGAAGGAGGCCGCAGCCGCGTCGGCCCAAATGAAGGTCGAGCCGAGGGCTGATCGCGGCCCTTCAAAGTGAGCTCGCGGTGAGCTCGAGCTCGGTTCGGGGACCACGAGGAGGAGAAAGACGAGCCGACCTCGCGCCTTGGTCCCGGAGTCCCGCAGTCATCCGCCACGCCAACCGCGCCTAACGCCGATCGCCTCCGAGGTCGGCTGAGGAGGTCGACCTTCGGCCGCCAGGGCCGACAAGGCGCTGCGAGGACATGGCCGCCCTCGGCCCGCGCTCGAGCTCGGGCCTAGCGGACGCCGAGCAAGGTCGCCTCCTACTCCCTCTTGTTTGTCTCTTTCTCCCAAGACCATACTAACCCCACATCGCCTATAGTGGGTGTGGCGGTTAGTGCGCGAGTTATGGGATTTTCAAGCGATGGTCGACGATATTCTTGACTTCGTGCTAGAGAGGAGCTAGCCCGGCCGCCGAGGTCGCCATGGGCGACGAGGCCGGTGGGGAGCCGAGGTCAGCGGAGGCCCGCCCCTACTGCCCGGTGGCGATGACGCCGAGGCGGGGGAGTTCTGTCGCGAGCCCTCGGACGAGGTCGTGTCTCCCGAAGAGGAGGCACGGAGGAAGATCGCGCCGCCGATGCCCTGCCGTTAGCACGAGGGCATCCCCACATCATAGTTGTGGAGGATGACACCGGGAGTCTGATGGTGGTGAAGCAGTCACGAACTTCCGGCGCCAATGACATCATCACCGCGACTCTTCAGAGATCGCCGAGGCCTCTCCCCGGGCTTATGACGCCACGCCGGCCCCGCCACGCCTCGGCTGGCCAGGGGACCCTAATCTCAAGCGGAGCTCGTCCGACGAGGAAGAGCTGCCTACCCTGGCCTGGTTGGGGAGACGAGCCCGACCACCGTAGGGCGAGCCGGGCAGCCTTCCAGACGAAGGGAATTGCCGCGCCGAGGTCGCCTGGGGCCGAGACCGACCTCCCGGCCGACTCTGCTCCCTGCTGGTCCCAAGGCCGGACGCTGCTGGGCAGCCTCAAGGGTCGGATATCGACCCTGTCCCCTGCTGTTCTATGGCCGTGGACGCCGAGGGGTGGAGCCTCTGCCGAGGAGGAGGCGAGCTCTGGCCGAGGAGGCGAGCTCCTCCGAGGAGGCGGAGCCCCCGGCGCAATCTCGCCTCGGGAGGAAGAAGAGCGGAGGTGATCCTTGCTCTTGAGGCCGCCCTCTCTCAGAGGCGGAGGTCAGCCCCAGGGCAAAGTCCATCGCCGGGATCGGGGAGCTCGGCTCAAGCCCCGAGCCCGATCAAGGAGAAGGGACTAAGGCGGGGATCCCTTGCCCGCCTGAACGAGGTGGAGGACCCGCCGAGTTGTTCCATCAGGCCGGAGACCCGACTTTTTTGGGTAAGTACTCGGCTTTTGTACTTTTACCAAGAGCTTCGACATTTACCTGAAAATGCCTGCTTCAAGCAGTGCCGGAGTCCACCATGAAGGACTTCCATGCCGCGATCGCGCCGCTTGAAGTTGTCGCTAAGCACCAAGCCGAGCAGACGCCAAGATTGCGAGCTCGAGCGCCGTTGCCGAGCCGACATCTTCCGAGGCCGAGATCCGGCGGAAGGTGGAGGAGTCCGTGCACGAAGCTTCGTGAGCGCCTCGACCGAGCGAGCAAGCAAGGTCGGGCCTCGAAGCCACTGGTGGCGACCTTACGCGACGCTCGAAGCGCCGAAAGGACAATCGACCAGAACGGAGGAGTCCAGCGACTTCGATCAGCGGCAAGCGAAGGTCGGGAAGCTTCGCCGGCGGTGCTCGACCTTGAGTCCGAGCTTGACTCGGTCGCAGGACGAGCTCGTCGCTTTGCAGACGCAGAAGCGTCGCGGGCTCCTGTAATTTTCTTTTTCCTGTCTTTACCTGTAAAAAACTTAAGGGAAAAAACCGCCCAGTTGAACATAGAAAGAACGTTATTTTTAATGGACGTTTTTTGTTTTTCTCCGAGATGACAACGATTTGTTTCGTGCCGTGGTCTTACGCGACTTAGCGATCAATCGCATTTAGGAAATGACTATCTCGCGCGAAAGTTGCACGAGGTCGAGGTGACCATCTCGCGCGAAAGTTGCACGAGGTCGAGGTCGTGGCCACATGGTACCTCTATAGGCCCCCGCCGCCAACGGAGGTCGTGGGCGTGGATCGAGCACGACCTCGCTGGCGGAGTAGAATTCGCGAGACCGTGGTGGCCCTTAGGGTTACGGCGCTGACGCCGCCCACCGGCCGACCGAGCTCTGGAACCGCTCGTATGGGTGTCTGTGCGAATCTTTACTTGCGCGGAGGTCTACCGTGAAAAAAGATGGTCGCCTTACGAGGAAGGAAGCCCTCGAGGTCGAGCTTTGTCGTGACGGGTGTTTTGCCTCAACGATCGACCGCCTCGACACTTTGTCTGGGTCGAGCTTAATCGTAGAATGGGGAAAGAGAGAGAGAGAGAGAATGGGAGGTTAAGGTGACAAAGTTTATTAAAAAGGTAAAAGCGGGTGAGGTTAGACATGGAACTTACGCAGTTGGTCGATGTTCCAAGTACTAGCTAGTTCTCGACCATCTTCCATTGTAAGGCGGACAAACCCGGGCGTCTTGTTGAGACGACCGTGTAAGGACCTTCCCATCTTGGCGTTAGCTTGTTGGCTTTTGACAGGTCTTGGACCCGTCAGCAGAACGAGGTCGCCGACGTGTAAGGTCCTTGGTCGCATCGATTTAGCGGCGTGCTCGCGAAGAGCTTGCGGGTAAACCGCGGATCGCAAATGCAGCCCGCTCACGAAGTCGCCTCCGCAAGGTCGAGGTCGAAGGCGTTCTCCTTCTGCGCCGATGTTATCGGCCAGGTTCACCCTCGAGGATCCTAGGACAACCTCGGCGGGTAGGACAGCTTCCGCGCCATATACGAAGCCGAAGGGGGTCTCCCTGGCTCGGCTCGTCGTGGTGCGGATCGACCAGAGGATCGGGGTAGCTCGTCCACCCAGGCTCGACCATGCCGATCGAGGCTCTTGAAGACTCTCTTCTTGATTCCTTGGACGATCTGCCTGCTCGCGACGCCTACGCCCCATTGCTCTGTGGGTGGGCCACAGATGCGGCATATCTTAGTCCCGACTCTCCTCGCACAAGCCTCAAACACCTCGCCGTGAACTGAAAAGCCGCTGTTTCGGTAATGAGGCGACTTTAACGCCAAAGCGGGTTACTACATTATTGCGGAAGAACCTTTTAGCCGCTTTGTGCCGAGATGGTTGATATAGGCTCGGCCTCGATCCATTTAGTGAAGGTGTCGATTTGCGACAGTATTTACAACCCCTCCTTCCCTGGAAATGGACCGAGTATGTCGATGCCCCAAACCGAGAACGGCCAGGTTAGCGGCATGGTCTCAGCGCGTATGTCGGTGATGGACCTTCCGAGCATGGAACCGCAAGATCGGCAGGAGGTTACTATTGAGCGTGCGTCGGCCAGGGCCGTCGGCCAATAGTAACCCAATCGGAAGGCTTTGCTCACCAAGGTCCTAAAGGACGAGTGGGCTCCACACATCCCGTCATGGATATCCTTGAGGAGATATTTGCCTTCCTCTTGGGTGATGCACTTGGAGAGGACGCCAAGCGCGCTTTGCGGTATAAGAGACCCTCGACCATTTTATAGGTCGAGGAGCCGCCTCACTAGCCGGATTTCTGGCTTCCTCCTCGGCAAAGGTCCCGTGCACGCAGGTATTGGATGAATGGCGTCATCCACCCGCATCCTCGCCGAGGAAGGAGACGGTACCACCTGCCTCGCTGCCTCCTCTCCGGGGTATGGAGGGTTTATAGAGGTGCTCGATGAGCACCCACGGAAGCGGGAAATCGGGCGGAACCGACCTTCGATAGATGGTCGGCCAGGGCATTGTCCTTCCTGGGATGTATAGTACTTCAAGTTTCAAGTACTTTTCCATCTTCCTTACTTCACCAGTAAAGCGCCATTGAGTCATCGGAACACCGATACTCCTTGTTAACCTGGTTGACGCACCACCGCGAAGTCGCCTTCGCAGCTTAGTCGTTGGACTCGAGCGCTTTGCATGCCCGGCCCGCTAGCGGACCTTCAGATTCGCCGCGTTGTTTGTCGCGCCGAATGCGCTGGAGGCGTCGATCGATCCGCTTCCCCCGAGGGGATTCGAGGACCACTCCACCCCAGCAATCGTAAGCTCGGGATCCGTCGGCGCATGACCCAAATGACCGTGCTCGGCTACCGTTGGGTTCGGATTCTGGACGGGGCTGGTTTGTCCATTCGCTAGGGAAGTCCGCTAGGACCTGATATTTGATCGCTGATTCGCCGAATTCGATCTCGACCGGGCGAAGCTCCATGGCCCATTTCGCGATCCGCCCGCTTGCGCCCCGATTCCCGAGAATTTCTCTCACGGAAGTTGGTCGACTTGGATTTTGTGTGCCTGGAAGTAGTGTCTTAATTTCTTCGAGGCCACGAGGAGCGTATAAAGGAGCTTCGACCTCGGGTAACGCTTCCTTTGGTCCGTGCAAAGACTCGCCGATGTAGTAGATCGGGCGCCAGACTCGTCCCGTTCTCTTGTGATGACGGCGCTTACCGCATGGGGTGTGGCGGCCAGGTAAAGCAAGAGGACCTCTCCTACTCTTGGCGTGGTCAAGACCGGGGTCTCGACAAATATAGTTTAAGCTCTTTGAAAGAGCGGCCGCTTCATCTGGCCCAAGTGAAACCGTCAGGCTTCCGAGCGCCTTGAAGAAAGGTAGGCCACGTTCCTCGAGCCGCGAGATGAAACGACTTAAGGCCGCCATTCTCCGGTCGTGGATCGACCTCCCGAGTGCAAGTCGGTGGTCGATGTTCTCGATGGCTTCTATCTTCTCTCGGTTGGCCCCGATTCCTTGTGGGCCGATCATGTATCCGAGCACCTTGCGGCTTTGACCCCGAACACACATTTTTCAGGGTTTAACTTTATTCGATGCTTATTGAGGTTATGAAAAGTCTCCTCTAGATCGGATACATGGTCCGAGGCCATCTTGCTCTTTGACGACTATGTCGCCTACATACACTTCCAGGTTCCGACCTATTTGGTTCGAGAAGGTTTTCGCATGAGGCGCCGAAGGTCGCTCCAAAGGCTCCTTAGACCGAAGGACATGGTCGTGTAGCGTATCGTGCCAAACGGCGTGATGAAGGAAGTTTTCTCCTCATCGCTTCGGGCGATATGCCGATCTGGTGATAGCCTGAGTAGGCGCCCGTAAAGCTCATCGCTTCTGAGTTTGACCGCTAAGGCCGACTAACCTGGTCTATCCGAGGTAGCGGAAATTGTCTTCGCATGCGGCATTCAGCCGTGTGATCGACACACATGCGCCACTTGCCCCTTTCTTCATCACGATAATCAAGTTGGCCAACCAATCGGAATGGTCGACCTCCGAATGAAACCGGCTTTGAGGAGCTTGTCCGGGCCTCTCGATGATGGCTTGCTTCTCGGAGAAGCGCCTGAGCTTCGCCACGCCTGTGCTTTTGTCGTGCCGAATCGCTAGCCTCAGGCTCGACGACCTCCTTGGGACTCCGGCATGTCTGACGGTTCCCAGCGAACGTGTCCGCGCTTCTCCTGAGGAAGGTCACGAGCTCGAGTTCCTATTTAGGATCTAGGGAAGCCCCACGTGTACGACCTTGTCTGGCTTTGCGTCGCACAACGGATGGCCTTGGTTTCTCCCCGGCTTGAGGCTAGCCTTGGGCCGGAACTCCTCGGCTCTTGCTCGCCCGCGTTGGGGCGCTTGACCGACCATGTCCAACGCCCTCTCGTCAGCAGTAGTCGCCGGGCTTCCCTTGATCGTGATCACGCCACGGGCCGGACCTTCAAGCATTGGTACCCGTGATGAGTGGCGGCCATGAATTTGGCGAGCGCCGGGTCGGCCCAGATGGCGTTATGGCCGACTCAAATCGACCACTTTAACGTGATTAGCTCCGCTCGAAGTTGCTCGGATTGCCGAACGTTATCGGGCAGACGATCCGCCGAGTGGCCTCGACCGACGCTCGTACTATCCTCCGTAGAACGGACCACCATGCTTTTGATCTTGGAGCGAGGGATCCGCATTTCGCCCAAGACCTTGGCGTACATCAGTCCAGGGAGCTCCCGCGATCCACAAGGACCCGACCTACTGCGGTGTTGCAGATTGTTGGGCTAACGACCAACGGAGCCTTTGGGGTTTCGCTATCCCCCGAGGGCGATCGCCCTTGGAGAAGGTGATCGGCAATGGACCACTTGAGCCGGGCCGACAGAGGCTTCTCCTGAGTGACACGGAGTACTTCGCGGCCTCCTTCAACTCCCGACGCGACCCATAGGCGGCGAGCCCCCGAATATCACTGGCGATGTGATTTCTCGCTCTTGGTACTCCATGCCTGTCTTGCTCCTCGGCGGGCTTCTTGCCCTTGACGCCTCCTTCCATCTCGGGAGCGTGGGCATGGGACCCTTACCATTGTAGAATCAAGCCCAGCGGGAGGCCCACGCTCGCACTCCAAGGTCATGCCCATGCGCCCGTGGAGCGCGTAAATAGGCACTAGCCCGCCCGCTGGTTGCCGCGCTCTTGGTCGCCCCTTCGCTCGTTGCTCATTGGCCGGCCGACCCTTTCCTTTCTGGCTCCTCTCCCTATACGATCGCGAGGTCGGGCCGTTGTCTTTCGATGGTCGCCACCATGCCGAGACGAGGATTTTTCTTCTTTTGATTTTTTCGATCGAGCTTACGCTCTTTCGCTTGATGCCCCTTCGAGCCCGGCCGAGGGGCAGCTTTCCTCGCTCAGCGCCTTCTTCCATTGGATCGCCTCGTCTCGCGTTGGCGTAATTCGGCCACCATGCGAATGCTACCGTTGGTCGTGATGTCCGGTGGATTTCGAGGTCCCGAGTAAAGCGTGCACGCCTCGACCCCGAACTTGAAAGCCCGAACGATCGCCTCATCCGAGATGCTCGGATGGAATTGCGCACTTGCATGAAGCGCCGGACGAATCGGGCGCAGGTTCGCCCTCCGCCTCAGACGACGCTCAAGGTCGCGCTCCTTCCCGGCGACGAGCGCCTCCGAAGTTGGCTCGAGAGTGCCGCCACCGGGCCCAGACCGGATCGAAGTTCTCCTTCGTTGAATAGCCACGCCCGAGCCGGCCCGCCCAGATCAGGGGCGTAAAGTTGGCCATCACTCTTTCATCACCCCCAGCCTAAAATGGCCGTGGTGTAGATCGAGAGAAACTCGTCTGGTTCTCGAGTCCCATCGAATCTCGATGTGACCCGGCTTAAACCTTGTCGGCCAGGTCACTGTCGCGTGATGTCGCTGAACGCCCGCACCGAACACGGGATTGTTCTGGCGATCGCCACGAAGCGCGGCGGCCGGGCGATCCCCACCACCGAGCCCGAGGTTAGCGGGCCCAAAGCGAGAAAATCTCCTCACGCTGTAGGATGGGAGTGGCCCGATGAGGAATGTTCGGCCTGCTCGCCTGGTGGCTCAGATTCCGCTGGTCCCGAGGGAGCCCCTGAATTGCTCCGGTGCCCTCCCGAGCCCGGCCGTCGCGCCAGCCACTGGTGCGGCCGCGTGAGTCGTCGGGGTGGTGGCGCTGACGCCGGCGGCGCTCCTGTGAATTGCTCTGGCGCCCTTTTCCCGGAGGCCTCCGCCGCCTTATGTCTGTGGCGATTTCCTCGAGGTCGCTTGGCCACGGCCGCGCCATGGCTTCTAGGTCGACCGCCAGAAACTCCCCGAGGTTGCGCACCACCGCGGGCTGTGGCTTGAAGGCGTTTCCTCGCCTGGGAACGCGGGGTGACGAGCCTGCGTTAAATCGTCGCACGGGCTCCGAGTCCCGTGACGCTGCGGAAATTCTCACGAACTCGCCCTGGTCTTATCGGGCCAAAGCACTCGACTTGCCGGCCGTAGTTTGGCCGTCCGATTCAGGGATGCCTGCAGTGCTCTTGGCCGCCAGAGCGGTGAAGACGCCGCTTCACCGGATTTGCTCGACATTTCCATCCTCCTCCGCAACGAAGACGTTACGGGATTGGACGGATCGCGAGGGGACATCACTGTCTCCCCGCGTGAAGCGGTCCTGGTCGAGCTCGTAGAGGCTCGGGGATGTCCGCACCATCGTAGAGCCTGGCCGCACTCGCCGTCCGAGAGGGCGCCGAGCCGAGCGAAAGAATCGCTCGGCAGTAAGCCGCTTCCAGGAAAAGCTCCTGAACCGCCATGATTCTTAATACGCGACGCCGCCGCCCCATTGTCGAAGAATCGCTTGTCCTCTTCCTCGATCTCGGGGCGAGGCCCTGGTGGTTCTGGATTCTCGACATTCCTCGGATTCCTCACGAAAGGGAAAGTCGGTCCCCACGGACGGCGCCAAATTGCCGACGATTGGGGAACAAAGCCCCGCCGAAGCTTACTTGTTGGTGGAGGGACCAACCGTGACCCTTCTACGTGAGGGATTACTCGAGGAACGACTCACCAGATTTCAACGAGCGTGGACACAGCAGCTTACCCTGGTTCGGGCCTCTCAGAAAGAGATAATAGCCCTACTCAGCCTCTCGCTTACTCTTGCAATGTGTCCGAGTCTTACATACCAGGCGTGGTCTGCTTTTTTGTCCCCTCATGATGGGGACGCTTTTATAGCTTACAAAAGATCGAACTCCACGACTTACTACCCGCACGCTTGGACCTCGCCCAAACGTGGCAACCGTGGATCCTATCTTTCCGCCACGCCCCACGGAAACGTAACGCCAACGGAAGTTACGCTCGGGTGGTTATTCCCACCGACCCCGAGACCACGTAAGGTCGGGCCGATGGCCGACACCGAGCTCTAATCGATCGAATACGCCGCATTCTTGGTCCCACCCGAGCCCGAGCTCTGAATCAAATTAATGCGTAGCCCTCCGAATTCTGATTAGACAATCCAGGGTAACGACCTCCTGGTAGCTCGGGCGGGAGCGAGCTTGGTCGTTGGTGGCATCCGAGGTAATTTATGGAAATTACCCGACCCCCCGACAGCTTCGTTTTTTGCGTAGGGCAATTAAGCAGGGCAATTAAGTAGGGTAATTAAGCAGGGCAATTAATGACGTGGGTAGAACTCACCACTGCCACTAGAGATGGCAACGGGGACCCGAAACCCGAAACCCGACGGGTATTTACTCCACTAGGGGGCGGGTATGGACTATTTTTCATACCCGTGGGTCTATTAACGGGCAAAATTTAGTACCCGCGGGTAGAGCGGGTACGGGTCCATTCTGCTATTACCTGCACTGCTCACCCGTGGGTTGAATCAACCCGGTTGACCTCGCATGTGATTTGATTGACTTCTTCTTGCTTGATCAGATAGATAATAATTGATCTCGCATGTGACGTGATCATGTTTTGTGATCCGCGTATGATTAGGAGCACTACGGCACAGAGGAGGTTTCCACCGCGAAATGTGTAGACAGATAGGAAAGCAGAAATATAGTGATACGTAGATTTCGGGTGCGGGTTACCCGCTGGGTACCTGTTACCCGCATGGGTACGGGTATGGGTAAATTTTTTACCCGTGTGCGGGTATGGGTATTGAAACGGGTGAATTTTACTAATACGGGTACGGGGTGGTGATACCCACCGGGTATAAACCCGTTGCCATCCCTAACTGCCACCAACTGTTGCTTTATAATAGTAGAGATTTCTTTGTTTAGCTCATGGGCATTAGGTCACCTTGAGCGTTGCCAGCCCCCCTTCCCCCCCCCCCCCGTCTTCTGACCAGCAAATCTCTATGGAACTATCTGCGGAGGTCGAATTTCTTGTTGATTTACATACCACTGCCACGGGGGCTGTCCTCCCCGGCCATGATGGTTCCGCCGAGAGGGTCGACTGCGTTGGGGGAACCCGGCGAGGCGGATTGGGTTTTCGGGGCAGAATACGTGTTGTGCCGCCGTGGCCCACCACCATTCCACTGCCCATCTCGCCGTCGTGATCCTCCCCGGCGATCACCGCCAGTGCCAAACCCTCCCCTATTGTCACGCCATCCACCTTGACGGCCGCAAGCTATTCACCGAAATAGCCCTGGTTACTTAATTTTTTTTTTTGCAAATTTGGTGTCCCGTGCGACAAAAATTGCAAAAGTAGCCTCTTCATTGAGCGGAAAACAGCCGATAGACGACCGACGTGGAAGGAGGAGGCCTGCTGCAGCAGGGTAGAGCGGTAGTAGCACTACAAATTTTTTTTTGGGTGTGTATAGGCATCATTCGGATGTTAACTTTGGACCGTACGATTAAAACACATATCCGTAGGATCAACCCATCTCTAATTCAGGGGGGGTGCATTGACCTGAAAGCAAATTCAATGGACCAAAATTTGGATGATAGTTGCTAAAGAAAACATCCGGGTGAAACTTATCAAAACCCTTTTTTTTTTCTCAAGCCTTGTATATATATTTTTCAGTGCGAGATACAACACCACCCCTGCCTTACAATCAATTAACACACGTACGTAATGTGCGGCTCCCGTGCTGGTGCGTGATGGATGGATTGTTCAGACTTGCTTGACGAGGGTAGCGATGCCGAGGGTGTTGGAGACGACGCGGGCGACGTGGTCCTGAATGCGCTGGTAGGGAGACTTGATCTCCCGCTCCTCGAACCAGTTGTCGCAGTCGGTGGCGTACGTGCTCGCCGCCGACATCTTGCTGACGAGGTTGGTGTGGCTGTCGTGGGCCTCGATGCTCCGCCGCACCTGCTCGAGCCCGTCCACCAGGTCGTCGTAGCTCCTGCTGCAGGACTCGAGGATCGACGCCATCGGGTTGCCCTCGTGCGAGGTCCTCATCGCCTCGGCGAACTTGCCCTTGGCCATCTTCGCCTTGCTTATCGACGCCCGCACCGCCGCCTCCAGCAGCGAGCGCGGCGTGGTCACCCCGGGCAGCTTCGCGATGGCGTGGCACATCGTCTTGTAGTGCACCTGCGATGGAGAAATGATCGATTGGAACAAATCGCAGCCTTGTGCGTGCATCAGTGCATGTGTACAAGATCAAAAAGTTGACACTGTGGTGCGGGTGCCTACATGGTCGCACGTCCACGCGCACTCGCCCTCGCCGGTGAGCTTGCGGCCGTCGTGGGGGGGAAGCATCATGGGGTCGACCACGCGGATTAGCTTACGGCCCTCGATCTCGCCGGTGAGCCGACGACCGTTGAGGGGCCGGGGCCGGGAGAGCATGGGGTCCACCACGCGGGTGAGCTTGCGGGGACCGGTGCCGCTGAGGGGGTAGAGGACGGGCTGTACCACGTGGCCCTCCGCCGCCACGAAGGCGACGACAAGGAGGGAGGCGATGATGAACCGCACCATGGTGTTTATCGTGCTCTTCTCTCTTTGACCGCCCCCTCTGCGATCTTATTGAGGAGTGTAGAGGGCAGGCCAAGAGAGAGAGGCAGACGAAGGCTGAGAGGCAACTCGTTTATCAATGGCTTTGCCTCCGAACTGGATCTGGTTATAACGGAGAGGTGAAAGGAGGAGGTTAAGCTGTGAGCTTGCATGGTCATGGCTTTTTTTGGTTTGGTGGTTGCAGGCCATGGGCTCGCCTTGGTTTTAGGCTCTCCCTAAACCAAGACTAACTATGTATAGTGTGCTTCAAAGAAGTTATTTTTCTTGTGTTATCACTGTTTTATGTGTCTTGTGCACACTCATCTTGTCTAGTCGTCTTGCACCCTAAACGCAAGTCTCCAAAATGCTCACATGCATCCAAGTATGCAACGCAAGGTCTGGCAAACACTGTATGTACCTTCATGCCCAGACACAACAATCTGACACACAAATAGCAACACTAAAGCTGCACAAATAATGGCATACATCGGATTACGAAAACACCAAAGATGGCAGCAACATGGTTCAGTGGACACAGCTACCTTACCTACATTTGACCTAGGAAACAAGAACTTGTTTTACTTCGAAACAGAATTACAGTCCTCTGCTGCTGCTGCATCACATTACAACATCACACAGGCTTTGCCACGCGCCAACTGCTACAGCCGTCTTCACCAATCGGCATCCTCGTCGTCCTCTTCTTCTTCGTCTGCTGCTGCTGCTGCTGCGTCTCCCTGCGGCATTCCGGTGCTCGGGACTTGTTGGATGAAGTCTTCCTTGCCGAGGCACGACTCCGGGATGACAACACCAATGCTCTTGCCGAACGCCTGATGGCAGTAAGCAGACTCGTTTTGTCCACCAACCCTTGTCAGGTTCACGTTCTTGAGCGACAGGCGCTTGCACGGCAGGACGTCGCTGCACGAGAATGTGACCGCTTGTTCCGACGCCGACGTGCCGGTGATGTCGATATAGTTGATCTTCTCCACTGCCACTGCGCTTCCCGTCTGCAAAAATTTCCAGTGAGATGTTCAGAGATACGGTGCTCTGTGTACATCCATCAGATGATCAGACGGTGATGGGGATTTATGAATTTAGCGTACCGGGGTTCCACAGCGAATTCCTCGGTTGGAGTAGTATTGATCGATTATGATGGGATTTGAGACGTTCTTCATTAAGATGCTCCCGAACTTCACTTTCCGGGCGACACCGCAGCCGTCCTGAACAACACAAGTTATGTTATTAATCCTGGCGTTTTCTAGTCTCATTACATATTCAGTTTCACGTAGCCATTAAGTCTAATTAGAAAATCAGTTACTAGCCTTTCATGTCATGGCTAGCCGGTTACTAGTTTTTTTCTCACTCTTTAGTTACTAGTCCTTCCTTCACGTTACTAGTCTTCAGTTACTAGTTGTTTCTTCTATTTAAAGGAAGAGCATGTGTGGAGTCTAGGTAATCTTGTACATGAGATGCTCAAAGTAGAGAATAGCTAGGAATAAAGAAGAAAGGCATTAACTCAAGTCCGTTATAATTTGAGTCGGTAGGTGTCTCTAAGGGTGTTCCATGTATTTTTGGTGAGCTAAGCACTGCTCAAAATATAAGTGTGTGTTCTTGGTGTATTTTTTTGTTATCTATCCACGTGTTCGCGTGTGTTTAATCTTAGGAGTTCTAACAAGTTAGACAGTTTGACTTCGGTATCATGCTGAGATCCCTACTTGGCTGTTCTTGATTCAGGTGGAGAAATGGACAATGCTTTTACCTGCCAGGTCTTGATGCGAACACCGTTTGCGGTGTTCGAGATGAACAAGGTATCCATTTTGATCTTTTCTACTCTATGAAAAGTTTGGTTTTCGCCTAAGCCTCCAATACTGACAAACAAACACACATTGTTAGCTCTATTAGTATACTAGGAAACATTTGGAGTGTGTTTGGATAGGGGAGATTTCTTGGGATTTAGTTCAAAATTTGATGAAAATTCTACCAGCCAGATGAAACACCTACCTGATACCGTGGCCAGGTCCGCATGAGATGGCTCTTAGACGGACATCTGTGCAATTGCCCGCAATCGAGACACAATCGTCACCTGAAGAAGGGAGGGAAAATAAGGCAAAAACAGCATCGAATTTGCCCCCTTTTTGGGGGAAAAGGAGGCGAATTTATTTTTCTAACTTGCGATTAGCGCTAAAACCAGGGGATGCCATGCTTAAACGAAATGAAATTCCCAAGTTTCAGGCTCTCAGAACATGTATAAAGTGTTCCAGTGTCAAATTCCATACCAGCTAAAACCCTCTAGTCAGCCACAATCAAACGAGACATAAGTTTTTCAGCAACTGGCACATTGGCCAAACCGTGTCTGTCAGAGGAAAGTGATGACAACACAACACGCACGCACACATACCTGTGGAGATCAAGTCATCCATGATGTGAACATTGTACGAGTTGACGAGGTGTACGCCGGTGGTATCGGGGCTATCCTCCGGCGAGGTCACCCTCAGGTAGTTCGCCTTAACGTTCGAGCACCGGGTGAAGGCCAGGTGGGCACCCTGGCTGTTCTGCAGAGTGATGCCCCGCACCCCGATATCTTTGCAATCCTCGAAGTGAAGGGCCTGCAAGGAACAGATCAGGCAAATGATGCATGCCTCTGGCGATTCCACTCAAGCTGGCGAATCTCCAATTAAACGGGACGCTGGAGTTCACCTTTGGAGCAGCTTCGGAGGTGCAATTCTGCAAAAGCACGAGCAGAAATGCAGAATCGACAAACCATTAGTGTTCAGAACTTGAGATCTTCCACAGTGCAATGTCAAGATATATTTAGGGGCATTTTGGTCGTCTCCTCAGTCTCAGTCCTCACAATTCACAGGGCATTAGAGCACCATTACCTCGGTCGTGTTAACCTTGCACGACTGCGCCCACCACTGCTCCCCCCTGCCGTCGATGATGCCGCCGCCGCTCACCGACAAGTCCCTCACGCGGTGGAAGTGGAGCCATTGTCTGCGGTCGCTGTCCTCCCAGTCGTCCGGGCTCTCCGGCGCGATGATATTCCCAGAAATCTGACGAAATTCAAGGCAAAAGTGGATGAACAAAGGCGTGCGCATGTAGCTAGGCAAAAAAGCGGAAAGCAGCAGGCGCGCACGCACAAAGAGCTTGATCTCGTCCCTGCAGGGGCCGGCGAGCGTCACAGGCCAGATCTGGTATGACTTGCCGGCGGGGACGTGGAGAAAGGTGTGGTCGTCGGTGGCGCAGGCGGCCTTCCAAGCGTCCACGAAGGACTGAAGAGGGAAACAGAAGGTAACGATTCTTCAGTTCTTGCAAGGTCGTTGGGTGTGAGCCGGGTCTGCGCGCTTGCGTTTGTACGTACGCGCGTACCTGAGTGTCGTTGGCAATGCCATCGCCGACGGCGCCGAAGTCGTCGAGCGTGAGGAGGACGCGGGACTCGGCGGCGTTGGGCAGGAGAAGCGCGACGACGCCGGCGACAGCCGCGAGCAGAAGCGGCGTGGAGACCCGCCTCGTCGTCGTCTCTCCGAGTGCCCGCGCCATCCTCCAACGAAGCGACATGTAGCACTAGCCAGTAAGCCCGCCAGCTAGCTAGCGACACAGATGAGGTGAGGAGGAGCAGCGCCGGTGCCCGGTGGAGGATAAGGGAATGCCGGCGGGCCATGGGCGAACAAGCGGACGGGCACGCGGGTCAGGTGCAGCGTTGTACGATTTGCTGCTACAAGACAAGATCCGGTTTTGCTCTAGCATCGCCTGCCCCTACAGTGCGCAGGGCAACTTCAGCCGCGACCAACCGTCGGCAGCTAGCCCGTGAACCACATGCTTGCTTGGCATACTACACTTTTGTCTAGCGATTCGTTTCACTTTGCGCAAGATCATTGCACTGCATGATGCATCTCTTCGAAGATATTTTAAGCTGACAAGTTCTATCTACGGAGATATTTTTTCTAGCATCTGGATCCACAGCATCTGGGTCGGACTCCGCTGTCAGCGCTCAGCAAGCGGCCTGGTGGGCCGTTCAGGCGTCACAGCGTCAGCCCACCTGGCGGCTGCTCAGCTTTCGCCCTGGGCCGAACGGGAGGAGAAGCTTCGCGTGTGTAGGCGTCAAGGGCCCTATTGCTGCCCGTGACGGCTGTTAGACCGCCCTGTCACCCCAGACTGGCCCACCGGTAATGAGCAAGATGACCTTATGAGTTGGCCGCCGTCTTCCGAGTTCGGACACCTCTCTTGCATATAGACTGGACGGCTGATGTCAACGAACTCAACCTTGTTCACCGGCATCTCGAGCTTGCCGACGAGGGACTACGGTTGTGCTATACCGGTTTTTAGGCAGTCGGGATCTCTCGATACTAGGGCCGTAAAAAAAGTTTTAAGACCCGTCAGATGCTCGAATCCGACTAGTTCTAGGCTCGATTCCCTTTACATCCCCCGAAGGGAATCCTAGATTCCATTCTCTTCCCAGACTGCATCTCCAACAGCATTCCTTTTCTATTCCCTTCGCATTCCTTCATTTATATTATAACAATATACTATAACCGCCAAAGGTTGTACCTTTTTTTGTACGATAAATGTATATGTGTTGCTTACAGGAGAAGGAAGTAATAATATTATATGTGTTGCTTACCGGAGAAGGAACTAAAAATTTTATATGTGTTGCTTACCGAAGAAGGAAGCAATAATTTTATCTATTTAAAGGAGGTTGAGTGTTATGGCAAACATCATCACATTTGTGTCCTAGCAAGAACCATGAGTTGGTTTCGTGGTGGTCCGAGCTTTTCTCGACGGGCTCATCAAGCTATGTTGCTGGAGGACGAAGAGGAAGATCTGCTTGCGCGCATTGCCATTGAGGAGGAGGAACTAGCAGCACAAGAGAGCTTCCCACGGTGGGGGGGGGGGGGGGGGCTCAGTTCCTGACCAGGCGGTGGTGCACCGAGGACACCTTGAGAGTGCGGCTAGGCTATACAATGACTACTTCTCTGACACGCTTGTGTATGACCAAGCATTCTTTAGGTGTAGGTATGTGAGAGGTGGTAATTTTCGGCTAGGACACCCGCTATTTCACTGAGATGCTGCCGGAAGGCTAGGCTTGTCTTCTCTTCAGAAGATGACCGCCGCTATCCGTCAACTTGCATACGGTATCTCCGGCGATGCTACTGATGAGTATGTTCATATTGGCGGTAGCACTGCCATTGAAACCCTAAAGAAGTTTGTTCGAGCCGTAGTTGAGGTATTCAAGGATGAGTACCTCCGAGCCCCTACTCAAGCTAACACGGAGCGTCTGCTTGCCGTTGGGGCGACGCGAGGATTTCCTAGGATGCTTGGAAGCATTGACTGCATACATTGGCATTGGAAGAATTGCCCGAAGGCATGGCAAGGTCAATTTACAGGGCATACTCGTAAGCCCACATTAGTTTTGGAGGCTGTGGCCTCATACGATCTTTGGATTTGGCACGCCTTCTTCGACATGCCAGGTAGCCTCAACGACATTAATGTGTTGCATAGATTTAACGTTCTTTCCAGGTTAACTAATGGTACTAGCCCCCCAATCAACTACATCATAAACAGCAACACGTAAGCAATGGGGTATTATCTGGCAGACGGTATTTACCCCAAGTGGGCCACATTTGTGAAACCAATTCAGGCGGCTCGATGGAACAAGCGTGTCCATTTTGGCAGTGTGCAAGCTGCAGTGCGCAAGGACGTGGAGCGAGCTTTCGGTGTACTGCAATCCCGCTTTGCTATTGTTGCAGTGCCCGCCAGATCTTGGGACCAATCCACCTTACACGACATCATGACTGCATGTATCATCATGCATAACATGATTATTGAGGATGAGAGGGAAGGTCCCACCCAGGAATTCATATATGACTTCATGGATGACCCCGTCCCAATCTCACGTCCGCCGCGCAGGTCTGTCCTCAATTTCATCAAGGCAACACAAGAGATCCGTGATAGGAATAAACATCGCTTCCTTATGGACGACATTGTCGAGCACCTATGGTCTATTCATGGAGGGTGCTAGGTATTCATTAAGCTATTATCTTTATGTTGTGCTAGGTCATGTACTGGGTAAGCACCTTTCCATTTTAATTGAGGTTAGTGCTTTTGTGCTAATGTTATTGGCTTACTGATGTGCCGTTCTGTCTGGCTTTACTTTGTCCCGGTTGCCGTTTTGAAGACCGTGTCGATGTTCAAAATGTCAACTATTTGTGACCGAAGAGAGTAACAAAATGAATTTTGTGTCATTCATTTGTTCTGATTTTACCAACTTTTCTCTTAAATGTGTCAGAACTGGCAAGAAGAGAGATTGGGAAATATGGTTCATTTTTTGACGAGAGTATCATATGAAACTGAGCAGACTATATAGCACATCACTAAAATCTGGCTTGTTTTCAGCCTCAGATATTAGCAAAAGAGAATGAACAATTCTTTTTGTTTAAAAAAACAAATTAATTATGCTACAAAGTAAAGATTTGACTAATCATCTTCCGCCCAAACTCCTCACTTAGCAGCATTCAGTTCGCTGAAATAAATTAGGTGGCATCGAGTAGCTCTGCAATTTAGCATATCTGGTTAGTTCAAAACCTGCTGCTGCAGGTACAGCATCAAGTGGATTCAACAAAACATGAAACCTTCTTTCCCTTCTCGTCCTCAGCACCAGAACAAAATTTACAACAACTCGCTCATTACCATAATTCAACAAGAAATTAGGTATCCCAATCCGTCAATAAACCACCAAATTTTCAGCTTCTACCTGTTCATCAAATGGAGTAAAAATACTATTTGATTAACAGCAAGTGGCATGCTTAATCTATTATGCAAGTCAACCAGTCTCTGAGCACACAAATCAGAAGTATAATTCAACAAGAAATTAGGTATCCCAATCCGTCAATAAACCACTAGAACAGGCAATTTTCACATAAAGTAAGTACTGTGCAGAACTAGGACATGGCGACAACAAATGCCAGGGGAAATATGCATAACACGCCATAGAGTGTTTCGCGCTTAAGCAGGGTGCCAGATCTGTGGTTTGTATCATGAGGTGACTAGTTTTGCCAAAAAAAAAAAATAGTGGCAAATGGGCTAGTACAGTAAGAAAATTCACATATTAGAACTCCCCGAGTCAGGTGACGCTAATGTTAGCTTCTTGTTATCGTGGTGCTTTCCCTTGCTGGGCTGTGCCCACCACTGCTGCCCCCTGCTGTCGATGATGCCGCCGCCGCTCACCGACAGGTCCTCCACCAGGTAGAAGTGGAGCCATTTGTCGCAATCACTTCCCCGCCATTCTTCTGGGTCCTCGGGCGCGATTATATTCCCAGAAATCTAGCCGGCAGAAATGAAAACTCGATGAACAACAAAATGCACAGGTACTACTAGCTAGGCAAGAAAGCTCCGCATACGCAGGCGAACGTACAAACAGTTTGATCTCGTCCCTGCAGGGGCCGGTGAGTGTCACCGGCCAGATTTGGTAGGACTTGCCGGCGGGGACGTTGAGGATGGTGTGGTCGTTCGTGGCGCAGGTAGCTCTCAAGCCCACCATGGCCAAAGGTTCTGCTCTTGGGTGCGAGCTGGATGTAGTGGTGTTGCGTGTGATTACCTGAGTGTCGTCGGCATTGCCGGCGCCGAAGTCGTCGAGCGTGAGGAGGGCGCGGGGCTCGACGGCGTTCGGCAAGAGAAGCACGACGACGCCAGCGAGAGCCGCGAGCGGAAGCAGAGCGGACGCCGGCCTCGTCGCTCGCATCCAAAATAAACAGGTCACCGTCTTTTCAACACACCGCTTACGGACTTCAGCGTAACGAACTGAGCGAACGCGTACTAAAGAGAAGCAATCTGATCTGTACCCGTGTACCGCTGAGAAAAGGATGCAACCAGTAGGTTCCTTTCTGTATTCTTCTTCCCACAAATGTCGTGTAAAATTGGCGATTTTGTAGTTTGTACCTAGGCAATACGGCCGGCTTCCAGTATGACAACATACTGTTTTGGGAGTGTTTTGTTGATAAGATATGTTGAATAGGATGTACCATTTGGTTATATTATTTTGGGTGAATAAAATGGTTCAACATCTATAAGGAATATTCTTTTAATTTGTATCCTACTATTCAGAATGAGATAATTCCATTCAAGCAACAAAACACATAAATAACTATTTTTCTTGAACCATGTTATACATATACCACTTGATACAAACAACCAGATACACCATATATGATTCAGCCAAGTGCAAGAAGTGCTTGACAAAGACAGAATTCAGGTAGCCTGTGCAGATGGTGGTCGTCGTATCGTTCCACAACCATCAAGAATCGAGTTGGTCCGCCGTTGCGTCTCTCAGCATTCTGGAGGTGGGCGTTCGCTCGATGAAGTCGCGCTACGCGAGGCAGGACGCCGGGATAACAGCGCCGGCGGTTTTGCCCGAAGCCTTGTGGCAGGAAGCTGACGCGTCGCCCCCACCCTCCAGCGTCAGATTGACATTCGTCAGCTCCAGCTCACGGCACGGCACGGTGTCGCTGCACGCGAACTTGATCGCCTGCTTCGTCGCCGACGTGCCCTTGATGTCGACGAACTCAACCTTGCGCACCTGCACCGCCTGCGTCTGCACACACGAGCATGAGATGCAAAGCGCTCAGTTAGACTTTGTGAGACGGTGTGCTTGCTTTGCATCAGACGATTCAGAAATGCTCGTCCATTCACGAAATGCACACTAAGGTGATTCTCTCTACGCCTAACTTGCTTGCCAGTTTGAAGCTTCAAAGGTCTTAGGTGGTGGAGGCCATCGTCATCCCTTGGGTGTGGTGTGTGTTTTGCGTGCGTGACAGCTGATCGGCGGTTCGGAGTTGTGCTAGATGGTGCCCTAGCCTTGGTATCACGAGCAGAACTAGTGGGTGCTGGATATGCCCCGACATTCCTTATAGAGAAGGAGTTGACACCCAGGTACCGGACTCGGCACATTAGGAATGAAAATGACGCGCTACAGCGTAGTTAGTTAGCTACATCCTCTAAAGTCCTCTGTACGACGTTTTGGACTGAAGAGAAGGAGTTTGCGAAGATTCTCGCGTTGCGCTCCTTCCAAATGTTACAGCAGCCGTAGATGTATATTAGGCTGCTTAGCTAGGGTATTTCAAGGGTTCCTCCCTTGTCGATGGTGTATATATCCTCGTTGAGTCAGTTGTATGAGTATATGTATCATTAGTTTTACTTATTCCAGCTTTTACCAATATAATGGGTAACTTCCTTGCCTGTTCGTCTCAGAAAAGTTACGATGTACCTGGTTTGCACACGGTGTTGGTTGGCTTCCGCATGGTTGGTCGCAGTAATACTGGTCGATTATGATGGGGTTGGAGACGTTCTTCATCGCGATGCTCTCGAACCTCAGATTATAGGCAAAGCCCTCGCCTCCCTGGACAAATTAAGGCGCACACGACTGTAACGCGAGTACTTCTCTTCTCTGACAAGATTGTTCTCGTCAGAGTGCAGGCTGGAGAAGGAGAAGGAGAAGTGGGTATATATGCGCTGCTCTTACCTGCCAGCTTTTGATCCGTACACCATTTGCTGTGTTCGTAAGCAAGCAGGTGTCCACCGTCACACTCTCGACCCTGTCGGTGGTCCGGTTCTTCCCAAGGCTTCCAATGCTGACGAACACGAGCCGTGTGTTGCATTGTTAATTCTAGCGTCAGAGATCAGGAGGTAAACATGAGATATTATCCTAGGTAAGAAAAGTAAACTACTGTACCTGATACCATGGCCAGGGCCACACGAAATGCCTTCTACACGCACGTCAGAGCAATTGCCGACCATTGAGACGCAGTCATCCCCTGATACAGCCGATTAAACAGCAGCTCAATCATCCAGCTATGAGCGCTAGCTTGAACGAGGGGTTCGCATGTGTGGTCGTGTGCTGCAGAAAAGCTTAGGAACCTAACCTAACAGCGATAATGTGGGACTCGATTAGGTCACGTCTTAAGTAGTAGTTTACATACCACATCTCATCAATGTCATGATGTGATCGACCTTTATACTAGTGATTTGACAATTCTTTCGTCCGGTCAACTAATCGCTGAGCCTGATCTTATCTTGAAGAAGAAAATACATGCAGAGAACGTAATTTGATCGCTCACCCCTTCACGTGTCGAGGATACTGTCAATAAGGCTTCACCCTCTGATAACGAAAGCTTATTGCTACTAGCTTTTAATAAGCAAGTAGATGGATTTATACGGACCTGTCGAGATCAGGTTATCCATGATCCGGACGTGCGAGGAATCGTTGAGGTGGATCCCATCGGTGTTGGGGCTGTCCGCCGGCGCGATCACACGGAGGAAGTTGGCCTTCACGTCGGAGCACCGTGTGAACGTCAGGTGGAACTGCTGCCCGTTCTGCAGCGTGATGCCCTGCACGCTGACTCCCCTGCATTCCTCGAAATGGACAGCCTGAAAACAGCAGAGAGGAACAGATCAAGCGTGATCATTTCATCCATCGCCGCCGGCGAGCTGACTCCGCTCGAGTACATCACCGGCTCACCTTGGGAGGAGGCCGCGTGTTGTAAGGCTGCAAGAACACAAGCACAGAAAACCATGGTTCAGAAAGTTCAGTGACGTCCAGACAGCGTTATGGCTCGGAGTACAGACGGGTTTGGTGGTTGGTGGTTAAAACCTTTGTCTTCTTGCGCTTGCACGAGCGCGCCCACCACTCCTGCCCCATGCCGTCGATGGTGCCGCCGCCGCTGACGGACAGGTCGTCGACGTGGTAGATGTAGAGCCACTTCGTAGGGTCCCTGCCGGCCCACTCGTCGGGGCTCACCGGCGCGACGATCGCCCCGGAAATCTAGCACAAACGCCAAACAAAGAGTCAAGACTGCACGGGAGAAAGAAACGCGAACAGTACGGACAGAGCGCGCACCATCAGCTTGAGCTTATTCTTGCAGGGGCCAGCGAGCTGCACCGGCCAGATCTGGTAAGCCTTCCCGGCGGGCACGGCGAGGACGGCCTGCTCCTTTGAGGTGCAAGCAGCGGTCCAAGCGTCCAAGAACGCCTAAAGAAAGCAGAGTGCACTACCGAGTCCGAATTCTTGGCAGCTAAATCACGGCGATTTTAACGCGTATGAGTTGGACCCCAAAGTACCTGGGTGTCGTTGGCAATGCCGTCGCCGACGGCGCCGAAGTCGTCGAGGGTGAGGATGACGCGGGCTTCGGCGGCGCCGGACAAAAGAACAGCGGTAAGAGCAACGACGTCCACAAACAGCAGCACAGAGACGGGACTCTTCGCTCCAAGCGCCATTCTTGCAGCAGCCACTTAGCTAAGCTAGCTCGGCGCTGCTACGCACAGGCACCGAACAGCGGCGGCGTAAAAGAAGAGGAAGCGAGAGGACGGCGAAAGCGAATGCTGGAAAGAAAAAACAGGTAACAATAGTACGACACCTAGAAACTATTAGCTAGCATATGCATGTGCCGCGTTTGTACCCTGGTGAGGGGGCCGGCTTGCTTTTTCCGGGAGGTAGATGGCGAGTCATTCACGACGAGTGCGAGATTTATCCACTAGCAAGGGGGAATGGCTATCCGCGGATTTGGCAAAGCTAGCATTCTTGTGCTTGTTTGTTTGTTTGATTGATTGATTGGTTTGTTGGTTGAAAGATCTTGGTTTGTGTACGTACGTAGGTAATTAAGGTCCTGTTTGGTACGGTTCTAGATTCCAGTAGAAACGGAAACGGTTCCAGATTCTTGGTAAAAATGTTTCAAGTTGGATTATATGAATCGGGTGGAGCTGGGTTGAAACCGATTCAGCCACTGTATGGAAAAAAGAAGAAATGATCCAAAGAAAATCGTTTCGAGCTTCAGTCCGTTTGGTTGAGTTTCTTCCAGAATTTAGTAAAAACGGCCCGGTTCCAAATTGCCAAACAAGGCTTAAATGTGCATGGTAGGTGGTGAGTACAGTGTGTAGCAGTGCTATCTTTTTGCAAACATGCATACAGCAAGTATATAGTATCTAAATCAGTTGGAAAGGTGCCTCCCTTTGTGCAGTTATTGGACGGTAACGAGCAACAAATGGGCTGTTTGGTTGCCTTCTCGGTCACCAGTGCATGAGCTCGAGCCAATTTGGTCAGTCGGTGAGTGGATGCAAGGAGATGTTGTTTGGTTGGTCGTATGAGGTTGGACAGGCTGCACAGAGATGTTGTTTGATTGGCTGCACTGGAATGAAAGTGTGATAGACAAATTCAAAAGAGGGATGAAATAAATTTTAAAAATACTAGAAAATCAATAATTTCACAAACGAAAATAAAAAATTTTAAAATATATTCTAGAAAATCAATAAATTGAAAAACTAAAATTTTAATCTTTTGAAATTTATATAGCAAGTATGGTCTAGTTTTGTTCTAAAAATATCAGAACACATAGGTGAAATCGGTTCGTTAATCGGAGATGTTAATCAAAAGATATAGCAAAGAAAAGAAAAATTAGATAATAAATGTCGATGTCAAGATGCATGCATGGCTCAGAGAGCCTGGCTCTGAAACGGTGGATTTTCTCGTTTCCTGAGCCAGGCTGAAGTGTTTTCAGATCTCAGAGAAATGCAATGAGTTGAATGAGAAGACAACCAAACACCCATCTTTTGCATCTGTAGATGCAAATCTCTTTAGATGCAGCCAACCAAACAGCCCAAAAGGCAGCAAGGATTTCTCCACAGGGAAGGGAATCGGGCATTTGGTGGCAAAGTTGCCTGAACCATGTAATATTTATGCATTTTATAGTAAAAAATGGATTATCCTAGGCACTGTAAACTGTAATTATGTTATGAAGACCTCTATTTGTAGCAGAGAGTAGAAAGCTGCACGCCTGGATTGCGCAGTAGCACATGATGTAGGCAGACAGACTTGAGTAAAGGAAGGAAAGCACTAGGCCCGTGTCTAGCCCAAGGGCCTCTTTTGTCCATTCCTTTGCCGCCCTTTTTCACCTCCTTTTCTTTACTATTTCCTCACCTTTTGTTATTTATTACTCCTACAGTATTTACCAGGACTAACCATAATTAAAGCATGTGCAATAATCTGTCTCTAAATATTACTATCTCTAAGAATTTTAACTCACCTAAAGACAACATCTCTAATAGTTGTCTCTGAAATTATAAAATCATTCATCTTCATTATATTTTTTTTTCTCTCGCATTTCATTACTTTTTGCGTTGGTTTGAGTGATCAAATTGTCTCCTGTATAAAAAAAACGGCATATTCTCTTTTCTCACGTCCTTTTTCTTTCACGTAATATTTTGTTAACGTAACATAGCTAAGAGATAGCTAAAATAATATTATTAAAGATGCCTTTAGCAACAACCAGCGCTTCGGCAATTGGCAGACGGCAGCTCTTTTGTTATCGCTAACCATTCCTCCATTAATATTGCTACACCACTGTCGTTTTCCTCATCATGCAACTACTCCTACTCCTGCAGCTCTTGCAAAGCATCAGTAATCAAATTATCAACAGGACGAGATAATGACACTAGAGTAATTTTTTTTTTTTAAAAAAAAAAACGTGCTAGTACCACATTTTAACCGAGGCAAAAGTGAGAGAGAGTATTGAAAACCATTTGATCTTGCTACCAGGGGCGTATCTACAGGGTATGCCGGGTGGGCCACGGCATACCCTGCAGATTCGGTCCAATATAGTCCATACAATCAATTTCCGTTATTATCTTATTCATTCAACTTGTGAAGGTCATAATTTTAGATCCGTATATCCGATTGAGTTGATTCTTGTTGTGTTAGTTTCACAGTTGAATCTAGTTTCTACAGTTAAAATTTCACATCAATCCAACGGTTGGATCTTCAGGAATTACTATTTTAGTTAACATGTGTCAACTGCTTTTCTTTGAAACCAAGCAATTTTTTATAATTTGTTTAGGGGTGATGAGAGGGTATTTTCTGCAATGAGTTTAGTCAAAAATAAGTAGATAAATAAGATGGATGGTAGTTTTTTGGATGATTGTCTAGTCACGTTTATTGAGCAAGATATTTTCTTCTATGTTGATGAAAATGATATAATCAATAGTTTGATGGCTATTAGAAGGCAGAGGCAAGACAAGAAGGACAAGAAGTAGTATTGTATTCTTTGAACTATTGTAGGTGTGTAAACTTCTTTTATGCATATTTCATATTTAGAATGTTCGAACTATTTATATTGTAATTTATACTTATATTATCATGTTTCTAATTATTTTATTTTATAATTGTATACTGAATTTCTCGATAATATTTGTAGTTGTTTACCGAATTGTTCATTGGATTTTACCGAATTGTATATTACAGTATTAGGTTGGCATACCCTAACTTAAAATCCTAGATCCGCCACTGCTTGCTACGGACACACCGGATGAACGGCTCAAGCTAATCTAAGCCTCTATCGATTGTCAGATTTTAATGAAGGCTTTCACAAGTTGCCACTGATAGAAGGTTTTCTGCATGCTTTTCAATCTGCATACACGTAATTAAGTAATCAGCATCATCCTTCCGAAGGTGAAAAAAGCGGAGGAAAAAGACTCAAAAGATCATTCAATCGATTTGGTGGCGTGCAGATGCAGCCGTCTTTATTTACACCAACGCAGGGAGCTGAATCGAGGCCTTCGTCTGCAAGATAAAACGCATTGGCCACCAATGCAGTTCAGTTCATTATGTACCAGCTACCGCATGGTTTACAACCATGAACAGAACGCACGCCGAAAAGACCACCGTTAAACTAATCAAACAAATTCTGTAATTATACTTTATAGTACCGTTCTTATGTTTTAACATATATGTTATAGCGTTAACACTAAACTGTAGTATTTACATACCCTTTATCATAAAAAGACCACGATGGTAAGAGGAGCTAAGAGTGAGTATGTTAAGTGGTGGTTGAGTAAGAAAGTAAGAGTGTCTCCCCATAAAAGTGCACTTGATGCCATACTAGATGTGTGGGCGTGGTGCACGCCGCGTCAATCGTCACACGCCCAACGAAGAAAAATTGCGCGCCTCGCAAAAAACCGATTTTAGATTTCGTTACTTTCGAACGACCTATAAGGGGGAAAAGGATTTAAGGGGTTTTGGGGCTTTTTCGTAGAAAAATGACCAAAATGTAATTTTTTTTGGTGGCCACTTCGCAAAATCCGGGTGGTAAAATAGGCCTACATGCAGTTTTTTAAATTTGCAAAGAAAAATGGACACAGATGCAATCTTGAATCCTTTTTAGGGCCGGTGCGAAAGAGAAAAATTTTCTTGGTGTCCTTTTCGGGAAAAATCGGGTGCCAAAATGGACTTGAATGTTTTTTTTTTTTGAAATTTCAAGGAGGCCTTCTAGGGGAAAAGTGTAACCGGACGCAATTTCGGTTTTTTAGAAGGGTTTTGTGCGAAAAAATGAAATACGATTTTTGGGCCTTTTTGTAAAAAAGGGACTTGCATGCGATTTAAGAAACCTCGGGGAGGAATTGTACACGATTTTAGGAAATCTCAGGGGCCTTTTCGCAAAAAAGAGGGAGCCACACGGCAGCCGCACACCACCTCCACGTGCGGCGCCACGCGTCGCGCTGGAAAAAAACCGGGCAAGGGGCGCTCGTGGGCATTATAGCGAAGAGGCATTTCCGCTGTACTACGCGCGCTGTTACGACAGAAGTGGATTACAAATTATTTACAGAAAAACTAAAAAACAGTATACCGTTGCAACGGTATACCTCTGAAACTCATGAAACTTATGATTTTTTGCACTGAAACTCATGAAACTTAGCACTAAAAACTGATAAAACATGAAACTGATGAAACTAAACACTGAAACTCATGAAACCAGCACTGAAACTGATAAGTTTCATAAGTTTCATGGCTATACCGTTGCAACGGTATACCGTTCCCTAGTCATTCTCAATTATTTAAGCCAAAGACGGCAAAAACCGGGAGATGTGACGCAATAGCGAGCAAATGCGTCGTTTCAAATCGACGTGGACACAGCGAACGCTAGGAAAACCTTGGGAACTTATTATACAGAGTATATACGGGAGAGAGAGGGGTAATTCTCGGCTTGCCCTTTACCCACATGCCTAATGGAAGTGCATTTATGTGCCAAACTGCATCAGTCTGCAAGCTGTCGGGAGTCGGGACTGACTGCTGAGTGTCTCGGAGTAACTGGAAAGAGAACCGTAGCTGCATTGAAACCTCCAGCTGACGAAGAGTCGTTTCCAGGATCGCTCAGATGACATAGAACTGAGTTTTTTTTCGCCGGCAAGTTTGAACATGGTCTGCCTGAGTGCAAATGACATAGTATTGGCAAAGGCTGAATGAATGCTCAGTCTTCTGACTCCCGACTCCTGAGTCGTCAAAGAAAGCAGCTCACCATCATCGCGAGTGCCGTGCGTAAAAAGGTGGGAGATGATTGATTCTATGCGCAGCAAGAAAGAAAGAAAGAAAGATTATGAAGTATCATTCATGATTCCAAATTCAGAAACGGGCAAGCAAGTTTATGGAAATTCAGAAAATTGTCGATTACAATACCGCCAGCTGCCGTTCAACTTGGGTGGCTTCTTATGGATTAAAATCGCCATAGTACTAACTCTATGGTGCTACAAGTCCACAACCAACACATGCACACATGCAAAAATCTCTCGCAAAAGGAAGAAGGAATGGAACACTGCACAACCCAATTCATGAGAACGCATAGGCTACTACTCACTTGTACTGTATACAATCATGCATCTTACAACTTTCTTCTGCTATTTCTACCTAGATATGGGAGTCTGAAACAATGAACAAGAAAAAGAGAGAGTAAAAACTACCAAAAGATATCGAATGGAGTGCATATACAGATATACTCCGATGGATTCTGCGGGTACAGATCAGCCATTAGGTCAGTGGCCCCTGCCCTTGGCCTTCGCGTTGCCGTTGTTCTTGCCCTTGCCGCCGCCGAAGAACCTGCAGAATCCGCACACGGTGACGCGCGGGGACGGCGGGTCGAGCGCGGGCGGAACGCGCCCCGCCGCCTTGTACCCGCCGTGCCCGCTCGACCGGCTCCGCTCCACCACCCGCGCGGGCGCCGCGTCACCGTCCCCGCCCGCCGGCTTGATCTCCCCGGAGAGGTGCTTGTCGTCCCACACCAGCCCCGACGAGCCCGACCGCCGGAACGTCTCGCTCGACCGCTGCAGGCCCGCCATCTACACGCCGCCGGATTCTCGCGCCCGCGTGATCGACGCGGCAAGCCCGAGAAGAGCAGAGGAGATGAGAGAAGCTATGCGTCGTGATCGACGCGGCGAGCTCAATCAGGGTAAAACTTGGCGTGCACATAAACTGGCCGGGGCAATGAACGCGAGGAGGAACCGAGGAAGTATTAACTACAGAGAAGCCTTCGTCTCCGGGGTGGTTGCGAATTGCGACCGAATTTTTATTGGGTAGGAGGAAACTGAAAGGGATGTCGACGATTGACCAGGGGATAACAATGGCCACCGGTTCTGGAGATAATCTACTCTGATCATCAATCACTTGCCGAGTTCCATCATTACCTCACCTTCTCGGTTTTCTGTCAGCAAAAGATGGAAGCTTTGTAGGAGTTTCCTTCGGTTGCGTTGGTTGGTTGCGACGGAGAGGTGGCTGCCGCGCGCGCGAGCAAGCGGCGACGCGTTCAAAGAAGGACGCCAGGTAGTAGCGGCCGCCCCGCGTGTGCGCGCCATCAGATCTCCTCTACTTTCTTCCAGTCCTACCATGATTTCCCATTAGACCGAGCGTCCCACCAGCCGCCGCCGTGCCCGTGCGGTGTTCGTAGCCGCGGCTTGGTCCAACAACGTGGACCTACTCCGTAGAAATATCTCGATCCTACTACTCCGGTGTACATATGTTATCGTTGGTATTTGACCATGGAAGTAGACAAGCAGTATTGGTGTTCCAACTCCATTCGGGTTAGGTTAACATGAATGAGGCTTACTTGCATCCCCGACCTGTTTGGATAAGTGATATATGTCATTCAACTTAAACCTACTAGTATGCCTAGACCAGTGGCAGTCATGGCACAGTCGAAATCCCTATATATGCAACTTGTGAGGAGACAGATGAGATGACACTCGCAAGCCCAATCACCACATACGGTCGAGCACCGTCCAGTCTCCCACGGTGCCACTTCAGGTTGAAACTTAAATTGCAACACAATTATTGGACCAAGGTAGCGTCAATGGTTTAATTGGTTTGCTCGTACTACACGGTTCCGAGCTGGTAATAGCGACGTCCAGATCCTTCGTAACTTGGCCGCAAACCATCGACCGGGCATATAATTATTAGTTGCTCCGTCAGTTTTCCAGCTCGATCACATACAAACACGGGATTGCACAGCACATCTCCGTCAAGCAACAGTATGGCACTCACCGCCGTCTTGACTGCAAGTCCGTATGAATCCTCAGCTGGTGGAAACTGGTAGCATCTTGCCACCTTCCTTCCTCAACATTTCACTGTCGTCAAGAAAAACTTCAAACATTTCAACAGTGGGATTGGTACAAGACGTTGCCGCTGCCGGACGACTGAAGAGGCTTCAGAGCTCATTGGATTCCATCGTACCAATACGCCGGGCAGCTGTTGAGAGAGAGATCAAAATAGGATGTTCCATGCATTGTACACAAAAGTTTGCTTCTAGTCAATGTCTCCCACTTCGGGCGAGAGCTCTGGCACCTTGGCAGCAAGGTGTGCCTGAACATTTCAACAATAGGATTGGTACAAGAGTTTATCCGATTACAAAGCAAAGACAAGGTTCGTCTTTGGTTTCCTTAACAATATTGCACCATAGCAACGGCTGTTAAGGAAACCAGTCACCCACAGGCGACAAGATCAGGGCAACCATATAAAAGGATTTGGCGCAGCTTCAGCAGCAGGATGAGGAACAACAATACAAAGTTAAAGGAGAATGTTACTAACTTCCACAACAGCACAAGTGCTGAAAGGAAATGGATATGTGTAGCGGCACTGCACGCGCCTTCATATGGGATGGTGAGGGGGTCAGAAAGCATGAGGTGGAATCGCAACTGCCAGCATTGATGAAAACAACAAGGCGAGCAAGATCGAAATCAAAAAGCCTTCCTCCGGCCGCTGTCACTAGGACTTCTAGGGTTCCCTTGGTTTGCGGAAGCGTACTTATCCTGGGCCATTGGTGAACTGCTGCCACTAGTTCCATGATACATCAAGCGACGAGGAGAATCATTTCTCACGCTTTGGGTCTCGACCTCAAGTTGTTTAGCCTCCTCCAATAGCGTAGATAACTGTTTATGTGAGCAAACAGCTATTAGTCCCTTTAAAACAGAACAGTGTCGGAAGGGCAAGCTAAAGCTAGTCTACTCACCCGAAGTTCATTTTCCTTCAGACGGTCCTGAAGTGTAGTTATAGCTGGGCTCAAACTATGCAGCAAAATTGAGATAACAGATGATTACACACTAATACACTATATTTGGCCAACACGACACAAGGAGATTTTGTTCTCACCAGTATTCCATTAGTTTGCAGAGAGAAGAATTGTATGTAGATGTATGGTGAATAGATGTAAGTGGGTGAATTTTCCCATCACTGCAAAAGAAACGTGAAAGGTTGACCACAGAACAAGAATGCAGTATTACATCAAGTCATTAAGGAACTTAAATCACCAAATATTTTGATCCATGGCTTGTTTATATGCTGATTGTTCCTCTTGAAAAAGGACATGTTGCATATCACAGTAAGAAGCCAATGTAGTGTCCAGCTTTAGCAGATGCCTTGTTGGGAGTACATAAAGTGGCACCTCCTTCCTTACATACTCTGCATCACTATTGGCAAGAATTGTACATTAGAAAATATAAACTAATATACTGTTACATTAACAAAAGGACAGTAAATCATAACAAATTTGTATAAGAGAACATGCATAGAACAACACTATGGGCCTGTATGGATATAGGGGATTTGGATCCACCGATCCAAATCCCTATTTTGAACTAAATCCCAAAAATTCCCAAAGAAACCCCCCTCACCGAAACTGTCATGTGGGGTTGTGCATACAGTAGACGTGCCAAGGGCAAGGGTGCAGCAGCAGCAGATCCTTCGGCAGCAGCATAATCTTAGGAGATAAGTTATTTGCTTTGGCCTTAAGCCACCTAGAGATTAGTCATTTCATTAGCTCAATTTAGATATCGTTTGTTAGGGCCACTCCATCTCTATTAAGGGAGTCGACAGCTTATTCAGAAGGGAAGGAAGAAATCTATTTGATAATATTTTAGGCATTGACAATGTTTTTTTTTACCAGCAAACACAATAGAGTCTATTTGATAATATTTTTAGGCATTGACAATGCTTTTTTTTACGCATTGACAATGCTTTCCACAGAATAGGACGCTGCCAAGGTGATAAGATGACCATTGGGAAACTTAAAACACGCGCTGCATAACTTGTTTAGAACTAAGCCACATAACTATTTAGTTTGTTTTTAACATGGAACCTGTAACTGCAGTTCCATGAGAAAGGAGTCATCATGTTGGAATTGTGCTTAATGCATTTTTAGCTGATAGATAAACATTTTGGGAAGAAATTATAGTATCAGAAGACATCTTTAGTTCACAAATATTTTTAATCGGTCAGAGAGTCCTATAAAAAAGGGAGTCTTGCAAACTAAAGTGGAGCTTAATCATACAACTGAGATTTCTAAAACATAAAAAGAAATGAATTATCAAGAATAAAAGCTAATATACATTGCTTAAGATTTCTGTAAAGTATATGTATGCATTGCTTAATGGAAAAAGGTTTTGGTCCTTTTGGATAAACAATCCTTTGGATACCTCATGTCCATAGTTGACCGGTGCAAAGCCTCCTGGATGCTTGGGGTCATATCTGAATCATCTTGATCAACAGAGGCTTCATTTGTGTTATCAGGATTGTAAGGAACAATGGCGTTTTCTCTGGGTTGATGTTTTGCGAAATGATTTGTTTCATCCGGGGATCTTCCCCAGACCTAAACAAATAAGCACATGTACAATCAATTTGCCAATGTACTAGTAAGTAGGCACATGCAGAAGACTGTATTAATTAACTAGGGATCCTACAAAAGAGCTCAGAAGTGAGAACCACTGCTAGTTTTATTTTCACTACACAAATGCAAAAGTTGAAGTATTGTCACTGAATGATGTCCAATGCAATCCAAATTTCTATGGCAGGACAAAGATTTGCTAAGGAAGCTAATGAGGAAACCTTCTAAACATAATGATCATCTTTTTTTTTTTTAATATACAGACACTTCCATACTCCACATCTGTCACAGCACAAGGAGTTCACAGGAAATGATACTTACAAGCTACACAAATTCAACGAAGCAGCCTAAACGTAGCAAGTTCAGATAAACAACTAACAACAGTGGCAAAAAATGTCCCAATTCCAGGTGAATAGTTATATGGAATTAGTATTTAGTGAGCATGTGCCCAAGAATTACAGTCTATAAAAGCTAACCAGGTTGTTAATAAGGAATGACAAAAGGATTTGTTTTCTTGCACATCTCCTATTGACCCAATTGTTTATTCTTTCTTGAATTTTCTTAAACCCAGAAATTGTAGCAATACAATTGAAACGTTCTTTTTCTAGCATTTTGTGCTTACTGAGATATCACAGAGCAACACCTACGATTGCCTCGTGCACAGTAGGTACCAGTTACCAGTATGGTTCTAAAGATTCTTCATCCAATGGGCAAGTATGCAAAGCAGCTTGAATGAAGCATAGCTGTACTGCCACCCAAGGGGAAAAGGTCATCTTGCATCTAAATGGTATCAATAAAAAGGAAGGAGTTTCGCGGAATTAAATTCTGTAACACCACAACAAATGGTATCAAAATAAACCTTGTTATTTTTCAGAGCTCTAGAATCCCCTGTGTCCTGTTCGATGCCCTCAACCAATGCATACTGTGATGCTAATGAATTATCTGATGAACTCCAAGATGACTCAAGGTCAATGACCGGGTTGGTAATAACAGGAATGACAGAACGCTGTTTTCCATCAAGAGACTGGAAGGCAATCACTTGGATTTTTCCAACCTGTGGGCACATCAAAATCTGCTTCAGCAAGGCAAATTCATGCATATGTGCCCCCCAAATAGGAAGTAAACATGTTATCTATATGAAGTGCAAGCATTCCAACCTTTTGGGCATCTTCACTAAAACAAGAAAATATTAACCCCACAAAGCCTGGATCCAGCAACTGAAACATCGCCTGTGTACGAACATCTGGAAAACATGGATCATGGGAGTTATATACAACAAGCAGAGTCTAACCATCACTGCAGATGGGCAACAGCTCACAAGAGACAAACAATGCATAAAAGCAGATGCACTGGCGAATTCTCTAGATTTCCATTGTCACCGTCAATTGGTCCGGTAATGGACCCTCTGCTGCCTTTTTAGTTTGTACTCAGGGCAGTAAAGGTTGGTGTCATCACATAAACTCTGGAGCAAAACTGCAAGACTAAATATAGCATTCCCTATCCCAAACACCCAAAAAGCGTAGATAATTACCTACCAACGGCCCCTAACATATTTGACTCCATTTCCCGAAACGGCAACCGGCAAGCAAACATCAGTGGGGGTTAATATGGGTTACATCACTTAAAATAGCATGGCCACAATAGCTGACTCCCTAGTAAATCCCCAAACTGCATAGGCAAAACATAGTATCATTCCACAGCGTTGCTAGCATGGAATGCACACCACAGGGTCATCGAAAGGCACTCGAGCTTAGCTAAGTATACAGCCCTTGGTATGAAATGGATCGCCAATGGGAGGTAATTTGAATCGCTTACCTACATGGGAAGGCAGAACAGTTATATGCGGGTGCGAGTGGTACCACCCGATCACCCTCGTGGGCTTCCCGATGGTGGCCGTCATTTCGTGAGAGCAGAGTTAAGTCCAACGCCCAAAATATCCCAACACTAGGCTTCTCCACACAGCACCAAACACGCTAAATGAAATGGGGGGGAAAAGGATATCTCGGCCTGCGCCGACGCCGCGGCGAGCAGCTCGGGGTTGACCTCGACGCGGTCCTTCTTCCGCTCGCACCTCATCTGCGGCGACGCCCCCCATATGACAGCGGTCGCCCGGCCGCCCGAGGCCTGCAAGTAGGCAAAACCACCGCGATGTCAAGAAAATAAGCGAAACATTTAGGAGAGGAGGAGTGGAGAGCGGAGGGGTAGAGGGGAAGGTAGGGGTTTGAGTTGAGCGTGACCTCGACGTCTCCGAGGAGGAGGCCCATGACCTCCTCTGTCTCGGTGGTGAGGGCGTGGGAGAGGCAGGTGAGCCACACCTCCTCGCCGATCTTGACCGAGGTCAGCGACATCTCCGCCGCCGCCGATCGGCTGGGGTTTCGGGGCGGAGGGGTGTGTCCGTTCGGTCGTTGGCCTCTCTTGCCTTGTAGCCTGTCCAGTTGCCAAAACCGTCGAAAACCACGGTTCAATGGAGTCATTCCAAATCTTAGATCGATTGATAAACCAGTTTAATTTTAAAAAATTTACAAAAATTATGTGATATAAATCGGTCAAAAACCAATGAAAACTGAGCGATTTTCGATAAAAATCGACAAAAACCGTTTCAAAAATCGGCCACCCAAAAAGCTCAACTCGCCGATCGTTTCGCTTGGTTTCAAAACTGTTCCATTTTTAACAATTTTTGCTCGATTTTCGCGGTAAATTGGAACCGCCGATACCTCGATTTTCAATTCGAGAACGATTTAGTTAATCCTGGCCTTGTCCCTCTTCTAAGCTAGAATTTTTTCTGTGTGGCTCGACGGCACTTGTTCTTTTTCGAGGGGTAAAGGACACACACTCGCACCTTATACTAAGATTTCAAATTTTAAAATCCAAAATTTCGGATAAAATTTAAACAAAATCCAAAACCAAATTTCAAATCCTTTTTTTAATCGGGATTTTCGAGATTTTGGCCTAAATCACCGAGATCTCAGTCAACTTGAAACGACAAAAAATGATCGAAAACATATAAAAAAAAATTAAATTTTTTGTGAATGATTCTGATGTATTACTAATGTCGTGATAAAAGCTTTATGTTTGTTCTATTTTTGATTTTTCAAATGTAACAAATGAAGTATCTATTCGAATGCAATATACCAAATATTTTAATATAAAACATTGTAAAGTTAGAAATTTCATCAGCATTTTGAGTGATTTTCAGATTAGGACAGTAGATATGGACATGTAAATTTGGTCTTTTGTGGATATGGTTTAGTATCAAATAACAATAGTCTAGTGGGGATGAGGTTATAATAAATATTGGTGTGATGTGTGTAGGACCTGCAGGCGTGAAGATATTGCGCTCTACATTTGGTACAACTTTTAACATACTGTTTAAGAAACTCAACTAAATTTACTTACATGCTCATTTGTTTTCCCTTCCTAAGCTACATAAAATTATCGACGTACTTTTAATACAGAATATTTGCTTGTATGCGAGCCAATTAGCAGTCTAACTAGTTTCGTATCAGGTTTGTCTCGGTAACCGGTGGGTGCATAAAAACATTATTTTTGGTCTTTAATGGCATTTACAAATTTTACATCAATTTTTTTATATTTTCCCCCAAAAAATTTCAACCGTTGGCAGTTTTCGAGCCTTTTCGAGACTTTTCAAAGAGTTTTCGTTTAAAACCCGCAAATTTCTTTTGAACCAAGTTTTCGAAACTTTTCAAACAGTTTTCGTTTAAAACCCGCAAATTTCTTTTGAACCAAGCGGTTTTTTGCGAATTTCAATACCACTGGGATATCGAAATGCTGTTGGGATATGGAAATCCGGATTCGGAATTTGCAGATCTTGTACTGAGAATTGCCCGGCTCGACACAGACCTGAACAGCAGGCTGGGCTGAATCTCATTCCCCCTCTTTTAGCAGAAGACGAT
This sequence comes from Rhipidocladum racemiflorum, assembly GCA_036346355.1. NCBI lineage: Eukaryota > Viridiplantae > Streptophyta > Magnoliopsida > Poales > Poaceae > Rhipidocladum > Rhipidocladum racemiflorum. Next base: position 3,884,002 of record CM070578.1, read on the forward strand.
GTTGGGCAGATCAACTCGTAACACGGCTCTCATTTGGTAATCTACAGCACAAATGTTTGCAGTCGAATGAAACCTTGTTTCGGAGTGTACATGGCTGACCAGTGATTTTGAGCTACAACTCCCTTCTTGACACAGTACGGTGGAATCAAGGCAATTAAGGTCCCTTGATTTGTCGGGAACACTCGGAATGAACGGACTTCTGGAGATCGTGTCTACGCCGGTGATCGGTAAGTCGATCCACATTACTTGAAACCCCGAAGTATGAAGCAGCTGCTGATCGCTCGCTCCCCGCTGCCTCCAGATTGCCGGTCAGGATTTGGACTACCAAACATGAGATCTTAGCATGTATCGAGTATGATCTAGTTCAGATTTTGCTCGAATTTAACGTTTCGTTCTGTAGCGATCTAGTTCAGATTCTTGCTCGAACGTTTCGTTATATTAGATTCAGACTTCAACGGACTCCATACTTGAGAGACCTTTTTTTTTCAATTTGCTCAGTCCCGTGGCTGCGTTTGTTCACCGAAAGAAGCGTCTCTTCGTGGTGTATCACCGAGTGACGAACAACTAGGCGATCAAAACACATAGAAGTGGACATATCGAAATCATAACCACATACACAGGCTTAAGGCCCCAACCCTATTATTACACCATAGTAAAACACAAATTGGAAGTCTGACGGGCACAAAGATATCTCTCGTCAGACGTTCTCACCCGATCGACTTGACACAACATCCATACAAACTCGGGACACAGATACATCGAAAGCAAACTTGCACGCACCAAATGCGTATATATGAAGCAGAAATCATGCAAGTGGAAATATGCATACATAGGAAGACAGAAGACCCAAGAACAACCAAACGAAAGCATGCAAGCGCGAATGAAGGCATCATCGCATCTAGCGATCCCTGGTGGTGGTCTCGGTGGTGCTATCGGTGTTGCCTTTGTCTCCCCCCATCCCCAGCGTGTTCATCGCCGCGTCCTTCGCGCCCACCGCCGCGCTCATCGCCTGCTCGCCGGCCTAAAAACAGCAATTTTTCTCAAAAAAATTCAGCATCCACAGCGCAAATTAATCCTGTGTGGGAGTGGGAATCAAAGAATGTTGCGTATGTCCCCCCCCCCCCAAGTGTGTGCAAGTGATTGGCTAACCTGTTGGAGGACGCTGCCGGTCTTGTCCTTTCCGGCGACGGCGGAGTCCTTGGTGTACTGCGCGGCGTCGGAGGTCTTCTGCTTGGCGGCCTCGGTGGCCTCGGACGCCTTGTGCTTGGTGGCCTCGGTGGCATCGGAGGCCTTCTGCTTGGCGGCCTCGGTCTTCTGGCCGAGGAAGCCGCCGGTCTGGTCCTTGCCCTCGCAGGCGCGGTCCTTGGCGGCCTGCGCCGTCTTGTCCTTGGCCTCGTACGCCTTGCCCTTGGTCGCCTCCTTGGCGTCGTGCCCCTTCCCTGCCGCGTCCGACGCCCGGTCCTTGGTCGCGCCCATCGCATGCCCCGCCTTCTCCTGCAACCATGCAATTATTAAACATCTCATGGACGAACAACTGAGCATGCGTGCAGCAACTACATGTAATACGAAAATTATCCAGAAATTCGCAAATGGTCGGTCGAGACGGTCACCTCGGTGCGGGCCTTCGTCTCGCCGGCGCGGTAGCTAGCCTGGTCCTGGTTGGAAGCCATCTTTCACTAGTTCAAACAAACTACCAACTCTCACACACACAGGAACACGAACTGAAGTCCCTCAGAGATCAAGATCACTTGCTTATCGCTCAACTCAGCTTCAGTGTACTGCCGATGGCATGGAGCTTAGAGCAGACAACATTTATAAGCTGCAGCCTGCAGCTACGAGCCAGGCCCGGGGACACGTCGCACGCCGGAGCTCGTACATGACGGCCACGTAGAAAGGACACGCGTTCTCTTAGGTCCGTCCGTACCTTCGCGAATCTTGCCCAATGCCCATATAGATGAAACTGATTCGAACCCATGCAGAAGCTAAAACAAGAATGGAGAGAGAAAAAACTCAATTCGTACCGGGTTTATGTAGCTTACTTTTTAAATGATTTTATCCATAAATATATAATATATTTTATATTTGAATCTTTTATATCTTTAGTAAATACTCAGATTTATTTATTATTTTCTATATGTATATATTGAATATAGTGATTAAAGATAATAATTAGCGGTTATCTAGTTATTTTAAATATTTTTTTAGAGTAAAAGAAAATACATACGGTAAACATAGAGTATCGCTCTTTAGTCTTTAGAATTGATAAACAAGTGCGTGAAAGGAGCGTGCCGTGTCTGGCAGGACGGGCCAGTGGTGACGTCATAATGCTGTGGGTGAGTACAAGTTGGATGCGGTTTGCTGCGTGGTTAATTAGGCCGTGACGGCGACCTTAATTTTACACTTGGTGCGGTGGAGCATGTATGACATGTGCGCCAGCTCCCTTTGATGAACGTGTTGCGAGCTCATTACAAGCCACGTCTTTACGAAATTGGTAAAAAAAAATGTAATACATTTTTTTAGAAAAACAATCGAATCTTTGACCTTACGTTTACACGAAGAATCATGCTTCAACCAATGATACTATAGAGCTTAATTTAAAGTTAATTTTTTTTGGCTTCATGAGCTTTTAAGCTGTTTGCTTTTAAGTCAAGATATGTTATTAGGTACTCCTATCCTGGATCTTTAATGGGTTGGATGGTGTAGCTTATTGTTGGAAAGTCTAAAATACCCTTTAAAATTGTGATGACTTTTTCTTTTATACTGTACAAATATTTTATGACTTTTTCACTGAATGGTGTATTGCAAACATATGATCTCAATACTATATGATCTCAATACTACATTGAGATCATTCCTTCTAGAACCGGACGATCCATAATTCCATGCCAATAGTTATCCACGACAATGATTTGCTGTTCTCCATCGCCTCCATCCAATGTGCTAACGTATTGATGACTTGACCAAAGCTTTGTGCCATTCAGGAGAATTGCATCACATATCATATCACATCTCGCCGCTACCTAGACAATAGTAAGCACTAAGGACTAGGTACGTGTCCAACTCCTATGATCGTCAAAGCACACGCATATGTCAAAACCAAAAAACCTTAAATGAGAAGAAAAAAAACGCATCAGTTATTAATATCCTTTTAACATATAAAGTTCATATAACAATATATTAACCTATATGTCTATACCCTTGCAACCATCAAGGAATTAGGAATACCCTCGCAAAAGCGACACATGTCTCTATCATCCATTACCGATATATTACCACCACCTCCAGATGATTCAGCTTGTGTAGTGTTAGTATCATAGTCTGTCTAGCCAATATTGTCTCCATATTAGTAAGAACAAATGCATTCTTATTTTTGTTTCAGTAATCGAAATGGGGATGTCCCTGGATCGAAAAAATATTGGTAAGGGCAACTCATATGCTATTTTCCTTGCTTCATGCTTTCATGTTTCGACAAAATTCCAATTGATAGGACCCTCATGATCATTTACGTATGAAGGCGTGCCAACCCTAGTCACTGGGAGGAGTGCACTGCTGACAACCCTAGTCACGGGAAAAAAACAAGAAATTTTCTTTTATATCTGAATGGCATTGGTGGATAATTTCATGGAACTTCAATCGTAAATGCCTATTTTTAACCCGCAAAAGCCAAAAAGCCACTATTGATTGGCTTTTAGCTTATGGTCCTGTTTGGTATAGCTGGAGCTTTTCTGAAAAGTAGTTTTTAGCTGGACTGCATGGCTGATGGGCTCACGGTTGAACGGTTGAGCTGAAGAGGTTTGTTGTTTGGCAGTCTGACTTTTTAGTATAGCTTTTAGGTGTGACGGATATTGATTAGGAATGAGAGTGAGAATGGTGCGGTTTGGGATTTTATACTTAATAGGAAGGGATAATTTTTTTCAACTCTATTGGTAAAGTCAGAACTCCAACCCACCGAAACTGTGAGAAGCTATCTCAGATCAGCTTTCGGCTTTTAGCTTCTCCCAATACAAATGGATTGCTAGCTTTTGGCTTCTGACTACGAAAAAGCTAGCCGTTTGGAACAGCTTCTGATTTCCAGAGAGCAGAAGTTGAAGCTAGAGCCGTTCTAAATAGGACCTATAATTATATGAAGTCTTTAGGCTTTTTAAACCTAGCTGAAAAGTCTTTTGTTTATTTCGTCTTTATTTTTTTGTTTTTAAGCTGATAAAAAAGCTGAAACAAATAGGGCTATCATCTACAGCGGTACCACTAGCGGTGAGTTAAAATTCAGGATTTATCCAAGCCCTCAAACTTAGAGAAAGGATGTGACGGACCGCCTTTTTAGGGGCAGTGCGAAACTCACAACAGTTACCCAGGAAGACTAACTGTTGTAAAACAAGAGTAAAATTACCTGGCCAAAAGCCAATTCAACACTTTTATTCAATATAGCCGGCCTAACGACCGGATTTTACAAGGGAAGCATCCAAGCTTCTAGACTTACACTACCAAAAGAGAGAAACCACAGGCAGGGCCTGAGCGAAGACAAAGACCTAGAACCAGACTAAATCGCCATCTACGACCTCCTGGTAGGCTCCAGCATCTTCGAACTCTGAAAGGGCGGGGGTTGCAAGGGTGAGTACGGGAGTACTCAACAAGTCGTACGGAACCACGGAATACTATATGTAGGGGTAATCAAGGGATGGCAGTAGGGCTAAGTATCTGGATGCAGTTTTATTTTATAATTCATTTTACATTTGAAGCACAAATCAATAAGTAAGTAATTTGAATTTCACAAGATTAACAACACTTAACCAATTCATTCACAATTACCAATACAGTAACTTGAGCTTAGTTACGGGTATCAACCCCGATTCCAACTTAACTTCATTAACCGGAAGTACGGCGTAACCGATTACAATTAAGATTAACTCTGCAGAGCGGCTCAGCTTTACCCACAAGATATCTATAACCTTTATGCCAATCTCGAGTTTTCATGCAACTTAAATGCATGTGGCCCAGTTTAGATTATCACAGCATTTCGTTTAATCATTCCTGTCCTTTAGTTGTTTACCGATAGTACCGCTACCTTGGACTCAGGGTCCCCATTAGCGTCTACCGTTGTGAGAACTAAGAATGTCACTCCGGACTATTCCCGTTCCACCCCTCCGGTCCATTTCCACTGTGGAAGGCTGGTCCCCATTCTCTCCAGAGAATGGTAGCCACCAAGACGATCCGATTATTATCTCAGAATGACTAACTTAATAAGCCATGTCGGATACGGGTCCACCGACCATCCGACTGTGGTTGAGCGGAACTAAGTTATTTACTTTGCTCAAGGGGATTTATTAACCTTACACTTTTGCCAACGACCAAGCCTTCATTCACAAACCCATTCAGATTTCGCATGATCTGCCACCGCACCAACAAGGCATTAATCACCGGTAGGGATCGAATCTCATCCACTCGGGACTACTCCGACATCGTCCCCGATCAGTAGCACTTTTATAAACAATCCGAATCGGAGATTCGGCAGCATTTTCTTAAATCCAGGTTTTGAACTAACCTAACAGTATTATCTAACCTATTCATGGCAATAAGCAATTAACTAGGGTTCCAAAGGATTTAACAGGGTTCAATTATTTCAAGGAGGTTTCAGTAAGCAATTTCGGCATTACCTAATTATCATGTCATTCTAAAATACTGGATTTCATTAAGTCAAATACAGTAAAATAATGCGGTATAAAATAATTACTACTATAGCATGGCATGATAGGATCAACATGATCAAAGGGTGTACGGCTTGCCTTGCGCGGCAGCTGGATCGGATGAGTCGTCGAGGAAGTAGTCGTACTGCGCTCCCGTCTGGTCCGACGTCTGCTCCGGGAACTGCTCCGACTCCAGGGACTGCTCCGGCTCCACTGGCGTCTCAACGGTCGAATCTAGCGCGAAAAGACAACCAACATAAATAAACGACAAAACAATAACCGAAAAAGAAAACGGAATCGAAACTAAAACCTAAATCGAGCCTCGGAACGGGGCAAAACTGAGATTTGGGGATTTTCTGGGGTTCGGATCTGGGAACGGACAGCATTTCTGGACTCAGTGGGTCGAGACGGTTTGGAAAATGCATTTGGTGGAGCTCTGGGATTTTCCGGGATTTTTCTGGATTTTTCGGGCTATTTTTGGAATTAAAAACGAATTTTCGGATTTTATTAATTAAAATAAAATCGGAAAATCCATTTCACTGTTCCCGGGCCGAAATCCAACGGCCTAACGGGCCGTGGCCCACGAGCGGGCGCGCGGACAGTGGCCCGGCCAAAGACAAGACGGCAGGCGAGGCGAAGTGGGCCACCGGGCGGAGAGGGAGGGGAGGCTGACGGGCAGGGCCCACCCGTCAGTCGGGCGTGGCACAGGGGAGGGGTTAGGGTACGGGAAAAACAGGGGAGGGCACAGGGGAGGCGGGGCCCCGACGGCGGCGGCGTGGATCGGCCACGGAGCATGGCGAAGCGAGGAAAAGGAGGAGGCAGCTCACCGGGGAAGAGGAGGGGAGCGGGGCGAGTGAGAGAGGAGGAGGAGGGCTTTTATAGGGCGTGGAGCGAAGCGGCCGACACGACGGCGAGCTGGCGGCGCAGCGCGGAGAGGCGCGGTCGGCGATCGACACGGAGACGCGGGCGATTAAGCGGCGGCGAAGGCCAGCGGGCGCGCTGGCGAGCGGCGTGACCAAGACGCGGCCGAGGCCGCAGCCGGAAGCGGAGGCGGCGGCGACGCTGGGCTGCCGGCGACGGGCTGGCTGGGCCGAGGGAGCAGGCCGCATGGGCCGAACGGGGAAACGGGCTGCACGGCCCAAGAAGAAGAGGATTCGGCCCAAACAAGGTTTGAAAACTCAAACTCAATTCCAATTTCCAAAATTCAAAACAAACGCGAATTCAAACAAAAAGCAAACAAATTCGTTTTGAATTTGGGGTTGTTTCAAAGGATAGGACTGCTAAGTCACCGGCCGCAAGTTACAGGAGGGCAGTAGGCGATGAAGATAGCAGAACAATAAATAAATTTTACTAGGAAGGAAAGGAAAAAAAGAAAAGTAGAGAAAGTCTCGGAGTCCACTGCGCGCGGCCCAATTCGGTCCGCTCAAGACGCTACCTCGAGGTAGGCCACTCCGTCGGACCAAGTCCTGTATATCATGAACTTTTCCAACAAAATTTACCGGGCCTGACCAGGCCCGTTCCAGCCTCCACGCTGGGCCGCGCCGGTCCCGTCTGGGCCAAATTACTATCGGACATGCCCAACCTAGCCGTGGGTGATGCGCCCCGGCCCCCAGGTTACTCTGAAATCTATCAGGGAAAGTTCAGACTTGAGACTTGAGAGTGGCCAAGTTGGTGCCACCGTTGGACGCCAAATTGGTCGGCCATCAGCGATCGCATATGCATCTTGGTCATAGTGGCACGTCAAGCTTGCACGCAGCTGGGAGGCACGCAGCCAAGTGCATGTGTACGAAGCAGCACATCCCACTACCTAGAAACTGCCCAAGGAAGGCTAGGCTAGGCTAGGCCAGGTTAGGAACCCCTCGTGCTAGCTAGCTGCAGGATCATATCCATGATTCGATCCCCCGCAAGATCACGTCGATGTTGCTGCACCTGTAGCCCCCTCCGTCTCCGACGTGCTCTCTCTCTCTCTCTCTCTCTCTCTCTCTCTCTCTCTCTCTCTCTCTCTCTCTCTCTCTCTCTCTCTCTCTGCAGCTAGCTTCACGTATGCAGCTTGCCCATGCGCGCTACAACCTGCATGCGGTCTCCACTGTGACGGACCGCCTTTTTAGGGGCAGTGCGAAACTCACAACAGTTACCCAGGAAGACTAACTGTTGTAAAACAAGAGTAAAATTACCTGGCCAAAAGCCAATTCAACACTTTTTATTCAATATAGCCGGCCTAACGACCGGATTTTACAAGGGAAGCATCCAAACTTCTAGACTTACACTACCAAAAGAAGGAAACCACAGGCAGGGCCTGAGCGAAGACAAAGACCTAGAACCAGACTAAATCGCCATCTACGACCTCCTGGTAGGCTCCAGCTTCTTCGAACTCTGAAAGGGCGGGGGTTTGCAAGGGTGAGTACAGAGTACTCAACAAGTTGTACGGAACCACTGAATACTATATGTAGGGGTAATCAAGGGATGGCAATAGGGTTAAGTATCTGGATGCAGCTTTATTTTACCATTCATTTTACATTTGAAGCACAAACCAATAAATAAGTAATTTGAATTTCACAAGGTTCAACAACACTTAACCATTCTTATCCCAATTCCAAACAGTAACTTGAGCTTAGTTACGGGTATCAACCCCGATTCCAACTTAACTTCATTAACCGGAAGTACGGCGTAATCGATTACAATTAAGATTAACTCTGCAGAGTGGCTCAGCTTTACCCACAAGATATCTATAACCTTTATGCCAATCGCGAGTTTCATGCAACTTAAATGCATGTGGCCCAGTTTAGATGATCACAGCTTTTCGTTTAATCATTCCTGTCCTTTAGTTGTTTACCGATAGAGACCGCTACCTTGGACTCAGGGTCCCCATTAGCGTCTACCGTTGTGAGAACCAAGAATGTCACTCTGGACCATTCCCGTTCCACCCCTCCGGTCCACTTCCCTGCCGGGAAGGCCCGGTCCCCATTCTCTCCAGAGAATGGTAGCCACCAAGACAGTCCAGTTATTATCTCATGAATGACTAACTTACTGAGCCATGTCGGATACGGGTCCATCGACCAGTCCGACCTGTGGTTGAGCGGGAACTAAGTTATTTACTTTGCTCAAGATTATTAACCTTACATTTTTGCCAAAGACCAAGCCTTCATCCACAAACCCAACCCGGTACCCAAGTACCGGCCACCAGACCAACCAAGGCATTAATCACCAGTCGGGGATCGGAGTCTCATCCACTCTGGGGTTAATCCGACATCTTCCCTCGATCGCAAAGACTTTTATAAACATCCGAATCAGAGATTCGGCAGCATTTTCTTTAAATCCAGGTTTTGAACTAACCTAACAGTATAATCTAACCTATTCATGGCAATAAGCAATTAACTAGGGTTCCAAGGATTAATAGGGTTCCAATATTTCAAGGAGGTTTCAATAAGCAATTTCGGCATTACCTAGGTATCATGTCATTCTAAAATACGGTTTTCAATAATTCAACATACAGTAAAGTAATGCGATATAAAATAATTACTACTATAGCATGGCATGATAGGATCAACATGATCAAAGGGTGTACGGCTTGCCTTCTTGCGGCGGTGGATCGGATGAGTCGTCGAGGAAGTAGTCGATGCAAGGCCTCTGCTCGTCCAACGCGCCGCCGAATCGCTCCGACTCCAGGGACTGCTCCGGCTCCACTGGCGTCTCAACGGTCGAATCTAGCGTGGAAAGACAACCAACATAAATAAACGACAAAACAAAACCGGAAAAAAGAAAACGGAAACTGAAACGGAAAACCGGAACCGAGTCGGAAGAGAACGGAGGGCAAAACTGGGATTTGGGGATTTTCTGGGTTTCAGATTTGGGAACGGACAGCATTTCGACTCGAGGATCGAAGCGGTTCGGAAAAGTGTCCGTGGAGCTCTGGGCTTTTCCGGATTTTTCGGATTTTACGGCTATTTTTGGAATTAAAAGCAATTTTGGATTTAATAATTAAATTAAAATCCAAAAATCCGGTTTTCTTGTTCTTAACGGCGCTGGCCGACTTTACGCGAATTGGGCCACGGCCCAATTGGCTTGGCTACAAGGGGCGAAGCGTGGGGCACGGCTGGGCCGCCCATTACTGTGAGAGGGGGCCACACGCAGGAAGGAGGGCCGACGGGTGGCGGGCCACCGGTCGAGCGAGGACGTGGCACAGGGAGGGTTAGGGCTAGGTGAGGCGAGGGCGACGGCCAGGCGGCCGAGGCGAGCGGAGGGGCAAGGGGAGGGAGAGGAGAGGCTCACCGAGAGGGCAGGAGCGCGGCGAGTTGGACCGAGGTGGAGGAGCGGCTTTATAGCCGGAGGCCGGGAGCAGGGCGCGGCGCGCGACGGCGCGGCCACGCGGGCAGCGCGCGAGGCGGCGGGTGTGGCGAAGGCGGCCGTGGTCGGGAGACCGGAACCAGCGGCGTCGGCGCGCGACCACGCGAGGGAGCAGCGGCGCGAGCAGAGGGCGACGCCGCCGGCGCGACGAGACCGGGCCGGCGGCGGCGGCGACGGCGAACTGGTCCGGCGGCAAGAAAGCCGGAGCAGCCGAGGGCGGCCAGCTGGTTGAGGAGGAGCAGCCGACGGCCCAAGAAGCAAGAAAACGGCCCAAAAGAGGTTTGAAATTCAAACTCGATTTCGAAATTCCAAAACTCAAATCAAAAGCAAATTCAAACAAAAACTGAATAAATTCGTTTTGAATTTTGAGGTTGTTTCATCCACTTGCTACGTACAACGCGATAGGGCATGCGTACACTGCATGCATTTTCCTTTGGGTTACTGGACTACTTGCCAGCTCAAGGGTTGCACTCGTACTTGCCGTGAATATCTTAGCTGATAGCTACTATGTATGAATTAGGATAGCGTTGCAAATTCCCAGTATGAGATTCCCATAGTGCGCGGCCTAGGGTATGCGCGTACTCATCGTATCTTAACTTTTAAGCCGGAAGAGATTTCGCAAGCCCAGCGCCCCGTGTCATCAAATTCGAAAAAACATCCTCGCCAATTCTGAAATTACGCATCTTTTCATCGGCTCTGCCACAAAAAAAACATGCTTTTTTATAAGACGCCCATGTATTGATATAGGTTTACTAACATATAGATGATAATGTTTGATTTGTATCTGAATGTACTGCCTATCATTGTAATTTGGGAGTACGATGTATTGAAATTATGCATCAGCTAGTCTATCTAAAAGCATAAATTGATGACAAAATTTGGGTACTATACTTTAATATTTCTCATCACATTTAGGCTACTAGGCCTAAGGCATAGACTCGAAGTGGATCACAAATATATGTTTTTTTTAAAAAAAATTGCGTTAGCCAAATCTTGAACCCAAGATCTATATACTCTTAATACTATATTAAGTTTTATACGCCGTCTAGTTTGTCCACAAAATTTAAGCTGATGAAAAAAAAAATGTCAGTTATCGTAGCTGCGGCGTTTCCTTTGTAAGGCCAGCTAGCTAGCTTACAATACAAGCTGAAAACCCAGAGCTCTGCTTTATTTAAGGAAATAACACCTCTGCTTTATTTAAGCTTAATGGGTACATACAAATACAACCAACCTTAGAAATGCAGTGCCCCTGAACTGACGAGGAATCACAACATTGCCACGAAGTACACGTGTTACGCCATGAATTACACGTGTTACATGAAAAGATTGGGACGAAGACACGCATTGGGATATCTGTTTCCTGCTAAAGCCTGTCGGCTGTCGCCTGTCGGTGAGAGCGCTGGTTGAAGTGAGGACTGAGCTGTAGTAGTATCGTGCACGCTACGTCGGTGCTTGCCAGTTAAAATTAACTGCTTACCCTGCTCGTTGAAGCGCCGTTGATGCCGTGGATCGCATGCCGTCGAGATTGAGCGCTAAGGACGGCGGAATCCTTCGGCGGTGAAGCAGCGGGAAGCGTAGCCGCCGTGCGACCGCTTGCTGTTGGCGTCGATGGGTGGCATTGACCGCTGTTCACCCGCCGAGCGAACACCGAACACCGTAGTGTGACCGACGTACGTAGATCACCAGCTTGAGGAGCCTCCGGTCATCGCCATTGGTACTGGCCGCCTTCGCTTGCGGAAATGCAAGAGCTGGAGGTGATAAGAGTGAGGCGTCCACTAGGAAGACAGAGAAGAGCACCGATAGCCGTCACCCAAGCAGGGTTTACAATATCATTTCGAGAAAACCACTTAAAATCATAATTCGGTAATATCGAGTTAAAAAATCGTTAAGAGACAAGGAGTTTCAAAATCAAAAATTTTGAACAAAATAAAAATGACGGTCCAACTAAAATTTTTTGGTGGTCGATTTTTTTAATCGATTTTTGTCCATTTTCATCAGAAATCAAGCGATTTTCATCAGTTTACGTCGTATAAATTTTTTTTTTTCAAATTTTTAAAATTGGACCAATTTACCGAGTGATTTTAGAAACTGGGCCATATTGATACAGGCGAAAATCACAAAAAACGAGTGATTTTCAACAATTTTTAGACCCTACACCCAAATCTGATTACTCCCGTGCATAACTTGATTTGGGCTAAAATTGAGGGGTCTTGAGCTAATGATTTTTTAGAGGAGGTTGAACTCTTAAGGATTTAAAACAGAGGATTGGGCTATAGTCCTATAGCCGAGCCACTACTACCGTGTGTAATTGTTTGAATTAATACAGAATTAATTGAATAGAAGAAGTCAAAGGGGTGTTGAGTTGAGAGTACGTATAAGACTTTAGTACCATATTGCTTATCTAGATAAAGTGAAACAAACTTATAAAGGGAGTTCATGTATGGACTCTTGAACGAGTTGGTGACAAGGCGATACAAGGCTATGTGCACACATGCGCACGCGTATAGCACGTATTTCGCATGACTTGTGACTTACCGTGTCTGAGGCGTGCTAAGTGTAATTAATCTTTTGCCACGTGTACCATCTATGACACATCACCTTACACCTCGACTGCCGACGTGGCATCGTCACCTTACACCTCGACTGCCGACGTGGCATCGCGGACACAGCAATACACACGTTCTCATCCGGCTAGTCCACTCGCCCACTTTGCAAGATTACAGGGGGTTGTTCCTAGAATTGTGACAGTTTGAATTTCGTATCATAGTAGGACTCGTGGGCGATTTTGACTGATCACGTCCTGATAAGGGAGATGTCCCTACTCGTGAATGACACAACAAAAAAACCTCTCTCCTTTTCTCCTGTGATCTTGATTGCTCCGACGTCTGCTACCACCCAAGTCATTCTATCCCTTCGCCCATCGTGCAACGGGTGTGAGGGAGAGCAGTGTTTTCGATCCGACGCCGGCTACTTGACGCCCTGCATGGGAGATCGGCTATTAGGTTTCTGGGAAGCGCCCTTTCGCGCGACTGCTCGTCTTCGTCTTTGATTGTCACGTAGCATTGTGTCGCTTTTTCGCAGCTTTCTGCTCTTCATCAAGCCCTCTGTAAGTGTCTCGGACCAATTGGTTGTTGGTCCAATAAATTCTTCTTATTGTGAATAGATAAGATGAGTATGCACGCTGTTGTGATAGTACTGTTTACATCTATGCATCAGTTGATCTATATAGCATGTGTAGGTGTGACCTCTTTATTGGTATATTTTATAAATCTGTTGGCTACTAGTAATCATGTTGTAGACGCAATGCTTATCTTTATGTTTTCATTGTGTGTTTGTGGAATTAAATTGATGCTTTGCCATGTTAATTTTCCAACAAACCAGAAACCTGACGTGGCTCAACCATCCGATGCAATGAAACCTAAAAGGTTCGGAGGAGAGAACTTTGAGAGGTGGCAGACATGGGCGAAATTTTGGCTCATGTCGATGCAGCTCTGGTGGATGATAGCCTCCATGAGGCCCCTCACTGCTAAACAGCATCATGATTATGAGATGAGTAATGACACTTGTTTCGGCTGCCTGTTGTCTCTCCTCTCAGATCAATTATGTGACGTTCACATGCACCTCACTAGTGCTGCCGATTTGTGGGGGGCCCTAGACCGCAAATATGCGGTGTCAAATTCTGGACGTAAGCTATATGTGAATGAACAGTACCATGACCTTAGAATGATAGATAACCGTTCTGCCGGGAAAACTTGGGCACTTTGATTGCACTCTTTCAAGTTTGTTTGTGGCCGGTGACATAATTACCAAGTTATCTCCTTAGAGGAACTTTGCCACGACTTTGTGATTCACTAGAAGCAGAATGGTTGGATCCTATGTATACACCCTTATATTACCTTGTATATTGGCCAGTTGAATGAAGTTCAGAGTTCAGACCGGCCGTTTTAGACTGTGCATCCATTCAGATGTATGCTTATTCAGGCAACTGGTATGGTACAACTACAGAGGGCATTTTGTAAGTTGAGAGATGTAAACTAATCTTGTTATGAAGCTTCTACCGTTCTGAATAAAATGGGCACTCTGGCTCTCTCGCAGGCCTGAAAGTTTTCAAGTATAAATGTCCAACGCACTTCCTAAAGTTCAGAACGATGCTCAATAGCCCCTTCGTTCATGGAAACACCAGTTAAGCATTATGGATTACGAGTAACAGCCAGTGAAATAATTAATTAACGATTTCGTGAACAAAAATCCGAAGCAAATCTCCTCGTGAAACAGTCGTTCTCAACAGTTGACTTCACAATTGAGCAGCCATACTCATCATCGCCATCGACATTTGCGGTAGTTCCTCTTCTGAAAAGCATTTGCATTAGTTCGACAGCAACGGATCCACTCGTTCCCTTCTGAAGACGAAAAAAACATTAGGTGCCTGAAGAGGTACTTCATCTGATCGATATCTTGCGGCTCCACCTTACATTATCCTGCATACTCAAGTATGAACTAGCTAGGACCTATCCATAGATTCAAAGAAAACGCTCCAATTAGGGAATGTCTTAGAAGTTACATACGACCAACTCTGAAGATTGTGCGGTTTGTATCTAATCAGTGACTTGCTAAATGCTGCTTGTTTGTCTATTATCATCTTCTAGCTTTGCACGGCCATTACGGCAGCGCAAGACAGTCGATTTACAGGTTCATCTTAACTCTCGGTTCTATACGTACGTCGGTACGTGTACAGGTGTACAACAACTGTACTCTGCCATGATATATCTGATTGAAGCCACTGAACTCTCCAGAGTGAAAACTGTGCACCTGTGACTCTTTGGACTGTTAGGCTAAGCACAGGGGAGGGACACACCTACAGAAACACATGGAGGAGAGAGCTGTATCCTGCCTCAACTTGCTGCGCTACTGTTTTAATTTCTGAGATTTTCTAATAGCGTTTCCCGGTCAGAAACTCCTACGGCCAACCCCTACTTCATTCGTGATTAGTTTGCGGTCTTAGCTTTTCGATTACGAGCGAGAGAACGCCCTCGAATTGGGACTTTTGTTCAGCAAAGATAGGCATCGCCAGCCATGGTCAAACGAGATGGCTAGCTTCCCCAAGTACTTGGTCGTTGTACATGCCGGTGAGCTATGCTTATCTGGACCGGGACTAATCTCCTAAACCGCACCGGCTCTTCGTGATTAACTCGGCGGGCCTAGTTTATACTCCCTCCGGTCTGGTAATATCTATCGTTTTGGACATCGACACGGTCTTCAAAACACAACTTTGACCGCTAATTTTTATTATAATATATTTATAAAACCCATAAAATTATAATATTATGAAAGTACTTCTCGAGACAAGTCTACACATATAATTTTTATGTATCCAATTTAAATATTTAAAAATATATTGTTAGTCAAAGTTTCGAAAGTTTGATCATCACTATGTCCAAAACGACAGGTATTACCAAACCGGAGGGAGTACTTTAGAAAGAGGGCCCCGTCGCTTTAGACTTCACATTGGTTCATGAATCCTGGACAAAAAGGCATTGCCAAATTGCTGGACAAAACAGGAGGTTTTCCACCGTCCACGTTTGAGCCGGGCTCTCTGGAAATTAAAGAATTATTACGGAAGAGTATGGAAGAATTAATAATTGGAGAAGGCAACTGTGCTTGTGTGTCTGATCGACCGTTTCCCTCCCCGAGACGTTTCTGGATTGGATACCTCATTCGTTTGTCATCATGCAGGAACAATCTGTGGCTTCGACCTTTCGTGCTCATGCACGAGGCAAGTTGGAACTGGTGGATCACAATTTTATCCAAGGCGATAATGTTATCTTCAAAAGCAGCCTTTTGTATGTTTGTTAAGAAGCAAATATACACTTTATTCGAGAAGACATTTTACCGTTCTTAGAAGTACCAAAATTTATATTAAGATAGTAATGAGAGGAAAAAGAATTTAAAGTACGAAGGTACACATTTTTGAGAGACAGTAGATTAGGTAGTTCTTTTAAGAGCTCTTTTACGGTACACTAAACTCAATATAGATTGTTCATTCTAAGGCCCCTAAAATGTTCGAGAGATTGTGAGTGAGTAACAATTTTTTGTACTCTTTTGAGGTGGTGCTTAAAGAATTTGCGGTCAAGTTCGCTAAATCTTTTCTGTAGTTTCTTTAACGTCAATATTTTGGTTCTCTCTACGAGATTATCTTCTTTCTCACAAAACTCTAATCCGACCTAGGACAGTTGCGTATAAGAAGGGATATCAGAGTGTAACATGCTTCCTACTGTCCATCATATACTGCCAATATAATACACTATAAAACACCACCTTTTAAATGATGGAGGTACATTAAGGGTGCGTTTGATTCAAGGGCACCATCCATCTGGCTGTTTGATTGGATGGATGGATGAGGGCAGCCAACTCTCATGAATATTCCTCGTAGATGTTGGACGAGTCCATTCCATGAAATTGGTTGGATGAACCTATCCAACTTTTATTTCACCAACCAAATTTGAATTCTTATCTAATCCACCGCACATCTAACTCTCATCTCTCTAATCAAACAAAAATTTATCTTATTTTATCCATCTCTTACCTCTTCAATCAAACTTAACTTAGATGACTTTATTCCTACTAAAGTGAATCAAACGCACCCTAACAACTCCAAATTTTTTTGTTGGCGGCGAGCTAGTTAGCTCATCCTTTTCTCATTTACAAAGAAGCACCCTTGTCTACTTCCCTTCATTCTCTCTTCTTGTGCACACAGTCGGATTCCTTCCTTCGCCGGTCACAATGTCCCCACGCCCGGGGAAGAATCCCAACGTGCAGCCATATATATGCACCGCACGCATAAGTAGCCACGAAGGCGAATCGACGAAACACAGAAACAGTTCCAATACAGTTCTTAAGGAACCGCCACTTAAGACGTTAGATGAAAAGAAACGATTCAGATTTGATCACAAGGAACTGTTAGCAAAATGGCACTGCAGTAGTGCTGTTGCAGTTACTATGATAAATAGATTTGGATGATCTACACCGTTCGGTTGTTCGATCGGACGGTCCACGATGTCTATAAAGACCGCTTAAGTTACAATCCTATAGAAACACGGTTTGGTGGTGATCAGGGTTCAGAAAATCGTCGATTTTCGTGCGATTATCGCTATATCGACGGCGAGCGAAACGTGGTACCGAGCGGTAAACCGAAAAAATTCAAAAATTAAAAAAAAAATTATATGACACAAATATCGCGATTATCGCCACATATCGAGCGATTATCGCTACAAAAGTCGATCGCACAAAAAAACTCAACATGTATGTCGATTTTCCACCGATAATCGTCGATTTTCCACATTTTTGATTTTTTCCCAAAAAAATCTGATTTTTGAATTTATGCGATTTTCGACCGATTTTCGGCTCGATTTTTACGATTATCGAAAATCACTGTTCATGCGAAAATCGTGAGGTTCGATAACGTGAACCCTGGTGGTGATACGATTGATGTACGGAGATGCTCCACACACAAGACACGGTGATGCATTCGAGAATAAGAAAAGGAGAGGCATGGTCTCGAAAAACGAAGGGAAGAAAAGGCGAGCATCGGCTGATCAGCGGACGCCACTAGCAGCAACGACCACCAACGCACGGAGCGCGGCACCGAGCGGCCGCCCGGCCGGGGGGAGGGGCCCAGGCGAGGATGCAGCGGGCGACAGGGACGGTGCGGGCGGCGAGTAGACGGCGACGCTCAGCCGATCGGACCGCCTCGTCAGCGCTCACTGTGCCCTCTGCCTGCGCCGTCCTCCGCTCCGCTCTTCTTGCCCGCGCACGCGCTTCGCATGGATTTTGCCTTGCGCACCGCGTCGATGGACAGGACCTGGACTTAGGTCTGGGTCCGACTGTCTGAGCGACTGATGAGCCAGCAGTAAAATGGTCTCTCTTTTTTTACGGTTCCTGTTTAGAATATAAAAATTTATGGTGTATTATACTAATAGTATATAATATGTAATGAAAATTAAATTAAATTATTATTTTTTATTAAAGGTATTTCTACAACTATACTACTGGAGAAAGTATAAATAAACAAATACTAGCTAATCTGATCCATTGAATTAAAAAGAATAAACAGTCTAGATTAAATTTAGTGTACCGTACAAGAGATATTGTATTACTATGGATGCTAGTATATTTCGACAAAAGGAAATCCGTTTTTCTGTAAGTTTTTTCTTAGGGCCGTTTCCCTTTAAATTGACATGGGAATAAAGGTCCTCTCAAAAAAAAGGAAAATAAATGGGAATAAAACAATCCACTTGAGCAGTTGAACTGATGCAGAGGCAACAGGGCAATCGAAAACTGTACCTTTCCTCATCCAAAAAATATATATCCGAACTTGCCTTAACAACATGTGATAAACGGATAATGCAGCGATAAGCATGGAGAAGTGACTCGTGAGGACAGTCAAGCAATTAATTCATTTGAACCGATACTGGGAAATCAAAAGCAAAAAATTTATTTTCTTGGGTAGTTGCATGAATGGATGATGTGCAAGGAAATAATAACCAACTGAGATACTGAGTTTAAAGAGAAAATACTATGGAAATAAAGTTTCTTAATCTTTGTCTCTCAAATCTAAGACATCTTGCGAAAAGAACTTGTAGTTTACTCTAGCTTAATTGCTTGAAACAGACCTTTTGCTTTCCATATTTGCTCGAGACAGACTCATGATCTACCATTTTTTCCCTGCGGGATCTACCATCTCCTAACTAGTGCTAAGAAACTACTGTCTTTGATTGATCACAAATAGTTATTATTTTAGACAAGAATATAATCAAACTTTTAAAATTTTAACTATCAATATTCTTTTAAATATTTAAATTAGATACATAAGAATTATATATGTAATTCACCTCAAAAAATAATTTTATTATATTATAAATTTATTAGATTTTATAAATATATTATAATAGAAATTAGTGATCAAAATATATTTTAGAGATCATGTTGATATCCAAAATGATAACTATTTATGATAGAAGGGAGTAGATGCCTCTTATTTATATATAATATTTTAGAGATAATAATTATATAAACTGATTTTAACTTACTATTGGTGGGCAAATTTTGGTGTTGTACTTATTCTTATAGTATGTATACTAAATACTGACAAGATGCTCCGCTTTTCACACATCATTGCTTTATCTACCCGGTTCTAGTCCACAAGAACAAGTGCGGGACTGCTACTCTCCTATCAAATTTTCCCGTAAAATGGGGGGATTTGATTATTTGCCCCGAAGTTGAGTGGCATTTGATCATTTACCCAAAGTTGATTGGTATTTGATCATTTGCCCTACGATGTGCTACTGACATGTGGCCCTAGGACCCACGTGTCAACGAGACATCCTAGGGCAAATGATCAAATACCAATCAACTTTAGGCAAATGATCAAATGCCACTCAACTTCGGGGCAAATAATCAAATTTTCCCGTAAAATGTGGACCGCAATTTCATAACTTGTCCCGTCCATCCGCGACCGCGAGCACAACCCGTTTGACTCAGCAGACGGCGGCCGGCCGACGTGTCTCCGCCCGTTTCGTATCCATCCATCCACGTGTTCCCGGGAATCCTCCTCCTCCACCGTCGTCGCGTCCCGTCCGATGACGACTATAAATAAACCACCCCTTCCTCCGAAGCTCCGCTCCCCACCTCTAACCTGGGTTTTTTTTTCTCCTGCCTTAATTCGCTTGTCTCCTATCCAAGTCCAACCTCCGCCCCAGTCCCAAAATCTCCAAACGAAGCTGATCCAATCGCGCGCGGCGATAACCGGAAGCTAAATCAACAGAGGAGGAAGAGGAATCGCAGGCGAGCGCAATGCCTTACTGCGAGGTGGATAGGTACCAGAACGGCGACAAGTGGGAGGGCGTCCGACTCTTCTACCGCCGCTACGGCCGCGGCGCCACCAAGATGCTCCTCGTCATCGGTACGTGAACATGAAAATCGACCACGCGCCGCTCTTCTCCGGCGTGCTGCATTCTCATTCTCGTGTGAAGGAAAGGACATATTTTTCTTCTTCTTCTAAGAAATGGTTGGTTTGGGTGTGAAAGGATTGGCGGGGACGCACGACTCGTGGGGCCCGCAGATAAAGGGGCTGACCGGGTCGGTGGAGCCGAACGACGACGAGATCCCGCGGACGGACGAGGAGGCCGGCGCCGCCGCGGCGTCAGCGGCGGCGGAGGACGGCGATGGCGTCGAGGTCTGCTGCTTCGATAACCGCGGCGTCGGCCGCAGCTCCGTGCTCCCGCACAAATCCTACTACTCGTGAGTTTTGCAACCCCCGAAATCTCTCATCGTCGTATAGATCCAAAATTTCCATCAGTTTCGATGATCGGAGGGGGAGTTAGGTAGATATTGTTTCTCCTCTTGAGATGTAGCTCAATTCTGAAGAAGTAAATAGAGAGATCTGGAAGAGGATAAGAGTCGAGCTTTTGTTTTACTCGATTCCTGCATAATTTCGCATTCCCCAGTAATCTAATATTCCCCTCAATTTGATTTTTGGTAACACAATATCGGTAATCTAATATTCCAATGTTTGGTTGGTTTGAATGAAACTACAAAATGGTCTTTATAATAGTTCAAACATTTCATAACGCAAACGAACAGGTCCATAAATTTAAATTACAAGATTTAAAATTTCAAACATCCAATGTCAACCTTTATAATTTTTAAATTAAAAACGAAAATTTTGAGTTTTACAATTTAAATTCTCACAAAAAAAACTACACTATTTAAAATTTCAATTATTATGATTCAAATTTTTTATTTTTTTAAATTGTAAAAGATGACTTTTGGAATTTAAATTCTTGGAATTCGAAACTTTGAAATTAAAAAATTGTAACTTACAAAATTCAAATTCTCCAAACTAGAGTTTAAATCGTAAGATTCAAATTTTCAGAAAAAATTGAATTTCAAAACCCAAACGTGAAAATTTGAAATTTAAATTGTCTTAGTTTATGGTTCCAAAATTCAGGATTCAAATTTTGATATTTTGGTTTCAAAATTCATATTTTGAAAAAAGTTTTTGAATTTGGATTTGAATTCTTGAAGTTCAAAATTTGACTATGACAAATTAAAGCAAACTAGTATATTGCCCGTGCTAACGCTACGGCGATATTTGGTAATACAATTCAAATAAGCAAAATGTGTTATATGTTTTGGTAATGAAGTGTAGTAAGATGTGCACAAAAGAAAGATACAGGGAGTTATTATATCGTTGATTACACAAGCAAGTGCATAAAGTAACATAAGAACTGTTTATCATTAAAATCCATCTAATCCCTTATACGCTTTAGGGTTTCCCGTATAACTTCAAGAATGTTGTCTTTTGAGAAAACGTGAAACCAACACGGCACATTTCCCCGTAAAATGGCTAATTCACATGGCCAGTGCAAACTACATTAAAATGAGCTACGATTTATTTTAGTCGAACCCAAGTAGTAGGTGAGGATAAATAGATGAGCAAAGTTCAAAAATGAAACTTCACAGCATATGCAAAGTTGGTCTACAGAATAAAAAAGTTAGAAGCTCATTTGATTTATCAACACTGTCATGTAGAATGACTCACTTTGTCAGAAATACACTTCTTTCCAATAGCAGTGTCCTGAAGGATCCGTGCAGCCACCTGAATGGATAAGTATTAGCTTATCCATAAAGAATATGACTTCCATAGGCTATAGTCTACATATGATTTAGTGAAATACGTTTTATCTTTTTTTGGATTGCAGAGATAAGTATTATGCTGTTATCCCGACTTATTGCGATTGATTACGAATAGTCAATACTAAAATGAAAATGTTCTAATACAATTGACTGCAAGCTTTGAGTTGTGGCAAATTTGGATGCAATTATGCAATAAAATTTATAAGACTCCTATTGGAAAATAAGTAGGAAAATTACCTCACCACCATTTATTGGGCCATCGTAGCATGGTTGAAGTGTGAGAGCACGGAGTAGATAAGGTTTCAGTGCTCCAAGAAGAAAATCCCTTCTAATCATCTCAATATTGCTTTGGTAGTGTTGAAAGAAAATGGGATAGAGGACAGCACAAGGCATTTTTAACACAAATATGCATAAGCTACTCCTAGCGTAAATGTGATGAAAAGAAATGCTTCAACCTCAAGCAAATTCCGCAGAAATGGCTCTTCATTAAAATAATCTCCGCGTACAAACACAAATGGAAGCTTGTAGGCCAAAGCCTCACTCATGATGCCATATCCAATTTTTCCTATATGAGAGTGAGCATAAGTGTACATATCTATCTGCAGTTTTGTCTATCTGCACTCAAGCATGTTTTGGAATATCCCCAGAAGGCCAAAACTAAAGTAAGTAACCGGCTCGTGCATTGATCTCTTCCAGGTGAAAACAATTCTTTTGCGGCGAATTCCATGGCATGAAGCATAAATACGAACAGTTTGGATAGGAAGCAAGTTATTCCAAATGTAACACAATGTCCCGATGCATTCCATTACTTCTGGTTTAATGTATCATAAGCATTCAGAAGAAAAGGACCTAGTAACAACAACCTTTTACAAGTGGATCAGTGAATCTACATTTCAGCAATTCAAATCTTATATAGATAATAGAGGACAAAACCAGTATAAATAAATAAACAAATTGTGTCAATGAACCTATGCGTATTGCGAATTTTCCATGAGGGATTAATTCAGTAATAAAATGATCTACTTGCCCAAAAAGATCATGCTTCTTGTAGAATATTTCGTACAAACAGTGACATACTTTACAGATTCTAATAAATATTCTAGTTGGAAGTATGATTTTAAACATAATGGATATAAAAGATACAGGATTGTAGAATTCCCATTCTTAATTAACCAAATCCTGAAGGTGCTCAATTTTCCTAAACTTCAGATTTAGGATGTTTCCCCATCTTTTAGCATGCAAATTTAGATGGAAAAGGCTAGAATCGGGATGTCTCTGCTTATCAATCACCAACTATTAAGCAGGTGCTCTTCTATCTTCCACCATCATTCAACTCAGAGTACTCCACCCACTACAACTATATTCAGAAATAACAGTCATACTGACAATTATGTGCCTCAATTGCTGTATATGATGGCCAAATTCAATTTCATAACACTCGAACCATTGTTGCACTTGCAACTGGATGGGGCAATTGTTCAACATCCAAATTTCATATACACATCTGCTTAGAATATATATACATTCAGTTCAAGGAAATTCTTTGAACGGAACCCACCATTCTTGATTTGGCGTGGAACAATAATTTAATAGCGAATCGCCACGAGAAGGAATCGAAACTATCTTTGATCGACATCGTATTTGAGCATAATCACCAAACAATCTTCCATACATGAAGGCCTCGTATATCCATAGCCACACTTTACTGTTTGACATTGTGAAAACCACAGTAGTCATACTGTAAATTGGAGAAAATCGATCCCTCAATTCAAATGCTCGCGTCCCATTTGGTATCTTTGACATCTTTGGATTGGTAGCCACTAAAATCAACCAGAGCGCATGACAGCCTAGAACCAAACGGCGTATTTCACGTAGCAACTAAAATCTTTAGCTACAATCATTGCCACCATCCAATCGAGCTAGAACGTCTAACCTAATCATGGATTTCACCCATTAAAAGTATGCGAATCAGAGTAATCAGCATCATATCGCATCGAGCCCACATGATTTTCCCAGGATCCAGGGCTGAGTTCGACATCCACCTATTAAAAAAAAAGTCTCGAAACATTTGGAATCGTAAAGCGAAGTAGGAGGGAGGCAGGAGGATCCGCGGACCTGCTTGTGGTTGACCTCGATGGTGTAGGAGAGCAGCATGGGGGTGACGTCGCCGTCGGGCGCGAGCAGCGGCGATGGCTTGTGAGGCTCACTCCTCGAACACCAGCCTCGAGGCGGCCGAACGCCCAAACGCCGCGGGACCTCCGGCCGTCGAGGACGCCTCCCTCATGCTCGGCGGCATCCGCGGCGTAAGCGGTGGCCGTGGTGCTCTGCCGACGGCCACCGGTTGTCACCGATTCAGTCGCCGCCACCGCCTATCACCAAGTCGGCGGAGGGTTGGCTGCGGCGGCTGGCCCGGCCGCGAGGAGCACGGGAGCACGCACGGAGTGCGACGCGGAGGCGCGGCGTGAGCACGCACGCGGAGGGTTAACTCTTGGCGATGTGGCCAGCGAACGCGGAGTGCGGCAGGCGCGAGCACGCGGAGGGTTAACTGCTTGGCGCGCGCGGGCACGGGAGGGGGAGCGGGTGCCCAGGCGCGATTGGGGCACATGCGGCTCCGAATCACCCGGGGTCACGCACGAATCACGCGAATGGGATGCGGGATTTCTCTTTTAATCTTGATGGGATGATGGGATTGATGGGATGAACCAGATGATTTGGTCCATTATATTTGATGAAGTGATG
The DNA here is from genome assembly GCA_036346355.1 of Rhipidocladum racemiflorum. NCBI lineage: Eukaryota > Viridiplantae > Streptophyta > Magnoliopsida > Poales > Poaceae > Rhipidocladum > Rhipidocladum racemiflorum. Next base: position 3,908,460 of record CM070578.1, read on the forward strand.
TGACAAAACATATTAGCCCTTGATTATGAGGAAATAGGATTTCTGGGTGCACGTTTTAGGGTGAACAAAGAAAAGATATCCTCTGTGGGGGAATAATAGTGTGTGCATGTAGAAAAGAATTAACTGGTCAATTATATAGGGGTAAAGATGATACAAGCGCAATTGCAAATATTCCTTTCCCTTGGTAATCTAAGATAGACACAATTTTCTAGAGGAAACAGATTCGTGCAATTGATGTTAATATGGTTCCTAAAGTAATCTTCGATTCCTTTGTCAGGTTACTAGTTGTTTTATCAAACAAGGTAATCTCGTAGGATTTCTGAAGGATTCAAGGATTCATGGGAATCATGTGATGATTTCACCAACCAAACGAACAAAATATGTGATAGAGAAGAAAGACATGGGATATCTTTCATCAAACATGCTGATGCGTGGAAAAGTTCAATGGGTGGTGGTAATGGTACTGACCATGTGAGCTTCCATCTCTGGCAGGACGGAGATCATGGCGAGGGACGCGCTGGCCTTGATGGACCATTTGGGGTGGAAGAAAGCCCATGTCTTTGGTCACTCCATGGGTGAGTCATCCATGCACTCGTCTCTGATGCTTCATATTTTGGGGCAGTGGTACAGACTATAGGCATTGACTTTGGATCGCTGCAAACAGGTGCAATGATTTCTTGCAAACTGGCAGCGATGGTGCCTCACAGGCTTTGTTCGTTGGCTTTGCTTAATGTCACTGGGGGTGGATTTGAGTGCTTCCCGAAGGTACTGGGATGTTGAAATCTGCCTATTTGTTTGGGGAGTTTGAGTAACTGATAAGAGGCTATGGGTTTGAAATCTGGAACAGTGCAAGTAAAAATAGTTTCATCAAAGTTTATCCACCTTTTCAGGTAGATGGGCAGATGCTCTCTCTTGCATTCCGTTTCTTAAAGGCGAGAACTCCAGAACAAAGAGCTCTTGTTGATTTGGAAACCCATTATACGAAGGTGAGGATCAATTCATTTGCCATTTCTTAATCGATGTAAAAATTAGTTTTTTTATCTGGATTTGTGGTTTAATGTTCACATTTATGATATTCCATGTACCAATGCAGGAATACCTTGATGAGAAAGTTGGATCATGCACAAGGAGAACAATCCTCTATCAAGTGAGTGATCTTACTAATTTTAGAGTGGTGCTTGGTAACAAATTAAGTGAGTTAATGGTGTATCTGCTAGATATCTATCGCATACTCACATGGAATATTCAGTAGTCTTCTAATGCCATTTTACTATGTGCCTCCAAAATTGATTATGGATGAGATTTGTTGCTTATACACATTTAATGTTTATTATATGTTAGTATTCTTTTAGTGAGTTCATCTGAGAATTCTGTAAAGATTGTCATAACATGGGATCATAGCATTTTGACTAGGTCTTCTTTGATGGAAAATTTGGCATTATGCTTTTGGATCTATTGGCTGATATTGCAAAGCTTCATTTGTTTGCAGCTATGCATTTAGTTACCAAAGTTCGTTTGTGATGTACGTTGTATTTCAGGAATATGTGAAGGGCATATCATCGACAGGGATGCAATCTAACTATGGTTTTGAAGGGCAAGTTAATGCATGCTGGACTCACAAAATGACAACTAAAGAAACAGATACAATACGTTCTGCTGGTTTTCTAGTTTCAGTTATTCACGGAAGGTTAGCTGCGCACGACCTTGAGAATAACATGCATCCCTTTCTCACAAATGTAGTGTGCCTCCCTTTCTCATGGCTTGCTTAAAAATAATGCAGGTATGACATTATTGCACAATTATATCACGCAAGACGACTTGCAGAAAGGCTTCTTCCCGCTGCTAGAATGGTTGAACTTCATGGTGCACATCTAGTAAGCCATGAAAGACCAGAGGAGGTAGGCAAACTTTGGTAAAATGCTACAACATGGGGCAACTAAAATGTTCAGAACACTTGCAAATTGGGATATCCTAAAATAGCTGATCAAACCACACAATATCGGACATTGTGTTTCTCTTCGAGCATCATCCTCACTAATATAAAAGTGCTAACGAATGCATTTCTTTTGTTTTCAAACTCGGAAGAAGGCTTATGTGTATGGGTATCTTATTGCATGTTGTTGCAACTTGCTCAAAGAATTCCAAAGTTGCTGACAGAACAAAGACGGCCTTATGGTTCTCTAAAAGCACCATGGACCACCTAAAACTGTGCAAGGGAATATGTTACTTTTGAAGATAATTGTTTGGCCAACTCTAAAACGACTTGTAGGCTTTAGTAAAATAGTTCTCCCAGGACAGATTTCAAGTTACCTTAATGTTAACTTAAAAGATGAGGTATGCATCTCATCATTCCATCAGCAGTATACCCATCACTATCAAGTGAAGCATCTTTCCCTTCAGACACCAATAAATTTGAGAAAGATCATTAGGTATTTATCCTAGATTGCTAAGCAATATTTGGCTGTGGATATAAGGCAACCACGTGAAGTTGCCTCACACACTAATTCTAGTAATAGTCCAGACTTGAACGTATTTAGCTTATGGCAAGTTAGCAACAGGATGTTTGGACATGATGTACAGACTTGGACACTCCAAGGGCATTGCAATCGAAAGGCATATTTCTTCTGAGGAAGAAGTATCTATTCTCTAATATATTTATAAGTGCAGAGCAAACAAACCAGCCTACTTTGCCACTGAGATTCTTCTCTTCTACTCAGGCTTATTTCGTCTCTACGATCGTCATTTGTTCTTTTCCAAAGAAAAAGAGAATACAATTGAGAACCTGAACATTGCTCTCTTTTTGTCTTGTCATCCTTACAAAGTTACACTAAAGCATAATATTAAGTCTATAACTATTGCTCTATTACAGGTCAACAATGCTCTAATGGATTTGATAAGGGCTGCTCAATCTATGATGAAACCTCAGGAGTGGTCGTCCCAGTCAGAGAATGCATCTGGTAAGTTTAACAAGGTTGACTTTTCTACAAATTTGTGTCGAAGGATATGTTCCAAGGCACACTTTTTATGCTGCATATTTATCAGAAACTGGAGCACTTATCTCTTCAAGACCTGTTACCGTCATGATACGAACAGATGAAGGCGGAAATGTTGTTGTAGCAGCCTATAACTTACTTGGCAAGCTGCAACTAAGCTTTCTTTATGTCATAGGAGTGATAGTAATGGGGTTTGAGCATATGAGGAACATTGTAAGAGTAATGAATCCAGTAAGGGTTGCAGCAATTGAGTCATAAGGTAAAATCCTCGAAATACATCGAATCTCTTCTACTTCAATCGTGGCATTTCCTAATTTCTAGCAAATGCTTACCTCATTGTGTTTGATTTTGCAGAAACAAAATGACATGTAAACTGTTATCAAAATCGTGAAGGAGACGATATTTCATGTCTCCTCTGTACCGTGGGATGATTTTAGAGTAGCATCTCCAAAGATTCAAAACTTCTTCCGAGAAAAACGTCTGCTCTTAGCAGAATAATAAACGACACCACAGGAACATTGATGAACTACAGTGCGCACCTGGACAGAAGTGTCCCAGGGCACAAATGCACTGGTGATGTATCTGCTGTAAGTGTAAGTTGTAACCATACCACGGCCTGCGCTGCTGCTGCCACCATTCTTTTGTATCATTCTGTGATTTTTCCCGGGAATAAAACCGATTCTTCACTGATTTGCATCCATGTGGAGTACCTAATTAAACATCTCGTTTCCTGTGCGCCATACAGTACACGTAAGTTGTGAATAAAGCTAATGTTACAGACTTTCAGAAAAGCTAATATAAGAGTATCCGACTTGCATGGACAAATTATTTCGGCAGATTAATGTAAAGCATGTAAAACCAGCGCAAAACAGAAGTTCACATTGTGTAACACCAAAATTATCGCCCAGAAGTTAGACGGGACGGCGAGATGATCGCAGATTTTGGCCGCGCTGCCAGCTGCGAAACAGCCACGGCCGAATACCATCACTGATCTTCCTTGAAAATCCACCGACCGCCTTCTGACCACGCCGGCATTGCCACCGGCTGAGCATTCTTGAAGACTGGCTCATGGAGTTCGTCTGGGAGACAAGCAATTAGTTGCTGGTTGATACGTGAGTCCCAGTTCACCGGAGATCCGCATGTAGGCATTCCTGGAAGGCCAGCTCCTACTCACAGACTCCCACCCCCGCCGGAGTGCCACCGCCTCCTCCTCGAGGGGAAGGGAGGTGGGAGGAAGGTACTGAAACTAGTGCAATATACAGCAATCTGAGAGTTCCTTCCACAAATAGTCCTCCCGCTTCCTTCCCTTTCTCGATCGGCACTGCACAAGTCGAATCGAATGGCGAAAGAGACATCAGAATGGGTTGCGCAACTTATTTGCCAATATGAAAATTGTGGACCTCGCATATCCGATCGGACTACTCACGGGTATGAATCACGCATCTGGCCTTCTGCGAGTGACATGTGGTGGGTTTTAGTTTAGGTGGACCCACCGCTCGGGGCGCTCGGTCGGGAGAACAGCTCTTGTACCTCTCGCCGCCGGCCCCGCCGCACCTCAGCCGTTCTCTGCATCCTCATCCTTTCCTCCCGGAGGCATCTCATCCGTATCTGCATGCTCCATACTGTTGTGCCTATTCCGCCTCAAGACACAGCAAAACTGGTTCTTGGGAGAAAGAGACGTGCGTGGTAGCAGCATGTATCAACACGCGAAAGGTCCCTGTCGATGTTCAAGATCCAAGAGTCCCTAGATCGAGCTTAAAAATATAATTCTGGCTGTCTTTGTCTGTAAAATAATATTAAAAGGGGTAAGAAAGGAATGAGAATTGTATTATATCACAAACTTTGATTGTACAGACTATTATGAAAACAGACTATACTGTCTCTCTTCAACCATACACAACATACCATGCTTAACACATACTCTATCTCTGAATCCTTGCAGGAGTATCATATATATAGTGTCAAAGGGGTGGCAATTGTCATATTCGGATATGTGTCTTTCCATCAAAATGTGTCTTTTGATCAAAATGTGTTTTCTCACTGAAGAGGTGTCTTTTCGTCAGAGGGGTGCCTCTTCGTAGGGAGTAACTTCCAAACGTTTGTCTGTACCTGTTAGAGAAAGCTTCTTCAGCACGTTATTCTTGCGTATAGATTCCTTGCCGACCTGAACCAGGTCGAAGTGAAGGTTATCTTTTACCCGATCCTGTCTAGATTGGTGTGATAAAAGACATTATGTTCGACCTATAAATATATAAGGTCAGACAATTTCCGACATGGTAGTGGCTTAGATAAGAGATTCAAGATAAATTCTCGTCCGACCTACATTGCAGGTCGGGTAGTTATTTATGTAGTCAATAGTAACTTTGATCAAACGATCATGAGACATTTAATGTGTGCCGTATTTATGAGGATGTGACTGGCTTCTAAAAAACTGTAGCCATTTACGGGCCTCAGACAGATCAATCGTCGTCAATCCCATCTGGCTCTGGTGTAGAATCAAGGATAATCGACTAGAGGGGAGGTGAATAAGAGGTTTTTAAAATTTATCTGCTCTAATTTTACAAGGGAACTAATAAAACTAGAGAATACAATTTTGACAATTAAGGCCTAAATCTTCTAGGATTTTCTAAAGTACACCAACGAGCTAAGTCTAATCAATCTAACAATTCTAAACAAAATATCACACTAAGGTAAATTAGAATTTCTAGTAATTAAATTAAGCACAAGAAATTTTGCAAACCACAAAATGAAGACGCATGGATTTTTCCTGTGCTATCGGAGACTTGCCAGAATCCACATTGAGGTAGCTTGACTCACTTCAATTTGGCTTCTTTTCAAAATTAAGCCTTCCTCGATCACTCGGGGTAGCTCTTCCTCACTCCGGGTAGGCGAGCTCCGTGCTTTCACTATCAATCAGGCCTTCTCACGATCTCTGTTGAGAAGATCACCGATCCCACACCTCCAAACAGTCTAGGAGGCGGTCACCTCTAAGAGAATAAAGAATTGAATCTCACTTGAGGTTGAAATGAGTTTGAAACTGGCTCAAAAACGATTTTATGCACCTGAATGCTTCTAACTCCTCCCAAGAAATGAATTTAATGAAAATGGGAGAAAGAAGAATTGCTAGAGCTCAAGAGTATTCAATGAGTCACCAAGAAAGTCTAAAAACGTAGGTGGAGGGGTATTTAAAGCATCCGCCAATAATTCTAGCCATTTGGGGGCAAATGCTGAAAAATTCAGCATTTGCGGTACTACCGCCGGCCAATGGCCGGTAGTACCACCCCACTAAAAATGCTCCGCAATGGTCGACTGCACGCATTAAATGTTTTGACATTTTGCCTATTACAGAGGTACGGTACTACCGGCACTCAAAGTGCGATAGTATCGACAATAGGTTTGTGGACTATCTAAAAAAAATGGACCCCTCTGTAAAATAACTACCGGTATATTACACGCGGTACTACCGATAATACCGATAATTAAAACAGCAAAAATACTCAAAACACCCATTTCTGTAAAATAACTACCGCTCTAAAACTCCGGTACCACCGATTGCCGCTAGTACCACTTTTTGTAATGCAATAATACTGTTTCCAGAAAAGTCAAAAAAGGTGTCTCTTTGTTATTTAGCTACCGCTTAAAAATGTCAGTAGTACCACGTTAACAACAACGGTAGCTCCGGCTGAGAGAAAAATTGAAAAACCAAGGAAAATACCATCTTTAGAATAAAATTACCGCTATATAAAATACGGTAGTACCGGTACTACCACTAAATGAACGGCAATAGTGCCGGAAACTCTAAAAATACAAGAATCAAAATTCAAAGTACGAGTAGATGCTTCTAGTATGAATTTGAAAAGATTTTGAGCCAATTTTAAACCTTTGACACATCAAGGTACTAGTCAAATTTCTCTCTTTATAGTACGACAACTATTCCAATAATACGATCTTTTCTTTTAACTGCGAGATCGATAAAACATAAAAATATTCTAACTGCTCTTGTACCTTGACTTCAAGTCTTTGATCTTCTTTTCTTGATTCCTTTAGATCATGAAACTTTACGTCTCAAAGTGAACCAACATATCCTCACAAACTAAAGAGAATTGTTAGTCCATAACATGGTTGTCATTAATTACCCAAATCAAATAATTTTAGGGGCCTAGATGCTTCATCCAGTGAGCTCCACTGCCGGTCTGCCGCCACTGCGAAGCATAGAAGGTGACAACGAGGGAGGTGTTTGCATTCAAACATTAACAGAGAAAGCTGTTCCTCTGCTTTCATTTTCCAAGGGCTAAAATCTGAGTGACAGGACCGTTTCCTTTTCTGCTTTCATTTTCCAAGGGCTAAAATATGAATGTCAGGGCATCTACACTTACAGCTAGCATCGCAGATGATACCTCAAGTGCCGGTGTTGATCAAAGCTTGGTGGCAGGAAATTCGCAACGCTCATCCAAAGAAGCAACGCAGCACCGTCGACGGTTTTTTGATTTTTACTCTCTGGAATATCTGGAAGGAGCGGAATGCTCGCATCTTTAACAACCTTTATTCCCCGGTGTCCTCAGTGGTACAGCAAGCCCTTAGCGATATCGCAGACTTTAAGCTAGCGAGGAGATCACCTTTGGCCGAGTAGTTTTTCTCTATAATAGGGTGCGGTGACGGTTTTTTGTGTTTCTTAGCGGGGGGTGTCTTCACCCTCATTCTTGTACTTGGACTTCTCTCTTCTTAATTGATCATTGGAAGAGCTCCTGCCTTGCCTTTCAAAAAAAAAGTCTGATTATTTGAACAGTGAAATTGATTATAAATACTTTATTGTGCATAATTATAAAGGTGAGTGTTCAATGCCTTATTTGCTTAATCAATTGTTTAGTTCAACTGTGATAATTTGATCCAAGTGTAGAGGAGGTAAGAGACTAGTCTCTAGTATCTCTACACTTTGTGTCAAGGAGGTTAAAAATTAATCTTTAGCAAACTCGATACCTGAGAGCACTATCAATCAAACTATACTTTAATTTATTTAGAAGACATGATTCATTGCATATTTGACATAAATTTTATGATTTACTTTATCTCTTTGTTTATGTTAATTTTGGAGCTCTTTTACGGTACACAACAATGAATATAAACCGTTCATTATCTTTAATCCAAGGGCTAAAAACAATCTAGATCTAAACATACTACTACGTGTAGTATATGTAGTAGAATTTGTGGAGGGGTAAAATGGTAAAACGTTTCAAGGCAGCGGAGGGGTAAAATCGTCAATGAATTTCTTCGTCCCACCCCGAAGACCTCCCTCCGCAGCGCATCGGGTGTCGAGGACCTGGATGAATCGACAGATTTGGAGTCCGGCGGCGACCACGGCGAGGGATGGCGCCACCGTCCTGAATTGCTATTCACCCCCACCCGAAGCCCGTCACTCCATCAGTGCATGCGCAGCGAGGGCCTCAACGACTCGTGAGTTTCGGGTGGCCGGCGTCTACCACGACGACGAACTAAGTCGCGATTTCTCCCAGCAAGGTATGCTGCCGCCACCCCTAGCCCTAGTTCCGTCGGCCGAAACCTTGAATTTTGCCGTCAGCTTCTTCCTCTCCGAGTCATCCTTGTCTTTTCTTCCGTCCCAAGCTCGTGTGGAGGGCTACTCAAGGGCGACAAAGGCGGCTCCCTAGTCTCGAACGGGGAGTCCCGCGGCCACCACGGCGACGATCCAACAGAGCTCTTCATCCTGTGAAGGTGTGTGGAAATCACTGGATCAGTTCTTTTTCACTATTGTAGCTCAATTTTGTTTGTACAAATTAAACTCTATTGATCTATCCGTGCCTTGCTGTGAGTGTTTGTTCTTATAATCTTTTTTCTTGCTGTAGCATATGTAGAAAAGAAAAGGATTTTCTGAGGGGAATGTTTCGTTTTCCTTGCACACATTTTTGGGATTTAGGATTTAAGAATCATATGTTTGTGCTGCAAAAAAGATTATTTCTAACGAGAGTGTTTTCTGTGAAAAAAAATGGAACCTGTCAAATCTAAACCTCGGATGGGAGATCTCGCCGGATATAGGAGAGCTCAAAAAACTACAGTTCGTGTGAGTACTGAAACTACTGATGCGTAGGAGTAATATTTCCTCTTCCTTTGCATCTGCTTATGTTTTTTGTGCATTTGACTAGTACACCTGAATTTCAGAATAGGGTTGTCGCTGATACGCTGTTTGGATTAGAGAGAATTCCGTAATGGAGCCTTTTGAAGTTCAATTATTCAGGTTCTACTCAACCACTGAAACTTCCAGCTTTTCTGAAGTAGCCTTTCTGCATGTTGGTTGCTGTTAAGCTGATTCATTGTTGGGATGTTGCAACATATTTAAGCTTCCTAATTTTAAGGCCCAAGAGTGCATTGTATACATTTCTAACTGCAGACCTGCAGCCCAAAATCGATCACTATCGTTTTAGTTGACGCATGAATGGATTCAACCCACTCCGGGACAATGTACACAATATAAAATTCTGATGAAGGTTTTTCGTTGAACTTGGTTTGGTACCCCTTACTGAAAATATGAGGCTGGCTTGAGATCAGGAAGACACTAGATCTTGAACCCAATACCCGAACACAGTGGAAGATAGCGCTACAAGTTACAACTACTGCATAATCTAAACGAGTAGTAATCTAGAAATTATGAGGACATATAACATAATCTGTAATGCTTATTAAAATTAACCTACAATTTTGTTAAAGAACAAGATGAACAGTATCATATCGATTACAAAATGGCAACTGCAAAAGCAAGATTGGTGAGTTATCGTTTACCAAATATTTAGAAATGTACTATATAGGATTTAGAAATTCCATCGTAAGAACTAAAGGATATTTTAATATATTAATATATGTTGAGAAGACCAGTTGTATTCTAGAAAGAGTAAACCATGCTAATCCAGAACCAAATAAACAAACTGTAACTTAGGAACGACTTATTAATATTAAGTCATGTTTTGTCTGTTCCAAGCACAATGGCATACCATGCTGATTTTATATGTTAATTGAAACTAGACTTTTTAATTGCCGAATTTGTTATGCACAGTACAATCACTCGGATGCTATCAAAAAGATCTTATTAAACTTTCTAGTGAAAGCCTCAGATAGTGCACTAATCTAGTGTCAACAAAATGAAATTTAGTGTCAGTATAAACAAAAGACGGCTTCAGTTTTTCCCTCTCTCTGAATACTCCAAAGCCATGAGGTTAGGAAAAGAGGGGGAGAGGTATTTCTTCTAACGTGAGTAATTTTTAAAAGTGAAAGATACTCTTGCATGGTCAAAGAATACTGACTTGAACTTCATGGTCAAAGAAAACTGACTTGAACTTCTAGGCATTATCATGCTATAATCTTTCGTCATAGAACATTCAGTCATTAAGTGGACTCAGATAATTGAACCAACAAATACTCAGATAATTGAACCTGGTACTGTTGTATAAATACACAGAATCCCTAAGTGGGATGTTGCAGTAAATCTCTATTTTTTTCACAAAGTTGGCTACATTTGCCTAAAATTACATTTACAAAGTTAGAGAGGTTCTTCTATGCTTTCTTTTTTTTGATCTGAGCATTCAAGGAAGGTTCTCGTAATCTTGTTCAGCGGAGAGTTCACTATGGTGGCTGCCAATTTCAGTCTGAAATTGTTTATATCCTCCTGCGTTGCATGAATAGTAAGAATTATATAAAATTTAACATTATACGTATTACCATGAATGAAATCAATGTTGTACCTGTGTAAACCTCTGAGATAGCTTAGATCCTGTCCAACATTCCATATACTTGAGCATGTAGAGACCGCAGGATGTGCTAAAAGTTAGCATAATCATTAGTAAATATCAATTAGTAAAAGGAAGTAATTTTGTTTGAAATGAAGATGCGTAGTGTACCTATCTTTCTGCATGGATTTGTGGAATTTATTTGTGATAGGCCAAGATGCAACGTTGTGATCTGGCCAGTGAGTATTTTGAACTGTATGATTATCTTTTGTTAGCTGAAAATAGATAGCCATTCCTTGCAGCTGTTAAGTTGCAAATGTTAATAGGAGATATTGAATAGTAAATAATTTTAAATTACGAGGATTCAAATGTAATAACAAAGCTCACTGCATGTGTCAGCTCGAGGCGTTCTCTTTCACTATTGAATAGCGAGTCTAGTAACTGGATCTCACGTTGTCGAGCGTTGACAACTGCTAAGTACCAATGTTTATTATCGTAATTCATTGGGAGGAAGACCTGCAACAAGCATGTTGTAAGTTGTTAGATAGCTAAAGAAATAGTAATTTACGTTACACATGGCAAGAGATGTTACCATATCATGTTGTAGATAATTAACTGACATTGCTGTAATCGTGCCACGCTCAATACGTCGTGTGCCTATTTCACATATGCCATCTCTGCGTAGTAGTTCGGTGATAAATGTCTTCTCTAGGAAGACCTTTCCATCAGCCCTAATGTCTTCACGATTGTATTTATTACGTAGGTAACAGATGTAAGCATTGATGACCTATAGTTGCAAGAATGTAGGTTAGAAAATATTTTGAAGTTAATTTAACAATCAGTTTACGTGGCTATACTTACATCGTCATTCAACCATCTTTCCATGGTGTTGGGCAAAAGCTTATTTGTTAGGCATTGCATTTTTTCTTGGGATACAATGACATCATCCATGTGCACTAAATCCTTGTCTTTTGGTGATGTGTTAATGTACTCAATAATGGCATTGTCTTCCTCGGTGCACATATTGTCTGCAATGTTTTTGTTAGTTTGACAAACAATTGCATGAGGATTTTAAAGTATAATTTTATAAGACAATATGTATGTGAATTACCTTTCGAGTTGATATTATGTGATGCAGGCCTCGTTTTTTTCTTATTCCGGATGTCATAATACACGAAGACATCATTCTTGTCATGAGTTGATGTTGACACCCTTCCTGTTGGACCCCTCACCCTTTTGGCAATCGGCGAGTTCTTTATCTGTGGGCTCATTTTGCGCTTTTCCTTTGGTTGTGATGTCTTTTTGACATCACCATCTCTGTATTCGCTTGATATTTGGTCCTTATCGAACTTGATATTCGCTTGCCGTTTTGTGATCTACAATAATGAAGGCATTACTCTTTAACACAATTAGAGATGCATATTGATTTGAAGTCTGAGTCTGTACCAGATTTACCTGTAACTCTTTCGATAAGGTGTGAAAGGACAGCTTTGTGTTATTGAAATTTGCTCCCATGCATTCCTGTCAAAATGCAGACATCCACTTTTTTAGTCAGAAACATTTTTTATGCAATATACATGCACGTAGGCAGTGATGGAATATATGTGGATGGGCAAGCGATATGACAGGAAGATTATTTCATCAAGTTAATTATTGTCATGATAAAAAAAATACATACCCTAAATTCTTTAATGAAATCATCTAAGATTTTTCGTGTAGATAGACATGTCTCTCGAATATCTCTTAACTTGTCATTGACTTCAGTATCTAGTCGTAAAATCTGCAATTGGAGCACTTCAAACCCAGACATATATCCTGTTTGTAACTAGAAAATGAGGAAAATAAGATGTCAACAATTAATTGGTTTTACTATGTATCGTTTGTAAAAACATTACTACCTTGTCAAAAGTGGTCTGTGATTTTTGGCTTTCACATGATTCTGGTGGTTTGCTGTGATCAAAACCTTTGGTTGGTTCGGTGCGTTCTATAGGACTCTTGATATCATCAACAATCTGTCATGTATAGAAAAAAATTTATTTGCAGTGATGTAGGTAACACATTAAAAAAATTAGCACAATTTGTGTAATGTATCTTACCTCTCCTTCTCCAAATTGATGCATTCGATCATTGTAATCTCGTTTCTTTGCTTTATATTCATCCCAGTACTGAATAAGTGGTCTATCACGATTAGAGTAGTCTATGGTATGATCTAGATGGTTGACATGTAGCTTCTCCCAATACCAGAGCTAGAATTAATGATTTGCATCGAATTAATAATTTTATCTAACAACCATATTATATATATCATGTGTAAGTAGCCATGACAACTGACCTGTAATAGAGCTAAGTTCCCTTCAAGATTGGCTCTTCCTTGCTTGAACTTGTTTATACTACTTTTCAAATGATTTAGTGTTAAGCTAGCCCAGTTGAGAGACTTTATGTCTGCCACCTTCTCGACGAGGTTCAGGTACTCAGATCTGACGTACCGTTGAGTCGTAGGGCATAAGAAAACACCAATTGTGTATAGCACAAATCTTCGGATGAAGTCTTCATCATAGCTTTTGTTTGTTCTAAAATAATCCATCAAGGTGTTGAATGAAATAGTTGTTCCGCCAGGTTGTTTGTATTGTGAGAACAGATTAGGTAAATTCTTCTTTGGGGGCTCAACCAATTCTTCTCCCTGTGATGGCAGGCCAAGAAGATGTTGTACATCGTGGATGCTTATTGTTAGCATTGACCCTCGAATGTTGAATGCCTGAGATTGTATGTTGTAGTTTTGAGCAAGCCATTGGCACAATTCGCGACGAATGTCAACACTATGCAACTTTAGTAAATCTCCGAAGCCACAATCTTGTATGGCTTTTCGCTGTTCGTTACTCAAGGTACATATTAGGTTGAAATATGCAACCTGAGAGCATACTTGTGTTCCCTGTTCCTCAAGGTTGACATGAAAGAGATGTTAGATTCAGCTTGTAGGAGTTTAACTAGACAACTTGTTAAGGATTACGCATATAACATTTTTTATAATTTTTTCCAGGTGTACGTACCGGGGTTTTGTTCCGATGCTGCTTTGCGATTTTCTTCGGGGGCTCGTATTTTGCTTCAACGTGCATGTCCATGTGGGGGCTTTGTGCCTGAAACGGTAGACTGGAGTGTGTCGATCTTGATGTGGAGGCAGAAGCTAGGCTATCTTCATGTGATTCTTATGCTTGTAGTTGTAAACAAAACTGTGTTTATAATTGCTACTGATATTTCTTGGTATTTTCCATGTATTGGATGGCAATTTTTCTAACCTGGTACGGTGTCTTGACGTGTCTTCTGATATTTATAAGATGTTTGCCCTCAACGGTTTGGTTTGATGTGTTGCGCTTGATAGGTTGCTATAACACGTCTTTGTGTCGGAAATGCCTCCAATTCTATATGTTATCGACAAGACTATCCATAACAAGGACGGAGTCGGACGGACTAAGTCTCTATGTTGTACCGGAACTAACTGTTGATTTGGTATCAAGATTGGTTTCCATGACACGGCCGGTTTGCAAAACTATTTCACTTTTGTAACTAACTAACATATGTTGTAACTTTTTGTAAATAACTAACAAGCGTTTTACGTTTGAGCGACTTAACGACTTAACAAGCTTCGAAAATTTTATCATGTTTTGAAAATTTTAAATTTAAATTTGAAATATCATGTTTTTAAATTGTAAATGTTAATATGCTTATGTTTTATGTATTACAAATATTTTTGATTGATTTTTAGTGGTGTCAAATGAAGATTATACATAGCGGATATGTTAAAATAGGAGAAAAAGTAAAATAGGGGCTGTGATTTAGGGGTTGTTGCTGGAATTGATAAATAGATAAATAGAAACTCCGAACAATGAATCAAACTACGAAGCGCTGTGAATTGCCCACAAATGCTCAATAAGATCATTTCGAAGCCTCTCATGTATTTCCCTGTCTTCAATAATAGGGGTTGTACTCGTGTCCCTGGGAATTGGGGCTGAGGAGGCAAATTTAGGGCCCCCCTAGTTTTAGGGGCTTGAGTTGGGGTCCTGCTGGATCTGTTTTTTTTTTACTACACTCCCTATTTTAAAGTTTAGGGGCTGGTTTAGGGGCTCTGCTGGAGATGCTCTAACTAACTAGCGTCTACAAATTTAAATTAGTTAAAATAGCGTTTACAACTTAGCGACACAACGACTTAGGGGCTCTGCTGTAAAAATGTCAGGAACTACTGTTCAATGCCGTTAATGTGCCGTGGCAGCTAAAACGCTAAATGCTGTCAAGTCGCTAAAACGCTAAATCGTTGTGCCGTGGCAGCTAACTGCAGTAACGATAATGCTGCCACAACAATCCTATCGCTGAGTCGCTAAGTCGTTAAGTCGTTAAGTCGCTCAAACGTAAAACGCTAAGTCGCTAAAACGCCAAATCGTTGTGCCGTGGACTCAGCAAGTCATGCACAAAATTCTTACATTTCCAGAGGTACACCATCGCATTGCTGACGTCATTGCTCGGCTCGGTTCGGCTGAAAAGTGGGACCCACCGATGACGTCAACACTGACGTCATCGCTAATGTCACAACGCGCGAGGTTGGACAGCGACGCTTCGGTTCTTGCGCACACGTGTAGGGGTGGACAAAAAGCTCGTGGCTCGCGGCTCGGCTCGGGCTCGACCGAGCCTGGCTCGGCTCGTACTGGCTCGCGGCTCGGACCGAGCCCGAGCCGAGCCTATTTGTCAGGCTCGTTTTTGGACCGAGCCGGCTCGGCTCGAGCCACGAGCGGCTCGGCGAGCCAGAACGGCTCGGCGCATGGGGGCTGGGGAGTGGGTCCAGTCCTCCACGCAGAGACCACGTTCGAGCTTCGATTCAGTGCCCATTACTCCTCCCATTCCCAAATCGCCAAATCCCCACCTCCACCGCCCCGAGTGCCCGACCGACACTCCGCCTCCCGCCGCCGCCGACTCGATGCCCGCCGCCACTGTCGCTCGACTCGGCGCCGCCTGGCTACCCCGACGCCGGCCACTCTCGCCGCTGGCTTCGACGGCCGACGCTGGGCCTCTGCCATGGCCGCCATGGTCGCTTCGACACCCGCCGCCGACGCCCAACGCCCGCTCGGCTGCCGCTTCGACTTCGCCGCCACCCAACGCCCGCCGCCAGAGTCTGGAATTTCCGTAGATCTTGCGGAGATTGGCATTTGGCAGGTGAGTGATGCACCAGTGGTATTTATATTCAGAGTTCAAGTGGATCTATTTGAGAGTAGGGTGATGATATTGATGCAAGTAGAATTGATTTGCTTTCATTTCTGTAACTGATTGAATAGTGCTGATTTCGTGGGGACATCATGTTTGTCTTCTGTATCTGTATTGCATTTGGCAGGGATGATGTTGTGTGTTGACTGTTGAATAAGTTGCGAAGCCCTTTTACTTCTCTTGTTGAACAGAATCCAATTGGTTTTAGTGTTCAGGATCCATTGTATTTGTAGACAAATGTTGTTGCTCTCTATTTTTCTCCCTGTAGATAGCTTCACGATTTGATATATATACATATTGATATGAGATTGATATGAGAATGATGATATATATACAGATTGATATGAGATTGATATATTTTATATGAATGTGCTTGATGACAGTTGTTTATATGAATCTGCTGTCACCCTTATTATTTAGAAGATGACAGCGAATAGCGATCATCAGTTCATCACATATCTTATTGTAAAATGCATTGGCTCGGCGAGCCAATGAGCTGGCTCGCGAGCCGAGCTCGAGCCGAGCCGAGCCGATTGATTAGGCTCGCCCCAGGGCCGAGCCGAGCCTGGCTCGGCTCGCCACTAGTCCGAGCCGCGCCGAGCCGAGCCGGGCTCGGCTCGGCTCGTTTCCAGCCCTACACACGTGGCATGCCACGGTTGGCTCAAGCGCGGCGTGATCTTGCCCGTGAGTTCAAAATCCGATGGTTCGGATTGGATCCATCCCTCACGATCTCCTTGCCGACGTGGATAGTCCTGGTGACGTCCACTTGGCTCTAATCTAAACTATTCACTACTGATCCAACGGCTACAAAATATCCGAACCAAACTACGTGATTCAACGGCTTCAATATATCCGAACGTAACTACGTGATTCAATCTGAACCATTCAAACCTAGTTCAATCGGTCGTAAACACTACGTGGCCCAATCCAAACCCTTGGATTTAAATCGGACAGCTCAGATCTACTCTAGTTTTGTGTATCGCAGGGACAAGTGGAGAGCTAGGGGTGAAACCAGGTTGGATACGGGCGGATATTGCTCGTCCCGTATCCTAACCCATATTTTTTTTCCAGATTCAGAATCGGATACGGATGTCCCGGATACGGATACGAATTCGGATTATTCGTGATTCGGATACGAAGCGAATACCTGACGGATTCAGGTCGGGATCGGATATCATAATCAGATAGTAGTATAATACATAATTGTGTACGTAAAAGGAAGAATGAAGTATTAACCTTACAACATTAGCTTCAAGTCATAATTATTTCAACGTAGGATAGTAGTATAGTTACAGGTGCAAATGGGTAGGATACAAGGAGAGAGATCGAGACATAAAGAAAATAGAGAACAAGGGGAACCTTCCATCAAACTTAACCGTACGGAATAAATGCATGTAGATATTAAATAGTGTTGAATTGTCACATTTTGACAACCTGAAGATAGATTTATCTCATAATGAGGACTACTTGGATTTGTTTGCTATGCAATTTAGTGACTCAACTAATTCCAGTAATTTCAATAAAAAAGAAGTGTCGTTGCTCCAAATTACGAAAAGAGTGTCGTTGCTCTAAATTACAGATAGGTCCTTCTAAATTATGAACAGGTCCTTTGCGATTTTTTTGTGAGGGAAGAAAATCGCGCTCGAATTGCGTTTAGGTCCCTCGTTCGTTAATTTACCGGAAAAAGACCCCATTCAATACAAATCGCGGGCGAGCCATTTTCTAATTTTTGGGGATAGTGGTTTTTCCTAGAAAAATATTTTCGTGATCCGTTTTTTCTCGTTTTTTCTATCAAAAATATTTTCGTGGTTTGTTTTTCCTCCGAAAAAAACTTTAAATTTATTTTTCGTTCACGTGCGCGCTTATTATGCTAAAAGAAGAAATGATGTGCAAATTGGATGGGCCACCCGGAATTCCGGATATTATTGATTGCATACCACATACCACAAGCATTCCATCCTTATCTACATACCACAAGCAATCCATTCCACCGTTCACATGAATGAGATCTATCCTGCGTGCACTCTTCCTCTCTCATCAATTGCTTGCGAGATGAGGTCGCCATATATTCATGATTCACCGGGGGAATCCTCTTACGCGACGGCTGGGCGGCGACGGTAGCCGGCGGCACGCCGTGGCGACGATGCCCGGGCCCAGGATGCGGCGACGAAAAGCGGTGGCGGCGGAGTCATGATGCGGTCGGCAGTAGCGCGCAACCTCGATTCGTGGTTTGTTCCCTATGCAATCTTCTGCCTTTCGGATCTACTTGGTGTTGTAGATTGGAATTTTGTTTAATCCGTACCCGTCCTGTACACGCCACTCCGATTCCTGGTTTGTTCCGTGTGCAATCTTCTGCCTTTGGGATCTTCTTGGTGTTGTAGATTGAATTTTTGTTTAATCCGTACCCGTCCTGTACACGCCACTCCGATTCCTGGTTTGTTCCGTGTGCAATCTTCTGCCTTTGGGATCTTCTTGGTGTTGTAGATTGAATTTTTGTTTAATCCGTACCCGTCCTGAACACGACATTACGATTGGGGGCTATAACTAGGTATGACTAGTTATCAGATGCCATTGACACGGTTCAGTCAGCCCTAGAACAATCACATCTTGACCCAGAAAATCTTGATTCATCTATTATTAGCGCATGTCAATGGACCCCTCTAAGTCGCCCTCACAAGTTCTCCCTCAGATGCCGTCAGGACTACACGCTCGGAAGAGTAGATCCAAAGATAATTCCACCAAGCAGCAGACCTGTACAACGTCGAATAATACTATGAACCAACCCTGCACGCCCGCGGCATTGAAAAGCCAACTCAGGCCGAAAAAGGTAAGTACTTGAAAATTACAAAAAATCTAATATGGTCTATGTATTTCAATTCTCATTTGTCATTGCAGAGTAATGATGGTATGAATTGTGAACAAATCTATTACAATGACTCATCCGATTCTGATGATCCGGAGATAACAGTACCGGTAGATGTTTTTATCACACCGCCAGTGTTCCTGAGAACTAAGGTACATATGCAACAGCGCGGAGACAGTATAAGAATTCGTTTCCATTGATTTTGTACACTTTGTTGTAATGTGAAAACTGTTTCACTATTATTTTTTCCTCATGTAGGTTTCTTCATTATTTACAAATCTTTCACTTCAGTTTGCTCAATTTCGAATTGAACTTTCCAATAAGCATTACGAATTAAAGGATATTTTGATGGAAATTCTATCAAACATGAAAGCAACAAATGAGAAAGTGGAAGGCCACGATGAACGGATGACACAGTTGATGAATAAAATACATGTAAGTTCATTTAAAATTTTTGAATTTGCAGTAAATATTACACTAAACTACATGGTGTATCTGCAAAGTTGCATTCATGCAATACAATTGTTATCACCAGGACATTGGGTATGGTCCATCAAACTTCAGTACGCAAGAGTATCGCATTCTATCAGAAATATATGAGGTATTGTTGTAATTTTTAATTTTAATTAAAGTGCATACGTAAACAGTATGAAAGAAGAATCTATTGCATATCGCAGTCAACAGAGGCACGTAAACGGCAATTAGATAATGACGAGCATGACTCGATTGCTAAACGGGTGCGAGGACCAACAGGGAGACCATCTCCATCAGTATTTGTCAACCCGGATCCATATGTCTATTACAGTCACATGAAGGGCATGCCATTGGAGCATCAAAAAGCGGAAAACATCTTGAAAGGTTTGTCCTGTAAAATATTGACATTTGGTAGCACTATTTATTTTGTGCATGTACTCACTTTAGAATGCAGAGTTTATATGCAATGAAGAAGAGAATCAAATTATAGCGTACATAAATTCGTGTCCAAGATCCAAGGTTTTGGCTAGCATTGATGGTTTCGCCACAACAAAGAAAACGTTGGAAATACTGACAAAACAATTTGTCTATGATTCCATGGAGAAATGCTTGGTAGACACGGTAATATATAGGAAAACTTTCTGTTCCTTCCTTCATATTGACATCTTATCTGAATTGATTTCTTATGTTCAACATTAGATCATCGATGCAAGAATCAACGTCCTACGGTTTGAACTCCATGGAGACATTAGGAACAATAGAAAGGTGTACCTTGAGAACACAAGAATGATCCAGCTATTTGAGAGAGATGGAGTATATGATATTCCCAAGGATGCTATCGAGAAGAAAGAAAATAGAGACATAGCTCTTAATTATCTCAACCATGACATGGTAATACTGAGTGTAGTGCGTAATCAATTTCGATGAATATTTATTGGACAAAACCTTACAAACTCTCTGTTCAGATTTTCCTGCCTATACAAAAGGATTTTCATTGGTACTTAGCAGTGGTAAACCCTACAAGGCACGAGATTCAGTTGTTGGACTCAATGGTATCAACCAAAGAAGTTTATGCAGCAAGGAAAAATGAACGGTTCAAGGATCTAAAACATGTGGTTAGCTTATTAGTTTTTTTTATATTTAGTTTAAATTGTTAATTTATATGCTTTAATTATTTATGATAAAATTTTGCTACTGCTAGTTGAAAGGAATGGAAACTTATCTAAAGCTCGTCGAACAAGATTAAGATCACATGGATCATGCAAGGAATTGGCCTGATCTACAATTATCATCCTGGAGGTTAAGAATGCCACCCGGTTTACCACAACAAACCGACCGGTAAATCACAATCATTGATTACCGATTTCAATATTTGTAATGCTTGCTAATTTCTAGCCCGAGTAGTAATTGATGTTCATTTGTTGTAGCACATCATGCGGATTATTTATGCTAAAGTACATGGAATATTGGAATGGTGACTTTCTGCCTAAAATGTTTAACCAGGTATGCTGATTTTACTATACACATATTTTGGAGATTTGTTTGATGTGTGCTAATCATGTCTTGTGTACTGTTCAGTTTGATATAGACCAGTTCAGGAGGAAGTTGGCAGCACTTTTGGTGAAGTCTCCACTGAACAGCATCACGCTAGATAGAAGCAAGCATTGACAAATGGATGCAACTCTCCCATTGCCAAAATTTATGTATTGTCTTAGTTTTTCCATAGAAAAGAGAAACTGTGGGCAAAGAGTATTTATTCAAGTTAATTGCTTGAAAATTTATTTACAGTATTTATTGAGACTTGCACTTGATGCACCCTATTTCACATGAGGTGTTAAATTGTTTGGAGCCATCTTTACTGGAGCCGCTTTACTAGACCTTCACGTTGCTATCTTCTGGCCGAAAGTACCAGATGCTAGCCCTTAATGCAATAGCAGATTAATTAGATGTGGTTTACACTGCTATTGTTGACGCCGTGTAGCAATATTCAACTTGACGTTTCAAACGTCTGAGACGGTGGTTTGGTACATGTTATGATTGTAGTGATATATATTGTCTTCAACAATATTGGTTTAGCGCTCAGTAGCATAGTCGTGTAGAAGGTTTTTTGCTCATTTTAGATTTCATTGCAAACAACAAATAGCATTCTCCAGAGTAGTGTGAAAGGGCTTCTTATATGTGAAAAAGAGTGCAGATGATTATTGCTCACTTTGCAACTCAGTAGACAAGGGCAATACACCATTTTGCTCTCACGCAATACATCTTTTTTTGTCCCCAAGGAAATTGTGACATATCCATCATTATTACTATGGACATTTTGGAGAAATAATCTTTTCATAAGGTAAGCTGTAGCTATGCTAGTCGGTGATGCACAGAGCAATCTTGATCATTATCATCTTATTGCAGACTAATATCTTACAATATTACATAATTTTTTCTTTGCACCCATCATGTTTCTATTTTGAAACATGTTTTGTTTTTAGTTTCTACAATTTTTGAGGTTGTGCTTGTCTTAACTTTGTGTTCTATCAAAATGCAAGTTGGTGAGTACCATCTAAACAAGGATATTGTCATGACGTTCTGCCTAGTATAGATTTTGTGTAGGACTTCATTTGCTAGTCCATGTACAGTTTAGATGAATTTTCAACAATGCAAATTCTAGCCGTTTTTTTTTTTCTGTTGAGCTATTGTACTTCTCATCGCTTTCCCTTGACTCTCCCACAAGCTGATTTGTGGGTAGACATGAAGAGCAGACCCTAGTTTTGGAGGGAGGAAACAGTTTGTTAGCCATCATTTTTCTTCAATAATTAGCAGGAGTGATAATTCAGCTCCATTTGTGCATCCGTTTTTAAGTTTCGGAAATGTGTTCCCTAGTTCATAGATATCAACTGAAAGTTCATCTGGGTTCATATGCGCCAACAAATAATTTTTATTGAAATGGTGTGATTTGAGAGGATTTCTCGTAGTAAGACCCAGTTGAGAAGTTTGGAGGATATGAAGGTATTTTGATATTTGGATGGATAAACAGGATTGACCAGTAAATTTAGCACCACCAAAGCATTTGATGGGAAACATAATTATTTACTAGTTACACAATCTTTTTAAAACAAAAGGCAGGAGATATTCATTTTTGTCTTATAAGTTACGTAAGATATCTTAATGCGAGCAGTATCATGGTGTCACTTCAACGCTTATTTACTTCTGAAGTTGTATGGTATTTGCATCCCATATGTACTTGTCTAAGAAATATTTAAAGAGGCATAGGGTGCACATCATGGTGGTCTTGGATTCAGTAAATATCAAGCCAAAACTCAAGCTAATTTCGCATATTGCGCATCTAGTTCCCAACCCTACTGTTAGCCTGATACCAGTTTTCGGTTTGGTGGTTTGATTTGTTACTGTGCTTATGTACCTAATATCAATCTTCTATTGTATGCCGGTACGAGTTTTGTTCAGAATTCGTGGCATCTTGCAATATTGCATGCACTTCACTCCCGACTTCTCTGGCTACATGGTCTCCATTTGGCATACTACGGTTAATAACCCATGGCGGAAATCGTGTGATGCTTGATTTCTGTGGGTTAGGGAGTACATGTGGGTCTATGGTTGTGGATTATTTATGTGCTTATTACTCTCGAAGTTGTGGTTTAGAAGACATATATGGCGATCGATATCAACCTGGATAATTGAGACGTGGCAGATAAACCATTATTTTTTAGCTTTTTAAGCATTGCATGTAAAGTGGCGGACCAGAACGAGCTCATTGGGTTAAGCCAATAGTCCATGAAAACCAGTACTAACTTTAGAGAAGGTGGTCTAGCTAAAATATTTTGAATCGCGTCAAATTAAATACAAAGACCGACAAACAATCGGTGGCAGGGCTCTTTAATCTCGCGCACCTTTAGATCCTGCATGTACACATTCTTTCTTGAGTTGGTGCTATGATTTTTTTTCTATATTCAAGTAACTGGCTTTACAAATATGCTATAAATATCAATTATGTCTATAGCCATTTTATTAAACAACTTAAGGATGTGCTACTTAAGAATTTTAGGATATTTAACAAAAAAAAAGCAAGCAAACATACTTTAATATTAAATTACAACAAAATAATATCAAACAGGAAGACAGAAATTATATCAATTTATGATAAAGCTAGAAAGCAGTGATACAATATTAAGGCGGATGGCCGGCTGTAGGAGACTGGGGCTCACCTTAGCCCCCCGGGTACGCCCCCTGCGCTTGTATATGTATTTTGCCGGATTTAAATGGTTAATTGAAGTTTGGTAATTTGTTTTTCATGGCTTATAGTTAATGTACGGAGCATTTGTAGCTAAATTGCCTTTTCAATGTGGAGGATCAACTCAAAAGTTCTCATCTCTTCGCTTGTCATATATTTCCTCTATATGGGAACTCTGTCCGTTCCAAAGCTAATTAATAACGTAGTTTTCCACTCGCAGTAAAGCCCTTATTTGTGATTCAGCCCTTCCATTATCCATAAGCTTCAAACATAGCGTTAAGCAGAATAAAATGACAGTCTGCTTCCTTGCTAATCAAGAACTGCTTTCCTGATAGCACAGGAAAGATGAGCTAATAACAGTCCAGATTCTCACTACTCCAGTTGCTTATCATAACAACAGTTCAGAACAAAGCTAAGACACGACGAAAAGACTTGATGGTCACATACTGAAACTGATAAGTTTCGTAAGTTTCATGGCTATACCGTTGCAACGGTATACCGTTCCCTAGTCACTCTCTTTTTAAAAACATATAACGGTGATGTGCCCAAGTCACCAAAGACCACACCAAGGCTCTGAAATGCGAGCCGTAGCAACAAAACCGACGATAACTTCTGCAAGAAGGGAAATAATAATCAATAGAAATTCTTGATTTAGCAGGCTAGTAACTTCAATAAATAACAACACATTCGTTTATACAACTATAAATTCTTCTGCTAGTCATTTCATCAAGGTGGAATGAGGCAAGAACTTTTGTAGAACTAACACACCGCTCTTTCTTTAGGAAATTGGTAATTCCATCATATGAATCAACCCAGTTTACTTCAGTGCCCTACAAATGACAAAGTACATGTTCGTGCAGTACAATTCATCTCAATGTAGTGCATCTGTCGTAGATATGCTCAAAGAACAAACTGCACAATGAGATGAATTAGTCACAAGCAGTCACCAATCTCACATCTATTACGACTATTCGAATTCTGAAAACCTTCAATTCTTGGCAATAAAACAAATTTAACATGCAACTAGTTGAAGTCTTGAAGAAAAGAAACGTCAGACATTTTCTCAGTACATATTCTTCATCACAAATTTCCTCATCCATGGGCTGATCAAGGTTCTGATCTAGTTCCCACATGATCCCCCTATTTGTTCCCTCACTCTCTGACAGCGACGCCATTGATCCCTTTTGACCTCAGCCACCCACAGCACCTCAAATCCTAACTACAAGCACAGCGTCAGGAACCAAGATCACGACTGCCAATCCTGCAACCCCAAATGTTCAACAAGAAAAATTAGCAGCCAGCCATGACTCCTTGGTTATCGTTAGTACCGGTAGAAACAGAAATTCGTGAATCGAATTACTGTTCATGTCGGTGTTTCGAGCACCGCCAATGAATTTGTATAGGTAAGAGGGGTGCACGCCCTCTCCTCGACGGCTTACTCGGGTGAGCACAAGATGTATCTTGGTTCGGGCCGAACGCCCCTACTCCTTCGTGTGGGTTTGATTGTATTGATTCCTTGGTTGTCCGTCGTCTTACATGCTCGCTCCTCCCTTTATATAGGCGAGGAGGGAGGTTACATCGCTGCTTGAAAAAGAGAAAAAGATCGTGCTCTTAGTCGCCCGCAAGTGGCGGGCCGATGGGATCGCCGCCGCCCCTTGCCTCGCCGGGTCGGCGTAGTTGCTTGTAGTAAATGCGAGAGTTGGGGACTTGTGCCGTCAAGCCATCATTACGGCCAAGATTTAATGCGCTCGATACGCAATAAATGCTGTCGCTTCTTCAGGGATTTCGCCGATTCGGTTCTTCCTCGCCAGCCGTGGCTTCGGGCCCCGACCGGCCTGGTTCGGCCCATGCGCTTTTTCGGGCCGCTGGGGGTACCCATGGCCTGGGTACCCGTCAGTAGCCCCCGAGCCCCCGTGCAGGTCGGAGAGGTGCCCGGGGGGTTTTGTTTCCGCGCCGTGATGCCGTGATTCGCTTGGCCTGATCAGAGTCTCCGACCGGTGCGCTGGCACCGCTGGGTGTAGCCCCGAGCCCCGAGCCGGTTGGAGAGCAGGTCGGGGTTTTCGCCGGTTTGGTCGGAAGAGTCTTCGACCGGTGCGCATGAAGCGCACCCGCTGGTGTAGCTCGAGCCCCGAGCCGGCCTGAGAGCAGGTCGGGGTTTCGCTTGCTTGGTCGTTGCTTATGCGGTATCGGGGAGGTCCGATCGCAGATATATCTGTGTTCGGTCGTGCCGCCAGCGCTGGCCGGCCGGACGCCTGGCGAGCACATGGCGCCGTCGCGCCGCCAGCGCGATGGGCCGATCGCTCGGGCGGCACGCATGAAGCGGGTCGTCGCTGGCGGCACGTGGCGCCCGGTCGTGCCTTCGGCGCGCAGCGGTCGACCGCTGGCGAGCACGTGGCGCCTTTGCGCAGAAGAAGCCGGTCGCCTGGCGAGCACGTGGCGCCCTTGGGCGTGGTACGGGCCGGGTCGCTCGGGCGGACACGTGGCGCCGGTCGAGCCGCCGCGCGCAGCTGGTCGTCGCTGGCGGACACGCAGCCCGCCGAGCCGGGCGCGCAGCTGGTCGGGTCGTCGGCGCTATGGTCGTCGGCGCCGGGCGCTGGCTGGCTGGTCGCCTTCGAACACTGGCGCCCGGTCGCCGCCAGCGCGCAGCTGGCCGACGCCGCTGGCGAGCACGTGGCGCCGGTCGAGCCGCCGGCGCGCGCAGCTGGCTGGTCGCTCGGGCGGACACGTGGCGCCGGTCGCGGCCTTCGGGCGCCGATGCTGGCTGATCGCCCCGCGAACACGTGGTGCCTGGTCCCGCCCCCTTTACGCCCGTCCGCCGCGGGGACCAGGAGGGTGAAACGCGCGCTTGTTTTCGCTGGCTCGAGCGCCGCCTCGTGGGGCTACAAGCGAGTGATCCGGTGGAACTCGAGGCCCTCGCGAGGGGGTCCCTAGCGACAATCCCTGCCACAAGGCGTCCGACTCCCACCGGGGGCGATCCATAAAGAATCTTTCCTTACTCGATCCCAGATCGGACCTTGGATCGCTCACGATCCAAGGCGCACTGGCCGCCACCCGTCGACGGGTTCCGCGGAGAGCGTGAGGTGTGATCCCTGACGTGAGTTAAGGCGATTGGGTCGTCCGCCGACCCAACTAGGGGCCCGCTGGGGCTCGCTTTGTCCTCACCTCTTGCCCATTTTTTGTCGTGGTGGATATCGCCGCCGCCTCTTGCCTTAGGGACCACAGGGTCGGGCATTGGTCGGTGTGTGTATCACAAAAGTTAGAGAGTTGGGAAATCGAGAGAACGCTCAACCGTGGGGAGGTCGTTAGACCGATCGTGGGTCGACCCGCTTGGGCACTTCCTTTCTTCGCCAAGCACTACTTCGTAACCGGCGCCGCCGGGGCGTAGGCCGTAGTACTTTTTGGGCGACAGTTTGGCCGTCTTGGGAGGACCCGACGATTGGTTGTGACAACCCGACCCGCGGGACTCTTGGAGCCCCCGAGTGGGGCGGGCGGTTTGTTCGTTACCGCCGCGCGCCACTTGAAGGAGTAATAACGAGTGTGCAAGAAGAAGGTACTCACTTATCTTTCTTTATGATCAAGCGAGGTTTTTGTTCAACGCTGGGAATTGGCGGTAAGCTTTCGATTCTCTGCCGCTTGCTTTCGCTTCTACGCCATCGCCTTCAAAAGGTGCGGTCGCCATGAATGCCGGGCGGGTATCCTGCGTCGCTTCGTTTGGCCGGATCGCCTATAAATAGGCGGAGGTGGGCGCTGGGACTTCATTCAATGACGTTGAGACGAATCGCCGACTTGCTTTTATGGTCGCCCCGCTTCTCATTCCCGTTCTAAGGATGAGAACCCGCCGATCGATGAGATCGATCGGGACTCCTTCAACGAGAGGCGCAGGATGAGGAGGAGTTGGGGCGACGAGCTGGCCGCCTTATAGTGGCGGCCCGTCGGACGACGGGTTGGATCGAGTCGCTGGAGCGGGAGGCGGAGGAGGAGGAGCGAGAGCGGCGCGATAAGCCGCGGCCGTCGGCCGAGGGAACCGCCGCGAGCGCTCGAGCAATTGGGGAAGCGGGCGCCGCCCTCCTCGCGCTCCTTCTCCTTCCGGAGCCTGAGTCGACCATGACATCTAGGCTCAAGGCCGATGGTCGTCAGCCGACGCCTCGATCGTGGCCGCCAGACACTTCTCCGACGGCGGTCCCCTCGTGGTCGGACTCCAAGCTCCCGGGAACCATAGAGGTCACACAGGGGCGCAGGGCTGCCGCTTCTTGAAGGTGCGCCCGGCGGATCGGGGCTCTCTGGCTGGAGCCTGGGCGACTCGGCTATTTTTTGTCAGGCGTTGCAAAAATTGTGCTGAAGTCAAGCCGTGTGTTTGGAGAGGGACGATAAGTCCGAGATCAACCGTCACGGGAAGACCCTTAAACGAGAAAAAGCTTTCTTGGTTTTAGACTTTCTTGCTTCCAAAGAATGTAAATGCCGCTGAATTGGAAGAAAATAAAGGTGTTCGAAGTTTTACATGTGTTTTTCGCTATTTTTCGGTTTGTTGCTCGTAAGATATGCCGGTCATGGTTCTTGGGTCTCATGGGGACCAACCGACCGATGATCGACATGTTCCAAATATTTTCAAAAAAGTAGGAAAACAGGTTTTGGCGCGAAGGCGTTAGTTCCCCGCAACCGAATACCATCCTGTTTCGCTCTTTTTCCTTAGCGAGATACCTCTTCGCAACCGTAGCCGCTGGGCGAGGCCGTGGTACTCGGTCGGAAGAAAAAGAAGAAGACCGAACGATCGGGTGAATGACAATGGTTGAACGGATGTCGACCCGAGTGGAAATGCCACGCCGCGACGCCCGATAAAAAAGGTGAACAGGTAATGAACGAGGTAGAAAAAGGGCTAAGGGTAGAATCGCCTTAGCTTTTCAATGTTCCAGCGCTTGACAAGATGTTGCCATCGGGATCCTTGAGCCGTAAGTGCCGGGTCGAAGGACCTCTACTACAATAAAGGGCTCCTCCCAAGGAGGAGAGCTTGTGCTTGCCTTTGTTGGATCGACCTGGCGCAGTAACTGTGTCGCCTGTGTTGAACGCCGCCTCTAACCTTGCGGTCGTGGTAGCGCCGCAGTTGTCTGGCCGGTATTTGGCCGAGCGAACGACGGCGACATCTCGCGCTTCATCGAGCCGGCCGACAAATGTTTTGCCGGGACTCGAGCCCCCGGTCTCGCCAAGGCCTGAACCTTTGGGGCGCCGTAGTCCAAGTCGGCCGGTAAGATGGCTTCGCCCGAATGCCAGGAAGAACGGGCGTGAACCCGGCCGACCGGTCGGGTGGTCCGTAAGCTCCAAAGTACGGAGGTACCTCGCCGCCTAACGCCCCGCTGCACCTCTTCGCCGATCAAGATTCGCGGCTTGAGCCCTTGGAGGATCATGCCGCTCGCGCTGCTCGACTTGGCCGTTGTTCGTGGGTGGCGACGGCCGCCCAATCCACGCGGATGTCGGTGCCGCAGAGCTCGAGAAACTCCTTTCCCGTGAACTGCCCGCTGTCGGTGATGATAGAGTTCGACTCCAAACTCAGAGACGATATTGCGGATGAAGTCCGCCGCTGCTACCAAGTGATTGTTGTGATCGGCTTGGCTTCTATCCACTTGGTGAACTTGTCTATCGCAACCAACAAAGTGGGTGAAGCCCCGGCGCTTTCTTGAAGGGCCCGACCAGACGAGTCCCCAAACGGCGAAGGGCCATGTGATAGGGATCGCTTGGAGGGCTTGGCGCCGAGGTGAGTTTGCCGAGCGAAGAATTGGCACCCTTCGCGACGTCCGGATGATTTGCTCGAGTCGGCCACGGCGGTCGGCCAAGAGAAACCCTCGGAAGGCTTTCCCGACCAGGCCCGTGACTCCAGCCGTGGTGTCCGCAAACCCCGCCGTGGATGTCGCGAGCAGCTCTTCTTCCTTGGTCGGCCGACACACTTCGAGGATCCTGAGGGGCTCCTTCAGAGGTCGCTGCCGATCAAGACGAAGGATTTTGCCCGACGAGCGAGGCGGGCCTCGGCCGGTCGTCGGGAGGGAACTGGTCACCACCGATCGATGAAGGGATTCCTCCAATCGGTGCCGGTCATCGTGACGTTGCAACCCGGCTCGACCACCAGCCTTTGTCGGGTCGCTGGCCGATCGTCTGGCGATCGGTCCGGATGGACGCTTGGTGTAGGTCGAGGACGAAAATTCCGGCTGATCGCCTCACGGAGGCGAGACCAACAGGTGATCGGCCTCTCCGTTGTTCCGCTCAGAAGGCTATGATGGAGCTCAAATCCTTTGAACTTTTGCTCCGGGCCATGCATTTTCGACAAAGAGGTCGCCATCCGATCGTCGCGAGGTTCTCGCAGCCTTCATGACTTGATCGACGACCAGTTTTGAGTCGCCATGCACGCATAACCGCAGAGCTCCGAGGTCGGGCGGCGATGCGGAGACCAAGAACGAGGGCCTCGTACTCGGCGACGTTGTTGGTTGCGCCGAAAAGTAGCCGGATGACGCATCAAGCTTGTTCCCGAGTGGTGAAAGAATGACGACCCGCCCCGGCTCCGCTTTTGGTGAAGGACCCGTCAAGTACATCGCCCAAGACTCGTGGTCTTCGAGCGGAGGCGGGCCTGGGCTTCGGTCCACTCGGCGACGAAGTCGGCTAGAACTTGAGATTTTATGGCGGTCCGAGGGACATAGGATACGCCATGCCCGTTGAGCTCGAGTGCCCACTTGGCAATTCTTGAGGCGTCGCGGTCGTGGATGACCTCGCCGAGTGGTAGGGAAGTTACCACGAAACGCGTGGTCGTTGAAGTAGTGTACCGCCTTCCTTTTCGTGATCGAATCGCGTAGAGCATCTTCGAATCTGCGGTACCGTGTCTTGGACTCGGAGAGTACTTCGCTAATGAAGTAGACCGCCGCCGGATCTTAAGGACCCGCTTCTTCTCGCCGCTCGCGACAAGTGCCGTGTGGCCGACGACCTGGTCGTGGGCGGCAATGTAGAGTAGCAGAGGCTCTTCAAGCGCCGGGCGACCAAAGATCGAGGGGTGGTCAGAAAACCTTTAGCGCGCCGAAGGCGCCCCGAGCCTCCTTCGCCCACCGGTGAAGTGGTCGGATTTCCTCAGAGTTTGTATAGAGGCAAGCCGCGTTCGCCGAGGCGACGTGAAGCGACTCAGGCCGCTTAGGCATCCCGTCACCTTTGGGCCCTTTGAGGTTGCCGATCGGCCCCATCCTTAAGATCGCGGAGATCTTGTCTCGGTGGCTTCGATGTCGCCGGAGATGATGAAGCCGAGTAGCTTCCTTGGGTACCCCGAAACGCATTTCTCGGGTTGAGCTTGATGCGGAACCGCTTGAGGTTCGCGAAAGTCTCCTCCAGATCGGCGATGATGTCGCTGGTCTTCCTGGTCTTGACAACGATGTCGCCGACGATGCTTCGACATTGCGCCGATCTGGCTCCGGAAGGCGTGTCTGCATACATCTCTGGTATGTAGCCCCGCTTTTCAGGCCAAACGGCATTGTCACGTAGCGTAACGAACCGCACGGAGTGATGAAGGAAGTTGCGAGCTGGTCGCCTTCTTTCATCGCGATCCGTGGTACCCTGAGTAGGCATCCGTAGCGACAGGATTCGCACCGCGCGGAGTCTACCATTTGGTCGATGCGCGTGGGGAATGGATCTTTCGGACATGCCTTGTTGAGGCTTGTGTAGTCGACACACATTCTCCATTTCCCGCCTTCTTTTTTACAAGCACAGGGTTTGCTAGCCACTCAGTGGCGAACTTCTTTGATGAACCCTCGCGCCAAGAGCTTGGCTATTTCCTCTCCTATGGCCACGCGCTTTCCTTCGTCGAGCGGCGCAGACGCTGGCGATCGGGTCTAGACCAGTGCCGGATGTTCAGGAGTGCTCGCGACTTCCTCGATCCCGGCATGTCGGAGGGCTTCCATGCGAAGGCGTCCCGCTGGCGCGAGGAAGTCGACGAGCGCTTTCCTATTTGGCAGAAGCGTGGTCCCGATCCGAGCGGTTTTAGTCGGGTCCTCTAGGTCGACCTCGATCGCCTTCGTGTCCTCGGCGGACTTGAAGGAGCCCGGTCCGACTTGCTAGAGTCGGGAGCGGACTCGGAGGTGTCGCTCTGAGGCCGGCGAGCTCGATGGATGCGACGACCGCCGAGGCCAACTCGCAATCGCTTTCTCGCAGTAGGCGAGCTGGAAAGACGCGTTACGATGATCACCCCATGCGGCCCTGCATCTTCAGCCAGGTAGGTGTAGTTGGGGATCGCCATGAACTTCGTGGTAGCTTGGTCTCCCCAGGATGGCGTGGTAGGAGCCGGAAAATCCACGACCTCGCGCGTGAGGGTCTCGCGGAAGTTAACCGGCTCGAACGTGACGGGCAGTCGACCGCCCGAAAGCGGCGGGCCTGGCCGCCAGGAACGACGCCGTGAAAGGGTGCTCGCTGGTCGAAGGCTCGAGCGGGGATCCCCATGGCATCGGTGGTCTCAACGTAAGGATGTTGAGATCGCCGCCGCCGCCCATGAGCACCTTAGTCAGCGCTTTGTTCCCACGATGGGGTCAATGACGAGCGGTACCTCCCTGGTTGCGGGACGTGGTCGGGTGGTCGGCCCGGCCAAAGGTGATCGGGGACTCACCACCGAAGGTATTTAGGTACTACTGGCTTGCCGCGAACACCTCTCGGCAGCGAAGCTTGAGCCGCCTCCGGCCGGGCGTAGCTTGCCGGTCCGCCGAAGATCATGAGGCAACCGCTCGGCCTCGGGAAGCCGACGTCTGCCTCTCGATCTCGGTGGTCGGGCGCTGAGTCTTGCCTCTTTCCTTTGCCCCGCGGCGTCGTGGGGTTCCGGAAGAAAACGCCAGACTTCGCAGCCCCGATACTTGTGCCTCGACGGTATCCGTGGTTCGACACGCGTTTCCATCGCCTTCTCGGCGGTCGGGGTTGCCGGCCTTGCGGCTTTCCCGATCGGGTCGGTGGTCGCGAACCAGCGGTCCTCGCGACCTGTTTGCCGTGGCGCCGCTTGTCGGGCGGTCGGAGGAGGGGCTGGGCTCGGTGCGCCACCCTCGCTCGACTTCCCTTTGTCGAAGATGACATCTACGCCTCCTCGCCGAGGCGTGGTTGGTGGCAATGTCCAGAGTTCTTTGGTGGTCCCTGGCTTCGCACACCCCGCTTATGGACCAGGGTCTTGGAAGTGGTGTCAGATGAATGCCCCCACGACATCGGCGTCGCGGATGTCGTGAGCTCGTTGCATTGTTGGGAAAACGTCGGATGTAGTCCCGAGGTTCTCCCTGGCTGCCGCCAGCCTTTTCAGTCCCGTGAATTCCCTGGTCGCTTGTAGGTGCCCTGGAAGTTGCCAACGGCGGTGCTTGAGGTCGGCCCGATCCGGATGATGTTGGCGGGCAGATATTCGAGCCATGCCCGGCCGAGTCCGCCAAGTAGATGGGGAGGTATTGGATGACAAAAAGGTCGCCCGTCGCTTCCGCCTCGCGCATGCGAGCCGGTAATCTTCCACCACACACCGGGTTTGTAGCCCCTGTGTACTTGGCTATGTTGACCGGTGCCGAACCGGCAGGAACTTCGCTACCGCGAATTCCTTGACAGAACGCCGCGGGCCCGGCCATCGGGGCTCGGCCGCGGTCACGCCGCTGGGCCATTGTCGGCGACGTACGACCGGGTTGGGTCGTTCCTCGTTCTTCGCGCTTGGAGGGTGGTGCGAGCGTCGCGTTCGTCCCCCAAACGTGGGGGCCCCGGGGCGCGCGATGCCTGGGGTTGTCCGGAAGGTGATGCTGCCCGTGTGTCGCTCCGACGGCCGCGGCTGGCGGTGCGGCGCGGGCCATCCGAAGAGGCGTCCGAACGCTGCGATCCGTAGCCATACGCTGCCGCGCTGCCGCCGCTTCCACCAGGCCCCGGAGGTTCTCGTGGGTAGCCTTGGCCGCAGGATCGCCTGGCTCGGAATGCCGCGAGCGGCATTGCCGCCGCGGCGATGTTTTGGCCAGCGTGGGAAAAACGATGAATCGCCCGCCCCTAGCTACCGGTGGTGGACTGGCGTCTTGCGAGCGCTGCCGCCAGTGCCAGTGTGGAGCAATGGGCGAGCATCGCTTCCAGGTCGGCCCGGAGCTTGTCGAGCTCGGCCTTTTGAGCCTCCACCTCGTCGCGTCGACGCTGAAGGTCGGCGCGGCGAGCATTGTGATCCTCCTCGGTGTGTTGGCGTAGAGTCTTCGGCGTGGCCGGGTAGCGGCGCTGCCGCGGTGTCGGGTCGCGATAGCGTGGTTCGTTTATCTCTTCCTCCGCTAGAGCCGTGGTCCGAGGAGTTGTCCGAGTGGTGGTCGCCGGCACGTGGTCGACCATTGCCACGGCGTGAGGTCGCGCGGGTGCGACCGCCATCGCTCGATGCCTCCGCCGCGCATCGCTTGGGTGATGGGGCCTTCGGCGTGCTGCGGCCGGGTCCGCGGGACCTCGAGCCGAGGTCTCTCAAGGCGCCGTGAGGGCGTCGTGGTCCTCGGTGGACACTTGGCGCCGAGTATGGCGGGACGATCACTATCCGTCCCCGCCGTGGTGGTGACGGTCGAGGAGCCGAACGGATCGACGCTTATCGGCATGGCGATGTCGGAGAAAGGAAGGGAACCGCCGAGGAAGCTAAGCGGGAAAATGGCGGCAACGCCGTGCACGAGCCCCTACTGGCGCGCCAACCGCCGGTGTTTCGAGCACCGCCAATGAATTTGTATAGGTAAGAGGGGTGCACGCTCCTCTCCTCGACGGCTTACTCGGGTGAGCACAAGATGTATACCGTTCGGCCGAACGCCCCTACTCAGCCGTGGGTTTGATTGTATTGATTCCTTGGTTGTCCGTCGCCTTACATGCTCGCCTCCTCCCCTTTATATAGGCGAGGAGGAGGTTACACTGCTGCTTGAAAAAGAGAAAAAGATCGTGCTCTTAGTCGCCCGCAAGTGGCGGGCCGATGGGATCGCCGCCGGCCCCTTGCCTCGGGCTGGTCGGCGTAGTTGCTTGTAGTAAATGCGAGAGTTGGGGACTTGTGCCGCTGCGTCATCATTACGGCCAGCATTTAATGTGCTCGATACGCAATAAATGCTGTCGCTTCTTCAGGGATTTCGCCGATTCGGTTCTTCCTCGCCAGCCGTGGCTTCGGGCCCCGACCGGCCTGGTTCGGCCCATGCGCTTTTTCGGGCCGCTGGGGGTACCCATGGCCTGGGTACCCGTCAGTTCAATTCTGAGCTATTCCTTATGACAACAAAGAAGATGGGAAAGCATGCAGTAAATTGACAGATCAGTCACAGATATGGCCATCCAAATATGTTCTCTGTGATCTAACACCTCAATTTTCAAGAAACCAAGGGCACAAGAACAAGAATTCCAACAAGAAATATGGGAGATCGAGCTAAGTACCCATTTCAGCATATGGTAAGAATCACATAAGAAACATTGAAGAGTAAAGAGGGCATTGAAGCAAAACATGATTGTGCATCATTCCGATTCAAATAATGATTACACCAATCACAATGTCAAAGAATATAGTATTTGCTAGTGCAATAAAAATTACTTCAGTCATTATATGAACAATAATTAGGACAATAATTAGGACAACGGACATTATCTCAGTCATTATATGAACAAAAAAGTTCTTTCAGCTTTTGACACGATTTCTAGTGCAATAAAAAATATTTTAATAAAGAATATAGTATTTGCTAGTAGGACCTAATACTATATTGGGAAAGGAGTGTTTCAGTTAGCTGCATTTACCTTACAAATGTTTCAAGGATTATTTCTCTTCCATGTCTCATGGAACCGCTTCAGTCTCTTATTTGGAGCACCTTTTGAAATAATCTGTATTGGATCAAGGACCTTGTTTGTAGAGGGCACATTCGACCCAGAAAAGTGTGCTGGCAATGGCCCGAAGGATGTCGCCTCAATGTTCTCATCGTTCTGAACGTCTTCATCCAGAATACTCCTTATGAAATGCATCACCCTCTCAGACTGCTCTTTGCTCTTTGAAGCTTTGAATAAAGCTTTATTACATATGTTGCGTAGTTCGCGGTAACGATCCATTTGTTCTGACCACACATGCGTATTGGTATTTCTCTCAGAGTTGAATGCAACTTTGGCTTGCATTGTCCACCTAACCATAACCAAGCAACGAGGAATGGTGTCTAAACCGAGATACTTCACAACAGTCAAAATGTGTGCACATGGGATTTCTTCGCACTCCATCTTTCGGCAATGGCAGTTAGCACTCTTCAACAAGGAGCCATCAAAAGTACAACTGACATGAACCCGGTATTGCATTTTAGCTTTACAGGAAACTTCATATCTCACAATCCCATCTTGTTGCGTCACCTCTACAACTTGCCATTCCATTTGTTCTCTGATATACTCCCTAACCTTCTTAAAAATTACTGGTGTGTAAATACGAGCAGCACTTTTCTCTAATGGGTCGGCGGTTATTCTAGTGAAGGGGACTGACTGTGAAGCTTTTGCATCCAACTCAGCCTCATTCCTACGGATACGTGACAAGCAAAACTCATAGTGCTCCACCAAATCAACAAGTGACATTCTCCGATCTAGATGCTTGTGAAGCCTTGAGTTCAAACTTTCACTCCGTTGATTGCTCTGCATTCCCAAGAAGTATCTCCCTTTAATATAGGCCGCCGACCATTTGTTTCTTAGTTCGAACATCTTGGAAATCCATATGTCATTTTCTTTTACTCCATGCCTCTCCTTAAACTCAATCCAACATCTCTCGAAGTCATCAACATCCATCACATGGTAAATGAATTTTCTAAATTCGCTAAGCTTCGGATCACGGAGATGACGTATCATGTTCTGCTCAATGTGCCAACTGCACAGCCGATGATCTGTGTCCAGCATAGCCATATGGATTGCCTTTGACATCGCAATGTCACCATCTGTGATCAATGACTTTGGATGCTTCTGGCGCATCGCCTCCAAAAATGCCTCAAGCAGCCACACATAAGATCCAACAGTCTCATCCGAAATGATACGACATCCAAAAATAACAGTACTACGGTGATGGTTAACTCCAATGAAAGGAACAAAAGGAAGATTGTAACGGTTCACACGGTACGTACTGTTAAAAACCACAATACCACCAAAGGCGCTATAATCTATCCGAGATTGAGAATCCGCCCAAAAGATATTTTTAAGTTGTCCTTCATCATTCACACTATATTTGAAGAAAAATTCAGCATCTTCCACTTCTTTTGCTTTCATATGGTTCAGCACAAATTCGGCATCATTGCCTTCAATCCTTTTCTTCTTGTACCTTGCAAAAAAGTTGTACAGGTCTCTAGATACAAACCCAACCTTGTCGTAACCACCATGAGTCTTCTCCATAACTCCCATGATCCGCCTGTCACGAAGACCACCAACTCCTAATTCAACAAATTTCACTTTCTGAGCATCACTCAATGCACGATGAGACCGCAGGAAAGCAACCTGATCAGGCTTGGCAAGCGGATGATCATGATGATCTACATAATTTTTAACATACCATAAACCCTTCCCTTCACAAAACTCAATCTCAAGCTTAGCCATGCATCCAGAACGGGTCAGTGGCCGCGGCTCCCTTTTTTGATATGTTTTTTCAAAATATTTCATCTCTCTCAGATCCTCACCGTGAGCAACAGAATCGCCTCCAAAAAATTATTTTCGTGTCTTTCTTACGCCTAACATGAGACCTTTTAATACTAAAACCTTTAGACTTTGCAAATGCATTGTAGTAATTGTAACCATCATTCTCACTTTTAAAACACTGATTTACCACCATGTCAAATTCTTCCATTTCCTCCAGGCTAACGTGATGATCATCCATGACGTACAACTGTCATAAACAAGCAGTCCAATCATATTACAAATTTTTCACAGCATTAAAATAAAAATAAAAATATCAGGAAGAAGCTCTTGTTGAAAAAAAAACAGATGAGTAAAAGCACATGGCAACGTGATTACCCTACAGCTGTTAATTGGGAGGTTCCCACCTCTCAAAAGAAACCTCCAACAAATTCGGATTTTGAGATAATATACAGTTTTTGGGATGACAATTTTATAGCAGAATACCGCAAATTAACTGAGAAGGGTAAGATCGATGTGAATCAAAATGTACGAGGAACATCGTAATGATACTTTCTATCATTTAAGGCAGTATAAGGAATTACTTATTAAAAACAAACACGGGATGAAAAAATTACTACGTGAGCTAGAATATAAGATAGAATCTAGCAGTATGATGCTCGATAAAGATTAAATGATCAATCATTGCGGTATCCTAATTCGTAAATTAATAAAGGGTAGGTCCCAAGATACTAGAGAAGTCAGTATTTATGAAGGTGATGATGTGGTACCTCCTAAGCAACACAGTGCTAAAATTTACAACAGAGATGAAAGGCATCAGTTAACATGACACTAAATCTACAATTTCCCACAATACCATTACAACACGTACTTCAAGAATATAACTCGCCCTTTCTGAGTTACTATACCTTGCTCAAGTAAAGTTTAACAAATATGTGATGAAATAACAGGCAACCACAATATTTATTTCTGCAATAATTTGCACACACAAGCAGCAACTTACAACAGGGCTATTCAATCCAATGATAAGTACTACCGCCAAAGCAACTCATGACATGAGTTATTCTTTTAGCCACACATGGGATGGATCTCCAGATTCATGATTTTTGAGCTTTGTAGCTGCAGAAGTTATCTTTGTAACTCTGATAAAAGGCAGTATGTGGTCTAGAAGCCTAAGAACAACAAGATCCATCTCCGATTATACAGCCTACTCAGGGAATCGACAAGGAAACAACAAATTGGTAGTGATAAAAAGGGGGAGGGCATAGATGCTATGAGGATGATACCTTGCAGGTACTGGAGCCGAACTGGAGGAGGCCGGGCTGGACGGCGGTGGACCACTAGTTCTTGACCTCGGTGGAGCACTTGTTCTTGAACTCCTCAATATTCCGGCCCTCACCTCGCAGCTGTTTCTCCTGGCCACGGATCTTCAACGTGTCGCCGCGGAGCTCTCCGGATTCCAGCAGCCGCGTAAAGGCGTCGGCGATGGCGTCGTCGAGAGGAAGGAGTCGAGGAACCAGGACAGAAGGCGGCGTCAGGGTCCCTCAGTCGGCAACGATTTGGGCGGCCACGCGATGGCGGTCGCCACGAAGATCCCCGGATTCGCACGGCCGCGCAATGGAGTCGTCGAGAGGAAGGGATCGAAGGAACTGGGACCGAAGCGGCGGCGGCGCGATGGCGTCGTTGAGATGAACCAAAGCGGAGGCGGCGCTATGGCTTTGCAAGAACGCTACGGCTTTGCAAGATAAGCCGCATCGTCCCCACGAAAATTACCTTAATACCCTTTTAAAATATAATATTATTATTTGTAAAAGTCCATAATACCCCTCCAAATCAATGGTTATATCTCATTTATACTACCCTAATATACTACAAGTATAATCCACTGTAAAAGAGCTCTAATTTTGATATCTTTAAATTATATAATTTTTATCATATTGTTATTTGAGATTAGTATAATATACATGCTTTTAACATCGCACTATTTTCAACAGGGACTATCGGCCGTCCCATCTCAAATCCGAACGATGGAAGGGGTCGGTCCAGATGATGCGTTTGGCACATGATCAAATTGATAAGGATGACATGATTAACTGCCACTGTTACAATGGAACGGCGTGATTCAGGGTAAACCGAAGCCAATGGCACATCAGGTCTAGGACCCCATCACTCGTCGATGCTGCTTCACTGCTCTTCCAGTCAGAAACGGTTCTGACATGCATGGTGTAAGAAACCAATCCCAAGCTGGAACCATATATGGGTGTCACTTTATATACGCAGATTGCAGAGGGCTCAGTGGCTTGCATACAAGAAGAAACGCAGCAGAAGACCACTAACCACCTATACTGTACACACACCTGCGGATCTCGTATCCCATCATCGTGCAAAAAAAAAATAACCAGAATTGACGTTTCAGGTGCGAGACAGTAGGGGGGCTAACCTTGTAACCATGATGGACGGAGGACTGGACGGTTGCTCCCGGCCGGTCACGGACGCGTCGGCGACCGACGGCTTCGAGAGAAGACAAATGAAATGAAATTGGGGAGAGAAGTGTACGGCAATGAAGGAAGAGGAGGAGGAGGAGGAGGAGGAGGAAGAAGAAGAAGAAGAGGAGGAGGAAGAGAGGAGGCAAGACGAGCGAGAAAGGGAGGCATGGAGGGTAGATTCGCTCTTCCCGGCAAAATATTCTTACTCGCGAGAGGATATTCCCACGGGCGATGCTGAACTTGCCGAGTACGTTTCTTTCTCACGAAGGCGTCAATTAAAGGTGGGCTGTAGGCCTTGCTCGTAAACGGGCCCTGCAGAGGAATTCTCCGGATTGTAAAAGCGGCCCACATCCTCACAGCGACGAGACGACGGCGAGGAAGGAAGCGAGGAGAAGGCGAGTCGCGGAGCAGGAGCGGCAGCCATGGGCGTGATGGAGAAGCTCAAGATCTTCGTGGTGAAGGAGCCCGTCGTCGCCGCCTCCTGTCTTATCGCCGGATTCGGTACCCTCCCTTTCTCTCCCTCCCGCTCTGACCCAAACCCTAGTAGCTACGCGCGCGCGCGCATCGCCTTTAGGACGCAGGCTTCATTTCTCCAGGTGTGCCTCCGTTAAGCTCGGCTTCCGCAGACGCGTGATTGGTTTTCACGGGCTGGTTGGGGGTGGGGTTAACTACATTTCGATGCGCTTTCTCTTGCTGCAGTTCGTTAGATCCAGGATTCGAGATCACTAGCCAAAGCCATGTACAATAACTCTGCACATGACACATGATTCAGCTTGTTTCATAGCTCATGACTCATGAGCTACACATTCTCACCTCAAGATAAAGATCCAATTGTTCGTTTCCAGCCGAACAGTTTACTGTAGTGGAGGACACAATAGGCAGCACCGGTTTCAGCTCAAGAACCATGTGCACATTTCCTTTCCTTTTGTACTTTTGAATTAAACGAATTTAGTTTGGCCTATGTGAGATAGGCTTTGCCGATTTGGCTGGATTTTTCTGTCTGCTGGATGTGGTCAGAACAGGTGGGACCGTGGGAGGTGATAAAGGTTGCTC
This sequence comes from Rhipidocladum racemiflorum, assembly GCA_036346355.1. Classification (NCBI taxonomy): domain Eukaryota; kingdom Viridiplantae; phylum Streptophyta; class Magnoliopsida; order Poales; family Poaceae; genus Rhipidocladum; species Rhipidocladum racemiflorum. The sequence goes on from CM070578.1 coordinate 3,949,133, forward strand.
TGAATCTCATGCCAAAATTTAGTTATGCTGGTCTTTTTCTTTCTTCCTCTGGAATTGTGTTCAATTTCTTGTCTTACTTGTGGTTGTCGATTGCGTTAGGGTGCCATTTATGAAATTTAAAGAGTTATCCAAAATATTGACTTCATTACGGACATGACTTTGTACCAGTAGCAACAATAGCTCATTTACTGGATCCAACATCTGTTTTTTTCCTTTATCGAATTTGCCAGTAGAAATTGTCTTGGTGTGAATCGTGATCTGACGTGACATATTGCTACGTAGTGTGGGATGATGACATAACTAGACTCTGTGCGGATTAAAATTCTTGGAAAATGAAAAGACTGGATTTTTAAATATGTGCTTGTTTGCAGAATGCAGACACATGTAGTTTGTTGCTTAAGAAAAGAAAACAAGGTTGTACCTATAATTATTTAAGATTTCAGTGACACATTTAGAGCAGTCTGCTACACAAGATTGGTCGAATGTATTAGATCCAAGTTATTTTCTAGACCATTTTACTATCAGTTTACTCTCTTAATTGACTTGTCATAGCTCCTTGCTTTTGATTAATTATTTGTATCTTTATGCTCTCTGTGTCATCTTGGTTTCTGATACTACTGCTCTTCCATGAAAGTTCCTAACTGGCACGTAGTTGTCTCTGTATAGTAGGCTTGCCATGACTTCCCTATCAAGATTTGTCAGTTGCTTTTCTGAGAGTTTGTTCACCAATCTGGATGCTAAAGGTCCTGTATACATAAACACAGAACAAGCATAGGAAAGTGTTTTTGTACAACTTCATTGTAGGTGTACGTGTACCATATGTCATCTTGCATGTTTTTACAAAGGTTTGCTTATTTTCTGCTCCATTGAAGCACAATTGGTCTGTGTTCATAACTTCAAAACTGCCATGATGGTCATACTCCAGGTGTGGCACACGCCACGGTGGAAACTCTAGTGCTTTTACTGGTGACTCAGCGTTCATTTTTTTGTATGGCAAGATGGCAAGTGGATGTGTTTTGTTGGCAACCAGTGCTGTTAAAATTTAGTGTGCTGCATCACTAGCAATAGGCACGCATTATTTGCCATTCTACTTTTCACCAAAAAGTTTCAGCACAGAAGTGGTCAAAATCGAAAGCATCTCGTGTGTCAAGCCCCGTTGTAATATTCAATCGAACTATAGGCTTTGGTGGTGTGGTGCGGTGGGACACGGTTCCTATGCAGTCCTTAAGGGACTGTAATTTAAGCAGTTGCGCGTGAGCCGTTGGATCGAAAAGAGACGGTTCAGATTGATCTAAAGTACTGTAGCAAATGGATTTAGACGATCTGAGCCGTTCGCTTGCTCGATCGGGCGGTCCACGCCTGTGAGCTGTTCTCCACAGAGACTGCATTTGATCCCTGTCCGGTGCGGTGGTAGTACATTTGAGTGGTGGCCAATTGTTGCCATGGATGGTTGTGAACCAAACCATTCTTATGTTACTCTGACATTTCAGGATGAAACTAGTGCAAGTTCAGTGCATGATTCCTAAGTTTTTCTGATTTGGCTGCATGAGCTTATGGAATTATTTATCGTCAGTAGAACTAGCTGTCTGCCATCCTTCTTCCAAATATTTTCAGCTGACCTTATAATTTGCAATTTCAGGTCTATTTCTTCCGGCAGTTGTTAGGCCAATATTGGATTCTTGGGAGACTGCGAAACAAGTTCCTCCACCTGCACTAAATGATGTGTGTGATTCCCTCCGTTTTCGGCTTGTTTTGTGTGTGCTGCGCAAAGTTCATAAAGAAATGACCTTTATCAATATATGACATGCAGTCGTATCTGATCTTCCAACCACACCATTTTATTATGTCCCAATTTTATCATGCTCATCGTGTGCGATCCAAGATATTGGCAAGTCTGTAGACAGCCTTCCCAAGTAAACATTCTATTTGGCTCAACTTGGCTACAAAATACCATGAACGAACTGAATGTTTGACTGGCAGCTTAGACTGAATTGAGCGGGCAAGTTTAGACACTTTGCATTTCATAACTGCTTCATTGCGTTGTTATAGGACTTGCCATAGTTCACCTGGCCATTTTCAGGTTTCACACTTCTGAATTATCTTGCTTAGATATCATCCCCCGCTGCATCCATACTTTCATAGTTTGATGTATTGAGAACGTGAGTATTGGCTGAGACTCGAGACAAACGTTTTGACTCCTTGTCTTTTGGTACTTCCGCAGGTGGTCGCAGGTGTCACCGGCAAGAAAAAGGAGTGACCTGCATTTTTTTTCTTCACTTGCTAATGCTTTCGGCGTATTTTCTTTCGCTTGTTTTTGGCACAAGGATGGGAAGGCTCTCTCAGTCCGGATGGTCGTTGGATCGGCACAAATAATCGTTGAATCTGAACTTATTTTGTCCATACAGCAGGTCTGCATTGTGACACGGTTTTAACCCATAAGAAAGTGGATGTGAGGCCATTTAGCCCCTATGATTCTTGTCGTGGCCATTTCTTGATTTACCGGAACAGCGGGGGTTGGTGTGCCAAAAGCCCGCGATTATGCTTCGTGCCGGGCGGCCAGGACCCCGCTCTTGTGCCGTGCGATTTGGCCGGCGCCGACGTCTCCCCAACCCTTGCCGGCGTCTGCCCGCGCCGCGCGTCCCAATTCTGACTTCTGCCGGCGTCTGCCCGCGCCGCGCGGGCTAGAAGGCACGCATGATTGCGAAGCTTTGTCCTATTTTCATATATATATTTTTCAATCCTTAGCCCACTCTCCAATAAAATCACAAACCTTTACTTAACCGTGGAAGTTTCGGTAGAAACACGTGTCACTTACTATATTGTGAGTAGAGACGATTCTCTTCTCATCTCATGTGCTCGATATACGGATCTCAAAACTTGTATGGCGATTTGCCTAGCTTCGGTAGAGTTTGGCCCGTTGTACTCTGCCTCGTGATGATTCTAGTTGGGACCATTCTTTTCGCTGCTGTTGCAGTGATTCTCTCCGCGCTAGGTGTATCGTTGTTCGAAGTATCTGTACGATCAAGCAAAATTAGCTCGGGGGTTTCGATTTTTTTTTCGTTGGTTAGGTCGCCTCCTAGGTTAAATTTGGCCACTATGCTTGTTTCCTCTGTCAGTTCGATCTAGTAACTCATCGATACTCATGCTTAGAATATTGATGAAATCATGAAAGGCACAAACTTTTTCCGTCGTGTGAAAACCAGCTTCCATTTGCAATCGGCATCCATTTTATATGCAAGTGGCCAAATGTAACCTTATTTTCTTGTTTCCTGTTGCTACTCTTTTACCTGTAGAATCTTAGGTTTGGTCGTTTGTTTGGTGATGTAGGCGAAGGGGAATGGCGACAGTTCCGGGGCCTCTGATCTGGGTTCTCGGTATTTGTGCATGTCGTCTCGCGTGCATATGTTAAAACTACTTTTCTGCTGTGATAAATAGGCCTGGAACCTTCAGGTTCTTATGGAACATTGATAGCTTTACAACCAATATGTACATCAATTGATGTTCCTTCGTACTGTTGAAAGAAAGTTATCAGTTTTGTTAGTTGTATTGTAGCATGTAAGAATTGTTATTCTTGTTAAAGAATCTGATCTGCTTGTGTCTGGGTTTTGTTGCTTGGTATTGCTGTGATGAGCCATAACACGTTAGAAGACCAACTGATCAATTGGTTCTTCAATGAAATATATTTGTTACGCTTGTCTTCTGTGCTGAACCTGCAGGCCACTTTGTCTTGTCGTATAATAGCATTCTTGCATGCACCTTTTTGAAGAAATTGTTTGTACTTCAGTCTTTTACTGTGTGCATCATATTCCTGTTGATTTATCGCTGAAATCTTCTGGTTCTTATTTGGAACTTTGAATAGCTCAACCACCATTGTTTGCATCAGTTTATATTAGTTTGTTTTTTTGGGATATCAGTTATTTGCTTTGTGCACTGTGAGAGCTGTTGTTCTTGTAAGAGAATCTGTTTTGTTTGTGTCTGTTTGGCTTTCATTGCTAACTCACTGTATTGCTGCGACGAGCCATAACACATAAGAAGACCAACCGATCAACTGGTTCTTCAATGAAATATACTGTTACGCTTGGCTTCTGAGCTGAATCTGCATACCACTTAGTACTCTCATCATATAATAGCATTCTTGTATGTACTTTTTGGAAGAAATTGTTAGTGCTTCAGTCTTTTGTGTGGGCTTTAATGAGTTTTTGTTGGCCTTCCAGGTCAGTGACAACTACTACAGGCCTGATCTAACCAAGCCGGCTCTTGATAGGCTGAGCTCAGTGTACCGCAGCCTCCAGGTTGCCAAGTCCGGTGTCAAGAAAAACAGGCAGCCAACTAAGCTGTAAAACACATGACTTTTGCTTTTTGTTGAGGGGGCCTCTTGGTGCTCATATTTCAAGCTTATTACCTCTGTTCCAACAGTTTTGAGACTTAAGAGGGATTCTTGTTAGAACCATGTTACAAATCTACCAGGTAGTTTGTACTGTAAGTATGTAACAGTGTTAGGCCGCAGAGTGTCGCTCTATAATTATCATTTGCTTTGCACTTGATGATCGCTCCATAATGATGTTGTGAAACTTGTTGGTGCCGATAATTTCTCTGCGTTTAGATCTACCGTCAGTATATCATTTCTTCCAGCGAATTAACTGATACTGTGGCTGACCAGGAACTCGCGTTTTTTACTCTGCTGTTAGAATCTATCTGTGTGCTCTCGCAAAAAATCTAGTGTTCGAGTTCGGCCATGCCTTCATGTGTGTAGCAGGAATGGCCACGTTTGTTTTGAGTAGCCTGGGAAGTTTGTAATTGCTTGCAAGCGAAATCTCTGATCATCCTGGAAGAAACCGTGTAGCCTGGAGAGTACCACCTCGACGTTACCCATCAGATAGCTGAGGTGACGGCGCCGGAGTTGATCGCTGCAGCAGTCGTTCCAAAGCATGTCGCCATGCAGTAAACTCGCGCTACATTAAGCATTTCAAGTACACTAGATTTATGCCAAGCTGAATCAATCTGTACAGAGACCCAGCCATGTTTGGCATTCTGACTAGTGAGTAGTGACTACTGTCTACTAGTAAGCCTGGCGAGTTGTCTGAACAATGCCGTTCTGGTGTAGGCCCTGCACCTGAACCTGCTCGTGCTCGCGTTGCTGCTGCTGAGGCCCAATCCGGTGCATGACCGACCGGTAGGCCATGAGCCCCAGCTTCTGCACCTTGTCGTACATCGTCTCCAGGCGTAGCGGCGCCACGTACAGCCCGACGGCGTCGAGCTGCCAGCCGCTCCTCCCGTAGAACCCCAGGATCACCCCTCCGTCCACCGGGAACGTGAACGGCGTGCCCTCCGCGGCGCCGAACGGCCCGTACGCCCTCTGGTTGGTCTTGAAAGCCAGCGAGCGGATCACCGGTGGGCCGCCGTGCGTGATCGGGAAGTAGTGGCCACCGACGGTGGTCAGGTACTCGTCCGGGAAGTTCAGCTTGATCTAAGCACGCACGCAATTCAGTCGAGAAACGCAGCCGTGCCATGCCATCACACAATCTTGTCAAGCACATTACATGTGATTTGTACGGTTGTACCTGAGTAGTGTGATTGCCGCCGGCTCCTCCGTGTCGCTCTCCGGGGACGGGGAGACCGTTCCTGTCGTACTCCACGGTGATGGAGTCGATGCACCGGTCGTATGACATGGTGATGCTACGGATCCCGGTGTGGCCGCCGTCGTCCCACGGGTTCCCTGCGGTGCCACCCCATGGGCCAACCTTCATAAGCCTCTTTGACACAACCATCTTCTTCTGATGTTGCCCTTGCTGAAAAAATAGGGTGCAGTTTGGTATTCAGTAATGGAATATATGAGTTGTTGAGCAATCTATGCATCAATATAGGTAATTAGGTACAAAGAAATGCTCAGGAAAGATGTGAAAATTCAGATGATTCCTATCTGAGAAAGACTGGATAGCAAATGAATAGAATGCTAGTCTGATCCCTTGTGTACCATGATTGCCTCCAGATATGTGCAGGGCTGCACCAAGTAGAAAGATGAACAGGTAGGCTTCTTCGAGAACAAGTGTGCTTATTATCAAAATAGGTAATGGATAAAATGGCAGAACAACCCAATAAGTGTCACTCTTACAACTATATAGTGGCTGCTGGGTGATAAGTGGGGATAAGAACTGGATGCTCTGATGGATCAACACTGCTTTCCAGAAAGCTAAGCATATCGGACAGGAATATTTTGTTCTTCACCTAGAAGTTTGGTAGAAGAATCTTGATACTATTAGGTAGTTTGCGGTCGATGTTAGCATGAGCCGAATCCATATGAAATCCTTGCATTTATTGAGCAAGCCTCTATGAAGTTAAGTGTTGGGAAAAGAAAGATGCAACATTTGATCAGGCTGCAAATAAAGCCTACATTTAGAATTATGGACTGCTCGCCCAAATTCCAAGCTCGTAAGGTTGTGTACGTTTACATCAGATGGAAACTTAAAACATTTGTTCAAGGCCATGTCATGTCAACGAGGACTAAGATGAAGGTGGAGGTATGGGTTCTGTGGTAAGTAAGAGAAGTGCTTCTATGCTTTTTCTTTTTAAAATTGCACAAATATTAAAGTATGAATGAAGGGTGGATGAGGATTACTTACTCCTTTGTTTGCTTTAAGATTTGTGCAATTTATATTAAGAGGGAAAGCATATAAGCACCTCTCGGTAAATAATTATGAAAATGGAGAATATGATGCCGATTGGCAGAGGGCATCATAGGTATGGGAGAACAAAATAATTGGTTCATACTTGAACTTTATTGATTCCAAAATTCCTTTCTTTTCCTGAACGTCTGACCAAATCAGTTTATTGGCACAAACTGTGATAAAGCACAACCATGTTCATCCGGATTGAATTATACAATTTGCATGGTGATGAGGATTACAGAATTTGCCACATATGTCTGTGACTTGTCCAATAATAATTATGGAGAACTGGTTATTAGAAATCCTTTTCATAAATTCTAAGAAAAAGCCAGTAACTGTCATTTTCTAACTTCAGATAGTGCTTCACAGCATGTACCCTGTGGCTTCAAGTAATATCTGTATCGACAGCTGTTTGGCCCTGAGATACATCAACCTCCTGTCTGAAGACAAATGATTGAAGTGTTTGTGATAAGGTATCCAATCTACACTTCCATTTTTGCTATGAGTAGCTCAAATTGCCTCTCTTGTGACATTCTGCCATCCGTATACTGTACTGTAGATTCTTGAAGTGGTTCAGCTGTGCAATCCATCATTTACTCACTTTATCAGAGCCAGTGCTCACAGTGCATGCAATGCCTTCGTTCCTTTCCTGAATCAATAGAAGGTCAATTTGCCAAGAAACAAATTCAAGAGTGACAACCACATTCCATTGGCATATGCATACATTGATCCCATTACACCAGAGTGTATCAGTGTACTGCTACGTAAAGCTTTGTTGATCTGTGCTGCTTAAAGAAGCTAATCACACTACTACAGATTATCCAGATGGTTCGAAACCGTCGTCGTCGTCACAGACGGTTTTTCGAACAGTCTGTAACCATGTGTCAGTGACATAACGGCACATCACAGGCGGTTTTGATACCGTCTGTGATAATCCCCCTTTTTCCCCTACACACTCAGCAGAACTTCCGTCATTAGTATCTATTGTTCAAAAAAAAATTGCTTAGATATTTCTGCAACGATATTTACAAGGCACAATCAATTATAGATTTTATAATTGAATATCTAAACATCATATATGCATCAAGGCAACAGCTTGTTTGATCAAGATTATCTTAAAATATGAATATTTGTAGCGCTTTCATCTCTTTTTTTAATATAATGTTGATGGTTTCCAAGTCAAAATTCATTTCATTTCACAATTCATCCTGAACGCTGTCATGCTATGATTTATCGATTTCACTTCATCCTTATCCCCGAACGAGAATACCATAAACTGCCAATTTTCACTTTGGTATTGTGCAGGAATAGAATTATTTCGACATTCTCTATCACGTCAAATATAGAGTTGATTAAATCATTGGTTATACGATAACTTAATCAACTCTATATTTTATGAAATAGAGAACCATCAAAATAATCCTATTTCTGCACAAAACCAAAGTGAAAATAGACATCCAATGGTATTCTTCACCGGGGATGAGGATAAAGTGACAGCGGTAAACCAGCACATGACTACTTTCAAGATGAACTATGGAATGAAATGGATTTTGCCTTCAAATCCATCAACATTATAATAAGAAAGGAGATGAAAGTACTACAAAATTTCATATTTTAAGACGATCCTGATCAGACAAGCTGTTGCCTTGATGCATGTAGGATGTTTAGATATTCAATTACAAAATCTATAACTGGTTATGCTTTATAAATTTCATTGTAGAAATACCTAAGCAGATGAAAATTTCGAACAACAGATACTAATGATAGAAGTTCTGCTGGGGATGTAGAAAAAATATTTGGTTCCAACAAGTAAGACACTATTAAGTTATTGCATTCAAGATAAGCAAATATTAAGGATAAGGTCAAATGACAGTACATTGACAATATATATATTATAGATCAAAGCAAGAAGACCTCAGGGTTTTTTCATATCTACCATCATATGTGCCGTAGCTTCCGCAACAGAGGCTTTTCGATTCCCCTTGAAGTTCCACAACTCTAGCACAATGCACATTTGTTTGACACCAATAACCGATTGACTTCCAATCATATCTCTTAATCCCTAAAAAAATGACCATGTTGTTGTGTAAAGGGTGTCTTGGTATATTATTACCAACCACATTGAATTAAATATTAGAAACCTTTATATTACCTTTATAAGTTTAGCTTTGGCTTCTTCCAACTCTGCATTCGTCCTTTGGTCCCTAATGGTGAGTGTTGTATTAAGAGATTCAATAGCTTTCAATTTGTCATCTATGTCTTTCAGTTCTTGTTTCATCTCATAAATCTTTTCTGTTAACTTAGATTTGCCTTTCAGTTGTTCGATCTCCACCCTAAGTTTGTTTAGCTTTTAACAGCTTTTCCATGTCATCTATTTTACCAAATTAGAATTCAATTTATTTAGATTAGACACATATAGGAATAAAGAGACCATACTTATGTAACAAAGATTGGGTTTGGATGTTGTTTCCATAGCCTTATGTTCGTTTCATTATAGTTTATCGGTTTGTTGATGTCAGGCTTCACAGATTCACAAAGCATTAATTCACAGATTCTCAGCAAGGTCATTTGAACTGATTTACAGATTTTCAGAGAGCATGCTTATATAACTACAAAGAAGTACCAAAATACTTATATAACAAAGATTGGGTTTGGATGTTGTTTCCATAGCCTTATGTTCGTTTCATTATAGTTTATCGGTTTGTTGATGTCAGGCTTCACAGATTCACAAAGCATTAATTCACAGATTCTCAGCAAGGTCATTTGAACTGATTTACAGATTTTCAGAGAGCATGCTTATATAACTACAAAGAAGTACCAAAATGCAGGAAGTTGACAGTTCTATCAAGATTCTCAGTGTGGTTCACTTCAAAAGAAATTTACTGATCCGCACATCAATGCACAAGTATTCATTAAAAAGGACAAATAATTAATGTTCCATTGATTTTAATTTCAATTATTACAATTCAGACCATATAAGAATTGTGTTGATGAGTTGTTTAATACTTTACACCTAAAGGGTACATGAAGTATTAGGAAGGGTAGGTTATATATTTCAATCTACAGAAGTAAATACTAGTTAGCATGAGCATACAGATGCCCAAAAAAACTTAGCTCACTGACTTATTGATCAGCCATATTTTTAAGAACTCTATGCTAACTGAATTTATCTTTTGCTGAGAAGCTTATGGCTATAGAGTTCAAATGACATTCTGAGGGTTACAACATCCAAACATTCACAAATGTTGCTGAGAAGCTTTTGGAGAACTGCAAGCATTCACAGATTCAGAATACATTCACGATTATACAAAAATCATTAGCCAATCATATGCCTAGAAACAAAATTGGATTTAATCAATAGCATCAATATATGGATTTTCAAAGCAGAGTGAATTAAGTGCTCGCTCACCAAAGGGGAGCTAGGCCGCCGAAGGGTAGGATGCTAAGGAGGAGGTCGTCAACGGGGAGGATACCGCGGGGGAGGACGCCGAAGGGTGTGGCCAAACGGGCGAGGAAGGAGGCGAACTGTTTTCTATTTCGTTTGGCTGAGTGCGGCGAACTAAAAACCATCTATAATAAGCTAATATCACAGATGGTTCTTAGCACATCATGTAACTTCTGACAGTCGTAATGCAAAACCGTATGTTATTAATTTTAATACAGACGACTTTTAAAAACTGACTATAATGAAACGTCTTATATAGACGTTTCTATAGTAGTGTCAAATTAAGCACCCAAAAGAAGAGTGAGACCCCACAAGAACATCATAATCCTCTTTGACAGGTGTGTTGTTAGTTTCTATAGTAGTGTCAAATTCAAGCACCCAAAAGAAGAGTGAGACCCCACAAGAACATCATAATCCTCTTTGACAGGTGTGTTGTTATCTGGACTCAGTTTGGACCATGATGCCCTTTTCTTGCATTCGCTGCCAAATATTAAAAGCAAAAATCTCTTTGCTTTGCCTATGTTTCAGCCTACCATACACCTCTTGGGAGCTGCTAATTATAGCTTGATACGCATCATTCACAAATAGCAGTTTCCTATCTTTAAGCTCTGGCTTGAAGCCACAGATAATGAGCTGTCTGATGGAAATAGGCCAGACTGTGAATGTGGGGCCCAAAGCTTCTCTCTTCTCACCTATATAAGGCACACGCTCCCTTCTCTGACCTCTCACACCTCTCCAATTCTTTCACCATCTCTCTACAAACCTACAGCCCAAAGCACACACGAATCTCTCGTAGCATACAGCATCATGGACTCCAAGGTATTCTACGCCGCCGTCGTCGCCGCCGTCGCGGTGTCTTCCCTCGCCGGCGTTGCATACGCCGCTGACGCCCCCGCACCGAGCCCCACCTCCGGCGCGGCCGCCGCCTCCTCGTCGCTCGTGGCGGCCATTCTCTGCCCGGCCGTGGCGCTCCTCTTCGGCAACCTTCGCCACTGAATCGAGCCCACCTCGTAGATGAATGCTGTTGTCGACGCGCATGCTATCCGCTGCATGACATCTTCTATTTGCGTGCTTGTTTTCTGACTTGTGCCTTTGTACTACGCACACTATTACCCATGGATTTCTATTGATTCAATTCAGACCATTCCTACAGCGGCATTCATTCAGTCTGCTGATTATGATCATGTTTGCTCAGAGTCTGATAAACTTTGAGCATTGAGAGAATGATTTCGTGACGGGATAGGATAGATTGCTTCGTTGCGAATTTGTGATTCTTTTCATGCTAGCTCGTGACCTCCTTCTTTCTTTCGTAGTTCGTGGCATGCTATTCTTTCTGCTAGGACAAAGCACGTACGTACGTAACTACGCATCGTCTTTTGGGGGTATTTACTTCTCAATCACAGAGAAAAATGGCGCTTGTTGAGATAAAAAGCGGTCAGCTGCACAGCTCAAATTAACAAATGGAATAAAGTGTAAAAGCAGGTAGCAAAGCAGCTAGCAATAGCACGTATGTTTCGAGAAAAAAAAAAAGGTAACTTAGCTATCTCATTGCTGTAAAGCAGGCGCACAAGTAAACAATGAAAACTAACCTACCTGTGTTTTAGTGCTGTTCGACAGATCGTCGAATTCCTTTCGAGTTGTTTAGGATGGGAAAAGAAAACATTTTTTTGTTGTTGTTGGTGAATGTATAAACCATTCCAGGAACCGAAAAACTGTATTTGCCCATGCCTGAATGTTGACGCCAAACATTGCTTGTAGATTGCCGAGGAGCCCTCGCTGCGTACCGTGTTTGCTTCTGGCCTTGTTCTTCCGGTAATTCTTCCTAGATGTTTATTACTATTAACATCTCAACGGTTCTTAGAGATTTTGTACCTTTGAAGCTGTACTATTTATTTTCTTTCCTTAATGCAAGGCACTTATTATTTCAAAAAAAAAAAAAAAAAAACAATTTCAGGTTTGCAGTCCCATATTGAAAGCGCTAGGTACCAGATCTTTCCGTCGATTCTCCGACTTCCTCCCACCGTGCAAACGTACACCAACTATTCGATGCAGACGTACGTGAAGTCGTGGTTAGCGGTGAAATGACACTGGAACCAGAGCTAGCCGGTTCTCCCTGAAATGCCTTTCCTTGTCTTGATATCTTGGGGTAAAGCACAAAACACGTACTTATGGGATTGCTCTGTCTGATTCTGGATTAAGGAAGCGAACGGCGAAAGCTACGGGTGCTAATATTAGGTCTTTTTTTGGCAGAACTGCATATCCCAATTTCACTTTAGATCTGAAACTTATAAACTAAAATAAAGTGAATTAAGTTTATATTTTTAATCTAAAATGTAAACAAAATGATCCACTTAAACACTCTTAATATATCAGCAGCTCCAGCCCCACGGATCTGGTGGAGCTGAAAATACCCACTCCATAAATTTGGTAGAGCTGGAGCTGTGTCAAACAGAACCTTAGTATTGCGACTATCATCCATTCTGACGTGCCGTGCCGTTTGCAACATGAATATATATGAAGAGGTGTTTCTGTGTTTTTTTTAAAAAAAATGTACAAATATTAAAATATGAATAAAATATAGGTAGTGATTACTTATCTCTTCGTTTATTTTAAGATTTTTATAATTTATATTGAGAGGGAAAATATATGTGTACGGCGGGCCAAAGGGATCGCAACGCACGACGAAGGCCAGAGATGCGCCGAACGAGCCGGTACGTGACTACGGCGGGTCGCGGAAGTTTGCGTGCGTTTCGGCGGCCGAGGGTGCGCCGCGCCCGGCTGCCGACGCGCGAAACACACGGCCGCGAAAGTACGGGGAGCGCGCGCGAAATACGTACACAACTGCCCGGGCCCCAGACTCCGAGAGCAGGCGCGGACCAAGGGAAATTGCGCGGGAGCGTTGCATACTTGCATTCGTTGGCGGGAGGCCAGCCACGGGCATCTCTGCCTCTGCATTGGCACGGGAAGTTGCGGCACGTGAGTGGGTCCGCGGACGGAACCTTTGGCCTTTTCTTGTCTTCTTTCATATTTTCTTTTCATCTTTGATTTTTTTTCTAATAAAATTACCGACCTATATCTCTTTCAAACCGCAGAATCATCAACATACAATATATCATCTATCGTACTCCTCTACCATGGTAAGTCATCGACCCCGCAATACCTCCCATCAGCACAGCACATTTGGAGGACCTACCGTGGCAAAGGAGTTACCACGTTACCTGAACTCCACATGAAGATGGGGCCCGCAAACTGTCGCGCTTGTTGGGAAGCTATCGTGGTGGACGAAGCAGATATGATGCTTACGATCTACCGTGGTAGGAAATCACAGTAGATAACACGTGTTATCTGAGGGGACTTTTATGATCGAGAAGAAGATTAAAGTTGCAATTTCATCAGAAAAAGATTAAATATAGACAAAAGGTATGCAGGGACCGAATACAACCACCGTCCCAAAAGGTTCGTTACATCTGCTAGCTAAGGTCTGCACAGTCGTGGGCGGCAGGAAGAGGCAACAACGCAAATATATCTGTATCATATGCTGCCTGGGTTTGGAGCCCATTCAGGGTGCCCACGTGGCACCTTTTTTGCGAAAAGGTCTTTCACAAATTTTAAAATTACAATTAGATCCCTTCATCAAATTTTAGAATTACGATTAGGTCATTCCACCGGTTATTTTGAAAACCGCAGTTTTGTATATTCACAAACAGATCTTCTACCGATTTTTTCGATCGCAGATAGGTCCTTTTTCGTGGTTTCGCAAAAAAAAAGGCCGACAGCTTATAGCCAACCATTTTCTTTTAAAAAAAACACCGCCGAGAAAATCGAAATTGTGTTTTCTGTAACAAAAGCCTCGGATCAAATTTCACATGGTACAACATCGTGCGCGGCTCGACCTAGCACAACAAACGCGAAAAGCCTCTACAGTTCCGTTTATCGCACCCAAACAAGGCTTGCAAAGAAATCTTGCGCAGCTTCTTTTTTTTAAAAAAAATGTACTCACCTCTGAATTTTTTTTTGTTTCAGTCAGTTTCAATCGCATAACAATTCAATATATCGCTTGACCTAGCATTGCATGTCAGTTTCAAACCGCAATGCAAGGGATCCATTTGAGACAAAATCATACGACGATATTCATAAACTGGCTTTCAGATTGAAAAGGTAACATCAACTTTGCCTGTCCTCAATTGCACAAGAGGCCTAACCACACATATCACCGCATTCACAAATTTCAAATCCATTTGTGTTGCCCGATCATCCTACGCTTGACATAATCTGATGCTACGAATTGGATTTACAATGGAAGTTTACAGCACCAGGAGATAAATTATTGAAGGCCCTTTCAGGTTCATGTTAAGTACAATTGTCAATGCACGCAGAGGGCAAACTACACATCCACCTGTACTGGGGTACGTGACATTTGTTTGACGTAGCAAGATGTGCTCAAGTGGCATTAACATCAGGGCCTTGTAAACATGCAGAATTGCCTTACTGGGAGGCATATTATTGCCAATGTTCACAGTAAACAGAAGCATGCCTGAAAATAACACATGCTCTTCTTTGCCGCCTCCGACAATACAGTCATTCTTGGCCTTCCAAAGTAAGCGAGACGAGTGGTCAGCCCACTGATCATTCCATTCAGAAAGCTTAATTTCAATCTTCAGCTACTGGATTTGTGCGGTGTCTTCTTTCTAATGTTCAGCTGCTCATGTTCAGCGATCCTATTATTCCGAGTCACTGTCCATGTTGTGCATCGCTCTCAATCCCCTGGGGCGCTGCGAAATCGGATACGAATGTCAGGTGATTGCGTTACTACTAGTACATGATCTAGGATTTGCTGGATTGAAATCGATATCGACATGTCAGTTCACTCACCTTTTTGGAAACCTTCTTCTCTCGTACTTCATATCTTTCCAGAGTCAAGTCGCATAACCATGTTCCTGGGCATGCAAGCTGCCAAAGATGAACAAAACTTACGTAAGAATTGCAGAATGGTGACAATGTAATGCAATTTCAAAACAAACATATGAATAAAATGATAGACATCAATTGTTCTGTTCTCGATAAATAGACATCAATAATTTTCTTAAGCTTAACTCCAAGCATGCTTCGAATACAAGAACTAATTATTGCTCCACCACATATCTCTTAGTGGGGTGGTGGAGTTGTGGTTGTATGACCACTCATCAGGGTTCAAATCCTGGTGCCCGTCTTTTATACGCATACGAGTGCACTTTAGTAAGAATTTTGTGAGGTCACGGATTTATCCATATCCTTTGTTTGTTCAGGCATGTGCTAAGAGAGCGCACTCGCGCGCGCGCGTTTGCATCTTTTTTGTAATCGCAAAAAAAAAAAAAAACTGAGATGGGCAGATGGCACACCTCTAGCCAATGGCCTACCAGATTAGCTCACTGATACAACTGTAATGCTGTCACAAGATATATTAGAATGGCAATTAGTTTGGCTTCTTAAAATAAAGAAGCCAAGGTTAAGTAGTTAATAGTAGGGACAGACGGACAGTACGACACATCGAACATTGAGGGGACAACCAAATGGAACGCATCAGCTTTTAAACAGTCTTATATTTGCTTCAGACAGAAGCATGCCATGGTATTATGGACGCCTCTTGGCAAGCAAGTTAAACCTCAGCTATAATAAAGGAGGCATCCACCGAATCTTGCTATTTTATTTGCACGTCTCCTTTGGTCAAGGAGCAGGCAGGCGGCGTGCAGCCGTGCACAGAGGTGGCCCTATGGTCCATGTGATCTGACGCCCTGTATGGCTGTGAGCCTGTGAGTATCTATTAAAAATGCATATCCAAATCTATTTACTCCCCCCGGTAAATCCTTGTTTTGCTGATCTAGCACTTAAGCTTGGAGTCCATAATTACTGTCTACTAGTAGTACTGTGCAATGAGTATGGAATATCTGTGCAACAAGCAAGGAACTAATTTATTTACCTTCTGTACCAATATAAGAATCCTATGCCGCATTGATGTGAACTGAGAGCCTCGAATGTAATGAGAGCAGTTTCTTAGATTGAAACATAAGAAGAAAGGGTCATACATTCACGGTCCTCTGGATGACTTTGGCTCTCTTCTTGGGTCTTTGAGGCAGCTTGGATCCTTTGAACACCAAGAAGTCCTCTTCCTTCTCTTTGTTCGTCAGGGCGACTGCAAACTTGGGCCAAATTGACCCCTCACCCCCCGACGACGAGCCCTTCTTGTCATCTGGAGAGGTTGGTGGAGCTCCATTGGTGGTGGTGTTGCCCCTTGCAGGGCGCTCCCTGTCCGGCGACGCAACCATGCGTATCCCGTTGTGCTGTTGTTGCTGTGCTGACGGCCTCATTGCTCCAGGCTCCTCAGAATTCCTATCAATTGAGTAACTCCAAAGATTAAAAACAGTACAGAAACATGGTAATGCTACAATGACAACAGAAAAGGAGAGAAAAAAGTGTACATCTAGTAATGGTGAATTATATATATATATATAGATAGATAGATTGTTTTCTTGTGAATTTGGTCTTGTAGTGGTTGCTAGCAACCGTGTATGATTCCGAAGCTTCTCTAGACCGTAGAGGATGGAAAAGGAGAATCTACAGCCAAAGAGGGGTCCCATACATGACATTTAGTTACTCTATACACATTGAACAAAATTGTTCATCAGGTGCAAGATTGAAATCTGTAGCTATTCATTGAGTACAGTAAGTGGTAATTTAATCAGCAATAAGAAATCCTGTGTATAGTCATATCAGGCAATAGGTAATGTACTCGTCTACTTCTACAAGGAAAGGGAACCATTCGATGGTGATGACAGCGAGAATGGGATAAACAAAATAGCTCTATTAACTTCTTACTGCAAATCATTCTTAAATGCTGAAATAGGGGGAGAATGGAGACTACAGAGTTCATGATTCACACACATTTAGGAGAGAGAGACAGGTAGCAAGCAACAACCTCGAGCAATTACCTATATCATGCTTCGTCGAAACTAGGAGTACAAGAAGAAAAGTAAAGGGAAGAACAATGGATGAACAAGCTGTCACCATCCACTTTATGAGTGGTGGTGACTGATTTGAGACAAATATGGTGTTTCCTTCTCAAGCCAAAATTAGTCAAGGGAAAACAGCTGATGCGACCGTCCAAGGACATCAAAATGTAATTGCGGCAAGCCATTGGCATCATCCACATAATGAAAACCTCATCTCTCACAGTTTGCAACAATTTCAATAAAGCGAAATTATGGATCAGATTAAGAAACATCGTGCCAGCAAAAACCCAGGTTCAGGATGAAGCAGTCAGAATGGAAATGAGCTAGTATTCACAAATCAGTAGTCCCGTTTTAGAAGAGAACTCTTTGACAATTCAGACCTTGGAAATTGAAATACAGCCAATCCAAATCAGCTAACAAGCACAAATAGCTATGGAGCTGGATTGACCACAAGACAGATAACAAGCACAAATCTGCTGGTCCTTGAAGAGAGAATATAAGCCTCTAATTTTAGCCTAACAGAAATCAGGTTCTCCTATAGTTCAGCATTTCAAGGACCCAAGTTGAGCCACAAGAGGAAACAGTACTTAATCCAGAGTGAACAAACCAAATTAGTACATGCCTCAAGAATACCTATCAAGGTTAAAATGGAGAGGACCACAAGGCCACCATGGTCTTCTGAGGTAATGTGCATCATACTATACATTCACAAATCACAATAGCATTTGACCTCCAGAGCAAAACCAAATCCGATCAGGACTGGTCACGTGCCCACGACAGACATCACGTGATAGCCAGATGCGTTGTTTCAACTTTCAACCAATAGCTATTCTTAGGGCCGTTTGTTTCTGCTTTATTCTGGATTCTAGCCTCAAAAGTTGAATAAAAAACAAACGGCTCGATTTTAGAAGTGGGTTCTCACAATTCAACCCACACATATACACTAGAATCTACAATCTACTTCATATGTGCTTTTGGATTCTAACTTTTAAAGAATCGGCTTCTCTGTAACCACAATCTAGAATTAGTTTTTAAAGTATCCAAAGACAAAAACGAACAGCCCTTAATCCTCATCAACAACAGTTTAACAAGTGATTTCCAAAACAAAATCAACAGTTTAACAGTTACTAACCACAAAGTAGTCAGAGAGCACACGCAACACGCACAGGCACAGCAACAAAGCAAGGAAAAAAAGGAGGGCTAAGAACACAAGGGAGACACGGACCTGAGGGCGCGGTGGTGGGCATGGCCGGCAGGGTGGTGCTGCGCGGCGGCGGCCGCGGCGGCGGCTCGGCGCTGGCCGACGGCAGCCTTCTCGGCGGCCGCGGTGGCGGCGGCCTCGACGTCGCGGCGCTGCACCTTGACGCAGCGCAGACGCTTCCGGTTGCCCCACTGCAGAAGCAGGTCGCGCTCAGCCGCCGTGCCCCCGCCGCTAGTGGAACCTCGCGTGTGGTAGTGGTTCCTCGCCTCCCTCTCCATTGCCGGACTAACGCCGCGCTGCATGTATCACAATCACGCACGAGTCAGAGAGCAAATTGTTGGAAGAATTTTAGCGAATGGTAATGCAGAGAACGGAAGAAGCGAAGATTTCAGCCGTACAAGGGCAGGGAGAAGATTCATGCCGGGACAGAGTTGAAATTTCAGTCAAGCAGAAATCAACAAAGTTGTGAAATTTGTCTACTTTATTCAACTGGCACTTACGATTGAACCCAATTTAACCGGCCGATCAAATCAACCAAAGAAAGTTGCAGACTTTGGGAGTTTTGTGTATGAAAAAAGGTGAGCTCCGAAGGGAAAAATCAGGAAAATTAACAGATCAAATCAAGGATGAAAAGTTTATCCCCTCGTGAAAATTCAGCTCAGTTTAACTCATTTACTCTAGAGCACGGGACCAAAATTTCCTGCTCTCTTGCAAATTGGACATAGAAATAGAAAGGCAAAATTGAAAGAGGTACAGCAGATCGGACACACTTGAGATGAGAACAAGAAAACGTCACAACAAGCAGAGGAAGAAACCAATCGGGAACATAAAAACAAGACTAAAATGCGCCAACTCGAAGATAGTATACAAAAGCACCATCAGAAAAGAAAAAAAGGAAAATTGGAGGAGATGGTCCAAATCAACACCAGCACCCCACCAAACAGCTTCCGCTTTCAGCTCGCTCTTCCCAATCGAACTACCGCGAGAAAAACCTAAGGAAGCAGATTAAAAAATCCGCAACTTGCAAACAAGCAGTAAAAGATTGTTCGGAATCACTCGATCCTAATCAGATACCTCCCAATCGCGCAAGGTTCGCGCGAATCGAAAGGCATGCATCTCAGATTGCGCTCAATCGTAGCGCAACTTGATGCAGCTCATGCCGTAATGCAGCTCCGTGAGAATTGGATTCAAACCATCCACTCCAGATCACTTCTCGCTTAATTTGGAATCACAAACGCAGAACCAGAATAATTCCAGCACAGGAAAAGGAAAATGAACGAAAGTGGAATTCAATCCCAGCCAAAAGAGACAGAGAGAAGGAACTGGATCTTTCAGATCAAATAACCAAACTTCAGATACCAAGAATTCAAATAAATCACAACCTAGAACTACAAGAAAAAAATCACTGAAAATTTCAAAGGAAATGAAAAGCTCATCGGAGTGAAAACCTTTCAACTCCAATCCGAAACATTCCGCACCGAAATTACCCCGGGAAACAGAAAAGGGCAAAGAAGAAAACACGGATAAATCAAGCAGGAAAGACCAGTACCCCCAGACAAATTGCGCCTTCAGTTCCTGGTACTCCAATTCACCCTCCAAGACCAAATTTGATCGCTTTCTCTTCCCCTCGAGATGGACGAGAGGCCAATCAAGTGGGATAATGGATTATCTTAGGTTAGTGTGAGAAGTGAATGGAATCGGAGGTAATTTGGGACGCCTCCGTCTCTGCGTTCTTGTTGCCCCTTCCTCCTCTCCCCCCTCTGGAGGAAGAAGGCCTTCTTATATGCCAATCTCTCCCACTGCTGGACCCGTCGGGCACACCAAAACCGGATCCTATCAGCGCAGCGCCGAGCCGCGTTCAGCCGCTGATCTGCGGATCGACCGTACAGATCAGCCCATCGCGTCTGTGCTGAAAAGTTTACTGTGGTAACCCATTGTTTTTTTTTTACAAAACTAGTTTTCGCTAAATAAATTTATAAAATTAGCTTTGTAACCCATTTCTACCGCGCTTAGGGAATGCGAAATTCACCTTCGCAGTGAAGTAACGTGGAAAGCTTGGAAGTGACCGTCACGCACGCACACCCCTGAGGGCATGTACAATGGTCACAGTCAGCTGTTTATAAGAGATGCTATATAGGATTTTAAGTGACGTGAATAAGAGAGAAGAAGGAGAGAGAAAACTGTTATCTACTATTTAATAGACAGTCTTATAGACAGCTTCACATGTTGTGTACCATTGTATAAGCAACCTGTTAATTGAATGAGAGATCATTACAGACAGCTATATAGACGATCCATTGTATGAGTTGTTTTTGGTGCTGTCTGTAGATGATGTGAAGATGCATTATAGACAGATATTGTCTATACCACTGTACATGCCCTAACTGGCCTACCAGTCGAACACTCGTGGCCCCACATGCTTGGCCCGCGCCGCCCCTCGGCGCTGCCCTGTCCTCCGCTTCCACGCTGCGGCTTGGCCGCTCGCCAGCCCGCGCCTGGCGCCCTACGAGTGCGGTGTGGGCCCACCGCGCCACATGCCTACCGGCGATTGGTCGCCCACCAAGTCGCCTCATTTCGTGCGTACTGTGCACGAAAGCATTGTTTCCATGTTACCTTATCGTGGAGGGTGGCTTTCGTACTTTTCAGAAACGATAGGATAGGTCAAGGGGCTATTTTTATAATTTTGTTCGACACTTGGCTAATTTTGCAAAAAGAAAAAAAAAGAGAGAAGGGTTATCACAACAGATTAAACTGGGTACCCACGCAAGATTAAGTACTCGCCCGGAGGGCGGTGGCGTTGAGCCACTCCTCGGCGACCAGAAGGTGCTCGCCAGGGGCGAGTGGCGTTAGGCCACTCCTCGAGACGACCAGCGAAGGTGCTCGCCCGAGGGCAGTGGCGTTCGAGCCACTCCTCGAGGCGACCAGCGAAGGTGCTCGCCAAGAGGGCAGTGGCGTTGAGCCACTCCTCGAGACGACCGGCGAAGGTGCTCGCCAGGGGCGAGTGGCGTTGAGCCACTCCTCGAGACGACCCGGCGAAGGTGCTCGCCCAGGGGCAGTGGCGTTCAGGCCACTCCTCGAAGGCGACCGGCAAAGGTGCTCGCCAAGAGGGCAGTGGCGTCGAGCCACTCCGAGGCGACCAGCGAAGGTGCTCGCCAAGAGGCGAGTGGCGTTGAGCCACTCCTCGAGGCGACAGCGAAGGTGCTCGCCCAAGAAGGGCAGTGGCGTTGAGCCACTCCTCGAGGCGACCAGAAAAGGTGCTTGCCCAGGGCGAGTGGCGTTGAGCCACTCCTCAGGCGACTAGCAAAGGTGCTCGCCAAGAGGACAGTGGCGTTCGAGCCACTCCTGGGCGTAGTTCCCAAGAATCAACCCCGTAACTGTGCTACAGGCAAAGGGTCAAGGATATTTAATGCGAGACGTCGCATTAATTGCAGGATATGTAGGCGATGATATGGCGGCGCGTCTTCCCCAGCGCGCATTAATGATGGTGGCCCGAGTCGACATCCCCTCTCTCTGGCGAGCCTGGCAGGGTGACAGACAAAGTGACCCAAGGCGAAGTCTAAGTCGGCCAGACAGGCATTAAATGTGATGTAAGAGAGTGTGACGGTGCATTAAATGCACTATAGTAGCGTGTCGACGCTTGCTTTACGCAAGCTTGTAAGCCCCATGCGCCTCGGCCCGGCCCAGAGTATAAAAGGGAGCTAGGGTGCATGGGAGAAGGGTTGTTGTTGTTTTTGGTTGGCGGAACCTTAGAAGGTCGTCTTCCCAGCCTTGTAAGAACCTTGAACTCGGAAGAAACCACCAAGCGGGACTAGGGTCATTACTCCTTAGGAGGGCCCGAACACAGGTAAACTCGACTGTCTTCTTGCTTGCTCCCAACATCCCGTTCTTCCCATCTTTGAGCGGTTACCACAAAAGCCCCCATCCGAATCTCTCAAGCACCCAATCTTAGGGTGCTGTTGGCCAAGAAGCCGGCGGTGGCGCGCTGTAGGGGCTTAGTGGTTAGATCGTTCCTTTCTTCCATTCCTTTTGAGGAGTTTGCAAGAATCAAGATCATCCGGTATGGCGGAATCTCATCGCCGCCAGAGCGCCCTTCCCGAGGAAAGCGGCGCGGCCGATCTCGGCTCCCGTGGGAGTCGGGTCACCCGGGTCCTTCTGCGACGGGAGGGGCGCGAGTCGCATCCAAGCCCGGAGTTCAGCCGGTCCAATGGCGCTTCTTTGTTGGGGAAGATACCCCAATGCAAAGCCTTCATGCGGCCGGTTGCTCTGGATCATCCTCCGGTCAAGCGACGGCGACACCCAGCCACCCCTTGGCTCCGGTGACATTGCCGTCTAGTGGACTCGGCCAAAGCAGGTTCTTTGTGGCAATTCAGCCGAGGGCTTCCGGCCCTCCGCCAAGGAGTTCGTATGGTGGATGCACAAGCTTCCGATCGCTCTTTGGCGACCTCTCCCGGCCGCAGGAGCCGGGATAAAGGGAAGAGTATCGGCCGCAGCCTCTCGCAACAGGGGACGTGCACAAGCTTCAGCATCTTCGCGGTACTCCCATGCCGGAGGAGAACCGCGGGGATCTAAGGGCACGCCTCAATGAGGGGCGGCTCGGCGAGAGGCGATCTGCGTCAAGTTCTTCTGAGGCGTCATCCGCAACAACGCCGCCGAACCCCTCGCTGCCGGCCACCGAAGGGGCTTCCTTCCGACTCTGGGAGAGTGTAGACTCACACTCCTCGACCCCATCCCAAGGTCGTGGGCGGTGGCGACACTACTCCCCATATAATGTTGGGTGCCAGCGTTTTCCCTCCGTTTACGCCAATCGGCGTGGCGTAAAGATTTCGTCCCGCGCCCATCGAGAAGTATGACGGCACCACCAACCTGAAGAATTCCTGCAGATTTATCGACGGTGGTGCGTCTTTGCGGGGTCGAGATAGAGTTATGGCCAACTACTTCCCGATGTCGCCGACAGTTCGCCGCTCCTCACCGAACCTTCCTCGGGTTCGGTACACTCGTGGGAGGAAGCGTGCGACATTTTTGTTGCCAACTTTCAGTGGCTCCTACGCTCAACCAGGTGTGGAGGACGACCTCCACGCTTTGGAGCAGAGGGAGGAGTCCCCGAGGAGTTTATTCGGCGGTTTAGCCATTGCCGCAACACGATCCCCGGATCTCTCGATCGGTTATTATTGCGTTAGGAGGGTTAGGGATCGGAAGATGCGGAGAAGATGGCTACCCTTTGTCGCTTCTACCACTTCCGAGCTCTTCTCTCTGGCTCACAAGTGTGCCCGGCAATGAGGCTCGGAAGGGTGCAGCGAGGCCTCAAACCCCGACGAAGCCGGGCGTCGAAGTCCTCCGACCGTAAAAGAAGAAGCGCAAGGAGGCCGTCGCCCGAGAGGTTTTGGTGGCCGATCCAGAAGCCAAGCCTCAGCGGCGCGACGATCAGGAGCGAAGGAGAGATCGCCGGGACCAGCGAGACAATCGCAGGGACCGCCGTTCTCCCCGCCGTGAAGACGACAGGGGCAAGCCATACTGCCCATCCATCGCACAAATGGGCACGACCTGGAAGATTGCCAGGTTGTGTCCAAGTTGGTGGAAAAGCGGCTCAAGAAGCGCCGCGAAAAGGATCGCGAAGATGATGACGACGAAGATGACACCCCACTGGCTTTCCAACAAGCCGAGCACACGGTGGCATACATTCATGGGGGTTCGGCCACCTACTCTTCCAACTCGCGATAAGCGAGAGCCGAGACAGTGTGTGCCACCATGCCGAGCCCGGACGAAGTCGGCTGCTTTGAAGTGGTCGGATCAATCGATCACTTTCCCGGGCCGACCACCCGGCGAACACTTCAGGCCCAAACCATCTCCGATCGTGGTCGCCCCTACGGTCGAGGAATGCGAAGCTTGGCGAGTACTCGTTGATGGAGGAAGTGCCATCAACTGCTTTGTCGATCGGGCGTATCAAGCACTCCAAATACCTTATGAAGAATGCGCCCGACCGCTTTTATGGAATTGCCCGGGATGGGCCTAATGCCCACAGGACAAGTCCAGCTGCCGGTCACGTTCGGAAGCGCGAAAACTTCCGGACGGAACTCATCAACTTCGAGGTCGCCGACTTCGACCTCCCTTACAATGCCCTCGCTTGGCCGGCCGCTAGTCAAATTCATGGCGATTCGCATCATGCTTATTTGCCGATGAAGATCCACTGGGCGAAGGGCCCAATTGTGGTAAAGGTGGACAAGCTCGAAGCCTTGCGCCTCGTGCAAGTGCAAGACTTATTTGGAGCCGCTGTTCGGCGCGTGGCACGAAAGACCCCTCGGCGCTCCCGGCCAAGGCCGCGCTTCACCCAGTCCCTTGGGTGAGGTGAAGGTGGTCCCGTGGGTGAGGAAGGCTCGGGCAAAATTTGTGAGAATTGGCGCCGATCTCGGCGCCAAATAGGAAGACGCGCTGTCACCTTCCTCCGGTCTAATCTAGATGTGTTCGCCTGGGAACCATCTGAAATGACCGGGTCCCTAGGAGGTGATCGAGCACCGATTAACGCTTCTGGAGCGCACCCATCCGGCAGAAGGTCCGAGGCGGCGCCAGAGCGACAAGAGGCCATTCGGGAAGAAGTGGAGAAGCTATTGCAAGCCGGAGTCGTGCGGGAAGCCGCCTACCCCGAGTGGTGGCTAACCCTGCACTCGTGAAGAAGTCCAATGGGAAGTGGCGAATGTGTATAGACTTCACCGAGCCTCAATAAAGCCTGCCCTAAGGACCCTTACCCTCTGCCAAGGATTGACCTCGTTGTCGATTCTACGGCGGGATGTGAAGCTCTATGTTTCCTAGACGCCTACTCGTGATATCATCAGATTAGAATGGCGCAGGAAGACGAAGAAAAGACGGCCTTTGTGACCTCTTTTGGTGTATACTGTTATGTTCGAATGCCCTTTGGGTTGAAGAATGCCGGATCTACATACCAGCGAGCCATGCATATTGTATTCAAGTCACAAATTGTGAAGAACAAGGAGGTATATGTTGATGACTTGGTGATAAAAGCTAAGGCCGATGGGTTGGTTGAAGATCTGGAGGAAACTTTCTCCCACCTCCGCTCTCGCTAAAGTGAATCCTGAGAAGTGCGTGTTCGGGGTGTCATCTGGAAAGCTACTTGGCTTCCTGGTCTCCAGCCGCGGGATCGAAGCCAACCCAGACAAGATTGAAGCAATAGAACGAATGAAGCCACCTGTCCGGCTCAGCGGCTTGATGTTTAGGCTGGTCGCTGGCCTCCTCGGCCAGGTTCATAGCCTACTGGGAGAAAAGTCTCCCATTGTTCAAGGCGATGAAGAAGACTAATTCCTTCGAGTGGACCGGAAGCCCAAAGAGCATTTGAAGATCTCAAGAAGTATCTCTCCTCGCCTCTGTCTTTGGTCGCCCCTGAGCACAGTGAGCCGCTTCTCCTTTATGTAGCGGCAAGCCCCTCGGCGGTGAAGTGCGACACTAGTAGCAGAGCGAGAGGCGTCTGTGGCCGGTCTATTATGTGAGCAAGGTCTTTGCATGATGCTTTGAAACTAGGTATCCCAGGCCCGAAAATGGTGTATCTTTGTCTTTGGTGGCATCAAGAAAGCTGCGACATTATTTCCAAGGAAGGAGATCACCGTGGTCTCCTCGTATCCTCTGCGGGAGATCCTTAACAACCGTGAAGTGAAGGTCGTGTCGCCAAGTGGTCTGGCCGAGCTGGGAATTTGGCTTCAAATTTGCCCCCCCACCGCTATCAAGAGTCAAAGATCGGACTTCATTGTTGAATGGACTCCGGCAGATGGGGAAGATAAGGAAGTCCCCGTGCCCACGCCTTGGACGCTCTTCTTCGATGGATCCTTCAGGCTCGAAGGCGCGGGGGCTGGGTTCCTCCTGGTCTCCCCGACCGGGGACCCCCTCAAATATATAGTCGTCCTGGACTTTAAAGCTACCAACAATGTTGCGGAATACGAAGGATTGCTTGGCCGGGCTCAGTCGCCGCGACCATCGGCATCTGACGCCCTCTGATTAAAGGCAATTCTTTCTTTGGTCATCAACCAGGCAAGGAAGGACTTCACCGCTCTGATCCCGTCATGGCGGCTTACAGCGGAGGTTAGAAAGATGGAGAGACACTTCGAAGGGCTAGGGTATACACACATACCCCGGCGCGACAATTATTTAGCGGACGAGCTCGCTCAGCTCGCCTCGACAAGAGCCCCTGTTCCGGTCGGAGTCTTTGAAGAAAGGCTTACGCGACCGTCCATCTCACCCGTCTGGTGGGGAGGATGGTGATGCCGCTTCAGCCCTCACTTGGATGGGAAGGCGACGCCGCCTATCGCAACCCCGTTTACGGTGGGGACGATGGTGGCGCCGCCAGCCCACGCTGCGAGAGGAAAAGTGGCACCGGCGAAACGCTGGCCAGCGAGTACCCGGACGATCACTCTGTGGTCGCCGTGCTTGACCGGGGAAGGCACATGGATGGACCCGATCCTGGCCTACTGCGGGATCAAGTATGCCCCGACGATGATGCGTCACCGAGAAGATAGCGCGAAGGCCAAGCGCTACACCCTGGTAGATGGGGACTGTCTGGCCCGGGGTGGAAAGCGGAGTTCTTAAAGTGCATCACTCGGGAAGAGGGAAGCATTTTGCTTTCGATATCCATGGAGGCGTGTCTGGGGAGCCATTTTTCCAGTCGGAACCTGGTGGGAAAAGCTTTCCGCCACGGGTTCTATTGGCCAACCGCCTCCAGGATGCTTGCGGTGGTGAGGAGATGCGAGGCGTGCGATTCCACGCCAAGCAAATCCACCAACCAGCCCAAGCTCTGCAAACCATCCCGCTCTCATGGCCCTTCGCGGCCTGGGGTGGATATCTGAGTCCGTTCAGCGGGCCACGAGGAGGCTACACTCATCTGTTCGTCGCCATTGACAAGTTCACCAAGTGGGTGGAAGCCGGGCCGTGAGAACCATTACCGCCGCAGCCGCGGTCAAGTTCATGCGAGGATCTTCGCCCGCCGGGTCGCCAACCGTATCATCACCGACAATGGCGCCCGATTCACCGGCCGCTTTTACGGACTTTTGCGAAGAAATGGGCACGAAGGTCTGCTTTGCCTCCGTTGCCCATCCAAGAAGCAACGCCAAGTTGAAGCGAGCCAATGCCTTTGGTCTTTGAAGGGCCTCAAGACTCGGGCGTTTGATCGACTTCACCAACGCGGCTCGCGGTGGGTTGAAGAACTCCGGCAGTTGCCGTGGTCACTCCGACCACTCCCACCAAGACTCTTAGAGACTCCATTCTTTACGGTTTACAGGCGTAGGCTGTCCTCCCTTCGCATTGACATTTGGGTCGCCGCGTTCTGCGTTCGCGGAAGAAGATCGTGAAGAGATGCGCCAAGACGACGCCAATCTCCTGGAAGAAGCCGGGATCGTGCGGCCTGCGCCGCTCAGTATCGACAAAGCCTCGGGAGGTACCACGCCACCCGGTCGGTGAGAGAACACCGGCGATGGGCGACCTGGTCTTGCGAAGATTCGGGCCGCAGTGGGTTGCACAAACTGTCTCCCGATGGGAGGGCCCCTTTAAGGTGGTCTCGATCTCGACCGGCGGTCGGGTTGGCCACCGAGGGCGAGGAGGAATTGGCGAACTCGCGAATATAGAGAACTGCGCAAGTTCTACCCCTGAGCGGTTGTAAGTTTCGTGTTTTGTTCCTCGTCTTGGTCGAATCATGCTGTCTTTAGCCCGACTAGTGGGAAACGACACATTGTTCGAAATTAAGTATTAAGTTCCGTTATTTTTAGCGATTACTTCATGCCTTTCTGGTTACGTGCTTTGTGGCGAAGTGTTCGGCGATCACTCTAGTCCGCTCGATCCTGTGGCGCCGATGGCAAAGCGGGACCACTATGTAAGTGCGGCGAGGATTGGGCAATTGGGCGGCTGGTTTGAACTCGGCTCGACACGGTCATGACACTCGGGTGTCCCCGTGAAGTGGCGATTTAAACATCGCTATCAAAAGCCTACGCCCTGTCACGTCTTACATCAGATCCGCCGCGAGGCCACAAGGGTACGTGTTGTTTGCAGGATCGTAAGGCAACGAAAAGAATCGCCGGACACAAGGGATACTTTACTCCCTTCTTTTTTCCTTCTAAGCCTTAAGCCGGCAAGAGCACTCAAGTTAATCTTTGGCGGTCGATGGAAGGTGGAAGGCTAAGAAGACAAGTTAAACATTGCTTTGAATAAGTCTAAAAAGTATCATGTCTATTCCATGAAAGTGCTTTACAAAAGTTGTTGCAGGACAGCCAGTTAAAAGGAAAAAGAAAAAAAAGGAGAAAGGGAAGAAGGGTCTAGGCTATCCTATCCTTCTTCCTCCTCGTCCGCCATCAAGCTACTCTGCGCAGGTCTTCGCGAGGGCAAGCGTCCAGCGCCCGATGCCACCTCTTCCGCTGCGGCCTCCGGTAGCGAGGTTGGCCATCTCCATCTGAGCGGCGGCGTGGTCGTACTGCACCAGCGCCTCCGCCTCCGCCTTGATCTCCTTCAATCCTCGGACGGCGGCGAGAGGATCAAAGTTGGCGTCCTTGACGCCAGCGACGCCAAAACGAACGCCGCAGCAGCGCCGCCATCTGCGCGTCCTTCCTGAGTGGACCGGCGGCCAGCGGCGGGAAGCCGGCGGTGAAGTCCGCGATCCGACCGAGGCGGCGTAGTCGACGGCTGTTCGATGGCGCTTTGTCGCACCAACCCCAGGAGCGAGGCTGTCCTCCATCCGGTCAAAGGCGTACCTCGGCATCTGCAGAGTGTCTCGCCGATCGATGCGGTGTCCGCCGCGCCTCGAGCTCTTCCATGAGCTCGGCAGCGGCGGCCCCGCTCCGCTTCCCCACCAGCCCCGCTCCCGCCTTTCCATCCGGTCATGTAAATCAGCCACCTCTGCCGGGCCGCCGATCTCGATGGCGGCGTCGGCGGCCGTTGCTTGCTCGGCGTAAAGCGGTGGGCGGTGTGGGAGTAGAGTATCCAAGCGACGGCCAGTGCATCTGCGTCCGCCGAAGGCAATCTGCGGGAGGATCCGGAGTGGCTGTGGCCCAGCGCCTCTGAAATTTGTCTGGCGGCCGTGGCGGTGCATCTTTGTTCGCCGGCTTCTTCTTGTCTGGCGGATCATTTCTTTGCTCCGTCAGCTACCTCAACCCCGATCGCCCGGTACTGAAGAGCGGGTGAAGTCTGGCCAGTGCCTGGAAAAAGCAAAAGCAAGCAAAGGTAAGGCTCCATTCGAAGGTTAAAAGTTTTACCGTCTTTTTGTGTGTTTCAAGGATTCAGTACTGGTGAGGCCTCGAAACCGAGGCACTCCGGAGTGAGAACCAGCCCCCTCGAGGCACCGGCGGCCTCGGTAGCGGTGGCGAGGACCGCTCCACCGGAAGCACTTGGCGGAGTCAACCGCCGGTGGAATCCGCCAGCGATCTTTGGCGGGTCGGCCGGCGGTGCCGATGGCGGCGAGATCTTCTTGGCCGGTGAATCCATAGCGATCTTGTGGTCGGCCATTGGCGGTGCCGATGGCGGCGAGGATCTTCTTGGCCGGTGGTCGCGATCTTGTGGTCGGCGTGGCGGTGCCGATGGCGGCGAGATCTTCTTGTGGCCGTCCGCCAGCGATCTTTGGCGGTCGGCCATTGGCGGTGCCGTGGCGGCGGAGAGATCTTCTTGCCGGCGGTCGCCATCAGCGGTCTTTGGCGAGTCGGCGTGGCGGTGCCGATGGCGGCGAGAATCTTCTTGCCGGTGGAGTCCACCATCGCGCGGCCCGGTCGGCCGCCGGCGGTGGCGATAGCGATGGAAAAGCGCGCCGTGGTCGGCCCGGCGGCGCCAATGAACCAGATGCTGCGGTGATAAGCGAGGCGAAGCGTCGCGGCCGTTGATGAAGAGCCCCGCGGTGAGAGGAAGTCCCGATGGCGAAGCTGCTGTGAAGATCCAATGGCCCAGCGAAGATGGCCCCGATAAGCGTGGTCGGTGGGCGTTCGATGAAGCGATGTCGTCGGCGGGGCGCTTGTTCCTCACGGCCGCCACGGTGAAGGAGTCTGCGGATTATCGAGGGCCCTTGATGGGCGATGATGGGCGTCCCCATGGCGTCCATCTTGGGCATCGCTCGACGATCCCCGCCTCGATCCGAGGCCGATGTCGCAGAGTGGAAGCGCAGCCGGGAAGGGTGGAACGCCGCCGATCGCCCGCCGCCCCATCCAGGAAGCGATCTCGCGGGCGCCCAGCCTTTCTCCACTACCGACACAAAGAAAAAGAAGAAGAAGGCGATGTTAAAAAAGAATGATGATTAAGAAGGAAGGCGTAGAGCTTACCTCCTGGGCCGTCGAAGTCCGTCGTCCACGCCCAGGTAGTGCCAGGTGGCGGTGCGGCGGCGCAAAGGGCTAATCCTCCGGGACACGAAGTCCCGGAGAACCATGCCTCCGGTCAGCCCTGCTATCCGCAGCCGATCAACCCGAGCCAACATTGCGAGTAGCTCGGGCGTGTCGGCGACCGGAGATCCCCAGTCAGATTTGCTGCCCACCGCTCCGGTGGGAAGCCCCAGGGCTTCAATGCCGCTGTCGTCTTCAACGTACAACCATTCGTGGCGCCACATTTTCCAGCTGGATCGGTTCTCCATTGGAATGTAGCGCGCAACGGCCCCGTCTCTAAGTCGCAGATGGCAGCACCCGGAGATCTTTGGAGCCAGGCGACGCGAGCGATAAGAAGTAGCGGAAAAGGAGAAGATTGGGCATTACCCCTATAAACATCTCACAGAAGTGGGCGAAGACGGAGAGGAGCACAATGGAGTTAGGGGGAAGGTGGATGTTGTGAATGTCGTAGAAGTTGAGGGCGGCGATGTAGAAGTCCGAGATGGGCGGGACCAAGCCCGCCATCATCGCCCAGACAAAGAAGATGACTTCCCCGGGCTGGCCGTGGGGAGCGACAGTCCCGGCCGCATCTTGGAGAGCGCCGTGGCGATCACCTTGGAGCATTTAGCGGCGGCGTTCTCTTCCACGGTTGAAGGAGGGAGGGCGAAGTCGGAGAGGCCATCGAATCGGTGAGGCGTAAGGAAGCTAAGGCAGGAAGGAGCAGAGGCGGCAACGGAACATCCCCGTCGCTGCTTATTTATAAGAATTCAAGAGCCTGGCGGAAAAAGTCGAAGAGACGCAGCGATTCGGATGCGGAAAACCAAAGCATTTTTCAAGGAAGTGGGCACGTCCCACGAAGCCACGAAGCAGGCTGCAGATATCCACCTCGGGACCGGAAAAAGAGGCAAGTTTTTAAAGATGCGGCGTGCGTGGGCATTTATGGGCCCCACCGAGATTGAGCCGTTCGGCGAAGAAAAGGAAAGAATAAAGACACTCCTGGGTGGGCAGAGAGCTCTTGTCGGCGTATTAACGCCGGGTACCTGCCACGCGCATTAAGTACTCGCCCAGAGGGCGGTGGCGTTGAGCCACTCCTCGGCGACCAGCGAAGGTGCTCGCCAGGGGCGAGTGGCGTTCAGCCACTCCTCGAGACGACCAGCGAAGGTGCTCGCCAGGGGCAGTGGCGTTGAGCCACTCCTCGGCGACAGCGAAGGTGCTCGCCAAGAAGGGCGAGTGGCGTTCGAGCCACTCCTCGAGGCGACAGCGAAGGTGCTCGCCAAGAGGCGAGTGGCGTTCGAGCCACTCCTCGAGACGACAGCGAAGGTGCTCGCCAGGGGCGAGTGGCGTTGAGCCACTCCTCGAGACGACCACGAAGGTGCTCGCCAGGGACAGTGGCGTTCAGGCCACTCCTGGGCGACCGGCAAAGGTGCTCGCCAAGAAGGGCGAGTGGCGTTCGAGCCACTCCTCGGCGACAGCGAAGGTGCTCGCCAAGAAGGGCAGTGGCGTTGAGCCACTCCTCGGCGACAGCGAAGGTGCTCGCCAAGAGGACAGTGGCGTTGAGCCACTCCTCGAGGCGACAGCGAAGGTGCTCGCCCAGGGGCGAGTGGCGTTCGAGCCACTCCTCGAAGCGACTAGCAAAGGTGCTCGCCAAGAGGGCGAGTGGCGTTGAGCCACTCCTCGAGCGTAGTTCCCAAGAATCAACCCCGTAATCTGTGCTCACAGGCAAAGGGTCAAGGATATTTAATGCGAGACGTGCGCATTAATTGCGAGATATGTAGGCGATGATATGGCGGCGCGTCTTCCCAGCGCGCATTAATGATGGGTGGCCGAGTCGACATCCCCTCTCTCTGGCGGAACTGCAGGGGGTAATGACAGGCGGGACCCAAGGCGAAGTCTAAGTCGGCCAGGACAGGCATTAAATGTGATGTAAGAGAGTGTGACGGGTGCATTAAATGCACTATAGTAGCGTGTCAGACGCTTGCTTTACGCAAGCTTGTAAGCCCCATGCGCCTCAGCCAGCCCGAGTATAAAAGGGAGCTAGGGTGCATGGGAGAAGGGTTGTTGTTGTTTTTTGGTTGGCGGAACCTTAGAAGGTCGTCTTCCCCAGCCTTGTAAGAACCTTGAACTCAGAAGAAACCACCAAGCAGGACTAGGGTCATTACTCCTTAGGAGGGCCGAACACAGGTAAACTCGACTGTCTTCTTGCTTGCTCCCAACATCCCGTTCTTCCCATCTTTGAGCGGTTACCACAAAAGCCCCCAGTCCGAATCTCTCAAGCACCCAATCTTAGGGTGCCTGTTGGCCAGTAAGCCGACAGTTACTGCAGTAAAAATATCGTGCCTGTACCCCGCGATAATGCGATTGCGAGACGGGCGCCTGTGCGGACGATGGTACTTGTTAGGAAACCGGATTCGTATCCTATATGGACTCTTCCTTATCTCTAGCAGAACCGCTATATATAGGAGGCAGGGGCTACCCCTTTGTACACACAAGCATACAGAATAATAAAGCAGACCCGTTCCTCCTCATATTGTGTCTCTCGCCCTCTCTCTCTCTGTTCTCCAGTTTAGATCTATTAGGCAACCCCGGACTATTCGATAGCGAGGTTGTCTAACACGTTATCAGCACGAAGCTCTACTCGGAGAAAGATCGAAAGGTGAGAAAGGTGAGAATACGAGGATTGATCTAATCGCTCGTTGAATCTATATTTGTACCTATTCTACGTGGCATGAAGCTACGACTCGCAAGAACTTTACGTTACGTAGCGCACGGTTACAATTTGCAGTAATTTTCGCGGATCGTGGCAGGAAGCTACGTTACGCGATTTTTACAGTTCATGGCATGAAGTCAAACACTGTACAAAACATGGCATCTTCGCCTGATGCATGCAGCGACGACCAGACTCCCACGGGCTCGGCTCGAAGTCGTCCCAGCCATCACGGCATGAAGCTAACAACCGAAACCGTCGCGGCTACTGCGCGCTCCTCCGTTGGCCACCCACGCACGAAGATGTGGTCGCCGCCGATTCGTCGTTACAACGCTCGCGGCCCCGCAGCATTGACGTCGTTCTGTCGCCGAGCTGCCGTTGCTGGGATGCCGCACCGCCGAGCTGGCCGACTGTCGCGTCGCATGAAGCGCCGCTTCTGCCGCCGCCAACCGTCGGCTTTACGCCACAGCGCCCAAGCTAACGCCGCAGCGCTGCAGGGCTGCCAGCGTCGGGACCGTGTTGCCCACCACGCTGCAGCGCCGCGCCGGGTTGGCCTCGCGGCTGCCGTCTGCCGTTGCGATCTTCTTAGGGTTCTTGCCGCGCCAGCCTCCATTCTTGCCATCGGCGCCTGTGCAGCGACGGCGCTGCGCTGGCGTAGCTG
Organism: Rhipidocladum racemiflorum; assembly: GCA_036346355.1. Classification (NCBI taxonomy): domain Eukaryota; kingdom Viridiplantae; phylum Streptophyta; class Magnoliopsida; order Poales; family Poaceae; genus Rhipidocladum; species Rhipidocladum racemiflorum. The sequence continues at coordinate 3,983,115 of CM070578.1, forward strand.
ATGCGCAAACCTATGCGCTCTGCATGCTAGCCAACCAACCGTCGGCCGCTGCACGCGCCCCCGCTTTCTTAGTATTGGACATGAAGTCTAGTGAGCAATTGGACATGAAGTCCAATTGGACATGACGTATTGGACAATAAGTCCATGGCCTAATACGGCTTTGAAACTAATTGATGCACGGGAGGCGGGAATTTACCACTTTGCCCTCCCCAATTTCTTTATTCCTTTTTTACGAAATTGCAATAGAAATCCAGGAAAAATTGGTTAGAAATTCAGAAAAATGTGAAAAATTCTAGAAAATTAGAAAAATCTATGGCTCTAATTTTAATTTGTTATTAGCCTTATTTTACGTATTTATGAATATTTGCATGTATTTTCGCATTAATTGCCTTGTTTAGAATATTGGAAATTCACGAGAATTTATTTTTCGCATTTATGAATTTATGAATTGTGCAATTATTGTTTATTCTGAATTTATGAATTAGTCATGTTGATATTTGCTAAAATTAAAATTTTACGTTGTCTGATAATTCGAAAATTGCTTGGAAATTAGCGAGAAATTATAAAAGTGCTAGGAAAATTCCGAATATTTCATACGACATTTTATGAGAAAGCGAGTGGTTGGGATTTGATTTTGGTAATGAATAAAGCAGACATGAGACAATTGGTGTCTAGGAAAACACACATGAGGCTTGGTTCTTTAATTGGCACCGGAAGCGAGAAGTGCTCCTCCCTCATGTGAGCCCTAGGCGAGTTGACCTGGCCAAGAGTCGAATTGACGGAGATATTCGTTACCTGTTTTCGCTCCCAACCAACGAGAGTTACATAAGTTGTAATTAGCATTACACCGCATTTAATTTATGTGGGAATTTTTTTTCCGTATTTATGAATATGTATGAATCTGTGTATATATGAATTTTGCAGTTATGAATACTGTATTGATGAATCCTGCATTTATGAATCTCGCACTTATGAATTTTGCATTTATGAATTTCGTACTTATGAATCTTGTACTTATGAATTTTGCATTTATCTTTGTATATATGAATCTTGATATTATTGCTTTCTTTTAGTTTGCTGGAAACTCATGAGAATTCAATTATGCATTTTATTGAATCTAGCGACCATTTCCTATTAGATTGCACGTAGTAATCTAATGGAAGAACCTTATGAATGTGCAAAGGTGTGGCATTATCTAACGTGAGTTTTGAAGAATTGACATGAATTGTCGAATTATCTCACATAGACATCAGTTGCATAATGAATAGTAAGCTCTCGAAGAGCATACTTTTTCTCATGAATAGAATTGCAATTTATTCTTTATTCCAGTATTCTTTCTTTACAAGCAATTTTTGTATTACTTAGCCACTTTATGATTAGAATTATTTTTCTTTTCATCTAGAAATCGTGTAGCGCCCAATGGAGGAAATATGCATTGTTGATAGTGGCACAACAAATACCATCTTAAGAGAGTCGAAATACTTCCAGACGATCACGAAGAACGCTGGAAGGATTACGACTATCGCGAAGCGATGCATATAATAGGCTCGGGAAGAGCCACAATTATATTGCCAATGGGTACAACTTTGGTAATTGAAGAAGCCCTCTTGTACCACTGAATCAACCCGCACTCTCTTAAGTTTCAAGGATATCCGCGCCAATGGGTTTCACGTAGAAACCAATGAAGAAAATGGCAAAGAACACTTGTGCATTGTGAAGCACGCGGAATATGGAAAGATGGTACTAGAAAAATGTCCCTCATATGAATCTGGGTTGTACTACACGAAAATCAATGCACACGCAGCGATTATATACTTCTTTGAAGACTGTCTTTAGAAGCTCTGAATTATTTTCTTTATGGCATTGTAGATTAGGTCATCCTGGTCTTAGATTAATGAGAAATATAGTTAATAACTCACAAGGTCATGGCATCAATGTTAAAAATTTCCCGAATCATGAAGATTTTGTGTGCCATGCATATGCCACCGGGAAATTAATAACTAGACCCTCTATTATGAAAGTGCAACATGAAATCCCTACATTCCTGGAACGCATTCAGGGGGATATTTGCGGCCCGATTCAGCCCTTGTCAGGGCCGTTTCGATACTTTATGGTGCTCATTGATGCTTCCTCGAAATGGTCGCATACATGTTTGCTGTCAACAAGGAATCATGCATTCGCAAAACTGATCTCGCAGATCATCAGAATTAAGAATGTTTTTCCTGATCATCGCGTGAAGTCCATTCGAATGGACAATGCCGGCGAATTTACTTCCAAGGCATTTGATGATTATTGCACAAAGAACGGAATAACCGCTTGAGCACTGCATCGCACGCGTCCACACGCCAAAATGGGCTAGTGAAGCACTAATAAAGAGGATTAAGTTCATTGCCGGACCGCTCTTGCGGAGTTGTAACTTGCCCAACACTTGTTGGGGACACGCATCTGCACGCAAAGAAGACTTATCAATTATATACCAACGGCCTACAACATCCATTCACCTAAGCAACTAGTTCCATGGGTCATCCCGAAGATTTCCCATCTTAGAAAATTTGCTTGTATGGTATATGTACCTATACCACCCCACAATGACTGCAATGGGCCCTCTTCGCAAGTCTGGGATATACGTTGGTTATGAGAGTGCATCCATAATCAGGTATTTGGAACCCATGACTGGAGACTTGCATACTGACCGATTCATTTGTATCTTTAGCGAGGACCGTTTCCCGTCATTAGGGGGAGAGAATCAACCATTGGATGAAAAATGCCGGGAAATAATATGGCATTCCACTGGGATCCCCGTGCATGACCCTCGCACTAATGAAGCAAATCAAGAAGTCCAGAAGATAATTGATTTGCAGAATTTAGCAAATGAACTGCCTGATCATTTTTGTGATCTGAAGAGCGTGGTTAAGTCGCATGTACCAGCAAGAAATGCACCAGAGAGGGTGGAAATACCAAAGAAAGCAGAAGGTATCCCTCATCCTGTTCAGAGGCCTCAAAGAAAAAGAACAGGAAATCGGCTTCTCAAACCCAAAGTACCGGAGGCGTCTGGGAAAAGCGGGCAAGAAGACTTACCACGACCAATCACAAAAGTGCCCCAAAGCAAGAAGGGGAGCCAGTTGAGACTGGCCTTTGGAAAGAAGCCTGTGTAAAAGGCAATTCTAGATCTGAACCTTCCATTGGAAGAAGCCGGGAAATAATGTGTGCGCACACATTGGCGGAGAAAAAATATAGCAACTTGCTACTTGAATGCTAAATAGCAATGAAGAGCAAGTAGAAGTGCACGAAGCACCCCATGATTAAATGGCCATAAACTTTGTAATAACGGTAGAATCGATGAATAGAGCAACAGCCAATGTCGATGCATACTTTGCAAAGAAGATTGCCACGATCATTAATCATGATCCCAAGCCCGCATCCCTCGCAGAGTGGCAAGAAAAGGCTCGATTGGGAAGAATGGAAGAAGGCAATCACTGCAGAGTTAGTCTCTCTAAACAAAAGAGAGGTGTTTGGGCCTGTGTGCCGTACACCTCCCCATATAAACCCCGTAGGTCACAAATGGGTTTTTATTCGAAAGAGGAATGAAAACAATGAAGTTGTAAGGTACAAGGAAAGGCTTGTCGCTCAAAGTTTCACTCAACGTCCTGGGGTTGATTATGAAGAAACCTATTCTCCGGTCATGGGTGGAATTACCTTTATATACTTGATCTTAGTGGCAGTCAACTTGAAGTTGAGAATGAAGCTAATGGATGTTGTCACATCATATTTATATGGAAACTTGGATTCAGAGATATACATGAAAGTGCTGGAAGGTATCCCTATCCCAAACCAAGACAGAACAAACAGAAACCTATATAGTGTGAAATTGGAGAAATCAACTTTGTAAATTTGAGCGATCGGGAAGAATGTGGTACAATCGCTTAAGTGACTTTCTTTGCAAGAAAGGCTACGAGCAATGAAGATTGTCCATGTGTGTTTATACAACTTGATCCCGAATGGATTTTGTATAATCTCCGTCTATGTAGATGACTTGAACATCATTGGGACGGATGAAGAAATTGAAGAAGCTTGCACATACTTGAAGTCTGAATTTGAAATGAAAGACTTGGGTAAAACCATGTTTTGTTTAGGCTTGCGGCTTGACCATGTCCAAGGCGGAATCTTGGTACACCAATCTTCCTACACGCAGAACGTATTGGAGAAATTTGGTTTTGAAAAGGCATACCCATAAAGACCCCAATGGTCGGAAGGTCACTCCAAGCGGACCTAGACCCATACTGGCCTAAAGAAGAGGGGAGGAAGTCACGGGAGCGGAATTCCCATACTTGAGTGCAATTGGAGCGCTCATGTACCTTGCGAATAGCACTAGGCCGGACATTGCGTTCGCCGTGAATTTGCTAAGCGTGATGCAGTCTGAGAACCCACCAAAAGGCATTGGAAAGGGGTGAAGGACATCTTCCGTTACCTTCAAGGAAGCAAAGACCTTGGCTTGTTTCTGAAGAAACAATGAATTGAATTTGGTTGGCTATGCCGATCTTTGAGTACCTATCAGACCCATCTTGGCAAGTCACAAACTGGGTATGTTTTTCTTTGCGGTGGAACAGCAATTTCGTGGAAGTCATCTAAGTAGACTCTTGTCTCAACGTCGACAAACCACTCAGAAATAATTGCCTTGTATGAAGCCTCTCGAGAATGTGCATGGCTTGAAGAATGGTTCATCACATCCGAAGTCATGTGGTTTGAACATAGAACAAACCCCCACCATTATCTATGAAGATAATGCAGCTTGTGTTGCTCAAGTGCAAATGGGATATGTGAAGAGTAACCTCACAAAGCATATCAACCCCAAGTTCTTTTATGCTCATGAATTGCATAAGATGAACGAGATAAAGATCTTGCATACTAAGTCGTGTGAAAATCTAGATTTATTCACTAAGTCACTCCGGCATCTTCCTTTGAAAGATGTGTTAGAGGAATCGGGATGTTGAGGCTTAGAGAAGTGCAGATTTCGAGGGAGAATTTTCACATACTCCTACATAAATCTCAAACATGAAGTTTGAGTACCCAACGTGAATCTTGAAGATTAACATTGAAGTTTGGGTGGATTGTACTCTTTTCCTTAAGTAAGTTTTTCATTGAAGTTTTCTTACATAAGGTTTTTGATGAGGCAATCCGTGCAACACAGCAAGCGTATGCTATGTACTCTTTCTCCAATTATTTTTCCCACTGGGTTTTTATGGAGTTTTAATGAGGCATATGCATCTCGCAGTGAAGAGTCCAAGGGGGAGTGTTAGGAAACCGGATTCGTATCCTATATGGACTCTTCCTTATCTCTAGCAGAACCGCTATATATAGGAGGCAGGGGCTACCCCTTTGTACACACAAGCATACAGAATAATAAAGCAGACCCGTTCCTCCTCATATTGTGTCTCTCGCCCTCTCTCTCTCTGTTCTCCAGTTTAGATCTATTAGGCAACCCCGGACTATTCGATAGCGAGGTTGTCTAACAGTACTCGCGTGATCGGAGCCTGTTGGTTGGGCCGGGACAGGGTCTAGCTAGGCTAGCGCAGCCACACCGACTGTCGTACGAATTGCTCGAACCAGCTCAACATTGTTCAGGACGGGTTACACAGTACACTTTCTTTCCCACCCGCGCCCGAGGCTTTCTTCCACTTACTTGCGTAATTTACTCATTGAATTATTATTAATATTAACTAGCATATTTATTCTCACACGTTACTGTGCAGCTAAACATTATGATATAATTATTTTGATATACAACTCTACTTTATATACTTGAAATACAATTGCATTTGTTATATAACTTTAATATATATGTGTGTGTGATTAATCCATGCTGTTATAATCTGACTCCGCCAGAATAAGTGGTGAAGATCCTTCTCTTTTTCTTTCGATTGATGTAAGAATTTCTATGATCTGTTAGGAATATTGTGAGATTTTCTTGCGCTTAAAACGAAGGAGATATCTTAAACATCACCGGCTATTTTTATTTATATAGATCAGAAAATTTTTCTATAAAGAAAACTAAGGCACATAGGAATTTCACGTTCATTCCGGTAAAAATTAAGAACATTACCACTTTTCAAATAGAGCCTAAATCATTTTAGAGCAGTTTTTTTTTAACAATGTCCAGTTCTGTAATAGCATATGCGTAAATATTACCGTGAAAATTCTTTGCTACTGCATCCCCATTCGTATAATTATGCATTCGCACAGCTATAGACATTCAGGAACAAAACTATCATGTACATGGATACAAATTGTAGATCCTTGTGGGACGAAAAATCAAAACTGGGAACCTCAACAAGATTATTCTTACCAAGCCGGCCTGTCGATGGTTATCCTAGCTAAGTTCTAGATAGTCTTCTCTTCTTGAAGCGTCTGTTGCCTTGTTCCCTTGGAGCATGGATGGCGATGAATCCCATTCCAGCGTGAATATGAGAGGGGGAAAAAATCTTGTGGCTGTTAGCGTGCACTCTTCATTCTCCTGAGACCTGAGAGATGCATTGTAAATAAAGAAACCAAAACTTGTGGGTGTCACTGTACACATATTCATGCTCTATCTTGCAAAGAAGAAATGATGTGGTAGATTCAAATGCAAACATCAACACAAAAATGATTTGCAACTCATGCCAAGAAAACAATAATGTTGGTGTTCTTTTCCAAGTTCATCCTGGAAAATACGAAAAAGTGCATTATGAAATATGAGCCATGTTACTTGCAATAGAGAAAACACTTCTGAATTATAAAGCTGGTGATTGGCGAATGTACGCTACCAAAACAAGGCTATTCTTGCACATAGTTATCTTTCACACTTTACAAACCAGTGGTCAAAAGTGCAGAAGCAGTATGAAGCTTTTTCAGAAAAAAGTGCCACAAACGGCGTGGCGATTCACATAATTAACCCGGGGTAACAACAGTCACCGCTGTCCTCACTCTGAGATAACTACACAAATCTGAGCATATTAGCTAATAAAACATCGAGCTAACCCGACACTTCATCGGTTAATACGCCAATTCGGAGTGTTGCAATAGAACAATAATTAAACACTAGCAAGAAACTTTATTACATTTCATGCCACGTAGGATACCAATTTAAAGTTCACTTATCTACCATAATATTTACATCAAAACTTACATATAATATCTGCACTATATAATAACCTAGTGATCTGTGATCTCCTCCATAGGAGTTGCTACTCCATCCACTCCTCAATGAATCTATAGTGCTCAGAATCTAAACATAGAGGGAGTTATACAAGGGTGAGTACAAGAATGTACTCAGCAAGCATTAGTAACAGAATGCAATATATACATGAATTTTTCCTCCCAAAATTTCCCTCAACCTTCCTCAAATCACTTTCCAATACTTTTCACTCTCCTCAAATCCTTTTTCTGAAAATAGATTTTTATTAGAAAGATCTGTGTGTTTCAATTTTTAATTATTAAATATTCTACTAGCACTCGTATATGAGGCAAACTTAGCTTCCAATCTAGGAGACAGACATGAATTCATAATTTAACGCTACGTAGGTGTGTACCACTTTATCTATAGTGAACTCAACCGCAGTTGAGAACTCAGAATATTTATCGTTATTTCCGTATTAAATCTCCAGTCCTGACCACCTGCCAGTTGTACCCTCCTCCGAATTCGACGGTACTATTACATGGGATGGTCAGTTGTACCCCTTCTCAAAATCGGTAGCACTCATTTGCCCTAACCACCTACCAGTTGTACTCAATCTCAAAATCGATGGTACTAACACGTGGGGTGGTCAGTTGAACTCTTTTTCAAAATCAAAGTTGCTCCTATCCTAGTATTTAATATAGCGTCAAATAAAACAACCAACCTTGATTATCAAATGTGTCCCTTACTGGGCCTCTGACGTATCTCAGTTTAACACCACTCTTAGTTAACTACTCTTACCCATTGTGGAGATCAAACACTTTAATAGGATAACCTTTTCTGGTCATTTCCACACACCATGGTTGATACGATTTAATATATTTCATTGCCCACACCACACCGACATCATCTATCAGATGATTCGGTTTAAAATATTTACAATTTCACAGACTGCATCGGTAGTCGTTTCAACAATCCGATTTAGATTTTTCTTTAAATCATATTTTCCCCATGCAGTGAAGAATTATTAAAATATTTAAAAATAATTTCATAAATATGACCAAAGGGAGCTTGCCTGGATTTTGATCAAAATACGCGTCTTCACCCGATTGAAGATCAGTGGTCCGATTAATTCCTGAAATTACATAAGTGGCATATTTTAGCAGAAATAAGTTTTTTCATATTTAAGGTGTACAACCCTTTTCTATCTTATTGTTTTAAGATTTATAAATTTTACATTGTGATTTTTAGAGCTTTTTAACATTTTCTTTCGTCGTGCTTTAGTTAAATATTCGACCGACTGGAGTTAAGAACCTTGGTTCCGTTGCGCCCTGTATTCCGAGGTGACCATTTCACGCGGTTCGATCCATTTCCTTTTTAATTAATTTGGCTTAAAGGTGAATTGTTCACATGAATAAATTGATTGATAAATTTATTAATTTAGCTTAAAATGTAATTTTTCTTGTTTTTCTCTTCTTTTATTTTCTTTTAATTCATTTAGTTACAATCATTTTACGCAATTACCAGCATAATTACTATATTATGATTATTTCTTTGATTAATTACTATTTTTACACATGTTAGATATTTTCCTATTTTTCTCTTTCTTTTCTTTTTTCTTTTTTCTTCTTTCTTTTCCTTTTTCTATTTCTTTTATGTTTCTTTTCTATTATTCTTTCCTCTCTTTGCCTGGGCATTTCTCTTAGTTTCTCTTTCTCACTTCACCTTCCCCAAACCTCTTGCCTTCTCCTCTCACTCGATTGTCCCCCTCCAAATCCAGTGCCTCCACCGCTGGAGCTCCGCCCGCTGCTAGCCCTTGCCGGCTTTCTCTCCTCCCCCCTCCGCCCATGGCCCTACCTGACCAGCATGTGCCAGCACTGAGGCCACCGCCAGGCCCGCCGGCTCGGCTTCTTCCCCTGCTCCACCAACCCGCGATCGACCTGCTACGGTTGGGCCTCGCGCTTTTGCCAGCGCCACGCTCCTGGCCTGCTCTGCCCCCTACCCCCCAACCTTGCACAGCGCCTGGCCGCTCGATTTGGTCACCCCTCCCCTACTGTTGATTCCCCCCCTCTCAAGTATTTTAGCTCTTCGATTACTCTCTCTAATTGATGGTTTTTAGCACCAAAGGATGATGGTTTAGACACATAGCTGATTTGTTTGTGCTAATAAATTATCCATATGGTCTGTGATGATTCTAAAGGTGTGTGTGCACGGTTGGATGTGTGCCGCAATGAAATCCACAATCCTCCGTGCGCCAGGAAGTATTGAGGGTATTAGTGGAGACGCACGGCGTAACCCTCCTCGCAAAACCTACTGAGACAACTATATTTTTTATTGCTCTTAGTCTCTATTTGATTATTGTTATTGCTATGGTCATAAGTGTGGAATTACCTAGGGCGGGGTGAATGAAATGAGATGCTAGTTGTGGTGTGGAAAATGATAGTGGTGATGGGGATGCCTTGCTCCTCTTCTTGCTTCTCCTCCTCTTGGCTCCCTGTGACTCTTGCGGCTCTTTGGGCTTTGTGGAGCTCTTGCTTGCTGCCTAGCCGTGTACTTGGTGTTCCTGGTTGTGCTTGTTCTTGGGGCTTGTCTTGGGGCTTGGCCTCCTGATGGTTTGCTCGGTGGTGTGTTTGAATCCTTTGGTTTGCTTGTGAAACTATGGTTTGGTTTGGATTGTCTTATGTGCTTAGGCATGGTTGCCTTATGGCTAAGGCCATGCACTGGAGGTGGCTTCGGTTGAAACTGTCCTAATACATAGGGATCCAAGTCTATCTCCTCCTACTGGCTTTACCTCTTTACAGTAGAAGTTCTTATTTTTCTATTGCGCGATATTTTTGATATATGCGCGTTTACGGTTTAATAAACAGGTTTGTATAATTGTCGAGTGATGATATCTAATTTCGTGAGAGATGCCGATTTGGCCCCGGACGAATCTAATATATCAGTGCACGATACCAATTATATGGATCCGACGGCAATTCTAATTTCTTTATTTCATTTAAATAGTTTAATGCAATGATTCTATTCTCAGTCTTATGTGCGTGCAATTAAATTGCAGGTTTATAATTGAGATTCGAAGATCATTGGTGTTTGTACTTATATTTTTGTAATTTTTATTTTTATGATGTAATTATTCATTTATGTAATTTGTGAACCAAAGTGTAATTGAATACTCAAGTGTTGCAATGTAATCTCTTGTACTCAATTTGTAATATTTTTATTGTGATATTAAATGTTTTATTGGTTAATTTAATTTAGCTATGCGATTTATTTTATTTTAATGTCTCATTTGAATTGCTTGATTGATCGGCTTATTTCAACCGGCAACCCCATATGACACAACCAAGGATACTGCAGCAGAAAGACCAACTATCTAATACGAGTTACTGGAGATGCCTTAGGTGGATGTGCTAGCTAAATACCTTTTGGAGGGACATTTTAATCTTCCAAATTGTCCAATGCACAAAAAAGGTGCAGGTGTGGCGTGACTCAAATTTCTTGAGATGGCCATCACGCTGCACCTTACCGGTTACCACACCACTTAACAGCAGCTAAAGCATCACATCTTCTTGAAAATATGCAAAAACATCTTATACAGTTTACTGGGAATGAGCTCCAAACAGTGAGCTTAATTATAAACAACTCAGCAAAACTTGTAGGAAAGGCAGTCAGAAACCCAAAATGGGTACATTTGATTTTCCACTCCTGTCAAACTTAATTGTGTAAATGCTTCAGATCCCCAGACTCTGATAAGAGTTTCTTGTCAAAGTAAATATGCAAGACATAACCTATGGACTGATGGTAGAGTAAATCTAGGAGAATGGTAGAATAAAGGAAATTTTTACTAATTAACTTTCCAGGCTACCAAATAATCTGATATAAGCATCAAACGTCCAGTGTAGATGTGCAATGCTTAGATGCACAGTAATAGAATAATCAGATGGAGCTTTGAAACAATTCGAGAGAGGTGCTTCTATGCTCTTCCTTTTAAAAATTGCACAACTATTAAAGCATAAATGAAGGATAGATGATGATTACTTACCCCTTCGCTTGCTTCAAGATTTGTGCAACTTGTACTAGAAGGAAGACAGAAATTGCATAACTCACACTCATCACAGATCACCTCAGAACTACGTTAATTGGAATTGCTGTGCAAGAAATTCTATACGCAATCTGGTTCACAATTATAGCAGAACACTGCTATTGCAGCTCTGAAAAAAGGTTGTCAATTGGTTGGTTAATGCAAAAATAGTAAAATAAAATTTCTTTTATAAAGTCACAGCAGTTCCAGATGCAGCCTTATTGCATTTGTCAAAAGCGGTGAAACATCAGAAATTATTTGATATAAAGGTGCACAAAGAAGGATATTGCACACACTATAGCCCTACTCATTCTTGTTGAGATCCTACTGATCATCCTGCGCGTTCCAAGTTACAACACAATGTCAAGTCAAATGGAAAGACAGAAGAAAAAGGAACCGAATCAAACAATGAGATTCGGCGTTCACGAACAATAGAAGTAAAAGCACGACTTAACAGGTATGTATTAAGTAATACTAGCTGGAAAGGTAGACCTTTACATAAAATCCACTGGAAAAGTCAATAAGACTCGAGGAAATAATGTAATGTTATACATCACCGTACGACTTGTTGTTGACACAGATGCTGAAAAATATGACGTTATGGCTCTTAAAATTATTGAGTTCGAGAAGTCCAAGAAGAACCTATACGACTCACATGGAGACCTAGATTAGTCTCCTATGTATTCCTTCACTTTAATAATTGATGTCACATATTCCTTATAAGTCTCCTTATCAATTTAAGCTTTAGTTCCTGAATGAACATTTGGCCTACGCTCCTGCTGAGTGATTATCATTTAAAATTGAATAAATGCTTATTTCACAGATATTTGATCAGTTGGGCTATGTTTGTTCTATATTCTACAATTTGTTCCTGATGCAACAATTGTCTGATTATTAAGTAATACTTTTAATATAGAACAAAGTATAATCCAATGAAGTGAGAAGAAATCTGTCTACAAGACATTTATACCATACTAAATGAATTGAAAATATTATGACTATCGCCAGAAGCGATGCACTTATAGTTGGCACGAGAAGAATGCCATACCCTGAGTCCAGTCGTACTCACTTAAGTTTTAAAGAAACTGATCTAAATGGTTTCCATATGCAGACAGAGAAAGGATGGTACATATACCTACTCATAACTAAGATTAATGGGGTAATAAATGTGTGTCTGAAAAACTTCCTCCGGATTATACTATGCACATATAAAATCTGAAATTTATGTTGCGATGAAAACCCAGAAATATTTAAGATCTAGCAGATCGACTGGGTTATCCTGAGTTGAATATTGTGAGAAAAATATTTAATAATTATGATTTCTTATGCCCTGTTTGTGCTATAGGAAAGCTTATAGCAAGATATTCTTACTTAAAAGTTGAGAAAGAATCACTGAATTTTCTCTAGTGATATATGTGGACGCATTTTAGCCCCTGTCGGGCCTAATCATATATTTCATGGTACTAATAGATGCTTCTACTAGATGATCCCATATTTGTTTCTTATCTACTAAGAAGTAAGAACCATGCTTTTTACAAAATTAATTGCCCAAATAATTAAGTTAAGAGTCACATTTCAAGAAAAAAGAATCAAGTCTATTCGAATGGACAATACTAGTGAGTTTACCTTAAAAGTATTTAATGATTATCGTATGGCTCTAGGAATTAATTTAGAGCATCTCGTACCTCATGTCCACGCTCAAAATAGCCCTGCAGAGTCATTGAATTAAAATAAATAAAAAATTTATTGCTTGGTCACTCATGCGGAATAGTAGGCTACCCACCAGGTGTTAGCGCCACGCATTGCTGCACGCTACTGTAGTAATTCAACACAGACCAACTACACCTCATGAAATTTCTCCGTTGCAGATAGTGCATGGAAAAGAATTAAGCATTTCCTATATGCGAAAATTTAGTTGTGTTGTATACATGCCAATCTCTCCACTATAGCGTACCACCATGGGACCTCACCGAAAGTTGGGAATCTATGTAGGTTATGAATCTTCGTCAATTATTTAATACCTAAGAGCCTATGATAGGGAATCTGTTCACAGCTCGGTACGCTAATTGTACTGAGGACTTTTTTCGGCATTAGGGAAGATAAGTACCATAATAAAGAATGCCTAGTCCTTAGATCCGTGCACTAAAAAGACCGAACTTGAAGTTTGGAGGGTAATAAATTTGCAATAAATAAGCTAATAATATGTCAAATGCCTTCACTGATCATAAGGGAGTGGAACTATCTCATATATCTGCAGTATATACACCTGAAAGAGTGAAAATATCCTAGAAGGATATTGAATATACTCTTGACCCTCGTTATAATATGAGGGGGAGGCCTCCAGGTGCATGGGGCTCAATTATGTAGAAACGTCCACAGAAATAGAGAACCAAACAAATGAGAACACTACATGTGACAGTGGAAAAAGCTCAACCTTATGTTGAGAAAATCACTGAAGTGAGCCATCCCGAAGATGGTAACATCCCTGAATTGATACATCCTGAAGATGATAACCTCAGCGTATATTTATGCGCGCAATCCAATGCTAGGAAGTCAGAATACCCAGACTCCATTGTTATGGGAAATAACGGAAAGTTGGAAGAAATTAATAAAAAGATATCCCTGAAGTGATGCAGGAGAATTGTATAAAAGAAAGACTACAATTGTCGACATATTTTGTCTCTAAAATTACTAAAATTTAGTTCCATAACCAAAGTCTATGGTAGAGTACCAAAAGCGCTCATATAGAGTCAAATAAAAAGAAGCAATTGAGGTAGCATTCGCTTAATAAGAGGAAAGTTTTTGGTCCCGTTGACCAAGCTTCTCCTAAAGTGTTCCCTGTAGGATCAAATGTATTTTTCATCTAGAAGAGAAATGAAAATATCCAAGTGGTGAGATATAAAGTGAGGCTTGTAGCATCGATTACGATGAATTCTATTCTCCTGCAATGAGTGGAATAACGTTATGAAATTTAATATTAATGGCAGCAAGTTTGAACTTATCAATGCAGTTGATGGATGCAGTGACCACATATTTATATGAGTCACTGGATACAGGTATTTATATGAATCCTTGGAGGAATTACAATTTCGAATCCCAAAATCGCAACATTGTAGCTTCAAAATGAAGAGATTGCTATATGGATTAAACAGTCGGGGAGAATGTGGTACAATCGACTTAGTGTGTTCCTCCTGAAGAAAGAATATTGTCCTTGTAGGAATATTATCCGTGTGTGTTCATAAGGAAATCTAAGAATAGATTATGTGTTATTTCAGTATATGTCAATGATCTGAATGTCATCAGAACCATAGAAAAAATAAAGGAAGTGCTTACCTTACGACAGAGTTTTGAGATAAAAAATCTAGGTGAAACCAAATATTGCTTAGTCCTGCACTAGAGCATTTCCTTAAAGGAATGTTTGTACACCAGTCTATTTATACCAAGAAGGTATTGAAAAGATTTAATATAGATAAATCTCATCATTTAAAGACCCTCATGGTTGTGAAATCCCTTGAAGTGGATAAAAGACCCTTTTGTAGACCACGGATGAAAAATAAGAAAGTCTTAGGACGTGAAGTCCCATACTTATATATCTTGCGAATTGCACAAGGCCTAATATTGCATTCACAGTAAATTTACTAGGATTAAATAGTATAGTCCCGACCAGAATATATTGGATTAGTATCAAGACTTTACTCATATACCTCCAAGGTGCTATCTTGGATTGTTTTTCCATAACCATGGTGGGATAGTGGATGTTGGCTATCTATTTAATTTGATCTTCATAGTGCCAAATCTAAGACTGATTTTGTATTTTTTTAGGTGGTTCATCTATTTTTAAGCAGTCTTTTAAGTAGATCCTGGTAGCTATTCGTACCAACCACTTAGATATTATAGCCTCATGTGAGCGTGTTTGGCTGAGACGTGTGATTAGCTATATCCATAAGCAATATGGCCTTAATATCATTGATACCCCACCATTATCTATGATGAAGATAATATTACTTGTGTTACACAAATGTAATTGGTTTTTTGTAAAGAGTAATATCATGAAACATATTGCCTCTAAATTTTCTATCCTCATGAACTACAGAAGAATGACGAGGTAAAGATATTACAACTAAGTCATATAAAAATCTAGCATATTTGTTCACTAAGTTCTTGCTAAATCTATTTTTCAAAGATAAATTAATGGTATTGAAATGAGATGATTTAGAGATATGCAGAATTTGTGAGGAGTAAAACCTTGAAGCATGACCCATTACATGATCCTGAAGATCCTAATTTATATCCTGAAGATTATAAGTTGCTCTTTTTCCTTTCGTGAGTTTTTATGAAGTTTTCTCACATGAAGATTATTAGTGAGGCAACTAGTGTAACACAGAGTGCGAGTGCAATGTACTTTTCTCTTCATCTTTTTTCCTACTAGGTTTTAGGAAGAGTTTTTAATGAGACATGTGCATTACGCGTATTCGCCCAAGGGGGAGTGTTATGATATAGATAGAATCTCTATCTCCGTATGGAAGGACCAAGGATTCAAATTTCGTTTTCGGACTCCATCTCGGACCTGGCCGAAATCCGAAATTTCACCGAGATTCGGAAATTTCGGACAAAATCCGGACGAAATTCAAAAACCAAAATTCAAATCCGGTTTTTTTTGAACCGAGAAATCCGAAATTTCGTCCAAAAATCCGAAATTTCGGTCCAAAAATCCGAAATCTCGGTAAAATTCAACAGAACGGAAAATGTTTCAAACGATGTCAAAATTTTTTGAAATTTTGGTCAGACATGGGAAATGACCTAAGGAATCCAATCCGGTCAAACTTCGGTCAAATCCGGTCAAATTTTGGACAAATTTCGGTCAAAAAACCGAGATTTCGGTCCATTTCACCGAAATTATAGGGTACTGTAGCAATTTTAAAATTTTTTTAGGGTTTTTTAATTTCACCGGGATGATGGAACTCGGGGGGGTCCGAAATCCGAAATTTCGCGAAATTTCGGTGAAAATTTGAACCCTGGGAAGGACTCTATCCACTAATGAGCGAATTCGAATTGATCTCTAGAGGTTTTTCTCTTATATATTAAGCATTGTTTTGTATAGAAAAATTAATCTAAAAAATGAGCATTTTCTCTTATATTATATATACCTTTATTTTTATTCGTGTGACTAGCGTTCTCAATTGACCCGGGTGAACCACCAGTTTTATAGCTTTTCCTACGAGCATCGTGCGATGCAAATGGGTTACGTGTAGGGGTGGAAATCGAGCCAAATTGTTATTTTTTCGAGCTTTTTTCAAAATTGACATAGTTTAATTTAATATAATTTTATTTACAATTTAAAAGTATTTTTAGAATCGAGCCAATGAGCCGAGCCAAAGGAAAAAAAATAATTTCACTCAAAATTAACTAATTTAATAATTAATTAAAAAATAAATGTAATTAAAGCAATTTTGAACCGACCCACAAGCAAGCCTCTCTTTTTTTCCAGACTGTGTGGCGTGGGTATGGGTCTATGGGAAGCATCGCCGATTCCAACACGGCAACCACCGCCGCGTGTGTGCCCCTCGAGAGTTGGCTCAGGCATCTACCGGTTCAGCTCGAACTTTCGCTCGATTTTGGAGGTTTCGTGGGTGGGATTTGCATCGGATTTGGGTGCGATTGCTGATTTGCCCGGGAGAGAGGCGTAGGGTGGAGCAGCCATGAGCGAGGTGTTTGAGGGCTACGAGCGGCAGTACTGCGAGATCTCCGCCTCGCTCTCGCGCAGGTGCACCGCCGCCTCCGCCCTCGATGGAGGTTCGTTTCCCAAAATCTGGTGGCTTAGCGCTTATAGTTTTCGGATGCTTGTCTAATTTGGTCTAATTTCCGCCCTCTTTTCTTGTTTTCTTTACCAGAGAAGAAGCAGCAGAATCTATCCGAGATCCAGTCCGGCGTGCATGAAGCTGAATCGCTGGTAAAAAACAGTAGAGCTGAAGTTTCTGTGTGTAGAATTTGTGCTTAATCTTAGTTGTGTTTTGGAAATAATCTGCTCCCCGATTTGGGGGTTGTGGTATGATGGTTAGTTGTGTAATTATGCGTCAAATTTCTGGGGTGTCTGTAGATTAGGAAGATGGATTTGGAGGCGCGGAGCCTGCAGCCGAGCGTGAAGGCGGGGTTGCTGGCTAAAATAAGGGAGTACAAGTCTGACCTGAACAATATCAAGAGCAAGCTCAAGAGTATCTCGGCGCCTAATGCTCAGCAGTCCACCCGGGAGGAGCTCCTCGAGGCCGGCATGGCGGACGCTCTTGCGGTGAGCTCCCTATTGCCTATGCTTGTGTCAGTTCATAGGTAGATTATGCGTTTGTAGAAAACCATCTGGTATTTCTAGTACTCACAGGCGACAGACATGAGTTTCCATAGATGTTGCGGTTGTAGTATGTGACCCATATGGCATACACTCAGCTCAGTATTTGCGTAGAGCCTCGGATTATGTGTTTGAAGCCTGCTTCGATGAACTTAAGTTATGTCTTCAATTTGAATTTCCACTAAAATATCAAATCTAGTACTCTGGTAACGGTTAAGTACAGGCCTGCTGGAATCAATATACAGTTAATACTAATACAGAACCAGACAATGCTTGAATTCAGTACTAGAAATTTGGGCTCAGTTGTCAATAAGTGATCCGAGTTGTACTTTCTTAGGGCATTGTTTTCCTAGTTGAACAGTCCTGGATGTATAATATTTTAAAGTGCAAAGTTTGAGCAAACTAGCAAGTAGCAAATGCTCATGCTTTCATCTTATTTGTCAATTGTCACTCTCTTTATTTATTACTGAGATCTTAGCTCTTTGAATTCATATTTTATTTGTTGCAAGAAGGCTTTGTGGCATAATCCTTTCAGTGAACATATTTATGATCTTGCCATCCATTCATCAAGCTTAGAATTTAGTTCACTTTTATTTAAGCCTGGTGACATATTAAGAGGAAGTCATAAATGATTCTGTTAATGTGTTATTGAGGATGCTGCTACACTGGGAGATTTTGCCTTATTTCCTTCTTCAGTGTTCTGTTCTATCTTTACTGTTATTCTGCCTATATGTAATTAATATATCATAGCACTACATTATTGGTTTCTTATTACTTTAATTAAGGCTTGCCATTTCCTTTCTGATGTACTTTTGTTGTTAAATGGCTCAGGTGTCCTCTGATCAGAGAGGAAGATTGATGATGACATCAGAAAGATTGAATCAGTCTACTGACAGAATTAGAGAGAGCCAAAGAACAGCACTGGAGACAGAAGATATGGGCGTGTCAATTCTTCAGGACCTTCATCAACAACGACAGTCACTGTTGCATGCTCACACAACAGTATGTATTATGCACTTTCAAGATATTTTTATTTGGGACTTTGAGCCACCATTGGAGTTGCTACATGTTTGTTCCATTTCTTGTCCAATTATTTTCGTATTGATCATTTCTGGCCTTACACGTAGATCAGCAACAACAATCTTGGCTAGCAAAATACATCGACAAAGAATTTCACTAGTTAGACGCTAATTTGATTCTCTATGGATTTGCACTATCCAGGCTAATTTATGAAATTGGCTACTGCTTTATGAAGCATGTATATTGAAAAGTGCATTGCTGCCGAATTAGGTTCATGTATATGGAAATCGGCAGAACGGAAGGGGGCTGAACGCACAGGAGGATGACGTGGCCATCGCGAGAGCTCGCCCAGGCGTTCCCCTATAAGATATTAGATATTAGGGATGTCAGCTATGAGAATATAGTTCTCCAGCTTTTGTGCACTTTTGCACATGACTTGCTATCCTGGTGCTACATGATCCCTAAATCGAGTTCATGATTTGATTACTCACTAGTAAAGATACAAAAACTGGTAATGTGGTGCTTCTTTGGACATGAGTTGCAAAATGGATTAGGTTCTCTAATATATGCCAAATCTTTAATTAGGCATACCAGTGACACTTATTTTCCGTTTGTCCCATTGTTTTCTCCCATTGGTCATGGGATTGTGGTTGAGATTGTCCTCTGGTTTGCAGTTTCATGGGACTGTTGACAGCATCGGCAAGGGTAAAAAATATTCTTGCTTCAATGTAGAGAAAGATGGGCTGGATCACTTGACTACTTCTGTCAAGAAATATCTTTTTGATTAGCTGTCTTGTACAAAACGAAACAAACATTTGCCTTTCGATTTGTAAGGCAAATTTCCCAAAGCTAGTGGATTAACTTTGCATATTAAATAGTGCAACTCCATGATCTTTGTGTAGAGTTTATTAATGCAGTAGTGTCCAATGTGTGCTGCAGCATTAACATGTCTTCGACATTTCACTTTGATTTGTCTGGATTTGATAAGCAGGCAGTGTCCCATTTGCCCTGATAGTTAAGAGAATAGCACACATATCAGCTATAGCCTATAGATACGTTTTCCATTCTTTGATGTCGGGTATGTTATGTGTTAATGACATCCTCCTGCTCTTGCTCACAGTTGCATGGCGTGGATGACTACATTGGCAAAAGTAAAAAGATTCTAGTAGCAATGTCAAAGAGGATGGACAGGAACAAGTGGATTGTTGGGGGCATTATCGCGACTCTTGTTCTAGCTATCCTTTTCATATTGTACTTCAAGCTTGCTCATTAGAGCTTGCTTCCCCTGAGATTATCCAAATGCAGCCGGTGCCTAAAATCATTTGTTTCCCGAGACAACTTTTGCATCCGAGTGGGTTTGTGGAATACTGGAATGTGATGTACAGTGACACTTCTGCTATGTAAAACTTGAATTCTTTCAAAATTAAGGTGTTGGTATTTCTTGTGCCCAGGGACATTATCTGTTGCATCATAAAGCTTGTGCGGGCGGTGGATCTGAAGATTCTGAACTATTGTCATCGTGTAGCTTCCAATCGTTGTACAGTGATAGTCTAAAAAACATTATACAGTAAAATAACCTTTAAAATGGCATCTTACGTTCTAACTGCACTGTTCGTTTGGGTGGTACGCTGCTGCTCCATGGAAGCTTGCAAGTTACAAGGAGTTTGTTTACCAGTTACATGCATAACTGCTTCAGGCTTCAGCTAAGGTTGCAGGGGGTCGTCTTTTCTGATATGTACACATTTTGTAAGCCTCAACTCCTCCTCAACAAAAAAACAGTACTTCGCCGAAATAACCTGTCCATGGCGGCATGGCCTACATTTTTTACGACTTGCTTTGTGACAATCCGTGTTAAGAGTGCTGCGCCATGCAAGGACGGAGCCACCTGTTGTTCTTGGATCGATTTATAATTCTAATGGTTTTTTAAAGATTTTAGGTGGACTTTCTATCCTAGATATCAATGGGCCTGGCTTCGCCCGTGGCTCCATGAGAGATGGAGATGCAAGCAACCAGACATACACACTCCTTTTCTTGTGCTTCATCCCTTTCAGTTCCAGTATTGAAAAATGGCTATTGAATTCAATGGAAGCATGCATTGCATCACGAACAGGTCATGGTCGAGTCAGGCAGGCTATCATCAGAAGCTAGCGACCCCAACAGCCTAGTGTTGGAAGCAATCCAGGGCTACCCAAAACTGACTCTTGAGCCCAAGGCCACCAAAATAAGCTTCTCTCATCACCCTTTCCCTTTTCTATTTCGATTCGCACGAATTGTTTGGGTGCTTAATTATCTGCTTCTGTGGCAAGTGGCAACAGATTCATTAATTCTTTGCACTTGCACACTCAGAAGTCTTATCCAACAATGTCAAATGAATTATCTAAAAAAAAAGAACCGTGTCAAAGGGAAAAATTTAAGTCTTGTTCAACGAGCAGAAACATGAACAATTTGGTGTTTACTAGGATTGTATAAAATAAATGGAACTATGGGAGAAATGGGCGCAGTTTGGTTGGCCAAGCTCCCTATCGGGATCAGGGTTAATAAAAGTTCGGAGGTGCCCGAAATCCGAAATCTCAACGAGATTTCGAAAATTTAAATCAAATCCGAACGAAATCTAAAATTCAAATTTTAAATCCTTTTTTTTTCTACCGGGAAATCCGAGATTTCGGTTCAAAAACCGAAATTTCGCCGAGAATAGCCGAGATTTCGGTAAAATTCAACTAAACGGAAAATATTTCAAAAAAATTTGACGTCGTTTGAACCATTTTCCAAGTCATTGGAGTTCAAACGACGTCAAATTTTTTTTGAAATTTTGGTCAGACATGGAAAATGACTTGGAGAATCCAATCCGATCAAATTTTGGTCAAAAAAACGAGATCTCGGTCCATTTCGCCGAAATTATAGGGTACTGTAGCACTTTTAATTTTTTTTTAGGGTTTTTTAATTTCGCCAGGATTATGGAACTCGGGGGGGGGGTCCGAAAACCGAAATTTCGCCGAGATTTCGTGGGATTTCGGCGAGAATTTGAACCCTGATCGGGATTGGATAAGATCCTCTGTCTTTGTTAGTCAAAATGCACGTTGCATTTTAACCTGGTAGACTAAAGAAATCTGAGGGGGGAAATCAAATTGCTACAGTATTCGAGATTTTGGTAAATTTTATTGAAATTTCGGATATTTTGATTGAAATTCATATTTTTAAACTAGATTTTAAATCTCGCAGATATTTTCGAAAATACTGTAGCAATTTGATTTCCCCCCCCCAGATTTCTTTAGTCTGTCAGGTCAAAATGCATCGTGCATTTTGACTAACAAAGGCAAAGGATGTGAATCCCTCCCTATCAAGCAGCTTGTCCAGTTAAATATGTGCGCTCACTTTAATAAAAATGGGTACAGATATATGTGTGTTCAGTGGAAATTACTTTCTTAGCATGTGTAAAGAACAGAATAAGTGTGTTGCATGAGTGAGTGAGGTGTGCGCGCGTTGTGTGCATCATCTTTTGCACCTAAAAAAATGAAACATGTAAGGTGTTCAGGTTGCCGCGTTAGCAGGTTTGACGAGCATGGACTGCACAGATCTTACTAGGCAAGCCAAATGTTGAAAAAAAAAATACCGAAGTTAGTAGGCACTGACATGCCATGCATGCCTTTCTTAACTACTAAAAAAGAAAGTTTATCTTTGCACAGTAGATAATTATCCTATCAGCTTTGTTCCGCACAAGTCTTTCTCCGCCAACCGTCCTCCCATCTCTCCATTGATTGAGCGGAGGAGTGATAATGGGTTAAAGTCCAGCACAAGCTTGATCTAATTTTAAATTTTTGTTTCTTTGATTCAGTTCAAACCTAAAACTAATAAGCATAGGTCTAATCTAGACTCAAATAAAGGCTTAGAATTTGATCCAAGCCATTTACCTGTACAAACATTCATGTACATGTGATCAGAATTAATACATAATGTACTGCGATTTAGTCGAAAAGCGTAAGGTCCAGACCTGATCCAATATGATTTAAATATAATCAAAATAACTATAGATCCAAAATAAATTCAATCCACTTCAAATTTTGGACCGATTTAATCTAAAAAAACTAAATTTTGGACCGAGCTAATCCAAAGTCCAAACCCATTACCACCCCTAAATTGGGCGAAACCACGTCACATCCTAGTTTGTTGCCATTTTTTTTCAAGACTTCAACTCCTCTAATCCCTTGCTCACGATTCCCAGTCTCCCCACCCTGATTCCTTGCCGCGCTGAACGGTTCCCTACCATGCGCTGGAATCGTAGCATCCACAGTCAATTTTGCCGCGAGCAACCACTGCAGCGGTGGGAGCAGTGACGAATTTTAGGCAAAGGTCAATCTACGTTGATCGGGTGCTGACTGATGGCGATGGGGCCTCTAGATTGGAGTGGCAAGCAACTGCGGTGGCGGATTTGGATTCTCGCTGTTCGATAAGGTGAGCGTGTTAGATCCGTTCTCCCATCTCGATCGGTGATAGGGCGGGAGCAATTATGCCGGCGGTCACAGCGCACGACTAGGAGTAGGCGTGGTCGGAGTCTCGCCTAGCTACCTCCTCCATCCCCTGAGCCAGCGCCTGCTGTTTTTGCCGGTCAGATCCGCGTTGAATGGCGCTGCGGCAGGGAGCCGCCGCCGCCTGCAGTGCATGTGACTTCTCCTTTGCGACGGCTTGGGTCCAGTTTGCCATCGTCTCCACCTCCCCCGCTGGCCATGCCCATCGTGCTCGGTTTGTCCCCCGCATCTCCTTCGTTTGATCGTCCGGATGTTTTTGTTTTAGCTAATATTCAAATTTTGGATCGTTGGATACCTCATCCGGATATCACCGAACCGTTAGATCAAATCAATCGATACTTTCGTATCTCAACAATGATCCGACGGTCTTCAAAACACAACTTTAATCACTCATTTTTATTATAATATAATTGTAAAACTCAATAAAATTATAATATTATGAAAGTACTTCTCTAGACAAGTCTACATATATAATTTTTATGTATCCAATTTAAATATATGAAATATATTGATAGTCAAAGTTTTAAAAGTTTGACCATTACTATGTCTAAAACATTAGTTTTTTTGAAGACCCGAGGAGTATAATTTAATGTGGATATATCTAACCACTTGTACTAGCTTGCCTTTGCATGAGCTCGATCCACGAGGCAAAAAAAACCGTTGACGTCATATTAACTTATCTTATAAGTGGTGGAATTCGCGAGCGCTTCCGGCGTCCACGTCACCGTTTCTCACGAAAAAAACTCCGAATCTTTTCCTATTTGCGTTCGGCTCTCGTTCGCATCTGCCGTCGATATCCAATTACGGCTGTCCACGCCCCCCCCCCGGGGGGGCCTATGCGTAGCCAAGAAATTGGCGGCCGCGGGGCGCTCGAGTTAAATTGAAAGAGGAGTAGTACATGAGTTTGCTAGGCAAGCCAAACTGGATGGAGTGGAGCCATGTAGGCTCATCGCATAAATCTCAATTTAGTGTAACGGAAACTTGAAATGAGACGAAACAAGTTGAGAGTAGTATGTGGAAGGGAGCTTGTACGAAGACCCCGTTTGACAACTCGGAACCGAGCTATTTTTATTAGAATCTGAGAGAAATCCAGCCGAATGGGCTAAACCTCGGAATGTTTCTCCTTGGAACGTTTCTTCTTTTTTTCACATCGGGGCTGAATCGCCCTCAACCCCGTTTCTACTAGAATCTGGAACTGTACCAAACGGTTTGCAGAAAGTGATTCTGATTCTACCTTAAACGTTTCTACCAAGAATCTTGAACCGTTTCTGTTTCTACTAGAGTCTGAAATCGTACCAAACGGTGCCGAAGTCTCCGATAAAATGTTGAGCTAGCTGAGCGTGTCCAAACAGACTTGGCACGGGTAGCAACTGGTTGGTCCAAAAACTCGAGCCACAGTAGCAATGTTTCTTCCCTAAAAAAAGAAAGTGCACAAATGTTCAACACGGCAATGTGACAATGTCCCCAAACAGATAGAAATATTCGGATAGCGTTGCACAAATCTTAAAGTAAACAAAAAGATACGTAATTATGATCTATTCTTCGTTCATACCTTAATAATTATATATATATATTTTTTAAAAAAATACAGAAGTGAAGCACCTCGCTGCCAACGTAAGCTTCTGTTTCTCAAATTTCTAGCCAGCCGTTGTAGCAGCCATACATCATCAAACCACCGAGCTAGCTGCGTCCCGTCAAACGACGACGTAGCCAGATGCGCCCAAAATCCAGCCCGTATTTCCCTCGTATTTGACCATTAGCCCCTCTCGTCACTCAAACGCCTCCCTTTCGTTGTTCTTCGATAGCCTTTTGGATGACGCAACGAGTTTGTTACGTGCAGACGCGTTGCGATCGAGCTTGGAAAATCACACCACGAATTGCAGGCGAACGTTCAGACAGACAGAGAGAGAGATGGATGCATGTGAGGAGCAATCACCATGAATGCACCTTTGGTCAGACGGTGGTCTTCTCAAGGACCACGCTTTGGCACCAAACGAGGCACAGGGGAAGAAGAGAAGAGTTTACTATTCTGCTCTTTTTTTATTAAACTAGTTTCATATAAAATAATTTATAAAAATGGCTCCTGATCAACACCTGCTGTCCTATACTACCTATAATATCAGCCGAGAGTTTTCGGCCACTACAGCCCCCCACGTCACCCCCACTCTCTCTCTCCATTTCTTGCAAAAAAATCTCCGATTCTTAGAAATTACGGATAGATCCTTTATGTTTACGAAAAGATCCTTTTTAATTTTCTGTGAGCGTAAAATATTTTTTCGCGATTCGCGTTTAGGTCCTCCGTTCGTTATTTTACACAAAGAGCCTCCCGTTAAATACGAATTGCGAACAAGCCCTTTCCTACTTATTCAGAATAGCGAACAGGTTCAAAATTATAACAAATGGGTCCCTGCACTTTTCGTTCAAGTCCTTTCTCCGTTTTTCCCGAAAAAAATATTTTCGCGGTCCGTTTACTCTTCGGAGTATGGGAAAAATGTTTTCGTGGTCTGTTTTTCCTCCGAAAAAAAAACAAAAAATATTTTTCGTTCGTACGCGCGGCGCGCTTTCTCCGTTTTTCCGCAAAAAACATTTTCGTGATCCGTTTGCTCTCCGGAGCATGCAAAAAATGTTTCCGTGGCCTGTTTTTTCTCCAAAAAAAATAAAAAAAAATCCGTTCGCGCGCGTGGCGCGCTTTCTACGTTTTTCCCGGAAAAATTATTTTCGTGGTCCGTTTACTCTCCGGAGCATGATAAAAATGTTTTATTGGCCTGTTTTTTCTCCGGGAAAAAAAAAATCGTGTTGTTCACACGCGCGGCGTGCGCCGCGCTTGCGTTTCTAGTAGAAACGAGAATACGCCGCCGAGCGAGCACAGATAGGCGAGCGCGTGCGAGGGCAACGGGCAGGCAAGCGCGTCAGTGCGGAGCTCTCGATCGAGTGGAGCCGCGTGGCTCACGGGCTGGGGCAGAGCGCATGCTTGCACGTGGGTGGGCACGGGTAGAGCTGCGCGCGGGGTTGAGTGTGGTAGCATGCTTTTACGCTACCACATCGTGGAACTTTACTTCTGTATTTTCGTAGCGTTGGAAGTGTGTGTCAGAAGACTATTTTTGTAAAATATATGAGTTAGTTTTGTAAAAAAACGAGAGGCAGAACAATAAACACATCGGAAGGAGAAGAAATAGTCTTTAACTTTTTCTTGCTCTCAAATTAAAGGGGAGGCAATGATCTACAACTTTTTCTACGGCCAAACCCTCAGGAAATAACTCTAAGGTCCTCGAATACTAGCCCTAAGAAAGAGGTCCAATCTGCCCGAAAACAAAAACAGCCCTAAACAGCACTAATCCCCCAAATCCCAACCAAACTCCACTCCAATTCGAAGAACCCTAGCTAGCAAGATCTCTCTAAATACCAACATGCAAGATCAATACGCCTCTAAAACAGAAATCAAAACATCTATGGCTACCTTTTCGGTTTGGGGAGAAAGCCAAGAAGAGGAGGAGCTGCAACTTGGAGGGAAGCTCGAGGGGCAGCCGGCCAGGAGGAAGAAGCCAGGAGGCGCCATGGGAGGGGAGAGACAGGAGGGAGGCGCCATGGGAGTGGAGAGCCAGGAGGGATGAGCTCTCAGGGGAGAAGCTAGCCAGGAGAGTGTGTGCATGTGTGTGCTAGGGGGAGGAGTAGAGCTGGCGGGGTTTAGGTGGGGTAGGGTTGGCGGGAATTTGTTTTAATTGGAATAAAAATTCTTTTCTTATAAGAGCCAAGATCAACATCTGATTGTCTAGAAACAGTCCCTCGAACTCCGACTTATAATGTCGATTTACCGAGAGTTCGTAGGTTGGGGCAGAGCGCGCTCATGCATGGCTCGGGGGGCTCGTGGGCACGGGAAGAGCCGACGCGCGGGGTTGAGTGCGGTAGCATGCTTTTACGCTACCACACCGTGAAAGTTTACTTTTGTATTTTTTTAGCATGGGAAATGTGCGTCAGGATACTATTTTTTGTAAAATATATGAGTTAGTTTTGTAAACTAAACTAGAGGCAGAACAATAAACGCATCGGAAGGAGAAAGAAGGTAGAGACGAGAGGGGACACAGGTACGCTACCACACATGGGGGTCAGACCCAAAGGGAATGTCTTTTGACATTGGGCAGCCCAAAGTGTGGTACCAATACAACAATACCATTCCCCTAGCCTAGCTACAACCCCAAAAGCGAGCAAAAAGCATGCACGCAACAGTGCCCTTGCTAGCTCAAAGATTTGGATTCCATGGCACAAACCAGACCCAGATCGATGTTTGATAGGAACAGGCAGCATTTGAAGAGATGGAAAAGAGGGACATGCATGCATGTATTACATATTCCTGTCCAAATATCCAAACCTTGAACAGTCTTAACTTGATCATATGTGGCATCGATCCATTCCACAGTACATGTGGGTACCTATAGCTTTGGCTTAGTACTAATCATCGCACCTATCATGGTGTAGTATATGGTTTCCTCTGTGTGCATGCATTGCAAAAGAAGTTTTTTAAGTTTGGACAAGAGAAAGGGTCTTTCTGCGATTGTCTAACCGATCACCCCTTTCATCGTCAACACATGCAAGAAGCTTGGCCATGTCAGATATACAAAAGTACGTGCGTACCTTTTAATCTCCCATTTTTACCCTTGGAATTATGATATCGTCTTTCACAGGGGTAAAATAAGGTGATCGACCAATCACTCATCATCTCTACACACTATATAGACCCATCCATGATTTGCTGGTACAAATCATGAGCTACTCAGCTCTACATTTAGGGATCCAAATGCATTGTCCATTTCTCATCTTGCAAACATAATTACAAATTTTACTCCTCTCAAAATAGTAAAAGTTGAACAGTTAATTTTATTAACCTCGAACGGCAGAGAATACAGCGTATACCACTCACACATGAATACAGCGCGCGTGCGTGTGTGCGTGCGTGCTACGTACATTACAATTGCATGTTCCTATTGGATTTTACATAGCCAGTAATACTACCTCCTCTTCCGAAGGCAAGTACAGTACCATGGCCAGAACTAGAAGGGTTTCTTCCCACGTAATGTTGCAGCAATCTGCCGTTGTTGCCACTGCCTAGGGTTTCCAGTGCCTCGAGCTGCGACTTGAGGAACTTGAGGTAGCTGGCCGCCTCGTCGAGCATGGACGCCGTGTCCATCTTGCTGCCGCCGGGCACGAGCCTCTGCAGCGCGCGCAGCCGCTCGCTCACCTTCTCTCGCCGCAGCCGCGCCGCCACCGTCTGCGGGTCGCTCGATATCCGCACGTTCTTGCGCCGCGGCTTCTCCGGCCGCGGCTCGGCCGCGCTGAGGTTCACCGGCCGCATCGCCGCGGCGCGGTAGATCATCTCCTTCACCTGCGCTATTGCCTCCGTGTCTGGCTTGTACCGGCAGCCGAGCGGCCCGGGCTGGCCGCTGATCCGCCCGAACGTGATGCTGGTCGTCGTCGTCGCCGCGGCTCGCTTCGTACCCCGCCTTTCTGTAGCTGCCTCCGTCGTCGTCCTCGTCGTTGTCGATGCCGATGCGCCTGCTGCGGGGTACTTGTCTTCTAGCTTCCGCTTCGAGGGAGGTACAGCAGTCTGCATAGGTGGTACTGGCTGCGACACAGCGCACGGAGACACCACCTCCGTGTCGTGACCGCCGTACGTGTTGGACTCGCCGGAGGAGATGTTGCCCCCGCCGGTCGTGCTGCTGTACCCGGAGAAGGCGGTGTTCGAGACGGCGGCTCTTGCGGGCTCCTCGGGGATGTTCGAGAACCAGAACCTGTCAAGTAGTTCGTTGTTCGCCCCGGCGATGGCCGGGAGCATATCCACCGAGTCCATGAATGCCGTGAATGCGTCAATGGGAAGAGTTATGCCGTCTTGGCAGCGCACGAGGCTCATGTCGCGCTGGGACGACGGCAGGTCGAGGCCGTAGGCGTCTGAGCTCACGGTG
Source organism: Rhipidocladum racemiflorum (assembly GCA_036346355.1). Lineage (NCBI taxonomy): Eukaryota > Viridiplantae > Streptophyta > Magnoliopsida > Poales > Poaceae > Rhipidocladum > Rhipidocladum racemiflorum. The sequence continues at coordinate 4,012,183 of CM070578.1, forward strand.
TCGTTGCCACCGTCGTCGGTGTTGAGTTCGAAGCTTGCGCTCAAGAAGGCGGCGAGGAGGGCGTCGTCGCTCGGGCGGCTCGGTGGGGACGGCGCGGCTGGAGATTCCGTGCTCCACCCGAAGGCGTCCATGTAGATGTGGCTGCCGCGCGCCGGCAAGACTCACAATTTTAGTTGTCTTGCTGGTAGATGTTACCTCTGTATTGAGTGCAAAACTGCAAATAAAGTGATATCGATCGTGTAAGTAGAAATACATCATGCAACTGATTAGCAACAAGTTTGCAAATATATGTTCCAACTGAATGACGATTAACACATACTAGATTTGTAGTTTAGCATAATCTACTGCCGAAATTAACAGGAACACAAGGAAAACAACACAAATTAAGTCTCTAACAAACTGTTAACTACGAAGCAAACTACAGAGCAAGAAGAAGAAGAAGAAGACGCAGCAGCAAGTCATATATATTTTGGTGGTGCACACTACGTACCTTAATTTGCCTGAGGATCTGATCATTCAGGCCGATCTGCGATAGATTCTGAAGATGGTTGGGGACGAATTACGCTTAAGTGCAGTGTAGCCATAGGATGGTCCTCCTGCGGATGGCTGGGCGGCGTATGGGCGTCTTTTATAGGCAGGCGGCCGAGCTAGCGGTGGGCTAAGCTGAAGATGGCCAAATCTGTTTCTTTTTCCTTAGAAAAAGCAAAGATCACTCTCTCTCTCTCTCTCTCTCTCTCTCTCTCTCTCTCTCTCGCATTCCGTGGAGGCTGTTAAATTGGGGGACAGCAATGTACTAGCACCACAATGTCACACACTCACACGTACCAATTGACATTACATATGCTTTCACATGTAGAAATAGTAACTCTCTCGATTCTATAGTCAGTGACATTTTTGTCTTATGCAGGGTTAAATATGCTTGTGTTTTAGTGATAGGTTCATCCACATACTAATTAAGAGTATTAGTATCTGTTCTGTAGATAATAATTTTGTGTATGTATTGGGTGTTGAAACAGGACACCAAAAAATTTTGGGGCAATTTTTTTTTGTATTACTTTTTGCTCTTCGTGGCTTACAAAATAGGTACAAGACCTCTGTTTATATAGGCTATACCAGGCTATACCATCTGACTAACACATGTCCTCAGATTTCAGATTTCTACTATAACACGGCAACCAAGGCAGACTCAACTACAACTTGGACAACTCCTGTTCATACGGACTCAACTTTCCTTACAAGATTAGTTCTAATATTCACCCCCTAATCTTGTAACATCTAATTCCTAATATAACTATAACTTGTTGAGGTAAATCGGTTTCATCTACGATTTGTCCAACTTTTATTTGACATAGGATGGAGAACACATCTCCTCAACACCCACACACTCAACTTACTTAATTCAAGACGACGAACGCATCTCTTCTACGTCTTGGACTTATCTTCGATGGACATAAGTTTGGACGGCGAACACAACTCTTCAACGTCTCGGACTTAACTTTGGACGGACTCAACTGTGGACGGCGAATTAACGCATCTCTTCAACGTCCCGGACTCAACTCTCTTATTTGATGCAGCTTCAAAGCAACGCCGATTCATCATCACTTTGAGCTTCGATATGGAGCGCTTTTTTCTCCTCCTTTAGCTTGTGACACTCTGAAGCAAAATGCCTATAATCATTACAATTATAGTATCTCACTTTTGCCTTATCGAATTTCCGATTCTTGCGGCCTCATTGACCATCGCCTTTTGAGCCACCGAACGAGCTCTCGCTGTCACGCCTTGACGATCAGGCCTCCCACTCAGCGCGCTTCAAGAGTAGATATTCTTCTTTGCCGCCATTGGATCCCCTAATCCGCACCTCGTGTGCATTCAAGCGACCGATCAACTCTCGATAGTCATCACCCTGAGGTTGCCGAATTGCTCAATGGTGGAGACGATTTGTAAGAATCTGCCAGGGACAACGCGAAGGAATTTTCTTACCACATAGATTTCTCCATCTTGTCGCCAAGCGCTTTGATTTTGTTGACGATCGTTGTCAACCGGATGGCAAAATCGTCGACTGACTCCTCCATCTCCGTCATGCACAGCCCCTGGAACTTACCTTTCAAGGTCTGTACTTTTGCCTCCTTCACTCGATCAGCGCCAAGATGCATCGTCTTCAACATCTCCTACGCAGGTTTGGCCATCTCCTTTTCAGCCAGTAGGAAGAGCATTTCTTCTGGGATGCCTCCGTAGATGGCCGTCGATGCCATCTGATCCTTGTGCACATCGACGTTACCATCCATGATAGCTTCCCACAGTCCTTGAGTCCTCATGTACACCTTCATCTTGATTGTCTATGCTGCATAATTACTCTTTGTGAGCATTAAATAATGCAGCGAGATAGCTGAACTCTCCTTCACCATCGCACTCAACATCGCCTTGCCACCAATGTCACCACTTCCCAGAGATTGCGACATCTTCTTGGACAGCAGATCAAGAACTCAGGCTCTGATACCAATTGTTGAAACATGACATCAAAAAATTTTGGGGCAATTTTCTCTTATATTACTTCTTGCTCTTGCTGGCTTACAAAATAGGTACAAAGCCTCCATTTATATAGGCTATACCCTCTGATTAACACACGTCTTAGACTCCTACTAGAACACGGCAACCAAGCCATACTTGTCTACAACTTGGACAACCCCTGTTCATACGGACTCAATTTTTTTTACAAAATTAGTTCCAACATTGGGGGAAATGGTTCTACTTTTCTTTTGTTTCATGATCATGAGGAAAAAGTAGATGCTTGATGAAAAAGAAAAGGATTAATGATGAATGCCATGCCCTCATTTGTTGTTTGCTTCGGAGGAAACTTTGGCTGCTTGTTCTTTGTCTGCTTCAGGAGTAACTTATCCGTGGTTTGTATTTGGAATTGGTTGGTACTTGAATAATAACTTGATACATCACATGAAACTTTGGAGTTTTATGGGGTATATGGGTTCCTTCATGTGACGTGACCAATGATTAATAGGACTACCTACAGTTTCTGCAGGATTTTGTAAGATAACTTTGAAGCGGCAATGCTTTTTTTACCAGCTAGAATAAGCTGAATCTTGGCTGGTCCAGTAAGCTAGCAAGATTTCCTGTCCGTTTTTTTTTTTTTTTTTTTTTTTTTTTTTTTTTTTTTTTTGAAAAGGACAAGACGGCGAGGAAGCTACGACATAGCTCTGAAATAGATGCGATGTATTAGAGATAAGAAGACAAAATCTGTGGCAACATGCAAAGAAAGATAGAGAAGCAAGAGAAAAGACTATGATAGCTGATGCTTATTGTATTTTTTTCCTTGATTCAAACAAGGGCAGGGAACCACATCATGCAAGTATATGTATATGCAAGATAAGGTGAGAGGACCACACTGATGAGGATAAGCAACCGTTTGCAAGATATGAGTTCCCTTTTCAAAAAAAGAGATCAAGATAAGAATACAAAAGTCTACTTACATCTCTATTATTTCAATCTAACCTAAGGAAACTTTGCTACATTTTGGAGCATGCCATTTAATGTCAACAAAATATTGGTTTCATCAGGCATGCGTGCATTTGTTGAGGTTAATTAGTCAGCAGTGAAGCAGGGTGGGAAAGCAAGTTTCAGGTTTGCACGCATGGTAATACTGTATACTGTAATGTATAGTAAACTGTAAATAATAGTGCTCCTGCACTTTTCAGTAGGGATAAAGGTAGACAGGTTTTGGATCTTATTTCCTAAAGAGCTCCCACTCCAGGGATATAAGTTGTGTGTATTTGTGTACGTACATCCAGCTGTTGGGCAATAGGCCATACACATATATACCGCTAGAAGTCTAGAACCAAAGAAACCCTACTGAAATTTGCAAGAAGATATGAATATGATGCATCATTTACATACGTAGCTCGTTAGTGGGTACAGTTCATCACTGTCACTTCGCTTTCTTGAAGTCGTTTCAGGCATTAACATCTCTTTGTACTGTGAATTGTCTTAAACAATTATCCAACTGCTTTTGAAGGCAAACATTTCGTGAAAGCACCAGTAGCACATGTGCACCGAAGTATCCTACAAGCACGATTGCGACAGTCGGTGCAGAGTGGACGGCTGTTACTTACCCTGTAGGATGTGTAGTCCTTGCAATTAATTATTCTTTTACAATTAATTGACAATTAATAAAGACAACAATTGCCTTTTGTTACCCTCATTATTCATGCATATAGGACTTCGGCCATCACGTTTATTAGGTTGAGTCGTGTGTGATATCGCATCGTATGGAAAAATTATTTTAAGTTTTTTTTAAATGTAATTTTGGTTTTCTCGGTGGCGTTTTTTTTTATAAAAAAATTGATGGACTAGAAGACGTCGTCGAATTTGCGTAACTGTGAGGTTCTTTGCTAAAAAAATGGAACCACATGTCCTTTTTTGGGGAAAAAAAAACGATAGAAGGACCTATCCGAAATTTTGGTTTATCAGTGGAGGACCCCGCGCGCGATGCTGCGTTGTGTGAAAAATTTTGGTTTGAGTTTTTTTCCCGAAAAAAAACTAATTTTGGTTTTTTTTTTCGGTGGTGTTTTTTAAAAAGATGGGCTTGTTATGAGATGCCGTCGAATTCACGTAACCATCAGGTTATTTGTTTTAAAAAAGGAACCACTTGGCTGTTTTTGAAAAAAAATGATGGAAGGACATATCTGTAAATTCGGTTTACCCCGTGGAGGACCCCTCCGCGAATATGCTGAAACACGTGGTCTTTTGGGGGGAAGAAAACTGGTGTAAGGACCTAAACATAATTTAGAATTTATGAAGGGCCTTTTCACAATTTTTTTTGCCACATGGCCTCCTGGTTGAGCTGCTATCCCATGCAGCATTAGTATAAGTATATATATATTGGATAATCAAATTGGTTCTCAGATACTCTAAAAATTTGGAACACTAGTACAGAAAAAACGAGGGGGGGGGCGTTGTAGGGACCCAAATACGTAAATCCAAATCCTCTGTGTATACTGCACTAATCCAGTATCACGTTAGTACACATAGTGCCAATATAGATGTAATATCAAATAATGCACAGCGGAAACTAAAAAAAGACTATATTGAATATAATAAATAGATTAAAACAAAAATAAAACAAATAACAATAGTAATAAATTTCTCATATATTTCTCAAGATAAACTGGCACATAGCCAAACCTAAATTCTATTAATTTTGATTGGTACATAGCCTCTCTTTCCCAAGTTTAATTTTATAAAATCTAATCCTTGTGTAAAATTCCCAAACATTGTCCATAATCAAAGACACGGCTATTCGAATAGGTTGTACACTCTGCAGAGTTTATACGTTTTACCCACAAGATATGATCAATTATAATGTTGACCATAACATGTACCCATCGATGTGCGACTAAAAAGATCATAACAAAACCTTTTGGAAGCTCTATTCGAATGTAGACACTTCCGATAAGTCTGATCTCAATATTTCTCCCTCACACAAAACAGAAGATAAGAGGGACTCATCGTTGGACAAGATTTCAAAATAATCTCAGTAACCAAACCAATTGATTCACATAGAATATCCAACCCAAATGTCACATAGACCCACCATTATGGCACACAACCTCTTGCCACATGCCTCAATCTAAATCATTTACCATTCCAGTTGATTATTGTGCAATGCATGCCATCACGTCAATATTATTGCGTAACAACACATGACACACTCTTTTTTAAAAGATATTCTATAGACCATTAGTCAAAAGATGTCAATTAATTATGGCAATCCTAAGCAAACTAAATACGATCTAACCAACCCATGTTGGTATTATATTAGTAACCAACTAATAAATATTCATCCTAGGGTGACAAATAAATATGGCATAGCAAATGACAAGGTAGGTATAAATCAAATGGGTTGAATAAGTAAATCCTAAATTATTTCAAAACATGTATAACTTGAAATATCATGCAATATATTAAAATAAAATAGCATTTGTAAAACTGGATTTAACATCATCAAAGCACAACTGCCTTGGAAAAACTGATATTGGACTTAGATAAACTCTTCATCTTCGAAAGTTCTTGGCACTTCAATGTCTAAGCAAAACAAACGGTGAAAACCAAGCTAATTACAAAATAAATACCAAACAAACTCTAAAAATCAAATTAAAATACCCCCAAGTGTAGAGTTCGAAGTTAGAAAGTTGAATAGATTAATCGTAATTCGTATGAATGATAACAGACTTTCGAAAGATTCACCAAACTATTAAATCATGAAAAGAGAGAGAAAAGAGAATATTCCCTCCCGAGAGATTAACAAGCACCGAGATTTTGACGGCGCCATTAATGGGGCAGGCATCGAGGAGGTATCCCTTAGAAGCCGATTTCAAAGCCGATGATATCAGGGCATGATTTTTGAAAAACAACAAGTTGTCTTCCAAAAATGGGTGGCATATATTTGCACCAAAATTCGGCGTACGTGGTAAAATCGGCCCAATTCAAATATAGAATTTGTAAAGCGGTACTAACAAGGAATCCGTCGCCGATAAGGAAAAGGAAATCGGATCTAAAGCCGATACGGATATAGTTGCCGTATCCATGCAGGACTCGGATCGGCCGAAGTGGTATAAAAGGGGGCGGACTATGAGGCGAAGAGAAGAATTAGCCAATCAATCAACACAACCCTATTTACAATTTTTCCGTTTCTAGTTCGTAGCAATCTTCCCTCTGTAAGTCATCGAGATCAATAAGAGTTGCTCATCGCCGATTTGTTGCTCTCGTTGACTTGTTTTTCAGGTTCGATCTGCTTTTGTTTGTTGTGCATCGCCTTTCAAAGTCGATCTGCCTTTACCCTCGGATTAACCATAACTGGTTGATCTAGTTATCTCATGATCGGCTATTAGCCGATCGGTGTTAAGCCGATAATCATTCATTTTATCGGCGCTGATTGATCCTCCAATCTTTACCTTGTCAATTCCAGGTCAAATTGACTGGCACGCTCTGCAAACCCGGCGTTTGTCTTGTATGTTTGAGGCTGGAAACCCTGCTTCACGTTTTTAGCGCGAACAGAGTGCTTTTGAAAAGGCTAAAAATGCATAAAACCAATGCAAAGATGCAAAAATTGGGGGTGTTACAGGCATTCATGTTGCTACACCTTGAGATATCAAAAAGTCCCTATGTTCAATTTCAACATATATTGCGCGTCTAGCTATGAGAAACCATGTGGTGGTTTATCCATGTTAGTGATGAGCATAGATTCAAATCCCGGCGAGATTTTGGAAATCTCGATCGAGATTTCGTATTTCGAACCAATTTCCGTTCGGTTAAAAGTCACTGAGATTTTGGCAAATCTCTGCCAAATCTGGGAAATCTCGGTGGAGAAAACACTGATTTGAAATTTTTTTTTGGATTTCGTCTGAAATAACGAGATCTCGGTGAAATTTCGGATTTCGTAAGGTGATGAGATGTGAACGGAAGGGAAGCCATGCATAAACCCTTATATTACCAAATGGCATCAAAGTTCTTGGATTTAGCTAGATTTAAACTTCTCATATACCGCTGAAACAAAGCTGTAATTAATCGAGTTAGATGGGAAGTGGAGGCACTTAAACCATGCTTCAGGTTAAGTCACATTCATGTTCCGGAGAAAATCACTACGCACGGCACGACGGTACGAGCGACAGCGTACTCTACACTATGTATATTACATGCGAATTTGAATCATGCTTGCAACGGAAACAAACGAATCCCTCCACGTGCGTTGCTGAAATCGTTTTTACTGTGCTACCTAGTGCTGCCAGTAGTGTGCCACAGCACTGCCACTGTGCAAGGACGCGCGCGCGGCCTCTTTCGGGCGGACCACACTGAGCTAGATGAGGCCTCTGCTTCGCACGCAGCGGGTCGGCTCCAACTTTCCCCGAATCGTAGTGGGCGCTGCTGCCCACGTGCGTGCACGCACGCACGCGCCTCCCTGCTGCTCCGGTGCTCCCGTCGTCGTCGCAAGCGTTTCGCCACTGGACCGTGTGCCACAGCCCACAGGTCGCTAAGCTCTTTTTCTTTTCCTTTTTCTGGCGTACAAGCACAAAATTTGAGTTAAGGTGTAGATCCATCGTGGAGTAGGCAAATACTGAACTGTAGACGGATCGAGCGATTGAGTCTTGCAAATCGAGTGCAGAACTGTTACTGCGCAGGTGAGCGATCGATTGATCGCTGCCCTTTCACGTGTGCACGGCTGGGTCGCTGCGTGCGGTCGTTCTCGTGTAGAGATCTCCTCGCAGTACGGCGTACACGCACACAATGGTCGAGTGGCGCGGCTCGAATTGACGCACCAACCACCAGTCCACCACCTCTGGGCCGGCGTGGAAAGTGCGCGCACGTACGCGCGCATGGCCTGAGCTTGGCCCGCTCTAACTAAAGAGCCTAGGATTTTAGCCTACACCCGGCGCGCCCGTCCCGATCGATGGTTGTATACCTTATTATATACTAGGATCCTCTGCCTTAGCTACTCAAAATATACGGTGTATTTTGATCTGCATTTTGAGTAGCAAAGGCTAAAAAATTTAGAAAAAAATCAAATTGCTACAGTATTTTCAAAAATCTAATTTAAAAATATGAATTTCAATTAAAATATTCGAGATTTCAATGAAATTTATCAAAATCTCGAATAGTGTAGCAATTCGGGGGGGGGGGGAATCGAATTTTTTTGGCCTTTGCTACTCAAAATGCACCGTGCATTTTGAGTAGCTAAGGCAGAGGATCCCAATCGCCTTATTACCTTGTGCATGATTCGTAGATTTCTTCTTTAGTACTTCTTCCAAGTCAAGGCAGATAAAAAAATTGTGGCAAGAGGGATCGAGCCGTAAGTACGTAGTACTAGGCCAATATTATCCAATTTTTTCGAAGAAAAAATAGATCTAGACATATTTTTCAATTTTTTTGAGACTAAAAAAATATTAGAGGCCAAGCCAGAAAAAAAAGTACACAGATTTATGTTGACGAAAATATTTTTACCGGGAAAAATGGAGAAAGGACCTGGATGTAAAAACCGAGGATCTGTTTGTTATATTTTTGAATCTCACCGCTATTCCGAAAAAGTAGAAAATGGCTCGTTCGCGATTTGTATTTAACGGGGGGGGGGGGGGTTCATAAAGTAACGAACGAGGGACCCAAACACGATTTAGGAAAGTTTTTCTTTCCCTCACAAAAAATTGCAAAGGATCTTTCCATAATTTGTAAGACCCATTCTTGATTTAAAAGAAGTGGAGGGGCTTTTTCGGAAAATAACCAAATGACAGGTGGATGTGGCCGAAAGCCTTAAAACCTCCGGAGTTTAATTGAGGGATAATATGCACATGCAAAGACAAAGCTGTTTGCTGCTGTGCAAACGTCTCTCAACAGTTTGGGTTGTAGTTTTATGTACTCTTTCTTTTTTACTACAAAGAAGTCGTGCAGATGTAGGACAGAGAAAAATTCACAAACCTCATAAAATTTCTTAAAAAGCTCACTCGAGTGTGCGTAAATGGTGGAAATCAGGATTAGTAAGTGAAATCGTACACCTGCAACTTCACTGTCACATTAAAAGATAAATTCCGCGGTGCTGTATAATTAATTAGAAGAACATCTTGTGTTCATCCATCCAGCTAAACTGATGCAGGGCGAGTGCACAAGTACGCAACGCAAGCTAGATACGAACCATACGATTCTATCAGCAACGGCACTGTGCGCGTAGGTGCGTGCGTTAGCCCAGAACGGGCGTACGTAGCGCGAGAGGGATCGTGACGTGCCCAAGTGGGCTGCTGCTGGATGAAAATATGTTGGACTGGGCCAATCCAGTCCATCAATTATCTCGCGACACAGAAGCCATAGGTTATTTTTCCCTAGAAATAGAAGAAGGTTTTTTTTTCACTAGAAGCAGAAGAAGAAACCGAAGGTCATTTCAGATCATCAGGCCCTCAAAGAATGTCCGTTCAGTTGTGTGGAGCCAAGGCACTCAACTTCAGCTTGGTAGGCACTCATCTAGCATGAAGAACTACGAGTCTACGAGAAGGTTCGGTGTTTTCAGTACTTAGAGAGGATGTAGTTGCAATACAAAATTATAATTATATATAAGTACAAATCTGCTAATATCAATTTTGTGTCATAAAAATTATATGCTAATAGAGCAATTGTTGGTCAAAGCCTTGTCCTAACGAAACCTAATACGCCCTCTAAATTCCAATGGAGGGAGTATAGTTCTTTTTTTTTCTGTTTAGAGTACATAAGTCGGGGCTATTTATAGGCCTCTACCTAGGAGTGAAATTACAACAATATTATCTCTATAAAAGATAATCGTTTCCTCTTTCCTGTGTGCTTCGGCTTCTGTGCATATTCTATTTTAGTTGTTCGTCCTTTGAAGGTATCTCCTTCAAATACTCCGACAGGTTATCGTAGGGATTGGTCGCCTTCTCAGCTTATTGCCAAAGCCTTTCTTATGCTTCGCAAAGGAGAGGGGGCAAGCAGTCTGCTGGTGCTCCTTCGTACGCATGCCCTTCGGCCATGGCCGGAGGGTCTGTTTCTTCAAGGTCTTTTGCTGAAAGGAGAGAGTGTATGCAGTTGTAGACTTGTAGTATGTCGCTAGGAGGATGTAAAGCGTTTTCACTTGGTCAGTCTACCAGGTCAATAAGTGGCTAGTCTGATAATGCATGAAGTTTTGTTTGTGATAACTGATGCACTTACTTCCGGTAGTAAATATTGCCAAGATTTGGGTTCGGAGTGCTCAAACCAATTGGATCAGTCATTATCACCACAGGTCCATATAAAACCAAGGAATTATTGTTTCAGCTTGAACTGGGACATGCCCATTGAATAAAAAAATTTACAGTGCATTATACTAACAGTGTATTGTGGGTAATAGAAATTAGATTCAATCATTGATTTTGTGGACGATTGGGAATTGAGTCCCCGCCGAGCTTACTTGTTGAATGAGGTATCAACACAGCCCCTTTTCGATGAAGGGTTTGCATCCGAATAATGCTCGTTAGGGAGATTAGGATGCTCGGAAGGTGGACAGGAGTTTATAATGGTTCGGGCCACTCGCTGCGGAGATAATAACCCTACTCCGGTGGTTTTGCTATTGCTGTGGAACTCATACAGAGTGTATGTGTATCTTGCTTACTGGATGTCGTGAATGCGCTCACGCGCGTCTCTGTGCTCTTGCGTGACCGTCCCTCTTATCAATTTATCCAGGGGTACTTATTGTCAGCGTACTAGCCAACAGGCACCTCCGAATCGGGTGCTTATGAGGTTCAGACGGGGGGCTTTCGGGGTAATCGCCGGAGAAAGGAAGAAGATGACCGGAGTACCGGGAAGCTCAGGAGAATGGGGGAACGCAAGACATTTACCCAGGTTCAGGCCCTCCTAAGAGTAATAGCCCTAGTCCTGCTTTCTTTTGGTATTGCTTGTGTTCTTGCTGAAGGAAATGAAAGCCTTACAATCTTTCGAACCCCCTCTCCCATGCACCCTGGCTCCCTTTTATACTAGGGCTGACGGGGACGCATGGGTGGCTTACCCCCACCCATCATTACACCGCATGGGATTATTTATTGCGCACGTCGCTCGTTCTTACTCTTCATTAATGACTGCCGCAGCTGTCACAATCCCACCTCGGGCCCCCCGTCCACCAACGCTTCCCGTTACGTCAGGGGGTAAGGTGCTGCCGTGATGTCACGCAATTAATGCGTGCCTGGGGAAGGCGGGCCGTCGCACTGCATCCCGCACGCCTTGCATTTAATGCGCATGACTTGCATTAAATGCCCTTGACCTCGGGGGAGTGGCCCGCGTGCCACCTTTCCCCGGGGCGACCACCTTCCTGGTCGCCCAGGGGCGTGGCCTGGCCGCCACGTGCCCCCGGGTCGACCACACCTCTGGCGACCTTTTTAACTGCGGGGGAGTGGGGACCCTGGCGCAAAGTACGCCGACAGTAGCCCCCGGGCCCACCCAGGAGCGCTTTTTGACCTACCAACTTCTTTTTTCTCTCTTTTGAATACTAATCGGAGAACCGCTCAGCCTCCCGGGTGGGGCCATTAATTAGCCCACTCGCCCCGCAGCCTTCGGGAGACTTTCTGGCTTCTTCCGGTTCCCGAAGCGGTTTCTTGGCCGTCATTCCCGCCTGCAATCCGCCACGATCCTTGGGACACGCCTTCTTAACGGGGCTTTTGAACTTCCCTCTCTTTTCCCGAACCGCGTCCTTTTGGTTCTCCGCCGTGGCTTTCCTCATGACCTTATAAAAGGCGGCCAGGGGACTCCCCTTCCTCTAACTCTCCTCACCTGCCTCTCTTCACGGCTTTAGAGCTTCCTTCTCCTTTGTCTTTGCCGACGGACTTCGACATTCTTCCGCACCGATGGCTCCCATTCTTCCTCGTCGGCCGAGGAGGAGATTGCCGCCCGCATTTCCCGAACATAAGCTGCTGGATCTCTCCGTCTTGCCACGGGACCGTCGAGCCAGTGCCGTCCGGAGGTGATCTTTTCGGGTGGCGCGACTTCTTGCGGGCTCTTGCCACCGGTTTGATTTTTATCTCTCCGTCCTCAACTTTATGCTATTCACCACATCCATCTTCCCCAACTCCGTCGTTCTCCTTGCCGCCGCCCACTTCTGTGAAATGTTCATAGGAGTGCTCCCCAACCTCCTTCTTTTTCGCTTCTTCTACACCCTCCGCGCCACGGGCGGCAACTCGCCTGTTACCGGGAGCTGTCACCTGCGGCTCCGCGACGGGTCCTTGTCACGCTACCTTCCTCTGGACTGTCGATCCAACTGGAGGAACTGGCGTGAAGATTGGATGTACGCCGAGGACGATAGTGGCATTGAGGTGCTGGAGCTTCCGCTTGGCCCGTGATCAGCAACCCCAACTGGGGGGCCCATGTGAGCGAGACGCCCGAGCTTCTGGCTATGCTAGCACGCGTCGACCACCTGCGGACGGCGGGTTTGACAGGGCCCATGGTCATTCGGGACTTCGTTTCCCGGAGGCTGTGCCCTCTTCGCCGCCGCGTCCGCCCGGCCTGGCAGTACATGGGCGTCGGCGACGGGACCCGGAGCATTCCTGGAGGTAACTCGTTTCACCTTGAGCCATCCCTCTCCCTTCTACGCTATGGGTCGAATTTTGGTGCTGACAGTGTTTTTATTCTCTGGGGCTTCTCCCCTTCCTCTTTTTTTGTGTGCCAGCCGGAACTGTCTTCCGATCGATCGGCAGTGGATGGCGCAAGCCCAAACTCGTCGGCCCCATTCTCGAATTCCGGACGGCGCGGTCCCTCTGCCGGTTGTCGCCGGGAAGCGCGACGATAGTCCGTGCCATGCCGTCGATGGACGCCATGGCACGCCCGACGTGACACGCCGCACACTTGACAATCCGACCCTCCTCACCGGGCGGCAGAGGAGGGCACCTAGGAGGCGCAGCGTCCGGATAGCGATGATGATAGCGGTAATGGTGGTCGTTCCCGCAGGCCCCGCCTTACAGGCTCGGCCGGCGGGAACTCTCTGGCGGCGCGAGGACTTCTTTCGCGGCGGCCGTTTCCTCGTTGGTGGCGGGAGGTTTGCCGACCACCGGGGCCCGTCCCTCCTTGCTCCCGCCGGTGGGGACAACAAACCTTCCGCCACGGGCTCCTCCTCGACCTGCCGATCGGGGTGGTGGGGCGGCGGCCACCGCCGCGGCCTTGCCGGCGCTGCGACGCCGCCACCACCGCGGCGGCGAATCTTCCTCCGCTGCCGCCATCGCCGCCGCCATGCGATTCGCCTCGCCACAATAGGTTCTTAGGCCGACAGATTGCATCGACAAAGACTGCTGGTCCTTACTCCGAGCGTGCCTCGGTTCCCGAGGCCATCACCTAGGTACTTATTCAAAAAATGCACATACAGTACGGAATTTAAGTTTCTTTGAGCGGCATTTTGCCGTTACTTACGCCTTTCACGTCTCTTTCTTAGGGTTCCCGCCCCGGACCCTTCCGTTGCCCAAGCCGCGGGTGGTCCGGGCGCCGTGGCTGCAGGGGTCGTGCCATCCGGGGTAGCCGATCCCCAGGACGGCCGGGCAGGGGAGGGCGACCCCCAAGCGGCGATTCTTTGGCCGGCGCCGCCGCCGATCAGGTCCGCTCGGCCTCGCCCCTACCCCGGATCCACCCATCGCCTCCGTTTCCCTCGGCGACGCAGACGCTTTCTTTGGCAGCTCTCGGAGCTTTATTCCGGCACAAGCGGTGCGTCTAGCGACAGCGAGGAAGCGGTTGTGACGGAGGCGGAATCGAGATTAACCGCCTCCGCAAAGAGGTAGAAGATCTGCGCGACGGGGCGGATCGAGCGGAGGCTGCCAGCGAGCAGCTGAGGAACAGCGCTCGCCGCCGGAGAGGCTCTCTGAGCCGAGGCGAAGAAGGCCGATAGGGCCCAATCGACGTGGACACCTGCAGATCTTTGCGCCATGCCTTCAACCGAGCAATGGCCGGCCTTGCTCCGTTAAATTTGGAGCGGCCGGTCCGCAGGAGGAGAAGCCACGGCACTATGCCTTCTGCCTCTGCGGACCATGAGACTTCCTTACGCGCTTTGCCGCCGCCCTCGCCGCCCGGTCCGTCCGGAGAGCGCGCGATCGCGGCGGCCCGCGAAATGCGTCTTGGCTTGTTGCGCATAGCCGTGACCCCAACCGATCCACGGCCACGGTCAGGATCGAAAGCGGCATCAAGCGCGGCGGAGGAGCGGGTCCACGACGCTTCCGAGCAGGTCGCGGCTCAGCTGGCGATGGAGAACCCTCAGGTCGAGGCGGTAGCTGAGGACGTGGCGCTTCATCTGGACGTTCTCCCGGTTGCTGAGGATGTGGCGGCCGAGGCGGCGCAGAGGGCGAGGAGGATCCGCAGCGTAGTTAGCTAGTTTGTTTTACTTTTGCCTGTAAAAACTTCAGACGCAAGACAGTTCAAATGGAATGGAAGCACGGGCTTCCCGCTATATGGCTTAAAGATTTCTTTGTTCTTATTCTTTACGGCTCCACGCGGAACGCTTGGAGACTTAAGGTCTTGAGCTAGGGAACGATCACTTAGCGAGTTCGGGCGGGGCCCCAGGTTCTTGGCAGTGGTGTTCGAGTCGCCGACCCCCACGGGGACACCCTGAGTGTCATGACCGTGCTGGGGATCGTGCCAAACTAGCCATCCAATCACCCGTCCCCGTGCGCCGCTCACACTTAGTGATCCTACCCTCGCTACTGGGACAGGGTACCAGAGGCAAATCGCCCCGGCACTATCCGACAGAAGGCAAAAGACCGAAAAAAGGCAGGAAGATCAGGCGGTTTGGACAGGAAAAAAAAGAGTATTTAACTTCAAAACAGAGGGCCTCCCCCGACCCGCGGCGGAGCGGAAGACATACTCCAGCCGGTCGGGGGACGGAACCAAGGACTTACAACCAATCAAGGGTAGAACTTGCGCAGATTTTCTATATTCTGAGAGTTTGCTAGCTCCTCGCCGTCTTGATGGCCAACCGACCGCCGGACGAGAGCGAGACCACTTTGAAAGGTCCTTCCCACTGGGGGGACAGTTTATGCGACCCGGCATGCGTCTGGACTCTTCGCAAGACCAGGTCGCCTACTGCCAGCGTTCTCTCATTAACCCGGGAGGCGTGGTACCGCCTGAGGCTCTGCTGGTACTTTGCAGCGCGCAAAGCTGCTCGATCCCGCGCCTCTTCCAAGAGGTTGATGTCGTCTCGACGCAGCTCTCCCTGGTCTTCTTCCACAAACGCGGTAACGCGAGGACCCAGTTCGGCTCAGGGGAGAAACGACCTGCGCCAGAGACCAGAAGAAAGGGGTTTCCCCGGTAGCCCGGCTAGGAGTGGTCCGGAGTGACCACAACACAGCCGGGAGCTCTTCGGTCCACCGGGCGCCACGCTTGTGGAGTCGGTCGAACGCCCGGGTCTTGAGGCCCTTCAGTACCAGCGCGTTGGCCCGTTCGACCTGGCCGTTGCTCCTGGGGTGAGCGACCGAGGCAAAACAGACCTTGGTGCCCATCTCTTCACAGAAGTCTAAGAAGGCCGCGCTAGTGAACTGGGCGCCGTTGTCGGTGATGATACGGTTAGCGACCCCGAAGCGGGCAAAAATCTCTCGTATGAACTTGACAGCCGCAGCGGCGGTGATGGATCTTACTGCCTCGGCTTCTACCCACTTGGTGAACTTGTCGATGGCGACGAACAGGTGGGTGTAGCCTCCTGTGGCCCGCGGAACGGGCCCAGATATCGACCCAGGCGCGAAGGGCCAAGAGAGCGGGATAGTCTGCAGGCTTGGGCTGGTTGGTGGACTCGCTTGGCGTGGAATCGACACGCTTCACATCTCCTCACCACCGCAAGCATCCTGGAGGGCGGTTGGCCAATAGAACCCTTGACGGAAAGCTTTTCCCGCCATCGTTCGTCCGGACACATGGCTCCCGCACACGCCTCCATGGATATCCGAGAGCAAACTGCTCCCCTCTTCCCGAGTGATGCACTTGAAGAATTCCATTCTTACCCGGCGATGTGTCCCCGCCCACCAGGGTATAGCACTTGGCCTTTCGTGCTATCTTCTCTCACGACGCATCATCATCTGGCACACTTGATCCCGCAGTAGGCCAGGATCGGATCCATCCATGTGCCTTCCTGGTCAAGTACAGCGACCACGAGGTGGTCGTCCGGGTACTTCGCCTGGCCGGGCGTTTCCAACGGAACCGCCTTCCCCCCAGAAGCGAGGGCTGAAGCGGCATCACCATCGTCCCCGCCAGAAATGGGGCTGCGATGGGCGGTCATGAAGCCTTTCCTCAAAGACCGGCCGTGCAGAGACCTGGTCGAAGCGAGCTGGGCGAGCTCGTCCGCCAGATGGTTGTCACGCCTGGGGATGTGAGTGTATCCCAGTCCTTCGAAATGCCTTTCCAACTTCCTGACCTCCGCCAGGTATCTTTGCCATGACGAAGTCGGGGCGGAAAAAGTCCTTCCTTGCACGATTGACGACCAGCCAGGAGTCGCCTTTACTTGCAAAGCGCCGGACACCGATGGTCGCGGCGGCGGAGCCCGGCCAAGAAGCCCTCGTACTCGGCGGCGTTGTTGGTGGCCTTGAAGTCGAGGGCGACCACGCACTTGAGGAGGTCCCGGTCGGAGAGACCAGAGAACCCCCACCGCCTTCAAGCCTGAAAGACCGTCGAAGAAGAGCGTCCAGGGGAGGCGCGGGGACCTCATCATCTTCGGACTCAGATGTATTCCACTCGTCCATGAAGTCCGCCAGCCTTTGACTCTTTATTGAGGTACGAGGAGCAAACTTGATACCGAACTCCCCACTCAACGGACCACTTGGCGATGCGACCCTCCGCTTCTGGTTGTGGAGGATCTCGCAGGGGGTGCGATGAGACCACCGTGATCTCTCCCTTGGAAATAGTGCCGTAACTTTCTTGACGCCACTACCACCGCATAGACCATTTTACGAGCCTGAGGGTACCTTGTTTCGTCGTGGAGCACTTTGTCGATGTAGTAGACCGGCCGTTGGACCCCTTCCTGCTCCGCTACGCCAAGGCTCACTACACAGGGTCGCCGCCACATACAAGAAGACGGCTCGCCGGCCTGGGGCGACCAAAGACCGAGGAGAAGAGAGGTACTTCTTCAGATCTTCAAACGCTTGTTGGGCTTCTGGGGTCCATTCAAATGAGTTGGTTTTCTTCAACAACTTAAACAGTGGCAGACTTTTCTCCCCGAGCCGGGATATAAACCGGCCCAGGGAGGCTAGCCGGCCAGCCAAGCATTGCAGTTGCTTGAGCCGGGTAGGCGGTCGCATTCGCTCAATTGCTTCTATTTTCTCCGGGTTGACTTCGATTCCACGGCTGGAGACCAGGAAACCGAGCAGCTTCCCGGACGAGACACCAAACACGCACTTTTCGGGATTCAACTTCAGGCAGTAGTTTCTGAGGTGAGAGAAGGTCTCTTCAAGGTCCTGTATAAGCTCGTCGGCCCTCTTCGTTTTCACGACCAGATCGTCAACATACACTTCGAGGTTCTTCCCTATTTGGGGCCGGAACACAATGTGCATAGCCCGCTGATAAGTGGCACCAGCGTTTCAGCCCGAAAGGCATCTTGACGTAGCAATATACACCGAGGGGAGTCACAAAAGCGGTCTTCTCTTCGTCTTCCTGCGCCATGCTGATCTGATGATAACCGGAGTAGGCGTCGAGGAAGCCAGAAGCTCGCACCCGCCGTGGAGTCGGCGGCGATGTCTATCCGCGGCAAAGTGCACGGTCCTTGGGACAGGCTTTGTTGAGGTCGGTGAAGTCGATGCACATTCGCCACTTCCCATTAGACTTCTTTACAAGCACGGGTTGGCCAACCACTCGGGTAGGCGGCCTCCCGCACAATCTTGGCGGACAACAGTTTTCCACCTGCCCCGAATGGCGTCCTGCCGCTCTGGCGCCTGCCGCCGGATCTTCTGCCGAACCGGGCGCGCTCCAGGAAGCGTTGCCAATCGGTGCTCGATCACCTCCCTGGGGACCCCGGTCATTTCTGATGGTTCCCAGGCGAACACATCCAGGTTAGACCGGAGGAAGGTGACGAGCGCGTCTTCCTATTTGGCGCTGAGGTCGGTGCCGATCTTGACGACCTTGCCCGAGCCTTCCTCGCCCATGGGGACCGCCTTTGCCTCGCCCACGGGCCTGGGCGGAGCGCGGGACTTGGCCGAGGGGGAGCCCGGGTTGTCGTCCTTGTCGCGCGCCGAGCAGGTGGTGCCGGCAAGATCCTGCAGCTGCCTGCTGAGCCGCAGGGCTTCCAACCTATCCACCTTCACCGTAATGGGACCCCCAGGCCCTGGGATTTTCACCAGCATGTAGGCGTAGTGGGCCACTGCCATGAACTTAACCAGGGCCGGGCGACCGAGCAGGGCATTATAGGGGAGGTCGAAGTCAGCGACCTCAAAATCTACCAGCTCCGTTCGGAAGTTGTCCGAACTTCCGAACGTTACTGGCAATCGGACTTGTCCCAGGGGTAGGAGGCCCACCCCGGGGGCTACTCCGTAAAAAAGCGGGGCCGGGCGCAGCTCCTCGTACGGGATCTGGAGCGCCTGATACGCCCCGACTGACAGCAGGTTGATGGCACTGCCTCCATCAACCAGGACCCGCCCCAACTTCGCATTGCGGACCGTGGGGGACACCACGATCGGGAGATGGCCAGGGCCGGAGATGTTCTCTGGGTGGTCGGCCCGACTGAAAGTGATCGGCTGTTCCGACCACTTCGCCGCCGCTGGCCCGGAGACTGACGTGGTGGCACACACCTGCCTCAGATCCCGCTTGTACTGCGAGTTCGAGGTGTAGGTGGCGGAGCCACCGTGTATGAACGCCACCGTGTGCTCCGCCTGCTGGAAGGCTAGCGGAGCCACATCTTCGTCGTCTTCGTCTTCGCAATCTTTCTCGCGGCGTTTCTTGAGCCGCCTGTCGACCAGCTTGGATACAACTTGGCGATCCTCCAAGTCATGTCCGCTCGTTCGATGGATGGGGCAATAGGGCTTGCCGCCATCGTTTCGCGGCGAAGCGGCGGCGGTCCCTTGCGATCGCCGCGCTGCCCGGCGCTCGTCCGTTGGTCCTGGTCATCATGACGCGGGATTTGGGCTCCGGCTCAGCGACCAAGACCTCCTAGCGGTTGCCTCCCTCCGCTTTGTCTTTTCTTCTTGCGGTCGGAGGACTTCAGGGTGCCAACGTCACCGGAATCGGAAGGCCTCGTGGCACACTTCCGAGCTTCGGCCGCCCTGGCGCACTTGTGCGCCAGAGAGAACAACTCAGATGTGGTTGAGATGACGCGTGGCCATCTTTTCCGCATCTTCTGGTCCCGGACCCTCCGAAAGCGATGATCACCGGCGCCGAGAGATCCGGATCGTGTTGCGGCAATGGTGAACCGCCGGATGAACTCTCTCGGGGACTCCTCCGCCTGCTCCCAGGCGTGGAGGTCGTCCTCCACGCCTGGTTGAGCGTAGAGCCCTGAAAGTTGGCGACAAAAATGTCGCATAGCCCCTCCCACGAGTGCACAGAGCCTCGCGGGAGGTTAAATAGCTAAGACGGGCGAGCCCGTTAGTGACGTCGAGAGGTAGTTGGCCATGACCTTCTCGGACCCTCCCGCCGCGCGTACCACCGTGGTGTAGATCTGAAGGAACTCCTCTGGGTTGGTGGTACCATCATACTTCTCGATGGAGGCGGGGCGGAATCTCTCCGGCCATGCAGCTTGCCGGAGGCGGAGAGAGAACGCCTGGCACCCAACGTTGTAGGGGGAGTAGCGCCGTTCGCCAGCCCCCCGATCCTGAGGAGAGGATGAGGAGTGCGACCCTGCGCTCTCCCTAGAGTCCGAGGGAGAGACCCCCTGTCTTATGCCCCGCGACGTTCGCGAGGACTTGACGCAGTGTCGCCGCTGCCGACGCCGCCTTCGCCGAGGCGCGACGGGAGGTCTTCACGGTTCCCCCTAGACTCGGGGGGACCGCGGGAAGAAGCGGAATCATGTGCATGTCCCCTCGTAACTGAGGGGGTTGCAACCAGGACCCCCTTCCCCTTGTCCCGACCCTTGACGCCGGGAGGGGTCGTCGTGTGGTGGCTGGAACCTGGCACGTCAGGCGCGCGCGTTCCCTGCCGCCACGCGCCGGAAGCCTCCGGCCGGGTCGCCACTTCAACTTGCTGTTGTGCGGCGTCCACCAGGTGGACGATGTCCCGCAGCCACGGAGTGGCTGGGGTGTTCGCTCCCAGAGTTACCGGGATGATCGAAGCGATCGGGCGCATGGAGGCTTCGCGGCGAAGTGTCGTCACCAGCGCCAGCCGCCGTTAGACGGTGACCCCGGCGTAAGAGCCATGCGCGGCCCCCGGCGGAGGGACCGGGTGGCGGCTCTCCCTCGAACGTCGGGATCGGCCACGGCGCCGCTTTCCTCGGGCAAATTGCCGCGATTGAGTGCGACTCCGCCATGCGAACAAGCGCTCCACCTTCTGAGCTTCGAATCGAGATGGAAGGAAGAGGGCAATCTAACCACCAAGAGCCCCTACTGGCGCGCCATCACAACAGATTAGCCAACAGCACCTCCGAATCGGGTGCTTATGAGGTTCAGACGGGGCTTTGGGGTAATCAGCCGGAGAAAGGAAGAAGATGACCGAGTACCGGAAGCTCAGAGAATGGGGAACGCAAGACATTTACCTGTGTTCAGGCCCTCCTAAGAGTAATAGCCCTAGTCCTGCTTTCTTTTGGTATTGCTTGTGTTCTTCTTTGAAGGAAATGAAAGCCTTACAATCTTTCGAACCCTCTCCCATGCACCCTGGCTCCCTTTTATACTAGGGTCGACGGGGACGCATGGGTGGCTTACCCCCACTCCCATCATTACACCGCATGGGATTATTTATTGCGCCGCCGCTCGTTCTTACTCTTCATTAATGATCGCCGCAATTGTCACAATCCCACCTCGCCCCCGCCCACCAACGCTTCCTGCTACGTCGGGGTAAGGTGTCGCCGTGATGTCACGCAATTAATGCGTGCCTGGGAAGGCGGGCCGTCGACCGCATCTCAAGACGCCTTGCATTTAATGCGCATGACTTGCATTAAATGCCCTTGACCTCGAGGAGTGGCCCGTGCCACCTTTCCCGGCGACCACCTTCCTGGTCGCCAGGGCGTGGCCTGGCCGCCACGTGTCCGGCGACCACCTTCCTGGTCGCCTGGGGCGTGGCCTGGCTGCCACGCGTCCCCGGGGCGACCACCTTCCTGGTCGCCCAGGGGCGTGGCCTGGCTGCCACGTGTCCCCGGGGCGACCACCTTCCTGGTCGCCCAGGGGCGTGGCCTGGCCGCCACGTGCCCCCGGGGCGACCACACCTCTGGCGACCTTTTTAACTGCGGGGGAGTGGGGACCCTGGCGCAAAGTACGCCGACACTTATAGCTTACAAAATATCTATCGTAACTGCAACCGAATGAAGCACACTTGATTGCATTAACCGTGGCTGCAAGTGATGCCTTGAATCTCGCCACGTTTCCGTTGTGTGCGTAACGGCTCCATATCATGACGTAATTATCGCTATTTGGGTGTTATGGGCCGAACACGACCTTCCGACCATGCTGTTTACAGGCGAGCCTGGTCGAGCATGGGTGCTCGTGGCCGAACATTGAGCCTAGTCCAATCGGACGGATCAGCTAGCTAGACCATTCGAAGGCCCTCCTTGGGGATATCATCCAAAGGCATGCATAGTTGCCTAGTTGGTCGAAACTGGCTGCCGGAGTGTAATAGTACTTATGGATATTATCCAATCCCCGATATATTTGTTGAGAGTATGTCTACTACTTTACCACCGAATAAAATATAAATAAAAATTAACTAATACGATATATTGAATCGAAAATAATAAACATTTATATTAAATTTAGTGCACACAAAAGAGCTCCATTGAATACGGATCGGGTATTCGCATCCCGTGATCATGTAGCATTTTTCAAAGCCACGAAGCCACGTAGAAGACATGCCTGACTGTGGAGTGGAGGCCGTGTTCTCCTTCTCCATGCCACGCCACGAAGTTAATATGGTGCGCTTCGGCGTGGCGGTGGTGCACGCCCACGAAAGGGAGATGGCAGTTTGCGGCAAGCGCGATCGCCGCCGGTATGGCCGTCCGTGGCGCACACATCCTTCCGCGCCGCTGGACGCGTCTCCGGCCGTGTAGCGCGTGCAACCTGTGGTCTCAAAAGCGCCCAACTGTTGGAGGCGCGCGATGTGAGTAACGGCCGTTCGCCCGCGCGGGAGCCCCCGCCCACGATAGTACGATGCGCAGGGCCCCTGCCCCGGCCGAGGGGCGCGCGCGTGCCGATAGACGCGCAGGGTCGCCGGGCGCCGGCGTGGCATGCCGGAGCCCGTCCACCGCGGCGCTGGCCGAATGGGACTCGATGTGCATGGACAGCGTGCGCAGGGTAACTACGTCGAACTGTCAATTCAGAATAGCTCGCTTCAGACATCAACCAGACCTTCGGGTCCCAAGTCCAAGCAGGAGCAGAGCAGCGCGGATCTCCTTTCATATCGTGGACGTTGTTATCAGCGAAGCTGCCAAAGATCGTTTCGTTTCAACGTGCGCACGTAAAGCGAATGATGTCCCAAAGGCAACAGGGTCCAAAAGGCAAAGCGAGGGAGTGAATCGTCACTCGCATCATCTTTTTTAACCGAAAAGAAGCTTCAATGGGTACGCATCCAATCAGTGGGCGGTGGGCACTACTCCGCCTGTGACGTTTGTCCCAGCCGCTTTTGTGCCGCCCCGACCAGATTCCACAAGGAACCACCACAGAAAACAACCTACACATAACCATGCAATTCAAACTTCGAATTGTAAATTGCGACGAGCACGTACAATTTCTTGATTCGTTGCCGGATCAAAGTGCCACTGGACCGGCAAACTATGTGAAGAGCAAACGCGAGAGAAAATCCTCTCGAGACGATACCCAGGCTGAACAGTTTGGTTTGAGACTTCGCAAGGAACAGGAAAAACAAAGACGCGTGGAGGCGAATGCTACGACTCATCAGCCGTTGCTCTCCCGTAGCCAAGCTCTGAAATCTCCCAGCTTGTTGCTGGAGCCACCTCCTGGTGCAGCCGAGTGTATTGCTGAACACAAACAGGGGCGTCGGAAGAGCAGGAACGAACCTTTGTGAATGCACTGTCATAAAAGTATGAGAAATTGAAAATGGATAGTGCAGTCAGATTACCTCCATATTTCTCAGCAATTCACTAGCGGTTGGTGCAGAAACAAATATCTGTCCACAATCAGGATTGATGAAACCCTCCGCTGCTCCTTTATCGAACAGCGCAAGCAGCGGATCGTAGTAACCATCAACATTTAGCAATCCAACCTGTTGATAAGTCGAGGTTTTGATACGTGAATGAGACATTAATCTGTTTGAAAAAAAAAAACTCGTTGCCAATTTGCCATACACAATATATCTATGCGTTGTGCTTACTGGTTTGTCATGGATTCCAAGTTGTGACCATGTTATCATCTCCAACAGCTCCTCCATTGTTCCATATCCCCCTGACAGAAATTGGTGCGCAAGTTCTATTGAGTATCAGTGTGGTCAATGATGGTAGCAGGAAATCATCGAATATCTGGCACCTGGAAGAGCGATGAACGCTTCCGATCGTCGAGCCATCTCAGCTTTCCTCTCATGCATGTCAGATACAACCTTTACTTCTCCAACACTTTCACCTGATATCTGTCGAAATATCCCAGTGTGCAAATGTCAATACAAACGATTTTCCTTAAGAAAAATGTCAGCACAAACTGGGCAACTAATATTTTCACATCCAAATGTCCGTCGTCCAAGCATACACAATCAACATTTCTATAAAGAGAGCCTCTAAAACGATTGGTGACACAATTTCAAGTTCAGTTCAGATAACTTCATCTGCCAACGTCGACTTTGCAAGTGAACTACTAAATTCAGACGACAGCTAAATCTAGAACAACTCCGAGTTGCTATACCTAACCACTAAAACAAGATAGGAGCCCAATTGCCAGAAATTCTACTCCTGGCCACCTCCATCACTTGTGTTCACAGTTCAAATTGAATACGGAACAGAACATGCCTAAATTCTAATCCAAACACCACAGCAATCAAATGGTGGGTTCCCTCGAAGCACAACATCGCAAACCCTACTCTGTACAACAGCAAAAGGAAAAACTCAACAGTGATTTCCCACTCCGGAAGACTGCACAGTGCTCAATGAAAATCGAAGTAATGAGATGAGACATACCTCGATAGGCATCAGAGCTCTAGGAATCACCCTGCGAACAAATCAAACAAAAACACCCACCGCATTAGATAAATCGCCTCCAAAAAGAACCCACCGCCGCAGCTGCCGCTGCTTGCCTGATGCTGCAAAAGGGAGGTAAAACGTAAGCGCAGCAGATACCCAACGACACGGCAGCCGCCATCAAGAACTGTTCGCGCGATCAAGCCCATCAATCCGATGCTGCCGCCGCCGTAGACCAAATCGATGCCCCTCCTCACCTGCAAGAAGCCCACAGCTCACGCCCTGAACGCACGACCAAGATACAAGGAGCCTAACAAGGACGTATTTTGGCGGGCCGGACGAGGCGAGTTCCTGCCCTTTTTTACCCACCAGCTCGTGGCCAAGATCGAGGGCGGCGTCGCCGAACACCTTGCGGCGGCCGGCGTTGCTGCCGCAGAAGACGCAGACCGTCCGGAACCTGCTCGGCGCGGCCTCCGCGCCGTCCATGGCCGGCGAGCACGCAGCAGCAAGCTCGGACCTCGGGAGCTCGGTGGTGTCGTGTACGGTTGCGCCTTGCGCGTGCGTTATCTCTAGGCCTCCGCAGAGCTCCTCCAAAGTGATGGCGGGATTAGGCCAGGCCAGTGATGTAATGATGGCCTCTTTTAATTCCACCGGGTCAGTCAAAGCGGGCGCCCAGACCGCACCGCACGACACCTCCCCTCCTCCGCCGCTGTCACCGCACCAATCACCGCAGCTGTAACTCTGAATTGGCCTCCTCACCGTCCCCGAGGATCTTGCCTGTCCCCCCCCTGCCGTCTCCAGCGAGTGCCTCCGGATAACGGCACTCCTGTCCTGTCCTGTCCTGTCCTGTCCATCCTGGGTCGCCTCACACGGTGCAATCTCGACCGTCCAATCGCGCGTGTCTCTGGGTCGCTGAGCCGAGCCGATGGCATCTGGATCATCCATCCATGCTGTAATTGCTCCGGCGTCACTTGGACAAGGAAAGGTTGTTTTTTTCCAAAGGACGACAAGGTTACCATCACACGATAGCACCAGCGGTCACACCTCCTCAGAGTTCCAGGCAGGTGCGTGCAGGCGGAAGGCACCGGACGTTACTACGATGACGACGACGACCACCTACTGCTGCGGATGCGGTTAATGTCTTCGGTTTCGGCATAGCTTTCCACCACGTCCCTTTCCGCTGCCTGTGCACCGGCGACGGAGTGGTACAGCACTACAGCAGCGGCGCTGCCGAATCTGATCGTCTGCGGATTTTCTTCCCCTTTTTTTTTTTTGGCACGCAATGGATAGGCCGCTGATGCCACCTAAAGAGCGTATTTTGAAAAAGGCAGCGTAGGCAGGATTAATGTAATCGGGTCATTAGTCAAACAACAATACGATCGCTATACCAACCGCGATTGCTGCAAATGTTTACCCGGCGATTCTGATGAGGGATCATATATGGGGCGGCCAATCGGGACGGGCAACACGCTCGTTTCAGCGATTATACAAATCGCCCGAGGCGTGTCATGAGATCTTGATGGAAGAGGACGCGCGATTATTTCTTGTCGGAACAGACAAGACGAGCCTGGCATCATTCTGCGCAGCGCCTCGCATAGTCGCATGTTGAAAACGCGGCACTACACGGAGGATCATCGCGAAGAAATAGAATGACACAACAGGATATGAATCGGGGGGGATTTAAATCGTTAAGCTGTTAATGGTTACAACCGTAAATAATTCGGAAATAATTAAAATCACCAGCGGAAGTAAGTGATTTAAAATAATTTAACCTAATGCTCATGTGGATACTATTCAACTACCTTTTGAGAGGTGCTTCTATGCTCTTTTTTTTTAAGTTGCATAACTATTAAAGCATGAATGAATGGTAGATGGTGATTACTTACCCCTTCGCTTGTTTCAAGATTTATACAATTTATACTAGTTACATGCCCGTGCATTGCTACGAAAAACAAAATTGATAACGAAAAATAAAGATTAAAAAATAAAAAATCATTTCACAAGACCAAACATCTATCTTTAACGCGTCGTTTCTTGCGAAAGCTGGCTAATTAAAGCAACGCTTCGTTTCTTGCGTATGGCAATTAAGTATGGCAATTAAGCAGGGCAACTAAGCGGCAATTAATGACGTGGGAAGAACGGACCGCTGCCACCAAGTGCTGCTTTAAATAGTAGAGACTAGAAGAAAAAACATAGAAGCACTGCTCCTAACTTTTTGCTTGGAATAGAGAGAACAAGTGTTCGATTGAAAATCTCAGCACCCAACAACAGCAACGAATGAGTGTAATAAAGATAAAAGAATAATCACAATGTGTTCCAGGTAGCCACAACTAAGTGTGACTATGGTAAAATAATAACAGAAGGAAAATATGAAGTGCAGTTCCAAATGGTAATACGAATTTGGGAGAACATGGTATAATATGAAATGGTGAAAAGTAACCATATAATATAATGTGAATAATTACAACATCAATTTTGAATGTATCACATGTCAGATCATATAGAAATAGTTGGGCACCCACCACAACTGTATACTTGTAATTAGGCGAAACTTCCCAACAATAGAAATGTCTAGCTCCCGTATGTTATTTGGGGGTGAAAGGCCGAAGCTTCCATACATGTGATGACTATTAGAAAGAGAATTTTAATAAATATGTAATGGAAGTCTTTGGCATCTGATCTCGAGGGGAAGTGATTACAGCATAACAATTAAGGGCCGAGTTGTTTAGCAAGATATGACCATCAGGAGATAGCACTCATAAATCATTACGAACGAGAGGATCAAAAGTAGATATTTATATGAATAAGGATGTACGCAATAGCCACTAAAGTATGAGCCTAGAAGTCCAAGGTAATCCATCGTAATTCTTAAGATTAAAAAAACAGCGACAATGGACTATCATTAACACATAGAATCCCAGAATCACCTGATTTCCAATTAATCACCTTAATTCTTAACTACAGTAGCACATACACTAAATGATCATTAAACATATATCCAAGTTTTGTTGTCATCAAACGGATTCCACGTGATAGACTAACAGTACTAGATGTTCCAAGGGCTCGCACATTGCTACCGACGAAAGAAAGCACCGAGACGGACAGAGATTTTAACAGAGAGAAAAAAAATCTTTTTTAGGAATACCTCCAAAAGAAGAAAGAAAAGGTGTTAATTTTCTTTTTAAAAATTGTTAAAAATATTTATTTGAAAAAACTTAACAAATATTCCTTTAAATAGTTTTAAAAATGAAAAACTTATTTTAAAAAATTCTAAAAAATATTTTCCTAAAAGAAATAAAAATAATAAAAAGTATTCTAGCTTCTACTATAGAATTTACAGTGTCCCGGGAACACGTGACGAGAGGGCGGCTGTCGTGCCGTACATCACCAAGAATAGTCTACGTGTATAGATTAGGAAAAAGTCCATATAACATCCTGAACTTTGCTCAAAAATCCATCCAACACCCTAAACTTGAAACCGGTCATCTGGCACCCCCAAACTTTTCAATCTCGTTTGTTTAACACCAGAAGCTGGTTTTATAAGGGGAAAGTCCATATAATAGTCTAAACTTTGCTTAAAATTCCATCCGACACTCCAAACATTGAAACCAGTTATCTAGCATCCCGGACTTTACAATCCTGTTCGTTTAACACCCTAAGCTTTTAACCGGTTTTGGGGTGTTAAACAAATGGGGTTGGAAAGTTCACGATGCTAGATAACTAGTTTCAAAGTTTAGGGTGTCGGGCGAACTTTTGAGCAAAGTTCAGGGTGTTATATGGACTTCCACCTTACAAAATCAGCTTAGGGTGTTAAACGAACGGTATTGGAAAGTTCAGGATGCTTGATAGCCGATTTCAATGTTTGGAGTGTCAAGCAAACCTTTGAGCGAAGTTCAGAGTGTTATATGAACTTTTTCTATAGATTATGTTGGATGCATCCAAATAACCAATTAACCATACATTAATTACCCACTGTCATTCACAATTAACCAATGACACATTCACGAACAACAAGCTACCAGTGCTAGTTGGTAAAGTAACCTTGCAAGATTAACTAATGATTGGAATAAGATGATACGGATTGTCGATGCTAAGAGAAAATGCAATAGGAAAACTCACTACATATTAATAGTAAACTAAAAAGTAACTTGTATAATAATTGTTTCTAAAAGTTGTATTTAGATATTGTAAAATAATTATCTCTTCTCTTTTATACATAAATAATCTACCTTTGCTCTGTGCAAAACTGGTTACAAAATA
Organism: Rhipidocladum racemiflorum; assembly: GCA_036346355.1. Classification (NCBI taxonomy): domain Eukaryota; kingdom Viridiplantae; phylum Streptophyta; class Magnoliopsida; order Poales; family Poaceae; genus Rhipidocladum; species Rhipidocladum racemiflorum. The sequence continues at coordinate 4,041,173 of CM070578.1, forward strand.
AGAGCCGGTTTTCTTCTCTCTTCTCTTTTCTCACTCTTTCACATATATCAAAATTGATAGGTAGAGACTAAGAATCAGCTAAAATGACTTTAGCACTCCCTCCTAACTCCACGTGCAATCCTATACGTTAAGCATGGTGATTAAGGATGAAGTTAAACCGGTGCACAAAGGATAAACAAAACAGTGCTTCGGCGAGGAAGTAATGGGGCGGCTCGGATGCGTGGCTGCCAAGCGGCTTGCACACCGGCCGGCAGCGAACACGGCCAACGGCAGCGAGGCAGCACCACACTGAGACGGCGCCTCTCCTGGCAAGGAACGCCCACACACGGAGATAGTGCCCCGCTCGCCTGCTGCACAGGACGGCGAGTTGATGGACGGCGCACCCCCCACGCCCACGGAAGGGAGGACGGCGGCGCTGCTGCAACTGGACAGGCAGTGGCAGCGACCTGTCAGACTCCGGCGTCTGTGCCCTTCGAACACTAGATGGGTTTGAGAGAGAGAAAATTACCTATTGGAAAAAGGGAGTATGAGAAGGATACAAATTTCTGCAGTAATTGGAGTATTTAGGTAGGCAAGTAAATAGATCCGAATTTTTTGCGATATTTATTCGAATTTTATTTTTCTTTTTAGATTTCCTGGGATTCGGGGTGTTACATTCTCATTGTCCCAGATTATCAAATTCATCATTGGTAACCCAACATAAGCAACTATCACCATCCAGCACGACTCTAATTAGAACGGCGGATTTATCCAACACAGCAAGTAGAGATAAATAGGCGTTCAAACTTCAACCTTTGACAAGTAGTACATATTATTATCAACTGAAGCAATGAGGCGTTGAACTAGGATGTATACAATTAACACTAGATCAGGAACAAGCTTGAGGGAAATATAAGGTGCACATCAGTTTGTCCGTAGAACAATGAACTGGGATCAATTGTCATTCTCCTTGTCCAAGCTTCTTGTCATGCTCTGACCTTTCAAAGACATGCTGTTCAATCTCCTTGAGGTGACTGAAATTTCTGAGCCGGCATTGCTTTGGGCATCTAATGAAGAGAGTGCCACCCTTTTGTAGTATGACAGGTCCCCAGATCGCTGTCTCTGAATATGGAATTGCCCTCTGTGACTGTTGCCACCGTTCAACCTTGCTTTGGCAGACTTGGTCAAGCTCATGTAGTTCGGCCCTCCACTATGACCACTGTCAGATCTTGCTTCTGATGCTAAGATGTTGGTAGTAGATCCCGGAGTTACCGAACATGTCGAGGGAGAGCTCTCATCGCACACAAAGTCAGAAGAAGAAGCTGAGAGCACTGAAGCGGCTGCCACCCTAGTTGTGACATTGTTTCTTCTTATTCTAACTGAGCTAGCATCAGAAAGTTTGGAGCCTGCTAAGTCCAACTCCTCACAGTTGTTTGGACAATGCGTTTCACTGTGGTTTTGCTCCATAAGCCTGCCCTCCCAAGGTTTTATTGCCATCCATCCTTCTATATAAGACTCATGGTTCCTAAGAGAGCTAGCAGGGGAGCTTGGCCTTCCACTGTGTTTTAAACTACGAGGCTGAAAGGAATATGAGCAACATGTTATATAAAATTAAGACGAGCAGTATTAGAGATCCTCTCTTTGCTGCAACATACCTGGTGAGAAAGAGCATAAGCAATTGCCCTTTCTCTCTTCACTGCACCCCCATGTCGCATGTGTATTTTTGATCTTACATCGCTGACAGAACCTTGACTATCACACCATCTTTCCTGCAATATTGCGAATGTTATTGGTTTCAAAAAGATTCTGCCAATGTTAACAAATCTTTCACGCACTAACAGGATTTCAGATTTCTTTTATCTGACAAAAACAACCAAGTATATATGCTAACAAATTGCCCTAAAAAGGTCAGAGAAACAGCATAATGTTGTCTGATTTTTTTTTGGTAAACTGTAATCTGAACTTGAAACTTGGATTGGCAGTAACTAATTTCAAAAGGCATTGTTGTTGTTATCACCATTGCTTTTCTTACCTAACATCATCACTACAGAGATGGATTCAAACACGCATTGTCAATGTGAAAGCGGAAATAACAATCTTAATGGTCTCAATCAGTACTCAAAACAAAGGAAGCTTAATTGTCCATATCAGTCTTACTGATTGAAGTCCTTTTCAAGTAAAAGTAGTCCACCATATTAAGTCACACATCCCTTTCTCCATAAGGAAATCAAAGGAAAGCACCAGTACAAACTTTTCAAATTATACTTGAAGTCAATCATAAATAACTAGATTACTTCCTTAAAAAATCTCTGTTAAAAAAAAACCTGTTGTGAACACCTAGTATAATTGAACTTCAAAATCCTAATTTCCAGCTTTCAAATGATCTCCTGATTTCATGACTAAGATCAATTTTAATTTCAACATGACAATTACTATTTTAACACCGGGATTTAAAATGTAAACATGACAATTATTTTGCTTCAGAACTTTGATATGGATGTAAAAGTATAACACGTTCTTTTAGAGGAAAATCATAATTAAGTTGTAATATTGAAACCAGCAAGGGTGTGAATTCAACCACATAGCCCATGGGCCAAGGTTAAAACTAAGGAACTGGAGGCCCGTATATTACAGGAAGGCACACTTCAACCTCGATCTCCACCAAATTTGCAGAAATGGTACGTACATTAGTAGCATTAACAAATACACCAAATTTCCAAGTACTGCACAAGTACTTCGAGTCTTCAACTCGCTGCACGGAGGAAGCACTAATGCAATCTGGCATTAACAAATACAAGCGACAAGAATATCGCACTGCGCATCCAAGCGAAGAAAAACACGTAATGTTGTGAACCGTGTACCTCAGCTTCCTTGACGTGGTCGGCACAGCCGTTGCGCTCGGCGAGCGAGTCCTGCGAGTCGCGGCCATCGGAAGAGCAGCGCGCCCGCCTCGCCCGCGCCCGCTCCTGGACCCGCACCAGCGCGTGCATGCACTTGAACGTCACGGCGAGCTGCCTCCGCACGAGCCGGCCGCGCACCAGCGCCTGCAACCGCACGATGCCTCTCAGCGCCTTCAACGCCCGCCTCGCCTAATCACGCGCCATTCAAGGTAGCAAGCACGCATCAACACCAGATCACACCTACCTAAGTAGCAGGAGTGCCAAACATTGAAGGAATTTACGTGTTTCATTTCATACCAAGAAGGTGCGGAAGGCCGTCTGGATGCGGACGGCGGCCCACTCCTGCCTGATGAGCCGGAAGTCCCTGGGCGGCGCGCGCACCACGGCCGCGACAATCGAGCTGAACACGTCGGCGGACGACGACGACGTCTCGGAGGCCGACGCGTTTCCACCGCCGGCTCCGGCCCTGGACGCGGAGGACGAGCTCCGCCACAGCCGGCTCCACTTCCGCCCCTTCCCCGCCGACGGCGCCTTGAGGCCCACCAGCGACTTGATCCACTTCCCCGACGCCCCCATCGACGCAGCAACGCAACTCCCTCTCTGACTCTCTCTCGCTCGGTAGAAGCTTCCGCTCCGTTTATGTGGGGGCAGTGCGAGAAGACGAAGCCAAATCGAGACAAAATGGAAGGAGAAGTATCGAAGTAGTGGGGTTAGCGGGGGAGTTAGCCGTTGTCCTTTTCGCCCACGAGGCCACGACGCGCACTCGGGGAGAAGCAAAACGTTCGTCCGTTCGTGGGGAGATTCAAATTTTGAACGGCCACAAGCAGCAGACGGCAAAGGAGGCGGCCGAGCCGCGGGACCCGCGGTGAGGCTGCTGACATGTGGACCCTTTCATTTTATGAGCCCACCTGTCATTGGGCTAATTGTCGAGAGGGGAGTTCGCTCATTGGGCTTGGAGAAAGAAAGAAGGCGGCTTTCTCGGGACATGGCCCCAGGTGCTGATACGTGGGTCCATGAGACATGTGGCCCACATGCCGGACGAGCTAGGATCCTAGAGTTCATCACTTTTTTTAGAACATGCATAACTTTTTTTTTTATTTCAAATTTAACTCTCCTCCAAATGCAGTTGCAAAATAGTTTTATCCTGATCGCTCAAGAGTTGGAAGGTGACGTGTGTCATCTTTCGTGATGCTTGCTACCGCTCTCCAAAGCACGGCAAACCACCGAAGTTACCGTAGTAGAGGAGAGAAGTACAACTTTCGCGGTAGGGGAGCGCGGAAGGTGACACGTGTCACCTTCCAGCACTTCCGTGGTTGGAGATGTAGCTATTTTTGCAATTGTGTTCAAAAGAAAGTTGAAATTGCAATATATACATACACGGCTAGAAAGTTAAAAGATGGATATTTAGGAAGCATTGAGCTTCCGATTGAGTTGCCACTTGCCACACATGTTTCTTGTCTCGGGTGTTGGTGATCTGGGGTGTGTTTGGTTGGTGAGATGGGGTTGAATGGAATATGATGCCATGTACTATTTAGTTATATTGTTTTGGGTTAATGGGATGGTTAGCATCTATAGGATATATTCCTCAAATTTGTATCTCACCATATAGGATGGGATAATTTTACTCAAGCAACCAAACACATGAATGTTTTTTTTTCTGAACTATCTGATACATGTACCACTTGGTATAAGTGACCAAACACACCCTTGGTGGTTCGTGCAACCTCAATTTGTGTGATGGAAAAATGAAAATGTACAAATAAACTCATCTGTTTTTATGTGTTCTATATTTTCCCTCCCAATGCAAGTTACAAAAAAACTAAAGCAAGTGAAGGGATCAGTTCACTCATCGAGTATTTTTACATCATGTCCAAGAGTCATGACTTCATGGTTCTCAAAGCTTGAAAGGTTTTATTGATAAATATACGGGTGATTTTATCCGATTTTTCCAGGGGGTGTGTGTGCTCAGGGGGATTGAAACAATCGTCCAACGGAGAGGAGTAAACCCCTTATTTTATTATTTAATAAGATAAGATAAAATTATAAAAGGTACTTAAGTTATTTTCTCACGTACCTATCTTTTTATTTCACGATCATCTTAATCCGTGCAAAATCATAATAGAGCCTATATTTCTTTGGGGAGGGAGCAGTTTGATTGCTTTCTGGGCTGCCGGCTACCCCTGACGAGAGTTTACAATGGATCAACAGCGACGGCACAATCTGGATCGGACGTCTGAGATCACGAAGGGGAGGGAGCACGCGGTGGATCTCGCATAGACGAGGGGGAACCGAGGCTTCCGGAACACAAAAACCACCCCCACTAAAACCCTCATGACTCCTAGTCCTAGGACGCCAAACGAAACTCGAGAGTCGAGACCGTAACCTAGGCAAGCCGCGAAGCACACACGCACACGGCCATGTACCGGGTGGCGGCGGCGGGCATTTCGAGGTCCTCCTCGGTGCTGGGCAAGCAGGTAACCCACCCACCCCCACCTTGCCGTTTGGCGCATTGGCGGTTGGCGCCTTTCTCCTGAAGCGCTGACGATTTCCTCCGTGCGGAAGCAGCTCGCGCGCGGCGGCGGCGGCCGCGGGGAGCAGCCGCTGTGGACGCGGGGTTATGCGGCCAAGGAGGTGGCCTTTGGCGTCGGCGCCCGCGCTGCCATCCTGCAGGGGGTCAACGACCTCGCGGACGCAGTCAAGGTCACCATGGGCCCCAAGGTTCGTCCCCTCTTACTCCGAGCATTTTTTTTGAACGCCTTACTCCAAGTAGCATGGAACCTAGGATTGGTCGGGGCGTGATTTGATAATTGGCACGGAGCCACGGATACAGTGGAAGCGCCTAGCAATCGCACTTGATTTCTCGATTCAGTCGGCTGTTTGTTTGTGTTGTAGGGGCGCAATGTGATTATCGAGAGACCCCATAAAGCTCCAAAGGTCACAAAGGATGGGGTCACTGTTGCAAAAAGCATAGAGTTCCAGAACAGCGCTAAGAATGTTGGGGCAAACCTGGTGAAGCAAGTTGCTGAGGTTACTAATAAGGCTGCAGGAGATGGTAAGTGCTGAGTGCTATGGGGAATTCCTGTACTTGTTGGTTATCGCAATTCGGACTATCTGTTCTGTTAAGCATGACAGTCCATCTGATTCCTAAGCTAATTTGACGCCAACAAGCATAGTGTTAATGGTGATGTTTTGTTTTCTCCATCATGTGCGGTTAATCCTTTTGTCAACCAGTAGCGAATAGTTGTGCTACCAGGACAGGGAGATTTTGATGGTATGGATCAATCCCATTTTTGATATGTGCTCGTTAGAATGCTATGTTCAGTGCCTGAAGTGCTCACACTGGACATGAATATCAATAGTTTGTGGTTTGTGTGGTTTTGGCCGTTGCAGTTATTCATTGGGACGCAGTTGTGCTTCTGCTTTCGTACTGTTTTCGGATCCAGTGCACTATCTGCTCGCACTAAGGTCTTTATGCTAAATATCATTGGACATACTTCCAGTCTAGGACCAAAGTAAAATGTGATTGATGCTTTCCATTATTTATGTTTTATGCAGATATATCTTAAGTTGAAAATAGATGTTCTGTTGCTGGAGCAAATTGTTAACCTAGATATTCTTGAAGAGATCATTTTAGTTTCTGACATAGGATCTGGGAGGTTTCCTAACAAGCACCAAATATTGCTATTGATGTCTTGCAATACTTTATCTGATGCATAGTTGGCATGCAATCTGAACCTAACGAACATGTTATATTAATCCTTGAAAGAATAGAAACTACTTATCTGAATGGAGTATTTGTGTGCCACTTAGTCACTTACTTTGTTTCTGATTGGATGGGCAACAGGTACCACTTGTGCAACTGTACTTACTCAGGCAATTCTTACGGAAGGCTGCAAGGCTGTGGCAACAGGGGTCAATGTTATGGACTTGCGTAATGGTATAAACAAGGCCATAAATGCTATCACTACTCACCTCAAAAGTAAAGCATGGATGATTAATTCCCCAGAAGAGATAAACCAGGTGAGATATTGTGGTTAGCAGCGGTGTCTTGATTTGTTTGCCCCCTTTCAATCCCATTGTGCCAAGCCATCAATCATTTATCGGAGTTACTTATGCATCTTTGATGTAGTTATTATTTGCGTCTGCTTTAGATAATCGACAATCATCATTGTGATTCTATACGTACCACACTCCGTAGTAACTAACCCTCATTGTTTGTACTTTAATTGGAATTCTAGCTTAGGCATATCCCATTCATTTTCCTCCTGTAAACCAGGTAGCAACCATTTCTGCAAATGGTGAAAAGGAAATTGGAGATTTGATATCAAAAGCTATGGAAAAAGTTGGAAAGGACGGAGTCATTACTATTGTTGTGAGTGCTAAGTGCTGCTTTGCTGTTATAGGCTTACTTGCTATGCCACAACTTATTCTTAGAAACTGGCAGGATGGCAAAACATTGGATAATGAACTTGAAGCAGTTCAGGGAATGAAGCTGTCTAGAGGCTACATATCTCCTTACTTTGTGACTGATCAGAAGACTCAGAAGTGTGTAAGTCTGTTTTTTTTTTTTCTGTTAAACCAGTGAATTTAGCACGGGTTGTCTTAAAAAGCCTTTTCAGTTTCTATTTTTTGCTTTGATTTTGTGATGGCATGCATGGTGGAAACTTATGATTTATCAATAGTAGCTGAGAAGTCAAAGGTCGCAGTTTGTTTGCTTTTGGTTTCGGGGAGTTTCAATATAATCACTAGTAGTGTAGTATGTGTCCTACTTTTGAGGATGATGCAAAGTGCTTGTGTGTTCCCTTGTAAACTCGAATTGCAGATGTGCAGTATCTGTCTACTCTTTCACCAAAGTGGGGCCTGAGATAGCTTTAGGCCTGGGAAAGGTTTGATAAGAGCAGATACAAAAAAAAGATAAGGTGCAAATCAACAGACAGGGAAGGTTTCGAATGAATGGCCTGAGCTGAACCATGTTTTTCGTTTATCCTTTGTATACCTGTGCAGGAGATGGAAAATCCTCTCATTCTTATTCATGACAAGAAAATATCAAACATGAATTCACTTCTTCCAGTATTGGAAATTTCCATCAAGGTAAATATGTTCTATTACAGGTCAGCTTTTGCTGATTATGCAGTGGAAATTTGGTGACAACTGATAAGTGATGATTGATCTATGTAGAATCGTAAACCTCTTGTGATTATTGCTGAGGATGTAGAGGGAGAGGCTCTATCAATGCTTGTACTGAACAAGCATCGCGCCGGACTCAAGGTGATATTAGTTATTTTTTTCGTCTGTTTATATCATACTTCAGTGCTCATATAAGCTGCTTGGCAATCTGTGCTCTTTGCATGGAAGCAAGTGTTTTTCTTTTTCCTTTTCCTCCTTGTCTGTGGTGCTTCTTTCCTTCACTAGTCATTGAGCTGATTTGAATTGTTATACTTATTTAGTTATTTATGCAAATTCTTCAACTACTTATCAGGCCCAATTGTAGGTTTGTGCTGTCAAAGCTCCTGGATTTGGTGAAAACAGAAGAGCCAATCTGGATGATATGGCTGTGTTGACAGGAGGAGAGGTCAGCCATTATGGCAATAATAATAAGGTTGCTTAACATGAATGCATTACTATGACTGAAATTGACTTATTATTCATTTTGATTTCAAGGTTGTTAGTGAGGATCGAGGTCTTGATCTTGGTAAAGTCGAACTACAAATGCTTGGCAAAGCTAAAAAGGTTTGTTAGCTTTCATAAATTGTTGCACCTGAGAATCATATAGTGACATTGTTTCAAGAAAAAGAACCATACAGACACAGTGACATTTTCCTTCACAGGTTACTGTATCTCTTGATGATACTATCATTCTAGACGGTGGAGGTGACAAACAACAGATAGAAGAGAGGTGCCAACAGGTACTGCAAGAATCGTAATATATTACTCACATCTCAATACATCCTGGACAATACTTGCAGGAAACTCTTTCAATAGAAATTACATCTTTTGCCGTGTGGATGTCATTGACAGCTTAGAGAATCATTTGAGAACAGCTCTGCTATGTTCGACAAAGAAAAGGCTCAAGAGCGTTTATCGAAGTTATCTGGAGGTGTTGTTGTCCTCAAGGTTTGTTAATTTTTAAGTACCGGGTAAAGTTCCTTTTTTCCGTTGCTCTGCTCAGTGTATGCACTTAAATCACAGATCGGTGGAGCTAGTGAAGCTGAAGTTGGTGAGAAAAAAGATAGGGTAACAGATGCTCTAAATGCTGCAAGAGCTGCTGTGGAGGAGGGTATTGTACCAGGTAGTCACAATTTTCTCGAGCAACTTATACGTTATTTCTCCACGTGCTTTGGCTTCCGTCTTAATTTGTTTCTTGTTAATTTGGTTTTTGCAACCTGATTATATGTTTTATGTGTTCTCCAATTCATGTCACGGCAAATAGGTGGTGGAGTTGCCCTTTTATATGCTACCAAGGAGCTTGACAAGATTAGCACAGCAAATGAGGATGAAAAGATTGGAGTTCAAATTATCAAGAACGCTTTGAAGGTTATTTCTTGTACTGATTCTGGTGCTTCATATTTGTTTCTTGAACCTATATTAATAATTCCTGAATTTCTGCAGGCCCCATTGATGACCATAGCTGCAAATGCTGGTGTTGATGGTGCTATAGTCATCGGGAAGCTAATTGAACAAGATAATCTTAGTTTGGGCTATGATGCAGCAAGAGGTTTGTGATGATTAACTATGTTTTAGCAGTTCATTCTATATTTTAAAGTGTAATGAAATACATGTTGTCTCCAAATTTCAGCTTAAAAGACAATCCTAATAAAGGCTAATCTTTAGTGATTCAGTGGCTGATTCCTGCATTTTGCCAACTAAGTTAAAAAGACAATCCTAATAAAGGCTATCCAAATTTGTTCTAAAGCATTGTAATCTTTAGTGATTCAGTGGCTGATTCCTGCATTTTGCCAATTAAGTTAAAAAGACAATCCTAATAAAGGCTATCCAAATTTGTTCTAAAGCGTTGTAATCTTTAGTGATTCAGTAGCTGATTCCTGCATTTTGCCAACCATAGGGAAGTATGTTGACATGATTAAGGCTGGTATCATCGACCCTGTGAAAGTGATCCGAACTGCACTTCAAGATGCAGCAAGGTACAGCAGAAGTTCATTGACCATGTTCCTTTAGTGTGGGTATGACTAAAATTATCGAACTTGTTTGACAATTTTTGCTTCTATACAGTGTGTCTTTGCTGATGACAACCACAGAGGCTGCAGTTGCCGAGCTCCCAGCCACAAAAGCCAGAATTGCCGGTCGTATGCCGCAGATGAGCGGGATGGAATTTTGAGGACAACGGCATGATGTATGATTTACCTGTTCTTGGTTAAGGCAAACTTGATGACAAACTAGACTTTGTTTCCCTGGCGGATATATCAATAGAAATTCCCCTCCCCATCAAATGAGGTGCAAAGCTGGCACCAATATAACTTTGATTTTTCAACTTAGGGTTTGATACCTGAGCTAATTTAGAGCCCATCATTTTGTAGATTCTACGATATTAACTTGATGCTGTCAAAGCTGCAGAATTTCAGTATGCATTTAACGATTGCATTTGAGCAATATGCTTCTTTCGGCTGTTGCATAATTGCATTTTTTGTCCTTGTTTTCGTGGTTATGGCTGCGGTGCTGCGAACAGCGAAAATAAGGGTGAGCAGTGACTTACAATTTTTAACTGCTATGTGTTCGGTGGACGTAAAGCTTTATTTTGGTTATGAAGTCAACGTAATTCAAGTAATCTGCTCTAATATCGACGGAGCAATCGATTTATTCATGGTACGAAGCATACATATGCAACTGGCACTCCAAGACGCATCATGGCATTGCCCAATCAGCAGACCGGAAATTACAAGAGATGCAGTATTGTAAGTTGTAACTACACTGCGGCAGTAAATCTTGAGAGCCCTTCGATCAAGAAAAAAGGGGACCAAACTTGAGCATCATCTCATAGGATTTTCAAAGGATTTCTACGACCGTCGAAGCTTCTATGCCGCCTTGGATTCATCGGGCGGCTGGATAAAGCGGGGAACCTCTCCGTTCATCACCCTCCATGGCCCCCAGTAGAACTTGGGCGGCATGAGGGGCACGGCCTCGCCAGGGTGATCCTCCCAGTACTTCTCCTGCTCCAAAATGTAATCACAATTCACAACCAGGCAAAATTAAAGAGGCAAGTTAAATAAACAAATCTAGCCAGTTCAATGAAGCATCATAATCAACGTGATCGCATTTTTTTTTTTTTTTTGAAACAAATCATGTTTTTAGCCACAACTCGAAACTTCGTGTCATTGTGGGATTGGGGAGCAAGCAATGTGGCAACGTTTTTAGATCGAGCTTTCACCAATTTCCTAGCAATGTGTCGAGGTTATCGTGCAGATGCGGTGAGCAGAGGAATTTGGTCGCTGAAGAATGCAAATAATCTCAGGGTCTACATAATTAATTTCCTACTAAAATGCAGTTGCATAGTGCAAGCATTGCAACGGATGGTATTGTCTCGAGTAGGCATTCCATCGAGCACCTTCCGCGCGACCCACCAAGCGCTGAGTGGAGGAGTCATGGTTTTCAACACGAGTGCCTGACCTTGTAAAGCTGCTCGGTGACGGCGGCGCCGACGACTCCGGTGTAGAAGGCGGCGACGTAGGTGCCGACGAGCGGCGCGAAGGATCGCGGCGGGCGGTAGGGCTCCACCATGTCCCACAGCACCGTCTTCTCCCACTTGTGGAACTGCCGGTCCGCGTACCACCTCCAGAACCGGCTCGCCATCCTCCCCCCTCCGCCGCGCGCTTCCTCCCCTCCTCCTCCCACACCACACGTGCTCGCTGCAACGCGGCGGACGGCACGGCGCGAAGCGACCTAACCCACCAGACCGCCACGACCCCCCGGAAACGGTTACCCGGGATTTGGAATGGGCCGGCACGCGTACTTGTTTTACTGGCTACTTGAGCTGGGCCCACTCAACCTTTGTCCATGCGTATCTAGGTGTGAAAAACGGGCTAAATATTTTCCATTCGATTTGGAGTTGGATTCGATCGAAATCAGATTTGAAAAGATATTTGACTATCGGGTAGGATCTAGGATCAGAACCGGATAATTGAATTTGGAATCGTGATCGGATTCAGAGCAAGCAATATCCGAAAATCCGATACGGAGTCTGAATATTAGATTTTTTCTATTCGGATATCCGCAAACTATATTGACTCATGAAGACCTGGCTCAGCCCATTCTTAGGTCACAACTCACAAAACTCACAAACCACCCGACCCAACCCCCCCTTTTTTAATATTTTGTTGGACAGTCATTTGCAAGGTATGTTCAACCGGACAATAAGGTTGCTGGAGCCTGGAGGCAGGAATCAAGCCAGTGTAAACCCAAAATCCATGTGTTATTATCAGGTCTTCAATACAAATATGTATAAGAAAGTATGACACGTTTCTAAAGAGACCACGATATTGCTCATGTCATGCAGATACGTTTTTGATGGCAAGCCTCCTGATCTGAAAAACAAGAGCTTGCAAAAAGGCACGATATGTTTCTTTTCGTCCTTAGATCGTTTTCTAACACTATTTATTGGTTTGGCTATATTGTTTTTGGGATATACAATGGTATCATGTTATTACAACAAGCCAACATGGTATGCTTATCAGGTACTCAAAGGGAGGATGTCACAAAAGAGCTGACTGGGGCTGTAGAGGTGACAGCTTATTGATCTATTTTTTTCCCATTCCACTGTATTTTTTCTTTTGTCTACTTATTATCTTTCTTTCTTGATCCATATGGAAAACAGCTCTTGATGTTTTAGGAAGGAGATAAGGACGCAATTGAAAAATCCAGCAGGAGGACTGTGAAGGTGAGATTCTTTGTTTTCAGTTGTTAAGTTAAGATGTTTTTTTTTCTCTTTTTTTTTTTGGGATACTATCTATTCAAGAGTACTCTGCACAAAATAAATACAAGGTTATTTTCTATGGCGTTAGAGAGCCGCTAGACTGGAATATCAACTGCAATATGTTGTTTTGCATAAAACGATGGTTTGAAAGATGTGAACAATTAGAGTCCTGACTACTGAGAGTAAGCTAAGGCTTTTCATTTTCTTTGTCCTTGATGAACAGGTCAGAAAGCAGCACAATGATGATTGTAAATGACTATTAAGACTGATGGGGGCAGGGTTCACCTTTTCGTTTTTGCCGATTTTCGAATGAACAATGAAATTTGATATTCGTAAAAATCGAGCCGAAAATGGAGCCAAAAATCGTAAAAATCGCATAAATTTAAAAACCAGATTTTTTTGAAAAAAAATTCAAAAATCGTCGAAAATCGACGATTTCGATGGAAATTCGACGATTTATCGATGGAAAATTGACAACCATGTTGAACTTTTTGTGCGGTCGACTTTTGGTAGCGATTTTCGACGATTTTTGACGAAAATCGACCGGTTTCCACCGATTTTTGACACGCAAATTTTTTCGAATTTTCGAATTTTTTTGAATTTTTTTTTGAATCAGACCGGTTTATCGACCGGTTTTTGATGTCGAACCCTAGCGGTACGGTCGATTTTCGACGAATTTCGTCGAAAAGGTGAACCCTGGATGGGGGTTCCTGTTGTAGAGGTCAATTCAATTTTCCTTGGTGTCATGCTTACTATGAGGGAACGAATCATCATATGATCATCTTGTTTTAAGGATTTGTTAAGAGTTTTTTTTGCTATCATAGAGGCTATGATTCATCATGTGTTTGTGATGCTCTCATTCAACTGACCTCTGCCTTCTGGTACTAATAGGCACCTTGCGAAGCAGAAGCAGAATGTGCTGCCCTTTGCATAAATGATAAGGTATCGTTAGCATTCTAGATCTCTACTTTCTTGTTTTCACCCCTTTCTTCAATTTTTGATTTAGTAATGAAATGCCCTAGGTTATTATATAGTTAAACAATAGTATTAATTACTAATTAGACTATTAATTATCGTATTTTGTTTTTTATTTTATTAAATATTAAATTGCGAATAGAACAAGTAAAGTAGAAGGGGATTGCCGTTAAACCCGCAGACGAGGTATTGATCACCGAGATACCAGACCTGTTGGGGCCGAGTCGGCACCTCTCGCTATATCGGATTCATCATTCGACAACCGTAACTTATCTGATCGAACTGTGGGTGTCCGTAGTATTTAGGAACCAAATAGTAGCCATCCCTTTTGTAACTCAGTAAAAGGCCAGACAGTAACTTGGTAAATGTGACCCAAACCACCTGTCAGAAGACCAACAGTAGGTGCATCTCCCCTAAAGCAGCACATCGAGTGAGGCGGCGGTAGTGGGAGGCCATGCCTCTTTTACTGCCGAAGGAGAGCAAAAGCACCAACACCCTTATTCACCTAGTCTCAACCGAAGCCACCAAGACAGCCATCGCTCTCCCTAGTCTCAGTTTCTCAGTTCCCAGCCGAGAGAGAGAGAGAGAGCAGCCAAGAACCTTTTTCCGGAGAGCACAAAAGAACTCGGAGCAAGAAGAGGAGGATCCCCAAGACAAGCAGGAGCAAGAAGCAAGAGGAAGCAAGCCGGAGCGAGGAGGAGAAGGTCCACAGCAAGGAGCAAGAACACTCCAGAAGGAAACCTTGGCCACCTCTACTTCCTCTACGGCTCCAGCATCGGCTCCAGCATCGGCTCCAACGTCGAACTAGCACCACCATCCCCCAAACCTAACCGAACCACCGACCTCCAGGTGCACGACCATCCCTTAGCCTTCCAAGTAACAGTAGCAGTACTACTTGATCAAGTGCATAGAGGGGTAGATCAGGAGGGAACTAGTGGTCTCAGTAGTAGATCTCTAGGGTTGCATAGATCATTGTCTTGCTGTCCCTCTAGAGCATTGCATCATTGACCAAGGTTGCAAATCAAAGGTAGAAGCAAATAGTAAAAATAGGCAAAACGAAAATAGATCGAGTAGTATATGTTCTTATCTCGGCTAGGGTTCGGCCATGGAGGGAGGCGGCCGAGTTAGGCAGTAGAGATTAGAGGGGGAGTAGAGAAGTAGAGAGAGAGGAGATGGTCGGGAGAGCTCGGCCATGGCGGGGGGAGGCGGTTGGCCCTTGTGGCAACCAGAGAAGAGGGGAGATTAGAGGGACAAAGGGGAGTAGAGAGAGAAGGGGAAGACAAGGAACCGGCGGAGGAGGAGCGGCGGCGGCTGATGGTTGGCGGCGGAAGAGGATGCGGCCGCCGGGCAGGCGAGCCATCAGGCTCGGGCATGGAGGCAAAGGAGTGGAGAAGAGCAGGCGAGATAGAGGACAAAGGGGTGTCGCCAGCGAAAAAGAAAAGGGGGAGGAAAAAGGAAAAGAGAGGAAAGAAGGGAGGGGAAAAAGAAAAAGGAAGAGAAAAAAGAGAGAAGAGCGAGGAAAAGAAAAGAAGAAAAGAGAAAGGAAGGCAAGAATTAGAAAGAAAAAAATGGTAGTCTCCATGCGTGAATAGGTTAAAATACCATTTCATCATCGTAGGAAAATTTATTTTGAGTTTCTAAAAGCCACGATAAAATAGGTAGGAAATGTTTAAAACTGCAAAAAAAAATTGAATTAATTAAAATTGATGTTTGGATTAATGTTAAAATCTTGAAAATTAGGGTCAAGTAAGGTACTTTAGTTAAAGGGATATCACCCCTTATTTGCATGTAGCTTTCCCGTAGAAATTTTGGGCGCTGTAAAAAGTTGTTGTAGATTTATTACCTTAGTGTACTACTTTGTATTTGTCAGAGCCTAGATTGAATCCTCAAGGGACCACCTTCAGACTTCCAGTGAGGCTGAGTATTACAATCCTATTGCAGGCAAGACTCTTTTGATCATAATTGCACAATTCTTTTCAAATGCTTTCAAATATGCTTATCATACCATTCAATGCATGAGAAAATATCTTATTTTTTCGAAAACCTCAAATTGGGTGTGGTTGGAAGGAGGGTTGTCTTATCTTAATTTGTGAAGAGGAATTTGAAGATTGAAATTGATGGTGAAAGAGTTGGCAAGTCCAACTGATGGAACAGTTGGCTTGTTCTTATATTAATATGATGAGTAGAGGTCTAGAAGATGCCGATGAGAAGGATATAAGCCGGTGAGATTATCTATATAGGCTATGATATAAAGATAACCAGGGGCGGAAGTAGCTATAGTGACCCGGTGTCACGGGACACTGGGTTAAAAAAAATTAATGTATGTTGATCTATATATAAAAAAAAATATTGTATGTTAGTCTATATATATAGTATATGTGAACCCTCTTGATCTAAATTTTGTGACACCGGGAGGCAAATAACAAGCAAATGGTAAGAATAATAAGTTGTTATCACATATATAATGAAGTGGTGAACCCCGATAATTTTTTCTCTAGTTCCGCCCCTGAAGATAACCAACTACACTTGGGCAATGAGGAGCCGGGCTAGGAGATACCGTGGCAGCCCTCAGCTCTGCAGCACTTTCATTTGAAGAAGCTGGTGGCCATTGATTCTCGGAGAACGAAGAGGCAGGTCCACCTTGTGAGGTTCGTCATGGATGTATCCATGGCGTTGCGCCATGTACCTCTGTTCAAGCACGGACATGTTGAGGACAAGGGGCCCTGCGACTTGGGAGATGGTGAGCCAGCAATGCATGTGGAGCGACGGGGAGAGATTTGCTGGTCTGGAGCAGATAGCGGATGAGATTTGCTGCTCGACAGACCAAGTTCAAATGGTCCTGGGATGAATTCAAATTATGCATGCATTATATGTGTCTTAATTATGATGCTTCCGAGCTTGATTGATTTTCTCTGAGGAATAAGGTCGATCGATGTAGTTGTGGTTTCTAATGAAAGAAACCTGGGGCCTCTTCCTTCTTGCTCCAAGGAAAAGGTTGATTGGTCATTGGTGTAATTTGTGAGCTATGTAACTGAAATCATTCGTTCAGTTATTTCTGCTGTTTGCATCTGAACTCGCTGAATAATGATGTTGATATTCCCTAAAGTCATGCACAACGTAAAATGTTTATATATGAGTGCTTAAAGAGAGAGAATATAGCTATATCATCAATCACCTATGGAAAGGTTATTTCCTCCATGCAAGCATCTTTTTATGGATACTTAGATGTTATATTATCTATTAATCATATATACAGTTATATACATAAGCATCATCGCTTAATTAAGCACGGATGCTTCAAAATAAACACTTTATCTATTCAATGTGGCAAGAAAAATTCACAAGTGATCGATCCGGTAAAAGGTTTGTTACATAATTTGAAGTTAAAAAAAGACGCTAGAGGGATAAAACGGCGCACAGCCCCGGGAGGCTAGGACGTTAGTCCAATGATTCCAATCCGGAAGAGAAAGAAATCAGCACTACAGCACAAGCTGAACAATGCACCAAATCGATACAATTCCAGACACTGTCAGCACGGAGACCAGCTCTTGTAAAATTTGACTCTTCACAAGCATCTACAGAGTTCAGGCTTCGAGCTGAATACAATACGTACGTACAACCTTTCTCCATGGGAGCAACAAAAATGTTGAACAGTTTGCATTTGTTTGCTGTGCATTCTGCCCTTGTACAGACTATTTGTCCCAGCCGTCTTCTCGCATGCCAAACTCGCGTTTCCGAGGGAGGGGGCCGTATACGGATGCAAACTTTGCCAAGCATTTCGTTCTGATGTCATAATGCTTCTGGGTGTCCCGGCTGATGGCAACAGCAGAAAACTTGGAAGTGTCGATGGCCCATGCCGGGTGCACGTACTCCACCGTCCTCTCAGAGCTTGCATTTGCATACAGAAAATTCATGAGCAAGTCCTCACAGTTGAAGTTCTTGTGCACAAACTCCCTGCCTTCTCTAGCTTCCTCGCTCCAGTACTTGTTGAAAGCAAACTTACTGTCCATGAAAGCAGCACCTGTGAGGATCAGATTGTAGCCCTTCTTGCCCCTAGCATATCGCTCGTTCCTGTACTGCAGAGGGTTACCATCTATCATCCGTGGGTAAAAGCCAACCATCCGCTCAGGGTGTTCTCTCCAGACCCTAAACCCTTTCTCTATGTCACTGCAAGTCATCATGATATCATCATCCAGTTCAAGGACAGCCCGGGTCTTTATCGAAGGGTCGACCCTAAATCGGTTGTTAAGAGAGTTGATCTCTTCCACTCGTATCCTGACAGGCACTGTCGAATCAAAGGCGTCACTGATTGGAGGGTTGCCTTTGTTCCAGACAACAACTATCTCTCTCACTGACTCACATCTGGAGTAGTGTTCAACAAATAGTTTCAAGTTCCAGAGTCGAGCCTCATATGTCATTGTCACCATCGTGAATTGGGAGTGCTGCCCTTGATATGCATATGCCTCTTCAGCACCATTACCACCAAATAAGAAATGCACAGCAATGCAGACATTCACAGTACCTAACAGCGCAATCACGCAAAAGAACAATGTGTTGGACCAAGTTTTTTCGTTGAGCCTATCTTTGGTGGCAGAGAAACATCTGCCAACACTGGTAGAATATCTGCGGACTTTCTGGTTAAAGCGGTGCACAGGCAACCTACGAAATAATTCATTTCTCCTAGCCAGGGGAGCCCAAAAACGAGGAATGTAGCAATTAATTGCACCTTTCACAAAACCCACGAAAATGACCAGAACAACGGCTAGACAAAAACCCATGTAACCAAAGACAAACCGTCGTGTTGAATCACCTGAAGTAACACGATCACCATCCATTACAGCAATCCATGCACCAGAGGAAAGTTGTTGCGCATCCATGTGATGGTACCTCATGCCATTCCAAGCATTACTCCCTTTCTTTGGCTCTTCAACCCCAAGTTTTACTGGGACCTCTTTGTATTCTTCCTTGCTTAGATTTTCAACTTTGTACAACTTAACCCTCCGTCCATAGGTACCACTGCAATCCTGACCTGGACGATACAATGAACCTTCAAAGATGAAGAGCCTTCCACCATTTCGAGCTCCCAAACTTTTGTCAGAATTGTAAATAGGATTTTGCTTGTGCTCATTCCAAGGACCAAAAGGAGAGTTGCTGTACCAAATTTCAAGTTCTGCATTCTTTTCAGTTCCGTACCTTGTAAAATCTGAGGCGAAAAGCCACCAGTGTCCCTCATATTCGATTAATGAGGCGTCAATAAGTGGTTTATTGATAAGCACCTTCTCCAACGTCCATTCAAGAGGAAATTTAGTAGCACGATAAAGTCGAAGCTCCTTCTTTTTGTTCCCCTCTGGCATCATATAAATCTGAAAAGGAGCAAGTTAGTGTTTTGACATCTTCAGAGATTGCCCGTCAGTTCTTAAGTAATAAATACAAAGTTAAAAATCTACCTCATTCTTGTATTTGAACACAAAAGGGTAGGACAGGTGCCATGCTTCATCTAAAGCAATACCAAGAAACTCCCATGTTGCACCTTGATCAGAGCTTCTTGCAACACCAATATCACCTTGCATTGAGGTTGTTGTTTTTGTTTCAAAGAAAAGAAAGAGTGTGTCCCCCTGAGAAGTGCATAAATATAATTGCAGGTTGAGAATTCCAGAAAAAATCTCAGAAGAGACTATCTTATGATAAGTAGAACAACATGCAACAGGCACATGGATTGGAATGAAAAATGCTTCCGGACTCAAGAATGTACTCTATGGATTGCTCCTAGCAAATAATCATAAAGATTGCATGCATAGGTTGATAGAAAGCAGGAACATATCTCTCTTCTCCCACTTGGGGAAAGTCTTAAAAATATCATGGTTTAGATGTCTTGTATGAAATCCAACATAAATATGATCTAAAACATAAAATTATATTGCACTTATCCTAAAACTGTTGTTTCTTAAGCTTGTAGAAACCACTTTATTTCACAAATTCGCTTCTGTTG
Source organism: Rhipidocladum racemiflorum (assembly GCA_036346355.1). Taxonomy (NCBI): domain Eukaryota; kingdom Viridiplantae; phylum Streptophyta; class Magnoliopsida; order Poales; family Poaceae; genus Rhipidocladum; species Rhipidocladum racemiflorum. The sequence continues at coordinate 4,060,941 of CM070578.1, forward strand.
TCATGCAATGTACAATTTCTCTAACAGCATCTCTTGTTTTTGTTTGGTACTTTGGTAAATGAAAGTATGAAACCATTAATCAAGTCAGTAGCATTTCAGTTATCTACATTTTCCTTGAACATACATTTCAGAAGCATGTCAACAAAAAAAAAAAAAAAATTAAAGCACCTTTATTTATTTATGTGATAATGCACATTCAACCAATGCACTATCATGTAGACAATTGTCTTTTCACAAATAAAGTTATAGTTTAATAGTTTAAGTGTTCAGTTATGACAAGTAGAAATGTTCCGGTGTTTATCTTAACAAGCTTGCAATACCAACAAAATTTCCTTAGGCAGGCTTAGCTAACTTTCCATTCCCGACTGGAACAGTTTACGCAGAATACCGGTAGATCATATTGTCTTCACATACTAATACACTGTCAACAATATGATATCCAGGTAATCAGCAAGACATTGTGCTCTATCCTCTAAGCATCTGAAAGTCAAACTACAAGCCCTTGCTAAGCTTCACTTGTAGAGGAGGTGAATTCAGAATCACAACAATTGTCACCAATTCAGCCGGTTAACCGGAATTTAACCTATTTAGCTCAAAGATTTGCTGTCCCAGCTCAGCAAAGTTGCAAGCTGACCCTACATCTACACAACACTAGCACACAAACACAAATACACGATCCCACCCTGGACCAGGAAAGCCAGAAGCAGGTCCTCACCTGCACGTAGAGGAACGGGTCGGCGACGAAGTTGCTGGCGTACCCGGCCTCCGTCGCAGACAAGCAGGTCAGCACGGGGTTCGCCACCGGCCACGCCGAGCTGTTCCCATTGCTCCTCCCTTCCTGCTCACCATATCACACACTAGTAAGCACCTCAAAAACACACACAAAGACACGGTCTTCAAGCTAAGCGCAGCTCACCAGCTCGATGGGCCGGAGCTCGAGGGGGCTCTTGCCGTAGTACATCCCGATCGCCCAGGACCCCTCGCCGTCGGGTCGGCACCCGACGGCGCGGGAGTCGGGGAGGCGGAACGACGCGACCACCACCCAGAAGTAGACTCCCCCAACCAGCGCCGCGGCCGCGGCCGCGGTGGCCAGGAACAAGACGGCCGGCGAGCGCGCGGCAGCCACCCTCGCCAACACCCAGCGCATGCTGCCCGGCCTCACAGCTCGCCGCCCAGACATGCCCAGCCAGCCGCCACTGGCATCGACCGGCCGATCCGATCCCAGGCTGCGCGGACGCGGACTCCGAGCTGGATCCTCCTCAGCCGCCAGTTGGAGGGGATTAGCGAGTTAATTAAAGCGGAGAATGGGAGGAGGCGAGACCGGTCTGAGGGATTAAAGGAGTATTAGTGGGCAATTAACGTGGGATTAAGCCGTCGCCGCTTCCTTGTTTTGTGGGTAAGTGTCATGGACCTCATGGTGTGTGACAACGGAATGGTTCCAACAGGAACGGCGGCGACGATGTGTATAGCCTTCTGGAGTTTATAGTGACGACGGAAGGCTTGGGGCGAGCTTTCCAACAGGAACGGCGGCGACGGCATGTTTGACCGGAAACGGCACGGATACTCCTTTTTTTTTTCTCTCCATTTCTTCAGATTTTCTAAAAAGATTCTACTTTAAGGGATAAAGGAATTTTGTTTTGTTTTGGACAGGATAGAAAATTCTTCTTTGGTAGGCCAGTGTTTCAATCCTGGATGTGACTTGTGAGCGCAGTCAAAGGGGTAGTAATTTTGGTCATGAAAAAATCTTTGCGCTTGCTTTTGATATTTTGATGTATTTGGCTATTTTGATTTAGTATTTTCTATATTTGGCCCTCCTCAGTAGGTATCTGCAGGAGTGGTCCATAAAATTAGCGAAAAATATAAATTTTTTATACTAACTTAAGTGTTATTTTTATAATCAAAAACCAATCTAGAAACCTTTTAGTGTAGTAGCTTGGCTGCAGTTTTTTATTGCCCGCAGTAAGTGCGTGTGCATACAGAAATAATTATTTTTTATAATCGAATTTCGTTTTTCACAAATGAATAGCATGAAAAATAGTTCAGAGAGAAATGGAACAACGTAACGGGGGAAATTTGTTTTTTATTACTTTATTTTATTTGCTTCATCGGTGTACTAATTAATCAATTGTTTTAGAATTAATTTGGTTCAGTGGTGAGTAGCAAAGTTATTTAATTTTAGTCAACAGTTTAAGAATTATTTTGTTTCATTGATGAGTAGCAAAAAAAGTGAAATTCTAATCAACAATTTACTAATTTTTTGTTAACTGCTATACTGTAAAATCGTAGAGTTTGAATCGATAGTATTTGAATTTCTTTGTGTAGCAAAACGTGGAATTTTAATTGATAGTTTAATATATTTTTTTGTTAACTGATGTACTAGAGAATTGTGGAGTTTGAATCTATAGTTTTTGATTTTTTTGGTTCACTAATGTACCAAAAAATTAGAAAATTTGAAACGACAGTTTTTTATTTTATTTTTTGTTAAGTGATGTACCGTAAAATTGTGAAAAATTAACTGGTAGTTGTTGCTTTTTTGTTGATTGTTATACTTTAAAATTATAAAATTATAATCAATTCGATGTACACGTGATAAACATGAAAATGCACAAAAGGCATACGAAATGAGAGAAGATGGGTGGCTCATATGGAATTGTTGCATTGCATGACATAGAAAACATGTGCACATACGTGGCGCATACAGTTCGGTTTATTACCTATGTTAGCCTTCATTCTTGTACGGTACAAATGGCGACACGTACGAATGATGAACGAAAAGTGCAACTACGATACATATGTGCCTTTTAGAATGGTAAAAAAGCCATACTGACTATCGTAGACCTTACATGGAAAGATCCATGTATACCTTCCTCTTTGAACTGGTGAGACTATTGGTCTTGATTTTCTCTCAATTAGGTCCGTACATACACACCCATTAATAGTCTTCCTCAGCGATGTTCGTGTCATGGTCCTAATTTTTCCATGTGAATGCCATGGTGGGCAATTAAGTAATTTCCGTCCCCAAAATTGTTTCCCCACTCTTTTTCCTCTCTCCCTCCCACTCATCTCTCTCTCCCCGTTTCCCAAATTTCGAGGCCCCCTGCTTCCCCACCCGGCTTCCCCCACTCGGCTCCTCGCTCTCACCCGACGCTGGCCGGTCCTCGCGCCCCCTCCACTCGGCCGCTTCCCTCTCTCACCCGACGCCACGCCTCGCGCCCCCAAATGGGCCACGCCCCTCCACCGCCGCCCCTTCCTCGCTGACGGCCACTCCTCCTCCACGGCCGACCTCCCCTCTCTCCTCTCGTATAGCACCCACCCCTCCCCTTCCTTCCTTTTCCCTTCCTCTCCTCCCTCCTCTCTCTCTCTAGTCATGGCTAGGGTTTAGGATTTGGGGTTTTGCTGGGTGTAGGCTTGAGGTTTGTTGAAAATGCCCATGGGGGCATCATGTTTTGGGAGTGCTCATGCAAAGGCTATGGAGTGGTTGTCGCGATGTGAATGCTAGGTGTTCATCAAATGCCAATGAGGTGCTATTTGGCGGTTGAGTTCGATTGTAGATTAATGTGTTTAGCGGATGTTGTTTGATGCTAAACCACCATATGGGATGCTAGAATCCTTATTTAGATCAAGCTTTTGTACACGCTGGGATTAGTACTAATCTAGGCTCTGGAGTATTGTGGGTGCCTCGGTTTCGTGATTGGATTATGCGAAAGGTCGAAATGAGTTAAGCTAACCTATAATGGATAGTCTTTGTGCGTATGGGTTAAATGAATGAGAGTTGTCGCTAGTCGCTTTCCGCTTGTAAAGATTTGATGTTAAAATTGTGTCAAGGGTATTTCAAAGTTTATCGCTTACTCACTAGTGGACTTTCATGTTGTATTTCCTTGTTGGTTGTCGAATATCGGCGTGTTGTTTTTCATTTCCCATTTCATGTCATCGGCATAGCATGCATCTCATTTCATACATATGTGTCGTGTAGAGAGCGATCACGCTGAGGAGGGTGACGTGGGTCAGCGATCGAGGGTGATCACGGTGGTGAGCGGCTGTTACCGAGACTCCAGCAGAAGCATCGTGCAAGCACCTAAGCATATTTACCCCATTATATGATTTTATCTTAGAGAATTAAATTGCTTATTTAGTCGATTACATATGCATTAGGAGTTGAATGGTGGGAAATGGGGTTAGAACCTAATTGTTGCACATACACTCCTTGAAATTTGTAGAACACTCTTCGAACCAAAATATGGGTAATTATAACGAGTCTACGCTTAGTTTTGCTTAGATGTTGGGTTGGGCCAAGGAATGGTTCTCCGCTTGTGATTATTAACAATTGTTTCACTTCACACATGATGGATTGGAATGGGTATGGTTATGAGTCATAATTAATAAATTGTGGACCGGGCGGGAGTCGGTTCATTGAGTATGGAGACTCAAATGTGTAGCCCCGTCTGAGTCGATTAAGGACCGATTCGATGGTTGCCCTTTGATCGAGCACACCCTGCTTGGTCGCATGCCGACATGGTACTGCAGCCACTCTTTCTCATACTGAATCGATGGACCGTAACTTCACAATGGTTGGACGTGGTTGAGGGCGAGGCTTAGTCGACTCGAGCCGCCAAGCTTGCTTGGGCTGCCTCGAGTGCCGAGGGTGCTAGGTTTTCGGCCACAGGAGGACGCTCAAAATGATTGGGTATGATTGGGAGGGGTTGACACTAGGCCCTTGTGGTAAGTGTCATCGGCGATCAATGCTTCCTCGCAGGTTAATTAAAGCGATTCGAATTGTCCGCTCTTCCTGATATGAGCAAGCTCTTTCATCGCACGATCCGTAGTAAACAACTTGAACTTGTGGTTCGCTGGGCTTGAGCTTTAAATTGGTTATGTATTGCTCTACTTTAATTGTTGTTACTTTCAACTTCACACTAGAAGTAAGTGCGGTCTATAATCGCTTTAAAATGGTAATTGTTTTGCTGTCGCACTCATATTACAAATGTTAATGCTTTTCCGCACTTTTACCTTAAGCTTACTTCTTGCTACAACTAAATGCATAATCCTTTGGAGTCGGTCATATATGGACCCACGGATAAGTCTTATGCAGTACCTTTCGCACTCATGCTTCGCTTTTGTGGTTTTCGTGTGAGGACCGGGTTGCCATGAAAAGTCGAATTTCGCTTTAGCATCGCCTCTCTGATCAAGCGAGAGCACCGAGTAGCGGCTTGGCGCCCACGCCCGGAGTGTTGGGCGTAACACTTCCGGATTTGCTTTACTTTTGTTAAATGCGTTGGTTGGTTCTTTTGTTGTATAGATAGGCGTTTCGATGGGCTTTTGGATTTGGTAATGGACGCTAAGCGTATGTCGGGTTCCGCTTGTGTTTTCTTTAGCTGTTGATACCATTGCAGTGGTGCCGTGGGTTGTCGCATTTACTTTCACTATATATATCGAACTGTGTTTTCTTGTCTCCGAGTGGATGTCCGTAGAATCTAGAAAGGTCATGCCGAAATTTTCTAGTTTTGATGGCTTGGTTGTCTTCGGTTTTGGCTAGTCGTAGGGCTTTGTGGGTTGTTTTTCGCTTGTTTGGTGGTTGTCGGGTTAGTCTTTGTGCCGCCTGCTTTCGCTTGCGTGTTGGTTCGAAGGTTTCGAGTTCGTTGCTTATGCAAATTCGAATTGATATCGCATTGTTTTTCCTGTCACGGTGATCCTGGCGTGTTTCGGTCGATACCGGGGAATACCGGGTTGTTGTCGAGTCGCTTGACGCTCGTAGGGTTGTCTCCATTGGGCTTGGGTATTAGCATCAGGATCACCTCCGGTGATTGGTTGCTAGGATCCAAATCCGATGGGAGCAACTGTTCATCCAACAACTCGAGGGCGATCTGGGCGGCTCCTGACAGTTCGGCTCCTCCTGAAACGAGTCGGTCATTGTGAACCAACCGATGAATCTGTGATGGTGATAGGGATGTGGTGTTTAGTGTGTGGGTTGGCTTAGTGTAGTGTGGAATGTATATGTTAGGCATGGTTCCATATTTATAGCAAGTTTTCGGTGGCAGTGTGTTTGTCCAAATGGTCTAAGAAAGTTGCTGCCCACGAGTTATTAAATCGGTCTAACAAAATATATGGCAGTGTACTGTCAATTAGTAGGTAGTTGCCAGTGTCTTGTCAAATCTAACTAATAAAGGAGTAGTCAGTGTGTTGTCACTTTACTCTGAGAAAGCTATTGATACATATTTTCCAATCGGTAGGACACAGTTGTTGTCTACTTGTTGTCCAATCACACAGAAAAAGCTGATATGCCATAGTTAAGAAAGCAGTTGCTAGTGTATTGTCAAATCGGATTGACAAAGCTGTTGGTAGGGTGGTGTCAAATCTCAATGAAAAAACTGCTATGTCGTACTTAAAAAAAATACAAAAATAATGTATGTGTTAACAAAAGTTATCAGAAATTTGGGAGGGAGATTTTGTAAGTAGGAAATAATAAGACTAAAGAAATTAATAAGAAAAAAATTCAGAAAAGTGATATTTAATATTGGTAGAAATGGAATAAAGACAGGGAATACATGGCTCGTACGGAACAAAATGGCATAGCATGATAAACATTAGCTGGATACATTATTTCTTACACCACAAGAAATGGCATAGATAAACATCTAGATACATAATTCTTACACCACTAGAAATGGCATACATAAGCAACTTAGTCTCCTTTGCAGGAAATGAACTAGTTCACAATTATAGCATAAAGTACAACAAGGATACCCTCACACACAATCTTCTCTAACCACTTGATATGATATAAAATGCGATCCATCTTAAACATCATCGTGTTAAGTTTCTGCTCGAGCATATGGTCCATTCTCTACTCCAGCCCAGGCTGCATCCTCTGTGGCACGTGCTACCATGACGCTCCATTGATGTATCCATGGTATTTATTCAATAGAAATATTGGCATCCTGAAGTATACGTGACGATGTGAATATGCTTTGAGACTATGAAAAGAAAGAAGATCTCTCATGAAATAGACAACTCGAATAAGAAAATAATCATTAAAACCAGAAGAATTCGAACTATATTTTCACTTACAGATAAAAAAGGGCATTCGTAAAACACTCGACTGTTATTTCCCTGATGTTGGTGTAAAACACATTAGCTTGCACATGACAGTTAGGATAAATCGACCCGCCTTGCAGTGGCAAGCGCAAGGGCCCTCAAATTTCCTGAGCTCGACGTTTCAAACATGGCCTTCACCCAAGTGGATGACGCTGAAGTGGGATGAGGAAGAAGATGATATGAGGAAGCGGAGGCAGCAAGGAGGCCTATTTATGGAGGCATTGGAAAGATTAGGCGAGAAAAATGGTGGGTGGATACGAGTAATGCACCAAACAGAAACACATAGGGGCAAATTGGTATTTTCATGCCCCAGAAATGGGCACTGCATGTGTTACTTCTATTGTTACACATAGAAAGCAAATAAATACAATAATTATGATATGAAGACACAAATATTATTTATGATATGAAGACGTAAATATTTTTTTTGAAGTCATCCTAAAAGCATTCAATCCTCGTGCGTTTCATACTCGAAGCATGACCATACAGTTGGTGCTTCGGCTCCAGTTAATGTTAGTCCCGAAGGTGCTGGTGTTGCAACTGCTGGGAAGTGCAGAAAATTGACAATTATTTGTATCTTCATATCATATTTGCCAACTTATACTGAGAAGTTAATTGTCAACTTTCTGTACTTCCTAGCAGAAAAGTTAATTGTCAACTGTTTGCACTTCCCAGCAGTTGCAGCACTAGCACCTTCGGGACTAACATTAACTGGAGCCGAAGCACTAGTTGTATGGTCATGCTTTGTGGATGAAATGCATAAGGATTGCTTGCTGTCAATATGTCCGAAAGCATATAGTAATTACACATATCAAGTACAATATAACCCATAAAATCGCTCGCTACTTTAAACCTCAACCCTAATCCGGTCATCGCTTTCGCGCATGTGTACCACTCCGCAAGTCGTACACTGTGTCGTGTGTTATGGGAGGGGCCTCGTCAAGTTGGCTGGGTCCCAGCTGTTGGTCATGGAACATGTCTTGCACCCACTCACGAGACTGCATTGGAATGGACTGTTAGTGTTGTGGACAAAAGAGAGTGCAAAAAGTAATGAAAATTGCAGGAGGATTTGCCGATGCTGGTTGGGGGGCTGTGGAGTGATGTGATTGTCTGCTAATTACCGAGGAATTTTCAGAATTACTGAAATAATAGAAAGTAAATCCAACATAAATAAACATGGAATTATGCCAGGAAATAAACCCATAGATATAGAGCTTCTAATGTGTGCTAAGTCTAAGGTTCGACAAAATTATGGAAGTCTATATACCTAAAAATTCAATTTCTAATATTTAATATAAATTTTCAGAATGTATTAATTATTTTCCAGTATTATTGGAAACTTCACGGTCTAGAATATAAAATTACCATAGCTGCAATATAATTTTATAAATTAACCAACCTTCAGGTTAAAACACAAAAATTGCCTTAGCCACAAATATTTTGTAATTAACCGAAACTTAAGAGGTTAAAACACAGAAACACCATGGCCCAAATAAAAACAGCCTTTAGGACGAAATCGATTGGCTATATGGCCCGTTAATCATCAAGGGCCAAATCCAGTTCGACCCATTGCGCATGGCTGAAAAGGCCCAGAGCACTAGGGTTTCCTATACCTTAGCGCTCGAGTGGTGGCGACGGGCGTGCCACATCGCTTGGCAGTAGCGCATGGTGGCACAAATTGGGCGCGCGGGGTGTAGCTAACAGTCGCGATGCAATGTCGACAACATTTCTCGGCAGGCCCAGAACATCGATTGGCGGTGGAGCGCGTGTCACCAGTGCAGCACGGTGCCGGGCGAGGGTGCGGTGTGATTTGGTCGTAGCGTGGTGCGGGCGTGGTGCACTGTGAGCCGAGACAACGCCCAGCGGGGTGCGATGGCAAACTCCGGCATTGAGCAAAGCGTCCATGTGAGACAATCACTGGGGGGGGCATGGACGTGGTGGTTGGTGATAGGCTGTCGATGATGGAGTGGCCGACGTCGGGCCGACGACTGCGACTTCAAGCGCCACCTAGTCGTTTTTTGTTTTCAAATTCGGTTTGATGAATAGTGACCGTGAATCCTAATTGGCCGATTACATTAATTTAGTCTTTAATCAAAGATTAAGAATGGCTAGTATAGGTAATTGGGGGAATTAATATGTAGGATTAAAATATTGCTCAAATGTGATTGACTTATGTGCTTTGAACTTACATATAGCTTACAGTAGATTTAATTGTTGTATGTCGGTTGAAATTCAATGCAGTGTAGATTGATGTAGGTATACGATCTTAATTGACCTCGGAAGCTTCGTGCTGATAGCGTGTTGTAAAAAGATGATGATCGCCGTAGATCAATCACAAAGCAGCGATTAAGAATAGACGAAGAACACAGGAGATATAGAAAGGCAAAACTCTCTTCTCTTTATTAGATTGATTCTCTTGTATAATAGACTGTCATATTTATAATGAAAATTCATTAGATATAGATTTGAATTTGCCCACAAAGATATAGAGTACAATCATATCTCAACAATTTTGACCAAGAGTACGATTATATCTTAACAATTATATCTAAATTTGGGTACAAGCCAAACACTTGCCACACATTTTTGCTAAACTTGTGGTATTAATCTAAACGATAGCATTATACAATTTGTCGTAATTCAAGTTGGACATAACCATAATTCAAGTTAGACATACCACAAGACAGATATGTACCTAACTATAGTTAGGTCAAGTTACGGCACTAACCAAACATGCTCTTATCTCTTAGATAATTTGCCCTTACTACGAAAGCAAACACTTGCCACATATTTTTGCAAAGCTTGTGACACATATGAATCTAAATGATAGTCTCGTGCAATTACCGTAATATAAGTTAGACATACCATAACATAGGTACATACCTAACTATAACATGCCCTTCTCTTAAAAATGTGCTCCCGCTGCGAAAGCAACCGTGTTAACAGTTCGGGCATGTACAATGGTTACATTCAGCTGTCTATAAGAGATGACACGTAGGATTTTAAGTGATATGAAGGAGAGAGTAGAAGGAGAGAGAAGACTGTTGTTTACTATTTAATAGACAGTTTATAGACAACTTTATATTTTGTGTACCAATGTATAGACAGTCTGTTAATTGAATGAGAGACTATTACAGACAACTGTATAGACGATTCATTGTATGAATTATTTTTAGTGTTGTCTGTAGATAATATGTGTTGTGAAACAAGATCGTTCACCCACGCCAATCCACGGCACGCTAAGCAATCACGCGAACAGAAGAAAGGAGAAGCACACCATACAAGGGGAAAACCTATCTCTTTATTAGATTGATCGATTTCTGTACAAGGCAATGTCCTATATATATAGTGGAGGACCCCTGAAGATAAGTTCGGATTCGCCCACCATGGATATAATCTTTCTCTTCAAGGATATGGATTCTATCCATATCATAACAATATAGAGCTTAATTATAGACGGCTACCATTTATACTACTGTACATGCACCTCTGGAAAAAATCTCATCAATAGCCAAACTGTACTAGCAATTGCGCTATCAACCCGTCCTTGCACGCTCCACCTCCCAAATCCAGGCCGTTCACCATCTCCAAACGCACAGACCAACGGCAGATCACGGCATCACCCCATCCGCCGCCTCGCAACCAACCCTGCGGACCCACCCACCACTACGCCCTGCGGTTCCCAAGCAGTCAAGCTCGACGCTGCCACGGACATCTGTCGTTCGCTCAGCAGATCCAGGCCCCACATGTCATATCAGGTTACGACAAACAAATGGTTAAAAGATCGGGGTGGGCGTAGCATTTGCACCCCAGGTGCATGCACCTTCCCCAAGGACCCCAACTTTACTCCTCTACCCCCGCTATAAGACTACGGTTGCGCCTCCCCAATGCGTCGAACACCTGACCTGCGCTTGGGGTTGGGGCTGGAGCGGCCGTGGCGTCCCAAACAAGCAAATCAGCCCAATGCGACTGATCAGGAGAATACCGATGCTCCTGGTAAGCCCACCGTCCGCACAGTCCAGTACTTCTTCCCTGTTGCGCTGCGGTGTTAGGATCTTGGCCCTTGGAGAAATTTCGGTTCCTTTAATGGTCAAGAACGGGAGGTTTGATTGGGATTTTTGTTGTCTGCAAGGAAGGTTTGGCTGGGATTAAGGCCATTTGGGGGTTGGATGGATGAGCGATGAGGGTACTTTAGCTGAATAGTGTAGGCCACTACCTGCTACATTTATCTGTTTGAACAAGATCAATGCACCTCATGTTGATTCTGTCTGAAGAATGGGAATATGGGATAAGCGGATGCCACAATATTTTCTATTTTAATAATTGTGGGTCATAGGTTTGTCTTCTGGAGAGATTATGTTGTGATATTATTCTACACAAAACGATTGTGTTGTTATATTATTCTACACCAAACTTTGAAGTTTGAACTTGAGAAAAGGGTCTTTATCTATCTGATATGAACCGGGGAATTTGTTTATCTACATGTTCAGACGACAAGTCTGTTTAATAATTTTTTAAGGAAGTCTGTTTAATAATAAAAACCAAGATTACCAATAAACGGGCAACAGTGTGATTATAGGAGAATTGATTAGATATATTGTAGTGACCTAATGAAACTTATTTCTCTATACTGAACTATTCTAGTGATTGTCTGTATAGTGAGGACAGTTGTTCGTAGAAGGTAAAGACAAATGGGGAATGCTGGGTGTCATCTTATTATGATTGACAGTTTTTCTCACTTGTCATTGTCGTACTGATTTCTAAAGATTTCCCGCTACCATTTTTCTTTGCATATCTAACATGTTTGTTTCTGTTTTTTTTTTCATCCTTTTGAAAAAGGCATGTAATTGTTTTTAGATACTGAAGTACCAGATATTATCCTATTTGTTCTTCGACCTAGTTTTTGGTCTTGAAGTAGAATGTATTATGATCAATTGGTCATACAAGCTGCACTAACATAGTTTAGTTAAACAAGGTACACTACTTGAGTGATGTTAAATCCTTTTGTTCTAGGTTGAGAAGATCATGAAATGGAAGTCGGAACTCTTTGATTATGTTTAATAGCGCAAGGAGCATTTGTGTCACTGAAAGGGCTGCCTTCAATGGAGGTTGAAGTTGCTCCTGATGTAGTTAGTTCAAGTAATGAGATGCAGGAACTGTGGCCACTAGGTGAAGTAGACTCAAAGACAGCAAGGTTCCCTTGTTGCATTGTCTGGACTCCTCTCCCTATAGTTTCTTGGCTGGCTCCCTACATAGGTCATGTTGGGATTGCCCGGGAGGATGGAACTGTCTTGGATTTTGCAGGTTCAAATTTCGTGACTGTAGATGAGCGTACATATGGCGCTGTTGCCCGATGCCTCCCGCTTGATAGGAAAAAGGTACGCATGCTCTCCCGGATTTATGTTTTTAAGTACATAAATCAAAGACCATTAGGATTCAGGGAGCTAACCTGAATCCTGAGTTTCCTTTGTAAAAACTACCTGCACCTTGCTTTCATAAAGGTTAGTATTGAGTGTTGACCACTTGACCCCACTACATGGCTGTTTTAATCTTGCCATATTGTAACTTACAGTAAACAAAAAAGACTAGTACTCAGTTACTTATTTGCCACACTTCTTAATTTTGATTAGCATGTTGGTGCTGTCAGTGCGAGGGGGTTGTCATGTGGTTCACTCGGGTTCTATCCCCGGCAGCCTTTGGTGGAAAACACCTTACGAAAAAAATGTTGTAATTATGCTATTTTCTTTTGGTATGCCCTCCTGTCTTAGTAAGTTACAAACATCATTTGTCATGAGTTCAGCAAGCCCGCCTTGCGTTCTGCTCATCTGTTCAATTTGTGTGTTCTGTAGACTGTATGTTCAGGTCCAGTTTCTGAACTTATTCAGACTGAAAGTTTTCATATAATAGTTTTAACTTTTGAGAAAAGACGTTGCTTAGTTTTATAAACAATGAATTATGATCCTTACAAGTTCGTTGATGTCATGTCCAATCTGAACACTTCTTTACATGGCGACCTACTGCTTAATCGTATCTGCTCTTGTACCCATCACCCAAACTTTCACTAGCTGCTTCGACAAGTTGACTAAATGCTGACATTGCTTCTCTGTTGTTAACACTGAACAGTGCTGCTTCCCTGTCAACCTCGCCGCGCACGTCTGCCCGAGGTCCTACAAGCACTCGGAGACTGGCACGGCGATCTCGTGGGACGACGCGCTGCAGTCCGGCACGAGGCAGTTCCAGCACAGGTACTACAACCTGTTCACCTGCAACAGCCACTCGTTCGTGGCGAGCTGCCTGAACCGGCTCGCCTACGACGGCTCCGTCGAGTGGAACGTGCTGAACCTGGCCGCCCTCGTGTGGCAGCACGGCCGGTGGCTGGACAGGATGTCCGTTGTTCGGTCCTTCTTCCCCTTCGCCGCCGTCACATGCGTCGGCGTCGTGATGGCCGGTTGGCTGTTCCTCCTGGGGATGGCGGCGTTCTCGCTTCTCCTGCTCGGGTGGTTCGTCTTAGGTGTGTACTGCGTGAAGGGCCTTGTCTGCTGATTGATCTACAAGAGGAACAGCGGTTGAACTCTGGCAGAAGAAGAGACTAGTGCTGAAGCCATTGTGTTGAAAAATGTGACCAAAGGAATCATCTTTCAGCTTTTGCAATACAGATTGCTGATACTACATGGTGAAAACGATCATTTCCTTTGGATTGTTGACAACTGATCTGATTGCATCATGTTATTCGTCGGTGACCTGGTACTGCCATATCAAGCAAAGCATTGAAGCTTACTCATTCACTTCGTGTCATAGCTTCCTGATCAGCTTGGTGAGTAGTCCTACTGCTAGATCGAAGGTTTCAAATTTTGTTTTTCAGACTATATCTTGGAGGGGATCGAAATCCGAAATTTTCATGAGATTTGGAAATCCGAACAAAATTCAAAAAACAAAATTCCAATCTGTTTTTTTTTTTTACCAAAATTTTTGGAGATCTCGGCAAGATCTGTCGAAATCTTGGTGATTTTTAACCGAACGAAAATTGGTTCAAAACGCATTAGAAAATTTTGAATTTTTTTCCGGATGGTTCTGGTGCATCTCTAATATTCCTATAAAAATTTTAGATGATGATAAAGCCCGAGAAATTTTTAAAAATTGTGATAGTGCAAAATATTGTAAAATGGTCTCTCGCGGTTAATAAAAAATAGGGAAAATTTTCAAAAAATTATGAAATAATTTATGTATATTCTCTATTTGGCACAAAAGGAATTGATTTTGGGCCTTCAAGAGTTTTCACGAAATAAGGTGCATAATTTTCACTTATGTAAAATATTTTTAGTTTTAAGTTTCAATCATATTGAAGAATGTATCTGAAGGATAACTTGATTACATAAGTTACAGAATTCTTATTTTTTTAGTTGAAACACAGTATGCACGTGCTTTTCATTGATAAAAGATGCATCACATCACATGCACTTGTATATACACACACATATATAATATATAATTTTTGTATAAATTACATGTATTTCTCATAAACAACATTCTAATTATCTAAAAAATTGGCCTCAAATCAGACAAAAAAAACATAGCAATTCGGCAAAAAAAAAACACAAAATCTTGTCAAGACTTTTTAAATTTATTGTAGCATTTTGAAATTTTTGATTTTAATTTATTTATTTATTCATGATTTATAATTTTATCTATGGACGATATCCAAGATTTCAGTGTGATTTTATTCCCTGGCTAGGTGTCTCCATACACGTTTTGTCTCAAGTTCATGTGTAGTTGTGTTGCGCCATAAAGTATTTAATTGCATCATTGAAGGCACATATCTGCCAAAGGATCAAAATCTTGGCGAGATTTCGGAAATCACGATCGAGATTTTTGATTTTGGACACCCCGAGATGCTAAATCTTGGTTGGATAATTAAAAAAAAAAATCAAATGCTACAGTACTTATCCAAATCTCGACAGATCTCGGTGGTTTCGATCGAAATCTCAGTGATTTTGACCAAATTTGATTGGATTTAGGGCTAAGACCATCCAAAAAAAAATATTTTGACGTGTTTTTGATTATTTTTCGGTCGGTTCAATTTGACTCATAACTACTTGAAGAGTTTCACATAAAATTTTGACGGCTTGACCGAAAGTGAGTGCATCTTGCAACAGTTTTGAGCAAAAGGAACGTCCTAGCCAACTCACATATATATCTTGATGAATAATACAAGATTAGTTGACCTCGGGTTGTGCTCTATAATAAGTTAATAACAGACAATAAATTATCATTGATCGTTGTCCACTTGTCCTCGTGTAAGCTCATCTCTTATTGCTAGTATGTTTTCACTTATAATACATTCATTCACTGGGATTTATACTAGATATTTATATCTTACTTTTTTTAAAAAAAAATAGAAAAGTTTGTCAAATCACATACTTGAAAGATGTATTTAGTGGAACAAAAATAGAAACAAATCACAAGATTAATAGGTAACACCAGATTATCCAGTAGTCACACAAATGCACATTTGATATAACTTTTTATGCACCCACTGTCTACCGAGACAAATACGATACGAACCTAGTTGGACTGCTAATTTGCCTGCATATAAGCAAATATTCTATATTGAAAGTACGTTAATAATTTTATGTAGCCTAGAAAGGGAAAACAAATGGGCATATAAGCAAATTTAGTTTAATTTCTTAAATTGTATGTTAAAAATTGCACCAAATGTAGAGTGCAATGTCTTCACGCCTTACATCCTACACACATCACATCAATATTTATTATAATCTCAACCACACTAGACTATTATTATTTGATACTAAACCACTGCCCACAAAAGACCAAATTTATATATCCATATCTATTGCCCTAATCCAAAAATCAGTCAAAATATTGCCAAAAATTCTAACTTTACAATATTTTATGTTAAAATATTTGATATGTTGCATTAGAATAGATAGGATCATATAGAAACCTTTTCTAATAGCTTAAACTTCATTTTGTTACATTTGAAAAATCAAAAACAAAACAAACATAAGGCTTTTATCACGATATTAGCACTATCATAATTTTTTGAAAATTCCTCGGACTTGATCAATATCTTAAAAATTTTCGGAAACATTAGTAATACATTAGAATCATCCACAAAAAAATTCAAATTTTGTTGATATGTTTGCGACCATTTTTTATTAGTTTCAAGTTGACCGAGATTTCGGTGATTTAGGATGAAATTTCGGTGATTTTGGCAAAAATCACCGAAATTCCGGTAAAAAAAAAAACTAGATTTGAAATTTGGTTTTTGAATTTCGCTCGAATTATGTCTGAAATTCTGGGATCTTGCCGAAATTTCGAATTTTAGCCACCTTTGAGATATATACCGAAAATGAAATTTGAACCTTGTATCTACCCCTGCATGAGTAGGGCAATGGCAGAGCGCAGAAAAGCAATGAGCCCAAGATTGCCTTGCCAGTTCGGCTTCCATATGCCGCTGGGAATCAGAGGCCGAGAAAGCAAAGTGTACATAAACCTGCTGGGTCGAGTCGAACGAAAAAACTTAGATTGGCTGGCCATGAGCCATCGACGAATTTACGTAATTACGAGGTTATTTGTTTAAAAAATTCGGTGAATGACTTGTTCGCGTTTTATAAAAAATCGGCTAATTTTGCGTATGACCTATCTATAATTTCAGTTTACCGGTGGAGGACATCGTCGCGAATATGGCAAACCATGGGGTCCTTTTTGTAAAAAAAATGATGAAATGATCTATTCATAATTTTGTATTGTTTGGAGGGCCTGAACAGGGTGGCACTGACGTGGCTTAGCTCAAAGGCCGGCAATCCTAAGCGTTTTAGGTATAAGTATTATATTATATGCGCGATTGCACGGCATGAATAAGATCTTTCATGAAGTAATACATGAGCCTTAATGCCAATAGCGAGAATGGTACCTAAACTCAAGGGCGGATCCAGGCCTTGGATCATTCGGACCTAAGTCTGAAACCTGAGAACTGTGGCGAGTGAAAGGTGACCGATCCGATGCCTGATAGAGAGCTGGCCGGCCCAAGGGTTGGACAGCCCATGGCTACGGCCCTGCCGAGTGCCGAAACTTGTAAATCACTGTACTGTACTGGTGTGTCATTCCTGTAAATGTGAAGATGGCTAGTCGCTACATGTATTGCAAACTGCCCAGGCTCAGGGGCGGATCTACAGGGTATGCCAGGTGGGCCACGGCATACCCTGTAGATTCGGTCCTTTATATGATCAATTTCCGTCAATATCTTATGCAGTTAACTTGTGAAGGTTATAACTTTAGATCCGTAGATCCGATTGAGCTGATTCTTATTGGGTTAGTTTCTAAATTGAATCTAATTTCTACAGTTAAAATTTCACATCAATCCAACGGTTGGATCTTAGGGAATTACTATTTTAATTAATGTATGTCAGTCTGTTTTTACTAAAACCGAAGCAGTTTTTTATAATTTGTTTAGGGGTGCTTTGAGAATCAATAAAAAATTATTTTTGCTTCCGTGCAATCATTCACCCCCCTCTGATTGCTATATTAGTGTACATTGATTCTACATGTGACTTGAGTACAAGATTGCTAGTTGATTTATAGAGTAGAAACAAATAATTGCTACTTTGCTAGATGATTTATGGAGTTGCTTTCTTGTATGTCGGCCTTCAATCCTACTTACCCGTTTGCTTCTTTTGATGCACAAAAGGTGCGTAGACTTGCTGAGTTCTACCCTAATAACATCATCTCAAGTACCAATTTGATAAAACTTGAGTTGCGACTTGATAACTATATTGACGACATAAGAGTAGATGATAGTTTCAAATGTCTAGAGAATCTTATTGATCTCTTAGTTAAGCTTGTTGAAATAGAGAAGCATCTAGTTTATGATTTACTTTACTTGCTTCTGAAATTGGTATTGCTTCTACTGGTGGTGACAGCAAGTGTTGAGAGGGTATTTTCTGCAATGAGTTTAGTCAAAATAAGTTGAGAAATAAGATGGGTGATAGTCTTTTGGATAATTGTCTAGTCACATTTATTAAGGGAGATATTTTATTTCAAGTTGATGAAAATGGTATAATCAAGAGTTTCATGGCTATTAGAAGGCGGAGGCCAGTAAAGAAGGACAATAAGTAATATTGTATTCTTTGAACTATTATAGGTATGTGAGCTTCTTTTATGCATATTTCATACTTAAAATGTTCGAACTATTTATATTGTAATTTATACTTGTATTATCATGTTTTTAATTATTTTATTTTATACTCGTATACCGAATTTCTTGATAACATTTGTAGTTGTTTACCGAATTGTTCATTGGATTTTACTGAATTGTATATTATAGTATTAACTCGGCATACCCTAACTTAAAATCCTAGATCCGCCACTGCTCAGGCTTGTTTCGAACACAGCAATTTGCTAGAGATTTTATTTCCGGCATGTTTTGAAATTTCCAGTGGCTGGAGACTTGGAGCCGAGGTGGTGACAACTGACAACTGACAGAGTGACAGGAAAGGGGCTCGGCCGCCCATTTGCCTCAAAATAACGAGAGGTGACAGCCTAGACGCACTGCCAAGGACTGTACGGGGCGACAGGAGGAGTATGATTACTCAACTTCCAAACGAGGCAAATTGAGCTTTTACCAAGGCTCTGCCGAGTGCCGACAAATTACAGCTGCACCGAGACGACAAAAAGCGGCCAAATGTCCAAATAGTCCACTAAGCCTTCGCATTTTGGAAACAACTCCCGACGCATTTAGAACACGAAAAAACGGATTTTTTTAGTCAACACAATTTTTAAGTAATTTTATAAAAATAATACCCCGAAAGAATAATTACAAAACTACACCTCTGGTAGTGACATGGTCATTAGCGAGCCACATAGCTTCTGTCGTCAAATGAATTAGCGATAGAAACTTTGTCGCCGTTTCATTTGACGATAGAGGTATATTTTTAGAACTCTTTTCTATAATTATTTTAAAAAATATATTATTTAAAAAATCGAAAGAACTATAGTATTATTCTAGCACTAATGATTGTAGAGCCGTTTTTATTTCCTTGTAAAATTCATTTGAAGTTTGTGCATTACAATTTTTGTAAATACTAGTCTAGTACTCTTTCCGTCTAAGTTTATATGACGTACTTTCTTTTAATGATTTTATCCATAAATATATAAAGTATTTTATATCATAATGCAAAATCAGTACGATGTTTCCTCATACTCCTTATATATATATATATATATATATATATATATATATAGAGAGAGAGAGAGAGAGAGAGAGAGAGAGAGAGAGAGAGAGAAAGGATAGCTAGTGTACTATAGATAGCATGAATCCTCCGTCTTTATAAGTTGTGTTCTGCAAAATTCAAGCATTTAAATCTAAACTAAATGCATTCTAAAACACGCAAATAGAAATATAAAGCAAAGATATATATATATCTTTGCTTTATATTTCTATTTGCGTGTTTTGAGTATACTAATTGGGGTAATCTAATCATCTTTTTATATCTTCTTAATCTATTACAGCATTCCGTAGGAATATTACGGCATAATGTGTCCTCTACGACTGACAGTGGGCCCGACATATTCCCTCAACCGGACCGCGCCGCTCCCGAGTCCGAGTCTATACTCCAAAGTCCAAAGTCCAAAGTCCAAAGTGGCGCTTGCCCCCGCGTCTTCCCGACCTCTTTTTTTTATCTCATCCACCGCGCCGCCCCGCATCCCCCCACCCCACCCCCACACTCACACAGCGCCCCAACGCGCCGCCGCTAGGGTTTCTCCCCTCGCCGCCTCCCACGCAGACTCCTCCTCCCGAAGCTTTCGGAATTCTCCCGCGGCCATGAGCGACGGCAAGGACTCCCTCGACCTCTCCGACCTCGGCGCCGCCGTCCCCAACGCCGCCGGTTTGTTGCTTCGCCCTCTCGATCGATCTCGAAGCCTCCGCTGTTACTGTTGCCGGGGTGTGGTGTCTTATTGGTTTTGGGGGTTGGTTCTGATGCAGAGCTCAGCGCGGAGGATAAGGCCAACCTCGTTGAGTCGATTAAGGTGAGGTTTCTATAGCATTTTTGCGCGGGGGTTTGCTGTTTTTGATCGGGTTTTGGTGGCCTTCGGGATTGGTTCGAGGGTTCTGTGGTCTTTTTATGCTGATTCGATGCTGCGCTCGCGCAGAACACGCTACAGGGATTGGCGGCGCGGCATACGGACGTGCTCGAGAGCCTCGAGCCCAGGGTCAGGAAGCGCGTCGAAGTGCTCAGGGAGGTCCAGGTATTAGAGGATTCCGCTCTCGTCGTGCTGTATCGATACTGTTGTTTTTATGATGGGTTCCGGTGGTTGTGGCACCGCTTTGGTAGGCTTTGTGCGATCCTTTGTCATAATTGTGTCTAATTAAGTGCGGTTCCTGTGATTGTGCTGCCACTTGCGTGAACTTCCAACTTACAAGGATTGATGTATACTAGTAAGAGAAATTCCAACCCTAGTTGGAGCAAGGACTGTGTTGAATATAGGTTGCACGATTGCTTACAACTTACAAGCTGAGGCTACCGCCAGTGCTTTTTAACTCTTTAACGGAGTTTCTGGAAAATTTCCAGCAGCTTTGTATGTGTGCGCTACTGATTATTACTCCAATATGGCTGATGCCCTGTTTTATCTTCTGAACTCAAACAATGGGATATTGGGATTGGATAGAAGTTGGATAGCATTATGGTAGATAGATATATGCTTTCTTTCTTTTTTCCATCTGACCATCGAAAAACTTGTGTTTTACTTGAAACTTTGTTCCTTGATTTGTTGATAGTTTTTTCATTGTACCTGTGTGCTCAGATTTTCCCTGTTTTACTTTGTGTGAATATTTCCACCACCTTGATGTTGCCCAGCTGTATCTCCATTGTACTGTTCATTTGATGTCTGTTGTATTAATAAATCTTTTTACTGTGTATTTATGAAGCACAATTTTAGATTTTTGAATTTTGAAACAATCTAGTTGTTTCTAGTGGTTAATTCCTTACCTTTGTTGTTTACTATTTGCCAGGGCCAACATGATGAACTTGAGGCGAAGTTTTTTGAGGAGAGAACTGCCCTTGAAGCTAAATATCAGAAGATGTACGAACCACTGTACTCAAAGGTAAACTAATTTTGATGTCCAAATACCTTCTGTACTATGTTGTTTTGCTGTCTTATCCCAATGCTAAACTTTACTTTCAGCTCCCTGAACTGTTGCTAGAAACTGTCACCTATACAATAGCAATTACTTCTAGATTAGCATATAGACAAGAGATGGCTTTTCTATCTTGCATGGTTCATAAAATGCAGACGTCTCTTCCCTTTAACATTTCTGTATCATATTTGCTCCTGTATGCCTTGATCCATCTGATTGATTTGTTGTACCTGCAAATTGACAGCGTTACGAAATTGTCAATGGTGTGGTTGAGGTAGAAGGTGTCACGAAAGAAGGCACAGATGAAACCCCTACAGAACAGAAAGGTGAACATATATTTCACCTGTACTAAGATCTGTTTAGTATTTCCATGCTGGGAAGAAATTCGCTAGTAAAAAAGGAATATAACCTCCTTTTGTCTTTTGACTTTGTTCAAAATACTTACCTGCAGAGGAAAAAGGTGTACCCAATTTTTGGCTTAATGCAATGAAGAACCATGAACTCCTGGCTGAGGAGGTGAGACCTTGCATGTTTGTATTTTATTGTCCTTTTCTGAACTGTAATTTTTGTTCCAACTTTTTTTTCAGATCCATTTGTACATAATTTTATCTTTTGGCTGGCTGTTAATGATTCTTGTTTACCTGAATTCAGATCCAGGAGAGGGATGAGGAAACTCTTAAGTACCTCAAGGACATCAAATGGCACAGAATTAGTGAGCCGAAGGGTTTCAAGCTTGAATTTTACTTCGAGACTAATTCATTCTTCAAGAACTCGGTGCTTACAAAAACATATCACATGATTGATGAAGATGAACCAATCCTAGAGAAAGCCATTGGGTAAATAATATTTCAGCTCCTGTAGAGTTCTATTTTTTTTTGGATGGATAGATTATTTCATTAATGTCTCTGTTTGGCATATTCTTATTTTTCAGTGCGGAAATTGATTGGTATCCGGGCAAGTGCTTGACACAAAAGGTGCTAAAAAAGAAGCCAAAGAAGGGGTCAAAGAACACTAAACCTATCACAAAAACCGAAAATTGCGAGAGCTTCTTTAACTTCTTCAGTCCACCTCAAGTTCCTGATGATGATGAGGAAATTGATGAGGATAAAGTAAGTTTTTCCTTTTTTATGCCTGCTCTTATGTTCGGAATTTGTGTGCATGAACATGAGTTATGCTTCTCCCCTTTTCAATAGGCTGAACAGTTGCAGAACCAAATGGAGCAAGATTATGATATCGGGTATGCTCATGTGTATTTTATTATATACAGTAGCTGCAGTCCTATGCTTCAAACTTTGTGCCCCTAGCTCTAAATTTCCTTCCTTCCCAGATCTACCATCAGAGACAAGATTATCCCTCATGCTGTTTCATGGTTCACTGGAGAGGCTGCTCAAGATGAGGACTTTGAAGGCATCATGGATGATGAAGAAGATGAGGACGAAGATGACGATGAAGATGAGGATGACGAGGAAGACGACGATGACAAGGTATGGAAGCCCTGAGGGTTATTTTATGCTCTTTTTATAGTTCCAATAGAGGCTTATTTCTTACCATTTTTTGCTTTCTTGTCTGGAACAGAAGGGGGGGCGAGTTCCTGCAGGGGAAGGGCAGCAGGGGGAGCGGCCCGCAGAGTGCAAACAACAGTGAGGTGCGTCATGTGTGAGCGTTTCCAAAGTCAGTGGTTCTGGAGTGAAGAATGCTTGGTTCTGCTTGATGCTATGTCATTGAGTTGGTTTTGTGGAGCCAGTGGGGGATTTTGTTGGATTTGTCGAGCCAGTGGGGGATTGAGTTGGTTTTGTGGAACCGTTGGGGGATTTTTTCGGGACACGGTATTATATGCTGGTGGCTATTTCATTGTTGTATTGGGTTCAGATATTTTGTGCGCTGCTTATGCTTGAGTGATCAATGTTGCCAGTTTGGTATATCATATTGCCAATACCACTGGCATAGTCTAGCCTATTTTGTTTGTCCACGTGTCTTACTGAGAAATTTTGGTCTATGGAAAGGTTCTATTTTTTGTGCTACATCGTTCGAACTGCATCTCCACGTCTCTTGAGCACTGCTGTTGTGCTGTTTCCCACGTTACCGCTCAAACGACTCGTGGGGAAATGCTGTGGTTTCCCGTGCTCAATACGGCTGCTATATGCTCCTTGGTTGAGTGATGCATCGCATCTTTTGTCGCACTTCCTTTTGCTATGCGAAGCACTGTCTATATCCTATATGTGCTTGCTTGGTGGAGTGACTACTACTAAGTTGGGAAAACATCTTTTCCTTTTCGATTGTGTTCTAGATACAGGAAATTACATCAGAGAATCAGGTGAATAATCATAAAAACACACTAACCAGTTTAGGTGTTTAGTACACTCATGGGAACGGGTGATGCAGCTGATGTGTTTCGTAGGTTGATCGAAATATGGATCGGAGATTCGACATTTGGACGTGGGATCAAAGCTGACGATGGTCTTGTTCCAAGCGTATCGGCAGTTCAGTACCCTGCTGCTGAAGCTGCACCAATCACGACTGATGTATGATCCCGAGGTCCACTTTGCGAACCCAAGTCAGTCTGATAGTAGAAAACGGAGATCTTGCTGCCATGAAGCATGTTTGTACAAATATTTATAGGAAAGCAGCAGTGTTAATGGAACACCTTTGAGGTCTGAACCATACCAGAGAGAAAACACATAGGCAGGCACTGTGCTGGAATTTCGAACCACACGCAAGAGAGAGACCAAGGGATAACTTCAAACGAAAATGAACAGGAGCTACAACCTTCAGACCATGGAGCGCTAGCTGGTTAGTAAACAGGAGGAAACAAGTACTCTATTACAAAACGCTTGAGCTGCTGCTCCCTGTACCTTTGGTCTAATCTCCATGTTGAATCCAAAAAAATATGTGGAGAACCCCTCTATACCTGTCGCAACCTACCCCTGTTCATAAACTTTTTCACCTCATCATACAAAACAAGTATGGCGGCCGCACCAGTGCTTCTAAACATGTTAGACAGCGCACCACGGTAGAACGATTTGACCCCCTCCATCCTGTAGATCTTCCTCCAGCAGTCGAGGGTGCTGCTGTACATCTGCACCTCCATCCCTGACTGCATCATCATCCTCCGTCGTACGGTATCCAGTGGGTATGAGATGAACCCAGCCATAGAAGTGACGGCTTGTGCCGTCACCCAGCGCTGCCACAGGGGGGAGTCTAGTGGTACCAGCACATCCTTGGCTGTGTCAAAGCCTCCAAAGTATAAGCCCCGGTGAACGACCATTCCTTGAAGTGACGCTGGTAATCCTCTATAGATGCCCCGGATGCCATTTTTCTTGTAGATGGCCTGAAGAAAGTGGTGAATACCTTTGAACTGGCGGGTGTCTGTCCGGCCAACATCGGCTGCAAGACGGGTATGCGCAATGTCGAGTGGATAAATGATGACCAGAGTAGTACATCCGGCAGCAGCACCAGCAATGAAATTGCTAAGAGCAATAGATGTGAACTTGTCTGCTGAGGTTCCTGCGTCTTTCAGTATGTTCCTGTACAGATCCTGCAAGAACAATGATGAGGGATTAGATACATCAGATAACCACTAGATAATCATCCAGAGCTAATAGCAATTACAAATCATCATTTTGCTTGGCTCTGTACACAACTCCCTTCTCTTCTACTTAATGAACTATGTAACCAATGTTGCATCATCCAAAAGAAAATTGTCACGATTGAAATTTTTTTAGAAACCTCTCTTTATAATAATTCGAACGGACAAAATCGCAAGCAATTGCCCTGTCTCTTTGGTTTTATTTATTATGGCCTTATGAGTTATTATACATGATGTCTTTCACCATCTCTCCCATAACCAGGTACCAAGACAAACATACATCAACTTCATCTCACAACCACGTCCCTCTCAAGTCAGAGCGCAAACAATCAAGTTAAATAAGCTGACACATCTGGAGAGTGGTTAACTCCAAACAAACAAAAGATGCATGAAGCTTGACCCCCTTGATGGCAAATTCTTAACAGCAATTAGGTACAAATGCTATCTTAAAGTATTACTCTACTGCAACCCAGAGAGGGCTTTCCTACAGATTACAGGACATCTTAGCTTCAGAAAGTAATATAGGGCAAAGGCATAATTATGACCAGTAATTGGCCATCTTCACACGATCATCACCAATATTAACCTAAAATGCCCATACCATGTATATTTCGCTTTTGGTAGCTGGAGACTAGACCTAATAGGTCTATTTTTGAGTTTTAGTATGACAAAAAACAAATATCATACTTATCATGCCATCTAATTATCATGACCAAAAGAGAGACTATGATTCTAAAGATTGATCCACTCTCAATTTAAGTACGACAAACATCATGAACATACTTAAGACTAACTTTTCATTTTACTCGTGTATTATGTATTCAAAAAGAAAATTGTAGATAGGTACTTCTTAATGCATTTTACATTATCCTTTTTAAAAGTACTAAAGGGGAACAAGGAACAGGTCACTTTGCTAGGAACCAATGCAAGTTGCAACAATCATCCTGAAGACGATAACTAGCAAGAGCATACATGAGTGACATCTAGCTATAAGGCATAACGGACTTCTCTGGTATCCGATAATTTAGGTTGTCTGGTTACAATATATTATCTAGTGTCCTAACCTTGCGCTCGACACAACTTCCATTATCTTTTAAATGATGAGTTGTTGTAGTTTGGCCTTAGTAGTTTTTACTGCACCATAAAATCACTCTGTTCACATTGAGACTTGACCGACCTACATTTTTCAGCATGTTAAACAATAAAGAAGCCGAGGAGGCTAGTACATATTGCAATCAAACGACGTAATATGCCGTTACAAAGATTTGTCATTTGCTACCTTAACGTATGGTAGCACATGCCAAGTCCAATACCTGCTCGAATAACAATTTCTGAAAAAAGATTTGTCATTTGCTACCTTAACGTATGGTAGCACATGCCAAGTCCAATACCTGCTCGAATAACAATTTCTGAAAATCCATTATGCATTGATGTCATCTGCTATCTTTGAAAATCAATCATTGTCGTCTTGCCCAAAAGCTGTTCCACAATAATCCTGGTCACCCGGCTTTCCAAATCCACTAATCACTATTATAGGAGTATACGATTATTTGAAAAAATTTGACCAGGAGCTCTGGCATTTCATTAAAGAAGAAGAGAACAACAACCGAACTACAAACGTACACACACCTCAAACACACACACACCACCGCACACGCGCCTGCCTCCGGCTCCAAGTGAGCACGCGGGTTCGAGCCCCATTAAAGAAGAAGAGAACAACAACCGAACTACAAACGTACACACACCTCAGACACACACACACCACCACACACGCGCCTGCCTCCGGCTCCAAGTGAGCACGCGGGTCGAGCGGGGCTCGAACCCGGGTGGGCGGGGCGCACAACTGCGCCCCCTACCAACTGAGGGTATACGATTATTTGACATGTTGATGATGTCATACGCTTGTATTTTTAACCTTATACGGCATGAAAAAAAAAATTAGGTGAACTAATAAGTGATGAACCCATGAGCAAAGCCCACTAATGTTGTTTTACCAGTTTACTACCATTGATATAACCAAATGCTCATTATAGGTCAGCTTACAAGACACCTCCTCATAACAGTATAGTTCCAACTGGTGCATAATTACTTTCTCCTAGATCTTTCAACAGAAAAACTTACCAAATAAACCCTAACCGGCCTCACTGTAATAGAATTACACGAGTAACCTAAAAAAATGGAAGAATATATGCACCAATATTACCATTTAGTATTCATTATTACTATTCTCCAATGCTCTTGGAGACAAGGCTCACGAGCACTTTATTCATTGATTCTTTGCCTTTTCTGGCGGCATACATTCATCCCCAGAAAGCGAAATCCCACAAAATCTCATCTGTTGTCAATAAAGAACGGCAGAACCAACAAAGCAAAAGCCCAATCTCACGGACGAATCCAATCTTGTATCCTCAAGAACTCGCCTTGCCGCACGCTGCGAGCATCAAGACAAATAGTACCCGATGCCCCGAAACCAAGCAACCACCGACATCGCCACACCTCCAACACCACCAGTACCCGATGCCCCGAAATCAAGCAAGGAATGATATCACGAGATACTCAAAAGATCGCGTCTAATTCACCGCCCTCTCACACAAGAAATGGGTTGAAATGCACGAATCAAGAACTCCAGAAAAAAAAATGACGATGGGGTGTGGGGTTGGATAGAAGGAAAGGAAGGAACCTTGAGGGAGAAGTTGAGGGCGACGGAGGGGTAGTACCGGATGACGGCGGTGCCGTTGCCGCGCCAGAGGGAGAGCACGCCCTCGTCACGCACGGTGCGCGCGACGCAGTCGGTGAAGCCTCGGAACCTGTGGGCGCGGCCGAGCAGCGCTGCGTTGCCGTCCTGCGTCTGCAGCAGCAGCTTGACGCGCTCGATCGGCGCCACCACCGTGTGCACCGCGCCCCCCATCACCGCCCCCGCAATCAGATCCCGCTCGAACTCCCACACCCTCCCCGCCCGCGCCCGCGCCCCCGTCCCCGCCGCGCCCCCATCCCGCCGCCTCCCGATGGACTCCTCCACTCCCGCTCGCGCCGCCGCAGCCTCGTCGCTCATTCGGCCGTCTCCTTTCTCCCCTGCGGCGTCTCGAGCCGGGACACTCGACGAGTGCGTGCGTTTGGTTGTTGGTCTGGCTCGTTGGGCTTGATCACTTGAGTGGGTTCGGTTGGGCTGGGTGGCGAACGCATCGGGATGGGCCTCGCAGCCTTTGCGTTGCGTGCGCCGGCAGCGTGTCTTTATCTCCAAATGAAAAGGAGAGGTTGTGTGGGGCCCACTGTCACTGTCACTGTCACATGTGCCCCACTATAGTATGACAAGTGCAGCGGCCAGCGGGTGAGCACGGCGTTCCTGATCAGGTTCGGCCAGTAGCATGCAATGGATTAGATGGCTGACTCCGACTTCATGGTGGTATGGATAGAGTTCCGGTAGTATTATACTACTCGCACCGTTCCATTTGCAGGGCGTTTTAGTTTTTGTTGGAAGTTCTGCCTTGTAAGGTATATGTATTAATTGGCGTATGCATAAGCAGATTAATTGGCCAGCAGTAATTACCAACCGTATGCAGAGTGAAGAGGCATAATTAACCACGGTTAATTAGAGGAAATCCGGAAAACAAAACGTATTGATGACTTGTCTTGGTCTTTGCAAAAAAAACTTATACGCCCTACATATGGGAATGAAGGGAGTAGTTCCAAACTTCAATTGCCGGATAGCGGACATTCATTTCATGGAAGCTTTGCCTTAGGTGCCTAGCGCACACATTTTTTTTAAAAAAAATAGTCCATGTTGGATTAAAATTGTAGAAATCATTCTATTCCTGACCGCAAAAACAACGATAGATGATATGTATCATCTGTCGTACTACTTTGGTTGACAGGTAGCTAGGATCGTGACAGCCAACCTACCAACACTCCTAGGTTGGTAAGACCTCGTAGTACCCTCCTGTCGAGATCGGGTAGGGTATTTATGGTGCCGATCACCTATTGGCTGATGCGGTAGAGGAGCACGGTATCGACGTTTCTACTGTCGAGAAAGAGACTAGATTTGTAATTTCATTCAAAATGATACCAAAAATTGAAGGAAAAAAAATGTGCAATGGACCTAAGTACACACAAGCTTCCATAGAAATCATCAAGGATTGGAAGAAAAGGGAATAAACACATCAATCAAGCTTCGCAACGGTCAAGCAGTTACAGGCAGTTTTGGAGTTTGGACCCAACGGCAATGTGCCTTGCTGATGGGACTTGATGAAATCCAATACAAGTGAAGTCAGTTTTTATTTTTGTAGTCTTTAATCTAGGAGACAGTTAGATAGATATGAATTCATAATTTTAACTCTGTACATGTTTGTATCACTTTACTTATAGTGACCCCATCCCGTGAGGCCCCATAGCGTTTATCACTAATCTGGTATTAAATCTCCAACCCTGTTACCCGAGAGGGAAACATCTATCCCAGGCTGTTCCCACCATACTTACAGCCAACAGTTGTACCCTGACCTTACATCGGCAGTAACTTTACCCATTGCTTCAAATATAACGCCATTGCATTCGCGCGCCTCTCTGGGCCTTCCCGCATATCCCATATTTATGTAGTATATTTTCTCATCTAATGTGGAGATCATAATACCTTCATATGACAACTTTTTCTAACCGATTTCACAAACTATGGTTGGTACTATAATTATGGTTCATTGCCAGAGAGTAGTTGTTTATCCTTATATTATAGCCTATGTACAGGACCCCACCGACAAATAAACCCTTCTCATTGGCGCCCTCTACTCACCATATATAATAATTTGCCAACGGTTCCTTTCGATGGATGAGCCAATTTATTATATCAACATCCATTTATCACCTCATCAATTCTTCCCTCAACCATATTTTCCATTATCCGATTTAAGATTTTCAATTGAAACATATATTTTTCAATGCATTGATGATATATATATAACAAAAATCATTTCCAAACATTAATAAAGATGATCAAAAGAGAGCTTGCTTGGTATAGAATCGAAATGTTCAATCTCGCTCGAATTTTGGAACTGACTGACTGTTGGGTTTAGTTCTGGTCCTGAAATCATAAAGTATTAAGTTATTGCAATTGAATATGGCATGTTTTAAGGTGTTCAACATTTTCTGAACGAATGGAAATTAATAAAGATATGTTGCTCAACTAAAAGTTATTAATTTTACACATTTTAATTTGGTGTATTTTAATTAAGGCGGTTTCACTGTTTGCATTGTTAGTTTAAGCACCAAATTTTATTTTAGGAGGCTCAATAAAATCCTTGGTTGAAATTTTATTTTAATAGGATACTAGATCACCATTTTTAGTTATTAATGGATTTGCAATTTTTATATATAACTCATTACTTAATTAATCAGGGTTATTTGAGTTCTTTTTAATTTTCTGACTATTACAAGGCGATTAATTGAATCTAACGCGGTCCGCAATGATCAACATAATTTTTATTCCCCCTACTTTTTCCTTCCTTTTCTCTTTCTTTTCTTCCTCCCCTTTTTTTCTTTTCTTCCTCTCCTCCTTTTCTTCCCCATGGGCCAAACTCCCTCTGGCTCTCCTCTGTTTCTTCTTCCTCTCCCAATTCTTCTTCTTCCTTTTCTCATTCTTCTCCTCCAGATCCCTTCTCCCTCCCTCTCTATCTCTCTCTCTCTTTCTCTATACTCTTCCTGGTTCCTCTCTCTCGGTTCTTCTTCCTCTCTTTACTTCTTCTTCCTCTATCCTACCCGATATGGGTTCTCCCTCTACTTCCCCCTTCTCTTTTCCCTTTCCCCTCTTCTACTCCACTCCTTGGTCGACCCCAGGCCCGGCTGCTTTCTCTCCTCCCTTGTCGGCCTCTGGCCCGATCGCACCCAACCCCCACCGCGCCCTAGCGTGGCTCGGCCCTCTCTCCTTCCCGTGGCTCTACTCGGTTTGGTCCTTGGTTCCTAATGCACTAATCCTCTTGATGGCGACTTGTTTTACATATTCTTATTGCTTGGGTTGAGCATGGCTAGATGAGTTCTTAAGTGGGATCTGCACTATGGTCTAATGGTGAGTATGGGTCAATGATGGCTTAGGGGGTGATGTTCTGAGTTTGGAGGCGAGATGACGACACCTACAACACCCGCATGTCGGGGAGTGCATGGTGATGATCGGCACGCTCCTCGAAACCCTTAGGATTGCTTCCCCTATTGAGATCACTAAGGTTTCCCCCCGATCTACTCCATCTATGTATCATACATTACTAGTATTGTACTACTATGATGGTGCACTTGATGGAGAATGGATTTGATGGTGGTGGAGCTGGTGTTGGTGTGGGTTGTTGGTGAGGGCGATGAGGAGGTGGCCGAGGTCTCGGTCTTGATCTGGGCTTCTCCTCTGATCTCCCTCCTAGCTTGGCTTCGGCCTGAGCTCATCCTGGCCGTGCTCTGGCTTGCTCTCTTGCTCTAGGTTTGGGGCGAGTGGAAAGGGGAATGGGTAGGCTGTGCTCGGCTGGCTCAGTCTTATCCGAAGTTACGGTGGTTAACACTACATTTTTACCCTTGGCGTTTCTACTGATTTACAATGGGGTGTTTGCTACAATTCACTATTGACTAAGGATACCTGTAATCCTACCAGGTTTGTGTATTTTTGCCGAGTGATGACACCCAAAAAATAGCGAGAGGTGCCGATCTGGCCCCGAACAGATAAGGTATCTCGGTGAGCGATACCCTCGCTTGCGGATTTGACGATAATTCTTGAATACTTTTAATTCTTGTTCTCCTCATGTACTGATTTACATAAGCATGATTGTTGATTACTATAGTGATTAATTGCTTAATGCTTTTATTCGCTTAATTAATATTCTGGGTTGTTTCAGTCTTCCACAAGGACGATTTCATCTTTGGAACCGTGAATCGTGAGGACCATGCAAATCGGTACGAAATTTCCTTTAGAATTGTTACTTTAAAAAGGCCTATTGATATAGGAGTAAGAGAGCAGCTTGTGACCTGCAGTCTTTGCTTATGGAACGGGAGAGCTACTTGCGACATGCAGTCTTTGCTTATGGAATGGCTCAAAAAAAGGGTATCAGTGCTCAGCCGATCTTTTATACTTTCTTCTGTCACCCGGTGCTCAAACTCCCCTGCATAAAATAAAAAATGTTGCAATAGGGTGCGAGACAATGGGATAGTGATTTTTAAAATAAATCTTGAATTAACAATGTTTTGCAGGGTTCTATCCATGGACATAAGCATCATTGTAAAATAATGTATCCAGCCTATATATATGTTCGATACCATGACTAGGGCTTAGGGTAGACAAAAGGATAATGATACTTAAAAGTAATTGAGTCATCTCCTTTATTCAGTAAATAAATAAGTATGGATATATAAGAAGCAATTTTCTCATTAAGCATTATCACATATTTTAAGTCATCTTATGTTGAAACTTTTTTGCTGGCAAGTTTCTAAGCTACCAAATAGACTTTTGTCGTCAAGTTTCTAAGCTACCAAATACTCAAATAGACAACTTCAAAACATTTGCAAGGAACCAAAAAAATATTGATATGTAGATATTGGTTTCAAGATCTTTTGCATCATGACAATGATATAGCCATCAATAATCAAAGGGTTGTCTAGCGAAATGCACGTGCCAATAAACCCATTGTATGATGGTTCTACCATATTCCCATGTGTCCTAGCTTGGAAAGAGTGTAAAATCACCCACCAAGGCTCGACCCACCCTATAATTTAGCTTTGATAATTCCAAGATTGATGGCAAATAACATGTAGTACCTTGACCTTGTTTTTTTTACAAGAAAGTACCTTGACCTTGTTAGTGGGCATTACCAGAGAAAGCCTATGATGCAGTACAGTACCAGCAAAATTCAATCAATTCATAACATGACTATTTTACTCACAATACTTAGCAATATTCAATTGATTTAGAGACTTGAGATAAGGTTGATATTTATTTAACAAAATAGAATGATGTATCAAGTGAAGTAAGCTTATACAATTTTTATTTCTGACATCTATCTATCTGTCCGTCTTTATTTTCTGCATGAAATTCTTCCCTAGGTACCCATCAATACCTCGCTTTAACGCAAAGCAACCATAAATATTCACAATGACGGAAACATCGGGGTACATGGAAGCATGCAAAAGCACTTCATTTCCTCGTTGAAATTGCAAATACAGGTTAGTCAAAACACAAGAAGTAACTTTCCTTTCTAAAGTAACCTAGATTAAAAGCATGAGTAACACACTATCTTGGTGATGAAAGCACATAATTAGAAAATGAATGCTATGAAAACTACAAACTTGCCTAAGAATTCTAAAAAATGGGAGCTAATAGACAAGTTAGAAATAATCCTCCCTCAAGCCATGGTGGGTACTAACAAAATCAGCGAACTTTTAGACAGCATAAAGAACAAATGAAGGGAGACCAGGATATGCGGTACATGACACACTGAAGTAATTACTTTCAGTTATATGAATACATCTGTACATGTTCTTCCACAACGCAACAAATACAGAAAGCACTAATGCAAGTATGCATTTCCAACGACTTTTGACGCCATCTATGCACGAATGTGGCCATCTAAACATACACATATATGTTAGTGTGCTATTAGGCATGAAAACTAAAAAGATCTTGACAGATATAAACAGTATTTACATATAATAGTATTTTACCTACCTTTGCTATGCCCAATAAGAGCGATTATGTCATTTTCTGTTCTAAGAAATATGATACTATAGAATGCAAGTCAACTACCTCTTTTCGGTAGTTTCCACATTGGAATTCACCATCACTTTCCTTGAGAAAAGAGCAAACACCCATAAGTTGACAATGTGGTAGTAAGCAAGAATGTTACTCAAGGAGCATCGTGTTACTGACATACAAATTTTAATGAGAGAATCGTGGTAGTTTCTACTTCTAACGCAGTGTAAAATGCTTGAAATGCTATCCATAGTTCTGAAGCATTTTAATTCAACACTAGGAGTAAAAGTTTGCCATGAGAAGTGATATCATCCTATGATGATATTGCATGGCCATCACAATATGTTCACAAATGACTTAACCATTTCCAGCAAAATCCAAACGAAAAGCGCTAATTCCTTCCCTTGTTAGTGTAGTGGTAAGGTCAACAAAAATGTTGTCATCCTTAAAGTTATGATGATTATAAGTGTGTGATATTGTTGATGGCAGTAATAGTATGGAGCTCCCGAAGAAACAAGTTATATTGTGCTATCAAGAATATTTTCTACCATGAGCATGCTTATTTGCAATCCATTAATAATATAGATGACATTTTTATGGTAGGTTGCAGTGTGTTGCTTCACAATATGACTAATATGATCTATATTGTGGTTTTAATTTACATCATAGTGATTTTGAGACAATAGATTCTAGATCATAGGCAGAACAAATATGCAAAAACAAAACTTTGCAAGAACAGTCACGTGATACCATTTAAGTGTGTCAAAAGTATTACATCTAAAAAAGGATCACAAATTTCTTTGAATATATTTGATGTAATAAACCAACAAGTTTATCCTCATGTTTGTTCAAAATTATAATCCTTTGTTCGCAAACAATTATAAGCCATATGTTCACCACGGTACATGCACACATAAGATCGAATAGGAAATAAAGTCAACAAACATAATATACCATCAAGTATAAATCAAGGTCTTTGACAATGAAATATATATGATAAGTCAAGCTAATGCATGTGAGCCTTCTCATGATTGTTAGTGAATGATTAGTAAAAGGTTGTCCAATATCTCAAGAATTCTATATAACCACATAGTTTTTACAAACGCCCAACTCAGAAGCATGCATGTCTGGCAATGTTCATGGATGTGATGAAGATGTCCTCCTCGTTAACAGGTGACCAAATGTTCAACAAGAACACCAGCTTGGAGAGCTAAAGCCTTACAGTCGTTCACAAAATCATCTAACTGAGTGAACATCACATAGGTCTCAAAATAATATAGTTGGAACTAGTTCGGATGATGATGATTTTTTTAGAAGGGCCGCTTGTAGGGTTGAGGATGCGCCTAGAGGGGGTTGAATAGACGTTTATAAAAATTCTCTCTACGACTAATCGAGATACGTTCTAATCAACCTTTATGTCAAAACCTAACAAATAAATATGCGGTGTGTACTACCCAACTTCTTCCTTAGTCATCGAGTGGCTTTGAACTATTGATAATTCTTTTAAAGAAAATAGAAATAATTATATTTTACATCCTATTATAGAACCAATGGAGGAAAAATATTTAAAATATTTTCAAGCTATTCCACATCTTTACTGCTTTGCTACTATTTTGGATCATCGGAGAAAATTATCTGACTTGCAGGGCGCCTTCCACGGAATAGATGAGGCATTCTATCTTGATTTCTCCGATGCCTATAGTCATGTATATAATAAGTTTTTCAGAGTTTTCGATAAATATTATGACAAGTTTGGCACTAGAAGTGAAGCAAAAAGATCTAACTCAACAGCGCAACAAGCACGAGGCAGTTCGATTGCTTCAAACATATGGAAGAAGCTAAAAGGCAAGGCGTCTAGCTCTTCCCAATCGCCGAGCAGGTCGACATGGAATCCACGAATAGAGCTCAACAACTACCTCAACACGCCTTTCATGGAGATCAACCTTGACGTGGACGAGGAAAATCAACTCAACTTGCTCTTGTGGTGGAAAAATAACGAACATATTTACCCTGTACTATCCCATTTTGCACGGGATGTATTTACGGTTCCGGTGTCTACTGTCTCGTCGGAAGACACTTTCAGTTTGGTGGAGAGGGTACTTAAGCCGAGGAGGTCGTCTCTTAGGCCTAATATGGTTGAGTCAATTACATGTCTAAAGGACTTAAGCCCAAGGATCCGGAGATTACAAAGGCGGTTGCTGACTTTGACAATCTCACCATCGGGTAGTTTATGTATTAATGTATATATACGTAGTTACTATATTCTTTTCCTTACCGGGGGTATCCCACACCGGGTGTAAGGTTTTTAACGAGGCAGTAACTTTGTACATGTTCATGATTTAATAAAATTTAATATTTTCCCCATAATATTTGTCTTCATTGCTTCAGCTCCATGCGTCTTTGGGTTTTTTCTCTCATCATAATAGTGCAAATGGGTCGGACCTAGACCAACACGAAACACAAATAGACCATGTCTGGGCTCGCTAAAAGTGAATTAGACCGACACAACCCTATACGATAGGCATAACGAGCCATGGTAATCCGACACAATTCTAACCCAAAAAACACAATGAACCGCACGACGCCAACCCCTAGCACCCTCGGTCAATCCACGTTTGCCTAGACCGCCTCCTGCCCCATACCCGACGTCGCTGCCGGCCCGCTCCACTCTGTCGTCCCCACCAGTGGCGGACCCAGGAAGAAATTATAGGTGGAGCAAACTTAAGTAGTATTAAAACGCTAAAAAGAATGCAATGTACCGTAACAACAATAGTACTATTAAAGAAGCATAAATATAACGTTCAACTAATACGATCAAAGAAGAATTAGCAAATAGGCAACATACCACTCAGTTAACAATTGGTGACGAGGCAATTGTATTTTCCTAGTTTTGAGGCTCTGAAATTGTCAGATGATGGCTTCATCATTAAGTGATTTGAAGATCTCTCTCCGTGTAGCAAACCATTAAGTCATTCATCCAATAGTTGGTAATCTTATTGCGTAGTTCAGTTTTGATATACAATATACCTGGGCCGCCGATCGTTTCTTGCTTGGTGCCAATTGTTTCTTGCTTGGTGGTTGGTGCAACGTTTCAGCTTTCAAATTTGTTAGGCATATACATATGTAGTATATACAACCTACATGGGCTTGTAACTTGTAGGTGGGGCAGCTGCCCATGCACTGGTGGGTCCCCACGCCGTACTCACCTAGTCTCTGCATGCTACGCCGAGCGTCGTCCTCGTCCTTGCCCTAGCTGCCTTCACCCCCACGCCGCCCTCACCACCGTCCCCGTCCCCGTCCCTGCGCCCGTGCCACCCCTCGCAGTTTGGCCTCGTGGTTTATATAGATATATAGCATTTTGGCCTTGTGGTTCGGTTCTTGGACGGCTTCCGTTGAGGTTGTTTTGAGGAAGTCCAATTCGCCTAGGACTGAAGGGGGGCATGGCGGAGGAGAGGCGGTGGCAGTTGTTGAGTCTGCGCAGCGTCCGGTGGTGAGTTGATCTCGGTATCCTGCCGCCGTCGCCGGGGGCTTCCGTCGAGGAGCTCTGCTGCTTGCCGAGGAGGGCAGATCATCCAGCCTTGATGTGGCCAACGTGCTCTCTCAGAAACCAGGTATATGATCTTAAACATTAAATTATGGTGATGAAATGCTAAATATAAAATTGCGATGATGACATGTTAGATTATGGATGCACTTGTTTCCTACCTTCCCATTTGGTGGTGCTGTGAGACTGTTTAGACGCTTGCATGAATTATGATCATTAATAAAGAGGGAACTTCCATATGTTGTTGTGCATTTATCATCATATATTTTTATTGCAAGGTAGTTTCCTGAAACAGCCGTTTCTACTTTATGTTCTTAATTTTTTCACTTTCAAACTTTAGCTTTTTCTATGCTGATCTGTATACGCGAAGCCCAGGTCCCTGTCTATTTTTTTTACTGACACTCTGGGATACCAACTCTCCAATCTATTTTCACTGAAAACATTGTGAGGGCTTACAACTTGTCTGCAATGCATTCTGAATTGCTCACTACAGGGTTACAGATTTTCTGTTAGAAAATTCCCATCAATTGGAATCCTTGCTCTGCAGGTACTTTGCGGCTTATTTAAAAGGTCAGCTTAAGAAGCGTAATCTAACATTTTAGTTGGTTAGTCAAACTGGAGAAAATAGAAGTATGGACAAGAAAATAACTTCTTATTTGAAAGTGGAATGCAAGAGCTATCAATTCTTATGGAGGAAGTAATCAATGTGGGATAAATTTTTATACTCTCTTTTCATGGATGTCATTTACCGATCGTGCATATAATTTGGAGAGTTTAGTTTATTTCAGTTTCATTTCTGGTATAGAACCAAAGGGTTCTTCTCAAGGAAAGAGTCTAAGTTTTCGACTATAATTAATTCCTTTAGATTGTTTCGGTTGCCTAGCACATATAAGGTTATCAATGCCTTTTTGTTGGGTGGGTATTGATGCATCTGCTGATGTTTGATTAGACCAAATGAAAATATACAGATTGGCCAAGTTCTTGCCTGCCGTATTTATTATTGAGTCTCAAATTGTTGGGTGGGTATTGACGCATCCAATTAGGCATTTTTAGGTGCACCTCAAATGTTAAGCATAAAGTTTGATTTTGTGTTTCTTGTTTGAAATTGTCAGTGCTGCAGTCTATGAGCCTGAAAGCAAAGCCAGTATCCCCTAGTGCTATGTACAGCACCTATCAAGGTTGGCAAATTCTTTATGGTACAATTAATTGATCTTTAGGTATAACTAGGTAGATTTCACGCGCTACGCTGCGTGCGGCTAGTTTTGATACACTGAAGTATTTGAAAAGTAAAATACATTATCGATTATACAATATGAAAATATCCATAAACAAAAAAGAAAATAACAAATAAAGTTATAATGTTATATTGCTACTACAGTAAACGGGATTGGGTAAATCTAGATAGCGAAATTGAATGAAAAACGGGAATCAGTAAAACGCAGGAGTCGGCCAGATGAGTAACATATAAATAGATGATCCAGTACAAACAAACAAACAGGTCTGAACAAAATGTATATATATTGCACATCAGTACAAACAAAATGCTCCAGTAAAAACAAAATGTTCCAGTACAAACAAACAAATAACATATAAATAGATGAATAATGCTACATGGTTTTTCAGGAAGCTTAAAGATGGTACTTAGAAGCAGAACAGAGAGAGGTGGATAACTTATACCTAGCAAAAGATGTGAAGTAGCCGTGCACAAGATCAAAAATATCCTAATGGATATTGTTGTGAGCAAAGCATATATATAGCACTATCCTATGGTAGCACTGAAAGCATATGCAGCAGTGCGGCAATGCAAAAGTCAAGTATACTATTCTGTAACTGGTAGCACATAAAGCAGGTTTTGGTTCAATAGTCAGGGCACCGATTTGGGTGATCACGGCATGTATGCTGCGATTAGGTTGGAGTTGATCTGCATACAATAAGATGGAAAACAAGTTACTTATATGGAATTCAGTTGGATGATTTGCGTGGAAAAACAGAGTGGCAAATGCAAGGCACCTTTTCATTGTTTATTTGTTCGTCTTATCGTTGGAAAGCGTTCTGCCAACCAAAGATTTTCCTAGTTGTTCAGCGGTGTTATTCGTGCTGGAACGGAAATTGGAAATTCCTTGCTAGCTGCTCAACCTCCTTTGGCCAGCTAGCATTCTCATAAAGTATTTGGCGATCTGGACAAATCTGAAATGATAGACAATCTTTTGACATCATGTAAAACAATATTTACTTTCAGCGAAAGCAATAGCAAGCATAGAGGGAACTTAAAAGATCAGAGCATATATCTGCATGTGAATTAATAGGGGAAAGATTATTGAATGAGACAATTTATGCAGTAGGTATACCTGAGAAATAAGCTTCTTAATTTAAGTAGTAGGTATACTTGATTAACCTAACCAATGCCACCTTCATGATTATATCCACCTGGAAGAAATAATATACCCACACAAACAGCAGGCAATCACACCATTTTTTCAGCATAGAGCAGCAACTAAAGAAAAACATATAAATTAATGAATAATGCTACATGGTTTTTCAGGAAGCTTAAAGATGGTACTTAGAAGCAGAACAGAGAGAGGTGGATAACTTATACGTAGCAAAAGATGTGAAGTAGCAGTGCACAAGATAAAAAATATCGCACAGTCAGACTATAATTTTTAAATGGGCCAGAAAAACACTATGGAAGCCAAAAAAAAAGGGCAGGAGAACACTGGCTAAAAGCCCCATAACAGAACAACGGTGCTAAATATGATTGCCAGCCAATACAGAAAGGACCACAAATGCATCTCATGGGCATAAACATCAGGAAAATGTTGTCTAAGAATAGCCCCAGAACAAAAGAATAAAGTTGGTTGCCAATGATGTTCAATTATAGCATGCAATCTGAACCCCTGGATTGCAATTTCCAACTTCGTAAAAACATTGGAACAGCAACAGAGCAACTAATAGAAGCATTGCAACTTAACAGGAAAATCCAACAAATACAAAAAGAAACACACAGTAGCACATGGTAATAAGTTAGTTCATATAAACAGAGATGAATGAATGTTTCATGTATGTGTATCGATCGCAGATACTTCTACCACAAGGGTCACGAAGATTATTAGGCTGCGTAAAAACTCTAAAATTTTTCTTAAAAGGCAAACCACTTCATGATAATTGGGAAAAACAACTTCAAGCAGGAACATGCGCTAGAGCAGCATAAAAATAAGATCCTGGCTAGTTGCTAAGAATAGCTTTGTACAGAACAATGATGCACACATGCCTCGTCAATATTGCACAAAAACATACAAGATGAATAGGAGAATGATAAAATTAACTCCAGACTGGAACAGGTACAATAATACATACAGATCTAGTAAGGTGGGAACAAAAATAGTAACTACAGTGCCCATTTAAAGAGTGATACATGGACGTAGAGTGGTCCATCCAAAAATGTGAGATATGAGAATGTTATATTCATGCTTCTTGGTTGCATAAGCAGGAGCATCTGAACCATCAGAATGGTATTTCCTATTTCAGTCATTCAGTGTTTTGCAGAATAACAAATCTCAGAGAGAGAAAATGATTCCAACAAAGAACACATGTAGGCACAAGAAAAAACTAAGGGAGACACCCACTAAAATAGCGGTATAGCACATCCAAAAAGGAACAAATGCATGGTATAAAAAAGGAAGGGCATGAAAGCGCCGTATTTTCTTTCTTTGTTGAATATGGATCTATAAGTTGCATATATCTATACCAAAACCATTGCATGACATCTTTCTATAAGACACAACACACAGGGACGGGTGGCAGAATGTTCTATGCAAAAGAAATATGTATTAGCAATGCAGTAGCAATAGAAACTATGATTCTTTAGATGTTGTTAGGAGGCCATTCTTGATAAACATGACTGAAGAGACTCCTCTCTGCATAATTAAGCAAAATGCGTATTAGTAAACCTCGCAAAAATATTGCTAAAATAATCTAAAAAAACATTATGATTCCAAAGGCATCACACACACATACACACACATATATATCCTTTAATACATCTAGACATGACTGAAGAGGCAATCTTCTTATTCTCTGCTATATATTGAAGCTTTAAAACCTTTTTTAAGACACAAACAATATTAACTGTAAAAAGTGTAGAGGCCTGATCGCGGTAATAATAAAGAATTGAGTTAAGTAAGCAGAAAAACCTGTTTTGTAGAGTAGCAACCTCTGGTAACGCAGCATTTATATACCATCTACGGATATTGCTTCCTTGGAGAGATAGGCAATCTAGAAATGGGAAACGAAGAATGTGCGTTGAGAAGTGACAGTCTAGTTTTTTTTTTCTTTTTCAAGACAGAAGCGTCTTCCATCTAAAAGTGTATCATTTGGGAGGTGCGAGGAGCAGCTTACGTGTGAGCTTTGACACTCTCCTTGAGCTTGAGATTACTCATAATATCTCTATCCTTGAGAGGGACATCTGCAATAGACAAGATATGGTTTAAGAATCC
Organism: Rhipidocladum racemiflorum; assembly: GCA_036346355.1. NCBI lineage: Eukaryota > Viridiplantae > Streptophyta > Magnoliopsida > Poales > Poaceae > Rhipidocladum > Rhipidocladum racemiflorum. The sequence continues at coordinate 4,102,515 of CM070578.1, forward strand.
TGAAAACACCATTGATTAACAACTGAATTTTTTAGAAATCAGTACCAACAGCCAAGAGAGAGCTTACCATATAGCCTGAGGACCTTAACTGCCAGTGCACTGAACCCACACCTGGGAGCATCAGGACAACCCTTCATGTAGATCAAAACTGGATCCTCCTTGATACCCTGCCCAAAGATTCGCCGAGGCCATAAATAAATGGCACAATAATATGGTGCAATTTGTAGCCTCAAAATTTTAATGCCATGCCTATTTTTGTTACAATCCAAGTGCTTCAAACTAAATGTTCTGAAAGCTCATTTGTGTACATATAAATACCATAGCAACCATGTCATAATATGACATGCCAGATCCTTTGCTTGTAGGTTGGAAATCTTGATGTGTATCAGGATCAGCAGCTACTCGTGTTGTATTGGAGTCCCCATCTGCGTTAGAATCACCACGGAGTCCTGATGAGTAGGTCATAAACTGTTGGAAAGCTGATCGTGAGTCGTGACACAGCCAAATATGCAAGCTACCCTTATACTAAGCCACCATAGCACCATGAAGTGGAAGATTGTAAGAATACCTCCTCATGTTTCCAAGCTGGACCTTTTCATACTTTGATTTAAGTTTCTCTAAGCAGTCTACAAAATGCAGTTTAGATGAAGTAATGTTACAAAAAGAGTAAATCTTGGCAAGTGGAAAGAAATGGGACATGGATTTGAGGTGCTACGGATGCGAGCGGCAATAGGTCTGAACAACACATACCACAACGAGACAAAAATCCTGAAATCAATCGTCCTAACGATAGCCCTCACCGGAGAAAGATCAAGCATGTCACCCATCGAAACATACCTGAAAGTTAAATAGACGAACATCAGCTATCAGTATTTTGATTATCATGTCGACATTCCACAGCGAACACTGAAACCTATGATATATAGTGGGAAAAACAGAAAAATCCTATTACCATAGCCAAATAAAGCGAGTACAACTGTAACAACTATCAATTCGTCTCTAACTTTTTATTCCCTTTGGCAACAACCTCACCATATCTCCATCAATTAAGACAATTAAGCAAATGCAGTGTAATCTGCAATCTTGAAAATAGCCGAGAAGTCGTATAGAACATCAGCTATCAGTATTTTGATTATCATGTCGACATTCCACAGCGAACACTGAAACCTATGATATATAGTGGGAAAAACAGAAAAATCCTATTACCATAGCCAAATAAAGCGAGTACAACTGTAACAACTATCAATTCATCTCTAACTTTTTATTCCCTTTGGCAACAACCTCACCATATCTCCATCAATTAAGACAATTAAGCAAATGCAGTGTAATCTGCAATCTTGAAAATAGCCGAGAAGTCGTATAGAAGATGCAAATACGCATTGCTAACCTTCTAAGTTCTAACGAAGGCCTAATATAGAGCAAGCAACATGATTGAAGATCCTGACGGTATTGCAAACAATTACAACCAGTATCATTTCATCAGACGCAAGCAGTAAGCAGAAGGCGCAGAACACATCCAAATCCGACCAATCTCTGCTGCACGAAACCACTCGATCAAACTGAACAAAATAAGGCGTGTAATCTTTACCTCCGCTCCCGTAGGAGCTGCACGGCGTGGTCCCAGACGGCGGAGCGGAGGTCGGCAGGGTCGGAGACCCTGAACCTGGAGCAGCCACCCTGAACCTGGGGCAGCTCCGGAGGACAACTGCATGGTGGTCAGAGACCCTGAACTTGGGGGCAGCTCCGGAGGACGACTGCATGGTGGTCGAGCACAGGGGGCACGACGCTCGCGCGGTTGAGCAGCGCGGCGGCCACCGCGGGGATCGGCGGCATCGCGGCGAAGACGGAGGGATCCGGCGGCCCTCGGCGCCGGATTTCACGGCTCTCTATCAGCCATCGGAGGGGCGGAGGCCGCGGCGGGCGGAGGACGCGAGGAGGGCGGAGGCATCGGAGGGGCGGAGGACGTGAGGAGGAGAGGCGGAGGGCGCGACGGGCGGGGACGTGAGCCCGGATTGGAACCCACGGAGGGGCGAAGGGATCGGCGGCGTCGCGGCGAAGACGGAGGGATCCGGCGGCCCTCGGCGCCGGATTTCACGGCTCTTTATCAGCCATCGGAGGGGCGGGGGCCGCGGCGGGCGGAGGACGCGAGGAGGGCGGAGGCATCGGAGGGGCGGAGGACGTGAGGAGGGCGGAGGCATCGGAGGGGCGGAGGACGTGAGGAGGAGAGGCGGAGGGCGCGACGGGCGAGGACGCGAGCCCAGATTGGAACCCATGCCCCTCTATCGGCCATCGCAGGGGCACGCGTAGAACAAACGGCGACACGGAGCAGGCACGGGACGCGTGGACGGCCGGATTGACGGGCTGGACCACAGGCACCCTACGCAAATACGGGAAAGACTGCAGGGCCTGGCCGCGAAAAACGGTGACGTGGGCAGCGGCGGAGGCTCCGGTTTCCTTCCCCTGTAAGATATTACTAGGTACATATGCGCGGCGGCACGCCGCGCAAGGGTATAGTGTCAGAAAAGGGTAATGAGTCTATGCATTTGCTTCTAGATGTCAAAAAAACTGAGATAATAAAGGAAATAGAATTCTCAGTTCTTAAGTTGAAGGTAATATATCTAAAAAAATAAATGAGGAGCACTATTCTCTCTAAAGTTTATGTTTTTGTAATAGGTAAATCAAAATTGCGATATAGCCACAATTTGTACTCATGGATCAAGTTGATAAGCAATATGGTATCCGTAGCTTAAGATTCGACTGAAGTCTTCTAGATCTTTCTTTAAAATAGAGTACATGAGCATTATGCGAACATTTTTCTTTGTCTTTGTAGATATATATGAAGCAAAAGGGCCATCGACTTTCATCTCTGCGAAGAAATAAGACAAGTGTTATTTAGCACTGAAAGTTCTTTGGCTGGTAGTCCCAGATGCGAGCAGACAAAGCAAGACATAGGAGATATGTATAAGCATAACCAACTAAATTGATTGGTAAACTGAAAGAACCGTAATGTATGATCGCTATGGCACTTTGCAAACAAGATACTTCACTTTGCGGTGGAAACTTTCTCTAGAGATAATTTGCAAATCAAGAAGGCACAAATGAAAATAGGGAAAAAACTGAAGCAAGTGTAAATTACTAAACAATCCTTTATTAGGCACCTACATGTAAGCTCCTATAGATCCACCATTTAAATCTAAAGCACTTCCAGTCTACAAATTTGACATACACAAATAGGATGTATGAACCAAGATAAGAGATATGAAATTCTTCCACAAAAATAGAATTAGAACACACGCTATGCTAGGCTTGCCTGATAGAACCATGGCGTGTATATGGAGGGAAAGACTATGCTCGAACCGCAGGCATGCAAATGAGTGGAATGGCATCATATGGATCCAATGACGCCTCACCGTAAATCCAGCATGGATGGACAGGCCCATGCAGCCGATATGCACAACGTCGAAGATGGAGAGGGGACGAATGAACTCTAGATTAACAAAGAATGATGAAAAATAGAGAGGGAAAGAAGGATGAACTCACAGCTGGAGGCTTAGCTCCATCTGCAAATCGACACAAAACATCAAATGAGAGAAACATTGGCTTGATTGTGTTTCCCTGCTTTGCTGCCGTCCTCTCTCGTTTGCTGCCATCCTGATTATTGCATAATATGGGAAAAAAAAAGAAATATCTAAACATAAAAAATATAAGATAGGGTGAGATGAATCTCTTGCAGTTGTATTCAATATTGGTGGTGATTGATATGTCAGCTAATGAATGTCAATGGAAGAGTACCTCATCCTTGTGTATCTTCCGCCTCAATAAATTAGCATATGCCAAATAAACAGGTTAACGTTATCTGGTCTGCGAGAAGTAACTTTATTTTGTTTAGAAACCTCAGCGACACACTTCTAACAATAAGTCATGATGTGATAGCATTATCAAGCGGAAATTTTCTTAGTAAATGCTAAATGTGCATCTTCGTGGTAAAATAAAGGGAAATCTCAATAAATAATCTTAAGGCAAACAATCCTATGAGGTAAATGGTACTAATGAGTATTTGTTAGGCATATGTAGGATATTAAAGGCACAAAATAAAGATGTTTCCTCAAGCTAAGCTGCGTCGTACCAAGGAATAGGAAAAGAGATTAGGAGATCTGAATTTGACTTACCTACATTAAGTCCGAAGTGCAGGATCTACCAAAGAAAAGGGAATATAACACACATGTCAGCCCATACGTTTCAATAAAACCACACAAATCAACCTTTTCCAGGTGGCCGAACAAATGGAGGCATGGTAGGCACTTCTATAGAATGCAGTGTAAGGACTAATCAGCAATCATTAAGTCATTCGATAAAAATAACGAACAGATTTGACAAATGCATAGCAAATGGAATTAAAGTGAGATGGGCTGTCGGATGGTGAAGCACATGTGCTTGGTGCAGGTGCATGGTTCGATGATGACAGAAGTAGCAACATCGTCGATGGCGGGAGGTCGAGGCTTCTTTGGATGAAGTCATTGATATTGGAATCGGTCGGAATTGTCCATAGTAATCACTGAAATGTCAAAACCTGGGGGAGATTAGAAAATGAGAAATTATCTAAATGCTTTTGCAGATAGTATTACAGGATTGGCGTGAAGAATATCAGCGTGGAAAAGCAACAGGAAAGTATGTACCTTGATGGAACAAATGTACCACAAATTCCTTAAACAATAAAATGAGATCTAAAAAAGTCCAAGGAGCATGCATGCAGCCATGAGCAAGAAACTGGGAACACGTGCCGGGGGGGGGGAGACCAATGGGCCGCCTGACCTGCTCGGATTGAAGTTGCTAGCACCGGAATCAACCGGCGTTGTAGCTCAGCACACCTAATTGTGGTGGAGGCTGATGGTCGGATCCAAGAAAAGAAGTTATTAGGGTCATCATAGGAACTAAATTCAAAACCACATCCAACAAACAAATTAGATTTGATGCATTAGACCAGATCGAATGCATGGTAGAACTGATAACCATCTTTGTGACCTAGTCTGCTTACCAATTTTACCAATTACGAAAGCAAGGCCAGGCAACAGCGAATATTGACAACAATAGGATGTCTTTGTCTTTTGTTTAGACGCTTTGTTATTAAATGGAAGTAATACAAAGTGCAGATGGCTATGGCCATGATGAACTGAACAAGTTGTGGCTGCAGGAAAAGATCAAACAATTGTTGCCACCCTTCCCCGCACTCGTAATTATTCAATCTCCTCAATGCAGCATCATAAGAAATAGAATCGTCTTGCTTAATCACATCAAGACTATTTCCAAGCCATTTGTAGCAGGTTCCTTATACTACTACCAATTCGACATTATAAAATGTGAATATTCTGTGACAAAGATTTATTATCTATGTTTAGTAATCACTCTTATCCCTTTAAAAAACAATATGCAAATATTTTGTGGCAAAGTTTTTTTTTGTGTACATAATTGATCTAAAATTTCATATGCGCCTTTTATAAATATGAAGAAAAGGGTATGCAATAAAAGGCACTAAAAACCACAACAACGAAAGCAGGGGTTATAAATCGAGCAGAAAATGATGCGACGCGAATAAGAATATATGGAAAGCTTGATCTAGCATTGTGTAGAATGTAACGCTGAACACCTAATTTGTCACAGAACTAAATATGTCAAACCACCACTCTCAAATTTCTCACACGACAGGCGTAAAAACCGACTTTAGCTTCTCCTGGATGAAATCGTCTGGCACAAGGTGGACTCCGTGTACCATCACCAGCACTACTGAATCAATCTGAACTCGTTTGGCACAAGGCGGACTCCCTGCACCATCACCACCACTATTGAATCAATCTTTTTTGTTGATCAGATTGGAGCGAAGAGTAAAAATAAAAGAAGAGTTAAGAAATTAGACAACCTACCTGGACGTCAGTGGTGCTCTAGCCAGTGACGGCAGAGAAGCAGTAGTGGCTGAGGGCGGCGCAGGCTGGCACACCTCGTGGGAAACAACCCATGTCGCCGGTGGATCATCGGATGATGGATCTACAGAGCAGAGATGACGGGGAGGAGTCGCAGGCAAGGTGGCCAAGCGGAAGAGGTGAGGAGGCCGCCATCTTTGGCCGTGGGGCGAGGGGTGCCGCGCGAGCGCCAGGCGAGGAAGGGAACACGCTGGGCCGAGGATGAGAAGCCGCGCGAGCGCGAGGCGAGGAAGGGGACGCGGGGCCGAAGGGTAGCAAGAGCTAGGCGAGGCCACACCAAGTGAGGATAGAGACGCACCAAAGTGTGGGAAACGGCCTCCGGAAAGGCGCGATGGGGAGGCGACTGCGCGACGGGTGGAGCATCGATCCGCGCCGACCATGCCGGGCGAAGCATTCGAGCGGATGCACGTAGAGTGGGAAGCCGACGGAGGCGAGGACGACCGATGGGCAGAGCGATGGTGGCAGCGGCGAGGGCGAAGGGAACGCACGAGAGGGGATCGGCCGAGACCACTGTCCAATGGAAGTTTCTCGAGCGCCTCCCCCTTTTTTGCGAGGTACCGATCAGGTTCGGGGGCGCGCGTACGGGTGGATCTGCATCGACACGGAAATGAACGGCCATCGCCAATCTGGAGCCACACGCTGTTACGGGGAAACCGAAGGACTTTTTTACGAACATGACGACGTGTACACGCCCGGAGTGCTCGGAACCTCCGGATTGTAATAAAGTAGTAATTACATATTCATTGTCAGGATTCAGACTTCGTGATATGTTCATTTCGATTTTTTTTTCTGGTCTTCATTACAGTACCAAATTGGAAAATTACAAAATGATGGCTATAATAAGTCTGGAAAGAGACACTTGAAGCTTCAATTGATCAACTGGAGGGAAGATTTCTCATTTGCACTATTTTCTAGAGGCCTCTTGAAGGTAATATATACTGTATTTTTTTCAACTTCTCTACATATATAATAGCAACTTCAGTGTAATTATGAAAATACGTTTCCTCATTTTTCTCAAATAAATTGAGCATCTTGTATGCAGATAATTGAGAAGCTTTCAGTCAAGGCTCCATCAGCTGAATCAAAGTTGAAGGTTTTGAAAGCTATTGCTCAAGAGTACAATCTTGAGTGGGATTCATCTAATATTGAATCAGAGTTCAATAAGAAATAGGAAGATCTACTGGTAACAATGTTCTAATTTTTAGATAGAAATGATTATTAACACGATGTTTCATAAGTGACTGCTTGATAATTACGTGTTTGTATTAAACCGAATAAAATTGTCATGCTGAAAGAATTGCCAATTTCATATCTTGGTGGATGGAAACATCTGGGAAAACTAATGGGCTCATCACATTAGGAGCAATTATGTTTGATGTTAGGAGCAATCAGGTTTGATGTTTACCCCCATTTGATCAGAATAGTCCATTAATGGGTTTAGCTCAGAATCGATTGTGATAAGTCTTATCATCACAATCGGTTCTAACGTAGAACCGATTTATTATCGCTAACACGCGAAAATCAGTTGTGATAGAGCCTCCTATAACTGTTTAAAGACTTTAATTATATTAACATCAAAATCAATTGTGATAACGAAAAAGAATTAACTGTGATGTGTATATATATTCTTATAGTAATACTGGCACCCAAATGCATAGATAGCGTCAGTTAGTCGGGAGTTGGAACACACGGCCTGCGCGCCGATGAACTGGGTCGAAGTAGGGGAGGATACATGGGCTGCGCCTGCGCTGGGTGGGGGGCTGTATAAGTGTATATTAGTACCATGCGTGCATATGGACGCTTGCTACGTACTTCCGATCGATCGAGTGTATACTAATACACGCCATGGAATTTGCGTAAGCGTGTTTCTTCGTGCTGGTCATCTGTGCCATACAAATACAATCTTCGATTTGACAACCCCGAGCTCGACTTGGAAACAAGCTGCACCCAAGATTGCGCAACCACTGCGAAAGCTACGTCCTTACATCAGAAAAATATAAGATTTGCATATAAATTTAATAAAAACGTGTAGAGAACGGAGGGAGTATACAGAAGATGCTCGTCTCCCCAGCTTTGTTCACACGTACAAAAAGTGTTCCTGGACAGTTGGACCAATGGGAAGGTTCCACAGGGGAGAAGACGTACGTAGCTATCCATGAAAACGACGGGTGACATGCAATATCCGTGCAAGCCAACTATTTCTTCCCAGTTTTTACCCCTACTTTGTACCGTTCTACGACGGGGTTTTCCCTAGCTAGCGTTTTGGGAAACAACAGCCAGCTGAGACTGTCGTTTTACCGCTCCATCCACACATTTCGGTAATAGCAAGAGATTCACGTCCCTGATCTGTACCAACCAAAGCCTCGCTTTCTTCGATTCCCACTCACCAAAGGAAGCCCTATAATGTCATATACGCGTATGTACGTATGTATGGATGGATGGCAAGTGTTGATAGGGAATCGATCGAGATGAAGTGACAGTTGACACAAGTCATCGGTTCTGGGACGATCACACTATCAATGGTCGGACCTGCTTTAGCGCTGCGTGATAACGGCCGGCAGATCATCATCGCATCCTCGCGCTGGCGCCGATTGATTCATGAGTCTGGTCTCGATCGTCGAATATCACAGTGACTCGTTCGGTGCAGCAACCGCGGCGCCGCTCCACTCTCCGCCACGTACGCCCAGGCGCAAGCGCGCGTCCGTCGCAGCTGCCAGTTTGCCCATTAAAACGGCGGCCGATGCACGCTCCTCGATCGAGCGGCGCACGTACGTACGTGCGCACACGGTCCTCGCGCGCGCGTTGGGCCTTGATCGAGTCGCCTGTCGCGCTCCGATCGGCCGCGCGCTCGGTGCCCGCCCGTCCGTCCGTCCGTCCGTCGTCGGTGCGCACATCGTGTGGGTCGTTCGTTGCGCTTCGGCCGCGCGCGCCGTCGAGTTGATTCGAGCGCTCAGTCACATGCCACGCGCTGGCCCAGCGCGGAAGCGCCTGTCACGTCGCTGCCCGTGCCATGGTGCGGTGCTGCTGCCCACACTTGTGCATGTGCCTGGGGGTTGCCCACGCACGTTGGGCCTGCAGCCCCGCGCTTCAGGCTGCAGCTTTACGATAGAAAATTTAGTACAGTAACGACGAGGATCGTCCTAGATCAAACTACATCAATCGATAGCAAATTTCTTTCTTTTATTAGATTATTCTCTTGTACAAATGTGTGCAATATTTATAGTACAAAATCAATTAAAATAGATTTGAATTTGCCTACAGTAAAATAGAGTTGGGACATACTTAACAAACAAGATGGAGAGTCGTCTTATATCTCAACAACAACCTTCCTTCTGGGTACTGATTATTATCGGCCCCATCATTTTGCCTAAGCGCTCGAATTCCCCCTTTCAAGTACGAGGCTTCATTTGCAAAATTGTAACGATCTTCATAGATCACGATTCACAAGGATTAACAAAGCGTGCGAGCGAGAGATCGGTACTCTACATGCGTACAGATCTCCTTATCAGATTAGCACTAGGTCGTGAATGAACATTTAGTCTACGCTCATGCTAAACGATTATTATTTAAAGTGAATAAATGCCTATTTTCTAAATATTTTGATTAATTAAGTTATGTCTATTGTTATATATATCATACTTCTAATATAAAACAAAGTATAGTCCAACGATGGAGGAGGAAATCTATCTAGCAGACAGTTGTACCACACTAAGTGAATTAAAAATATTATGACTATCGTCAGAAGCGATGTTCCCATAGTTGGTACTGAAAGAATGCCATATTATACCCTAAGTCCAATCATACTCTCTTAAATTTTAAATACATTGGTCTGAATGGTTTCCATATGCAGACAGAGAAAGAGGATAGTACAGAATACCTACTCATGACTAAGTTTAATAGATGTAATAAACATGTAGTTAAAAAACTCCCTCCGGGTTTGTTGAGACCAAAATTCGGCATGTAGCCGATTTGGTAAGAATTGATTTGGTATAGTTAGTTTATCAAGGCATATATCGGATTTAAGAGTTACAAGCCGATATGATCTTATCTGGATATGTCCAACGTTGATCTTAGAAAGTATGAGGAAGTTGAAGCGATATGGATAAGTTTTAGAAGGAGACCAGAGAGGATACAATCGGGTCTGATGCTATAAAAGAAGACGACAGACAACGTCGGAGAACAACACACACACACACACATCAAACAATACGTTCTATTTTTACTTTTTTTTGTCAATTAGGAGTAGTTTTTAGTCTTGTAAGCTTTCCTCTATAATTCGTCTTGATCAATGAAGTTGTGTATCGCCGATTTTGATCATTATCCTCTTACGTCAATTCATGTCTCCTTGTCTTCGATTTTGTTGCGCATCGCCTTCTTCGGGAAAAACAACCTTTACCCTCGTCTAATCAACTCAGCCGGATTGATTAGATCTATTGATTATTTTACCCGAGTCGGCTTAAACGAGTCGATCAAATCCGACATTTATCAAGCCTTACATCGGCTGATTAGCCGATCTGTTCACATAATATTTTCTTATCAATTACAGGATCAAATCGGCTAGCACACCTGCAACCAAGAATTAAATCCGATGTCTGCGTGTATTGGTTGCGATCAACTAGTCGTTAGGGATGGCAACGAGCCTGGGTCTCTCTGGGTCTAACCTCCGTGGACTCGGACCCGAGACCCGAACTATGGACCCGGACTCGAATTTAGTCACGGGTCCAATCTCGGACTCGGACCCGACGGGTACCCGGACCCTAACCCGTTAGTTGAGGTATGCATGCATGAGGTATTCAAATAAAATGAAAAAAATAGCTAGAATGGAGCTTGAACACAAGACCTCTTGATTCAATCACATGGTTCCTTCCATTGAGCTATGGTGTAGCTTGTGATAAGGGTGCATGCGAATCTATTTTGAACTCACCTCACCTTCTACCTTCGAATCGGGTCTGGGTCCGGGTCTGGGTACCCACGGGTCCAACATGAGACCCGGACCCGGACCCGAACTAATATACCTGTGGGTCCAAATTTGGACCCGGGCCTGGACCCGTCGGGTCGGGTACCCGCAGGTACCCGGACCCACGGGTATTTTTGCCATCCCTACCCGTCGTCAAGTTTTTGGTGCCAACAGGGTTATACTATGCACGAAAAACCAGAAGTTTGTGTTGCGATGAAAACCTAGAAATATTTAAGATCTGGCAGATCGACTGGGTTATCCTGAGTTGAATATGGATAAGAAAAATAATTATTATTCTGCTAAACATAGCATAAAGACTTTCCTAACCTGAAGGTTTCTTATGCCCTGTTTGTGCTATAGGAAAGCTCATGGTTAGATCTTACCTAATGTTTAGGGAAGAAACACTGAATTCCCTAGAGAAAATTCAAGGTAATATTTGTGAACCCATTTAGTCCCTGTCGGGCTCTTTCAGATATTTTATAGTACTGATAGATGCTTCTACTAGATGGTCATACATATGTATCTTATCTACTAGGAACCATGTTTCTGCCAAAATTAATTGCCAAAAATTTTAAGTTAAAAACCTACTTTTTACAAGAAAAGATCAAGTCTATTCGAAGATAAGTTTACCTTGAAGGCATTTAATGATTATTGTATATCTCTGGGAATTAATGTAAAGCATCTTGTACCTCATGTTCACACTCAAAATGTCTTTACATAGTCATTAAATTAAATGAATAAAATTTTATTGCTTGACCACTCTTGCATAATAGTGGGCTTCCCACTAGCAGTTGGGCCACGCAGTGCTGAGCGCTGCGGTATTGATTCAACTCAGACCAACTGCGCATCGTGCTAAACCATGACCCTTTTTTGCATGATTCCGAAGATGATATTTTATATCCTAAAGATTATAAGCTGTTCTCCTTTTACCCTAGTGAGTTTTCTTGAAGTTTCTCATGTGAAGGTTTTTACTGAGGCAACTAGTGTAACGCTGAGTGCGAGCACAATATACTCTTTTTTTCATCATTTTTTCTATTGGATTTTTAGGAGGTGTTTTTGACAAGGCATGTGCATTACGCGGTATTCGCCCACGAGAAATATTATGATATGATAGAATCCCAGTTCAAGTTTAGAAGGATTCTAACTGGGCGAATTCAAATCTATCTCCTGTGATTTCGCTATATATTAGACACCCTCTTATATACAAATAATAAATTTAATAAAGAGAGAACTTTGCTTCCTACTTTGTATGTGTTCTCTATTTCTATTTTTATCTGTGTGTTTTGTTGATGCAGATAAACACTAAGTTTCGCAGTATTATAATCGCCGATTCACGTACGTGTCGCTGTCCACACTAGGGGTGAAAATGGTACGGGTTAATCCCGACCGATCCGGCACCGAATCCGTTAAAAACCGTATCCGGGAAAAAAAATCCGTATCCGGCCGGATTCGGATACGATCGATACTTGCTACGGATCTGATATGAATCGGATACTGACGGGATATCCGACCGAATAGCTGCGGTATATGGTAACCGGATATTATCCGACCGGATATCCGAATCAACAAAACAAAGGGTACTCCGTACTCAAGTCAAGACTCAAGAGTCAAGGGCTTCCCATTCGATTCCCGCAAGCCTCAGTCTTTGCCTCCCCATTCGATTCCCCAACCCGAAAACTAACCCTAGTGCTTGAGCCTCCGCCGCCGCCGCATGAATTCAGTGTGTTGGCCTGTTGGGCGAGCGGGACTTAGTTGTTCAAATTATGTATGAATTTGATACCTTGTTATACTTGTGTTTTGTGAGTTGTCAAATTTATGTAATATATATGAATTTATTGCTTGTCAAATGTTTCAACAAGTATGTATCCGTTTGTATTATCCGCTTCCAAGAATCCGGTATGTATCCGCTCCGACATTACCATATCCGAAACTCCGAAATATCCATATTCGTATCCGTATTCGGTCTTACCGTATCCGATTCCGAATCCGGGAAAAAAAATATGGGTTAGGATACGGGAACAGCAATATCCGACCGTATCCGATCCGTTTTCACCCCTAGTCCACACTCATGACCCGCCGCGTGCTGATTCGATCAACCTTATAACAAGAGAGTGTGCGACACATGGCTTAGTCCTAGGTCGAGCAGCCGTACGTATGCTCTTCATCTCATGTATTGAAGTTACTACACGGCTCCGGCCGGCGCAGAAAGCTATCGCAGTAATCGCTCTAGAAAGACGCAAACTCTGCGGTCTCTCTCTGCTCTCCTCCACCGCATCCGGCATGGCCAGTGGCGCGATCCCATTGGCTGCAGTGTCTGGCCCCCAGCTTCCTAGCAAGGTGCGAACTCGGACTTTGCAGGGAGGGGGCACCTCACCAAATGGCGACGTGTCAAGCTTGGGCCACTGGAAAGACAAAAATGCAACGAACCCCACTTGGTATGCACACCAGAGAGGCTCGAGACATGGTTCCCTGGTTAATAATTTATTTGCCGGTTAACAAGACAGATAGCCAATTAAAAAAAAATCTAGTAAACAACATCAAATAATACGTTGCGATCTTAAATATTCTCAGTACTTGGAGAAAATATATAATAAAACAGTAATTATATAATACGATTATAAATAGTTATCATTTTGAATATAGTAATGGTCGAGCTTTCAAAACTTTAACTATCGATATGTTTTTAAATATTTAAATTGAATATATAAAAAATTATACGTGTAGACTTATCTAGAAAAGTATCTTTATAATATTATAATTATATCGAGTTTTATAAATATATTATAATAAAATTCTTAGTCAAAGTTATGTTTTAAAAACAACATCAATGTTCAAAACAACTATTTGTGATCAGGGGTAGTATATAATTATAGACCACATAAAAGATTATGGAGTATAACCTTAAAAAAGTTGATGTATGTGTGAAAGTAATAGAAACATAGCAAATTTGACACATGTATATAATATACATGTAAGAGTAACTTTTAACGCGAATCAATGATCAATCTATTAGTTTTTTTTACGATCCAGCTAGGGCTTTTCTAAATTGTCAATCAAATCTAAAAACTTATTTCCTCCTCAAAAGTAAAGAGAACAAATCCACTTTCCATTCAAAGTCACATACAGATCAGCACAAATTATTCCTGCATCAGTGTATCACAAGGTACCAACAACCATGTAGGAGCACAGCACGTGTACCGGAGTGGTGTGCAGGTAGCAGAAACCAGCCCGGGGAGCAAATAATATCAGGGCCACGCGGACCCCTCCAGCAGCAGACGGGAAGACCTGCCCGATACGGCGCACCCCATCCAATCCCCCCTCCCCACCTCGCTTCCTTCTGCCTCCCTCCCTCCCCATCCCCTTCTCTCTCCGGACACGCGCGCGCACACCACACCACCCCCCACCCTCCTCCCCTCCACCCACCCCTCCCCAACCCAAAGCCTATAGCTGTACGCAGCCTCCTCCTCCTCCTCCTCCCACCTGGACCTCCACTTCTTCTCGCAGTTGCGGCCACTCGCGAGTCACGTCTCTCTCTCTCTCTCTCTCTCTCTCTCTCTCTCGAGCTCCCGTGCGGTTTCTTTGGCGACGCGGCTGCTGCTTTGAGCCGAGCGGGGGTGCCGAGCGCGTGTGAGAGGCTCTGATCTTGCGATGGCGGCGGCGGCGGCGGCGATCTGCGCCGAGGACGAGGCGCCGCGCGCGGCGTGCCCGGCGGAGTGCGCGGGCGGGATCGAGAAGCTGGATCTCCGCGACGGCAGGGCGGGGATTGCGGGGGGCGGCAAGAGGAGCGTGTACCTGATGGACTGCGCGCCGGTTTGGGGCTGCGCGGCTACGCGCGGCCGCGGCGGGGAGATGGAGGACGCGTACGCCGCCGTCCCGCGCTTCGCCGACGTGCCGGGGCGGCTGCTGGCCAGTCGGTGCGAACTGGACGGGCTGGGCCTCGACGCCGACGCGCTCCGGCTGCCAGCACATCTGTTCGGCGTGTTCGACGGCCACGGCGGCGCCGAGGTACGCAGGCTTGGAACGATTGGAAGCGTTTGATTGGTCGCAGCGCGCAGCCTGGCTCATGATCTGACGATTTGCTGGCTCCGTGTTGTTGTGTAGGTGGCGAACTATTGCCGGGAGAGGCTGCACGTCGTCTTGAGCAACGAGCTGAGGAAGGTCGGTAAGGATTTGGGGGAGATGAGCGTGGTGGATATGAAGGAGCACTGGGACGAGCTGTTCACTAGATGTTTCCAGAGAGTAGATGATGAGGTGTCAGGGCGAGCGAGCAGAAACATTGATGACGTAGGAGAGTTCCGGTCAGAACCGGTTGCCGCGGAGAACGTGGGCTCGACGGCGGTTGTCGCGGTCGTGTGCTCCTCTCATGTAGTGGTAGCCAACTGCGGGGATTCACGCATCGTGCTCTGTCGCAAGAAAGAGCCCGTGGCTTTGTCAATTGATCATAAGGTAAGTAAAGTTCTTGTGAGGGTCATGATCCGTCCTTTTGGGTTAATCTGATGTGTGCCTTGCTGTTTCAGCCTGACAGGAAGGATGAGCGGGCGAGGATTGAAGCCGCGGGAGGCAAGGTCATCCAATGGAATAGTTACCGGGTGTCTGGTATACTTGCTATGTCGCGATCAATTGGTATGCCTATTGATTCCTGTGCTAGATTTAGGTTCAAGAGCCTGTTGGTTCCTGTTAAATGAATCGTGTGTGATAAGCTGTGACATACTAAAGGGTATACTTCTGAATTGGAAATGGTAGTCATAGCAAGATAAGAGCATGCTGTGTGATAAGCTATGCTGCATGATGTAAAATTACTTGATCTAGTGCAATAGAGCTCACATAAACTTTTACAATCATTTTTGGGCTATTGCTGCCTTGTTGTGAGATCTGGGGAAGTAGCAGCGCTGTAGGAATTATTTTTCGCTCTAGGTGACCATCTTAAGATTTATGCAATCTGAAGTCCCCAAGCTCTGGTGTGTTGTCGCAGATTTTGGCATTTGAAATAGTATCTCAAAATCAAATGCCGCATAATTTCGATATTGACCTAGGCCAATTTTCCTCCGGTGATTTTTCCCAAAGACCTCGTATTAGGCTGGCGTTTTGTGCCTAGGTGTTTTATTTGGGTAGATGCTATATTCCATGTGTTATCTATCCTACAAGATGAGATGTTTTCCATGTGCTGTTGTTTTATTTACTATGTTTTATGTTCTTTCATATTAAAAAAGAAATGCCCAATTGAAAACATAAGCAATTTGGGTTCTACATCTTTGTTTCCATCTGAGATATGTTAAGACTTAGACTTAATACTCTTCTGCAATCATGTTCCGGGTTGACTACCTGGATATTGCCACTAATCCTGCTGATGAACTTGCAAAAAATGAGGTTAAATGTATCTCTGTGATAGAATTGAGTATGCAGATGTGATTAAGAAAAGAAGTTACCTGCCAAAGTAGAAAAGCCATCTTTTATCGAAGCAACAAAGGTACCTCATGTCATGTTCATGCAAGTGGCACTTGCAGCTTCGACCATGGCTAATGTTGGGTCTTAGTTGGATCTGTTCACATCTCTTGCCCCATTCAAATCAGTTACACCATTGCCTTAAACACTTGGACAGCATTGTTCCTCCAATTTCACCTGAAAATTTAGCTGAACCAATGACAGTTCAGTTGACTTTTGTGTGCATTGGATAGCATTTGTCCAAATCTATTGCAAACCTCTGCTAACTTGAACTGGGGATTACTGATGTTGCAGGTGACCGATATTTGAAGCCATTTGTCATTTCAAAACCAGAAGTTACAGTTATTCCTCGGGCAAAAGATGATGACTGCCTCATTCTGGCCAGTGATGGGCTGTGGGACGTCGTGTCAAATGAAGAGGCATGCAAAGTTGCGCGTCGACAGATCCAGTTGTGGCACAAGAACAACGGTGTGACACCGTCATTGTCTGATGAAGGTGACGAGTCCACCGATCCTGCCGCCGAAGCAGCTGCCGATTATCTCGCGAGGCTCGCTCTGAAGAAAGGAAGTGAGGACAACATCACTGTTATTGTGGTCGACTTGAAACCGCGAAAGAAGGTCAAGAACAATTCCTAACAGGGGGCCTGGGCTCATCATACTACCAGTCGGTCTTCCTCACGAGACTTGACCCACATTTTTTTCCCGTTGGGCTTCAAGAATTGTACATGTATATGCTAGACGTATTCATCTAGAAGGTTGTGCTTTACCCCCATTCTGGATTCCTGTGGTCAAGATTTACTTCAGTCAGCTTCAGCCTTCAGCCCTGGCACGTAGTGTCCCTTGCGATCTTCTATAATAATTGAACTTGTAAAGAGCCAAGAGGCTGAGATGACCACTAAAATTAACATATCGTTGCCACCTTTCCTGAATCGATGCTTGCTGCTCAAATGATTGCATCATATTTTGCTTATCAGTGCGTGTTGAACTGTTTCGCGCGCGTGTATTAATAGCAACTGTAGGTAAGATGGCCTGAGAAGTACAATTACCTAACCAGTCAAGCAAATCAGAAGGCTAAAATTCGAGGTGCAGATAGCCTGCTATCTGCTGCACAACCGTAACAACGTGTAATAATACACACTACGGTAATATATGTACTCCTGATTTGTCCGCAGCTAGTATTAAACAACGAAAATAAAAACGAGCAAGCAAATGTATAAAGGGCATGAAAATTGGAACCTGGAACTTTCTGGCATGGTACAAACCTGGAATCGTCATCCAGCAGGACTGAAAAGCTGGTGACACTATTTGATTCGTCATGCAACGTTGCTCTCATGCTTGATGCGAACTATAAATAGTAAGGAAATAAGGCAAAGTCATTGAATTAACAGTTCAAATGGAATACCAAACCAAATTGAGCCTTTGTCGCTTATCAATCCATAGACCACCTCAATCAGATCCACAAGCTGCTGCTTGAAGAGCAAAGCCGGGTATTTTGCTTCAATTTGGTGCAATCCACTGGTCCATCCACTGAAATAAGCAAGCCCACTTTTGATGTTTGACTAGCTTGAAAAATCCTCTCGTAGGAAAATTTTCGTCTCTATAGAGCTGAGATTGCCGCCCTAGTGGTTTTAGAAGAGCGTTGCAGGAGAACTGATAATGTTGACAAGTTGGATAACCGATAGGCCAAGCTTCTCGTATCATGTTGAGCCTTGAAGTAAGAGGAATGTCAGTTAATACTAGTTACATGCCCGTGCGTTGCTACGAAAAACAAAATTAATAACGAAAAATAAAGATTAAAAAATAAAAAAATTATTTCACAAGATCAAACATCTATCTTTAACGCTTCGTTTCTTGCGAAAGCTGGCTAATTAAAGCAACGCTTCGTTTCTTGCGTAGGGCAATTAAGCAGGGCAATTAAGCAAGGCAATTAAGCGGCAATTAATGACGCGGGAAGAACGGACCACTGCCACCAAGTGCTGCTTTAGAATAGTAGAGATTAGAACAATGTAATAATTCTGCATTCCAGGTACTGGAAAATTGGCTGCAGAAAGCTGTCTCGTATCATGCTACAAGGTGCAGAATATGTGCTACTCGAGTACCACTACAGCATAAGATTAAAAATTTCAAAGCAAAGTGCTACAAACCTCTGTTGCTGAGTTTATAGCTTGTAGTATACTGTCGAAGACACCTGTCTGCTGCTTCAAACGATCTCCAATGAAGAACACATTGGTATACAAGTAGAGCAGCAACGTGTTTGCTCCCAGAGATTCCAAGATGCTGGGTAATGTACTTAAACGATAACTGCTAATCATCCTGGGGCCGCTGGTGCTGAGAAGGGCACCAAAAATAAACAAAGTTATCGTTTTAGCAATGCAGGGTTAGGTAAATTTAACAAGTATAAACCAGCCTACCTGATATACTTCATTAAATACCCTTTGCAATTTCTCCCCATTTTTCATAATCCTTTTGGCTAATCAAATCAGGGGCATTACCCTGCAATATTTTTGATAAATCAACGTCACAACAGCTAAATTATTTTTTTAAAAAAATCAGAATCGACATGCAGTCATATACTTGGTTTCTACTGGACCAATTGAGGACTTCATTTCAGCATATGCTATGTTGTCATTTAAATATGACCATTTTCTGGACTTCTCTGTTGAAATGCATCTACTAATTCAGATGAGAACATTCAACAGTAATGCAAATGTAAGCTCTATTGAAGACACACTACTTGGATCATACTGATTTTGCAGCACGCAGCTTGAGATTTGGTGGAAGATGGAGTTGTAAGTGCTTGTTGCCGAAGAATTTGATTTTCTGCCTCCAAGTTGGCTACTTCTCGTTCTAGCCTGTGTTTGTGGAAGGATGGATAACAATTGACAATTGTTCCATCAAAAATTGATCACAAAAAAAGTGTGAGATGTGGTTAAATGAATGACCAAAAATAGAAAGTTGGTTTTCTATGAACACCTTTCTAAGGTCTCCTGAAGCTGGGTAACAATTTTACCAGAATGTTCAATTTTCTTGATAAGTCAACATTTCTATTGAAGAGGTCTTCAATTCTCCTTATTAGATCTTCATTTCTTCTATGAGCTTCAGTAAGCGCTTTCTTCACAGCATCAGTTTCTTGTTTCTCCATTACAAAGGAAGACAGTCATGACTCATGACTCATGATATGGCATCTACTTGAAGCCTAATTGGTAAAGACATTAGTCTCCGAAAGGATAATAGAATGGTCGGTAATGATGCCATTGTAGTTAGTGCACTACAATTGGAAAAAGGTAGATAGAAAATTAATGAAGATACCAACTTTTGCACAGTTCTTGAAGTTGGTGGGCCCTGTATTCAGTATCTCTAACTTCGTAAATAACTCATACTTTATCTCCTGAGCTTCAACAAGAGATTTCCTAATTGTGTCATTTTCTTGTCTATCAGCTTCCAAAGAAGCAACTTTTGCCGCTATATTTTCTTTAAGCCTGTTTTTTGGGCAAAGACAACTGTAGTAGCTTCATGCTGCTGACAATCAATAATGGATAACAACAAGAAATATTAGAGTTCAGAATAAAAAGGGAAAACCGCTCAAAACCCCAGGTGCTCTCAAATGCTTTATAGACCTACTGTCCATTACCGTCCCTTCAACTTTGATAGCTTTGCTGCCACGTCGAAAGACATTTGGCATAAATGCTGGCACATTCAGCTCATTACTTATTTGTTCAAAATTATCTTAACTGATAATACATAACTTGTTTGCAAAACAATTATATGAACTGTATCATTAATTTCGTAACCAAACTAGATTTCAGTTAAAACTCATTCCAGTATACACTTAAGTCCCGTCCTAACATGTAACATCTAGACATATGGATTCGTCTTGCCAAACCGGACCAAAAAGCAATATGGATTACATAAATTCTGCGATCCTCCAATGCAAAAAAAAAAAAAAACTTCTTATATCACTTTCAATACGTGCAAAGTGAGCTGAGTTCTAACAAAAAGGTGCATTCTAGCGTACGACTTGCTTCCTACCAACTCTGAATTTTCCCCCACAAATCAAACACCTCAACTATCCTACATAGCAACACGAAGTCGATCGATTCATCGAGTACACTAAGCAATCCCAATCAATTCGCTCACCCGTGCATCAAACCCTCCAAAACCAAACCCCTCGCCCACTCATTTTGAACACACTGCGAACCAATCAAAATCCACTGAGATGGCATCAATCAAACCAGACGGAAACCACGGAGCATCACCATTCATCCAACAACATCAGAAACAACGCACCATGGGCCGCGCGCGCGATCACCGGAACGATCAGTGGTAGGGGGCAATCGAGCCGTCGTCGTCGGTATCGGCCGCGGCCGATAGGCGGGGCGGGCGGCGGTGGGTCCCTCCCTCGGGCCGCTCGCCGGTCGCCTCGCGGCCGCAGGGGAACGGCCCGAACCCGTAGCGTTGAGCGCGCGCGATACTAGGGACCGTGGGAGGCTGCTCGCCGCCATGCCGAACGTGCGATTCTGGGCGCCATCCGCATCGGCACCACCGTGGCATTCGCCAAAAGCCACGGTGATGACTGATGAGAGCGAAGCGGAGGGGAGGAGGGGAGAGCGGCGCTGATGCTGCGGCCGTGCGGCCATAGAGGGTGGTGTGCTGCCGTGCTGCTGGCGCCGGTGACGCGATCACGCGAACCAAATTTGAGTCTACCGTGTTTAGGCCCATTTAAACTTTTGAAAAGATGTTTCCTCTTTTTGTTAATTTTTTTAAGACTTATAAAATAATTTTTGGTAGAACCAAAGTTCTAGGAGAAACGAAAACGGTTCCAGACTTTTGGTAGAAATGTTTCAGGTTGGATTCACAGAGAATCATTCCGAACTTTATCCCGTTTAGTTGGGTTTCTTTCAGAATCTAGTAGAAACGGTTCGGTTCAAGTTGCCAAATGGAGCCTTAATTTGAGATCCAAACGAAGTGGCTGGGACGTTTTGATTAGCGGGAATTCGTCGGATGCACTCTGCAGCACGAGTATATGTGTACGAATTTATGCACGATGCACGATCAGCATGGCTACAATGCAGATGATTATAATGCGGAACTTTTAGCAAATCGGCCCAAAATAGGGGTCGTAGTGAATGTCACAGCTGGTAGTTTGCCCAAGACATAAGATTTTTTTTAGAAATCTATAACTCTCTTCTCGGACGTGTACAGCCTCTGCATGCCTCTTCTGCTATAAAAAAAAATGAACTATGATCAAACTTTTGCGGTTTTTAAAAATTCTGACACTGATGCTAATGCATTTAAAGCAACTTCACTAATTTAATTCAACTACCAAATCATGTTGGAATTTTTTTAAAACTTTTTCAGAAGGGTTTCCAGAGCATGCCAAAGCTACATAAGATTTTTAGATCATGATGAAACTTGTGTTATTTTTAAAATTCTGATAATGTTACTAATAATACATTTTCTTTTTTTATTTCTTAAAAATTATCTCTCTCAGTCAAAATTAACAAACTGCCCCGCAGCACCGCGCGGGATTTTAACTAGTTGTAAGAACTTGTGTGGGCATTGGGGACTAACATCTGTTTTTTTTGTATAATTGATTATTTGCACAAAGTTGATATGGTTACATATCATTGAGACATAGCGTTGTAAATCATCAAATGCACGCCAATTTTATGATAAATAGTCGAATCTTTTTTTAGCAGACTAACATCTGCTTTTTTTTTTAGACTAGACTGACACATCTGCCTAGTGTCGAAAAGTATGAGATAATGGGATAGCGCCGTTCAGCCTAAAGCAGGCAAGCTCAGCATGAGGAAATGGATCGGTTGCGCTGACCCGGCTCGGATCGGCCGTACTGTTTGGTGCCGGCCGGGCCTCCAGGCCACCTATTCCCTTCGGTCCGACCGGCCCGTTTGTCTCTTTCAACTAAATCTCCTTTGCTCGTACAACTAATAATGTGCAAGATGTCGTCTCTTCAAAGTTCAAATACGAAGCAGGTCATGTAGAAAGAGATGTTGATTTCTCATCTACTGTTACCAAGTACGAAGAAATGATAAGTGACATTGCACAGATCTTTTGTATATGTCTCTGGTTATGAACAAAACACAGTAGTAACACCGTACCATGGGTGTTGAGAATAATTACCATGTGAAGCTTTTTTTTTTTCCTTTTTTCTTTTGACGGAGCTTATGAAATATTTATATTCATATCGTTCTTATTTATCCAATGTAAAAGAAACTAGATAAAGCCCAACTAGCCCATCGGGCAGCACATAAATATTATATATATTAAAGGGGGAAGAATTGCCGGCCTGAGGCCGGCCACGTCACCCCCTATGGTGTTGTGCAAATAGGCCCTTTCATTTTCTCTAAATTATGAATTGGTCCTTTTGCAAATAAGCCCTTCTACTTTCTCTAAATTACGAATTAGTCACTGTAAATTACAAAGAGGTCTTTTGCGATTTTTTGTGGGTATAATTTTTCCCCCCAAACAAAGTAAATTTTAAACGGTACGGCGTTAGGCGCACATTTTGCCTAGTTAATCATCAACACACGGAACCACCGAACCATACAGCCATACACATCATCCATTAATTATCAAGTCTATAAAAATAGAAAAACTCAAGATGGTGATGTACTGAAGTGGTGTAATTTGCGCCATGCAAATCCAAGGGGAAGTTCTCAGTGGGTCCACTAGAATCAGGGTGAAACACTGAGCGATCGATCGATCAAATACAGTGATAATCACAGGTGTCCAAGCGACTATCGATCTAAATCTCATGACGATGACTAATTAAGTAGACTAGTCAAATACCCGTGCAAAAACACATTTTTAAACTAAATAATCAAATCATGTCACGTATTTATAAAAACAAAATTACACTTTTGAGTTGTCACGGGAAGAGTGAAGTGAGGAATGGAGCAGTGGGGGAGTGGATGCGGGTGAAAAGAGAGATATGTAATTACTTTCATTTTTATTCGTGAGAGGTAGGAGAGCGTGTCATGGTCCTGGGGTCATATATCAGCGCATTGCTTTTTTTAGATAGGAGAGAGAGGGACGGAAGGCCGCCACTAACTCGTATTTATATATTAGTAAAGATATATATAAATTTTAACTGTTTGAACAGTTTATACAGAACAGTCTTACTGAAAATCAACTATTAATCTATGTATACAGTTAGAAAAGAATAAGATCTGTTCACTGTCGAATTTTAGCTACTGTACAATAGGTGTGTGCTTGTATTTCACTTTCAGATTCAGGGAATGAGTTTTCTCAGTGCTTATTAATAGATTTTATCAAGCGATAAGAATTCGGTCGTGCTCGGTAAATGTGCACCTTTAGCTACCAAAATACGTCGTAGCTGAAAATAATAAACACAGCCAATACGTTGTCAGGAAAACTTCATAAATATATTAGTGTATAAGATACTTTAGTTTGAAGTGTGTTGAATAAAATAAAAGATTGCTATTCGCAAAACCAAAAAGAAAAAAAAAAGATATTGCCTCTCCAACACACTGTAGATCGAATTGCCAGTTACCTGGATCTTCTTTTAAAAAAGAATTGATACATAAATCAATGCCCCAAATAAAATTGCAGTAGGAATTCACTTCAAATGTTTTTTTTTGAAACCAAGAATATCACTTCAAATGTTGCATTGGAAACTCCACACTTACAGTTACATAGCTGATAGATTTGAAACTATTTCTGCAATCTGAAGAATTAATTGTTGCAGATAGTACTATGCATGTACTGTATAGCTTGTGCGAAATGAAAATTACAAACTGTACTGCATATATACCTGACTATGTTATCTGAGTGTTTGTGTACAATAAAATTCTAGATAAGAACTCTGACAGGAAAAGGAATCAAGCTCTAAATATTTCAAGAAATAATATGGCTCTTGAGGAAATTATTTGAACGTGTAATGCACATGGCGTATATTAATTAAATCAATTATATGTAGTCGAGATGCGGTCAAGAAATAAATGAGATCTTCAGGTAACGCCAATCTATAATCGCATGCATGTGTAGCGCTCAAATTAATACAGTTAATTAATGGAGTACATGTATATAGTCTCTACTATTATAAAGCAGCAGTTGGTGGCAGTGGTGAGTTCTACTCACGTCATTAATTGCCCTGTTTAATTGTCCTACGCAAAAAACGAAGCGTTGCTTTAATTAGCTAGCTTTCGCAAGAAACGAAGCGTTAAAGATAGATGTTTGATCTTGTGATTTTTTTTTTATTTTTTAATCTTTATTTTTTGTTATCAATTTTGTTTTTCGTAGCAACGCACGGGCATGTAACTAGTATATACTATGTATCTGCGGTTTAGCTTAATTAGACTAGGGTGCAGTGCCAGTGACCGATCGACCTAGCCCTCCTATAGTCCCATGCATGATTTCGGCCACAAGAGTTCTATCAGTGACCCGCAGAATTGATTAAGAGCAAGAAATTGCAGACGATGTAATGCATTGATACCCAGTTCTGTTGGGTGACTGGAAAAAAGGAAATTTGCACCACTTAGTTTAATCACTAGGAAAAACTGGCATCGATCACAGCGTATATATGACTAAAATCGCCCAAGCTCTGTACATTTTTATTGCACGGTTAAGCAGCACATATATGCTACATTTCGCAGGCTGTATTAGCTAAAGCTCAAGGGACAAGCAGGTGCTAAACCTCATGAGCCGACACAGAGTACAACATTTTATCACAACAACCTGCAGCCAGGTCTTCCCATGATCGAAAGAGGAAAAAAGACGGGGAAAAAGATTGAGCTAGATCCAAAAAGATCCAGCTCGATCGAGAAACCGACCCTGATGATCTACACTAGCTACTAACTAGCCCGCCTAGCTAGCTAGCTTGGACAAGTAGGAAAAGTTGCGTGCTGAGCCGATCGCGGTTGATTGCTAGCTAGCCAGCAAGCTAATTAATTGAGTGAACCTGGTGGCTGCGTGCCGGCGACGAAGAATCGGCCGGAGGCGGCGTCCTGGCTGGCGTAGTACACCGTGCCGGGGCTCACGTGGTTGTGCATCCCCTCGTACGTCGTCACCACGTAGCTCGGGTCGTCCTTGTCCCGCTCCACTCTCTTCTTCACGCTGCACCCTTCCGTCGAGCACCGGTAGTAGTTCCTGCACAAGCACGCATGCATGCACAAATTAAATTAGTTGTCATGGATTAGTTGCGAAGTTGCGATCATTGCTGGAAAAGAGACTTTTGCGCGATGGATCGATCATCGACTCGTTGTATCATATGTGATGTTCGCAAGATCGATCGATCGATCGGTTATTTGGCTGATTTTGCGGTGTTCATTGGGGTACCTTGGGTTGGGGCTGTTCTTGACGGACTTCTTGCCGTACTTCCGCCACTTGTACCCGTCGTCCAGGATCTCGTTCTCCGACCTCGTCCGGAACGCGATCCGCTCCGTCCGCGGCCTCTCCACCGCCGCCGGCACCGCCTCCGCCGCGCTCCTAAAGTGCACAATCAAGAGTTCGATCGGAGTTCAGACCAAAGACAGTCCGAAAACCCAAATAACGTGTCAAGATACCAGCTGACAAACGACGAACGCCGCTGAGCCTCACCTAGCGTGAGTGGCTGCACTTGCACCAGCAGCGCCGTGGCTGGCGCCATCGGGCACGACGACGGGCGGGCCATCCGGCGGCGCGAACGCCCCCGCGCCGTCGTCGAAGAGGTAATCGGAGATGTCGAAGTGCGCCGCGGGGTCGGCGAGCGGTGGAGGCCGCGGCGGCGGGGCGCCAAGGGCGGCGGAGAAGCTGGACGACGAGCTGGAGGTGGAGCTTCCCCCGTGGGAGAAGTACGATGACATGGAGAAGCAGGCGTCGCCCGCCGGCGCCGGCTGGTGGTAGAGCACTGGGCGCGCCCCGACTGCCGCCATGGCCGAGTACGAGACCGGCGCGAAAGCTTCGTATTTATAAGGAGGATCAAATCGTTGGTGCGCTGCATGGGGTGGAGGATGTGTTGTTGGCGGGTGGATTTGCAGTAGAAGAAGGCGGGTGCGTTTATTTTTTTTCTTCCGGTGGATTTGGCCGGCTTCGCAGTGAGCTTCCTGCGGAGTGAGAAGGTTCGGAGCTGGTGCGGGGAGTTGCCGCCCGCCGCCGCACACGCGCGGGTGCGTTTATAGCAAGATGCCGGAATTGTCTCAGGGAGCAAGACTTGAACGGTCTTCGCCACGTAATGCCTCCGGCTCAAGCCGCATTCAGTTGAATTGGTTGGTGGCAACAGGCCAAGTCTTAATTTTTTTTAGCTCCTTATCATTTTTTTTTTTACAAATATAGATCGTGAATGTAATTATAAAAATAATTTTTGTCTTTCTCTCTAACTACGAAAACATCGATAGATGATACATATCACTTACGGCACCCATGTAATGCAGCAGGCCCCCGAACCTGCAGCGGCTTAGCCGATAACGGATTAACGGTAGGGACCAGGTGGGCCCACCGTGGTAGGTGTGCTGTCGCGCTCCCTCAGCTTGGCAGCAAGGTGTCGAGCTGCCTAGGCGCAACAGCATGTCCAGTCGAGCTACCTTGGCTCTGCAGCTAGCTCCTGGCGTGAGTCTAGGCCTTCGCCGTGGTGTATGGGCACAACAGATGACACGTATCGTTTACCGGCGCTTCCGCAGTAAGAGAGAACACTATTTTTGCAATTGTATTTGCACGGTGCCAGATTTTGTAACAAAAACGTGCTAAGAAAGCTAGGGCTTCGCAATCGGCAAATTCTTTCGCCGTAGTAGTTTCCTTTGAAGTACCTTTTTTTTTTTTGCAAAAGTAGCCTACGTGCGACTGGTTTTGCAAAACTAGCCTATTGTCCGAGCGCGAAAGACCTGATAGATAATACATATCACCTACCATGATCCTATAACGCAGAACCACGTCGCCTACATGTGACTGGGCTATTTGTGTGATTTTATCGGATCAACAACTATTTAAAAATAAAATAAAATGAATCAGAAATAGTAAAAGTTTCTACACGTGACTGCTTCGCACTGCTTCTAATACTGTTGACGCACTGTGAGCACTGTACACATGCGCTGTTTCCACACTGTTCTGATGCGAATGCCGTGCGTCCCCGCACGGCGCTCTCCAACCACTGTAGCCAATTAGCCGTAGTTCTCTGGCCTGCTATATATGCTGTAGGGATCGTAGAAGGTGACACGTGCCATCTTCGTATTCTTCTACGATAAGAAAACAATATGGTATACTAAACTGTCCATATATAAACATCAATCATACCGAAGCTTCACCGCCAGTCGCCATCGTCGCCGCCCTACGGTACTCCCACCGGAGCCGGCCTCTCTAGCTCACTGCATCATCGCCGTCATAACGCGAGACGCAGTTCAATCATTCGAGGGGAAGCCGCCACCCTGAACGTCCAAACGACGTCTTTTTCTGAACCGTATGTCCCAATCGCTGCTTAATTATGTGCACTGCATGTTTTATTTTGGATGCCGTTTTCATGTAAAATTTTATGACTGAAATGGCATGCAGGGCAAACTGTAGAAGCTACTGACCCAGATTCTCCGCAGCTTCCTGGGCGATTATAATTTCTTGGGAGTCCTTGTCGACCCCGAATGTCGCTATGGTTGGCGAGTACGGTTGAGCTTTGCTAATGGCTTGCATTCGTTTTTTTTTTTTGGTGTGTGTCAGTTCAGGAGATGAGGAGAGGTCACTAGAGTGGCCACGCTGCTGCCAGGCTGCGCGCCACTCCATCGAGCGATATATATAGCTTGAGACGCTGATGGCTTCGATTCTGTCAATCTGTGCTGGTGCGCGGCGGCGTGCACATGCGTATATATTATCAGGATGCGGATGCTTTGTGGGTGTCGACGTCGATGTGCTGATCGGCGTCATGTCAGAACGCACACATCATCTTTTTTTTAATAACTTTCACCTGGATGTTTTTTTAGCGGTTATCATCTAAATTTCTGGTCATTGGATTTGCTTTGAGATCGATGCACGGTCCCTTGAATTCGAGGTGGGTTGCTATATTTTGATCGGACGGATGTGTGTTTTGATCGTATGGTCCAAAATTTGAATGCTTTTTGGGACAAAAACATCCAGATGATTACTATATTTTTTTCTTGAATGTACAACCAGATAAATAGAGAAAGCTAGCGTTTTTTTAAGAGCTCTTTTACGGTACACTAAATTGAATATGAATCGTTCATCTTTTCGATCTAATGGATCAGATTAACTAGAGTTTACTTATACTACACCTGATAGTAGAATAGTAGAAACACATTTAACAAATCAACGATTAGATGTGATTTTTACTACACATTTTATGCTATAAGTATAATCCACCGTAAAATTTCTCGATAAAAAAGGGCCGCGAGACGCCAGGCGCAACCGATATGGATCGGAGTGTGCGCAACAGTGACTGCAAGATGAGACAAAAACAACACATGACTTTGGTTACACCTTTCTTTTCGTATATATAACAATCAAATGATGCGAGCTTGATTCAAGGGATGTTTAGTGCAAGCTCTGGCTCTTAGGGGTCCGTTTAGAATGTGTGGATTTCTTGAAATTATATAGGGATTTCATATGAAATGTATGGAAATCCCGTGTTTCAAATAAACACTACTATATAAATATTTATATTAGACTTCTCATCACAGACGGTTTTAAAAAACTGTCTGTGGTGAAGAACATTACTGACGGTTTTATAGTGAAACCGTCAATAACATCATCACAAACAATACTCTTCATAAACCGTCAGTGATATACAGCAATATCACAGACGGTTTTAGTATAAAACCTAAAATCATATGTGATATTTTCCTATCACAAACGGTTCTAACTACGAACCGTCTGTGATATGTACTGAGACCACTATATAAACATACCGATAGAGGTTCGTCGCGCAGACGCGCGTTTCGCCTCCCCAAACCCTAACCCTCTGGCATCCTCCTCCTGGTTGAACTCCTCCTCGGCTACCTCCTCCCTATCAACCTCCTCCCCACTTACCTTCTCCTCGGTGACCTTCTCTCTGGCGACCTCCTCCCTAGCGATCTCCTTCCGGCCAGCGTCCTCCCCCTCGATGACATTCTCCTACTCCCCTCGAACCCGTACTCCATTTGATTCAGTGAGTCCCCTATGTCCTTATCCTATGATTTCTATGGATGATTGGTAAAATAGTACAAAATATCAATCTCTACCTAGGACATGCATGCATAGATTTTTAACAGAATATATACCATTCAATTATCTGTATATGTATTGTTTGCTTTTTTTGTAAGCTACTTAGAGTGGATGACTTCTCATCTTTTTCTATGACTCCTTTCTTTCCGTGAGGCAACCTTGTTTGACAATAATCTAACCCCTCTGTGTAGAACTTTGCAGTTTTCTAGGTTAATTTAGGTAAGAATATCACTTGAGAGGTGCTTCTATGCTCTTCCTTTTAAAAATTGCACAACTATTAAAGCATGAATGAAGGGTAGATGATGATTACTTACCCCTTCGTTTGCTTTAAGATTTGTGCAACTTGTACTAGAAGGAAGAGCATAGAAGCACCTCTCATATCACTTTAAATATGTTATTATAGCACATCGACTTTTTGGTGACTGAAGGATGGGAGATTTTTATGATTGATCACTGTCGTAGATCATATGAAGTTTCCATCATTCTCATAATTATGCAAAATTAGATTCCTGATTTTTCCAAATGCGTAATCAATAAGTTCGATTTGCATGTGAATTTTAATAAATCTAGATGTCAATGCTCAATATGTCTTTACATGCATACTCAATAAGTTTAGTGGCAGCACTCAAACATGACTACATGGTGCACAAGAATGTTGATGTCGGTATGGTTTCCTAAAGAAAGTACCTTTTGTTATTATGTATCATAAAGTTATTGTCTGTCGATGTTTTGCTTAACTTTCATCTTCTATAGGAGGATCTTGTAGCTATCTCTAGTTGCTAGTGCAAGTTTGTATGGTAGTCACTACCCAAAGCGACTACATGTACTTTGGCTAGAGGTATTTTTGTGCTTACAATAGAAAATGCATGTGTTCTCACTTAGTCTGCAATGCATTCTTGTTTACTTAAATATAGAGTTAGTGCTCAAGAATATAATCGTTAAGTACCTCTTCGCATCTATGATAACAAATGTTGATGGGCTCTAAGGCAAAAATCTAATTCCATCAACATTTCGTCGTGGGAGTGTTTATGTTCTGACTTATCTTCATCCTCGATCATCCCTGAATGAGAATACCATAGGAAACCTATTTTCACTCTGATTTTATGCAGAAACAGGATTATTTTGATGATTCGCTATTTCATAAAATATAGTGTTGATTAAGTCACCGTATACCCGTTGGCTTAATCAACTATATATATATTAGACGGAATAGAAAACCATCAAAATAATCATATTCCTGTACAATAGTAAAGTGAAAATATGCTGCCCATGGTGTGCTCTTTCGGGAATGTGGATGAAGTAGAAGATAAATCACAGGATGATAACTTTTAGGACGAATCGTGGATAATATTAGAATTTGCCTTGGAATCTATAAACATATGTTCTCATAGGTGCCTGAAGGTATATATAGCTATCACAGACGGTTCTTTATAAAAAATTATCTGTGATATACTGTTATCACATACTGTTTTATGGTAGAATCGTCTCTGATATTAATTTTCATTGACGGTTTGAAAACCGTCTGTGATGTACTATTCTTACCACTAACATATGTTTACAGACGGTTTAAAAAACTATCTGTGATGAGATTTTTGAATCGTCTATAGTGAGCTTTTGTGCAGTAGTGAAGACCTCAATTTTTTTTTCTGCCGTGGCGCGTGATTAAAAAAAAAACAACTCAGATCACAGTTTGCGTTAGATACACACCCTTTACGTCAAAAGTATGATTATGTATGTGCATCAATCAACATCTTGCATCGAATTACAAGCAATTAATAGTGGCAAAACACTCCAGATGGAGTACTACTGACGATAGAACAATAGCAACAAAAGAGCTAGCTACGCGCCATGCCAAGCCACCAACCATCCTCACTCTTTCCTTATTTAAGAAGCTTCCACCCGCGCACCGCACGAGTTAAATTCATGTGGCCGAAGAAATTAAAGGGCCGGAGAGTGCGTTTCGACTACGCCCGCTCAGTTCGTCTTTTCCTCTCTTCTTGGAAGGCTCCGGCCGATGGATACGCGCGGACGCTCGCAAAAATATATACTATTTGATTCCATTATTTTAGTTGAATGCGATGGTTCAACATCTGAAAAGAATATTTCTTAAATTTGTATCACTTGATCTAGGATGAAATGGTTCCATTCAGATAACCATACACATAAATGATATGTTTCTTAAACTATCTTACCATATACCACTTAATACAAACAACAAAATATATCTTTATAGTGTTCGATGGCTCCTCCGCCGCTACTAGGTAAGTTGGTCAGACATTTTACTATACATCCTAAATGTATTAAGAATTGGTATATCTATTTTTTTATTTTTATAATATCAATATTAATTTAATATAAATTTTGGTATAACTAAGTATGGTAAAAAGTCTCAAGTTGGTTAGGCGGGGCGGGGACGGGCTGTCCACGTAGCCGCGCCCGTCCATTTGCATGCGTTCCTTTCCGAAACGTCGAGAAGCGCGCGCGTGTTGGCGTGATGCGATCGAATGCGCGAGCGGCCGGAGTCCCTGTCGAGGTGGCCGTATGGATAATGCCTATCCGGTCCGCAGCATCAAGTTAACATCACGTCCCTGTTCGATCGGAACCTGCCACGAACGCAAGACTCGTTTGGTTTTAGCACAGATAGCTGGGGAATCAGCCCAGAGCTAGCTTGATTGTTGTAAAGCTTAAGTCATTTAACTATGATTAATTAACAGCAAAGGAAGTACATACAATATGAGAGTAAAGTACTGTCTTTTTATAGATTATTTTTTATTTATAAAGGAGTGTCTAATATATAAGCAAAACTAACTTATATATAGATAGGTTCGGATTTACCATCCAATAGATAGAGTTCTTTTATACTTGGACTATGATTATATTTATACCATAACACTTCCCTTAGTTGAATACCGCGTAATGCACATGTCTCGCGAGAAACTTCTCGAAAAAACCCAATTGAAAAAAGATGGAGAAAAGAGTACATTACATTCGCACTCCGTGTTGCACTAATTGCCTCGTTAAAAACCTTCATGTGAGAAACTTCATAAATACTCACTAATAGAAAAGGACACAACTTAAAATCTTCATAATATAAAATATGATCTTCAGGATCATGCAAAAAGGGTCATGGTTTAGGGGTTTACTCCCCCCTACACTCTGCAAATTTCTAAATCGCCTCATTCCAATGCCATTAACGTAACTTTGAAGAGTAGACTTCGGCAAATATTTTTAAGATAAATATGCTAGATTTTTACATAACTTAGTTTGCATTATTTTTACCTCACCATTCTTCTAGAGTTCGTGAGGATAGAAAAGTTTAGAAGCAATATGCTTTATGATATTGTTCTTTACATAACCTATTTGTATTTATGCAACACAAGCAGCATTATCTTTATAGATAATGAGTGCATCGCTTTTGGTGATAGTCATAATATTTTTAGTTTTCTTAGTCAAAGTCTGAAAATATTTAGTCTTTCTAAGAATAGAATTTATGGTGCAATTGTCTACAAGATAGATTTCCTCCCCCACCATTAGATTATACAATTGTTATAAATTAAAAGAATAAATTCAATCGCTCAACAGGTTTAAAGCCTTTCTTTCTCTTTACAACGAGATAATTTACATAAGCTTCTAGGTTTCTTCCTATTTGACTTATAAAGGCTTTCTGCGTGAGACGCTAATACGTGACTTCAGCATTTTTTTAGCCCAAATGGCATATTCTAGTAGCAGTAGATTCCAAACAGGGTTATGAAGGAAGTTTTCTCTTAATCTTCTCTTGCCATGCTTATTCGATGATAACTTGAGTATGCATCCAAAAAATTCATCATTTCGCAACCCGCTGTTGAGTTGACCAACTGGTCTATTCGGGATAAAGGAAAATTATCTTTTGGACAAACGGTATTTATGCTAGTGAAATCGATGCACATTCATCACTTACCATTTGCCTTCTTAACCATAACCGGATTCACAAGCCACTTCACAAATGAAGCTAGCCTCCAAAAGTTTATCTAACTTTTGTCGAATAGCCTCTTGTCGATCAGGAGCAAATCGTCGTAGCTTCTGCTTCACTAGTCGTATTTCAGGTCGGATAGCTAACTGTGCTCGACCACCTCTCTTGGAACTTCAAGCATGTCGGATGGTTTCCACGTAAACACATGTGCATTAGCCCGGATGAAGGCAATGAGCGCGTCTTCCTATTTAGCTTTCAACTTCTCTGACTTGCCAGGTTTATCAACCTTGCAAGCCCTATCTGCATCATTAGTATCTTTTAATGGTATTTGATCGATAATTTTAAGCAATTTTTTATCACAG
Source organism: Rhipidocladum racemiflorum (assembly GCA_036346355.1). NCBI lineage: Eukaryota > Viridiplantae > Streptophyta > Magnoliopsida > Poales > Poaceae > Rhipidocladum > Rhipidocladum racemiflorum. The sequence continues at coordinate 4,136,357 of CM070578.1, forward strand.
TTCAGTGCAGTAGTTGATTACCTTGCACATTAATCACGCCTTTTGGACTAGGTATCTTGAGGTTATGGTAGGCATGATGAGTAAATGCCATAAATTTGGTGAGTGAGGGCCTACCTAAAATGGCATTATATGTAGACTCAAAGTCTACAGCTTCGAATAAAATCAACTCGGTTCTGAAATTACGGGCATCTCCAAAAGTGACAAGTAACACAATATGTCATATTGGAGTTACCGACGGATCAGAGACAATTTTGAAATTTTTTTGTCACAAGTTGGATCTTAGAACGAGGGATTTGTATTTCATCAAGAGTATAAATAAAAAGTAAGTCTAATGAACCTCCTCCATCAATTAAAACCCTCCCTACTTTACAATTACTAATAGTATGAGATAATACCAAAAGAAGTTTAGGAGAAGTAGACATACCTTTTGGGCAATCATTCTTGCTAAATGTGATCGCGACATATGATCACTTTGGAAAGTCTGGTCTTCCTGGTCGTATGTCGATGTTATTGACCTCCTTCCAAGTGGATTTGAATTGCTATTTTGAAGAATATGCAGATGATCGACCGAAGATCATATTGCGATGGTTGTCTGGTTTTTGATAACCCATGTCTTCATCACCATCTGCATCTTTAATACTTCATCTCTCTGGTAATGTTGGCATATGACCCTTACGAGAGTAAAATTTATCCATGCACCTTTGCCATGTTCGGCAATTGTGTAGGTCGTATCCTAGTGTATTATGAAGTGGACACCATCGTCCATTCCCTTTGTTTGAAGCAAAAACTTTGGGAATAAACTGGTCACCTGTTTGACCAAGTTTCTTCTTCTAATGTGTTTTATCCTTGGAGCACATAGGTCGTTCGAAAATGCCTACGACCTCTCTTTGGGAGATCTTTTTACTCTTTTTCTTAGTTTTACTTTTTCTGTCTTTATGTGTGGAGATCTTTCTAGGTATGTTACATTCAGTGATCTTCAAACCTGGCCGAGGTGGTATATGACCCTTATCAACCATACGGTTCTATTCAACCGCCTCATGTGCATCTGAGTATTGATCTGCCATATCAAAAAGTTCTGATATGGTCGATGGGGGGTGAATGTTGAGATCCTCTGTGAAACATTTATAGCATACAACATGCTTGAATGCACGTATCACAAAATCATCAGATATGTTAGGAATTGTATTACAGACCTCCACAAACCTTTTAATAAATTGACGTAAATTCTTGTTAGAGGTTTGACAAAAATGATGTAGATCGTCCTCTTTGCCTGGCTATGCATAACAAATTTTAAAATTATTTAAATTTGCATGCCATAGGTTTTTCCAACTAAAGATGTATCCTTTTGGTTGATTAAACAACAAAGTTCTTGTAGATGAAGCCATTACCTTCTCATCGCCTCTAGCCTCTTGGAGTGGTGGTATATATTTGGAGGAATTATGATAGATTTTGAGTTACATCATAGCTTTCCCAAATGACTTAGCTTGAATTTTTCAGGCCAAGTGACGTTTTTAAGCTCTGGAGAAAAGGTTTTGCATCCTGTATGCAATCCCAAACGTGTCGTATGTTAGGTATTTATTCTATATAATCAGGAGAACGAGGTAATCATCGAACACGGTTAATATTTTCACCTAGGCCAGGCCTATCAAAAGCACTTCTCTTTCGTGGGTTGCTCCTCTATTGGTGGTTGTTGCTCTGTTGATGCCGACCAAATGAGGAATGATCCACGCGAGAATCAGTTAATGATCTCATGGAGGGAGATACGCTCTGTACTTCTGCAACAGCTTCTTGCATATCAGCAGCTAAAGATCTTATAAGCGGTATATTATCTCCATCTACAGGTTGGTTTAAAATTGCACCAGTTATAATATGAATTTTATCCATAGGAGTTTCCTCTTGTGAAATATTAGGAACTATATTTATGTACCTTACCGCCAACCTTGGAACCTACAGCGTGGTTAGAAAGGTTAATCGAGGATGACTCCCTGAAGGATTTGGCCTTCCTGAGGTTCCTGGTTGGCTTTTGTGGTAAAGATGTCTTGTCTCTTCTACAACCTTTTGTTTGGCAACCGCGAGTCTCTCGCGTTGCTTCTGGGCAGCATTTTCTTATGGAGTTATGGTTCACACTGTTCATGTTCTACTCGATATGCTTCTGTCTCATTCGTGACTGCGCAAACGTGGAACCCTAAATTGACGGAAGGGGTAAGCATTCACTCATCGGATGACGATAATGGGGTATAATCAGTTCAAGAATTTAGAGAAAATCTTCTGAAGATGAACTGTCATGGAAGTCATTGTTGTCTTGATGAGTTCGAATATTGTTGACTTCTATAGGGCATATGCCCTGATCCACTGCCTTTGGGATAGGGGCATGTATGGAGTCGCTCTGTTTTTCTGATTTTCCCTCAGGAAATGGCACTATTGGCGCAGTCTCATCCGGTTTGGATGAAGTTGTTGATTTGGACAATTCCACCCCAGTAACGTATTCGGAGTAAAAGTCACATTTACCTTCTTCTTCCTCCACGAATTCATCGACGATGAGGTGAGCGTAGTCGGCGAATTCGAATGATATCTCCTCATCCGTTGATTCCGGCGACAAAATATTACCTTTCTCTATCTTAATTTCTGACGGAGGCAACAACTGTCAATGTTCAAGACCCTGATGGTCTCTAGATTGAGCTTACGAATATAATTTAGATTATCTTTGCCTAAAAATTAAAGATTGAGATGAGTAGGAAAATGGGGATTGTATTTTATTGAGTCACGACTGTTTATAGAGTATAAATTTTGTATGGAGAATTAAGAAACTAATACTAATCTCTTGTCCTTAATCTTGAACATAATGCATTGAATCCTTGCGAAAGCCTCCTATTTATAGCATATGAAGGGATGTCAGTCTATCATTTTCTAAGAGGTGTCTTTCTGTAAAAAGATAGAAGAGAGGTGCTTCTATGCTCTTCATTTTTAAAGTTGCACAAATATTAAATCATGATGAATGGTAGATGAAGATTACTTACCCCTTCATTTGCTTTATGATTTGTGCAACTTGTATTTGGAGGGAAAGCATAGAAGCACCTCTCAGAAAGATGTCTTCCAGTCAAAAAGCAACTTCTTGTTAGAAATGTGTCTTTTAATAAAGAGGCGTTTCTTCGTAGGGAGTAACTTCCAAACGGTTGTCTGTACCTGTCAGAGAAAGCGTCTTTCGCATATTTGTTTTATACGGAGGTAACTTCTTTCCCAACCTCAACCAAGTCGGGGTGAAGGCTATCCAAAGTTCGAACTGTATGCTGGTCGGGGTGGTTGAATGAATCATTTTCGACCAATATATGTATGTCTGGTCGGGGTAACTAAGATATTTTTTATCCTCAACAAGTGTTTTGTACACTGGTCGAGAATATTTTATATGATTGAATTTAATTATGGTTGAAATCGTAAACAGGTAATGGGCCTTGGGCATTGTCTTTACTTTGGGGCTCTTTTTCTTTATGAAACTGTAGACCCAAAAATAGAATAGGGTTTGTTAATCATCGTCAACCTCCTAGTAGTACGATTAATATGTTTAAAAACTGGTTATTAGGAATGGACAAAGATTTAAGGGCTCACATTTTGATTGGGGCAGCCGTTTTGTGATGGACAATTTGGATTTATAGAAATGATATGGTTTTTGATAAGGAAAAAAAAAACTCCAATCCATTGTAGATTATCTTTATATGCATCACTTGGTTGCATTCGTGGTCTGTGTTACAGACTCATGATGCTCGGGAGATGTTGTCATCGGAATGTACTGTGCTGGAGATAGTGGTCGGAGATCTCTTCATCAAGCATGGGTGGAGATTTAGTATCAGGCTAAGCATGGATTGAGATCCTTTCTTTTATGTTGTTTTTTGCTTGTTGCAATTTTTTTGTGACCAGTTAGTATGGGTGGAGATTAGCTCTCATTTTATTTGTGTTATTGATCATTTGTCTCGTGATGTTTTATCGATATACGGATCCTAGGATCACATATCAGTGATACATACGAAACAAATGATCAATTGCACTAATTAAAACCAGCTAAATGATCAGTTCTCCTGTAACAAATGATCAATTACACTAATTAAAACCAGCTAAATGATCAGTTCTCCTGTAACCGGGAGGAACCCTTTTCTGAAGGAAGGAGGAGGACGGTGAGAAGAGAACGAGGTCGGCTTCAAAAGCTTTGACCTTCCCCTGCCTTTTCTGAAGCTTCTCGCCGGCAGCTCGGCAGGATCCGAGAAGGGGGTCAGCAAGGTCCAGGAAAGGAGGTCAAGCTTGTCCCGCTCCACCTTTTCGCCCTCCTGCGGCCGAACTCGACGACATGGCGGTAATTGACCGACAGCAACGCCTCGCGAACGACGTCGTGGACAGACTCCCTGCTGCGTGGTTTCGCAACAGGCCAAGCAGGCAATAAAAACATCCGAATGAAATTTATCAAATCCCAATGCACTAAGCCTTGCCAAGCAGGCATCCACGGGCACTTGCACTGTTGAGAACGAGAAGAACTCAGAATTCCATTATTCCGGTGAGTGAGTTGTAGTACATATATTCTGTTACAAGATGTTTGCATCAGGATTCAGCTTGTTGGGGGTTGAAAAGTTACAACTGGCGAGGAGTTCAATTACTACACATCTCTTCGCCAGAATTGTCTGCATGGAGAACTTTTATTGCAACCGCTCAGTAGTACTCTAGGTATCAGACGACACCACTCTCCAGAGTCACTAACTATTGCACAATCAATAATGGCTAAATAAGCGAGTTAAACAACTAGAGAATGCGCAGCACTCCTGCCATTTCTTAAGGGAAAAAAACAACTAGAGAGTGCGCAGCATTGTTTGAAAGTAATCTCAGCCAATGAACAAAGATTGGCTAGCTGCTAGCAAGCACATCCGCCTGTCTGCTCAATACCCGGGGCTGGTTCTGCGACTGTCTTGAAGTAGCTGGGGACAGAAGAGAAACAGGTGCAAATGATTACATGATTAAACTAATGAATAAACAACATAAGCCTCTTAGAAACATGGCTTCAGCTTCTCTGTACGCAAACAGAAAAGGCTAAATATGCTTTTACTTACATGTCTTGATCATGTTCATGCTCCAAAGCAAGCTTAGCAACACACAGAAAAGCAGTGTCAACATTGAAATCGTCTTTTGCAGAGGTTTCAAAATACGGAATATTGCCCTTGGAGAGACACCACTCTTTCGCTTTCTTCTCAGGAACCTGTGAGACGACTCTGGCATTAAGGAAATAGCAGAATATATGTACTACAAAAGTTGAGTTTTAAAGAAACTAACCACACGTCTGCTTCCAGCATCTACATCAATCTTGTTCCCGACTAAAATGAATGGAAAATTTTTACGATCTGATGGGCTAGCCTAAAAATGAAAAAGTCAAACACTTCGGTTACAGTTTCCGGTTCCAGAGACTGTTAGATAAGGGCAGAAATGCCATGCTATTGGGATCCATAAGCAACGAATCAAAACGTAGTCAAGCTTGAAGCAGTTTAAATACTGCACCAAACAAGCAGATTGATGGGCTCAAAGAAAGGCCAAGCCGGTAAAATGTTTATTTACACAGAAACTTGACCAATACATTTGATTTTGAAGAAAACCCATGAAACCTTCACAATCCAAATAAATTTGGGAGGTGTTTCATAATTAGCAAAACTTGATCGACATTAACCAAGCAACATGAGTTTTCACATTTCAGCTTGCAGTAATCATTTGATGGGAATTAATACCAATGCATGATCTATGCCCTTCGGTTTGCTGCTAGCTTGCCATATTCCCACTTACAGGTGGAAAATTGTCCCATCTAAGAATGCAATAACAAACGGGCTATTGTATTCCACGACAAAAGAATATTGAACCATACAGATGGTTTCATAACATCTTTTGACGTTTAGGAACTTATATAGCATTGAGGAAGATCGTACAGACCTGGCATGTCGTTCTGCACAAATATGGCAGACACCCCGGATCATGTCAAACTAGTCCATGCAAGAAATCCAACACTGCGAGTGTAAAATTAATTTGCAGAGCTGGCCAGGTTGCATTTACAATTTTAAATATATCTTCATTAGGGAACTTCTAAGATATCATTGCAGATCTTAGTGTATGTCTACTTGTCCAGTATACACAAAAGTTAAATACTGTATAACACATATGGACAATCCAGAGTACTTAACAACCTCTATTGTTATTCTGATTACACCAAGCGTTAAAGGCAATTTGCCTCGACAGCAAAGGACTAATGTGCATATTTGTACTATAACCATTTCATGCATATGACTAACTGATAGTGCAGACATGAGTTGTTCTTGCCAGACCAAGCAAAAAACCAGAAAAATATGCATACATGCCTAAACTTGTGGAAGATTTTATCACAGCATCATGTCAGACTATTAGCTAATGCCAAATTTCTTGGCATCTGTGATCACAATCTCACATAATAACAACACTTTGTGATAAAAGTGATTTACTTGGTTGATGAATTCATCACGCCAGGTATTGAGTGTATTAAACGATCTTTTAGCATTGACATCGTAAACTAGCACACAGCAATCTGCTCCCCTGTAGAACGCCACGCCAAGACTCTGGAACCTCTCCTGCCCTGCCGTATCCCAGATCTACATCAGCAGCAGCACACAATGGTGTTAGCCTCATGGCCTCTCCCATCTTATCTGTGCAAGAATCCAAATCATTGGAGGAGGCTGACCTGCAAGGTGACAAGCCTATCTTCAATGAGAACCTCCTTGGTGACGAAATCGGCACCGATTGTCGCCTTGTACTGCTGGCTAAACTTCTTGTGCACATATCTAATCAGTGTCAAGCAAATCCAAGCATGATTCAATTGGTCGAACATAACACCTACAACTTTCCAACCGTAAAAACCGGAGCTTTTTACTAAAGCACAGGTTCAACAAATCAAATCAACAGATCAAACCGAAGAAAACCAGACATCTAACTAATAAGATTGCATATTTTCAACACGACCGCGTTAATACGCCGCTTCTCGAGTGAGAAGTCACCAGATAGAAAAGAAAAGCCCACTGAGCTCGAACCCAATCCACAGGTACCAAGAAAGCACACCGAGGCAAGGATACTGGTTCATCAGCGACGTCTTCCCGACCCTGCAAGCACCATAAACACGCCCAAATCGATAAAAAAAAAAAGAGCAACGAACAGCGAAAGACGAAACGGCGGGACGGGGGACTGACCCGCTGTCGCCGAGGACGATGACCTTGAGCAGCGTCCGCCTCCGCGACGACACCATCGCCATGGGGAGCGAGCGATGCGAGCGATGGACGCGGCGATCTCTCCCTCTCTTCTCCCCGTTCTTATCTTGTATCACGAGGTGCACGGGAAGCGAGGGAAAGAGGAAAAGGAGCTTGAGAAACTTGGGAGGGCGAGCAGCCGAGTTGTGTCCGCCTCCTCCTTTCTCATCCTCAGTAACTCAAGAAAACAAATGGGTAAAAACGAAGCAGGCCCAGATCGCACGTTTAACGGGCCAAGAATCTACAAAAAAAAAAAGTTTAAGGGGCCAAGATGGAGTTCGGCCCAAGCTAAAAGGCTACTTGTCAGTAGTGGGCCGGAACCCCCGGGATCCGCAGTCCAATCCGATGACATCACACGTGGGCGGCACCATGGCCGCAACAAGACATCACAGGAGAACGTGGTACAGAGAGCGAGCCGAAGACGCCACTCCATCGAACCACCCCCGCCGCGCCGCGTCGCGCCGTCTCCTCCCGATCGACCAGGCCACATGAGCCGCCTCCTCTCCCGGCGGCACCTCGCCGCCGTCCGGCGGTCCGCTCCCGTCGCGTTCGCTTCCAGGTGATCTGCCTCTCTCATCCCGCTCTTTTTTTTCTTTTGCCCCGTCGAAGCTTATCATCGATGGCGTGCGCGGGTGGATCGTTTGTGGCGATTTAGACGCCGTTGGGTAATCTGGGTGCGAATTTCTGGCGAGGACGATCGAACCACTCACTGTGCGGTTGCGATGTTAGGGGCGATCTGGTTTGGTGGTATCTGTCAGGGTTGTGGGGGCGTGCGATTGAGTTGCTGCTACTCGAGGCTGCATTAACTGTGGATCACAAGGGCATGTACAATGCTACATGTCAGCCGTCTATAAAACTATGCCACCTAGAATTTTAGGTGAACTATTTAACATACGGTCTTATAGACGGATATATATTTTGTGTATCCTTGTATAGACGGACTGTTAATTATATAAGAAACCATTACATGCAACTATATGAATGATCCATTGTATGAGTTATTTTTAGTGCTGTCCGTAGAAGATATGGATATGTAGTACAGACAACTGACGTTTATACTACTATATATGCCCTTAGTTAGGGCAGAAGCTCATTGTTTGGGTGATGCGCAGGTGCTTGCACACGCCGGCATTTGCAACGTTGTCTCCCCAGGAGATTTCAGGTTCGAGCCCGGCGGAAGTGCAGAATTTTGGTAAGATTACTGCCGTTTTGGGGATATGCTTGTATGCATGTTTTTTAAATTAGCTCTGCTTGTTGTACTCTTTTTGTCATGTGCACACTTAAGAACTGGCTGTAACGGGGGATATTGTTAGTTTTTTTTTAGGCAAGAGGATATTCTTAGTTGCTGGCTTACTGCTTCTGATGTTTTAAAAGCAATGCATAGGAATTCTGTGGCAATTCGCAGGTAGTTGGCACGGTTCATGTGGATGGACATTATTTTACTTGAGAAGACGGTTTCCAGTGTCTGATTTGAACTATCGAATGTCATGCCTACGAAGTTCCTAATGGGAAAAATGTATTTGATCATTGTCGTACTTTTTTTAGAGGCGTATGTTATTATTGCTTGTGCCACACCTTCTTTCCAGTGGCTTTTCAGAGCAATGCCATGTGTTTGATCTCCAGCTACAGTAATACTCAATTCTATTGAGCTAGTACCTATTAAAATACAGAACCTAAAATCCAATTGCTAAAACATGGAACCATTTTACTGTTTGTAGCCTTCACCTATTACTATAATGTTCCCTACGGAAGTGACACATGTTATTTCAGCACAGCCATTTAAATGCTCAACAAATGCAGCTCTGATCAGACTGTTAATAAAGTTAAGTTCAGTGCAGGGCAGATGGACAGCATCTGCTAACTGGACTTGGATAGTTGATCCTTTAAATGGTGATAAATTTATCAAAATTGCTGAGATTCATGGAGACGAAATAAAGGTACGCTTTGGGATGATTCTCTTATGATTTCCATGTTACAGTGGCACGAGCGTATTCAGTTATATATAATTGTTATCAACTTTCATCAACTTAAAATGCAGATATAGAACTTGCTATATTTAAACTTGCTTGATATTACTGTAAATTTGTTATAGACTCTGCTCTGAGGTGCGTTCTCAGACAATGAGCAATATTTTTGTGGTGCAGCCATTTGTGAAGAGTTTATCTAATTGCCCAAGGCATGGACTTCACAACCCACTTAGAGCTCCAGAGAGGTCTGTGTATTCTTGTACTATGAATGCAATACATATAGCATATTTCATACCAATGCTGATTGTTTTGGCTCTCTGATTCTTTTGAACCGATGTTTCAAGGCTAACTGGCTAACTTAGTTCCCAAGAAGGCAAACTAACATCACAAATTTTATTTGCCTGGGGCCAACTATCCACCCTCTTTTTCTCCTTGAAATCACAATTTACAAATGTTTTCCTTACCCTTGGTCACTAAAGTTTTTGTACTACACACCTACACTACACAAACAATTTTGTTATGGTATCCTAATTCTTGCACATTTGTCCCCACTCCCCACCTCCCAAAAGAGAAGTAATACAAATACGAACTTTATACTCCCTATGACCAGTTGACCACAAATTCTTGATTTTTTCACTTCTCGGTCTTGGAGTTGCAGCTTTGACCATTATTTCTTATCACAATATTTTTAAGAACAATAAAAGTGCAAATTGCAAAAGTGGTACATATTATTTTCATGCGGCCTATCTAAATATTTAAAAAGATACCATTGATCAGAGACCAAAAGGTTTAACCACATGCCTCCCACAGTACCAAGTTTTTGTGACTGGAAAGAGTAGGCAGCAAACATAGTATATGAACAAAACCATATGCCCTATGTAAACTCATGCTGATAGTGGCAGTGGCTGGTACTAGCAGCATTCATATATGCCTGGATGAATTTTGAAATCTTCAATACGCAGGTATCTCATGTATGGAGATATATCTGCAAAAGCTGCACACATGCTTTGTCAACCTGAGGTATGCCGGATGCCATCTTGAAACCAAAATGATTCAACTTCCTTTTCTTAATCATTTTTTAGATGACTCCACTTGTGCATAGACGGATATGCCTTATGATGTACTTTTTATGAATGCATAAATAAGTCATATTGAAAAGGATAGAAAAGAACTAGCACTTGTTTTTTCTCTCATATATTGCTTTTCATAACTGATTATTGTCATCGGTGATCGACAGGTCGCAGATTTCTTCACTAGACTTATCCAAAGGGTTTCTCCAAAGAGCTATCAACAAGCTCTTGCAGAAGTTCAAGTTTCTCAAAAATTCTTGGAGAACTTTTCTGGAGATCAGGTATGTGAATCTCACTCGCTTCTATTAGTATGATCTACAGATCAGTTTCTTCATTTGCATGTTAACAAGTATTATGATATAACTTTATATGAATGCATCCACTTACTACTGTTGTCAATAGTTGTAGTGTGTTAAAAGCATGCACCATTACCAAAGAGCTTGCGAAATGCTCCAGTCTGTAGATTGAAAGGATCTCCCAATGATACCTTCACATCATTTGCTTGTTCTCTGTCTGGTATAACAGGTACGCTTTCTAGCTCGGTCATTTGCTGTAGCTGGCAATCATGTTGGACAAACCAGTAATGGCTACCGTTGGCCGTATGGCCCAGTAAGTACTCCAAACTTCTTTGGTTGGGAAAATATTTTATTTGACATTTGTTGTTTTTTCTTTACAGTACATATTAGCACTTATGCACGGATACAATGTAACTGAATGTTTGATACTCTGATTTACAAGCTGCTGGCACAGAGACTCAATAGTGCGGATACCAGTAGTGTGCAAAATGTTAGTTGTATCTGACACACAGCAGGAAAAATAATTGCTTTATATGATCTACTAGTGTTTTCTCTCTTCCTGGACATGGTATTTGATGAATGGACCCATTGTGAAGCTACTAGATAAAAGACATCAAGTTCCATCCATCCATAATCTGATTATTTCTCAATAATATGAGACTGAGCAGCATATGAACTACAAGGGAACTTTCATGTGGATGTAAAAAATGTTTGGATTCATAAATGCCAGGACTCAGGATTTCCGTTAACTCTTTAGCATGCTTGCCATTCTGTCCGAAGTGAACTCAAGTAAGCTTGGATGGTTGATGGTTTAATTTGTCTTAGAGTTACTTCATGCTGTAGATTATGATTTATGTAGTGGCAACATGAATAACCTTTTGAAATAAGTCTAATTACTGCAATTGTTTTGTGGAGGATCAAGCTGATCTACTCGGGTCAAGTATGTTTAGTTCATACACCAGCTTGGCTTGTTTTAGCAGTTGTTCCGTTGAGCTATATTCCAATATCAATTTCATGCATAGGTTTTTTCATCTTTGTAGACTTGTGGTTCAAAGAAGTTTTTAATACGTGTTTGCTGTAGCTGAAATTTGGGGACCTGCACATTACTATGTTTTCAAATTGACTGTTGCCATGGATGAATACCTGTATGCCCTAACTCATTCCAGAGTGCTGTAGTGTTTTATATATCCTTTGAATGTTCACATGAAAACTGCCACATGTTAGCTCTACTCTAACAATTTGAAACTTTGGATGTTAAGTTGTTTGGCAATATCAGGTTCTGTTTTTTGTTTATGACATGTTAGCTCTAATATATATCTACATTTGAGCAGGTTGCAATAATCACACCATTTAATTTCCCATTAGAGATTCCCTTACTGCAAGTAATGGGAGCACTGTATATGGGAAATAAACCAGTCCTCAAAGTTGACAGCAAAGTTAGCATTGTGATGGAACAAATGCTCAGGTTGCTTCATGATTGTGGGTTGCCTGCAGAGGATGTGGACTTCATAAATTCTGACGGTATCACAATGAACAAGCTGCTATTGGAGGTATGACTATCTATTCTGTGACTTATTTTTTAAAAGGATTCTACGACTTAGTGGAAGAATACATGCTATGTTAAGATAGTATAACTAGTTAATCATTCTGTGATGATCAAATTCCATGTTTGGACATATGCATGTACCATGTTGTTCATCATGTTACTGATAAGCGCCAGCATGCGGCAATTTGACCGTTGTTTCTGTTTGTTAGTATGTGGTACATCATGTTCAACAATTGAGGTTTTAAGGAGTTTAATACATAACTGAATGCATCCGCTAGTTTTTTATTCAGTGCCAAATCTAATTATAAACCAAGTGGGCTTGCGCTTTTACTGTCTTACAAGCAGCACATATTTCATGGTTGAATTTGTTCTTCACATGATCTCTTGTAGGCAAATCCAAAAATGGCCCTCTTCACTGGGAGCTCACGCGTAGCAGAGAAATTGGCTGCTGATTTGAAAGGCCGAATCAAGTTGGAAGATGCTGGTTTTGATTGGAAAATTCTCGGTCCAGATGTTCAAGAGGTGTCAAGTCACTTCTGTTCAATCCTTATCATTGTATAATATAATATTCATACAGTATTATGTAGTTACCAAGCTGGATTGACTTTCTTTTGTGATATTATGCTCAAACAGGTTGATTACATCGCATGGGTTTGCGACCAGGATGCTTATGCTTGCAGTGGTCAGAAGTGCTCTGCTCAGTCTATTCTATTCATGCACAAGGTAAAGACTAAAGAATGGTATTTATGTGCCGTACTTGCTTACTTGCTAGAGGTTTTGGGTTGTGGTTGTGTATCCGCATATAATTTGTGCTTCCCTTTTTTTTCTTGGTGGGTTAATCCATTACTTGTGGGTCCAATGGTTGATATCTTTCAGTACTTGTGCATTGATCAACACTAGGTTTAATAGCTTTCTCTTATCATATGGATCTTTGTCATTTTAAGACAATAGGTCCAGTGCTTTAGGTTAAAAAAAATGTCAATCGTGGTTTATGAACTGTGGAAGCTATTACGAGCTTTCACTTCCTGTCAACAGATTGCAACCAATTTGCTTTGTGTATTCACTTCCTGTCAACAGATTGCAATCAAATTGCTTTGTGTATTCACTTCCTGTCAACAGATTGCAGTCAAATTACTTTATGTATTTTTCTTCTGAGTTTGTTTGATAATTTTCTTCTAATTGCAGAATTGGTCTTCTAGTGGACTACTTGAGAAAATGAAGGGACATTCTGAAAGAAGGAAGCTCGAAGACTTGACAATTGGCCCAGTCCTTACTGTGAGTGACCATCTTTAATCAGCAATTACATGCTATTCATTAAAAACTTTTTTTTCATGGTGTAGTTTTTGGTAGCCTTTAGTACTTAAAAAGGTGAAGCAAACAATAAATTGGAGCCAGTTACCAATCGAGAGATAAAATAGTGCATGAAAGAAGAAAACTGGAAGGAAGTTCTCCTTGCACTATGCAAGTGTCTCATTAAAAGGTCAATATGTATGGAAAAAAAAGAACCATGTAGTCATTCAACACCAACTTTTGAGTGCTAAACTGTTGATCTGGTTGCTCATCTGGATGAGTTTAGGCAATTTTCAGTATAACTGGAATATAGTTTCTCAATATAATTAATTTCATCGCTCTTTTTTGATTATCCAGGTTACAACAGCAAGCATGATAGAGCACATGAACAACCTTCTCAAAATACCAGGATCAAAGGTTCTGTTTGGTGGTGAACCTTTGGAGAATCACTCTATCCCAGAAATATATGGTGCCTTGAAGCCAACTGCTGTATTTGTCCCTCTAGTGGAAATCCTTAAAAGTGGCAACTTTGAGGTGGTGACAAAGGAGATATTTGGTCCTTTCCAGGTATAATAGATTTCAGATGTAGAGGGTTCTTTTTATCATGGTAAAAATACAACTGCGTAAGTGTATCTTTCAGATGGACTAGTGGGCCCATGGTTATGGGCTTATGGCATAGCTGAAGACTACTTTTCTTGGCATATTTTAGTTATTGCTTACGTTCATCTTAAACTGCATAATTCTTTAGCAAACCTAAACTAGTATGCTTACTTTGAAGGTTTCTTGTTTTCAATGGTATTTGATGTATTCTACAAATATTACTTGGTTTTAAGTTAGATTTCCTTGGTATTGTTCTTAAGTAATATAACTTACCTATTCTGAGTGCATACTTCAGGTGGTTACAGAGTACTCTGAGGATCAGCTTGAATTGGTATTAGAAGCTTTGGAAAGGATGAAGGCACATCTGACAGCTGCAGTAGTTTCGAACGACCCATTATTCCTGCAGGCAAGTTCTTTTTCATCTATGTGGAGTGTTGACATCTATATTCATTTACTTGCTTGATTATCCTGAAACTATTCGTTTCTGGCACCAAGTCAGTTTGATAAAGTTGTGATTTCGCAAGTCATCTTCTAGCAATATTTGCACTATCCATTGGTCTTTTTTCCCCATCAATAGTAAAACACATAAATGACCTCAGTTTGGTGAATTATTGGCTAATCTCATCACGGTTTTTAGGAAGTACTTGGGAGAACAGTTAACGGGACAACATATGCTGGAATTCGAGCAAGGACAACTGGCGCTCCGCAGAACCACTGGTGAGCTAAGGCCCGTTGGCCGGTGCCAATATCAATGATCATTCGTGTGTGTTATTGAATAATTTAACATTTTTGCTCTTTTGTAATTCAGGTTTGGTCCTGCTGGTGACCCAAGAGGTGCGGGGATCGGAACTCCAGAAGCTATCAAACTTGTTTGGTCTTGCCATAGGGAGATCATACATGACATTGGGCCCTTGCCTAAGAACTGGGCACCTCCTTCCCCGACATAATACTCCCAAGGTTTAGCTAGAAGAAAAGAACTTTCATCTAGAATAAAAGGGAGAGAAACCAACGTACCAAATGAGTCAAGAACTGAAGCGAGTTAGTTTGAATAATTTGCCTCATCTAGGCAATTTGGTGTTCTGACCCCCCAATAATGTAATATAAGGAAGGAATCGAATGTTAATAGCGTTTGTAATGTTCTTTGAACCAGATATCAGTTTACTAGAGCAAAAAAGTTGTTTGCAGACAGGGGCGGAGCGAAGCATCTGGGCAGGGTGGGCACTTGCCCGGGCTTCGATGGCACCGTGCAGTGGAGGTAGCTGCCGTCCGCGTCCGTCCGACTGGCCGGCTTGGCACGAGTGCTGCGCGTATGTGCTGAGGCATGAGCCATGAGCAGGGGCGGAAGTACGTGTGTTTACCCGTTGTCACAGGACACCGGGTAAAAAAAAATAGTGTATGCTAGTCTATATATAAAAAAAATTATTGTATGTTAGTCTATATATATGGTATATGTGAATCCCCTTAATCTAAATCTTGTGACACCGGGAGACAAATAACAAGTAAATAGTAAGAACAATAAGTTATTATCATATATATGATGAAATGGTGAACCCCGATGATTTCTTCTCTAGTTCCGCCCCTGGCCATGAGGATTGAGGAAGCCAGGAAGGAATAAAGAACTAAAGAAAAGAAGCACTGGTGTCTGGTTGCGCGCATGCACAGATGTGCTAAGGAGTGAGAAGGCCAAGACTCAGGAGGGACCACACTTCACTCAATTCACTGCTGACCACCATTAACGCATGTGCTGCTTGGTTTGGAACTTGGGAGGACAGGAGGTATTGTGTATTGAGATAATTATCTAGCTAGCAGTACAACTGTACTAAACTACTAATGTACTAAATTACTAATAGAGTAATGGGTAGTGACTAGTGCCGGTGTCAACGGCATCTGTCGAAAGAGCCTTTTCAGCAATGAAAATTATCAAGTCTAAATTGCGCAACAAGATTAATGATGTTACCATTATTCGACGGTTCAAAAGCATGAAGACTCGGGAAATAAATTTGCCTCGTACTATGCATGATTAGCACATTAGTGGTACGTGATGTACTAATTCTATAATTTAATATGAATACGTTTTTTATGTTATATGATGCACTAATCAACGTTTTTCTATCTTGCAGTCTCTTTTAGGTGTGTAGTTGGATCTTTGTTAGTGAATCGTTGAAGCGTTGATAATGTTGTAATGAGGTATTTGTCACGTCTTTCTTTGTTTTTATTTATAAATGTTCACAAGTGTATTGGACTATACTTTTAGGGGGGAAAATTTGTTGTAGTTATTAGTTTTGCTTATATATATATATATATATATATATATATATGAAGCCTCTTTTCTACTCCCGGGAGTAATTACTCCCTATGCCGTATCTCACAACGTAGGGAGTATTTCGCGCAACGGAGAGCATGTGCGTGTAGTATATAAGTATAGAAGAGCATCTAGGTGGTATTTACATTTTTTCAGAGGTGGTATGTACACTTTTTAGACATACTTCTTTTTATATGCGTATATGAAGGTATTTACAAAATATGCTAAAAAACTATGTACTCCTTTGCAATTTTTTCATGTGGATCTCATTGGAATATCTTATAATTAGTATATGAGTGTATCCAAACTGATAAAGGAGTATTTCAAGTACGTTTGGATGGTATGTCAGAGATGGGAGTAATTACTCCCGGGAGTACGAAGTATTTTTCATATATATATATAGATATATATATATATATATATATATATATATATATATATATATATATATATATACTTGTTTACATTTATAGTTATAACCACGCTTGCTCAGGCTTTCAAAATTTCCTGGCTCCGCCACTGTTTGCAGATTTACTTTATGGTTGAACTAAGCAGTAGATAGTGCTTCTACGCGCCGCTATTGATGAAGATTAATTTGCCTCATCATTGTCTTGTTGTCCCATTGTGTGTCTTCCATCTTGATATCTCAGCCGACGCCTCCTGTCCTCGTAGTCTTCGGCAGCAAGTTTGTCACTGTCGTGACTTTGAATTGAATATGATACTCATCAGATAGGATCGCATTGAGGATCCAATAGTAGAATCTAAGATTCAATTCTACGAAATATGCATTTCTTCAAATATTATATGTATTTTCAATGGTGATATCTAGGGCCGTAAAAAAAACGCGAGGCTTGTGAGCTGTTTGATGTCGTCTCGCTCTAGGCTAAGTTTGGTTCGAGCTCCAAACTAGCAGAGCTCATGAGCCTCGATAAATTTATGGGTCACTTGTTAAATATTACTGCATGTTAACTCTTACCGAATTTACTCGATCCAAGTTTGAGATAGATTTTATCTTATTATTAAAAATTGATGTACGTTGAATGGTTAATTGTTACCGAACTTACTTGAATTGAGCTCGAGCTTCCAAGCTCATATCCTAACTCAAACTCGCTTGAGCTCGGCTTAGGGTGGCACACACTCGGAAGTTAGACAAAATGTTTTGGGGCTAACAGGGAAGCTAATAGGGAAAGGGGATGAATATCTTACAGTCACCCGTAGCGCTCTATCTGTGAGCTTTGCATGTGGGAGCGACACGCGGAGCACTTAGTGGAAGCCATGCGTGGAGTGGAGTCATGTGTACAACCGTTTATTCTGGTTGTCTACTTGTCTCGAGAAACTTTGTGTCGGTGTTTAGTGCACCGGTAATACGATTTTTAGTCTAAGGGGTCGCGTGTTCCCTCTTCTCGAATGGCCTGACTCAGGAAGCCCAAGATGTATACTGGTTCGGGCCGAACATCCCTACTCCAGCTCGTGCGGTGGTTCTGTATTGCTCTCGGATGCGAATGGTTGCTCAATGTTACAAGCGAGGGCTGAAGGTTGGCCTTTAGCGCCTCGTACGAGTGGGAGAGTAAGAACTATTCTTCTGGAGAGAAGAAAAAGAGAGTCCCCTTTCCTCTGGGGGTCCTGCCTCCCTTTATATAGTCGGAGGGGACATGTTACATGGGAGGCTGGAAAAGAAAGAAAAAGAGAGGATGGGGTGTCCTACGCCTAGGAGTCCTGGTCTTCAGCGAATGACCAGTGTCTGCTCGCCCTGCGCTGGGTTGGTAGACACACCAACCGTCATGGTTTTTCGTCCGGCCTGGGGGTGACACGCCTACCCTTTGTGCGTTTGCTAGGTGCTGACACAGCGCCTGACTCTGGCGTTGCCTCGGGAGGGAGCGTGTCCTCCCATCGTGTGTGTCTGGGTGACGAGACTGGTGCTTTGACTTTGGCGACCTCCTCGCCACCTAGGGAAGGAGCCACCTGCCCTCGCACGATCGCTCTAAGTCGTCGCGTCAGGCGGTGTGGCCAACGGCAGCCGCCGGTCTTGGCGCTGGAGGAGAGGGCCTCACTGGTTTACTGTTACAAGGTCTGATCCATGGGAGGGATCGGACCCTTTCCCCGACCAGCTTGGTCGGGGGGCGAATCTTCCTTGGGGGCCCACCAGGCCTTCGACCGGGGATGGACTTGGGTCGGTCCATTCGTCGTCCCGGGCCACTGGGGGTACCCATGGTATGTACATCCGTCACTTTGCTTCAAAACGTGGGAGCACTCAAGAAACTCTTGTCTGGTTGTCTGCTTTTCGAGGCAGTGTGGACACGTGGAACATTTGGAAAAGTTTCAACTGGAAAAATTTCAACTCGAAAAAGTTTTAACTCGAGAAACTTCCAACCGGGAAAATTTCAACGCAAGAAAAATCAAATCGAGGACTTTCAACTAGGAAAATTTTAATTCGAGAAATTTCAAACCAGAAAATTTTCAACTAAAAAACTTTGGTTCGAAAACTTTTGATTGAAAAAGCTTTTGGTTCAAAAAATTTTGATTTAAAATTCAACTAAAAAAATTCACATCGAAAGTTTCAATTTGAAAATTTTAAATCAAAAAAATTCAAATTAGAAAAGTTTAAATCAAAGATTTTAGACTCCAAAAACTATCAACTCAAAAAGTTTCTATTCAACAAATTTTCCGTTTAAGAAAAAAGTAAAAAATTTCATTCACGTGAAACCCAATAGCTTTAATGACTCAATCTTTTCACAGAAGGTCACAGTGCCATGGTCAAAAAAGCAAAAAAGAAAAAAAGAAAAAAAGTAGAGCCCACTAGTTTTATTGGTCCAATCACTCTACGAAAGATTGCAGTGCGATGGTCGCACAAACACGTCCACTTGTTGTTACGTGTTTAAATGTGATCGTAAAAAAATGTATGTATATGATTGAACGCAAATTAACAATATTGATAGGAAAATATCAGTAAAAGAATATCCGAAAAGCAACATAGGCCGGGCCAAAAACAAAGGCAATCAGATTAGTTCATAACGTCTGATGAGTATCAGAACGTTTGCGTGACGACTGACGACACAGTTGTTGTCACAGGAGCATTTCATCACCACTCGGTCCGTTTTCTTTTGGGGTGAGACCGTGAGAGGCTGGAACCCTCGACCAAACGATTACTCAAGAGACCTACGAGCTAGCCAACTGAGCCACCACCCTCTTCTTGTGTAGTATTTCGTTATGAATTTTTGAGAGCACATGTCCATGAAAACGTTAATATTTGTTAACCTCGTAAACTTGTGTGCATGGCGGCATTAGCTCGGGCCAACGGTGTCGGGCACGATCAGATAACGGCGTAGCCAGCTCTGGCTGCCGGGAATGCGCGCGCCGGACGGCGGCACCGGCACGGCTGGTTGGAAGTAAGGCAGAGAGAGTTCGCGGCAGGCCGTGTGGCACAAATGAGATCCTCTGCAGCGCGCGCGCGGCCGGCGATGGCTGGCTGTGCTCGCGTCCGCTTGCAAGGCGATCGACAGCGCGCGCGGTCAGCCCCAGCATCCGTCAAGGTGGCCACGACTAGAGGTGGGCATTGGACCGAACTTTTTTGGGTCGGTTCGAAGCACGGTGGTCCAGTCTGGTCCAAAAGCCGGTACGGTACGGGGTGGACCGTGTCGGGCCGGTACGACACTGTAGCATGGTTCGTGCCGAGCCTGAGATCAGGGCACGATGAGCGGCACGGCCCGACAAGACCGTTTGGGCTGGGCCTGTGCCGGCACGGCACTACGGAGGCACCGGCAGCACGGGCATAGATCTACTGTCACAACTTCATTGTTATTGATGGTTATATTATGTCACTTATCTACAATGATTTTATTTTACTAGATTTCTAATATTGTCGAGGTTATGAGTGGTTTTTTTTTAGAGAAAAAATACTGTTGGGCTTTGTACAGATGACCATCTCTTGTTCTCTCGTCGGCCAATGAGCGAGAGAGGGAGACAACAGGCAAGAGAGATGTTGAGAGGGAGCAACGGGCGAGAGAGATTGAGAGAGATGGATGAGAGAGAGCTACGAGAGAGAGTAGCGAGCGAGAGAGAACTGAAAGAGATTGAGCAATGTCTTCGTCTCTTTTTTACTCGTTGCAACAGTGTAAATGGGCCGTACCTAGACCGGCACGCCACGAAGCGCAAATAGGACGTGTCTGGGCTTGCCGAAGGCGAGCCTAGCCGGCACGGCACGACACTGTAAGCACGATGAGCCGTCACGGTCCGGTATGGTTCAGGCACGAAACACGATAAATCTGTAGGACCGAATATAGTAATCAGAGGGGGGGTGAATGATTGTGCGGAAGCTAAAACCAAATTCTTGATCTATTAAAAGTTTACCCCAAAATAGAACCAAATAATTGTCTCGTTTTCGAAAAAAACAGAATGATAGAGGTTTGGTAAAACGCGAATTCCCGGAGATCCAACCGTCCGATCGATCTGAAATTTGGACACAAGAAACTAGATTCCAATACGAATCAAACCCAAAAAGAATCAGCTCAATCGGACTTACGGATCAAAAGTTATGACCTTCGCAAGCTTACTGTTCCAGAAGATGGCGAGAATAAATCTAACTAGAATTGTAGCTCTTGAAAGATTTGATGAACTTGATCTTTATTTCTCCTTTTTTTGTCTAAAATACTCCAAACAAAAGAGTACAACCCTAAAGCTTGCTCAAAGCTTGATTGCCTTCAACAGGAGGCAACCCCTCTATTTAAAGAAGGCAAACACACCTAATCCTAGAAGGAGTCCTAATCCTAAAAGGATTCCTAATCCTAAAAGGATTCCCACTCCTAATCCTAGAAAGAGCATGTATTCAACACAACTCCACTTGGCCCAACCTGGCCGAGTACAACTCTTGCACGCGTATGGCAACCCTACCATACTCACGTGACTAACACTTTGCACGCGAATGACCTCATGCCATTCTCGCGTGACTAACCATTCTTCATGTGCACCATTCTCTTAGCCCGAACGTCCCGCATGACATCCTTGACCACCAAGACCTCAGTTCCCCCTGAACCTAGTCCCGAACCTCAGTTCCTCCATGAACCTAGTTCCAGTCCCGTCATCGACCACATTCGCCCTCGAGCAATACCTGCACATGAACAAACCACAAAACGATTCCGAGCACAAGTCCGCGACTTGACTCACATTAAACCATGCAACCACTCACAGGAGTGCATTGCATTAAATATTCTAAGAACACGATTTCAAAACACGAACAAAAACCTTTGCAAAAATCAAAAAGCTTTTCAAATAATCAAACCGATTTCAGATCTTTTCAAATAAAGAAACCAAAAAATAAATCTTGTCGAAATATCAAACTGGTTTCAAATCTTTTTCAAATACTCATCATCAAAATCAACTGGATCAAAAATAACGATCCTTCAATCTCCCCCTTGATGAGTAATTTGACAAAACACAATATAAGATTTGACAAGAGATTGAGCAAGAACCAAAAGACCAAATAATCCCAATTCAAAAACCTCCTTGACTTGTTCTCCCCCTTTTTGACAAAATAGTCATCAAGATCTCAAAACTCCCCCTTAATGAATGCAGTATCTCAAGCTTTGAAGTATATTCAAGGTATATAATCAAAGTAAAGCATTTGAAGAGTTTTTAGGAGAACTTTCTCATTTTGTATCAAATTATCCAATGAGAAAGCAAATTGTGAGAATATGGAGGCTCTAACACATAGAATAGTTATTGCATAAGCAAATTAGAGCAAACAAGTAAAATGTCATAAACAGATTTTGCCAAAGCGAAAAGAAATCTATCATGAGCATAGAGAGACTTTCAAATTCACTAATATTTGTCTCAAGCCTTTTTCAACCATTTGAATTTCCTTTTTCTCTTTTAGCAAGTTTGACAATTTTGCTTTGTGATCAACAGGATGACAAGTAACTGCACACTAGCCCATACTTGTGTATGAGTAGGTAGTTCTTTCTTGTATCTTTCTCGATTTAAATTGGCAAGTGGCTTCACATTCTTCCTGAACTTTTGTTTAGACAAGTAGCCTTTTCTTGCATCTTTTGCATTTAAATCCTGGCAAGGAAGTCAGCACATTGTACTAAACTTGTGTTTAGCCAAGTAGCTTTTGCTTGCATCTTTTTCAACTTGCTTTTAACATTAAAACACTGATTTTGCTTGAGACTCATAATGATCATTTGAAGTCCAACAAAAAACTCACACATAGTTTCTAATCAGCTCTAGCCTTTCAACAGATGACAAGAAACTTTTAAGCCTATTTCACAAATGCAATACCATAATGAGCAAGAGCCAAAATATTCTCGAAAATTATCTCAAATTGAATTATTTTAGCCTTTTAGTGATAAGTAAAGCATTGAGCATTAACTTGGCTATATACACAAGAATAATCACCAAAGCTTTGTACTACATGATGCAATGTAAACAGGGGTTTTTACTTGAGGTGTAAAGTCAAAATACCACTTATAAAAAAAATCACTTCTAGGAACCAAAGTCAAGTAACCCAAAAAGAGATAAACTCAAGACTCCCCCTCAAATCAACCCATGGGGATGAATGATCCCAAGTTCACCGCGTAAGAAAGCAAAACGAGAAGAGTCAAGCGGTTTAGTGAAAATATCAACAAGTTGAGCACCCGAATCAACAAATTTCAGTTCAATAGCTCCTTTTTCAACATGATCTCTAAGAAAGTGAAATCTGATGTCAATGTGTCCAAGAAAGAGAATTACTCAAGAAGTGGCATGAACCAGATGTACTTTTTCTATCAATTCTACATCCTCCAAATTCAGCATCAGAGAAAGCTCTTAAACTAATGCATGAGGAAGCAGAAAGCCAAATGCCAAAATCTTGAGTATCACGGAGATACCTTAAAATCCTCTTGATAGCTTGTCGATGTGAAGCACCCGAGAAAGCTTGAAAATGAGCACACAAGCACACAGCAAACTCCAATTATCTCATCCTCAACAGCATCATCATCATCTTCATCAACAAAGATACTCTCCCCCTGAACATATGCACCTGTACCTGCACTATTTGGACTAGTGCCTTTTGCGAAAACAGAGGTGGAAGAAACATCTTGAAAAATAACACTTTTAGCACGAGATGCACGAGTGAAGGAGGAGAACCAATTCTTATTATCGGACATGTGGCGTGAGCATCCGGAATCCACTAGCCATATGTTCTCCTTCCTTGCGTGAGAAGCCTACATAGAAGCAGAAAGTGTCGAGGTCTCGGTACTGGGGTTAGAAATAAGATGTTTAGGAATCCAGTACTGAGACACACGACGCACAACAGTAGGCACAACACGAGCATTCTCATACACAAAATCAAATTTGCCCTTTCCCGTGTTTCTAGCAACAAAAGGTGTTTGTTTCATCTTAGGCACATAATGAGAAGCAAAGCGTGCCTGTCTGAAATTAGACCTAGCCTTGTTCTTTTCTTTCTTCTGTTGTTTGGCTAGCCTAAAGCAGAACTGAACTAAATGGCCATCTTTACCACAGTGAGTGCAAATGTATTTAACATGATGTTTAGCTTTAGAAGTAGAAGCAACATTTGCACTCATCATAGTAGAAGATAAGATTCCAGCAGATTTAAAAACAATTTTCTTAGGCTCATTGACAATTTCAAAATTTTCACTTTTAAGTGCTTTAACAACAGTGGGAGCATGTGATTTGTGATGAGCATAAGGATCAAAACCTAAACCTTTGTGATGAGTGCTGACTTTTGATTGATCCAAAATCATATTTAGGTTTTTCTTTCCTTTAGTAAAACGCTCTAAAGACTTTTCCAAGTAATCAACTTTTCGAGAGAGCACAAGACAATTATTGCAAGGAATATCAACTTTCTCTTTCTGTTTGCGACAAGTAGAGCATGAAAGAACCTTATGAGTGAGCATATCATTAGTCATCTGAGAAACTCTAGCATTTGCATCTTTCAATTTCAATTCAAGAATTAAGCATTTAGGACAAGAGATTAAACCATGCAAATCATCAGTGGAACAGCTAGCATGTTTAATATGTTTCTCATTTTGATGCAACAGGGAAGTATGAACATTCCTTAAAGCAATAACTTCAGATTGTAGCATATTAAAAGATTTGCAAGAATCATCATCAGGAATTAAAGATCTAAGCCTTGCAATTTCAGAATTGGAACTATCAATTTCTAGATCTTTTTCTTTAAGAGTCTTCTTAGATTTTTTAAGTTCTGAAGCTAATTTAACCATGGCATACTCAAGCTCATCATAAGAAGGTCTCACCTCTTCAAGATCGGAGTCGTTGTCGCTATCCCTTCTAGCCATGAAAGACATCCCGGTGAAGTCATCATCAGGATCTCCCTTCTTGTCCTTCTTCTTGTCATGTGGCTCATCATTACTCTCAAAGTCCACATCGCTAAGATCACACTCCTCTATGGCGGCTAAGACTTTCTTAGCAACTTTTTGAAAATTGGGGCGCCTAGAAGTAATGCGTCTTGAGCTGTGTTGTGCCGATTCCCGTTCTTCTTTCTTCTTCAACTTGGGACAGTTTGCTTTAACATATCCGGGAATACCACACTCACAACAGTTGAAGGACCCCGAAGTTGTGCCTCCACGCCTCCTCATCCTCACATTGTCGAGTGCTTTAAAAGCACGTGAGGAGATGAGCACAAGATCTTCTTCAGGAAGCATCTCAAACTGTTCATCTGAAAAAGAAGCCAATGCAGACAAGGAACCAAAAGATGGTAATCCAGGCCTTGATCTTTGGTGTTAGCAACAAGTGCATGTATATAGGATTTATTATCACTAGGTGACAAAGAATCCATCTCATAAGTTTTCAGTCTAGAATAAAGATCATCCATGGTCAAAGTATCCAAATCAACAGTTTGATTAATTGCAGTAACAACCATGCGCCATTCAGGACTAAGAGATCTCAAAATTTTACTAGCGTTATCCTCAACTGAATTAGTAACTCCAACACCACGCAAATTACACAAGATTTTCTTAAATCGAGAGAAAAGATCATCAATTGATTCACCTGGTCTCATAGCAAAATCAGAAAAGTCCTTTTGATAAATATTTTTGCGCACTTTCTTAATCTTAGTAGAACCTTCATGATAGTCACATAATGTCTTCCAAACAGAATAAGCAGAACGTAGATGAGAAACTCGATCAAATTCTTTTTCAGAAATTCCTTGAAAAATCAAGTTTCTAGCTTTAGCATTCATATCAACGTCTACTTTATTATCATTGGTGACTATATCAGGAACATCAAAAACAGTAGAAACTTGGCACCAAACATCATTACCTTGAGCCTCAATATAGGATTGCATACGACTCTTCCAATAAGAAAAATTCGAATCATCAAGCATAGGAGGACGATTAACATACCTGTCTGACGCCATACCTTAACCTTGCTCTGATACCACTTGTAGGACCGAATATAGCAATCAGAGGGGGGGTGAATGATTGTGCGGAAGCTAAAACCAAATTCTTGATCTATTAAAAGTTTACCCCCAAAATAGAACCAAATAATTGCCTCGTTTTTGAAAAAAATAGAATGATAGAGGTTTGGTAAAACGCGAATTCCCGGAGATCCAACCGTCCGATTGATCTGAAATTTGGACACAAGAAACTAGATTCCAATACGAATCAAACCCAAAAAGAATCAGCTCAATCAGACTTACGGATCAAAAGTTATGACCTTTGCAAGCTTACTGTTCCAGAAGATGGCGAGAATAAATCTAACTAGAATTGTAGCTCGCCGAAAGATTTGATGAACTTGATCTTTATTTCTCCTTTTTTTGTCTAAAATACTCCAAACAAAAGAGTACAACCCTAAAGCTTGCTCAAAGCTTGATTGCCTTCAACAGGAGGCAACCCCTCTATTTAAAGAAGGCAAACACACCTAATCCTAGAAGGAGTCCTAATCTTAGAAGGATTCCCACTCCTAATCCTAGAAAGAGCATGTATTCAACACAACTCCACTTGGCCCAACCTGGCCGAGTACAACTCTTGCACGCGTATGGCAACCCTACCATACTCACGTGACTAACACTTTGCACGCGAATGACCTCATGCCATTCTCACGTGACTAACCATTCTTCATGTGCACCATTCTCTTAGCCCGAACGTCCCGCATGACATCCTTGACCACCAAGACCTCAGTTCCCCCTGAACCTAGTCCCGAACCTCAGTTCCTCCATGAACCTAGTTCCAGTCCCGTCATCGACCACATTCGCCCTCGAGCAATACCTGCACATGAACAAACCACAAAACGATTCCGAGCACAAGTCCGCGACTTGACTCACATTAAACCATGCAACCACTCACAGGAGTGCATTGCATTAAATATTCTAAGAGCACGATTTCAAAACACGAACAAAAACCTTTGCAAAAATCAAAAAGCTTTTCAAATAATCAAACTGATTTCTGATCTTTTCAAATAAAGAAACCAAAAAATAAATCTTGTCGAAATATCAAACTGGTTTCAAATCTTTTTCAAATACTCATCATCAAAATCAACTGGATCAAAAATAACGATCCTTCAAAATCTGTACCGGCCCGGCCCGGCCCGGCACGATGCCCACCTCTACCCACGGCTCGCGCGGCGTACTTACGTAGCGGGGGGATGTTGCGTACGGAGCGTCGGCGCGCGCGGCGGTGCTGCGCACTGCAGCCGCGCCAAAACAGCAAACGGCCGACGGAGCTGGTTTAATCATTACAGTTTTTGTCGCTAAACTCAGAGATTTGCTCCGTGCAAAGGGAATTTTCGCGGGTGAACTGCACAAGAGGTTCACCTCTTCGCGACACACAGATGCAGACAGCCGCCCAGACGAAGGCAAGACACAGGTTTCTCAGCTCGCCGCTGCTGTTTTGTCTTCCGATGACAAGGGGCCAAACGTCGGTTTGGACTCGTCTGCGAATAATGCTTGGCTTCTTGTAACGCTCTCTGTTGGAAACGCAGATATGCTCTTCAGCGAAGAGGCAAAACAAACGCTCGATTTCACGCGCCAAACGTCTCTCATGGCCGCCATACGACAAAAGGCCCCCCTGTTGGACTCGATATTTCCAAACATGGATATTGACAAGAACCCACATAGTGAAGACACGCAGAGTATGACTTGGAACTTTGGAAGCCATGAAATCATCAACATCTTGTCTTCTGTCTATGAGGAGACAAAAAATGTCACCAGTCAAAGCAGTAGTATATGAACACACCGGCAGGTAGTGGCGTCTCACCTGGCTCAGAGCTTCTTCAGTGCTTTCTACGGTTGTACCAACCATTCGTTCGGTCCTGAAGCTAGCTAGCTAGCTAGCCACATCGGACTGTCGGAGGCCATAAGCAGAGAGCAGTTGCAGCCATGGATAACATCATGGTGGTCAAGAGCGATATCGAAAACTACTCGGTGTCATCTCCTTCCACGATGATCAATGCGTCGGAAGGCGGCGAGCCGGGCCAGGTAGTCAGAAGGAGAAGAAGGGAGCCGGCTTTGTTATCACCGATCCATGGCGATACCAATGGCGGCGGCATTGGCAAGACGTCCTTGCCAAGCATCACCGTTAAGAGGAGCTCCAGGTTTCGTGGAGTTAGCAGGTAAAATTAAGAAGAAAACACGCAACTGCGTGTGCTCCTGTACATTCGGACCTCATGTTTCTTGACAACCTTGCAACCAGCTCAGAACAAGAAAAATGAGTAGATGACAGGAGCATCTTGTCATGCAGGCATCGATGGACAGGTCGTTTTGAAGCACATTTGTGGGACAAGAATTCCTGGAATCCAACACAGAGGAAGAAAGGCAAGCAGGGTAGGTGCTCTGAATTTATTTCCTTCTTGACATACTTGCCACAACAGAGCTATATATACATTACATCCGATGATTAATGCTGGATATGTTATTTGATTTGTAACAGTCTATCTTGGAGCATATGATGAGGAGGAGGCAGCTGCAAGGGCATACGACCTTGCTGCTCTCAAGTACTGGGGACCAACCACCTACACAAATTTTCCGGTATGAACATGCAATAGCTTTACTCCTGTTCTGTGCAAGAAAAGCAGGTTGCTTCATCCTGCGAAAACCAATGAGCAACAGGCTACTGGAATCCGTCATACGTACAATAATCTTAGTGACATAGTTCAGTTTATATGTTTCAGGTTATGGACTATGAAAAGGAGCTAAAGATAATGGAGAACCTTACAAAGGAAGAGTACCTTGCATCGTTAAGGAGGTACACATTATTTCCACTAAACTCTTAGCATGCTACATCACCTATCCATCATATATTCAACTCTGACAAGTTTAATCTGATGTCAGGAAGAGCAGTGGTTTTTCAAGGGGTGTGTCCAAGTACCGAGGGGTTGCCAGGTATATTTCAACAGACAATTCGTTGATTTCTACATAAATAGTTTCAAAATTACATTTGCACACTGGATGTTCTGAGATAATGCTACATTGCAGGCGTCATCAAAATGAAAGATGGGAAGCAAGAATCGGGCGTGTTTTCAGAAACAAGTATCTCTACCTTGGAACATATAGTGAGTACAGCAAAACAATTTCTACATTCTTGGTTTGACATCACATAACCATACCCATAACGTCAGATCATAACATCATAACTACTGAATTTTGTATCAGGCACTCAAGAAGAGGCTGCCCGCGCATATGACATCGCCGCAATAGAGTACAAAGGCGTAAACGCAGTCACAAACTTCGACCTGGGGTCATACATCACTTGGCCGAAGCCAAGCGCTCCTCTTGCCCTGAACCCTGAACATCTTGCAATGCACACTCCTACCGAACAATTCCTCCCAATCGAAACTCAGATGCTCCCTCGGAACAATCCTTTTATCCTAGATCATAATGTACCATTAGGTGGTGGTAGCAGTAGCAATCAAGAAGTCTCTGCTATGATCTTCTCTAGTGGCTTAAGGAAGAGAGGCTCATCCACTGCACTCAGCCTCCTACTGAAGTCATCAATGTTCAGGCAGCTGGTTGAGAAGAACCCAGATGCAGGTGAAACAGGAGGGGACATCAGAGAGCCGGGTGCCCAGCCGGGAGAAGCTTACGGATTTCGCAACATTTTTCAAGGGGATTCACCAGACGTGCAACCTCATCTCATCAGGCAGTGGCCATGCTCGGAGAGTGCCGAATTTTAAGGGGACATCGCGTGATATGCATGGCGATGGCGAGATAAATGACCTGGAATGGTTTTGGAAACATGTCGTCGCTGCAGTAGTAAGTGTAGAGTTGTCTTGGGTGGCAGAAATATCGTATGTAAATTAAGCTAAGCTTTCACAAAGCAACCTTTTCTTTCCATTGCCTGGTTTCGCGCATTTCAGGCTTCCATTGACCAGATTCTACCATTTTCCGTTAAAAAAATATAGGTCTACAGTCGTACCAGGAATGTGCCTTTCAGCGGCAGTGGTAGTAGTACTCTTAGTATTTCTTACTTGAAATTTTTTTACCCTCTATAAGTTCAGGGCCGGTCCTAGCATTTTCGGGCCCGGGACGAAAGCTTATATGGAGGCAACATCCAACTCCTTTTATATATATATATATATATATATATATATATATATATATATATGAAGCCTCTTTTCTACTCCCGGAAGTAATTATTCCCTATGCCGTATCTCACAACATAGAGAGTATCCCGCGCAACGGAGGGTATGTACGTGTAATATACAAGTATATAAGACTATTTAGGTGGTATTTACATTTTTTTCAGAGGTGGTATGTATACTTTTTAGACATACTCCTTTTTATGTGCGTATATGAAGGTATTTGCAAAATAGGCTAAAAACTATTTACTCACTTGCAATTTTTTCATGTGGATTTCATTGGAATATCTTATAATTAGTATACGAGTGTATCCAAAGTGATAAAGGAGTATTTCAAGTCCGTTTGGGTGGTATTTCAGAGATGGGAGTAATTACTCCTGGGAGTATTACTCCCTATGTCGTATCTCACAACGTAGAGAGTATTTCGTGCAACAGAGAGTATGTACGTGTAGTATATAAGTATATAAGATCATCTAGGTGGTATTTACATTTTTTCAAAGGTGGTATGTACACTTTTTAGACATACTTCTTTTTATATGCCTATATGGAGGTATTTGCAAAATATGCTAAAAACTATGTACTCCCTTGCAATTTTTCCATGTGGATCTCATTGGAATATCTTATAATTAGTATATGAGTGTATCCAAACTGATAAAGGTGTATTTCAAGTACGTTTGGGTGGTATTTCATATATGGGAGTAATTACTCCCGGGAGTACGAAGTATTTTTCCTATATATATATATATATATATATATATATATATATAGTCTTATAAGCACACATCATTGAAGAAATTAATATTCAATACACAAAAATTACTTCTATAGAAAACTTTAAAGTTTATAAAATGACAAATGTAAATTGTAATCATAAACACTTACTTGGCACTTGGCATCATCTTAAAAAATTTCTTTTAACATTTTGTGATACAAAGTCATCAATTATACTATTGATATCAATCTCGTCCAATAACTTCTTCTCGAGGCATAAAGTCGCCAAATCCTCTTCCTCCATAGCAACTATCGCCAACTCATCATTTGGGTTCGACGGAGCACTTGTACCAGGGCCCTGACTTGTATTACTCTTTAAAAATTTGTCCATAGCTCCTCTCTGTGTTTCTATGAAGTTATCCGTATGTTTTTTTTCTTTTTCTTTTTTCGCTACCGGATGGATACCTTCTAGATGACATGATAAGTTGATAACGCACGGCGCTGAAAATAATAATAAATGTATCAAAAATTAAATAGTGTAAGTCAATAGGGAAAAGAGATTAGGGAAGATTAATATTGTATACCTCGGATTATGAATGATCACGGCTCGTCGGCGAATTGCCCGGACAGCACCAGTGCACCACATCCAGGCGATCACCCTTTTTTTCTCTCTCGCCTCTCTTGTTTTTCCTTGGATGAAGCCCCTAGGCCCTAGCCGCTCGGAAGCATTATTTTGGTGAAAACCCTCTTTCCTCAAAAAGACTTCTAGTCGCTCACGTCATGGCGTGTCCTGCACAACTAGTCCAAATCATGGGCCGGCACTTTGCTTAATTACTTTGGAGTTTTAGACTTCAGGCAGAGCAGAATACGTATCAAAGCATAGGCCGGCACTTTGCTTAATTACTTTGGGGGTCCTTGACTTTGGGGGGTCCGGGGCGGCCGTCCACCCTGCCCCCCTCAGGGCCGGCCCTGTATAAGTTGGTATCTTTACCCTTTAAATTTTTTATATGTAGATTATTTTCACCTTTTAAAATTTTTTATACATTTTATACTATATCAATGTAAATTTTGATTAAAAAAAGGTCTTTACTTACACCCGATGAAGGAACTGTGAAGAGGTGAACCTACGTACCGGTTGAGTTGTTAGACGCACATTTTTCCTGACGTGCTCGAAGCTGCACCGCGCAACGGCAGTTGTTTGGCACGCGAGGAGCATGCACGCTCGTATGTACGATCTGTCACGGAGATCTTGAGCTCACTCGAAACGTCCACGAGCCCATGTTCCATCAGTTGAAATATACTTGTTGGTGCGAGCGATCAATCTGTAATCTGTACGCGGGCACTAATCACCTCACAGAAACTTGCTATATGATTGACGAATGGCATTGGTGGAAAGAGCGAAACAACAGAATTTTTCGCTGCACTTCGAAATCAAATGATGAATTGCTTCAAGAAGTTAAGGATCAGGCCTCTTGCTGGGCCCTTGCTGGAGCCCGAGGAATTAAAAAGTTGTTGCATCGTCCAGTGTAACGCAAGTTTTAGCTCTTTTGCTTTTCTTTTTTCTTTTTTTCTTTCTTCCTTTCTTTCTCTTTCCCTCTTTCCGTTTCGTCTCCTTAATGTTTCCTTAGTGCAGTTTTCCTGCACTCTGTACTTCATCTTTCCCTTCTTAATACGAGCTTTGGCTTTTCAAAAAAAAAAAAAAAAATTGACGAATGGCGCTCCAACAACCTTCGTGCTAGCAGCCGATGAACACTTCCTGGTTTATACTATATAGCTTTCCAGATCAGGGATTATATTACCGAACCGAGTGAAAAATTGTTCAGCGTCGGTAACGATTTTCGTCGAAAATCGGTCGAAATCGAATGAGTTGGAAGTCAAACTTTTTAACTCGATGGTCAAATAGCTACGAAAAAAAATCGAAAATTGATTGGTTTTACCGATTTTCGATCGGTTTACATCGAAAATCAGCAAACTAAGTGAAATAATTCAAAAGCCGATTTTCCATCTGTTTTTGTCGATTTTCGATCGGTTTACATTGCATTTTTTTTTTCAAATTTTCTGAATTTTTAAATTTGAATTTGAATTAAACCGGTTTGTCAACCAGTTTTGTTTTTCGAGCTGGTTTGATACGGTCGAAAATTGCGATTTTCGAGCGATTTTCGTCGATATTTGAAACCTGTTCCAGACACCAACACCACAACAATGACCAAAACTATGTCCTCTTTGTCGCCACGATTCTCCTGATCGTGATCCACAACAATAGCCACGAAAACCACAACGTCCCATGTCCTCTTCGTCGCCATGATTCTTCTGATTGTGGCTTCCGTTCACAGGCGTCATCAATCATCATAGCATACGCCTAACCACGGAATGGGACAAGGACGAGCCCCCAACACCGAGTAAGGCAGCTTCGCCTTGACATGTGGCCCCAAGCATCACCATCGAGGTAACCTCCACTAGTACCATATGTAGCTCCTACGTACACTAGCAAAAACACCACCTTCGGTACCGCACATATCCCCCACGTAATAAAAATACCTTTATAACACAAAAAATGTCCACAAAAAAGGGATGCGACCCCACCACTATCAATAACATCTCCACCAACTCCTAAACACTGCGTCTAACATTGCATGGGGCGTCGACACCACCGAAAACACTTCCGTCAATACCACATGCAGTTCCAATACCACAAAAATCACCTCCATTAACACCAAGAGCACCTTCACTTGCACCAATAGTTATCCCAACACCACCAAAAACTCCTCTGCCACCACCAGAACACCGATTGCCCCAACACCGTCGAGAACACCTCCAATAGCACCAAAAATACCTCCACCAACACCAATTATATGTTAGTGTTATGCCCTTGAGGCAGTCATATAGATGATTCTAGCATGACTATGTTTATGAATAATAATATGATTATTGGTCCAATAAATGTATATCATTATATTGATCAACAAGTATGTGACTTGCTTATGAAACTCTTTACTTATTCATATAATTCTGTAAGTATCTCTAATCGAATATCATCATAGTGGACAACGATGAATAGATCAGCATATGTACTGATCGATGATCATGTTTCATAGATCATGGGATATGGAGATATCATCAATACATTGTAAACACATGTTGAAGAATATGGGTTAGATAGACCCACAATGAGACACTGCGAGAATGTTACATTCTTATGTGTCATCAGTGTATCT
This sequence comes from Rhipidocladum racemiflorum, assembly GCA_036346355.1. Taxonomy (NCBI): domain Eukaryota; kingdom Viridiplantae; phylum Streptophyta; class Magnoliopsida; order Poales; family Poaceae; genus Rhipidocladum; species Rhipidocladum racemiflorum. Next base: position 4,170,170 of record CM070578.1, read on the forward strand.
CATACATAGTAGATGTATGATCCTTAGACCTGAGATTGTCACATTCCCTATATATGTAATAGTTTACCTTGGGGTTACCAAACACTATTTCCTAATCGGATAGTTATAAATGTAACTTTCATGTTTACTATGAAACAGGCAGAGGGAAGTGAGCAGTCAAGATGGAATTTGCCACTCCAGTGTGACGGAGATATATGTCTAGGCCACTCGTGTGATATGATTAAGGAAGTGCATGGCCATGCCGTGATTGAGAAGTCAATCACAACTTATTAATATATCACGGATACAAGAGATGGATTGAACTTTCAAAGGATGGTATACTTCTCGCCTTGAGTTGATCTTCATATAGTTTGGCAAAGGGATTATTATATCAGTACTTTGATCATATGTGTTTGGGAGTTCGCATGCTCTGCAAGGAGCCGCTACCAACTATTAGATTAGAAAAAGGGTTTTCTGAATCTATGTCCAAATGCGCATGAACCTATAGGGTCACACACTTAACGGGCTGGGACGTATTAATTCGGATTGGATCCGTAATTAATGAACCTCATGAGCTTAACGCGCTGATGGGCCCTGGCTTAGGGTTTCATCGCATGGCTATATAAGGAGAGAAGAAGGGTGGACGTCACACAGATCTTTCGTCCAGAACCCTAGCCTCCACCTCTCGTTGCCCTGCCGAGCGATACGGTGCTTGCACGCCGACGCACGACGTTCCATCCCTATACGTGTGGACTGCTGTGGCGACGCTGCTGCTACTGCGGCATGGAGAAGATGATCCACAGCGAGGACGATCCACGGCGAGGACAATGCACGACGAGAACGATCCACTACATCAACGCGCGAAGGATTCCGCAACTGCACGCCTAGTGGTAATTGATTTATGATCACCTTCTTGAGAGTAGTTTTTTTGGTTTTACGGTAGAAAATTTAATTTGTGCTAGAGTAGTATACCACGTTCCTCTACATTATAGCCCCAAGAACACCTCCATCGGCACTGCGTATAGCCTCGATGCCACAAAAATACCTCCACCAACTCCAAGAGTACCTCCATCAACACCCATTGTAGCCCCATCACAACCACCAAGAACACCTCCATCAACTCCCAAAACACCAATATCACAACATCTACTAACATCTACTAACCCCGACATGACAAAAAAACACCTCCCACAACACAAAGAGCGCCTCCATTGGCATTGATTGTGATTTCAACATGATCAAGAACACCTCTACCACCACCAAAAACTCCTCCAGCATCATATGTGGTGCCAATTCCATCAAAAAGGACTTCCATCGGAACAACATATAACCCCAACACCACAAATATCACCTCATCAACATCAAGAGCACCTCCATCTGCACCGATGGTTGCCCCAACATCACCGAGGACTCCTCTGTCACCACCAAAAACACATTCACTGGCTCCACATGTAGCCCCGGCACCACCAAGAATGTCTTCATCGACACCGCATGTAGCCCCAACACTACAAAAAAAGACACCTGCATCTACAACAAGAGGACCTCCGACAACATCAATTGTGGCCCAACACCATCAAGAACACCTTCACCAATACCAAAAACATCGCCACCAACACCAATTGTGGCTCCAACACCACCGAGAACACATCCTCATGCACCACATGTAGCCTTGACACCATAAAAAACACCTCAACTAACACCACATGTGGCCCCAACACCATAAAAAACACCTCCATAGACACCAAAAACTTGTGCATTGGCTCCGTATGTGGCCCCAACACCATCAAGAACACCTCCTTTAGCACCGGTTCAAACCCCAACACTACCAAAAACACCTATGCTGGCACTACCTTACTGTTGACGCTGAAAACTTGACGAAGGGTTAATTAGCAATCAGTACACGCAAATACCTGGTTTAATTTTGGATGCGGGCGTACCAGCCAATTTGATCTTGTAATCGACAAGGGAAAGATTGAATTCAATCGACCTTTAAGTCGATGTATTCTCTAATAATGATCTAATCTAACCAGCCGTTCAAGCCGATTAGATTAAAAGTAACTGATACATCTGAGGGACGTAAGTCGACGAAAGATAAAGGTATATTTTCCCAAAAAAGGCAATGCGCAACTTTATTGATAACACGAATGACATAGGAAAGATTACAAATCTAAAGTACTACTACTAGTCAACGGAAAAGTAAGAGTAATGCGACTTGATGATTGATTGTATGTGTGTATTTTCTGTTACCCGTCATCTTCTTTTATAGCGTCTGAATCGACCATGTTTTCCTTGGACTCGTAAAACGCTGTCCGTATTGATTTCAACTTTTCCCAAAAGACTTTCCTTTGAAACCGATATAGGTTTTATCCCAATCGGCTTTATTCCGACCTTATCCCAAAATTAGTACCTTTGCCAAATCGGCTATGCACCAAATTATGGTACTACAGACGACATCAGAATTTTTTGGTGTTCTTATCCCAAAATTAGTACCTTTGCCAAATCGGCTATGCACAATAAAAGCCTCTCCATTGGCACTGCATGTTGCCCCAACACCACAAATGTGCCTCCACTAGCACCAAGAACACCTTTGCCCGCATCGATTATAGCCCCAACACCACCAAGAATATTGCAGACGACACTGATTGTGGTCCCAACTCCACAAAGAATACCTTCAACGACACCGATACTTGCCCAGCACCTCCAACGGCATCTCTAACACCACCATAAGGGTTAACAATACCGATTTAGGGCTGGAAATCGAATAACTGGCGGTACCGGTTTTTCGCAAAAATCGAGCGAAAATCGCCCAAAATCAAACGGTTTGCAAAGTCAAACCCAGCAGTCAAACCGAGCTGTAAAAATTCAAAAACCGGTCGGTTTGCTCGATTTATCGAGCAGTTTTTAAGAAAATCCGTGAAAACCGGTGACAAAATGAAAAATGGAGAAAAATGCAAGAAAAATCGAAAAAAACTACAAAAAAATTGTGGAAAAATTTGTAAAGTACATATTTTTAGCAATAATAGCACAACTATAAAAAAGTATGAAAAATTTCAGCATAACTTTTGCTATATTTTAGAAAATGTGTAGTTGTAAAGTACGAATTTAGCAATAATATATCAACAAATAACATTTCATTTCAATACCGTTAACAACTCAATCCAACAAGTACACATTTCAATAATATTCATTTCAATACCATAATTTGGTTGTACATGATAGATATTATAACTTGGTTTTGTTAGATGTAACGCCGGATCTTTTCTTTTTCTCGATTAATTGAAATTATTTTTGTAGTTTATAATTAGTACAAGTAATATATATTGTTATGAATTTTAATTTAGCATTTTAATATGGACTCTTTCTTTTAATCTAAACCGTTATAACTTAGGTATTTTTTATTCTGAATTTTAGTTAATTTGGCTTATAATTGATATGGACTCTTTGTTTTAATCAGCTAGTTTGTATTCAATTATTATTATTATTATTATTATTATTATTATTATTATTATTAATTTTAGTTATTTATGGATTTATTTTGAAAATAGTATGAAAGTCAATTTGCTAATTTTCCTTAATTGTCTATTTTAAATTTCATAATTTAGATTGTACTTGATATTAAGTCGTTATAGCTTGGATTTTTTTATTCTAAAATTTAGTTAATAAAATGCATTACATCAGTGAATGTTACAAATAAAAATTATCATAATCCTTGCCTAAATTATCTTCTAGTATTTGTGCAACATCATGCGTGAAGATGACCGGCGGCGAACAGATATGGATAGAGACACCGGTGACTACGAGAGCTTAGCGTGAGGAGTGTTGGAAGCGCAATGAATATGTCCGAACTTTAAGTGGGCCGGACCAGGCCTAATGGGCCTAGTGCTGTTTTCTATTTTTATTTCCCTTTTCAATTATATAAATTTGATTTTGCGTTAAAACATCTCAAAATTTTGTTTTTTTAAATCATTTTGATGTTAGACGTCATAAATCTAAAATTTACAGCAAATTCCAACAAGATAAAACCCTAGTAAATTGAATCAACCACAGCTTTCTGTAGATTAAATGGGTGAACCAAACCCACAGCATCCAAGTGACATTCTGATTTCAGGACATGCCAATATGCCCGTGAATAGCAAAAAGACTAGTATGGACTAACTGGTAACAGAAACCAGTCATGCAGCCTAGAACAGGCTAGAGGCAACGAATTAAGTTTGTGGGATCGAGATGCCACGGCACCAAAGTTGAGCCTACAAGTTTGCCCATGCTTGTTCACTGAACTTGAGCCGCTGGCATCAAAAACTAGCATCCTAAAACCAAAAGCTGGCGTCCTCAAGGCTTGAGGACCAGGGACAGCCCAACCTTGGAGCTCTTCTCGATGGCCTTGGTGTCGAGCTCGGTGGAGACAGTGATGAGTGACTTGGGCCTCCACTCGTGCTGGACAGCCGCTTTTAATATGCCGTAGGTGTTGAAGCGTGCCTTCACAGTGGTCAGAGGATCCAGGACGTAATGCGTCCCAAAGGTGAGGGTGTTCTCATTGCTCGAGAAGCTGTGAGCCAGCTCTGCTCCAACAGCTGTGTATGGCTTCACCTGGTGGTAGTAGGAAGCAGCGAGGCTGTCCCCCTTGTTGTTCCTGAAATTGCATATCAATCAGCATTAGTAACATAAGCATGTTAATTGTACTAATATATGACGCCAAATTAGCGTCTAGATCATGCAGAAGATAACAAAGCAGCAAATACACAGTTAAATGCTCTTGACACTCTTAAAAAGCAATAAGATAATCTGCCTTAGAAGTTCCCAACAAAGACTGCTAAGGGCAAATGGGACTCATAGGAGGTAAATAACATGTAAAGACCGGAAACAATGCAGATATGGCGTAATTACTGTTCACCACGTGTACTGTTTCACCCATGATTTAAGGGTTAGATTGATTCGGTTAGTTTGTTCCTTTAAATTAGAGGTAATTTATTAGGGGTCGAGTCAAGTCATCCCTGTAAAAGGGATAGCATTGTATCTTCCTTAATCAAGCACTAGTCCCTGAAGTCCAGCTGTGGTTGTTCCCTTGACGGCTATTCTAGATCTATTCCTCCCCCAATCGGTGCCCTCCTTCACCTAGTGCCATTCAAGTCCAAATCGTCGCAGTTCGACCTCCTTCTGACACCGAAGCATTGGAAGAAACCACTTACAGAGTCACTGCAGCAATAAGATCATCATTATTAGTGAGGCTCACTCCGGCATTGTATTTGATGAAGTCCCCAGATGCAGTATCAAATGCAACATCAGCACCAACAGCAAAAGTTTTAGTTCCAAATACACCAGAAAAGTTAACAAGAGGATTTGCATTCAAGCTAACACTGGCATTGATACCAGCATGGTCATGCAAGTACTGTAGTTCAGCCTGAAATCACAAGAGAGGGTATCAAACAGAATTCAAAATGAGTTTTAAAAATTGCTCAAGCTAGAAAAGTAAACTCATAATACCTTTGCAGAATTCTGGAAGGGGAAAGGAATGCATAAGATTGCCTTCAAGTCTGGTGTGCCCAGCACATCATGTGTGAATGTAGTTATCACCTGGTAAAAGGAAAATCTAATAAGTCATTGTTACAGAAATGGTGGCCTCAATTTCAGGCCATGTAAAATCAGTGAAAGACATGGTAATGGACAAGTTAACAAATACAAGGGAGAAAGGATGAAAGAAGGAAAGAACTTGCAGTTGAGTCTGAAGTTGCTTTCACATCCATTGTCGTATTCTTGATCTTCAGCTGGCTCAGGATTTCACTAGAGATAGCCTCATTTTTCCTCGTGCTTGCAGCAGTGATTGCCTAGACAAAAAAAATGACCATAACTTATTACAACCTTAGAAAGATACACAGTACTACAGTCACTCCATTTTTGTATTAAAAAGAGATGTTTGAAAAAGAAATATCATGTTTGCAGCAGTAATTGCCTATACAAGAAAAAATGACCATGGCTCAACGATCTTTCATTGGGCCTATCAGATTCGTAAAGTCAATAACACGGAATAGATTTAATCTACAGCACTAGAGAGAGAAGTGATATGCATACCAATACATTATGGCAATGATACATATCTGTACTAAGGTCACAGTCTACCATATGACACATGTTAAGCAAGCATATAAATAAATTATCAAATTCACTGAGCAGTAGGAAACAAACAAAATACAGTTTATAGTCCAACCAAATATAATTGAATGGAGCAAAACCAAATTGAAATATTAAAATTAATGCTTGTTGGAACCAAGCCATTGCTGATTAAATCCACAAAAACATACAACTTGCCAAAAGGCAATACAAAATGTGCCTATGGGTTCTCCACACAAACTGAACTAACATGTTACCCCCAAAGAGACTTTCTAGATAGTCGCAAGACAATAAATCGTGTCATAACAACACATTCTAACAGTTCTAAAATCCTACTCTATATCACTAACCTAGCTGTATATTACATGTGTATGATACCCACGGAATACATGACTTCATCTGAGCAGACACACAGGAATCAAAAACCAAGAAGCCTGGCCTGGGTATACCAGGCATGATGGAGCAAAACTGAAAGTAGCTTCTAAACAGTATACTGCTTACCAAACCTCATTCATATAGTTTAAAACACTATAAACTTCAACTGAAGACGTCATCGCAGCATATGCAGATACTCCTTTCGTTGATTAATATAAGGTGTATTTTGATTTTGCACAGGGATTAAGGTTGCAATGAAATTGAGAAAGATATAAGAGAAAATGACTTACATACTCCTCTTAATTGTCTTGAAGATGAGAGATAATACTTTATAGTTAAGAGAGACTAAATGGAGGTAAAGTAGAAAATGCTCATTAAATCTGCATACAAGTCTTATATTTTTAAACAAGACCATTTAAACTATAGGCCTTATATTTATCAACGTATCAACGGAGGGAATACTGAACAACTACAGATTCATGACCCATTAACTACAGCCTACAGGATAACACACCGAGTAATAACAGTGGCGAACACACTTCAGTTGCCATCAAATACAAATTGCAAGCATAAGACACCATCTACAGCTAGGATTATTCACTAATCATTGGACAAGCCAATCCACTATAGACACCTAAACCTTGAGTGACAAGAAAATCCAGTCTTTTAGTCGTAAATCACAACCTATTGATCCCAAAAAAAGCACATATAACCGAAAAATCAGTAACAACCAGACCACATGGCTGCATGCATCTTCCCTCGGAAACTAAAACCAAGCAATAACAACGGACCATCGCAACTACATTCTACATGAATCTAACATTGGAAATTAAACCAAACCATAATCATGGCCTACCCCAACTTAATCCTAAACCCTAATCCACTGTACACCAAAATCCTAACACCACCAAATAGTCTATACTCACAGAGCGCCAAACTAACGCAAAAGAACAAGGCAACTTTACAAGAACGCTCAGAACGAAGGCATCAAGCGAACACTCACAGCTCCGTTCTCAGAGTAGGTGGTGAACGTAAACTTCTGGTCCGTGTGGTAATCCTTGCACAGGAGATCTGCAAATCCAACCAAGAAAGAACAGCAAGAACCAGCGTTAGCAACTCGGAAGCTCAAACCAACACCAAGAAGTCAAGAACCCCCGCACCTCACCCCACAAAACCCCAAAGCCACCAAACAATAAGATGGCATCCCGACCTCTAGCCTTCTTGCCGATCTCGGTGTAGAGCCCGGGACCCGTGGCGGCCATGGCGAGAGGAGGCGGCGGCCGCGGCGAGGCAGAGTTGCGAGAAGAAAAGAAATGTGAGGTGGATTTGATTTCGGGGTTGGTGGGGAGGGCTTAATTCATTCGCGCGTGGAGGGGGCGGCGCAGGATGTGTGATGATGCGAGATGGACGGTTCAGATTCGTTCCAGTTGACTCTGGTTATCATTGGACCCTTCCTTACCTTCTCTTGAAGAGAAAAACAGAAAAACTACGGTATATTGTAGGAACGGTATACCTCTGAAACTCATGAAACTTATGAATTTTTACACTGAAACTCATAAAATCAGCACTAAAACTGATAAGTTTCATAAGTTTCACGGCTATACCGTTAGAATGGTATACCTTCCCTAGTCTCCCTCGGAGAAAAAACCCAACAGGAGAGAGGGTCGGTGAAACCTTCTTTCTTGAGTAAAAAGATGGCGTCCGGTCCTGGGTTTTACGGTGGTGATTTTCTTTCGACAGGGGAAATGGAAGGAACCTGTCTTTATACGGGTTGCTTTTCTACTCGACATCTGGGCAGATTAGGAATAAGCAGTGGTGGATCCAAGCCCCGGGCAGAGTAAGCTGTAGCCCGGGCCCTGGTACCAATAGCCCACTAAAATTCTACGAAAAATTACTGAAAAATCATTGAAAATAGATATTTAATCTAAGATAAATTTGGTCGGCCAAAGCTTAGGCACAGGCTAGCTCATCCACAGGAATAAGCAAACTAACTTAGTAGTAACACACACATTGGCCCATTTGGTCGCAAACTAGGTGCATCTATACTATCCCGTGATTGATCGATGGATGCAACCAATAAAAGATAAGAGGATGCAACAATGTTTCAAGTAACAAAGCTCTATTCGTGATATACTAGTGTAGTGGAGCTTCTAGTACTAAATTGTATGCATAAATGAATGTTCTAGAAGTTGACTAATGAAGGTGTCATTCCTCGTAGGTGCAGCTAACAACGGTGACATGCCGAAATTAAAGTAAGCATAGCATCGGTACATACAGTTGAGATGTACATGCTCGTAAACAAATAGATAAAAAATTCTAAGGGTATATATACTAGACGGTGGCTGATTGTAATATATTTTTATATCATATATAGATAAGGCTAAAAATAACTTATATAATGATTTGTTTGTATGACTGTCTGTAATGATTTTTCATACATTAATAGATTGCATATATAATGATATATTCAGTATAAAACTATCTGTTAAATAGTAAATATCATTCTTCTTCTTCTTCTTTCTTCTCTCTCACCTATATCATCTAAAATTATATATAATATAGTTTTAAAGAAAGCTGATATGTACTATATTATATACATACCAAGACGGGAATCGGAGGCGTTAACCGCAAACGAAGGCAACAATGGCAATAGCGGCGGACTCGAGGCCCCGGTGGTACGCTTGCATCAGGACGTGCCGGCCCGAACAACCCTAAGCCCAGCCGCTGCAGTGGGCCGAAAGGTGTCACACAGTTGCATAGCCAGCCGAAAGGACAGCAGCACGGGCTCCAGCCCAGTCTGGCCCACCGGCCAACTTCATTTTGTCTGTTTTCGTAGGGAGGTACCGGATCAGTGGGCTGAACCACCATGACGGCCCTGTTTAGGAAACGGCGTGACGTGTTGCTGATGCGACGTGCTTCTACGCATTACTATTTAAAAATTATATAAATATTAAATCACGTACAAAAGATAAATAATAATTATTTTTTAGTTTGTATAAGGATGATAACGCAAAAAAGTACGCTACTCGGAGCAGACGGAGCCTGATTAGCATATGAAAGGCCACGATCCTACTCGTCATTCGCCAACCAGATCTCGGCCCAAACGACTGCGCCCGCCGACCGTATGGGCTCAGTTGTTCTTTTTTTTACATGACATGACGCACAACCGTACGTCTAATCTAAAATAAAATTCATAACCTTACATATAGGAAACAAATCCTCGACCCTATCCTAGTGTTATAAGAGCATCGTGCCTTAGAACGTGTTTGATTGATGAGATGAGATTGAATGAGATGTGATGATCCTGTACCATTTGATTCTATTATTTTGGAGGAATGGAATGGTTCAATATCTAAAAAGAAAATTCCTTAAATTTGTATCACTTTATCCAGGATAGAATGGTTCCATTCAAACAACCAAACACATGGATGACTTTTTTTCTTGAACCATCTCATACATGTACCACTTGGTACATGCAACCAAACGCACCTTCAATGAATCTAGGATGTCAAATCGAAATCCAACGCGCGAGATCATTCGGACTACTGCAGCAGAGGACTGTGCTCGTTTACCCGGTCGATTCTTTGACCCGGTGGCCGTCAGTGGAGTGAGGGGGCGAACTACTGTGCATTCTCTGCCAGAATCCGCTTCCGTCACGCGGACTCGGGGCTCCAAGCATGGAGATCCACAGAAAGGCTGCAGCTAAACTCGCTGGATCCAAAAATATACACCGCTGACGCGTCTACAATCGGCAAGCCTAGACTGTCATGTCAGTGAGCGCTTGCTCCGTTGCAGTTCATTTGGATTCGGTACTCCATCGAAGACAATTTTTTATATCCTTTGTGTTTGCTTCAAGGGGCGTGCAGTGCAGACATCCATGTTGCCGGCATGCTGACAGACACATCCATGTTGCAGGCACAAGATCCCACGCGCACAACACAAGCAAAGCGACCTTGCTCGTCGACATGCTCTAAGCCTCTAACAGGGCGTGAAAAGGCAGCTGGGAAAAGTATGCAAGGCACTCAACTCGTCGGTTGAAGACGCATCAGAGATGTCCTTCCAAATGGGATAAAGATTGTTCAATCCAAGTGCTCTCTAGCATCAGCAGCTCTCTTACTTAACAAAGCAGGGCGTCGCGGGGCGCGGGAATCAGAACAAACCGGGAACACTTGAGCTATACATAAGAAGGCAGGACGTAAACCCCTATAAATAAGTCAAACTCGCACCAGGTACACCACAACAAATATGGTCCAATTGTCACGGATGAGAGAACATTTTTACATCAGAAGCAAAACAGTTGGAGCAAACTGCAGACATCATCCAACCAAACGTTGCGCTACTCAAATGAAGGATTTAGCCTTCGGGAGATTGCCTCTTCAACGTCTCCACTCAGCTTTGATTGGTCTCTCTGCAGATTTTTTTTTTTTTTTTTTTTTTTGAAAAAAAGAGAGAAATTAAACCGAAGTGAGAAAATTTGATACACAACACTCTAATGCACATTTAATCGATAGGATTAACAGATCTGTGAAGTGATGAATTTCATGTGATCACTTATTACTTGGCTATTCTTATCTTGAGCCCATAAGAACGAAATTCAACATCTTAACACGCACATGTGGTATACGGGTAGCTAGGAGCACAGGCTGCTAAATCTGACAGGAATAGAAAACAAAAGCCACAGTGTCACCCGTGCTATATTTAATAGTACATACAGTACATAACTCCTTGTGCACAAGAAGTAGAACAACAGCACCCCATTGTCTGTTAATAATGTGTCGTGCGTGTCAATATGTCATACGTATTTCTGTTTCTTCACAAGCTCATTTTTTTTTGGATTTACGTGTCACCCCAACGGATGGACCACTATATCTACCTCATTTGAGCGAACGTGGAATTTTAAGTCGTCTAAAAAACATAAGAGCCGGAGCTCGACCGAGGCTGACATGGGAAGCAGTTAAACGAGCTTGAGGAATTGGAACGTTTCCAAAGATTTGGCGTTAAATAGGAGTACATGAAAGTTAGCGACCCACGTACTAGAACCATGACCTAAAATCAAAGTTTTAGGGGTTTACTGACTTTGTTTGGGTTTCTTTCCTAACCTACCCAAACTTGTTTGGGACAAAAGGCATGGTGGTGGTTGTTGTATTTTATGTTGAGATTATTAGTTAGTACAATGTTTGTAAGGTTGAACTAGCCAAAAACCTTTTATGCATATTTCAAGATAAGAAAACCAATTGCATAATATAACAAGGAATGAGATAGATTTACTGATGTTAACATGAGTCTTCAGATATATTTACTACTTACCACTTGTCGCCTCTCCTGAAGGCAGCATAGACTTGTCGCCTTTTACTCCCTCTTTGCCAGTAGCATGGGTTGGCCTTTGCGTACGCGGCGACTGCGAGTTCAACTTAACATTGGTAGAGGAAGGGAGGGACTGGCGGCGGGTGAAGCCATTTTTCTCCGCTGAATCAGAGCTAAGTCTAGGTGAAATCTGTCCCCGCAGTTTTGCCTTTGCAGATTCTGTTGCTGCCATGTAGCTGGGCAGAGCTGGGGAATTTTTGGAGCCATTTTCTGGATATTCTGACTTAGTTGAGAATGAAGACCTCCTCTTGCCACTTTTAAGGCTTTCAGTAGAAAGAGGTTCTTCTTTGGATCTCTGTTCCACATCATTCACTAAAGCATCTTCTTCATTATTAATGTCTTGCAGAGGCATAATGTCAGCTGCTGGAGCAAAGACAGTCGATTCTTCAACTTTTTCTTCAGTTGTGACTGGATGCGAAGTAACTTCCGGTTCAGGTTGGAGATTAGGTGCCAGAATATCTATCTTTGCATTCTCCAATAGATTATCATTGTGAGGTTCCTGAATCTCAGGATCAATTGGAACTTCCTGTGCACTTCGCAGCGGTTTCTCACATTGGACCTCTTGATGGTCTGGGATCTCAGATGCGGGACTAAATACCTTTGAGGCTTCGGCCATAGAATTAGTTACCTTCCTAAGGTTATGCTTAACTTTCTCAAGTTCAGTTAACTGGCTATCTGGCACTGAATCAGCAGAACTAATGAATTTCCTTGGGTTCCGTTTTGGTTTTTCGGTTTCCAGGGTCAGGTTTGTTTGGGAAGGTTCAACTTGCATGGCAGAACTCTTCCGGGCATTGCGCTTTAATTTCCCTGACTCTGTTTCCATCGCATAACTGGCCTTCCTTGTAAGTGGTTTGGCATCAGTAACAGCAGCTCTCTTTGGTTGGGGTATGGGCTTCCAGACACGATTTATAGTCCATCTCTCCAACCAGTTGAAGGCTGAATTGGGATCCTTTTCATCATATTGAAAGTGAAGAGCCTCTACCACAACTGGTGAAGCTAGAAGCTACAACATAGACCCAAAAAATGAAATGGCTTAGCACAACAAGAAAATATTTGCAGACAGACAGCAAAAAAGTGATATGATTGAACATTTATTTGTTAGATGAGTAATGTGCATAAGAGAAAAAACAATAGGATCAAGATATTTTTGTTTTGTATATTCAAGCCCTCATATGACTATATATTTTGAGGCTCAAACAATTATACCTTACGAGCAAATGCGTTTGAAGAGAACTTCTCCTTCCATGCATCCAATTTAGCACCCTGCGAAAAGGCAAGAATTGTGTACTTAACAAGTTGGTCCATATTAAGTTATCAAATAGAAGGTCACATGGGTAGATATTTCAGTTCTATTCACGTTTCCAAACAAATGAAATGCAAAGCATAAAAAAGATGCAAGAGCACGCACAACGTCTGCATTTGGCATTATAGTGTTATTCCTTGCTTAAGTTAAATCGGAAGGTACAAACATGTCCATATATATACACATTTATGTTTGCTTCATTGTAGATAACATAGGAACAATTTAACACTCATTATATCCAATGCAAGTTATGTTATTAAGACCCTGTTTGGCAGAGCTTCAGATCCTAGCTTCATCTCAGATCTAAAACTTAAGTTAAAATAAAGTGAATTAAGTTTATATTTTTATTCTAAAATGTAAACAAGATGACCCACCTAAACACTCTTAATATACCACAGCACCAGCTCCATGGATCTGGTGGAGCTAGGGATACCCAGCTCCATCAGATCCACGAATCTAGTGGAGCTGGAGCTCTGCCAAATAGGGCCTAAGTCGTTGACTAATCCATGATTAGCCGTCTAGTCGGTATATCGAGGACGACTAGGGTGCTCGACTCGACTGGAACGACTAGTTGGGCGACCGAACGACTAATCGGTGACTAGCCACGACTAATCATGTTTGGCTAGCCATGCGACTTGATGGCCCACATTCAGATGGAGAGGTGAGACATAGCAGTTGGATTGGAGTGGCTGAACCCTAGCCCTAGATGCCTCCGGTCCAAGTCAAGCGTTGCCTCCGCCTGTCCACCGCCACCTCCGCTCCTTCACTCCAAATCGAGTGCCTCCTCCGCCCGTCCACCGCCTCCATTCGGTACCCCCCTCTCCTCCCTTCTCTCCTCCGGTCCAGTTTGCTCCCCTCTCCTCTCCTTCCTCCCTTGCACTGCTCCGCTCTGCTCTATTTTGCTTTGCTTCACTAGTCCGCTCTGCTATGCTGAGTTGATGACTAGTAAAGTAGTAGTACTACTACTAGTAATGCTAACTGCAAACTAGTAATGTAGCATTAGGCAGTAATGTGGTAGTAATAGTACTAGTAATGCACTAGCATGTAGCAAGTAATATAGTCATAGTACTAGTAATGCAGTAGAAAGTTTATGCTTCTCCACTCGTCATGTTGGGATCAAAAGAAGCAAGTCATCAACTCATCATCATCCTAATGCTAATGTTCTCTTCATTTTATGCTTTACAATATGTATATATGTTTAATTGTTGCTAGTATATAGCATGCCCTATTAACATACTTCCTAATCTGGGGACTAGTCGCGACTAGTCGGCCAACTAGTTGACCAAGTCGACAAGTTGTCACTCTGGTGACTCGACTCGACTTGGCAACTTAGGGTGCGTTTGGTTCATGGGATGAGGTTGAATGGGATGGGATGGTCCTGTACCATTTTGTTCCATTATTTTGGGTGAATGAGATGGTTCAGCATCTAGAGGGAATATTCCTTAAATTTGTACCACTTGATCCAGGACGGGATGGTTCCATTCAAGCAACCAAACGCATGGATGGTTTTTTTCTTGAACCATCTCATACATGTACCACTTGGTACAGGCAACCAAACACACCCTTAATAACCTTGAATGCAACCACAAAAACAATGATGAGAGCAGTGAAAAAATTATAACTTTATCTCTTATACAGTAGTGACAGAGTTATTCAAGCTGAGGAGCAAAAGAATATCCAAAGAAGTACTCATTACCTCTATTTAGTTAATAACAACTTCCTAATTAAGTGGAACCGGTTAACAACTTCCATTTATGGAATGTACTTCCACTTGCGTAACACAAGTTAATGCACAGGAAGTAGAGAGCACATACTTCTGGTAGTATGTATTGAGTTGCGTGCACCAACCAGTTCACCCAAAAGCTTAAGCTGGTGAGGAAAAATGGGCAATTCACTTATACTTCAACACCCCCCTCACGTGTAGGCTCCCTCAGGCCTAAGACGTGGAATAGAAGTAGGTTGCAATTATTATTTTTTAATTGCACCAACCGGGTCTTAAACTCAAGACCTCTTGGCTCTGATACCATATTGAGTTGCATGCACCAACCAATTCACCCAAAAGCTTAAGCTGATGAGGAAAGACGGGCAATTACTGAATGAACCAGGTCGAGCAAGGAAATTACCCCAGACTTCTGGTGGGCAAGCTTCCAACTGACTTGAATGGCATCACTAGAAAGTCTGACATTTCTACCACGAACAAGAGCTTGAAACTTCACAATCAACCATGTTGCGTGAAGAGTTGAAACAGCTTGCCTCCTTACAAGATGCCCACGTATCAGCGCCTGAAGTCTTATGATTCCTTTCAATGCACGGAATGCCCGTCGTGCCTGGACCAGTATCGTGCAAAAATTAGCACCAGACTATAGCAAGATAAACCATGCGGCTAAGGAAAGAACACTATAGCTTACTAAGATCAGCGAGGGGAAGGAATGATTCTGTGCGTATGCAGGATTTGAAAAGAACGGGAACACTGCTAGAGCATGAATAATATCACAGAGGTGCAACATAATATCTTTGTGCCCTTTTCCTGACCATTTTAAGATGTATGCAAAGGAATTTTTACATCAAGATAAGCTAGACCAAACAGAAACCGAAAAAACATTACCAGATAACCTCGGAAGGCAGCTTGTGCCATGATGGCTGCTTGCTCTTCTCTCAACCTCTCGGGATCGTTGGACACATCAGACCCAACAGTGCTCTGATTCTCCAAATCTTGCTTCACATCGCGCAGCGCCACTTCACCTTGCAAGCCCGGATTCTCACCCTTCCCGACCTCCGGAACGGTCTCACTGTTGTGGGAGGTAACAAGCACCGGCTCTGAGATCACCGGGGAGCTCTCAAATGCAGGTTCCTTCCCAGCAGCATACCCTTTGTTATTCGCGGCCTTCTGCGCATCGAAAGCAAATACGTCAATCGCAATAACAGATCTGTACTCTCTAGCAGCAATTGCATTGCTCCACTCGCAGCCTTCAGAGAATTCAATCTTCACCAGCACGTGTACACAAGAAGGGTAACATATATTGATATATACCGATAAATCCTTCGCCTTGGTGGAGCCAGACCCAGACCTCGACGACTTCTTCCCCAAGAGCACGGACTTGATCCACTTCGCCGGGGACTTCCCCATTGGAGCCTAAACCGCCGCACGCCGGAGGATTTAGACCCTGCAATAGGACCGCACATCGGTGCACAGATCTACACCACGACTAAACAGAAAGAAAGAAAGATCGACGGTTGAATCAACTTGCCGGGAACTCCCCCAAATGCAGCACCAAGAACCTCAAATCCAAGCGACAAAAAGCTCAAACCAGACCAAACGAACACCAAACAAGACAGATCTAGACGACGGCAGCCTGGAGGTGGCGCGCCGGATCTGGGAAGTGTCGGCTCACCGGAGGATGACGAGCAGGAGGCGGCGGCGCAAAACCCTAGCTCCCTCCCCCCCTACGCCTCCATTCCAGAGAGAGAAATCGAACGAGTTGGGAGGCTCCTGGTACAGTTGGCTGTGGTAGTGTAGTAGACGGATCAGAGCGCAAGGAGACGGCGAGACGAAGGAAGAAATGAGCAGCTCAGAAACGGGACGCCTTAGCTTTTCCAGCTCTTTGGCAGTACATCTGCGCGACGCTAACGCCATGCAAGCACGTGACGCTGTAGATGATGATTTTTTTGGAACCTTAGCTTTTTTCTTTTTCTTTTTTTCTTTTTTTTTTTTTTTGCAAAAGAACATGGTTTGGATATTGAAGTACTTATCTTAAACCACAAGATCTTCACGAGTTTTTTCTTTTTTTTTGCAAAACAAGCGGCAGAAGGACTTGCATGCATTTTTGTAATTTTCGAATGAGACTCCTGCAAAAACACATTTTTTGTCAAAACATGCGGCAGAAGGATCTAAACGTATTTTTAAAATTTTTGAATGGGTCTTTTGCGAAAGAGCCGGTGGGGGAATGGAATATTTTTTTGGAAATTTTGGAGGAACCTAAACGCAATTTTAGAATTTTTGGAGAGCCCTTTTGCAAAAAAAAACTGATAGAGTTGTCACAAGATTTTATAAATTCCAATCTCCTTATTAAAATTGTCACAAGATTTTATAAATTCAGAAGTATGAATATTTCACAATATTATTTATGGACTGTGGACTGTCATATTTTTATCTAATTAACTATATGCCTGTAATGACTAATGAGTCATGACAACAAGAACATCACAGTCTACAACTGAAGAGCATACCCATAACTCAACGGAACACCTAGTGGTGTGCGATGACTAACTATAAGAAACCGACAAAAAATGTTCGTGAGAAAAAAAGATAAGCAACTCGTTTGCTTGTTCTTCAGCACCTATCTCTATGCATTGCTAGTAAGCTCATTGTTGTGAATGTGAGCTTCTATTAGGATTAATCATGCTCTCTATGTTTATCTCAATTTCATTCCTCAAGAACTTGGACTACCACTGAGCAAATAGCTTTGACTAGCTCGACACTCGGCAGCTTGGGATCCTCAAAGTCGACGTAGTGCATGACGTATCGTAAATGATAACATGCTAGCAACTAGCAAGTCGAACACATCCAGGAATAACCAACACAAAGTAACCTTTCCCAATAGCTCCATTCCTGCAGTAACCATATATACCACCCAAAGTTCAGACAAAATGTTATCTATCATTGATTACGAACAGCAACACTCACCTGCATGCAACAAGTGTGCTGCCTATGTAGTCAATCAAGTATTCCACTCTTTGAGGGTCATTGATAGAGTCCTTAAAGAAATGTCCATAATCTAAAATATGATGCAATGGCAAGACAAATAAGAAAATTTAGATCACCAAAAACACCACATTGGTGTTTTAGTTTCTTCAAAATTTGCAGGGTAGTCAACAGCAATTTAGAATTCATCACTGGATTATCTTAGGTGCTTTTTAAGGACTGTAATTCACATATTCTATAATGACATACATGTCAATGATGAAGAACACCATAAATAGAAATTGAGGGATAATAGGGTTGAAGAATTGCCGTTTTCTTGGACATAGACAGTAATGTTCTGGTTCGTGTCACTGAGGTACTTGAGCATAAATTGCAACCCTTGCAGATTGGTTAACATGTTGATAGGGACAAACTGTATCAAAAATTGAAAGGTAAATGTTTAGCTTAATTTGCCCCACACAATTGTCGTGCAAATTCAGTAAGAGTAAATAGAACTCCTTAGAAAAAGGTAAGAGTAGATAAAAGAGTAATTAAATATCTGACCAGTCGATGTATCATCCCTTAAAACTGAAACACAAAACAAGCAAATGTATAATTATTACAATAGATAATCAAATTGTGTCATGTTTGCCAAATACTATGAACTTCCTAGAGTTAGCAACCAATGCTTTTCGGTAGTAGACAACTTGCTAAAAGGCTTGTATCTTTGAAGATGTCAGGTACTACCATGAGGATGATGTGCCATACTGATTGTTTTGCTTTCTTCACCTCAAATTTAGACTTACATCTGAAGGTAGTGGATATATTGGCATTGTAGTCTCAGAGGCCCGTGTATGCGCTATTCGATCCATCATTGATGTACACCGACGTGGTTTACACTAATGAAATCAATACCCTCACGGATGAATTCCGACTGTTCTTCGGTGAATGATGAAACCCAGGAGCAAGCTTTCTTCTTCATGATTTTAGTGTAGTCTCAATACACCAAGAGGCTTTAAGATCCTAAATAATAGAATATATATGTGTCATCATCATCTCATTGTATTTCTACAACAAACAAATTAAGAAAGGTGAAATCAATAACTTGAGTGGAATAATCTATTGTTCTTTAGTGAATGATGGAATTTGGGATCCAGCTTTCTTCTTCATGATTTCAGGGTAGTCCATAGACCAAGGGGTTTAAGGTCCTAAACAAAAGGATATACATGTGTTCTCATCATCTCATCGCATTTCTATGATGAACAAATCAAGGAAGGTAAAATCAATAACTTGAATGGAATAAATGATTGTTCTTTGGTGAATAATGGAATTTGGGATCCATCTTTCTTCTTCATGATTTTAGGGTAGTCTCCATACACCAAGGGGTTTAAAGGTTGTAAACAAAAGAATATACATGTGTTCTCATCATCTCGCATTTCTATGACGAACAAATTAAGAAAGGTAAAAGCAGTAACTTGAGTGGAATAAATGGGTCACTCACCAACCAATCATGAAGTCCAACAAGCTCTAAGTCATTGTAATGTCTCTAGAGCTGAGCGAGAATGGGTACTTCCAGAAGCTGCAAACGTTCATGCCGATGACACCCTTTTGTGTAGCCTGTAATATTCGTGTTTCTCTTTCAGAGAATTTGCGATGGTCATGTCAGAAATGAAAAGATCAATTTGCTTAATTCATTATCGCTTTTCTGAATATCTGATCACTGATTGATTTCCAAAATATTGTGATGTCTTGTACCTATGCTTCAGCAGTATAAATTTTGAAGCTGTCTTATGATTCTGAAATCTAAAATGGTTTGAATTGACCATTCAAGATGCATGAGTTGACCTGGAACTTCCTTCTGTACAACTTGATAATCCAAGCATGTGGCAAGATGGAGCTGTGACTAATGATGTGCTCATGTATGGCTCCAAAGTTGAGTAGCCCATCGTGTAGTTGAAACCAAAGGGAGCAGAGTAGCAGCACGGTGGGAATGCGCTGTTGTTGTACGATGCGGTGCAGATCATAGTCGACTCATCCATGGTGGTCCAGCGGCTCACTCGGTTGCTGA
The DNA here is from genome assembly GCA_036346355.1 of Rhipidocladum racemiflorum. Lineage (NCBI taxonomy): Eukaryota > Viridiplantae > Streptophyta > Magnoliopsida > Poales > Poaceae > Rhipidocladum > Rhipidocladum racemiflorum. The sequence continues at coordinate 4,190,045 of CM070578.1, forward strand.
ACTCCCTGAAGCACATGTCTACGTACGCCGTGAAATGCTCCCCGCATCGATCGCACACGTGACACCACAAATTTTAGAAGAATTCAGAGTTTTAGTTAATTTTGTAACCTGAAAACAAGTGATCAGGAAAAGAGGAGTGATCAGAGATTATCTTACATGACTTCTAGCCACGGTACTCATCTTCAAGGATATGTCTTGCACCTATGCTTGAATAGTATAAACAAGCCAACCAATCTATCCAACTTTGATAATCCTATCAAGAGCAATCCAAATCATAATGAATAAAACTATGATTGTTCCACTAATCAAGACTAGAGTTGCAGTATCGTCCCTTGTCAAACCACTCAAATCCACTAAACCCACAACCTTTTCCACAATCCTACGACAAAAAGTAACAATTGAAGCAACAATCTTTCCAGGAAAGAAGGCACCACAGGCCATCGTCTTATTGGTCCAAACGGATGCGGCCGGCGGTGGTTCATTAGACTCCCCAGCTATGCCAATGGTAGCGGCAGAGGTGCTGTACAGATTGGATGCGGCTGAGGCCATGGCTCTCCGGTGAGGCAGGCAGAAAGGCCGAGGAGGAGAGCGAAGAGGGGCACGCAGGCACATAGAGGCGGGACTGGGAGCATGGCGAGGCGAGGCACGATAGCGGAGCAGATGGGGAGTGGCGTCGGGCAGTGTATGCGGGCGGAGGGGAAGGCACGGAAGTGAGAGGGTGCATGTCCTCATGGGCTCCAGCAGGACAAAACCCGCGACGTTGCGAGAAGCATAAAAGGGGACGCGCAGAGAGATGCGAAGCCGAGTTTGCAAGGGACAATTTCGGTGGCACGATGGTGAACAGATGGGCTGGACACGTCAGGGTAACATGGCTCGCCGAGGGAGCCAGAAATCAGTGAAGTTTAATATATTTAGTATTTATAAAAGTAATTCTCATTCAGACCGTGTGACAAGCGTAACAGATAATAGGTGTCATACTCAGAGAACTGGATAGCTTTTCATACCTACGATAGGCCAGTCCACCATGACAGCAATATCGGGCCCACCTCAATGCCATGCTCCCAACTCAAAAATAGCTTGCGCGCTTAGCCCTGATCTCTCTGTTCTCGGTAGCTGCTAGAAAGCTAGTGAGCTCTTCAAGCCACGGTAATAAAGAAAACTATTTTTTAAAATGTATTAAAAGAACACTAGATTTAAAAAAAATACTTTCGAGGGACTAAAAAGTGAAAAGCTTCCGTAAACTGAAACAAAAATAAGCGGAGATGGAGAGAGGGGCAGCGTGAGTAGCCATGGGAGTGCGAGTGTGTGAGCCAGTGTGAGGGGCCCATCGACCCAATAGAACCAGTTGTGTCTCCCCTTCCTTCGGTCCCTCCCATGTAGGTACCCCACTTGCCTAGGTGGGTTGCATCTACGGAAGCTGACATATGGGGCATACCAGCCGCTTTGCGGGAGTGTGTCATGTAGCCATGTAGGCCGCACATGGATTTATGCATGGCGCCGCATGTCGGTGCCTCGTTGTTGTTGGTAACTTAGGCTTCGTGGTAAAAAAAAAAGATTATGATGGTGTGGACAGGAATAACCTAGGGGCCCACATGTCAGTAGCTTTACAATATTTTTTTGCACAGCTGTAGTAGGTCTGGAACATTTTTGCGAAAATGGCTCTCCATTGAGCATGCAGCAGTACTAGTGTGTTAATGCATACACATGCATGCCCTAGGACTCCATCCATGTCAAGCGGTACCAGGATTTCATGTACTGAACAGTCGGTTAGGAAGATTTAGCTGTCTGAAAAGGAGGCATCAAATGATCGTACCTTGGCAGTTTGCTGCTAGCCTGCTACTACGTGCTACTCTGCTAGCTAGTACATTTAGCGTGGATTGCATGAGCCAATTGTATCCGCCGTCTTAAAAAATAAATAATTATGGATTACAATGCCCAGCCGAAATACGATGATAAAATATTATATGAACACCTACAACCCATTTAATCAATTAAGTGACGCTTATGGTAGCCTATATTGTGCCCGTGTAGCCCGCATCACCCACGATAATCTGGAACCTGCTCCACTACTGCCGAAGTTCACTGGCAGTACTAGGGGTGCCGGGCACCCCCAAAAATTTTAGAAATGCTATACATACATACATACATACATACATACATATATATACATACATATATATATACATACATACATACATATATATATATATAATAGGTTAAATTTGTTGATGAATTTATTTTGATTTTGATAGTTTGAGATTTTTAAAACCTTAGAACTATTTATATTACTTTAGCAAATTTTAAATATATATGTTGTATTTATGATATTACAAAATGATTATACAAGACTATAGATTTATATGTATGAAGTGTGCACATCAAGAGATTATAATACCATTTTGAGCTCGAAAATCGCCACTGCTCATAACCGATTTTCGTCGAAAATCGGTGAAACTGAATGGTTTTGAAATCAAACTTTTAGAACTTGGTGGTAAAAAGAAAAAGAAAAATGACTAATTTTGCCGGTTTTCGACTGGTTTTCTTCAAAAATTCGGCAAACTAAATGAAACAATTTGGGAACCATTTTTTGATTGATTTTTGAGCAATTTTCACTAATTTTCGATTGGTTTACGTTGTATAAATTTTTCTAAATTTTTTGGATTTGACCGGTTTATCAACCGGTATAGTTTATCGAGCCAGCTCGATACGATCGAAAATCATGATTTTTGTTAATATTTGAAACTATGTGCACACCCATCGAAATTTTTCTATTTCCTCCACTGCTGAAGTTCTGATGGCCAGAGGCTTACGAACTTTGTTCTCTCTCATGTTGAGCCAGTTAGTAGGGTGTAATCGGCACCTCTTTGACACAACTAAACAGCAGCTACCTTACAAGTCAGTGCTACCAGACAAACAAGAGGAAACGAAAATGAGACTGAACCTATTGGCAATCAAAGTTAAATATATGATTTTTAAAAGTATTGTTTAAGACAAAGCTATATATATATATATATATATATATATATATATATATATATATATATATATATATATATATATATATATATATATTATGCATCTAATTTAAATATTTAAAAGATATTGGCAATCAAAGTTTTAAAAGTTTGACCATATCTATGTTTAAAACGACAACTATCTGTGAACAGAGGGAGTATATTCTATGCCACTTGATATGATATCATATTTTAGGTCTAGTCGTTCGCTTCTTGCCTTGTACAATTCTTTCTAGTTTCTAGTTCTATAATCTATACTTCAATGAAAGAACTTAGCCTAAAATTTTGCTTTTTCCTTTCAGGACTAGCCCTCGTGCAATTTTTTTTCCATTCATGGTCTCTTAGCCTGCAAATCTTGCGCACGAAAAGTGCAAAAAATATAAATACCGACGATAAATACACAGCCTCCACTCAGTGTATAAAAAACACCAAGCTACAGTGCCATATAGCGATACTGTAGCGATAGTGTACCGCCGTATTGCTATACTTTTCAAATGTCGCTGGGGAGGCATGGCAATTGCTACGTGTCGCGTCATGGTAAAACCGTGCTCCCCGTCCATTGTATATGAGGCTAAATTTGCAACAAAGAAAAATATAAGAACTAGTTTTGAAAAAAAAAATGCTAGAACAATGAAAAATTCACCAGAATCAACCACAACCCCCCACCCCCCACCCAAAAAACCCCATAATTTTCAAAAACCCAACCATAATTAAAAAAAACCACCTAAGCAGCACAAGCAGCCCTACACAAGAGGCTACGAGACAGAATAGGGGCAAGAAGGTGACGCGTTACCTTAACCGCAGGGCACAAATCATCGGCGAACACGTCGTGGCCGCGCGGTGCTATTGCACCGCCGCATCGGAGGCCCGAGAAGCGTCCGGCTCGGGCGACGGGGCGATCCAAGCGAAGCGAATCCGGTGGATTTGCAGAGGGCGACTGGGCGAGGAAGAGCAGGAGCCGGAGGACGGGAGGAGGCGATGGGAGCGATTGCTTCCTCCTCCTGGGGAAGTCGGGGGGAGAGAGGCCAGATGGCTCGAGGCAGAGGCCAACGCTCAATGGCCAAATGGGCCTAGTATGAACATTGTTTGATTACGATCTCTTTCTCTCTTTTTGAGAGGTGTTTCTATTTTATTTAAAAAAATTGTATAAATATTAAATTATGAATTGATGGTAGAAGATGATGGTTTAACCTTTTGTTTGCTTTAAATTTTATGTAACTTGTATTAGCAGGAAAACATATAAGCACTATTCTCTCTTTGCTTTTATCTGTACGTTATACCACCGTGCCGATTTGAGCTATGGTCATTAGAATCAGATGACTGGAACTAACATTGATGAGAAACTCATCGCAGCAATAACAAAACAGCTCTTGCTAATTTCAGTTCAAAACGGGTATCTCCTAACCAAACCGTCCCTCTTACAACAGCAGCAGCGGTCGACAACGTTGGCGTGGTTTCGATCACGGGGCATTTTTTTTTCATAAACTATCACGCACGCATTAGAGGGCGAAGTGATGGAAATTCTCCACCTAGGATCCTCTCCACAGTGGAGGCGTTCCTGGAACATCTTGAGATATGTGCATACATATAAAGCAAAAGGAGAAAGGGAAAATTGATTATTCGCCATAGCAAAGATTGTCACTTTGTAAAATACTACGCTAAATGTTGTCCTTCATGATTTGCCACACTATTCACTAAAATAGCCAGCTTTTTATCAAAAAATCAATATTCTGCCATTAATTCTATCTTTTTTATTCCGAAAACACACGATGTGATTTGTCCAAATTGCCCTTGACCTAAAATTTTCTATTGTAAGCATGAATGTTGAATTGACCAAATTTTCTATACAGAATTCCTGTATTACAATCCTGATTCAGTACTACAAGAGTTACAGCTTACTTTGTCAGATTTGACGAGTTTCAACCACTTCCAGTTCGCGTAGGACTGTGCTTCGTCGTCAAAGGGAACAGCATCGTTGCACGAGGAGTCTGGTTCATCCGATTGAGGCGTCTCCGAAATTTGGTCCTGGTATCTTTGTGCCATCTCTTCAGCCTCAGAAAACACCCTCTGCAACCAGAGAATGGCGTATAAGTAACTGAAACTGCCAAAGTGTATCCTGATGGAGAGCCATTTACAGTGTCCTTACTTGTTTGTTGGAGAGAAACAATCCGGGCTCGCTCTCAAGGTCTTTAATACTGCACAGAGCGAAACAGAAATACTTTAAATGGACCATCACAGATGCAATGAGTCAATGAACAGCAGATGGCCTCTTTTACAACAAAAGTGACTGTGCACATATATTTCAATGATCTGAGCTATAGTTATTACAAGTTTGCGCTGGTGTACCTGAGAGCAATCCTGTCCGGAGCTGTCGATTTAATCACAAGAGCTTTCACTATCTCACCCACTTTTAGCACATCACCAACAGATGTCAGCTGACCGTGTGTTATGTTTGAGATATGCAGCAAACCACTGCAAAATGCAGAACATTATGAAGCTGTACGTTTGACATGCAAAATGTTTCCACTTGTTGATCCTCACAAGTTTGCCATCTCAATGAAGTGATATTTATGATTCCATTGGACTGGATACGAGCCAAATTAATATTTGGCAAGAACAGGAAATGCAGAATAGTTCACAATCCAGGAACGAAAGCAGTTCATCAAAGAATTGGCAGCCTTGAGATTGCAGTACACAAATAGGCATACAGACTAGATCACAACTAAGATGCTTGAAATTATATGATATAAATAAAATTAAAGCATCACATGTCAAAGATAGCGGCTGTCTGGTACACATTTCAAGGGAACCCTTATTTAAAGCACAACCCTTATCTAAAGCACAACACAAGTGCCCAGAATCTAAGTCAGGAGATCGACGCCACAGAGAATTTGTAATGAAAGCCATCAATGTGAAGGTCAATTGGTAAATACTATGTTTCACTCAAGTCTACTATCATGCCTTTGTTTTGATCGTCTAGTCTAAGAATGTGAATTATATCATGTAAACTGAAGACTCCTAACACTGTTGTCAAAATTAAATACATATTATGTTAGCTTCTATATAGTTTGGTACAGAATATATGAGTAAGTAATGCTAAAGCGCACGCTTGATTTAGGGTGATTTGCTGAACTGCAGCAACAGGAGATGCAAGGGATTGACCTACATCATGCTGCTTAGCAGAAAATATGTCCGGAAAAGAACTTTTTGGCATCTACCAAATGAAATAATGGAATGGGAAGGGAGGGTTGTGCTTGTGCAATAGTTCTACAAGTATATTGAACTTCAGCTGAACAGGAAGAAATGCCATATGTAACAAACAGGTCAAGGATGTTACCCTCTGTTAGTCTCGCCAATCCTAATTTGTGCACCATATGGAAACAACTTGCGGACTGTCCCTTGCAAGAGAGTTCCTTCCCTAAGGTAGTTCATTGCCTAAAACAAGTAAGCAAATTTAAAATTGATTAAAAAATTCAAGGATGAGCACGAGTTCACTCATTAAGTTAAAATTTGATAAAAGTATTGCAGAAGTTAGGCAACACAGATACATTGGAGAGTACTTTAAAAAGAGCTTAGCAATAGCCATTTAATTAGAAGGGTTTCTTGCATAAGATAAGTGTTTGTAGGAAATCTGTTAAGTTGATAAACCAATAATCCATACTTTAAACAGCCACAGCCAAAAATATAAAGGGTGTCCTGGCAAAAAATATGATGGTGAATGTTTCAAAAAAGAGGAAACAGAGATCAATGTAGTAAACTTACCCATGCCTCTTTTTCACTAATTATTAATTCGTTAGTCTTTTCATCAATCCTTGTAATGGAGACATGGATTTGTCGACCAACCTGTGTAGGTGAAATATTATAATCCACAAATCACAATCACTTTCTTAATAAATAGATGCTAAAATAGATTAGAAACCATCAGTCGTGATGATACACCAAGGTTGGAACAGCATGCGTGTTGTGGATTTCAAGTGCCTATATGGGATATAAAACGATATTTACATAATATGCTGAACCTACACTGTTCTTTAGATCTGTGAAATTTCTTGGTCTAGTCATCATCTCAGGCTTAGGGAGGAACGCCCGGAGCCCCTGAGTGAAAAAAGTTTTAGCCATAAAAATGCAAAATTGAACCATGTGATGCAGTATAGTACACTCATACCTCAATTCTTGACAGCAAGCCTCCGGCATTCCACTCAAAAATTTTAACCTTGATAGGTACATTTAACTGCTTTATCTGGAGATCAGTGTATACAGAAACAGTCATATAAAAACATTCAGAATAATAAAAAAAGATAGTCATCCATCTCAAAACTTGTTAGGTCAAACTTTCTCATAAAAGTTTCTCATAAAAGTGCCAACAAGACAATCATGTCTATTGAAAGCATGCATTTTCCTCGTACAAAGTTATCACAGAACGTTCGTTTGCACTGCTCTGCATCCATGCAATCCCATACATGTCTGAAGAACATCAAGTTTACAATGTAATTGCTTAAACAGCTAGTGCATGCACATCATGCCAACTCGGAGTGCAGATTACAAGGGCCCATAATCATAGGATTCAATGTCAATTACTTCTCTTTCTATCAACTTAATGTCAAATGCTTCTGATCTACACCATCCTAAGATACAATTTTGCTTGTTAGCCTAGGAGCAAGACCAACATGCTTCAACAGCTCAAGCTTCTAGAGCAGGCAGTCAGTTTATGAAAACTCTACTTGGTACCAGCAAGGTGGTCATGAGTTGTAGACCTGCTACTCATAGTATATAGTATACTAGTGCTGTTTGAACTTTGAAGTATCTGGCATTAGGTTATGTTCATACTCTATGTGGTGCTGGACTACTGGCTGTGCATAAAACTTCAAACATGAACTGAATGATCAAATTATTGCTACGAGATCAGCTTATCAAATTCCAACAACTGTAGAGAGGAGAGCCATAGAGGACCTGCCTCACTCTGTGCCACGCGACGCGCCGGAACAGCCTGCGCCCGGACAGCAGCGGCCGCCCGCCAAGTGTTCGACCGAGGACCTCAGCGAACACCACAGTGCCGACGCCCATCACCGGCGCACCTTTCTCCTTCCCATTCTTCCCACCAGTCACCTCCCCCTCCCCCTCCACGCCGCTGACCACGACGCCCACCCTCCCTTCCGCGGCGAACTCCTCCGCACCCATCGACGCAACGTCGCATGCCAGGTACCCAAACTCCTCCCCGGACATCGGCACCGCCTCCTTGGACAGCATAAGCGCCGGCTCACCTCCAGCTCCGACATCTATATCAAGCGTCCTCTCGTCGCCGCCAACAACGACGCCGACGACAAGGTCCCCGGGCTCGGGGTTGTAATAAATGACCCCACGCCCACCCGCGACAGCTCTGGCGCTCCCAGCCACCTCCTCCTCTTTTTCCTCCAAGAAGCCCCCAGCGTCGTCCGTGTCCTCGTCGGGGTCTGTGCCCTTCACCTGGAAGAACTTCAGGAAGGGCGCGAGCGCTTCGTCCGTGGACAGCGCCGGAGCGGGCTCGGGTTTGGTCTCCGCCTCCGCCTCGGCGGAGGGGGTCGGCGATGGCTTCTCGAGGAGGTGGAGCTCGTCGCCGACGCCGGCGGAGGAGGAGTGTGAGGCATGTAGCTTTGAGGGAGCTCTTGTTCTGGGGACGGGGAGGAGGGAGTGGATGTGGTGGCTCGCCGTAGGGCCTTCGTGTTTGGCTCGGCGGCTTCGCGGGGAGATGGACGCGGCGGGGAGGGGGTAAAGGAGGGATGGGAGCGGCATGGGGAGGAGCTCGCGAGCTCGTGGGGAGGGGCGTGGCGGGGGTGGGCGGCCGTCGAGTGTCCTTTACCGGTTTATCCCCTCGCCTCGGCAGTTCCCACAACGGACGGGGATAAAAAAAAATTCTAGTGCGCAGTTTGCTTCCTCCGTCCGCGCTATTTTGGGATTTCTTTAACAATATATATTCTTTTTATTAATATTACATAAATAATTATCGTTTAGAAAATTACATAAATAACTTTCTATCATCATTTAAAATAGCGTAAGTGACTATTAATATCACATAAATAATCATCATTAAAAAATTACATAAATAACATTATATCACCAGTTGAAATGATGACATAGTCGATTTTTATGTAAGTTACTTCTGTCTCTATTTCGAATAGATGACAGAGTGCCACGTCAGTTGCTAGAGAATCTGTCGTCATTTGAAATGGCAACAGAGAGACGAATCGTCAATTCGATTTGGCGACAAAGGCCCTACCTTTTATCGTCATTCAAATTGGTCGGCTTACTTAACTCACTTGTATCCATAAAAAAAAAGAAAGAGGGGAAGAGACAAGAGGAGAATAGAGGACAGGAGAGGGAAAAGGAGGAGAAGGGAGAGGAGTGAATCTCTCCATCATAGAGGTGAGATTTCAATTTCTTTGTAAATTTTATTTTAAAAACATGGTAGTTTAGCAAATAAAATGATTAAATATGTAGTTATATTGGGTAGTGTGTAGATATGTAGTTCTTTAAAGTAGTTCGTCGTAAGATTATTCTTGTGGATCAATTAATTTCTTTTAGTAGTTAGTTGTAGTGTACCGATTAGTTTTAGAATATTAGATCTACTAGTTAGGTCTATTCGAAAAATAGAGACAAAAATGTGTGTAGGATCTATTATGTGTGCTACGTAGATGAAGCATGTATAACATTTCAATTTTTGCATCTATGAATTGGTTTTTATATATTTTTAGCCTTTTCAAAACATTGCGGCCTCCACTCCATGTGGGTACCAGTGTTCCATTTTCACCTTATGGGCGTTTGACCACAAACCCGATTAGATCTATAACCACCATCTTCTTTCTTCAAAGATGTGCATATGTATCTTAGTTATAGAGAGGTTGGTTGGTTTGTGTGCCTTGCCATTTGTACTGTAGATTTAGCCCGCAAAATATGCACTCAAATGAACTCTACACGCCATATATTCCATTACTATTTCAAAAATTTTGACTCAATTTGTTTTAATATGCCAATGTTTCTAACAGAATTGATCATACCATGGCATACCATGTTTTCAAATTGAATTAACAATACACATCATCTTTTCTCAATGGATTGACAACACGTACCAACTTTTCTCACTAAATTGACAATACACACCAACTTTTCTTAGTAGTTTGACAACTTACTAACATTTCTTGTGCCCAAAGATTCCATCTCACGTATATGAATGCACTTTCATTCACCAAAATTTACTCCCCGAACATTTCAAACTAACTGCCTATAAAAATGTGGCACACTCTACCACCAATAGCCAACACTCCACTTTTCGAAGATAAGGAGAGAGGAGGGAGAAGAGAGGCGGAGGAGATCACTCTGATGGGGTTGGAGATATCGAATTATGGAGAGATGCTTTATAAATGGAAGTGGGTTGCCAACAAGGTGAGAACATACCTTGATTCTTTTTGTAAGGATGCACCTGTACCACCAAAGTTTTCCACACTTGCATGGTGACTACAGTAGTTCATCAAAGATCATTCAATCCACACACCCAAACACCGTCGTCAGGGCGTACTACATGTGTAGGGATTACCACGTAAGTGAATGTCACTTACTAATATTTCACATTGCATATTGCTAACTTTATTAGTGTATAAGGGCAGCAATCAAAGTGCTGCTACTTCTTCCAATAGATCAATGGCCGTAGAAATATGACAGGGAATTCATCTAGCAAAAATACATACTAACTATGCATTGGCGCACCGCTCACGAGAACTTCACCTGTTGAAAACCTTACTCAACCGAGAGCGATGAAGACAAATAAAAGGCATTGATGATCCGTAAGGAAACGTTGTGATGGTGGAAGCCCCATTGTGTCCTTGAAAGTGCATCTAGGCCCCTTAAAATGTTTTGGTGATTAATGATGACACAATTAAAGAGATCTAATATTTTAACTAGAATTGATGTAGATATCGAGAACATATTGCTTTCGGAATGCGATTGGACGCCCCTACAAATGTTCAAATTTGAAAAGACGGCATTAAGACAAGAATTGTAATTTTCATATTTATTTGAGTCTTAAGGATAGTCGTACTATTAAAGGGATACGCCGGGAAATCAATCTTAGGATGCTCATGTGCTCAAAGGTCTATCTTGCATTGAAAATAACACCTAAATACTTGCATTCTCCCAAAAACAGTTTTTCAAACCGAGTTGACTAACCCGGAGTGTCCGAATATTTTATCCGGAGTGTCCGGATTGAGTCCGGAGTCTCCGGATAAAAGTTCCGGAGTGTCCGGGTTACTCCCTTCGGCCAAAAATGATTTATAGCCTATCCGGGGTATCCGAATTGAAATGTCCGGATAGTCCGGACTGTTCGAAATAGAGGGCAACGGCTAGTTTTCAACTTGACATATTTAAGCCTCCTCCCTCTCTAAACGGCTAGATATTCATTGAAGCTCATTCATTGCTAAGTCTAGCTCTCTCTCACTCATTCAATACTCTCTTTAGAGCTCAAGCTTCATCCTCCATTAAGTTGTGTGTGGATTCAAATCTTTGTGAGGAAAGGAAGTAAATTCAAGTGCTAGGTGCATTCATTCCCACTTTTGAGCACTAGTTCATCCTTCAAGCGATTTCTTGGGGTATTATTACTCTTGGAGGTTGAAGGTCTCCTAGACAACTAGGAGTCACCGGGAGCAACCAAGACTTGTGGTGTGCCCCGGTCGTTTGTGAAGGCAAGTCTCGCCTCCGGAAGGAAAGAGACGAATAGTGAAGCCGGCGAGTGCATTTGTGCAACACCGGGAGGGAAGTGGGTTGAAAAAGACCCCGGCTCAAGTGTGACCGAGCCACCTCAACGGAGACGTAGGATTCCCTTCAAGAATCCGAACTTCGATAAAAATTCGTGGTCTTCGCTCTTTCTTTATTCTCTAGCTAAGTTTGTGTTGTCTTGATCTTGCGGAGCCCCGATCCACTTGTGTCATTTGTTTGGCTCCATATATGTGCTTGCTTAAGGTACTTGATTGCATTTAGAACCTTTTCATTCAAGTAGCTTGTTGCTAATCTGAGTAGATTTATTTTCTTGTTCTGCTCGAGCTGGTATATTCGGAGTATCCGGATAAATACCCCGGATAATCCGGAATATCCGGACAAATCATCCGGAGTCTCCTGGTTGACCTGCTCGGGTGTATTTAATTTCGCTGCAATTTTTAAAACCGCATATTCACCCCCCTCTAGGCGACATCTCCGGTCCGCTCAATTGGTATCAGAGCCAAATCTCCATTGTTTTGGCTTAACCGCTTGGAGAACTTAAGATGTCGGATCTAGAAAAGATCACCGGAAGCCGCGACCAAGATAAGGCTACGGGTTCCGGCAAAGGGGTAGAAATTCCTTTTGATTATTCTTCTTTTGGAGTCTCAAGCTCGTCATCTTACGTTTCCGTGTCTTCCGGCCGAGCGCCTCACTTCGATGGCACTCGCTGTGTCGCATGGAAACATAAGATGAAGATGCACTTGAGATCACTTCACCCGTGTATTTGAAAGATTGTAGAAACATGTTTCAAGCCCTCCGACCCAAACAATCTCACACCTGAAGAGGATAAAGCTCAACATTTCAATAACTTGGCCGTCAATACCTTGTTCAACGCCTTGAGTGATACAGAGTTCAACCGGGTTGACGGTCTAAATAATGCCAAGACAATATGGGAAAGACTCATGGTCACTCATGAAGGAATATCAAGCGTCCGTGAGTCAAAGATTGAGCTAACCAAATTTTACATCTGATTTCTTTTCAACCAGAAAATCTAAGATTTCAATCAACTTGTTTTAATCGAAAAATGTTCAAAAACATGTTAATTTTTTTTTGTGTATGGTTTTGACCTTAAATTCAATCAAATTCGGCCAAGAAAAATAAAAAAACCGGTAAAAAAACACACACCAAGATTTTGTTTGAAATTATCGAGATCTCATCGAGATCTAGAGATTTAGATGAATACTATGATATTTTTTTAAAAAAAAATTATCCTATCAACATTTAGGATTTTGAGTCCAAAATCTCGCCGGGATTTGATCATGGCAACAAGACAAAGACTACAAGCTCGCCCACGACTCCATGGCTCTCCAGGTCTCTACACCGTACCTTCCTCCTCTCCTCACCTCGCCTCAGATCTTGGATTCTTGCACGCAACCCGTTATTAGAGCCCTTAGCGGTGGTTTCTTTCCATACACCATGTGCATCTTCTGTTCTGCACCTTGCGTGTGGAATGGGGATTAGGGAAAGCCCTCGTCAAGGTGGCGCTATACTTGGAATTTTTTTTATAAATAATCATTTTTTAATTGTGTATTACAGAAATATACTACGGTATTTTTTTTTGCAAAAATAGGCTCTTTTCGCGCCATGTCATCGCGAAAAAGGAGTTTTCGCGCCACGTCACCGCGAAATAGGACTTCTCGCGCCACGTCACCGCGAAAAGCATTTCGCGCCACGTCCGCGCGACGGGCAGGGGCCACGGGCAGGGCACCCCGGCGGGCAGGAGCGGGCAGAGGCCATGAGCGTGCCGGCAGAGAGGGGGCCAGCAGTGCAGCCGGGCAGTGGGGCCCGCCGGGCTGGCTGGGCGCAGACCAATAATGCGGGAGTGCCGCTCGGTCCAAGCCAGAGAGAAGAGAAAGAACAAGGAAAGAAAAGAAGAAGAAGAGAAGAAAGAAGAAGAAGAAGAAGAAGAAGGAAAGAAAAGGAAGAAGAAGAAGGAAAGAAAAGGAAGAAGGAAAGAAAAGGAAGAAGAGGAGGAGGAGAAGACAACACATTTTTGTGATCGTTCGTTCGTTCGTTCGTTCGTCGTTCGTTCTTCGTTCGTTCGTCGTTCTTCGTTCGTTCGTCGTTCGTCGGTAAGTAATTTTTTTTATAAGTATTCGCATATTACAAAAATATACATTGGTTAATATTGTTGGTACGTAATACAATATTGTCCTAGATATAAATTAGTTAGAATATTTAATGATTGGAGGAAAACTAACATAAAGTTAGTAATTACTTATGAAACTTGAAAAAGTAGGTTTAGATAGAAAAAAAGATGGTATGTACAGAAAAAGTAGAAAAGGATAGGAAAAATTGTTGCGGGCATAGATAAATTTTTCAGTAAAATGTAGTATACTATTTGAAAGTTATTATGCAAATATTGTTATGGTATGAAGCAAATATTGCAGCACACACCAGAAAATTGTTAGGGTATGAACTAAAACGTAATTTCAATTTTCTCCTCAATTATTTAAAACGAATATGTTGAAATGGTGATAACTTTTGATCCATAAGTTCAAATTGAGTGAAACAAGTTTCTAAATTCATGTTAAATCATGTATTTTTGTAAAATCATGGAAAAATGCAAAAAACTGTAGTTCTGTATCGTTGTAATATGTGTAGTGTGGTAGGGTGCAGCTGAAATTATTTTGTTTCACAACTCTATTGCAGTTCAAATTATGCAGTAGGTATATCAAATATTACTTGTGCATATCATAAACAATTTTTAATATGCAGTAGCTACGTCTGCTATGGATGCATTCAAAGTGTTTTACGGTGACGGAGTGGTTCAGGAGGGGCAATACGGGGTAGATCTGAGTAGCTTTCAACAAAGGTATTTTGTACCATCGTAATCCGGATGAAATGAGTTTCAAGATCTGTGCGGGTGGCTTTGTCACGCTCTTTCATTGAATCCTATAGTGCCGCGATGTGAGCATTAAATGCTTGTGGCCGAGAGGTACACACGACTCGGTATGGGTGCTTAGACCGCTGGAGCGGGCTCGCCTTGGAGGAACTACGTCAATTCATCGAGACGGCGTGGCTGGGTTTTGTCCTCTTTGTGCAAAGCGACGGTCAAAACAGACTTGGCAAGTAACGAAACCCGGTCGCGGTGCAAGCGTAAAGTCCGCGGAAGTTGATGAGAATATTCGATCTAGGGCTGCCGCGACGGGACAAGCAGATGAAGGGGAGGAGTTGGAAGGGTTAGTGGATGTGCTAGAGCAAGACAATCTGCGGGCGGCGGGGGAAGAAGAGGCACTTGTGATGGACGAACACGAATCATCATCCTCAGACGATGATGGCAGTACGTCCGCACATGTTTCCTGCTGCCTGGAATAGGGGCGAAGCGAAAGACCTAGCAGTCGACGATGCCCTTGACTCGACATGTGAGTACCGACCAACCGAGGTTCGTGTGCACTCAATGTACGCGGAGAAGTCCGCTTTGCAGGATGCTATAAGGGTCTGGGCGATGAGTTTGCAGCGGCCGGCGAGGGTTGTGAAGTCCAGTAAAGATTGCTACACGGTGAAGTGTGAAAACGCCGAATGTGGTTGGCGTGTTCATGCCCACAGGCCCAAGTATGAGTTGAACTGGGTAGTCACGAAGGTGGTGCAAGACGCTTGTGTTCTAAGCAATGTAACATCGAGACATCGTAACCTCACATCAACTTTCATCGCGAACGTGATGTATGGAGAGATTGTCGAGAAGTTTGACATGGAGGCACAGCACATAGTACTTGCCGTGAGGAACAGATATAAATACCAAATCAGCTATGCCAAAGCATGGAGGGCGAAGCAGAAGGCATTGGAGAAACGCTTCGGTACATTCGAGGCATCCTATGATAATCTTCCCCGACTTTTAGATGTCCTGAAGGAAAGAAACCCCGGGACATATACTGCAATACATGATAGAGAATCTCAGAACCCGCCTGGCTATATGGTTATGGAGCGTGCTTTCATCGCACTTGGACCTTGTGTGGAGGCTTTCAGGCATTGCCGGCCGATTATGTGCGTGGACGGACTTTCCTCACCGGCAAGTACAAGGGCCAAATTTCGACGGCCATCGGTGTGGACGGAAACAACCAGATACTTCCTATAGCCTTTGCTTTCGTGGAAGGTGAAAATTACGAGTTGGCTCTGGTTCTTCGTAAATCAAGATCGGGTTGTGAAGGATAGGCCCAATGTGTGCATAATTCACGATCGCCACGCTGGCTGATGAAAGCGATAAAGAAGATGCAGAAGATGTGCAAGAGCCTTTTCCGTGGCCGGATTTGCAGAACCGGTGGTGCATGCGACATATGGCGGCTAACCTGTTCAAATATTTCAAAAGTAAGAAGTTGATGAACCTATTCAAGAGGTTGTGCAAGCAAAATCAGCAGAGAAAGTTTGATGCCATTTGGGAGAAGCTTGACGAGCTCACTAGCAAGCGGTCGTGACGGAGAGAGACAAGCGGGGGGCAGTACTTCGGAGGCACCACAGCGTTTGCAGCCCTTACCGGACATTGACCCGCCAAACATCAGAAGGAGGCTTTCGAGAAACATCAAGTGTTTCTCGCACTGGATCGAGTCTGAACCGGTTGAGAAGTGGGCACTGTTGTACGACACACTTGGGGCAAGGTATGGGGTTATGACAACCAACCTTGCCGAGGTATACAACCCGGGTAATAAGGGGTCTTCGTGGCACGCCCCTTGTTGCTATCGTCGAAGGTATGTTGTACTGCATGCAGTGAGATATTTCCGGAATGGCACGCCGCTGGCGTTGCATGCAAGTACCATTCGTAGTCCGCATCGCAGCGTCGTTATAGCTTGGATGGCGGAGAAGGTTCGTAAGGCCCTCCTACATTCGGCCGTCGTCATGGGTACGACTGAGTTACGATTTGAGGTCACACCGAGGAATATGGAGGGGTTGGGAATGTCAAGTGGGAGAATCACCCACTAAGTGAGCTTGGGCGGTGGTGTGGATGGCATGTGCACTGCACTTGCCGAAAGCCGCACCTTCTCGCATAAACCTTGTTCGCATGTCTTGGCGGCTGTGGGCGATTCAAATGAGTAGTGTACAATTTGTTTCTCCGCACTACATGGCGAATATGGTCGCTCAAACGTGGTCCGTGAACTACATGGGTTTCGTGTTGCCGGAAACTTCACCGAAATTGACAATACCACGCGCAGATGGGTCCTCGACATTAACAGAGTGAAGGCGGGAAAGGTCGTCGCTAAACGCGCCGCATCCGCAACGACATGGATGAGTCCGAATGGAGGCCCTGTCCGGAGGTGTGTCCTGTGTGGAGAGTACGGCCATAGGAAGAACAAATGTCCTGCGAAGAGCATTTCAGATGGAGGGTCTTGACGTATATGCCTGTGAGGCGTTTGCCTTGTTCGAGGGTTCCCCCCGTTTGTACGGAATGTAATAATCATACATGTGTACGTTAAATTCTTATGGCTATGACTCCTGAGAACTATTGTGTTCCTTCCTTATGTCATGCTTCGAGGAGTTACTACTTGTAATATGAAAAGAATTGCGTCTGGTTATGTATTGAAGAAAACTACATGTGTTTGTTCTGGGGCACGGAAAATCTTGTGCTCGTTGCATCTGCTAGCTAAGATTGTCATCATCGCTAGTTATGTTATTTGTTCTTAGTTTAATTCCAGCAAACTAGTATGTTTTTATCTATCTCGCGTACGTTTGGTGTTGCTTGTTTATCCTTTTGACATAATGTCTATATTTGATCTCGTCAACATAAATTATTATTTTGTTTGTTGTGAGCAGGTATGGCGGCTGTGGGCGAGGGTTGCGATTGGCCGTACGGCCTCCTTGACCGTCACTTGGACGCACGCCACCGGGCACGGTTGCACGCTACTACCAGAGCGGGCACGGATCCTGGTGTCTTGTCCACACGGACTCCAGTACGTGCATGGGGCCTTGACGACCGATACCCAGGTTTGTAAGCGTACTAAGTTTTGTGGTACTAAATGGGTTTAAACATGTTGTGGTCTAACTTGTAATTCATTGTTGCAGATTGGAGGCGGCGGGACTACTTCCGCTTGCACGGATGGTGGAGGCCACACAGGAGGACCACGCCGAAGGTCCGATGGTGAGGTCATCGCCGCCGAGCGATCCCGACGCTTCCCTTCGACCGATCCTCCCATCGCCTCGTGGACGGGCGGCCCGAGACGATACCTTCCATCCGCCTGCGGAGAGATGACGCCGACTGGCAGGATGTTTTGATGCCGACCGGCCTCCCAATCGCCGCAGCGGTTGTGCCACCGAGGTGGATGACGACCGCATGACGACCTTTTGCTCGGTTTGTAGGAGTCCTCCCGCCGCACAGGAGGCCACCGCAAGACGCCCGCTACACCCACGATAACAAGACGGTCCCACTCTCACGTGGCTTCGCCAATTCGAGGTATGTGTCGGCACGGTTCAAAATTGGTCCGATTTATTTTATCTCAGGTAACCAAAAACATTTTCTTCTGGCAGGTAACTAGGATGGCTGGGGACGCCACAGAGTACCAGGTGAGCCGGCACCTGGAGGCTTACCTATTGTGGTTGTTCGGGTGGGTGATGTTCACCACGACCCATGGAGACAGCGTCGATGCTAGGCTTGTCCCGATCGCACGGGCCATAGCGGATGCCGCCCCATGAGGTTCCGAGTACACCGGGGTCACCAGACTTTGTGCCACCTACCGGGTCTATGCGATGCGTGCCTCGGGGCGCGCCTCGGTTCGATCCTCTCCTGATGCCCACTCCTGCTCATGCTATGGTCATTCGAGCGCTTCAGTTGGACGACCATGGGTTGACGACCGGGTGTATGGCCCGGAGTTCTACGGGGACACGGAGGTGGACCGCCCTACGATGGGCTCTCTTTGGTGCCGTAGACGGGTACGGACATGTTTTTTGTGCTACGCAATCTCGCTTTCTGACCTCTTTCGTATTAACTTTGTATCGATACCTTCTGTAGCCACAATGGGCTGGTCTGCAGGTACGGAGTGTCTACGCCCACTTCACCGAGGCGTTCGACCTTTTGCGGCCGGAGCGTGTCCGGTGGGAGCCTTACACCTTATCGGAGGTTAGGAAGCGCGCACCGCACGGTTTATCCATCCTTTGCGCGCGAGATCTGGTGTACTTGAACACACGACGGAAGCTTGTGTACGATGTGTACGTTGAGGATTACTCGGTTCACCGGGTAATGAGGCGGTAGGACTCGAGCAGGAGGTCCCTGTTCCACGCGGCGTGCCAGTCCCCACAGAGACACACATGTCGGTAACATCACTCCCCTTTACATTTCGAATGCAACTCATTGCACATGCTAACGAGTTTACAACTTCCGTAGGCATTCGAGGAGAGGTGGCGCCCGGACTAATCGGGCCGTGAAGATGGCCCCTTGGGTGGAGCAAAGGACTCAGGCACTACAAGACCGGGTTGCAGATTATGACGTATACGATATACAGGGATACCAGGAGTACCTGCAATGGTACTCCCCACTTACACGAGTACGCCTCTTGCCCCCTGCTGACCCGGAGGATATTGTGCCGGCTCGTGCTCACGACACATATCCCACCCATGTTGCATCGGCGATGCACTTTGTGGTACGTAAACTAGGCAATCTACTCAAATTTTTAACGACATGCAAGCATACATATATCTTACGTCATGTCATCACTTTCAGGGCGACATGGGGACAGAGATGGAGCAAGACTTGAGGTCCATGAGAGGCCGTTTGTGCGGGGGTTTGGAGACCTCCCGGGAGGACATCACGGCGTTCATGGATCGAATGATCGCGAAGACGGCGAGGATTGTGCGGGCCGTTTCGTGCCGGCATAGTTTTGACGCCGCTGCTGTGGGGTCGCATACGTCGTGCGTAAGACAGCAGGGGGTCCGGATAAGTACACGACCGCCGCCGACACCACCGCCGCCGACACCTCCCACGCTGCTGTACCCACCGCAGCCCCCGACAGCACCCTTCGGACCTCGGACGCTGTCGTACCCGCCGCCGCCACAGGGGCAGCCTGGGAGCTCGTCGTGGCAGCAGCAGGCCCCGCTCTTCGGGGCAGGTAATATTCTCACTTAAACATGCATTGCATTTCATGGTAACTAATAGTCGTGTATGACAGGCCTCCCGTTAGGATACCCTGGCGGCGCGACATGGATGCCTACTCATTTCTTCGTTCCGACCCCAGGTGTGTTCAATATGCTTCGTAAACTGACATTGCAAGGCATTTTACTTTCAAATATATTCGTCACTCGAACTGACTGTAGTAGTTCCAGGTTACCGTCCGGAGGGCCAGACTACGCCGCACACGCGGGCGGACGACTTCGAGACGGAGTATGCTGGTCCGACGCATCCGGACGTCCTGTTGGGGTCGCACCCGAGCGCCCCCACGCCTACACACCCTACAGACCCGAGTTCTTCGAGCCGCACTCCTGTACCACCCGTGCTTGGCGCCCGGATCAGGCAACCACCAGACCGGTGGACCCCTTCAGGGCCCAGACGTCGACCGGCAGATGAACGTCGACAGGAGAGGCGCATCGCACTGCGTGCACAAAGGTGGAGGTGACCAGGGAGAGGGAGGTGACCAGGGATAGGACTACGACGATGTTGACGATTGAGTATTGTATTGCTACGTTGTATTTCTGCGTTGTAATGTTTGTTGTTTATTGTACATTTCTGTCAGCTTTTATCAAATGAAACTCGTGTCATTATTGCTTTTGTCCCATCGCATGCAAAGCGTCAGAAGAATCCGATGCTCGCGGATTTGATCTTCTCTTAAGTCCGCCACTGTAGCCTATGGCTGGCTATTTAAGGCCGAGTGGTCGCCTCCCAATAATCACAGCAAACTTTCCCCTCGTCCCAAACCAAAGTTCGCCAACCAACCAACCGGTGCCAATGGAGTTTCCCTCGCCCCCACGCCACAGCGTTGCCGTAGCCATCCCCGAATGAACGTAGGTCCGCATGTGCCTATGCGGGGATCCATGCCGTTTTCGGCAGTCTGTAGACAACTCATACACATACGGTATGAGATACTGGAGTTGCCGCAACCGCGACTCCGAGCCAACGCTGGGAATACGAATGCGGCGGAGAAGCCCGGTATGTGCGTACTTGCATTTCATGTTACATCAAACCGGGCAAAGGTTGATACGGTAATACTATCTGCTCTCACCAATTGCAGCCTCCGTTGTGCGAGTTCGTCGAATTCTACGACGCGAGCGCACGCTGACATGGAGAGGATGCGGGATCGGGAGTACTCGCATCGTAGAGCTATGGTAGAGCAGCAGTGGCATGAGCAGGAGGAGGAGGAGAAGCGCATGAAGGCTGCCGAAGAAATGCGTGCACATAAGGAGACCGAATCGGCACAAGGCCGCGGGCCAGCTAGAGGCTGAGCATGAGAGGAAGCGCGAGAGGGCGGCTAGGGCCAGGGCGGCAGGCACCGATGGTTTGCGCAAGGGGAAATATCCCCGGTGCACTCAGTAGTGTAGCAAAAGGACCCTTATTGTTTTGTTTACCTAAGGCATGTTAACTTTAAGCCATTATTTTTGCATTTCCTATATTGTAATGTTACGTTGTCTCAATTATTTCGTTTACCAGAAGGGCTCTGTGTTGTGATATTATGTTGTTAAGTATGTACTTACGTATTGTATTTTTGCATTTATGCATTTCCTATGTATTTTATTGGACCATGCGTGATATCTTATCGGAGTACTCGATAATACTTAAGGTTATTGAGCTAGTGCGTTTTAGATGCAAGCAATGGTGTAAATCAAATATTTTCACATAATATGCCAGTCCATATATAAAACATCAAATCTCATCCATTGTTACAAAAAAAAACCCCAAACTCGATATCTTACGGCCTGCCGAAAAGGCTTAAGCGCTATAGTTGTAGAGTACTCGATAATACTTAGTGTTATTGCGCTAGTGCGTTTTAGATGCAAGCAAATGTGAAAATCAAAATTTTTCTCATAATATGTCAGTCCATATATGAAATATCAAATCTCATCCATCGATACAAAAAAATTCCCCCAAAACACGATAGCTTACGGCCTGCCGAAAAGGCTTAAACGCTATAGTTTCGAAATACTCGATAATACTTAAGGTTATTGAGCTAGTGCGTTTTAGATGCAAACAATGGTGTAAATCAAAGATTTTCCCATAATATGCCGGTCCATATATCAAATATCAAATCTCATCCATTGTTACAAAAATTTACCCCCAAACACGATATCTTACGGCCTGCCGAAATAGCTTAAGGGTTATAGTTTAGGACTACTCGATACCACTTAGGGTTATTGCGCTAGTGCATTTTACATGCAAACAACGGTGTAGATAAAATATTTTTCCATAATATGCTAGCCCAGATATCATATAGCAAATCTCATCCATTCTTACGAAAAATTACCCCTAAACACGATAATGTATGGACTACCGAAAACACTTAAACGGTTTAGTTTCGAAGTACTTGATAAATGGGTCTTTACGGTAAACTTAATTTGTACATTTCAATTTCGCATGCAACATAATACTTTTCTGTGAGATATTACGAATACTTATAACTTAATAAAATTTTTGAAATTTATTCCGTTTCAAACTTATTTTTTCGCTCCAGCGCGGCTCGAAAAGAGGATTGTTTTGCAAAGAAAATTCAACCTACCTATATTTTCTTAATATGAGAATAATAAACTATTATTTATTAATATGCGAATAAAAAACTATTATTTTTTTAATATGCACATACAAACAAATTCCACGACTACCAACTCAAAATAAGGAAAAAAAGAAAGAAAATAAATTAAGCTATTTATTTCCGCAAAGTTTCATGAAACTAACCATAAATTTTAAAAATATATTTTCAATTATTTTTTCTTCTTTTCCTCTTCTTTCCTTTTTTTCATTTTCTTCTTCATTCTTTTTTTTCTTTCTTCCAGTGGAACCTGAGTCGCTCGCCACTTCCCTCGCCTGGTCGCTCGCCTCGCTCGCTTAAGTTCACCGCGCCATGGCGCGACATGCTACAAGGTTCGCCAATGTCGCACAAAGGTGGGCGCGACATGCTCTGATGCCAAAAGTCGCGGTGACGTGGCGCGACTTCTCCTTTTTCGCGATGACATGGCGCGAAAAGAGCATATTTTTGCAAAAAAAATATATCGTAGTATATTTCTGTAATACACAATTAAAAAATGATTATTTATAAAAAAAATTCCTATACTTGCAAACGGAATGTGTTCCTTGGTCTACACAGCTATGAGTTTTGTGTATCGATTTAATGTTCGTGTGATTCGTTGGTGAAGGATGTTGCAATACTGTTGATTTCTTGATGCAAGTAGAGATGGCAACGGGGACCCGAAACCCGAAACCCGACGGGTATTTACTCTATTAGGGGCCGGGTATGAACTGTTTTTCATACCCGCGGGTATATTAACGGGCAAAAACTATTACCCAGCGGGTAGAACTGCACGGTCCGTACTCATCGTTGCTACCCGTGGGTCCCCATTACATATGGGTGGCTAATATGGAATATGTCATGTATATATAGGTGTGAACAAGAGTGAAAAAGTTTCTAGCTGCTGTTGTCTAACTAGACAGTAGATCGACAAAATGTTTTTTTGGGGCTGGGGATCTCTACGGCCCATTTGTCAAGCATTTGGTGTTAACCAATGGGCTGGTGCTGCTAAATCTGTTAGCTACCTTTGTTCTACATGATCACATACCGTCAAGGCGTCAATTAATACAGTAGCTAGGTGACATAAACGAAAGCATGCACAACTTTGTTTTAGTACAGTCAATATGATAGCATATGATCTTACCGGGCCCAGCATATTATATATTCTATACAATCATATTGTGTAACCCTTCGAAATATGAGTACTATATGCAAACAAAATAGAACTTTTGTCATGAAACCTGAGTCCTGACTTTCGGGTGCGGGTTACCCGCGGGTCCCCGTTACCTGCACGGGTATGGGTACGGGTAAATTTTGTACCCGTATGCGGGTATGGGTATTGTAGCGGGTGGATTTTGCTACCACGGGTACGGGTACGGGGTGGTGATACCCGCCGGGTATATACCCGTTGCCATCCCTAGATGCAAGGCGAGGGACGCACTTATCTCTGGATCATGTGCTTGGGTGTAATCTTCCTTTGACAGTCTGACTGAAAAGGGGATCGACATTGTTGATTTGTCCTCGGACCGGATGCCCACACACGAATACACCAAGCTCGAACTGTTTGCCCTCCCAATTGTTTGATGATTATTTGGGGCATATGTGGTGAACTTGTGATAAAGTTTTGAGACTTTGCGGTTCTCATATGTGGCCGTCTGCAGGAAATCCATATGTGGCCGTCTGCAGGAAATCCAATTGCAACCGGCAACCCAAGACGAGATCACATGGAGATGGACCGTGGACGGCCAATATTCTGCGAAGTCGGCCTACAGGATCCAATTCAGGGGAGGTTTGCCAGATAGCAACTATCCAATGGTCTGGAAAGCAAAAACTCAGAACAAATGCAGGTTTTTTGCTTGGCTCTTACTCCAAAATAGGCTGCAGACAGCAGATAATCTAGCCCGGAGAGGTTGGCCTCATAGCCCAATTTGCAGTCTTTGCGGTTCGGGTGATGACTCAGCGGTCCACTTGTTGCTGGCATGCCCCTTTGCCAGGCAAACCTGGACCTCTTTGTCAGGGCATCTACAGATTCAACTAGTTTCACAGTCGGTACCTCTTGTGCCAGTTTCGATCACAGCTTGGTGGCAAGAGATTCGCAGCGCCCAACCAAAGAAGTGTCGCAGCACGGTCGACGGTTGGTTGATCTTCACTCTATGGAACATCTGGAAAGAGCGGAATGCTCGCATTTTTAATAACCTTTACTCCCCGGTGTCCTCAGTGGTTCAACAAGCCCTCAGAGATATCGCAGATTTTAAGCTAGCAACGAGGTCATCTTTGGCAGAGTAGTCCTTTTTCTGTATCAGGTGTTGGTGTTGGTTTTTGTTTTGGCCCTTTAGCTGGCCGTGTCTACCCCGCGTTTTGTATACCTGAACTTCTTTCTTCTTAATTGATTGCGGGCAGAGCTCCTGCCTTACCTTTCAAAAAAAGTTTTGAGACTTTTACTTCCTACGGGCCTGTCATTTTTAATGTAATTACCATTTGTATTCAATCATATGAATCGAGATGTGCAATTTATATAAATTCAACTAACAGTGGGCCGATGCCCATTTGACCTGTATGTTTAGCACTTAACAGTTCCAGTGAGTACCATATCACGTGATGTGTTATCTTGGCTTGTCGATCGAACGTCTATTTGGCAGTTCATTAGTTTGTGGCATGCAGTGATCTTAGGAGTAATCTGATGAACAATTCTGGAAAACTGGCGTGCATTGTTCATAAAAGCATTTGGCATTGTGGGATTGACTAGGGAGAGAACAAAAAATTATTCTTTGGTCAATTTCCCCTGTAATACATCTTCTCTAGATGTTTGTTAATTGGTTTCTGCAATTTGAGATTCTGGAACATGACTAGATGAATATGTTTTGCTGTAGAACTATGTGCAGAACAATCTATATGAAGTCTCTATTCACTTTGAGGCTTAAAACAGTGTGCCTGCAGTCCCTTACTTATACAAGATGATAATGCCGAGGTGTTCTAAAAATGTGGAAGTGATCTTGAATTTTAAGATGCCATTTGCTGTTAATAGTATGACATGACTAGAGTTGAATAAAACTTAGTTTCCTACAAATGGCCTGAGCATAGGCATTGGCATATTTCAGGATTTTCAGTTTCGTAGAAGCAACCTTCCAACATGTATTTTGCAAACTATATATGCTTTTAAGGATTAAACACAAGTTAAGGAAATTTTAAAACTTGCATATTGTGGAGAGTTGAGATTGGTTTGTTCCTTTTGTCAGCAAGAATTTTGGTGGTCATGGTTATCACAGCGCCCTGGCGAGGCGAATCGCCTCTCGAGCGCCTAGACGCCTAGGTGACAGTTAGGCGACCAAACATCATCACCAAGAGTCACTAACCGCATCATAAGTTACAGCATCAGTCTCACTAACCCTCACTAACCGCAACAGCATCACTAAGAGTCTAAGACACTAACCAATCGGTCCAACCATTTGTTCCTCACTAACCAATTGCAGCATCAGCATCAGCCCGCCACCTCTGTTGCCTCCAGGCCCTTCACCTCCGGTTCCTCCACCATCACCGATGTTGTGACGGAGGTGGCGGCGAGTCAGCGATAAAGGTGGCGAGCTGGAGGCGATGGAGGCTGACCGGATCTAGAGGCAACGGGCTGGAGACGACGGCGGAGCTCCTCTCCACGTGCTAGGGTTTACCCGACTCCCATCCTCCTCTGCTTAGACGGCTACTCTGCATCCCGACTCCCATCCTCTTCTGCTTTTACGGTTTTACCCTGCCTGATATCGATTTGACGCACGTTTGGCTGCCTCCACCGCGACGCCTAGGCGCCCACCGCCTCGACTGGACGTCTAGGCGGTTGCCTGACGCTTTCTAGTCAAGGTGACGGGTCCTGGCAACCCCCTTCGGCTACCTGGACGCCTAGGCGACGCTGTGATAAGCATGCTGGTGGTATTACTAATAATTGTTTTTTCATACGAAACTGCTGTAACTCTTGTGACCTGTGCGAGATAGGAGCTTTGTTCAAAAATATGAAATATTATATATGCTAATAACGAATAATGAGAATAATACTTGGATTGTTAATTACCTGTGAAAACCCTAGACATTCAGCAAGCAATGGTGGAATAGTTCATGGAAATGAGTGTAGTTATTTAGATGAAGGCTGGATAATTGCTCAGGCAGATACGATACAAAGCTCCTGATGTACAGTGATTCTAATGGAGTTCACAAGAAGTTGTTAAAATGGGGCGATGGGCTTCTTATGCTAGCTCGGTAGCTTCAATGGCTCCGACTAAGGCCTAGTTGACCATCCTTGTCTGAGCTGTAACCTGTAAGAGACTGAGGTTTCTATTTCTGCAGTTCTAATCCTGCACCCTTTGCACAAAATTTCTGCGTATGTTGAATTCTAATCTAGACTGCTTGATTCTGGTTGGGTTAAGGTAAGCATCTAACCTTGAAAATGCATATTCTCAGGTGAAGGGTCTCCACGACCACGTCTTGATAAGCGACTTGAAGCATTGGAAGGACAGAACAACACTGAGGCTGCTCTGGATGTGGACGCCCCATCTGGTTAGTTTGTTCATTACGAAACTTATGGCTGACGACAAAATAATCTAGTGAACAGTTTTGTCGTGTGGCAAAGATGCTTCTTTTGTATCGCAGATGCCCAAGGGGATGTATATCTTTGCAAACCATCTCACATTTTCCTGTCACTGATCTGAACTCGATGGCAAGCTGCAGCCTGCAATCGAGCTAGCATCATCCCACAAATTTCTGTGCCGTGCTAGTTCTGCATGAAGTCCTCAAGGATCTGAACTCGTTTGCTGCCTCAGCCACGGCCAGGTCGCGGTCTCGCAGAGCACCGCGCGCGTGATGGCGAGAGACCCAGGCGCTCCAACCGTGTCCCTTCCCCTCTCTCTTTTCCTTCGCGATGGGATTCCCATTCCCTTCAGCATTCCCTTCGTGTTGGGATTCTCTCTCCTATTCCCTCTGGCAAGGGATTCTCTCTCCTTTCCCTGTATAATTCCCTTTAAAGAGAATCTGTTAAGATGAGGGCAAATAAAGGGAATAGGAATGAGGAAAGAGAACGGGGAAAGGAATGAAATGAAGGGAATATGGTTGGAGATGGTTAGCCCGCCGTTTGGACATCCCGCTGATCTCCGCTGCTTATTTGCTTGCTGGGTGCCCGGCGCATTCAGTCAACTTCACGACCATCGGCTAGCTGATGGTTCGTTAAGGGACTAACTAAGAACTGTAGCGTGTAGGTATGTCTCCTGCTGACTTCTGCTGCAGAATTGTCTCTTTCTAGCTAGTTTCTATCCACTGGCTTCTCTGCTTGGAATGCTAATTGGTGATGCTACTACAGCCGTTTGCTTGCCTGACTGACGGTCAGTTCGCTTTATGTGCACTGTACTCTGCATCCTTTGGAAACATATGCGTGCAAGGAACCTCAAGCCCATGCTTCCGTGTCAGTCCTGGAACTGGTAAATGAATCCTCTTATTTCTGACTATCTCCATCAATTTCCATTCATTCCATTCTCTTCCCTATTCTCTTCCCCATATTCATTCTCTTTATTTTCTACTATCTCCAACAGTTTCCCCACAAGAGAATTTGTGAGGGAATTGGAGAGAGAATCCCTTTCTATCCAGATTCTCTCTCCAAATCCCGTCCGAAGGGAATCACGAAGGGAATGATATCTGTTCGTAAAGGGATTTGTAGGCTGAAGGGAAACTGCTGGAGATAGTAAACCAATCCAGTGAGCTTTGGAGACAGGGTAGCGCAACCTCAAAGTATGTACAAATCCTCAGTCCTTTATTCTGCTTCGTATTACTCAAGTGTTCCTGTCAAATAATGCAGTCCAGTCTTCACGTTCACCTGTGAGCATCTGTCAATCCTGATTGGCCGAAACGGGACATGGAGTTATCAGAAAGAAATGGCAGTATCGAGGTCGAGGCTACTTCAAAAAAAATCGGCAAGGCAAGCTGGAATGCTGATTTCAGTACTGCCGGCAGGTCACGAGGGAAGTAGACCAAAGTACCAAACCATGGATTTGGTAGGTGTTAGACGACAAATAAGCGTATGGTTCAGATTTGTGATGATCATATAAAAAAGTGGTTTACAGGCAAGCTACTTTCATCAAGATCTTATACTGTTCTAATTAATCGTCATAAGTTCTAATAAATCATCATAAAATAACATAGCTAACATCATTATTGGTTATCCGCCATCTGTAAAGACAAAAACATCATCATTAAGTAAAAGCACATTGTGGCAACATTTCCACCGGAATTTTATATAGAAAAATGTATGCCAATAGTCAACACCATATATCAACGAGGATGATTGGGACTCCTAACCATATCAGGAATCAGGAGGATTATCTGCAAGAGACAGACCAACGGATGCTCGTAAATTATGATAGACTTTTTGCACGCGGTTTCCTATCGCTAAGTGTACCAAAATACATCAGAAACACCATATGAATTGGAGTAATCATGTTTTAAAGTTACATGGTCAACAGTTTAGTATGTGGATATCAATCAAATTAAAAAATAATAAGAAGCAATTTATTTATGGTGCAAATTACGCTAGGAAAAATTAGAAATATTCCACGTAGCTACCGGCCAATTAGCCATAGATGGATAGAAGAACAATTAAATCCCAAATAAATAAATAAATAAAACCCAGTTAGCCATATAGGCTCTCGAGCAACTAAACCGCTCACATTAAGGCCAAGACTACCTAGCTTCCGGGTGACTGAGTTGCTCACGTTAAAGTTAGGATTTTTGTGATTTCAAACAGGCAAGATAACTCATATTGAATTACACCTTAATAATGACTAAGTATCTAGAAATAACACAGACTAACTGAGCAACTCACTTGCACCTTTTGTCTTCTACCTAGACATGGTAAGAGCAAGCCACTTTCTTCTTAGAGAAAATTTTGATGATGCCACTGAAAAGTGTGTAATTTTGGTTATGCTACTAGTCTTTTTGTCATTTTATTTTTGCCACTAATCTTTTCACTTTATCCTTCTTTTACCATTTCCGTCAGTTGATTGTGAGTTTGACCAAACGGCGGTTGGTTTTGGATATTTTTGCCCTCAGCAACATGGTGTTGTTCATGTGCGCTTTCTTGGCAGCAGTGTTGAACAGGCGGTTCACGAGATGCGACAGATCGAGCCAGAACATGTGTGACGGTGGCATGAGGAGTGGCAATCGGAGGGACTTGGCGGCATTGGCGATGGACGCCAATGCGTCGTTGTATTGCTCGGCGTTGGCTGCCTGTTCAATGATCTGGACGGGCGTGTGGTAGAGCGGGTAGTTGAAGTGGACGCGGAGCCAGGTGTCGATGCACCCCCAGTGGAAGGCATGGCCGTAGCGCGGCAACCGGTGTAGTGTCTCCCAGTTGTGGAACTCCGTATGTACTACACGGGGTGAACCCAACTAGTCGTCCACATCCTCACCCTCCTTGTCATGGTGCGTCAGCGGCGCCTCATGGGGCACGGTCTAGAGAGCCCCCGTTGCCGCCGGCGCCACACCATGCAGCATACGAGCAGGGTGACGAGGAAAACCGCCTAGAGGGCGAGGAGGGACACCGACGCTGTGATGAGCGGGGTGGGCAAGCGGGGGACCAGAGGTGCACGATGGTGGCGGCAACGGAGGACAGAGGCGGTAGTAGGTGCATGACACAGAGTAGTCGGTGGCGTAGGCGACGGGGTTTGGCGGGAGCGAGATGCCACCGGGGGCCTGCTCCGGCTTCGACCTCTGCTTCGGCTTGAGCTTTGGCTCCGTCTTGGGTTGAGGTAGCTTGAGCTTCGCCCAATCACCCGCAGCAGCGGCTTCTCCAGCGGTGGCATGGGCGATTGGTTTCTCGGGAGCTCAAGCGGAGGCACCACGCATGCCACGAGCGCGCCCACTTGCACCACGGCAAACACCATCGATCGATTGGCCCACGCGCGCATGTGAGAAAAGGTCCCACCCATGGACTGAGGGCAAAAATGTTCGAAACCAACCCCCGTTTGATTAAATTCACAATCAACTGACGGAAATGTCAAAAGGAGGATGAAGTGAAAAGACTAGTGACAAAAATAAAACGACGAAAAGACTAGTGATAGAACCGAAATTGCGCACTTTTTCAGTGGCACCAGCAAAAAATTTCCCTTCTTATATAGGCACTCAGCATCATTGGATCCTTGCCACTTGTCAAGATCCTAACGATGGCATACTACGGATATCTAAATCCTAGAAAGTACATTACAAATATCTACATATAGATATATCTAATTTTGCCATGATACCTAGTTCTTGTACCCTCCTAGCAAATATCTTGGCTTCATGTAAAAGTTAGATGAGAATAGATTACTGTAGAAGTTTGCATTGCAACTTTTAACATACCGTGCTATGAAGACCGCTCAATATCTCATTTATAGCGCCCTTCAAAAATAACATCATGTTTTTTTAAAGCAATCGCCGCCATGGTAGTACGAAAGCATTTATATATATGTGAATGCACGCGTGCCTGTCATACAAACAGCCAGTTTTAACATGACAATGAATTAACGAAAATATTACGAGTGATCAATAGGTCGACCTGCCATGACCAATCCCTACTTCTTCCAAACATTACCTGTTCAAGAAAGGCACAGCTATAACTGACCGACTGACATGATGCCTAGTTGCCTACTGCTTATCCATCCATCCTATCACCAAGAATCTGAAAACCAGTGAAGTTTCTTTGCCTACAGTTTTATCAACACCTGTCTAACGCAACAGCATAAAACGAAAGCAACTAAAATCACCAGACACCCAGCGGCACATAAGTACATGTTGGCCCAGACACACACTCTTGATCTTTCAGTGGATGAAAAACTCAAAACAACACTCACACGAACTAAAAACGCAAGAAGCAGGCACACATGCGATTCACACACACTAGCACTCCTTTGTTTACTCACTAAACAATCTCAACACAGTACACGCACAACACTCTACTGCTTTATGCATGCACCCCCCAAAGACCTCGCACTCAGCTCTTCCTTTAAACACACATGCACGGAGATATGATGCCGTTCCACGATGCCCACTGGCCGCAAGAACTGGTCGCCACTTGACGAGTACCCATACCATGGGTACCCCCATCAGCCCGGAAGCACGAACGGGCTGACCTATCACGACGGAAGTCCGGCACCACCGAAAGGTACTTGGGCGCAAGAACGAGCACGACTGCGGGGGCCGACCCAGACGGTCGGCGGACTCTGGTTCCAAGCGGTCGGCCTGGCACACGCCGCTAATATCGGCTCGCTCCCACGCACACAAGTCAGCGAGGCCACGCTAAAGGTCTCGGTGCACCGCCTTGTGCGCAGCGTCCCCTGACATCCGTACCAGGGTAGCGGCTCCTTCCCAAGGCTGTCAGAAGAGCCACCGAAGAAGTCAAACCCCGCCCCGTCGCTGCACACCGCAGGAGTACGCCCACTCCAGGCCTAAGCAAAGTCAAGCGCCATTAAAGTCACCAAGGCTGATAAGAGCACCACGCAACCACTGCACCTGATATTACATGAGGCCCATGCGCAGAGCCACCAACCCTACCTCGAGGACGGGCGTGGGTTGGCCTGACAAGACGAGACTGCACTCAAGACATGCGAGACCCCTCTCCTCGTAGTCTTCACAACTCCAGGTAACCGCCTCTCCGTCTATATAAGGAGAGGCAGGGCCCGAGAGGGAGGGCGCGGAGAAAAGGGAAAAAGATCTCCGAGGTAGCCTCGACTCCCTAAGCGAAAACCTCAAAGGGATCGGACGGTAGGCCGTCCTCGCTGTACACCCCGCTCCTGTCTCCAAAGATCAATACATTCACACCGCATCTAAGAGTAGGGACATTCGGCCCGAACCAAGATACATCTTCTCGACTCCACGAGTCGACCATTCGAGAGAGGGAGCGCGACCCCATCCGACCATAAATTCAGTATTGCCGGCACGAAACACCGGATTGGCGCGCCAGTGTAGGGGTCTCGCGGCGTCTTCACCGACATCTTCATCTTCTGATTCCCATTCTCCTCCCTCGATGGCTTCCTCCCCACTCACGCTTCGCCAGGTATCGGGGGATCCGGCCGGCGCCCTCGATTTCATCGTCACGGGGAGCTTGTCCTCGCCCTCGCTTGCCTATCCGGGACCGGGACGCCCTCACGAAGCCTCGATGCGATCGCCGACGCCCTCAAGAACCTCAGCCTGGGTGCCCGCTGGCAGCCGCTGGCGTTCGGGCCCGACGTCGCCGGCGTTGCTCTGCTAACATCGCATACGCCTTGGCGGCCGTGGCGGAACCACCCTCACGAGCTCTGGCTTCGTGGCCATGGCGATTCTGCGCCGGCTTCCCTCACGACCTCTGCCGACGGATTCCTCTAGCCACGGCTCTAGCTCCGAACAAGGAGTGTGCTCCCTCGAAGGGCCTACGCCCTTGAGTGCAATATGACGTGCTTGGCATGAGCCATCCTCCACCTCGCTACCATCAGGATCCCCTCCTCCAGCGCGAAGCGGGCGGGAGGAATCCGGCGGAGAAGACGACGCGACAAGACTTTCATAACAGCCACCTCCGACGGGGCGAGAGCTAGAAGCCGGAAAGGCCGAGCTCGATAGGCTGAGGCCCGGGTGAGCGCCGTCGGCCTAGCCACCACTCGGCCAAGGCGCCACTTGTAGGCAGTGTGCATCGGCAATTAGGTGAGGAAGCCGGCCTTCCGTTCTTCCGCCTCACGCCAACTGGAACATTGCCGCCATTGCGGCAATGCTCGCCCCGAGGTCACTGAGCCAACGAAGCCTGGGCCCACCTACGTAACCTTCTGGGGCGGTAGGCGTAAGCCTTGTCGTTCGACGCGCCCAAGGTTCTAGTTCGGCGAAGGCGCCACCTCGGGCCACTGGGCTACCTCCCTCACGTGGGCGGGCGTGAAGCTCAGCCAAGACGGCCCGCCCCACGAACTCCCCAGGCATCATACACCGGTGCGCCATCGCCTGGGGACAAGTATGATCTCCGCGACCACTCGAGGCGCGAAGGAGAGCTACCGACGGCAGCGGCACTCGCACTCGCGGTCGCCGATAGCGGGCGACGACCATCGACCAGGATTCGACGGTCCTGGGCAGCGTCACGTTCACGCCGTATCGCCAACGCCGACTTCCCTGGCCGATTCCGGGCCCGACTAACATAGCCAAGTACGGGGCTACCAACCCCGTGTGCGGGTTGAGGACTCCTACCGCCATCGAGGGGAGCGACTGACGACTCCTTCGTTATCCAAGACTCCCCATCTATCTTGCGGACTCAGAGCATGGCTCGAGTACTTGCCCGCAGATACCATCGGCAAAGTGAGCCGACTAACCTTTTCGGAAATTTCCAGGGCACATACAAACGCCCTGGCAACTCCTGGGACCTGAAAAGCTGCAAGCAGCGGAGACCCTCAGGACTACATCCGCTTCTCCCAAGAAAGGCAATGAGCTTCCCGACATCCCGCGACGCCGCGTCGTCGGCGTTTCATCTACGGCACCACGTCGCGAGGCTCGTCCACAAGTTGGGTGTGCGAAGCCCCGGACCACCAAGGAGCTCCTTGACATCGCCATCAACCACGCTTCCTCGAGCGAGGCGTGGGGGCCATCTTGAAGGAAGAGCGGCCCACAAGACAGCCAGCCACTCGGGCCGGCGCCCTCCGACCGCCTCGACAAAAGAAAGCGGAAGAGAGCGAGGCCGCGGAAGGCCGAAGTCGCGGCTAGCGACCCGACCTAAGCAGCAGGCTCGTGACGCCCGACCGATTCGGAAGCCGATGGATAGTCCGTGCGAACCACGACTATCCCGTCAAGCTAAATGCCGGACTGAAGTCCTGGCGTTTCTCTCCGGAAACCCCACGACGTCGCGAGGTAAGGAAGAAGCGCGACCGCCAGCAGACGACAAAAGAAGGCGATGAGCCACCGACGAAGTTCCTACAACTCGACGGCCGTCTCATGATCTTCTGAGAAGGGCTAGTGCTCTGCCGACAAGCGACAGTTTGAGCTTCGCCCACCGAAAGGTCCACACGGCTACTCCGCCGCAAGTGGCTACCTACTTGAGGTGGTGAAGTGCCGATCGCCTTCGGACGGACCACCACCCGACCACATCGCACTTTGACGCTATCCGCCGTCGTCGACCCCATCGTGACGGACAGCGACCAAGTACTCATGGATGGGCGGCGAGCCTCAACATCATGTATATTGAGACCTTGGATGCCCTGAGGGTCCTCGCTTCGCTCCGTAGCCAGCAAGGCGCCCTTCCATGGCGCCGTGCCAACAGGCCCACCCCCTCGGGCAAGCTCGGCCTGCCCCGTCACCTTTGGGAGCCCGGACAACTTCCGCGACCGAAAACCTCACTTTCGAGGTTGTGGACTTCCCGGCTCCTACCACGCCATTTTGGGACGACCATGCTACCGAAGTTCATGGCGGTCCCCAATTACACCTACCTCAGGCGAAGATGCCAGGGCCGCAAGGAGTCATCATCGTGGCCACATCTTTCCTTAGCCTACAAATGCGGCGGCGACACCCGGCTCGTCCTCGCCGAGCTCGCCCCGTGAGAAGGCCCCGAATCCACCCGACTCCAAGTCGGGACTAGCTCTTTCAAGTCCGCTGAGGACACGAAGGAGGTCGATGATCCCGAGATCCGCGAAGACCGTATGACGGGCGCCTCACCAAATAGGAAGGCGCGCTCGTCGACTTCCTCCAAGCAAACCGAGATGTCTTCGCTTGGAGACCACCTGACATGCCAGAGTCCGAAGGAGGTCGCCGAGCACTCCTCGAACATTCGATCGATCGGACGATCGCCGCGCCGCGAAGAGAAGCGACGCCATTGGGGAAGATCGCCAAACTTTTGGCCGCGGGTGGTTTGTAAAGTGCGCCACCCCGAGTGGCTCGCCAATCCGTCCTTGTAAAGAAAAAGTCAGGGCAATGGAGAATGTGCGTTGACTACACGAGCCTCAACAAGGCCTCAATCGAAAGATCCATTCCCATTGCCTGCATCGACCGGTCGTGGACTCCACCGCCGGTGCGCCACGCACTCAGCGATGTATGCAAAGGCGTGTTCTGACCAAATTGGCCGTAACATCGGCCTCGTCGGCGACGCATCGTTGTCAAGACCAGGAGGGCCGGCGACCTCATCACCCGACCTGGAGGAGACTTTCACGAACCTCCGATTTACGCATAAAGCTCAACCCCGAAGTGCCTTCGGGTCCCCAAGCAAGTTCTTGGGATTCATCGCCGTCTCGAAGCGACATCGGGCCAACCGAGATAAGATCTCCGCTATCGCAAGGATGGGGCCAATCAACGATCCGAAGGAGTTCAAAGGTCGATGGGATGCCTCGCGGCCGAGTCGCTTGTATCAGCCTCGAGCGAGGATGCCACTCTACAAGCCGATGAAGAAGTCCGACCACTTTTCTCGACCAACGAAGCTCGTAAGCCTTTAGTCGACTAAAAGCCTTTCGACTCACCTCGGCCCTGGTCGCCCCGAGCGAGAGCCTTTGCTCCTCTACATCGCCGCCACGACTCAGGTCGTCGGCGGCACTTGTTGTGGAACGAGCGGAGGAAGGCCGCGTTCTCAAGGTGCAAAGGCCGGTCTACTTAAATCGGCGAGGTGCTCTCCGATACAAAGGTCCGAGATATCCCCAGTGCAGTTGCTATATACTCGGTGCTCATCGCCAAGAGGCTTGCCCATTACTTGATCGGCACTTCATCTCGTGGGTAACCTCCTCGCCGCCGAGAAGTCGCTCCACAACCGCGACGCACGGAAGAATCGCCAAATGGGCTCTCGAGCTCAACGGCCTCGACATATCGTGCGTCCCAGGACGCGATCAAGTCTCAGGTCTTGGCGGACTTTGTCGCCAGTGGACCGAGGCGCAAGTCCTCGGCGGTCGAAGACCGAGCATCGACGATGTACCGATGGGTCTTACACCAAGAACGAAGTGGGCGAGGTCAGTCATCATCTCCACTTCGGCAACAAACTCCCAGACGCCATACGACTACTCTTCGACGCCACCAACAATATGTCGCCGAAATGAAGCCTCGTCAGATCGCCCGCGAATCGCCCGACCTGGGCGCACGCGGCGTCTCAACGTTCGCGACTCCGCTGGTCGTCGATCAAGTGATGAAAGCCACCGAGCCCCGCGACGCTTCGGATGGCCGCCCTTTCGGAGTCCAGCTTGAGGAGAAAAGTTCAAGGGTTTCGAGCTCCATCATAGCTACCGACGCTTATAAGCGGTGAAGCTCCTCGCCAACCTACGCCTCAGGGAAGGCCGGTTCCCCAGGAATCTTCGTCTCCGACCTCGCATCAATCCCGCTGATCCGAATCGCCGAGGCGCCGCCACTTCAAAGGCGGTGGCTCCCACTGATCTTCTGGCCGATGCCTCGCTGGGTCGGACTTAGGCGCCCTGAGCATCAGAAACCGACTGAGGCGACCGCTTGTCGATCGATTGACAAGCGGTCGCTCCCCAGCCTCACGATACCACCGAGGCTCGGCGCCTCGCTCGCCGGGCTAAGTCATTCGTCCTGATCGAGGGCGCCCTTATTAAGAGGAGCTCGTCCGAATCCTTCGGCGCGTTAAGTGACTAAGGGAAGCACCTTCTGCAGACATCCATGACGGTGTGCGGCACCATCAGCGCCCGCGGTCCCTCGTAGGAAAGGCCTTCCGACAGGTTCTTTCCCAGCGTGGCGGATGCTCGACTGATTGTCCGCTGCGAAGGATGCCAATTCTTAGCCAGGCAGACGATCTTCCTGCGCCAAGCCTGCAGACGATCCCCATCACATGGCCCTTCGCGGTTTGGGGACTCGACCCGCCTGACCCTTCGTAAAGGCGCCCGGGCTTCACTCACTTGCTCGCCGTGACAAGTTCACAAAGTGGATTGAAGCAAAGCCATTGCAAAAGATCACATCGGTAGCGACAAGTTTCTTCCGCGACATTGTCTACGGTTAGTGCCTAACTCCATCATCACCGGTGCAGATTCACGAAGGAGTTCTCGAGTTCTCCCGCGACAACTTCAACATCCGGAAGTCGATCGGCGGCGTGCACACCCCGAGCCAGACTGACAGCCGAAAGCGAGCCAACTGGGCATGATCCTCCAAGGACTCAAGCCGCGAATCTTCACCATCAAGAAAGTCGCGGGCCGATGAACTACCGCTCGTGCTTTGGAGTTCTGCGAACCACGCCAACCCGGTCGGCCAGGGTTCACTCCTTTTTCTTGGTGTTCGGGCGGACGCCGTCCTCCCGGCCGACCTTGAGTACTGGCGCACCAAGGGTGCGTAACTACAACAACGCATCGGCAATCGAGGAACAACAAGATAACCTCGACCAACTCGACGGCTCGACGTCGCGTCCTACGGCCGCAAAGTATTTCGTGCCAGGCGCCGTGCCGCCTACCGACGGTCCGCGTCATGACGCTCGTTAATCGGGCGACTTAGTGCTACGCCAAGTCCAAAGTCCGCGAAGGACAGGCACAAGCTCTCCCCACCTTGGGAGGCTCACTTTCACCATCGCGGAAGTCCTCTCAGGCCAGACTTTCCGCCTCAAAGACAGAAGGGAAACCCTAACACTTTATTTATTTATGGAGGAACATCGCCAACCAAGAGCGAACCGCCCATTCGATCTTGGTGCGCCCGCCGCCACCGGCTCACCGCGGCGTGCCTCTACCACCGCCGCATAATAGTGGCGCCCTCACTTCTCGGCCAGGAACGCAGACGGCGAGGCCGGCTGCGCGTCCTCACGACGACCAGCGGCCGAAAGATCCGCCACCTCCCGCAACCAGGCAGTGGGCAACCACCTCCGCGAAGCGAGCATTGTGGTCCGCCATGGCATGGAGCAACCTTAAACGCTTGGCGCTTTCCTTATAACCAGCGGCGCGAAGATAGCGCCCCAAGTCGCTAAGGCAAGATGAGGAGCAAAGAAGCGCGCTTGGGGTCACGCGACGGCGGCGCGAAATGCGCCGCTACCAAAATCAGCCAGCGGTCCTCAAGGCGAGTTAATCCACCCTTATCTCCGAAAGCGAAAATTCCTTTTCGGAAAAAATCGCACACCCACGAACTCAAGCGCGCGTGGCGGCACCCTCACCACGCACCCTTTCGGGTGCATGACCTCGGGGCCGGCGACTTAAATCGATAACCAGGTTACCACTCCGACTCGAGCTCCTCCTAAAGTAACCTCCTCAAAACCAAAATGCTACGGCCACGCCCAGCGTGGCACGATTCCGGCAGCACTTTGTGCAAAAAAGGCTACCGAAGCGCAGGCGGTCGGATGGAGCCTTCGATATAGGTTGACGAATGCTCGACTTCGCCCAGCCCAACCCGACCATCTTTTAAAAACGCAGGGTCGCTAACCTGCCGCACCGTCAGGCCGATCGAGCTATCTACCTCGCGACTATTTCCTCGGCTCAAAGTACTACTTGCCTCGCCCATGCTCGGTTCAGTAGCACTCTGCATGAGGGAAACAAGCCCAGAGCAAGAACACTACGCGGTGAACACTCGACTTAGGTTAGATTTCAACCCGCCAAAGCTTCGCGAAGGAGGTGGTTCGACTCAACACCTCCTTCACTAAGCTAATCGCTCAGGCGGCCGCCTCCCCCATGTCCTCTTCGCATGAATCTGGTGCAACGCCCCTGCGCTCTCAGGCACCCTGTGGACCAGTAGCTACGGTTGAAAAATTGCCCAAATTCATAAAAGAAACACGATAGACGGCAGAGTAACTTAAAACTACCAGCGTCGAGCTCGACTAGGGCAATTCGTTCATTACATACATTGCCAAAAAGCAAAGCGGAAGAAAAAACTAATCCTCCTCACCCCTTTCGACGAGAATTTCGCTACGCGAGAGGTCGGTAACTCTCTGGGCTGACGGATCGGCCATGAATCGTCACCTCTTCATCGCTTCATCGCCGCCGATGGCGCCGGCTTCCCGATCGCCTCAAGGTCGACGCCAGAATAGCATCGTAATAAAGCCGGTGTTGACCAAGAAGCACCACGCTCGCTTCGCACGGACGCCTCGGCCTTTCGAGATCCACCCAAGCATCGGCGGCGGCGGGGCCCGAGTAAGCCCGGACAGCCAACGATGAGCGGATGGGCGCTTCACGTGGAGAGATCGTCAATGCGGGCGTCGTGTCGGCCGCATCCCGTCTCCGCCCGGCCCTACTCAAAAAGCCGGTCGCGTGGACTCGACCGCCGTCGTGCCTCCATCGCCGCCCTTCGCGACTCAAATGCGTCGGTGTTTTTTGCGATCTGCGAGGGAAAACAGCGTCGAGGGGCGCCGCCTTGATGACCGAAGACTAAGCTACTCACCGCCACTTAAGCCTCCTTGGCGCGAAAGTTCCTCTCGACCTTAGCACGCGCTTCCCGGTCGGCCGTGGCGGTCGGCAAGAAGCTCCTTCATCGCCACGGCTCACCCCCGAAGATCCGCCGGGCCTTGGCTGGAGCCTCCTCGGGTCGACTCGCATTCACTCCCGATAGAGGATCCGCCCGCCTCGCGGTGTTGCCAAGACTGACAGCGAAGTCTTGGCCGCCAAAGATCCGGGCCAGTGACGACTCCGCCCTCTCTCCTCTCGGTGGCCAACGACTCCGACGCTGAGCCTCCCGGGACCTCCCCAGGCGCCGACCAGGCAGCCCTTCCGCCTTTCGGTACAAGCGCCCTCCGAAGCGTCGAGCGGCTCACGCCTATGGCACTCCCGCCAAAGTGCCGAGGAACTTTGACTTGCCCACCGGGGGATGTCAAGCGCCAGTACCGCCCTGGTCGCCTCTTTTCCCGGTCAAGAAGATGCACAAGAAAAATCTGACAAACTTACGATGCCGAGCGGGACCCTCGGCAATGGACTTCCTCGCCTTGGACGCGTCAACGACAAGGGTAAGTTCGGCGTGGATCCTTCCCATGTCATCCTCCGTAGCGTCCCAATCCGCACGTTTGCGCTGTCGTCGAAGCTAGCGGGGCCCCGGCCAAGTCGGGACCGGGCCAAGTCGGACGGCGATCGCCACGATTTAATTTCCGCCCGACGGAACGCGCTGCGGCGGTTGTCGCCATCGGCGACACTCGGACCGCCGGCCGGCGGCCTTGGCAGCGGGTGGCAGATCTCGTCCCGCGGCGTTGCAAGCGACGCGATCCCAAGAGCTTCGCAGCGAGTTTCGCGACCACTCCAGACGCGAAGCGGGAAGCGGGCAGATCGGCAACTCCGCCGGCCACTGTCGACGGAGGCGGCGAAGCACGCCCGACGGCTCGCATCCTAAGCCGCCCCAGTCGCCCCTCGCGTCCCTCGCGCCAAGCAGGCCCTCTGGCGAGGAAGCGTCCAACGATCCTCCCGACAACCACCACGCGCCGCGAACGGACAGATCGAGGCGATTCACCACCGGGGCTCAGCGCCCTCCGGCCCCAGTGAGGCCCCTGCACGCTGGCGGTCGGTCAGAATTGCGCAAGAAGTCAAGACTGTGAGAATTGCGCAAGTCGCTATCGGAGGAGAACAACCCGCACTTGGCGTGCCTCTTTGCCGACTCGCGAGAGGCGACGGGACCACGCTCGCGGGATAAAACTCGCGCTTCAGTCTCTTAGGAGTCAGCGACGCCGGCCTCAAGGATTGGGACCGCGTCGCGCAGACCGCTTCGCCGGCAATTTCTCCCGCCGACAACGACTCTCCGTCACCCTCACTGAGTCTCTTCCGAGGTCTCCTCCGAGACCTCCTACGCTGCAGCTGATCGCCGCGCGCCTCCTCTTCCGCCTTGGTGGCCTCTTTTCCGCTTAGCAGGCGGCCCTGTTTCTCCTTTTCTGAGCAAGACGGCCGCCCTCAACTCCTTTTCCCGGCAGCAAGGGGATCGGATCCGCCCCTACGAGCACGCTCGGGTAAGCGAGGAGCGGT
Source organism: Rhipidocladum racemiflorum (assembly GCA_036346355.1). NCBI lineage: Eukaryota > Viridiplantae > Streptophyta > Magnoliopsida > Poales > Poaceae > Rhipidocladum > Rhipidocladum racemiflorum. The sequence goes on from CM070578.1 coordinate 4,231,310, forward strand.
GAGCAAAGCAAAAGCGAACAGAGCCGTCGACGCGTGCAGTTCATGATTACAGCGCCGAAAACAGCGGCGAGCGCCTCGCCCGTTCTGTCTCCGCGATGGAGGCTGCGGACACGCCATGCGAGATCTCCGGGACGAGGAAGCTCCGCTCCGACCTTGCGGTCGTCGGCCCGTGCTGAACATGGAAGGCGCAATCCGCCCTGAAGGGTTGGATCGCCTCTCCATGAACGTCTTTGAGGACCACCTTGCACCTGTCAGGCCCCGCCGCTCAGGTCCGCGAGCTTCTCAAGGATCGCTGGTCCACCTTCTTCCAGGTCCTTCTTGTCAGGCCCCAGTCCAACAAGGATGCGACTTCGGAAGATTCCCATCAAGGCCGAGGGCAATCATTTGTGCGAGGTTCCGACATAGAACCACTCGCTATGCACTACCCTGGGCGTCGCAGCTTCAAGTCGACGTAGAACGGCTTTGCGGGTTGCCTTGATTGAATCATCGTGAGCTCTCGAGGAGTGGTGTCCGATAGCGACCTCGCGAAGAAGAAGGCGCCCGAGCCCTCAGCTGGGGTTCGATCCCGAGAAGGCCTCACAGGCGTCATGAAGACCGCAATGTAGGACTCCATCTCGGGTTCAGATGATGAACCTCCCCGTAATAGTGCGCAACCCCGGACGAGCGGGTGAGTGGAGTCAGCCCGTTCGTAGAAGGGACGCCGAGACTATCTCGCCGTCCCCAAGTTGCCTCGGTCCCGGCCTGCCAGCGGAACTCGCCACTGGGACTCGGCGGAGGAAGGAACTCCTTCCTCTCAGACCGAGATAGCGACCACGCCACGGCCGAATCGGTAGAGCGACATCTCCAATTAAGGCGAAGGAAAGTGGAGCGGCAGAGCGAGGCTCCTCTTCTTCCCTCGTTTTCTTCCTCCTTTTTCCTTTTGCGGGCGCGAACAGAAGGCTTAGCGCCTACCACGCCACCCACTCCTTCCTTTATAGGCTCGGCGAAGCAGGACGCGCCTCCGCCGCTGAATCGACGCTCTCGCGCGCGAACGCGGTCGCGAAACCGTCCCCGCCGCCTCGCGTTTCGTGCGCGATCCATTTAAATCCCTGCGCGTGCTTGCTCAGAAGGGATGGCCGCCTCGCGCCCGTAGCCCGACAAAGATCGCGAGCCTCGCCCCGATTCACGATGGGCCAGCGCCTTGGCAGGAAAGGTATGCAAACGGCCCTTTGGGCGCCCGACCTCGGAGAGTAAGCGCCTATAGGCTCGCACCCGGTGCCGACACCGTCGTGGGTTACGAAGGCGAATCAGCCTAGGGCAAGCCGCCAAAGAAAAAGAGCGAGTCGCGGTGAGCCCCAGAGGGCCTCGGTTGGGTCGGCCGGGCGACGAATAATCATCGTGGACTCGCGTCTGAGACCATACCTCACTCTCCCGCGGAACTCATCGATGAGTAAGCGCCAGCAGGCCGCTCGGTCGGACGACCTCGCATCCGACACGGATCGAGTAAGGAAAGGTTTATGGAAGCGCCCCTGCGACGCCACGCCGGGGCTACGTCGCTTGGAAACGAACCCTCGAGGGGATCGCCATGTTCCACTCGGATCACCCGATAGTAGCTCGCACGAGCACGCGCGTTCAAACCGACGAAGGTAAACCGCGTCGCTCACCGATTCTAAGGACCCACGTGCAGTGGCACGCCATCCGGCCGGGTAAAACTCACGGCCGCCTCGACCGCTCGGGGGCTCAAGAGCGCCATGTCGCGCGCCAGACTCTTTGGGCGGGCTTGACCGACAAGCGTGACCGGACCAAAGGCGTCGCCGCGCCTCAGGATCGCGCCACTTTTTCGACCAGAGAGAAACCCCCGGCCGGCTCCCCGACCCGCCTCGGGGCTCGAAGGGCTTCACCCGACCTGTGCGCTTCGCTTTCAGCCGGGCGCGACTCGGCAGTCCGCCGACTAGACACCGCCGACCTCGGAGTCGAAGCGACCCATGGCCGGGTAAACCGGACCGCTCCCGACCCGCTCGGGGCACCGAAACTCATGCAGATGCAAGCTTCGACCGGCTCTTTGATGGGGCTTGACCGACAAGCGCGACTCGACCAAAGCGTCGCCGACCTCAGTGGTCCGTGGCCACTTTTCGACGGGTAACCGGCGGCTCGACTCCTTTCGGGGCTCGGGGCTACACCAGTGCGCTCAGACGGCTCTCTTTTGGCGCTGGCTCAGGCAGCCACACCGACGCCCGACGGTTATCGCCGCGAGTTAAACCCCGGCGGCTCTCCGACCCGCTCCAGGGCTAGGGAGCTCTTGAGTACCCATACCATGGGTACCCCGGCCGGAGCTTACGAAGCTGACCTATCACGACGGCAAGTCCGGCACCACCGAAGGTATTGGGCGCAAGAACGAGCCAGAATGCGGGGGCCGACGGTCGGCGGACTGCGTTCCAGCGGTCGGCACACGGCCGACTTTAATCTCAGCTCAAGCTCCGCATAAGTCATCGGGCGGGCCCACGCCCGATCTCAGTGATTGCCTTGTTAGTGCGTCCCACGACATCCGTGCAGGGTAGGCGCCTTCCCAAGGTTGTCGGAAGAGCCACCGAAGAAGTCAAACCCGATCCGTCGCTTTGGCACACATGAGTACGCCCACTCCGAAGCGCCTAAGCAAAGTCAGCGCCATTAAAGTCACCAAGGTGATAAGAGCACCACATAACGCCACCCCGATACAGATTACGCAAGGCATGCGCCCTGAGCCACCAACCCTACCTGATGGGCAAGGCAGGTTGGCGGACAAGACTGACCTCAAGACATGCAGACCCCTCTCCTCGTGAGTCTTCACAACTCCCGTGTAAACTGCCTCCTCCGTCTATATAAGGAGAGCAGGGGGCCGAGTGGGAGGCGCGGAGAAAAGGGAAAATCTCAAGGTAGCCTCGACTTCTAGCTTAAAACCTCAAGGGATCGGGACTGACCGTCCGCCTCGCCCTGCACACCCCTGCATCTCCAAAAGATCAATACATTCACACCGCACTAACCGAGTAGGGACATTCGGCCCGAACCGGATACATCTTCTGACTCCACGAGTCGACCATTCGGGGAGAGGGAGCGCGCGACCCCATCCGACCATAAATTCGTATTGCCGGTGCACGAAACACCGACACCACTGCATGCACAACGTCTCCACGCTCGGCCGCACGACTCGGCGAGCACTCACATGGCCTGACCACTAACTCACTCCCCTACATGCAAGCCACATCTACCTACATGCAGATCACCATTAATCAACACATGCATGTCGTTAGCTAGTTGATCCTCCACACGAAGACTCAGCTTGCTGCATGCACACATCACTTGCCAACGGCTCACCCGTGTGGCAACACGACTCAATGATCCACATGCATGACCACACACTCGGCCACACGCACACTGACATGAATAGCCGCACACCTTGACCAAGCACTACTAACACAAACACACACTTAAAAGTCAAAACACTAAACCAATCAAGATTAAATCTAATAATCACCCCCTAATCTTGATTGATTATTTTCTTCACCTCCACACGGCTTCACAGCAGCGTGGGCTCGTCGTCAGCATCTGCCACGGCGAGTTGCGCCACACCCTTTGTCACCTTCCTTGGCTTAGGGCACTCATCAGCAAAGTGCCCATACTCACCACAGTTGCGGCAGTCGATCTTGGACTTATCGAACCTGCCGTGGTACTTCTTCCTGTCACCACTCTTGTTGCCACCGCTGCCGAAGCCGTCGTTGCCGTTGCGCTTCTCTTCAGCAACTATGGCCTCCCACTCGGCACGTGTGAGCCGTGGCTCATCACGCGCCATCAGCAGCTTCTCCTCTTCCCTATCGCGACGCCGCCAGCCCTTTGTAGACTCATCGAACGCCCGTAGGCGCTCGACAACTTCCGCCACCGACATCGTCGACACATCCCCCCATTGCTCAATGGTGCTCACAAATGGGTAGGAACTTGTCGGGGACGGAACGCAGGAGCTTCTCGACGACGATTGCCTCCTCCACTTTCGTGGCGAGAGTGCGTATCTCGTTCACGACAGTGGTCACCTTCAAAACAAACTCATTAAACTTTTCAGACTCACCCATGTACATGCCATCAAGCTCCCTCTTGAGGGTTTGTACTCGAGCCTTCTTGAACCGCTCTTCACCCACGTTCATCTCCTTGAGAGCGTCCCACGCCTCCTTCGCCGTCTCCTTCTCAGATATGGCCATCACCACAGCCTCCGGCACGGCTTGGACAATGGCGGCGAGAGCCATTTGATCCATCTTCTCGTCGACTGCTTTACCCTCCACGGCCGCCCACACGCCTTGTGCGCGCATGAAAAATTTCATCTTCACGGCCCACACCCCGTAGTTGTTCTCCAAGAGTATGGGGTAACGGAGTGTCACCCCCGCCTCCTTCACTTGCTGCACGACCCCATCTTGACCGCCATCACTGTCGTTGCCGCTATTACCACCAATGCGGTAACCCGGCGGCGTGTACACTTCAGAGCCGTCACCTGTCATAGCACCAAGCACTCACCCTTGGCTCTGATACCAATTGTTGGCCCAGACACACACTCTTGATCTTTCAGTGGATGAAAAACTCAAAACAACACTCTCACGAACTAAAAACACAAGAAGCAGGCACACATGCGATTCACACACACTAGCACTCCTTTGTTTACTCACTAAACAATCTCAACACAGTACACGCACAGCACTCTACTGCTTTATGCATGCACCCCCCAAAGACCGCGCACTCAGCTCTTCCTTTAAACACACATGCACGGAGATATGATGCCGTTCCACGATGCCCACTGGCCGCAAGAACCGGTCGCCACTGCATGCACAACGTCTCCACGCTCGGCCGCACGACTCGGCGAGCACTCACATGGCCTGACCACTAACTCACTCCCCTACATGCAAGCCACATCTACCTGCATGCAGATCACCACTAATCAACACATGCATGTCGTTAGCTAGTTGATCCTCCACACGAAGACTCAGCTTGCTGCATGCACACATCACTTGCCAACGGCTCACCCGTGTGGCAACACGACTCAATGATCCACATGCATGACCGCACACTCGGCCGCACGCACATTGACATGAATAGCCGCACACCTTGACCAAGCACTACTAACACAAACACACACTTAAAAGTCAAAACACTAAACTAATCAAGATTAAATCTATCAGTACATAACAGTACGAAGTTGCAATCAGATTCAAATCAGCGAGCCATGCTAAAAGAAGAACTTACAGCGACAGAATCTTAAGCCGTACGCGGATTCACCGGACACACACTGTGTTTAGTCAATTGTTTCCCATCGCAGTGAGGTCTACCGATTACCACAGCGTCTCTGAATACAGATGTCGGCAGAAATACACTCAAAGGCCAGTTTGGACAAGAAGAAGGAGAAGAATCTCACTACAGGAGATGGTATGCTTACGAACAAAACACTCAAGAACTAGGAGACATTGAACAAGTCGACGAAAGGTACACCGTCGAAAGATACATTTCAGTAGGCCACTTGCCAACGAGGCAACGGCGTACTATACGCAAAGCATTCCTGTCTCACCTCACGGCCAAGTAGCCTCATCAACGCTAGCGAGACAAGTGTACAGGTTGCAATGTCCATTGCGTCTTATCCATCGGCCTCAAATGCCGTACTTTTCCTGTCCACGCTATGCTCCAAGCCTCCAACGCTACCTATCCAGCTACAGCGATAATCCTTGGGGAGTTCTTCCGAAACAGGCGGCACCGATCGGAGACCCAAACAGGACCACTCAGACACCTTTCCGCAGAGGATCCGGCGGTGCAAACCGCCCGCTGCCGCGGGGCGGACACGAGCTTTCCACTTGACAGGTGGGCCATGCGATTTTACGATTGATACACTAGCAACCCGGGAAAAATTGATGATTTGCCCCGAAGTTGATCGGCTTTGATGATTTGTCCTACGATATTTCACTGATATGCGGGTCTTAGGGCCACATGTCAGTGAGATATTGCAGGACAAATCATTGAAGGCCAATCAACTTCGGAGCAAATTAGCAAATCTCCCAACAACTGATGGACAGTGATAAACGTTGTTTTTTTTTTCCTAAAGAAAAACGTCTGATGAAAGAAAAACGCACCTGATCTCGGCTTGGTGAGTCCTGATATGGACTAATTCATAACCATTAGGTACTGTCTAAAATGTATTTAATGGATTTGCTAATTCTTGCTCATGGTTTGAAGACAGGCGTGTTTCTGATCTTTGAATGCACGTTGAGATCTATGTTCAGGTGGCTAGGGTAGAGGATGGGGTTCACCAAGCCCAACCATAGATTTCAGGGGGGTGAGGAGGGTATCCGCGGGATTGGAGCTGGTGATGGCGAGGTTGATCTAGCGCCAATGAGGAAGATCACATGATTTAGGTTTTGCGGTGGTGGCGTCGACAATGGGTCGATGATGCTTACGATTAAGAGGAAGGTGGAAGACCGGTAGATAGGGTGGTGGGTTGTTGATGACCCAGGAGATAAACAATGCTAGCAGCAGACTTCCACTTTTGTTTTGTACCCGGATTTCGACGTCTCAGCAGTATCGAAATTCGCAAAAAATACTTGAAATTAGAGAAAACCGAACAGTTCAAAAGCTGACTAAACTTAAATTTTGGTCAAACCATTGAGCGAAATTCATGATTTTTGGACGAAAACCGCTTAAAAAGAAATTCGCTCAAAAGGCTCGAAAATCGCTGACAGTTGAAGAAATTAGAGGGGAGGTGTGAAAAAAATAGGAAACAATTATTGTAAAATTTGTAAAAAGCCATTAAAAACTAAAAATGATGTTTGAAGAATTACTTCAACAAAAATATTGGTATTAAATATACTTCAACAAACATTGCTACTAAATATACTTCAACAAATATTGGTACTAAACAAGGTTTCACCTTTTGTTTTGTACCTAGATTTCTACATCTCATCGGTATCGAAATTCACGAAAAAACCACTTAAAATTCGTGAAAATTGGGGGAAAACATAGAAAAGTAAAAAAAAATATTGTAAAATGCCATTAAAGGCCAAAATGATGTTTCAAGAATTAGTTCAACAAATATTACTACTAAATATAAATCAACAAATATTGCTACTAAATATAAATCAACAAAATATTGCTACTAAATATAATTAAACAAATATTGGTACTAAATTAATATACTTCAACAAATATTTCTACTAAATATAATTCAACAAATATTGCTCCTAAATATAATTGAATGGCTAAAAAACTTTGTTTTTCAAAAAATATTCACACCAGAGGTCATAAGGCTATCAATACTAATTATAGAAAAATTTTGAATAAATTTTCAATTTTTTGAATTGGAATTTGAGTGATAAACTGAATGGTTAGCTTGAAATTTGTGAAATTCGAACGAATTTTATCGAAAAGTTGAACTCTGGCCAGCAGCGTGAGGAAGGGATAGCTTGGGTGTAGTGGTGGGTAGGGCAGTAGGGATATGACAAAGAGGTAAGCTCCTATGAAAATTTGACTTTTCTTAAATATCACTCTCTCTGGTAACTAATAGTTGTGGTTTTGTGCGTAGATCCGGTCAAACTTCATAACTTTAAATATCAATGTTTTTTTAAAATATTTAAAATAGATACATGAAAATCATACAGATTTATTTGTCTTGAAAAGTACTTTTATGATATTATAATTTTATTGAATTTTATAATTATATTGTAATAAAAATTAGTGGTCAAAGGATTTAAAACGAAAAATGTGAAAAAGAATGTTAAACAATGAAATATCTCGTTAACATGTACTCCAAGTCCAAATCAACTTCGTGACGTGCAACCTTAGGAGTCCGTACTGCGTACAGGTAGTTGGCGGCTTGGCGCGGGGCAATCGAACGGGTTGATTGATCTAGCGCTGCTCACAAAAATTGGGGGCCAAGGATCAAGAGGCCATCAGCACCCGTGCGCGTGCTGTTAGGCCACTGCAATCGTGCCAATGTCGTCCTCTTCCATCTCCCCCTCCTCCTCCTTGTCGCCTCCATTGCTCTTGGCTCGCCAGGACAACCAGGAGGCAGCCATGGTTGCTTCGTTGGGTGCGCCCCAGATGCGGCGCAAGGGCAGGAAGCAGAAGCAGGTAGTTCTCTTGCGGTTGGAGTTGGTTTCTCTCGCGTTCTCTCGTTTGGAATCGCTCGTCTCTCGGATCAAACTGTTGTTTCTTGTTGTCTTTGGTTGGGCGGTCGAAGGAACTTGTGCAGAGCTGGGCTGAGATGGTGTTGTGTTGTGGTGTGGATTGGGGGTGCGTACTGCAGCTGTGGCACAAGGTGGTGCTGCGCAAGTGGCTCAATATCGGCTCCGGGTCGGGGGACTCCGACTTCAGCGCCGACGAGGGCGACACCACCGAGGGCGAGTCCGACCACGAAGGTTACCTACCCCCGGCTTCCCCTCCTCTCTCCCCTCCCTCTCTTCCTTGCGCACAAGCTGCTCTGATTTGATCCGTTTACTCAGCTTGCTCTTGTTTAGAGCAAAAGGGGGGAGATTATGGTGTGGAGATTTGAGTGCTAGGAAATGAGCGGAACGCAGATTAACCACCGTATTGCAGCGAAAGTTCTTCTTTTTTTTTAAAGCTAGCTGTTTGGGCTCTGGTGTTTCTGCCTTAATGGCATGACTCCTTCCCTTTTTTAGAAGAAGATTAGAAGAATTGGTTATTTGTTTAACTAGAGTTTGTCAAGTTGTTTTGTATGTTTATTGCTTGCTTTCTTGTGTAAGTTCATGCTGTTGCCATTGAGTGCCGGCAGTTTGGTATGGTCATCTTTCTGAGAGAGACTTCCATTGTGATTTCTGGCTAGCACCTTCTGGCTTTCTGCAGACACGCGATTCTGTTTGGTATATACGACCTTTTTAAGGAAAAGATGGTTAGGTCAAGGAGTTTAAGGATTCGGCAAACTCGTGATACCTTTTGAGTTTTTTCAAAGCTTGCTTGAAGGGGGTCGCAAACAGTGAGAGAGAAAAGCAGGCGACTTTTGCTTACCCCCTTCGCTAGGCTCCAAAGTATTTCTCATTGCTTGTTAAGTTGTTATTTCACTGCCTTTTGAGGAAAAAAAAAAGCAACAAAACAGTAAGGAATGGTAATGTAGCCATCTTTTCTAGTTCACTTTACTATCTAATGGTTGTTATGCCCCCCCTTCTCGTTTCGATACGAAGTTCTATATGGGTTCTTTTGAGTAAAAGCTTGCACTGTGTTTTATAGTCATCGCTTTTATTCAGCTTAAGTTTGCAGATCGATATTAATAATCATGTATACTCTCTCTTTTTTCGTGAGGAATAATATTCTGATTGCTGACTTTATGCCATTTGTGTAGATATGTGTGGTTGGGAGCGCAAACTGTATGATGAAGAAAGGAGATTAGCTGGACTTGGTGCAGGCACGACTGGTAATTTGATTATTATCTCATAATTTGTCTTTGGAGACATGCACGCAGAAGGGTTGCATATTTAGTTTTTGATAATTCAATTTTTCTCTATATATTCGTCCTTTAGATGAATAGGCACCTATTTGATTTCGATACCAGGAAATAGGCATCGGGTACTGGTGATAAAATACTAACCTGGGCAAAAAAGAGCTGGTTTAGTTACGCAGACAGAGATTATTTGCTGTTCATTTACCATAGAGGAAGGAACTTCTGTTCGAAATCAATTACATAAGGAGAGATATTGCGGTCTCGAATTTCAGTTTCCCTGGGGCAATGCTGCTTCCAATTTCTGAATTTTGTACCGTTCTAAGAAATAGTGCATTGCGATTTCCTAGCTTTTGTTAGTAAACATTTCAAAGCAATTCATGCATGACAATGAATGGAAGTTCAATTGAAGGGAAATTAGCAAGCGTTTTGATGGCTTCCAATATGTGTTTCGACTTACTCTGGAGTTCAGTTTTGTTACATTAAGAGCATGTTTGATAGGACACGGGTTGACAGGTTTCCTTATGTGCTGACACAAGCACCTGTTTGATCAAAGCATGGGTTCGCGGGTTGCCTTATGTGCTGAAACAAGCACCTGTTTGATAACACATGGGTTGGCATGTTGCCTTATATGTTGACACAATCAACTATACACTGTAAATGTAGGCAATCAAATGAAGGCTGTCCCTTACAGGCTTAGAAGAGGCAAATCAGAGACCCTTCGTGCTCAGTATATTGATGTTAGAGAACTCAGGTATAGTTGTATAGATTTGTTCCCATTTTAGCATTTCTTTGGGCTTCCTATCATCTTGTTTAGCTTCTGAAATGAGATGTGTGCTGCTTATTCCACCTGATTCCTATCATATAAACATCGCAGAAGATTAATACTAGATAATTGAACCCAGTTGTAACTAGTCTGTAATAAATAAAATACACTACTTTTGTGGTAATGTTGTTTCAGCTAATCTGCCAGTTTTTATCTTCAGGATTTGTGTAGGGACATGGAATGTTGGAGGCAGACTTCCACCCAGTGACTTAGACATTCAAGAATGGTTGGATATGGAGCAGCCAGCTGATATTTATGTTCTTGGGTAGATCACTGTCCAAAAACTTTCGATTGCATGAACTTTCATTTCTTATTTTGCTATCTAAATAGTGGCACAGTTCCACACAAAATGAACTATCAAAATCTGGTATATCAGTTGTAATCTTGGAAAACTACAAAAATTGTTTCTGAATCATGCATTGGAAACATATTTGAAAACTGTTTGGTTATCACATGTAGCTTGATAAGTTTCTTGAGAGCGACATGCATCTAAGTAATAATCTACATTAAGCTGCTATTCACCTGTGTTACACGTTACTTACTATTTCGCTATGATACGATGTTGGTTATTTATTGCTTGTCGGCACCACTGCTATTGCTTATCTCTTTATTTTTTTTATTTTGCATTACCATCAAATTTATGGTTACCGTTCAGGTTTCAAGAAATTGTTCCACTAAATGCTGGGAATATATTCGGCGCTGAAGACAGCCGTCCAGTTGCAGTATGGGAGCATACCATCCGTGAAACTTTGAATAAGAATTGTCCAAATAAAATGAAGCATAAATGTCACAGTGATCCTCCTTCACCTTCAAGGTTTAATCCATCAGATTATCTTCATGTTATGGAAGATGAATTGCTTAGCGAGTCCGACAATGACGGTGATGTGGAAGTTCATCCTTTGATTGAACAAGACATTATTACAGTTATTAGTAATAGTGGAGTTCATCATAAAACATATAAGAACCCCATTTCGGCTTCCAATGAAAGAGTTAATAAAGGCAAGGACTTCAGCAGGATGCCTTCAATAAAGACTTTTGATCAGTCCCTCAACATAGGTTATGAAAAATTAAGATCTAATCTGGAAGAGCCAACCAACCAAAAGAAGTTAACCCATACGCTCAGTCTCTCGGAAAGGCTTGGAATGGTTTGGCCTGAACAGCCATTGGATATGTTGGCTCACCGTCTCCAGGACAGCGCATCATTTACTTCAGTGAAGGCTCTAACAACTTCTATGTCTTTCAAATCAACACATGAGAATTTTAATGCTTTTTCAGAAGATAATTTAGTCCATAATGTTAACACTGATAATACAGTAATTAAAAGGAAAAGGCCATATTTTGTTCGGATAATAAGCAAGCAAATGGTGGGAATATTTCTTTCAATATGGGTTCGGAGAGGCCTGCGGAAGCACATCCAGAATTTGAGAGTATCAACTGTAGGTGTAGGTGCGATGGGTTATATTGGTAACAAGGCAAGTTCTAAATTTGATTTTCTTTTGTTTTAGTATCCATTTTGCATTGGCTTGTACTTCATGCTTTTTTATCAGCTGTATGTGTTTTCCATTAAAGATTTCGTTCAATTAACTTTGTTATTCTGCAAATAATCGCTCCATAATGCCTTTTCTCATTCCATTGTCTTTCAGATTTCTGGTGTTTCCTTTCGTTAGAAGATGCATATTTTTTTATGTTGAATGTAGATGAATTCAGCATATTTGCCAGATCAAGCGCGCAGCTCGACATTTCAAGCACTTAACAGTGTTACAACTGGATCATACTTTGTTAGAATGTTGCTTGCCACATGACGTAGTAACTGCCCATTGTTCAAAATGCATGGTCTTGTATTACCGCAGCTATAATAAAATGCTGGAGTCGATTAGCACGTTAAATACTCTGTTTTTTAAAATTCAACATCTTCTAATTTTACCAGTTATCATGCCATCATCTCATATCACTTATTATTAGATTCAGCATGAACACAACATTCGTTTCTTTAATGCCCCAGGGATCAATATCAGTCAGCATGTCTATACATCAGACACCCTTTTGCTTTGTATGTTGCCACCTGACCTCTGGCGAAAAGGATGGAGATGAAATAAAAAGAAATGCAGATGTTGAAGAAATCCTTCGAAGAACAGTATTTAACCCAGTTCCTAGAACTAGCATGCCTAAGGGAATACATGACCATGAGTAAGTTAGCAAATTTGTGTCTTCTGAAAATTTTTGCTGTCCTCGAAAAGCTTGGACTCAACCAGAATTTCATCCATGTGTATATATTGTTGTATGGCGATTACTAGATAGTTGGATACAAAAGCATGCTATATTCAGCTATTTCCTTAATTTCTTATATTCGGCCATGTCCTTAATTTCAGAAGGATCATATGGTTAGGGGATCTCAACTATCGAATCAACTTATCATATGAAAGAACACATGAACTTATCTCCAAACAGGACTGGGATGAATTGTTTAAGAATGATCAGGTAGTTTGATGACCTGCTACACATTCATTACTTTTATAGAATTTCTGGATCATGCTTTTGCTGTGACAGCTAAAAAGAGAATTGAGGAAAGGGCGTACGTTTGACGGTTGGATCGAAGGAGTTATCAGCTTTCCCCCAACATATAAATACGAATTTAACTCAGAAAAGTATGTAAGCGATGAGCCAAAATCTGGGAGAAGAACACCTGCATGGTATGCTGTTCTCCTAGGCTCCGCCTTTTGTTTTTGCATAATTGATCTGATAAGATTCATTGTACTTCATGCCTGGACATCAGAACTGAGGATAATTCTTGCCTACTTGTGTAGGTGTGATCGTATTCTTTCATACGGAAAGGGAATCAGGTTAGCTTCTTACAAGAGGGTGGAGCATAAGCTTTCCGATCACCGCCCTGTGACTGCAGTCTACTTGGCCGAGGTTGAAGTTTTCTGCCACAGAAAATTGCAGAGAGCTCTAACATTCACCGATGCAGAGGTTGAGGATCATCTATTATTGGAGGAAGAAAGCACTTCTTTAAAAAAGAACATTGATCTGTGGGACAAAGGCAAGTTTTCAGCTCAAGATCAAGTGAGCTGGTGAAATGGCTGTATGGCAATACCGATGTTTGGAATTCGTTGCTAAAATGTACAAAAGTAGAGGTTGTTCAATTGCACTACATGTATTTACCAGCATTAGCCTGTTTATGAATTACAACTTCACAATTTCACTGATGATATTTCCTCCTTTGTTATTTGATTACGAACATATCATGCAGGAGGCTTCATTACAGGATCAGTTTACATGACTATGGATCCTTATCGAGCCATGGGCCATGGCATCCTCACTCGTCCTGATGACCAGTCATACAGCAGGTTCTAGTCTTTTTGTTCCTTTGAAAATTGTGTATTTTCTCCATGTTCTGTTGCTTTATTGTCTGTTAAGAAGTAGTTTCTTTTTGACGAATGTAATTGAACATTTAAATCTTGTAAACAATGTAAAAAAGCAAATGCAAATGTATCATCATGAGGTCTGAAGGGGTGTATTCATTGTACTGAAATCACATGCCATTGCACTCGTGCTCTTTTGGATTAGGGGCGTCAAGGGTGTGTTTTGGCTTTGTAGCCACGACTTGTCCTCCCAAAATTTGATCATCCCCTACTTATTGCGAGCGTTATTTGGTTTGCTCTCGATTCGGCTGCTAAATCTTTTCTCCTCTCTATTAATGACAATTGACAAGCGGGGCTCATATTGGCCTGCCAAATTTTAGCTACAATCAGCGCAGCCCGGCTGCACAACAAGGACATCACTCGAGTACTACTTGGACTGCAGCTGTAGAGCTTTAGCTGAGCGGTACTCCCTCTATTTTTGAATACATATCATTCTAACTTTTAAATTTTATTTCTAAATACATATCATTTCATAATTTTAAGGGTTTCTTCTATACCCTTTATTTAGTTATTTTCAATGTCATTTACTAACGTGGACTAGAGTAAGATATACTATCCAAAAAATATAATGAAGATGGAAAATACAACCTAACGGAGCTCCCGCTGGCTACACATGTGTACAGATGTGATGGGAATACATAGTTTCATAATCTATTTGGCCGGTTTCATAATGGAGGGCGAAATGATTCACGAGGTATAATTAGAGGACCAAGAGGAAGGTTTCAAATTTCGTTATTGGTTCGCATTTCGTCTCCATTCGAAATCTAAAATTTCGGCAAAACCTCAGTATTTGTGACGAAATTCAAATGAAATCTAAAAAGCAAAATTCGAATTCAAAATTTTTTTGAACAGAGAAAAACGAGATTTCAGATGAAATCACATAAATTTTGACAAAATTTTGGTTCTTTTCAACCCGTCAAAATAATCATCCAAGAGTACAAACACGCTTACCACCTAGGCAACGGCCCGTATTATGTTATCATGTATCCCGTGTCCATAATGTTAAGCGGCATTGGGATCTCCCTGAATGCTGCACATGCATGCCATCTCTATTTCTTCAAAAAAAAATGCACCGTCTTTTGAGGATTGAATGATCAAACCCAGGATCTCCAGTATGGACAGTAAGTGCTCCACCACCAGAGCTGAGTCCATATATTTTGCCAAGTTTAGTCTGCCTCCTTTATAGAGAATTTGAACTCAATTAATTAGCTGCCCGTGCAAACAAGTTCAAATCCGTAAAAAAAGAAAACAAAATTTCGCTGAAATTATGGTAGCAATTAGATTTTTTTTTCATTTTTTTTTATTTCGCCAGGATTATGAATCTCAGAGAGGCCGAAATATGAGATTTTGCCGAAATTTTGTGAAATTTTGATCCTTGACCGAGTGCTTAAAAAAAAACAAGAGCAGAACTCTTCGTTAGGAGACGCATTACAGTTGTGCTGCAAATAACACGAAACCTGGTGCTTCTTCGTCAGTATAAAAAGTTCTAGTCGGGGAAGCTTGCTGGGCATACAAATACACATTGTATTTGTATTTTGATGCTTAACCGCGGTCGTTTTGCAAGACATGCCGAAGTCGATGCCCCTAGTAACCTACGAGAGCGTCTTCACCTGGTGCCCGCAGCCGCAGTGGGGACGAAGTCGTGGTGTTGGACGCCCCCCGGTCAGAGATCAGGGAGCTTCCTAGTGATGAAGCTGAGGGCTAGCTCTTCCCACCCTCGAGTGTTTCGCCGCTAATTTACGCATCAACCACCAAATGTAAAAAATATGAGAGGTGTTCGTTTGCTTCAAGATTTATGCAACTTGTATTAGGAGGAAGAGCATAGAAGCACCTCTTAAAAAATATATATACAGCGGAGACTAGAGTGGAGAAAGCCATCCGATTGAGCATTTGGAAGGACCTGATTAGTGGTAACTACTCATATACTGAAAACCACAACAGCATTATGCACGAAAGAGATCACACAAATTGATCATATCCAGGGGCGGACCCACCAGTGGGGCAGCTTAGGCTGCTGCCCCACCTACAAGTTACAAGCCCATGTATGTTGTATATACTGCATATGTATAGGCCTAACAAATTTGAAAGCTAAAACGTTGCACCAGCCACCAAGCAAGAAACAATTGGCACCAAGCAAGAAACGATCGGCGGCTCAGGTATATTGTATATCAAGACTGAACTACGCAATAAGATTGCCAACTATTTGATGAATGACTTAATGGTTTGCTACACGGAG
The DNA here is from genome assembly GCA_036346355.1 of Rhipidocladum racemiflorum. Taxonomy (NCBI): domain Eukaryota; kingdom Viridiplantae; phylum Streptophyta; class Magnoliopsida; order Poales; family Poaceae; genus Rhipidocladum; species Rhipidocladum racemiflorum. The sequence continues at coordinate 4,247,221 of CM070578.1, forward strand.
AGAGATCTTCAAATCACTTAATGATGAAGCCATCATCTGACGATTTCAGCGCCTCAAACTAGGAGAATACAATTGCCTCGTCCCTCACCAATTGTTAACTGAGTGGTATGTTGCCTATTTGCTAATTCTTCTTTGATCGTATTAGTTGAACGTTATATTTATGCTTCTTTAATAGTACTATTGTTGTTACGGTACATTGTATTCTTTTTAGCGTTTTAATACTACTTAAGTTTGCTCCACCTATAATTTCTTCCTGGGTCCGCCACTGATCATATCATCATACAACAAGGGACCCCGAGCTTTATCCATTTACTATGAACAAACCTTGTATCCTCGGCATGGACGTCGATGCGTCAGGAACATTACAAAGCTATGTGCAGCGGAGGCCATCAGGACAGAATCTGACGACCAGGTTTATTCAGCGACCTGAGAAGCTAGGATTGCAGGCTTCTTCAGCTGGTACTGCTCGAACCTCTGCCTCGCGTATTCCAAGTAGTCGAAGTCGATCTCATTGACGTGTTCCTGCAGCCAGAAGATGTAGGTTGGATGAATGAAACGGTGTTCAGGCTCAATGAAACGAATTGGTGATAGAAATTCTGCATGCAAACAAACCCACCGAAATTATTCCCCAGAGGCCCCAAACGAGATGGCTGGCGAGGGTGTACTTCTCTATACTTTTCACCAGATTCTTGACATTCTCTGCGTCAGGCTCCTCACATGCTAATGGTCGTGGAAACAAACAGAGAATTGATGATTTGTGGGGGGAGAACAAGAGGTCAATGACAAACTTTCTGCTTACCTGAAGAACTCAGGTAGGCCTGCACAAATCGCTTCTGTTCATCCATATCTGTCGCAGTAGGAGCAGAGCAGATAAGCAAAGGGTAGCTAAAAAGACACCCAAAAAAAGACACAATCACAAATCAGTAGCTTCGACAATTGTGCAGTACCTGGATATTTTGTGTAGTCCAGTATGTGAGGCTTTTCTGAATGGTAGTCGGCAGCCATTTCGCAGAAATGGTTTGCTATGTCATAGGCAACCGGGTTAAAACTTGCATACTCGTAGTCCTGTAGAGGTGCGAGGAGAGAGTAAGATCAAGACAATATACTTTCCAAGCTTTGCTAGGCTAAGAATGGAGCAGTTAACTGCGAAGACAAATCAAGTCTTCAAGTTCAGAAATAGACATGACAGGCCAGAACATGAGGTTAATAAGGAAAGAAAGCATCAATTCTTAATATACGATGTTGTCTCAGCCACAAAATCTTCTTTCTGGCAGCAGCATGTCAACGCGGTGATGTATGAAAGGGCAACACAACGATGCAACAACGGTAGAGAAAGAGCAGAACGAATGAATCAAACATACACCGGGTAGCAAGAACTTACGATGATGGTCAGCAATTTGGTATCTTCATCAATCATGATATTGCCATACTGGAGATCATTGTGGCAAAATCCTATGCACTGGTTTCCCCCTGAAAATTCATTCTCCAATGCAGTGATCTCCTCCTCCATGCTATCCAAGTGAAACTCTTTGGCTTCGTCAGAGGAGCACAGACTCTTGGCAGTTTTGAGCCAGTTCCTAGGGAAGATGAAGGTAGGCGCAATTAGTACTTCACTTTGATCATATGTTCCATTTTACAAACTGCTCTACACTAGGATAAATGTGCAAGTAAAGATTCACTAATACCTCAATCTATCCCACATGAGCACAGATTTTGGACCTGGCATGCCAAGATTGTGGAATTCCCTTAACTTGGAGGCTATAATAGCTGAAATCTCTGGATCACGCAGGTCATCAGCTGAAAGTGTCTGATAGGAATATTGACATCAGTTTTTTTCGTATATTTCTTCATCCTATTAACAAATTTCCTGCAAAAGCAAATCTGGTGTCCTAATGCTGTATCCTGTATGTTTCTGTTTCATCCTTTTTTTAATCAAGAAAGGAGAATATGATGCTTTCTGTGAAAAATGGCAGAAACAAATGGAGAATAAAGAGTGATATTCCAGTCCTACGACTTATCCTTCTAAAATGAGAAAATCAGATGATGCCTGAAGCTACTTTATTCTGGAGCTAATTTCTCTCATTTTCTGTCACCTTTAGCAACTCAGTCACAAGTCCTACTTAGTCCAAGTCAATCGATTTCTCTTTTTTTTTTCTGAAAAGACATTTCACTTGGACATTTTGACTTAGTCTTGTTCAGCAAATACATCAAAATGGCTCACTATTATTTGTACCCTCTACAAGACACAATGCATGGAAAAATGATAAAATCAAAGCGTTGAATACAAGAAATTATAAAACAAATTCATAGATAATACTGAAATACTACAACTACCAGATATCTCCAAGAAGCAGATATGTCAAATAGCCTGCTAGCCTGACAAGTTAGAACCACATATTTGTTTATGAGCTTTCTGCCACAATTATCTCAGAAGCTATCAAGAAAGCAATTAAAAATACAGCATGCATGTATAGTTTAGTCAACAAGAGAACAAAAACAATGGCTACTTCTATTAAATTGGACAGTTCATTGAGGCCGACTTGAATGAACATTTTTCGATAAGATTCTAAAGGTCAAATGTCGAAATTTATGATACAACAGTATACATCCACATCTTTGGGGGAGGAATATTTCAAAGAAAGACAACTGCACTTCGATAAATTACCAGTATGTGCATGAATCCCACGATGTAGCCTGAAAACAAGTACTTGTCTATACTGTCTAGGCTAACAAAGGATGCATAATATCTCTTCTCTTTGTTGAAACAAGTAACAACCCCCTTTAATTCTTCCTACAAAGGAAAGCGTGATGATATTATTACCAGGACCAGCTAGGCTCTGATCATCCTAATTGCAAGTTACCCATCCAAAAGATAATCCAAATAAATAAAGAAAGCTTCATTCCAAAAAAGGAACTCAAGAAAGGTTAGCCTGGGAAAGAACGGAGGGTTCAGAGAAAACAAGAGCGATCCTGGAAGCAGACAGAAGGATTAAACGAGACAATAGAGAAAAGAAAGGGGGAAAAAAAGCAAATAATCCGCACCCTGGCGTGGATGAACTCCTCGACGCGGCCGCTGGGGAAGCGGCCGAGGAGGCGCGGGCCGTGCCCGTGCCGCGACATGCACTCGAACGTGCGCACCTCGTCGTCCCTGTCGAAGAGCAGGTCCACGCCCTCCCCGTACACCCTCAACAACACCTTCCTCGCCTCCCTCTCCCCCACTGCCCCACCGCCTCCGCTCCCGGTGAGCCACCGCACCTGGTACACCTCGTTGGTCATGGCCCCCTTGAGCGGCACAACCTCCAGAGCCCGGCAGTCCTCCACATCCGCCCACGCCGCCGCCAGCTCGTGCAGCAGCCGCCGCGCGTCCTTCGGGATGCTCCGCGGCACCGGCGGCGCCGCTGCCGACACCTCCGGCTTCTGGCTCTCGATTGCCACCATCCCCGCGCAGAATTCCTCGGGATCGGACGGAATCTTTCTTTTCCAGAAATGGAAGGGTCTGGGTGTTGGAGCGCGGGCCGTGTCGGGCGCGCGCGCGTCGCTTTGGTTTCTTGGTTTCTCTAAGGATCTAGGAAGGGGCGGGTATAAATAGAGGCTGTACACGATGGCTTATTTGCTTGAGGCGCTCTTGCAGATTCATCCTCCAAAGTTGGGGTTATTTGCAGTCAACACTAGTTGAAGGGCTGTATTGAATCCTAACCTCATAAGAAAACCATCGAGCTAAGGTAAAAATGGATTTTACTATTAGTTATATTTCGGCTTTTCCAAGAGGACTAAGCAATATCAGCTTTACCAACATGGATGCACAATGGCTGTTACTCACGATAATGGAACATCTCGCGATTTTTTTCTTTTAAGCAATACGTTAATTTTACACATCTCAATTTCCCAAAAATATATTTAACAGTGTCAACTCTAAAACCGGGTATTTAGCACCCTACACTCATGAAAACTGGGTCAATTTAATTACACCTTATATCGGTTTTACTGACAGGGATCCAACTTAGTGTGATTTTTTTGACTTTTGTTAGTTTGGTAGCCATACCGTCGATTTTTATAGATCCAAATGAAAGAATGAATGATGATGAGATGAAGAGAATGAATGTATATTGAGAGAAAATGAGGGAGAAAAAATGTCGATGATGTTGATGTAAATACCCATGAAATAGATCCTCGTTACCAAAACCCGATGGTGTAGCTACTAATATGGCAAAAACCATGTTGAGTGGGATCCAAATAATCAAAAACTGTCTTGAATTGTAAATTGACCAGGTTTTATAAGTTTGATGGGTTAAATACCTACTTTTGTAGTTCAGAGTGTTAAATGAACTTTTTGAAATATTAAAAATGTAAAAGACTTATTCCTTCTTTTAATACTAACATCTCACAACTTAGTTTGTATATTAATAGTCGCAAAAAAGAAGAAGAAAGAAACAGAGAAATCAGCTAAAAACATGTCGCATTGGTCCCTTCCAAAAATCCCACAAAAGCACCACTCTTAACATCAAGACAATTTCTTGCGATCTTGCTCCAACTCATGGAACAACACTCCAGTACGTGCTGGAAAGTAGAGCAATAATCTTATAGTGTACCATTGGAAACAGTTCTTGAAAGAAAGAGAAAAAAAAAAGCGAATCAAAACAACAAAGAGTGTTGATATATAGCTGGGCTTTTAGTCCTAGTTGTAAATATATTTAGACTCCATCTCATTATGGATGAATTCAAATATATCTCTAATAGAATTTTCGCTATAAATAGGGCATCCCTATGTACAAGAGAATCAATTTAATAAAGAGAAGCGCTTGTGCTTTTCTATATGTTTGTGCTCTCCGTGATTGTTCTTGCTATTCGGTCTGTGCATTGTGGTTTATCTACGTCGGTCATCATCGTTTCATAACACGTTATTAGCATAAAGCTCTCCGAGGCCAATCAAGATAGTCCAACTGCATCAATCGACACTGTATCGAATTTTGACCGTCATCAAGTGATTAATCCTACTGCAAGCCGTACATAAGTTAATCACATCTGAACAAGTTTTTACTCTTGCAGATTAATTTCCCTAATTGCCTAGATTATTTGCTTAATTTGTCTGCAAAATTAAAGTTTTGAGCAGTTACTGTTCATTGAATGAAAAAAATTAAAATTATTATCTGACCGGCTGCTCCTGTAGAGCAGCCGTTCTGGCATCGCTGCCGCGCCCGACCTGCCAAGCGCCCGGGCATTGTTAGTTTGTGACTTAACGAGAACAAAAGTTCAAAGCTCACAAGCTAAACTCCAGCGATACCAAATTATGGTGCAACCCAATCCTTAACTGTTACTCCATGCCCTCACCAATAAAACACATCTAAGTTGTCACAGTAAAATTTTGTAGGATAAATTTTTTTAAATAGTTTAAATCACATAAAACTTCATTCTGACTATCGTTGGAAATAAGAAATTAGAAACCTACAAATGGTAGGCCAATTAGTGGAGTCAACATCCATGGAAAACATAATTACCAGATTTAAACCTCGTGAATCGTAAATCGGATTCGTCAAACCAGAATAGAATTAGAGTACAGAATTCGTATTCGCAGTAAAAATTAGAAGAAAAAGTGACGAAACACAAACCGAAATACCGTATCGCGACGCAGACAAACAATAACTACGATGGAAACACATAAACAACAAAGGAGAGGGAACACTAAAAATCGCATGACAAAGGGTCCATACTTGCAATGCCACACCCGATACTACTATGAATTACACAAGTTGTTTCAACTCACCATGAACACATCGCATGCTGCATGTATGACCTATCTATATACGTGCGGCTATACGCCCTACCTTACAAGACAAATCAAAGCATAGCCCTCCGACAACTTCCTCTGTGACTGTGAAGCAACACGCAAAGCATCTGTGCCATCTACGGACTACGGTCAGCATCCTTTGCGACCGTGAACGACTACCAAAGCTTCACTAAAACTGCTTCCTCATGCAGCCTCTGTGAAAGATCATACAATGCACTAAAGCCCATCACGGCATCACGCATCCTACATGACCCATATGAACGACGGAGTACCTAGCTGAATCACGCAGCCTCGTGTTTGTCTATGTATATACATATATGTATACATATGTATGTATGTATATATGTGTGTGTATATATATATATGAAAATGGTTCCATATCCTTGGAAGTATGTACTCCCACTCTCAATATACCGTTTAAATGATGTTGTTATACATCTTTATTCTTTTGAGTATATAGCTTTAATACTGATTTTAAGATACTCCAAAGTAAATTCTACGAAAAATTTCATCAAAGGCTACCCTTTATAGCATAATTTATTTATATACTCTTTTTACATATGGAAAAGTGTATATAGCAAAAAAATAAAGGGTTCCGATGATTTTTTTCGACAATGTCGCATCGTAGTATCTTAGAATTATTATTGGAGTATACTGAAAGTGATAAATGAGTATACTGCATAAATAATGTTGTTATACCTCTTTATGTATTCCCACTCTCAATATACTGCATAAATAATGTTGTTATACCTCTTTATCCTTTTGAGTATACTCTAATACTACTGATTATAAGATACTCCAAAGTGAGTTTCATGAAAAATTTCATCAAAACTCACACTTTATAGCATAATTTGTTTATATACTCTTTTTGTACATGAAAAACGGTATATAGAAAGAAATAAATGGCTCCGATAAATTTTTTTCAACATCGCATTGTAGTATCTTAAAATTATTATTGAAGTATCATAAAAGTGATAAAAGAGTATAACACATTCGTTTAAGTGATATACTGGATGTGAGAGTACGTACTCCCAAGAGTACATAAAAGGCTTCATATATATATATATATACTAGTAAGAATAGCGCAGCGTACGCTGCGCCGGTCAGAAGGACAATAATGAGTTAGGATCTTTATATGTGAGGAAGCAGAATAATTTACACGTAATTTCATAATAAAGTATTGTCGGTGTTTCGTGCACCGGCAATACGAATTTATGGTCGGATGGGGTCGCGCGCTCCCTCTCCCCGAATGGTCGACTCAAGGAGTCAGAAGATGTATACTGGTTCGGGCCGAATGTCCCTACTCCAGTTCGTGCGGTGTGGATGTATTGATCTTTGGGAGATGGACAAGGGGTGTACAAGCGAGGCGGACGGTCGGCTGTCCGGTCCCCTTGATGCTTTCGCTAGGGTGGCGAGGCTACCTAGAAGACTGTTTTTTCTCCCCCTCGCGCCCCCCCTCTCGGGCCCTGCCCCTCCTTATATAGACGGAGGGGGCCGGTTACACAGGAGTTGGGGAAAACTACGAGAAAAGGGGCCTGCACGTCTTGATGTCTGGTTCCTGTCTTGTCCGACCGACCCCTGCCCGTCCCGAGGCAGGGTTGGTGGTTCTGTGATGAGCAGTCTTGCGTAGCGCTGTCTGGGTGGCGTGTCGCGTGGTGCTCTTGTCAGCCTCGGTGGCTTTAATGGCGCTTGACTTTGCCTTGGCCTCGGGAGTGGGCGTACTCCTCTGCGGCGTGCGAGCGGCGGGGCGAGGCTTGACTTCTTCGGTGGCCCTTCTCGACAGCCTCGGAAGGAGCCGCCTACCCCGTGCGTATGCCAGGACGCCAAGACAAGGCAGCCACGACATCGGGCGTGGCCTCGCTAGCCCGTGTGCAGGTGGAGCTTGAGCTTCAATATTAGGCGGCCGGCGCCTGCCGACCGCCCGGAACCGGAGTCCGCCGACCGTCCGGGGTCGGCCCCGCACAAGTCGGGGCTCGTTCCCCGTGGCCCAAGTACCTTTTGGTGGTGCTGGGCCTTCGCTGTGATAGGTCAGCCCGTTCGTGCTTCCGGGCTGATGGGGGTACCCATGGCATGGGTACTCGTCAAGAGCCCAGCCCCTGAGCGGCCTGAGAGCCGCCGGGGTTTAACCTAGCGGTGGTAGCCGTCGGCCCGGAGGTCGGTGATGCTAGGTCGTCGTGGCTGCCTGGGAGCCGTGCCAGCCTTGAAAAGAGCCCCGGTGGGTGTAGCCCCCGAGCCCCCGAGCGGGTCGGAGAGCCGGTCGGGGGTTTAGCCCGGCCGCGGTAGTCGTCGACCCGGAGGTTGGTGGCGTCTAGGTCGGCGCGACTGCTTGGGAGCCGCGCCAGCCTAGAAAGAGCCCGGCAAGCTGAGCGCACCCGGTGTAGCTCCCCGAGCCCCCGAAAGCGGTCGTGAGCCTGGCCGAGGGTTTACCCGGCCGGTGCGGCCGCGGACTCGAGGTCGGCGACGCTTTGGTCGGGCCGCTTGTCGGCCATGCTCCGCCAAGAGCCCGGTGGCAAGACGAGCGCATCCCGGTGGTGTGTAGCCCGAGCCCCCGAGCTCGGAGAGCCTGGCCGGGTTTATCTTGGCCGACTGGGCAGCCACGGTAATGGGTCCTCGTGAGTCGTGAGCGAACGCGTTTACCTTCGTCGGTTTGAACGCCGCGTGCTCGTCGAAGCTACTATCGGGTAATCCGAGTGGAACCTTGGCGATCCCCCTTGAGGGGTTCGTTTCAAGCCAGACGTAGCTCCTGCCGCGGGCGTCCGACTACTGGGGCGTTCCATAAAAACCTTTCCTTACTCGATCCCGTGTCGGATCGCCGGGTCGTCCGCCGACCCGGAAGCGCGGCCGCCGCTACTCATCGATGAGTTCGCGGGAGAGTGTGAGGTATGGTCTCGGACGCGAAGTCACAGTGATTGGGTCATCCGCCGACCCATCCGAGGCCCTCGGGGCTCATCGCGACTCGCCCTCGCTCTTTTTACGCGTCTTTGGCGGCTTTCGTTCCGGCCGATTCGGTCAGAACCTTCGTAACAAAGACGGTGCCGGGCCTCGGGTGCGAGCCTATAGGCGGCTTGCCCTCCGAGGTCGGCGGCCCGATGGGCCGCTTGCATACCTTTCTCGGCAGATGGGGCGCCTACCATCGTGAATCGGGCGAGGCCCGCGATGTCTTGGCCTTGCTGGCGCGAGGCGGCCGTCTGTCGGAGCGCGCTTAATGCAGTGGGATTTAAATGGATCGCGCACGTTATCGGGAGACGGGCGAGGCGGCAGTGACGATCGCGATCGCGTTGATTTGCGTGAGGAGGCGTCGATTTCGCGCGAGGCGCGTCTCGTTTCCCGCCGGGCGCCTATAAAGGAAGGAGTGGGTGGCGTGGTAGGCGCTAAGCCTCTGCTTCGCTGGGCCTCGCAAAAGGAAAAGGGAAGAAAGAACACGAGGGAAGAAGAGGAGCTTCTCGCCGCTGCCGTTCCTCGCTTTCCTTCACAGCATTTGGAGATGTCGGCCGACCGCACTCGGCCGCGGCGTCGCTATCTCGATGCCTGAGAGGAAGGAGTTCCTTCCTCCGCTGCCCGAGTCCACCGGGCGAAGTTCACGCCGCCGGGACCGAGGTCCTCGAACTTGAGGACGGCGAGATAGTCTCGCCGGCGTCCTTCTACGAACGGGCTTCGGACTTCCACTCCACCCGCTCGTCCGGGGTTGCTGCACTATTACGGGGAAGTTCATCACTGAACCCGAATGGAGTCCTCCATATTGCGGTCTTCATGACGCTGTGAGGCCTTTCCGGGATTGAACCCCATTTTGGGCTCTGGCGCCACTTCTTCTTCGCGAGGTCGTCACCGGACACCACCGGCCTCCTCGGAGCTCTGATGATCCAACTGCGCAACCATCGCAAGCCGTTCTACGTCGATTTGAGGCTGCCGACGTCTAACCGGGGGTGGCATAGCGAGTGGTTCTACGTCCGAACCTCGACAACGGTTCTCCTTCGCCGGGGAATTTACCAACGCCGCATCCTTGTTGGGGCTGGGGTCCTGACGCGAAGGACCAAAAGAAGGTAGACGCGATCCTTGAAAAGCTCGCGGACCTGAAGCGGCGGGGCCTGACAGGCAAGGTGGTCCTCAACACGTTCATGGAGAGGCGCATCCAACCCCTCAAGGATCGGTTGCGTCCCATGCTTGAGTACGTTGGGCCGACCGACCCTGTAAGGTCGTCGGAGCGGGAGCTCCCTCCGTCGGAGATCCTCGCGCGCGTGTCCGCAGTCTCCATCGCGGGAGATACCGAGCCAGCGGGCGAGGCGCCTGCGCTGTTCTCGGCGCAGAATCCTCCGGACTTGGTACGTCCGGTGGTTCCTGTTTGCTTTTGTTTTGTTCTGCTCCCTCGTCCCCTCATCCGAGCGCGTTCTCGCAGGGGCTCGGTGGACTGACCTCCCGCCCCTTGCTGCCGGGGGAAAAGGAGTTGAGGGCGGCCGCGCGCCTCGAAAAGGAGAAGCAGGACGCCGCCCTGCTAGCGAAAAAGGTGGCCTCCAAGACGCAGAAGAGGAAAGAGCGCGCGGACCAGGCCGCGCGGGGCGAGGAGGTCTCGGAGGAGACCTCGAGTGAGGGTGACGAGGAGTCGTCGCCGAGCGAGGGAGAAGAAGTTGCCGGAGGCGATTCTGGCGGTCGCGACGCGGGTCCCGGCCATGGGGCCGGGCGATCAGCGGCTCCTCCGAAGAAACCGCGGGCGCGAGGTTTGATCCCGCGAAGCGCAGATCCTCGCCTCCTCGGGGTCCGCAAAGAGGGCACGCCAAAGTGCCGGTTGTTCGCTCCTCCGGTAAGTGACTCACGCAATTCCTCCGGTCTTGTCTTCTTCAGTAATTCTCGACCGATCATAGGCGCAGGGCCTCACTGGCCCAGGAGCACTGAGTCCTACTGGGCGGTGAGGAATCGCTTCTTCCGGTCTGTCCGCGGGCGTGCGGTGGTCGTCGGGGCGGGATCGCCGGATGCGCCTCAGCTGTAGGGCCCGCTTGCGAGAAGATGCTGCCGAGGGGGACGATCTGGCCGCCGCCGGATGCGCATCGCGGGCGTAAGCTCCGTCGGGCATGCTTCCGCCCGTCTTGCCGACCAGTGAGACCGCGAATCCTGCCGGCCTGCCTTCCCCGTGTTACCCGACCGTGGAAGGTCGCGCCCGTCGCCGGGGAAGCATTAGGGGTTCTTGGCGTTCGCAACGCCGGCAGGACGAGATCTGCCGCCCGCTTGCCGGGGCCGCCGCCCGATTTCAGCGGTCCGAGTGTCGCCGAAGAAGCGCGGCCGGCCGCTTCTGGCGTTCCGGCCGGGGAAATCAAGTCGTATGCCGATCGCCGCTGGCTGACTTGGCCCTCGACCCGCCGGGGTCCCGCTCGCTCGTTACGGGACGCGCGTAACGCAGCGGATTGGGACGTTTCGAGGAGGAAATGGGAAGGATCCACGCCGACCTTACCCTCGTTGTTGACGCCGCGTCCAAGGCGAGGAAGTCCATTGCTCAGGAGTCCCGCTCGGCCAGATCGGTAAGTCTGACGGGGATTTGTCTTTTGTGCATCTCTCGACCGGGAAAAGGAGACTGACCGGGCAGGTATTTGCAGCGCTTGACATCCCGAGCGGTGGGCAAGTCGATGTTCCTCCGGCACTTGCACAGCCGGGGGAGTGCCGTAGGGGAAGAGCTGCTCGATGCTCGGAGGGCGCTTGTTGCCGAGCAAGGAAAGGCCGCCACGGCAGGTCAGCGGCTGGGGGAAGTCACTGAAGCCTTGCGGGAGGCTCAGCGACTCGTGGAGTCGTTGACCGCGGAGGGAGAGAGGGCCAGGTCTTCCCTGGCGGATGCGGAAGCGGCCAAGACTTCTGCAGACAGTGCGGCAGTATCCGCCCGGGCGGAGGCCGCCCTCTTCCGAGAAGAATGCGAGTCGGCCCGCAGGGAGGCCGACCAACCAAGGCCGGCGGGATCTCGCTCGGGGAGCTCGTGGACGGTGAAGGAGCTTGCCGATCGTGCTACGGCCGACCGGGAAGCGCGTGCCAAGGTCGAGGAGGAACTTCGCGCTGGGAGGCTTCCGTGGCCGGTGAGTAGTTTGTTCTTCCGGAGTCACCACGGCGAGCGTCCTCGACGTCGTTTCGTCCCTGCAGATCTGCTAAAGCCTCGACGTCTTTGGCCGAGTCGCGAAGGGTGGCGGTGGAGAAACGAGACGCGGCGGTCGAGTCACGCGACTCGGCCCTTTTGGACAAGCGGCTGGCGGAGAGGGATGCGGCCGATACGACGGCCCAGCTGACGGTCCTCCATGTGGGCGTCCAGGCCGCCTGCGACCGGCTGTTCGGGCTTACTCCGGGCCCCAGCGCCATCCCCGCCATGCTTGGATGGATCCCTGAGCGCGTCGAGGCGTCGGTGCGGGAAGCGGCGGTGCTTGGCGCTTCCTCGGCCCTGGTCAACACCGTCTCTTATTATGACGGCGTCGACCTTGAGGCCGTCGGGAGCGGCGTTGCTGCTGACCGAAGCGACGAAGAGGTCGACGCGTTCATGGCCCGGGTCGAGCCGTGCGCCCAAGAGATTGCCGGCCGAATCTCGCCGCGCGAAATCCTCCGTCGGAAGGGGGAGGAAGATTAGTTTTCCTTCTTCTTTTTTTTGTACAGAGCATGTAATGAACATGACTGCCCTAGTCGAGCTCAACGTCGGGCTGTTTTAAGTTATTTTGCTCGTCTATCCCGTGCTTCTTCTATGAATTTGGGCAATCTTTCGACCATAGCTACAGGACCCGTGGGGGTGCCCTGAGAGCGTAGGTGTTGCCTCAATCCCGTTCGGAGAGATCACGAGATAGGGCGAGCTATCTCGAGCGATATCTTTGCGGAGGGGTGCCTAGGTCGGACCGCCCTCTTTGCGAAGCTTGCGCTTGGTAGGTTAGATCGCTGACCCGAGCGGAGGTGCTTCGACCGTCCCTAGCGTCTCTTGTTCAGAGGACTCGTTTCCCCCCCGCAGAGTGCCACTTCGAAGCCGTAGCCGCGGAGGCGTAGGCCGTAGTACTTTTGGGCTGGGGGAAACAAGTCATGAGGTAGATAGCTCGGTCGGTCGGAGTACGGCTTGGGTTAGCGACCCGGACGCTTTCTAACGACGACCGGGGTTGGTCTGCCCTGGTCGATCAAACTATCTTCCGCTCGGGCGGCTTCCTTTCTGCGTGGAATGCTACTCGGGAACCGTAGCCATTGGGGCTTAGGTTGTAGCATTCGGTTCGAGGAGGTTGCCGCGAGGGAGATTTGTTTGATCGGCCGGCTTGCCGACCTAAATCGAAAGGCTCCATCCGCCCGCCGCTTGGCCCTTTGCTCAAGTAACCTCCCTTTTGCTCAAAGTGCTACCTCGGAGCCGTAGCCGCAGGGGCGTGGGCTGTAGCGTTTTGGGTTTGAAGAGGTTAACATGAGGGGGTAGCCCGGTCGGAGTGGTTACCGATTGTCGATTTAGGTCGCCGACCCCTGAGGTCACAGGGCAGCCCCCGAGTGGCGCGTGGGGACTGAGGGTGCAGTCGCCACGCGCCGCTTGAGCTCGTGGCGGGTGTGCGATTTTTTCGAAAAGGAACTTTATGCTTTCGAGGATAAGGGTGGATTAACTCGCCTTGAGGACCGCGCCGCCTTCGGAACTGGTGCTGGGCGCTTCGTCTTCTGCGCCGTTGCGTGACCCCAAGGCGCTTCGTCTTCCGCTTCCTGGCAACTTGGGGCGCTTCGTCTTCCGCGCCGCAGGTTATAAAAGGAGAGGCGCCAGGGTGCTTGTTACTTCGCCAAGACTGCCGCCAAACGAACTTGCTTCGTGTGCTATGGCGGACCGCTACACACAACTTCGAGAGGAGGTGGGCGACGAACAAGCCTGGCTGCGGGTGGTGGCGGAGGTCGAGGCCGAAGCCGTGCGTGGGGATGCGCGGCGAGTCGGCATCCTTGTCGCGGGCATTCCCCGGCTGTGGGAGGTGAGGGCGCCGCTGATCCGGGCGGTGGATCGAGCGACGCCACGCTGGCCGGGCTGGCTGGGCGCACACCAGGAGGAGTATCGCGCCTTTGCCGAGTAAAGGGACCTTGGCGAGTGGTTCCTTTTGGGTTTGGGCTGATGTTCCTCCATAGATAAATAAAGTGCTGCTTCGCTTCCCGTTTCTTCTTTCTTCTCTGAGGACTTTTTTGCGCTTATGATTCGCCCATATCCGTAATCTTTTGGGATCGCAACGGATCCAGCGTAGGTTGGAGGCGGAATTTCTTGCGTGTTTGCCGCCGAAATGACCCGTTCAACCGTAGGTCGGTTGTTCTTGTGTCAGCGGTCTTTGCAATGCGCAGAGTACTGCTTCGGGACCTTCGCTTTCGGGGCGTAGGTCGCAGTACTTGCGGCAGGCAAAAAGATGGAAAATAAAGAGGGAAAGCACTTGGTCGGTAGTCCGAGAGTTTCGGCTTCCCTTTGCTCAAGTGTTTTTCGAGTGGTAACAAAGAGGGGGGAGAGACTGACTAAGAGTAGAACTTTCTCAGCTTCTCTATGTTCCACGCGTTTGTCACGAGATTTCCTTCGGTGTCCTTGAGGCGGAAAGTGCCAGGTCGGAGGACTTCCGCGATGGTGAAAGGGCCCTCCCAGGGTGGGGAGAGCTTGTGTGAAATCATGTGCTGAAAAATTGGCTTAGAATTAAATTTGCAAAATGTGTTTGTTCATGTGTTTTGACAATTTGACAAGAAACAGTAAGTTTCGCTTTGGCGCCGGACCAAACTTATAGAAAACAGTAAGTTTCCTGCATAATGCACCAACTTTTTGGTTCTTTGTAAACATGTTTTTGACAACCTCATTCTTCCTTGTACAATGCACCAACTTTTTTGGTCTGTCGTAAATGTGTTTTTGAAGGTTGTTGTGCTGCATCAAGTTATTGAAAAACAAGAAGTTTTACATGTACGACGGACCAAGTTTTTGGGTCCGCTGTGGACGTGTTTTTCAGATCATGTTTCGAACTCAATTTTACAAGAAACCGTAAGTTTTGCATGTACAACGGACCAAGTTTTTGGGTCCTGGCTGAACGGCTTTTTGAGGATTGATTTCGCATATACAACAGATCGATTTGTTGGTCCGTCGTAAACGTGTTTTCGCCGGAATGATTTCTGTTTGGAACCGAGAGTTTCACTTGTACAACGGACCGATTTTGTTGGTCCGTCGTGAATGGACTTTTTCTAGGGTTTTTGATTTTGGTCCGTTGTAAACGTGTTTTGCTCGGTTTGGATGTTTTGCAAGATTTGAAATGGTTTGACCTTGAGATTATGAAATTTGTGATGATTTCATGATGCTTCTTTTGAAGTGGACTTTATGCAATGCTCATGTGAGTAGTTGCATGGATTGACATTGAGTCAAGTCGTGGACTTGTGCTCGGATTTGTTTTGTGGTTTGTTCATGTGCAGGTATTGCTCGAAGACGAACGTGGTCGATGACGGGACCGGAACTAGGTTCATGGAGGAACTGAGGTTCGGGACTAGGTTCAGGAGGAACTGAGGTCTTGGTGGTTAAGGATGTCATGCGGGACGTTCGGGCTAAGAGAATGGTGCACATGAAGAATGGTTAGTCACGTGAGAATGGCAGGAGGTCATTCGCGTGCAAAGTGTTAGTCACGTGAGTATGGCAGGTGGCCATACGCGTGCAAAGTGTTAGTCACGAGAGTATGGTAGGGTTACCATACGCGTGCAAGAGTTGTACTCGGCCAGGTTGGGCCAAGTAGAGTTGTGTTGGATACGGATTCCTTCTAGGGAATAGGAATCGTATTCAGAACTCCTTGTGGGTTGGTGCTTTAAATAGGTGGGGGGTCTCCTGTTGAAAGGCACCAAGCAGAGCTAAGCGCATCAAGCTTTGAGCTTGGTTTTAGGGTTTGTACTCTTTTGATGAGAGTATTTTAGACAAGAAATAAAGATCAATTCTTCCAAGATTTTTGCGTGCTACAGTAACCACGTCGCTACAGTATTTTCTGTTTTGTTTTTGTTTGCATGCTTGTTCTAGTTCTAGATTGGTTTTTGTTCTTCAAGTTTTATCTTGATTTGATCCATCAAAAACCTCTCTAGGGTATTGATCTAGTGTTTCTCAAAGTCTAGTTGATCAATCTTTTGTCGTTGTTGTTTAATCTTGAAGTTTTGATTAGATTGATTCTCGTCAGTTCTGGATCAGCAAGCTTGCAAAGCTGATAACTTTTGATCCGTAAGTCCGATCGAGATGATTCTTTTTGGGTTCGATTCGTATTGGAATCTAGTTTCTTGTGTCCAAATTTCAGATCATTTCGATGGTTGGATCTCCAGGAATTCTCGTTTTACCAAACCTCTATCATTCTGTTTTTGTCGAAAACGAGGCAATTATTTGGTTCTGTTTTGGGGTGAACTTTTAATAGGTCAAGAATTTGGTTTTAGCTTCCGCACAATCATTCACCCCCCCTCTGATTGCTATATTCGTATACTTCGATCCTACAGCTTGTGCCTGTCCTTCGCGGATTGGACTTGGCGCAGCACTAAGTCGCCGACTTCGAACGAGCGGCCGCGGACCCGTCGGCTGTGGTAGCGACGCAGCGCCTGCTGATATTTGGCCGACCGCAAGACCGCGACATCCCGAGCCTCGTCGAGTTGGTCGAGGTCATCCTGCTGCTCCTCGGTCCCCCGTGCACTGTTGTAGTTCTGCACCCTTGGCGCACCGTACTCAAGGTCGGTCGGGAGGACAGCCTCCGCTCCGAACACCAAGAAAAAAGGTGTGAACCCGATCGACCGGGTTGGTGTGGTTCGTAGACTCCAAAGAACGGGCGGTAGCTCGGCGGCCCATCGTCCCGCGAATTTCTTCAGTCGGCTAAAGATTCGCGGCTTGAGCCCTTGGAGGATCATGCCGTTGGCTCGCTCGGCCTGTCCGTTGGCTCGGGGGTGTGCCACTGCCGCCCAGTCGACTCGAATATTGAAGTTGTCGCAGAACTCGAGGAACTCCTTTCCGTGAATCGCCCCGTTGTCGGTGATGATGGAGTTGGGCACCCGAACCGTAGACAATATCGCGGAAGAAACTTCATTTGCTGCGCCGATGTGATCTTTGCCAATGGCTTTGCTTGATCCACTTTGTGAACTTGTCTATGGCGACAAGCAAGTGAGTGAAGCCCCCGGCGCCTTTTCAAGGGTCCGACCAGGTCGAGCCCCAAACCGCGAAGGGCCATGTGATGGGGATCGTCTGCGAGGGCTTGCGAGGAAGATGCGTCTGCTGGCGAAGAATTGGCATCCTTCGCAGGCGCGGACGATTTGGGTCGCATCTGCTCGGCGGTCGGCCAGTAGAAACCTTGTCGGAAGGCCTTTCCTACCAGGGACCGCGGCGCGGCATGGTGCCCGCACACCCCGTCGTGGATGTCCAGCAGAAGGTGCTTCCCTTGGTCGGTCGGAACGCACTTCTGAAGGATTCCGGACGGGCTCCTCTTGTATAGGGCGCCCTCGATCAGGACGAAAGACTTAGCCCGCCGAGCGAGGCGCCGAGCCTCGGTGGTATCGGTGGGGAGCGACCCGTTCGTCAACCGGTCGACAACCGGTTGCCTCCAGTCGGTTCGGCGCCAGACGCCAAGTCCGACTCCAGCGGGTGGGCATCCGCCGAAGATCGGTGGGGCCGCCCGCCTTTGAAGTCGGCGGCGCCCTCGGCCTTCCGGGTCCAACCGGATTGAAGGGTGGCGAGGTCGGAGACGAAGATTCCAGGGGAACCGGCCCTTTCCGGAGGCGAGGTTGGCGAGGAGTCGGCTTCACCGCTAGAAGCGTCGGTAGCTATGATGGAGCTCGAAACCCTTGAACTTCTCCTCGAGCTTGCGGACCTCCAGGCGATGGCGGCCATCCGAGCGTCCACGGGGCTCGGTGGCTTTCATTACTTGGTCGACGACCGGCTTGGAGTCGCCGTGAGCGTTGAGCCGTCGTGCGCCAGTCGGGCGGCGATCCAAGGCCATTGACGAGGCTTCGTGCTCGGCGACATTGTTGGTGGCGTCGAAGAGTAGTCGTATGGCATACCGGAGCTTGTTGCCGAGTGGGGAGATGATGACGACCCCGCCGCCCCGTTCTTGGTGTAAGACCCATCGAAGTACATCGCCCAAGATTCGGTCCTCAACCGCCGCAGGGACTTGCGCCTCGGTCCACTCGGCGACAAAGTCCGCCAAGACCTGGGACTTGATCGCTGTCCTGGGGACGTACGATATGTCGAGGCCGTTGAGCTCGAGAGCCCATTTGGCGATCCTTCCGGTAGCGTCGCGGTTGTGGACGACTTCTCCGAGCGGTGAGGAGGTTACCACGGAGATGGGGTGTCGACCGAAGTAATGGGCAAGCTTCCTCTTGGTGATGAGCACCAAGTACAGTAACTTCTGTATCTAAGGATATCGGACCTTTGTTTCGGAGAGCACCTCGCTGACGAAGTAGACCGGCCTCTGCACCTTGAGAACGCGGCCTTCCTCCACTCGCTCCACAACAAGTGCCGCGCTGACGACCTGAGTCGTGGCGGCGATGTAGAGGAGCAAAGGCTCCTGTGGCTCCGGGGCGACCAGGACCGGAGGTGAGGTCAGAAAGGCCTTTAGTCGACTAAAGGCTTCCTGAGCTTCGTTGGTCCAGGAAAAATGATCGGACTTCTTCATCAGCTTGTAGAGTGGCATCCCGCGTTCACGAGGCGGATACGGCGACTTAGTGCCGCGAGGCATCCCATCGACCTTTGAACTCCCTTGGATCGTTGATTGGCCCCATCCTTGCGATGGCGGAGATCTTATCTCGGTGGCCGATGCCGCGCCGAGACGATGAATCCCAAAGAACTTGCCCTTGGGGACCCGAAGACGCATTTCTCGGGGTTGAGCTTTATGCGAAACCGTCGGAGGTTCGCAAAGTCTCTTCTAGGTCGGCGATGAGGTCATCGGCCTTCCTGGTTTTGACAACGATGTCGTCGGCGTGAGCCTCGATGTTACGGCCAATTTGGTCTGAAAAACATGCACTGCATACACCGTAGTGCGTGGCGCTGCGTTTTCAGATCAAAAGGCATCGTGGCGTAACGATTTGGCCGTGCGGGGTGATGAAGGAGGTCGCGAGCTGATCGGACTCCTTCATTGCAATCTGGTGATAGCCCGAGTAGGCATCCAAAAGAAAGGGACTCGCGCACCGGCGGTGGAGTCCACGACCTGTCGATGCGAGGTAATGGGAATGGATCTTTCGGACGAGGCCTTGTTGAGGCTCGTGTAGTCAACACACATTCTCCATTGCCCGACTTTTTCTTTACAAGGACGGGATTGGCGAGCCACTCGGGGTGACGCACCTCCCTTACAAAACCGGCGGCCAAAAGTTTGGCGATCTCTTCCCAATGGCCCGTCGCTTCTCTTCGTCGAACAAGCAGCGCCGGGCGATTGGTGCCGATCCCGGTCGAATGTTCAGGAGTGCTCGGCGACCTCCTTCGGGACTCTGGCATGTCCGAGGGTCTCTGCCGAAGACGTCTCGGTTTGCTTGGAGGAAGTCGACGAGCGCGCCTTCCTATTTGGTGGTGAGGCGGCCCCGATCCGCACGGTCTTGGCGGGATCTTCGGGATCAACCGCGACCTCCTTCGTGTCCTCCGCGGACTTGAAAGAGCTAGGCCCGACTTGCTGGAGTCGGGCGGATCCGAGGCCTTCTCCTGGAGCCGGGCGAGCTCGGCGAAGCGACGATCGCCGAGGCCAGCTCGCGGTACGCCGCCGCTGTAGGCGGCTGGAAAGATGTGGCCACGGTGATGACACCTTGCGGCCCTGGCATCTTCAGCTTGAGGTAGGTGTAATTGGGGACCGCCATGAACTTCGCGTAGCATGGTCGTCCCGAATGGCGTGGTAGGAGCCGGGAAGTCCACAACCTCGAAAGTGAGACTCTCGGTCGCGGAAGTTGTCCGGGCTCCCAAAGGTGGCCAGGCAGCCGACCTGCCCGAGGGGTGGGCCTGTTGGCCTGCAGTATCGACGCCGTGGAAGGGCGCCTTGCTCGGCCGGAGGCGGAGCGAGGACCCCAGTGGCATCCAGGGTCTCAACATACATGATGTTGAGGCTATCGCCGCGCCGATCCATGAGCACCTTGGTCAGCGCTTAACCGTCCCCACGATGGGGTCGACGACGAGCGGGTAGCGTCCCGGGTGCGGGATGTGGTCGGGGTGGTCGGTTCGGTCGAAGGCGATTGGGCATTCCGACCACCTCAGGTAGGTGGGCACGGCGGGGGTAGCCGTGTGGACCTCTCGGTGGGCGAGCTTCAACCGTCGCTTGTCGGCGTAGCACTCCGCCCCTCCGAAGATCATGAGGCAACCGTCGAGCTGCGGGAACTCGTCGGCCGGCTCATCGTCCTTCGCCCCGGCGTCGGGTGCTGGGTCGCGCTTCTTCCCCTTACCCCGCGATGTCGTGGGGCTTCCGGAGAGAAACCGCTTCAGGACTTCGCAGTCCCGATACTTGTGTTTTACGGGATAGTCGTGGTTCGGGCACGGACTATCCATCAACTTCTCGAATCGGTCGGGCGTCTGCCGAGCCTGCTGCTTGGCAGGTCGGTCGGCAGCGGCGACCATTCGGCCTTCGCGGCCCTGTTTCCCCTTCCGCTTCCTTTTATCAGGGCGGTCGGAGGGGGCGCCGGCTCCGAGGCTGGCCGACTTGTGGGCCGTCTTCCTTTCGAAGATGGCCCCCACGGCCTCCTCGCCGGAGGCGTGGTTAGTGGCGATGTCGAGGAGCTCCTTGGTGGTCCGGGGCTTCGCGCAGCCCAACTTGTGGACCAGGGCCTCGCACGTGGTGCCGTAGATGAACGCCCCGACGACGTCGGCGTCGCGGATGTCGGGGAGCTCGTTGCACTGCTGGGAGAAGCGGCGGATGTAATCCCGGAGGGTCTCCCCATTTGCTTGCAGCTCTTGAGTCCCAGGAGTTGCGGGGCGTTTATGCGTGCCACTCGAAATTCCCGACGAAGAGGTTCGTCAGGTCGGCCCAGCTGCCGATGGTGTCCGCGGGCAGGTACTCGAGCCAAGCTCGGGCTGAGTCCGCAAGGTAGATGGGGAGGTACTGGATGATGAAGGAGTCATCCGTCGCTCCCCCTGCTCGGCAGGCGAGCCGGTAGTCTTCTAACCGGTTTCAGGGTTGGTAGCCCCCGTGTACTTGGCTATGTTGGTCGGAGCCCGGAATCTGACCGGGAAGTCGGCGCTGCGGATGCGGCGGGTGAACGCGCTGCCCAGGCCGTCGAATCCCGGGTCGGGATGGTTCGTCGCCGCTATCGGCGACTTGCGAGGGTCTTGCGTCGGTAGCTCTCCTTCGCGCCTCGAGGGTGGTGCGGAGATCATACTTGTCCCCAGGCGATGGCGCCGCGGTGTATGATGCCAGGGAGTTCGTGAGGCGGGCCGTCTTGGTGGGCTCTCGTCGACCCTGTGAGGGAGTGGCCCAGTGGCCCGAAGTGGCGCTTTAGCGGGAGCGAGAACCTTGGGCGTCTTGAACGACGGACGCTCTACCGATCCGGAGGTTCGATAGGTGGCCTTGGCCAGGCTCCGTTGGCTCGAGCGACCCTCGGGCGGCATTGCGCCCGCGGCAATGTTACGATTGGCGTGAGGAAGAACGGAAGGTCGTTCGCTCCCTCACCAATTGTCGATGCACTGGCAGCGGCGCGCCAAGGCCGAGACGGGTGGTGGGTTAGGCTGACGGCGCTCCAGTTCGGCCTGGAGCTTGTCGAGCTCGGCCTTTCGAGCTTCTAACTCCTCGCGCTGTCGCTGGAGGTCAGCGAAGCGTTGTAGGTGCTGTGCATCGTCTTCCCGCCGGGATTCCTCCCGCCGCGCCTCGTCGCGCGGGAGGAGGGTCCCGACGGTAACGGGGGTGGAGGATGGCTCCGCCGCACCCGTCATATTGCACTCGCGGGTGTAGGCCCTTCGAGGGGCACACTCCTTGTCGGAGCTAGAGCCATGGCTGGAGGAATCCGTCAGTAGGTCGTGGAGGGAAGCCGGCGCGTAGCCGGCCATGGCCACGAGCTGCGAGCTCGTGGAGGGCGGCTCCGCCGCTCGCCGCAGTCCGTAGGCGATGTCGCCGGGGGTGGCGCCGGCGGCGACGGGTCCGCCTGCGGCCGCGGGGCCTCGAGGCCGAGGTTGCCGAGGACATCAGCAATCGCATCCAGGCTTATGGAGGGCGTCCGTCCTGACGGCAGCGAGGACGAGGACAAGCTCTCGCCGTAGTGACGATGAAATCGAGGGCGCCAAGCGGATCCAGCCCCTCGACATCGGCGAATCGTAGTGGGAGGAAGCCATCGAGGAGGAGAATGGGAACCGAAGATGAGGATGTTGGTGAAGACGCCGCGAGATCCCCTACTGGGCGCGCCAACTGCCGGTGTTTCGTGCACCGGCAATACGAATTTATGGTCGGATGGGGTCGCGCTCCCTCTCCCGAATGGTCGACTCAAGGAGTCGAAGATGTATCTTGGTTCGGGCCGAATGTCCCTACTCCGATTAGTGCGGTGTGGATGTATTGATCTTTGGGAGATGGACAAGGGTGTACAAGCGAGGCGGACGGCCGGCTGTCCGGTCCCCTTGATGCTTTCGCTAGGGTGGCGAGGCTACCTAGAAGATCGCTTTTTTCTCCTCGCCCCCCCTCTCGGGCCCTGCCCCTCCTTATATAGACGGAGGGGGCCGGTTACACAGGAGTTGGGGAAAACTACGAGAAAAGGGGCCTGCACGTCTTGATGTCTGGTTCCTGTCTTGTCCGACCGACCCCTGCCCGTCCCGAGGCAGGGTTGGTGGTTCTGATGAGCGATCTTGCGTAGCTGCCTGCAGGTGGCGTGTCGCGTGGTGCTCTTGTCAGCCTCGGTGGCTTTAATGGCGCTTGACTTTGCCTTGGCCTCGGGAGTGGGCGTACTCCTCTGCGGCGTGCCAGGCGACGGGACGGGGGCTTGACTTCTTCGGTGGCCCTTCTGACAGTCTCGGGAAGGAGCCGCCTACCCCGGTACGTATGCCAGGGGACGCTGCGCACAAGGCAGCCACCTGACACTGGCGTGGGCCCTGCTAGCCCGTGTGCAGGTGGAGCTTGAGCTTCAATATTAGGCGGCCGGCGCCTGCCGACCGCCCGGAACCGGAGTCCGCCGACCGTCCGGGGTCGGCCCCGCACAAGTCGGGGCTCGTTCCCCGTGGCCCAAGTACCTTTTGGTGGTGCTGGGCCTTCGCCGTGATAGGTCAGCCCGTTCGTGCTTCCGGGCTGATGGGGGTACCCATGGCATGGGTACTCGTCAAGTATATTGTAGAAATTAATTGCCTATGTTTTTACCAATGCACGAACCACATCTCTAAAAACAACAATAATAGTAATTCAATCTGCTTGTGATGGAGACAACAAAACACATCGTAACCCTACAATTAAAAAAAATACCTTGCATAAGTATCTTTAGGAAACAGCCATGATAATCATGGACTATAACGCACACCGTAACGGATCTAATATTGCCTTTTCAGATCCTTAGGTGTGGCCTTTTACTACTATCAATAAAAAAAAAGACCATTTTGGCTTTCCCGGTTATTGTATATGGTACTTATGATAAGTGCTTTTGCAAAAAGGAGGTTGTTGGTGTACATATTGCAAAAAGGAGGTTGTTGGTGTACATATGGCTGCTAAATAAGATTTCTGAGCTTAAAAGAACAAGGGCTTCTTTGAAAAAGTAATCTCGGAGCTTTATACTTTGACTACTCTATGTAGTACCAATGCCTGGTACCTTCTTGTCTTGTCCATATTCCTATCTCATGCCTTTCAAGTCACCAGTTGATGCATGTTCAGCTAAAAAGAACTATTGACTGCCATATTTACACATGCATACTGTAATGGTGCTGTTGTGCCACAAGGCCAAACAAGAACACTTAAACTATATTGGGCCGTAGAAATGTATCTTCTATTCTTTCATGTTCATACTGCACAGTGCAGCATTAGCTGTGGAAATCTGCCAGTAAGTCTAGGACTGGTTTGTTTGCAGCAATGATATATAGCTTAGCATTTCACAGCTCAGTGTAACTATCAAGCCATCAGCATTCAGCACCTCAGTGTAGTTAGCCCCCAGAATACATCCTAGCTCTAGTTAAGCTTCTGTGTGATTAATAATGTTGTTAACCGTAAAATTCGCTTAACTACATCAGATACAACTACATAGTATTTCTGAGAAAAAAGTACAACAATCAAGTTAATCCGTCGAAATGATAATTTCGATCTCAGTCTGCAAAGTAAAAAATAAAAGGGAAGCACAAAATACTGAAGTGAGCAACACAACAAATTTGTACCTGCCGAAGGGTGTTTGGAAAGGAATTACTGAACCACATTCTCATTTTGTGCAACAGTCAAGCTATTTGAAGGAAAACCAAGAGTTGTTACACATTATGACATGAAAATGCAACAGGAGCGTGTATAAAGTACAACGTTGTACTGAAAATGCTAACATGGTCAAGAGTCAAGACTATACTGCTGGGAAGCAATAGAGAGATCAATCATTAGACTTGCATGTGAAGAGATTACTCACCTGAAAGTACTATATACAAGTGATCCGCTTTTCAATAATCTAAAACCGCTTGTCGAAGACGAATCGCATAGCAAAGGAAGCCCATCAAGCCATCTATTGAGAATACCGACTATCGAGCATAAACTTCACCAAATATGAACAGAAACTTCAATGCAGGCACATATTAATAAATATGCAATCGATTTAGGATATAGATAGCTGGCTTGGGTGCCAAACCTTCAAGCTAACATCAAGAATGAAAGTAAAACTGAAGATGAAGCGGGTTGTCTGTTTCTTTCGCATCCAAAGACACGGCGATCTAATGTTTTTCATCCCCGTAACTTAAATTTCTCGATGTGTTTTATGGATCCATCATGAGTACAATCTGCATCCACTAAGACCTGCATGCAATTCATCCAAATTAGCAAACTAAGAAGAGATGATCCAACTTCAAGATATATATTCCTCTATTCATATGAAGTAAAAAAAAATTGTGTAGCTCCTCATGATCACAAAGGCAAAACCTGCAAGACATGTGCTTCAATTGGGAGCGAAAGCATCTTTGTAGAAATCATGTGTCAAGAAATTACTATGGAATGAGGTTGAAACTACTGCACGTGAGGGTACAAATAGGTATCGGTTTATAAGTGGTAGAAAAATCCATACACACACAACACCAAAAGATGCATGTTGCGACATTCAAACCGTAAATGCGTTAGCATAGGAAACACGGCGAAACCCTTTATTTTTGGTGTGGCAATAGCTTGTACCGAAACCATTGCACGGCATCTTTCTATAAGATGCAACACACATGGAGGGGTGGCAGAATGTTCTATGCAAAAGAAATATGGATTAGCAATGTAGTAGCAAAAGAAACTATGATTCTTTAGATATTGTTAGGAGGTCATCCTTGATAAACATGACTGAAGAGACTCCTCTCTGCATAATTAAGCCAAATGCGTATTAGTAAACCTCGCAAAAATATTGCTAAAATAATCTAAAAAAACATGATGATTTCAAAGGCATTACAAACACATACACACACATATATATCCTTTAATACATCTAGACATGATCAAGAGCCAATCTTCTCATTCTCTCGCTATATATCGAAGCTTTAAAACCTTTTTTAGGACATAAACAATATTAACTGGAAAAAGCGTAATTTGTTTGTGTGAATAGGCGAACTAAGAAATTGTAGCGCTGATGATTAAAGGGGGGCAGTGAAAATGTCCTTAGTCGATAATATAAGCCATGGATCAATAGGCAATTTAAAAATGATAGTATTAAGTCCTGACTAAGCTGTGTTATAGTATTAACTACTGACTAAGCTGTGTCAATAGTTAATTAAGTTGACTAAGAAATGATAGCGTTAACTAAGGTGACAATACAAACAATTAAGTCGTTAGTCAACAGTGCTTGTAGGAAATGTCCTTAATTGCTAATATAAGTCATGCGTTAATAGGCCAACTAAAAAATAGCACCGCTGATGGTTAAACAGGGCCGAACATGCACAAGTATATTTTCAGTGGCAAATCAAACATTTTGTTTACCTTAGCAGTTTAAACAAAGACAAGAACGCCTAAATGATGAAAGGCTCCCCTGCAGACCAACCCTGAGGCCCATCATCTCTCAGTGAAGCATCAAATGACCATGATCTTCATGCGAGACAAGAACGCCTAAATGATGAAAGGCTCCCCTGCAGACCAACCCTGAGGCCCATCATCTCTCAGTGAAGCCTCAAATGACCATGATCTTCATGCGAGGGTGTAAATGCTTGTATTGCCTGCAACCATGGAGAGGTAGTACGATACATTAATTGCATAAGATATTTGTGTGATTAAACCAAAAGCTCAAAGAAATAAACAACCGGTTCTCATCAAATCTAGAGAAAGGAAGTCAAGCCATGAGCAAGAACAAAGATAGATGAAACTCACGTGCATCTGGTATGGTGGCGGCTACGGCCGGCGGTTGGAGATTTCTTGAGCGGGCCTTGAGCGATCTTGGGAGAATACCAAAGACGGGGCGGCGCTGAGGCGAAGGGAAGTAGTAGGGTGGCGCGGTGAGGCGAGGGAAACAGAGGGCGGGTGGGCGGGCAGCGCCACGGTGAATCGCACAACGGGAGCCTGGGATGGTGGCGGCAACGGCCGGTGCAGCGCGGTCAAGGCGAGGGGAAGCAGCAGGGTGGCGCGGCCGAGGCGAGGGTAAGCAGCAGGGCGGGGTGGGTGAAGCGAGCGCCACGGCGGATCGCGCGACAGGAGCCTGGGATGGTGGCGGATACGGTCGGCGGTGGGGGACACCGGCGGAGTGCGCGAGGAGTGCCGGGAGAGCACCAGGACGGGGCTAAGCGGCGGAGGCGAGGGGAAGCAAGAGGGCGCGGCCGAGGCGAGGGGAAGCGGCAGGGCTGGGTGGGCGAAACGAGCGGCATGGCGGATCACGCGCCGAGAGCGGCTCCTCGAGGTCTCTGGGCGCAGACGGCACGCGACGCGGAGGAATCGAAGCACTGAATCGTCGAGGGCTCCGCATCGAGGGATCTGTTGGCTCTGGATGGGCCGGCCCTCGAGGACGCGTGGAGAGGCGGATCGGCAGCGACGCAAGGGACGGACGGCGATGGAAAATCGAGCGACGTGGTCCTCCCGAGCGCTCGCGGTTTTCTTCCCTTATAGTATATGTTAATATATATATATGCATTTCAGACGCGCGCAGAGACACCACGTCTCGCCACGCAATTCCACCGAACACTTCGGGCGCAGTGCAAACCACATGCAATATGTATGCGCGACTTCCCACACTGGCAATCCATCGAGCGCACCCACAGCAAGGCGCGAGCGCCGCGAGGTAAGGTGCCACTCTGGAGGAAGCAGCGCTTGCTTCGTACTGATGTCGACGCCGGTCAGGAGGTTGTTGGTGACGTTTTCGCCGACCCAGTCGCGGGCGATATTAGTTGTAATCCTGACGAAGTTGTTTCAGGTTGTATTTCGAGTCGTTCCAGTTTACCGGAAGGAGTTCCTTCTATTGTCAAACTGTGAACAAGTGCGATTTAGTCCGAGTCGCTTTAGACCAAGTGTTTACCTTATTCCTGCAAGTAGAATCGGATCCCCTCTGTAATACTAGTTTCTATTTAAAGCAATGAAAATCTCGGAAAAATTTGTGGACGTTGAAGCGGCGCCAAATTGAGTTTTGATTTATTCTCTGAAATCTACTTTGAAGTCTGCTGTTTGTCTTTGTTCGTAAAGTTCGAGAGACAAGCGGGCGTTTGGTTCTCGGCGCTTCCAACACTTGGTATCGAGCTCAAGTTCACGCCCAGCGGCAGAGAATCAAGACCATGGCGATTACATCCCGACAAGCGGCGAGGAAAGCGGCGACATGTCGTTTCAATGCCCCATCTTGTGATGTCCAACTATACGACTTGGGCAATCAAGATGGAAGCAATCTTAGATGCTCAAGGCGTATGGGAAGCGATCCAACCAGGAGCCGGAGTGGCCGTGGATGCAAGAAAGGACAAGTCGGCAAAGGCATATATATTCCAAGCAATCCCGAGAGGATGTCCTCTTGCAGGTGGCAAAGAAGACGACATCTAAAGAAATCAGGCAGCTCAAGACTCGGTTCTTAGGGGCAGATCGGGTACAAAAGGCTCGCCTCCAAACATTGAAGAGCGAGTTTGAGGCAATGCGCATGAAAGAGGATGAGTCTGTAGATGACTTTGCAGGGAGATTGAGTAGTATGTCTGCAAAATACAGTAACCTCGGCGCTACGCTGGAAGATGCTACGTTGGTGAAGAAGCTTCTCGACTCAGTTCCAGAGAAGTTTCTCCAACTGGTGGCATCCATTAAGCAATACTCCGACTTGGATACAATGTCGTTTGAAGATGCAATCGGGAGGTTGAAGGCATATGAGGAACGTCTGCGTCTTCGCACCGCCAATACCAACACCAGGAGTGACGGACAACTGTTGCTAACTCATGCTGAGTGGCAAGCTCGCCAGAAGATTCCCGGCGGCAAGGAACCCTCAACCACTCCAAATAAGATGCTCGGCAGGTCTGAAGGACAGAGCCGAGGAAGTTGGCGAGGACGTGGCCGAGGACGTGGAAGAGGCGACCGAGGAAGCTTCAATTCATCACGACAAGAGATGAACGGCACAACTAAAGACAAAAAACACATCAAGTGCTTTAATTGCGACAAATATGGACACTATGCCTCAGAATGTCGCAATCCCAAGCGCAAGGAAGAAGAGGTGCATCTGACCAAGACTCAGGAGGAAGGAAAGGCCCTCATGCTGTCCGTATGTGAGCAACAGGTTACGAGTATGGTTCTACTCAATGAAGACAAGATTGTACCGGGGCAGTATACCTCAGAACACAAGGAAGAAGAAGGTATGTGGTACCTTGACAACGGAGCTAGTAACCACATGACAGGGCAACGCTCTTCCTTTGCTGAATTGGATGAGAGCATAAAAGGACTTGTCAGATTTGGAGACGGATCCACGGTACAAATATTTGGAAAGGGGTCAATTCTGTTCGAGTGCAAGAATGGCGAGCAACGTCACATTCACGGAGTATATTATATTCCAAGCCTACGAAGTAATATACTAAGTCTCGGACAGCTCACAGAAGAAGGTCACAGAGTAGTGCTCAATGAAGAATCATTATGGATTCATGACAGGGAAGGAAAACTACTCATGGAAGTGCAGAGGTCAAATAATAGATTGTACAAGATTCAGTTGGACATTGCCACACCCATATGTCTTGCAGTTTGTTTGGATGAGCCTGCTTGGCTGTGGCATGCAAGATTGGGGCATTTGAACTTTCAAGCAATGAAAGACATGGTGACGAAGGATATGGTACGAGGAATGCCAAAAGTAAATCACCTCACACAAGTTTGTGAAGGATGCTTGGTAGCCAAACAATGCCGACTACCTTTTCCAATGCAAGCACAGCATCGTGCAACAGTCCCATTGGAATTGATTCATGCAGATTTGTGTGGACCCATTACACCGCAAACTCTAGCAGGTAATCGGTACTTTCTTCTCCTAGTTGATGATCATAGCCGATTCATGTGGGTATATATGTTAAGCACCAAGGACCAGGCACTCTCTGCATTTAGAGCTTTCAAAGCTCAGGCTGAAAACGAAAGCAAACAGAGGCTGAAGACTCTGAGAACAGACCGTGGAGGAGAGTTTGTCTCTCGGTCCTTCACAGAATTCTGCGTCAAAGAAGGAATACAGAGACACCTCACTGCTCCATATACGCCCCAGCAAAATGGCGTGGTAGAACGACGCAATCGCTCGGTACTTGCCACTGCACGAAGTCTACTCAAGACCATGGAAGTCCCCGGAGAACTATGGGGAGAATCAGTTCGACATGCTGTATATCTGCTAAATCGAGCACCAACCAAAGCATTACAAGGCATCACTCCTTATGAAGCCTGGAAGGGTAGGAAACCCAATCTAGAGCACCTCAGGGTCTTTGGTTGTGTTGCACATGTCAAAGTACCGACAATACATACCCGAAAACTGGATGACAGAAGCAAACAGATGGTTTACTTGGGAGCAGAAGAGGGGAGCAATGCTCATAGACTTCTTGATCCAATAGCCAAGAGAATATGTGTTAGCCGTGATGTGGTGTTTGAAGAAAACAGGAACTGGAAGTGGGCTCTGTCGAGTACAGAGGAAATTGAACAAGCCGACTTCACTGTGCACAGTCCGGCAATACCGACAGAAGAGAATTCGACTCCAGACTCACCTATGGGAGGGACTTCGAATCACTCTCTATCTGAATTCAATCCAGCAATACCGAGTACAGAGCAGCATCCAGAGCCTGGAGAAGCAACGGGTCTAAATGACTCAGATGGAGAGTCATCATCCAGTCCAGAATCAACTCCTTTGAAAATCAGATCTCTGGCCGAAATCTATGAGGAAACAGAAGGAACATATTCCTTTGGTGAATTGCATCTGACAGCTTCGGAAGAACCAACTAAGTTCAGTGAAGCAGCAAGAAACCGAGATTGGACTGAAGCAATGCAAAAGGAATTTGAGTCAATAGAGAGGAATAAAACCTGGACTTTGACAGAGCTTCCAGAAGGTACTAACCAAATTGGCCTCAAATGGGTGTTTAAGCTAAAGAAAAATGCAGCAGGGCAAATTGTTAAGTATAAAGCAAGACTAGTGGCAAAGGGATATGTGCAGCAAAAGGGAGTGGATTTTGAGGAGGCTTTCGCTCCAGTTGCTAGGATGGAGACGGTACGACTTCTCCTGGCTTTAGCCGCTAGAGAAGGATGGAGAGTTCACCATCTCGACGTTAAATCAGCTTTTTTGAATGGGGAACTACAAGAAGAGGTGTTCGTATCACAACCGGAGGGATTTGTCATCCCAGGAAAGGAAAATATGGTCTACAAGCTGTCCAAGGCACTATACGGCTTGAAGCAAGCCCCACGCGCTTGGAACACCAGACTAGATCGAGCTCTAAAAGAGCTAGACTTCAAGAGATGTCCTCAAGAGCATGCTGTATACACACGTAGCACCAAAGACACTTTACTGATTGTCGGTGTCTACGTAGATGACTTGGTAGTCACAGGAACTAGTGAAAAGGAAATTCAGTTGTTCAAAGATCAGATGGAGAAGCAATTTGAAATGAGTGATTTGGGTACACTTTCATATTACCTTGGAATAGAGGTACGGCAAACAGGTGAAGAGATCATACTAAAGCAATCGGGATATGCCAAGAAGATTCTGACACAGGCAGGAATGTCGGAATGTAATCCATCACAATACCCAATGGAACCAAAACTCCATCTGACAAAAGACGAAGAAAGCAATCCTGTAAATCCTACTGAATACCGACAGTTGATCGGTTGCTTGCGGTATTTGACACATACCCGGCCAGATTTAAACTATGCAGTTGGCATAGTAAGTAGGTACATGGATTCTCCAAGACAAAGTCACCTCCAAGCTGTAAAACATATACTGCGGTATGTCAAAGGAACAATTGACTTTGGAATCGTATACAAGAAAGGAGGAGATGGCAACTTGGTTGGATATAGTGACAGCAACCTCGCAAGTGACCTTGATGATCGGAAAAGCACTACCGGGATGGTATTCTATTTTTCAGGAGGCCCCATCACTTGGTGCTCTCAAAAACAGAAGGCATTGCGTTATCCTCATGTGAAGCCGAATTCATGGCAGCAACAGCCACAACATGTCAGGCAATTTGGTTACAAAGTTTGCTCAGTGAACTGACAAACAGTGCACCAAAGAAAGTGCAATTAAGAGTTGATAACAGATCGGCTATAGAACTCATGAAAAACCCTGTGTTTCATGGAAGGAGTAAGCATA
Source organism: Rhipidocladum racemiflorum (assembly GCA_036346355.1). Lineage (NCBI taxonomy): Eukaryota > Viridiplantae > Streptophyta > Magnoliopsida > Poales > Poaceae > Rhipidocladum > Rhipidocladum racemiflorum. Next base: position 4,278,770 of record CM070578.1, read on the forward strand.
TTGATACAAAATACCATTTCATCGTGGAATGTGTTGAAAAGGGCCTAATATCGCTTGAGCACGTGAGAAGCGAATCGCAATGTGCGAATGTGCTAACCAAAGCATTAGCCAGTGAAATTTCTAGAGATGAGGAAACTCTTGGGTGTCGAGAGATATTGCGAGTTTAAGTCGGGATTAGGAGGGAGAATATTAGTTGTAATCCCGACGAAGTTGTTTCAGGTTGTATTCGAGTCGTTCAGAGTTCTGGAAGGAGTTCCTTCTATTGTCAAAGCGTGAGCGAGTGCCGATCTGAGTCCGAGTCAGTTTAGACCAAGTGTTTACCTTATTCCTGCAAGTAGAATCGGATCCCCTCTGTAATACTAGTTTCTATTTAAAGCAATGAAAATCTCAGAAAAGCTGTGACGTTGAAGCAGCGCCAAATTGAGTTTTGATCTATTCTCTGAAATCTACTTTGAAGTCTGCTGTTTGTCTTTGTTCAGAAAGTTCAGAGACAAGCAGGGCGTTTTGGTTCTGGGCAGTTTCCAACAGGCGAGGTGGTCGTTGGGGGACGGCGAGCATGGCCTGGATGTCGGAGCCGGCGAGCGCGGAGACGGCGTTGAACATCTTCACCCGGTCGACGCCGTTGGCCAGCAGCATCCGGACCACCGCGGACGGGTGCATGGGGTGCGACATCAATCATCATAGTTCCCCGGTTTGCCCCCCACGGCTGCGCCGGCGCCGGACATCGACGCGGGGCACGGGAGCAAGGCCACGGCGACGGCGGATGGCCGCGGCGCCATGGGAGAAGGAGGTGGGCCCGTGGGGGTGGGGACTTCTGGCTTCAGCGGTGGGGTCGTGGTGCTACGGAAGAGAATGTGCCGCACCGCTTCAGTCTTGGCCGCACGCGTGTTTGATCCTAGCCGCGCCTTCCCGCGTGCCGTGCGCCTCTCCCTCGTCGCGGCAGGTTCTCCCACAGGTGTGAAAACAGTTTGCATATATATGGATACTGTTTTTTTATCATTCCATATTTTTACCTAGGATTCGTAATAGGATACGGATACGGATTTTTCGGGTGCAGCACAGGGATAGATGTAGGTTGGACTCGAATCAATCACAGATAATTTGACAGATAATACGCACGTTAAAAAAGAAAAATGTAACTTAAACAGCGAATGTGTCAAATTATAGCATCTATTAGACAAATATTTATACTACTTAATAATATAAATATAATTAGATGTAAATTCATATTGTAAATTAATCAATGACTAGAAAACCATATAGGATATGAAAGGATATTCATGTCTTATCGGACAGCTATTTTCTTGATTTGTCAGATGTCCTATCAAATACGGATACCCTAACTTATTTGTTTTTATACGAATAGGGATAATACCAGCCAGGATCAGGTTTTTTTTAAAATAGTTTTTCGTCTGAATTATTCGCCCGTTTTCACCCTATTTCCCCCCTGATCGGCAGATCATGAGCGCCCTGTGGTGGTGGAACGGTCGCACAATCGCCTGGGGTGCCTAAACCGCTAAACGACAGCCCGTTTGGATACGGACGACCCTTCTTGCGCTCGGTGTCACCATAAGATTGTGGGCTCGACGGTGGTTTAGCCCAGCATATATAGCCGTAGCACGTCCAGGCAGCCCGTGCCTTGAATCTGGTCGCTAGTCATGCTATGTCCGGCCCATTCGGATAGAATGCGTGCTATTGTTGCATCAAATTTTCAGTGTCCCTTTTTTTCTCGAGGGAGACTAGGGAATTTATCAGTTTCAGTGCTGGTTTCATGAGTTTCATTGTTTATTTTTATCAGTTTCATGTTTTATCAATTTTTAGTGTTAAATTTCATGAGTTTCAGTATAAAAATTCACAAGTTTCATGAGTTTCAGAGGTATACCGTTCCTACGGTATACCATAGGTTAGTTTTTCTGTTTTTTCTTTGTATACAGATGCCCAGATTCAAACCAAAATGCGTGCTACTATACAGATGCGTATATAAATGCGTGCTCCTATACAGATGCCCAGATTCAAACCAAAATTTTATTTTTGGCTGTAGCTGTGACTTGGCTGGAGCTCAGGTTGGGAGGTGAACCGGCTGATAAAACAAACGGCAATGTGTTGTGTAACTTGTGTTTGCTCTCCTCCACAAAGTCACAAACCAATGAGAAAGACGGATTACACACTTGAAGATCCAAGTTTGCCAAAAGGAATCATAATAGGTTCTTCAAGAATCGTGTCACTCAGTAAGCCTACATGAGGTTTCAAAATACTGCTGACAGTCATAAGCCCCGTTCGTTTCAACTTTTGCACGACTTGTTTAAAAAAACGGATTATTTATTGAATGGGAGGATTTAAGACAGCTTCTCTGAGAATCAGAAGCTGTATTCTACATAGAATCAGAATTCGGCTGGAACCTGATTCTCACTGATTCTTGTTGATTCTCACCAGCCCAGTTCAAAATCTAGAAGTCACAATTGACTCGACCCGATTCTCCCATAATCAGAAGCAGCTTCTCTATTAATTCAGAATCCATAATCCAAAGCTGAAACGAACTGGACAATAGTGCCATACGGCCTTTAACAAAGGCACATGTATATTGACCATATCTATATATCTTATCTATTCTTGGTGAAGTGCGCATGAAGCCACCGCGTGTCGCTTGGGCATTGTAGAAACAAAACTTTTTCATTTTTTTTTTTGGCAAAAAAAATTTCTACAGTTTTTTAGAAGGATATAATTTTTTTCATTTCAAAATTTTTAAAAATATTTTCTCTCTCTATTAAAATTAACATACCGCCTGTGACAACACACGGAATTTAAACTAGTTATTAATATAGCCTGCGAAGCATGTGCATGCATAGTGGCGTGGTTGGGGTTAACTTAGTTAATTAGCTCTTGATAGAATAGAAGAAAAATGAAGGCCGTGCTTAAATAATGCCAAATCATTAGTAAGTCCTCCGGCCCGTTCGTTCGTGTCAGCTTCTGCACAGTTTTTGCTTAAAAAACGGATTATTTGCTGAACGGAAAGATTATGGACGATTTATCTGAGAATCAGAAGCTGTCCTCTACGTAGAATCAGAATTCGACCGAAACCTTATTCTCACTGATTCTCACCAGCCCAGTCCGGAACATAGAAGTCACATCCGGCTCGACCTGATTCTTCCATAATGAAAAGCAGCTTCTCGTATAATTCAGAAACTGAAATGAACCGGCGATCAACACTTTTAGGTCTTATTAGGATGGTTAAAATTCCGATCCTTTCACCTGAATCTCGGCCTTTCCTGGTCATCCAAACAAGACTTTAGTGAATAAAAATGGGACAAAACAGAGCACATGTAAAGCTTGCATATTAACTCTATTATAAGGGAACACAATGGAGGCCAACCAGAGCCTCCACATCAGCCCTCACACCAAATTACGATAAAGTCCCTCTCTTTTTTAAAATTACAGGTAGGTCCCTGTAAATTACAGAGAGGTCCTTCGTGATTTTTTGTGAGGGTAAGAAAAACGTTTCTAAATTGCATTTAGATCCCTGGTTCGTTACTTTATGGAACCCCCGCTAAATACAAATATCGAACGAACCCTTTTCTAATTTTTTGGGATAACGACCAGGTCTAAAAATATAACAAACAGGTCTCCATCTCTTACATCCAGGTCTTTTCTCCATTTTTCCCGAAAAAAATATTTTCGTCAACATAAATATGTGTATAGCTCTATCTCTAGACTTTTTTTCCCAACTCAACATCTAATCTTTAGACTTTTTTTCCCCAACTCAATCTCTAATATTATCTGAAACATGTATTATTACTCGGTGAACGCATAGAGTGTTAAACTCGACAAAAGAAGGTTCACATATCTAATAATTTTTGGAACATGATCCTTTCTCCGTTTTTCCAAAAAAAAATATTTTCGTCAACAGAAATTTGTGTACAGCTCTATCTCTAAACTTTTTTTCCCAGCTCGATCTCTAATATTTTCCGAAACATGTATTATTACTTAGTGAACGCATAGAGTGTTAAACTCGACAAAAGAATGCTCGCATCTCTAATAATTTCTGGAACATGGTCCTTTCTCCATTTTTCCGAAAAAAATATTTTCATCAACAGAAATTTGTGTACAGCTCTATCTCTAAACTTTTTTTCCTAACTCGATCTCTAATCTCTAGACTTTTTCCCCCAACTCGATCTCTAATATTTTTCTAAACATGTATTATTACTTGGTAAACGCATAGAGTGTTAAACTCAACAAAAGAAGGTTGAGTGGGTAATAATAGTGTGTTAACCAAATTCTTCAAAAGAAATATCGTCAAAAGAAATATGTGTACAACTCTATCTCTCTATATTTTTTGTAACTCGATTTCTAATATTTTTCGGAATAAGAAATATGTGTACAGTTGTATCTTTATAGTTTTTTTTCCACTCGATCTATAGTATTTTTTTAAGCATGTATTATTGACCGGTAAACGTATAGTGTTAAACTCGATAAAAGAAGATCATTTCTCCATTTTTTCCGAGAATATATATATATATATATATATATATATATATACTATGTATAGGTTTGAGGACCGTAGAGAGTGTCCAAGTGACATCGCAAAAAAATCCTGCGAAGATTTGGAAACTACTTTTTTGTTCATTTTTTCGTTCCGATCCATTTTTCCCAAGAAAAAAGTGAAAAGATCCTATGAATTTTTTTTTAAAAAAAATGGCTTGTTCCATTTCCCTCAATACAAAATTTTATTAAAAAAACCGCTCCGAAAGACATTCCAAAAATTTAGAAAATACATCTCGGTCTATTTTTTCTAAAAAAAAAACAAATTCGTTCATGCGGGGCACACGCCGCGCTTATCTTCCTAGTTGTGTCCTACCGCTGAATTCCGTGGAGACACTACACAACGCCAACCGAAGTTGAAATTGTGTCCTACTCAGCATACACGAACCAAAGAAATTCAGTAGACCAAGAGTGACAGGGGAAGAGGCGATAGAAATAAGCTGATCTGCCGGCATGCCGCTGTTGTTCCCCATTCCCAATCGTCGGGTAGTCGGGTGCATCCTTTATCCTAGAAGCAAGAACTCGACCCTAGAGGGTCTAAGGGACTGTTTGATTAAATTTAGCAAGCATTTAATTTGCTACCAAATTTTAGCAAGATTCTTTTCTTCTTTGGTTCTCTAATTCATTTTCTTGCCAATCTTTTAGCGCTAAAACATTGGTAATCACTTTGGTGACCAAATTTTGATAATACCAAATTGAGTCAAATTTGTCATCAAACCAAACGGGTCCTAAAGAGACAAAGCTCCCGAGTGGAGAAATTATTCCCCTTTCTCACTGCTCATAAAACTAGCAGTACAAACCAGACACAACATAGTTCAAACATAGCTGACTAGCAAGCTGAAGGCAACGTCGCCCATCACAAACCCTTAATTGATAATTCCCATCATAATATTGCATGATGGGTATGTTGCTTACGAGATAGGGGGACATGAGAAGCATATACAATATTTGGGGTCTACCAGAAGTCCAGAACATCTATGAAGCCACACGATGGTCCTTCAAGAAGCCAATGAGGAGCTCATTGACCTTGACCGGGAGCTGCTCCTGCACGAAATGGCTTCCTTCAGGGATGTAGGTGATCTTCAGGTCTGGTGCGAACTTCTCCATAATGCCATCTTTCAGAACGGCCGCGACCCCAGGGAACTTGAAGACGTAATCTTTCTCCCCCATGACAACAAACACCGGGACTTGGAACTTTGGATCTCCCGCTGGTTGCCTCTTGTGGAGAGACCTATGAAGTGTACCATGCAACTAAGTTCAGTCAAACACCAGTAAACCTAATAGTGCTGACTACCGAATTGCTACAATGCTACATAATCAACTCATCTTTACCTGTAAGGCATCTCCAGAGGATATCGGAAACCCGATTTCTCATAGAGGGATGCATAGATAGCAAGATCCTCCTCAGTCAACCACTCTGGAAGGGGAGTCGACAAGTCTGCGAGATCCATAATCTCTTGATCTTCTTTCGCTATCGGGATCTCGCTTCTAGAGAAGAGAATGTATATGGTGCGCACAACTCTCTTGATGTCGTACCTGCCAAAGTCAGCCTTCGCTCTTCCTGGTTCCTACAAGCACAAGCTTTCTCTGTTATATCAAAGGGAAAACCTCTACGCATTTTTGCCATGGGAGTTTTCAGGTCAGAGAGTTACCCGCCAACGCAAAATGTAGAAGCCTTCTGGCAAAGTGGTGAAGGAGGAGCCACCTTGACGGAAAGGGATGCCCAAACACATAACACCACATGTGCGGCTAGGGTAACGAAGAGCAAAATCATAAGCTGGCATGGCTCCAAAATCCTTCGCCACAAGGAATGCCTGGCATGAAGCAAAAAGGAATTTATCAGAAGAATCCCATTAAAAAAAGAATTTATCAGAAGAACACACCAACTGATGCAATTTTTAAGCATGGAACATGCACATTACAAAACTGGTTTCATTTGGGAAAATTAGATAATTGTTATCTGTTAGAAATAAAAACAAATACCTTTTACTCTTTGTAAGACAGCACCAGAAGTACAACATTCATTCTTGGTGGCTGGTGCTACCTATGCTGTAATTTACCAGCTCCAGACCAGTTCAGTAGAACTGATAGTCTGATAACAATCAACGACTTAGCAACAAGCCAACAACATGACAGAGGGAACAAATAAATAGTCCTCTGACAACAAAAACATGGTGCAAGATTTCAACCAATCCACTGAAATTCCAACTGAGCTGGGCTGTGGAAACATTTCTCCTGTTTCGGGATAAGCATGCGCACAATTTCATGCAAATGGAAATGTTTTTGGAACTGCACGAAACTTGATACGATTTTCCCTTCTAAAACTCCCTAAAACAAAGTGCAAATTTCTGTGTATTCCATACAAATTATCCAAGGTTTGAGCAATTCATTTCAAATCCTTTAGATATGTAGTTTCCATCCGAATGTTCTTCCACCATTTATGTCTTTTGTTTACATGCCGTACCGAAAGGCCATATCTGAACCAGCAGGACTCAAAGTGAGTACCAATTTACCCATTTTAGGAACTGAGGAGCTCATACGCTCTCCACACTGACCTTCATAGACCAGCACCAACCAAGAAACCATTTCCTTCCCCCAATCAGTAATGATTCCAAACACACTGATTTCCTCAAATTTGCCAAGAAAGACGGCGATACCTTGGGGACGGAGAGGGCGTCAAGGATGGCGAGGAGATCCTCTACTAGGTCGTCGTAGGACGCCGTCTCCGGGTCCGGAGGCTGGTCCGAGAGCCCGTACCCACGCCAGTCCGGCGCGACGGTGTGGTAGCCGGCGGCGGCCACGGCCAGCATCTGGTGGCGCCACGTGTACCATATCTCCGGGAAGCCGTGCAAGAACACCACCGTCCCCAGCTCACCTGCGCCGAACGAAACTGCAGTCGGAGACTTGACTCCAAAGTGCACCGGCGAGCAAGAAAGGACACGCTAACCTTTGCCTAAATGGGCAACGTGGAGGTTGAGGCCTCTGATTGGGAGGTGGCTGTGCTCAATCTGCTGCTCCGTGGCCATGGCTCCGCCCGCTCATGCTACTTCTTGGAAGGTCGGTTGGTTTTTTTCTTTGGAGTTTGTTGATAATTGTTGGGGGCATGGGGCAGGGTTAATCAAATCGTTTTCTAATTAAAAATCAAGGTTTCGGTGGTACCATTTGTCATAAAAATCGAGTGAAAATCATCAAAAGTTGAAGAATTCCAAAACCAAGCGTTTGAAAAAAGATTCAAAACAAATTCAAAGAAAAACAAAAACAAAAATCGATCGGTTTTCTCGAAAAACCGATTGGCGAGTTGAGCCTTTTGAACAGCTGATTTTTCAAGCGATTTTTGTTGATTTTTGTCGAAAACTGCTCATTTTTCACTGGTTTTCGATCGGTTTATATCGTATAAACTTTTTGGAATTTTTTGAATTCCTTAAAAAAATTTAAATTAAACCGGTTTACCGATCAATCGATAAACATCAGCTAATGAAACTTATCGGTGAAATATCATGAAACTTATCCGCGAAACCTAATGAAACTTATCCGTAAAATATCATGAAACTTATCCACGAAACCTAATGAAACTTATCCGTGAAACCTAATGAAACTTATCTATGAAATATCATGAAACTTATCCGTCAAACCTAATGAAACTTATCGGTGAAATATCATGAAACTTATCCGTCAAACCTAATGAAACTTATCGGTGAAATATCATGAAACTTATCCGTGAAACCTAATAAAACATATCGGTGAAATATCATGAAACTTATCCGTGAAACATCATGAAACTTATCCGTAAAATCTAATGAAACTTATATATGAAACCTAATGAAACTTATATGTGAAATATCATGAAACTTATCTGTGAAACCTAATGAAACTTATCCGTGAAATATCATGAAACTTATCGGTGAAACTAATGAAACTTATCCGTGAAATATCATGAAACTTATTCGTGAAACCTAATAAAACTTATCTGTAAAACCTATTTGCATGTGAGACATCATGAAACTTATGAAACCTACAAGATATGGATGAACACATTTAATACCTAGTGAAACACGCTATACCGTTGGAATCACTTCCAACGGTATAGCGTGCAATAGCACTACTCATCGATGTTCTGGTGGATCACTCAGTCCCACTGTCTTTCTATCTATCTCTTCTAACATGTTATTTATTACAGAAAAACTAAGAAACGGTATACCGTAGGAATGGTATACCTCTGAAACTCATGAAACTTGTGAATTTTTACACTGAAACTCATGAAACTTAGCACTAAAAACTAATGAAACATGAAACTGATGAAACTAAACATTGAAACTCATGAAACCAGCACTGAAACTGATAAGTTTCATAAGTTTCACGGCTATACCGTTGGAACGGTATACCGTTCCCTAGTCTCCCTCTATTTATTAAGTACTCTACATAGCAAAACTTCTCCCTTGATTGAAGTTTTAGCACTCTACACCCTGCAGAATTATAGTCTTGTGGTTTGGGATTTGTCTCAATTTTTTTAATTCTGAAATGCTTGCCGTAGAAGTTTGGAACATACTTGACAGAAATATAAATACCAGGCATCTGACGAAAAAAAAATTCAAATTGATGCAGTAATGTTAGAAATTTCTGCAAATTTCGTCGAAATTTCAGGTATTTTGACCGGATTTGATGCTTCTAGTTAGTTCTACTAGTACTCCACAAACTCGAGCACTGGATCCAGACACATATATTTCTGTCTGGTAGCTAATTAATTCATATTTAATGCAACCTCCTTACCACTAAGGGCATCTGCAATGATGTAGTCAACTACTAGCTATAAAAAATATACATGTCATCTATAGATAGCTAATAGACAATCTCTCCAATGGACTAGCTATAGCATTATCTACAAAATTAAATATGGGCCCATATGTAAGAGGTGATAAATGCCTTGGAATCAACTATAGCCTGACTATAAGTTAGTAGTCAGCCTATATCTCTCTCTTCTTTTTCTCTCATCCACCTAAGCAAAATGCTGAGTTGGCACCCTTATAGTAAGCTGAAGTGGCACCATTGCAGATGCCCTAATAGTCCATAACCACACACTTGCGATCCGTTCGTGCGAAGTGATGGGACGTCCAAGAGGGAAGGCACTTGGATGGTAGATTGTGATTCTTTTTCACATAGATTAACTTAAAATTTTAATCTTTATAAGTAAAAAGTAAGTGCTTAGGTTTCTAGTAAAGTTTTACAATCTAGATCTAACTCTACATAATTTTAGTGGGCTAAGAAATATAATATAATAACGTAAGTACGGAAATATAAAAGAGACAAGCTACACAACCAATTTTTTTACTAAAATCTCGGCGATTCGGTGATCTTTCCTACTCCTTGTTGGAGCACTCTTGCAAGAGTCTAGCTCCAACTCAAGACCAAGCAAGGACTCAAAGCATCCACTCGTGGTTGTTCTTCTCCACTTCAGATAGGTGGATTTCAAATATTCAAAAGTTTCTCGGTGCCTTCCAAAAACTCCTCTAAGAAAGATCACCAAAATAATGCCTCCAAGCTATCCAGGAGACGTCAATCTATAAGAGTAATAAGCTCAATGAGTTCACTTGAACCGAGCAAGATCAAGTAACTAGGAGTAATGCACTGAAGATCATAATTAGACTTTCATCTAAAACTGAGGAGAAAATCGTCGAGTTTCCTATGGAGAATTTAAGATGATATTTATGGACATATCCAGACTATGTCGGGCCCCTTTAGATGCATTATGGTACTGATAGATGTTTCTACAAGATGGTTATACACACACACACACACACACACACACATCTACTCAGAGCCATACTTTTGCTAAATTAATGAACTAAATTATTAAATTAAGAGACTCTTTTCTAGATGAAAAGATCAAGTCCATCCGAATGGATAATGCTGGCGAGTTTACCTCAAAGGGATTTAATACTCATTGTATGGCTCTGAGAATTAGTGTAGAACATTCAGTACCTTATATCTATACGCAAAATAGTCTTGTAGAGTCATTAATTAAAAGAATAAAACTTGTTGCTATGCCACTCTTCAGAATTGTAGGCTACTCGCTAGTTGTTATGGCAACAATGTACAATAAAATTTTCTCTTTTGTAGACAGTACATGAATAAATTATTATTTCCCAGGATATTTCATTCATTTATTGTGTTATGTTTGCTTTATATTTTACAATATGTTCCTAATGCAACTATTGTTGATTGCTATATCATATTTTTAATATAGAATAATGTATAATCTAATGACGGAGCAAGAACTATGTCTTATAGACAGTTGTATCACAAATTCAATTCTTAAGAAAATTAAATATTTTCATACTCTGACTAAGAAAATTGAAAATATTATGACCATTGCTGGAAGTGCATTCATTCTTAACACTATAAGAGACATACTAGTTCTCCCTATGAGTACTCGTATAATAATAGAGGATGCTCTTTTCTACCCTGAGTCTAGTAGTACATTATTAAGTTTCAAATACATCTGTCTGCATGGTTTTCACATGAAAACAGAAAATAATGATGGTTCATAATACCTACTTGTGACTATGTTTAACAGGTGCAACAAACGTGTGATTGAAAAACTTTCTTTCTTCTCATCAGGATTATACTATACATATATAAAATCTGAAGTTTTTGTTATGATGAAGACAATACTGAAAACCCAGAAATATTTAAGATCTCGGTGATCAACTCGATTATCCTAGGTTGAATATGATGTGAAAAATCATCAATAATTCTGTTGACCATAGCATACAAACTACAGAGTTTTCTGGATCTAAAGACTTCTATGCTCTGCTTGTGCTAAAGGAATGCTCATAATTAGACTCTCTCATCTAAAAGTGAAGAGAAAATCCCCGAGTTTCCTATGGAGAATTTAAGATGGTATTTTATGGACATATCCAGCCTATGTTAAGCCCCTTTCAAATACTTTACAGTACTGATAGATGCTTTTACAAGATGGTCATATGTATATCTATTATCTACTCGGAGCGATACTTTTGCTAAATTAATGAACTAAATTATTAAATTAAGAGACTCTTTTCCAGATGAAAAGATTAAGTCTATCCGAATGGATAATGCTGGCGAGTTTACCTCAAAGGAATTAATGATCATTGTATGGCTTTGGGAATTAATGTAAAGCATTCAATACCTTATATCTATACACAAAATAGTCTTAAAGAGTCATTGATTAAAAAAAAAAAAAAAACTTGTTGCTATGCCACTTTTGCAGAATTATAAGCTACTCACCAGTTGTTAAGGTAACATCGTAGAATAAAATTTTCTCTTTGCGGATAGTACGTGGAAAAACTAAGATTTTTCATTCTGCAAAAATTTAGATGTGCCGTAAAGAAGTTTCAATGTACATGCTGACATGCTGAAAGCGTAAGTTATCAATTCGGCAACCTTCTTGGCAAGTGTACTTCGGCTCATATACTTCACAGTTTCTTCCAGTTAGTCCCTAAATCACTCATTTGTGAAGGCTCTGACAAACAACTTCGTATTTCAATTTACGTAACAACTGGCACAAAAACAGTAAGAGCAATTAGCATCTCTCTCAAAATTGACATACAGAATCACCAGTATAGCAGATTAGCAGGAACAAAGCTATCCTAACAATCATGTGTGAAGAGAAGTAGATACTCCTCCAGTACTACCTTCTAATTTAAACTGGAAAGTACAGATCCTGGGAGAAACGGCAAAGATCAGCACTCAATCCAGAATAGAATCTAACCTTACTTCAGCACCTAGTTGATTGCTTAAGACAACACGATCCTGGAAAAAATACAGGATGCATGCTTGTTTTTTGTGAGTAGAACCTTGCCACCTAGTTGCTGCTGCATTCTGCAATTTGCGTGCTGGATTTCACAAAGCTCACTACTATGTCAGTCATTCACCTGCAGCCAGCCAGTCACTAGTCTGCCATCACGACCCCGACCCTGACTGCCCTACATGTTCTCTCCTCCCAGCAGATAAGGGTGGATGCATTAGGCCATCTACAGCCATCACAGGGGCAGGGCCCCATCACACTACGGCCTTCCTTTAGAACAGCATGTATACACTGCACACACAGACCAACATTACCAAACTCAAAGATCACCATCAGCTAGAAACAAAATGATTAACAAATCACAAACACTGATATGAGCCTTACAAGCTTGCATGAAATTGCACTCTAGAGATTCTTAACTTGCCTTTCAAATCTGCAGAGAGGTCAGAGGGTCCATTCTGAAGCACAGTTTGATAATGTAACCAGGCACAGGTAGCTTGTCCAGGCTAGGTCTTTTGTTTGTTGTTTCATGATGAAGGGACTAGTGATAGAGTACATGGGGCTTTTCGCCTTTTCGGGTAGTCGAAGGCCTAAATTCTTTTGCCATAAGGAAAAGAACTTTTGTCGCCTGTGCAGTAGCTAGGCATGAGAAGATACTAGTTACAGATGCCTGATGGTAAACTTATGCAATTTTACCAGATCTGATGAATGCCGACCTCTAAAATTCTCACTCTGAGAAAGAGAAACCATTGCAAAGAAACGCATGCAAACTCATAACTTGAGCAAGAAAAGCCAAACCAATTATTTCTGAACAATACACTTGTGGTAGAGGGAATCTTGCTTGCATGCCACCTACTTTTCAGACAAGGATCATTGGTTTTAACAACACCCAAACATTGGATTAAGCACAGAGCAATTTTAAAGAGGATTATAACAAGATCAGGAGCCATGTTACCTAGGTGATTAAGATACATGGAGTGGAAACAAAAAAAAATGCTTAACGGAACCATTGACCAACTTGGCAAGGCTAAACTAACATCTCCCCCTCATGGATTGGATGCCAAGAGAGGGAGAGTGAGAGAACACTAAAGAAGTGCTTCTCTGTGTGGACTATGCCTGAGACCCCACCCTTGCCCAAAGCAATGCACTATCCCACATGGAAACAGGTGATGTGTCAGCCTCTTGACTGGCGTTTTGCTGTTTAATTTTGGGGGTGCACCTCCTTCAGAGTACATAACATGAACCACCACTCTTTCCCCCTCTTGTTATTTATTTCTCATATTTGGAGACCAACTTTTTAGATCATTAGGTAGCTACATGTCCCTGAAGATTTCAGTTGGATCTGCAATTAATATCATGCACGTCACTTACATCTAACTAGTATCTCCGAGCAACTGAACAGTCAATGTGGCCTGGAGCAAATTGAAAAGCAACAAGAATTTATCTTGCAGTAAAGAGAAATCAGAATTTATCTATGTACATACACAGTCAAGAGAAGCTTAACAACGATGAAAAAAAGAAGGCGCAGAACTAATCGTGTCGGTACAGAAAATCTTACTAACATCTATCTTCCAACTGATCAAGCTACAGGGGAGCATTTTGTTTTCACGTACAATAAGGGATATGATTCTGGCATGCAGCCTCCAAGATGGCATTGATTACAAAACGAAGGACTCATCACCCGAGCATTCTCACCGCAGGCCAGATTGGTGCCACTGCCGCTTGGCTCTAGTCCCTTGTTGTGGTACAAGTATCCATGCTTGCCTTCAATCCTTCTCCTCCGACCCTTCCTTGAGGCTCATTTCAACAGCCCCGAAACCAGCCTCATCGATTGACGCCGCAACTACTGAAGATGTTTTGGAGTCTACTGTCACCCCATCCTGTATCTCCCTGAACATCGCCATGACCTTCAGCATTGTCGGCCGCCTTGAAGGCCTGTCGTCCAAGCACGCACAAGCAATTTTCAGGTGCTCCAGGAGCTCAAGCTCTAGAGTCGGGTCCTCCTTGAGTAGTTCAGGATCAAACACATCACTGATCTTAAGCTTGGTGTGCTGCTTGACCCACCCTACTAGATTGTTGTCCTCGCTGAAGTCCGATGAATCCGTCGGCTGCTTCCCGGTGAGCAGCTCAAGCAAAACCACACCATAGCTGTACACATCCCCCTTGGTTGTGCACCGGAAGCTCTGGTAGTACTCTGGCGGCACATAGCCCGGCGTGCCCACAAGGGTGGACACACTCAGGTGTGTGTCCATCACACTCATCATCCTCGCCATTCCAAAGTCGGACACCCTGGCCTCCAAGTGCTCATCAATAAGCACATTGCTGGACTTCATGTCCCTATGAATGATGTGTGGGGTGCAATTGTGGTGGAGGAATGCCAGGCCCCTCGCTGCGCCCACAGCAATCTTCCGTCGTGCCACCCAATTCAACTTGATCCCAAGCTTCTTCCGGTCGTGCAGCACATCCTCCAAACTACCAAACTTCATGTAGTCATACACCAATAGCCGCTCCTCACTGACCCTGCAATAGCCCAGTAGTGGAATAAGGTTCCGATGCTTGATTCTGCCGATCGTCTCCATCTCTGCCGTGAATTCCTTGTCACCCTGCCCGCTCACATGTATCAGTTTCTTGATAGCAACAACCCTCCCATCCTTCAGTTGTGCCTTGTAAACATCTCCGAATCCACCGGACCCAACCAGACTGTCCTTGTGGAAGCCGTTGGTGGCCTCAACAAGGTCGGCAAGAGTGAGCTTCTGCAGCGGCTTCTCAAATGTAGACAGGTTGATGTTAAGTGTGTTCGTGCCAGAGAGCCCCCAAATGGAATTGACGGTTCTAGACTGCGACCAGCTGTCAATATAGATGTGGCGGGAGCCGCTTGCCTCCTCGTTCTTCTGTGGCTTCCTGCTCTTGAAAGAAATGATGACCACCCCGACTATGCAGAAAAGCGAGAACAGCAGCCCCATCGCAACACTACTCCAAGGGGATGCTAGTCTCCTGTTGGAATGGTGGTCATCAACAACACTCGGCCCAACACTGTGGTCGCACTGTGGGAGAGGGAAGCCGCACAAGCCAGAGTTGTTCTCATATTGGCTCTTCGGGAAAGTGGCAAGGGACCCAAGCTCTGGTATTGATCCATTCAGCCTATTGTATGACAGATTAATCTCCGACAATGACAGCATTGAGAATGAACTGGGTATTGGGCCTTCCAGCTGGTTGTGTGACATGTCAAGCACAGCGAGCTTCTTGGCACCTCCAAGCTCAGTTGGGATGGTGCCAGAAAGCAAATTGTGCCCAAGATTCATGATCATGAGATAGAACATGTTCCCAAGCTCCTTGGGGATCTTGGAATTGAGCTGATTGAAGGACAGGTCCAGGAAGATCATGGAGCCATTGTTATTGAAATTGTACTGCGTACTCCCCATGTATGTCCGTGTGAAGTTGCACAGCTTCTTGCTAGGCATCCGATTTAGATCGTCGGAACGGATGCTGCTGAACTCAAGCAGGCTACCCGTGCCACGGCACTCACTGCTCAGCTCGTCATTGCGCAAGTATGCATATGGTCGCCCAGTGATGAATCCCACAGCCATCTTCCCAGACTGCTTTGCCAGTTCCGGTGGTATTGATCCATTAAGCCTGTTGTTGTTCAGGTCCAGCCAAACTAAGCTCTTGCAGTCCCCTAGTTCTGGTGGTATTGGACCAGAGAAGGAGTTGTTGCTCAGCTTCAAGATTGCAAGGTTGTCGAGCCGCCCAAGCCATACAGGTATCGATCCGGAGAGTCGGTTGCTAGCAAGCGATATCCAGTTCAGATCCCTGCAGTTCATCAATTCCGACGGGATGCTGCCAGTGAGCCCATTGTAATCGAGAATGAGATTCTCAAGTTGGCGAGCACCGGCCAGTGACGCCGGGATCTCACCCTCCAGTTCATTCTGCCACAAGATGAGGTCCCGAAGCCCACGAAGGTTGCCGAGGGATGTGGGGATGGACCCATTGATGTAGTTCAGGCTGAGGTCCAGAGACTTGAGGTTGGCGCAGCTGGAGATGGCCCGCGGGATGCCGCCGATGAGGTAGTTGTTCTGCAGGTAGAGCACCTGGAGCTTGGAGCCAGTGTCCGGGCAGAGTGACGGCGGTATAGCGCCAGTGAACGCGTTGGAGCTGAGGTCGAGTGTCTCGAGCTCGGCGAGCGTGCCCACGGAGTCCGGCAGGGAGCCGTTGAAGTAGTTGAAGGATAAGGAGAGCGACGTCAGCCGCGGTAGCCCAGCTAGTGCGTCGCCTGGGAGCTCACCAGAGAAGTTGTTGCTCGACAGGTTGAGGTAGGAGAGCGACACGAGCACCGCGATGTCCGGAGGGAACGCGCCCTCTAAGTGGTTGCCGGAGAGGTTGAGCGAGGCCAGACCACGGCAACTGGAGAGGACCCCCGCCGGCACCTCGCCGTAGATGTCGTTGCCGGAAAGGTCAAGAGACTCCATTCTGGAGCAGTTGGTGAACGCCGGGAGCGACCCGGAGATCTTGTTCCCGGCGAGGTCCAGACGGCGGACATCCCCAGCGCCGAAGTGCACCATCCAACTGAGGTCTCCGTCGCCGGAGATACGATTGTACGACAAGTCAAGGGTATCCAAACCGGCAAAGCCCCCACTTCCACCTCCCATCCCGCCGCCACCGGCAACCGCGTCACCAGAAAGGTTCAGCTCTCTCAGCCCGCCGCACACGCCGACGAGGGCGGCGACGTCGGCGACAGACCCGCGTAGCGCGCCGTTCCCGGACAGGTCCAGGGACGCCAGCCTCTCCCCGCACCTCCCGCCCGAGGCCTCCGCGAGTGAGCCGCTGACGTTGGCCCCCCGGAGGCTGACTTCCTCCACGCCGCCCAGCTGCAGAAGTGTGCCGGCGACGTCGCGGAAGTCCACATTGAGCGGGACCCCCGCGAGGGACAGCGACGCGAGCCTCCCTCCCCTGCACCCCGCGCCGGGGAAACTGCACGCGCCGTCGCCGCGGCTCCACCGCCCGAGGGGCCCCCGGTTCAGCACCGCCGCCTTGAACTGCTCCAGCAACTGCGCGTCGTCCGCCGCCGCCACCGACGCAAGCAGCAGCAGCAGCAGCAGCACCGCCAGCGACAGAGCACTCATAGCACCGCGAGTCCGCGTTCGCCTCCACTACTCCTCCGCCGTCACCATAGAAGAAAGACCAGCTCAAGCAGAGAGATTTGGAGATGAGAGGGAGTTGGGTGGGGAAGCAAGGGGATTGGGTGTTGGGGGAAATGGCGAGGTGTGCAGTATGGGGATGGAGGGTGACATGCCATGTGCCCACATCGAATCGCAGTTCTCGACTTCTCGCCTCCCGCGCCTAAGCCCGGGATTAGCGTTCGGTTTAGCACCGCTAAGGCCTAAGAGCAAGTACAGCGGTGAAGTTCTCTGTTTACTCTAACTTTTATCTGTACCATCTAGAGTATACTAAAAATTAGCTTGAATAATAACGGTTTCTAAAAGTCATCTCTGGATGTTATACAAGAACTATCTCTTTTTTCTTGTACATAAATAATTTACTTATAGTCACGTACAAAACTGGTTACTAAATAAGAGAGATTTTTTCAGTCTTCTCTTTTCTCACTCATTTATATAGACTAAAACAAACGTGTACAAATTAAGAATCAGCTAAATAGCCTTATTATACATTTAGAGGTGTCCAAACGGGCGGCCGCAAAGGCTCGGCCCGTTAACGGACGGACACGCGGCACTTAGGCGGCTAATAAGCGGGGACGTCTTGCCGACCAAGACTGCACGGTGGGCAAATGGGACGTGCCATGCCTGCCCATTGCTACGCGGGCCAACGGGTCAAAACGGGTTGGGTCGGCTCGTTAACGCCAAAAAATTGAAAATTCAAAAAAAGAATTGAAAAAATATAGAAAATAAAAAAGGAATGAAAAAATACAGAAAAAATCGATCGTGTCGAGCCTAAAACGGTTATAAAACGGACTATATTTCATATAAACGAGCTAAATGGGCCGGACCGAGCTTAAACGGGCCGGGTCGCCATGCCAGCCTAAGCACGGCACGGGCTATCGTGCCGTGCCGGCCCGCTCCATTTACGATTGGACCGTGCCTACAGTATCGTGCCACGGGTCGACCCATTTGGCACGGCTCATTGTATGACGGATTTGGGCGAGTCCCTAATTAATCTGAGCGTGGGGATGTTGGGTTTGGACTCGTGGGAAAGTTCGGGTATTTGTGGGGGAACGGGTCGCGTTCCAATCGTGCGGGATCTGGCGAACGTGGCCGCGCGGGTGACCTGGCTGCCTAGGGCTTTCCTGTGTTCTGCTCTAGTTGGCTCGTGGATCCGGCCCGGAGGACGCGTGCGGCAGACGATGCGCCTTTTCCCATCTGACCGAAATGCCCCCGCAAAGGTATCTTACCAGTGGTGTGGTGTCGCATCGGCCGTATGTGAAAATTTTTGCTAGATCTCTATGACATCGAGGAAGCCGTCGATGGCAATGTTGATTCTAGCACCTCGGTTATCTATAGGTCCCTATAGCATGCCAGACGACCTAATGTCACACAATTATCTATGTTCTTACTACTTGTGTTAAAAAAAATTTGACAAATGTTTTGTGTAAAAAAAAAAAGATTTGACAAATTTGAAATAGGATACGCTGCGTGGCAAAACATCTAGAGGTAAAATACTCTTATTGCTCAAGGTTCGGTGAAAATCCAGATTTGCAAACGGATATTAATTCTTTATATGTTGTTGAAATCTTGAAGAAATCTCGAAAAAATCTCTGAACGTGTCCGGGATATATGAGATCAAAGACAGTATATCGGTAAGATAATGAGTGTGGCATATAAAGAATTACCTCAATAATTAAGCATCTGCTACAAGTGGCATTCCTCGATAAGACGGGAACACACTTTGGTCTTGGGTGCTCTTCCATGCAGCCAGGTTTTAAAATCCCGATGAAATTTCGGCCAAAATGAGATTCTAAATCACGGACGGATAAAAAAAATTTTAAAAAAAATTGCTACATTAATTTTAAAAAATTCCTAAATTTTGACTAGATTCTTACGTTTTTTAATGAAGTTTTATTGTTTTATGGACCGGATTTGGTTAAAGCTTAAATCCTAATGCCATTTATAAGGAATACATCTAAAAAGTTTGCAAGAAACGAATTTGGCTCAGTTGGTCACGATTCGCTCGGTCTCATATCAGGCACCCAGCTTAAAAAAAAAATTAGCGTTGGTAACAGGCACACTCGGCCACCTCAACCTCCCAGTGTTATTGAACCCTGGTTTCAAGAAGTTAGATATAAAAGACAACTAATTCAACCCCTGGCAACTAACGTGCTTAGATCAATTGGTGCACCTCTATTCGACTCCTCCTTTGCCAGGTCATAGGTTCGAATTTACTTTTTTGGTTGGACTGCAGTGGTGCACATCACTTAAAAAAATTGTTGCATATGGGAATCAAACTCACGCCCTCACAGCTGCAAAGACCCTAACGTGGTGCCTTCGACCAACTCAGCCTTGAATATTTCATGCCATGACACATTTTTCATAATTATCTCTAAATTCGAGAGAGCATTTCCTAGACCGAGTTTCAGTAATTTGGTCCGAAATCTCAGACATCTCGGTTGAAAAAAGGGTTTGAATTTTAGTTTTTGGATTTCATTCAAAAAAATTTCAAAATGTTGATATCCCACTAAAATTTTAGATTTTAATCACTTTAAACTGCGATCCAAAATCAAAATTTAAACCTTTTTAACGATGTAGCGGCTGGCGTTTGCGTTCTTAGGTGACCATCGCCAATCCAGACAAAGCAGGTTTGCTTGGAGTTAGAGGTGGGCGTCGTCTTGTCTTAAACCCGGCCGACCGGCATCGTGCCGGTAGGAATCGTCTTGCGTCTGCCGCAGGCCGTCGTGCCCATCGTCTTAAGACCGTCTTAGGCTATTCTTTTAGCGAGCCCAAGCCGGCCCATTTGCGCTCGTCATGAAGCCGTCTTGCGTCTTGCGCAGGCGGCCCATTCTGTATTGCAATGAGAAAAAGAACAGAGGTATGCGGTGAGGCTATGAACATAAATGTTGAGAAAATATTAAATTTTATTCAATCGTGAATATGTACAAAATTCTTTGCCTCGTTAAAAACCTTACACCGGTGTGGGTACCCCGTAAGGAAAAATGCGAGTAACTCGTAAACATACATTAATACATAAACTACTCGAGGTTGAGATTGTCGAAGTCGACAGCAGCCTCAGTAATCTCGGATCTTCGGGCTCATGTTGTGTCCTCTCTTACGCACGCTCCGAGTCCTTTAAGCACGTAATTGCCTCAACCAACTCGGTAGAAGAGCGACCTCCTCGAAAGCTCAAGTACCCTTCCCGGCCCGAAAGTGGATTAGGCAGGCAGTGGACAGGAATCGTAAGTACATCCGTGCAAATGGGATATGCAGGTAAATCGTTCGTTATTCTTCCACCACAAGAGCAAGGAGTTGATTATGCTCGTCCACGTCAAGAGTCGGTCTCCTGGCCGGGTGTCGAGGTAGTGGTTGAGTTCTACTCGTGGATTCACGTCGACACCTTTCGGCGATTGGGAAGAATCGGATGCCTTGCCTTTTAGCTTCTTCCAAATATTTGAAGGCGGTCGAGCTGCCTCGTGCTTGTTGCGTTGTTGGAGTAGATCTTCGTGCTTAAGCTTCTAGTGCCAAACTTGTTGTAATACTTGTAAAACAACTGAAAAACTCGTTATAAACATGAGTATAGGCCTCGGAGAAATCAAGATCGAATGCCTCGCCTATTATTAGTGGAAGGCGCCTGCAAGTCGGATAATTTTCTCAGGGATCCAAAAATAGTAACAAAGCGATGTAAAGATGCGGAATAGCTTGAAAATATTTTAAATATTTTTCTCCATTAGTTATAATGGGTTGTAAAATATAATTATCTCTATTTTCTTTAAAAAAGTAGCAATAGTCAGCTTAAGCCTCGATAACTAAGCAAGAAGTTGGGTATTACACAGGATAAATTTTTGGATGCATCGTAAAAGTTCTAAAAATCACGAAAATAACCCGAAGCGATGTGCCAATCAGATTCGATAACCAACGACTCACCTTTATTGCAATTGTGAAAGCGGTGATAATATGCTCATAGCCCTTGCAATTGTCAACATAATATCGTTGAGTTCCACTAACCTTCATATCTAGGTTAAATTTTCTTGGATCCTTACTATTGGCCTGCAATAATAAAATTGTGCAAACCTTACGAGTGAAGCAATAATGAAATAGATAGCGTAGCGTATGTTTTCCAAACTAGGTTCCATTCTGATCAAACCGATACTGCACAATGAGATTAATAATATGGCATGCGCATCTCTGGTGGAGTACAAAACCTCCAATATAAGTTTCTAGATGCGGTGAGAGATAATTTATAGCTAGTCGTGTTAAGTAGTGCATTATCGAAGTGATGGAAATAATTCTACCTTCTATTTTAAAATCGTTAATAACCTCGAGTATATGGTTAGCGATAAGCCTCTCGGTGTGTGACTCGGAGATTGGCTTAAACCTATGACTCTTTTGTTTAGTAAGTAATTCTCGTCTAAGTAATGGGCAACAACACTAATATAAGCCATTCTTTGATGTTGAGAAGTCCATATATCAGATGTTAAGGCAAAAAGAATAACTAGTTGCCAAGAAAGTCTGTTTTAATATTTCTAGTTTTTTTAAACATTTTATAAATATCACGTGTAGTTGTTCTTCTACTAACATGTTGGTATTGTGGACAAAAACCACGTTGCACCATTCTTTCAAAACTAGAGCTCTCGCCCATTCTAAGTGGAAGATCCTCTGTAACTATATGCCAGTGCAATTTCATCTCTAGCTACATCATTATTTGTATAACCCGCGTACTTCAAGGCAAGTCGGTGTTGAAGTTAGGCTGTCACTGGGCGCCCTCGCCCGCCCTCTGTCACTCTGCCCGATATCTTCTACAAGCATGCCTCGCGTGTCTCTTGAGATGACTGTTCAGCGGATACGCGTCAGGTAATTTAGTTTGTGATGTTACAATAGCATATACCACATCAGCCAGTCTGATTTGACTGATTCTGTCCATGTTTGCGGCTTACGCCCCGTCGAGTCAGGATATGGGCGCTTGCGTCGATTCGCGGTTGTGTCGATGTCGCGGACATCAGGCTCAGTCTTGATCTGCAGCGCCCGTCCGGATACTGCCAAATCTTGGCCCAGTCGAACTCGGCGCACCGGAATGTGCGAGGCATCACCGATGCGTGCGTCTGTCGGATAGCGGTCATCCATCGTAGTCTCCCATCTTTGGGGGAAGTTGGCGCGGATCGATCTAAATCTCGGTGAAGTGGGACTTGGAAGGCGGCGTGCTCTCCTGCTCTTGCTCTTCTTGAAACATTTTTTTGTGGAGGAAGAACAAAAGTAGAGAATGGCGGGATATTTTGATAAGCCCCTTGTAGATGTTTTGAGAAAAATAGAAGCGAGTTGGATGTTGAAATGAGAGTGTGTGTGCGAGAATTTATAGTGATTAAGAAAGTGCACACTAAAATTTTTGAAATGGAGACGCGGCATGGGAATCGTTTTTCTTTACGTCGTGCCGAGTCATTTTTTTTGTCAAATCATGTCACTTTATATCACGTCTAGTCATTTTATATAAAATCATATTGCTTTATGTCACTTTACATGCACAGGTTGAAAATTGAAACTTGGAACGACATAATCTCCTAGTCATTGTCTCAGTTCCAACTTCCAGTCCACGCTGGCCCCTCTCTCCCTGTCCTTTTCCCACTCTCTCCCCCATGTGGCCCTACCCTACCCTACTATGCGCATGCGCCTATGCGGCTATGCCCCTGTCCATCCTGCTCCTGCGGTCCTGCCACCCCTCACTGCCGCGTGTGGCGTGGCGATCATGGCAGGCGATGCGATCTTGCCATCGCCATCGGCCCGTGGCCCGGCCCCCCTGTCCCTTGTCCCTCTTCCAACTCCCAAGAGGCCACATGACCCAAGCGGCCAAGCCCCAATTCCCAAATCGCAAAAGCAAAAGCAAAAGCAAAAGCAAAAGGCAAAGCGGCAAAGCCAAACCACTTGCGCAACACAGCCGACCGGCCTCGTCTTCTCCGCCTCCGATTCTCCTCGCCTCGGCCTCCGCAAGGCTCGATCTCCGGTGGCTCCTCCACCGCGTGCCCTCGGCACCTCGCTCCGTGGGAAGGCGGCAGCGAGCCTCGGCCTCCCACGGCGGCGGCGGCGTGAGCCCTTTGCTCCTCCACTCCGTCTCCCGATCGGCGCCTCCGTCCTCCCATCCGACGCCCGTCACTGGCCATGCCACCGCGCCCAACTCCTCCATCCTCGGGCACTCCGCTCACGGATCCACGGCGGCCAAAGAGCGCCCACAAGACAAACAAGACGACGGCGGCGTCTGGCCGAGCCGAGACTGGCGTGCGTCTTGGCCGGACTGGCGTGCCTTCTTGGGCCGGCCGCACGGACCGGCCCAAATGCGTCTTGGCCGTCTGCCTCAGAAGGTTTGGGCTCGACCGCGTGCTCTGAGGAACGGGCGGCAACGGCCGCACCGTGCCGGGCCGTGCTTTGGACCGTGCCGGGCCGCCGTGCTTTGGGCCGGCCCACCAAAGCACGGCCCATATGCCCAGGTCTACTTGGAGTCCATCCGGTCAAAGAAGCAACAAACGCCGTGGCTGGTGTAATGCAAACGTCTTCTCCATCACGAAAGGACAGGGCGGAGGAGAGATCTAACAGCAGATTGCCCGTACCCGCCAACCCGGCACCCACCACGACACCCAACGGCAGTGCTCGGCCACAGACGTGCGGGCCCCACGTTTGGCCCGCGAGGGCGGACGAGACCTACCCCAGTCTGAATCCAACGGCCGCAGATGCTTCTGGCTGGTGGTCCAGGGGCAGGCGCACGTGCTGGCTGTCATGATGCGGGCCTCTGTGCTCCAAGACTTCCCAATGACTTGTCCAATCAGCATCTGCGCCCAGTCGCGTCCCACTGAATGGAGGGACCCGGTGCCATGGGGCACGTACGTCAGTGAGGTCGATGGGTCGGATAGGATCTACTGTGGCATGAATGGTGGCGATCACGAGCGTATGTGCTCCTCTCCTTGGCTCAAACCAGGGGCGGACCCACCAGTGGGGCAGCTTGGGCTGCTGCCCCACCTACAAGTTATAAGTCCATGTATGTTACATATATAATGTATATCTACGAAATTTGAAATGAACGTTGACCACCACCAAGCAAGAAACAATTGGCACCAAGCAAGAAACGATCGGCGACTCAGGTATATTGTATATCAAGACTGAACTACGCAATAAGATTGCCAACTATTGAATGAATGACTTAATGGTTTACTACACGGAGAGATATCTTCAAATCACTTAATGATGAAGCCATCATCCGACGATTTCAGTACCAAAACTAGGAGAATACAATCGCTCGTCCCTCACCAATTGTTAAACCAGGTGGTATGTTGCCTATTTGCTAATTCTTCTTTGACCGTATTAGTTGAACGTTATATTTATGCTTCTTTAATAGTACTATTGTTGTTACGGTACATTGCATTCTTTTTAGCGTCTTAATACTACTTCAAATCTGTCCCACCTATAATTTCTTCCTGGGTCCGCCACTGGCTCAAACACGAGACGTACGGGTGTGGCCTCATCATCACATCCTTAGACCATCTCCAACCATATTCTATTCATTTCATTCTCTTCCCTGTTCCCTTTACTCATTCTCATTCCTTTTATTTCCCCTCATCTCCAACAGATTCCTTTAAAGAGAATTGTATTGAGAAAGGAGAGAGAATCCCTTCACGAAGGGAATGCTGAAGGGAAATCCCTTCGTGGAGGGAAAATGGGAGGGGAAGGGACACGGTTGGAGATGGTCTTAGGTATCTTGACGAAATTGAGCGAGATTTTGGTGAAATATTAGATACCGGTATCCTCCGAATTATTTAATTTCGGTGGAATTAGAAATCTTGATGAAATTTTATGAGATTTCGGTGAAATTTTAGATCTCACCCTCCTTCAAGTTATATAATTCCGGTGAAATTAGAGGACTTTAAAAAAAATTCAAATTGCTTTAATCGTGACTAAAATGGGCCGTGGGCTTTTATCCTTTACATAACCCTGTGACTAAAATGTGATTCTTATTGAAGTCGTAACTAGGGCTTTTATCCTTTATTTATGGGCTTCTTTCTTTTATAGAGGTATAAGCCCAAAAATAGGACATGACTGCTTTAATCGTCATCAACTAAAATAATCACGAAGAATACAATGGATATAGATACGCAAAAATTCTTTTCTTTTTATTAGTTTTATTCTTTTGTACAATATGGTGCTATTAAAACAAGGTATATTCGAATTCGCCTACACAGAAATAGAATCCAATCACATCTCAACACACAGTACCAATAGTCCGATTATATGTCAACAATTTTGTTTTGATTGAATCTTTCAAACTTGGCGTTTGTTTGGTTAGTCTTATATCTTAAGCACGGTGCTGCTCGCCTAGTAGCAACAATACATGTTTTTTTGCATGCATTGCCTATTTTGTTTATCCTCTTCAACTTCCAATGGTGTGACTAGTGGGAGTAGTCGCTGTGATAGTTAGTCGCTATTCACTAGGTAGAATCGCGCGTGATGCCGCGCCGTGCGAAATTTGGTCCAACGTTCTTTTTACAAAAAAAAAAGTAATTTCGATTATCACGGTACCTTTGACGCCACGAGGCTGCAACCCGTGCTTACCACATCGTGAAAATTCCACCACCTCTCGTCTGTAATCAGCATTAGATACCAAACTTGTCCAAACTTCAGCCAAACACCCCAACCATGATGCCCTAAACATAAGCGAGGAATCAGAGAGAACGAGACAAAGCACAAGGAGAAGGCCACTCGCCGATGCCGCACCGCCGTACTGCTACCGCTCGGCCGCCCTGGCCCCCGTCATCGTCATCCCCTTCTTCTCCTTAGGTCGTCCGCATCAGCTACCACAGCGGCAACAACACTAGTAACACCCGTATTGGATCTAGAGTGCCCCCGCCGTTGGAGGCGCCACTGATCTGATGTGCGGTGGAAAGGCCGCGATGGTGGGAGTGGGAATGGCATTAGGCGGCTGAGGGTGTCGCATCGCCTGCAGGAGGAGGATGCGGCTGAGGACTCTAGGAGGAGGAGGCGATCAAGGAGGAGGAGGCGTCCGTGACGTAATGGTGTGGGGAATGGTTGAACAATAGATTGGGGATTATCGGCCTACTGGGGGTATATACGGTAAATTGGTTTTCATAATCCAGAAACTGAACCGAAAACCGAATAAAACTAAAATAAAAACCAAACTGGGAACTGAAAAAACTAAAATATTAAATTAAATCAGTTCGATTCTGTACGATTTTTCGGTTTCGATTTAAAAAGGTCCACCCTACCACCGACCACCCCATGCTCTTGTGCCCCTGCCAGCGACCGCCACTTGTGTTTTTGTAACGCTTGTTGGCTTTGAACTTGTACTGTGAAACAGAGGAAGCGCAAGGTGTGATTGGGAATCTTTTTAGGTATTTTGATTTGATTGCTCTCATTTTTATTACATCTTTTTCTTGCCATTTGTACGTACCACCCTCACTATTTAACTATTTTCTCTGTTTATATAAGGAATTAAGGATAGCAAGAGCTGATTTTCCCTTGGTCTTTCTATTGATTACGCGACATTCTTAATCTTTTGTTCCCACACTAGAAAAGTCTCGTAATTTGCAACGGTAGAAGTACTAGCAAATTTCCAGAGCTGTGAAGCTGCAGTGTTATATACCTTTAAACCGTCGTGTACCGTACGTTAGTTAACACCGTTACGAACCCAACATGTCATTAAACCGTACACAGTTTTTTTTCCCTCCCGTACGTCCCGTAGTAGGTTAATAGCGAGTGCTCTGCCTCTGATCAGTGCCTGGCCTCAAGGCAACATCGGCAAGGGCATTTTGGGGAGGCCGGAAAAGATGGCACGCCGCAGCCTCCACCGTACGCCCCGGTCGGATCGGATCTACCGGCCCTTCGCGAAGCAACGTGGCCCACCCGTCCGACTCCCTCCACGCCGGCACGACAGGGGGATGTGCCGCCGTCGTGCACGCTCGGACCCCGACCCGGCGCGGAGAAATGAAATCCCCAGACTGCCCACGAGCTCGACGCCCGCCGACCCGCCCCGCGCGCGCCCAGTGCAGTCATTTCACAATGCCCCGGCGGCACGTGACCGCGCCTCGAGCAGAGCTAGGGGAGGCCCCGGCCGTCCGATCGGATCGGGATTAACCTCGCCGTAAGCGGCGGATAATCACCGTGATTAGCACACTGATCCCTCCCTCCCGGCTTAAGCAACGTGATTAGTGCGCACGCGCGCGCGAGGAGACACACACTCACGTCACGCAGCACAGCGCAAGAAGCTTTCTTTTGTTTCTGGGGCTTGCTTTGTCTTCAAACCATCGATAAGAGAGCTAGCTTAGCCTTTAATTGGTCAAAGGTTCCTTTAAGCATTTTTTTTTGTCTTCTCTCTGATTATCTTAATCGCCTAGGTAGCGTGGCTCCTAATCTTATTATAAAAATATTCTCTATTACTATGGTGGAGTAGTTGCATGGTGCTGTGTCCAATGCTTAGGCGTTGTTAAACTAATGATCTGTGTCCAGAAAGTAAGGCCCTGTTTGGAAGCAAAGTTTTTCAATACCATGGTATTACAAAGCTATGGCTTAGAAATTGTGTTGGCATAAATACCATGGTTTCATCTACCACCATTGAAATCATGGTTTTTCTTGGAACTACAAACTGTTTGGCTACAAAGTATTTTGCATGGTATTTTCAAAGTATTGACACCTTTCACTCTCTACACCACCACCCAAAGCCCAAAACTCCACTTTGAGTGGAGTTTTCAATACTCCAAAAATACCATGGTATTGACAATACCATGGTTTTCAAAACAGAGTTTTTGGGGTTGCTTCCAAACACCATGTTGCCAAAAATACCATGGTATTCTTCAAAACCATAGTTTTACCTAGAAACTATGAAAATACTTTGTTGCCAAACAGGCCCTAAGTGGCATACTGGCATGCATGCAGATTCCCTCAGATTTCAAGAGGATTGTTCAAGCTCAAATGTATGGTTGCTCTCGAGTTCAGGATTTGAGTCTGCACTACTGCAGCGTTTCCTTGTTTTGGTTTGTTTATTCCTTCACTACTAGAGAATTTTTGGATCGTAGAATGAGATTGAATGCGATGGAATGGTTCTGTACCATTTGATTCCATTATTTTGAGTGAACGGAATGGTTCAGCATCTAGAGATAATATTTCTCAAATTTGTACCGCTTGGTCCAGGATGGGATGGTTCCATTCAAGCAACCAAACACATGGATGGTTTTTTTTTTGAACCATCTCATACATGTACCACTTGGCACAGGCAACCAAACACACCCTAGAGCGCAGCAGCAAACACATAGGGACCTCAAAAAAGTGTGAGGCTGGCGAACTAATCTAGTTCGACTCCTGCATTAAGTTGCATCCAAAAACTTAATTGGATAAGAAAAGATAGATAATTCACTTATACTTTAACGCTCACTTCCTTTCACGTGTAAGCTCCCTTAGACGTAAGGCATGAACTAAAAGTGAACTATAATTATTATTTTTTAATTGTGCCGACCAAGTTTTGAACTCAAGATCCCTTAGCTATGATACCTTATTGAGTTACAAGCAATAGCCGATTCACTCAAAAGATTAAGTTGATGAGGAAGGACAAGCAACTCATTTATACTTTAACACTCCAGACTCTATTCGAGCTTGGTCTGAGCTTCAAATAGCCGAACTCGAGCTCGACCTCAAGCTCGCGAGCTTCACCGAGTCGGTCTCGAATAGCTTGCGAGTCTGATAAATTTTCGAATCACATGTTAAATATTACTATATGTTAACCTTTACCAAGCTTACTCAAGTTAAGTTCGAGGTTAAGTATTTTTTTTATTATGGAAAAACAGAGTATATAAAAAAAAATTATTGGTAACGAGTTTGAATCGAGCTGAACTCGAAGGTCCCAACTTAAACTCATTCGAGATCAGCTTGTTCACAGACTACGCATATATGGTAAAAATTCAAGAAGTTGCTGAAAGATATCTCTGATTTCAATTTTTATATCTTCGCGGGTAAGTAATAGGGTTTACATTATTGAATCGGCGTCGAAAATAGTCTCGGTACCAATTTTCATCAAAAATCGATAGAAATCGTACGAAATTTAAAGTCAAACTTTATGAACTCGGCAGTCAAACAATAACAAAATAATTCAACAACCAACTGATTCACATTGAAAATTGAAAAAAAAAATCAACACTTGGCAGAAATAAAAAAAATTCAAGAAAATTCGAAAAAAATACAGAAAATTAGATTTGGTTCATCTCACACTCGCAGCATAACTTGACATTGATGTGAGCCATGTATGCTACTTTGCATGTTTCTTAGGGTTGAACTGTTTATTGTCTAGCTTAGTTGCTAAATACTCCCTCCAATTCACAAAAACTTATCGATTTGGGATACATGCAATTAAACTTATAAAACTTTAGCTAACAAAATCTTTTTAAATATTTAGATTGGATGCATGAAAATCATATGCATAAATTCATCTCAAAACGTACTTTCTAATATTATAATTTTATTGAATTTTTAAAATATATTACAATAGAAATTAGTGGTTAAAGTTGAGTTTTAGAGATCGTGTCGATGTCTAAAACGATAATTATTTGTCACCTAAGGGAGTACATATACTAGGGTTGCTTTGGTCAGCACAATCACATGAGCAAGGTGGCTTGTATTTTGCGCTCTGCTAGCTCGATTTGCTCCTTCGACCAATCTATAATTGTGGGAGGATGTTGTGTTGGAATTGGCACTAATCAAGGTGAATTGGATATATAATTTGCCAATAACTTGTACGTTTAAAGGAATTTATGTGATGTTATGACTTGTATTTGATTGTATCTGAGTTTGATTTGTTCAAAGCTATGTGAAGCGCAGCAGAGTACCACTAGCATTGCTATGTAAATAGAGCATCTTCACAACTGTAGGTTATTTACTTGTGTTTTGCAGTTCTTAGCTGGGTTACTGGTTGGTAGCAACAGTATTTCCATTTGAGTTGTAAAGTACTACATATTTTGCAATAATAGAAAAAATATAAAAAAAGTTTCAGCATGATCTTTCCTGCATTTTAAAACAACGTCAAGTTATAAAATACACATTTTGCAATAACAGCACAACTATGGAAAAATATGAAAAACATCCCAAAAATTCAGGTTTCAAAAAATTTCATAGCAGGTGCCAAAAAGCTACTAATACTAATTTTATGAAACTTTTGGATAAATTTTCTGAAATTTTTTGAATTGAATTTGAATTAAACCAGTTTATCGATCTATTCGTTTTTTGAACCTGACCGATCCCATCGATTTTTGGATGATTTTGGTCGAAACTGTGAACCTGGTCGGTGAGCAGTCTAGGCTGGTCATTCTCTCTAGGTCGTGAGTTGTCTACAGTCCAGGGGCTAGTTTGTCCATGAGTCCATCACTCCATGCTTGGAAAAATATCAATGGATCTGGAAAAGCTACAGGTACCATGGTGGCATCAACAAATTGTGTCTCCACGGAATGGAGGGTTTGTTTGGTTCATATATTAAGATTAACATATTTTGCTATATTTATTTTTGATAAATTTAATCAAGGTTAGGTCATTAAAATTGAAGGCATAATTTAGCTAGTAAAAAGAATTTTGCCACACTTTTTTGAGTCACTGACACATAAATTTTTTTGTGAATGGTCCTAAAATATTCATAATATTCTCATAAAATTTTTAGATGACGATCAAGCTTTAGAATTTTAAAAAAATCAAATAGTGCTACTAAAGACGAACTGACAATATTCACCTGAATGAAAAATAGTGCAAATCACTTTAGAAAATTTTTAAAATTTTTGTGAATGGTCCTAATACATCCATAATATTCCCATAAAATTTGCAAATGATGATCAATCTTGAAAAAATTTAAAAAATTTGGACAGTCCTAATCGACAAATTGAACCGACTAAAAAATGGTCAAAAATATGTCAATTTTTTTTGAATTTTTTTATGGATGATCTTAACCCTAAATCCAATCAAATCCAATGCATAAGATTTAAAATCCGGCAAAAATCATGAAATTTATTTATTTTTTGAATTTTTTTTATCCGAATAGGATTTTGAATCTCGGAGCGAAATTTGAATCCTTGGTTTCGAGTAGAAAAGGAGTTCCACGGCACCTCGGCCACTCCACACAAAATTATAGTCCAATGTATAGCTTGTACCACTTTTTATCTCACTTCTCTATTTTTTTCATTTCACTTCTAAAATATTTAAATTTACTAGGACAACTAGCTCATGGTATAACGTGGAATCGATTATGACATTATAGCTTGGACTACTTTGGCTACTCCAACTGCCCTCTCCTCCTTCTCCCTCTCTCTCTCTCTCTCTCTCTCACCTCCGCTACCACCGTCACTCCGCTACTACCGTCACGTCAATCACAGCTCCACGTGCCTCTCCCTCCACCCCGTCCCCACCCCTACCTCCTCTTGCAGACAACGGTGAGTTTGCCGTCTTACCGCACTGATGTCTTTCTCTATCCTTTTGGCCATCCCGCTCAATCTAACATTCAGTGCCACCGCCACCATAACCTCCCTCTGCTGTTGCCCACCGCCACCTCAGCCTCCCTCTACAAACGAGGAGGGAGGAGGGAGGAGGGAGGGGGGCACAATGAATCTATCAGCACCGGTGGCGACCCCATCAATGTGAGCGAGAGAGATCAAAAGGAATAGCATATGTTCCCTAGTTTTTCTTTAAATTTATATATTTGTCCAAATATATACACCGGAACCCTCCTATAAATAGAAAAAGATTTGATACATCGTACGTAAACACGCTGAGCCATGGACAAGGAAAAGCTGCATGCAATGCACAGCACAACAGAGAACTCCCTATAGACGGGCACGTACTGTTCCTCCTTTCGGTGGCGCGCTCGTGCAGCACGCGGGGAGGGACGTGCGTGTGCGTGGTTGCTGGGAATGGATTTGGATGATGCGAATAGTACATAAACTTTGAATCACTTTTTTACTAACCGAGCGAGCGATCAACTAAATCCCAACTAAACCACCATCCACATGCTTTGCCGAATTTACTATTCTGATCAACATAGTGCCTATGGTACCGTGACAGATTTGTACTACTTCGAAATAGTATCCTCTGAGAACAAGAGTAGAGAAAATGAAAAATCCTCATGCTTTCTTTTGACAAAACTGGATCTTGAAGTGACCGGAGGCATGCACCTTCGTTACAAGTAGTGTTATCCACATTTATTATACTCTCTCTCTGTATTAAAGATAGGGAAATTTCGACTCTCCCACCAGGTTCGTATGCACCCCTCCGCGAAAAAAACTTCAAGAATTCTATATCTTTTCGTCGGTTTTTTTTTTACAAAAAGAACCTCCCAATTTCACAAATTCACAACTTTTTCGTGAAACCCCCCAAAGAAATACTAAATTATGATTAAATTCTTTTACTGTTTTTTTTACAAGAATCTCCTGATTCCGCGAATTAGCAATTGAGTCCGGACTGAGCCTATTTGCAAACAGATCCTTGCGGTTCCGAAAATTGCGTCCGAACACGATCATACCCCTTTTTGTAAGAAGGACCGTGGTTCCGCAAATACTCTCGCTCGCCGCGTGTTCTGCGTTTTGTTTCCTCGCAATATAACTGTGTCTGTGTGAAGCCTGGTCGAATGTTGTTTTAAGGTGTTGTGCGGCATGTCACCACACGTACGCAGCTAATTGCCTCAAGGAGTGGAGGAAAACCAATTACAACGCTTTTTCAGCAGCTTACTCAATTCCCAACATAAGTTTTCCCAACATAAGTTCCAGCTAAGTCCCAGGCCAGCTTCATCCAGTATTATTGTACGGCTGCCTAATTTAAGACTTCTGGACTTGCGTTTGATCTTGATGGAGTTGCTTTGAATCTGGATTTGCTTGTAGCAGGCTCGTATTTACTCAGGAAAGCTGCTTCTGCATGTGGTTCTGTCTTTGGTTGGAGAAGATCAATCCGGTGTCAAATAATGTGTTTTCCACATTTTCCGATTCTCACAATCCAGCCTGACCCTAGAATCCACAATTAATCCACTTTATATATGCTTTTGCAGAATCAGTTTCTCTATAACCACAATCCAGAATCAGCTTCTAGATAATCCAAAGCAAAAACAAATGGACCCTAAATTGCTTTCTACGGAATTCTTGCAAAATTTCTGTGAAATCCCTGCATTCCAAACGGGGCGTAAGAAAGTATGGCACATGGCCGTTATAGCTCTGAAGCAAACGCCAACCACCAAAAGTAAAAAAGAAAACATGCTTTAACTACAATGTGGCAAAGTGTAGCTGTTTTCAAACACCATGACTACACCAAGACCCATCACTAACTTCAAATGCCATGAGGAGGATTTGCTGCATGCATTGCACACTAGGGGTACAGACAGATCTTTACTTGTTGGTACATCACAGCTGCTACCAGTCTCCAGCTAACCCCAATCAATCAGTACTGGGAAAAAAAGGAGGAAGAGAATCACACATCAACAGAACGGTGCGACGTTGCCATCAAACCCAACCGTGCGGGCCGCCGCCCCACCCACATGCGCCGCGCTCGATCGATTGGTGCCAATTTGCCATGCGGACGGCGGATCCCCATCGTGCGGGGCGTGATCCGCCGCGCCGCCCGCGAGTACGCGGTGTAGCACGGCAACCAACCGTAGAATGTAACGTCGCGTGGCGTACCGGCGCGCAAGCTTCGCCCTATTTATCCCTTTTACACACGTTTTTTTTTAAAGCCTCATCCTTTATAATGAAATTATAAATCTAGTATCCTTCTCGACCACGAAAGCATCGGTAGACGACACGTATTGCATCCCGTACTACGCTGCCACGGCAGATCGCTTACACCGTATCCACCGCAGCAGTCGAGCAACTGTCGTACCCGAGCTCACCAGGACGCGGTACCGCGATGCCAGAGCTCGGCAGCACGGCTTTCGTGGTATTCAAGCTTGCCAAGCATGGCTGGATGCTCCGGCACCTCCAAAAATTTGAGAAACACTGCAAGATCACTTCCTCAATAGATCAAGTTTATGATATTAGAACTATTTGCACTGTACTTTTTAGTAAATTTCAAATATACATGTTGAATTTATGATATTACGAAATCATTGTACAATACTATAAAGTTGCAGATACAAAGTGTGCATCTCTAATTCCGTCACTGTCGGCAAGTGTCTGTTGTGGTTCTGAGCTCGGCCGAGGTAGGAAAGTGCGTTAAGTGACACATATTACCTAATAATACTTATGCGGAGTCGAGAAGGAGACTAAATTTATAATTTTATTTGAAAAAAGGGTTAAAAAAAGAAATTAAAAAAAATAATGCAAGTCCCAGGTATAAAAGGCTTCTGCCGCCACGCGCGTAGGTCGCTAGGTGGCTGTTTTGCTCGTGTGCCACCACTGCTGCTTGACTTACTTGAGGGATGTGTACAGAGGTGGGCGTCGTGCCGTCCCGGTCCGGGCTCATCGTGCTTCGGGTCGGAACCGTGCCGTACCACGACGGCCCATCATGCCCACCGTGCCGGGCCGTGTTGGTCCGACTCGCCTTTGGCGAGCCCAGACCCGGCCTATTTGCGTTTCGTGTCGTGCCGGCCCAGGCCTGACCCATTTTCACTATTGTGACGAGCAAAGAAATAAAACACATCACTATAACTAAACTACCTATTTTAATTACATAAGAGACTAATCACATCAACAAAATGACAAATATAAATGCAATGCTTGAAGATGCTCTGAATCAACAATATTTGCCAACTTTTAGGTCTTAATCCGTGATTGCGTGCCCGTTCGTGCCGTACCGGCACGGGTCCAGCTCAAACGATCATGTCGGGTCGTGTCGTTCATCATGTCCGGTTCTCAAGACGGCGTCCGTCTTCTGATTGCGTCTTGCGGCGTAGATAAAGCCGCGCCGACTTTGCAGATCGACCATCCCGTCATACTTCGGGTCGGTCCAAAAGAGCCCGGCCGTGTATGTCTTGGCCGCTTGTTCGAGGTCGTTTTGGGAGAGGCTCGATGGGCGAGGTCGTAGTCGCCATCCGCGGGCTCTACCTTGTTCGAGGTCGTTTTCCCGTCGCGGGCAATGGGATTTCAGGACGCAAGAAGCCAACGGGGGTTTTAATGCTGATCCCGTGCGAGCGAAGGGGCCTTGGATGAGTGCTACGCTGTGAAATTCAGATTCCTCTGGTACTTCTGCGCAAGGATCTAAATCCCGGTGAGAATTCGGAGACCCCCTTGTATGCTAGATCTCGGCTTAATAAAAAAAAATTTAAAAAAAATCAAAATGCTACGGTAAATATTCAAATCTCGGCGAGGTCTCAGTGATTTCGGCCGAAATCTCGGACTTTTTTTTTTTACCGGATTTTGATTTTTGTTAGTCGGATTTGATTGGAATTAGGGTCAATACCATCCACAAAAATTTCAAAATTTTTTGGTATACTTTTGTACTATTTTTTGGTCATTTGAATTTGAATGAAATACCGGTGATATCGGCTAAAATCTCGAATTTCTCGGTTGAAAAATGACCGAATTTCAAATTTGGTTTTTGGATTTCGTTCGGTATTTTATTTGAAATTCCGAGATCTCGTCGATATTTTGGATTTCGGGGCTAGGGGGGGTGTTCCGAGATATATACCGAAAATGAAATTTGAAACTTGCTTCTGCGTCATATCCTCCTATGCGCCATGTTGTGCAGCTCTGATTAACAGCCCTTTGAACTCGGCGCCGTCCGTCGAATCTTTGATGCATTAGCTTTCAACGATTTCTCTGCATAATAGTACTGGTAGATATAATCTTTTGGTGCCATTTTAGTTGGGGTGGAAAGCCAACGAGAGGATAGGTTAGTACAAAATATGATACCGTACATATAATCACAATGATCCATAGATCATGCATGCATGCATGTACTTCAAAAGCAAACCCGGCCCGATAATACGATCGATGTGCATGATTAATTAGTGGCCCTCGAGAATTATTAAGTATTGCCGCTTCTTTCTTAACTATATCTGTTTTGGAAATCATTTTTTTTTTAATTGTATCATGTCGTCAGCCCTTCTTTTTGTGAGTGGGGATCGAGTGGAATATTAGAAATCCAATCATAACAGAAACAAACAAGTGCTAAGAATTGGGGCAATAGATACACGCATGAAGACAAGAACCACTAATTAAGCACCAATCTCTAGCCTTTTCCTTTCCCATTAGTGCATCTGGAGCTTTTCGCCATCATAATGACATAACTTTTTTTTCTCACTATCATAATGATATAATATAAGATAAACATCCCGCGCGTTGTCGTAGGAATTTTGGGCAAGCAGTTCGGTTTGGTGGATAGAAAAATACGAGAGATGCTTCTATGTTTTTTTTTTAAAAAAAAGTTGTATAACTATTAAAGCATGAATGAAAGGTAGACGATGATTACTTACCTCTTCGTTTGCTTTAAGATTTATGCAACTTGTATTAGGAGGGAAAACATAGAAGCAATGCTAAAAAAGTATAGGTACAGGTATAGATATTAGTGATTACGACATGCAAGATTGGTTGTGCGATTGTGTTATTGAAAGTTGTATGCCATTGCTAAAAAAAAACAAGTGTTGTATTTGTATAATCCTGTAGCAAGGAAACTGCATCCATCTTTTGTTTTTCGTATCCCACAGAACAGACGAAGGAGCGAAAGTACGACACGAAGACATCCGGATCAAAGTTGAAATACATATGATAGTATGACACTGAACAGAAAAAAAAAATGCTGTCATGCAATCCTTGATACACAGGGAAAGAAGTTAACAAGTGAGATGCAAATGGAGACTTAGATTGCAAGCAAAGGATAAACATGGGCGACGCTGGCAAAGTATGAGGCGCCTAACCTCTGGTTGTTTGGTGAAACAGAAAATTTATGACGTATTATATTAGTAGTATATAATATGTAAGTAGAAATTATATCTAGCTATTGATTTATAAAAGATGCTTTTATTACTATACTATCAGAGGAAATATAAATAAGTACTAGTTAATCTGAAATATCGAATTGAAAAGAACAAACGATTCATAAAAAATTTAGTACATCGTAAAAATGCTCTTGATGAGCGAGACTAAGCAGAGGATGATTGGTTTAGCCTAGGCAGCGGCGTATTGAATGTTTGGGGGGACAGACATTTGTGCCATTCCCTTGATGAACTTTGCCCAACCTCCATGCTTATCAAACTTGCTATGCTAGGAACAAATATCGGAGTAGTTAACCATAGCTGAAAGTTTGAGAGCATTGTGAATTATAACACAGGCATAGTGGCATATGTGAATTTTGGCAATCACAAAAGGATCAATTAATTGGCCGTAGAAAAGCATAATATAGGATGCAAATTTAATAAAATGAATTAACATAATAAAATCAATAACAAAAAGGCTTCAGAACGACGTTCAATCAAATCTGAAAATAAGTCCTGAAAACAGTCATACGAAAAAACTGAAGTGGGAGTTGTGACGGCCCGCCTTTTTAGGGGCAGGACCGTACGTCTCGACAGCTACCCAGGATGATTAGCTGCCGGGAATCAAGCATCTCATTGCCAGACAAGAGTTAACACAAACTGTTTTTATTGAATATAGGGCCTAACGGCCAAGGTTTTTACATAAGAGGGCGCATCAGGGTCCGAATATAATACAAGCAAAACACCGCACAGGCAGGCCTGAGCAAAAGACTAAGACCTCAAAACCAAACCAAATCGCCATCTACGTACTCCTGGTATGCTCCAGCTTCTTCAAACTCTGAAAGGGTCGGGGTTTGCAAGGGGTGAGTACGGGAGTACTCAACAAGTCGTACGGAGAACTCTGAATACTATATGCAAGGGCTAATAAATGAAGGCAATAGGGTTAAGTATCTGGATGCAGCTTTATTTTATAACTCATTTTACATTTGAAGCACAAACCATAATTAAATAGTAAGGGGGGGGTTCACAAGTTCAACACCACTTATCCATATTCACCAAATTCACCAAAACAATTACTTGAGCTTGGTTACGGGTATCACCCCAGTTCAAATTTAACTTCATTAACCGGAAGTACGGCGTAATCGATTACCATTGATTAACTCTGCAGAGGTGCTCAGC
Organism: Rhipidocladum racemiflorum; assembly: GCA_036346355.1. NCBI lineage: Eukaryota > Viridiplantae > Streptophyta > Magnoliopsida > Poales > Poaceae > Rhipidocladum > Rhipidocladum racemiflorum. The sequence continues at coordinate 4,317,333 of CM070578.1, forward strand.
TTTACCCACAAGATATCAACGACCGTTAATGCCAAGCGCTAACAAACATGCAACTTAAATGCATGCGGCCGGGCCGAGATGATCACAGCGTTTCGTTAATCATTCCTGTGTTTAGTTGTTAACCGATAGGTATACAACTACCTTGGACTCACAGTCCCCATTAGCACCTACCGTTGTGAGAACCAGCGAATGACACTCCGGTCCATCCCTGTTCCACCCCTTCGGTATACTCCCCTGCCAGGGAGGCCGATCCCTATTCCCCACCGGGAATAGTCCACCAATTTAATCAAATTTTATTTCAGGAATGATTAATGTACTGAGCTATGTCGGAGTCAGGCTTGCTGACCATTCCGACTTGTGGTTGAGCGAATACTTAAGTTATTTACTTTGCTCAAGGGGGTTATTAACCTTACACTGCCAAAGACCAAGCCTTTCCATCCACAAACCCATTCCGATACCCACGGTACCGGCCACCAGACAAACCAAGGCATTAATCATCAGTCGGGGTTTGGAATCTCATCCACTCGGGACTTATCCAATTCTGTCCCCCAAACTGTAGCATTTTCACAAAACAACCGAGCCAGCGGCTCGACAGCATTTATTTCCATTTTCCAAGATTTTGATATCATACTAACCTGAATAATATCTAACTTAACTAGGTATATATACTTCCTAGGGTTACAAGGATTTATTTGGAATTCAATATTTTTCAAGGAAGTTCCATGAGCAATTCGGTATTATCTAGGTATCATGTCATTCTAAAATACTGGATTCCAATAATTCAACATACAATAAAATAATGCGGTATAAAATAAGTACTAAGTATACGTGGCATGAATAGGTTCAATATGATCAAGGGTGTACGGCTTGCCTTGCTCGGCGATCGGATCGGTTGAACTGTAGTCGATGTAGTCGTACTGGGCTCCTGTCGGGTCCGGGTCCTGCTCCGGGTACTGCGGCTGCTCCTGGAATTGTCCAACGACCGGATCTAGCGCGAAAAGGACGAACGACAATAAAGAAACGGAAAACGAAAAGGAACTGAAACGGAAACGGAAACCGGAACCGGAACCGGGCCGAGAGAGAGGAAGGAAGGGTAAAATGGGTATTTTGGAATTTTGGGGACTCCGGGTTTTGGATCGGAGGTCATTTTTGGACTCAGTGGATCGAGACTATTCGGAATATGTATTTGGTAGAGCTCTGGGTTTTCCGGGATTTTTCGGGAATTTTCTGGGCTATTTTTGGATTTAAAAATTGATTTTTCGGATTTCTAATTGAATTAAAAATCCGAAAAAAATCGGAAAATGTCTAAACATAGAATGGGCCGAAACGCCCAACGGGCGCTTGCTCACGCTTAGGTCGGGCCGCCCACGCGCGGGAAGGAGCTGGGCTTTACCGCTTCATCGACAGCTGGCCCACCTGCTTGCGGGCTACGGCACGGGAGCGGCTAGGGTTAGGGTTTGCACGGGGCTGGCGGCATTGGTTTTGGCGGCATGGCGGCGGCACGGCGGCGGCGGCGATCGAGACAGTGAGAGAGCGCGAGGAGGGGAGGGGAGCTCACCGAGCGGCGAGGCGAAAGGGGCTAGGAGCAAGCGGGCGAGCTCGGCTTTTATAGCCGCGCGAGGGCGAGGCGAGCTGACGAGGCGGCGCGCGGCGCGCTGGCGGCGATGCGGCGACGTGCGACGCGGCGAGGTGACGGGCGGCGACGGACACGGCATGGCGTGGCGTCGCGAGGCGACGGATGATGGCGATGGGGACGGCGCGACGTGGACGCTGGCGCGCGACGGCGGAAGCGGCGAGGCGTCGGCGGCGACGGACAGCGCGCGTGCGTGCCACGCCGCCGCGTAGCGCGGCGGCGTGGGTGGACGTGGGAGAGCGGCGCGGCGTGGAGGAAGGCGGCACACGCTGCGGAGGCGACGGCGGGCGCGGCGGGCGCCGGAGACGGAGGGGACGGAGGCCGGCGAGGCGGGCTGGGCCAGAGCGGCCGGAAGGGAGACGGGCCAAAGGCCCAAGAATCAAAGGAAACCGGCCCAAAACCAAAAAGAGATTCAAACAAATCCAAATTCCAAAACCAGACTGAAAATACAATTGAAGTTCGAATTCAAATTCATTTTGAAATTTGGGTTGTTTCAGGAGTAATCCTACAAAATAATTTAATAAAATGAACCGTCAAATGCCTATCCAAATGCTCCAATTGTACACATTAAATTGATAGCGATAGCGTAATATTTGTTGTATGTGTAAAACCTAAACATAAATGAGAAAGCAGACGTCAGTCTAATAGGTCATCGTCCACAAGAACAAAAATGACATAAGGATTTATGTATGTTCGGGGGTTCGAGAGGACCACCATACTCCTTTTGGCGAGCCAACAAGGAGTTGCCTCAGGGAGGGGATCCCAAGGACTCACAAATTTGAATGTGCTTCTTCAAATGAGGTTGCATGGGATATTTAGACTCTTGGTTCTGTACAAAAGACTAAAATTTCCCAATACAAAGAACTAAGTTATACATACAAGTGAGAGGGTACAAGTGTACAAGTCATTTGTATAGAGGATAGTAGTCTTTGATATGTGTATGAAGGATAGTAGTCTTTGATATGTGTTTCCTTTATTCAGGCGTCGGTTGTACTGTACTTATGGAGTTATCTGATTGGTGGTCCTAGGGATCAACCATATTCTTAGGTTAATGGGCCGCATAATAGGTGCGGCCCACTAGGTAGGGATGCCCCCTTGAATGGTCTCCATCTTCAATTGTAGTTCCCCTAATGCAATCAAGGGGTCATAGGAAGCGTACGGTCTCTATGATTACCGCTTTTACTTGAGCAATGCCAGGTACATACTCCCTCTGTCCTAGAAAGAGTGCATTTCTAGTGTTCAAAATTTATCCCACAAAGAGTGCATCTTTAGTCCGTAGGGTCCAGCTGTAAGTGTACGCATGCTCATTTAAGTGCCTGTGGAAACCGAAGCATCAGCATACTTGTGTATGGAGTAATGAGGGTCATATTGGTCATTTACCTTGCACACTAATCTGTCTTAAAAAAAACCTAGAAATGCACTCTTTACGAGACAGAGGGAGTAACCCTTACGGGCAATGACGCCCCCGCACCATAATCACTAACGACCAGAAGCAAGGGGTGTGGATCCATTGTCGTTAGACCCTTGTCATCACTATAGGATGGGTGTTCCCATTCCTCCAACACTAGCTTCCATAACCCTCGGTGTTACGACGAGTGAGTCGAGGGGTAGTAATGTATTGGTGCGTATGCTTTGAATTGGTCGATTTTCAAGGTGACAAGTGTGCAGACGCGTGAGCACAACGATGTGCTTTCATGGTGATTTTAAAATTTCATAGGGTGCTTTGACAGGGTATTTTTGTAGGGCGCTTTGGCAGGGCGTTTTCTTTTGGCTTGATGAGCACATGGACGCCTAAGGCACAAACAAACTTGGGTTTTGATAAGTTTTATCCCGATGTTTTCTTTAATAATCATCATCCAAATTCCTGACCATTGGATTTGCTTTCAGATCAATGCACGCCCCCCCTGAATTCGAGGTGGGTTGATTTTACGGATGTATGTTTTGATCGTACGGTCCAAAGTTTAGATGTTTTTTAGGACAAAAACATCCGGATGATGCCTATACACTCCCAACAAACTTTTGCTCAATGCCGCGCGCGTGCTTTATGCAGTGCGAGGAGGCCTTGATGGACAGTATTACTTCTGTACATCACATTTCCAATGCAAGCCGTATAAATCTTAAAGCAAGCGAAGAGGTAAGCACGTAATCATCATCCACCCTTTATTTATACTTTAGCATTTATACAAATTTTAAATAGTGATGTATGTAAACACCTCCAATCAATCATGCCCAGTCCAAATGTCTGTACTCACGCATGTTAATTCCATTGTTTCCCCAGCTCGAAGGTACTAGTAGCTAGTAAGTATTAGAATGGACACACCGGCCCCCATGAAGCAATATGACGGGGAAGACGAACAACCTCGATCGATATATATACACATCTAACCACACAAGTGATCAAGCAAACGCGCGGTCTACAAAAAAAAAAAAAAAAGAAGAAGAAGAAAATCATACTGGATATATCACGTATACCCTTTGCCTCGCTTCACATCCATCACGGCCATGTATATATAGTTGGGACGCAGCCATCCATCTGCGTGGAGCAATCCCATCGGTTCGTGCGCACGATCGGACGACCAGGAATTTACGGTGACGTGACCACGCTGCGCTTCAAGGAAACCTTCGGCTAATGTTTATCTGAGTATATATATATATAGTTGGGACGCAGCTATCCATCCGCGTCGCCATCGGGGCCGAGCTTGGGAGATAGGGGGCGCACGCGGCCCCAACGGAAAGCGCCGTTGCCGCCGTATCCCCGCGCAGCGGTCTCCGTCGCGTACATGTGCAGACAGCGGTGAGCCCGGCCGGTCGGCGCCATCCGATCGGCCGGGCATGCATGCTGGTCAGATCGCTGCTCATCGCGACCCCCTGCGACGCTACGTACTGCCGCGAGCTAGCGACCTGTGGCCGGCCAGCCGTGCCCTTGATGGACGGACGGTGACTGGATTAAATGGTTTAATTGTATCTCCTTGAGCTAATTAAGCTGCGTACGTACGCGCCTGTTCTACTGAGTAGATTATTGCCTGTGCAGATAAGAGTTACGTCCATGATCCTGCAATACGAGGTCTTGTTCCTGAAAAATGTTGTCCCATGATATAATAATTCTATTCTGGAGAATGTGCGAGTATTCCAATATTTTCGCTAACACTATCCGTATTGGCAAACACTTTCCTTTGAAACTGATATTGGTTTTATTCTGATCTATCTTATTCTTTCTCTAATCCGTATCGGCACTAACTTTCCAAAATAACATTTTTTTTATCCGACACTGACCTTAATCAAACAAACTTACCAAATCAACAACCCTTGCCAAATCGGTCATGAGCCAAATTGTGATATCAACAGATGGGTACGTTGCCAAAGGAGTACAGTATGTGACACTTGTCGTCAGTCGGTGCTTCCGTAGTTAAGAATGGAGTTATATTCACACTTTCATTTAGCTGAGGACCATACACACACACACACACACAATTGTGGGGCGTCCAATGAAACTGATTTTTAAAAATACAAAATAAATAGGAGAAAAAGTTCAAAATATATATAATTTGGTGGGTAGTGAGATTTCAATGAGACGAACAAAATGCACGGTTTGGATCAACAGTTTCGTCTTCGAATTTTGCAAAAATAATCCTATAGCACGGAGGATCTGTGCTATCGATAGTACACTAGCTATCATATATATATATATATATATATATATATATATATATATATATATATATATATATATATATATATATATATGAAAATACTTGCACTCAGGAGTAATTACTCCCATCTCTGAAATACCACCCAAACGTACTTGAAATACTCCTTTATCAGTTTGGATACACTCATATACTAATTATAAGATATTCCAATGAGATCTACATGAAAAAATTGCAAGGGAGTACATAGTTTTTAGCATATTTTGCAAATACCTTCATATATGCATATAAAAAGGATTATGTCTAAAAAGTGTACATACCACCTCTGAAAAAATGTAAATACCACCTAGATGATCTTATATACTTATATACTACACGTACATACTCTCCGTTGCGCGAAATACTCCGTACGTTGTGAGATACGGCATAGGGAGTAATTACTCCCGAGAGTAGAAAAGAGGCTTCCTTATATATATATATATATTATATATATATATATATATATATATATATATATATGTGTATATATAAAATGGTTCCATACCCCTGGGAGTATGTACTCCCACTCTCAATATACCGCTTAAATGATGTTGTTATACCTCTTTATCCTTTTAAGTATACTTTAATACTGATTATGTAAGATACTCCAAAGTGAGTTTCATAAAAAATTTCATCAAAATCCACACTGTATAGCATAATTTGTTTATATACTCTTTTTACATATGAAAAATAGTATATAGTGAAAAAATAAAGGGCTTCGATGATTTTTTTCAACAATGTCGTATTGTAGTATCTTAGAATTACTATTAGAGTATACTGAAAGTGATAAAGGAGTGTAACATATTCGTTTAAGTGATATACTGGAGGTGGGAGTACGTACTCCCAGGAGTACGGAAAAGGCTTCCTATATATATTCGAGCTCGGCTCACAAGCTATTCGAGCTCAGCTTGGTTTAGGCTCGGTTCGAGCTCCAAACAAGTTGAACTCAAGCTTGATCTCAAACTTGCGAGCCCACTCGAGCTTGAATCGAGCTTATTCGAATTTATCATGTTTACCGAGCTTACTTAAGTCGAGCTCGAGTATATATCAAGGCTCGGACCTTAACTCAAGCTCGGCTCGATCTTTATCAAGCTCAAGCCTGAGGAGCCCAAATTCGCTCGAGCTCCACGCGTGCAAAGGTTCTAAGAAGCGAGTGTGTGTATGTATATATATGTAGAGAGAGAGAGGCGCAAAGGGGCTTGCTCTGGTATTGCCTTTCTTAGAAGGCAAAATATCCAGTGCAATTAAAATTTTGGTGCAACCACCGTGCAACCCTACTAAAAAAAGTTTCAAAAAATTCTGAAAAAAATCATTGATGTACATCTCAACTTACCCTATCTACGTATAATATTTCATAATCAAATACATAATATGCTAGAAGTTACAAAAAAGACATTTTCGTTTGGAATCTTGCTACAGTAGACAGCACAAAATTTATCTTTTTTGTAATTTCTAGTATATGACGTATTTGATCATGAAATTTTATACGTAGATGGGGTAAGTTGAGATGTACATCCATGATTTTTTTCAGAATTTTTTGAAATTCTTTCTTATAGGGTTACACGGTGGTTACATAAAAACTTTAATTGCATCGCCTTCTTAGAATTGTCCAACTCCAACTTGCGTATGCCCAGCTGTGCCTGTGCGCATGCATGCACTGGCCTCGATCTGCCGCTATTCCCGGTGTCTTCCAAGACCTGCAGGCTGCAGCTTGTTGTAGTTCTTGCCAGTCACTGTGTCAGTGTCGAGATGCGGTAGGATATTGTTTCTTCACGTGACACGCTCACAGATTCGAGAGACTTTTTGGTGTTTCGTAGAGTAGTTTTTCCCCAAGATGAGAGGCTGTTAGTCTTTCACGATGCCTCGGCGAGTACCGAAACCAGATACACTACTACAAAATCGGGCATCACAAACGGTCTATTAGAAACGGTTTGGTACGAACCGGTTGTAATGCTCGCACCAGAAGCGGTTCGTGGTAACAGGCCGGAGGGGATCTCTAGAAGCGGTTCGTGGCACGAACCCCTTCTAAAGCCCCACCTTTAGAAGGGGTTCGTGACACGAACCCCTTCTAAAGGTCTTTACAAGCGGTTCGTGTCCCCAACCGCTTCTAAAGCTTTAGAAGGGGTTCGTGTCACGAACCGCTTCTAAAGACCCCCTTCAGAAGGGGTTCGTGTCACGAACCGCTTGTAGAAGCCTAGTTTTAGAAATAATAAAAGGAATGCGTGCCCTACTCTATCAGAGAGCACGCGTGGGTGGGTTAGCTAGATGGATGAGGCGAGTCACGAGGATGGAGTGCTGGTCGTGGGTTCGAATCCCGTTCCCACGATATTATTACTGTCTTTTACTGCTTGGTATGGCACCAACACAAGCGGTTCCTAGAACCGCTTGTGATACCCTTCGAGGTATCACAACCGGTTGCCTAGAAGCGGTTGTAAAACCGCTTCTAGAAGTGGTTCCAAACCGCTTGTAGAAGCTTGTTCTGTAGTAGTGATAGTTCTAATTAATTCCACGGTGTGCAATGCTCGCTCTACTTGAGATGGAAAGGGCCGGCTGATCGATCCATTCATTGATGGGTACTGTAATACCCACTCCAACTCATTTGTTGTCCTTTATTCATACATGAGAAATTTTACGGTATATTATTCCGATAGTATATAGTAGGTAGTACTAATTAGATCTAGCAGATGATTTATTAATAATATTTCTACTACTCTAATACCAAAGAAAATATAAATAAGCTAATCTAATCTATTAAATCAAAAAGAATGAACAATTCGTATTAAATTTAGTACACCGTAATAGAGCTCTTTATATATACTGTCAACTAAGCTAACACGCGATGTAGTATCTACGGCCTAAAATTTTACGTGACATTTTTTTTCATCCATTCCCTAATGCTCGCGCGGGGCGTGTGAGTATTAGGGCATGTACAATGTTCACAATCAGCTGTCTATAAGAGATATCGTGTAGGATTTTAAGTGACGTGGAGGAGAGAGAAAGCTGATGTCTACTATTTAATAGACAGTCTTATAGACAGCTTCACATGTTGTGTACCATTGTGTAGACAGCCTGTTAATTGAATGAGAGATCATTACAGACAGCTATATAGACGATCCATTGTATGAGTTATTTTTAGTGCCGTCTGTAGATGATGTGGAGATGTATTATAGACAGTTGTCGTCTATACCACTGTACATGCCCTTATGCGTGCTAGTCGGACAACGCATCTGCAAACTGCCATCTCAAACTGGTTTTTTGCTTTCTGCTGCTTCTTTTTTACCAAATTCTTAATTATGCTTTGTTCTGGTTGCTTCCTATTGTGGTTTGGTAGATTTGTGGTGTTTCTTGGGTTGGAGAAGCATACACGGAGAGGGACATATCTGCTATCCAAGCAAGATTGGAAGTAAGTGCGCTCATGCCTCTTTCATTCGTGACACTACTAGAGAAAGGGTGTTTAACAATGGGAGATGTGGTCGTTAAAATTCTAGATGTGCCCTAGTTATTCATTATTGATCTTTCGAAAATAATGAACACCTCTAAAGGTTTGAGATAGAATTTTATTTGTGAAAACGTCGAGTGTCCACAGCCATGAACAAAAATTCTTGAGAAGTGCTTCTATGTTTTTCCTTCTAGTACAAGTTGCACAAATCTTAAAGCAAGCGAAGGGGTAAGTAATCACCATCTATCATTCATTCATGCTTTAATAGTTGTGCAACTTTTAAAAGGAAGAGCATAGAAGCACGTCTCAAAATTCTTTTTATTACAATCTGAAAGTACAGTAAGAACATATACATTCATATCAATTGATATGGACAACTATTCTAGTGAAATTTGAGCTCTACCAATCTGTCTACTAGCACTAACTATGGACAAACAGCCATATAGGGCAAAGAAGAAGAAGAAGAAGAAGAAATGTCGCAGAATGATAAATTATGTTCCTTCGCAGCGGCTACCTGACGTTTATAGTTAGCTCATGCCTCCTCAATCATCGAGAATGGATATATAGCTGCATTGCTCCCACACCTATTCAATGGATAACACAATAAAGTACAGAAGGCAAGAACTGGTCTGATGCATTTGAAAATTTTACCATTGGAAGATAGCAATATGACTTTGTTTCTGACATAAACTATTTACTAAGTTCATAGGATGAAAAAGAACCCAACATGCCTCCAGAAATTAGGTGGTGAGAAGTGCCAAGTTTCCTGTATAACTCACTGTGTGGATTACATTGATGGTTGGGCTTGCATAGGGTCAAGACTTAATTTATTATCTCCTAATAAAACTTTTGCACATATGAAAACTGAATATGCTATGAATCTAAGGTTGAGTTAAAACTTAATTACTATAGTTTCTAATAATTGTCCATCTGCGTATCTTCATCAATCCAACAGACACCAATAATTTGTGAGGATCTGAAACCCCAGTGACACTAAGTAGAACCATCAAAATCTTTAGAAGGATGTCGTCCAACTATTCTAACAAATACTGATAATGTCAGAGTTCCTTCAACCATCAAATATCTAACATCATGGCTTAAGTTTGATCATGGCAATCAACAAATCAGATCGATAGCTTCTTGAGTTCTTGTTGCGCCAAAAACAGATTTCGAGGTCAATAGCTTAACAGCGACCACCACACACTTGACTACGTAACAACGGGGTCTCATGTGGTTGTTAAGCATTCCATTAAATGTTGATTTTTCCTTCAGGCCACTTCAAATAATATTAGTAATCTAAATTGCTGTAGTCTGATTCTTTTGTGCTACAAGGTGGGCATCTAATAATTTCTTCCTGTGTTGGGTTATATATTAGGATTAGTGCTATTTGTTGGGTTGGAGAAGAACCATAGGATACAGAGTAGGATTTCTATTGTTTCCTGGGTTGGAGTGGAGAAGAACCACAAGACACAGAGAAGGTCATCTGCTAATCAAGATATAGTGGAAGTAAGTATGCACATCTCCTTTCTTCTTGATTCTCTGAATATAGATAAGGGCATCTGCTGATTATGGCATGCAAATTGTTTTTTGTGCACAGTTAAACAATTTTTGTGGTTTTCGATGAGGCAGATAAATTATATAAGTATTTATTTATATTGATGCTTTGTTGATGAAATTTACTAGATCCTTTTGTACCACTTGTGATTAGAAAAATGTTATGTACTTGTTTATGAAATTTACTGGATTCTTAACTTGTGTGGTATACTTAGATGGTTTATAATGTACATAGCTATTGTAACGATACATCAAAAGCTGGCGACTTATTAAGCCTATTCTCTTAATATACTGGACACTCCTTGTAAATGTTTTAAATTTGACATCCTTTTTTTTCATGAAGTCTGAGAAAGAAGGGCGAGATGTATTGGCCATCGAGGCATGGGTCTATACACACAGAGGACAAAATGTGGAAGATATTGATTCACTAAACACACAATAAGACACTGAATGTCTAGTAATATTATTTTGTTAATGTGCAACTACTGCTTGTTTTATGAGTTATGATGGAATTTATAAGTTATTGGATAGTAAGTAAATTGTGTTTTCTCATGTCCTTGTTAATACTGTTTTTTATCAAATGTACAAATCTAGACATAGAAATAGTTTTGCTTGACGATTGGCCACAATCTGCCATGAACGAATTTTTATTCATCAAATTGTATTCTAGTCTATGTGTGTAATCCATGTATCTTCAGGCTATGGATGCCTTCCTATCTTATCTTTCTTGATTGCCATGTGAAACACCTACTACCTGCCTAACTTTCCAAATTTTACACATGATGTAGCTGAGAACTGTGCCCAGGCATAATACAATTGGTTAGACTTGGATTGCATCTTTTTCATGCCTGCAAGGACCGGAAAATGGATAGGTAGCATAACTGTGTATTCTTTTCTTATTTATTTTTCTGAACTTTGATCTTCTTTTGTTCTATAGGTGCACACCATTGGTTCAGCTGTCGGAGTAGAGAATGCAGATGATACATTGAATAGGATCACTCAAGGAATGTTTTGGCGGTTATGTTAACGCAGCAGGTAGTGTTGTTGGAAGTTACTCTCCTCTGAATGATGATCTCACCCTATTTTAAGTCAAGTTGTCCAAGATAAACTTTTGGAAGGCAAACTTTTGTTACGAGCGGCTGGTGTATGCATGTGTGCTGTAGTGTACGCATGTGTGTTGTTTTTTTAGTCCTACTAGAGATGTTAAAAAGGATGTATTCATGGAAATATGCCTAAAATTGCAAGAAATTGTTGTTTACAAGTATGTCCATCTTCAGTATGGCCTTTGTTTTGAGTGCTAATGATAATTTAGTGTGTTGTCTAATGTTATGGTTCATGTTGATCAATATTTGAATGTTGTATAAAAAAAATCAATATCCCAAGGGCTTGTGTGAAACCTGTAGGGAAAGAATTTTCATTTAGCAAGGAAAAATAATGTTCATATTAAAATATTCCCTTAGATTCCCCTACCATACAAAACCGTACAATCGTAGGACACGATTCTTTTCCTAAGTATTTCCAAGAAAACCGCAGGGGCTTTTTTTTTTTTTTTTGACATTATTTTCCCGTGAATTCATTCCCTAGGAATACTACTAAGGAAACCATTTCCCTACAGTTTTTCGGTATATTTTGTAGTAGGGGAAATGGGGATTTCTAGTAATTACTAGTAAGTATTCGTAATTGCCGACTGGTGTGTGAAAAGTAATACGCGTACAGTATGATATGGAGCTACGTACCTGCTGTGCTATGTAAATGGTGTGCCTCGATATATGGACGAGCCGCAACAGATTTTTGTTGTTGTTGAAAGATTAATTAAGATGCAACTGATTAACCAGGACGGTCGACTGCTATTTGTCATTTTAGGGACCATTTTAATTTGCCCCAACCAACCAGGGCCATATACGCTGCTAAGCCTAACTACGATCTAAGAAATATCTTACTTCTTTCGTTCAAGTCTATAAGATTTATTTTTTGAATGATTTTATTCATAAATATAGGATACTAGTAAGATGCCCGTGCGTTGCAACGGAATTTTAAAAAAAGATAATACATAATTATAATGCAGGATCCTAAACCATACAATAAATCAATTTTCTGTAACACACATATCAAGCAAAATATATCTTTGTAAGCTAGTAAATAAATCAAATCATCTATGTTGAGTTGTCCTGCAGATTTACAACTATAAATTAGCAAAGCAATAGTGACTCACCTACTGGGCTTTGGGCCCCTACTATTCTGGCCCAACCTGGCAGACTTACTATCACCACCAACTCATTCTTATAATAGTTAAGATATTTCATGATGAGCAGTACTTTTATGCTTTTCCTCTTAATACTACAAGTTACACAAGTTGCACAAATCTTGAAACAAGCGAAGGAGATCGTCTCTTAGACCTGAGATAGTTGAAGCAATTACACGCCCAAAGGATTGGGAGCATGCAGTAGATAGGACACAACATGCGCCCGAGGATCCGGAGATCACGGAAGCGGTAGCCGACTTTGACAATCTCAACATCGGGTAGTCTATGTACTAATGTATATATACATAGTTACTGTACTCTTTTCCTTACTGGGATACCACACACCGAGGTGTAAGATTTTTAACAAAACAGTAACTCTGTACATATTCAAGATTGAATAAAATTTACTTCTTTTCCTTCAATATTTATATCTATTGACTTAGCTTCGTGCGTCTTCGGATTCTTTTCTGTTATCGCAATAGTATAAATGGGTCGGACCTAGGCTAGCACGACACGAATTAGTCATAAAGCACAAATAGATCGTGTCTGGACTCATCAAAGAAAATCTGGGCCGGCACAACCCAGCATGATTCAGACTCGAAGCATGTTCGGCCCATACCGTACGAGCCCGATACAACTCGACGCCCACATCTAGTATCTAGTCCTGGTACCCTGTAAGTTCTCTGGTCAAAAGGAACACAGAGCTTTGTTTTGTTTAGTACTCCACTACTCCTACATACGATCGAGAGGCATGATTTTTGTCATCTTGGAATGCAAGCAGCTAGGGAGATTGATTGCTTTGTGCAAAGATCAGCATCAATTAACAGGGACAGAAATCGTGTCCTCTTATTGATCTGTATTCTCTTCTTAATCTTTACGAAGCGTGGATAAGATGGTAATGCTGCGTGCGTGCATGCCCTGCCTCGATGGCCACAAGCTGGCCTGGCTGGCTGGATTGGAATACTGCAAGGTGGGACTAATCGACTCGGCGATGAGATCCTCTGACGTCGAGTTCTCTCACATGAGTTATTGATGTGTAGACCATCGCCGGGTCTACACATCAGTGACTCATGTCAGAGAACTTAGAGGAACCGGATCCATCCACCCGCCACGCATTATTCAAAGTAGTGGTGCTTCTGCACGATCCTTTCGTTGAGTAACATAGTGGGCGCCATAACTGCATTCACCACCCCACATGTGTATGTATGTTCCTTCTTACTGGATGCCAGCCAGAATCGGTTTGTTGGACATCATCAAGACTAAACGAGTGGGCTAATTTGAAAATATCCTATCGGTTGTTTAGATATTTATGTTTTTTTTTTTTTTGTTTGGTGCAGGGAGATTTGAGATCAAATATCCAAACTACTCTTTCTAAATCAACGGTCGGATTTAATTTATATGTTTATAAATATCCTCTTAAAAAAGTACATTTAGAGAAAACAAAAGTTTATAATACTTTTAGGAAATTGATGACTAGATTTAGCTGCTGCTACCATCCCTTACTATTAGTAGAATGTATCATCCCACGCACGCAGCCCTCGCTGCCTGCGCCTACCCACCCACGCACCCATGCACGCGGCTCCCCCTGCCGCACCTGCCCACGCGTAGGGGTGAAAACGAGTCGGATATTTCCCGTTTGATCTAGAGCCGGATCCGGTTGGGACCGGATTCGGAAAAGGATTTAACTATTCGACTTGATCCAGGGCAGGATCTGAGTACTTGGATCCGAATTCGTGGTCGGATTCGGAGCAGTCAATATCCGGCAAATACGGGACATGATTCGGATATATGGATTTTCTCTATTCGGATATCTAGCCCATCCATTACATATTTTCCATGGTAGCCCATTTATCTTGACAATTAATTGGTTCTATTAATCTTCACGTAGCATATTCTTTCTACAGTGCCCATTTACCTTGATAATTAGTTGGTTCTATTCATCTTCATGCGCCTGTCCCACGCTTTTTCGCCCATGCTTGGTATGCATGAAAGGCGCTCCCCGAGCGCTGTGACGTGGCGGGCCCTGTCAGATTCCGCGCTCGGTCACGTAACCGCGTTGGTGAGGCGCTTATGAGGAACCATGTCGTGGCGAGTGACACATGTCATCTACTAGTCATCCGCTAACTGATCACGCAGAGGCTACTTTTTTAGAAGAAAAAAAATCGAAAAGGCTACTATAGTAAAATTTTTTGCAACGCATGGCCATGAACTATGCCGTTTTTTTTTTTTTTTTTTATCACATTGATGTATCTCCTTTACTTCCAAGTAGTGTTATGATAGTATTCAAAGTAGTGTTGCTTGTACACGATCCTTTTGTTGAGTAAAATAATGGACGCCATAACTCCATTCGACCATCCCACGTGTATGTATGTTCCTTCTCAGATGCCAGCCAGAATCGGTTTATTGGACAACAGCATCATGGCGTACTGTTGGACATCATGTAGAAATAGAATAAACGAGCAGGCTAATTTGAAGATATCCTATCGGTTATTTAGACACAGTTACGTTCTTTGTTCGTTGCATGAAGATTTGAGGCCAAATATTCGGAAACAAATTCTATGCAACGGTGCTGCATATCGCGGTCTGTGCAACACCGTGCGGATTAGCGTCAGGTGTCCCGCTGCATCAATCTCCATGCAAATCCATTAATATACAAGCATTTTAATGCAAATCCATCAATCTCTAAGCACTTTAATGCACTTTAGGCCATGTTTGGATCCCTGGACTAATTGTTAGCTGGCTAAAAATTAGTCCTAGTCTATCCAAACAGGAAGACTAATAGGTGGGCTAGTTTTTAGCCAACCCCTTAGCTAACAATTAGTCCATTAGTTGGTGGGGAGGAGCTAATTTGGGCTAATAGCATGTAACACTGGAAAAGCACAAATACCTCATGCCTTATCCTCATTTCCTCACCCATTATGAGGGGCAGATATGACTTTTCTAAGAAATTAGTCCAACCATTAGTCATGTATCCAAACAGCCCTGGACTAATTTTAGATGGACTAATTATTAGCTGGCTAACAATTAGCTCTAACCATTAGCCAGCTAACAATTAGTTTTAGTCCATCCAAACATGGCCTTAATCCTTATCACTTAATTATTTTTTGTATGAAGATTGACGCTGCAGAACACGTGGTGCCAATCCGCATGGTGCTGCACAGGCCGCGGTATGCAACACTGTTGTATAGAAATTTTTTTCTTCCAAATATCCACACTACCTTTTCTAAATCAATGGTCAGATCTAATATATAGTTTGTAAATATCCTCTTAAAAAAGTACATTTAGAGAGAGAGAAATGTCAATAATACCTTTACGAAATTGATAATTAGATTTCATTGCCACTACCATCTCTTACCATCAGTAGAATGTACAGTCACACAGCAAAAATTCTTTTTGGGAGCTGTATCTTGCGGTACTTAGGGTTAAGACGGTGCATGTACACGTGGTTTTGCACTTTTGTACATTTTACGCATGATTCCTGTGGAGCCTGAGCGTTCCACATTGGACCTGATTTTTTTTTTTCGCGCAAGAGCAAAAAACACTCCACCCCAGCAGTGAAGAAGGGGATCGAAATTGCTGCCTGGAAATTTACCATCTCCCAGAGTTTTCTGGGATACGCAATGGTGTGTCCAGAACTCCAGATCAGATGGAAAGGAAAGCGAGGAGTGAACAGAATTGTGGCATCGATTGCCAATGACATCTAGGGCAGCAGCAGCAGCTCACGACCGGACTAAAAGTCTCGCAAAAAAGAGACGGCGTAGCTGCTGCTGCATTCTGCAATTTGCCTGCTGGATTTCACAAAGCTCGCCAACTCGGTCAGTCACCTCAGCTGCAACTCTGCAAGCCGGCCAGTCACTGGTCACTGGTCTGCCATCACGACCCTGACCCTGGGTGCCCTACCTGTTGTCCCCTCCCAACTCCCAAGCAGGTAAGGGCGGAGGCACTAGGCCAATCCACAGCCATCACGGGGCCCCATAACACGATGGCCTTCCACTCGAACAGCATATAAACACTGCACACGCATGACCAGCATTGCCAAACTCGAAGATTTCACCGTCGTCTAGAAACAAAGGGTGTGTTTGATTACCTGCACCATCCTAGCTTATTTCGTATGAGCTATCTAGGCTAGTCTTGGTCTGACTGAGTGGATGCAAGTTAAGTTGTTTGGTTGCTTGTTTGTGCATCTCATGGGCCTGCATTAGAGAGAAGTTTAATTTCTGTGTTTTCTCCATCCTGTATGAGTGGGTGCAATTGCATCCACCTGGCCAGAATAAACAAAAAACCAAACATGTATCTAACAGATACAGTTGCATCCACTCATGCGATTCAGATACCATGCAGGCGACCAAACACACCCAAAATGACTCGCAGATACCAAAAACGATGATACGAGCTCTAAAATCCTCACCCTGGGGAAAAAGGATAAACAAACCATTGCGAAGAATCGCGTGCAAACTGAGAACTTGAACAAGAAAAGGCCAAAGCCAATTGTATCTGGGCAATCCACTTGTGGTCGGAGGGAATCTTGCTTGCATACCACTTGCTTTTCAGACAATGGTGTTTAACAACAACCCAAACATTGGATAAAGCACAGTTCAATTTGAAAGAAGAGAGGGATTATAATAAGATCAGGAGCCATGTTACCTAGGCGATTAGGATACCTGGAGTGAGGACAAAAAAATGCTTAAGGGAACCTTTGACCAGCCGAAGGCTAAGGCTAAATTAACCTCTCCCCCTAATGAGAGAGAGAGAGAGAGAGAGAGAGAGAGAAGGAAGTGTTTGTCTGTGTGTGCTGTGCCTGAGACCCCACCAATGCACAAAGCAATGCACTATCCCACATGGAAACAGGAGCTGTGTCAGGCTCTTGACTGCCTTGCCCCTACTTCACAGTACCCAACAAGAGTCCACCAGTTCACGTTACCGAAATCACCTCATAAATCGCATAGCAATTTTCATCAAAAATCACTAGAAATCACCTGATTTTGCAATCCAAATTTTCGGGGAAAAAAATATTCAAAAATCTAGCGATTTTCTCTCGATTTTGACCGACCAATTGAATGTTTCTCAAAGCAGAGCGATCTTCTCTCGATTTTCACCATTCTCTCTCGATTTTCACGTCGCATAATTTTTTTTTTTAATTTAACCGATTTATCAAGCAATTTTAGATGCCATATCCCAGCTATACGCTTTTCGCACGAAAACCGATATTTGAAACCCTAGAGTCCAGGAAACACCACCCTTTCCCCCTCGTTGTTTTTCATATTTGGAGACCAACTCTTCAGATTACTGGGTAGCTACATGTCCCTAAAGATTTCTGTTGGATCTGCAATTAAGACTATGCATGTAGTTACATTACATCTACTAACTAGTATCTCTAAGCAACTGAACAGTCGATGGGGCTGGAGCGAATAGAAAAGAAACAAGATTTTGTCCTGCAGTGAAGAGAACTCAACATTTATGTATGTACATAGACGGTTAAAGAGGAGCTTGGCAAAGATGAAAAGAAGGGGGCAGAACTAATCGCGCAGGTACAGACCAACCTGCTAACATCTACTATCTTCCAATTGTTCAAGCTACATGGGAGTATTTTGTTTTCACGTACCATCAGAAGTGGGATGGCGATCAGGCGAGGAGACTCCAAAATGACATTGCTGCGGTATGCATGTCCATTCTCTCCTTCAGTCCTTCTCCTCCGAACCTTCTTTGAGGCTCATTTCCACGGCCCCGAAACCGGCCTCATCAATCGATGACGCTGCTGCTAACGAGGTCTTTGATGAGTCTACTGTCGACCCAGTCTGAATCTCCTTGAACATCGCCATGACCTTCAGCATTGTTGGCCGCCTTGAAGGCCTGTCGTCCAAGCACGCACAAGCAATTTTCAGGTGCTCCAGGAGCTCGAGTTCTCGGCTGGGGTCCTCCTTGAGTAGCTCAGGATCGAACACATTACTGATCTTCAGCTTGGTGTGCTGCTTGACCCACCCTACTAGATTGTTGTCCTCGCCGAAGTCCGATGAATCCGTTGGCTTCTTCCCGGTGAGCAGCTCAAGCAAAACAACGCCATAGCTGTACACATCCCCCTTGGTCGTGCACCGGAAGCTCTGGTAGTACTCTGGTGGCACATAGCCCGGCGTGCCCGCGAGGGTGGACACACTCAGGTGCGTGTCCATCGTGCTCATCATCCTCGCCATTCCAAAGTCGGACACCCTAGCCTTTAAGTGCTCATCGATAAGCACATTGCTGGACTTCATGTCCCTGTGAATGATGTGTGGGGTGCAATTGTGGTGGAGGAATGCCAGGCCCCTCGCAGCGCCCACAGCAATCTTCCGCCGTGCTGCCCAATTCAGCTTAATCCCAAGCTTCTTCCGGTCGTGCAGCACGTCCTCCAAACTACCAAACTCCATGTAGTCGTACACCAAGAGCCGTTCCTCGCTGACCCTGCAATAACCCAGCAGTGGAACAAGGTTCCGGTGCCTGATTTTGCCGATCGTCTCCATCTCTGACATGAACTCCTTGTCACCCTGCCCGCTCACGTGTATCAATTTCTTGACAGCAACGACCCTCCCATCCTTCAGCTGCGCCTTGTAAACATCCCCGAATCCACCGGATCCAATCAGGCTGTCATTGTGGAAGCCATTGGTGGCCTCAACAAGGTCGGCCAGAGTGAGCTTCTGCAGCGGCTTCTCAAATGTAGCCAGGTTGATGTCAGGTACATTTGTGCCAGAGAGCTTCCAATTAGAATTTACGGTCCCGGAATGCGATTGGCTCTCAAAATAGATGCCGCAGGAACTGTTCGCCTCCTCGTTCTTCCGCCGCTTCCTGCTCTTGAACACAATAATGGTGACCCCCACTATGCAGAACAGCAAGAACAGCAGACCCATCGCAACAGTGCTCCCAAGGGATGCCTGCCTCCGGTTGGAATGGCGGTCATCGGTGGTGCTTGGCCCAGGACTGTGCTCACACGTTGGGAGAGGGAAGCCGCACAAGCCAGAGTTGTTCTCATACTGGCTCTTTGGGAAAGTGGCAAGGGATCCGAGCTCCGGTATTGATCCATTCAGCTTATTGTATGACAGATTAATCTCCGACAATGACAGCATCGAGAATGAACTGGGTATTGGGCCTTCCAGCAGGTTGTGCGACAGGTCAAGCACAGCAAGCTTCTTGGCACCTCCAAGCTCGGCTGAGATCAAACCAGAAAGCAAATTGTGACCAAGATTCATGATCATGAGATAGAACATGTTCCCGAGCTCCTTGGGGATCTCAGAATCAAGCTGGTTGAAGGACAGGTCCAGGAATATCATGGAGCCATTGTTGTTGAAATTGTACTGCGTGCTCCCCATGTATGTCCGCGTGAAGTTGCACAGCTTCTTGCTAGGCATCCGGTTCAGGTCGTCGGAACGGATGCTGCTGAACTCAAGCAGGCTCCCCGTACCACGGCACTCGCTGCTCAGCTCATCATTGCGCAAGTATGCGTATGGCCTCCCAGTGATAAGGCCCACAGCCATCTTCCCAGACTGCTTTGCAAGTTCCGGTGGTATTGATCCGTTGAGCTTGTTGTTGTTCAGGTCCAGCCAAACCAAGCTCTTGCAGTCCCCTAGCTCTGGTGGTATCGGACCGGAGAAGGAGTTGTTGCTCAGCTTCAAGATTGCAAGGTTGTCAAGCCGCCCAAGCCATGCCGGAATCGACCCGGATAGTCGGTTGCTAGCAAGCGATATCCAGTTCAGATCCGTGCACTTCACCAATTCCGATGGGATGCTGCCGGTGAGCCCATTGTAATCGAGAATGAGATTCTCAAGTTGGCGAGCACCGGCCAGTGACGCCGGGATCTCACCCTCCAGTTCATTCTGCCACAGGATGAGGTCCCGGAGCCCACGAAGGTCGCCGAGGGATGTGGGGATGGACCCATTGATGTAGTTGAGGCTGAGGTCGAGAGACTGGAGGCTGGCGCAGTTGGAGATGACCCGCGGGATGCCGCCGGTGAGGTAGTTGTTCTGCAGGTAGAGCACCTGGAGTTTGGAGCCAGTGTCCGGGCACAGTGACGCCGGTATAGCGCCGGTGAGCGCATTGGAGCTTAGATCGAGCGTCTCGAGCTCGGCAAGCGCGCCCACGGAGTCCCGCAGGGAGCCGTTGAAGTAGTTGACAGCTAACGAAAGCGCCTTGAGACGGGGCAGCCCAGTGAGTGCATCTCCTGGGAGCTCACCGGAGAAGTTGTTGCTCGACAGGTTGAGGTAGGAGAGCGATGCGAGCCCCGCAATGTCCGGAGGGAACGCGCCCTCGAAGTGGTTCCCGGAGAGGTTGAGCGAGACCAGACCGCGGCAACCGGAGAGGACCCCGGCCGGCACCTCGCCGGAGATTTCGTTGCCGGACAGGTCAAGAGACTCCATTCTGGAGCAGTTGGTGAACGCCGGGAGCGACCCAGATATCTTGTTCCTGGCGAGGTTCAGCCGGCCGACACCTCCTGCACCGAAGCGCACCATCCAACTGAGGTCTTCGTCGCCAGAGATCTTGTTGTACGACAAGTCAAGGACATCCAAACCGGCAAAGTCACCACCTGCACCTCCCTTCTCGCCACCACCGGCGACCGCGTCACCAGAAAGGTTCAGCTCCCTCAGCCCGCCGCACACGCCGACGAGGGCGGCGACGTCGGCGACAGACCCGCGCAGCGCGCCGTTCCCGGACAGGTCCAGGGACGCCAGCCTCGCCCCGCACCTCCCGCCCCAGGCCTCCGCGAGTGAGCCGCTGACGTTGGCCCCCCGGAGGCTGACTTCCTCCACGCCACCCAGCTGCAGTAGCGTGCCGGCGACGGCGCGGAAGTCCACATTGAGCGGGACCCCCTCTAGGGACAGCGACGCGAGCCTCCCATGCTTGCACGCTGCGCCGGGGAACCTGCACTCTCCGTCGCCGCGGCTCCACCCCCCGAGCGCCCGCCTGTTCACCACCGCCGCCTTGAACTGCTCCAGCAGCTGCGCGTCGTCCGCCGCCGCCACCGACGCAAGCAGCAGCAGCACCGCCAGCCACATAGCACTCATAGCCACCGCCCACTACTTCTCCGCCGTCAGCATAGAAGAAGACCAGCTCAAGCAGAGCGGTTTGGAATGGAGAGAGAGTTGGGTGGGGGATTCAGGATTGATTGGACCATTGGAGAAGGGCGAGAGAGAGAGAGAGAGTGGAAATGGCGAAGTGTGCAGTGTGGGAATGGGCCAATGGGGGGGGGTGGTGGGGTGGGGTGTAACATGTCATGTGCCCGCATTCCCGCATCGAATTGCAGTCCTCGCCTCGGGCGCCTAAGCCCGGGATTAGAATTCGGTTTAGCACCGCTTAATCCACGCCTAATCGAGACAGATCCGACGGCTGGGGGCACCCGATCGGGTCCAGTCGAGGGGTTGGTCCCTAATAAATATGGGCGAGGAAATGACGGGTTTGGGCTCGTGGGATGAGGTTAAGCGCGGGGCAGTTTAGGGACTTCGGGGGCAGGTCCAAGCGGCGGAATCTGGCGGACGTGGCCCGACCGGCTCGTGCAGTAGGGGATGCCGGCGCGTGCCTTTTCCCATCTGACCGAAATGCCCCCGTTGGAATATCTTAAAGATAGGGAAAGTGCTACCGCACGGTATTTTACATTCAAGGGCAGGCTCCAAATTTGGTTTTCAGTTCATACATTGTTTACCTTTCGGAATTCAAAATTTTGATAAATTCTCATTATTTTGGATAAAAAATTTGAAATTTTTTTATTGGTCCTGACACATCACTAATTTTTCCATGATCATGTCTGAGAATTTTTAAAAATTCTTGCAGTACTACTATCCTGATAAATGGCTGACCGACAAATTTCAATCGAATGGACAATAGTGCAAACCATGTTAGAAATCTTTGAAATTTTTTGCGAATAGTCCTTACATATCCATAATATTCCCATATAATTTTGTAGGTGATTATCAAGCTTGAGGAATTTTTAAAAATTCAGACAGTGTCATTGAAGGCTGACATGCAAATTTCAACCGAATGAAAAATGGTTCAAACCATGTTATAAAATTTTGAGAAAAAAATGGATGGTCCTGATGCATTACTAATGCTCCTATTGTAAGTACAACCTCCATTAGGTTGATCCATTAAGTTGGTTTTGGTGATTAATGACAAATCCTAATATGAGACTAATGTTTAGGTAATTACTATTTTCATCTCATCAAGGATGATTGATGATCATTGACAAAACTAATTGTTAATGAGACTAACATATTTATTAAGCTTATGTTTAGTAGCCTCACATTTGGATAGAAAATGGAAAACCCAATGTATGCATTGTATCAATGTTCATTATTTTATTGCATACTTAGGATTTAAGTTGAAGTATGAATTTCTCCACTGCTTTAACCAAAAACTGTGTATCATGTTTCCCAATCCATATATTACATGGATGCACACATTTAGGGGGAGTTCACACTCTAACTTAATGTTTCATTGCATTGATCTATTCCTCATTACAACATATAAAGGATCAAGACATTGAAACTAGATCTTTGAGTATACATTTAACATGCATAGTTGTAGTATACTCATGGTATCATAGGATATGCTCCAAAGAAATAAAATTGGATACGTGCATATTGATTCAAGATCAATTATATGTATGCACATATCTTTGTGGAGTTTATCTTATAGTTGATGGCTTAGAGTAACGATCATTTCCATACATTCCACATATTATGGATCATTACTTTCCATCAACATGAGTATATGAAAACCTGTGTAGTTATTGTATACTCATATCAATTTACATGAACATTTAAATTGAGGTCGTTTATCTCTTAATCATCAAAGAATGCTCATCATGTGTTGGATGGTGTTCTTGTGATCGATTAAGGATAATCGATAGTTCTTGAGTATAACGAAGCATTAGTTGCATCAATATATTCAAGACACAAATATTATTCATTAAATTGATTTAGGTTGTGCTCAATCATTATGGAGGCATTCATTATGTGTTAATGGAGTGCAAGAGTGATTGAGACAACCATGCATCTTGGACTAACTATTTTCATAAGTGATGATTGAGCCAGATTAGGTCCAATGATGGCTAAGATGAAGAAACGGAACAAGGACGATATCATGAAGTGATGGACGTCAAAAGGAGATTCCGATAAGAAGAAAAGAAAAGAAGGTTCATCAAGAGGAGATGAACAAGATGTTGTGAGAACCGGGTAATGATCCGGTAAAAGAGAAGTAGAGCTGGGTGACAATCTTGAAGAGAAGATGATCGTAAATCATGAGGACTTCAAGAGAGAGCAAAGTGACAATCCCAGGGAAATGAGTATGACTGAAGATCATAAAGACCCCAAAGGGGATTGATCGCGTGCGGCGTCAAAGGTAACTAGATAGAGTGTCTAGTTATAGGCATGCCATACTATTAAGAGGGATGCAACGTTGGTGATTTAGAAGTGTCTCTGTGCTCAAGTGTTATCTATCCTTAAATAGATGAGAGACACAACACACATCACGTACACCGGAAAGGTTTGTCTTTATGTCTGGATCGGATGTTCCGATCAGTGTATCGGATGTTCCGATCCATCGATAAGTCTGGTGGTTTGTTGGTGAGAGTCTAGGACCTCTGCGTTGATCGGAAGTTCCGATCAGTGTGATCGGATAGTCCGACTAAGACTTAGAAACTTTTCGAGCTGGTTCTAGTAAGAGTGCCTCTCTGTGAGGATCGGATATTCCGATCTTTGGATTGGATGTTCCGATAAGTGTTAAACTCAAAAAGGGTGCTCTCTGGCCAAATCGGATGTTCCGATCGTGAAAATCGGAAGTTCCGATCAGTGTTTTTAGTTTGCAAGTGTGCTGAATTTTTTGCCTGATCGGAAGTTCCGATGCAAGTTCCGATGTAAGTTCCGATCTCTTTTCCGCTGCTTTATTTTAGAAAATTGTAAATCGCCTATTCACCCCCCCTCTAGGCGTCCATCCTCGATCCTTTCACCTATAAAATTTTCAGATGATAATCAAGCTTGAGAAAATTTCAAAATTTGTGACAATGCAAAATACTGTAAAATGGTCCCTCGCGTCTATAAAAAATAGGAAACAAATTTTAAAAAATCATGAAAGAATAGCTTGATAACATAAATCATAGAATTATTATTTTTTAGTTGAAATACAGCATGCACCTACTCTTCATTGATAAAAGATACATCACATCACATGCATATATATAATTTGTATATATATATATATATATATATATATACATACATATATTGCAAAAATTTTATATGTATTCCTCATAAATGGCATCCTTATTCTCTACAAAAAAAAAATTTGGTCCCAAATTTGGCACAAAAACGTAGCAATCCGACCAAAAACACAAAATCTCGCCGAGATTAACTGAAATCTCACCGAGATTTCAAGTACTATAACAATTTAATTTTTTTTTCAAATTTTATTATTTCGCTGGGATTATGAATTCTGAAGGGGCCGAAATCTCGCCGAGATTTTGAACCTTGCCAGGAGCCCTGGACTCATGCATATGCTTGTTTGTAATTGTAATTTTGTTTAACATTAAGTTTCCACATCAATTTTTATTTTTGTTGCAGAACTTTCGTAATTATCGTGACACCTCCGTTAAGGTTATGCCTAATGCAAAAATGCTTAGATAGATGTTTAAAGAGATGAATAATAGTATATCATAAAGCATCTACTCCTTCCGTTTCACAATGTTTGTAGTTCTAGCATTCAAATTTTTTATCAAAATGGTTGTAGTTTTCACATTCCAATGCAATTTTAGATGCAACATAACTTTTGTACCCTTCATCAATGCAACTATAATATGTTCAGCTACCCTTCATTAATCACAAAGGGAATGAATTAAATGAGGGTAGACAAGTCATTTTTCACATTTCTTTATTTTGTGTGAATTTAGATAGAACTACAACCATTGTGAAACGGAGGAAATATTCAATAGTCAAGACCTTCTATACAAGCATATCTTTTATGGATGCGTATGTACACATAAACACCTGCTAAGCATGAACGCTTAATTAAACATCGATGCTTCAAAATAAGGGCCTTATCTATCCTACATGACAAGAAAAATCAATTTATTATTGCTAAGCATCCCTTTAAACGCCCACATTGTACATAACTGTCGGTGTTTCGAGCACCGGCCAATGAATTTGTATAGGTAAGAGGGGGGTGCACGCTCCCTCTCCTCGACGGCTTACTCGGGTGAGCACAAGATGTATACTGGTTCGGGCTGAACGTCCCTACTCCAGTTCGTGTGGGTTCGATTGTATTGATTTCCCGGTTGTCCGTCGTCTTACATGCTCGCTCCCTCCCCCTTTATATAGGCGAGGAGGAGGTTAACTGCTGCTTGAAAAAGAGAAAAAGATCGTGCTCTTAGTCGCCCGCAAGTGGCGGTCGATGGGGATCGGCCGCCCCTTGCCCTGCTGGCCGGTGGCGTAGTTGCTCGTAGTAAATGCGAGAGTTGGGGACTTGTGCCGCCGTCATCATTACGCCAGCATTTAATGCGCCGACACGCAATAAATGTCGCCGCTTCTTCAGGATTTCGCCGATTCGGTTCTTCCTCGCCACCGTGGCTTCGCCCCGACCGCCTGGTTCGCCCATGCGCTTTTTCGTCGGGGTACCCATGGCCTGGGTACCGTCAAGAGCCCCGAGCCCCCGTGCGGTCGGAGAGGTGCCCGGGGTCTTGTTTCCGTCTTAGTGATGCCGTGATTCGCTTGGCCTGATCAGTCTCCGACCGGCCAGACCGCTGGTGTAGCCCGGCCCCGAGCCGGTTGGAGAGCGGTCTGGGGTTTTCACGGTTTGGTCGGGAAGAGTCTTCGACCGGGTGCGCACCTTGGTGTAGTCTTTCCGAGCCCCGAGGCCTGGAGAGCAGTCGGGGTTTCGCTGCTTGGTCGTTGCTTTGCGGTATCGGGAGGTCCGACGCGATATATCTGCGCCGGTCGCGCCGCCAGCGCCGTCTGGCCGACGCTGGCGAGCACATGGCGCCGGGTCGTGCCGCCAGCGCCGCGCGACGCTCGGGCGCACGTGCATGAAGCGGGCCGTCGCTGGCGGCACGCGGCGCCCGGTCGTGCCTTCGGCGCCGTAGCTGGTGACCGCTGGCGAGCACGTGGCGCCGGGTTACGGCGCAGCCGCCGGTCGCTGGCGAGCACGTGGCGCCATTAAGCGCACGGTTGGTCGCTCGGCGACACGTGGCGCCGGGTCGAGCCGCCGGGCGCGCAGCTGGCCGGTCGCTCGCGGACACGTGGCGCCGGTCGAGCGCCGGCGCGCAGCTGGCTGGTCGTCGGCGCCATGGTCGTGCCGCCGGGCGCCGGCTGGCTGTCGCCTGGCGAACACTGGCGCCGGTCGTCGCCGCCAGCGCGCTGGCCGACGCTGGCGAGCACGTGGCGCCGGTCGTGCCTTCGGGCGCAGATGGCTGATCGTCTGGCGAACACGTGGTGCCTGGGTCCCGCCCCTTTACGCCCGTCACGCGGGGACCGGAGAGGTGAGAAACGCCGCTGTTTTCGTTGGCTCGAGCGCCGCCTCGTGGGGCTACGAGTGATCCGGTGGAACTCGAGGCCCTCGCGAGGGGGTCCCCTAGCGGACAATCCGGCGCTGGCGTCCGACCCACTGGGGGCGATCCACAAAGAATCTTTCCTTACTCGATCCGTATCGGACCTTGGATCGTTCACGATCCAAGGCGCACTGGCCGCCACCCGTCGACGTTCGCGAGAGCGTGAGGTGTGATCCCTGACGTGAGTTAAGGCGATTGGGTCGTCCGCCGACCCAACTAGGGGCCCGCTGGGGCTCGCTTTGTCCTCACCTCTTGCCCATTTTTTTGTGGTGGATATCGTCGCCGCCTCTTGCCTTAGGGACCACAGGGCCGGGCATTGGCCGTTGTGTATCACAAAAGTTAGAGAGTTTGGGAAATCGAGAGAACGCCAACCGTGAGGTCGTTCCGACCGATCGTGGGTCGACCCGCTTGGGCACTTCCTTTCTTCGCCAAGCACTACTTCAGAATCGTAGCCGGGCGAGGCCGTAGTACTTTTGGTCGAAAGTTTGGCCGTCTTGGGAGGACCCGACGATTGGTTGTGACAACCCGACCAGCGGGACTCTTGTAGCCCGAGTGGGGCGGGGCGGTTTGTTTGTTACCGCCGCGCGCCACTTGAAGGAGTAATAACGAGTGTGCAAGAAGAAGGTACTCACTTATCTTTCTTTATGACTGGCGAGGTTTTTGTTCAACGCGGGGAATTGGCGGTGCTTCGATTCCCGCGTCGCTTGCTTCGGCGCTTCTACGCCATCAGCTTCGAAAAGGTGCGGTCGTCATGAATCTTTGGCGGGTATCCCGTGCCGTCGCTTCGTTTGGCCGGATCGCCTATAAATAGGCGGGAGGTGGGCGCCGACTCCATTCACGACGCTGAGACGAATCGTCGACTTGCTTTTATGGTCGCTTCGCTTCTCATTCCCGTTTAAGGATGAGAACCCGCCGATCGACGAGATCGACTGACTCCTTCAACGAGAGGCGAGGATGAGGAGGAGTTGGGGCGACGAGCCGTCTTATAGTGGCGGCCGTCGGACGACGGTTGGATCGAGCTACTGAGCGGAGGCGAGGAGGAGGAGCGAGAGCGGCGCGATAAGCCGCGGCCGTCGGGCCGAGAACCGCCGCGAGCGCCGAGCAATTGGGGAAGCGGGCGCCGTCCTCCCCGCGCTCCTTCTCCTTCCGGAGCCTGGAGTCGATCACGACATCTAGGCTCAAGGCTGATGGTCGTCTGCCGATCGCCGTCGTCTTCGCCAGACACTTCTCCGACGGCGGTCCCCCGTGTCGGACTCCAAGCTCCCCGAACCATAGAGGTCACAGGGGCGCAGGGTCGCCGCTTCTTGAAGGTGCGTCCCGGCGGATCGGCTCTCTGCGGAGTTTCGGCGACCGGCTATTTTTTTTGTCAGGCGTTGCGGCAAAAATTGTGCGGAAGTCAAGCTGTGTTTGGAGAGGGACGATAAGTCCGGAGATCAACCGTCGGCGGGGAAGACCCTTAAACGAGACAAAGCTTTCTTGGTTTTAGACTTTCTTGCTTCCAAAGAATGTAAATGCCGTTGAATTGGAAGAAAATAAAGGTGTTCGAGTTTTACATGTGTTTTTCGCTATTTTTCGGTTTGTTCTTTGGTAAGATATGCCGGTCATGGTTCTTGGGTCTCAGGACCAACCGACCGATGATCGACATGTTCCAGCGTTTTCCGAAAAAAGTAGGAAAAACAGGTTTTGGCGCGAGCGTTAGTTCCCCCGGGCAACCGAATACCATCCTGTTCTGTCTCTTTTTTCCTTAGCGAGATACCTCTTCGCAACCGTAGCCGCTGGGGCGTAGGCCGTGGTACTCGGGAAGAAAAGAAGAAGACCGAACGATCGGGTGAATGACAATGTTGAACGGGATGTCGACCCGAGTGGAAAATGCCACGCCGCACGCCGATAAAAAGGTGAACAGGTAATGAACGAGGTAGAAAAAAGGGCTAAGGGTAGAATCGTCTTAGCTTTTCAATGTTCCAGGCGTTTGACAAGATGTTGCCATCGGGATCCTTGAGCCGGTAAGTGCCAGGTCGAAGGACCTCTACTACAGTGAAGGGACCCTCCCAAGGAGGGGAGAGCTTGTGCTTGCCTTTGTTGGACTGAACCTGGCGCAGAACCAGGTCGCCTGTGTTGAACGCTCGCCCTCTAACCTTGCGGTCGTGGTAGCGTCGCAGTTGTCTGTGGTATTTGGTGAGCGAACGACGGCGACATCTCGCGCTTCATCGAGCCGGCCGACAGTTCTTTGGGACTCGAGCCCCCGGTCGTTGAAGGCCTGAACCTTTGGGGCGCCGTAGTCCAAGTCGGTTGGTAGGATGGCTTCGCTCGAATGCCAGGAAGAACGGCGTGAACCCTGGCCGACCGGTCGGGGTGGT
Organism: Rhipidocladum racemiflorum; assembly: GCA_036346355.1. NCBI lineage: Eukaryota > Viridiplantae > Streptophyta > Magnoliopsida > Poales > Poaceae > Rhipidocladum > Rhipidocladum racemiflorum. The sequence continues at coordinate 4,346,798 of CM070578.1, forward strand.
CCGTAAGCTCCAAAGTGCACGGAGGTACCTCACCGCCCAACGCCCCGTACCTCTTCGGGCCGATCAAGATTCGTGGGCTTGAGCCCTTGGAGGATCATGCTGTTCGCTGTTCGACTTGGCCGTTGCTCGCGTGGGTGGGCGACGGCCGCCAATCCACGCGGATCGAAGCCGCAGAGCTCGAAAGTCCTTTCCGTGAATCGCGTTCCGCTGTCGGTGATGATGGAGTTCGACTCCAAACCGGTAGATGATATTGCGGATGAAGTCCGCCGCTCACTGAAGTGATTGTTGTGATCGGCTTGGCTTCTATCCACTTGGTGAACTTGTCTATCGCAACCAACAGTGGGTGAAGCCCCGGCGCTTTCTTGAAGGGCCCGACCAGATCGAGTCCCCAAACGCGAAGGGGCCAGGTGATAGGGATCGCTTGGAGGGCTTGGCGCCGGAGGTGAGTTTGCCGAGCGAAGAATTGGCACCCTTCGCGACGTCCGGATGATTTGCTCTGAGTCGGCCACGGCGGTCGGCCAAGAGGAAACCCTGTCGGAAGGCTTTCCGACCAGGCTCGTGACCCGTGGTGTCCGCAAACCCCGCCGTGGATGTCGCGGAGCAGCTCTCTTCCTTGGTCGGTGGGACACACTTCTGAGGATTCCTGAGGGGCTCCTTGTAGAGGTCGCTGTCGATCAAGAAGGATTTTGCCCGACGAGCGAGGCGGCGGGCCTCGGTTGGTCGTCGGGGAGGGAACTGGTCAACCGATCGATGAAGGGATTCCTCCAATCGGTCTTGGTCATCGTGACATTGCAACCCGGCCGACCAGCTCGGCCTTTGTCGGGTCGCTTGGCCGATCGTCCGGCGATCGGTCCGATGGATGCTTGGTGTAGGTCGAGGACGAAAATTCCCGGCGGGATCGGCCCTGCCGAGGCGAGGCCACCAGTGATCGGCCTCTCCGTTGCTCGTCAGAGCTATGATGGAGCTCAAATCCTTTGAACTTTTGCTCCGCCATGCATTCTCGACAAGAGGGCCGCCATCCGATCGTCGCGAGGTTCTGCAGCCTTCATGACTTGATCGACGACCAGTTTTGAGTCGCCATGCACGCATAACCACAGAGCTCGAGGTCGGGCGCGATGCGGAGACCAAGAACGAGGGCCTCATACTCGGCGACGTTGTTGGTTGCGCCGTGCAGCCGGATGACGCATCAAGCTTGTTCCCAAGTGGTGAAAGAATGACGACCCGGCCCGGCTCGCTTTTGGTGAAGGACCCGTCGGTACATCGCCCAAGACTCGTGGTCTTCGAGCGGAGGTGGGGCCTGGGCTTCGTCCACTCGGCACGAAGTCGGCTAGAACTTGAGATTTTATGGCAGTCCGAGGGACATAGGATACGCCATGCCCGTTGAGCTCGAGTGCCCACTTGGCAATTCTTCGAGGCGTCGCGGTTGTGGATGACCTCGCCGAGTGGTAGGGAAGTTACCACGCAGCGTGGTCTTTGGTTGAAGTAGTGTACCCGGCTTCCTTTTCGCGTGATCGAATCAAGCGTAGAGCATCTTCCTGAATCTGCGGTACCGCCTTGGACTCGGAGAGTACTTCGCTAATGAAGTAGACCGGCCGACCTTAAGGACCCGCCCTTCTTCCGCTCGCTCGCGACAAGTGCCGTGGCCGACGACCTGGTCGTGGCGGCAATGTAGAGTAGCAGAGGCTCTTCTGGCGCCGGGCGACCAAAGATCGAGGGGTGGTCGTGAAGACCTTCGGCCGTCGGCGTCTGAGCCTCCTTCGTCACCAAGTGGTCGGATTTCTCAGAGTTTGTATAGAGGCAAGCCGCGTTCACGAGGCGGGGCGTGAAGCGACTCAGGGCCGCTTAGGCATCCCGTCGACCTTTGGGCCCCTTTGAGGTTGCCGATCGGCCCCATCCTTAAGATCGCGGAGATCTTGTCTCTACCGGCTTCGATGCCGCTCGGAGATGATGAAGCCGAGTAGCTTCCTGGGTACCCCAAACGCATTTCTGGTTGAGCTTGATGCGAACCGCCGGAGGTTCGCGAAAGTCTCCTCCAGATCGGGCGATGATGTCGCTGGTCTTCCTGGTCTTGACAACGATGTCGCCGACGTGATGCTTCGACATTGCGGCCCGATCTGGTCGGAAAAGCGGTCTGCGATACATCTCTGGTATGTAGCCCCGCGCTTTTCAGGCCAAACGGCATTGTCACGTGAGCGTAATCGAACTGCACGGAGTGATGAAGGAAGTTGCGAGTGGTCGCCTTCTTTCATCGCGATCCGTGGTACCCTGAGTAGGCATCCGTAAAGGACAGGATTCGCACCTGCGGTGGAGTCTACCATTTGGTCGATGCGGGCGGGGAATGGATCTTTCTGACATGCCTTGTTGAGGCTTGTGTAGTCGACACACATTCTCCATTTCCCGCCTTCTTTTTTACAAGCACGTATTTGCTAGCCACTGGGTGGCGAACTTCTTTGATGAACCCTGCGCCAAGAGCTTGGCTATTTCCTCTCCTATGGCCACGCCGCTTTCCTTCGTCGGCGGCGCAGACGCCTGGCGATCGGTCTAGACCAGTGCCGGATGTTCAGGAGTGCTCGGCGACTTCCTCGGGATCCCGGCATGTCGGAGGGCTTCCATGCGAAGGCGTCGGTTGGCGCGAGGAAGTCGACGAGCGCGCTTTCCTATTTGGCAGAAGCGTGGTCCCGATCCGAGCGGTTTTAGTTTCGGGTCCTCTGGTCGACCTCGATCGCCTTCGTGTCCTCGGCGGACTTGAAGGAGCCCGGTCCGGACTTGCTAGAGTCGGGAGCGGACTCGGAAAAGGTGCCTCGAGGCCGGCGAGCTCGGTGGATGCGACGACCGCCGAGGCCAACTCGCGAATCGTTTTCTCGCAGCCGTAGGCGAGCCGAAAGACGCGATTACTGATCACCCCATGCGGCCGGGCATCTTCGGCCAGGTAGGTGTAGTTGGGGATCGCCATAAACTTCGCGTAGCTTGGTCTCCCAGGATGGCGTGGTAGGAGCCGGAAAATCCACGACCTCGAAGGTGAGGGTCTCGGAAGTTAACCGCTCCCGAACGTGACGGCAGTCGACCGCCCGAGCGCGGGCTCACGCCAGGAACGACGCCGTGAAAGGGTGCTCGCTTGGTCGAAGGCTCGAGCGGGATCCCTATGGCGCCGAGGGTCTCAACGCAGCGATGTTGAGATCGCCGCCGCTGGCCCATGAGCACCTTAGTCAGCGCTTTGTTCCACGATGGGGTCAATGACGAGCGGGTACCTCCTGGTCATGGACGTGGTCGGGGTGGTCGGCCGGCCAAAGGTGATCGGGGACTCACCACCGAAGGTATTTAGGTACTACTGGGCTTGCCGCGAACACCTCTCGGCAGCGAGCTTGAGCCGCCCGGCCGGCGTAGCTTGTCGGGTCCGCCGAAGATCATGAGGCAACCGTCGGTCTCGGGAAGCCGACGTGCGCCTCTCGATCTCGGTGGTCGGCGCCGAGTCTTGCCTCTTTCCTTTGCCCCGTGGCGTCGTGGGGTTCCGGAAGGAAACGCTTCAGACTTCTCGCAGCCCCGATACTTGTGCTCGACGGGTATCCGTGGGTTCGGACACGCATTTCCATCGCCTTCGAAGTGGTCGGGGTTGCCGGCCTTGCGCTTTCCCGATCGGTTTGCGGTGGTCGCAACCAGCGGTCCTCGCGGACTGCTTGCCGTGCGCCGCTTTGCTTGTCGGGGCGGTCGGAGGAGGGTCGGGCTCGGTGCGATCCCTCGCTTCGACTTCCCTTTGTCGAAGATGACATCTACGGCCTCCTCGCCCGAGGCGTGGTTGGTGGCAATGTCCAGGAGTTCTTTGGTGGTTCTGGGCTTCGCGACACCCCGCTTATGGACCAGGGTCTTGGAAGTGGTGTCAGATGAATGCTCCCACGACATCGTCGCGGATGTCGTGGAGCTCGTTGCACCGTTGGGAAAACGTCGGATGTAGTCCCGGAGGTTCTCCCTCGGCCGCTGCAGCCTTTCAGTCCCAGGAATTCCTGGTCGCTTGTAGGTGCCCGAAGTTGCCAACGAAGTGGTGCTTGAGGTCGGCCCAGCTCGGATGATGTTGGCGAGCAGATATTCGAGCCATGCCCGGCCGAGTCCGCCAAGTAGATGGGGAGGTATTGGATGACAAAAGGTCGTCCGTCGCTCCCCGCCCGACATGCGAGCCGGTAATCTTCCACCACACACCGGGTTTGTAGCCCTCGCATTTGGCTATGTTGACCGGCGCCGGACCGGGCAGGAACTTCGCTGCGAATTCCTCGACAGAACGCCGTGGCCCGGGCCATCGGGGCTCGGCCGCGTCACGCCGCTGAGCTACGGCGACGTATGACCGGTCGGTCGCTCGTTCTTCGCTTGGAGGGTGGTGCGAAGCGTCGCGTTCGCCCCCAAACGTTGGTGCGCCGGTGCGCGATGCCTGGGGTTGTCCTAAGGTGACGCGCCCTTGTTTCGCTCCGACGGCCTTTGGCCGGGCGTTGCGCGCGCCATCCGAAGAGGCGTCGAACGCTGCGATCCGTGGCCATACGCTGCGCGCGCGGCCGCCGCTTCCACCAGGCCCCGGAGGTTCTCGTGGGTAGCCTTGGCCGCAGGATCGCCTGGCTCGAATGCCGCGGAGCAAAGATTGCCGCCGCGGGCGATGTTTTGGCCATGGGGAAAAACGATGAATCGTCCGCCCCCTAGCTACCGGTGGTGGACTGGCGCGGCGCGCCGCCGCCAGCGCAGTGGAGCAATGGCGAGCATCGCTCAGGTCGGCCGAGCTTGTCGAGCTCGGCCTTTTGAGCCTCGAGCTCGCGTCGCCGCCGAAGGTCGGGCGCGGCGAGCACGGTGATCCTCCTCGGTGTGTTGGCGGAGAGTCTTCGGCGTGGCCGGTAGCAGCTACCGCCGGTGTCGGGTCGCGTAGCGTGGTCGTTTATCTCTTCCTCCGCTAGAGCCGTGGTCGGAGGAGTTGTCCGAGTGGTGGTCGCCGCACGTGGCCGACCATTGCCACGGCGAGGTCGCGGCGGTGCGACCGCCATCGCCGATGCCTCCGCGCATCGCCGGGTGATGGGGCCTCTGGCGTGCGCGTCGGTCGTCCGCGGCGGACCTCGAGCCGAGGTCTCCGGCGCCGCGAGGGCGTCAGTGGTCCTGCGGACACTTGGCGGAGTATGGCGGGGGCGATCACTATCTCGCCCGCCGTGGTGACGGTCGAGGAGCCGAACGGATCGACGCTTCTCCGGCATGGCGACGCCGAGAAGGAAAGGGAACCGCCGAGGAAGCTAAGCGGGAAAATGGCGCAACGCCGTGCACAGCCCTACTGGCGCCAACCGCTTGTTTGAGCACCGGCCAATGAATTTGTATAGGTAAGAGGGGTGCACGCTCCTCTCTCGACGGCTTACTCGGGTGAGCACAAGATGTATCTTGGTTCGGCCGAACGTCCCTACTCCAGCCGTGTGGGTTCGATTGTATTGATTTCCCGGTTGTCCGTCGCCTTACATGCTCGCTCCTCCCTTTATATAGGCGAGGAGGGAGTTTACACTGTTGCTTGAAAAAGAGAAAAAGATCAGAGCTCTTAGTCGCCCGCAAGTGGCTGATGGGATCGCCGCCGCCTTGCCCTGCCGGGCCGGCGTAGTTGCTCGTAGTAAATGCGAGAGTTGGGGACTTGTCTTGCCGTGCGTCATCATTACGGCCAAGATTTAATGCGCTCGATACGCAATAAATCTCGCTTCTTCAGGATTTCGCCGATTCGGTTCTTATCGCTACCGTGGCTTCGGGCCCCGACCGGCCTGGTTCGGCCCATGCGCTTTTTCGGGCCGCTGGGGGTACCCATGGCCTGGGTACCCGTCAATAACCTAAATGTTGCAATAAGCAGATGGATCGAACGTCCGATCGACCTATTGAGCTGAAAACCTCATGGCGCTAAGGTTTAAGGTTGTTATATTTTTGTCATAATGTGATGACATCTTGAAATAGTAAAATTGTTGCTTCCATTTAAGGACTTGTTTGAAGCACCTGAATTTTCTTTTAAGGGAAACATGAAATTTTTAATTTGCATGGATTTCATAGGAAACCGGGTTTTTATAGGAATGACCAGTCTGAAGCACGTGATTTTTTTTAGGGAAACCTAAGTTTAATTTGCATGAATTTATAGGAAACCGGTTGGTTTTTAGAGATAAATACGAAACCCATTGAATAAGGGCCTGTTTGAATCCATGCAGCTAATAGTTAGCTGCTAAAAATTAGCTAGAGTGGATCCAAACACCCCCAGCTAATAGATCACCCAGCTAATGGTTATCTCATTAGCTAGCCAAACCTAGCTAATAGCAGCTAATAGGTGGCATTTAACCAAAATACCCTTCGCATCTACCACCAATAGCATTTGATAGCATGGATATTCTGGACAATAGCATCTATTAGCCACATACTATTAGCTGGTGGATCCAAACACCCTCCAACTAATAGTTAGCTAGCACTATTAGCTAGGAACTATTAGCTGCTAATGAATTAGATACTACTCCCGTTCCAAATAGGGCATGTGAGTTGTAACGAAGATGCCTGGAAAAGGGCCATGTAATGGTGCTTGGTGAGGGGCGCTTAGGGAACAATTTTGTGAAGAAGAAAAAAAAATTCCACTAAAGCTTAGGAAGTATGGCTTGTATGTGCCAGATTAATTATAATGGCGACGCACCTGAAAACTTCTAATCTAACCTGTTAATTTTAACTTTCTATGCACGAGGTTTATTAAAAAAAAACACGAGTCTGAATTTTAGTTCGCCGTGTCACATGCTTAATTATGCGATCATGTCCTTGTTCCCTCCCACTCTAGATGACAAAGACGCCGGTCAAAACTCAATAAAACAGTAACAATGGAAGCACGGTGTCGTCCTGGATGGAGTAAGGAGTGCAGGACAATTAATGTGCTGATGTTGCGAGGCACTGCCCGGTTTTGTACGCGCGTACATGTACATGTTAAATCTTCCAATGTACATGTACCAGAAGAGTTTTGCCACGAGACACGGCTGTCGTCTTTCAATGTACATGTAGTACATGTTAAACACTCTGGTTTGCGATTTACTAACAACCGATCGTGGATGGCTAAAGACAAAAGCGTTACTATTACGGATCTTAATCAAAGCAAACCAAGACCTGAAAAGCTTAGGTCAAAAGGCTAAGCAAACCAAGACCTGAAAAGCTTAGGTCAAAAGGCTAAGTACGAGAGAGAGAGAGAGAGAGAGGGAGAGGCCTTTTAAGCACAAGGCGGCGTTGGATCGTGGAGACGAGTAGATGACGACGAGATAACCCACGGTCGCAAAGCCCAACGCACCCGTGCGGCTCGCATTTGAGCGAGGTGGGCCCGCCGTGCGCGAACGACAGCGTACCCGCCATCTTCTCACGTCACTGACGGTGGACCCGTAATAACATGGGACCCACGGGTCAGAGGGTGGGTCCGTGTGTGTGGCTGGTTGGGGGAAGCCGCTCGGGGTGGGGCCCGCGGGGCGACAGCCAGCGCGTGCGCCTGCCCCGGGACGGGCGGCATCGGGGCCTCGCGGGGCGTTCGATTTGGCAGCGGGGGGTATCCCACCCGCCGGAGTGGGGACCACCTCCCCGGGCCCACCCGTCTGAGGCACGGCTCCGCCGGTTGGTGAGTGGATACGGCTAAGTAACCTTGCTGTTGGATCTCCTCCCGTCCTTGTGTCCTTTCCTGATGGCGAAAGTTTCAACATTTATCCCTCTCTCTAGAGTCTAGACCCTAGAGAGAGCGAGAGACCGATGAGAGAGAGAGAGAGAGATACAGTTTGAACTTTGAAAATTTAAATTGATTTGAACGGTAACTATCGGTTAAACCGAGCTGTAGCCTGTAGCACGTTGGTGAATAGAGGTGCTTGACGTGCAGTAAGATTAGATGTTTTGTTGTGTTAAATTGATAAAAAAAAACGTATTTATTTTAAATATCTTTTTAATCTATAGATAAATAATGTAAAAATTAGTGTGATGTTCGCTATATACCCCTAATAAATATCTAGATTTCCTTAGTATTCTCTTCGTGCATGCGTTGAGTATAGTTCTTAGAGATAATAATTCATAATAGTCTATTTATTTTTAATATCTTTTTAATCTATATGTTAATAGAAAAAAAAAACACCTTATAAACTTGGACGGAAGGATACAATGAAATCTACCTGGTACATTAGTGACTGTGTTGCTCACCAAGCCGATAAGGAAGGGCTGGGCTGGTCATCACCAAAAGCACACTTGTACTCCACGAACGAGACTATGCGCCTAAAAATGGCTGTATCCATTGGGGGCCTTCGCACGTGAGAGTGGGCTCGGAGAACCAATTACGGCCAGCCGGCCTCCTCCCGTCCGTCGGTCGCCGGTTTTGAATGGCGTTTGCGGGGAAGCAACCAACCGCGGTGACATTCCGTCGTGGCAGAAGCACGGCGCGTGCCTGGCTCCGTGTTTCCGCCATTAAAATCGCGGGAAGCAGCTCAGCCTCAGCCAGCGCCTCTCGCCGTCGTCGTCGTCCTCATGGCTCGCTTCTGGTCGTGTGCATCGCCATTACTCGTTCCAAGTCCCAGCACCTCGCAAATGTGACGTGCCGGCCGGACGCCGAACAGCAAGAGCTAGCTGTCTTCGAGTTTAACGCTATGCAAGCTCCCTGGAGCTTTGAACTTTAGCCAAGGCTTCTCAAAGATGTATATGGTAAGCGTAGCCAATATACAGATAAATATATGAAACATACTAGAAATGAATAGGGAGTATATCTCTGCAAGATGAAAACTACACAGCGTACTGCATACCTGTCCTGAAATGAATCGAGTACTAGCGAGTAGCGAGCCATCTCATTCTTGAAAGCAATTCTACGTCACGTGTATGCTTGGGCAGATCAAGAATTTTGTAGAAGCCGACTCGGACGAAGAAGCATACTTTTTACCGTACTGAATGACAAGGGAAATGACCAATGGGCGTCATAGACATGCTGCCCGCAGGGTTAAAAAAAATCGTCAAAAATCGCTCAATTTTTGTCTGCGTCAACGCAGCTCGTTTTCTAAAATCGCTTTGTAAATCGGTCTAATTTTTTAAAAAATAAAAATTTGGAAAAATTTACCGGTAAAAAATCGGCGAAAATCGTTTAAAAAATCGACCACGAAAAAAGTTCAACTAGTCCGTCGATTTCTCATGAAAATACACCGATCGATTTTCCATGAAAACGGTCGATTTGTTTTTTTTTTTTAAAAAAAAAATGATTTTGAAACTCTTCTATTTTTGACCGATTTTTAGTTCGATATTACCGATTTTCAAATTTTGAATTTCAAGCAATTTTCTTCAAATCGATATCGTTAACCCTGACCGCCTGTAGTGGAGAGGAGGGTAAGCTGGGCATTGGAGCGCTACTTTTGAACGGCCATTGCATAACCTGAATTTAGGTTTCCTTTCAGAATCCTTCAGATCTGGCGAGTGTTGAAGGGCTTGCAACTTCGGCACTCGTGGGCGACCAGAAGGAACTGAACCTCAGATATTGCTCCGCAGTCATTGCACAGTATTTGAATCTGTAGCAACCAAGACAAGCGGTTACTTACTCAGGTCGCAGATGTGGTCATCATTTGTCGAATCGAAGACAATAGCGAAAATTGTTGTAATTAGGCATGGCTTAGTTGCCTCAAATTCGAAACAAACCACCTGAGAAAATGCCATTGTGAATATGCATTATTCTAGCATAAAGGAATGTGTGACGGCCTGCCTTTTTAGGGGCAGAGCCGTACGCCTCAATAGCTACCCAGGATGATTAGCTGTTGGGAACCAAGCAAAGTCATTGCCAGGCAAAGAGTTAACTCCAAACATTTTTATTGAATATAGGGCCTTAACGGCCGAGGTTTTAACAAAAGAGGGCGCAGCAGGGCCCGAATAACTTACAAGCAAAACACCGCACAGACAGGCCTAAGCAAAAGACTAAGACCTCAAAGAACCAACTCAAATCGTCATCTACGAAACCTCGTTGAACTTCATCCTCTAGAACTCTGAAAGGGGGTTGGGGTTGCAAGGGTGAGTACAAAGTACTCAACAAGTCGTACAAGAAGTACGGAATACTACATGTAGGGGAATACAAAGGATGGCAATAGGGTTAAGTATATGGATGCAGTTTTATTTTTCAACTCATTTTACATTTGAAGCACAAACCGTAAATAAGTAGTAACAGGGGGTTTTACAAAGTTAACAACACTTAACCAAACTTTCAAATTCCTTCCAAAACGATTACTTGAGTTTGGTTACGGGTATCACCCCAGTTCAAACTTAACTTCATTTACCGGAAGTACGGGGTATTCGAATACCATCATGATTGACTCTGCAGAGGTGCTCAGCTTTACCCACAAGATATCTACGATCGTTGTTGCCACCGGATAACATGCAACTTAAATGCATGTGGCCGGGCCGAGATCATCATAGCATTTCGTTTAATCATTCATGTTCTTTAGTTGTTAACCGATAGGTATACCGCTACCTTGGACTTTTTCCGTCCCCATTAGCACCTACCGTTGTGAGAACCAGAATATGACTCAAAGGACCATTCTTGTTCCACCCCTCCGGTATACTTCCCTGCCGGGAAGGCCGGTCCCTATTCTCTCCAGAGAATAGTACCACCGAATAATCCAATTATTATCTCAGGAATGACTAACTTACTGAGCTATATCGGATACGGGTCCATTGACCAGTCCGACCTGTGGTTTGAACGGAAATAAAGTTCTTTACTTTGCTCAAGGGGGTTATTAACCTTACTGTGCCAAAGATCAAGCCTCCATCCACAAACCCATTCCGGTACTTGAAGTACCGGCCACCAGACAAACCAAGGCATTAATCATCAGCCGGGGATCGAAATCTCATCCACTCCGGGATTAATCCGATACTATCCCCCAAACTGTAGCACTTTTCTCAAACCAATCGAACCAACAGTTCGACACCATTCTTTTCCATTTTCCAAGATTTTGGATTTTACTAAACTATCATAATAGCTAACTTAATCATGGCGTAAGCAATCATCTAGGGTTACAAAGGATATTCTAAAGTTTAATATTTTCAAGGAAGTTCCATGGGCAATTTGGCATTATCTAGGTATCATGTCATTCTAAAATACTGTTTTTAATAATTCAACATACAATAAAATAATGCGATAGAAAATAGGTAATACTATAGCATGGTATGATTCGGATCAACATGATCAAAGGTGTACGGCTTGCCTTGCTTGGCGATCGGATCGGAAGAACTGCAGTGGACTCGGTCGGAATCGGCTCTTGTCAGGTCTGGCTCCTACTACGGGAACCACGGCTGCTCCTGGAACTGTCCAACGTCTAGATCTAGCGTGAAAAGGACGAACGACAAATAAACAAACGGAAAACGAAATGAAAACGGAAACGAAAACGAAAAACGGAAACCGGAACTGGGCCGAGAGAGAGAACGGAGGGCGATTTGGGCATTTTGGAATTTTGGAGACTCCGTATTGAGGAACGAAGGGCATTTTTGGACTCAGTGGGTCCAGACGGTTCGGGTAGTGTATTTGGTGGGTTTCTGGGGTTTACGGAATTTTCAGGGATTTTTCTGGAATTTAAAACAAATTTTCGGAATTACTAAAATGAATTAGTAATCTGAAAAAGGAAATCACTGTTCACACAGTGATTGGGCTGGCTTCGCGAGGGAATTGGGCCGAGGCCCGAGCTGGCCAGCGAGGCCAAGTGGCCGCGCCAGTGCCCGAGCGAGGAGGCGCAGAGCCGTGACGGCCCGTGAGGGCAACGAGAGAGAGAGAGAGAGAGTCGGGCAGGCGGGCCCGGCGACGCAGCCGGGTGGACCTGGGCGGAGCGGGGCTAGGGTTAGAACACGGTGGTCAAGCAAGCGGCTTAGCGAGGTGGCGGCCATGGAGCCAGCGGCCGGAGATGGGGACGGGGAGGGAGAGCGGAGAGGAGGGAGCTCACCGGGTGAGGGAGGCGAGGCGAGCGAGGCGAGAGGAGCCGAGGGGGCTCGCTAGCTTTTATAGCCAAGCGAGGCAAGGAGGCGAGGACGCGGCGGCGGCGGCGGCGAACGCTGGGCGCAGCGGCGTCATCGAACGCTGGCGTATGGCGCGGCGCAGGCGGCGCGGGACGGCAGCGAGGTCGGGCGATCGGGAGCCAAGCGGCAGCCAACACGGTGCGCGGCGCATGCGGCGGGGACTGGTCGGCGCTGGCTGGGCCGAAGGCCCAAAATGCAAGTAGATTTAGCCCAAAACCAGGGAAACAAAAAACAAATTCAAACTCAAAAAGCAAAAATTCCAAATTCCAAATTCAAATTTGAACTGAGATTTGAATTAGCTCCAAGTTAAATTCATTTTGATTTTTTTTTGTGTGTGTGTGTGTGGGGGGTGGGGGGGGTTCGTCTCAGAATGGTTGAATTTGATTTGATGTATTCAACTCAGATGACACGTCTTCCGGTTTACATAAGCATTTTCGAGAAGAACACTGCTTATTCCACGGTAAAATGTGAAGTCACACTTCGAAAATTTTATTTGATGTTGATACAACAAAGCGGCATGAATTCAACGCCATGTAGTGCAGGTCGTCAGTTCCACCTGAACATGTACTTCCTCCGGTCTTCAAAAAGCTAACGCTTTAAATATCAACACGATCTTTAAAATACAATTTTGATCACTAATTTTTATTATAATATATTTATAAAACTCAACAAAATTATAATATTATAAAAGTACTTCTCAAGACAAATCTACATATATAATTTTTATGTATCCAATTTAAATATTTAAAAATACATCGATAATCAAAGTTTTGAAAGTTTGACTTTTTGAAGACTAGAAAGAGTATTATTTACTATCTCCCTTCACTTTTATAAGGCTTATTTTTTTAATAATCTTGTTCACAAATATAAGGTTTGTATGTAAATTTAATGAGGCATTTCCTTCTATACCCTTATTTATTCTCTCTCAATCATATGTATTTATTCATTACCACCTATATAAAATATATCTTTTATCTTTTAAGACAATTAATTGGGGGTATCTAAGTCATTTTCTCTCATACCTTTCTCAATTTTAACGTAACTTTAATCCTTGTGTAAAGTTAAAATACATCTTATAAAAATGAATGGAGGGAGTAGCACTGTTATTACACTTGCGGCTGTGCTGAGTTGGATTGATCTTTAATTAGGTTGTTTGCTCAATGTGTGGCACTGAAGAACAGGTACATCTCCAAACTGATGTTAATTTGTTGTTGCTTAATAAAAAACAAACTATTTAACATAATTGTATTTGGCACCATCTCTTTTATTATATCTTGTCATGGTGTTATTTGTTTCTTACCAGGTAAGGCAAATATGCATCAATTGTGTTGTCTGCATGGGGAGTTACTTCTGTCAAATATGCCAACTCTTCGATGATGATGTCAGTAAGGGGAATTTTGCTATTCTTAGGAGCACATTTTATTCTGATTGAGATGTGGGAGCATGCTTTGCTGACATTCCTATTTGTGATTTCAGGTCTCAAAACATCAGTGTTACTGCAATGGCTGTGGAATATGTACAACAACAACAACCAAACCTTTTGTCCTAAACAAATCGGGGTATGTTAGGAATGAAACCTAATAAAAGTTAAAAGACCTATAAACCTTCGAGTTTAAATCACGTTAACTTTCATGCGCTGCTGTGGAATATGTAGGTCTATAAAATCTTTATGTATATCTTTCTTAAAAAAATTCTTTTGCCAATGGTACTTCTCTACATTGTGGGCTTTAATACAATAATGGTGGACGTGAGAATTATTTCCACTGCTTTAAATGTGGTAATGTTTTCCATAGCTTACATTTTGATTGTGTTTGTTGAAGGATGTTATTTTAGATTATTTATCTAATAGATCATATCCCACCTCTGGGAAGTTTTTCTCTGCAAAAACAGACTGATTGTTTCATGTGAAGTTATAAGGAATGCCTCCTCCTGTAATATGTACACTCTTCTGAACAAAATAAAATTTCGTCTAAATATTTGTGGCTACGTGTTTACCATCCCCTCAATTGGTACTTAACTTAGTCTCATGTGGTAGTATACCTTAAAATGACTTAATACATGTGACATTCACTTTGTTCGTTACCTCAAGTAAAGTGACTTAATACCTTGTTTATTTCATAAGATTATTAGATTATAACTCTAAATCACAGTCCGCATTAAGCTCTTGTCTCTTCTGTTGTTAGTGAAGAATTTTTGTACAGGCACTTCGGAATTTATAAACTTTTGTTTCCTTTGCATATTTCAATTAGGGCGTTGTTATTCTACACTGCTGAGGAACAGCCATGCATGCGTGGAAGGAGCTCTTTTTGTGGCCAGTGCTCTTTTTTCTTGTTTATATGCTGCAACGTTGCTTCACTTTGGTCAAAATTTTCAAGAGCAAAAGCTTTTAGTGCATTTTCAAGTACTCTGGTGGCTGATCCTGCTTCGCAAATTCCAGTAACTGCCTTGTGGACACACGATTGATGCAAATGGGCCGGCCCTAGGGTCATCTTTGAGATGACCCACTCCAGTTCATTTGTTTGCACTAAAACTTAAAAGGTAGACTAAAAATTAAGTTTTTAGTGTAAATAAATAAACTAAAATGGGTCAAAGAAGATTCTAGGATCAGCCCATTTGCATCCCTACTTGTAAAATGTTAGGGAAATGAAAGAGCATTGCCAGTAAGTTCATTTTTCTTGGTTCGATGTATGCAGACTGCAGTAACTTATCATCTATATTACTACATTTTAACATGCTTTAAAAACAATTAGGTTTGCATGTCCCCTTTGCTCAAAGTCAATTTGTGGCATGTCCATAGCATGTGATGTGAGACAGGATAGGGAGCTTGCAACTCTATGCCTGACTCATATGACGATAAAATGGTAAGGTTCTCTGTTTTTCGCCTGTTTAGACTTCAGTGGTGCAATGTCAGTGTAGCACCATGGCAATGCAATAGCGAGTACATATCTGTTATTTGTGTGATACAAACCGAGGATGTACACCTTCAAATGGATATCAGACCTAGTTGGTTTTGGCTGGTTTCCTGCCATTGACCCAAGTAGGAATGGGACCAAGAAAATTATTTCCATATCTAATCAAGATTCACTGCGCTATCGGCCAACCTAGACAGTACAGTCCAAAATATAGAATCATAGATGACATGACATCAGTTTTCTCAATTCTATGTTATCAATTCATTTCCCAAAAGTTCAACAGAGACATAAAGCAAAAGACATGGAGTTTGCATACCAAAAATGCAACAATTAAAGCATGACTTAACGAACTGTGAACCTAAATGTTTCTCTGAAGCATTCAACTGCACGAAATCTGCTCTTGTCAACATATTGCGAGTATAAAGGATTATTTCCATCTGTATTTCAGTACATAGTCAGGTAGTAAATCCAATTAGCAAGTTCACAACAAAGTTGGAAAGGCACCATACAATAAACATGTGACAATGTGAGTGATCTATGAACCGATGATCGCCGGAGCAAAGACACTCTCTATTGCAATACCGAAAGAGAAAATGGTACACGAGAGTGGGTGCACAAATATAACCAAGCTTATCTTGTAGAGAGTTTTGTTTCTGCCTCAACTATAATTTTTTTCACAAGAGCGATGCAAGAGATAACTGGTATAATGCTACCAAAAGCTCCCTGGTCATATATTTGAGCTCTTTTACAGTGCACTAAATGGAATATGAACCGTTCATTCTTTTCGATTCAATGGATCAGATTAACTAGAATTTACTTATACTTCATCTGATAGTAGAGTAGTAGAAACACTATTAACAAATTAACAATTAGATGTGATTTCTACTACACATTATATACTACCAGTATAATTCACCGTAAAATTTCTCTATATTTATGTGTGAGTTATAACAAGGGTGTAAAACTGTTGTTGTACCCCTGCATTCCCTTCTTTCGTATAAATGAAATAGAAATGCAGCATTCCTGCACTATTCTTACAGAAGAGACAGTAAGAACACTGTTTGGTGCTGTTGTTTTGGTTTGATCGCTCTACTACAAGCAAAGATAAAAGTAGAGAAAGAAACGAGTCGTTTAATTGAGGAAAACTGGAAGCGGCAAGTTCGGGAATTATCTGATAATGAGTTTGTAAGTTTGTTATTATCTCTACTATTATAAAGCGGCAGTTGGTGGCAGTGGTGAGTTCTACCCACGTCATTAATTGCCCTGCTTAATTGCCCTACTTAATTGCCCTGCTTAATTGCCCTACGCAAAAAATAAAGCGTTGCTTTAATCAACCAGCTTTCGCAAGAAACGAAGCGTTAAAGATAGATGTTTGATCTTGTGAAATATTTTTTTATTTTTTATTTTTTATTTTTTGTTATCAATTTTGTTTTTCGTAGCAACGCACGGGCATGTAACTAGTTACACTAATTCATGAGCAAGTCGCTCGCTCGCTCGCTCCTATGCCATAGCGTGATCAAACAGCAGAGCAGATGCACAACCATCATCCATTCATTCACCACAGCACGCGATCAAACAACAGGATCGTATATGCAGACGCAGGTGAACGAACTAAGCATCCACTTACCTAATCGTACCGATCGAGGGACAGCTGAATCAGCAGCTAGTGCTAGAAAGCAGGCGATCTTACGAGCAATGTATACACGCGACACGGAGAAACCAGAGCAAATGAAACGACAGAGCCCTCGGGCGAGGCGATTTCACCAACCTCCGACGGAGCGCTGCCCAGCGCGGGGCGGAGACCGGACCGAGCACGCGGCGCTGTCGCCCTCGGGCGCGCCGTTCGCCGGCCGGAGCAGCCCGAGTGGATCCGGCGTCCGGATCGGGGATTTTGGGGAGGGGCTGGATCGAGTGGATTTGGCAGAACTGCAGTGTGGTTCTTCTGCTCTGGCAACTGCGGCGCGGCCGAGGTGTATTTAAAGAGATCTTTCGCTGTACTAGTCTAGTATTCGTTTTTTCGATGTAATAGATATTTATTTATTTATTTTGTGTAGAGCAGCAAATCAAATCAATGAGTAGATTTTTTTTTTTTTTGCACTATCCATTAATGCATTATAAATTTTTTTTTTCTTATTAGCCGGGACAGAGAGGAGAGTAGGAGACGCTGGGTTCGCTCGAGAATTCAGCCAGACAGGCGTTCGACGTCGGTCAGTCACACCTGACTCGGATCCAAACCTTTTCCGTTGCGTCCGGTTCTGCCGGTCTGTGATCGTGTGCTCCGAGTCTACATGCACGCACGAGACCTTTTTCTTCGTCAGTGTCTAATTCAGAGTTTAAAGAAGAAGAGATCATCCAAGCGAGAATCGAACTATTTCATCTGAAATTCATACGTTTCGAATACGTCCTAAAATCGCAAACCTGCAGTCCTGACGAAAGAGGAAGGTGGTTGCTAGTTGTGGCGATTTGGCACAATCTTTAGTATGATCGGGAATCAAATAACTAAGCCATGCATATATGTAGCCCTCATGTTTTTCTCTCGGAAAGATATGTTGCAACTTGCAAGTTGCATGTTTTCCATCCATGAATAGGCTGAGAGAGGTGCTTCTATGCTCTTCCTTTTATACAAGTTGCACAAATCTTGAAGCAAGCGAAGGGGTAAGTAATCACTATCTACCCTTCATTCATGCTTTAATAGTTGTGCAATTTTTAAAAGGAAGAGCATAGAAGCACCTCTCATAGGCTGAACCGTGCAAAGTTTGGACTATTCAGTCAAGCAACAGTTAATGGCTGGCAGCTTCTTCAGATAATAAAAATAAATAAAAAGGGGAGAACAGGTTGCTTCTTGAAAGGAATGGAACACTGACTCGTTCTTTCCTCGTGTCATGTGTTGATGTGCAATACTCACATGACTAGATTTGATCAAATCGAGCAAAGGAGTTTGATTGAATCAACGACCGTCCAGAGAGGGCCTTCGCAGTCGCCCGCGGTGACTTCGGAGGCGGAGTCACCGCAGTCGCTTTCCCCTCGGCGGCGACCTCATCGGCGGCGGCGGCGGCAGGACCTACCTCTTCGATTTTCCGGTTTCTCCAGGTGTTTTTCCTCCTAGGCTCTTCTTTGCCGACAGGGGAGGAGGAGGCCGGCCGTCTTTGTTGCCGTCCTCGGGGCAGGCGAAGACGGCGCAGCGAGCTCAGCGCGGTGGAGGCAGAGCTGCGGTGTGAGGCAACGCAGTGGAGCTCAGCGACGCGACGAGGGATGTGGCTTTTCTTCCAGATCTAGGTTGGCGTTCCCTCAAGATCCGCCGATTTGGACGAGATGCGGTCGAGCGGTGAGTTCCCTTCCCAGCGACATGTGGGGCGACTGGGTGATGGGCGACGGCGAGACTCCTCTGCTCCGAGGGTGGTGTATAGTGGCCACGACGACGAGGCTCCTCGTCGTTGATGGCGAGGTGGAAGCAGCCTGCGGCGAGCCCTGAGTGGCGGTTGAGGTGTCTGGCGAGGTGTGAAGCCAGGAAAGAAGCTGTGGGTCGCCAGATCTGGGCAGGGATCGCAGCCATGAAAGATGCCGCTGGCTGATCTTCTTGTGGTGGAGCTGCGGCTGGCTTCAGTGTTTTGGTGAGCTGTGTAGGAGGAGCATGAGGAGGAGAGATCGTCGGAGTTGGAGGTAGAGACCCAGCGAGGGATGCGTTTTTCGGTGGATTACGGGAACTAAAGAATGCATGCACAACCGGGGGAAAGGCGACAAAGCTGGAGGAGACGCGTTAGCTCTTCGAGCAGCTCCGAGGCAGTGTGATGTGCCGCAGCTGGAACACTTCCTACCTGTGGCCTGGCGATTCTTGGCGGCGCTTCGAGTGGTGGGGTGTTTCGCCGCGACGAGGGCAAAGGCAAAGATGGTGTTCAGTTGTAAGTCACCGGGCGGATGAGCTCGATGACGTTGGCCGAGACTTGCATTTGTTTCTATTTCAGTGGCTGTTTTCGTTGTATTTTCCTCTTCGGAGGTTTTCCTTCTTTTTAATGAAATGACAGAGCTCCTGTCCTAATTTTCAAAAAAAAAAAAATGATTGAATCAAAGTCATACAAGACGGGAACGAATATATAATAATGATATGAGAGGTGTGATAGAATTGAAGTAACACCATCTAAAGAAAAACTTAGCCAACATCAAGTGGTTTAAACAACTTCAATAGAGCGGCAGAGATTAACTCAGACTGACTTTGGATATGAGTACATGAACTTAGGAGATCGGAATATATCCAAATAGTTAGCATTAGATAAAATTGCATATAAGTTAGCGATCCATATACCGAGATCGAAGGTTTGGAGGCTTTATTGTTTTTAATTAGGTTTCATTCATAGTGTCCCTCAACTTATTTAGGACAGAAAGCTTGGTTGATGATGTTGTAAAGTCACATGAAATGTGAGGAAAACTGGTTGCTCCCGTACGAGATGAGGTAGAAGTGTAGAACAAACACACAGCCCACGAGTGGCCGTCCTGATAACCTTGAAGAAGGGCAACCTTGCCGTTGCCGTATGTCTAGAGTAGTCTACTGACAAATTGACAACTTCAGTATAACCGAGGGAACTAACATTTGCCGGAGGCAAAAACTCCACTGAACCAATGATGGCCAGAAAGGTCACTTCACTGCACCTGTTGATGCGGATGTTCCAATCTTGTTCCAGTTGGGATCTTGAAATGTATTGACCTCATCAAATTGATGCGACTAATCAATTTCAGCCTGAAGCAGGGCCCAACCGTCGAAACTCAAAAGCATGTCCTCCCCACGGAGCTGCTTCTTTCTAATGTTGATGAACTTGCTATGACTCATAGCAGCGGTAACAGCCATACAATATCTGCCAGAGATTGATCATCATCACTATAGTTACAAAATAAACGTTTCAGAAGAAATCAATTAGATGTGAGCTAACTTCCAATGAGAAAGAAGGCTCACCTGGGTTAGTAGGATGGGTGAATGATAACATGGGAGATCCCTCGCATTGTTGCTCGAATCAATTTCTGAAGCATATCTTGTGGCTAATAGAAAATAAAATTGAATTCGGTATGGAAAATAATGTATATGTGGTGCCAGTGTCACTATACCTCTAGCTCTGTAGCTCATGCTCTATGTGGGCAACTAATGGCCTCAAGTCAGTACTAGTATATTTCGTATGGCACTAACCAAAAAATAAGGTGCGCAACAATTAGACGATACAAGCCACAAGGGGAGAAAAATTCTGATGCTTCTTGCTTCAGACACACAGAGAACAAAAAACAGCATTGTTTCACTGCATGGCACTTCTCGAGTGTGTCTTCTTGCAGGCCCTGATGAATGAGTGAAAAATATCAACATGATGCCATATGAGTAACATTTTAATCTGCAATGCCGTATATAGTTGGTTTAGAAAACTCTAGACATCGAATACCATCTAACAGGACCTCCATACCACAAGGGACTGCATTACTGAATAGATGTACCGGTCATTATAAAGTTGCTAAGGCCATAATACTATATAGTAAGATAAGCCCAATATACCAATGTTGACATTCATCAGCAAGAAAATCCTCGTTCAACTCCCAACAAGAAAACAAACTTTTCAACAAAAGAGAATTTAGAGAAGAAATAGCACTACAGGACTTAGGAGAGTGGAAAAGCCAAAAAGGACAACTGCATAGCACAAAGACTTACAGTCTCACATTGAACTTGTTGAATTTGCAAATGTTGGCTAGGCATAAGCACGATAAAAATGCATGGCATTCTTGGATTTTGGTCTGTCTACTGTAACATTCTTTCATACAAGCTTAATGCCAGTACCTGCCAAAATGAAAGAAAAATAAGCTAAGCTACAAATAGATTGGTCACTCATGCAATTACGTGCTCTTAGAGTGTGTTTGGTTGATAGGATGAGGTTGAATGGAAGGGATGGTCCTGCACCATTTGGTTCCATTATTTTGGGTGAATGAAATGGTTCAGCATCTATAGGGAATATTCCTCAAATTTGTATCACTTGGTCCAGGATGGAGTGGTTCCATTCAAACAACTAAACACATGAATGACTTTTTTCTTAAATCATCTCATACATGTATCACTTGATACATGCAACCAAACACACCCTTATACGACTTGATAACCTTAGAAGACACAACATAGCCGCATTTTTTATGGAATAGCAAGAGGAACTCCCAACAAGGAAAAAAATTATTTTGCTATTCTTCTGTATAGAATTTCTTTGCAATTTCATTTTGCTAAAGATTGAACCTGAACTGTAATGTCTTACATGGGGAATTCAACAATATCAGCCAGCAATATCAAATCCGGATGTTCTCATTTCATTAGAAAGAAAAAACATCTCCTCTAGATGTTGAACAGCTAGAATAGGCCAGAGGCAGGCCAAATGACTTGAAGGGTTTAGGTGTTTTGCTATATTTCTTCTATATAGAATTTCTACTAGTTCTTGAACTGCATCTACATGGACTTCAACAATACCAGTCAGATATAGCTATCAAACCCGCATGTTCTCATTCCATTAGAAAGGGACAAGCATCTCCTGTAGATATTGAACACCTAAAATATGCCAGAGGCAGGCCAAGTGACTTGAAGGCAAAAGGCAAAACAATATGCATCTAGATAGGTCATAGCATGTAAAATCTAGTTTTAACTTTGAAGAATGAACCAAAACAGATAACAAAATATAAACCAAGGGTGCATTCGTGGGGCCATATTGGTATATTTTTCAGACATACTAGTTCCAGAACTATACCAATGAAGTTGCATGCATCTTATCAGATGATGTAAAATAAATGCTTGAGTGGTTGCAATTTCTTTTTCTAGATTGCACCCTTCAAATGTATGATATTGGTGTTCCAGTTGAACTCAACTGAAGTAAAATTTTGAAAATACAAAAGGGAATAGCACAAAAAGAGGTATTAGTAAAAGCATATGTATAAGGCTATAAGCACTGTCAAAGTTTGTTTAGAACTTAAGTTTAGTAACTCACAGCAACGATCAAAGCCCAAGCTGATTTTTCCCAGCCTACTTCCTCCTTTCTTGGAAGTTCTTAAGGAGAGGTGATGTCCCCTGCATGAAAGAAATTGCCTCAAAATCACGAGCTGTTCACCATAACAGAAAAGTTGGAACATGTACCATTAAAAAGGCAAAATACTGGCTATCTATTTTATGCTAACCTGGTCATTTCCATGCAACTAAACCATCCAACGGTTGGAAAAACTTCAAAACACCATTTGATTTGCTTAAAGATGATGTAGACAGTAAGCATCAATCATGGAAATGCAAAGCGGTTGAGTTTCATGGTCACAGGGAGTTCATCTTGTGAAGCTCATAGATTTGGTGAGCTGAATCTGAGGAATTACTGATTATGAACTCTGAACCACGCTCCTAGTTTGTCTTCCTTGAATGCCTTTCCAATATGTCAACATGACAATTCAGTTTTGCTGCATGACAAACATCGGATCCAATTTACAGTTTTCTACTGCACTATAGTTTGCCAAGGAGGAAAGCCAAGTGCTTGTGCAACACCAGATCGTCTCACTAATTCTGCATTAACAAATCCTGCATCCTTCGTCTTTAAATGGTTATTATCAATGAAGACAACTAGGAAGAATTGATCGGATTTCATGCTGTCCTCCTGTATCAAGTTAAACAACTTAACAGATCCACCTACATTTCCCTTATTTCCTGCATTCAAATAATTTAGCAAAAGCTTGTTTTCATTGCATTTGTCATTCCTCCCGTTCTCTATGATAGTATTGAAACTAAATTCATGTCCAACCACACGGATGGGAAGTGGAGTTCCATATAATTGAGAAGCAGCACCAATGTAGATCTTCCGTGCATCAATAAAAGTCTCATGGTATTTCTCTTCTTCCAATGTAAACAGTCCAATTTCTTCAAGAGTGCTGCTTACATCACTTTGTTCTGAATAGCAATTATCTTTGGTATCCTGTTCTGGACCATTTCCTGCCAAAGCTTCTTGAGAGTTTCTTCTCGATTCCATCCAACCTTCAGATTTTTTGTACATTCCTACAAGTGCTTTTGCGACATATACATCAGAGATCAGACCCATCTTTATAATGGAAGCATGCAGTTGTCTTCCCAAATTAATAGCACGTAGATCAGCACATCCCCGTAAGATTCTTGCAAAGGTAACACGGTTTGCACGCAATCCACTGCACTGCATCTGGGAGAAAAGTTGAAGAGCTTCATCACTGCATTTGTTCTGAAGATAGCCTAGCATTAACATTGTATATGAATTCATATTCCAACTCCTCATGCTACGAAAAAATCTACAAGCACTAGAAATGCATCCACACTTGACATAAAGGTCTATGATAGCATTTCCAACAATGACATCCAAGTATTCAGAACCAATCTTTACAAGATAGCAATGGATCTGCTCACCAGCCTCCTTTGCTCCTATATCAGCACATGCACCAAGAACAATTGAGAAGGTGAACTGATCAGGATGCAGACCAGAATGATATTCCGTGCAAAAGAGTAGAAGGGCTTTCTGCGGCAGGAAATTCCAGCAATATCCAGAGATCATGGCATTGGTTACAACTAAATTTCGTGGAAACAATGTGTTAGAGAATAACTCAGCAGCACCCTCGATGTGATGGAATTTTGCGTACATATCTACTAGGGATGCACTAATGAAATCAAAAAGCAGGAGCCCAAGTTTAAGAGCTAAAGAGTGAATCTGCTTTCCCTTGTCCATGTCTTTAAGTCCTGTGCAGGCATTTATGATAGTAGCAATACAATGCTGATCAAATGGTTCTCCGTAGTTGCTTAACTCTCTAAAATAACCAAATGCTTTTTCAAATTGGAGGTTCTTGACACAACCTGCCATTACTGCGGCCCATGATACAACATCTCGTGATTGCATAGTTTTAAAGATTGATTCTGTGTGCATCAGTGATCCAAGTTCAGAGTATGTTGATATAAGAGCATTGCATACATTAGTATAAGAGAAGTTTCCAGTTTTCAAAGTATAAGCATGTATTTGTTGAACTTCCTCTTTAATATGACAAATAGCTACCACACTAACCAAATGTCCTTCCCTTAAACTGAGACCCGAAGAAAGAAGATCTTCTGCAAGTTTCACTGCTTCATCCTGACAACTGTTTGAGTGATAAGCTGAGATAGCCAAAGAATACAAAGACGCATCACGCCTTCTAACTGCAGCAACAAGCTTTCCAATGTACTGAGTCTCACCTACCCTCCCGGCTGACTTGATCAGCTCAGACACAACAAAACAATCTCTCCCCAACCCCACTTTAAGTGCATAGACATGAATGCTTCTACAAAGCTTGAACATTCCCAGAATGGCAGCAACGCCAGCAACTACCCTCAACGTCACCACATCCATTATCATACCAACTCGATGCATATCCCGACAGAGCTCAACAGCCTCCACAAAACATCCATTCTCAACAAAACCTGAAATCATCGCATTCCAAGCAACTGAGCTCTTCACTGGAATTTCATTGAACATCCTCACAGAAGAGCCCATATCGCCACATTTTGCATACATATCGACGAATCCAACTTCCACAAACCTATCAATACCCAAGCGAGACTTGACCACCAATCCATGCAACATGAACCCCAGCTCCATTGCACCAGACCTGGCACAGGCATTCAGCACCGACGAGATGACGAAACAGTTTGGCTTCACCTCAGAGGACAAGAGCTCCTTGAACAAACCAATGGCCTCGACGCAGAGACCGCGTCTGGCCTGCGCGGCAATGACGGTGCACCAGGACACGACGTCCCTGTGTGGCATTTCGTCGAACAGGTGGCGGCAGGCTGCGAGGTAGCCTCCTTTAGCGTACGTGTCCAGCAGGACGTTGGCTACAAGCGCATCGGGGGCGAAGCCGCGCTTAAGAACGTGCCCGTGGACGGCGGCGGCGCACGCCGCGAGCGCGTCGCGCGCGCAGCGCCGCAGGAGCCGCACGTAGAGGCGAGCCTCGGAGGACGGTAAGAGGAACTCGATGGGGCCCACGATCTCCAGCACTGCGGACACAGTTCCATGCGCCCCGCCGCCTCGGGCACCTGTGGTGAAGGCGGCGGCGGCGGAAGAGAGGAGCCTAGATGGGGTATGCTTGGAGGACAGTGCGGGGTGAAGGAGTAGCAGAGGGAGAGACCGTAACATAAGAGAGGCGGTGGATGGGTCGCCGGAGATGGGCGACGGTGGCGGCGGGGGAGGACGGGATCGCCACGGGCATAGTCGCCGGCGGCGGCAGGTCGGCAGCGATGAGCCTGGAGCTTAGAGGTGCGGGCCCAGTTTCGTCAGAGATATGGGCTAGATCCCTATTTGTTGCAAGAGGTGGGCACTTGGGCCTACCAAGACAACCAGTATGGTCGGTGTAAAGCGTAAGACTGACGGTTTCGTCTTGGCCGACGTGAATCAGAAGACGGTCGCGGGCCTGAGAACAGGGCATGATGGGCGGCACAACTCGGCACGATTGTTTGGGCCGGGCCCGTGCCAGCATGGCACAAACGGGCACGAAATCACGGATTAAGACTTAAAAGTTGGCAGATATTGTTGATTCATGACATCTTCAAGCATTGTATTTATGTTTGACATTTTGTTGATGTGATTAGTCTCTTATGTAATTAAAATAGGTAGTTTAGTAGTAGTGATGTGTTTTATTTCTTTGCTCATCACAATAGTGAAAATGGGTCGAGCCTGAACCGGTACGGCACGAAGCGCAAATAGACCGGGTCTGGGCTCGTTAAAGGCGAGTCGGGCCGGCACGGTAGGCATAATGGGCCGTTGTGGCACGGCACGATTCCGGCCTGAAGCACGATGGGCCCGAGCCAGCACGGCACGGCACGACACCCACATCTAGTTGCAAGCTCTTTATGCAGTGGTGCGGCCGTGCAGGGGTCAAGGATGGACTCGTATCGTTTCCCAACATTACATGTCAAAACATTCGAGCTTCTCCTGACCGTCCAATCATATTTTGGAGGGCCTGGATTTACCAGGAGATTAGCTCAGTGGTAGTGCTTCGTAATCGTTTGTGTCCCATATTAATATTAACACCCTTATAAGGGAAGAAATCCCATCCCAGCCATCCTACCCCACGTGTCCCCTCACGTCCATTTGCAAAACCCCCCTCTATTTCTTTTTAATTACAGATAGATCCTTGCGGGTTACAAACAGGTCCTCCCGATTTTTTGTGAGGGAAAGAAAAAAATTTCGGAATCGCGTCCCTTATAAGGGAAGAAATCCCAGCCCAGCCGCCCTGCTCACGTGTCCCCTCACGCCCATTCGCGAAACCCCCCTTCATTTCTTTTTAGTTACGGATAGGTCCTTGCGGGTTACAAACAGATCCTCTGCGATTTTTTATGAGGAAGAAAACATTTTCAGAATCACGTTCGGGTCCCTCATTCGTTGTTTTACGGAAAAAAAAACTCTCATTAAATTCAAATCGCGAGCAAACCCTTTTCTAATTTTTCATAATAGCGATCAAGTCCAAAAACGTAACAAATAGGTCCTCGTTCCTTACGTCTATGTCATTTCTCTGTTTTTTCCGGAAAAAATATATTCGCCAGCAGAAATATGTGTACGGCTCTATCTCTAGACTTTTTTCCCAAATCGATTTTCCAACTCGATCTCCAATATCGTTCGAAACATGCATTATTACTCGGGGAACGCATAATGTTAAACTGGATAAAAGAAGGTTGGCATCTCTAATAATTTTTCTCTGCTTTTCCCGAAAAAAATATTTTCGTCAACAGAAATATTTGTGCAGCTCTATCTCTAGAGTTTTTTCCCAACTCGATCTTTAATCTCTAGACCTTTTTCCGTAATTCGATCTCTAATATTTTTCTAAATATGTAGTATTATTTGGTGAACGCATAGAGTGTTAAAGTCGACAAAATAATGTTGACCGGGTAATAATAGGGTGTTAGCCAAATTCGTCAAAAAAAATATCGTCAAAAGAAATATTGGTACAACTCCGTCTCTCTATTTTTTTGTTGTTGCTCAATTTCTAATATTTTTCGGAATGAGAAATATGTGTGCAGCTGTATCTCTATAGGGTTTTTTTTCCAACTCGATCTAGAGTATTTTTCGAAGCATGTATTATTGACCGGTGAACGTATGGAGTGTTAAACTCGACAAAAGAATATCCTTTCTTCGTTTTTCCCGAGATCCTACGAAAATTTTTAAAAAATGTCTTGTTACAGTTTCACAAAAAAACTCCAAAAGACCATTCAAAAATTTAGAAAATACACCTCAATCCATTTCTTCACCAAAAAATACGCAAATTCGTTTTTCATTCACGTCACCGCGCTTAGGCCATTCACAGTGGGAGTTTTATTTTCATTAAATGATGTGACACATCATCATGTTTGGTGACATGGCAAGATAATTATGAAGAGAGATAGAAAGAGTTTCATGGGAGGTGAGTGAGTTTCATCAAGATGAAACCTGAGATACACGGTTACCTAGACAAAAACTGATGTAACACTCTTAGAAACCGTGTAATGAAACTCTACATTGTGAATGGCTATCTTCCTGGTTCTTATCAATACTGGAACTCAAGTCAGCGCGCGCCGCGAGGTGGCTGGCTGGAGCTCGCAGCAGCGGGCGAGGTGAAGAGCGGATTGGAGGTACAAGGGTGAACGGAACGGGATGGTACAGAATGGATGGAATGATCCTGGATGATCTTGGATGAGATGGTTCAGGGAAGATGTTTGGTTGTCTGAATGGGATGGTACAAGTTTTTGTTTGGTTGCCTGAATGGGATGATCCTGGATCGTTCAAGATGCTGTTTGGTTTGAAGGATGAGGTAGGTATGAAATAGTGTTGTATTATCTGCAGATAGAATACCCTTGAGTGATCAAAAAGCCAGATTAACCACGTGCTTATCAAAGAAAAACAACGGCAACCTAAGTAGCTAGCAGCAACAACTATGCAATGTACATGATATGCATGATATACAACTATGCAATGGCGTGCGACGAAGACGGCGCGGGAGCGGCGGAGTGAGGGCACGGAGTGAGGCCGCCCGTGAGGAAGACCGCGGGGAGTGGCCCCGAGAGGAAGAACGCGTCCGGGACGAGTTGGTTCGGCCAAATTGGGCGAACGGGATGGTACAGGATATCTGAGGAATATTCCCAGAATCTGTACCACTTCATCCTGGACGAGATGGTTTCATACACCCAACCAAACACATGTACCAAAACTTATACTGTACCGTCCCATTCTGTTCACCCTCGTACCTCCAACCAAACGCACCAAGTAGCCGTCGGACTAGGAGAAGGCGTTGCGTGGCGCGCGCGCAACGCGTATGCTTGGAATTTGGATGTCGCCGCCTCAGCAACTATCCCACTCCGTTCCGAATTCGGAGTCCTACTCCGTTCCTACGCCTGTGCCATGAATCCGATTCGGACTCCTACTCCGTTCCGAATTCCTCTCGTCGCGATATAAGTCACTAACCGGCGCATGGGAGAGCCAGCGAATGCGCAATATCTCGTCACCCCCCACCTCTCCCATCCACAACTCTGCTCCCTAGCCTAGCGAGACCAGAGTCATACGCCGCCATGGCCGTGCACGGTCCGCTCCGCCGGTGGAAGAGCTTCTTCTCCTCCTTCGCCTGCATCGACGACGCCATCGAGGCCGCCGATCCGGACCTCTCCCGCGACGAGTTCCGCGGCGCGAGGGCCCAGATCGTCGAGATGCTCTGCGACGCCACGGACGACAAGCAAGCGGAGGGGCTCTGCCGGGTGCTCGACGAGGTGATGGCCGAGTCGCTCGTGACGCTGCAGCTGGTTCCCGCGATGCCGAAGATTTTGGCATCCACCGACCTTGCAAAGGCCGTCGGCGCGCTGAGGAAGCACGAGTCGGAGCGAGTCCGAAGCCTCGCGAGCGGCATCGTCCGCGGGTGGAGGGCGTCGATGGAGGACGACCTTGCCAAGGTCAGAGCCGCCATGGATAAGCTTTCTGATCTGGTGCCAAAGAAGACCGCGCACGACATCAGAGACGCCGGCAACGCCAATATGCCCTCGCTTCCTGAGGCGAAGACGAAGAAAGGGGCGAGCAACATCCTGGAACCATCGCCCAAGAGGACGGTTCACGTCGTCGGCAGCGATCATGCGAACAAGGCCAACATGGAAGCGTCAAGAAAGATTCCACAGCCGCCGCCCAAGAAGACGACGTCGGTTGCTGGCAGCTCCGGCGGCGACCAGGTGGGATCCTGTCCAGACACGAGAATGGAGTCTACGAAGCGCAAGCTCCGCGAAGGATACCAAGAAGCAGAGCACGCTAAGCGGCAGCGCAAGATCCAGGTGATCCAGGCGCCGGAGATGGTGAGGCAGAGGCAGAAGAAGATGCACCCGATCATGAGGGTGCGGAGCAAAGTGAGCTGTGCGAGCTCCATGGCCGAGAGGAGATTCTTGATGTCGTCGCTTCAGAGAATTTAGGGTTCTGTGAGAGTTGATTTCGCCACTCGTCTCTTGTTCATGTCGTACTTATTTTCTGCTCAAGCATGTAATGCAAGAATAACTAGGAATTCGGCAGCAGAGTAAAAATTGCTTGCATGTTCTGTACTTGTAAACAATACTCGCTCATTGTAAATTCTCGATCTCGATCTTAAAACTTGTCTCAATTTCCGGTGATATTTGAGAGATCTTGTTTTCTTTTCGTTTTCCTTTATTTTAAGATTTAGGCTCTGTGTGGTACGGCTATACCTTTTCTGAAAACGGTTTTGATAAGTTTCATCCGGATGTTTTCTTAGTAACCATCATCCAAATTCTAGACCATTGGATTTGCTTTCAGATCGATGCACACCCCCCTGAATTCGAGGTGGGTTGATCCTATGGATGTGTGTTTTGATCGTACAATCCAAAGTTTGGATGATTTTTAAAACAAAAACATCCGGATGATGCCTATACACTCCCTTCTGGAAAAATAGCTTTCGGATAAGCTATATGGCTAAAGGTCTAAAAGGTTGAAATGAAGAAGTTTGTATTTGGCGATTTGGCTTTTTGTTAGTCGAGCTGTTCTCGAGATAAATTATGGCTTATTTGATACTTTATAATTGATATTACGGGTTGATTTGATTTTTTTTCCTTGTTCATATGCAAAAGTAATCTTAATAATTAAACATGATAAATTGAGAATTTCCAAGTATGAAATCCAAAAGAATTCAATAGATGTTCAGCAAGTCTTTTGACATGAATTTGATGCTAACAAAGAACAGAAGATAGTAAATTTTGCCAAGAATTCATGCTTGCACTAGTAGTCAACTACCATCGCTTAGAAGCTAAAAAAACAGAAATGCTACCAAAGGATGAGCCAATGGTGGCAAAATCACTGTTGGGGGAGGCAGCGGTGCGGCTCGTCCG
Organism: Rhipidocladum racemiflorum; assembly: GCA_036346355.1. Taxonomy (NCBI): domain Eukaryota; kingdom Viridiplantae; phylum Streptophyta; class Magnoliopsida; order Poales; family Poaceae; genus Rhipidocladum; species Rhipidocladum racemiflorum. The sequence goes on from CM070578.1 coordinate 4,377,089, forward strand.
CGGAGGTAGAGTCGGCACACCTGAAGGAGCAGCTCGCCTCGCGGCCGAATGAGAAGCCAGTAGTGATGCGGTCTTGGCCGGAAGAGAGCATGGATCTGTCGATGGTCCAACGAGCTCACATCTAATGGCGGTGGCTAGCTACGAGGCCCTGCATTCAAGTCTAATGGTGGATGTGGTGGCACCGATGTCGTTTTTGTCGCTGATGATAGGATCCGGCAGATCTAACGATGCCGACCTCGGATTTGGTCGGATCTAACGTAGTGCGACTTGGCGGCTCAATGACACAAAGCGTGGAGCTCAAGCAAGGATTCAGCGGCAAGCAACGTCGATCGACTCCATGGCGTCGGTGGTAGTCGGGGCCAAAGCTAGAGAAGAGAGTGCATCAACAGCGAACAGTGTCGAGCGGCCCTCAACGATGCGGTAGTACCATTGTAGCCAGGAGGCTAGTTGAAATTTCTACTTGTTGAAACTTTTGGTTGGAACTTCTTGAAACTTATTGAATTTTGCTGAAACTCATCGATTGAAACTTGAGTTCCAGAATCTGTAACGTTGAATCTTTGGGTCTGAATCTTTTAGGAATTTCCAGAATGCATAAAACTCGCTGAAAACTTGAAACCTTTCGAAACGTTCTCTTGAAACTTACCAAAACTATATGAAACTTGTTGCCTGTTGGAATTTTTGTCAATCTTGTTGAAATATACAAAAATCTTCTATTGAAATCTTCTTGAAATTACAACTTTTAAACTTGAAACTTCTAGGAAACTCACTTTTCTTTCAAATTTTATATTTTTTAGACCCATTGAAAACACTCAAATTGAAAATCTATGAAACCTAGTGAAATCGATGAAACAAGAATGTAAATGTTGCTTGAATTTTCTAACCTGGTGAAATCAATGAAACAAGAATGGCAATGTTGCTTGAATTTTTTAAACTTCTTTGAAACCTTTTGAAACGTGTTCGAATTTGTGAAACCTGTTAAAATCTACTCAAAAGTCACGTTGAAACCTTCTTAAAACTTCAATTTTTTTAAACCCGAAACTTCTACAAAACTCATTGCATTGTTAAAACCTACATGAAACTTGCTGCACTGATGAAACATTGATAGCACTTTCAATGGTATATCGTTGGCTAGCTGTTGAAAAAAAAAAAAAAAAAAAATCATCCCTGGGAGCACGTAGTTGGTGAAATGAATTCATCAATGAGAGCCGAATGACAAATACAGAAACACCACTCTCACACACCTTACACGTGTACACTAACAGAAGGTTTTTCTGAGGATTCATGATCTCCATGAGAACTGGAGGTTCGAACGCGGATGAGTAGCACGTACGATGAGCGTGATCGCCAACTGAGCTACGACTCACTTCTCCAGCGTTCATGTTTGTTTACAACTCACAAGGCTGCCCGGTAGTGTACTAGTGTGGGTAGGTACATCTCCACGCCATGATTGCCAGAAATTTCTAGGGTACGTCCACCACACAAAAAATGAAGAACATATACAATTTGACCATAGAACAACTCATTTTATGGAATATTTGCTCAAATAGATACACTACAATACCACCTCACTTATGGGAGGTTGAAACTGAATCCAATTTACAATACACATCGGACTTTTTTTTAACAAAAAAATAAATGCTATACACAAAACTTGGTCGGGCATTTCTTGCCATTTCACTTACTGTAAGGAAAAGAGCTTTCATATTTCCCTATCCATTGGTCAATTACACCTGACATAACATAGCTTCAAATCCAATCACTATATAGGATGACAAAACACGGAGGTTTCATAAGGTCATAACCAGATCTAGGCAAAGGGGTTTCCACCAACTCGAGGTAAAGAACTTTGGGCCATGCCTTGTAGGTTTTGAGCAGCGATACGTTGATCCATGGAAGATAAGCCATATGCACTTCCTGTTGTGGCAATCCCTCTGACTCCTTGGTATCTACAATTATTCAGACAGTGGAATGACAAGAAGGGGTTAACTTTGGAAGGACTAGTGCTCAGTGATCTTGGTTTCAATAAAAATAGCACACACATTAGAATTTATCACAATAAGATCATACAAGCAAATGTATCTCTAGCAGAGAGAGAGAGAGAGAGGATTCTGATAAATTACCCAATGGGGAAATTATCATTCTGCGCTTGATATGGCATGTTAACTGCGTGCTGCTGGACCATGTATTGATCTGCAAATAAGGTGTAGATAACAATAGCAATGGGGTTAAATTTGAATTCCAAATATGAAGGAAAAAGAGAGTAGAAATCACTACTGTTTGCTGCCAATGATAGCGGAACTTGTGGAGGCGACAGAACTGATCCAACATATCCCATGCTTGGAGCCCGTGGCAACAATGTCATACTGCCCATATCTGGTGATGCTCCTTGCATAGGAGCTAAAGAGGGGAACTGTACATACACAACAAGAACATTTCTTCACTTACCTAATTGAAAACAATGAAACAGGAAACTGTACTTGATAATTTAGATATTGTCATTTCATCATGTGTTGCTAGGATAAAAAAAAACTTAGCAAATGGCACAAGTACTAATACAGGTATAAAAGTACAACAAGAGATGTGCAACCACATCCAGGCAGGAGCTACAAAGTTGTGATCTTATTACTACCAAACAGCCAAGGGATGGGGACGAAATAAAACAAAAAGTAAAAAAAAGAAATAGAGGTAAAGATTAGAATCATGTTTGATCAAAAAGCCAGAAAATAAAGTCCACAAACACACAGTTTATGTGACAAATGAGTTTCAATGTCGTATGGTTCCAGAGCATTTCATCCACCTAAATCATATCAGGTTTATTTGTTACAAATATAAGAGGTAGAAATTTGCATACTGTGGAAGCATGAGCTAATGTAGGCCCTCTTGACACGTTAAATTGATTTATAGAGATTGGATGGGCAAACGATTGAGTAGTCTGCAGAGGAAACGATAGGTGAGATCAGGAAAGAGAAATAAGAAATTAATTCAAAGTGTTAAAAATATTTGAGATCAAAGAACTTACATTTACAGTTACAGATCCTACAGGATATTGCATGCCATATTGTCCATACCCCATATTTACCCGAGGATTTCGTCGCCAATCCCAGGTTGAAGCATATACTGGGTGATAACTCGTTGTAAAAATATCCTACGAATCTTTCTCGTTTTTTAGAAAAACAAATGGGAGAACAAACGAATAATGGGCGCACAGAAGAGTAAATGATTGACACCCATTACCTCTGGAAGCGCCTTTCTTCCACTAGATGTGACCTCTGCAACAGGTTGCTGTGATACTGATACTATCACAGGATCACGAGTTCCTATCAATATATTGGAGCCTTCATTAGAAGGAAGAGCACTATTCCCTTGTATTGGTGCATGTGATGTTGCTCCCCACAACTGAAAATAATCATGCAGGGGAACAAAGGTCTAATACATTTGCTATTTGAAAATTGTTTTTCTTTTACACAATACACACAGAACAAAACTAACCTGGCTATTAACCGGAGCACTGCTAGCTCTGTTCAATGGAGGATTGTTAGGCTGAATATTATCCACAGGGGACAGATATAGCTGATGCTGCTGACCTCCATGATTTGCCTGGGGGAAGGACAAGGACTTGGTGGTTTGCACGGTTGGAAAACTACTTCGAGGTGCCGAGACAGAATTAGGGAGCTGAAGAAGTGGACCCTCCAAAGAACTGGTACTGGAAATTGAAGGCATGGTTGTAGCATTTTTGGGAGTAGCAACATCAAAAGTAGCCCAACCAACATCGGCTGAAGGTAAAGACGAGTTCTTCTGCATTTTAGTTTGACCACCACCTTGATGAGGTTCCATATCTGAATCGAAGTCAATCAAACTTTTTGACATATCTAGTTTAACATCCCTGCCAGTTTCAGAACTGGGATCACCAGCTCTTGGAGGTGGTGCTTTCTGCAAAATAAGACTTCAACATGAATACTTTTACATAAGAGAAATCATTCCATTTTTATTTTGTTTCTTTTGACATAGACATTGTCCGAAATAAGGAAATTACTAGCATTGTACCCGCGCGTTGCCGCAGGAATATTTCTTTTATTTTTTATTGTTATTCACAAGTTAATATAATAGTGCAAAATGAAATTGCAATATTATTAGTGAGATGGTTCAACAAAACATGATAACTGCTTAAAAATGTATCATAAGTTTTGGTCATATAAAGTTTATTTTTTGAACCATGGGTCCGCTAACAAAAGCATGGTGTCAAATTGAGTTTGCACAGATACAACAAATAGTTTACATCCAAAATATAACAAAAACACATGGCAGAGCTTTAAACTAATTACGGCTAAAGTAAATATGTTGTTTGATAGCATAGCTAGACTGTCTTCCTGGGTCTGTTGATGATGCATCGGGTGATCCGTATGAAGGTGAGCTGATATGAATATATGTTAATATACGAAGCTAATATGAAAAGCTATTAATATATTAAGGAACTAAGAAGTATACTTAGGGTAATCTTATAATCATAACTCAGTTTTTATGTTTGACAAGTCTGGAAGTTTTTTTAGCAGGACTGGAAAGGAGATGATTGAAATGTTTAGGACAATGCAAGATGAAGAGACAAGACCTCTCTAGCCTCTATTTTCTAATATCTTAAAACTTGCACATTTTCCAAGTTGCCTTTTCCCTTCATCAGTCATCTCAACAGTCCATCTTCCTGTGGCCAAAATCAAACACTTCGGAAACAATTCATCCTAGATTTAATGGTACAGATATATTGCGATGATGTGGCACTCTCCTGTGATACAAGCAGCCGTTTTGATAACGTCTGTAGAAGAAACCGTTTTGATACAAGCAGCCGTTTTGATAACAATCAAGACCAGGGAGCTTATAAAAAGGGGAAATATGAGAAACTATGGGCAAGTAAAGCATGCAGATGAAACAACAAAAGTAAGTAAGAATCGCATTACCTGTGCTTCAGTAGAGGTAGTAGATGTTGTGGCTTTGTGAGACCTAGGAGGGTCAGGAAGTTTTATAGGCAGAACTACTCTGGAAGGTTCTACCACAGAAGAAACTGATGTGGTCACATCCTTCTGAATGTTTTCTGACGTTCCGCCTGTCTTCCAAAATTCATCTGGATGCTGATGGTTTCTAAAGTTGGCATTTTCTCTTCCTGTTGTAGATCTATTCGTTTGATCCATCCTACCAGCTATTGGATGTCTATTGGCATTACTTTGATCTTCTGAGGTGCTTTCTGTGCTACGCTGTGGGCCATGATTGTCTTCAGAAGCTCCACCGTACGGGCTTCGTAGAAGAACTCCCCTGGATGAATCCACGTTGTTGCTTCCATAAGAGTCCTCCCGGCTACCCTGAATCATTCAGATGTTTTATGTGTTAAAAAGATCAGGAGAGACTAATAGTATATGTTTATGAGTTATGGCTACGAGAAGCGAATGATTACTACCTTCACTTGTGGTGGATGATCACCAATTCTTTCTCCTGTGTACCTCCGGTCGACATATACATTCTTGACGAAATTTCTGAGCCTATCTACATCACTGGATATGGAAACGCAGTAATCAAACTTGAGCTGTATATTTACAATATGCACAAAGATAATCATCTGGGTTAGATGGCAGACCTACTGTCAGGAACAGGCTGGCCATGGAAGTCCCAGTTCTTGAAATATATTTCCTTGGCTCGCTGAAATAACAAAAATGTATGTCGTAAAAGTAAAAAAGGAAACACCTAGCAGATCAAAGGATTATGAAAACTAGAAATAGTGGTATTTGGCCAACCTCGTTCCCCCCTTCTTGAAGAGCAGAAACTTCTTGAGAAGTAAATTTAGCCATTGATATTGATTTTACGCGATGAGTGAATTCCCGACTAAAGAATAACACAATAATTAGCACAATATCGAAACAAGACTTATATCTAGAAACTCATAATTATCATACAGTCAAACTAGTGATGGCATTGCAGCTTCAAAGTGAAAAAGAGAGAAATCACAAGAACATCATATCTACAAGGATTTGATCATCACTTACTGTATTCCGCTGCAATTAATACAGATGAAAGTTGAGAAGCTTGTGCAAACATATTGCGGTCCCTGTTAATGAAGAGTATTTTTGGTTATTTATGTGACGGAAGAACATTATGCATTTTTCATTTCATCATAAACCAATAGCAATACATTGTTACATTCAACAATTCACTGAACCGTTTCTTCTCGAAAGAAAAGGAATAAGTCATATAATTTGCAGAAGGCAGAAGAAATTATTGATATATCGTAGATACTCTTTCCAATGGTTATGAATTGTGCAATGTGTATGATAGACAGTTCAACAAACTCAGCTCATCAACAAAACTACGAAAGTACTAGTACTATTATTCAAGTCGGGGTGTTTTGCGGCAGCAGATATCTAAACTGTGTGGTAATATTAGGCCCCTACCAGAGTTGGACCTCAACTCATTTTTTGTGTTCTCGCATATGATGCAAGGTCCATGCGGTCGATTTGATATGTCAATTCATATGTTAGCAGAAGCCATATATTATAAATTTATAATACAGACTACTGATATTTTTTTCAAGATGCAAGCCCACCTGAAATAATAAAATTAAATATTACAGCTGCTTACATTTGTGATCTATTAGAGTCGGAATTCAAATTCATATTTTTTTTATGTAAAGACGCATATGAACATGATATGTGGGGTTGATGTATAAATCCACCATATGGCTGGGTATAAGTACTAAATAGGATTTGTCAATTTCATACATGCTTTCACAGTTTCACGTATGATATTTAGGGTCATGTATTATTGATTCTTCTTTTTAGTACATGAAGATTACCTACACCATCCACGACACATAGCTCTAAGTTAATCATCGACATGGCTCCAGTTTTAGACAGCAGCAGGAGCACAAAAATTCAGGTGGGAGTTGCTTGCCTCAATCCACCATCCTCCAACTAAGGATCAGAGAAACCATCAATAGGAATCCAACCACCTCAGAGGCTGGAACCACCCTATGAACATCCAAGAACACGTAACGGGCCAGTTCCAAGCAAGTCTCTGGAATACACACACCTCCGAATTCGGAAGGGCAGGCACCTTAACCCCTCCTTGCCCAACCTGTGCGAGCTACCCTCCAAACACCGTGTGTTCACCCAAAAATCAAACATTCCTGAGAACCCAAGCTCACCATGCTGTTGCAGTTGATGCAGCGGCGGTTGCCGGGGAGCTTGAGCAGGCCCCGGATGGCCCTCTCGTTCCTCTCCTCCTCCTTCACCCTGCTCGTCATCGGGCCGACCTATCCCTCCGAGATTCCGGGAGAAACCGAGCGGCAAGAACCTGCAAAGGTGGCCTGGGAGTGGATTGGGAAAGGCCAAGAGCGAAATGCTGCCAAGATTCAAGTAAAGAGGGAGCTGGCAACTTCCTCCGCGGGGGAGCAAAAGCTGCTTCGGTGTGGTGCTGTTCTTGGCGAGGGCGAGACGGAGACAGACGGTGGTGGAGGCTTTGAAGGCTTGGTCGCCTCGTTGGCGGCTCGCCCGGCCGCCGGTCTGGCCGGTGCACCGGTCCACCACGCCACGGTCGTGCGTGCTTACCTGTGGCAGGCCGTGCCCGATTACCGAAATGCCCTTGTGTGTTGCAAGACCGCAACGTAGGAATTGAGAGGTGCTTCTATGCTCTTCCTTTTAAAAGTTACACAATTATTAAAGCATGAATGAAGGGTAGATGGTAATTACTTACCCCTTCGCTTGCTTCAAGATTTGTACAACTTGTATTAGAAGGGAAAACTTAGAAGCACTGCTCGTAGGAATTTCGTAGCAGTGTGTAATTTCGACGAAAATCAATTGGCATGTTTCAAACAAGGCGTGTCCGCGTGTGGCTGTTATTTGTTTAAGAAATACTGCTACGCACATGCTGATCTGAACAGATTTGATCGACCTGACTAATCAGTGTTTAAGAAACTTGCAATGCTGTGTTTAAGGAAAGGGAGAATATAATGGTTGGCACCTCAACCTGACTAATCAGTCGGTGGCTCTAAAAAAAACTAATCAGTTAGTTAAAGAGACATGCTTCTTGGGTGATTGCCTGGTTGAACAGCTTGTGAATAGATTGCCAAAGAAGACCAAGCAACCCTGAATAAATGACCAGGTCAAGGTTGACAATGCGCAACCACACCTCCATTCCGGAGGGCAGTATCGGCAAATTGCGTTCTGAACTAGGAACGCCGCTGCGCCTACCCCCACGGTCGAACGGGTTCAGAATTCAGAAACTTGGGAGGGATTCATCAGAATTCAGACAGTTTGCTTCTAGAAAGGAGAGAAGAAAATACAATGGGCATGGCTCGTGGAGAGGACGTGACGACCAGCTCGATCGAGAGGAAGAGAATGTCGTGTCCTGTACGTGCCCGCTGTTAGAACGTGAAATCAACGAGGAAAAACAAACCGCATGCGAGTTGATCATCGCCGGTCAACGTAACGAAAACGATGAGCTTTTCCACGAACGGTTACTGCAGGACATAAATGGAGGACATTCGCTTCTTTGACACGAAACATTGATCTAGAATAAATTAACTGGCTTCACGTCTTATTCTATTTTCTGTCTTTGAAATAGTCGAAATCAACGGTGTTTAAAAACCATCTATATTGAATCTAATTACAGACGGTTTTTAACGAATCGTCTGTGACGAGTGAACATCACAGACGGTTTTATCCAAAAACCGTCTGTGATGTGCATTGCTATAATCACATACGGTTTTAGCCAAAAATCATCCGTGATGTGCATTACCATCACACAGATGGTTTTTGGCTAAAACCGTCTGTGATATAAATGCACATCACATGCGATTTTAACTAAAAATTGTTTGTGATCTCACCCCTATAAGTCCATCCTCACTCGATTGCTCAGGTATGCTAAGTTCAAATCCCTCAAACCCTAGCTAAAGTCTTCACTCCGACGACACCCTCCCCTCACCGGCCCTCTCCCCCTCGGCAACCTCCTCCCCTTTTTCCAAACTCTAGTCCCCGCATGCCCCATCTCTCCCAAACCCTAGCCCTGTCGTCGGCGACCTCCTCCCCCCGGCGTCCTCTCCCCGTCGGCGACCTCCTCCCCCCGGCGTCCTCTCCCTCGGTCCCCCCTGGCGACCTCCTTCTCGGCGTCCTCCTCCTCCTCGATTAGGTTTTTTATCATGCTCTGATCCTTGTTGGTTTCCAATCGGTTATGGTTTTGATCTCTTTTGTGTGTGCCTGTGTGTTTTTTTGTGGAGCTCAAGAACGGAGAGATGTATAACAAGCACTCGTTGAACTTCGATATGTGGATGAACATCCACCCTTGGAAGGTTATCTGAACCTTAAAGGTGAAATCTTGCGCCCCCTACATTCATCTTGTGATGTATTTCACTTTAGTAAGCACAGATTAGTTAATAGCATTGTTTGGTTTTGGGGAAAATATTGTACCTGTTCATTGTTGAATTAATGTGGTGTTGTGCAATTTAGCTAAGTCTATACATTGCCATAACTTGGATGTTACAAATTTTGATTAATTGTCCAAATTTACCATGACATGAATGCTCCAAATTTTAGCTAACGCGTTCGAATTTATCATAACATGGATGCTTCAAATTTGAACATTTAACCAAAATTTGAAGCAACCACGTCATGGTAAATTTGAACCTTTTTGCCAAAATTTGAAGCATCCAAGTTATAGAAATTTTGGACACTTAGCAAAAAGTTGAAGCATCCAAATCATGGTAAATTTGAAAATATGGGGATTTACCATATGTTTATTAGTGTTGAACCAATGTGGGTTTTATGCATATCACAGACGGTTCTTGGCTAAAATCGTTAGATTATCACAGACGGTTCGTAACTAGAAACATCTGTGATGTGTATTTCACAGACGTTTCACAAACAGTCTATGATATGCATCGATTATCATTGACACATGTGATATCTTTTTCTTAGTAGTGAATGATACGTGCTTCCTCTAGATCCATAGAGCCATGGAGGCATGTTGGGCATCCACAGTCGACAGATGTGAGAAACAAGTTTTAGTGCATAATTTTGTTAGTCTCTTAAATGAACATTTTGGTTTACACCTGGGAGTAGGGGCGAAGCTAGAATAAAAATAAATGATGGGCTTAAAAGGACTAAGCTAAATTAACACAGACAAAATCTTGTACTCTTTTGCAATCCAAATTCATAGATGAATAAATGAGAAGCAAAGAAGAAAAAGGAGACATACAATGAATTGTTAGTGAAATTACAATGGAAAACTAATAATATTCATGTATAACAACAACAATGAGGAATCAAGATTAGTGAGAGTAAAGAGTAGAGATCAATCACCAAATACCAATTAACAAAACCCAAACCTGCCTCTACCGGTCATCGCTCTACCTTGGCTTCCCTGCCCAAGGCTCATCCCGCTCACCAGCGGAGCTAGCAGTTGGCACGATTGGGCCATAGCCCAACCAATGCTCCGCGGCCCATTGTAATCCTTGGCACACTGTACCTTTCCTAGGAACTCAAAGAGACGAAGATAGAATGCAAAATCGATCACTTCATCACGCTGCCTGCCGCCAGGACACTGGGAGACACTAAGATCAGACCGCACCGCCGCTTGCCTTTGCACCACAGTCGCGAGGGCTAGGCGACACCACACTGCACCAACACCAACTGATCGTGATCATGCGCTTGAAATCTCCATCGAGCAATGAGCAATTGAAGAATGAACCTGCTTTTCTCTTTCAGTTTAATACTTTCAGGCTTCACCAATTCTTCCCGCAATAAAATTCGTTGCACGCATATTTGCAAGATCAACAATTAAGTCCATGTAGAATCATATAATCGAGACTTTCATGGCTATTAGAAGGCGTAAGCCCGAGAAGAAGTAATATGGTAATATTCTCTGAACTGTTGTAAAACCTTATTATTATATTTTTTATTGTGTTTTTGATAAATTATGTATTTATATATTGCCCTGTTAGATGATTTTTTTAAAAAAATTGGACCGATCTTAACTAAAATCCTGACTAAGCCAATGTCCTCGCCTGTCACGCCGCCCTGACTTCCTCGCCCGCCGTCGTGCCGCCGACAGCTACATCTAATCCTAGGTTAGGGACCTAGGATTTCTAATTCTCCTCAGGTGCGCACCAATCCTCAAATTTTTATTTTCGTTTTGTGCCTTGTCTCCGAGTAGTACCGTGACCGGTGATGTCAACACGTTGTAGGCTTGCATAGTCGGGCTTTGTGGCCTTGTGGTTATGGGCTTTGTGGCCTTGTGGTTATGGGCTTCATCGGTTGACTAGTGGATTCGCCCGTGAAGCAAAGGCCCAAAACTGACACAAATGCCGGCTAGTATTCTCTTCCCCGTCGCCGTCGGTGTTCTTCGGTTCTCATATGCAGATCCACTTCTCCCCTACTCACCTCCTGCCTCTCTCTCTTGGCTTCGAGCCTCTCCAGCTCCGGCTCGTCGCGCCACCCCCTCATCGTTCGTCACGGCTCGGCCCAGGCTCGAGCTTCCCCGCAGCGTATGTCTTTCTTCCTCTCCCGGTCTCTCTGCTACAAGTGCAACTCATAACCATATGAATTGACATATCAAATCTGAGAAGAAATGGTAGAATCAACAATGCAAAATTATTATTTAACGTATGCACGTTGGGTAACACCTACCACCAGCCTAGAATACACGAATTTCATGCGAAATTCGCAAAAAACAGTAAAAAAGAAGTCTCCCAGTAGCAGACCAGAGCATAATAAAGATTAAACATAAAGTAACTTAGTCACTTATAAAAAAGAAAAGGAAATAAAAAAGGCGCTTGGGGCGCGGGGCGCCTCTAACGTGGGTCAGGGTGGGTGGCGGGCGAAGACGCCGGTTACTAGCTTGGATTTTCACTTAGAGACGTTCAGTCATAATTCGGCACACAGTAGCTTTGTACCGCTGGCTTTTCAACCAAGCGCGATTGGTTGGCTCGAGCAACGCTCGACCAGTCCACCAGCATTTGAGCGCCGCTCGACGCAGGTGCGTGTGAGAAGATAGTACTGCGCGTGCGTGCGTGCGTGTGTGGGTGTGTATGCGCGCATATAGTTCTTCTGTTGTTTCTTTCTTCTTTACGGAAATACGAGAGGCCTAATTTAAAAAAAAACATAAGACTCTCTCCAACGACGGCCTCTAAAACGGCCTGTTTGAATATTTGAAGGCCTATTCAGGCCTGTAACCATCTCAAGAGGGCGTGTTATGTACGCCTCTATCCAAGAGGCCAAAGGGGTCATCTCTATATAGAGAGGCCGTCCTCATGTGTGCTATGTGCAAATGAGAGACTTGTGTGATGGTTGATATACAGGCAGTGAATTCAGGCCATGATTGAAAATCGACCTAATATAAAAGCCTAAATTAAATGCAGGTCGCACTATTCAAGACTTATAGAGGCCTGGTTTTACAGGTGATCCTTGGGTTTAGCCTAAAGCGCTTCCGCTCGCTCCTTCGGCAAATCATCTTTAAGAAAGCTTCCACGGAGACTAGCCAATGAGACCCACGTGCAGTGTTGGAGTGTGGACCATTTGTATCAGTGCCACGAAAGGATATCTATCTGAGAGGTGCTTCTATGCTCTTACTTTTAAAAGTTGCACAACTATTAAAGCATGAATGAAGGGTAGATGGTGATTACTTCGCGCTTCAAGATTGAATTTGTCTGTCTTAAGGAAAGATAAGACTCTCTCTATCTTTAAATCCAGGTTTAGACCGTCCAATGGTTCTGAATTTTTTTTAATCTCATCCATCTCTCCTCCCGTGGACAGCAAAACTACACGCAGAATCAGAGGAACACGGGAAGCCTCTCGAAGTTTCCAGATTCCATCGAATCCTCCCCTGAGCCCTAATTCTCTCGTCCAATTCGTCTCGCGATCTCTAGATTCGCATCAATGGCCGACAAGGAGAAGGCGGAGACGGAGGAGTACGAGAGCGACCTCGACGATGCGCCCCTCCCGGCGGTGAGGCGCCGCGCTGCGGCGAGCGATGAGGAGGAGGACGGAGGGAGGCCCTCGCCGCGGAGGAAGGCCGAATCCGACGCGGAGTCGGACGGGCAAGGCGCCGCCGAGGTGTACGACGAGGACGTGTACGAAGATGACGAAGAGGAGTACGAGGAATACAAGGAGGTGTACGAGGATTTTGACGAAGGGCGTGGTGGAGAGGTCGGACTGGTCACTGAGGCGGTGGCCGCAGCGGGCGGGGAAGCGGGCATGAAGTTTGAAGCGGAAGCTGAGGAGGCGGCTGCGGCCGCGACAGGAGAGGAGGAGGGGAAGAAGGGGAGCGAGCCCTATGCCGTGCCGACGACCGGCGCCTTCTACATGCACGACGACCGCTTCCAGGAGGCCCGCGGCCGTGAGCGCCAAAGGTTCTGGTTTTTCCATCTTCAGTTTGTTGCTTATCTTGTTATTTCCGTGAGTGATTAGATAGCTAGGATAGGATCTATAATTAGTTGGTATAGTTTAGTTGTATCTAAATTTCAGTTTGAGGGGATTTCACGTTCAATGACTTACTGTTATCTAAGTTTACGCAATAAGCACTTATATCTGTGCACTATAGTATTTGATTTGTGGCCTACTGGCCGAAACACTGATTGACCGACATACAAGAGTCACGTTGCACAACCATTACTTACAAGAGTTGATTGTTGTGTATCAAAACATGAAGCAAAAAACTTGGTGTACAAGGTGCCACATGGAAGAGTGATCTTTTCCATTATTATATAAGTTGACCTAGAATTAGCATAAAACTGAACAAGACCAACCAGTGGCGGACCCAGAAAGAAATTATAGGTGGGGCAAGTTTAAATTAGTATTAAAACGTTAAAAAGAATGCAATGTACCGTAACAACAATAGTATTATTAAAGAAGCATAAATATAACGTTCAACTAATACGGTCAAAGAAGAATTAGCAAATAGGCAACATATCACTCAGTTAACAATTGGTGAGGGACGAGGCAATTGTATTCTCCTAGTTTTAAGGCGCTGAAATCGTCGGATGATAGCTTCATCATTAAGTGATTTGAAGATCTCTCTCTCCGTATAGCAAACCATTAAGTCATTCATCCAATTGTTGGCAATCTTATTGCGTTTCTTGCTTGGTGCAACATTCCAGCTTTCAAATTTGTTGGGCTTATGCATATGCAGTATATACAAAATACCTGGACCTAATAAATTGTAGGTGGGGCAGCAGCCCAAGCTGCCCCACTGGTGGGTCCGCCCCTGAGACCAACAATTAAATAGGGGAAACTTGGAATTTGAAATCTGGTCTGGTTCAGTTCAGTTGTTTCAACCAGAATTGCAGTATCCATGCCGAGCTGAAGCACAATTTACTAGGCTGCACCAATGATATGGCGATACATGGCATGAGTGTAGTACGATATGGATATGCTGATAACCTGATACAATGATACAAATAGACAAAATCAGGAAAACATCGACATGAAATATAACAGTTGAATTTAAACCTTGTTGAAATTGCATGTTTTGAGGAGGAGCAGTCACAAACAGCTTGGATTGAACTGGCTCCAAATTTTTAATATTGTGTGGACTAGGGATTGAACGCACTCTCTCTAGTTTGGAAAGTATGAACCTTACAAAGTCAGGATGTGGTTCAGCTTGTGATGTCAACCAACGGAAATATACACAAGCCTGTTAGTTACTAAACCCCTCCGTTTATATTGGACTACGTCAATATAGCTTTTTGCACAAGAATTAACATGTGTGGTAAAATGATGAAGTAACCTTATTTAAGATAAAATACTTATTATAGGTAGAATGGTGCAATGAAGTGAAGGGTATTGGATGACAACTATAGCAAATTTTTCTCAGAAAAGTAGATTGACTTCAGTATGAAACAAAAACAAAAGCATAAAAATGACTTGTACAGTTATACTCCATGAATAGAGGGGGTATAGTTGAACTACAAGATGTTGCTTGTGGAATTTTGCATATTGCATATATTGTTACATTTTCTTTAAAAAAATATTGTGGTCCGATCGGTGAGCCAGCAATCCAATCAGTTATCTTGGTGCTGAACTCAACTTGGATAGAGAACTTCGGTTATATTTGCATTCTATCTCAACATTAGGAACGCTGACACAATAGTTGATTTCATTCTGTCAATATTCATGATTAGCCATAATCCAGGTTTCAATTGATGCCTAATATATCCATATTGTCAATTTAGGAGAATGCTGAGTAATAGAAAGTTGTGGAATCTTAAAGAGGAGCAAGCGTGGGTCCATGACAGATTTGATGACGTGAATTTGCACGATTCTCATAATGAATATGTGAGTATTATGTTTTTCTTATTTTCTATTGAACTTTTGATGCATCTTCTCTTACAAAGATGCTTCTTTTTATCAATTGTACTTTTAGACAAGAAGAAAGCCAAGAGGCCGCTTTAGGGGACGTGTTGGTGGACCTGGTGGTAGAACTCGTGGTGTGAGCCATGGTAATTTCAGAGCGAACAGATCTCAAACTTACTATCATGATGGTAACAAGAACTACAGTTATGTCCCAAAGGATCCTCAAATGCACCATGATAATACCAAGAATGCTCGGCTGGTTTCGTATGATAATGGGAAGAACAGAGCTCCCAAACCATCTCATGCTCACTATGATGATGTCAATAACTTTGAGGATTTTCCAAAAGAATCTCGCACTTACTATGGCTATGCCAAAAGTCATAAGAATGCACCAAGAGTAATTCGAGGGAGAGGCTCTAGACATTACCAACCACGTTGGAGTATCACTGGGATGTCTTCGGGTCAAAACTATAAGTGAGTCAAAGGTTTCTTCTTTGTGGTCTTAGCACCTTTGTTTTGATATAGATTATAGAACTAACAGCAGTATGTTTGTTTTTGTTATCATATTTCAGATCACAGAATCCTGAAAATGCTTCTTCAAATGCAAACTTGGGAAAACACCAATCTCAAATTTCAAATTCTCGACCGGAGCAAGGTTTTCTAATTAAGCAAACTTTTGCATCAAACTTGAATTCAGCTTCACCACCCTTTTACCCTTCGAAGTCGTCCCATCGGGAACCCCCAATTAATCAAAGGGGGAATGAACAACCTAGTACTACCAGTAGGCCCTTCTCATCCCCGCTTGGTATGGAGCATGTTTCTCCAACCCCACAATATGCCCCCATAATGAGAGAGAAGGCTTTTGTACCATCTGTTGGGCATGGCAAGTTGCATGTTGAAGCTGCTATAAAGAGCATGGATAGTCCTGCATTGCATTCATCTGCATCATCATCAAATAGTCCATTTCCTGTAGCAACTAATCAAGTCACTAGAGATTCTGTTCAGTCCCCACATGCAGTTGTTCAACAAAGGTCAATTCAATCATCTCCTCAATCCGCACCAAGGATGCCTTTCCAGATGTTTGGTGCACGATTCGGTAATAGTGATGAAACGCCATCTTCCACACAACCCACACCAACAGTTTTGACTGAAGACACTGAAACATGTTCACCTCGTGGATCAAACAAAGCTATTACTCGGTTGGTGTTAAAGGGACAACATAACGATCAGGGAGAAGAGTGTGCTTCTTTTCTCTATGGTGGAGCTCATGTTCTCGGGGCTACAGGAGCAATGGGCCTTACACTTGGTGACCAAGGTTTCCATGGCGCCCCAGCACTATTTCCAGGTTTGTGTTGTTTGTCAGTGAAATAATAATGTAATAACATGAGTGCTAAATGTTAGCATGAACAAGGAAAAAATGAAGTAATTCAACCATCTAAAGGATCTTATGTCTCATTTGATACTAGGGATGTACAGGCTACCGTGCATTTTGAGGGAAAATGCTGACAGCGATGTTAAACTAATATGATTTATAGCAGTTGTGTATGTCTGTCGAGCATCAAACAAACAAACTACTTCAAACATGTAGTGTTATTGCTGAAAAGTAGTTTTTTTACCTCATAAGATTGGTGCTCCATTGAAGTGAGTCTGAATCAAGTTTGCGATCCAGACTGACACTAGGAATGTCTGTAGCAGTATATTTTAAGTGGTTATTTCAAATAAATGGATCGGGTTCCAAAGGCACAATCACTGTTATCATGGCGTCGCCTAGGCGACGCCTAGTCGCCGCCTAGGCGTCCAGTCGGCCGGGGGAGACCGCCAGGCCCCGTCGCCTCGCCTGGAGATCTTCAGGCGATCGACTAGCCGTCTCAGGCGTCGTGTTGAGGCGGTCAGGCGGGCGCCGAGCGACGGCTACGCTGGTCGGGAGGACTCCATCGCCGTCGCACGCGACTGACTCGCCTCCATGCCGTCGAGGATCGCCAGATCCGGCATGAATCCGCCGGATTCGATGGAGAGGAAGCCGAAGAGCGCCGGTGCTAGGCGACGCGTGAGAGAGAGAGAGAGAGAGGACGGGGGAGTTAGGGAGGAGTCGGGCGGCAGCGGCGGCGGCGCTCGGGCAGAGGAAAGGAGGAAGGGGGATGACGCTCGAGGGGTAGCGGTGGCGTAGTTGGAGGAAGGGGCGACACTCGAGGGGTTTGCGTTGTGGCTGCAGAGAAAGGAGGAGAGAGAGAGAGAGCGTGTGGCTGCAGAGAAAGGAGGAGTTTGCGCCGGAGAAAAAGAAAAGGCAAAGAAGGAAAGGAAAGAAGAAAAAGGAAGGAAAGAAAGAAAAAGGGAAACAAAATGAAAAGGAAAGAAGAAAAAGGAAGGAAAGAAAGAAAAAGGGTATTAGTCATGACTAATATGGCTGCAAATGCAATTTTATTACTAGTATTTTTGATCGCCTAATCGTCGCCTAGGCGGGCGCCTAGGCGCCTAGGCGTCCAGGCGCCCCGGAGGCGACTCGCCTCGCCGGGGCGCCGTGATACAATGATGGTTGCAGGGTTATCAATCTCTTGGTAAATAGACACTAACATAGGGAGGGTGCATACACCATAATACAGCATTCAGTTGCTTACTATCTCCTCTTCATGCCTTTTTTAATCCTGCACATGTTGTATCAACCTCACTAATAATTATTTTTTCTTTTGTACAGTTATGCAGTTTCGAGGCCAGCATCCAGGTGGACCTGGTGTTCCTTCAATTGGCATGGCTCTACCAGGATTTGTGTCTCAACAACAACTTGACCTCAACAATTCTGAGATGGCTTGGTAATGAGTTAATTATCTCTGAAATTTTTGGAAGAACCATTGCTTTGTTTTCTAGACCTCAGTTTGGTATGATGTGGTCTTGTACTCCATGCAGAAGTTAGTGCACTGCTGTTGGTATGATGATGGGGTATTTAATATTTTCATTGTCGTTAACCACTTGTTAGGATGATTTAAAGTAATTTTGTTTGGTATTACATAGTTGTATACTACTTGCACAAATTGGTGTAATCTCGTAGCATTTATTCAGTTGAATATGGCATTCATAATTAGCATTACCTGTTTTTTTTTTGGGTTGCATCTGCATGAAATTAGGTTACCAATATTGACTGGTGCCTCTGGAGCTTTAGGAGCAACTTATGGCTCACCTTATATAGCTGTGGATGGTAGCTATTATTCCCGACCTTCTGAACAGGCGTCTTCATCAGTTTCTCCTAGGTATGTCGGTCTAATGCTCTAATACGATGCACATTACAGGGTTTCGGATTTCTTATTGCATCTTATATTTGTATATATAGCTTTTTAGTAAAAGAAGTATGAATGATTGTTGTTGTTTCATCTTGTTGCTTCTCCACACAGAGAACCCAGTGCAAGCAATGCTCCTTCTGGGTTGAAGTCCCCAGAAATAACCGGTAAAACAGTTTTATTCCTGTTTCACTTCTTTTTTCTACGTGATTATTTTTTATTGGTGCTTAATTTTAGATATGTTAGTAGTTTTTCCTCATTTATTATCGTAGAAATGCTTTGAGAAATTTTCTCCTTTTGCAGAGGTTATAAATGATGAACCCAGTCAACGCCAAAATAAACCTCGACGGTACGTTCAAAGACAATCCGTTCCATGCACTGTATGCTTTCTGGTTCAACACTATGTGTTAATATCATTTTACACCTTGTTACAGATACTCGGAGATGAACTTTGGCCAACAAAAATAGCGATGGTAATTAACAAGGACTCATTTATCAGCTCTGGGTCTCTGTAAGACTTGTGCAAGACCTATAATCTCAACAAGGCCGTCTTGAATCTTCGCAACACTTCACTGTCTGATCTGTAGCACTTTGGGCTATTAAGTATCTCAAAAGATGCCAGGTACACATGGCTTCTCCCAATGCATGTTGAGCATGTCCATTATTATTCCTTTTTTTTTCCTTTTCTGTTTGTTTATATCAAGTGGTGGTGTTCTGTGGTCTTGCCCTTTCACTTAAGCCTTGAGAAAATTGATTGCTGGTAGATATTAGATCATTGTCGTAGGTGTGAAAACCAAACATGAGGGGGTGGACGTAGACCGTTTAACGGGCTGACGTCCACGAGAGTAAGAATGACACGTGAGTTTATACAGGTTCGGGGGTTCGAGGGAACCATCCTACTCCTATCAATAGGCCGACGGGGGGTTGCCTCGGAGGCCGGTCCCCGAGGGCTCACCAGTTTGAATATGCTCTTTTATTGCTTAAGAGAGATACATGGAATATTTATAGACACTTGGGCCTGTACAAATGACCGAAATACCCCTCTTGAAGATAGCTAGTCTATGAGTATAAGTGAGGGGCAATATTGTCTTTTCTAGGCATAACTACAGTTCTTTGATCTGCATGTTGCGGGGCCCTTGATCTTGTATGGATGTTAGGCATTCTCCAACACTAGCCCCCTGCTACTTGGCGCTAGGTAAAGCGTCTAGAGGGGTAGCATTGAACCGCCACATATTCTTGTTGAGTTTGTGGAAGAAGCGCTGAGCTCGATCGAGCTTTAAAATCCAACCATGGTGAAGCCAGAGAATTAGCCGAATTTTTGGTGTCCAAGTGAGCAAATGTTGGGTTGCTTTCCTCCAAGCCTCTTGGGACTTGGACCGGCCCATGTGGTCATTGGACCAGCCAGCTCACAAATTCATGTGGTCCATGCTGCAAGGAGTGGGGACATGACGTAATTTGCTTATTCACTAGCATTGGGCTCCACCACCCTTGCTGCTTGGACTCACTGGAATTTGGGAGCCAGCACCATCTTTGCTACCTGTGAACAAGTATACATAATCTTGAGGCAAAGGAGTTCTGAGGTCTTAGAACCAACCCCAGGTAAAGGCTCCCCCTTCGAATCCTTTGTTCCTTAGACCCAGGGGCACTTGACACCACTGTAAGGAGCGGATCTCCAGGTAGGGCGCGGGCATGGCTTGGCCACTGCGAGGTGTGAGCACGGCCACCATAGGGCGCCGAGATCTAGGGCGTAGGAGCGAGGCGCGTGGGCTGCTATAGGGCGAGGCCGTTGCGGTATGAGCTCGGCTTGGCCACCGCGAGTGTGAGCTGCAACCACCACAGCGCGGATCTTGGGCGCGAGCGAAGCGCGCCTGGCAGCTGCGAAGCGTTAGCGCGGCTTAGCCATGGCGAGAGTGTGAAACCACGGCCACCATAAGCGTCGGGATCTAGAAGCGCATGAAGCGAGGCATCTGCCGCCGCGGCGTGGGCTCGCGCCCGTCTTGCAGTGGGGTCAAAGTGCCGGCGTAAGCGCAGCCCGCGGCAAATAGAAGGGCGAGGCATGGAACCCATGAGAACCGTCGACAAGGTGCCTGAGCTGGAAGCTGCGATTCACGAAGCGTGCGTGGCGCGAGGATCTTGCTAGGTGACTGAGACTTTGCCATTGCAGTGTGGATGCGTAGGGGTTTCTTTGCAGCGCCGGCGAGTGTTAGGCGCTGGTTGCGAGGCGCGCACAGCGCAAGTGCGGCGTGAGTCTCTCGGCGATGAGTCTGCCGCACACTAGTGAAAGCGCATGGGCGTAGGGCGCCGGCTGCCTTCGGGTGCGTGGTCGCAGGCACTAGTCGCTTTCTGGCGCAAGCGCACGGGTGCGTGGTCGCAGGCACTAGTCGCTTTCTGGCGCAAGCGCACGGGTGCGGGCCCGAAGCGCGTGGCGCGCCGCAGTGCGGCTGCGGCGTCGACCCACGAGCACAAGGAAGCGCGAAGTGCGGGCCATGAATGCGTTGGGCCCGTGAGTATAGGTGCCGCAGTCGCTCACGGTGCGAGCGCCGGTCGCTACGGGGTGTGGTCATAGGATGCGGGGCCCAACTGTGGCCTTGCGGGACTTGGCCGCAGCGGGGTGTGCATCACACAGGAGCTGGGTGCGGGCCGCGAGCGTCGGTCATGCGGGCACAGGGCCGGATGTCAGGCACAGCCTCAGCGCGCCAGCACGATGGCGTGCATTGCGCGGGCCGCATGGGGGCCCTGCGCGAGGCACGGCCACATGGTGTCGACATGCGGGCTCGTGGCCCATGGGGGCAGAGCGTGGGGCCCTCCGTAGGGTGTCGGCACAAGGGCATGGGGCGCACAGGCGCAACCATGAAGCGCAGGGCGCCGGCCATGGGGCGCGGGTCCGGGGTGCGGGTGCCAGAACGGGCGCACGTGGGAGCGAGGCGCACACGGGCTGGGAGCCAAGTGGTCGTCGCAGGGTGTCGTTGTATGGCGCCAGGGCACCACCAGGAGTAGGGCGTCGCAGGGCATGGGTGCAATCATGGCGGGGCTCGAGGCCCCAGGTAGCCTGGGCATGGTCGCTGCGGGGATGCGGGGCAACGTCTGTCGCAGGGCATCGATCATGGGCACTAGTCATGGGCGCGGGAACCAGCCATGAGGACAGTCTAGGTACTTCGACATGAGGCCGCCGTTGGGGTACTTGGTATCCTTGTCCTTGAAGTATATCTTGATTAGGAGCTCCACATAGCCAACCTCCTTGACAAAGCTTGTCGTCGTGTACGTGCGCATGTAGAGCTCGCCATCGATTGATGTCCACGACCCAATATTTCACCTTCGCTTGCGGGTTGGAGAGCGCGATGATTGACACCGGTAGGGGTATCATTGGGGCGGTGGCCCGAATGATGTCCTTGAGTTTGGCATCACGGTGAGTACTCACTTGTTATGACGATGAACTTGTCGACGTAGGACCCCTCGAGGTGGGCTCGGGCATTGTCGGAGTGGATGGCGTTCATGAATGATGTGGACATGTTCTTCTTGAGCGTGCCGTGTGCTCTCTGACGTCTCGAGGTGCTTCTGCCGTGCCGTCCACCAACCGGATTGGCTGCCCGGTTGCCTCGGGTGCCTGATCTTGCCCTTGTGCTGGCGACACAGCTTGATCTTTACCCAGAACCAGCAATTCATGCCCATGAGGCTCCAGATGAGCTTCTCTGACTTGGTGTTCATGACTTGATGGAGTTGATATGTTTGGGATACTGCTTTTGGATGCCAGCCCCCTGTCAGAGAGACAATCCGAAGAAGACAGTTAAGGAGGTCGACTAGATTCTTGCAGAGATGAATGTCCCCGAGCATGAGGCGGGTATTTCTGATGGCTGGGGATGTAACAGCATTGCCAATAATCCAGTGTTGGAACACTCTCCAAGGCTTAGCCAAATTTTGGCCAAATTTTGTGTGAGCCACGAGACTTGTGGCATTCTTGCGAGAGCATCCATGATTTAGCCAACTTCTGGCTCGATGGGCATGCAGGCGACCAGGCCTTAGCCAAACTTTAGCTTGTGGTCACGTGAGGTCTGAGGGGCGAGGGCTTCGTGCGAAGCACGAACCTCGAGGGATTCACGTGAACACACCCATGATGGCCAAATTTTGGCTTGATGCCACGCAAGTGCCCCTCACGAGGGCTGAGGGGTGAGGGCTCCGTGTGAGACATGAGCCTTGAGGGATCTACGCGAGGACACCCATGACTTGGCCAAATTTTGGCTTGATGGGTGCGTGGGCGCCCAAGACTTAGCCAAATTTTGGCTTGCTTCCATGCGAGGGCTGAGGGGTGAGGGCTCTGTGCGAGGCACGAGACTCGAGGGATCTGCGCGAGGACACCCACGGCTTGGCCAAAATTTTGGCTTGATGGGCATGTGGGAGCCCAAGACGACCGAATTTTGGCTTGTTTCCACGCAGGGCGAGGGTTCCGTGCGAGGCACAAGCCTCGAGGGATCTGCGCAAGGACACTCATGACTTGGCCAAATTTTGGCTTGATGCCACGCGAGTGCTCCTCGCGAGGGCTAAGGGGCGAAGGCTTCGTGCGAGGCACGGGTGCCGAATTGGCACATAGTTTTGCTAGCTCGGTAATTGTTGTGCTCAAGCATAAGCTAAATATGATGAACATGCCAAATGCTTGCAGCAAGGCCCAAGTGAGCGATGCACGGGTGCTCAAGGCCTGCTACCCAGGCAAGGCTTTGAGTGTCATGCCTTCCCCGTGCGAAGGCAGCCGGCACCCTGCGCCCATGCGCGGCGTCCTATGGCCAAGCAACTGGCAAGGCTTTGAGTGTCATGGCATCTTCTTGTTGGTTGCACCACTAGCCCCCATTCCTTGGATGTGGCAGTGGAAACATCGAGGGACAAGTGAGATAATCTATTACCACAACACGTGGTGATGCCCGGTTTCTTAGAACAAGGATTGAAATAGAATCGATGCACTAGTAATGATTGCCCCTAATTGTTAAAGGGAGCCGCTGTGAGACTAAGTTATGGAGCACTTTCGAGATGTGCTCATTAGACTAAGTTATAAGCACCGCATTGCCACTAGGGGTCGAAGCCCCCGGTGGGCATCAGGGGCGCTCATGAGGTTAAGTCATGGAGCGCCTTTGAGGAGCGCTCATGGGAATAAGTCATTGAACACTTTCGAGCGGTGCTCATGAAATTGTATCACAGAGCACCTTTGAAGGGTTTCATGTAGGCACAATCGTTTTTTGGCGTCTAAAGACCTCGAGAGGCAAACCCCCTACACACCCCACGCCCCTGATGGGCGAGCGAAGAGTTCTTCCTTGGTCATCTCATTAGTGCGTGTGCACGTGAATTGATCAGGGGCATGCTTAGTGCTACACAATAGCTTCCTGTTGCGGAGGCTAAAACCGCCCAAACATGAACTTGGTGAGAACCAATGCCTAAGCCCTCGGTAAGGGGCATGTCGTGGCCTTCATGAAATATGTGAGCATTAGAGCCCTTTTGCCCCGTAGATGGGGACTTTCACAAGGAAATCAGGAGTGCACGAGAGTGGTTAACCTTTGCCAAGGTGCGCGGCGTGGACGCTAAAAGGGGGACTAATCCTTAGCAAATCCATTAACTTGGGCACTAGGCCCAAGTTGTCGCTAATGCCCTGGGTCCAGCAGGACATTAGCCACTATGGTGGGGGCGACGGACGCCCAGGTCAGCTTGGACTTTTGTTAGGGGAGACCACAAGGGTCGTACACCCTACGCACCGTGCGGTTGAAATCCCATACTAGGAAATGTATAGGAGCCATGGTGGAGGCGACGGACGCCCTAGCCACCTTGGGCTTTTGCTAGGGGAGACCACGGGGGTCGCATGCCCTACGCACTGTGAGGGTGGAAATCCTACGCAGGGAAAATGTATAGAAGCCATGGTGGAGGCGACAGACACCCCAGCCACCTTGGACTTTCGCTAGGGGAGACCACGGGGGTCATACGCCCTACGCACCACGATGGTTAAAATACCATACAAGGAAAATATATAGGAGCTGCCATGGTATACAATATGACTTAGATGTAAAGCTTGCGGAACTTGTTCGCATTTCACGTGTGCTTCAGTTGCTTGCCTTCCAAAGTTGAAAGGTGGTGAGAGTCCGACCCCATAACTGAGGAGATGCAATAAGGGCCTTCCCACTTTGGATGAAGTTTTCCTTGAGCTCTACAAGGAGGATGGCCTCTGCCCCATTAGTCTTTCGATGAGCCATTGAAGCAAAGTGCAATGTATTTACCGACGGAACTACAGAAGTCTCTGAAGAAAAATGCATCAACTTGATTTCCATTGTCCACGGTGAGCTCCTTGGGGATCCCGAAACGGCACACAATGATCCTCTTGAAGAATTTCTGTACAGAACGAGACATGATGGAGATCAGGGGTTCCGCGTCTATCCACTTTGTGAAATAATCCCCGGTTACTGCCACATGCTTATAGCACCCCTCGGCCGGTGGGAATGGTTCAAGCAGGTCTAGTCCCCATTGGGCGAAAGACCAGGTGATTGATATAGTGTGTAGGGGTGTGGCAGGAGCATGGTGATTGGATGCCATCTTTTGGTATCCTCCGCATGACTTGAGGGCGTTGACAGCGTCTTGCACCATTATGGGCCAATAGAAGCTGTGACGTAATACTTTTGCTGTTGTTGCCCTTGGCATGATATGGGAGCCATAGAGGCCTTCATACACATTTACAAGGAGCGAGATGCCATCTTCTCTTGTGATGCACTTGATTAAGGCCGATATTCCATGCTTGTAGAGCCTTCCTTCAAGGATTACATATGACTTAGCCTGGGATAGCAGCCTGCGAGCCATTATTGCGTCTTCAGGTTCCTCCTCCCCCTGAATGCATTTCATGATGGGAGTCATCCAAGAGGGAGGCGAAATCGAAGCCGCATTGTTCTATAGAGGTAATTTGGGGGGGGGGGGGTCTGATGTTTCCTCCTTCACTGATGGCGGCATAGTTAAAAATTCGAAGAAGACTTCTATAGGTAGGGAGAGCCCATGGCTCGGGCTAGACTATCCACCAGATAATTATCTCCTTGAGGAATCCAACGAGCCTCAAGCCCGGCAGAGTGGTGTTCCATCTTTCATACTTCTTTCAAGTACTTAGCCATTCTAGGGTCGAGGCATTGGTATATTTTGCAATGGTATAGGAGTAGCCCCCCGAACCCTGCATTCAGCAAGCGTAGCGACCAGAAGGGAGCCCTGTTTGATACTGCAGCGTGGGCGAGCGGGGGGAGGTTGTATGGGTCCTCCCTTGCTTGTCCCAAAGACAAAGGCTGGGCCTTCACGCACCCCCGGGTTGTGGTTGCTTGGACCGAGGTTGGTGGTAGGAGCGGTGAGAAGCTTGGAGGGCCACTGTGAGGACGGTAAGAGGCCATTATGTAGCCCACAGTTTGCCTCGTGGTCGCATCCAGCACCTCAAGGATAATGGTCAGCTCTGGAGCTCCAAACCCTGTAGCAACAAGGGTACCTTGGGCCTCTTGCCTTGGGCCCGAGGCAGCTAGCTCGAGGGAGGAGGGCGCGACTGGGGGGCCCGAAACTTGGAGGACATTGTTGACCCTAGGGTGGAGCACGCGCCCGGGGTTCTGCCGGGAATATGATCGTCCTTGTGCTCCTTGCGCTTCGGGGTTGGAGTAGAGCTTGGAGTGTTTCTTGGTAGGAGCCATAGCTTTGTATGAGTTAGCTACGGTCCCCACGGACAGCGCCAAATGTCGTAGGTGTGAAAACCAAACACGAGTTAGGGGGTGGACGTAGGCCGTTTAACGGGCCGATGTTCACGAGAGTAAGAATGACATGGGGTTTATACAGGTTTGGGGGTTCGAGGGAACCACCGTACTCATGTTGGTAGGTCGATGAGGGGTTTGCCTCGGAGGCCGGTCCCTGAGGGCTCACCAGTTTGAATGTGCTCTTTTATTTCTCAAGAGAGTTCAAATTACAAATGAGAGATACATATGATATTTATAGGTTCTTGGGTCTGTACAAATGATTGAAATACCCCTCGTGATGATAGCTAGTCTATGAGTACAACTGAGGGGCAATATTGTCTTTTCTGGCCTTAACTGCAATTCTTTGATCTGCATGTTGCGGGGCCCTTCATCTTGTATGGATGTTAGGCATTATCCAACAATCATAGATGCTTGTCACTGGTGCACAGGCCCCACTCATTGTGCCTATTGGAATATTCATTGATGTACGTCTTTCTGATGGTATTTCTTATCTTTCACTTACTATGTATTCATAAGGATATTATTGCCTGGCATTCACTTCAAAGATTGTTTATCACTGTTAATTACCAGGTTTGGAGTATCATTTTATTGATCTAGGCCTTAGACTTCAGAAGCTTGTTCAGAATCTGATGCCAATGATTATCCATTTTGTTTCTCACTTTCTTGGGTTACAATTTGCGGCAAGGATCTCCTATATTCTATTGCAAGGTAGTTGGATCTTAGAGATAGCTAATAACTAATTTAAGAGTCAGCCATACCTTTTGACTGCCTTTGGAAGTCTAGTTTGCGATTTTTTAATTTTAACAATATTTATCAATTCCAGTGCAATTTTTGTGATGTTCCCCTAAATCTACCTTTTCTTTTTTGCTTTGTCATAAATGAACCTTGTGGCATCCCTTCTACACTGCATCCGATTCATGAATGTTCGTCCAGGAAGGATATTTAAGTACACCCTTTTTCCAAGTTTATAAGGCGTGTTTTTTGAATGGTCTTGTTCATAAATATAGGACGTATTTTATATTCCAATACAAAATTAGTGTGAAGTTCCCTTTATACCCCTAATAAATATCTATTTCTACTTGATATTCTCTACATGCATGTATTAAATATAGTGCTTAGTGATAATAATTAGGGGTAATCTAATCATTTTCAATGTCTTGGTCTATGTGTCAAGAAGAAATACACATTATAGACTTGGCCGGAGGGAGTATGTTACACGGTCCTACACGCTCAGTGAATTGATGTTAGTATTGTTCTCGTAGCCAACCTTCTAGCAGCAGTTATCATGTATATCCTGCATTCCTGCTCCAGTCTTGCATATCCTGCTCCTACATGCGCCCCATGAACATTCCAGAATCATAGGATATTCCATGCACAGTTGCTCGCTATCACAAGCCATGCATAACAGCGTTCACATTGACAGACTTGACACTGCTCCTTTGCAGGTTTGACAGTTGAAGGTGTTTAAATCCTTACCATAGTCGTCGTGTGATTATTCTAATGGGCCAGTGCTATTGCATTATTTAGGTAAGATTGTTGACAATTGAAGGGCTTCGTATTATTAGTATTGCAGTGAATGCTAGTCATGACACTGGTGGTTTTGCTTTGTTAGGTGAGATTTACATGGTACTCCATGTCTCCATGCTGTTGATACCGTGTTGTTATCGAGCATCCCACTGGTATACATACATGTGAAGGATGAATATGTCAGGTCTCCGTTCTGTAAGCTCTTTCTCATGGTAAAAGAGGGGAAATATAAGGTGTTGGTTTGCTTTTTTGCTTGCCTTTGTGGTATTCAGCTGAATTGCCAGTTCTATGTTTGTGAGCTTGTGAGACTTGCTATGTGCTCAACTGTTTTCAACATATTGTCACTATTAGTGAAGAGTTCTATTTTGAGTTATGCTGGTTAAAGTTTCTTTCAACTAAGGATGTTAGCATTCAAAAGGGAACGACAATATGATGCTGAGCAAGTCTACGACTTTGGATATACGTGTGAGATGTTAGAAGAAATATCTTCAGACTTCAGACATTAGAAACACTGATATGCTCTCAAAGAACATCCAACCGAATAGAGAGGCAGTGGATAGTACACTTGTTTGGTCGTTTGTCACTGCTGTTTGCTGTTGCCCCCCAACTTTCGAAACATTGTTTCCCTTCTCTAGTGTTTTAAGTGGGAGGCATTACAAACAAGGATTCAATTTTCGTTTTCGGACTCCATCTCGGGCCTGGCCGAAATCCGAAATTTCGACGAGATTCGGAAATTTCGGACAAAATCCGGACGAAATTCAAAAACCAAAATTTAAATCCGGTTTTTTTTAAACCGAGAAATCCGAAATTTCGGTAAAAAATGACGAAATTTCGTCCAAAAAACCGAAATCTCGGCGAAATTTTTTAGGGTTTTCAAACTTTCAAATTTTTAGGGTTTTTTTCAACTTCGCGGAAATTATGATCTACCGACTGTTCCACATGGGAAATGACGTGAAGAACCCAATCCGGTCAAAATCCGGTCAAATCCGGTCGACTTTTATACAAATTTCGGTCTGTTTAACCGAAATTTTGGTCCAAATCACTGAAATTTCGGCGAGATTTTAATGTACTGTAGCACTTCAAAAAAATTCTAGGGTTTTTTCATTTTGCCGGGATTATGAAACTCGGAGGGGTCCGAAATCCGAAATCTCGCCGAAATTTCGCCGAATTTCGGCGAGATTTTGAACCCTGATTACAAATGCATCTGCATCTGGTCACGTTCACCGTGCACCAGGGTTCCAAAAATCGTCGATAATCGAGTGATTTTCACAACGCCTGTATCAACGCAGTTTGGATTTTGAATCCACTTGGTAACTGATGGAATTCAAATTTAAATTAAAAAATAGGAAATTTAGCGATTTTTATCAAAAAGTGTTAAAAAAATTTGAATTTTTTTGAGGTCTTGAGGCAATGCTAATGATGCTATAAAAATTTTCAAATCATTATCAGGTCTATATATTTTTTTAAAATTCTGACAGTGCTACTGTCTTTGTATATGCTTTCCTATTTTTAAGTTTCTAGGGGCACTAAATGAAGTCTAATATTTCTGAAATTTTGTTGTAAGGTCTTGAGGCAATGCTAATGATTATGTAAAATTTTTAGATGATGATCAGACCTATGTATTTTTAAAAAAAATTCTGGCAGTGCTACTGTATTTTTATATGTTCTTTTATTGTTGATTTTCTAGGGGCACTAAATGAAGTCTAATATTTATGAAAATTTTATTACATGATACTTGGGAACTAATTATGATGCCATTAAAATTTCATAGCATGATGCATCTTGTAAATTTTATAATAATCTGACAGTGTCTCTGTTCTTTTTTATTAATTGCCATTTTTCATTTTTCAGAAGCACTTAATGAATTCAAAAATTGTTGAAATTTCTCTAAGTTGTTTTATAGATTAATTTGGATTTATTAAGATTTTATGTATTTTTTTTTCAAAATTTCTGCATTTTTTCTAATTTTCATTGAGTGCGCCGAAAATTGAATAAAATTGCTCAAAAATTGGTGAAATCGATTGACTTTTTATTTATTTTTTAAAACAAAGTTTGACTACCGATTTAAAAAAAATGACTTCGAACTAATATGAAAATTAATATGATATCTACTAATTTTTGACCAGTTTTTATCGATAATCAAAAATAAAATTCGTTCGAAAATTAAAAAAATTGATATTGCAAACCCTACCATGCGCTGAGTAGTGCCGATCCGATAATATTTGAATTTTTGGCTCTTTAGCCCCCTTGCCTAATTTTTTTTGGGTAACTTTGGCCTCCATCCGAACCAAATCTAGCTCACCTCTCGGCCGTAGAAGTATCAGGAGATGACACGTATAGGACCGGAACAGGTCACCACCATGGTTGGTGAGCACTATAGATACCTGGTGCGATCAAAAGGGATGGAATTTACAATTTCTTCGAATAGGCCGCACTTACAAAACAATTGAGCAAGGGGCCAGAAAAAAAAAATTGCTTCATAATATTTGTGCTGGTCCAGTGCCGTGCCCGCCATCTATACCTGCCCTGCCATTGGCCACCCACCCATGCATGAAGTTTTGCTTCTCTTGTTCACAAATGATATTTATTTCTACGCAAGGGAATGGTAGAAACATACGCGGCGATCTGTCAATCAGGTGCTCACCTCTTTCTTCGCTTTCTGAACTTTTAACATTTCTTTAGTACACGGGCCAGGCTAGGGCAATGTTCAATTGGCAGCATGATTACTCTTTGGAATCAATGATTAAGCCTTTTTCTCTCAAGATATTGCCATCTAGTGCATATTCTGACACAATTAGAGGCTATGATCGAACAGCTATATGATTCCACTATTGGCAGCACTAGTGCTTGCCGAGGTGCACATTGTCACATGGACAGCCCAGCAAATTGTCCCCCTGTCAAGCCAAAAATGCGAGCCTATATCAAGCACTGTTGTTGCAACAACCGGGCAGCAGAAATGGCTATCCTTAGACAAGAATATTCATCCTTAATTTGTTGGTAATTTGGTCAGATGTATTTGATCAAGAGGTAGCTAACCCACGACCAAACTTGCAAGTACTGTCCGTACCTGGTAGGTCTACTGAGTCATGTACCAGCCTCACCGATCCCCTGCAGTGCTGCCCCCATGACACTTGTACCATCACTATCATTTATCATGAGCATAACTAGTTAGATCTCAGCCAATCTTGATGAGAGAGAACACTGGCTGGCGGCTGCTCTTTTAAGAGCTGTAGTGTGTAGTAGTAATTTCGATCATAGAGAAGATATAGAGAGAGGTAGATAGATAGATAGAGAGAGAGAGAGGCGCCAAAGGTAAAGGGCAATGAGGAGGCTACGCATTGGCAAGGTCTTGGACTGCTTCTCCTTCTCCTTGTTTGCAAGTACTTGCCTCTGCATACGCACATTGGAAGATAAGGAGGAGGCGGCCATCGAGAGGAGGGCCCTGGTGAGTAACCAGCTGGACCAAGTTCAGAGGCTTAGAGATCTTGTGGATGGGACCAGGACGCTCGGTTTCCATCTAGAGCAAAAGGTATTATTGATCTCCTCCCCCATGAGATGCCAATGTGCTTGTAGCACTGCCTTTTTTTCTTCTTCTTCTTCTGATCGTGATATCTCTGTTTTGCTTTGCTTGATGCAGACTGTGGAGCTCAGGGTGTCCATGCACTGCAATGGATGCGCCAAGAAAGTTCAGAAACACATCTCAAAGATGGAAGGTACCGGAATATTATCCTTCATTTAGTTTTCTTATTAGTCACTACTCAGTTCTCGAAAACAAGATTTTTTTTTCTCTTTCGAGACAGTGTTCTGACTGTTTGATAGGTAGAGAAGGATTGATCTTATCCTCTACCGTCTAGTTCGAATGGCAGTGCTGTCTCTAGCGTCTCGAGCATCTGATCACTAGGGATGCTCGAAACTCGCTATGGCATTCTTGGTCGTATCGTTTGGACTTTAAAAAAAAAATCCAAATCCAGGCATCCAAAAGAATCAGGCGAGGGCGTTTGCTATGATAAAGCTACTTCTTTGGACCAGACTAACCAAACTGAAATCCACACTCATTAATCAACTAATGAACTTTTGAGCAGATAAGTACAGTTTGCCCCTCAGGGTCAAGGATAGAGTTTGCCTTGTTCCCCTGAGGTTGCAGCCGCTTAATCTGGACAGTCAAATTTCTCCCCACGTTCCGAAGAAACAAGTTCAGAATGAGCTTGCCATGCAGGCTGCAGCAGCAGTTTGGTTGTCTTCTCCAACCGCTTGGTAAATCGGCTAGGCATCTTTTGAGTTGTGCAACCGAAAAGACGTACAAATCAAGGCTGTAGGCGCATGGTACGGTGAACATTAACACCGTTGCTTTTATGCATCTGTTTGCCCTGTACCGCCACCGCCATGTACTTTAGATCTTGGGGCCTGTTTGGATGATGATGGCCAATGTAAATCAAACCAAAATTTGGCACAGTCAAAACCTAGTAAAGCCAAAGATTGGCAAAAAAAAAAAAAACGTTTGGACCGCGACCAAGCCAAATCTTAGTGTTACTAGAATTTTGGTGAGTGATTTCCGTACCCTCGGATTGCTCACGTGTGACACTAAATTTTATTGGCGATATCAAATTTTTGTGGATGTCACCAAAATTTCATAGCAAACTAAATAATAATAAATTTTTGTTGGTTGTTACCAATAAAATGCGACGCTTCAACGCCACCTGGATCATTTTTTGCCTATACAATCCTGCCTCTTTGCTCGAACAGGTCGTAAGCATCCGACCCGTACGCGGGACCATTCCGATCTTACTCGTACGTAGGATCCTGTACTAGTATACCATGTAAAATTAGCGATTTAGAAATTTCTGTCACAGTCGTATCAACCAAAAATACTCCTAACTTCGCATAGAATTCCGGATCCCGATCTTGACGATCTTGTTTAATACTAATGTTTTGCCAGCTAGGAAATGACACATTTATTGAACCCAAGATCGAGCTCCCAGCATGGATCGATCGACCGTAGGCCGTAGCACAGTAGTTGTCTTGTCCGGCACACGAGATATTTGGAACGAGGGCTGCAATATTTCACTATTTCAGAGACGCCATAAATCATAGGAGTACTCTCTCTGCCACGGGCACCAATAATACAATGCTTCTTCACAAGCTCAGCAGTCGTCGTCTCAATCACCGATCAAATCACACTGGCTCGCACATCGCATGTCTCTGCATAGTCGCGCCCGAATATTTCGCTTTACTGGTCCTTTTATTTTTTTTCTTTCAAATTTGGTCCTCTGCACAAATAAATTTGCAAAATCAGCATAGTCTTGCTTTTGACCGCGAAAAACAGCGACGGATAACACGTGTGACCTGCCGCACTCCTGTACCGTGACGTGCGTAACGGCCAGGGCTGCTGAGTAGCACGGGATCGACAGCAGCACTTGATGAGCAACTCCACCTCGATAGGCTAGGCAAGCTTAATAATTAACTAAAGTGTTTAATTAAGTGAATTAATTAATTAAAGTGTCTAATTAACTGATTGATGGCCATGTTCCTATCGAGGAAATGGAGCTCGGTAGGAATCGAATCTCCGGTGCTTGCCATGATATAACAGTGTAGTGTATGATATGTGTCGCTTGCTTTTGTTATTTTAGATTAGTTTTACAAATACGTCGAGAAGAAACCATACTGTACCTCTATTACATCTGGGAGGTTCCAAGGCTCCTCAAGGCATCCAGGTGGCTCTCCGCTGTGTTCCGAAAAAGCCCCTCCATTTTCTTCGAATTGCGGATATGTCCCAATGAATTTACGGAAAGGTGTTTTGCGATTTTTTGTGAGGACAAGAAAAACTTTCTCGGATCGCGTTTAGGTCCCCCGTTCGTTACTTTACGAAAAGAGGCTCCCGTTAAATACAAATCGCGAATGAGCCCTTTTCTACTTTTTCAGGATAGCGGTAAGGTCCAAAAATATAACAAACATGTCTTCAGTTTTTACATCCATGTCATTTCTCCGTTTTATCCGAAAAAAATATTTTCGTCAACAGAAATATGTATACTTTTTTTTAACGTGATTTCTAATATTTCTCGAACTTCCAAAAATTTAAAAAATACATCTAGATCTATTTTTTCCCCCGGAAAAAAAAGCAAAAAATCATTTTTCGTTCGCGTGCCCGACATGCGTTGCGTTTATTGGCCTAGTTTGTTAACAAAGTGTAGGTGCACGAGAAAAACCAAGACTTCAGTCGCACGCAGCCATTGATCACCTGCTCGTTTAGACTATGTCCAGCGGTTTTCTGTCCCGGTCTTCATTCCCTTCGTGACGGGAAAACAGGCCGCTCGGGAACTAGTGTCGTTTCGTTGGCGCCCTGTCGTTTGGACGGGTGACAAAATGCTTGCCTTCAGCACATGCTTGTACTGTTCGCATGTGCATGGTTTTGTCTAGCTAGCCGCTGCTGCCTTTCCATGATGGTTAATTTCTAAATCTATCCGAAAAGAGCAGTACTTTTATATATTTTTTTTCTATATAAATTTTAAAGCATGTGAAGGGATAGGTAATATCATATACCATTCATTTATGATTTAATATTTATGTAATTTGTTTTAAAAAAATATAGAAGCACATCTCAAAAAGAATAACTATACTGCGAGCTCTCATTTGAAAGGGCTAATTAGCTGGTTCTAAAAAGAATGGTCGATTAGTGCTCCCTTAGTTCAGAAATATAAAGTATATAGTTTAAATAGTCTTATTTATAAATATAAGATTTGTATTTAGATTTAATATAGTTTTTTTTACTATAACTTTATTTATTTATTTTCTCAATCATATGCATTTATTCATTACCACCCACACAAAGTATTATCTCTCAACTTTTAAGACGATTGAGTGGGGTACCTAAGTTATTCTCCCTCATAATTTTCTCAATTTTATCACTAGTTAATCTTTATACAAAGTCAAAATGCGCTTTATATTTATGAATGGAGTAATAAGGAACTTTTTGTTCTGTGCAATCCGTTGCACATGTTTAGTTATACTAGGTGGAGGGCCACGCTGCGCTACGCCGGGCAAACCACGAGGATTTTTTATGCAAAAAGGTGTGCTCCAGGTCTAGACGTAATTTTCTAGAACCGTGGGTATTTTTTTTTTTTTTTTTTTTCGCATTAGGGGTTCAGAGCTATACACGAATTTACAAAACCATGGGGTCTTGTTGCAAAAGAGCCAAAAGAGGACCTAAATGTAATTTTCAAAGTCATACGCAATTTTGTGAAACTACGAGTTTTTTTTTTTTGCAAAAGAGCTATTAAAAGGACCTAAATATAATTTTGAATTTCATGAGAAACTTTTTTGCAAAGTTACTGACGTGGCACTCCCAGCGGCCGGAGAAGCTTGCGACTTTAGATAAGTAGTAAAGGATTCTTGATATGCTACAACTCTTTCTGTCTCGTTATCGTGCTTTGCTTTGAACATATAATTCCCTAAGGAATTCTGGAGGATCTAAATTGTTTCTCGTGGATAGAAATTCCTAAATAATTCTCCGTTACAAACAGAGGATTCCTAAAGAAACTCCAACATATAAACCGCTTTGTAAATAATTTTAGTGAAAGGATTCGTCTAATTAGCACTTTGCAAAGAAGAGATTAAAATAAGTTAATTTAGATTTCAAAAGAAAAATCACAGATTAACGTTAACCAAGATAAACCTCATCAATTTATCAAACAAATTGAAACATACATACATACATGCATTGAATCTTTACACGTTCGTAAATCAATCTAATAATGGGAGAATTAAAATTTTAACAATAATAAACAAAAGAAAAATCACAAATAAAATAAACCAATCTCTGTTCTTGATCAAAGGCATTCATTACATGAAGTAAATTACAAAGAAATAATTATATTCATACATCTCAAATTATACAAATACCAATTACAACGAAGGTTAATCTTACATTTTATTCATTGCAAACACACAAGTATACTCAATTACTTTTCAAAAATAAAAAGATTACAAGAATGCTTAATTTTCGTAAAATCTAAACTTCAATTGATCAGTGACGTTAATCCCTAAAAAATATTAGTCAGTCATTTGTGCATATAGAACCAAAAGTAATAAATTAAAATGACAAAAAATTAAAAGAAGAGTTGTCGTCTGACCCGTATGTGATAGTATTGTGCACTGATATACTAGATTCGTCCGGGGCCGAATTGGCACCTTACGAAACAAAGGGTATCATCATTCAGCAATTAACAAACATATAATGTATTTCATAGACGCACGTATTTTAAAATATCGCATAGTAAAAAAGTGAATTTTCCGCGTAAAAAGGTAAGCCTCTACAATAAAATGAGATAGGCTTGAAGTACTATGCAATGGATAGCCCCAGCCGAAGCCTTCTCCAGTGTAAAGTTTAGGGCTTAAGGCATCCATGCCCCCAAACATATAAGGCAAAGATCACCAACTAAGGTCCATAGCAAGCCAAATATCACATCACAAAGCCTCAAGTGAAATAGCACACAAACCTTCGAGCACAAAGGAAGCCACGAGCATCAAGAGTAATAACAAGCACAAGGCCATCATGGAGGAGGAGGTAGGAGTAAGAAGGCACTAAGATCAAGAGTTCAAGTAAGGAGCCGAGCAAGACCACCAGGAGCATCAAGCTACCAAGAGGTCAAGCTCAAGATCAAACCAACTAGAAACAAGCATACCACAGCACCATCACCTTCAGCACATCACTTTATTTTCATGTCTCAGCATACAGGCAAACCCAATATATTTAGCAGTAGCCTCAACATAGGATAGTTGTAGCAAAAATCAAGTAGAGACTAAAATCAGTAGAATAACAAGTGGTCTCGGTGGTCGATGCTACGAGGGTTGCACCGCGCGTACCTAATAACCTATCCATGCTTCCCGGCGCACGATAGATTAAGGGTGTCGTCGCGGCACCTTCCAAAACCCGAGTATACAACCTTAGAATCATCATCAGCCTAGGGGTGGCGCAGTACGTGCTCATTCACCCCGTGTACTGCCCGGCGTATGGGAGACCACGGGTGTCGCCACCGCACCGCCAAACCCAAGCCTCAACCCTTTTTCGTCATCAACCTCATCACAAACTTCATGTATGGATTCATAGAAGCATCACATACTAAAGAGAATCCAAGAACCGGTAAATAGGGGGTTAATGATGAAGGGGAGGAAGAGGATAACCAGGGCTCGGTGGAGCCGAGTAGGGAAGGGCTTGGGGCAGCCGAGCCCGACGATCGGCTTAGCCAGGGGAGGATCGGGATGAGCCAAGAGTCGGAGGTGGCATCGGTGGAGATTGACCGTAGAGGGCCAAGATGGGTGCAGATCAATGGGTGGTCGGGGTGGCCAAGGTCACAAGGGCGGGTGCATGGGGGAGCGGTAGCCTAGGGCCGCCAGCCTACAGCGTGGAGAGACGTGCGCGCGGGGGGGGGGGACGGTGAGGCGGCCGAAGGACGAAGGCTGGTGTTGGCCAACGATAGCAGACTCGAACCGGGTTGGGGAAGAGAGGGAGCACGACGGAGGAGTAGACCGACGTCAGGAGGCGGCGCAGGGGGCTCGGCACTTGAAGGCAACCCGGAGACCGGAGGGGTTGGAAGCGCTGGGATCGACGGGAAGCGATCGGTGGGCCAGCAACAGGCGGGAAGAGGGAGCTGAATCGGGAGAAATCAGGAGAGGAGAGGAGTGAGGTAAAAAGGGGAAAGGCAAGGAAAGGATAAGGCAAGGAAGAGAGAGAGAGAGAGAGAGAGAGAGAAGAGAAATGTTTAGAAAATGGGGGGAAATAGGAAAGAAAAGAAAATAGGGTAATTTTTGGTAGCGTGTAAAAATGTATAACCACATGCGATAATTGATAATAATTTAATTAAGGCGCTAATAATCGCGTAAAATGGTTGCAATTAAATGAATTAATAGAAAATTAAAGAGAAAAACAAAAAAATATGTCTTTAATTAAATTAATAGAAGTATGAATTAATTTGTTCGTGTTGACGATCCAAATTAAAGCTGAATCAATTAAAATCTATTAAATCAATAACTCAGTCGGTCGAATTTCAAATAAAGCACGAAGAAAGAAAATTATATAAAGCTTTGAATTATAGAGAACAATTTTAATCAAACGAATTAGACACATTAAGAAATTTTACTTGAAAATCAATTTAAACCGTCTTAGTGAACCCTTTATCAAAAATCCATTGGAAATAAGTTATTTAAATTACTAGTCTCCAAATAAATCCAAACCCAAATTTAGCTACAAGATATTCTAAACAAATGGTCCAGCTAGCAATTTAAAATCCACTATTAAAGAAGTGAACTTAAAAATGTATCATCTTTTAATAAAACTCTATTTATGCGTGAATCAACAATTAAGATTGTATAGTATTCTATAATTTTAGGAATTGATTTATATCTAATGGGAGGTCATCTCCAGAATCCGAGTGAGGCCGTACATTTCTACACTAATCCAGGCAAGCTCCCTTGTTCATATTTGTGAAATCATTTTTAAATATTTTTAGAAATCATCATTGCATGGGAAAAGTATATTTCAAAATAAAACTCTAAATCAAGTCTGTTTGAAAATTGGATATTGATAGACAGTCGATGCAGTCTGTGAGTTTGATAATAGATTGCCGATGCAATCTGTAAGTTGTTAATAGACTGCTGGTGCACTCGGTGAATTTGTGAGTATATTGGTTTGGTTCACTGACAGAGATAAAGTCGGTGTGGTGTGTGTGTGTGTGTGTGTGTGTGTGTGTGTATATATATATATATATATATATATATATATAAGGATAATTTGCCTGTGGGGCCCTCTACATAGGTTATGATATAAGGATAAACCACTACACTCGGGCAATGAGCCGTATGAATTGTATCAACCATAGTTGTGGAAATGACTAGAAAAGTTTATCATATGAAGGTATTTGATCTCCACATTGGGTAAGAGTGGTTAACTAGGGTTGTAAAATTGGGTATGCCAAAGGACCGGTGATGGACACAACTGAGAGCCAACATAGACTGTCAATAGATAACCTTTATATGTTGTCCTATTTTGGTGATCAACCAATGTAGGTTGATGTACCAAGGCACTATATATAAGCCATGAGATGAGTACTACCGACGGGGAGTCGGAGTACAACTATTAGCTACGAGTTGTTGGGACTACTTGAGGAAGGTATCCACGGCTCGAGTTAGCAGGGTTGGAGATTTAATATCGGATTAGTGATAAACATTCTAGGTTCTCAACTGTGGTTGGGTTCACTATAGGTAAAGTGGTACAAATCTACGCAGGATTAAATCATGAATTCATGCATGTCTCCTGAACTGGAGGCTACGGAAGCTAAGTTTGCCTCATATACGAGTGTTAGTAGAATCTTCATAATTAAAAATTGGAAACATATCTTTCTACGAAAACCTATTTTCGAAAAATGATTTGAGAAGGGTGTATGGTGATTGGAAATGGATTGAGGAAGGCTGAGATGATTTTGGAAAAGATTCATATATATATAATGGATCTGGTGGCCAAGCATCCGGTTGGGATATGGATTCCTGTGAAGTGCACTAGTTGTTGGCAGCTTTTGGGTAATTAGTATTTATGTATTATATTTTTGTTGTATTTGAATCATAAGTATAATTATATACTGAA
Source organism: Rhipidocladum racemiflorum (assembly GCA_036346355.1). Taxonomy (NCBI): domain Eukaryota; kingdom Viridiplantae; phylum Streptophyta; class Magnoliopsida; order Poales; family Poaceae; genus Rhipidocladum; species Rhipidocladum racemiflorum. Next base: position 4,416,579 of record CM070578.1, read on the forward strand.
CATGTATCCTACGTGGCAATGGAATGTAATAGAGGTCCAATTTTAGTCTCTAATTATTGTTTTGTTGCAACACTCTGAATAATGTGTATTAATTGATAAAGTGTCGGGCCCGCTCGATGTTTTATTAGCTAATATACCCATATCAGTGTAATTACCTTAGTTAATGATAGGGTTACTGTCGTTACCCTGAGTTAATTATGCGGTTCGCCACATTTAGCATCCTAAACTAGGTCTAATTGTTGATAAAAAAAGGTAGGACTAAATGGTTGTAGTCACCACATTCGATTATATCGTTTTAAGAACGATGCATACAAGAAGACATTACACAATTGCAAGCTTACATTGCAATGTGATTGGTGGTAGGCCACTACTCTCTGCGGCGCCGCTGCCGCCGCCACCATCGTCTGCTCGCTATCCTCATCGAGTCACTTATCAGCGACGTGCACGTCATCAAGCGGGTGAACTGGGTCACCTCACGCGGGCTTGCCACGGACGGCGGCAGCCTGCTCGACGTGGTCGTGCGCCTGTGGGCTAACGCCGGCGGCAACGAGGACGGCAACGGCGAGGGGCTGGACTGCATGTACGTTAGTCAAGACGGCGGCCATAGGGGCGGTATTGGCATTTTGGCACCCGTTTTGGTCATCGCCCTAATTCTTGCTAATCTATTGCTGGTTATTAGGGTGCCATTGTCTGGTAGTAAGAGTATAGCTGGGCAGGTTTTGAGACTAGACATTGCTTTCCATAAAATTTCACCTCTTCTAAACTGGGAAATTTGATTATTTGCCATAGTTGATATACAATGGAATAAGTCCATTTTACACTCCCAAAGTATGGAAAAAGTCCAAATAACACCCCAACTATAAAACCAGTTATTTAACCTCCTCATCTTCTAAAACCAGTTTAAATCGCACCTCATGCAGTTTTCCTTAGCTGGTTTTGCTGACATGGACACCCCCTCGGATGGATTGGCTGGTTTTATTGACATGGACATCCCATCAGTGATACAATTAGACCGGCTGCTTCCGCCACTGCATCATCTCTGCGCTCGTCATCTTCTTCCTCAACAAGAGCTACAACGGTATCGCGCGCATCGACATAGGCATCACCTACGCGCTGCTCCTCTCCAGGCTGGCACTCGATGCGACCACGCGGCTATGCTCTTCTCCAACCAGGTGCTGGTCTTGCTCGAGGAGACCCCGCGGCTGGCGTGGCTTTTGCCGGTGGTCAAGAGGTTCGACCATCGCAACGACGATGGCCGGAGAGGACATAGTAGCTGAACCTCATCAACTACTGCCTGGGCAAGCTGGACGGCAACGATGAAGGCGGCCATCGCTGCAACACCTGCTGTTTCGGTAGCCTGCGAATGATCTGCGCTCTCGCCAAGGTCGCAGAAACGATGCACGTCAGGGAGACCTTGACAACTTATTCTTCATCCGGCACGAGCCTCTGAGCTACAAGCAGGGAGAAAACCCCATTCTCTTCGAGTTTATCTTCAAAAGGCTCAGCGAGGCGCCCAAGAAGCTGAGGGCATGAAGTACAAAGACATCAAGGATATGTGCAACTACCGCACCTCCAAGCTCTTGGTGCTCGTCTACACTAGTTGAACGGCCTCGTCTCCCTCCAGGGCATCCTGCGCCTCCTTGGCCTCACCACCAGTGATGACGATCTCGACCACCAGGGCGGCTTCTCCTTGGCGTCGAACTCGATCATGAGCTTGGTGTGGTTTGGACCGGGGTCCGGGTCGCTGAGGATGCTCTCGTGGAAGCCATCGACGCTACTAGAGTACAGCAAGTAGGTGCGCTCGCCGTACTTTATGATGTCAACGACGAACACGAGGACGGTGGCGGGGATGACGGAGTTGCCCTGCAGGGAGCAAAAGAAGATGATGGAGGCGGAGAAGAGCTCAAAGAGGAGGCCGATGAGGTGGTGGAGCCCGAGCTCATTGTCGTCGAGGGAGTAGGTGGTGATGGTGTCGGGTCCGCCCAAGTGGAGCAGCAGGAACGGCGTCCAGATGGCGAAGATGGTGGGGCTACTGTTGCCGGTGATGGCGGCGGCTGCGCCAAACCTCCACTTGAGGCCGGATGCATGGGAGAAGCTAGAGCTCGAGGATGAGAAGCCTCCGCTGCCACCGATGTTGCCCATGCTGTTGAGGAGGACGAGGCCGAGGTCGAAATCTAGTCTACGAGGACGAAGCAAAAGGGGATCCCATCACTGAAGGGATGCCCATGTCAGCAAAACCATCCGAGGGGGTGTCCATGTCAGCAAAACCAGCCAAGGAAAACTGCGTGAGATGTGATTTGAACTGGTTTTAGAAGATGAGGCGGGTTAAATAACCAGTTTTATAGTTTGGGGGTTATTTGGACTTTTTTTTTCTTCATATTTTGGGGTGTAAAATGGACTTATTCCATGTACAATTAATGATTTGTCACATCATATCTTAATGATATTTAGCAAATCATGAATTACACACAAACTTTATAATAAATAATCAATTATACCTTCTATACCGGGCCTAATCAAATGTTGTTGGTGTTGTTGTTGCAGGCGTGACGTCATTCGAGGTGGATTTGGAGAGCAAGAAGGTGGTGGTCATGGGGGATATCACGCCGTTTGAGGTGCTGCAGAGCGTCTCCAAGGTGAAGTTTGCAGAGCTCTGGATGGCCGGGCCCCTCACTAATTAACTACATCTCGATCCATCCCAAAAGCTAGTGCTTTGGCTCAGGTGCTTCTTTACAGTACTATTTTAAAGTTTCATAAATATTAAAGTATTAAGAAAGAGCGAACATCAATTACTTATTATTTTTACTTGTTTCAAGATTTATGTAGCTCGTATCGGAAGGAAATACATGAAATCACCTATGGTGCTTTGCCGCTCGCCTTAGTGTGTATGCACGTCGTCGGGGTCACTGTGCAGTGTAGTAGTTCGTCAGATGGGGTTCTTCTGTATTTAGTTACCGGTTTCACAAGAGAGTGAGGGATCTGGAGACTTGTAAAAACTGTAATGCATATGCTCTGTGAAATTAAACAGTGAAGGCTACAACAGTACTCCCTCCATTTCAAAATATAGGGCGTATTAGAGCTTGGCTCATGGATTAAGGAGCATTAAGTACAGTGAAAAGTAGGGATAAAAAGACCAAAGTACCCTGATGCTCTTTAGTGTTAGTATTCAATGTGCATTCCTGGGAATAGTAAAGGACCATGCATGCATGCTGCAATTAATAGGGGTAAAATAGGAAGCTAAGTACTCCCCTCCATAAGATGCCTTATAAAAAGAAAAATCTTCTCAAAGCTAATAGGTCTTACATTTTGAAATGGAGGGAGTATTGTTTACCATGAGATGATTGCCTGTTGTTTCCTCCTTGCCACAAAAAAAAAATACCTGGCTAGTTGCTTTGGTGAGAATTGAGCTGTCGCTCAACGGCCGCAAACCAAGAGCATTTTTATTTGGTTTGATTAGGCAGCTTTGTGAGGCCGTGCCTAGCCCTGACCTGACGGACCTGGGCGTAAATTCTTACTGAAAGATGTAAAAGGACTTAATTACCACGATGTAAAAGGGCTTAATTACCACCCCAACACCACATGACGACGACGTAAATTCTTACTGAAAGATGTAAAAGGACTTAATTACCACGATGTAAAAGGATTGAGCCCAACGCATTCTCAGGCCCATGTAAACCCTCACATGGAAAAGGTTTTAACATTCTTGTCAAACTGTTATTGTCAGTGGAGACTGGAGAGCCATCGATCAGCCATATTTGCCACAATAATAGACATGAAAAACCATTACTCGTTCCAAAAACTGCAAATTTTTCAAGTATATTCACATTTAACAAAGGACAAATGTATTATCAAAATTCCCCTTCAAGAAAAAACAAACCATTATCATCTACATTTACTATTGGTCACTACTCACTAGTCTTATGCCTTGCAACTGTACAAGATGGAAAACTAAAACATTTCAGCAGCCAAACACTGCTTCCTTGAACGAACTTGTTGACCCACTTCATACTTCACATAAGCAGAAAGTCAATTGTCCGGTTATCATCGGATGCCTATCAGCTGTCTTTCTGTTGCTCATGCTCTCATACTATTTTCTATAACATCCTCTCGAGTTCCAGTTGCAGCTCATTTCCGAACTTTCTCCGGTGCCTAATTCACTGCATACTTCACATAAGCAGAAAGTCAATTGTCCGGTTATCATATCAAGCTGTCTTTATGTTGCTCATGATCTCATACTATTTTCTATAGCATCCTCTTGAGTTTCAGTTGCAACTCATTTCTGAACTTTCTCTGGTGCCTAATTCACTGCATACTTCACATAAGCAGAAAGTCAATTGCCTGGTTATCATCTGATGCCTATCAGCTGTCTCTCTGTTTCTCGTGCTCTCATACTATTTTCTATAGCATCCTCTTGAGTTTCAGTTGCAACTCATTTCTGAACTTTCTCTGGTGCCTAATTCACTGCATACTTCACATAAGCAGAAAGTCAATTGCCTGGTTATCATCTGATGCCTATCAGCTGTCTCTCTGTTTCTCGTGCTCTCATACTATTTTCTATAGCATCCTCTTGAGTTTCAGCTGCAGCTCATTTCTGAACTTTCTCCGGTGCCTCCAACAAATTCAAAGCTGCCTTGAGCCACACCCGATAGTTGTTCCTACTTATACACACCGGAATCTTTCAGTCATTGACTTCTGAATGCATTACAAAGCTCGGAAATGCCATGGTAATGTCCCTGAACAATTAGTAATAACACGAAAATTTATCGGATTTTTTTATTAAAAAAATTTAAAAGAAAAGGGCAAGAACAGCAAGATATTTCAAGCTTAATGTTTCTTAGTGGAGATGCACTACTCACTGCAAATAGGGAAGTGATATGTTTCTTAGTAACGCTGGGTTTTTCTTAACAAATTCCTCCCATTCCTTAGGATCTATCTTGCCATCTCCATTTGAGTCTGCTTGATTGAATGTCTGCAGTCCAAAAGGAGCAGCGTAAGGCATGTTAGAAAAAAAAAAGACCGTAAAGAGGAAATACTTGAGAAGAAGTTGTTACATTATCAACAATCGCACCGACAGCGTTCTCCGGAAGACATAGATCTGACTCATCCAGAAGTGCAATGACCATCTCCCTAAGCTGTTTCAATAGATGAAGTATCTATTAATTAAAATCCAGGGCCATTCATGGAAATTATGAATTGCACATAAGTCACTCAGATATGTACACCCTATACATTGAATAAGAGAATGACATACCTCTTCTTTTTCAATGTAACCTGTCCCCCTTAAATCATACAATTTGAATGCAACTGCAAAGAGAAAGAGGAAGGGAAAGGTAAATAAAACATGCCGATTTCCTAATAGGGTTGACAAGAAGATGGATGGACAAGAGGTAGTCCTACACGCAGTCTTTTCTGATTCAGGTGCTTTTGGGTGGAATATACTTAGCGACCGCACAAATTCTCCAAACTCAATCACGCCATTCCGTTTCAGATCAAACAGATCGAACACCTGTCACAGAGAACACGAAGCGAGTTGATCATTTGGCGACGAAGTCCTGCGAAATCAACATTGGACAGGAAGGCCTCACCCTGTCTGCGAAAAGGTTTGCTTTTTTGCTGTTCCTGAACAAGGCAAGCTGGAACTCCTCCTGTTCGACAAAAACCCAAAACATCATCAGCACAGTCCGAAAACGTAGTTGATCACGGAGGTACCATTGCCAGCAGAGTTGAAAGATCTATCATCTATGTCACCTTGTGTATGAGCCCATCTTTGATGATGGAAAAGCTCAGCTTCCTGTACAGCTCGTACAGCGCCTCAACCTCGTTCACCGTAACTGCCAATCAACCACAATGCACAGCACTTTTCAATGCTCCGACAGATCAAAACCGACACTGCTGCATCTCACAGTACCAATTCAGGCGTAGGGGAAGGGCAAACTTGGTGTAGTATCAAGAACCACGCGTCAGCGTGAGGTATGCACGCAAGAGGGCAGGTGCTCACAGGAGGTTTGGGAGGCGAGGACGGCGGGCTCCTCGTACCCCGGCGTGCGCTTGAGCTGCTTCGACGACGCGCAGCCCATTCTACGCCGCGCGGATGGGTGACAGGCGGCGGCCCAGAGGTCGTCGGATTCGCCGCCAAAAAACGATGCCCAGACCTGCAACTTCAAGAGACTGCGGCCGCCGACCACAACAAGATGTTCGTCTGGGGAATCCACAGCCACCTAAGAAAGCTAAAAAGTAGAGATTTTTTTTTTTCGTTTTATGTGTTCTAAGAAGAAAATTCTAACCTGACCTGAGATTGTGCTCTCCGGTCCTTGCGCTTCCTTCCTCTCACGCGCTGGAAGATCTCCAGCCGGCGCCGTTTGCCTCGGCCAACACGCCTCTCCCTGCTTTGCTTTTTCCCTTCTGTCTCCTCTCCTCCCTGGAGCCGCGCTGTGCGGTACGAGCGACAATTTGTAGCAACTCTTACGGCGTCGGCGCTACAAGTCAAAAATATCAAAACTGCTCTCCGTACAAGTTTACGCATCGTATTTCCTGTTGTTATAGCAGACAAAAAAAGATATTAAAAATTACTTAGTCTACTCTTAATTATTATTTCTAAGCACCACGCCTAATGTAAAACATGTAAAAAAATATATGAAATAGTAAAGATAAATATTTACTAGAGATACGGAGGAACATCGTACTAATTTTGTATTGTAGTACGAAGGATACTTTATATTTATAAATAATACGATTAAAAAATACAACATATAAATTTGATCAGACGAGTATATTTTGTATTGTAGTATGAAATATACTCTAGATTTATTAATAATATGATTAAAAAATACAACCTATAAATTTGATCAGACAAGTATATTTTGTATTGTAGAATGAAATATACTTTATGTTTATAAATAACACCGTTAAAAATACAGCCTATATTATTTCTCATGGATCACGCACATTTGGCGATCGTGTGGACCCTGGGCCGGCGTCGGGAGCGCGGCTGGTGCGCTGAGAAGAGATGACGACAGGTTCGTTTGGCTCGTGAAGCCATCGACATCGTTGCGTTTTAGTCATAGCCTCACAGGGAAAGAAAAAAAAATCTAGCTAGTGTACATGTGGTTTGATCACAGAAGAACAGTACCATCCTTGATCGCATCTCTGGTATCCTCAGTGTGTCCGACGCCGCAAAGTCTACGCCTACGGATCAAAATGCGAACGAGTCTCGTGGGCTTGCAACTTGCAAGTGGAACGGACAGTTGAGTACAGCACTCAATTAGCAGCCATTGGCATCGCAGAGGAAGAAGTGTTCGGCCGTCCAAGGATAAGATCGTAGGATCATCTGGTCGCGCAGACGGCGACTCCCAACAGTTTACATGACACACAAAATAGCGTAAAATCTGATGTGGAGTGCGAGTTAAGAAAGGAGTAGTAGAATTGTTTCTTATGTAATATACTTCTGTCGTTCAAGTTTATTTATTATATTTTTTTAGTAGTCTTGTTTAAAGATATATGGTGTATTTTATGTTCTAATGCAAATTAGTATGATGTTTTCATTGTACCCCTAATAAATATCTAGATTTATTTGATATTCTCTACATGCATGCATTGAATATAGTGATTATAGATAATAATAGGGGTAGTGTAGTCATTTTTAATCTCCTTGGTCTATGTGCCGAGAGAAAATGTCCTACAAAGTTGGACATAAGAAGTACAACCTAATCGAGAAAACCAAAGGAGTTAGGGTATGTTTGGTTGGTGGGATGAGGTTGGATGAAATGAGATGATCTTGTACCATTTGATTCCATTGTTTTGGGGGAATGAGATAGTTCAACATCTATAGGGAATATTTCTTAAATTTGTATCGCACCATCCAGGATGGGATGATTTTATTCAAGCAACAAAACACGTAATGTTTTTTTCCCTTAAAGTATCTCATACTTATACCATTTGGTACAAGTAACCAAAAACACTCAGGAGAAGGAATGGTAGGAAGCGAAGAGAGAATGTGAGGTAGGAGTGAAGAAATTAATTGAGTGAGGTATTTGCTAGATACTATGCATTGAAAAGATGGTATATAGAGTTGTTTCTGTATGATATAGCATATTTAGATACTACTCTTTCTAGTAATATATAGTTGTCGTTTTGGACATAGATATAATTGAACTTTGGAACTTTGACTATTAATATCTTTTTAAATATTTAAATTGGATAAATGCAAATTATATGTGTAGCTTAATTTGTCTCCAAAAGTACTTTATAATATTATGAATTTATTGGGTTTTATAAATATATTATAATAAAAATTAGTGATTAAATCTATATTTTAGAGACTGTCGATATCTAAAACGAAAAGTATTTATGAAGGGAGGGAGTATAACCTTAGAAATGAATGATAGTGCAATAATTATTGTGCTACTGGTGCTGGCCTAGACCTGAATCCTGGATAGAAACACTGCTTGATACCAACTACAGGTTAATAGTAAACTAAAAATCAGCTTGTATAATAATTGTCTCTCAAGGTTATCTCTAGATGTGCAATAACTATCTCTTTTCTCTTATATATATAAATAATCTACCTTTGTTTGCATGCAAAGCTGGCTACTACTCCCTTCATTCATTTTTGTAAGACGTATTTTAACTCTGCACAAAGATTAAGGTTGTGTTGAAATTTAGAAAGGTATGAGAGAAAATAACTTATATGCCCTTACTTAATTGTCTTGGAAGATGAAAAATATAGTACTTTATATGTGTGGTAATGAAGAAATGCATATGGTTTCGAGAGAGAATAAATAGGAGTATAGAAGAAAATGCCTCATTAAATCTATATGCAAGCCTTATATTTATACTCCCTCTGTCCCACAAAGAGTGCATTTCTAGTGTTCAAATTTTGTCCCACAAAGAATGCATCTTTAGTCTGTAGGGCCCAGCTGTAAGTGTATGCATGCTCATTTAAGTGCTTGTGGAAACCGAAGCACCACCATGCTTGTGTATGGAGTAATAAGGGGCACATTAGTCATTTACCTTGCACACTAATCTGTCTTAAAAATCCTAGAAATGCACTCTTTGTGGGACAGAGGGAGTATGCAAGACCATTAAAAAAAACATGCATTAGAGCAAATACAATAGCAAATCCACTACTTACTCTATCTCACATTCATGTCATCTAGAGTAAGCTAAAAGGCAGCATGTACAATAACTGTTTCTAAAAGTTGTCTCTACATGTTGTGCAATAATTATGTCTTCTCTCTTGTACATAAATGGTCTACCTATGCTCCCGTGCAAAGCTAGCTCTCATTTAAGAGCTAGTTTTTTTCTCTTTCATCTTTTTTCATTCTTTCATATAGACCAAAACTGATGTGTAGAACCAGCTGAGGTGATCTTATTGTATATGGCCTTATAAAAATGAATGAAATGAGTAAATAAGAGCTAGCTCTCTTCTCTCCCCTTTTTTCACTCTTTTGTATAGAACAAAGCTTATATATATATGACACCGTAATAGGGCATCATGGTGCCCAGTCACCATGATTGTAAATGTACGAATTCAAGTCAAATTCAGGTATATTTTTTAAAACTTTCAGTTTTAAGGTATATACCCATCTATAGCAATTCAAATGAAACATATACCTTCGAAAAAATATATTTGAATTCAAATATCTGAACGAATTTAGATGACATGTTTTGCTGATTTATATATATACTCAGCACATACCTACAATCAAACTATTATAAAAAAGAAACTCTAGTTCGAATTTTAGTTCAAACTTGTTTGAACTAGTTAGTAAAATGGTTAAACTCAATATCCTAAAAAAATTAAAAATTTTCAAATGCAAATAAATAAATAAAATACCCGTTTTGGATGATGGTGCCCAGACACTATAGTATCCCAGGTAATTGTAATATATATATATATAGGCTAATAATAAATTAAGATGATTTTATTGTGCTCACTCTAAATGGATCGGCTCGATCGTCAGTACGAACACAACAAACGCCGACGATGCTTACGTGTGACAAGGCTTCTCGTGGCTCATCTACGACAACTTGGCCAGTGGTTTGCATGCTGCGCTATCGAATAGCGAGCTCTACTGTGGTGGCTTTTGCCTCTACAGGCTACAGTCTCAGTCACTCCCTCCTTATGGGGAGGTCTCGTCCAAGATTTCAAATTTTATTTTTGATTTACATTTCGTTACCTTTTAAAATTTAATTTTTTGACAAAATTTTATTATTTTAGATAAAATCTAAAAAAACAAAATTTAAATTTAGAATTTGTGAGTTTATTGTAATTTTTTATATGTATTCCTTACAACTGGCATTAACATTCTCCCCACAAAAGTTGACACCAAATCCGGTCCCACAGCACTACAAGCGATCCAAATAATATAAATTTCGGTCCAAATTATCGAGATTTACGAAATTTTTGGAATCACTGTAGCAATTTGAATTTTTTTTAATATTTTTTATTTCATCAAGATTATAAATCTTGGAAGGGGCCGAAATCCAAAATTTCATCGGGATTTTAACTTTGGTCTCGCCTTCTTTACCTCAAATTTTATGGGACTAGAGAGTTCTTTTTTGCATACTATTATATATATATAGACACACACACACACTATTTTACACATATATAGAATTTAAAATTAATTGTTTTTTTAACGAGCCTAATAGTATAGATCACATGACTGTCCTACGCGCAAGTAAAACAAAAATGTGGTATATGAGACTGCCACATTGATTGATACCATCGTATCTATTACAAGAAATGATCAATTTTAAAATATATAATTTTATGACCTAAGTTATTCTAAAATTCGTAATATTGTGTGAGAGAGCTAAAACCTACGGGGTTTTTTTTTATATATATAAAGAAAACTCACAGCTGCATGGAATTTACTCTTTCTTTATTAGTGATCAGGAAATGTGCCGGAATACAATAAAAGAGAAGCGAGATCAGATCAGTACTGACATGACAGGCGACTATGAATGATTGGGAGAAAAGCGCTTTGCTTCACCGTTCCCCCGATATTTTGTGGTGGTCACGTTGACATTTCACATGTGGCCGCACTCACTCTAGCAAAGGGGAAAAAGAAGGGAGCAAACAGCGGCCCATACGGCCATACCCCACGCTTTTCGTGATGGCCAGCGGCAGAAGGAAGCGTTTAATGTAGTAGACTCATTATATATATTTTTTTTTAAAAAAGTAGCTCCACGATAATTTTTTTTTAAAAAAAACTCTTATTCTTTAATGCGAAAGATTTAGCAGATGACGTATACCACCTACCGCGATCTAGTAGTGTGGGGCTCCATGGCAGCACGAGCGCGGCGAGCAGCGCAGGAGGCGCGTTGCACGTGGGGCCGCTCGAACGTGGGCGCGTGGGTGTGGCCGTGCGGGGTGCGCACCACGTGCGTTGAAGATTGCTTTCGCTCTCTCTGGCCGTGGCAACTTGGTGGGCCCAGCCGGCTTCTGTAGTCTTGCGCCGACCACTCGCTTCCATGCTACTAGACCACGACAGGTGATATGCGTCACCTGCTGAGCCTTTTGCGTTCGTGTAGTTGACAATAGGGCTACAATAGTAAAAATTTCCGGTAGAAGCGAGTGGTTTTCTGAAACTCGGCAGGGATATGTTGGAGTGGCCCCGTCGTACCCCCTATTAGGGATGAAAATGGTAGGTAAAGGTTGCTCCGTTTTCATTTCCACATTTTTTGTACTGGTAATGAAATTGAAAACCTCGGAAACGGATACGGAAACGGATATGACGGAAACGAATGTGGAATGGAGCGGATACGGAAACGAAAACGAAAAATTCTACAAAAACATAGTACAGAATCACAATATACATGACCGCAAAAACTATGTAACCCATTCCACCTCTAAGGTGGACACAAGAAGAGTGTTATATTCACTGGTATCACTAAAAAGTTTTTTTTCTCAAGTTTGTTAGCTGAAGACTCGTTATTTGTCCTCCATATCAGATCATCATGTCCTCCTCCATATTATTATCATCGACATCCCCTTGCTCTACCAACTACAAAGGTGTAATATCATAAAATTTGTATATTATTGTTCGATGTTCATTTATGATTTTCTGAGATTTATCCTGGGTTTTTTGGAGTTCATAAATACTATTTTGCTATTTTTAGATTTATAAAATTAATTTATTTATAAAAAATAAAAACAAAGTTATGCTAAAGATAATTTTTCTATGCTCAAAATGTTTCAAAGTATTTTTGAATTTTTTTTTTCAGAATTTTCGAACTCTATTTGATATTTTATATAAAACCATTTTAATTCAAAAATAAATGTAAACTCTCCCTTCTCCTTTTTGGGCTAAGCTCCTCACCCTTTTCGGCCTGTTTATATTTTTAATTTCTGATTTCACTTATACGGAATTTTCGTTTCCATTTCCGTTTTCGACGGAATTGACTCTCCCGTTTCTGTTTTCGACAAAAAAATTTCATTTCCGTTTCCATATCAGTATTTTTTGTTTTCGTTTTTGAAAAAAGGCTTCTGTTTCTGTTTTTCTCCGAAACGGTTTCTTTCTATTCCGTTTTCAACCCTACCCCCTATGACTTAGTAGACCCAGCAAGGACATTCCCTGTACGCGAGTCATCAGATTCTTCCAAGGAATGTCCAAAATCGTTTGATCCAAGTCTATCTAGTGGACCAGGTCCACCATGTTTGAGGGAGAGGCTTGGTCCACCACACATGGTCTATAGACCCAGGCTAAGTCAGGCAGCCGGGGCCTAGGCTAACAAGGGGCGTGATGGGTGACATGTGGTACTTGCCGCGAAAGTAACCTTTTTGCCCTCTTTGCTGTAGGATTATAAATAGACAAAATTGCTAATTTAAGAGTTGGAATAGTTAATTTGGCGGTGCATTCACAAAAAAATTGGTGAGAATATTCTATCGTTGTGACACGTGATAGCACCTCTTTGATTCCCCACTTCTCTTCTCCCTCAAAGCCTCTCTTATCGTGATAATTGGCGACATCCCCTTTCACCCCGTTCCCTTCGTCTCATACTCAAAATACTTTATATTTTTAAAAAAATCCCAAAATTTTTTAATAAAATGTATTATTTTTTCATACTAGTCGTATCCTTTGAAGGCACCACCACTAAATATTTGGTGAGAACGCCTTCTCATTACGAAATGTGACATCATGTCCTTATTTTCCCCACTTTCCTATCACTCAAAGGCTCTCTCGTGAAGACACTTGGCAACATCTCTTCATCCCACTTCCATCCTTGTTCCCTTCAACTCAAACTCAAAGTTTTTTTTTTCAAATTTTTGGACAAGTTTTTCAATAAGAAGTATTTTTCACCATGCTCAAAAGTTTTGGAATAAAAAATTTTTGAACCAAAAGTTTTTGAATCGAAACTATTGGAATTGAAAGTTTTCGATTCAAACATTTTGAATTGAATGTTTTCAAACTAAAACTTTTTTAGTCAAAACTTTTTCATGTGAAAAGTTTTGAACCAGAATTTTTTGAGCTAAAAGTTTTCAAACCAAAAATTTTCAACCGAAAGTTTTCAAACTGAAAGTTTTTGACACTTCTCACTTGAAATTTTACTTATTTGAAATTTCCCAAGTTGAAACGTTTCTAGTTAAAAGTTCTCAATTTGAATTTCCCTTGTTGAAAGTTCCTTGAATTTAAATTTTTCGAGTTGAAAGTTCTCGAATTGAATTATCATAATTTGAAAATTTCCTGATTCGAAATTTTTTGTGTTGAAAATTTTTGATTAGAAATTTCCAGAGTCAAAAATTTGCTTAGTTAAATTTTTTTTGAGTTGAAAACTTATGTTTAATTTTTTTTGAAGTTAAAGTTTTTATTTGAATTTTTTTTGTGTAGGAGAGAAAGGAATTGAGGTGGGAAAAGTGAGCAACCAAGATGAACAAGAAAGTGAAGGAGAAAATCATACGTGACATCCTAACAAAATATCTTTAAATATTTCTGTTTGATAGTAACCTCCAACTAGTCGTAAAACTCTTTAGATAATATTCGTGAGGGGTTGAACAACCTTTAAACATCACTAATATACGAAGCGACATTTTACTTGCTCCCCTGTTTGTCTAACTCTTGCAGGCTCGGATACACCACGACAATACAAACACTCCATGTAAGAGAGATGACATTTTCTTCTCTACCAGGAATAAGAACTGAAGATTAGATGATCCTCGTCCTTGACGAGAATATCAATCATACGGGACTCAGCCAAACAACCCCTAAAACCTGAGAAATATGTTATCCGATCCATTATTTTCTCCAAATACATGCACTGTGCGTCTGTACCCCAGTTAAACCTCCCTCTTCCAAGCAACCTGACGCCGTCATGCACTCGTGCATATGCCAACCTTTTCGATTCGAGAACCCTTTTGTCACTTTCCTGTTGATATCACTATTGGGTTCATCTTTTCGTTTCTTTCCACTCAAACAATTCTAAAGCAGCCCAAACCGCACCACAATTATGCCCTTTAGCCTCTGAATGCACAACCAAAAGCATCCAAGCCTCGCTGATTACACAGGGATTTGAGATAAAGCAGCTTGATTCCCGCTTTTTGGGCAGCCTTGTTAGTTGTTACTCCTAAAGCACTTTTAGAGTGACTAAATTCGATATGAACCGTCCGTTCTGTTTGATCCAATGAAAATAGCTTTAATAAATTTATACTTTATATAGTAATAGAGTAATAAAAATACCAGCACGACGTTCTACTGGCAAACAGATTGAAAGTTGAGAAAGGTGAGAAACAGGAAATTGAATCTAATCACTTGTTTGTATCTTACATCTAATCTATGTGGCACGAAGCCACTGTGCACAACGATGTTTTGCAATTCGTGGCATGAATCTACAGATCATGGCATTCATCTAGTAGCATGAAGCTACACGGTGAGTACACAAAGCTACAATATACAATGCTAAAACTCGGCATCAAGCCACTGCCGGTCGCATCCACGGCCATGAAGCACCATTGAAGCCGAGGTCGCTGACGATGCGCACGAAGCGCTGTGCGCGGCTGGCCCATTCCACTCGAAGCAATGCATGCTGATGGCCCGAAGTCGTCCAAAGCTTCGGTCGACCCGCGCTTGAAGAAGATGGACCGGCCTGAAGCCGCGCTCGACCGCCACGGTGGGCACACGGTCGCTGGCTCGCCGGCCTCCCCCCTGAACTCCGCCGCGCGCCTGGGCCACCGGCTCCCCACCGAAACACCGCCGCGCCCCTCGATCTGCGCCTGACGGGCACGTGGCCCAGAGTCGCCTCGAAGCTGCCTTTGCCGCGGAAGCACCCGACGCATTGAATGCTCCACACCGCCGGACGGGCTCCGCCATGCGTAGCCGACTCAAAGCCGACCGCGTCGCCGCGCCCGCGCCCGGCTGATGCCGCCAAGCATCGCGTCCGGCTTCGCCACCGCCGGTTGGCCCGCCCTAGCCGCCGGTCGCCGGCGCCCATAGTCCGGCCGGCTACCTCCATGAGCCACCCGCACGAAGCTGCTTTTTGGAGTCCATTGGACTTGAAATCCAAAAGAGCAATCGGACTCAATCCGCCTAATAAAGGATTTGGTGCCAGGGGGCAAGGGGAATTTACCCCTTTGCCCCCACGGTTATTTAATTCTTTTTTTATTTTCCTTTCCAGAAATTGATTAGAAATTCAAAAAATGATTGAAAAATAAAAGAAAAAAATCTAAAAATTACCAAACAAATATGAAAAATAGCTAGAAAATTCTAGAAAATTATTTGGCACTGGTTTAATTTTCTAGCATTCTCTTGCAGCATTTATAAATTTTTTCATGCATTTTACAATTATTGCTTCACGTATATTTGAGTTTTATTTTCTTTCTATAATATACACATGAAGCACGCCGTCTATCTAGATGACTTGAACATTAATAGGACGAATGAAGAAATTGAAGAAGCATGCTCATATTTGAAGTCTGAGTTTGAGATGAATGACTTGGGTAAAACCAAGTTCTGTTTAGGCTTGCAGCTTGAATATGTCCAAAGTGGAATCTTGGTACACCAATCATCCTACACGCAGAAAGTATTGTAGAGATTTACTTTTGAAAAAGCATACCCTGCAAAGACCCCAATTGTCGAAAGGTCACTCCAAGTAGACCTAGATCTATACAGGCCTAGAGAAGAGGGGGATGAAGTCCTGGGAGCGGAATTCCCATATTTGAGTGCAGTTGGAGCGCTCATGTACCTTGCGAATAGCACTAGGCTGGACATTGCGTTCGCCGTGAATTTGCTAGCACGGTACAGTGCAGAACGCACCAAAAGGCATTAGAAAGGGGTCAAGGACATCTTCCGTTACCTCTAAGGAAGCAAAGATCTCGGCTTGTTCTATAGAAGAAACAATGAATTGAATTTGGTCGGCTATGCCGATGCCGAGTACCTATTGGACCCGCATACTGGCAAGTCACAAACCGGCTATGTTTTCTTTTGTGGTTGAACAGCAATTTTTTGGAAGTCGTCTAAGCAGACACTTGTCTCGACGTCGACAAACCACTCGAAAATCATTGCCTTGTATGAAGCCTCTCAAGAATGTGCATGGCTTCGAACAATGGTTCACCACATCCAGAAGTCATGTGGCTTGAACATGAAATAAACTCCCACTATCATCTATGAAGATAATGCAGCTTGTGTTAGTCAAGTGCAAATGGGATATGTGAAAAGTAACCTCACGAAGCATATCAACCCCAAGTTCTTTTATGCTTATGAAATGCATAAGATGAACGAAGTCAAGATATTGCATACTAAGTCGTGTGAAAATCTCGCAGATTTATTCACTCACTCACTCCTAGCATCTTCTTTTGAAAGGTGCATTAGAGAAATCGGGATGATGAGACTTAGAGAAGTGCAGATTTCATGGGGAGAATTTCCACATATTCCTATATAAATCTCGAACATGAAGTTTGGGTACCCAACGTGAATCTAGAAGATTAACATTGATGTTTGGGTGGATTGTATTCTTTTTCCTTAGTAAGTTTTTCATTGAAGTTTTCTTACATAAGGTTTTGATGAGGCAATCTGTGCAACACAGCAAGCGTATGCTATGTACTCTTTCTCCAAGTATTTTTCTCACTGGGTTTTTCTGGAGTTTTGATGAGGCATATGCATCTCGCGGTAAAGAGTCCAAGGGGGAGTGTTAGGAAACTCGGCCCATCGTGGCCCATGTGGACTTTTACCGAAACCCTAGCTGTAGGTTATAAATAGGAGGAAGTGGGTCACCCCATTGTACACAGAAACAAGCAGTAAAGAATAGCAAATCCGTTCCTCCTCATATTTGTGTCTCGCTCTCACTCTCTCTGTTCTCCACTTTAGATCTATTAGGCAATCCTGGACTATTCGATAGCGAGGTTGTCTAACACTAATGTCCTACAGGTGAAGCTTGAATCAGAGAACAAGCCATTCTGAGTACACGGATCCGTGGCACTAACCGAACGGCGCCCGCGCGCGGCGGGCGGAGATGGCGGAGAACAGACGGCTGGCATGCGGCGCACGGATCGGCGGATGGTGTCCTGCACGCGCAGCCGGCGCCGGCACGGCTCGCCGCATGCATGGGCTTCGGAGAGAGCCGGTAAAAGTAGAGCATGGAGCAGCTGCACGGGTTGTCATCCTGCAAGTTACCGTGTCGAATAACATAGTTAACCCCAGGGTTCAACTTTTTGAACGAAATTCACGAATTTCGTTCGTACCGCTCGCAACCGAAAAGGAAAACCGTTTCGAATTTTGCTCAAATTCAAATTTAAATTTGAAAAATTTGAAATAAGTCATCCAAAATTTCTCCATAATTAGTATTAATAGCCTTATGACCTTTGATGTGAATATTATTTAAAAAAAATGAAGTTTGAAGATGTTTTTGAGCCTTTCAATTTATTTAGTAGCAATATTTGTTGAATTATATATATTTAGTAGCAATATTTGTTGAAGTATATTTAGTATAAATATTTGTTGAAGTATATTTAGTAGTCATATTTATTGAAGTATATTTAGTACTAATATTTCCTTGTAAAAACAGCAGCATGAGGCAAGAAGGGCACTATCCATAAAATCATGACCTGTATTCAGAAAGTACATCTGAGTTTTTCTTAAAATCACATGTAAATTGCTAAGAGATCATTAGACTAAATCAAAATCCCCGGTTTAACTCGTCAACAATCAATATAGAATTATATGAGACCTCTAGTGATAAACCGTCTATCGTTTTTTTCTATTATTTTGAGAGAGAGCTATATCATAACTAAATATTCAACATGAATACAAGTATTAAACAATCAACTATTGTGCATAAGAAATAAATGGAAATACATTGTTACAGGATCTGCTACAGCCTACAAAAATCATAGTTGATCAAATAAGTGCAACATTTGAATCAGAATTTTAGACTACACCTCCACAATACACTGCATATTTCGATATTTATTCAATTATATTTAGTAGCAATATTTGTTGAAGTAGTTCTTTAAATATCATTTTTGACCTTTAATGGCTTTTGTCAATTTTTACAACAATTTTTTTATATAGTTTTCCCCTAATTTTTCTACATTTCCCCTCATTTTTTCAACTACCATCGTTTTTCGAGCTTTTCAAGCGAATTTCGAGCGATTTTCGTTCGAAAACCGTGAATTTCGCTCAGAAGTATCGAGCTTTTTTGACTAGATTTCAAATTCATTTGACTTTCGAACCGAGCGGTTTGAGCGAAATTTCGCGAATTTCGATACTGTTGGGATGTCGAAATAAATTTGAGTTCGAAACGAAAAGTGAAGCCCTGGTTAACCCGCTTTGTGAAGTGCAAGATCATCAAGGTCGTGTACTCTTTCTGTCACCTTGAATGTTCATGCCGAACAACAGATCAGCGCCCAAGACACAAGGTTACAAATCTCGTTTTTAGAAAAATCTCAGAGGTGGTCGAAATCCGAAATCTCGGCGAGATTCGGAAATTTCTGGCAAAATCCGGACGGAATGCCAAAACCAAATTTCAAATCAGGTTTTTTTTTTCAACCGGGAAATCCGAGATCTCGGCCGAAATTAGCGAGATCTCGGCCCACATTGAACCGTCCGAAAAATGGTCCAAAACACGTCAAAAAAATTTGAAATTTTTTTTGGATGGTCCTCAAACATCACTAATGTTCTCATAAATTGAGATGATGATCAAGCATGAGAAATTTTTAAAAAATCTAACAGTGGTAAAGTCGTGATAAAAACCATATATAAAATCAATTTTTGATTTTTCAAATGTAACAAATGAACTTCAAGTCATTTGAAAAGTTTTATATATGTTCCTATGGATTAAAAAAGTCAATCCTTAACGATTTAAATTGTACACTCTAGAGCTATCATATATATCAACCCTATATAAAAACTTGACTTATAGTGCTAAACCAACACATAAGAACATACTAGTTACATGCCCGTGCGTTACTACGAAAAACAAAATTGATAACGAAAAAATAAAGATTAAAAAATAAAAAAAATATTTCACAAGATCAAACATCTATCTTTAACGCTTCGTTTCTTGCGAAAGCTGGCTAATTAAAGCAACGCTTCGTTTTTTGCGTAGGGCAATTAAGCAGGACAATTAAGTAGGGCAATTAAGCAGGGCAATTAATGACGTGGGTAGAACTCACCACTGCCACCAACTGCTGCTTTATAATAGTAGAGAATTGCTACGAGAATCATGGGTAAATTCTAACAGCAAACACCAGGACAGATTGCATTTGATCAAATAAATAGATGGAAGAAACCAAAAGGGATTGGTGCACACACCTCATAGAGGCAGCAAAACTCTGCTCAGTTGAAGTTAAGAAACAAGGTCTATAGTTATGTACTTATGTGAATAATTAACAAACTATGATGATCAGGCTGCAGTAGTCATAAGTCATAACAATGATAAGCAATCATGTTCAACAGAAATTTAATTGTGCAAATTACAGGCTTTATGAGCTTTTACCAGTTCCAAGCTCATCACAGATCCTTGGACTTACCGGTGGCATACTGGCATGCATTGATTTATGTATGGAAGTAACTGGATTTCTATTTTTTGTTTCATTAACATGCCATTTAAGGGCTTTATCAAAATAAAGAAAAGGACCACCTCCATTATAAATCAATTCAGACTTCTACTTTGTTTCATATTATTATTCATAGTTCCATTCTACCTCTCCTGATATAAATTTATGACAATCTTTCCATCCAATGCCCTTCACTTAAATGCAACATTGTGCGTGTGATTATGTAAATGGACTAGAAAAGTTCCTATGTATTAAAAAACTTCAAACCACTTTAGAAAATTTTGAAATTTTTTGTGATTGGTCCTAACACATCCATAATATTTCCATAAAATTTTCAGAAGATTTTAAAAAATTCGGAAAGTTCTAACCAACAAATTGAACCGAACAAAAAACAGTCAAAAACATGTTAATTTTTTTTGAAATTTTTTGTGGATGATCTTTATCCTAAACCCAATCAAATACAATGCACAAAAATTAAAATCCGGTAAAAAACTATCAAATCTCGTCCGAAATCGCTGAGAAATCCGAAATTTGAATTTTTCTTTTTTAATTTTCCGGGATTTTGAATCTCGGAGGGGTCCGAAATCCGAAATCTCGGCCGAGATTTCGGATTTCGGTCCGAAATTTGAATCCCTGCCAAGACATACCTGTTTCACCGGAACCGGTAAATACCAGCACTTACCTATATGCTACGGCGGCATCATGCCAGATTATATACTCTTGATGACGAGTGTATCATTAAGTACGCAAATCGCAATAAAATGATCCATCTCAGCTAAACATCAAATGCTACAGTTCCATTTAGTGCTACCCACGCGACAAGAAGAGATCACTCCTATAAATTAGATCACAAAGTGACCTGAATCCCAACTATGAATTGAGAGGATCAAAGTCGTGGTTATCCGAGCTATTATGTACAGGCAAGAAAAGAAATTAGCTATTTTCCGGAACAATGATTACACCAGATGCAAAAACCCTTCGTGGAGAATGATTTCATTTCTGAAGCACTCATACAACAGTAACATTAAATGGCAACAATACAACCCCGGCAACAAAACCAGGCCACCAAGATACCTAGGGAAGCGCCGGCAAAAACTTGCGATGGGGTGTGCCCTAACAACTCCTTAAGTTTTCTTTCGCTAATCGGATGGCCTTGAAACAGGTCCTCAACGATCTTATTGAGTACCTGTGCCAATCATAGAACATATATTTGGTAACAACAAAAAGTGAGTATTTAAAAAAATGACAGAATTGTGAAATGACACATGTAACTATGAAATTTAAAGACCAAGAGATCCTAATATCAAGCGGTGGTCACCATTCAGGAAATGAATGCGGTTGATGCACCTTGTCATAATAAATCAGTGCTTACTGGGTTGTTGCGATGCCTATCCAGAACAACATCCAGAGAGTTCTAAACCAGAGTTTGAGCATCAGAATGCAATAACTGGGTTGCTGACTGTTTCCATGGCTTCATTGAGTTGATTTAGGAAAAGTTCATTGGCAATACGAGTGCCTTATTTGATGTAGGACTCATTAGGTTTGTGCCATGTGTTATTGAGAGTTAAGATGTGATGCTTGAATAACAACACTTCAAAATTTGAGTTGCCAGCTATATGATTTATGAAACTTTATGAGCTAAATGGTAGCACTCAAGTTTGAAGAGGACATAGTTTCATGGATTTATGGCACCAAACAAGATTATTGACTTCCTCTGACTAGCCTGCAAAGCGCAAATATAGCCTCAAATAGCTGAAATACTTTTTATGCTAAATATTAACCTATTACAATTCATAAAACTACCACTTATCACTCTCAACTCTCGAACCATAAAATTATCAGTACCAACAAGTAAACTTAAGCTTAAAGTTAAAACATAGGAAAATCAGACAATATGAGCCACTAAAAGTACTAAAAAAAACAAAAGGTGGAATCTATGTGCCAAAAGAGATAAAAAGAACCACAAATGAAATCTAGCTAAGTCTAGCATAGTTCCATAATGATGGCAAATCATAGTTCACATTGAGTTCACAATGCAGTTTCA
This sequence comes from Rhipidocladum racemiflorum, assembly GCA_036346355.1. Taxonomy (NCBI): domain Eukaryota; kingdom Viridiplantae; phylum Streptophyta; class Magnoliopsida; order Poales; family Poaceae; genus Rhipidocladum; species Rhipidocladum racemiflorum. The sequence goes on from CM070578.1 coordinate 4,438,616, forward strand.
GACTTTCAGTTGTAGCGCGCAGGTTACAAGTGTTTGTCAAAGGGTAATGATCAGAACTATTGTTGAAAAATGAAATCATACAAAGCAGGGAAAAACAAAAAACCACACCTGGTTGTCCCAAACAACAGGACGACCAAATAATTCAAAGTATTGATCCAGCACAAGATCTAACATCTGATACTTTTTTACCACAATTAATCATCTAAAGCAGATCAATGGTAATAACACTGCTTGCACATTGCAGTTTTCATCTAGATCATTGTAGCAGTATGAGATTACATTAGCAACATGCTTTACATGATCAATTTTCATAGGCAACGCCCCAATTGGCTCGATTTCTAAGTCTCTCACAAATACTAGCACGCCTACAGTGAGATAACATTAGTAATCCCATTATTGGTCCAACATTGGATAGTGTATTCCGGGTGAAAGATGGCATCAGTACAAATTTCACGATAGAGATCGAATTCATTCATTCATTGACAAATCATAAGAGTTAAACTTGCATCATTTTACACAATTAGCTCATCAAAAGCAATTTTTTTCCAGAATAAAATGTACCATACCACTAAATACAATGCAAAATGAACAAAGGAACCGAATCATCAGCTCACCTCGGCCTGCATCCCGGCGTGGCGCCTGACGCCTGTGGCGTCATACATAACTATTAGACTAAACCCGAGACATACGGGGAAGAGCGCGTCACTGACGCCATGGCAGAGCGCGACGGAGGCGGTGAGCGCGGTGCATAGCGCGGAGTGAGAGGACGGCATCCCCCCGGAGCTGAACAGCATCCGCAGGTCCCACCGCCGCTCCACGAAGGAGGTCAGCACAGCCTTCGCGGCCTGCGCCAGCGCCCACGCCACCAGCCCCGACACGAACGTCGGGTTCGCCGCGAGCGCCCAGAGGTACGGGTTCTCCCGCGCCTTGGTTACCGCCGCCGCCGTCGTGCTCATCAGCAGCGTCCCTATCCCGGCTCCCCCGCCCGCGGCTGCGGAGAGGTCGGGGAGCTCTCCCCCCGCACGTCCGCCCCGCAGGGCGGCGGCGAGGATCCGAGAGAGCGGCGGGGGAGGCCACACCGTCGGAGGCGACGGCGCGGCGGCATCGGCGCGGACGGAGGCTAGGGCTTGCAGGCGGCGGCGGCGGCGGCGGCGCGGGGGCTTCAGCGGCTTGTGCACGGGGTTCAGGAGGTTGGGGTAAACCCTAGAGAAGTGGCTGGAGCTGAGCACCTCCATGGCTGCTGCTCCGCATCGCCACTGGAGGACGCCGCGGGGCGAGGGAGTGGTGTGGCGGCGTGGCCGTGGCGATTGGGTGGGCCTTTATACCGAATCTCGTTGGACAGAACTGCCCCTGAGTTTTATCACTTTTACGGCCGGCGGCACATGGGAAGGCAGGTTAAGCAGGGTCATTTTAGGGAATTCGTGGCGGCAAGCGGTTCCGGTGGCATATTACCACGAAGATTCTGGGGTGGTCGGAGTCGCCGTCTCGGCGACAGGCGCAGCCAATCGGCGGGAGACGCGTGGGCATAGCGGCCACGGCGGTCGGCGTCGGGAGTCCATGGGAGATGGGCAGCCTCCAAGTCGAGGTTTTGAGTGTGAGCTCAGCTTGTGGATTTGGAAATTTGGAGCTTGGCCTACACAAGTGACAAGTGTATATTGTTGGTTTGTTTCTCCCTGGTAGGTATGAGACATTGAGATATGTGCTGCACAGCCTAGTGGGCCAGTAAGATTGAGCATTGTGTGGTACTACTACCAGTCTGCCATGTTTGCCATAGGCTTTCGAAAATAATATCATTGGAACACTAATTGAAAGAAGGAGAAAAAACAATGATGGGTACCACCCAGGCATATTCTGTCGGCTCTTGTGTACGTCCATGTCTCCTCTCACATGAGTGACGTCTCTTATGTTATATTGGGCTGGTTTTATCTAATGATCTATTCCGACCAAGATTTATTAGTCTTCGTGTAGACTCTCTTCCTCCCAGTCGCTTTCTCAACTTGAATGAGCAAAGATCAGTGTGTGTCACTTCATACCAAGACGAGGAACATCAACAACAGAGAAGAAAATGCACTCTTACCGAGTTTCCTCAGTCATAATCGTAGGGGAAAGAAGAAATATATGTTTTCTGTCTGTGCCGATCCACGAAGATTTAAGAAACTTAGATCACAATCAACTCTGTTCTTTAAAAAAATTCTAGAGCTATGTCATTCACTAGAGAGACGAGATGGACAATTGAACATCAAAGTCAGATCGCTGTATTTGAGTAGTATTAATCTAATCCTCCCCGGCATAAAAGAAAGAGAAATTAGGACTTGGGGGAAAGGCTTCAGTTCGAAGATTTCTTTAGAGATCGGGGCTTTCCCTTCACCGCACCAGTGGGGGTGGTCCACAGGATTCATAACTACCTCTCTTACTACATGATGTTTACCTAGCCAACACTTAGATCCGGCTCTACCCAAACTTTTTTAGTTCACCCCAACATTACCCCACTTGTCCGACTGTTGCTAAGCAATTTTGGAATACCAAACGGACCTCCCCAGATGGTAATCTTAAAGTGGCTGATTTACCCTCTTTTGCAATCAATTTCGCTACAACACATGCTGCTCTAGCTAATTGCCCACCCCTTCCACGTGCCTAAGGGCATATCGGTTGAAGTAGATTCTTCTTTTCTCTCAAAAAACCTCAATCTTTCTTTGATCCTAGTCGTGTAGTAGATCCGGTTTTATTCGGCTAAAAAGAAGTGTGTGTGGCTGTCGTATCTGCTCGCCCCCAGATAGGGTGCATCATGCAATTCTATACGAATCAAGCGTAGGCTCCTCCCTTTTCCTTCTTTGCGGACTTACTTTGTCTTGGCTAAGGATGTGGATCAAAGAAAAGACCACTTAAAATTCTCTTTGCTTAGCGCCCTTGTGTTTCGAATAGAAAAGCACTGGAGATATTTGTGGAACTGTGTTGTTTTTCTTAGGGCAAGCTAGCAGAAAGAAGTAATCTATCTGGTCAGCCTGGCGAAGCATTTAGGCAAATGGTACCCAGGGGAAGGAGAAAAGAATCCTAGGTAAAAAACAATGCTTTCCGATCCCTTTTTGCCATCTCCTCATAATTGAACTCGCATTCAGCTGGTCTTGTTCTTGCGGTTGGCCACTATAAACTAGAGGCTGACAGTTTTCCTTTCTCTCCAAGAATTGATCGGCTTGTTGCACTAAAGCAGCGTGGTTCTTTCGAGCATCGAATCGTTGCTGCTTTTGCTATTGGTCTACAAATCGCTTTGACCCATGTCCCGAAAACTCATTGAATGGGCTTATGAAAGGCGGGGGCAAGCTTTCCCCTAGTAGTCCCGCTGCGTCCTCTGACAGTCCATCGCCTGTCACGCCTAGATTCTAGACACATTGCGTGATATTACTCTGAAGAATGGAGAGGCCATTGCGAGTTGATGTTGTAGCTTTACCGTCACAATCTGTCCTCAAGAGAGGCATCCATTCCTGGCAAGGAGCCCTTCAAGCAAGATAGCTCTATCTTCAATAGTGCCGGGATACAAGTGCACCACTCGCCTCTCTCTAAATATTGAAGAACTTGCATGCGGCCTTCAAGCCACAACCACGGGTATGAGTTCAGATCTCAGACTTTGTTTCCGATTGAAGTTCAATATGAATCTTTGGGGACTTATCATGAGATTTATGCCCACTATGTAATAGTGGGAAATAGAAAAAAAGACTGATTCTTTTTGTATCAGCGCCTGCCTGTAATCAAGACCTTTCCTTATCCTTCTCTGTTTTATTCTTTTTTTATCTTATTTGGCCTCTTTCTGCCCTGGGTGCCTGCCTCGAACCATAAAGTGCCTTGCCTTCAGCTATTGCTACAGAAAGAAGGAAAAGAAAGCCACACAACTATGGATGAGCTCAGAAGGGGAGGGGCCGAGCCCATTTTGCTAGAAAGCGAACGAACTTAAGACGGAGCTCAGGTTCAACGCATACTTGGACAACAGCAGGTACTTCCCACCCACAAGGGGGTGCTGCTCAAGCAGCTCAGGAGACGCCAACCCCACAACCACAGATAGAAGGAGTTCCATCAAAGCAGAGCCGCTCGACTCAACAAACAGGAGAGGTTTTTCTGCAAACCGTAATCCACCGGTAGGTTACCTAACCAATAAAACCATAAGATTAGAAGATTGGCAGAGCACAACGGACGTCTCTTTACCGTCCGTCACATGCCGGATCCCATCATCCCACATATCACTCATGACTCAACTCAACAGCAAGAAACAAGAGAAGGTGACATGTATTTCACTTTTGGAGCCGTAAACGCACGGAACCCGTTTCCTTCTTGTGAAGGTGCTTTCGATGTATCGTACAAAAAGGCGTCCAGCCAACGCCCCGCCTTCGCTGTCTCCTCCCCGTGTAATTTCAGAATTTGACACTCAATTCGCAGGCCTTTCGGCTTATTTGGATGACATATGGGGCCGCCTGCTGTATTTATGGTAGAGTGTCAAATTCCGAAATGCGAATTTTAAAGTGTGTCAAATTCTGAAAACTCTCCTCCTCCCCGAACCCAAAACCCTCGTCTCCTATCCTGCCGCACACCGGCAGACGGCCGCACCGCGGAAGATGCCTCTCTCCAAGCCGCTCTCCGCGCGCCGCCTCGTGCCGGCCCTCTTCCCGCTAGCCCACGCGGACCGCGCCTCGGCTGCGGCCTCCCGCCGCGAGCGCCGCCGCGACGCATTCGTCGCGACTCCCCCAGCGCCGCCGCCCTCCCCCAGAGCCGTGCGCCTCGCGGAGCCGCTCCCCTTGCTCGCGCCCTCCCGCCTCGCGCTCCACAACCGCATTCTCGCGCTCCTGAACCCCGAGCAGCCCGACCTCACCGAGGCCGCGCTGCTCACCCGCCACGCGCTCCACTCCAACTGCCGCCCCTCCTCCTTCACCTGCACCGCCGTCCTCGCGGCGCTCCTTCGCGCGCGCCGCCTCGACGAATTCTTCGCGCTGCACCGGTTCGCCCTCCAGGCCGCCGTCCCGCCCACCGCCGCCACCCACGCGCTCTACCTCTCCGCCCTCGCCGCGCGCCGACTCCCCGACGCCGCGCTCCACCACATCCGCCTCATCGCCCGCCCTGGCTCCCCCGTGCCCCCCTCCCCGACCGCCTACCGTGTCGTCATCAAGTCACTCGTTGCCGACCACGGCCGCCTCGCAGATGCCGTCGAGCTCAAGGACGAGATGCTCGCCTCCGGGTTCGTCGGGTCCGATCCCCAGGTCTACAGCCTCCTCATGGCTGGGTTAGTGGAAGCCGGGGATGGGGCCAAAGCGGTGGAGTTGTACCAAGAATTGCAGGATAAAGTTGGGGGCGAGCCGGTTCTTGATGGCATCGTGTACGGGAGCCTTATGAAAGCCTACTTCCTTGCGGGAATGGAAGAGAAGGCGATGGAGTGTTACAAAGAGGTGCTCGGTCCGGAGTCGGAGGTGAGGTTTGGGGCCGAGAGCTATAATGAGGTCGTAGATGCGCTTGGGCAGAATGGGAGGTTGGAAGATGCACTCAAGCTGTTCGACAGAATGCTCGGGGAGCATGATCCTCCACTGAGGATTGCGGTTGACGTGAGAAGCTTCAGAGTGATGGTGGATGCCTATTGCGCTGCTGGGAAGTTTGAGGATGCGATTGCGGTGTTCCGGAGGATGGGAGAGTGGAAGGTGGTACCGGATGTAGCAGCATATAATGATTTGATTCGGCATCTGGGGCTTAATCGGTTGGTAGGTGAGGTGGAGGTGCTCTACAAGGAGATGGGTGAGCATGGCCTTGGTGCGGATGAGGGTACATATGTGCTGCTGATGGAAGCCTGTTTTAGGGTTGATCGCATCGATGATGGTATCAGTTACTTCGACAAAATGGCTGAGTTGGATTTGAAGCCTGATGCATCTGCATATCATAAGCTCGTTGATGGCCTGGTCGGTTTCAGTATGCTCGACAAGGCTCAGGAGTATTTTGATCAGATGAGGGAGAAGGAAATTAGCCCAAGCATTGCAAGCTATGAAATACTGCTGAAGGCATACGTTGGTGCAGTGCGGTTGGATGATGCAGCCAAGGTTGCAAAGTGTATTCTTTTGGACGAGATGGTGGTGTTCAGTGATGAGATGAGGGAGCTTTTGGAAGGTGCATTGCGTGAAGAGGGCAGGGAAGATGGCATAACCAAGCTATATGAGGATGTGGAGAGGGAGAAGGCTGAAGCAGCAGCTCGGGCAGCAGAAGAGAAGGCGAAGGCAGAGGCTCTTGCCAGGGAAGAGAGGGAGAGGAGGAGGGCAGAGGCCGCTGCTAAGGACGAGGCTGCAGCTAAAGCTAGTGCTGCTGCCATTGAAGCTATCCTTGGCTATAAAAGGAAGACCGAGAATGAAACAGAAGCGCCTGCGCCTGCACCTGCACCTGCTGCAAACACTCAAGATGGTGGGTTTCTCAGTAATCTAGGCATCAGTTCGGCTGGAGAAGGTGCGCTTCAAGACACTCCTCTAAGTACTGAAACAAAACAAGGAGATGGGCAGGAACAATTTTGATGACCATGAGCCATCATATCCTCGTTTGTCTTTAAGCCATAAATCATAGGTGATGGCCTGTAATTTCATATCGACTTGAAGAGCTGAGATGCCTATGAAGATTCCAACTTTTGGTGAGATGACCACCTCTTGTTGGGCATTTAACTGCAACTGATGCATAGGAATAGAACGATCGCCACAAAAGTTTGATGCATAATCATTTGTTCAGTATAAATGCAATTGTGTTTCATTATTTTTATTTGCTAGCAGTTCACGGTGTGTTGCAGAGTCCAATCTTTTAGCGAGTGAAATATAAACTACAAAAGAAAGCAGAAGGCGAGCGCAAGCCGTACTTGACATCTCAATTCTCAACAACTGACACGAAAATAAAGCGAATTATACTTCATTGTGTTGAATGTTTGCCTTACACAGTATCGAATACAATCCATGCATATATTGTGGAGAAACAATCAAACGTATGGTAAATCCATAGCTTAGTTGCCGACAAAGCTACTAGAAGGCAGAGACGGCAAATGACAGTGCGTTTGTGGTTGCTTTGAATCAGCCCTGGTACTCTGATATTATTCTGGTAAACATACAATTCTAAGGCTCCATCATCGTGGAAAATTTTGGCTCCACATCCTCGACAGTGCGGTGGTCCTACAGATTCTTCGTCAACAAGAACAGCAATTATCTTCTCTTTCCCCTCTCTTGCATCAGGAATCTGCAAATGGAAGGACCAAATTAATGTCAGCCTCAGTTACTTGTGGAAATGGTAAAAATAAAGCACAAATCACCTCAAACATTGCTTCTGTCAAAATGTCCTCTATTATAGATCGCAGTCCTCTAGCTCCCGTTTCTCTTGCAGTAGCTTTCTTTGCTATTAGCCGCAAAGCATTGTCAGTAAAATGCAGCTTCACCTTATGGACGAAAAATGAACACAAATAAATTTCTTGTCTATAAATCATCAAGGCATTATTTAATCAAAACTTGCAGCCATGTTAACAATCAATAGAACAAAACCCAGACTAACATCATTCATTTTGAACAACTTCTTGTATTGCTTTCCTATTGCGTTTTTGGGCTCCCTGAGAACCTGAAAAGAGAAAATAGCTATGTTTCTCAAGTTGTGGACATAATGGGAAGAAAAAACTGAACAGAATCAAGTAGTAGACTCGAACAACATGTGAACAAAGCAATCCTTCTGGAAGTAATGATTACTTGATTAGAAGAGAGGTGATCGTAAATACAATAGCCAGATAGAAAACAAACTTATGCAAAGAAATTTGCTACCTGAACCAATTGATCTTCACTGAGATGAGTCAAGCCAACTGTTATTGGCAACCTCCCAATAAATTCTGGTATCAGGCCGTAGGCAATCAGATCATCATTCTCAATCTAATTAGGAAGTTATTGAAAATTATCTCCAGTATCCATGTGGGCTTAAAAAAAAGTGTAACAAATGTCAAGAACTGAGCTTACAGCTTCAAGTGATCTTGATTCCTCGAGAGCATTTGTCGAAGCACAATCCCGCAAATCTCGACATACTGGTAGTCCAAACCCAAAAGGACAGTGACGATGTCTTGCATAGTACACAAGTACTTTGAGACACCGTATAAATATATAGATAAAAGGAGGATAATCTGAGAAGTACAGATTTTTTTTTTTCAACTGTATAACCTTTCGGAGACAATCTTTCCCAAGTCAGAGAAGGCACCTCCACAAATGAAGAGTATATTTTTTGTATCGACCTGCAAAACAAAATAATATTGTAAGTACCCTGAAAATCTAATTAACCAAATGCATCCATTAAACTTAGTCAGTAGAATATCATGCAACTAAACTTGATGAACAATATTATGCACAAGGAATTAAGTGACCTTCTTACCCTCAGGCAGCCAGTCTAAGGGGAGGTGTAGAAAGGTAAGTGGAGCACAGTGCATAAAAGGGGATAAGGCCAGCAGTAGCAGTAGTTCACTTCCTTTTCTCATCGTTACAACCGAGGAGCCAGCCTTCAGCAACACAGCTCAGTCATTTCATCTTCCCCATTCCAACCGAGAGGCATCCAGCCACTTCTCCCATGGCCACACTGCCACAACCAAGAGCAAGCAAAGGAGAAGAGGAGGCCAGGAGCAGCAGCCAGAAGCAAGAGGAGGAGAAGGCCAAGAGGAGGGGCTGAACCAGAAGAGCTAGCCGGACCAAGAGGGGGAGAAGGGCGACAAAGAAGAGGAGGCCGGATCGAGAACCGGACCCCGACCACTCCTTCACTGCCATCCTCATTGTCTTCCTCAACACAGAACCGAACCAAACCATCAAGAACTCAAGGCAGTAGGGTAAAAGTAGTATAGCAGTGAAGCATGCATTGAGTAAATCGGGTAGAATAGCAATAGATCGGGGAGATCCCTTGAGGTCTCAGTAAGGGAGTCTCTCTAGGGGCCCACGAGAAGCGTCCCAGTCATCAACATGCACTCCCCGGCGTGCATGCATAACCGGTATCGTCATCTCGCCTCCCAGACCTAGGATTTCTCACCCTAAGATCATCGCTGACCCAATCTCACCTTGAAATCACAGCATGCATCATTCAAGAACTCACCTCTTATGTTCAACCGAAGCAAAAAAATCTTTGGTAAAGCAAAGCCCAAATCCAAATCTCAAAATAGCAAGAACTCTAGAAACCCAAACCGGTAGAGCCTCATGTAGGAGCGGGCCGGACTCAGCTGCGGGTGGCCGGAGCCAGGTGCCACTGGGCCAAGGGCCGCAAGGGAGAGAGGGGTCGGTGGGACCCGAGGCCGGCGAGACGAGGGCTAGATTGGGGCCAGGCGGCGGCGGGCCACTGGCCAGTAGAGGCTAGCGCCCAGTCAAGTAGGAGTAGGAAGGGTAGCCTGAGAGCCAGAGGGGAGTAGAGGGATAGCTCGGGCCAAGGAGCTCAGCTCTAGGGAGGAAGGAGAGCAGGGAAAGAAGGGGAGCGCCGAGAGGGAGTCGCCCGAGAGAGCCAGGGAGTGCTTGGCCGAACTGGGGAGAAGAGAGGAGGAGAAATCGAGAGTAAGAAAAGAAAGAAAAGAGACCGGAAAGAAAGGAAAGGCAAGAAAGAAAAGAAAAGAAAAGGGGAGAGAAGAGAAAAGAGAAGAGAAAAAGAAAATAAAAGAGGGGGGGGGATTAGGAATTGGGTTAATCGTCATGAATCGTAACTAATTAGCTAACCCTCTACCTGAAAGTTTAAGAAAATCAAAACAATAGTAAATAGCCTCATTTACTTAAATGAACGGCGGCATAAAATTCGCAAATGCATGAACAACCCAAAATAAGAATAAACACCCTTCTTCAAAATAACGATGTTATGGTTGGAAATGGTTGGACGCCATGAATCAAGTCCAAAAATTTATTTCCTTAAAATTAATATTCTATAATTTTCAAGATAAGAACTGAATCAATCAGACCACCCTCTCCAACATTCGAGCGAGGCCGAACATTCCGATATTATGCCAAGCAAGATTCCTTGATCATGTTTTATCAAAAGTTTTCCAATGCTTTCATTAAGTACATAACTGCATGGGAAAATATATATTGTAAATAAAACTTTAAATCAGATTCGGATGGATAGTTTGGATCGAGAAATGGATTGATGGGTTGATATTTGGATTTGGTATTGGATTAATCATCTACTGAATAGATTAGTTGGCGTATGATTATTATGGATGGTAGAGGGCGCCGATGAGAAGGATAATGGGCAATAACCTGTAAATTCAATATCAACCAGTGTGTGAAATCGGTCAGAAAAAGTTGTCCTATGAAGGTATTAGAATGCGGGCATACCTCTGGGATATGGCAGTAGGCCCGGAGGTGCAGGCCAAAGTAGTGGCGGTATATTTGAAGTCATGGGTAGAGTTACTGCCGATGACGGACTGTCGGAGTACAACTGTATCTGCGAGGTTGTGGGGTAACCTGGGTTAGGTGTCCCCGACTTGAGTACAAGGTTGGAGATCTAATACTGGATTAGTGATAAACATTCTGGGGTCTTACAGGATGGGGTCACTATGGGTAAAATGATACATACCTGCGTAAGGTAAAATCATAAATTCATGTCAGTCTCTTGGATTGGAGACTACGGAAACTAAGTCTGTCTCATATACAGTGTTAGTAGCTATTTTCAGGGAATTTAAAATAAACAACCCTTACAGAGAAAACGTACTTTCTGGAAAAATGGATTTTGAGGGAAAGTGATCATTAGGTGGAATTGAATTGGATTGAGAGAAAAATTCATCTATTGCATTTTTGCTAATAATACTTGCTGAGTACTCCCGTAATCACTCTTGCTTAAATCCCCCTCTACTTAGGAGGCGAGTCATATGGACCCACTGCTGAGACATGGGGTGAGGATTGTTCGCAGGAGCAGGGCCTACAGTAGGAGGACTACTTCTACAACTATTAGGAGGACTAGAGGGTTTAGTAGACCGTATCCTCGTTTTGGGAGGTCTTCAGGGTAATAGATGGTTGTAAAGTATTTTGTTGTACTTCGATCTATTGTATAATTATTGTAAAAGACATGTAGCCCTACGTGGCTCAATGGATTGTAATAAAGGTTCTGCTTCAATCTCTAATTATTGTTCTGCAGCAACACTCTGAATACGGTATAGTAACTGGTAAAGTGCCGGGTTGTCTGATACTTTGTTAGCTACTATATCGAGATTCGTGTAATTAGCTTAGAGAAATGACAGTGCTATTGTCGTTACCCTGGGTTAATTATGCAGGTCGCCACAAATATGCATCTAACAGTAGAACACTTGCATATTGAAGCACAATTCATCATGGAATCTCATAATTGTTTTTGCTACATCATAAAGCAAGGTGCTGATTACACTTTTGAAGTATATTTAGTATTTACAGCCAACTGCTTGCCACAAAAAAGAACAGTGGTCAAAACTATAGATCGAAGACTCTGATTATAAGTCATAGCACAATGCAAGAATTTATAACTTTTGATGCAAAACTGCTGAATACAGCTAGGCACTACATAACAGACTGACCAACTAATTAAAAGTTATCAGAACCAATTACCTGGACACCATGAGATATGTTATCTTGACTTCTTTTTCTTGGGACATTGATCACCTAACAATGCAAACAAGAAACTGTTCTTGTTTAGAGACAAACAGATAGAATATGTTATATGTGAGTTTGAAGTTCACGAAGCAAAAACAGGGTCAGTATCTGTCGCGCTTAAACATTGGAACACACGGTGCTAGTAATCCATGTGTAGTTGATCAAATCTTGCACTCTTCTAAAGAGCGTGTACGACTAACAGTCTGCAATAGAGAGCAGATAAACTAACATAGGCACTTACCGTTCCTTCAAACATCTTTAACAGCGCTTGCTGGACACCCTCTCCAGAGACATCCCTCCGGTCCTCACGGCAATCAACCTGAATGTAGCAATGGATCCTATTACTGAAAGTGCAATGAACTTCACCATATGATGTAGTAGTATTAATAATAATCAGAACTGTTATTCAACAACCTTCTTAGTAAGCTTATCAACTTCATCAATGTAGATGATGCCACGCTCTGCTGCTTCGACATTGAAGTCAGCAGCCTAAGAGGCGGAACATGTCAGATAAGTACTATGTGGTTTACATGTTTATTCAAAAGAAAATTGAACACAGTGATAGTTATCAGAGTGATCTACTGCATATACTGTCCAAAATGAATATTGGAGACTACTGTGAACATTAAAAAAAAAGGTTCCCTCGGAGACCATACAGAGGAGTTGGTCATTACTACATTAATGAAATGTGTCGGTACCTTGGTTTATAACCAATGATAGCATACACTAGTAACAGTACATAGCTAAACGCAGAGTCAGCAAACAGACAGAAAGAGAGTGCTAGGCTGATATGTACCACTAAAAGTTTGTAGATCATTGATTCCACATTTTCTCCTGAATACCCAGCCTGAAAAAGCAGTCTATTTGTAGCATCAGAAAGAAGAAAGAAGCATTAACAGTCGGCCTGCTGATTCTTTGCCAAGATATATATCTCATATAGGACTAAAGGAATGCATGAACGATGAAAGGAACAAATCTTGTCAAAGAAAACTTTTGAAATGCACGTCACCAGGATTACCTGTGTAATTGCTGTTGCATCAGCAATCACGAATGGTACATTGGCAAAGCGAGCTAACGTTTTCGCTAACAGTGTTTTACCTGTCCCCAAAAAAAACAATAACATTAGCAAACAGAAAACACTACAATAGTAAAGCAATAAAACGCGCACGAGTCCACAGTACCTGACCCAGTTGGCCCAATCAGAAGGATGTTACTCTTTTCAAGTTCAATCTCATCATCACCGCACATACTAACATCACAACACGCTGAGCTTTTCACAGAACTAGGTTGATCACCATAAATGAAACTCGCATTTAGAATTGCAACGTGCAATTGAACCACCAAATTGACACACAAGAATCTAACCACTTATTTGAGGACTCATTGTATATCCTCTTGTAGTGATTGTACACAGCAACGGAAAGCACCTGCACAACGAAGAACCATGCTAAGTTCGTGGCTTATACCAAAAATTCTGTACAAAATTCACACTATCCTGCGTGCTGGTGAATAGAACAGACATGCATAGAACATAGTTCATGCCTATACACGAGCAGATAGCATAGCAGCAGCACTAGTCAAACTCAGGAACAACGAGAAGGTGGTTCAGTTAACCTTTTTGGCTTTGTCTTGGCCGACGACGAACACGTCCAAGCCCCTGCGGATCTCCTTAGGCGTCGGGAACCGAGGCGGCAACGGGTACGGCGCCGCTGCGGAGTAGGGGGAGGAGGGCGCCCACATCGCCGCGGGGACCCGCGCAGCGGCGCAGGTGCGGGCGGCGAGGAGGCGGCGTGCGGCCACGTACATGAGGCCACGGTCGCCGGAGCAGCCGCCGGACGGTGATTTATCCCCGATTCGCCGCGGCGTCACCACGGGCTTCGCTTCATCAGTTTTAGGAGTGTCGCCCCTGTTTGGTGTTCGTCGCTTTATTCTCGGGGAGAATTGGTGTTTCGAGGGAGACCAGGAATAATTTATCAGTCTCAGTGCTGGATTCATGAGTTTCATCAGTTTCATGTTTCATCAGTTTTTAATGCTAAGTTTCATGAATTTTAGTGTAAAAATTCATAAGTTTCATGAGTTTCAGAGCTATACCGTTCCTACGGTATACCGTAGGTTAGTTTTTCTGAATAATCAATTGTTTAAAAAAGGCCGTGTGTGCGCAGAACGGCATCGTCTTTTGTTGGGTCCGTGCTCAGGAGGGAGTTCATCCGGCTTCCCATGCTTGTAAAGTGGGGGAGTTAGTGAAGTGATCACTGCACTAGATTTTTTCGTTCTTTCAAAACTAGTCTTCGTCTTGTAAATTTTTTAAAAAGATTTAATTATTTATTATAAAATTGCTGTGCACTTGATAATCTATACATCTTATTAATATGTAATCTTCGGATCTAAATGTCAGTGCGGCTTAATATGATAAATTATCAAACGCAGATCATCTCTATAGTAATCGGGCGTGGGTCGTGGCGTGGCACCACCCGTGCAAATGCGGTGGTGGCGCAGGCAGCGAGGCGAACGCATGAATCAGCAGCCGCGATGGGGCCTGCTCCGCGCGCGTCGCCTCGTCCTTTTCCGCAGCCTCGTGGGCACGTCTGTTGCGCAAACCTCGGCGCCTCCGCGGGCGGCCGAGCCGCCGCTCGCTCCTCCAGCTTCTTTCACTAGGGGAGCTCTCGGCGGCAGCCATGCACGGCCGCTTCCGGCTGCTCCTGATTTGGTACAAGCTCACTGCTCATGGCAATAGAGCACAGATAAACGACTCACCAGTCACCGCTCATCACTGGTACGGGCTGATGCCGTAAGTGCATTGCATCGATAGATTTTTGGTTCGTTCTATGGGCTCCGACGGGCATGCGAAGGGAATCAACCTAACGAGTAAAGTAGTAACATTGAGATAGAAATTTTCCGGCGACGTCACTGCCCTGATTTCCTACCCATGCTTCCATTCATTTCAACTTGGACATATCTCGTCCTCATGGCGATTTTTTTTTAAATAATACTTTTTTTAAACTGAATTGCGTTTTTAATACTCGAAAAATAAAATTTGCAAAAATAATACGTGGTCGCCATACCGTACGGCGAATACCCTATTTTCGCCATATGGTATGGCGAAAATACCATAATTACCCGATTAAAGCCGATTAACCGTCGGTTGTTTGGTTAAGGCTATTTTCACCTTACCATATGGCGAAAATAGGGTATTCGCCAAACCGTATGGCGAAAATACCCTATTTTCGCCAAACCGTATGGCGAAAATAGGGTCTTCGCCATACCGTACGGCGAAAACAGCCTTCATTCCCATGTGGCAGATTAACTACGGATTTAGGGTATTGTCGCCACACGGTTCGGCGAAAATAGGGTATTCGCCACACGGTTCGGCGAAAATGGGGTATTCGCCGTACGGTATGGCGAAGACGTATTATTTTTGCAAATTTTATTTTTCAAGTATTAAAAACGCAATTCAGTTTAAAAAAAGTATTATTTTTTAAAAAAAATTCTCCTCATGGCAAAGCGAAGCAACCGAGGACATCAGTAGCATCACAGGAAAAAAGTGCAGACTTTAACTACGATTCAGCGAATTATTATAACTCATCAAGTTGGTTTCACTGAGATGTACGTATTTCGCCAGCATCAAGAACATTTCAGAAAACAAAACTTTGCATCAGGTCACAAAAGAACTTGCCTAACAGAGTCTTCATCGACAAACGCAGACTGATGTGGTTGCTTAGCACTCAGACATGGTAGCCCGTGAGAGTATACCCTCTGCCAACGATCTCACCAACACAGGACCATGCATACAACTCGATGCCAAAAAGTGCTGCAACGCCGGCACGCTCAACATTCAGATCCTTTCTATTTCTCCACAAGCCCTTCACTTGATCAAGCTCTTTCCAGAACGCTTCGTAGCGACCGGGAAGGCTGCAAGAAACACGCGTCAGTACACCTATACAATGAAGATTTCACGTTGCGGTGTGAAATTATGCCATGACGTAGATGCAGTGATCCAGTATCTTTTGGCAGTCTTTTGCTACTATGAATTAGGTAACTCCCATGCTGATTATGCAGTTCTAGAGCATGGTTCAGGAAATCTGCCCGTACAGATTTAGACTTCATGGCTTCACCAAAACTCTGAAGCCAAGTCTAAATGCAATTGTCCCCTCACATATCAATTTATCGTAGTATCGCAAACAAAGACAATTAACAATCCAAAGTAATAAATTATTTTTTCCTATAATGGACGAATTGAAGGTTAAGCATAACCAAACTTCTATTACTGTATAAGGTCCGAGCAAAACTGAGATTATAGCTAGAATAAATCTTCTTAAAAGACAAGTGAAGGCATACTGGATGATCAGAAACATAATCACAGTCTAGAATTGACCAAAACAAATGAGTCTTTGAAGATAATAACACGTCATGGTCAGGTACTTAGGTTAATCTCCATCTGTTTACAAGAACTTCCTTTTTGCCAGACCAAGTTCGTTAAATAAGGCCTAAATCCACAATGTTTTAAATTTTGACATAAAGGTAACCTTCAACCCACATGATCAAACCTGCAATTGACCTCCCACATCTTCATTTACAGAGAATTAAGAAAAAACTTCCAACTTTTCCATAGTTGAGTGGGCTCATCTTTCAAAATTGGCAGTGGGGAAAGAGTTAGCTTTTGGGATGATGTTTGGTGGAGAAACTGTAACCTTAGATTACTTTATCCAAATTAATTTATTATTTGTGAACAACAACAAGGAACAGTTGCCGAACTTTGTAGAGATAGAGCGTGTAACTTGACCTTCAGAAGAAACTTTGATGAGACTGAGTTAGATAATAATTACGTCGTCGGTAAATCTTTCTTCTGATAAAGATACTTTTGTTTGGGCTTTACAAAAGTCAGGGAAGTTCTCGACGAGATCAATGTATAAAGCTTTGACTTGTACATGTGTAAGTGATGATAGAATGATGGATGTATGGAAAGCTACAATCCCGCTAAAAATCAATCATTTTATGTGGTTAGTCTACAAAGATAGAATTCAATCAGCAGAACAACTGATAAAGAGATCCTGGGATGGAAATATTCAATGCAGTTTATGTGGTAGAGCTGAAACCTCTAATCATATTTTCTTTGGGTGTGTCATATCTCAATTTCTTTGGTGCGTCGCTAGAGACAGTTTAAATTGGGTAACCATCCCATCAAATCTTGAAGATTACAATACGGAGATTGTAGGACTAGCATGCAGGAAAAAGAATAAATCTTAAGAATAATTTTGCTTGCAGCAGTCTTTTGGTCCATTTGGCTAAATAGGAATGATACGTTGTTTAATCGTAAATTCGCTGCTAATCCAGTTACTGTAGTGTATAAAGTTTTGTCGTTTCTTCAATGGCAGAATCTTTTGAAGAGGAATATCTGGATGGAAGTGGAACAAATGAGCTCCAAAATCTTGGGAAAATTGCAAAGCTTACGGGATGAAGATTAGGATGTGGCCTGATGCTGGGGAAGCTGTTTTTGTTCTCGTCATGTTGATCTCTGAACTCATTTTAGTTGAGGT
The DNA here is from genome assembly GCA_036346355.1 of Rhipidocladum racemiflorum. NCBI lineage: Eukaryota > Viridiplantae > Streptophyta > Magnoliopsida > Poales > Poaceae > Rhipidocladum > Rhipidocladum racemiflorum. The sequence continues at coordinate 4,455,756 of CM070578.1, forward strand.
GCTGAACCTTGCAGGTTGTCTAGTCTTTTTAGCTTATGTTTATCTTATATTGCACTTAGATCTTAGACGTTACAAGTATGAGATGTGCTTCTATGCTCTTCCTTTTAAAAGTTGCACAATTATTAAAGCATGAATGAAGGGTAGATGGTGATTACTTACCCCTTCGCTTGCTTCAAGATTTGTGCAACTTGTACTAGAAGGAAGAGCATAGAAGCACCTCTCAGCAAGTATTTGGTTGATGGATGTATGGGATGCACTTCTCCCTGCTGGAAAATAGAACACTTCATGTGGTTGGTGTTGAGCAACAAGCACAATCTATTTGGTGCTGTATGAGAGAACATGAATTGGCAAATTGCTGAAAGCTGGTGAAGGAAGATGTTAAGCAGGATGTGATGTTGGTAAGCTCAAAAGTCTTGAAAAAAAGATTCAAGACTTGCGGGACGTGCAGGATGATCGTTCTGGCATTGGTAAAAATCATTCTGTAACTTAACGTCTGTTTGCCGGTAATCCTCTTGAGTGTGATCTTTTAGTTTTGGCACATACTTTCTGTTTAATAGTTGAGTTTGTCAAAAGTAGCGGTGGTAGTTAGTGAGCTGCCTCCTATTATGAGACTAGATCTTGTGAGCTGGAATCCTAGCATAACAAATTTGTTAACTTTGCTTTCTATAAAAAACAGGACCGTTGTGGTCTGTGGTCTAAAAAAACTTTTCCGTAGTTCACTGAACTGCTTGCCACTTGTTCATGAAATCGTTTTCACTTATCTAGGCATTATAGCATCATCAGCGCCTCAACTGGCAATGTAACAACCCACTTTTCACAATGCAATTTTCATAGTTTGTAGGTCATAAAGTGTGTCCAGCCACCTCACGTAATGTACTACTAATTTATTCGACCATCAACCACAATAATAGGAAATGCAATAAGATTCACCTATACATGCTTAGAATATCAGGAGTGGCCTTTTAGAATATTGAACCGATGGACTTAACAAAAGTCAGCGTGTTATTCCAAATTGTCAGTTTAAAGTAGTTTAAACTAGATGAATCAAAGTCATACAATAAACAGCAAGTACATTTTCGTCTGTTGGAATGTAGCAAACTAAGGAGACAAATAGACCACCTAGAAGGCTAAAAAACCTTGTCTACTAGTATTACTTCCTTCCCTGAAAAGGATAGTACTCCTGTATTCAAATTAACATGTCGCATCACTTTCACAGTGAACCTCAACGCTCTTCCCATCAAACTAACATCCCAGACCCAATAGGCCAACACCACGACCACACGAATTAGGAAAGCTATCACTCGACGGCTATTTGACAGATGGTATCAAGAAACGCATTGAGATCATGGAGCAAGGGGCATGCAATCTGCGATTAGAGATACTCCGATTGGACCGAGAGGTGGGGAAGGGGGGAGGGGACCGTACGGACCTGGCGAGGCGGGTGTAGAAGAGCTGCTTGGAGAGCTCCTGGCACCTCTCGATGGTGGGCGGCTCCACGACGTACTTCTTGTTCTTCTCCATGAGCGTCCTGTGGTACGCGCAGCCGTGCTTCGCCGCGAACCTCGTCGCCTCGCACGCCTTGGCCTGCATCTGCGCCAGCTTCGACGCCAGCGCCATAGATCTGCTTCGACCGCGACTCCTACAACAACCAAGGAAAAGGCAAATCGCGGCAATGCGGTGAGATCGCGGGAAGACACCTATCCGGATTCGTGATGGAGTGGTTCGGTGGGAGATGGGGGTTTACCTCTGGGGATCGGAGGGGGTGGAGATCGGAGAAGGCGACGGCGCCAGTTCGGCTTGTCACTTGTGATTCTTCGCGTAGGGGGCCTTTAGGGTTTTTTTTTTTTTTTGGCTTGGGGAAGAGGTAAGGATGGATTAGTTTGGTTGATTAAACTGTGTTTGGTTGATTCAGATAGAATAAATTTGTATTATTTGGTTTTATTAGTTTTAGTGAATGAATGATTTAGTTTTATAGGAAATATTTCTCAAATTTGTATCATTTGAACTAGAATGAGATGGTTTCATTCAAGCAACCAAACACATGGATATTTTTTTTCTTGAACCATTTCATACATGTACCACTTGGTACAAGCAACCAAACACACCCTAACTTATTGAGCGTGACCAGCGACCCGAAGTACGATGGAACTGTTTCTACCTTAACAGAGGCCGATCGTAGGAGGAAAAAGAGGTTGCAGAAACAACCGTGTCGTCTTGCTTTCGGTGGGTGTGGTTAGGTTGGAAAGCTGTTTTAATATGATGAACTGTAAAGTAATTATAGCTGCTGGTTGTACCTTTTCTTGAGAGGCCATTTGGTAAACTGAATTTTTGTTGTGCTGCAGCTGTAGTTGGTGTTGAAACGACTGAAGCAACCTTGAGGGGGAACAAAACTGGATGTGCAAAGGGGAGGAGGCGGCGACTAGGCCGACGATCGAGAGGAGAGGAAGTGGTGATCGAGCAGGGAGGAGGAGGCGATTGGACGGCGAGGCTCCTAGACCGAGAGGTGACAGCGCTCGAGACTGGTCTGGATTAGGATAGGGGGTACAAAGGGAAGGCTAGAAGTCAAGCTGTGAAGCACTTTCGAGGAAGTTGCAACTTTTGCGCTGTTTTTGCTACAGTTTGGTTGTGCGGTCGGCCTATTTGGGTGGGCTTCCCGTCCTTGTTTGGCCGTGGCCATCGCACCACTCGCTTCTATGGTTGTTGGTCGCTGCGATATTCTATCCTTGTTGATTAGGACGGGAAGAAGCAGAAGGAGCATAGCTATGACGACATGTCGACCATTAAAAACTGAAAAGTCATTGGAGTGGAAGAAGCTAGGTGTGAAAAATGAGGATCGGAAGGTGTAGACTGGTGGGTAAATAGATGAGGATGAGATATGGTGTAAGAAAAAAATTTTATTAGCGCAACACTTAAGCTCATAACAATTTTTTTGTTCCAGAGATAATAAACATAAATTCAAGAACAAAAATACACAACAAATTTAAAGTATTAGGACAACAAAACAAGAATCTAGTGTAACAAAACTTAAATCTTGTTGCAAGACAAAGTGACCATCGAAACATTTATAATATTTGATATTTTGTGCTTTAATAATCGGGGGGAAAAACTAGTGCAACAACTCAAACTTACCCAAATTCCTCTGACTCTCACAAGATCGCCGCAGGGGCGACGACGGCGGATCTCCCCGTCGCACGGGCGGTGACGGCGGCGGATCTCCCCACCGCACGAGCCATAGCCATCATCTGGCGACGGTGGCTGCTCTTGTCGTTCCCTTCCTCCAACCTAGGGTCGTCTTTGCTGCACACAGGCAGCCAAAACCAACATCGCGAGGGATGCAGATGGACAAGACGTCCTCAGCAATGGGTTGGCTGCCACTGATTCCGGATGATTGAATGTACTTGATGTCACTGTATACGCATGAAAGAACTGACAGTAGTGGACTTGATGCCCGATACTTGTATTTCAAGACATGTACTTCCCCGTGTCGTAAGTTCATTTCAAGACTTGTGAAATTGTTTGCTTCACAATGTGTGAAATCTGATATGATTGTGTGATGCACTCATTCAGAGAATATGCTGTCAATAATTTCCTCTCTGTCACTATATTTAATACAGCTTGTCTGTTTTCAAAAAAATAATTTCTTCTCTGTGTTATTGCAGAATTTAATTCATGATAGACATTCACACGTGCTGGCTTCTTGTTTAATTCTCAGAGTTGAGCATATACCGGATACTATTCAGCTCTCGGCAGCAAGGAAGAAATATGTCACCTGAAACTATTCAAGCACCCTAAATAACACATGAATGCTTGGGCAATGTCCACTAAGTTATGAATTGTGTAACGGCTCTAGGATTCTTTCGTGACTGTTGTTAGTTAATGCAGAATTGTTTCCTATGATCCTATCAATGTATGCACATTATTGAATGTAAAATTGCTGTATGGCGCTGCTAGCCTGAAGGTTGTGAAAATGGCAACAGCTATCTAGCACAAGCATGGGAGTGTTGCCAACCTGACACTCAAGACATATCCCACAGAATTTCAATGGTTCGCATTCGCATGCACTTGGTAAGGCATGGTCATGGTTGCTTGCTACTGACATGTCAGACATATCTTGAACATTGTATGAGCTTTAAAATTAATTTCTGAAACAATACACAGAGAAATTCAAGTTCACTGCATTGGCACACTGATACACAGAGAAATACACCATGATATGAATAGCATAATGTGGTCGCGTTTCAGATTGGAAGAACTTTCTCATACATGCCCAAATCAAGCACTTGATACAGAGGCACATCATGGGATGCAAGTACCATACATCGGTGCTGCAATCTCATGAGCATCAAGCCTGTCTTAACATTTTTTTTCCAAGCGAGTAGCAGCATCACACAGCACATTAATGCAGAACACCTGACTATTTACACATGAATCATCCAATACATTAAAGGATCAAGCATCAATTATATTCAATCATCAATAGTACAAGTTCAATGCTACAAATGCAAAACCATAGCTACAGATTACTGGTTCAGAACTGCCAGCAACATCCATCTACTCAGAACTACCGTGAGAGGGATTGGGGATGGCGGCAGCGCCGCCGCTCGTGCGGCTGGAGTCGTCGCAGCGAAGTCAAGAAGCCGATTGGAGTGGGGGAAGGTCCCTCGGGCGACGGGGGTGGGGTGTCGCCGGCGTGGTTGGAGTGATCTTGTCCGTTGGATTGCAATCGGAGGGCGCTGGTTGGCCGAGTGCACAAAGGAGACTATTCATAGCCGCATAGGATATGTTGCCGGTTTGGGTAAATCACAATTTGATATCTTTGGTTTCCCTTCTCTTCCTTGTACGGCCCATATAGTTTTAGTTCATCTATGGGTATGTAGACTTGTTTGTGCATGATATGCATACCCCCAAATAGAGGTGGGCACTTGGGCCGGGCTCTTTTGGGCCGGCCCGAAGCACGATGGTATGGCACGGTGCAAAGCACGGCACGATCTGATTCCGGCCGGCGGGCCGCACGCAATCAGAGCACGGTCGCGGGCCCGGAACCAGGCACGACGGTGGCACGACACCAAGACGACGCTTTAGGCCCGTCTTCAAGACGACACTAACGAACGCGAAATCACGAATTAAGGCTTAAAAGTTGACAGATATTGTTGATTCAGGGCATCTTCAAGCATTGCATTTATATTTGACATTTTGTTGATGTGATTAGTCTCTTATGTAATTAAAATAGGTAGTTTAGTAGTAGTGATTTGTTTTATTTCTTTGTTCGTCACAATAGTAAAAATGGGTCGGGCTTGGGCCGGCACAGCACGAAGCAGGCACGAAGCGCAAATGAGCCGGGCTTGGGCTCGCCAAAAGTGAGTCGGGCCGGCACGATGGGCCGTCGTGGCACGGCACGGTTTCGGCCCGAAGCACGATGGGCCCGGGCCAGGCCGGCACGACGCCCACCTCTACCCCCAAACATTGGAAACTTTAAAGTTTGAAGTAGAAAAATTCTCCAGATTGAACATCTTTTTTTCTTTTCGCGTTGTACTGGGGGAGGAAGCGAGAGCTCGCAGGGAGAAGGGACAGAGTCTTGCGACGGCGGGGAAAGGCTGGGTGACGAGGAAGGTAGCGCGAGTGGGGAGAGGGAGCGCGAAAAAGAGAGGAGGGGAGGGAGGCAGCTGAGAGTGGGATTGGGAGGTGGGCGCGGGTGCAGGGACGCTAGGGTTCCAGGCTGGATGGTGCGATACACGACAGATCCAACGGCCAGAAATAGCACCCACCTCTCTCCCCGCCAAGTGTTACTGTAGTAACCCTTTGTGTTCTTTTTTTAAAAAAAATAGACATGCGCGACAAAATTTTTAAAATTACCCTTCTCCACCACCGCGGAAGACCCGACATCGCGACAACGTGTGCTGACGGGCGGGTGCATAGACATGGCACGCACCGCGTGCTGCTACGGTCCCCATGCTCAGAAGCTTGCTATCGCGCTCCTCGTGAGCTGGACATTGCTTATGCACTCTCTGGCCACTGCAACTTGGTAGGTCCGATTGACTTCTACGTTGATCATATCCTTCCGCACTGCTAGACCTTAACAGATGACACATGTCACTTGTTAAGTCTTTTACGGTGGGGAAAAGACTATTTTTGGAATTTTTATCGCACCGAGCATTAAAAAATTCTATCCTCCCTCAGCTCGCCGGCGCGCTGTCATGGGCAAGGCAGAGGGAACACATTGCCTGAAATAGCGCGGAGTGCTTGTATCTAACCGATATGGGCATCTCTAACAGACTATTGGAGATCGAAAACGTAGAGCTCAGGAATCAGAATTACAGCGCTCAGAATCACCACTCATAGCCAAGTTGTTACACACAATTCAATACACTGTACAGTATTACAATGCATACAAAGCATCAGTTCCATCACAAGTACAAGTACAAACTACTCTACAAAGCAGCAACTGTTCATGAACTGTGAAGCAGGGCAGGCACACCAGCTGCTACATCATGTTTGCTGACCAGGGAGCATTGGCCTTTTCTTATTTCACATAAAAAGTAAAAAACTAGACAACATTCTAGAGAGGAATGCAGAGAAGTGCTGGTTCACATGGTCCACCAGTGAAGGAAATCCTTGCGCCTATTGATCTTCTTCTGCAACTGAAGAACACCGTACAGTAGAGCCTCAGCAGTTGGAGGGCATCCAGGGACGTAGATGTCCACAGGAACAATCCGGTCGCATCCACGCACAACGGAGTAGGAGTAATGGTAGTATCCACCACCGTTGGCGCAGCTGCCCATTGAAATAACCCATCGAGGCTCTGGCATCTGGTCATAAACCCTGCAGAGAACAAACAAACCTGAAAATGTCAACTACATTGGCATTCATCAGCTGGCAGGGAGTATCTTCAAGGAGATGGTCTTCACGTTTCAATAGGTAGCTATCAATCAGAAGTAGTTAAAATAATCTTTCCATATGTATAATGGTGTTTCAAAAGGGAAAATTTGAACATCCACAGCAGAAGAAACACACGGTTTCAAGCCAATTTGTATTTTTCAGTCTCAGTCCTTAGGACTCTCCTATCCAAATCAACAAACCTCGAGAAACTGCAACTGAACAGCACGTGGCTATGCTATTCCAGCAAACAGTAGACATGTCCATTACATATTTCTCCTTGGCAATTAAAAGCAAATTCATATAAGAATTAAGAACTATTCAGTTCCATGCACTAAGATAGCATGCCACTATGCCAGTGCGTTTGTGTTCCTCCCGTGAAAAGGAGACAGCCAAACTGGACATCAAGGGCTAGGACAGGCACTACAGTAAAAGCATGTGCATATCATATCCATATCTAAGGAACCATCAAAGCCTTGATGAACCACACAAGTGAAACAGCCTGGGCAAGTGTAAGACCTTGCAAGAAAATGCTGATTTAATATTTTAATCTTCTCAAATCTTTTTTTGAAGTTATACAGGAGATACATTTAAAGCTAGTGCTTTCACTTTAACAAAGAAAAAAAGATAGTAATGCATAAATCAGTAAGCATGCATGGATGTCAACATCACTGTATCTAAAAGTGTAGTTCTCACAGAATGCTGTATCTAGGTTTCAATTATTCACAGTTCATGAGGTATTTCTATGTTTTGACCTCTCTCAATTCTTAAGACATTCCAAATATCAGTGATTGTGCCAGATTAACACACAAGCATCCTAATCTTTGTAGAGCATAGCCACATACAGAAGAAACAGTAAGGGGAAATCTATCTAATCTAAGTTAACAAATAGCAAGTCCAAAGTTATTTTGCCATCTTTCAACAAAAAGAAGGAAGCAGAACTGCAGACTTTTAGCAGGTATAAGTATAGCTATAATGGTTCACTAAATGATAGACACCGTGCATTTTGATATGGCAAACCATCACCAGGAAGGATGCAATGGGATTATTGATCACCCTCACATGATATTTGAACAATTACAATGTGACAATGGGTGGGGGCAAGCTTCTGATAGGTTATATCAGCAAATGTGTCTACTACATTCATGACAACATGTATGAAGCTCGAGACTAATTTGAGCACAAATGCTCAGGATGACATGCAATTGATCGAAGTACACCGCGACAGCATGAATATACAATCTATCAAACAAACAATACGCAACCTAAATTTGAGCAAAGGTTCCCCATCCAATCCCACAGCCCCCTGCCTAAGTCTTCTCCCGAGATCTAAGCAGCCCCATCGGACAATTCGAAGTGAAAAACAGAGCCTCCTAACCTACAATCGCCCCCCTTATCCCAAATCAAACCAAATAAACCACAAATTTGAGGGCGTATGTAATTAGCTATACGTGAAAGAAGGGCGAGGTGAAGGTGGGTGCTACGGACTTGCGGAGGGCGGGCGCCATCTTGTTGGTGAGCGTGCCAGCGACGATCATGCAGTCGGACTGGCGCGGCGAGGGGCGGAAAATGATGCCGAACCGGTCGAAGTCGTAGCGGGAGGCGCCGGTGTGCATCATCTCCACGGCGCAGCACGCCAGCCCGAACGTCATTGGCCAGATCGATCCCCGCCGAGCCCAGTTCATCAGGTCGTCCACCTTGGAGACCACGAACTCCGCCGCCTTCGACATCGGCGCCGGAGCCGGCGCCCCGCCGTACGGCGCGGGCGTGGTCGGGCCAGCCGCGGCGGCGGAGGAGTAGGCGCGCGAGCCGGAGAGGATTGACAGCCGCGCCGTGCGGGGAAGGAGCGCCATGGTTCGGTCAGGGCGGAGGTAGGAGACGGTGGGGTGGGCGGGTGGCTATGGACTATGGCTTCTCGAAGTTGCCGGGGAGTCGGAGCCTCGGAGGTAAGTTCGAGAGGGCGGCAAGCCGGCAACAGCTGTGCGGTGTGTGACAGTCACACGCCCAAAGTTTCAAATTTCGTTTAGAACCTCCGAAGGACAGAATCTATGAGATTCAAAAATTTCAAATAAAATTTAGAAAAAAATCAAAAATTCAAATTCAAATTCAAATCTGATTTTTTTTTTAATCGAGAAATATGAAATTTCGCCGAAAAATCCAAAAATTCAGACGAAATTTCTAAAATCTTGGTAAAATTCAAGTGAACGAAAAATGGTTCAAATGATGTCAAAAAATTTTGAAATTTTTTTTAGATGGTCCTGACACATCACTAATGTTCCCATAAAAGTTTTAAATGATTATCAAGTCTAAGAAATTTTAAAAAAATCTAATAGTGCTACTGTCTTGATAAAAGGCTGATCGACAAATTTCAACCGAATGAAAAATAGTGCAAACCACGTTAGAAACTTTTGAAATTTTTTGTGGATAGTCCTAACATATCCATAATATTCCCATTAAATTTTCAGATGATGATCAATATTGAGAAATTTTAAAAAATTTGGACAGTGTTACTCAAAACTAACTGACAAATTGATCCGACTAAAAAAATGATAAAAAAACATGTCAAATTTTTTTTAAATTTTTTGTGAATGATCTTGATCCTAAATTCAATCAAATTCAGTGCACAAAAATTAAAATCCGGCCAAAACCCCCGATATTTCGTTCGAAATCACCGAGATCTCGTTGAGATTTGCACTGTTACAGTAGCAATTTAATTTTTTTTTTCATTTTTTTATACCCACATGAGATTTAGGATCTCGGGAGGGGGGTTCGAAATCCGAAATCTTAACCGGGATTTGGATCCTTGCACACGCCTCCATTTAAGGATTCTTTTTTAAGGGCAAATTAGTCTGGTGACATCCAAAGTTTCAACTTTAGGTTTATGCTACTTTAATACCATAAAAAAACTGCACGTTAGCTTCTAAGCCATTCCATTTCCATCCTCTTCCGTTAGCCATCTTTCATTTCGTATTTTTATGGTTATAAAACCCTATGAAAAAAATGACTGTTGGAGGACTGAGCCTAGCTCAGTGGCTGAGACTTGCGGTTGGCAAGCTAGCCACCCGGGTTCGAGCCTTGGCTCGGCCCGGGTGCTCACCGGCTGAGTTGCTTTCGCGCGTGTGTGTGGGTGTGGGTGTGGGTGCGTGTGTTCGCGTCTATAACTCAGCAGTTGTTCTCTCCTTCTTTACTGAAATGCCAGAGCTCCTGGCCTAAAAATTCGAAAAAAAAAGACTGTTGTACACTTGTACCTCTGCCACCAGAGCACATCGATCAGGTGGCTTCTCGCTCGTTCACCCGTACAAACTCATTATTTACCCTTTTATTCGTGATGTAATTGATCGTTGTTCTATGTATCTTAATAACATGTGATTTCAAAACTCATATATTAAACAAAAAATTATAAAATACTTTTTCATAAATTCGCAGAGACCTATCCACGATTTAAAGGAAAGGAGGAACTTTTTTGGGAAATGGCAGGATGACACGTGGATGGCTCCGTTGAGCTTAAAACCTCTCGAAATTATATGGTTTATAATATCATAAGATAAATAATTAGGCCTTGTTTGTCAGAGCTCCAGATCCCAGCTTCACCTAAGAGCTGAAACTTGTAGACTGAAATAAAGTGACTTAAGTTTATAATTTTATTCTAAAATGTAAACAAGATCACCCATGTAAACACTCTGAATATACCCACAACTCCAGCTCCACGAATCTAGTGAAACTAGGAATACCTAGCTCCACCAACTCTACGGATATGATAAAATTAGAGCTCTACCAAACACCCCCTTAATAATACACGTAAATAAGGATAAATCAACCATTATCCCACGAACTCGTCCTGACGCGTCTGACCTCAAGTATCGCCGTGTTTCCCACGGCAAGTCCCCCTACCGCACCTCCCCAGGCTGCATCGCCGTGCCTCCCCGCTCCTCGCTCCTTTGTCCCGAACGCCTCCCCACCTAAAGTGCAGCCATTGCGCCTCCCAGAGTGCGACCGCTGCCTCCCACAGTAAGCAACTGGTCCCATTAGCCAATTTGTGTGAGTGATTCTTTGGTTGCTCCCCTAACCCTAAAATTTCTTGCATTTGCAGACTCACAAACGGGAGCAGCCGCTGCCAACGTGAGTTTTGGGATGCATCTTGTTCGGATTATGGAAGGGTAATGCTCGAATATCTTGTTTTTAGCTGCAATATTTTCATGTTTGGATCTCATGCTCTTGGTTTGTGGTTCGAAATTTCAATAATGCGGTGAGACAGAAGTGGACGTGCCCTGTTTTAACCTTGCAATGATGTTGTTTTCAGGGTTAAGCCTAAGACAACATGCCGAGTAGAGGTAACACTAACAGTGAGGTCATATCTTACTGCCATTGATGGCAGAAGCGGGTACAAAAAGGGCGCAACTGTTGGATGGGTGGTGGACTCGAAGGAGTACTCCATCCTTGACCTGGAGAAAGATATCATAGAATACTACAACTGGGGAAGTTCACAAGAGGCTAATTTCTGGTATGTTTGCAAAGATGACCAAGCTGTTAGGCTCAGCGATGATGATGATCTACTTTGCTTGCTAAGGGATTCTAGAAAAGTGAATTTTATCATGACTGTCGACAAAGCTAGACATCGAAATGGTGTAGAGCGACCACTTCATGAGAGCCAATCTCAACTTGAGAGCCAAATTCCCGATGCCATCCAAATTGCAAATGAGAGAATTGAGCAGAAAAGAGTAAAAGAGGCAGAAAAGGATCACGATATGGAAGTAGGTGTGGATCCTGATGGAGATGAACCAGCAGGAGCATATGAAGAGTGGGGGTACTTCAAAAAGTTGGAAAGGGGACAAAATGAGCAAGTCATAGAGGAGCAATCCCAACAAGACATAGGGCACCAAGCAAAAGGACACGAAGAACACATTCCAAACTATGATCCTAACAGTGTGCCAAATGATGAGGCAGTTGTTATCGATACAACATTTGCATCTCACACGTCATATGACGGAGATAACCCAGTTATTGAGAGAGAGAGAGAGATAGAGAGAGAGAGAGAAAGAGAGAGAGAGAGAGAGAGAGAGAGAGTCCATATTTGTGGACAAGAAAGCATTCATCTTCGCTGTTAAGCAACATGCCATCAAGGGAGAGTTTGAGGCTGACATTACACACAGTGACCCAAAGAGGTTTAAGGCAAAGTGTGTAGATCCAGATTGCAATTGGAGAGTACATGCAAAGAGATTGCACAATGGCACAACAAACATGGTACATGGGAGAGTTTTAAGATGTTATGGAATTTCAAGGCAGCACTAGAAATTTGCATCCTTTTGCACCTGTAAATGTTTCATTGCCAAACTCAAATCTGCCTGATACTGTTCACTTGCATTTTGGAAAAAAAAAACTCGGGATGCTGCACATTGTCTCACTAAATTTCAAAGTGATAACCATGTATTCAATCATCATACTATTTGGTTCATCGCACATTACCTCAAAAAAAATTGCTCCATATTAGCATCACTGCATAACAAACATTCCAAATCTATAGAGAAATTTGCTCTAGAAACTGACATTACATACAAGCTTTGTCCCAAATTTACATACAATTGTTACATATATTGTTGAAAATTGGCCCATGGGTGGCCCACTTCCTTAATTCCATAGCATGCATGATTTAGTACCATATTGTCTAGCCAAGTGGAGGAAAGGCAATTTAAAAGGTGGAGTCTTTGCCACCTCTTAATTAATGTGACACTTGGCATGAGGATGGCATAGGGTGAATACTGGCTAAACACACACGCACACGCGCGCGTATTCGCGTATTTTCGCGTGAAAATTCGCGTGACTTGTGACTTGCGACGACTCCTGGCACTTTGAATTCACCTTTTATTTTGCTGAATCTTGCAATTATCTCTCTATTCATTCTGTTTAAATACGATTTAAACATTCTAGTAACTGCTGACATTATACAGTCAGTTACTAGTAACGGCTGACATTACGCAGTCAGTTACTGGTGTGAGTGTATATAAACACCTGGAGACGTCCAGGCTTGATACACTGAATATCTCCTCCATTTTTCCTTCTTCTCTCTGAACTCTGTAATGGTGTGTTGTGCTGTTGAACCACGCCGGCCTTCCTCCTCGGCGTGTACCGTGAAGGAAGGTGAGCGGTATCTCCGAGCCATTGCCGCAGAGTTTACCTGCACGGGGCGGCAATAAGGTTTCTGGGCAGCGCATCTGCGTGACAGCTCCTGCGCTGCTTCATCGACTTCGACTTCTTCCACAACCTATTCTGCGCATCGTTCTGTCTTCATCAAGCCTAACTGTAAGTCAGTTAGTGGACGTTCGATTTAATCATACTCTGTTTCTTGAGTTCATATGTTTGGAAGTACAATGTGTAGCCTGCTGTTAGATTTACTGTGTGCATCACTGTTTATCAGTAGTATTTGCCTCAATATAAAATCTGGAATAAAAATATTGCGCATATTTCCAACATATATTACGTACACAAATTTACTAAAACTTTGCGATAGGAACAGTAGCACCAACCAGTACCCATTATCTTGCTCTAAACATATCACAGTTTGGGGTAAACAAAATATAACTTCCACATGCCAAGCACTCAGCCCGGTTGTTCAAGGAACAGACAAACTGTGCCATTTTAGCCTGGACATCCTCTTCCTCTGCAACCAGCTGCTTATTCTGCAAATCCAACATTTTCACTATAAGAATCATGTCTAAGCAGCTGAGTAAAAGTTAATTAAAATCTATAGAGAACCAGCTAAGGAGGCAGAACACATTCTGCACTCACCTTGAGAAGAGTAGTGTCCAACTGGTGCTACGGTGGCGGAGAGAACAGCAGGGAGGCGGAGGCTTTAGGCGGCAGCAAGGGAAAGCGCATGGGGAGAATAGCGAACTGAGTGGCAGCGGCGAGGATAAGTTAAATCGGGGTAAAATGGTCCAATTTGACGGCTCTAATGGTGGAAGTGGACAGAATGAGGGTGGTCACCAAATCAATTTTCCATTTTTTAAATAATATATTTTTTAAATAATTTTTCAAAAATAATACGCTGAAAAAAATTACAATAATATACCTTTATCGCCATTCGAAATGATGACATAGGTCTGCTTTGTCAGATATTATTTTATCGTGGATTCATTTAGTCGACAAAGCTGAGACTTCTATCGTCAATTGAAATGGTGACAGGGGTGTATTTTTATAAAATTTTCTTTTGGCGTACTATTTTTGGAAAATTATTTTAAAAAATGTATTATTCTTTAATGTTATTGTCTCATTTATGTTCATTTTATTTTTTTATTTTTTTCAAAGATAACAAATAAAGTTCAATTCTTTTGAAATTTTTTTGTGTATGATCCTATACTGCTAAAGATTAGGGGTGAAACCGGGTCGGATACGGGCGGATATTGCTCGTCCCGTATCCTAACCCATATTTTTTTCCGGATTCGAAGTCGGATACGGATGTCCCGGATACGGATACGAATTCGGATTATTTGGGATTCGGATACGGAGCGGATACCTGACGGATTCGAATCGGGATCGGATATCATAATCGGATAGTAGTATAATACATAATTGTATACATAAAAGAAAGAATGAAGCATTAACCTTACAACATTAGCTTCAAGTCATAATTATTTCAACGTAGGATAGTAGTATAGTTAGAGGTGCAAATGGATCGGATACAAGGAGAGAGATCGAGACATAAAAAAAACAGAGAACAAGGGGAGCTCTTCCATCAAACTTAACCTTACGGAATAAATTCCTGGAGATATTAAATAGTGTTGAATTGTCACATTCTGATAAACTGAAAATACACTTCTGTCATAATGAGGACTACTTGGATTAGTTTGCTATGCTTCAATTTAGTGACTCAACTAATTCTAGTAATGTGAATAGAAAAGAAGTTTGTCAAATAAGTTGAATAAATCAATTTAGGTAAAAGCATTATGTCATCACTCTATTTGTTTGTTGATAGATTTGTTGAAGTTCACGCTTAATAACAAAGTAGTATTTTTAGTGCCAGTATCAAACAACTAATCTATCTATCCAATAATGAACCAAATTAATGGAAGAATAACTGATTTTATCCGGATATCGGGTCGGATATTGCTCTTCCCATATCCTAACCCATATTAGATGAGATTTTTCGGATACGGATCGGATATTGCTCTTCCCATATCCTAACCCATATTACATCGGATTTTTCGGATACGGGTACGGATAACATCGGTACGGATTTTAAACGGATTCGGGACCGGATCGGGCGGATATTTCCTATCCTGTTTTCACCCCTACTAAAGATGGTATCATAAATTTTTCATAGCATGATCAAGCTTAAATATTTTTATAAAAATCTGACAATATTTCTATTATTTTTCTAAAATGTTTCAAAAATTCGGTTTTTCAAAAGATTTTCATAGAAGATGACATTCTTAATAGGTATTGTCCCAAATCCGGTAAAAAAACTTGAAATCTGATCAAACAAAATTTTCAAAATTACTATAGAAATTTGATTTTTTTTTTTCAATTTTTTATTTCGCCAGATTTGTAATTTCGTCCCCGACTGAAATCTGAAATATGAGACAAATTTTGAAAATTGTGCCAGAATTTTGAACCTTGGTCCTATGGTGGGTAATAATAGAATGCATGTGTGTCCATGTGGTGTGTATGAGTGTACATCCTCTCAACTGCACTCAAAAAATTTCCTTCCTCGGGGAAAAACTTTTTAGTAATGTTTTTTTTAAAAAAAATACAACTTTTTTGCCCTCTCTCTAAGCATAGAATTTTTAGACAATATGAATTTACACACGTATGAGTTACAATTTACGCCGCTCTATGCCAAGCACATTACTGCAATCTATGCCAAGGTATGCTATTCCATTTTATCACAGACGGAGCATGCTTGCAGGTTGCAGCTTGCTTTCTATTGAAAATAGAGTAGAAATTGAACCTGAGAATAGAATCAAGAATGATTACTTTCTTATTGCACATGTGTTTACATATTTATATAAGCTAATGTATGGAAATTGATGATGTCCAAAAGACACCTATTGTCCAAAAGATACCCATTATTCAGAAGACACTCATTCTAAGAGTTGGCAGTTAATCGCCCACTTTAACTTCTTAACACTCCCCTTTGGGTGAATAACACACCTTCATGTGTGTCGATAAACTCCTTCAAAAACCCTGTGGAAACAAATATGAGGAGAAATTCATTCTCATAATTATATGCCATCTAAAACTCCTTTAAAACCCAATTGAAAAAAAATAAGGAGAAATTTTATGGCATAAGTTCACATTCAATATTGCCTCATTAAAAACCTTCTATGAAAAATCATTTATGTAAAACTCATAAAGGAAAAGAGTGCAACATGTTTTAGTTCAAGGATTAACTCCCCCTAAACCTTGCAACTCACGAAACTGTCTCATACCATTCCCCTGGACACATTTTTGGAACGAGGACGTCGGTAAAGACTTAGTGAATAAATCAGCTAGATTTTCACATGAATTCATTTGAAAGACATTTATCTCACCACTCTTTTGAAGTTCGTGAGGATAAAATAGCTTAGGAGTAATATGTTTTGTGATATTACTCTTTATATAGCATGTTTGCATCTGAGCAACACATGCATCATTATCTTCATAGATAATGGTAGGAGATTTCAATGGATTAATACCACATGACCTTTGTATGTGGTTAATCATTCTGCGAAGTCATACATATTCACGTGATGCTTCATATAAAGTAGATATTTCAGAGTGATTCGTGCAATACAAGACTTCCATGAAATAGCCGTACCACCATAAAGGAAAACAAATCCAGTGACTTGTCACTGTGTGGATAAGACAGATAGCCAACATCTGTGTATCCAATTAAAGTTATATCTTGATTTCTTTGAAACATCAAACCAAGATCTTTTGTACCATTAAGGTACTTGAGGACTTGTTTAACATCAATCAAATGCCTTTTTGTTGGTGATGCGTTGTATCTAGCCAATAGATTGGCTGTAAATGCAATGTTAGGCCTGATGCAATTTGCAAGATACATTAGTGCTCCGATGGCACTAAGATATGGAACTTTCGGTCCCAATATCTCTTCATCCTCTTCCCTAGCTTTGAATGGGTCCTTATCCACATTAAAGGATCTGATGACCATAGGTGTTTTTGTTGGATATGATTTAACCATATTGAATTTCTCTAATATCTTTTGGATATATGCAGACTGGTGCACAAATGTTCCTTCAGGAACATGCTCAAGCTGTAAGCCTAAGCAAAATTTGATCTTACCAAAATCTTTCATCTCAAACTCCATCACAAGATCGTTACTTGCTTTTTCTATGTCCCTTGTGGTTCCGATGATATTTAAATCATCAACATATACTGAGATGATACAGAATCCACTTTGAGATTTCTTTGTAAACACATATGGACAATCATCATTATTGGAGTATCCTTTCTTCCAAAGAAACTCATTTAGTCGGTTGTACCACATCCTTCCCGACTGCTTTAATCCATATAGCAATTTTTTCAACTTGATGCTATACATGTTGCGATTTGCATTAGGATTTGGAATTTTAACCCCTTTAGAGACTTTCATGTAAATATCTGAATATAATGACATGTACAAATATGCGATCACTGCATCCATTAGCTGCATTGATACTTTCAAATTAACTGTCAGAGATATTAGATATCGGAACATTATTTCACTCATAAGGGAGAGTATGACTCATCATAATCGATGATGTGTCTCTGCGTGAACTCTTGTGCTACAAGCCTCACTCTGTATCTCACCAATTCATTGTTTTTATTTCTTTTCTGAATAAAAACCCATTTATTTCTCATAGGAAAGGGAGATTTGATCATTTGCCCTCTTTTTTATGGTGCAATTGATCATTTGCTTTATGTGTCTCATTGACATGTGGCCCCAGGATCCGCATGTTAATGAGACATTATAGGGCAAATGATCAATGACATATGTAAGTGAGGGCAAATCATCAATTGTTCCCCATAAGAAACACTTTAGGAGGAGTTAGTGTTACTGGATCAAATATCTCCCTTTTATTAAGCAAGAGCAATTCTACTTCAGTTGCTTCCTTCCATCTGACTCAATTTGAGCGCTTCATGCACTCAGCCATGTTCTTTGGTTTAGGATCCAGTTGAAGGCTCTCAACAATCTTTGAGGCAAATTGTATGTCGACAACTGTAGTATCTCTTTTATATAGTTATCCCGAATTGATATAATTCATGAAAATTTCTTCATTTACACCCTCTAACTTCTTGTGATTTCCCATGACAACGGAGTCTAGGGGTTCTGATGTCACAACATATACATATTTGCACACTTTAATACCGGGTTTACCATTCCTTCAATGGTTCTCAACCTCATGTTGAGTTTCTTTGACTGACTCAAGTATTGTACCTTTACCTTTAAAAGAATTCTGTTTTTGCGGATGTCTTTGTGGAACTAAGTCTTTTTTATCAAGAATTCTCCCCCTCTTCTTCTCATTAGGGCAACGGTAGCTTTCTGAGGTATCTTCACTCTTTCTGGTATATTGACTGCGGGTATATATGATTTTGTAACACCTTTGTAATCAGTAAATGCATTTGGCAGATTATTTGCAATTTGTTGCAAATTTATTATTCTCTGAACCTCCAGTTCAGATTCTTTAGTATGTGGATCTAATGACTGGATGCCAGTGGCATTCCAATCTATCTCGACATTCTTCGTGATACTTATCTCACCCTAATGCCAAAAAAATTGTCCTCATAAAAAATACAAGTAGCATACTGACCTGTAAATAGATCCCCTGTTAATAGCTCAAGGTATTTTATTATTAAAGGAGAATTATACCCTACATAGACCCCCAACTTCCTGTGAGGACCCATTAATGTACGCTGTGGTGGTGAAACGGTATGTATACTGCGCAAAAGAATTTTCGCAAATGGGAAATACTTGGTTCATTTCCACATACTAATTGCAATGAAAAAATCGTATGATTTGTAGTTGGTCTTATTTGTATTAGTTATGCGGCGTGTAAGACCGCATGGCCCCAACAACTTGTTTACAGCATACAATTTTGTAAAAGAAGTTTAGCAATCAGTTTGATCCTCTTTATCAAAGATTTTGCTAAGCCATTTTGTGTGTGGACATATGGCATAGAATGCTCTACATTAATGCTCAGAACCATATAATAGTCATTAAATAACTTTGAGGAGAACTCAACGGTATTATCCAATCTAATGGATTTGATCCTGTTTTCAGGAAATTTGGCTCTTACCTTAATTATTTGAGCCATTAATCTAGCAAAGGCATGGTTCCGTGTGTTTAATAAACACACATAGGACCATCTTGTATAAGCATCTATTAAAAACCATAAAGTATCTAAACGACCCACATAAGGGTTGAATAGGTCTACAGATGTCGCCCTGAATTCTATTCAGAAAATTCAGTGATTCATTTTTTACTGAGGTATGATGGCCTCAAAATCAATTTCCCTTTAGCACAAGCAATGCACATGAAATCTTCTAATTTTGGGAAATTTGAAGTTTTAATATTATGGCCAGTAGAACAGTTTACATTTTTTTCTCATCATCCCCATATCAGGATGACCTAAACGATCATGTCAAATCTTGAATTTGTCAAGATTTTAAAAAATTGTTTTGAACGTAAGATGTGGTTCAGGTTTGATGTACGTGTAGTACAATCTAGATGAATATGAAGAAAAATTTTCAACCACTTGTTTTCCGTATCCATCAACTTTAGTGAAGAGAATATATTAATCGTCTCCCTCACTAGTTGTTTCCATATGGAAACCATTAAGACGGATATCTTTAAAACTTAGTAGAGTACGATGTGATTGAGAATACAACATAGCATCTTCAACGTCAATTGTGTTCCCATAGGAAGAACTATGATGGCTCTTTCAGTGCCAACAATCAGATTATCGCTTTTAGTGATAGTCATTATATTTCCACTTTTCTTTGTCAAAGTCTAAAAATAGTTTGTTTCTCTTAATATTCTATTTGTGGTACCACTTTCAACTAGACAGATTTCGTCCTCCATTAGATTGTGCCACCTAATTCTATAATAAAGAGCATGATTATTAACTCAAATATAGAACAAGTACATCAATATATATATATATATATATATATATATATATATATATATATTGTATGTTTGCAAATACAATATGTGCTTATACAATACAGTTACAATACCCATGTTCCTATATAACTTAGTTAACTGAAAATATACAACAAAATTATGTAGAACAATTATGATTGACTATTTACATAAGGGGATAATTAGGAGCTTACACGGTGTCTCCAAACTGATCTTGGGAAGTGTATTCAACCAACATATCATCTGTTTTCATGAAGTTGTGTTCCTTCAGTTGGACCATCTGATGGTGCTCAACATTCATAGCAATATCCTCTTATCCCATTTTCAGATTTTTGTCTGCTGGTGAAGTGAAGTGAACTTCAACATTGTCCCCCTTTAGGCCTCTTGCCTTTGTCCACAGATTGTTGATATAGCTCAATTAAATGTGGAGCAGTGCGAAATTCTTTTGCATAATGTCTTTTGCAACCATATTTATGGAAAAGGCTTGATTTTTCTTTAGAAAAATTCTTCTTGAATATTTTCTTGCCATATTCTTTGCCTTTGAATTTTTGCATATCATTAGATTGCCACTTTCTCTTTTTCTTATGGCGTCTCTTACGCCCATGGCTACTACTAGTCCCTTGAGTATTAGCATGTGTTTTAGGCACTACCATTGCCCCTGTAGGACGAGTATGATGATTTTTCATAAGAATTTCATCATATTTCTCTGCTTGAAGCGGAGTATAAATCAACCCAGAGTACTTTATATACATCTTTTGGCGATATTGCTGTTGAAGTATACACATAGAAGGATGGAAAGTACATAATATTTTTTTCTATTTGTTCAGCATCACCAACTCCGTGGTCACAAAATTTCAGCTTGGAATTTATTTTATGTATTGATGAATTATACGCTGCCACGGACTTGAAGTTATGGAAACGTATAAGTAACTATTCTCGTTGAGCTTCTGGTAACATGATCGACCTCTGTTGGTCATACCTCTCTTTTAAGGA
The DNA here is from genome assembly GCA_036346355.1 of Rhipidocladum racemiflorum. Lineage (NCBI taxonomy): Eukaryota > Viridiplantae > Streptophyta > Magnoliopsida > Poales > Poaceae > Rhipidocladum > Rhipidocladum racemiflorum. The sequence goes on from CM070578.1 coordinate 4,476,745, forward strand.
GTTCCACAATTGAAGTGGATCTTCTTCCATCAAGTACTCAGTTTTTAGGTTTGAGTGAAGGTGATGCCGAATAAAATGCAGGGCTGCATATTTTGAGGATTATAAAATTTGTAGGTCATTTTGTTGAGGTTTAGTGATAGTTGCACCAAAACCTCTACCCATTAAATTTATCTTTAGATCCATTGCCCAAGTCATATAATTGCTGTCATCCAAGGCCATCTCTGCAAACTCCTTTTTGGAGATGTATGCCATGTCCTGCAATTGGTTTTTTCATGCAATTGTAATTAATTTACTTTCTCAAAATAAAATTATGGAATGAAATTGTTGTAAATCAGTACACTATGGTCAATGTATAATAATTGCATTTTTTTTTGAAAATTCAGGGACTAAAATGCAATTTTTTACTTAACTACGACGGTTAAATTTGCGATTTTCTTAAATTTAGAAGGCTAAATTGCAAAGTTTATATAACAGGCCCATTTAGACCCGACGCTAGGGTTTTCAACCCTGGCACCATGGCCGCCGCCCCAATGTCGGTGAGAGGCTCATCGGTCATAGCGCTCTCCGTCTACCTCAGCGCGCGGGAACCGAAGTTTTTGATGTCGCCTAAGGGGCGCTCCTATTGTGCCACCAGATCCACCGTCGGATCCGACCATTTGGGGTGCATCGGGGAGCGCTGCCACTCCCTTGAGTGCGCTTGACGCCTCCGCCTCCTTGGTGTTAGGCACCGCCGACACACTATCGCACTCTGGCTTGGGCATGTCTGGTGATGCTGCCACCTAGCCAGGCATCGACACTGCTCTAGGTGGGGTCATGGGGGCACAACTGTAGCCGGGTAGCCAACGTCGTTGGGTGAAGACGCTCCCTGGCCTTATCCCACGTGCTGCCATTGCGCTGACCACCGCGTCGGCTCCTGCGCGCGGACTAAAGTGGTCGTTGCCACGGTCTTGGTCGCACCTACCATGCTGTGGGGCACCTCAGCCCCTATGACCTGCGCTATACCGAGGAGCATGACGACTCCTTCGATCGCTGCAACCAATGGTGGTCCACTGACCATGCCATGATAGGCCAAGCAGGACCTTGCCAGCGTTGATCATATCGCGTACGCCAATAGCAACGTCCTGGCCGACGGTGTTGTAGAGGCAAGATGCATAGGATCGCCGTTTCCTAGTTGACGATGAAGGTAAGTTTTAAGATATTATCCTTGTTCTGCGCTATTAGACTTAGCGTCTCCGGGATGTGACCGGTGATCCTCCCGTCTGCCGCCGGCCTCTGTTTGCCCGTGCTCAGTGGCTGCTGTGCTCGTGGATTAGAGTAGTGTCGATAACGTGTTCAGAGTAGAGTACAAATTGAACTTGAGAATAGAATAGAGAATGATTATTTTTTTATTGCACATGTGTTTACATATTTATGCAAGCCAATACGTGAAAGTTGATGATATCCAAGAGACACCTATTCTAAGAGTCGGTGGTTAATCGCCCACATTAACTTAACACTTTCTACCTCGATAGAGAGGTAAATGCAACTTTAGAGCCGAACAATCACGTATAACTGGGTACTCGTCCCAATGGGGGCCAATAGCCAGTGCTTCTACTAAAGCTGCAGCATGGCACGACAATCCTGACTTCCGTTACGATTCTGTTCTCTTTACGTATGCTTCTGTATTTTCTCTCTCTCTCTTGATTCCATTAGGAGCTGCACAAGACGCCATTTGTACACCAGAGAAGTGATCCTGAATTCCTGATCCATAATGTATTTCTTCAGCAGATAGAATCTTAGGATCAAGCGCAGCATCAGGGAGAACCTATGGAGGCATCAGGAAGCAGTCTGTGTTTACGTTGCCCTTGCTAGAGCCGCCGCTCTTTGATAGATGTCTTCGTACTGTGAAGCCGAAGAGTCCCAGCTGAAATCTATCCTCATGTCTTTCTGCACTAACTGTTTCCAGACTTCAGGCTTTCTAGTGTAGTAGCTGAATGCTCTCTCCATTGCACTACTTAAACCCTGTCAAGATGAACATCCAAATGAATTGTGCCCACCAAAAATCGCATATTTCTTCTCTTTTCTCTCTTTTTTAGGCTATGCATGGAAACAAGACACACCTGCTCATCAGCCTTGACAAATGTAAAGCCATTTCGTAGTTCCATAGGTATTGTCTCATCGTCGAAGTCAAAAACACTGAAATCGCGAAGAACGTGTATGTCACATTATACATAATTGAATGAGGCAATAATATTTGGAGGAACAATCAGTTAACAGTTTACCTGTCATTCAATCCACCAGTTTTTCGAACAATTGGCACAGAACCATATCTCATGGCTATCATCTGTAGATAAAAACAAGCCAGAATTAGTTTGTGCATCAAAAGGCAAGCACACATCATCATCGGAGAAAAAGCTTGTATTGTGTAGTTACTTCTAGGAAGATGTTAAATGATCAAGACGATCAAAGAATGATGAAACAAACTAGAATATTAAATAAATAATTAAGAGTATTAGACAATAATTAGTATAGTAATCAACGTATTTTATTTATAAAAACTTAAAATACGATTAGAATGAATAGTTTTAGGTTGAGGATTGCCGTTAGATCCATAGGCGAGGTATCAATCACCGAGATACCAGACCCGTTGGGGTCAGGTCAGCACCTCTAGCTAGATCGGGTTCATCACTCGGCAATCCCAATCCTAACTTATCTGTTCGAATTGCGGGTATCCGTAGCATTTGAAGCCGAATGGTAAGGTTTGCACACGGTAACTCGGTAAAAAGGCCAATGGAGGGAGGTTGGTAATTTTGACCAGTCCACAGGACCAACCTAGCCAAGCCATCCCCCTGGCCAAGCACAGCGATCAAGACAAGGGGAGCCACACCCGCATTTACCGCCAAGAGAGCCAAAGCAAGCACATTGCCATTTATTCCCCAGTTCAAATCGAAGCAAAGGCAACCAACACGCTCCATTCTCCATCTAACCAGAGAGAGCAAACTGAGAGCACTCCAAAATCGAAGGCAAGAGCACCAGAACGGCCAAGAAGAGCAAGAAGCCCGAAAGAGCCCCAAGCCAGAGCTCACCAGGCGCCAGAAGAGGACCCGACCAAGCGAGGAGCGAGGAGCAAGGAGACCGGAGGAGCCCCGAACTGTACCTCCACCACCTCGACCTCCCCCACCCCAGCAAGCGCACCGACCTCAGCATCACCATCCCCAACCATCAAATAGGTGCACCATAGCAGTAGTAGTATTAGGCTATGTGATGCTTGGATGGAGTAGATCGGGTAGTTAGCAAGTAGATCAGGGGCTCACCTTAGTGGTCTCAGTGGGGGAAAGTGCCCTAAGGGCATCGAGGGCGTTTCGGCGTTGCTGGCGTTGTCACCTCACCCCCCCCAACTTGGTGCACCTTCCTCTAGAATCATCAACTCATCCTTGCCAAATCAAAAGTGTAAGCAAGCGAAAAGTATTCAAAATCGTCCAAAAGAATCCATTAGAGCAGATCGGCCAGTAGAGAGGGAGAGTAAGAGTAGAAGAAGAGGGGATGGGCGGAGAGTAGAGAGGTGGTTGGCGACTAGGCCAGACCGGCCTGAGTAGGGGCCTCAGGTGGGGTAGAGATGGAAGAGGAGGCCAGCTGAAGAGGGGGCTCGACCAGTGGGGTAGCGAGAAGAAGGGGAGGGGGGGAGAGGAGTGGCGGCTGGGCTAGGGGGAGAGAGGGGGGGACGGCTGGCGAGAGGAGGGTGGTCGGTGGCGGAAGCGGTGGCGGCGCCAGGAGGCGGCCGGGCTGGCGAGCGCCGGTGGGGAAGTTTCGGTCTAGGCAGAAGAGACCGAGAGAGGAGAGGCCAGGAGAAAAAGAAAGGGAGAGGAGAAAAAGAAAAGGAGGAGAAGAAAGGAGGAGAAAAATAGGGAAAAAGAAAAGGAAAGAAAAATTAGGTTTTTGTCTCTGTTGCGTTTCGCGTAGATTAAATTAGGCATTTCTGGATCGTAGGAAAATTTTGAAAAGAATTCAAAAAGCTACGATTAAATAGGTATTAAGTGTATAAAATTCCAAATATTGTATTAACTAAATTGTTGATGTTATTACTGTTAAAATACTGAACTGTGGGAGCAAATTGGCAGGTTTTAGCAAAAGGGGCATCACCCCTGTAATTGCCTATAGTGTTCCCAAAAAGGTTGGACACCATAAAAGTTAGCCATGAATTTATTGCCATAGTTAATACATTTTATTGTCAGGACCCGAACCGAATCTGCCAAACCACCTACCCCAAAATTCGAGCAAGGCCGTACCTATCAATTTTATACCAGGCAAGTTTCCTTTGATCAATTTTCATTAAATGTCTTTAAATGATTTCAATACAAAGTCATCATTCATGCATTGAAAAGTATATGTTTAAACTGAAAATATTAAATCGGACATGGATGAAGTATGGTCTGATTGTGGAATTGAGGAATGGATAATTGACTGACTGTGAAAGTGATAAGTGGATGGCATTGGGAAATTGGTAAATTGGTTGAGTGGAGGAGCTGGTAGTTAGATATGGCTTATGATTATTATGGTGGGTAGAGGGTGCCGATGAGAAGGCTCTATTCACCGGTGGGGCCCTCCACATAGGCTGGAATATAAGGATAAACAAAACAACACTTGGGTTACCGTATCAACCATAGTGTGTGAAATCGATCAGAAAAGGTTGTCCTATGAAGGTTTTGAATGTCCACATTGGGTAAGATTACATTAGGGCACCCCTTTGGGATAGCCGGGATACCCATGGGGGTTCGCCAAAAGATGGCGCTATAGTGAAGCCATGAGTTGAGTTACTGCCGTGCGGTTGGCCGGGGTACAACTGCTATTTGCGAGTTTGGTGGGACAACCTGGGATAGGTGTCTCCAACATCGAGTAGCAGGGTTGGAGATCTATTACTGGATTAGTGATAAACATTCTGAGGCCTCTCTTGTGTGGGTCACTATGGATAAAGTGATACAAACCTGCCCATAGTTAAAATCATGAATTCATGTAGACAGTACTCTCATTTTGGACGGTTATCAGGGTGATGAGACCATTGTATTATATTTTTGTTGTACTTGGACTGTGCATAAGTAATGTACGGAACATATAGCCCTGCGTGGCTTTGGAATGTAATATATTCCCTATTCATCCCTAATTATTATTCTGTTGCAACACTCTGAATACGGTATAATAACTGATAAATTGTTGGGTTGCCCGATATTTTGTTAGCTACTGTGCCGAGATTCGTGTAATTAACTCGGTGTAATGACAGTGCTATTGTTATTACCCTGGGCTAATTATACAGGTCATCACAGTAGTTCAGTAATTGAAACAAAACAAATAGAGGTGTTTCTATACTTCTTGAGTTGCACAAATATTAAAGCATGAATAAAGGGTAGATGGTGACCATGGTTATCACGGCGTCACCTAGGCGTCCCGATGGCCGGAGAGGGACGTATTGTTATGAATAGCACTTGTATTCAACATGAGGCCAATGACCAGTATATATATACATGTACATGGGGGTATAGAGGGAAAGCCTATATTAGGCAATGTCATATGTTCGGAAACGAGACACGGGAATGAGAGGGCGAACGTCAGCCGTTTCACGGGCCGTCGTCCACGAGAGAATGAATGTGACACGAGGGTTTATACAGTTTCGAACACTTAAGGAAGGTGCCCTACTCCTGTCGGTGTGTTTCACGGGGGGAGTAGAGGGGTGTCTCCTTGCCCAGACTCGCCGTGGGACACCCCAGTTTTTTGGTCCTTGTAATTCAATGAGTTAAAGTTACATGAGGGGGCTACAGTGAGGTTTTATAGGCACTCAGCCTGTTACATAAAAATACCATTCTACACCTACTGGAGAAGCCTAAGTGGGGACATCTTGGTGATTCCAGCAGGGAGGTAGTAGATCCCACGTTATCGTCTCGAGTGAGTAGACCCCTGACTTCGGGGGCCCAAAGGGGACTCGGTGACCTCACTCAAGTCTCTTGTGAGGAGATCCCCCGCGGGGAGCGCCCCCGGGGAGGGCGTAGATCTCCCGCCGGGCGTAAGGGGACCTCCCACGGAACATGAGGAGACCGCCTCCGGGGAGGGCATGGACCTCCCGCGGGACATGAGGAGACCTCCCGCGGGGAGCGCCCCCGAGGAGGGCGTAGATCTCCCGCAGGGCATAAGGGGACCTCCCGCGGGGTATGCCACGGGGTACGCCCGCGAAGAGGACGTAGGCCTCCCGCGGGACATGAGACCTTCCCCGGGTAGGGCGTGGACCTCCCGCGGGGTACGCCCGTGGGGAGGACCGCGGGACATGAGGAGAACTCCCGCGGGGAGCGCCCACGAGGAGGGCGTAGATCTCCCGCGAGGCATAATGGGACCTCCCGCGGGGTACACCACGGGGTACGCCCGCGGGGAGGACGTAGACCTCCCGCGGGACATGAGACCTCACGTGGGGAGCGCCCCCGGGGAGGGCGTAGATCTCCTGCGGGGCGTAAGGGTCCCGCGGGGTACGCCCCCGGGGAGGGCGTAGATCTCCCACGGGGCGTAAGGAGACCTCCAGCGGGGTATGCCCCCGAGGAGGGTGTAGATCTCTTGTGGGAGGTGAGGAGACCTCCCACGGGGGACACCCACAAGGTGCGCCCCCAGGGAGGGCGTAGATCTCCCGTGGGAGGTGAGAAGACCTCCTGCGGGGGACGCCCGGGTGCGCCCCCGGGGAGGGCGTAAGGAGACCTCCCGCGGGGTATGCCCCCGGGGAGGGCGTAGACCTCTTACGCTCGGAGACCTCCCGCGGGGTATGCCCCTGAGGACGGTGTAGATCTCCCGTGGGCGGTGAGGAGACCTCTCACGGGGGACGCCCATGGGGTGCGCCCCCGGGGAGGGCATGACTTCCTGCAGTCATGCCCACGGGGTATGCCCACGAGGCGAGCGTAAACCTCCCGTGGTGGATATGAAGGGATCTCCCGTGACACCCAGATCCATGTCCACCCTTGAGAGTCTACGGGGCACACCTGTAGGGTATGAGGTAGTATCTCTTAACATGCAATATCTATACAAGACTAACAGACTATTTACTAGGATACTGAGTTTGGAGAGATAAAAGTTATGATGAGCTCTAGTTTGTGTCTTCGTAAAGAAATCTGCCAACTAAAGCTCTGAAGGCACATACTGAAGAGCCACAACCTGATCACGTACCTGTGACCGCATATAAGAAGCATCAACATCAATATGCTTAGTGAGCTCATGCTTCACTGGATCTCGAGCAATGGTGATGGCGCCTGTACTGTCAGATAAAAGAGGAGTCGGTGTAGAAACAGAAACACCAAAATCCTCAAGTAACCACCGTAGCCAAGTAACCTCTGCTGTCAAAAGAGCCATAGCTCGCAACTCAGCCTCAGCACTTGAACGAGAAACTGATGTTTGTTTCTTAGTCTTCCAAGCAACGAGAGAACCACCAAGAAAAACACAGTAAGCAGAAACAGACTGACGATCAGAGTAATCACTAACTTAGGTAGCATCAGAATATGCCTGGAGCTGTAAAGAGTTGGAGCGTGGAAAGAAAAGACGACGAGAGATAGTTCCACGAAGATATCATAGAACACGAAGAAGATGACTATAGTGGAGCTGAGTGGGAGCAGAAACGAACTGACTCAAGATATGGACTGGATACGAAATGTTAGGATGAGTGACACCAAGATAAACAAGACTCCCAACAAGATGGCGATAGCGAGTAGGATCCTCAAGAGGTTCACCATCAGTAGATCGAAGGTGAACATTGAGCTCCATGGGAGTCTTAGCTGTACGCTGATCAGTGAGAGAAGCACGATCAAGAAGATCCTGGATATACTTCTCTTGGGAGAGAAAGAAGCCCTCAGATGTAGAAGAAACCTCAATCCCAAGAAAGTAGCGAAAAGGACCTAGATCGGACATGAGAAACGGTTCATTGAGACGAGCCTTTACGAAGGCAATATACTAAGAATCATCTCTAGTAATGATCATGTCATCAACACATAGAAGGAGAAGAGTTCGACCACGAGAAGAAGTGTGAACAAAGAACGCAGGATCATGAGCACTAGCAGAAAAACCAGCTGCAGTGATCACAGAAGAAAAACGCTCAAACCAAGCACGAGGGGCTTGCTTAAGCCCATAAAGAGAGCGATAAAGCCGACAAATCATGCCCTAAGGAACAGAATACCCCGGTGGTGGCTGCTTATAGACCTCCTCATGCAGCTCACCATTAAGAAAGGCATTCTTGACATCAAGCTGAGAGATGAACTACTCACGGACAGAGGCTACAGCAAGTAGAGTACGAACAGTGGTCATGTGAGCCACAAGCGCAAGTGTCTCACCATAATCACGATCATGCTCTTGCTGAAAACCACGTGCCACAAGACGAGCCTTGTAGCGCTCAAGAGAACCATCAGAGCGAGTCTTAATTTTATGGACCCACTTGCATGTAATGGGACGGACACATGGATGAAAAGGTACAAGGTCCCACGTGCCAGTGCGCTCAAGGGCAGCAAGCTCCTCCGCCATCGCATGCTGCCATTCCTGATGAATACCAACATCACGGTAAGAAGTCGGCTCAGCCAGAGCTGCACCAATAAAGCCAAGGCACTCAAGAGGACGAATAGATTGTCGATCGCGAAGAGCATAACGAGGAGACACTGAAGAAGGTGACTCATCAGGAGAAGAAGATGGCACATCAAAAGATTCCTCAGCTCGCGGACGACGAGTGTAGTATAGAGGATAGGAAGGAACAATATCTTTAGAAACCTCTGGAGGATAGGTCGGTGGTCAGGAAACCGGCGGTAAAGGAGACGCCGATTGTGAAAGAGGAAAAGTGACAACTAGAGTATCAGGAAAAATAAGGAAAGAAAGTGGCTCAACAAGAGATGTTGGAGAGGAAGAAGAACGGGGGTAAAAGGGACGAGACTCATCAAAAGTGACATTCCGTGAGATCCACATCCGTCAGTTAACAGGATCCCAACAACGATATCCCTTATGCTCATCACTGTATCCCAGAAAAACACACTCAACAGAATGAGCAGTCAGCTTGGTGCGTTCACGAGGTGCAAGAAGAACATAGCACACATCCAAAAAGACAAAGTCCAGAATAATCAGGAGGCATGCTACAAAGACGCTCCACAGGATTTCCACCCTTAAGAGCAGAAGAAGGCTGGATATTGATCAAGTACCAAATAAATAAGGGTATAGAGGGAAAGCCTATATTAGGCAATATCTATACAAGTCTAACAGACTATATACCAGGATATTGTCTAACAGCCATGACATAGCGCCTCGATTGGAGAGCCTTAGTCGACCGCTTAGACTTTCAGGCGGCGCGACTAGGCGGCGCGGCAGCCGAATGGTCGGGAGGCTAGGTAATAACAGAGGATAGAGGTCACAGGATGAAGGGACAGGAATCTAATCCTAGCGCGTGTAGGGGAGGAGAAGGGAGCTCCGCCGCCACCTTCGTTGCCTCACCGACCGGCGGCTCTAGCTCCAGTAAGATCCCCAATCCCGATCTAGCTCCCCTTCTGCTGCTGCTGCTAATCCCGACTTCTTAAGCCTCCTTCGCTGCGGCTAATCCCGATCCCCCTCCGCCTCCACCGCCGTTGTTGCTGCTGCCTATGCTCCCTTTGTTGCTGCATTTATTTGGTACTTTGATCGCCTAACTATCGCCTGGGCGGGCGCCTAGGCGACTAGGCGTTCAGACACCCCGGAGGCGACTCGCCTCGTCGGAGCGCCGTGATAACCATGATGGTGATTACTTACCCCTTCGCTTGCTTCAAGATCTGTATAACTTGTATTAGGAATTTAGGAGGGAAAGCATAGAAGCACTCATCAACAAATTATGTGTCATGCTAAACGACATCTGTTTTCTATATTCATACACACTATTTAATATGTATGTATCATATATGGATGGAAGCAAAGAAGGCACACCTGGGTGAGGCCACATGGCTCAAACATAGATGGAACAATGAACATGTCAGATGCTGCAAATATCCAACGAGACAAAGCATCGTCATACTTCAAAAGCAGCCGGATATTGTTGTTGTTCTGAAAATGGTCTGCAATACCTTCAAACTCCCTCTGTGAAACAAATAAAAAAAATATGTTCACTGTTGCAACTATAAGCAAAGAGGAGCTCAACAGAAAGAACAAACAAATACAGTATTCAAACAACAAACTCATGCTCCTTCCGTGATGAATAAATTATCCATGATATAGTGAAATATGCTTTTATTTTTATTTTTAGATTCAAGTCTGATCAAGTTAACTGCACAGATATACTCCAAAAGAAAACACACTTGAATATGTGGTACTGGACTTGAACCCAGAAGAACAAACTGTCCGCCAAACTCAGCTGTTTTGTATATTGCATGCCTGATAAGATGTACACCCTTTTGAGGAACTAGCCTTGTAATGCATCCAACCTGCTTGAGGAAGCTTTAGTTATGTAGTTAAACTTGAATTGAATATCAAATTTTCAAGACATATGAAAGGAGGCAAGAAATTAAAGAGGAAGAATAGTTAAGGTGAATACACACAGCACGAGGATCAGATGAGGACATGAGCTAACCAAAAAAAAGAACAGGATCATAACATAGCACCCCCATAACTCATTACAGACTAGATGGACCATACTCCACAAGAAAAATAAATGAAAAACAATATAACCAGATAGCTAATATAAATCACATACTACTCCGTATAGGAAAGTGACAAGAATGAATATAGGGAAATGCTCAAATTCAAGTACAGGGTCAACCTTTACATATCCAGTTTACCAGTAGTTGAGAGGATTGAAAATCGTACCAGTGGTTGGGAAGCAAATGCAGAAGACAGATTTAGCTGCTTTCTAAGAGCTGCTTTGTTTGCTGCCTTTCCCTGGAGATCATTAGCATTATATTGAACCTTGAGATACCTATCTGTGGAAGGGTTCCATGTGTCTGTGTCGATTCCATTAAGTATCCCAAGAAATTTCCTGGAATGTACTTTAAGTGTATCTTGGAGCCCATGCCCACCCTGGGGACCAGAAGAGCTTTGTCAACAAAAAATGCTGAGACTCTTCACTTGCAAATTGGAACTACTACAATGAACTTACAGTGGAGAGGGAGACTAAGACACACTAGACTAATGGTAACTAGAAACACCAGGAGCAGTTGAGGCCTCAGATAGATATGCATAGCAGTGTATCTGAATTAGGGTATTATCAAGCATTCAAGCTTTTTATGCAACTCCCTGTGTTATGATCTAGCATCTTTTTAGTCCACGGAAGAACATCACTGGAAGAAAAGATTGCATAATAAACAACAGTCTGGCACCACTGATCAAAGAACAGCTTCAATAGACAGTAAATATGTCTATTAGCTTCCCACGACTTGTGCAACAACTTCCGGCCTTCCTCTTCCAGAAATTTCGCCCACCAAAGGATCATATTTTTTTAGCAAGACGTTTAGGAATTCAATACGCATAAATGAACTACTTTTCACCCAGAAATCTCAGCAGTAGAAAGCTACTATCGAAACTACGAATTATGCAAAGGACAGGAGAAAAGCAATCAATCAAGTGAACATGGCACCTAAAGGTCATAAGAAATATTACCTCTGAGCGCACCTCTAGCGCGTATGTTGGTGATACAGTTGTCACAATGTTGGAATACACAATGGCACCCTGAACACAACGAACCCAGAGCAGCATTACTGATATCATAATAGTGAAGTTTGCATTCCAAATGTATCGTTACAATTTGCCATAGTTAATACCTTAACAACATTTATTCTGCCATGTGAATTGTCCCGCATTCTGTCTGGTCTATCTAGGCGCTCAACATCAAGGCCGCAGCATGCTAAATCATGAGCTGGAGCGATTCCTTGATATTCAAAATTATGACAGGTGAAACAAATTCTTGCTGAGTTGAAGCCCAGATTTGCATATACATCCCAATAAAGAGGTGCCTGGAATTTCAACGTAAAAACATGATTTAATACTTTCAACTTAGTAAAAAATCAATGAAGACAAACAAGATCCATTTTCAATAGTCAGAGTCAATACTGCCAAGTGATCTTTGACGCTTACAACAAATGCAGTCTGCCAATCATGGCAGTGGATTATGTCAATTTTCTTCCCAGATTGATAAAGTAATTCCAGTGCCGCACGGTTAAAGTACGAAAAACGTTTGAAGTCATCATGCTCTCCGTAGTACTGTGCCCTCCAAAAGAACTTTGCTGGATGCTGTGGCTCAATAAAGTAGACAGGAAGGCCTGCATATGCTAATTTTAGTTAGGACAATGTAGATTTAAGTTTATACAATGGTCCAACTGAGAGTTGTTTGGAACCTTCAACAGTCCCAGTCCATATTTTGTTGTTGAACATATTTCCTTCGAAGTAGGACTGTACCAGAACATCTAAAACCTGCAGGATCACAAAACAGCAATCTTACTAAAACAAAAGATGCAGCCACAAACATTAATAGGCAACAATCTACGTACCTTAAGATTGTTAACTTGGTCATGCTGCATGCAGTCATATTTGGGGAGAATAATATCTACTAGATGCCCCTTTTTATGAAGTGCCTTGCCAAGACCAGATATCACATCAGCCAGACCACCAACCTAAAGAATCATGCATATAAGCAAGATGAAATATGATAATAGGATATAAAAATAATCAGACCGGAAAACAATTCGATTTCCAAAACAATTAGTAGACAATTGCATCCATAGTTTAATAAATATCTCATATCAAGAACCATCACAAAATATAATCCAGTTGGAGGAGATTGACACACTTCAACTTATAACCACATGGCTTGATCAATAGACAATTCTTTCGAGCTTTTAGGCAATTTACTAGCGAACCAACGTAAAACTTGTGTTTGTGGATTATAAGGTGTAGAAACATGACAAGTCAATATTTCACCTTATTTCGTTCAAACCAAATCCCGATTACTGTTCATGTTTGTACGATCCAAACTGATAACTAAAAGGAGCACACATAGAACATTTTTTAAACCAGCATAACTTATTTCCATTCATAAAAAGAAATGAATAGAGCATACACGCAACTGTATCAGTTTTGTCACTGTGTAAATCAGCCCTTAGATTCTCACAGCTTATTTCAACGTACTTGAGGAGGACCATATAAAAATTAAGTTGCAAGATCAAAACCGAAACAAACTATTCAGATAGATGTAGTGTTACCCGGATGTGGATGGTGAAACTATCTTAAACAATCAAATTGTCCAGCATTGCAAGCCAGATAACAGGACTCAGGGACACTCATGAGTCATGAATCACATAGTCATTTTTTTTAAATAAAAAAAAACAGTGTACCGAAACATTGGAAATATTACAGATATACGTTACTCTAAATCTCTAATTGTCTAGTCCCAAAATTTGGATGAAAAATACAATCTCCATTTAGAGAGATAGCTTCATTTAGCATTGATGTAAGAGTTTTAATTAAGTATTGGCCACAAGAATTCAAGACGTGTCTGAAGCAACACATGGGGCCAGTCTCCAGTTCACATGTAACACTGGGAAATTAATGCTTTATACAGAACAGTAGTACTTGAAAACACTGATATTCTCTTTAAGGGTCCCTCAATAGTTTACAGTCATACTAGGTAGCAACTAATGAAAAGATGCAATGATGCAATCAAATTCCCTTGATGAGAGGCTGAATTAATAACAAGGATCACCTTTGCAACCGGAGCCATCTCTGCTGCTATGTGGACAATACGCAAACCAGAACTGCATTAATCATTAGAATATTTTGTAAACCCAAAGAATTCAGACCAACTATTTTCTAAAGCACAAGTTTTTGCTATAAACAGGTTTTTCTCTTACTAGCAATTAGAAAAGGAGAAAGCGTACCTGGTTCCTGGTAATGTCATCTTTAGAAAATTGTCCAAAATCTCCCTATCTTCCATACCTCTGCATGACAAGTATGCTTCCCGAAGACGATTATCCCTTTTCCAAACCATTTCCCGTAACGAATTTGCATCATTATAGGATATTTTCTTCTCAAGTAACCACCCATCAATCAAAAGAGAGATTCTACTCCATACTTCCGAAGGCATGTCACCTACAAAATGCTCCAGTGATCTTTTCTCACTTTCCTCTATTAGTTTGCTAAGAGTATCATGAAATTCCACTATTGAGTGCTCATACAGTTCAATTTGAGAATGCACTTCACAATTACATGCTTGGAAGCGCTCTTCTACTGATTTTACCTTTTGCTGCAAGTGATCAACGAAATAACACAAGAACTTTGATACATTTGCTTCTCCCAGTGATTCCTTTAATTTCTCAACCTTATCCTGCAGGTCATGACTGCGGTCCAATACCATAGCAGCATGCTCTACTTGGTTTGCTGTAGTCTCAAGCGAGTCTTCCAAATTTTCTACTTTCTCCCACCAGGCATCGTACTGCCTAGGACCATGTTTCAACATATCTGTTTGGGCAGCTATAAACCTAGACTCCAGCTCCCTAAGGGAAGCATCCAAAAGAGCACGCTCTTTCTCCAATTTGAATAGACTCTCCTCTATCTCAGCAACCTCAATAAGCTTTGTTTTAAGAAATTGCATGTCATCCTTCAATAGCATGTTCTCTTCCTTTAGAACATCAAACTCCAATACAGGTGGAGGGTCATTAACATCTGCATTGAACTTCTCTTCAGTTGAAAGCTTGAGTCGTGCATCTGTTTCTGACAGTCTCGTCTCTAAAATGTTTATCTTCCTCTGCAAGGCTTCCTTTTCTTTAAGAATTTTCTCAGCACTTTCCAATGCCTGAAGACGAGCTTGATTCAGAAGTAGTATATCTGACCAAATCAAATTTGAAATCAGTGTTTATTATGCATATGCTTACAACTTTACACATCATATAAAACTGTATGAATATTTAGAAGGAAAAAATCTCCCACTCTTTTCAGTGTTCTGTATCATTCCTATCAGATCTTCCAGTTGAAGGTTCGATATGTCATCTTCATCTTCATATTTCTGTGGGGGGGGGGGGGGGGTAACATAAAACCAAAAACGCTTAAAACCAACAACAGTGAACATATAAGAGCAAACTATAAAAAATGATGATATTTCATAATAATGTCGATCCTCACATTAACTTTGTTCTAACTGCTGTACCTGTGGTGTTTCTCAATGAAAAAGGAGCCTGCTTCCATTTGGTTTAAAAAATAGACGGACACCAATATCAAGTATGCACCTTTATCTAAGAATTTTACTAATTATTTATGTAATTAAATGAGGATGCATATCACTTCAATTTAACAAAAATAAAAGTGAAGATTAAGAAACCACAGTAAAATATATGTAAAACAAAATTATTGAGTGCTTGAGGTGTTTGATACGTATTCGCGCCAAGTTACTCGTCAGCCTTTATCATGGAATTGACCAAGCTGTTAGATCCGTCTCATGATAATTGATAAGAGTTGTAATCAACTATTCACAAGCAACGGCTACACCTACATGGAAATGCTGTGGTCCTTGGTTGGGTACGGGTTGAAGGACTGAGGGTAGGCACTTGCTCCTAATCGGCCGGCCATGCCGCCGCCAAGGCTCTAAGGCTAGTTGTAGAAGAGAGGGAAACTAGAGACTTTTCTTATATTTCTTGCTCGATTAAAACTAAGATACAATGCATCCTTATATAGAGGATGTCTTCCTGCTTAAACTCACGAACTCTATCTCCAACAGACCACGAACTCTCTCTGACTTACTTATTTTGAATTAAACTTACTAACTATACTACTCCTGAACTCCATCTCAGAACACCAACTTCTTCCTGGCCGCTGGCCGCCACTATTGTCCTGTGCCTAGTCGCCAGTCCGTTGCCGTCGCAGATACATCTTGCCAACAAAAGAGTCCACAACAAATATGGCAGCCAACAGAGCTGAAAACATACTGTATATGTTCATCAGTAGTTTGAACACAAAATGCAAGCTTAGGATCTTAATGCTTCTTGGCCAGGCATCAAAAGCGTGTGTTCAAAAACTCTATACTAACTTGCTCTGAGGAAAGGGGTTTTAGCTTTGTTGTACAGCAAAAGGACATCTTCAAAGAAGCTTAATCCATTTTCAATGCTACTCATGCTTTCACGATAGCATTTGTTTAACTGATACAGTATTTTATTTGAATAAGCTAATTTTCAGATGAGCAAAAAATAGCAACGGTATCATTATGTAGTAACAGCAATATTGTAAACATGTAGTAAGAGTCAAAATACTAAAAGAGAACACTGGGACTCCAATAGAGCTCATAATGCATCATCAATTTGTAGTATTTTCACACGTACATTAACCATAAGGATGACAAGTAGGTCTTCAATATCTCTCGTATATAAACAGATCCCCATTGATAGCCTCCACATCCCTAATAAGTTGCAACATATGATAGAGCACTTACAAAACATGGAACAAATACTCAGTATCAGGTAGTACTGAGTACAATAATGCCTTATGACAGAAAAATGAATTATTCGCTGTTTTTGGCTCATGAATTAAAAAGTGTAAGGCCTATGATTGTTTTGTTTTTTGAACCAATAAGGCTTATGATTCTATAGCAGTATATCTTACACTATTGGATTTTCTTTGTCAACTACAAGAGAAATTTACTTGGAAACAAGTTAGTTGCAAATGATGCATGTGAATAAGTTAGGCGATGATATTAATCCATATATTTCATTTAAAAGATAGCAATATAAGTAAAGTAATGCCTTCCTGTCAGCCAAGCCCCAGAGTTACTTTTAGAAATGAAGAATCACATGCATTGTAGCGTTACTCTGCATCAAACAAATGGATTGGGAAACATAGATGAATTACTGAAGAATATGCTTGCAATACCTCTTGCCGTTCTTTGTCACTGGAAGCCACTGCTTCATCTCTCTGGATATTAGCCCCATTAAGGGGGTGAGCCCTAGTTGTGCTCTTCCGAGGATGTTGAGCAGCAGTCCTAAAACAAGAAAGCAGAAGTTAGCTTACCTTGACATATTCTGTAAATCCAAGCAACTAACGTACAGATACAAGAAATTTCAGCAGCATCGATCTCTGCCGATCTGATCATGATTGCAGAACACAAGTCAAGATGTTTTGCCAGTAGCTGTTTTCAGATGGGTAGAACGGTGCGGCAATACCCTTCATAAAACAGGCCAAATAACCTACGCAACGAGGTTACCAAGTATAGGTTTGAAACGTTTGAACACTGACAGTTCGAATCCCCACTAAGCAACCAAACATGATCATACCATTTCGTACATACAAACGCACTAAAACAAAAATTCTCGCTTCCCGTATTAGCATTTGCAACGACTGCAACTGTAGTAATGTACAGATAAGCAACACGAATCCAAACACGACCCAGCGATCACCGAGACTCCAAACGCTCCGTATCACTGCATCAAAAGCAATACGCCGAACACACGACAAACATCTTCCCAAACGGCAGCTAGCTACCGAGACACACACCAAGCGCGCTCAGAACCACCTACCTGAGGTTGCGGTGGGGAGTCCGGAAGGACACGGCGAGGGGGTGGCGCCCGGCGATTGGAGATGGGGCGAGGCGGTGGAACAGGAGCGCAGTCGCCCCAGCACCCGCCGCCAACGAGCACGCCATAGGAGGTGGAGGAAGAGGACTAGAGGAGGAGGAGAGGAGGGGAGCCCGCGAGCTTGAAGCGGCGGTGCGTCGGGGTGGGGTGCGGTTGGAAAGCAGCGGAGCACAGGGAGATGGAAGCGTCGCGGTGCAGCCGTGCAGGGGGCGGCGTGTGTCTCGTGCGCTAGGAGGGCCAAACAAAAGGCAGGGCTATCTGGCCGCCTGGGCCCCGCCGCGTGGCACGGAGCGGGGTGTGGGGCCACGACGGCAGTCGGCAGTTGGGGGGCGCATACTACTTTTGGAAGTCGGCACTGCATACGCAAATAGGGACGACTTGCGTTTTGGGTGCCCTAGGTGGATTTTTAACTTTTACTAGTTTCTTTGCTACGGATAAAACATAATATTATTCTAACATGTCAATAATATATATAATAATAATAATATTAACTCTATTATGAGGGGAGGGATTGCCGAGCTCTGAGGTGTGCCACGTCGTCGTTTTCAGCGGACGAAGCCCCATCGTCTTTCCTATTCGCGTGCGGGTCCTCCTTGCACAGCCGCTCGATCTGGTCGGTTCGCTCCCATCTGCCTCGCTGTGTGTCCAGTCGCCGGCCGGTGAAGCGTCGTGGGATTGGGGCTCGCGCAGCCCTCGAGGCCGCGCTACATTTTTCTCCCCTCCCTTCACCATTTTCTCTCCTCCCTTCCCGGTCGCCAGTCGCCACCGCATCGTCCGTTCCCCACACCTCCTCGCGTGCTCCGCCCGGCGGCCCGCTCGCCCGGCCGTCCCATCTGACTCGCCGCGTGTCCAGTCAGCCACCGGTGAAGCATCATGAGCTTGGGGCTCGCGGAGCCCTCGAGGCCACACGCCATTTCCCCCCTTCCTTCCCATTCGCCGATTATACGGGAGGTTTCCTCGACGCTCACGGCCCCCAGAGAGACCCTGCTCTCTGGATCTCCTCATCCAAGACCATCCGTGGCCGCGGCCACTCTGTTTCGTCTTCGAGGTCTCCGGTACCATCCGCTCCGGCAAACTCCGGTAAAGACGCGCCCTCCATTTCATTTCAGATTTCTTGCTTCCTTTTTACCCTTTGCTTTGGTGATTTATTCATGCCATTTGTGTTGCCAGTTTTGTTTTGGTCTGAGGGCTACGGCCTCTTCTCTGAACCCCTTGCCCTTGATCTATCCGTGGCGACGCAGATTTCTCTCATAGTTTCTACTGCTTGTAGTTGGTTTTCATTCCCAGAAATGGTTTTCACGAGCACGCATTACTGTTAGCCAAATTTCTATCTCGAATTCCCATCTAATTTTGTATTTCTGAATTTATTTGATTGCTTATTTATTAGTGATAGTGTGGTGCGTATTTTCCCCTAGATAGATAGATCTGATCGATATTGACATAGGGAACATATATACATACGGGATTGCTATGGTTTTTATGCTGATAAGAAACAACCATGGATTTGTAAATGTATGGAGAGGTCCTTGTTTCACTGCTATGATTATTCGTCATTGAGATTTGCTATCACATGTATTCTCAGAGGCTTTCTGTGCAGTGAGTTTCTAAACATGAATACTACCAGCAAAGGTCAGCCTGCTTTAGCAAATGTATTCTCAGAAGCTTTGTGTACACTGAGTTTCTAGACATGAATACTAGCAGGAAAGGTCAGCCCGCTTTAGCAACACAAAAAAAAAAGTAATTTCCTTGATGATGCCAACTACTTTTATAGATTAGCTGAAAGCAAAAGCGTCATCAGCCTCATGGCCTTACCAGATAACCGAACGAAAAAGTTTTTGCTTCCTCAGTTTGATGCCTAACATATATTTGTGTCCTCTATTGCTGACATGGTTCCCTGCTCCTTGCTTCTGTCTATCAGATGATTTGGTAAGAAGCGCTATCTACATATGTGGTTTGGTTGATGTTAACCCGGATGATGGTGCAGCAACATTTTGAACATTCTGATGGAGCCAACTCGACATATTTTTCAATTTGAACATTCTGATGGAACCAACTCGACATATTTTTCCCAGATCCCCTATTCTTCGGTCCCTACAATGGTGCGCGTGTTTACTCCAATTGCTTCTATTTTCTTAGGAAATTATTGATATCGTATCAGAGTTACAGCAAGACGTGAATATATTACTAAACAATTTTTGGGTCTTCGTTAGCAACAGAGATTTATGTTACTGATGTGGAGTAGGTATTGCTAGATGTGGTACTGCTTGCATAGAACATGACTAATTAGCCGTATGAAAGTACATGTTGTGTTAGTAAATTTATTGCGGTTTTAGGAGTGGTATGATGCCAGCTTGCAACTAATAAAGAACACGCATGCATAGGAGATTGTTATATGGGATTTGTGACCATCTAACCTGATTTTTTATTTTTGAGACCAACAAAATATCAAAACAATGTCTCAGTCCCAATTTATTTGGAAATGAAGAGAATAACCATCTTTCGTATTCATAGATAGTCTTAGCAAATGACTGAATGAGCGCACATCTTTTGTTTAGATGAATAGCAGAGTTAGTGACTAGCATCTTCAGACTGCTTGTTAAATCTACGTGAATGGGAGTACAATGTATGGCTGGTCCTACTAGGCACTACCATGATGGATTCATTGTGTTGCATTAATTTCTGCTGAGCATTGGTCGAAATCGTATTAATACTGGTTAACAAGATACACTGTTAAAAAAAATATTATACCTGTCGGGCTTTTGATTAAAGACAATTATGCATATTTCCAATTGTGGAGCCAGATTATGAGCACGCTAAACTCTGTCTTGCAAAAGAAGGCTTGGTGGCAATTAAAAAGATCAACGCTCCAATAGTTGTTGTCTCTGTATGTTCAAAATTAGTAATCCAAACGACCTGTGATCCATATGAATTCATGATATTTTTATTTTTCCTGACTAATGCCAAGACATTGTCCTTGCATGTTTATCCTAGCATAGGCTGAGTGGTATGTCTATATGATTATCAAATTAGGTTATTGATCCATATTGATCTGGAAAGTCTTTTCTTCTCAACCAGCTTCTCTCCCTATTATGTAATAAAGATACATAGAGCTTCTGATCTTATGTAACATATTTCTGAAAAGGCGATATTTGGATGGTCGAAATGATAGATTCACTGTGCAGGTTCTGGAGTTGGGCCCATGCGAAATACCAAAACAAAAGGTGAGGTGGTTGGCCAATGTCACGTGTATAATACTATAATGTTCTTTACTTGTCATGCTTATATCCTAATTGAGGGATGTTAACACATTGTCTTATTTTTTGTAGACATCAGGGTTTGGGGTACTACTATCGAGGTACATGCTAATGCCACCAAAGTGTCTATCCTTCACCTGGACACTAGAGGATTTCAGAGTGTTGGAAAATCAAGTGTGTATGATGATAGGATTTCAGATAAATATTGCTTATTCCTTGCTGTGTAGGTGATCTAACATTTATAATTATCTTATTGTGCTCTATCAGTAGATATATTGCTATATTGCTTTCACATTATTTTACCATACATCGTTTTTCTTCATTGGAACTGCTAAATTAAAGCAATTCTCCCCCACTCATTTTTCTGTTTATTCTTTGTGTATTATTTCCTCTTTAAACAGAGAACTCCATACGGGTCTACGATGTGCGACAACGGTTTTTCGTTGGGACTATGTGATTTATTTCTAAAAAATTGTTGTCCCCTTTCGACTTTTCGCTGATTTGAAATTCTGCCTCTTTGCAGATTACTTCATTGATTATTAAGGCTGCTACTCTGCGCTGTTTGCTTACGATTATTGTACTGGAAACAATAATTTACAGCTGTGAGTTTAGATGGCGCATCCGATTTGTGAGAATATACGTGCTGGTTAGGGAGCTGCTATACTCGATCTCACATATTGGTAAATTTGGTCTGCTTGTGGGGGCAAGACCGTGGGCATCACTTGTGTAGCTGGGTTAGCATGTGACCTTCAATCAATGCACGGCGGTGAGATACTTCCTGGGATCTGCTTTCAGATCTGTAGATATTTCAGCATAGGTCAGTTACGTCTCTAGGTTTTTTTTTTGCCACTAATTTTTGTTTGTTAATTTCTATCCTTGTGGTCGATAGAGTTGTATTTTGTTTATCGAAATCCGAAGAAGTCTCATGCCTTGCTGTCTTGCTTTCATGTCAAAGGCGTTTATTGGTCTATAAAATATCATTTTTTTTTCATACTTCCATTTAAGATATCTCACAGTTTTTGAACTCTACATTCTCTGTCTATATGCCAATGTGATCATTAACCATAGATGTGATACAAGTGTGATGCTGTTGTTAAAACGATGCCTAGCCAAACTAACGATCGCCTCACCATAACATTTTGACAGACTTTTTTTTCCTCGCGAAGTACTGCACGGGCGCAGCGTAGCGCGCCCTATCTATCTAGTACATTTATTAAAGATGTGAGGTTTCCTGGCCGGAGGAGGCGTCCACGTGCCCTCGCTCCGTTTTTACGAAAAAATCACTCCGTTCCTTTAAATTACGGATAGGTTCTTGCAAATTACGAAAAGATCATTTGCGATTTTTTTGTGAGGGCAAGAAAATCGCTCTTGAATTGCGTTTAGGTCCCCGTTCGTTACTTTACGGGAAAACAAACTCCCATTAAATACAAATCACGAACAAACGCTTTTCTAATTTTTTAGGATTACGGCCATGTCCAAAAAAATTACAGACAGGACCCCGTTCCTTACGTCCAGGGCCTTTCTCCGTTTTTCCCGAAAAAAATATTTTCGTCAACATAAATATATGTATAGCTCTATCTCTAGCCTTTTTTTCTCAGTTTGGTCTCTAATCTTTAGACTTTTTTTTAAGAGACCCTCCAAAAAATTAAAAAATACATCGCGGCGTGCACCACGCTTATTTACCTAGTTATATATTATGCTTTTTGTCTTCGTCGTGAGGTAGGCATAGCTTCATCTATGCCACTGTAGCCATTGCGTCGGCCGTCTTTTTCGTGGCCAAAAGAAATGACTGAACCCTGTTTCTCTTACGTTTGTTTATTTTACTCTGGCTATAAAACCATGATACATTTCGTCGTTCTTCGCAGAACAGAAGTGAAGCAATGCAGAGGGTGAGAAGAGAGTTGAGCGGGCATTTGAAAAGGTGAGGAAGCGAGAGATAGAAGAGAGAAGAAAAGAGAAAAGGAAAGGAAGATTGTAATCGTTTTTTTTAGGAATTTATTCAATGTTGTTATTTTGGAGGGATTAATTCGGATTTCAGAATTCTCTTCAGAAAGGTTAGTCTGTACATTGGATATTATGTAATTAATTATGTTTGATTAATAGTGTAATACTTAATTAGACGATTTTATTAGCAAAGGTTGTACTGTGTGAAATGATAATATTAATATAATTAGTAGTACATAAAATGACGATATTAGTATAATTAATAGTACATAAAATAACGGTGTAAGGCATAAATAATATTGTATAATTAGTGTAATACTAGTATAATTAGTATTACATATAAGTACGATTTTATTATAATTGGCGGTGCATGAAATGAGGGCAGTAGGTGTAAGTAATGGTGTATAATTAGTTTTTGTAGTATAATATTAGAAAAGTTAGTATAATTAGTATAATTTTAATACAATCAGTAAAACAATATTATAATTAGTAAAATATTACTATAATTAGTAATATTATAGTATTATTTGTGAAATATTGTTGGAATGAGTATAATATTACTGTAATTAGTAGTACATAAAATAATTGTATATGCAATAGTAAAGTGAATAATTAGTGTAATTAATGTAATATTAGAATAGTAGGCATAAGTAACGGTGTATAATTAGTATTTGTACTATAATATTAGAAAAATTAGTATAATTTTAGTACAATTAGCTAGTAAAGTAATATTTTAAGTAGTAAATATTACTATAATTAGTAAAATTATAATATTGTTCCTGAAATATTGTTGGAATGAGTGTAATATTAGTATAACAGTAGTATAATACTACTGTAATTAGTAATACATAAAATGGCAATATATGCAATAGTAAAGGTGTATAATTAGTATAATTAATGTAATATTAAAATAGTTACTACCACATGAAATGATGCTATTAATAGAATTAGTGTAATATTAGCATAATTATTATTACAAAAAATAGTTAAATATTAATATTATAATTCTACAATATTAGTTTAATACTAGTTTAATATGCAGTACATAAAATAATGGTAATAGTATTAATATTAGTTTAATTAGTAGTACATAAAATGATGTTAGTAGTGTTATTATTAGTATGCACATGAAATGATGGTAGTAGCTAGTGTAATTAGTAGTACGTGGAATGGCATAAATAATGGTATGTAATTAGTATAATATTACAATAGTTGATATGACGTAAAACAAGCCCAAACTGCTGCACAAGTCATGCTCACATGTATATATGTGGTGTGTGCAGTTCTCCGTCAATCCTCGATGTCATACATATCTTTGAATACTTCTGTGTGGATCATCTGTTCGGGACATGGAGTGCCGAGTTCAACTCCTGTATATGGCCTGGGCATGAATTAGTTGTTCCTATGGCCAGTCCAGGTCACATGGTGTCAAAATGACGCGTTGAAGAGGAGCAGTCATGGATAGGGGTGGGCAATTTTTAACCAAAACCGAAACGGAACCGAATTAATCGAAAAAATTGTTTTTTTTTTCAGTTTTTTTTGTTTATTATTCATTTTTATTTTGATACTATTCGGTTTTGCACTTTGGGAAATCGAACTAGTTGAATTAACCGAAGCGCTCATCGCTCCATCCCTTGCCGCCGCCACCTCCCTCCCTCTCGCTGCTTGCCTCCGCCCCATCCTGGCCTCCCGCCGTTCCGCACCCAGCGCCCCCTCGCCTCCCTTCGTCGCCCACCGCCTCCCCTCCCCTCCCCCCTTCGGTGCGGAACACCCTGGTTTTGTATTTAAGAGTAATTAAGTTAATTAAGTGTCTAATTGTGCTCTGATTCGATTTTCAGATCTTAATTTGGAGTTATTTGATTTCGGGGTCCATTTGTTGTTTCGTTCTATTGATTTTCTCGTTCGAAGTCCTAAGTTTCTATTTTGGTCGAAACAGTAAACTGGATAAGTTAGATCTAAAATCTAAGCTCCAAAGGCTCCCTTAAGATGCCCTAAGTCTTTCCCAAGAGTCCCCAAGTTGGATTGTCTGGCGATGAAGCGAAGCCGCGAGAATCTAGAGTTGCGGTAGTACCGCAGGCGTAAGCCCGGTACTACCGGCCTAGCGGCAGTACCGGCCCCCTCGGGCGGTACTACCGGCCGAGGGTCAGCGTTTGGACAGCGCCGGCCTCTCCTGCCGTTGTAGCGCACGTCGCCGCCTCCCTCGAGCCGTGCACCCTCCCACATCGCCATTAAGCCAGAGAGAGCCTCCTCCAGCCTCCCTCTCTCCCCCATTCACTCCCTCTCCCTCTCCCTCAAGCTCTCCTCTCTCTCTTTTCTCCCCTCCACCAAGCTCCTCCCTCTCCCTCTTTGAAACTGCATCTAGGGCCCTAAGTGTGTTTTGGATGATTAATGACAAACGATTAAGGGACTAATAGGTTCAATGAGTAAATGAACAGGTGAAAGTCCCAAAAACAAGATCATCTACGGACGTTGGTGAGCCTACAAAATGAGAAGAAAGAAAAATGGCATCATTTCGATATTGTTTTACATTTATTAATTGAGTCAATAGGTATGCCGTACTATTAAGAGAGATGCAACGTAGTTGATCAATGTTATGTCTCTATGCTCAGATGAATACTAGCTAGAAAAGTTGAGAGACACGAGTCACAGCACATTCACTGGGTCAGTTCTTTCAGTCTGGATCGGATGTTCTGATTGATGATCGAATGTTCCGATACATCAGAAGTTCTGGTGTCTAGTTGTCTCCTTGTCCGAAGCCCCTTTACGTAGATCGGATGTTCCGATAAATTGGATCGGATATTCCGATTGGGCTTAGAGTTGAAAAAGTCCTTCTCTGGACAGATCGGATGTTCCGATCTATGTATCGGATGTTCCAATACAGACTTAGAAACTTTTCAAGAAGTTTCTTCAAAGGTGCTTCTCTGGACACATCGGACATTCCGATCGTGGATATCGGATGTTCCGATGTGTATTATTTTGACCCTTGGGGTTTGTGTTTTCCGAAACTTTAGCCATATCGGATATTCCGATGTTGAGTTCGGAAGTTCCGATATGTGGCTGAGTGGAGGCATAACAGCTAGTTTTTGCCTCCCCCTATAAATAGCCCTCTACCTCCTCGCTTGTGAGGTTAGCTTTTTGGCTGGGCACCTTGAGCATTCTATACACATTCTAGTTGTCATTTCCATTCCTCTTTGATCTTAGTGATCTATTAGAGAGAGAGTGAGGTGTGAAAAAGAGATCTAGTACTAAGAGCAATAGCTAGAGTTATTCATCTTGAGCACTAGAATTCATCTCCAAGGTCGACTTTCATGTTGCATTTGTTACTCTTGGAGGTTGAGGACTCCTAGACGGCTAGAAGTTGCTCACGAGCCACGAAGGATTGTGGTGTGCCGTGAGAAAGTTTGTGAAAGTCTGATTTCGCCTCCGAAAGGGAAGAAATCAAAAGTGAAGCCTAATCTCAAGTGCGACTGAGATTGACGAGGAATAGGGTTAGAAAAGACTCGGCTCAAGTGCAACCGAGCTTCCTCAATGGAGACATAGGATCCCCTCAAAGATCCGAACTTCGGGAACAAATTCACCGCATTTTCTCCTTTTGGTTATATCTTTTCATTGTGCAATTTACTTTATCTAAGTTGCTAGCGTTGCTTAAATTGTTGATATCTACTTGTGCTAGCATTGAGTAGGAACCAATTTGCATTTTGATTCAATTCGTTTAGATTCTCCCTATTCTCTGAACTGATCGGATACTTCGATAGTACCATCGGAAGTTTCGATAATCATTTCGGACATTTCGATATGTTTTCCGCTACTATTATTTCAATTTAAATTTTAAATACCTATTCACCCCCTCTCTAGGTTGTTTGCTCAACTTTCACTCTTCGTTTCTGGCCGGTGGGAGCACAAGTGGAGCAAAGAGGACGAGCAACAAGGTGTTGGCAAGCTTCATCAAGTCCAAAGCAAGCCTCAAGACCGGTGGATTTCGATTTGGCCAAGGATAGACTCTGCTCTGATACTTATTGTCAAGACCCGGATAATATCCGAATCAAACTCTGAATCTACTGGGTGAAATCAAGAGACCGAGAATAACACGAAGAACTATCTAGGGTTTACTCTAACAAACTAAAGGGACAATAGAATATGTGGAATCTTCATTACCTTTCATTTCCATTTCCTTCAGGCTTTATGCCATGTTTTTCACTTACATCGATCGATTCCCCAAAGTAACAAACTTAATTGACGGTAGAACATAAATTACAAGCAAAGAAGAAAAAACGACAAAATGCGATCGTATAGTGTTTTCAGTAAATACTGTAGCAGTCAAATGACCTTTGGATTCTCATTACTCTCCACTAGATCTGATCTAAGCCCTTGATCTTCCATTAAGCAAAGTCGACGAAGCGTTACAGTGGATGCCGATTTCATTTGTTGCCTTCAACTCTTCTTTAGTTTTTCTTCAGTTTCATTAGGTCCTAACACCATCACTGCTGCATTTTAAGGTAGGCTATCATCGCTGAGCGACACAATGTTGAGCGAGGCGAAGTAGGAGCCGTGGGAATGCGTGTGTGTGTGCATTCAGTAGACATGCAACGCTCTACTGCGCACGTCGCGGCGTACCCAACTACACACTGTGCCGTGGAACATGTGAACGGGGCGAGAGTCCGAGAGACTGGGCCCGCGGTGGCGTCACTGGGAGTCGGATGCTAGCCGTGTGTTGTTTTGGCTGGCAACCATGGAGCAATGAGTAGATGATTAGATAATGTGGTGGTGGTTGATGGTGGTTGTGAAACAGTCAAGTTTGAGCGTGTATTTGTAATTGAGATTTACTGACGTAGGTAGTTGGTAGCATGTCAAAGAAGAAAACAGAGAAAGAAGAGAAGAAGAAAATAAGAAAAGAGCGAGGAGATATCGAAGATGATGTCGTATAGAGATGGTTCGTTGAGCAGTGCTGTTGCGAGTAGCGGCACTGGTGATATGGTGATGTTGACGCTAGCAGCAAGAGGCTACGGTGATGGTGCACATGTGATGGAAACCACGAACCACGGTGTGAGGCCATGTCCATGCTGGTGGCGGTGTGAGACCGCTGCGAAGAAGAGTCATTGTGATGCTGCAATGACAACAATGTGAGGCTGCTACAACAATGATGGTGGTGTGAGGCTGCTACGACAACAATGGTGGTGCGATGCAACTGTAAGGAGAAGTCGGTTTGAGACCGACGATGAAAGCGATGAGAGGCCGCTAGCTACAAGGCGACAGTGGTATGAAGTCGCTAGGGAACATACACAAACAGAAGTGTGAAACTACCTGGAGACAATTCTGTGTGAAGCCAACGACAATAGTATGAGGCTATTATCATAAGAAAAATTGGCGCAAAGAACAATGAGTAAGAGCCGATGTTACAAGACTAAGAGGGTAAATTTGAGAGATAATCTTGTAATTAGTTTGTATAGTTAATAGGAGTTTTAGTTGGAGTTGATTAGGACGAGGAGTTCGATTAGTACAAGAAAGTATAATCATATTCCATTTCTTAGGGCGGGAGATTGGGTATAAATTCAGAGATAGTCTTGAGATTTGTAAAGGAGAAAGCAAAAAGTACTACAGGAAAATTGTCTCATAGTTTTTTGGTGTACTGTTCTAGCAGTGTTCGGCCGCACCTGTTCCGCGCTGCGAAGTCGGCGTTCGGCGTGGGCGGATGAAGCTCGAGGCCACGCACACGCGCGTTCCCTATGGTAGACGCTTGCCCTGGACGCCTCCATTCCATGCCGGTCGCGCCATGGAGGCCGCCCGCAAGGATGGCACGCCGCTCCGTCGATCTCCCAAACACGACGTTAAGCTCGTCCGCTCATGCAAAATGGTCGTGGAACTGCAGTCGCGTACATGGTAGTAAGCTACACGCCTACTCCCTCCGTCCCACAAAGAATGCATTTCTAGTTTTTTTAAGACAAATTAGTATGCAAGGTAAATGACTAATGCGACCCTCATTACTCCATGCATAAGCGTGCTAGTGCTTTGGTTTCCAACGGCACTTAAATGCGCATGTATACATTTAGATTAGTGAGATATTATTCTACGCCAAGTCACTAAGCATGCAAAAGGGCCAAAAATTTTCAAATCTTAGAGTAGGGTTATGGAAATTAATGAACTTTAGGTGGGCTATACAAACTAAAAATGCGCTCTTTGTGAGACAAAATTTGAACACTAGAAATACATTCTTTGTGAGATAGAGGGAGTACACGGCAGCGGCGGCCGGGCAGGATATACGCTTCGTGGTAGGTAAGTGTCGTCGTCGTCGCGGTCGTGGCGATTCGTCGTCGTCGCGGTCTTTTATCTCTACTATATAAAGTGAGAGTTTCTTCCCACGTCACATTAATTGCCCTACTTAATTGCCCTATGCAAGAAACGAAGCGATGCATTAATTGCCCTGCTTAATTGCTCTACTTAATTGCCCTGCTTAATTGCCCTACGCAAGAAACGAAGCGTTGCTTTAATTAGCCAGCTTTTGCAAGAAACGAAGCGTTAAAATAGATGTTTGATCTTATGAAATAGTATTTTTTATTTTTTAATCTTTACTTTTTGTTATCAATTTTGTTTTTCGTAGCAACGCACGGGCATATAACTAGTTGAATTTTATGTGCCGCAGAGAGCAGAACATTGAACAAGGGACTTCTTTCACAGGACATACGGCATGCGTGGTTGGCTTCAAAATCCCGGCGATGACTTTGACTGTGACGCGTCTGCCTGGTCTTGTACTCCATCTCAGTAATGGAGTAATTACTTGTTGAATTACTCACTCGAGTCTTTTGTCATCAAGCCGTGGAGCAAAGACCAGAAACGAAGACCTGCACCTGCTTTATATTATCACCATGCCCTCCTCTCGCTCAATGCAGCACTATCTTCGGAGAGATTCGCAATTAATGGAGCTCTTTTCTGCCATTCTCGGTGATCTCGCCAACAGATCCATAGCCTACATCGTTGACAAATACTGGAAGCAACCGTCCATCGACGACAACATACAGAGGTTACACCGGCTACTCCTACGGATTCATACCATTGTTGAGGAGGCAGAAGGGAGGCATGTCACTAACCAAGGGATGCTCCAACAGCTTAAAATCATGAGAGAGGAGTTGTTCCAAGGCTACTACGTTCTCGATGCCTTCAGGTGCCGCCGGGCTCTCCAAGGGAAGGACGAGGTCGACGAAGGTGAAGAGGTGAGGCGCTCATTTGCACTATCTAGATTCAATCCGGCCAAGCGCATTCGTTTCTCTACTAGTACTAGTACTAGTACTACTCCAAGTGTGACATTTGGAGGTGTCGAAAGCACGCGAGAGCTGCAACCTATTATTCATAGCCTTGAAAGCGTAATTTCTGACACGAAGGAGTTCATCGTGGTTTTGATGAGCTGCCCTCCTATGTACCGCCAACCTTACAGCACGCATTTATTCCTGGATAAGTGTATGTTCAGCCGTCAAATCGAACGAGAACGAGTCATCGACTTCCTGCTACTGATCGAGCCTCCTGGCACCAATAATATAGGAATAGGTGTCCTTCCTATCGTTGGCCCTGCACTCATTGGGAAGAGCACTCTTATTGAACATGGCTGCAACGACGAGAGGGTGCGCAGCCACTTCTCTTTGATCCTGTCCTATAATGGATGTGACCTCAAAGATGAAACAGTGGCCACTTTCAGAGACAAATGCGCAATCAAACATCAAAGCCGTACCTCGCAGGAAAGATTACTGGTCACCATTGAACTCCTAGGGGATGCAGATGAGGAGACATGGAAAGGACTGTACTTTTCAGAAAGACGCATGCCGCATGGAAGCAAGATCGTAATCACGAGTAGATCAGAGAAGATTGAGAGATTTGGAACAGCACGGGCTCTCAGGCTAAAATGCCTGCCTCGCGAAGCTTATTGGTATCTCTTCAAGGTGTTTGTATTTGGAAGTACAGATCCCGAGGAGCATCCGAAGCTAACGTCAATAGCTATGGATATTGCAACTGAGCTTAGGGGATCTTTACTGTGCGCTAATGTTGTTGGTGCCTTACTGAGGGTTCATTTCGACGCTCAATTCTGGCACAGGGTTCTTGCATGCACGAGAGAGTACATGCAGAAGAATCTTATCTTGATTGACGAATACCCGCATGATATGAAGTTGAGGAATCATCCTCGATATGCTTGGAGAATTGGTGAACCCAAACCTGCCAAATACATTCTGCTGTATGACAGCTACCAAAAAGGCTCTGATCATGTTGAGGTTCCAAAGATAACAGTCCAAGATCTGTTTGGAGATGCTAAAGCTAGAGGGAAATTTGACATCTTGCTCTGGAAATCTCAAATGCCGCCCTATTGTAACTACATACGTAGTTGTGTGATTTAGACACCATGACATCTGGTAGGTAGGAATAAAGCCCTCCTGCCGTTGTGGTGAAAATTTATTTTGAGATGATTTTGTTCTCGTCTGGTCAAGCATACGTTTTTTTTTTAAGGTAAGTCAAGCATACGTTTTGTATCTGTACTTTTTACCCAAGAGCATCATCATGTCAGCCGTTGTATATTTGTAATAGAGTCGGCCTTTCTTTGTTGACTAGGGTCCTAATTTCGAATTAGTGCGTACGACCACAGAAATCAACGTCTTCTTTCATAATTCACACTTGTGTTTGCCCAAAAAGTAGTGAATGTTTCGTACAAAGTTCAAAACAGATTGAGTGAGAAACGACTATACACACACGACTTGGCACTAGTAAATAGATTGCTCCCCCCTTTCTCTTGCTGATTCGTTGCAGAAGCTCCAGAGGGGTTCACAACGGAGATGCTCCCTTCTGCAGTTCTTGGTGGTCTCGTCAGTAGATGCATATCAGTGGCACGATCGTCGACGAGGCGGAGGGGCGGCATATATTTAGTGCTAATATTTATTCAATTATATTTAGTTGCAGTATTTATTGAAGTATATTTATTATCAATATTTGTTCAATTATATTTAGTAGCAATATTTGTTGAAGTAATTCTTTAAACATTATTTTTGGTCTTTAATGGAATTTTACAAATTTTACAATAAATATTTTTATATTTTTCCTATTTTTCAACTGTCGGCCTTTTTCGAGCCTTTTCGAGCAACTAGTAGTAGATATATGTTCGGATGTTCTCCAGATTCTGAAGCCTCAGAGGAATATAGAGATACACCAGCGACGTGTTGGTGACGAGGTTTCAAATTTTGGTTTTCGGACTATATCTCGGAAGGGGTCGAGCAAATTCGGACGAAATTCAAAAACCAAAATTCAAATCGGTTTTTTTAACTGAGAAATCTGAAATTTCGCTGAAAAATCCAAAATTTTGTCCAAAATTTATGAAATCTCGGTAAAATTCAACTGAACGAAAAATGGTTCAAAAGATGTTAAAAAATTTTGAAATTTTTTTTGGATGGTTATGACACATCACTAATGTTCCCATAAAAATTTCAGATGATGATCAAGTCTGGGTAATTTTTTTAAAAATCTAACAATGTTACTATCCTGATAAAAGTCTGGCCGACAAATTTCAACCGAATGAAAAATGGTACAAACCACGTTAGAAACTTTTGAAAATTTTTGTGGATGGTCCTAGCATATCCATAATATTATCATATAATTTTTAGATGATAATCAATCTTGAGGGATTTTCAAAATTTCAGATAGTGCTACTGAAGACGGACTGACAAATTATACCTAAATGAAAAATAGTTCAAACCACATTAGAAAATTTTAAAAAAAATTGTGAATGGTTCTATCACATCCATAATATTCTCATAAAATTTTCAGATAATGATCAATCTTGAGAAATTTTGAAAATTTTGGATAGTGTTACTCAAGACTAACTAACAAATTGAACCGGTCAAAAATAGTCAAAATTTTTGAAATTTTTTGTGGATGATCTTAACCCTAAATCCAGTGCACAAAAATGAAAATCCGGCAAAAAAAAAAACCCAAAGATTTCGGCCGAAATATCCGACATCTCACCAAGATTTCTATTGTACTGTAGCAATTTGAATTTTTTTCAAAAAATTTACCCAACTAAGATTTTGGATCTCCGGGGGAGGGGGGTCCGAAATCAGAAATCTCGGCCGAGATTTTCAAATTTTGACCGAGATTTGGATCTGCGTAGTGGGAGTTTGCATGAAGGCATCTGTTACTGTATAAACGCAGGCCTTGATTCTTTCCTTGCTACAAACTTGTTCTCTCATTTATTTATCTGAAGCAACAGGTAATTTCAAATGGGTAGGACGCCGAATTTTAGAACTTCAACGAACTATGTCAATATCTCAATTAAAATGCTGCTATGGTAATTTGAAAATAGTGCAGCACAGATAAGCTGTAGCAATGCAAAATTTCAAACTAAGATCGCTTGTATTTGTAAAAAAGGGGATTTGATTATTTGCCACAAAATTGATGTGCACTGTCATTTGTCATACTATGTCTCACTGTCATTTGGGCTCTGGGCCTGGGGCCTTGTGGCAAATAATCAATTATTTCTTGTATATAATAACCAGTGCAGCATCCTATTTTTGACGGTTGATTTTTCCAATTAGAAGGACGTAATTGGATACGTACGGTGGATCCAGGCCCTCCCCCCTCACGAATCCTAAAGCAAAACCCTCGTGCCCGGCCTCGTTCCTCCCCACCTCCTCAAAACCACGATGCGCAAAAATTCAAATTCCCCATCCCCCAGAGCCTTTGTGACCGTTAGACCGCCTCCTCGGCTCCTCCTCTGCCTCTCTCCCGACATGCAGAAGAGCCAGGGAGCCAAGTCGACGGCGCGGCGGCGCCCGCTCCGCGTCCTCTCCAGCAACAGGGCAACCCGCTCGCCGGAATCCCTCCGCCGCAAGCGCGCTCCTCCGGCCGCTTCCCCCTCCGCCGCCACCGCCGACTCGGCGCTCGACCGCCTCCTCCTCGCCCGCTCCGATCTCTCCGGTCTCGTCTCCCAGGTCGACCCCCCCTCAGCCTTCGCTCGAAAGTCGAAACCCTAGCCCTCTATTTCTGTCTCGTTGATTAGTCGGTAGTTTAGTGACGCAACCTGTCGTGTGCTGCCTGTGCTTCCTTTGAGCGGAAATGGTGGAATTGGTTACTTCAATTCAACGGTCGTTTCAACAGTTGGGTCGGATCGGTAGTGATCGAAAGAAGCTTCGGATGGCGGCCCACACATCAAACTAAATAGCATCCCAACAGGCCTGGAAGAAATTTCTTGGTGGGGTTGTGTTCTCGGGTAGTGCTGTACTTGTACAATCAGGTCTCGGTAGCGATTTGGGGCAGCGAATTCTTGGTGATGCTTGTAGTGATGGCCCGTGGCTGTGTGATAGTGTAACTAGTGTTTGCATGACGTCAAATGGGTGGATTTGAGAAACCGCAATCTGTTCTGTTATTATGTGTTTCGTATACCTGTTTATGATTTGGCATCACCTCCAAAGGGAAAAAAATATCTTTGTTTATTTGTGGTTTGAAACGTTAGCCACTTGTTTGTTCTTGAATCAGTCAATCGCTTACTGATTCCTGAATCGTTTGTGTAGTATACAGATCTTTGCAGTTAGATATATTCGAAACATAATTTGAATCGTCAGTGTTTTCTTTTGTGTGACATGAACCTACTAACTTGTTGGTTCTAACAATATTTTCCTGTTTCCCCTCGATTAGATTGACGAACTGGTCTCCAATGCCGTCCAATGCCAAACTATGTCCAACAGAGGAAAACAAGAGATAGAATCCTTTAGCTGCTTTGTATCAGACACTATTTCTTCTTTAAAGGTCTGTTCTATCATCAAATCTTTGTTTTTTTTCTGAAACAAATAGAAATCAGCATGAGCCTTTTAAGATTTTAGCTCTCCTCCTTATCGTCTTCCTTTTGTTCTTATAAGCAGCAATGGTCTGCAAGACTTAAGCAAGCATTTGAAGCTCCTCCAGCGAAAAGTGAAAATGCCTCAAAGCACAGCGTGGGAACCTGTTCGATTTCTACTGCAAAAGGGAATGACAAGTTGTTATCCAGCAACAGCAACTTACCCAACGCAAGCCCGACATTATCACCTTCGCGCAAGTTGGTCTCCTGCAGCCCCAACTTAGCTGAGACTGACCAGATTGTCTCGCCTTCACCTCTTGTCTCATGGCGTACTGGGGCATGTATGGTCGATAGTGGCAAGCAGTTATTTCTCTTGACACCATTGCCAAAAGAAAAGGCGTGCTCATCTAGACGCCCAGGATCATCAAAAACGCAGTTGAATACACCAGCTAACATGGATCAGTTGGATATCCCTAATTTACCTGTTTGGAAAGTAACCATTTCTGATAATGATTGTCCTGATCTGGAGAAAAGTGTGAGAGTAAAGGAAGCAAAGACCGGTGTGTTCGCACCTCATTTTAATAAAACAAAGAAGGGCTCGTCAGAAGACAAGCTCTTTTCGCCTTTCAGTTTCTCAATTCAGAAGAGCATGAGAACGCTACCTAGCCCATTGTCAAGTAGACAGCAGCAATTTTCTCCAATATCAGAGGGCTCAAGGAAGGAAGACAATCTCAGCGCCGGACAGACCGAGAGTGACAAACCTTCTGGAGCCTCTGATGACATGTTATCTGATGAAGTCTCAAAGGATCTAGCATCAAGGTATCCAGACCTGTACGGGTTCAATCGATCGACCAGAAATACATACCAAAGGAGAGAAGCCGACGAGACTCTTGACTGGTTCCTGTCACCCCTCAAAACCTGTGTGTTAATGGATCCGTCAGATGATAAGCCCGTTCCAACCCCAGAAAGGGCTTGCAAGTCCTTGATTGTTACTCCTTGGAAAGGCATGGCAAGCAATGTCATGGAGGGAAGACAGGAACTTCCAGATGACAAGCCCGTCCAAACTCCTGCAGTGCATAGCAAGGCCTTGTTTGGTACTCCCTGGAAAGGCTTGGAAAGCACTAACCTGAAGGGAAGGCAGGCTGGAGAAACTACTCTAAAGAAGGAACTCTGGACTAGATTTGAGGCAGTCTCTACCAACGAGCTGCACTTTGACAAGTCGGTCTTCCAGAGGTCAGATGGAAGGCGTTTCATCGACATGCTCGAGGAGGCGTCGTGATTCTAGAGTAGCAGGTGGGCACTTGGGTAAGGGCTTTTGGTCGTAGCAAGTTGTCAGGGAGTGGACAGTGAGATCCAATCGTTTGTCTATAAAGGTGTATCATCTATCTGTGGCCAAAGCCGAACTGAAGTGATCAATGGATCATCAATGTGTTCTGAGTGCCTTATGTTCAGGTCTCAATTGGCGAAGAAAAGAGTTGCTGCTAGTCCGGTAGTCCCTCGATGTTGTATCAGCTGAACATAAATTGACCTATCCTTTGCATTTTCTCATGTCAAAGTGCAAATTCCTGCCAGATTTTTTTCATGTTACTTGAGGCTCTTGCTTTTGGTATTTTCGTTGTATGATCAGAAAAAGTGATGCCGTTGAGTGGCTGGTACCATTTTAATCTCTTGGAGTGATTTAGAGTAGCTCTTTCGATTAGTGGTTGCTATACCGCTACAAGGCTAACTTGAAACTAGAGTGATACGGGGACGATGTAAGGGTACAGACAGTGGCGTAGCCAGGATTTTAGAGAAGGTTGGTCCATTTTTTTAAAAAAAATAGGCAACAAGACAATATATAAATATAAAATGTATCAAAAGCTAAATATATACGAAGATAATAATAAGGTTTTGAATATTACCATGCTAATTGTAATATATCATTTTTTCCGTCTGTTTTGTGCGCTGTACAGCTCTCAAGAAACAGGAGGATATGAAGAATACTCGGTGGGCCGGGTTGGCATTGGTTGGGCCATGGCCCAACTGTGCCAACCCTTGGCTACGCCCCTGGGTACAGTAACATTTTTTTCCATGGTATTGAGTAAAATAGTATTTTGGATGATTCCTATACTTTGTGTCCTTTAGAAAGGCCAAGAAAATGTTAAGTAGTCTATTTTAATTATGATACTTGTAATTAATTCCGCATGGCGTGGATAGCAGCGGGTGCCGACGCGTGGCGTGGTGGGGCTGGGTGGAGCTGCTGGCGCGGCCGTGGGGAGGGTGCACGGAGGACTGTTCGCGTGGGCCGGTTCGTTCGTGGCTGTGCGATGGAGCGCGGAGGGCAACGGATGCCCAGGCCCTTTGGCAGCAGTAGTGAGCCGTGTCCACTGCTCGACGCGCGACGCGGGTGACGCCTGCTACCAGTGGACCCCGCACAGCTGGTCGGGCGGACCCTCCCTTTAGGCATGGTGGGGCGGCCGCCCCACCTACCGGATCAACTAGAGACCTTCATTATACATGTGTAAAGAGTTGATGATTTCATTACTTGTTATGATCTTGGAAGTTTGACCGTGAACACTGGCGGATCCAGAGGGTGGACCGGGTGGGCCCCGGCCCACCCAAAAATTAAAAACACGCAGCCATAGAATTGCACTCCATAACCTCCATGTGCTGCGTGACGCTCCTAGTTACACCTCCTAGTTTCTGATATTTCTTGTATGGTAGTCTTAAATCATGTTGGCTTATTTGTTTCTTTTGATGCACACAAGGTACGTCGACTTGCCTATTTCTACCCTGATGATATTCCAGAATCTGAATTATTATATTGATGACATGAGAAAAGAAGATAGCTTCAAAAGCCTAAACAATCTTGTTGAGCTCTCAGTAAAGCTTGTTCAAACAAAGAGGCATAAAGTTCATGATTTAGTGTACTTGCTTCTCAAATTGGTATTGATTCTATCGGTGGCGACGGCAAGTGTTGAAAGAGCATTTTCTGCTATGAATTTCATCAAGAATAAGTTGAGAAATAGGATGAGTGATAGTCTTTTGGACAATTGTCTAGTCACATTCATTGAGCGAGATATTTTCTTTAAAGTGAATAAAGAAGATACAATGGACACTTTCATGGCCATTAGAAAGCGTAGACCCAACAAGAAGTAGTATTGTAATCTTTTTCAAACTATTGTAGCCGTGTAAGCTTCTTTAAGTCAAATTTCATACTTAGTTGTTGATTTTAAGATGTTCGTAAGACACCTTATTAATATATCATGATGCACTTTCGGTAAATTCTATACTTGTATTGTATATTGGCATGTTACATTTACGGTATTTAAAAAATTTATGCCAAGTTGGACCACCCATACCCAAAATCCTGAATACGCCACTGACCGTGAAGATGGTTGAAACTAAAAAACATCTGGCTTTTCCATTGGTTTATCGCCTCATTGAGTTGGCATTGATCCTACCAGTGGCAACGACATCGATTGAAGGGCCATTAGCGCATATACCACTCTCAAGAAGTGGCATCGCTAAAATGCCACTCTGGCCCACTGTCATACACACAGATGGTCCCGCCTGTCAACGACAGCGGAGTGGCATTTTTAGCGAAGCCACTTCTGGAGAGTGGCATTTTATCAATTTTTCCTCGATTGAAAGAGCCTTCTCGGCTATGCACTTAACCAAGACCGATTTGCGCAACAAAATGTCTGATGATTGGCTCAATGACTTTATGTTGCGCTACATTGAGAAGGGCGTTTTTAAAGGACTTGATTGTGATAACATTAAGAATAGGTTTCAAGCCATCAAAAACCGGAGAATGGACTTGCCAACAAAACCTAGATAACTAAGACGCGCTTAGTGCTTAAGTAGTGGTATGTATTTCCATAATATTAATCACTTTTTAGTATATGATCACTTCATTATATCTCACTGGTCCATATTTAGTATATGATCTTTTGATGAATTTTGAATTATATAGTTGAAAAATTGGTGTTTACTCTTCATGTGAGAGGTATCATCTTAAATCTTCTTCTATGTCGTTCATTTACCGTTTACACTCTAATGTGTGTGATTGGAATACAAATGTGGTGTCTATGCGGTATATTTCTACTTTTAGTTAAGTTTGTCGTTCAAGTTCGCCCCACCTAATTTTTTTTGCTGGGTCCGCCCGTCCTAGTGCCTGGGTGGACTGGTTCCATGCGCTGTTTCGTGGGCAAGCTGTGCATGCATTGGCCGCGCGATCGGTTTTTGCACAGCATCGCCCGCACGAGTGTCTGTGCACCGCGCCCACCGGAGCAGCAGGATGGGGACGAGTGGTTTTTTGCTATGTTACTAATATACTGACTCGTGGGTCCAGACTCCAGAAGGGCATTTGTCCCACATGTAAAGTGGTTTCCTACACGGGTGGGAACAGGGATCCAGTGCAGCCCCACAGGACTGCAACTTAAGCAGCC
This sequence comes from Rhipidocladum racemiflorum, assembly GCA_036346355.1. Classification (NCBI taxonomy): domain Eukaryota; kingdom Viridiplantae; phylum Streptophyta; class Magnoliopsida; order Poales; family Poaceae; genus Rhipidocladum; species Rhipidocladum racemiflorum. Next base: position 4,515,710 of record CM070578.1, read on the forward strand.
TCTGCGGGACCGTCCGATCGGAAATGAACGATTTGAATCGGCTAAAAGTACTATACATATTTGTTTTACTGTACGGAAATATTGTTCATGATACTATAGCAAAACACTGTTCATCTGATTTTTAGCTGATCTGGATCGTCTGATGCTTCGATCGGAAGGTTCACGCCTATGGGGACTGCTTAAGTTGCAGTCCCCACAGGGACTGCATCGGATCCCTATCGAGCAAGTGGGCACGTTGCTGTTGTTTTTTTGCATGGCCTCGCTCACCCCTTCACCCGAGCGACACGCTAGTGGGGCCCGACCGGGAAAATAAACTGCGAGCAGCATGCTTGCAGCTGTGTGCTCCGGTGTGGTAGATCGGGAGAGCTATTTCATCTCTCCCGAAAATAATTTGCAAAGACAATGTCGTGACTTGCTACTATTGCATCTGAATAACACGGAAGTTACAAATGACAGGCTACACGTGGACTGACTAGCACAGGAAACGGGCTGGCGGGCCTCGTGACACGCGCAAAGGTCAATCGGGCGAGCGAGCGCAGGGAGCGGGTTGGGTGGGCGCGTGGGGTTCCAATCGGGCAGGTGCGTGATGCTGAGCGTGAGAGAGAGTTGCAGCGTTCAGTAGTGTGGAAGGTTGCTTTTGTGCTAGTTGAGTGTGGTAGGAGTGAATTAAGGGTTATTTTGTAAATTATTTCCTAAAAAGAATGGATTATGGGTTAATTTTATAAAAAAAAGAAATCGACGTCTTCGACGGTGCTAGTACAGTGCTACAGTGAATGTTTCGCTCCTTGCCTGGCGCCGCAGCCGCTCCTGCCGAGGGTGTCGGATCCGTGCGGGATCGACCTGGATCTGGTCGTTGTACGCTCTCTCGAGCACCGCCTCCTCTCCGAGCTTGCCCGCCACTGCAGCTGCTGCTCCATGTCCGTTCGCGGAGCACGACAGCGGCCCAGCGACTAGCGCGGCGATGTGCAGTTCTAGCTTCCTTCCTTATGCTAGCATTCGTCTTGAAAGAGAAAGGTATTGGCCTCTATATATTTATGTAATATTTGGGGTAATTTGCCCCTGTTGAATCCTTTTCAGTGTACCATGAATCTGTTAGTACAAGTTTCGCGCAATCTGCAATTGGGACATAATATTTGCTCATCTTGCTTTAGTTTGATTCAGTTTAAGAGGACAGCGTGCATTGCTCGATTGCAAGTGCGTTTTTTTTACATTGTTCACGTCCTGTTCTTGGTCGATGCTATGAAATATACGAGTAGAGCCAGGGGCGGATCCAGGCCCCGGGCAGAGTAGGCTGTAGCCCGGGGCCTGGTACAGAAAGTCTACTAAAATTCTACGAAAAATTATTGAAAAATCATTGAAAATAAATATTTAATCTAAGATCAGTTGGTCCAGCCCGGGGCTTGGGCCTGGGCTAGCTCCGCCCCTGAGTAGAGCAGACCTTGATTTGATCTTTCAACTCTGCAGATCATGGCTGGAGCCTTCCAAGGGGGCACACGATGGAGCATGGACAATGATGTGCAGCCATTTTCGCATGGATCTGTGGTTCCTGAAGCTGAAAACGATGTGTATGATTAACAAATGAAATGGGATGTCAGATCCTTCGATCATTGTTCAACTATGGTCTTTGCTACGCTATTTCCTGTCGACCCGCGCGGTTGCGCTCATGCTTGCGACAAGTTCCGGATCCCAACATGCCTATTCGAATGTTTCCCCACTCTTTGCCGATCAGCTGCACGTACCCGCGGCCCGTGAGCTGCCTGCAACGGCGCACCGGCAATGCCCGAATCGCCGCCTGGCCCTGCGCACCAGCTCTACAGCCGTGAACCGCGGCCAGCCACGACGGAAGGATCTAAACGTAATTACTTGTTTGTAAGGAACTTTTTTGCAACGGCGGAAGAACCTAAACGTAAGTGCGCATTTTTAATGAGCTTTCACGGGAAGGCGACACGTGGCATAGCTTGTTGAGCTCCAAAGCTCCCAACTTTAATATATAGGTTACTAGTAAAGTGCCCATGCGTTGCAACGGATTGTAAATAGATGATGACACCACAAGTTCTAAAACTCTTAAAAACAAAAAAAAATGAGAATTTAAAACTTGAGTTATCACTTATTTGAGATCCGTTACTAAAGAATCACTGAACAAAAAAACGTGAAGAGCTGGCGTGATGACTACAGTGACTCACCTATTGGGCCTTGGGCCCCTACTGTTCTGACCCAAGAACGGCCTGACAAACTCACCATCACCACCAACTCATTCTTATAATAGTTAAGATAAGATTTGGCCCTCTTGGCCCCGATGACTTTCTTCCCCGGATCCGTCCCTGTTCAACTGATGTTAAAAAAAAGCTGGCTTTGAGTGTGTTTGGTTGATATAGAATGGTTCAACATCTATAAGAAATATTCATCAAATTTGTATCATTTAGTCTGGGATAGGATGGTTCTATTCAAACAATCAAACACATGGATGATTTTTTTTTTCTTGAACCGTCTTATACATATACCACTTGGTACAAGCAACCAAACACACCCTTAATAAACATAACAATTGAATAATATTGCTTTGCCCTGTTATTTACAACAACAATGAAGAATAACTATGAACAAATTTCGGCGGGTGAAAAAAAATTACAAGCCTCTGCCCCTAACGGAACCGACTTACATTCCCGTAAGTGAACGAACGCCGTATCAAGTGAGAGTCCGGACCCCTCACTCCTGGGGTGCTACTGCTATCGTCTCATAACACCCATCGCCCCGGTGATGGGTTTCGGAGCACGCCTCCGCGAGCTCGATTTCTTTTCCTTTTTCCGTCTCACGGAAGGCTTATTCCATAGGGGAGCTTTCCTGCTACCTGGCCTGAGTTTTCGAGATGGTTGGCCGGCCGTTGAAGGGGGCTTCCTACCAGACGCAATCATTTGCTCCAGTAGCTCCCTGTGGTATGCCTGGTGAAATGCCAACAGCAAACCACAAAAAAAGAAGAAGAGAAGAAGATACTTGTAAGCTTAACGTGTGATGCTTGCCAGTAGGGCACCCAAAATAAAGGCCGCTTGTTCGTCGGTTGAGTTGTGCGGTGGCTGTCAGTGTCAGGTAGATGTGTACCAGAAAGTGCTTGAGAAACGAAAACTATATTCGAGCTGCGGCATTACCTGAACAACAAAGTTGCGCCTTTCACAGTCAAGGAACATCCGAGGCATCCAGCCAACTTTAGCCCTTATTTTGTCCCGGACGGTGCTGAAACTTATCTGATCCCTGGAGGTGAAACGGTCGACTTCGTTGAACCAAAGACATGTGAAGAGATTCGTGATGAGGATGTGTTCCCTGATGATCACACAACCTTCAGGGACGTCTGCACGTAATGCAAAAAAGGGACAAGATTAAGATTTTCAGAAAGAAACCGAACTTGCTCTGGCCATACTCAGATGAGACCACTGACCACTTGTGACAGGAAGCTTAGCAGGAGAATAATGTGTTAGGCCTTCGTTTCTGTAAAACTCTATTTGGTAATCGATTGAAGTATTGTCGTACTTTCCAGCAGCTTTATTAGCTTCTGCTTCATCAAATACATCAAAGCGTTTGTAATGCCGAGATATTGCAAAAGTAGCATTCTTCCTCCACAGAAACCTAATTGGTAGAATATAGCAGTCAGAGTAAGCATTATAGGTGACGGGAATCCAGAGACCAAAATTCACACAATAGTAAATTTTTTAAAAAAAAATTATAGTGTTACTCGGACACCCGTGTCCAAAAATTTTTGCCGAATCAGACATCTCGAATACAAGTCATGTCCAATTCCAAGTAGCATTTCTCATGTCCAAATTTTTTTTGCCGAATCAGGCATCCGAATCCGAGTCAGATTCCGACTACCATGTCTGTGTCCAAATAACACTGCAATTTTACCATTCTGAAATGGTGACAGACCTGGTCATTTCTAACAATAGCAGATCAATATGGAAATACAAACACATGAACTAAGAAACTGAGTGAGTAGTTCTCATAAAAAAAATGTGTTTTTCGAGAAACTGTTGACAATCTTGCTAGTCTAAAACCCACTATGGATCCAAATATACGGTAACCAGTTAAGGACAGTAATGGTATGCGGTGGCTGTTGAAATTGTAGGAAAAGAAGCCAGGGTGCAGAGCAACCCACAAATTTCAATGTCATTGTGCCAATTTGACACAACCTAGCTCTTTGTCAGATTTTTCTCAAAGGTAGCTCTTTGCCATATTTTTCTCCTTAAGAATACAATCACCAAGAACTAACATACAATAAACCAAGCAATCTACCAAAAGCATACCTCTCAAGCAATAGATAGGGATCCGCAACGAGCTGAAGCTTTGCATCTATCCAAACTGAAAATCTCACATTTGGAAAAAGCCTATGGAGCAGAAGTTTAGGAATCTGCACCAAAAAGGTATTTGTTCATTCAAAATGCTCAAAATAATGTAAAGATGTAGAGATAACCTCGCTGATGACCATTGAAAATAGGTTTTCTGCAATTGAACTACTAAAGTCAATGAAACTTAAAATGTCTTTAGAAGAATATTCAGCTAGACGTTTGGAGAGAATTCCTTAAATGGCACCCAAGAAACCACATGAAGGGTCAAACTTACAACCTCTCGCACAATGACAAGTGATCTCAAACTACTGAGCCATAGCATGGTCCCCAAACTGAAACAGTGTAAGGTTTTTAAGAGCCGGGGGAAGACAAAGGAGCATTTAATGAAATTCTGTTAAATTGGCCAGCATATGTTGAGTATTTACGAGAACCCCAAAGATGGATTGCTCAAGAGCATATTTTGCACAGTAGCCCCTCGACAAGTTGCCGAGCATACTGACCATATCACTTAACCATTTTCTTTGTTCATGGAGTTAATATTTGATTTATCCTGAATTGCACATGATGTATTAGTCTATGACTCTATGTTTAATACCTATTGACCATCAGTATATAATTTACATTGAGGTAATGTATCATGTCATTTACTTTCTACCTGCCAACAAGCCTGTCGAAAGATCCAGTACATGCCAGCATTAAAGTGCTTTCTGTTTTAAAAGAAGCTTCATGTGTCTATGTTAGGCACTCACTCACATACGAGGTTCATGTTCATTAAGAGAAAATATACCATTAAACATTGCTTCCTCTAAAGATATGGATAATTAGTAGCACATATCCAAGGACGTAACATTGACAGAAATTACAGCTCATAAGAAAGTCACCTTCCCCGTACGCCTTGGATCTTCGTAAGGGAGGTTTCGAACAACCACTAGCCTCCATAGGCCAACTTTATTATCTCTGAACAGTGAGCTAGAATTCTTTACATAAGCACTTGTTTCTTCATCTACAAACATATAAAAACATGCGTTTGCCTTTGAAAATTCACTGACATTCCTTGGATGTTGAATCATATCGTAATTCCCTGGGCAACAGTATCGAATTTGTGAGCAGATAAATTGAATGCAATCATAGCTAAGACTATTAGTGAACAGTGCGGATTACCAAAAATAGCAGAAGCTACAACTAGCTCACGGCATTGCTCCATCTCGAGCAGATCATCATCATTGATGTCAAATCCAGTACCTTGGCCAGGTTTCTTTCCTCTAACAAAGCTGATAAAATAGCACAAACCATTTACTTCAGTATTCAAATTCAGGGTTTAGACATTAAATTTTTGGAGAAGCTGTGGATTTAATCTGGACAATCATAGCACTACCCGCAGTGGACAGTCATTGATTCATTAATGTCAAAAGATTTATTTCTCTGCTCCAGAGATGAATGCCCTCCAAATACAGAGCCCTGATTTGAGAAATTTGCAGGGATGCTGTCTTCGACTACATAATTTAAGTTCTTAAGGACAGGAGATGGCGAAGCTTGTAGAGGCATCAGAGCAAATGCCTGATCTACAGGGACATAGCAAACAGGACATGCTACAGGGGAAAATGAAAACAAATCATATGATCAGTGACATGTTAGACACAAAAGAGTTTGCAATGCTAACTAGCAAAATGCAAAGAACTAAGCTTACGTCGTGGCCCTGTGCGTTTCTTATCAACCAGGGGAGGAAGAACTGAGAAACCTTCACAAGGATGATGTGTAAAGTTTGCAAATGAAAGATGAAGCCGATTTGGAAGCTCAATTTTGTTGACACCACTAGCAGAGTATTGGTCTCTGGACATCGTCAGAGGCCTTGTTGTGTTGGGATACACGGATTTCTGTATAGCATTCGGGACTTCATAATTATTTGCAATAATAATTGAAGTATTGTCATCTGAAACAAGATATGTAAAACAAAGAAAAAAAAAGTCAGTGACCATACTTTCTAGCAGCATCCGTATTAATAAAAACAACAACATTTATTTTAAATTTCTTGAGCACAATACATGTTTTACAATTCCCTAACAAAAGCATACAACATAAGCAGTGGGTGGCCAACAATGGTTTTAATCAGCATACAAGTTTTGATATTTGACCTTCCCAAGCAACAATAAAAAATTGATTACTAAGTGCTGAGGTCTCCACAGACTGAAGAGGTCATCTAAGACTGAGGCCACACAGTTCAGTTAAGCTGAACCCTGCCATTTGAAATCTTCCGTACTCAGAGCACTTCAATGCATCAAAACCATGATGTGCACTGCCTGAAACAAAATACGTAGAGTAGAACACCACCAAATGAACAGGTTATGAGCTACAATATCAAACTATGGACAGCAAGAAGACAGGGCGTGGGAAGGGGTTCACACAATCTGCACGGTGAGTATGTAACGGGTCCAAGCATTTGACAACATCCTATAAGGGGTGTGCAGGATGCGCACACTATTGTTTAAAAGCATCTCAAAAAACCAATCCAGATTTTGTAAACGCGAGCTGCATGACCTGAGCACACTGCAAAGTAATCTAAAAGGCGCCCATTTCGCCACGACCAGGACCGGAGAGTGAAGCGCGCGCAGAAACAGAGCAAACAAGCGGCGGCGGAGGGCAAAAGCAGAGGGATCCACGAGCGCAGACCTTTGACGACGGCCAAGAGGGAGCAGAAGACGGCGGTGGAGGCGACGGCGAGCAGCAGCAGCACGCCGGCCCTGCGGCGGCCGACCAGCCGCAGCGCGCGGTGCAGCAGCTGCAGGCGCTCCTTCTCCCCGCGCCACCCCCACCCCCTGGCGCCGGCCTTCCTCCCGCCGGCGGACGCGACGGAGCCGTAGCTCCCGGGCTGCAGCCCCAGCGACGCCGAGCCGCTCATCGCCTTCCTCGCCCCTCTCTCATCCCAATCGCCGGACCGCGCCGACGCCCCCTCGCGAGCCTCCCACCTCCCGCCAATCCGCGCCGCGAGATCCGCGCCGCCAGCGCGGGATTCGGCGCGGCGTCCGCGAGGAGGTGAAGCCGCGGACGCGGAGGAATCGAATCAGATCAGAGGAGTCCGCGGCACTACTTAACGGGCGGGAGGCGTGGGATCAGAGATCCAGAGCCTCAGAGGTGGGTGGGGATTAGAAGCGAAGCACGGCGGCAATGGGATTTGCCGGTTTGGAAAATTGGAGCGCAAGGTTGGTGCGCCTGCGCGACAGCGCGATCGCAGCATGTGATCTTGCTCCAGACGAGAACGCTACGCCTACGCCCCCGTAGAAAGAGGTTGGAGGCTCGGAAACCAGAACCTACCTACTGACTCGCTCTCGTTGAGCTCTTTGAGCGAGTCCTGTTTGACTTTGATTTCAAGCTCGAGGGTCTAATGGTAAATCTACGGCTTATTTATTAAATATTATTTCATGTTAATTTTTACTGAGCCGAGCTCAGTTTTTCTTCCTGTTAAAATTTAGCATGGGAAGAATTATCTGTTGTTACTAAGCTTACTCAAATCGAGCTCGAATCGAGCCCGGCGCTTTACAGCCCAGGTAAACTTCAGCGGAGACGACGAGAGCCCGATCTGAAGCTTGCAATGAGACAACGTGACGACCGACGAGAGGAGGGTCGGCGTTCGTTCGTCACCGCTTGCTGCTGATGGAGAAATTGTTTGACTGGTGTGACAGCGCCATTTGGCGAGCGAAATTGCCAGAGGGTTACTTCTGTTCTGTGTAAGCAGGAGGAGTACTTGACAAGTGAAAGCACGTTTGAATGTTTTATGCGAGAAGTAAAAGCGTCCAAAGGGGAAGCGGCACAAGCAACACAACCCCCACTTTTTGTTGCTTTTTAATGGATTGTGTCCATCTCTCTGAAATGACATTCTATCGGCCGTGGTTTTTCTTTTAGCAGAAAGTTGCATCAAGGCCCCCTGGTACTTATCTAAATTGGTGTCTAGGTTCCTAAGCTTGACATGTCACTAAACTTGTATGAGTGTGTCGGTTAGGGCCACTTCTCAGTTAAATTGCGTATCTCAGTGATGGTTTGACCTATTTGCTGTCATGGCAATGGTGATGTATATGTATGGCAATAGTGTGAAACTTGGATGGTCAAACGTTTGATTTGGCAGCTGGTTGGCACAAATGGAATTTCTGAGAGCTTTATGAACCTTTGTTCAAACAGGGGTTAAACACAATTATCCAAAAAAAACTGACATTATTACAGCTCTTCTTGAAAAAAAAATGTACGAGTACTATGTGATTTTGTCGGCTTTAGGCCCAAAGATTGGTCTTACCTTCGGCCCTTCTCTATTTGAAGTTCTACAGATGGGCTTTTCTTGTCTGCCTATTCTTTTTTGGGCCCTTATAATACCGGGTTTGAGCCCGTCTAGAAGCCTGGCCCAATCTGACATTCAAGCAGGTCTACTTCCAAGGTTTTCTCTTTCGGTATTGCTATGGCTCGGGCGTCTGCAGGCTGAGCGGTTTGGTTCCGCGTTTCCTCGCGGCAGGCTGAGCGCGTGCGTTGACCGCGCGGAACGCGTGTGTTTGGTTCGTTGCATGGGACGCGCTGGCCTGGCGCCGTGCATGCAACCGAGGCAAATTCGCGCGGTCGCGCCTGCACGCGCGGAAACGACGCGCATGACTGTTTCCACTGCGCAGCATCCAAACAGCCACTTAATAGATCCCCAGTCTTATCCATCTACGAATAGCCATACTTAAAGAAAGATACAAGATAACTTCGTTTACACGTCCATGCCCCTGCGGCTCCATCCCGCTCCACCACCAACCATAGCCCCCGTGAGCTCCCATGCCAAGCTCTGCCGCCTTCAATTGTGGCCTTCATGAGTAGCTCTGTAGTCAACCAACCCCTCCCTCGCAGCCTCATCACAGGAGGTGAATAGGTGATAGTGGAGCTCTGTAGATGGTGCCGTGCAGGGCCACTTGAGCTCAGAAAAGGCCTGCCGGCGATGAGGCGATGGTATGAGTCGAGCCTCCTCCTTGTCATTCGAGTTCGTCTCGATTGTTGTAACAGTTAGGTAGATTGTTACATGAGTTGTCTCGATTGTTGTGACAGTTAAGTAGATTGTTACATGAGTTTTTGCCGATGGAAGTGCATGTTTGCTATCGAGCCCTGACCTTTCCCTACGGGTTTGGGAAAATGTATTCCTTCAATCCATCGCTAATGCTCTCCCGTACACGCAAGCTGAGCTAGACGGGCTGCTGCTGCTCATGGCCAGGGTCCCCCCAATTATTACGCAAGCTAGCGAAAACACGGAGCTCTTTGAAAAAGAATCGTACGTATAACGACTTAGCTACTCTAAGCAAGAAAACTTCCGGGCGCAGGAATTCTTTTCTGATGTTAGGGTTTGAAGAACGGCGAATATACTGGAGGCATATTTAATGTGGAAAAATCTTTACGAGGAAATTTTTTATGAGAAACAATTCACTAATCTGTTCAAGGATTACATATACACTATATAGCTAAAGAGTCCTAGTTATAAAAGATATGACTCCTACCAAACTAGGAATAAAATCATAATATATGGTAATTATAGATATTTGAGTTATTTCCAACAAACCACCCATTAACTCAAAATCTGTAAGGGTTTTTCTATGTAAAGGTTTTTCCACGTTAAATTTGTCTCAAGTTTATTTGCCGTGTTTCAAATTCTAACAAATGGTATTAGAGCTAGGGTTTTCGATCTAAACTGCTGCCCTGGGAGGAGGTACCCGCACGACAACACCCGACGCCGATCATCGCCTTCTGTTGGCCAGCCACCCCAACCTCGGGAGCTCTGTTTTGCCCATGCCTCGGCCTCGGCCACCTTGGCTGGCCCATCTTCGGCCGTCCTCCTCGCGAACCGCCACGACGGCCGCTCCTCCGCCAACCATCGACGCAGGCCTCCTACCAGCCCGACGCTCCTTTGGTCGAAGTCACGCTTTGGCCTTCTCGGCGATCACGCCGTCCTCCGGCTAGTGCTCGCCTCGGCGTCCGCTCCTTGGTGTTCGCGACATCGTCCGCTCCTCGGCCACCCGCCGCGCCAGCACCCCTTGGCGTCCGCGCGGCCCCCGCGCTGTCTGCTTCCGACCCTCCTCGACCCACGCCGACTTCTGCTCTGCCTTGCGGCCTTCGTGTCGCCCGGCCTCTGGCGCCTTCCGATACCACTTGCTAGGATTTGAAGCACGGCAAATAAACTAGAGACAAATTTAACATGAAAAAACCCTTACGAAAAAAAACTATAGAAACAATCCACTATTATGTTCAAAGATTATATGTACAGGGGTTAAGTGTACTAGTTATGGTAGACTTTGATAAAATCAAAAGATATGATAAGTTAAGATATTTGAGTTATGTCCAACATCTTAAAAAGAAGTGGCTTTTCCCCGTAATTATTACCGGCATAATTGCGATCAAGGGTTTTTCATTTTGCCATTTCGGGAGGTATTTATTCTCTCGAAGGAAAGGGGGAAAAAAAGATTACGAGACTTCAAGTGCTGAAGTAGCCAAAGAGGTGCACAGCCGAATGGTTGGTGTTTTAGAATCTACCTATTCGATTCTCTTTTTTGACAAGTGCATATACCTATGGCCTATGCACACCTGAATATATACCTGGTTAGTATCTACCAACGTGCATGGTATTTATTCTTGAAGCTGCTTCCGGCTCGTATGATCTTCTCCATGATTTTGTATGTTAATTTGCAATTTAAAATATTCAACATAAAAATGGTACTAATACCTAAGGAACCGGCTGCTAGGCGCTAGCTTTATTTAACTAAGCAGACTTCTCTGAATTCTCAAGATGGAAATAACTCCCTTTCTTGTTTAACATAGATGCTTAGAATGCTATACAGCTACAATAATGCAGCAAAAAAACGGTGTAGTTCACAGGTGGCATTTTATTTTATTTCTCTTTGTTTCTTAATTAGCTATGTATGTACATTTATTCCATGAACCAGCAAGTTACAAACTAGAGATTAATCAACCAAGAGTCATTCCGTCTTCTGTCTTTTCTTCAGCTAAGGTGTTAATTACTGAAACTTCACTTCCATTGGCGTTCGCAAGCAATCCCTTGTTTCATTTCTCGATGAATCCAGTCATCCTGAGGACGAGGTTCCTGACATCGCGGAGGTCCCGCCCTTTGAGCGTCCTCCCTTTCCCCGCGCACATGGAGTACGCCGCCGTCCGACCACCAAGCCTCCTCCGTTCAACAAGAACGTGCGGCGGCACGGTCACGATACCATTCATAGCCCTCTTCGCGTCGTCGTCGCTCCCGATGGTCTGATCGGACGCGACGTGCTCCGTCGACGTCCAGGAGCGAGACCGCCGCTTCCGGCAAGGCACGTGCGCCGGAGCAGACAACTCCGGCGAGACCTTGGGAAGAAACGAGGGCACGTGAATCATCACCGTGTCGCCGCGGACGTCGTCGCTGTCGTTACGATGACCGACGTCGACGGAGTCTGGCCATAAGATGTCTGCCTCTTGGAATTCCTCCATGGCCTCCCCGGCCGTCAGGGACGGGAAGAGCGCCTCGGCGTCCATGGTTGGAGGATATATATATAATATACAGTGGTGTGCTCCGGTTGGAGAAGAAGTTGGCGTGTATTGGTGAGGAAGCACAGTTACTTGGGGGAGACGGTAATGATCGGCACAGTGTGTCTGTATGCTGGAAGGAAGCGGTTGATTTGGAGTGCGGTACACCCTATCTTGAGCTGCCACGTGGCTAATACAGCTGTGTATGTAAGAACGCAAGATTAATTTTAAGGGAAAGTCTAAAGAACGGTACACCGTTCAAAGGCAAAAGAACGGTATAGTTGCACTCTTAGGATTTAGGAGTGTTTTGGTGGGTTTGGCCGCTTGGAGTACCGACGTGGACGAGAGGGGTATTTTAGGGATTTCTGGGCTCGGTGGTCCTCGGGAGGCGTGAGGCGCTTGTGGGTTCGGAATCTGGGTATCTGGAGCCGGGGGGTTCGGATCGGACGGCTGAATTTTGCTTCGGGGAAGAATGGGAATTTGGAATTCATTTCCATGAAACTCATTTATGAAATATCTTATCTGTAAAAAATCATAAAACTCATCCATGAAACCTAATAAAACTTATATGTGAAACCTAATGAAACTTATCCGTGAAACCTAATGAAACTTATTTGTGAAATATGATGAAACTTATCCGTAAGATAAGTTTCATGAATTTTCCTTGTATTTCATGAAACTTATCACCGAAACTCGTGAAACATTATAATGAAACTCATGAAACTTATCACCGAAACTACACTGAAACTCATGAAAATGAAACTTATCATTGGAACTCATGAAACTAAACACTAAAACTCGTGAAACTAAACACTCAAACTGATGAAACTTATCACTGAAACGAAACACTGGTGTACGCACATCGTACATGTAGATGAGCATTTGTACTAGCTATTTTGTACGCAATGTGTGGTGAAGCATGAAACTTAAGGGAGGACATGAACGAATTTTGTACGCAATGTGTGGTGAAGCATGAAACATAAGGGAGGACATGAACGAGTGGATCCTATACCGTTCGGATTGCATCCGAACGGTATAGTGTGGTATAGTTGCACTCTAATTTTAATTGGCGGTAGGTACTAATCTAAAATAAGACTTTTGAGCGGTGTTTCTATGCTTTTTTTTTTAGTTGCACAAATACCAAAGCATGAATGAAAGGTAGATGATGATTACTTACCCCTTTACTTGCTTCAAGATTTATGCAACTTGTATTGAAAGAAAAAGCATAGAAGCACTTCTCAAGACTTTTTATGGCGCTTGGAAGCTACCTCAATTACCTTCTCTCTAAGAAATATGACTCGTTAATATTTTAGTAGGTAGTAACACAGGAACATAGGTTTTTTTTTTTTTTTTGTGGTAAACGTGAGAAATTTAGATCCCAAATGTGAGAGTTTTTGTAAATGTTTGAACGAGACATATGCAATTATCCACAGATCGAACCCCCTGGCTCGTCGCTCTCGCAGGCCCTAATCTGTTCGTCATCGCCATCTACGATCTGTACGCATCTCCGTAACTCGCCTTCAACCAATCGGTGTGTCGCCGTTAGTTGTCTCATCACTCTCATGGCCTTGTCTGCCTGCGGCGATGGTGCGCTCGGCAGCAAGGTTAACAAAACCATTTTCGAATTGAAAATCGAGGTTTTGATGGTATCAATTTTTCGTGAAAATCATTAAAAATCGAAGAGTTTTGAAACCGAACGTTCGAACAAAAAAATCAAAACAAATTCCAAAAAAACGAAAACCGGTATAGAATAGGTAGCATTTTCGGTACTTTATGTTATTCTCCTTTTTCTATTTAGATAGGTAGACGAAAAGAATTACCTATATATAAACTTCAATCCTATCTTTAAGGTAGTTAGCAAGATGATCTGCGCAATTACGTGTGCATCATCGATCTTTAAAGTATGTTTAAATAAGTTAGTAATATCTCTCTCTCTGTTCACACACACACATAGCAAAACACTAACGTAGCATTATATAAAATTTTTCATTTATAATATTGTGCTTACATAAACTCTTTCTTTTAATCTAAACCATTACAACTTGGATCCGTTAGATGGACGGTTAGATGTTTTTTCTTTAAATAATTACATTGGATGGCATAATTGTTCAAGTTAGTTAGGATCCACGATTAACTTTATGGATGTTTTGCTTGTTTTTTTTTTTGGGTGAGAATTTTCAATCCTATTGCTCTTTTTTCTTAGCAACTTTAAAAGACAAGCCTTGAACTTTTGATTATTTTTATTCTTATTTTTTTATTTAATTTTGAATATTAGTTCTAGGGTAGAATTCATACACAAATATTAATGCTATTTTTTATGTAATTTTTATTATGAATTTTAGTTATGAGCGGAATTTAATTTGCAGTTTTATGATAATCAAATGGTTAATTTCTTTCAATTTTTAATTCAGAATTTTTGTTGTTTTTTATTGTACTTCAAATAGATTCTTTCTTTTAATATAAGCTATTATAACTCAGGTCCGCTATATAGACGGCTAGATATTTTTCTTTAAATACTCCCTGCAGTCATAAACAATTGTCGTTTTGGATATAGAGATGGTCAAACTTTTGAATTTTTGGCTGTCAATATTTTTCTAAATATTTGAACTAGATACGTAAAAATTGTATGTGCGTATTTATCTTGAAAAGTACTTTCATAATATTATAATTTTATTGGGTTTTATGAATATATGATAAAAGAAATTAGTTATCAAAGTTGTGTTCTAGAGACCGTGTTAATGTTCAAAACAACAACTATTTGGGATCGGAGGGAGTAATAACGCTACAATAGTTCAACTTAATTAGGATCCACTAGATTAAGAGTTAGATATTTTGCTTTTTTTGTGAGAATTTTTAGCCTATTACTCTTTTTTCTTAGCAGCTCCAAAAGACATGCCATGAGTTTAACATATAATAGATATATTCCACACAATTTACTTATATTTCCACATTTATTTTTTTATTATGGACCATCGAATTGCAGCTAATAGACGATTCCAGTAAAAAAAATCTCTCCTAACATACTGTCACCTTGACAAGTGACAGAATTTTCACAGGATTCCTCTGATGACATTTATTGAAGGAGGGCAAAATTTTAAAGAAAATTTATGTGCAACGAGAAAGGTTCAGATCCAACTCCCAAATTGTCTTCTTATATTTCCATTTTCTCGAGTACAAACTGAAGTACTACCATGGATACATACTGTTTTGTGACCCTATATGAGCACCAATTAACGCGACGGGGCATGCAGCTCCGAGCCGATCGAGCATGTCATCCTTCAATGAACCCAGTCATCCGCAGCACGGAGTTGCGCAGGTGGTGCAGGTCGCGCGCCCGCTTGCATGGCCGCCCCGACCGCAGCGTGGACGCCACCGCCACCTCCCCCTCCGACCGCCGTCTGCCGGACGCCAGCAGGTGCGGCGGCACGATCTTTTCTCCGCCGTCGCCGGCAGTGTTCTCCTCCTGGTCATCACCGTCTTTCCAGCGGTGCAAGCGTGCTGCCCCGGGGACATCCACCGGGCGAGAGCGTGCCGAGCCACGCTCCTTGGGGCGCGACGCGGGCGACTCGCATGGCTGCACCTCCCGCACGAGCGAGCTGATGGGCGTGCTCGCCGGCGCCGGCGGTGGCCCGTGGGCGTACGCGTGGCAGGCGTCCGGCCAGAGCACCTCGAACTCGTCGAGCTCTTCCATTGCCAGTTTGCCACGGTGAGGTGGCAACTGGCAAGAGGCGTGCCGAGAGCAGCGAGTAGAGTAGTACTTGAGCCACCGTTCTTATATACCGGGCAATGGATGGGACTCTACCCGCGTCTGATCACGAAAACTTTGGCGAAAGCCACCGCTCGTTTGACGAACTCCCCACGCCTCGTGAAAGCAACGGCGGTGAGAGTTGTGGATGGCGTTCGCGCCATCCCGCCGCGGACTCCGGACGCGGCGCCGGGAACACACGCTTTTCCCCACGAACCATGCAACATACCTCTGCCGTGTTGCCGCGTCGTGAAGGAACACCACGAATCTGGGCAGGAAACTTGTTAATCAGGCTTCAATTTTACTTCGGCAGCTGGACACTTCGGCTCGGCAATGCTGCATAGCCTGCATAGCCTTTGGCGCTTCGGCTTCGGCGATTTAATTGCGGCCGGCAGCCTCTGCACGCAGTCATGGTGAAAGAGAGCAGGCAGGTGGTAACGTCGTCATTTTGCTGTCGCTTCAGGCCTCATTATTACCAACGCAGGATGCTGTGGTCCTGTGGAGTCGGCAGAAGCAGTGCCCAAGCTTACGTGGCTGCAATACCTGAACAGAGGCCTCGTCTGTACGTGTTCCGGGACGCCTTCCGTTCAGTACAACTGTACAACATCATCACTGGCAAGAAACCTCACAGTGCTCAGTACCACAGTCGCTGGAGGGCGTCTATAGCTTAAGCCTGTACGGTCAAAGAACACAGGTACGTGGGGCTGTGACAGGGATCCGGTGCAGGCGTGAACCGTCCGATCGAAGCGCTGGGACACAGGGATCCGGTGCAGGCGTGGATCGTTCGATCGAAGCATCGGACGATTCGGATCGGCTAAAAATCGGATGAACAATGTTTTGCTATAGTGTCATGAACAGTATTTTTGCATAGTAAAACAATCTGTACAGTACTTTTAGCCGATCCAAATCGTTTATTTTCGATCGGACGGTCCTGCAGGGACTGCTTAAGTTGCAGTCCCCCAAAGGACTGCACCGGATCCCTCTTCGTTGGGCGATATGCCGTCTGTGCTCTACTGCCTGTATTGACAGAACAAACAGGCATGCTCTTGTAGTTGTCAATTGTCATGCCCATCATCTTGAGGCAAAAGACTGTATTTCAATGCACTGAGAGTTCATAATTTGGTTTCGCAAAACTCACGAAATATGTTAACTGCATTTTAAAAAAAACATTGCACATTTGAAAATGCAACTGCAAAGCTTGATGATGAAGCATAAACAACAGGCGATGCGCATTCGTAATATCCAAGAATTCCTACAGTCGCAACGGCTGTTTGTTTCCTCATTCGACACAATCCCCCAATCTAACTGCAAAACTACATTATCTTCTTTTATTCCTATTCAGCCTGACCAAGTAAACTGATGAATCAGAAAGCCATGCATAAACCGATATACACGACATCATGGCAACCTTTCTCAAGAATCAGGAAGCCATTGCTGATTGTCTTGGAGAGAAGGGCTTTCTATCGCACATATTGACGCATCTATCATTGATAAAGTCATGTCACAACATAATACTGAAACTTAGTCGTAATCTGATTTTTTTTCTTCAGGGAGCTGAGTCGCCTGCTACTGACAGAAGATAAACCAGCATACTAGCCTGTTGGACTTTACATGGCTATGGCTTCTTGTACCATGTGAAGTCATAGCGTACAAGAAAAGGATTAACAGAGATGGAAAGGTGGAGGCAAGACACGTCTAACCTCTTCTTTTCTAATATTGAGAACTAGAGAGTTTGTGGGTGCAGAACAAGTACTTAGAGGGTACTTGAAGAAATCGGCGATACGAATCTAGGCGGTGTATACTAAAAATACAAATACGCGAAGGGTTCAATAGGAAAAAGTACATGCACGACACATGGTTTCCTCCTTATTCTGAGGAATTTTTTTAGTTAATATTTATTTTAAATCTTTTTTTCAAAAATAATCAACGGGGAAAAAATATTACGAAAATGGGTTCTCGTCGCCCGGATATGTGGCATCGCCCCATATTCGGGATGCATAATGGCAGAAGTTTTTTTGCATCGCCCCAGTATCGGGCGATAGGTACCTGGATGTAAAAAAGTTTTTTTACATTCAGGTACCTATCGCCTCATATTGGGGTGATATATCCTCTGACGGTCATGGACGCTTAGAGACGGCGTTTTTTTGCATCCGGATCCCTATCGTCCTATATCCGGGCGACGGGAATCTATTTTCGCAAAAAAAATCCGTTGATTATTTTCGAAAAAATTAAAAAAATTCTATTCTGAGAAGCCACCCCATATTCTATGGCCCACGAATAAGACGATGGGCTGGGCTGACCGGCTGGTTGTAGTTTACGCGGGGGAACATTGGAACAATACTACGTGCGCTGACCACCCCCAGAATGGAAAAAAAATTCTATGCAACGGTGCTGCATACCGCGACCTGTGCAACACCGTACGGATTGGCGCCACGTGTCCCGCTGCGTCAATCTCCATGCAAAAAACAATTAAGTGATAAGGATTAAAGTGCATTAAAGTGTTTGGAGATTGATAGATTTACATAAAGATTGACGTAGCGGGAAGCGTGGTGCCAATCCGCACGGTGTTGCACAGGCCGCGGTATGCAGCACCATTGCATAGAATTTGTTTCCCCAGAATTGCCACTGTTCTCTTACCATTTCTTGTACTGTGGGCATCGAGCATGGAAGTAACTCATTTCCAAGCTCTAATCTAAATGTGTGGATACTATCATACTTCACTGCTTAGTTTACGGCCTTGAGATTACTAATCCGCATATGGGACTTCAAACTAGCATTTTGGTGGACATATTTTTGGAACTGACATTTTGGTGAACATGGCCATATCCCATATTATACTTACCGCAACCTGCAGTATGTGGCCTCCATGGACCATTTCTGGCGGCAAGTTTTGGCCCGGGATAGCAATAGCACTATTGGCACAACGCTGAAGGTAAGGTTCCCAATGGTTATGCTTGTACTTTAGCCTATCGCATGACGTTCTTCATATTTCATTTAATTCTTACCCTCAATTTGTTGCTGTTGAGCGTCTCTTATTTTCTTCCCCTATTACTGTATAGTCTGTATTGGCTTGATAAATGAAAGGATCCGTCTAATTAGCATCTTGCAAAGTTTAGATTCGAATAGGATAATCTAGATTGTAAAAGAAAATTTCGTTATTATAGTTGTTCAAAAGTAAACCTAATCAATTTATTAAATAAAACACTCAGCAAGTTAACAAATCTGTAATTTATTTCTTAAACGTACGTATTTTAAAATATCACGCGGTAAAAAAATGAAATTCTCATGTAAAAAGATAAACCTACATAGTACATATGGATACACATGAAGCATTGTGCAATAGGATAGAGCTCAATCCAAGCCATCCTTTAGTCATAAGCCTTAGGCCACAAGGCAAAGGTTGCCTCGAGCATATAAGCACAGGTCACAAGTCAAAGTCTCCCACACAAGCTTCAAAAAGCACAACCTCCACACTCACTACATATGGATAAACATAAAGCACTGTGCAATAGGGTTGCCTCAAGCATATAAGCACAGCACTCTCCATTAACAAGGTCACAAGTCAAAGTCTCCCACGCAAGCTTCAAAAGCACAGCCCCCGCTACAAGCAAAACCTCCAGGAGCAAGCTCCCTGGAGATAAAAACTCCCAAGCAAGCCATTCCAAGAAACAACCACATGAGTTCAGACTTCCAACTAAGACAACTATCCTCAGCTAAAGCAAACACAAGCCAAAACATCACCTAGGAGCAAAGCTCCTAAAGGCAATCCACACAAACCTCAACCAACAAGCCATCAGGAGGAGCAAGCACAAACCTCAGGAGCAAGACCTCTAGGAGGAGCACCAAGCCAGGAACCAGAAGGTCCCAAACACCAGGAGCTAGAGGAGCAAAGGAGGAGCTAGAGAATCAAGAACAATAAAGGAGTATAGTATTGTTGTTGCTAGTTGGAGTACTGTACTACCGTTGTTAGTTGGAGTACAACACTGCCATTATCATATGAAGTATTGTACTACCGTTGTTAGTCGGAGTACAGCACTTATGTTATCGTCTGGGGTATTGTACTATCATTGTTAGTCAGAGTATAGCACCGCGGTGTGCATTGAAGTCAGGGTATAGTACTACCGTTGGTAGTCGAAGTACAGCACCGCAGCATGCATTGAAGTCGAGGTACTGTACTACCATTGTTAGTCGGAGTACAGCACCACGGCGTGCATTGAAATTGGGGTACTGTACTATCGTTGTTAGTCGGAGTACAGCATCGCGGCGTGCATTGAAGTCGGGGGTACTGTACTACAGTTGTTAGTCGGAGTACAGCCAGGGTTTCAAATTTTGTTTTCGGATTAAATCTCGTCACCTACCAAAATCCAAAAAATCGCTGAGATCTCGTTATTTCGGAAGAAATCCAAATGAAATACAAAAACCAAAATTTGAATCCGGTCAAGTTTTAGTCAAATCTCGGTCAAATTTATTGAGGTTTCGGCGAGATTCACCAAGATCTCGGCGAGATTTTACACATCGTCACACTTTGAATTTTTTAGGGTTTTTTCAATTTCACCGGAATTTTGATCTACTGACTGTCACATATGGGAAACGACGCGAAGAATCCAATCCAGTCAAAATCCGATCAAATTCGATCAAGTTTTAGTCAAATCTCGGTCAAATTTGCCGAGATTTCGGTCAAATTCACCAAGATCTCGGCGAGATTATAGGTTACTATAGCACTTAGAATTTTTTTTAGGATTTTCTTAATTTTGCCAGGATTATGAAACTCGGGGGGTTTCCGAGATCCGATATTTCGCCGAATTTCGACTAGATTTTGAACCTTGAGTACAGCATCACGGTGTGCATTGAAGTCGGGGTACTGTACTACCGTTGTTAGTCAGAGTTAGGGCTGGAAAATAAGCTCGTGGCTCGGCTCGCACAGGCTCGTGGCTCGGACCGAGCTCGAGCCGAGCCTACTTTTCAGGCTCGCAAAAACACCAAGCCGGCTCGGCTCGCGAGCCAAATTGGCTCGGCTCGCGAGCCAAATTGCAGTGAATTTAGTATGATTAATGACTTATATTTTTAGGAAAAAGATGATGTTGAGACAATTCCATTTCCTACAAGTGTGATATAGAGCAACTAAGCAACTACTATTATTTAGTAGTAACTAGTAAGTTAATATTATTCACTGCAAATATATGAATTATTGTATAAATACTTAATTTCCTGATAAAATGTTCTGGCTCGGCGAGCCAACGAGCCGGCTCGCGAGCCGACCCCGAGCCGGTTTTTTGGGCTCGCCTCAGGGACGAGCCGAGCCTGGCTCGGCTCGCCACTAGACCGAGCCGCACCGAGCCGGGCTCGGCTCAGCTCATTTCCAGCCCTAGTCGGAGTACAACATTGCGGCGTGCATTGAAGTCGAGGTATTGTACTACTATTGTTAGTCGGAGTATAGCACCGCAGCGTGCATTGAAGTTGGGGTATTGTACTACCGTTGTTAGTTGGAGTACAACAATGTGACATGCATTGAATTCGGAATACTTTACTACCGTTGTTAGTCGGAGTACAGGGCATTGAAGTTGTGTGCTGTACTACCGTTGTTAGTCAGAGTACATGGCATTGAAGTTGGGTATTGTACTACCGTTATTAGTCAGAGTACAACACATTGAAATCGGGGTACCATAGGTGTTGGTTATATAAGGAAGGTTAGTGACATATTTGATAATCTAAAAATTGAAAACACATAATTTTTCTAATAAAACACTACTTTCTGAAAAAGGATTTGAGGAAGGATTAAAAGGCTAAATGAAATGGATATGGAGGAAAAATTCATATGATGCATTTTAATATTAATGCTTGTTGAGCACTTTTGTACTCACCCTTGCTTAAATCCCTTTTTCTTAGAAAATTTCTCTGGGGGTCAAGCGACTGATTTGGACTTGGATTCCAAAGGTGCTTGCGAGGCAGGGGGTGATGGTCACCCGTAGAATCAAGCGTACAAAGATGACGGCTACCAGAAGGGTTAGGGTGTTGGTAGATCGTACACCCGCTTGGTCGGAAATTGGGTGATTAATACCTGTTGGATCGTAAGGGCCTTCTCAACACCAAAAGCTAGCTTAAGAGGTGAGGGACTCCCCTACTTATAAATTAAGTCCTTTGCCCTTCCACAACCAATGTGGGACTATTCTAACAATCCCCTCTTCACACATTGGTATCTCTTAGCCGTTCACCGCCCCTTCACCGTACACCGACGGTCCCTCAGGGCCACGGTCCATCAGGCCTTCACACCCTAGTGTCCATCGGGCCAAAGATGTTAGAACCGGGCTCTGATACCAATTGTTGGATTGTAAGGGCCTTCTCAACCCCAAAAGCTAGCTTAAGAGGTGAGGGACTCCCCACTTATAAGTTAGGTCCTTTGCCCTTCCACAACCAATGTGGGACTATTCTAACAATACCTTGGTATTATATTTGTGTTGTACTTATATCTATGTATAATTAATGATCTGAACTTGTAGCTATGCATGGCAATGGACTGTAATAAGTTTCCATTTGTCTCTAATTATTGTTCCGTTCTAACACTCTGAACACGGCGTATTAACTAATAAAACGTCGGGTGCGCTCGATGTTTTGATTAGTTGATATACCGAGATTTATGTAATTATTTTAGAGTAATGATGATGCGATTGTCATTACCCTGCACAGGTCGCCACAATAAATAACTCGGTGTGCTTTGGTTAAAGAAGTGCTGGAAATGTTCTAGATATAGAAGCATTTTGCTTGACATCTGTAACTAGATTTACTCCTCAGCAGTCAGCAGTAAGCACAATCCTCTTTCTACTAATATAAAGAATGTCCTTTCATAGCAAAGATAATCAGAGGACTTCCTCATCTTGCATCCTAATATTCAATTGCAAGCATGTGTCCTTCTGGTATGTTTAAGACGCAGTTTTATTCCTTCAGAAGAGAGCATGAGGTCCCCTTTTTTTTAAAAAAAAAGAAGGTGAAATGGTAGTTCTTACAAGAAAGTAAACAGAAACAAAAAGAACAAACAAACAGTTGGGGACACCATGTTTCCATTGTCACTCTGAACAAAACATTAAGCTAAAGTATAGCTGATGCAGCAGTCTGAGCAACCATTACAAAACATCGTCCCCGTAGGAACCACAAAGGAACGTTTGATAACCATCAGTCAGACAAAATAAATCATACTCAGTATCACTTTTTTTGTCGCCCCTGACAGTGGCCAGAGCTTTGCAGCCTTGAAGGTTGCAGCATCTTGCGCCTAGTTTCAGTCCAGATGTCCTTGTTTTCTCGGAGGTCCGTATGAAGTCTCCCTCAGAACTGAATCAGGTAGATTGTATCAAAAAATGATGTTACACATACTCCTGACAAACTTGTATTCAAACACAATGTAGTTTCTTGTTAGCAATAGGTCATATCAAGTCACAGCTAACCCCAAAAACCTTAGTTTGTGTGGAGAAACTGGTACCTACCAATCTTAGGTCAAATCAAGTCACAGCTAACCCCAAAAACCTTAGTTTGTGTGAAGAGAAAAACTGGTACCTACCAATCTTAAATGAAAGAGAAATTTTACGGTGAATTATAGTGATAGTATATAGTAGATAGTAGAAATCATATTTAGACGTTGATTTGTCAAGGGTATTTTTACTACTCTACTATCAGTTGAATTATAAATGAATTTTAGTTAATCTGATCCGTGTATCGAAAAAAATAAACGGTTTATGTTGAATTTAGTGTGGTGTAAAAACAGTAAAGTGAAATCCTCCAAAAGGAGTTAGCTAGGAATCCTCTCTTACTTCATCATACATCACACAAATTTAGTCATTGGAGATCGGAACACAATGTGATTTGTGTCTTCCTCAGTACAACAGATTTAGCAATGATGGTCACCTGTCCAATTCCTTTTCCTCGATTAGCTGCTCATCCGTTAGAATTTTGTTCTGGAAAGCAAGCTGGAAGTGAAATTGAGAGGTAGATGGGATTGTTGTCGTGGTGCTCATAGCTACTTACTTCATCATGCAGAGATCTATACGAGGAACAGGCGATCCCTCTTATCCTATCAGATGATTTGTTTGTGAGAAATGATCACTTTTTTAACCTCCTTTGTTTTTTTTTTTGTTTTTTTTTGCAAATCTAGTATCCTCCCGAGCAAAATTGCAAATCTAACTCTCTCCTGCGTTCCCCCACCACAGCAGGCCGGCGTGCTACTCGAGGAGGGTTGCTACGGTGAGGGAGCATGGAAGGGGCTAGATCTATAATTTTATGTGTGTGGGAACTAGATTTGCAAAAAATAAGCTCCAGAGGTTAGATAAGGGATCACTTCTGTTTGTGGTTCTAGTTAGGGAGCACATGTCTTTCTTCATCATTGGTACAGAGCCTGAGTGGCAGCCGTGGATCTCTTTTGCTGTCAAGCTTCATGTCAAATGACCTAAAGCAAAACTAACTGTACAAATTCACTTATCAATATGTTTGCATGAACATTGTAACTTATTCTTGCTAAAGAATTGAATACATTTTTCCATTGACAGAGCATTTCATTGTCAAGAGCGCTAATGCCGATCATTGCTTTGTGCAACTGAATAATTATGTCAGTGTAATCATCTCTGTTGGTGTTATTTCGGCTACAGCAGCAGCTGGTGAGTTGTGACCCTGGTTTTTCTTTCCTATTCCAAGTTCCCAACTGCTTTCGCGTTCAATTCTAGTGAGACTTCTTGCTGCTATGAACTGTTTACATGTCTAAGATGTTCCCGTCCGAAATGTGTACTCGAACAGTTTCCATTTCAAAGGCGAGGGCGTGATGCTCACATCTGACCTAACGTCCAGTCCATGTTACATTTTTTCAGAGGTGGTATATACACTTTTAGACATACTTCTTTTTATATGTGTTTATGAAAGTATTTACAAAATATGCTAAAAACTATGTACTCCCTTGCAATTTTTTCACGTGGATCTTGTGACGGACCGCCTTTTTAGGGGCAATGCGAAAACTCACAACAGTTACCCAGGAAGACTAACTGTTGGAAAACAAGAGTACTATTACCTGGCAAAAGCCAATCCAATTCTTTTTATTCAATATAGGGCCTAACGGCCAGGGTTTTTACAAAAGAGGGCGCAGCAGGGCCCGAATAACTTACAATCAAAACACCGCACCGTGACAGCAGCCTCGAGCAAAAGACCAAGACCTCAAAACCAACAAAATCGCCAACTACGAACTCCCGAAACGCTCCAAAGCTTCTTCAACTCGGGAAGTGGTCGGTTTGTAAGGGTGAGTACTGAGTACTCAACAAGTCGTGACGAGAACTCAATACTATATGTGGGATTATCCAATGGAAAGGGACTAGGGTTTAAGTATCTCGATGCGCTTATTTTCCAATTCATTTTACACTTGAAGCACAAACCATAAATAATAGCTAGGGGGTTTTCACAAGTCCACAACACTTAACCAACTTCTTCCAAAATCACCAAACAGTAACTTGAGCTTGGTTACTGTATCACCTCAGTTCAAACTTAACTTCATTAACCTAAGTACGGCTGTGTTCGAATACCATCATGATTAACTCGCAGAGGTGCTCACTTTACCCACAAGATATCAACGCACTGTTACTCGCTGGTGCAACTAGAATACATGCGCGGTCGAGATGATCACAGCAATTCTAACCATTCCTCGTTGGTTTAGTTGTTAACCGATAGTACCGCTACCTTGGACTCAGTGGTCCCCATTACGCTTCACTGCTGTGAGAACCAAGAATGTCGCGAAGGACCATTCCCTTTCCACCCTCCTCAGGTGCTCTTCCCCGCCAGAAGGCCTGGTCCCCATTCTCTCCTCGAGAATGGTAGCCACCAAAAGAAATCCGGTTTTTAGGTTCGGGAATGATTAATTTATCGAGCCATGCTCTGGATACTAGCCTCGCCGACTAGTCCCACCTGCGGGTTGAGCGGATACTTAAGTTGTTTACTTTGCTCAAGGGGGTTGTTAACCTTACACCGCCAAAGATCAAGCTTCTTCATCCAAGAACCCGATCCGTAGATCCCATAATACCGGCCACCAAACAAACCAAGGCATTAATCATCAGCCGGGGATCGGAGTTATATCCACTCCGGGATTTATCCGATTCTGTCCCCCAAACTGTAGCACTTTCACAAACATCCGAATCCGAGATTCGGCAGCATTTTATTTACAACCTTTTAAAAACATTTGACTATCTAGCCTGGACTAATTAATAATTTAGCTTAACATGACAATAGAAATCATCTAAGGTTACAAAGGATACAATATGGTTCAAATATTTCAAGGAGGTTTCAAGATCAATTTCGGCATTACCTAGGTATCATGTCATTCCAAAATAATGGTTTCAATAATTCAACATACGGTAAAATAATGCGATAAAAATAATTACTACTATAGCATGGCATGATTTGGGATCAATATGATCAAGGGTGTACGGCTTGCCTTGCTCGGCGATCTGACGTACCGAATCAAGAGGAAGTAGTTGCTCTGGCTTCCGTCTGTCCACGTCGCTCGAACTTCTCCAGACCATCTGCGTCACCCCCTCGAACTGCTCCGGCCTGTGGATCTGCTGAATTGTCCAACGTCTGGATCTAGCGCGACAAGAACGAACGACAACAAAGAAACGAAAACTAAAAGAAACGGAAACGAAACGAACCCGGAAACCGAACCGGGCCGAGAGAGAACGAGGGCTTAATTGGGCAATTCGAATTTTGGGAACTCCGGATTGAGGAACGAGGGCATTTTTGGACTCGATTGGATCGAAAACGGTTCTGTAGTGTATTTGGTGGGTTTCGGGCTTACGGAATTTTCTGTGATTTTCTCTCGGGCTATTTTCGATTAAAACAATTTTGGATTTAATAATCATTATTAAATCCAAAAATCAGAAAACACCGCCATACGCGTTGTTGGGCCGACTTTAGCGGGAATCGGCAGTGCGTGGCCCACGCGCGGCGCGAGCGCGGCGCAGGAGCGGTCACACGGCCCAGCGCGAGCGAAGGCGGCGAGGGCGGCTGGCGGAAGGGAGGGGCCAAGGCGGCGCTGAGGAGGTAGGTCAGCCAGGTCTGGGACCGCAAAGCGGGGCGCTAGGGTTAGGGTTTTGGCGGAGGCGCGGGGCGAAGCCGGCGAGCCATGAAGACAGCGGCGCAATGGCACGGAGCGAGGGGAGGAGGAGAGGGCGGGACTCACCGGCGAGGGCGGAGGAGCGGGGTGAGGAATCAAGGCGGGGGCTCGCGGCTTTTTATAGCCGCAGGGGAGAGAGAGAGCGGCGGCATCGGCGGCAGCGGAGCGCATGAGGCAGCCGAGCGCGGGCGGGGAGCGAAGCGTTACGGCCGGCATCGAAAGCGGCATCAAGGCGGGCGCGAAGCGACACGGCGCGAGCAAAGACGCGACACAGCGCGCAGGCGGCTGCCGCGTCAGCAGACGGCTGCCGAAGGCGGCCGGGCGGCCACACGGCTAGCGGCGGGGCGTAGATGGCCGCATAGGGATCAAGGGGCAAGCCAGCGCGCGGTGGCCGACATGGGCGGCGCGCAGCGGCGGCCTGACGCGAGGTGGCGCCGGCCAGGCCAAAGCGGAGGCGGGCGCCGCTGGCAAGAAGCCATTGGGGCGGTGGAAGTCATACCAAGCAAACGCCGAAGACGGGGAGGCCTGCTGGGCCGGAGGAGGAGAGAGGCCAACAGGCCAAAAGCGGGAAACGGGCCGAAAAGCCCAAGGAGAATTGGCCCAGAACTAAAAACGGAAATCCAAATTAAACAAAAGCAAAATCAAACTCAAATTCAAATTCCAAATTCAAAACTTGAACCTGAAATTCGAACAACTCCAAATTAAATTCATTTTGAATTTTAGGGTTGTTTCAGATCTCATTGGAATATCTTATAATTAGTATATGAGTGTATCCAAACTGATAAAGAAGTATTTCAAGTACGTTTGGGTGATATTTCAGAGATGGGAGTAATTACTCCCGGGAGTACGAAGTGTGTGTGTGTATGACCTGTTTACTTTCGGCATCGTTGCCTAATTGTCTTGTTGATATATCTGTGCCATCTAGTTTGTTTTCCTCTGCCGCTAAGTCGAGCAGAAAGGTATTAAAATTTATATTAAAATAGTACTAAATGATATAAAAATCTAAAGAATAGAAATACCAAATTTTGGTATCTCTTAATACTATCCTAAGAAATATCAACTTTTGGCATCTCTCGATATTATCTTAACGTAAATTTTAGTATGTATATACTTACACGCCTTTAATGTAAAAGCTGAGCTAGCCTAGGAGTTTCTCCGGTCGTTCAAGTCATATGACACACCATAGTTACTATTCGAAGCCCTGGCGTCTCTGATTCAGCGAAGCAAGATGCTAAAACATTCTCAGGATTCAGATCCATCATCGCCCTTCAGCACATTCCCTTCAGCCTCCAAATCCCTTCGCGAACAGATCTCAAGTGCTCCAGCGGATTCCCTTCGGTCTTTCCTTCAGAAGGGATTCGGAGAGAGAATCCCTTTAGAAACAGATTCTATCCCAGAGAGAAATCCCTTCAAAGGGATGCTATTGGAGATAGTAAGAAATAAAATGAATGAATATAGGGAAGGAAATAAGAAAGAGAATGAAATGAAGGGAAATTGCTGGAGATAGTCTCATATGAACCACCGGAACCCAGTTAGGTATGCGAACGGAGAAGCGAGAGCGGGTACTCGCCGTTCCGTTCCGCTCCGCGGCACCTACTGCCTTTCTTATCGTCGAGGCATGGCTTATTTCAGATCAGAGTGAGATGATAACGAACGATTCTCTGAGCGTGATGCTACTACTCGCTATCTATGTCGTCCGGTGCGCAGCGCACATGGTGGTGTTCGCCTTTGCAGCGATCCTGATGAGAAGAAAGAAATGATCGGTCATCTCAGCCTGCTTTCTGGTCAACTTTCACCCCCTCGTTACCACCACCCCACCCCCCCACCCCCCAAAAAAAAATGTTAGAGGACGGTGTCAGGCATCTTTTGTCACATCACCTGGGACTGGGGAGGTGTCGCCGCCCCGAACGAGAGGGTAACTCGGAGCCAGTGCATGATGACGCCATTATGGACGCCCACACGAGCTCGAAACTCTTGTTCTGCTCTGTCTCCCGAACATGCCCGAGGAGCAATGCATTATTATGCACCTCTGATCACTGCACTGTTCGCCTTCCTGTAGAGATCGGGTGGATCCACATGCGCACCGATCTGTCTTTGGAAAATTCATGGCGGAACTTATTGTGCCCCTGGTTAGGTTCTTTGTGTTTACTGCCGCTTGTTCAGTTCAGTGGTTGGGAATAGAGGGTGACGGATCCTCTGCATCGAAGAACAAAATGCAGAGGGCTACAGCGATTGCATCAGGGGGCGTGTTTCCGCTGGGATCAAAAGGGAACGCTCCAGATCATCTGCTGCATTACAGGCAGCTGCCACAGGCGTGATTCCTACAGTATTTAGATGGCACTTCCACAATAGCAACTGCATCCAGAGCTTTTGATTTTGGACCCAGTGGTCTCGATGATTAGTGCACAGCACTGTAGCTTGTGCGTTTTGTTCTTCAATGCAGGGGATCCGTTTCCGGTGATGGTGATGATCCCAAACCTGAATTTTGCTCCAAAATTTAGTACTGCTCCTGTGCCGTAGATGCTCGTCTCCTGTCTGTACGATTCTACATGTACATTTACTCCTCCATGTATGTATCTCTTCACTCTGTCGCTGTCACTGATGCTATATAGTTTTCTCTTTGCGGTACCACTGGTTTGTTGGGTTGTAGGCTTGTAGCTCTAGATCGTAAAAACACGTAGAACATGGAAACTTAGAGCAGTTTTCTATGTTGCTCACGAACAGAATGCACTGGCTTCTGTTCTTACCGTACACATGTCGTCTTTTTTTTTTCTCTGAAGCTTTGCTTACCCCGGCGCCACAGGAGGATCTAGGAGTACTGCGCTGCTTGCACACGTCACCAGCCAGCTGCCCAGCTGCCGTTGACTGCATTTCTTTTTTCTCTCTCTCTTTGTGATGCAGCACGTACACAGAACGTCTCCTCGTTCTCCTTGATGCTACTGCTACGTAGGCGCCGATGTACGGGGTCGAGCTGTCCGGTTCGACGTGGAATCCATCCGACTCCTCTTCGGACTCACGTGCGACGAGCTTCGCTAGACGAGCCGACTTGACTCGGAAGTCGGAAGCAATCAACCGATGAAAAATTAGAAGTCGCCGAGACTCTCCATTGCTGCGCTCTAACGCGCCTGCACACCGCTGCGCACGCGCTTTTTTTTCTCCCCGCGCCGTCTGCGCTCAACACCGCGTGTTTTAGCGATGATAAACTGCCCTAAGATGCAGCAATGATGACCCCCTTGGGCAAGCACGGTACTAAAATTAGAATCTTGCCTTAAGATGCAGCAATGTTGCATGGCAGCTAGATGACCTCACCTATGAGTATGGGAGATGGCCTCAATGGTGTCACTATGTGCTCCTGGACGTTCCTCATGCACTTTCAACCGCCCAATGAGCTCCTGTACCATCATGGTCTTAAGACCGGCGAGACAAAACTGAGGTACTACAATTGTTGAGATTACGGACACTTTGCTTTTGAATGTTGTAATCCGAAGGAGGAGAGAGCGGAGGTGCATTTAATTGAGGCAGATGTTGAAGAGTATCCGACGTTGCTCTAATGCTGAGTATAGTTCATCGTGAGTCGAGTTTAAGACGCTAAGGATATGTGTTCGTCGTCTTGAATCAATTAAGTCAAGTTCGAGACGTTGAGAAGATGTGTTTGTCATCCTAAGTTGAGTTCGTGGGAGATGTGTTCATGACGTTGAGGAGATGCATTCGCCATCCTGAATCATGTTTGTCGAAGATGAGATCAAAGCGGTGAGGAGATGTGTTCGGCGTCTTGATTTAAGTAAGTTGTGTACTTGATATTGAGTAGATGTATTCGTCATCCTGTATCAAGTAAAAGTTGAGTAAATGGTAGTTGAGACCAACTACTGTAATAAGTTAGAGTTACGTTAGAAATTAGATATTACAAGATTAAGAGGGTGAATGCTAGAGTTTATCTTGTAAACGAAGTAGAGTCTGAGTAGTGCACGGGATAGAATCCGAGTCGGCTAAGCGCTGACGTGTAAATCAGGTTTTATAAGACCCAGTTAAGTGAGTCCTGTAACAAGGCAAGCAAATAAGTAACAATAAGCAGAGTTGAGCTGCGACAAACATAATAGAACAGAGCTCGTCTCCTACACGCAACGCAAGGCCATCTAGCTGCCAATCTGCCATGCAATGTGCTCTTTCTCGTTGGAACACGTAGTACTCGCCGTCGTAGCCGAACATCCGAGCACTGCTCATCACCGCAAACACTGCTGCGACCAGCCGCCGAACCAACGACAGCACGCTGCAGCAGGCGTCCGGCCGGGCAGCGCCAAGGACGTTGACGCCCACTGACTGCTGAGCAAACCAAGCTGTTACTGTGATCGGAGGGGGATCCACCCTCCAAACCACCAATCATATGCTTCGTTTACTTGAACTCGATCGAGCGATCTCTCGCCTGCAAAGTACATATAGTTTGTCAGCACTGGCCTGCTCCTGGAATGTTCAAGCTCACCCACTGGCCTCCAAAAGTTTTGTGGAGCCGATCGAGTGCTCCCTTGGGACCAATAATTCAGAGAACTGAGACCAGTAGTAGTACTGTAGTAGTACCTAGGATTTGAAGGGCTACATGGCTAGAAACCTAGCTCTTGCTCCCCACATGCAGATGATCGAACGACAGGACTCAGGATCCAGCAAGTCAGGACTGGAGTGATGTCTTAGCTCATAACCACTGTTTGAGCTTTGAACCGGCCAGGCCACACGCTTCGTCCTGCTGTAGCGTGCTTGCTGTGTGCACTACTATTTCCCAAGAAAGGTTTGATATTTTGGTTTTGGAGCAGATCTCGGAGACGAATGAAATCCGAAATTTCAGTTAAATTCAAAAAAATTGGATAAATCTAGGATGGAATTCAAAAGCAAAATTTAAAAAAACCGAGAAATCCGAGATTTCGGGTGAAATAACCGAGGAGCAATGCTTCTATGCTTTTCCTCCCAATACAAGTAGTACAAATCTTGAAGCAAGCGAAAGGGTAAATAATCCCCATCTACCCTTCATTAATGCTTTAATATTTATGCAACATTAAAAAAGAAGAGCACAGAAGTACCTCTCATAACTGAGATTTCACACGAAATCCCAAAAATTTGGTTGAAAATGAACTGCTCGCAAATGGTCTAAAACAAGTAAAAAAAAATTAATTTTTTTTGTGTGTGATTATTATGTATTAATAATATTCTCATAAAAGTTGTAGATGATGCTCAAGCTTATGGGATTTCCAAAAAAAATGTGCAAGTGGTAATGTCGTGTAAAAGCCTTATGTAAAATGTGTTTTTGATTTTTCAAATGTAACATATGAAGTTGAAGTCATTTGGAAAGGTTTTTATAAATTCCTATGTGCTATAATTTATAGTGCAACATATAAAATATTTCAAAAGAAAAGAAAAGACTGTAACGTTATTGACAATAGCATTGTCATACCTACGAGTAGTAGTATGATGATGGTGAAAACTGGATTTCTACGTTATTGATAATGATCTCGCCATGCCTCCTCTGGTGTTGTTGCTTGTACTCTTCCCAGCTCATGTCTCGTGGCAGCCAAATGGATTTTCAATATTCATAATGCGACATCTAGGTCGAAGGATTATCTAATTCGTATAGGTACCTGACAGCCGTGTGTTGTGCGTATGGATCGGCATAGGGATCAGTGTAGTCGAATAATGATGGAATGCTCGATCCATCGTAGGATGAATGTATGTGACTGTATCCACCCATATCCCCTCCGTAGGGTGTCGAGCCATAACCTAACATGGGGTACCCAAGGTGCTCATCAGGGAAGCCCCAATGGTTGAAAGACTGGCTACTAGACCACGAGTCCATGTCATCATGTGGTTGTCCTACTTGCCACCCACCCCCACCCCTCTCGTTGCGCTACGGGTCTGTCTCTATGAACCCTTCCTTGGGGCACTTCCCCTGTGTTGCAATCCTACTGGTGAGTATGGCCGTGAACAGGGTCGAAGGGTGTAGCAGCCGTCGTCGCCTCCAGAGTCTATCATCGAGCTGCTATCATGTCGTAACAGAGATAGGAATTACATTGCATACACGTGAGGATGCTATTTCCGATTTTGTCATTCCTGCTCTTGTCAAATACTACTCTACAGGTAATAAGCATTTCTCTCTCAAGTAAAACTGAGAATATTTCCAAGGACAAATAGGTCCTCCACACAGTATCTTGATAGTATCGATGTACTGTTGTAGAGTTGTTGACAATTAGATTTCAATTTTTTTGCTTATGTAATCCCTAGAATTCTGGCTCTTTCACTGGCATAAGTTGTATATCAAAGTGAAATTTGTATTTGATAGTCCAGAAGTCCGGCCATGGAGATTTTACTAAAGGTTGCGCTCTAATCTGGAAGAAAATAATACACTATGTGCATATAGTTTGATCTTTATAAATATTGTAGTTCTTGCATATCCATATAAGCCTATGTAACAGGTGCCATGATTCATATCAATACTGAATGGGGTATGTTGATTGTTGGTGGCTAACATTTCAGAGGATATTGCTGAAGAAATCTTCATGTACTTGGTCTAACTACACTCTACTCTTCCTAATAGATGTTTTCTGTTTTTCTTTACTTAAATAAACTCAAATTACAAGCGTTTGAATCAGACACGACCGGAAACAAATGAGAAACAGAAACTGAAAATAAACTACTCGGACACCGTAACCAGGGGCGGAAGTAGATTCACTTACCCGGTGTCACGGGGCACCGGGTAAATTTTTTTTAAATGCATATTAGTCTATATATATAAAAAAAATTATTGTATATTAGTCTATATATATAATATATATGAACCCCTAATCTAAATCTTGTGACACCAGGAGGCAAATAACAAGCAAATGGTAAGAATAATAAGTTGTTATCATATATATGATTAAATGGTGAACCTCGATAATTTTTTCCCTAGTTTCGGCCCTGACCGTAACCGTCCGGCAAACGACACAAAGCAACACGATGCAATAGATTGAATTTAATACGACAGCTTGGAACTCTAAAAACTAAAGTCTAAAACGAACTAGCTTCTGAATCAATAACAAACTACAAAATTAAACCGACAGACCCTGGCTTACTATGTAAATAGTGGCAGTAAGGTATGACGTGCTTGGTACAAGGAGAAAAAGAGAGATCGAGGGCACGTAGATGCAACTCCGCACGTACGTAGTAATGGTGGCTGCCACTATAACAGATTTTGTATCTCGACGCAAACCTAGCAATGATCGTGTGAAATCATGTACTGAAAAATTGGTTTAGAATTGATTTTGCAAAATGTGTTTGTTCATGTGTTTTGACAATTTGAGAAGAAACAGTAAGTTTCGCTTTGGCGCCGGACCAAATTTAAAGAAAACAGTAACTTTCCCATCTACGACGGACCAAATTTGTTGGTCTGTCGTAAACATGCTTTGGCAATCTCATTTTCCCATGTACGACAAACCAAGTTTTTTGGTCTGTTGTAAACATGAATCTGAGTCCTTTTGCGTCGAACCGATTTTGTGTACGACGGACCAAGTTTTTGGGTCTGTCGTGCACATGTTTTTGAGCTCTTGTGCCAAACTCAATTTTCCAAGAAAATAGCAGTCAGCGCATGTACGACGGACCAAGTTTTTGGGTCTGTCGTGGACGTGCTTTTGAGATCATGAGTCGGACTCAATTTTCCAAGAAACCAGTAAGTTTCGCATGTACGACGGACTGATTTCTTTAGTCTGTCGTGAACGTGTTTTCGCCGGAATGATTTCTTCTTGAAACCGAGACTTTCACTTGTACACCGGACCGATTTTGTTGGTCCATCGTGAATGGTTTTCTTTTGAGTGACTTTTTCATGTGTACGTCGGACCATATTTTTTGGTCCGTCGTGAATGCGTTTTTGCTCGATTAGGATTTTGTGAGAGGAGCCGCCCAGATCGTCCTCGAGTTGTTGGATGATCGGTTGTTCCCGTCAGATTTGGATCCTAGCAACAAATCACCGGAGGTGATCCTGATGCTATTACCCAAGCCCAATGGAGACCACCCTACGAACGTCCAACGACTTGACAACAACCCCGGTATTCCCCCGGTATGCGATCCGAAACTCGCCCAGGATCCCCATATACCGGTTCCCAAGTCATATCACAACAGTTCCCACAAAGGGGCATCGGGCCCAAACTCACTACCAGAGACGCACGAAACGCGGAAGCAACAAAACACACACGGCACACGGAAGCCCAAAGACGACCAAACAAACAGGAAGCGAAGAGCCGACAGGTTCCAATACAGAAATAAAAGTGCAACAGTTTACAAAAGTAAAGCCGACTATCCTATACAACAAAAGTAAAACACCCCGGAAGTGTCATGCCTTGAACACCTCCGGGCGCACACGCCTGCTTGGCCTCTACTCGGTGCCCCGCCTGGTCACCGATAGGCGATGAAGGCAGAACTCACACCCCTCCGATCCTCACCGCAAAACCACAAAGCGTAAGCTGAGTACGGAAGGTACTCGCAAGTCTTACCCGTGGTCCATATATGACCGACTCCAAAGGACATGCATTTGGATGTAGCAAGAACCAGTGAAGGTAAAAGTGCGAAAGCTTAACATTTGTTATATTAATTACCTAACTACTCAATTCACAAATTAAGCGGTTATGTAACAGCGCCTACTTCGAAAATGAAGTTGCAATCATTAATTCACAGCTTAATCTCAACACCAATTTATGTGGGCTCGAGCTCGACGGCGAACCTCGGTTCAAGTTCTTACTACGTGATCGTGCGATGAAAGAGCTTGCTCATATCCGAGAGCGGCAATTCGAATCGCTTATTTAACCTGCAGGAAGCATTGATCGCACGACACTTACCACAAGGGCCTAGTGTCAACCCTCCCAATCATACCCAATCGCTGAAAGCGTCCTCCTGTGGCCGAAAACCTAGCACCCTCGAGCAGCCCCAAGCCCGGCTTGGCGCTCGAGAGTCGGCCTAAGCCTCGCCCTCAACCACGTCCAACCACGAAAGTTACGGTCCATCGATTCCGTATGAGAGAAAGAGTGGCTTACCGTACCATAATCGGGCATGCGACCAACCGGGGTGTGCTCAATCAAAGGGCAACCATTGAATCGGTCCTTAATCGACTCAGACGGGAACTACCACATCGGGTCTCCTTACCCAATGTCCCAACCTTCCCGCCTTGGTCTCCAATTTAACCTTTCCTTACATAACCGTACTCCATTTCATTTCACCATAAGTAATGTAATTGATCTCAAACGGTGGACCAACCACCACTTGGCCCAACCCCGACCTCTAAGCAATTCTAAGCAGTGACTCATTTAATACCATTACTAGTTCCAACGGAAGTGTTCACAAATCCAAAGGGCGAATGTGCAAGAAATAGGATCTAACCCTAACCCAATTCAATTCCTAATGCACTTATTTCACCAATTAAGCGGTTTATTCACAAAAATACAATTAATATAGGTTCAAGATGCATAGGTGCTTGCCTTGTTCTTCTGTGGTGGATCGACAATGATTTGCCCTCGGCAACTCCTTCAACCACGGCCACGTCGATGCCGCCATGGATCGTTTCTCTACGAGTACAATGCATAATAAAAATGCATGCAATGCATATGAATGAAGTACAACTGAAAAACCCCGAAGAAATAACGCAACCGGACAACTCGACTCAAGCGACAGACCCGGCCTAACCCGACGATCGGGTATTTGATCCGGACTCTCCGGCCCATTCGATGCAGATACTCGGCGAGCGGACACTCCGGACGGGGTGTCCGGACACTCCGGACCTGGCGAGTTTCACCCAATAACTCGACGGATCGAGGTGCCGCCAAGTCCAACGGCATCACGGGGACCCGATCTATGACTTTCCTACACGTGGCAAGGCCGAAGAAGCTTATAGCTAACCCAACTCCACGAGGAACGACACTAGCCCATGAAACCACTAACCAACTCCAAACGACCCTTGGATCGGCGCTACTACTACCCGATCAACCACACTAGCACCCACATTCATCAATCCAAGCCCCAACCAACCCTAGAATCACTACACCCAAAACCCTAGAGCTCAAGATTCAACTCCGAAACCTCAAATCTAAACCTAAGCTCTAACTCCCACCATTGATGACCCTAGAACCCAAGAATCCCACGAATCTACTCCCAAGAGAGAGACCTACCTCCAAGGAAGATGGAGGAGAAGCAATGCCGGGTGGAGGATGGAGGATGCCGGCTTGAGGAGGAGTTCCCGGGGATGGAGGAGCCGCCGGGGAGGAGCCACGGGAGGGTCACCGGCCGGTGGAAGCTCGCCGGAGAGGAGCTAGGGTGGAGGAACGAGCTCACACGGGTGGGGAACCAAGTGGGGAGAAGAAATGAGGTGGGGAAATCAAGAAACGGGAATTTTATACAAAATCCCGCACCATCCGGACTCTCCGGACGCTCAACCCGGAGACTCCGGGTTGGGGCCTTCGGTACAGTCAACCCGGACACTCCGGACATTCAGTCCGGACACTCCGGGTTGGGGCGCTCGGTCAGCCCAATCCGGATACTCCGGACATTTTGTCCGGACATTCCGGGTTGGATCCGGACACTCCGGATGTAGATCCGGATACTCCGGATGTCCCAGCACTTTTCGAACTTGGGGACTTGACAGGTTTTGAGCAAAATTGGAATTGTGTTTGATTTGTTTTTGAGATTATGAAATTTGTGAGAATTTCATGATGCTTGAAGTGGACTTTATGCAATGCTCGTGTGAGTATTTGCATGGATTGATGTGAGTCAAGTGGTGGACTTGTGCTCGGAATTGTTTTGTGGTTTGTTCATGTGCAGGTAATGCTCGAAGACGAATGTGGTCGATGACGGGACCGGAACTAGGTTCATAGAGGAGCTGAGGTTCCGGACTAGGTTCAGGGAGGAACTGAGGTCTTGGTGGTCAAGGATGTTATGCGGGACGTTCGGGCTAAGAGAATGGTGCACATGAAGAATGGTTAGTCACGTGAGAATGGCATGAGGTCATTCGCGTGCAAAGTGTTAGTCACGTGAGTATAGCAGGTGGCCATACGCGTGCAAAGTGTTAGTCACATGAGTATGGTAGGGTTGCCATACGCGTGCAAGAGTTGTACTCGGCCAGGTTGGGCCAAGAGGAGTTGTATACATACTCCTTCTAGATTAGGAATTGTATTCAGAACTCCTTGTGTTTTGCTCCTTTAAATAGGAGGGTGTCTCTGTTGAAGGGCATCAATCGCATCAAGCGGTGAGCGCATTGAGAGCCTCAAGCTCAGTTTTAGGGTTTGTACTCTTTTGATGAGAGTACTTTAGACAAAAGAAATAAAGATCAATTCTTCTAGATCCTTGCGTGCTACAATAACCGCGTTGCTACAGTGTTTCTTGTTTTGGTTCTTGTTTGCATGCTTGTTCTTTTCTAGATTGGTTTTTGTTCTTTTGGTTTTATCTTGATTTGATCCATCAAAACCTTTCTAGAGAATTGATTTAGGGTTTCTCTAAGTTTAGTTGATTAAACTTTTGTCGTTCTTGTTTAATCTTGAAATTTTGGTTAGATTAATTCTCGTCATCTTCTGTCATAGCAAGCTTGCGAGGTTCATAACTTTTGATCCGTAAGTCCGATCAAACTGATTCTTTTTGGGTTCGATTCGTATTGGAATCTAGTTTCTCGTGTCCAAATTTCAGATCAATCTAACGGTTGGATCTCCGGGAATTCTCGTTTTACTGAACCTCTATCATTCTGTTTTTGTCGAATACGAGGCAATTATTTGGTTCTGTTTTGGGGTGAACTTTTAATAGATCAAGAATTTGGTTTTAGCTTCCGCACAATCATTCACCCCCCCTTTGATTGCTATATTCGTATACTTCGATCCTACAGACCGGCTCCCCCGCCGACCGGCGTCGTGGGAGCTTTTCCATCAAGCTTCCTGTGCTTAGGCAAAGGAAAAGCTTTAGAGCCTGTTTGTTCATAGTTAAACTTTTTATCATATTTATGATACATGAATTAGTTAAATTTATCCGAGCTAGATTATAGTCACATTTGTGGCAAAAAAAAAAAAAAAATTCTACCATCCAGGTCTCATGCATCAATAACTCAACAAAAAATATGGTAAAAATTCTTTTACTAGCCAAAATGTGACTTTAACCTTAATGATATAATCTTAGGCAACTTTAGGAACAAAATACGATAAATATGACAACTTTGGTATATAAACCAAGACCCTTAAAGTGTTTCTCCCCAAATAGGTAATGATCCAAACATGCAAATGTTACTTAATGGTATTATATGTTTGGAATGGAGGCCTAAAAAACCTATACCCCCTTATAACCATGCAATCACGAGATGAACCTTGAGATTCACGACAAGCCATAACGACAGAAAATCACATCCTTCCCAATTTCTCAGTCTTTGTTATCGATCACCGATCAGCTCCGGCCACCGCCAATAAATCCTATAGACGGCTCCCGGCGGCACCTCCGCTGTCTCATCGCCTACGATCAGTGGGCAGCTGCTTGACTCTGAAGCTTTTTTTTCTAGCCCTTTAACATA
The DNA here is from genome assembly GCA_036346355.1 of Rhipidocladum racemiflorum. Taxonomy (NCBI): domain Eukaryota; kingdom Viridiplantae; phylum Streptophyta; class Magnoliopsida; order Poales; family Poaceae; genus Rhipidocladum; species Rhipidocladum racemiflorum. The sequence continues at coordinate 4,554,979 of CM070578.1, forward strand.
CTTTTTTTATATATAAATATGATATTTTTTTAAATAAATTTGCAAAAATAACCCCTCCTTGATAGCGAAATTCACTCCTGTGGCACTGCAATTTTTCCTGCCGAGCTCCCTTTCCTGGTATGTTCATCAATTAATCACCTTGATTAGTCACTTAATTAACCACATTAATTATTCGATCACTTATTTAAGTGACTAAATTAACCCACTAATTAGCATGCACCCACCTACTGAGTTAGGCTTTGCTCGGCAAGCCCTACTGCCTAGCTTGTGCTACGGCAGGTGGCTGTCATGATACCAGAGTGCAGCAGCCATATGTCACATGCTATGCCTTACGTGATTGAGAAGATGATTATTTTTTAAAAAAATATTTGGAAGGGATCGTAATGGGAAAAAAGCTTACAATGACAAAACAAGCGAAAAATTCCTTGACTCACAACGAAATCTCAGTCTCCATCGGTGAACGCAGCAAGGTTTAAAATCTCGCTAAGATTTTGGTCATCTCGATCGAAATTTTCCAGGGCTAAGACTCCAAATCTCGGCGGGATAAAAATTATTTTGAAAATACTTTCTTCCGCCTGCAAGAATGCGCGGGCCTGTGAAAAAATTAGTATACCTTATGCTTGAAGTGTTGGACACAGTCAGAGCAACATTTGCAGAAGACATGAATGCTTCATTGGTATACCATGGTCTATGGAGATACTGATCACTAGAAGGTCTAAGTGCAGGCCCTCCAACATTCAGCCGGTGCATCGTCGCCAAGAGGAAGCTGTGCATCTACACCATCAACTCTGTTCACTGTCTCGTCGAACAAATTATCTGCTGTGAGCATCACCTCACTGACTCACTCGCATTCACAGAGGCAAATGACCCCAGGGCTTGGATCAAACTCGACCTTGAGGCCATGAGCACCAACTACAGGAAAGTGCTCCCTGACAACTGCACCAACGGCTGAATTGCCCACGGAGCTTCTCCAAACAAACCTCCGACGAATTCAATTTTGAAACCAGCTTGAAATCATTTGCAGTGGCATCAAATACTGAACTCAGCCAGCGACGCAGCAATCCAGGGCTGCTTAAAGCAAAATTCTGCCCAGGGATCATGTCGCCGATCCATCTCCGACCGTCAGCATCCACAGTCGCGTTTGAGCCATAGCTCAGAAGCAATTCCCTTCCGTGGGCTTTCAAGAATTGCAAGTTGGCAAACACAATGCTTACAACAGCCAACACAAGTAGCCTCACCTGTAACATCACTCAATGGCAACTTTTAGCTCTGCAGGTCTTCTCGTTTGGTCTACATAACAAGCATCCGGAACCTGAAATCAAACAAAACTTTGGATTCAAGAGGTAGAGCTACTAAGTTAGAACGAGTAATTTGATAAAAAAAAATTCATCTCTTTTCTTGCAGATCCAAATCTGCAAAGAAATAGATACTTACCAAAGAAGAAGCGGCATTTCACCTTCTCCAATACTCCACTGCTGAAACCAAGATCCGAATGAAGCTGCATTAGCCCAAATTCCACAAGATCTCAAGAAAACATGGTAAAAGGATAAATCAAGTTGCAACCACCTTACCTGTACTGTAGCAAACTCGGCCAAGGGAAGCCACAAGCAACCAGATATGGCCGCCGAGGCGGTGCCAGGGACGGCGGGGGAGGGGTGGTGGAGGCCGGAGAGAGACGTTGGCGACAGAGCCGGTGCCGGCGAGCACGCAGATCCTGAGGTTGCGGCAGCTCGCGAAGCGCGCGAGTGCCTCGGCGACATCAGCTCGGCGCTCCCGTAACTGTCCGGGAAGCTACGCGCTGCGCCGACGGAGAAGGACACGGAGGCGGGTCGAAATTTTGACTGGCTAAAATAACAGATTTGAAATTTGATTCTTAAGTTTCAGTCAAAATTTCAATGTAATTTTGGATTTTAGCCGCTTATGAGTGATTCGAAAACGAAATTTGAAACTTGGAACCGCATAGTGAAGAGAGCACAAGTCGGACGAAAAAAAAACAGAAAAACTAAAAGCGGTATATCAGTTGCAATATATCGCTTTGAAACTCGTAAACTTATGATTTTCAGTGGAAACTCATGAAACTTAGCACTAAAAGCGATAAAACATGAAACGGTGAAACTAAACACCGAAACTCATGAAACCAGATGGCTGAAGCGATAAGTTTCATAAGTTTCATAACTATACCGTTGCAACGGTATACCGTTCCCTAGTTACTCACAAAAAAAAACTGGTACCCTCCTGCTCGCTCCTCGCAAAAACGAAGGTACCCGCTTGCTCTGCAGGTCTCGACGAAACTAACTAGCTGATTCCCCAGCACGCGCACGCTCGCACGCACTGACTGTTTGTACGGACAGGTTGGCCCCACTCTCGTCACATCAGAGACCCGTCCCGTCCCCACCACTCCCATTCGACGTGAACTCCTCCGCTCGTGTCCCCTCGCTCCCCTCTAAGAACATCGACGACCCCAAAAAGCGAAACCCGCGAGCCCCAAGCCGCAGAGCCGGCGGCCACACCCACACGCGCGCGCACAGCACAAAAGCCGTCATGCCAGCGCCCTCCGTTGCCGTGCTCCTCCTGTCCCTTCTCTCCGTGGCCGCCGCGGCCATGGACCCCGCCGAGAGGGAGACGCTGCTCCGCGTCATGGAGGCCGTCTCCTCCGACCGCGACTGGCGCTCCGCCAACCCCGACCCGTGCAGCGCGCCGTGGCCGGGGCTCGAGTGCAAGCCGGCGCCCGGCGGCGGCGGCGGCGGCGCCGCGCCTCGGCTGCACGTCGCGCGGCTCGATTTCGGCGTGGCGCCCAAACCGACGTGCAAGGACGCTGCCGCCTTCCCGCACCACGCCTTCGCGCTGCCCCACCTCCAGTCACTCTTCTTCGTCGACTGCTTCAAGAACCCGGCCACCACCACCGCCCTCACCCTGCCTCCCTCCGCCAACCTCTCCGCCTCCCGCCTGCAGCAGCTTAGCATCCGCTCCAACCCGTCGTTGTCCGGCACGCTGCCGTCGCAGCTGGCCAGCCTCAGCTCCCTCCAGGTGCTCACCGTCTCCCAGAACGCGCTGGTCCACGGCGAGGTCCCGCAGGGCATCGGCGAGCTCAAGAACCTGGTGCACCTTGACCTCAGCTACAACTCTCTCACCGGACCGATCCCGAGCCGCATTAGCGAGTTGCGAAGCTTGGCCGGCCTCGACCTCAGCTACAACTCCTTCTCTGGACCAATCCCAAGCAGCCTCGGCGAGCTCGCCCAGCTGCAGAAGCTGGACCTGAGCTCGAACAACCTCACCGGAGGCGTCCCGGGCACCATCACCGGCCTGACGTCTCTCACCTTCTTGGCATTGAGCAACAATGGGCTGAGCGGGCGCCTACCCGCCGGCCTCTCCGGCCTCCGCGACCTCCAGTACCTGATAATGGAGAACAACCCGATGGGCGTCCCCTTGCCGTCGGAGCTGGGCAACATCGAGCGGCTCCAGGAGCTGCGGCTGGCCAACTCCGGCTACTCGGGCTCGATACCGGAGACGTTCGGGCTCCTGGCGAGCCTGACAACTCTGTCGCTGGAGAACAACAACCTCACGGGAAAGATCCCGGCGGGGCTGAGCCGGCTCAAGCGGATGTACCACCTGAACCTGAGCAAGAACGGGCTGGACGGCGTCGTACCGTTCGACGGGGCGTTCCTGAGGCGGCTTGGGCGGAACCTCGACCTGAGCGGCAACCCGGGGCTATGCGTCGACGACTGGGCCGTCGTGCAGGACGTGGGCGTCGGCGTCTGCCGCCGCGGCGACGGCAACGCCGACAGCTCCGCCGCTGCGGATAGCACGGTTGGTAGAGTGATCAGGGGAGAGGTAATGAGGGGCCTCTGGTCTGGGCTGCTCAGGCCTGCCTCCGTAACACTCTGCTGCCTTTTGCTCTGAACTTCGCATGCATTCAATTGTTTTGTGCTCTTGCATTTGTTGATCTCTCTGTATGTAATTGTGTTGTTGTAACTGTAACTCGTAATGTCAATTGTGCAAGCCATGTAGTCGCATTGTGGCAAGATTCCAAGTGAAGTTGAGTTAGATTGATACGTTCGTCACTGATCGTATTTGTTTGGTGGCGATTGGCACATAGGTTTTGTCTCAGCACTTGCTAAGCTGGACCCCAGCGGTCAACGAAAGCACCAGGGCGAGCCTTAATCATATTATTTTTCCAATTCTGTTTGCGATTCGTGTGTAACCGAGCTGGTCGTAAATCTGGCTGCATCTGCATCAGTTTTCAGTGGCTCTCTAGTCTCTACCCTGTAGCCTGTACTCCCTCCCATGGATAGAAATCTCGGACGAAATCCGGAAATCTTGGCCGAGATTTCGGATTTCGGACCCCCCGAGATCCTAAATCCCGGCCGGGCAAAAAAATTTAAAAAAAATCAATTTGCTACAGTAGCTACTAAAATCGCGGGCATCTCGGGTTTTCAGACTGGATTTTTGTTTTTGGGCATTGCATTTGATTGGATTGGTGGTCAGGATCTTCCACAAAAAATTTTAATTTTTTTGATGAGTTTTGATCATTTTTCGGTCGGTTCAAAAATTTTCTAGTGTTAGGACCATTTTTCGGTCGGTTCAAAAATCTCCTTCTTACATTATGGATGTGTTAGGAACATAGACTTTTCAAATGACTTGAAGTTCATTTGTTACATTTGAAAAATAAAAAACTAATTTTACATACGGTTTTTATCACGACTTTACCACTGTTAGATTTTTAAAAAATTCCTCATGCTTGATCATTATCTCAAATTTTTATGGGAACATTAGTGATGTGTGAGGACCATCGAAAAAAAATTTCAAATTTTTTTGACGTGTTTTGGACCGTTTTTCAGCCGGTTCAATTTTGGGCGAGATCTCGGATTTCCCGGTTGAAAAAAAACCGGATTTAAAATTTGGTTTTTGCAATTCGTCCGGATTTTATCCAAAATTTCCGAATCTCACCGAGATTTCGGATTTCGGGAACCTCCGAGATTTGACTCAAAACGAGATTTGAAACCTTGCTCCCTCCTGCTTTATGCTTGCCACTAAGGGTAGGCTCCGAGGGTTTCAAGAAGGGAGCGAGGGAGAGAGAGAAAATTAAATTGCATGTAAAACTAGTTGTTTTATCAATTTTTCCGCGTATGAGTGTATGACTGAGTCATCTTGTCTTTTTTAAGAGAAAATCGTCTCTGCTTCGGTATGGATTCCAAAATTCGTATGATTTTTAAATTTAAAAGTTTGAAAAATTAAAAAACAAAAAAAATACCGATTTTCACCACTTTTTCACCGATTTTTTCTCAGTTTTGATCGGTCAATTGAATGTTTCTTATAGCCATTTTTTTTTACCGATTTTCTTTCGGTTTTCACCGACTATCACAATGTTTACGTTGCATTTTTTTAATTTAATCGGTTTTTCTAATAATTTTTGATATCTTATCCATCGATAAGATCAATAATCATGATTTTTTTATGATAAGTTGAATCCTGGACTAAGCCCTTTGATTACATCCTCCGAACAAAAAAACAGACTTCGATCGGAAAAAACAAAGGCTTGTACTTAAAGGTAGTAAGCAAAAGAAAGAAGAAAGAGCTATTGATATGAAAATGCCTCGATGTACAATCATGGAAGCCTTTGTTCATGTGGACTCGACATGAACTGTTTGACATGACAAATGAAAGGATAAGAGACTGACAACGCCAGTGTACTAGCCTGCTAAGCCTATCGGAAGCTACACTCTAGGGTCACGGTGAAAATCAAAGCCATACTTATCAAGCCTTCGTCCACCTCGTTTTTTCAGTCACTTGAAAAGTTACGGTATACGCCATGTTCGGGAGCCGACGGAGCTCGGCCGACTGCAGAAGCAGCGTGCCTACCTACCGTTGGCTCTCGTCCCCGCCCCTGCTGCTACGCATGCCCTCTCGTGCTTAATCGCTGTGCCTCGGCGCTGGATGGTTTCCACGCTCTCGAACGCGGTAGGATTAGCTCTAACTTATTATATTCGTAAATCTGATGAAGCTGAGTATTTCTAGCTTTATTAAATCTGTGAAGCTGAAGCTATGGATATATTAAGAGTGTTTAGATGGGTCATCTTGTTTACATTTTAGAATAAAATATAAACCTAATTTATTTTATTTTAGCCTATAAATTTCATCTCTGAGGTGGAGCTGGAATCTACAGCTCTGCCAAACAAAACCATAGTATCGTTTATCTAGCCTCCGTGTTTACAAATTCACGTGCGAAAAGACTAGGTTTGTAAATATATATATATATATATACACCGAAAGCTTGGTAAACCATGGTTTCGTACAAATCAGTGTACTGTAATAGAAAAAAGTGAATAAACAACAAAGTGACCTAAGTGATATGCACAGGGAAAGAAAGAAAATGGTGCTACCCAGTATGATCTCTCCTGTCCTGTCCATCCCAGTACTGCTGCCGGCTGGATACTGAAACAACCATAAAAAAAATTCAAAATGAATTTTTGAATTTTTCAGAATCTATTCAAAATTTGATTCAAAATTTGGATTTGAACTTGGATTTGAATTAAATTTGGGTTTTGGGGGCATTTACCTTTTTGGGCCTGCTGGCCGTTTTAAGCGTCTCCTCGCCCTCCCGATCCACTTGGCGGCACCGCCCTGGGTCGCCATCAGCCGCCGGCGCCAGCTCCGTCGCCCCGCGCCGCTCGGCTCGCCCCACGGCGTCTGCGCATCTATGCTGCGCCGCTTTCTTTGCTCTCTGCCCGGCCCGCCCATGACCCGCTGCCACCGGCGTGACACTGTCGCCTCGCCAGTGACCTCGCTGGCCATTGCCCTGACCCTAGCCGTGAGCCACTCAACGCCAGCGCTAGCGCCCGTGAGCCCAGCGCGCCCTGCCCTGTCGTCTTTGCCACCCCATCCGTCGCCGCGCCTCACTGCTCGAGGCGAGGCAGCTCGCCCTCACTTCCTATAAAGGGCCACCGCTACCCTCCTCGCACCTCCGCCTCGCCGCCCTTGGGTGAGCCCTCCTCCTTTCCCCCTCCCACGGCGACCCCGCGCTTCTCCACGCCCGCCGCGGAACCACCGCCACCCGCTGACCCGTACCAGCCTAAACCCCCTGCCCCTCTCTCGCTCACGCGTGGGCTAGCGGTGGCGTTGGCCAGCCGCCTCCTCCTCGCGCCACGTGGGCGGCAGCCAGTTTTATTACGGCACTTTGTTCTTTTAAAAAAAAAAAACGAATTTCGGATTTTCTTTTTATTTAATTAATAAATCCGAAAAATCGTTTTAAATACCCAAAAAACCCCCAGAAAATCCCGAAAAATTCCGTGAGCCTCAGAGACCCACCAAATACACTATCCGAACCGTTTCGACCCACTGAATCCAAAAATGCCCTCCGTTCCTCAGTCCAAGACTCCGAAAATTCCAAAAATGCCCAAATCGCCCTTCCTTTCTCTCTCTCGGCCCGGTTCCGATTTCCGTTTTCGTTTTCGTTTCAGTTTCTTTTCGTTTTTCGTTTCTTTATTGTCGTTTGTCCTCTTCGCGTTAGATCCGGACGTTGGACAATTCCAGGAGCCCTCACGGTTCGGAGCGAGGCCGGACGAGCAAAAGCGGGATTTCGGCCGCGTCAACAACACTTCATCCGTCAGATCTTGACCAAGGCAAGCCGTACACCTTTGAACATGTTGAACCTATTCATGCCTTATTATAGTCAATTACTATTTTCTACCGCATTACTTTACTGTATATTGAAATATTGCAAATCTGTCTAGTTTAGAATGACATGATACTTAGTTAATGCCGATTTGCTCATGAGACTTCCTTGAAAATTATTGAACCTAATTATATCCTTGTAACCTTAGGTTACTTAATATTCCTATATTAATTATTATTATCACTGTTAGTTTAGTCAAATGCTTTTGATAATGGAAATGAAAAAGGCTTGAGCGTTTGGTTGAATGCACATTTTTGGAAAAAGTGCTACGGTTTGGGGGCGATTGGATAAATCCGAGAGTGGATGAGTTCCAATCCGGTGATGATTGATGCCTTGGGTTTGTCGGTGGCGGTCTGAGATCTGCCGGAAGGGGTTGTGGATCGGAAAAAAGGCTTGGTCTTTGGCAATATAAGGATAATAATCCTTGAGCAAAGTAAATAACTTAGAACTTTCGTTCAACCACGAGTTGGGCGGTCAACCGTTGGCTTGACTCAACATAGCTCGGGTACATTGTACTTTCCCTCGGAATACCTAGGAGCGGGGTTACCTTCGGGTATGGGAGATGGTCCAATGATTATGGGAATTAAACGAAAGTGTGCCTGAGGAAGCGTGGCATTCGGGTTCTAGCGGTGGAGTGCCACGATGGCGGGACCAAGCACTCCACTGCGGCCAGAGTGGGGACGAGGATAATGTGAGCAAAACTCTGGGATAGGAATTTGAAGAGGAAATGTCCAGCAAGCTATGATAACCTCGATCCCGAGCGCATTTTAAGTTGCGTGTTAATCTCGAGTTAACGATCGTGGAATCTTGTGGGTAAAGTGAACACCTCTGCGAGTGAATAAATGGTATTGAATCTTCGTGCTTCAGGTAAATGAAGCTAAGTTTAATTGGGGTGAATCCGTAACCTAGCTCAAGTAGATCTTGGTGCATGTTTGAGAATGTGGTTTAATGGTGATGTGGTTTAATGGTGATGACTTTGTAAATGGAACCCCCCCTGGATTACTATTAGTATGGATTGTGTTTTAACATGTAAAATGATGTTACAAATAAAACTGCATCCACAAATGCTTTAACCTTGTACCAATGTTGTGCTACACCCTTGCATGTAATATTCGGTGTTTTAAAGTCGCGACTTGTTGAGTACTCCGTACTCACCCTTGCAACCCGACCCCTCTCGAGTTTGAAGAAGGCTGGAGGCGTTCCGGGAATGCGTAGATGGCAAATTTGGTTTGAGGTCTTAGTCTTTTGCTTTCAGGCTTTGCTGTGCGGTGTTTTGCTTATAAGTTATTAGGGCCTGCTTGCGCCCTCTTACGTAAAAACCACGGCGTTAGGCCTTATATTGAATAAAAATGTTGGAATTTGACTTTTGCACTGGCAATAATATGCTTGGTTCTGTGACTAATCATCTGGAGTATTGTCGGCGTCTGGATCTGCCCCTAAAAAAGGCAGGCCGTCACAAGTGGTATCAAGGCTTTGGCTTGACCATAGATTAAGACCTTAAGTTGGATTAGAAACCTTTCAAAACTTATTTTGATATACAAACAAAATGAATTTGAAAATATAAGTATTATTCTTTGTCTCTTTCTTCCCTGCTACCTTGTCTTCTTTAGAAAGCTTCTTATCCCTCTCAGTTTATTTTAAAGGTTTAGTCTGCACGTCTAAAATTCAAAATCCTCGCGGATCTTAGCGGCCCGGACTTGGAGATGATGCCGTCGGCGATGAATTAGACCGTTAGTCGTAGAAGTTGTACCCTTCTTTGTTTTAGGCTTTTGTAATGTAAAATGGGTTATCTTAGAACCTTAAAATGGTTTTGTGCATGATCCATGTCTTATAAAAATTGCTAAGTTCTCTATTTACTGTGATTTTGATTGCTTAAACTATCTATATATCCCCGTCTAATTCAAGGTTCCCTCAATTCATCTGAGCCCCATCTATTCTTGCTATTCTCACCCCATGCCTAAATTCTTACTCGTCTTTTAGCTTTCCTCAAAACCTCTTTACTTGAGGCCAGAAAGAAAGTCAGATTGAGACCATGGCGATTTTGGATCAAAATTCTACATGGCTCGACAGAAATGAAGAGTCATTAAATCACCAGATCAACCTAGCTCCAATTCTTTTGGCCATAATGGAAAGAAGCAGACAACAAGCGGAAAGGCACCATACACGATTATTGGAAAGAATTTTTTGAGCGGCTGGTTGAAAAACCTCAGAGAACACACCCAAGGAAATGCAGGATAGACAAAGAGGAAAGTGGCGATGGGATGTCTGCATGAATCGACTACCATACCGATGATATTCCCAGGAGATGGACCCTCAAGCTAGTAGGATGAAAGAATCTTTGGAAGAATTCAGAGGAGCACGAAGTTCCACACCTCGGCTATAAAGGACATGTAAATCGATAATGGACAAATGGATAACAAACAAAGAAGCCCGAAATGAATTGAAAATGATGAAAAAGAAGAAGAAAATTCAGCAGACATGAATCTGACTCCCCACCGGATCGGAGGAAAGACCCAGTCCTGCCCAAGGATTCCCTAACAAAAAGCATTCAAAAGAAAAGAGCAACCAACACCTGCGAAACCTCAGCCCAAATCAGTTAAGTGCTACAATGCAATGGGAACCACTTAAATCATGAATTGTCCCACGAGGTGGGATAAATGCTATCATTCTTGAACAAATGGGACATTCAGGTACATTGCCCAAAGAAAAGTCTCTGAGCCACGGTAGCCAGGCTGCCAGCAGTGATAGACCCTCACCTCCACCAGCAAAGCTGACTAGTGACCCGTCATAGCAATGAAGCGAGAGATACCCAGAGATAAGATACAGATGGGACAAAGGAAAGACACCGAGAAGATATCCAATCATGTCACGTCCAAAGGAACAACAATGCATAACTTGATCCCGAATTAATAAGGAATTCTTTGGAAATTCCAAGCAGCAGGAAGTAGACTAATAGCTAGATTTGAATGTGGTAACTTGGATATGGAGATCAAGGGATAAAGATTTGGATCAACTTGTACTATCAAGAATGTAAAGGTCTGAACAATATATTGGTAATAAAGCAGTTGTTTTGGACTCATGAACTGTGTGAAAGTTGGAAAAAAAAAAATATACCGAGTTAAATAAGACTTCTTCCCCGTGACACATCACCACTAAGAGGTGGAATAAAAATGATCTCAACAACCAAGTAATGATGGAATGAAGCAACCCATGTCAGTGACAAAGTCGAAGTTTTAGAGAATAATAGGACAAGGAATTAGCCAAGAATTATTCCAAAATAACCAACCTTTGGCTCGACACCAGGAATGGCAGCCCTGAGGATGAACACACAGTCAGAATAGGCAATAAAGGAAAATAATTGGACTTGAGTTTCAACCTCAAAATCGGAATCACCCGGAGGAAAAGTAAACATGATGGCTAAGGTTTGCACAAGAAGAGCAGCCATTAAATGATGTGAGAAAGGACACGTTCAGCTAGAATGAGTTCACAGCAGTTAGACCGCCCGAGACAATGTCATAAAAGGCGAAGGCTTCGCTTGAAGAGACAGGCTAGTTTAATGAGACAAAGATATAAGAGGATTGATTTTGACAAAATTCACCCACCCAAATGAGTCGGCGCTCTGGAGCAGAATATACGGTGTTGAAGAAGGAATGCGTGAAAGTAATGAATAAACACGTGGTTGGATTTGGATGTAAAGTATGTCGGAAAGATAAGATGGACCACCAAAATAATAGCGGCAGGACTACCACCACCCTTACGGTTCCGTATAGAAATAGGAGAAAATAAAAGACTTTGCGCCCAGGTTACCTAAAGAATCGGCCAAGTTGACAGCCAGTAACATCACTAATGGATTGACCTACCAGAGATCTTTTGGAAAGAACCGATTAGAAGAATTAGATTCAACCAGTTGACGGACTACAAAGTCCCACAAGTCAGTTGTGAGCTAGTTTAGCTCAATGTTAGAAGAAATCTGAATAAGGCTACAAGGGCGGAGTTTGAACTCGTATGATACTCCACCCTCCGCCCAGGTAGACAAGCGAGAAAAAGCGACCAAATGCGAAGAAAATGTCGAGAACCCTGGCTCCAAACACTTAGGACCCAATTAGGCCACCTATTCTTTGTCCATAAAAGCCTCCACACACAACCTCGGTTACCAAAGGCAGCCCGGACATCACGGAAGGAAATATCAAATCCTTGGGACGAGAATAAAGGACTAAGATTAAGCAATGATGGGACCCGGCTCGTTCGAGGATCTGAGTCAGTGAAAGAATCCCCACCAATAAGTTGAGTGCAAGCTCGAATGAGGAAGGTTACAGCTCGAAAGGAATTTTGTCGAGAAAAATATCAATCATCAAACCAGCGCCATTTGGATAAAAGATGAGGAGTTAAGGCCAGGATAAATTTGTCTGAAGGTACGACAAAATAAGAGGAATGGCATACAAATTCTGATTGAATTCGAGTTGTGCGGAAATTCACATTATGCCTCAAAGAGGATAGTTCCATCGGCCCGATCGGGGCAAGTGCTACCCAAAGGATTTGGATTCCCGATCACGATTCTCCATAAGAGGCCAGTCGAGGATCTTGGAAATCATGGAAAGCGATTTGGATTTTAAGACTATCGGAATTTCTGAAGTCACGGTGGAAGAATCACGTACTCAAGGAAACCTTGGAAAAAGGAATCGAGGTTAGCGTAGTTTCACAACCTTTCTCCCGAGGAGGAATAAATCTAGGGCGAGATTTGTTTTTAAAGTAAGGGGTAGGTTGAAACAACCATAAAAAAATTCAAAATGAATTTTTGAATTTTTCAGAATCTATTCAAAATTTGATTCAAAATTTGGATTTGAACTTGGATTTGAATTAAATTTGGGTTTTGGGGGCATTTACCTTTTTGGGCTCTTGGCCAGTTTCGAACCGTCTCCTCGCCTCAGATCCAGCAATGACGACCTGCTGCCGTTATCATCGCCAGCGGCCAGCTCCGTCGCCGGCGCCCAGCCCGCTCGGCCGCCCCAGCGTCTGTCACGCACTCTGCTGCGTACTTTCTTTCTTGCTCTGCCCGACCCATGACCACTGCCAGCGTGACCTGTCGCCTCGCCGCAGTGACCTCGCGCCGCTGCCCTTTTGCCTGACCCTAGCGTGGGCCACTCAGCACTTCGCCGCCTTCTTAGCCAGAAGCAGCGCCCGCGCTTTGCCTAATCGGTCGCTGCCACCCCATCCCGTCGCCGCTAGCCTCCACTGCTCGGCGAGCCGAGCTCACCCCTCACTTGCGCTATAAAGGGCCACCACTACCCACTCACTCCACCTCCCCTTCGCCGCCCTTGGGTGAGCCTCCTCGCTTTCCCCTCGGCGACCCCGCGCGCCTACTCACGCGCCGCCCCGCGGAACCCGCCGCCACCCCACCAGCCCATTACCAACCTAAACCCCCTACCCCTCTCTCTCGCTTTCATTTGGTGCAGCCCGGTGGCGTTGGCAGCCTTGCGCCTCCTCGCGCCACGTGAAGGCGCGCCATTTGCCCACGGCTGTTCTTTTAAAAAAAAAAAGCAATTTGATTTTCTTTTTATTTAATTAATAAATCAGAAAAATCGTTTTAAATACCCAAAAAACCCCCAGAAAATCCCGAAAAATTCCGTGAGCCTCAGAGACCCACCAAATACACTATCCGAACCGTTTCGACCCACTGAATCCAAAAATGCCCTCCGTTCCTCAGTCCAAGACTCCGAAAATTCCAAAAATGCCCAAATCGCCCTTCCTTTCTCTCTCTCGGCAGGATTCAGATTTAGTTTCGTTTCGTTGATTTCTTTCGTTTTCGTTTCTTTATTGTCGTTTGTCCTCTTGGCGTTAGATCCGGACGTTGGACAATTCCGAGAGCCCTCGCGATTCGGAGCGAGGCCGGACGGAAACAAACCGATTTTCGGCCAGCGTCAACAACACTTCATCGATCAGATCTTGACAAGGCAAAACGTAGTACACCTTTGAACATGTTGAACCTATTCATGCCTTATTATAGTCAATTACTATTTTCTCGGCATTACTTTCTTGTATATTGAAATATTGCAAATCTGTCTAGTTTAGAATGACATGATACTTAGTTAATCTTGGAATTTGCTCATGAGACTTCCTTGAAAATTATTGAACCTAATTATATCCTTGTAACCTTAGGTTACTTAATATTCCTATATTAATTATTATTATCTGTTAGTTTAGTCAAATGCTTTTGATAATGGAAATGAAAATTTGCCCGAGCGTTTGGTTCGGTGCATTTTTGGAAAAGTGCTCACGGTTTGGGGGCGAGGTGGATAAATCCGGAGTGGATGAGTTCCAATCCGGTGATGATTGATGCCTTGGGTTTGTCACAGTGGCCAGGTCTGCGGATCTGGGAAGGGGGTTGTGGATCGGAAAAAGGCTTAGTCTTTGGCAATATAAGGATAATAATCCCCTTGAGCAAAGTAAATAACTTAAGAACTTCGTTCAACCCGCAGGTTGGGCGGTCAACCGTTGGCTTGACTCAACATAGCTCGGTACATTGTACTTTCCTCGGAATACCTATAGGAAGCGAGGGTTACCTTCCGGGTATAGGAGATGGTCCAATGATTATGGGAGTGAAGCGAAAGTGTGCCTGAGAAGCGTGGCATTTAGGGTTCACAGCAGTAGGTGCCCACGATGGCGGGACCAAGCACTCCACAACTGGCCAAGTGGGGACCCGGGATAATGTGGAGCAAAACTCTCTGGGATAGGAATTGAAGAGAAATGTCCAACGCAGCTATGATAACCTCGTCCGTGCCGCGCATTTAAGTTGCGTGTTAATCTCGAGTTAGCATTAACGATCGTGAATCTTGTGGGTAAAAGGTGAACACCTCTGAGTGAATAAATGGTATTCGAATCTGGCCCGTGCCAGGTAAATGAAGCTAAGTTTAATTGGGGTGAATCAGTAACCTAGCTCAAGTAGATCTTGGTGCATGTTTTGAGAATGTGGTTTAATGGTGATGTGGTTTTAATGGTGATGACTTTGTGAATGGAACCCCTCTGGATTACTATTATTATGGATTGTGTTTTAACATGTAAAATGATGTTACAAATAAAGCGCATCCACAAATACTTTAACCTTGTACCAATGTTGTGCTACACCCTTGCATGTAATATTCGGTGTTTCGTGCGACTTGTTGGGTACTCCGTACTCACCCTTGCAACAGCCCCCTCTCGGAGTTTGAAGAAGCTGGAGCGTTCGAGGAATGCGTAGATGGCAAATTTGGTTTTGAGGTCTTAGTCTTTTGCTGGGCACACTTTTTGTCTGCGGTGTTTGCTTGTAAGTTATTAGGGCCTGCTGCGCCCTCTTACCTGTAAAAACCACGGCGTTAAGGCCTTATATTGAATAAAATGTTGGAATTTGACTTTTGCACAGCAATAATATGCTTAGTTCTGGCAGCTAATCATCTGGGTAGGTTTGTCGGCGTCTGAATCTGCCCACTAAAGACGGGCCGTCACAGATACTCTAGCCAGACGTAGCGAAAATTTAAACTTAAAGCACCAAAATGTGAGGTGATGCGTAATGTCGGTATCCTCGCAACTCAAATCAGCGATGCTTTCGACTAGTTTAGACTGTTAATTGTCACAGGCTGCAATCAATAACTCACAAGTCATGTTGCCTCTGTGATGTGCTGTTATCGGTGGGGGAAATTCGGATGTGCCTGAATGACCAGGTTCAAAATTCCGTGAAATATTAGATTTCGGTCTCTCAAAATTCGTAATTCTGATAAATTGCTATAGTATTTTCAAAATCTTAGTGAGATTTCGCCAAATCTGGCGTTTAGTTTATTTTGACCAAAATTGCCACGAAAAAAGACAGGATATGAGTTTTGAGGATCAAATTGGGAGCGAAGCAGGATTGGGAATTTATACATATAGAAGTTAGGTAGAAGGGATAACTAATTCATAAACTTAACAACTAACTTACTTAGCTCAGTCGGTGGTCAGTACTTGGTGTACTTTTGGATGCTAAAAAGCACCTCAAAAACACGACATCACATTATGAAACTTTAGTCAGTAACAATACTATCCTAAAAAGCAACCTAATTATTTTAATTAACAAAAGGGAACAATAACAGCACATACTACCCACCATATTACCGGAAGGTTTCCGGGAGCCTCAGCCCCCCACGTCACCCCACCCTCTCTCTCCTCCGTTTCGTGAAAAGGTCCTCCGTTTCTTCGAAATTACGTATAGGTCCCTGGGCGATTTTCTGTGAGAGGAAAATAAATTTTCCCGGTTCGCGTTTAGGTCCCTCGTTCGGTATTTTACAGAGAGAGCCCCCATTAAATGCGAATAGCGAACGAGCCCTTTTCTAATTATTCAAAATAGCGGATAGATCCAAAATTATAACAAATAGGTCCCTATACTTTACGTTCGGGTCCTTGCTCCGTTTTGCCCGGAAAAAATATTTTCGTGGTCCGTTTTTCCTCCGGAGCATGGGAAAAATGTTTTTGTTGCCCGTTTAAGCTAAAAAAATTCCTTTCTCCGCTTTGCTCGGAAAAAATGTTTAGTTGTCCGCTTTTCCTCCGAGCACGGCCTTTTCTCTTAAAATTTTTTCTCTTTCTCCGCTTTTGCTCGGAAAAAATGTTTTCGTGATCCGGTTTTTCTCCGGAGCATGGGGAAAATGTTTTCGTTTGCCGTTTTCTCTAAAAAAAAATATAAAATTCGTTCTCCGGCCATCATTTATCCTTTTTGTTGGAAAAAAATGTTTTCATTGTCTGTTTTTTCTCCAGAGCATGGGAAAAATATTTTGGCGTCGTTTTCCCGTAAAAATTGTTCCATAATCCGTTTTCCTCCAAAAAATACAAATTCGTTTCTCGGTCACATGTGGCGTCTTGTATGAGCCTTTCTAGTATTGCATATCCTCAACATAACTCCTACCTTCCTAACATTGCTCAGAACACACCCAGGACAACTACAGAAACTTTATATAAACTGAATTACTAAAACCTTACTAGATGGTTCTTTATGTGCTACAATAAAGAACATAACATTGAAAAGTCTGCCCAACAAATCTAATCTTCCACACAAAATATTAAAGTACACAAGAGTAGTGAGCTACTTCAGCAAAACTAGTCTCACACACTCCAATCCATTGAACAAACTCAATACTCACACCATTTTCATTAATTACACAATCATTTCAATAAAGTTCTCCATCATGTTCTCTGATTTTACAACCACATTGTTTTAATTATGTATTTTTTACCTGAATTTCAAATTACAACATTAAGCAACAACATAGGTAGACCTTTATGTCCATAAAAATGTATCATTTTCACAAAATTATATTATAGTGCATAAACATCTCGATCTTACAAAATTCAACCACAGCAGGAATTCAAACTATGCATAGTTTCTTCCAATTTATACTTGAAATAAATATTCAATCTTTTGACATCAAGGAAAACTATTGATTCACTGAAATCAAACTCTCAATATGTTCGCTGAAATCAACCTAATGCAGGAACTCTACATCGATTTTTCTTCCAAATTTTCGATATGTTCACTGGAATCAACCAGATGGTCCACATCTCTGCTCAGACTCAAAGGGGGGGAGATGCATCGTTACCTTCAAGCTCGAAGGAGGCCTGTTGTCGTGTTGCAAGGGAGGGGTGCGGAGGTTGTAGGACGCGCTTTGGGCCGGACTCCGGCCACAAGGCGTAGGGCGCAGCCGGTCGGTCAGCCAGGCAGACTTGCGGTGGTCGGTCAGAATGGGGCCGGGCTATCGGGGGGTCGGGGCGGAGGGAGGCGAGGGGGTCGAGCATGCTCTGAGGGAGGCGAGGGGGTCGAACCGGCTCTAAGGGAGGCGGCCATGGCAGAGGAAGCAGCGAGGCAGGAGGAGGCGAGGGGGCGGTGGCAGGAGGGTGGCCGGGGCGAAGGGAGGCGAGGGAGCCGAGGGAGGTGAGGTAGCCGGCGCCGAGGGAGGCGTCCATGCGGAGGAGGCAACGAGGGGGGCGATGGCGGAGGGCGGTCGGGGAGGGGGGAGGGAGGCGAGGGAGGGGTGCCGGCTGCGGCCCGTTGGACGGAGGTGTCACCGCGTCGAAGGGAGGAGACAATAGATGGGGAATCGGGAATCGGGACTCGGGACTCGGGAAGGAGGAGGTTGAGGCCTGAGTTTGGGTTTTTGTTTGCTTAAATATATCCCAAATGGGGTCCACATGTTATAGGATACCCATGAGTACAAATTGGTACTCATGCCTAACCTACGACCTTATTGGATACCCAAACTCGAAAACCCATGGGTCTAAAAAGCTATCCGTGCCTGCCCTTATCGGATCGAGTACCCGCAAGTACCCAAACCCATAGGTAAAATTGCCATCCCTAGGCTGGGAATCGAACCTCATAGCCGGGGAGTTCTTAACTGGCACATTGACCAAGGTTTCAAATTTCATTTTTGATTCATATCTCGCCACCCTTCGAAATCCGAAATTTCGGTGAAATCCCGTTATTTCGGACGGAATTCAAAAAGGCAAAATTTAAATTTTTTGTCAGAAAATTTAAATTGTGATCAAATTTTGTTCAAAATTCAATTTCTTATTAAATTTTGTCCAAAAAAATTCAAACAAAAATTCGAAACCTTGATTACAACTAGCTCATCCATCTAACCAAACAAAAAAATTAGCTCATCTCATCCACCCCTCATCCATCCAACCAAACAAAAAATTAGCTCATCATTATCTACCAAACCAAATAACTACCTGGATGGCTTCATCCCATCTAAATTAGATGGCACATCCAACCTCATCCAGACAACCAAACGCACCCTCAGGCACGGCATGCAGATACTATTTAGTGGTAGTCCACACGCGCAAACGCCGGCAGAGGCGAGCGGTCACAGTCCCGAGTGCATGCGCTCGCGACCCCACACGCTCTGCGTTGACGAAAAAGCGACACCCTGGCGCAGCACACCTTGTGCGGAGCGGGAAGACGAGCGAGAAGAGAAAGCGCGCACAGTGCCGCACTGTTGCGCCTGCTCGCCGCTGTCTGCCCCCCCCCTCCATCGCTACCGGGCGCGGGCGCGTCCCGGCCGGTGAATAACGCCGCACCGGCTAGCCCGGCCTCGGCACGTCGCGTCTCGTGCGTGCGTGCACTGTGCGGCGCGTGCAAAGGCGTAGTGTAATCAACTGGCGGCCGCGCACGGGCGAGCGCGGAAAGAGGAATGAGGCGGCAGGCAGGCAGGCAGGCAGGCCGGCCGGCCAGGTGCCCACCAAAACGCGGGACGGCCGCGTGGTTTGCCCGTGCGAGCGGCTCGTGCTCACGCTGGGGAGCGACGCGGGTGCGACGGGTGGTGGTGTGCATGTGCCATGTGCTGTGGAGCGGCGCGGCGCTCTGCGGCATTGGGCAGGCAGGACAGGAGTGGTCAGGACGCTGGATCATGGGTGCAGGGACGGACGGATGGGTCGGTGTCTTGTTTCGTGTGCCTTTTTATGCTCTACCCTGCTTGCTTCGTTTTGGTGATTCTCGGACTTCGGCCTGGCCTTTTGCAGGGGAATGGTCCGAATGGAGGCACCTGAGAGGCAGAGACCAGGATTTTAAATTTCATTTTTAATTTAAATCTCGTCACTCTTTGAAATTCGAATTCTCGACGAAATCTCTTTATTTCGGATGAAATCCGAAGAAAATTTAAAAAGCAAAATTCAAATTTGGTATTTTTTTGAACCGGGAGCGGGAGTGCTTTGTTGTGCTCACGAAGAGTGCCAACCACCCGCTCTTCCAGCGGCTCCTCGACAACGTCGAGCGCGAGTACGAATACGCAACGCAGGGGTCCCTCGAGCAGCCGTGCGACGTCGACGCGTTCCTCGACGTCCTATGGCAGATGGAGCATGGCGACGATGACAACGAGGCCAGCCCCGAGGCTACAAAATTTTAAATCTCGTCGCATGACATGAAGTACAGGTCGGTTGAGATGGTAATCTCTATGAGATAAGGCTTTGGTGGTTGCTCGAAGGGTGTGCATTTTAATCCCATTTCTAACAATTTTTTTTTTTGTTTATTGTTTTCATTCTTTTTTGCATATATTCCTCACACAAGGCATTACAATGCTCCAAAAAAAAACCATGCCACATCCAGTTCAAATTCATTACAATCCGGTTAAAAAAACTATCAAATCCATTCTAAAAACCGAAATTTCGACGAGATTAGCCGTTGAATTTTTTTTTCTCTTTTTTAAATTTTGTCGACATTTTAAACGTTACGAGACCTCACCTCAGCCACGGTTTGCACCTCCGATCAAAATAGCTGTGCTGGTATTCAGCCAGCATTGACTTGAGTGATGATGCCTAACACAAGAGTCACAGGTCCGTTTTGTTGGAAACCAATTTTACGATAAATAACCTTAGTTAAATGTGACTTGCAATATTTTTTATAGCAACAAATTTATTGCTACAAGTGTATCAAAGTTGAGCAAAAACCTAAGCCTTTGATTTACGAGATATGTGGCTAATAAAAGTATGGCAAACCACACTTATATCAACAAATATCTACCAAAAATTTAATAGTAAATCTAAACTTAGTTATGATGTATCAATTGTTACCAGTTTCAACTCTATGTTGAAACTGGGCCATTGAAGAATTTGATGATGTCTTGATCTAAAAAACTCAGTTATGATAAAATTAGTTTCAAATCAAACAGATTCGTCGCTTTTCTCTCTTTTTATAGGAAGAGTCAGAGTCAGTGACCACTCATGATCTCATATTGTAACAGTCATTGCAAAGTGTTGCAGGCCATCACTTTCTCTGGGCTAACTAGTCCGTTAAGGGAGAGCAAACTTGGCCCAGTTTGAAGCCCGTTAAGCCAGCCCGGCCCAGCCTCCAAAGCTCCACGCGGTATCTCCCGGCCCTCGAGTCCCAAACGCCCTCTGCTCCTCTCCCAGTCGTGTCGTTGCCTCTCTCTCGGGCTGCCGCCACCGCCGCGATGGAGGCCCTCCACGAGGAGATGCCCTTCGACCTCGCCTTCCATCCCTCCTCCCCCCTCGTCGCCACCTCTCTGATCACCGGCGAGCTCTACCTGTGCGCACAACTAAAACCGCTCCACCTTAAACCCTGAGTAGTTTTTTGCTTTCCCTTCGAGGAGGTAATTGATTCTAATTTTCACTGATGTTGCAGGTTCCGCTACGCATCGGAGTCTCAGCCTGAGAGGTATCCACGATAGTCCCTACTCCTCGTGCTTTGTTAATTTCATATGCTGGGCTTTGGGTGCTCGTTACCGTTGATTGCATTGCTTCTAGCATAGGATTGGTGTTCCTAGGGTTTTTTTTAGGTGTTAGTTTTAGGCTCTTACTCCTTGGCGTTTAGAGGTTTAGAGCTAAAGTCTATTCTAAATTGTGAGAGGTAGAAATGTCCATGCGGTTAATGCAGAAAAGTTTATGTAGGGATTAATTTTTTTTTATGCTTTTTTTTTTGTATAATTGGGTGCCTCTACCTGGTTTTGCAATTCATAATGTTAGGATCAGAGAAGTTTGCTATGTTACTGGAAGTGTTGGGTCGATTGGATGGATGTGAACTCTAGTTTAGAATGACTGTGTTCAATGGCATATACAATCCTCATTTAGTTCTTTTTTTGTTTGCCTTAGGTAGCTTTGTTGGATTCTGAAGTTTGTTATTATGGTTATGTTATCACAATTCACAAATGGTTTTTATATCTCAGAGATTAATGCAAAGGACATTTCTTTAATTTCAAGGTTGTTTGCGGCAAAAGCTCATAAGGAATCATGTAGAGCTGTTCGGTTTGTGGACTCAGGAAATGGTAATGACTCACTGTCTTTTGTAATTTAATCCCAGTACCTTCCAACTTGCCAACTCAGCTGACCTGCATTTTAGGGGTTATTTCGATCTTTTGCTGGGTGTGCTTATTTGCTTAAGCATAAACAATAACCAAAGTACCAAACCTTTTGTCCCAAACAAGTTGGGATAGGCTAGGAATGAAACCCAATCAAAGTCAAAAGACCACTAAACCTTCGATCTCTTGGGTTTCATTCCACAAAAAAGTGCCCGCCCGCCCGCCCGCCCCTTCCTTTTTCCTGTAGAAAACCACACAGGCGGGGTTTATTTGCTTAAGCATAGTGCTGCAAAATTAGCTGCTTTACGCTGGCACCTCTGATTACCATGTCAGACCCTCTATCCTGGTCCTGTGGTTTGTCTTGATGTTGTGGCATGTTTCAGTGATTCTGACAGGATCTGCTGATTGCTCAATTCTTGCCTCCGATGTAGAGACAGGCAAAGCCATTGCCCGCCTGGAGGATGCCCATGATTGAGTGTTGTTAGTTTGCAGTGCTGTTATTGATTTTGCTTTTGGAACTAAATTTTATGCTTTGCTTCTTGTTTCAATTTTTTTGTTGATATTTTCAGGAATGGCATAAACCGCCTGGTCTGTCTTACTGAAACTACAATTGCCTCAGGTGATGATGAAGGTTGCATTAAGGTATCAAATATTTATACTACTGGTCCAAGCTGTAATGATGTGTAGCTGTCAAATACTCAAATGTACCAGTTTGACCATTGATTCTCATTTCCTGAACATTTAGGAGAATGCAAAATATGATAGGACATCAGCTTATTTATCCAAGGATACTTGTTCTAATTATCTAATCATCTATACATAGGTGGACAATAAGCATAATAGCTGTAATTATTAAATGTTTTAATTTTCATCTGCTTTTGGACTGCACAAGCATTTTCTGTTTAACTTATATTTTAATAATAATAATATATTTGGTAAAGTCAGTTTACAGTAAAGTACTTATGCAATTTTAGGTGTGGGATACTCGGGAGCGTTCTTGCTGCAACTCTTTTCATTGTCATGAAGATTACATATCAGATATGACCTATGTATCTGACACAAATCAAATACTGGCAACAAGGTACATACACCCCGTTCATTTCAGCTTCTGCTTAAAAAAAGCGGATTGTTTGCCAAACAGGAGGATTCTGGACAGTTCTCCCACAATCAGAAGCTGTCCTCTACATAGAAACAGAACCCGGCTGGAACCTGATTCTTACTGATTCTCGCCGGCCCAGTTCGAAAACTAGAAGTCGCAGCCAGCCTGGCCTAATTCTCCCACAATCAGAAGTAGCTTCTCCCATAATCCAGAAGCTGAAGCGAACTAGGCCATAGTTTCCACTTTCCACTCCCTGCAATCTTGATCAATGAATTGCATTATTTTCATATACTTTAGCACCATTTTCATAGGAGGGTATCTATTGTATGCATATGAAAACTTATGGTTTCTATGGTAATGAGTTTTACCACTCTGTCTTGCTCCTAGGCCGTTCTGTATCATGGAGTGGCTGCAACTTTTTTTCTTTTTTCTTTTAGTTTACTTGCTATTTAGTGCACTGATGTTATATTAATGATGCTAATGTTCTATGAGTCACTGAAGTTATATTTCTTTGCGGCAGTTCTGCCTATTCAAAGATATGGATAACCATCTTATACCTTGGTATTATTGAAATCAAAACTTAAACTGCTCTCATTATTTGCAGCGGCGATGGGACTTTATCCGTTAATAATCTTCGTAGGAACAAAGTGAGTTGCCTTTGCAATGCCAATACATTAAATCTCACTCCTGTGTATTAAATCCTAGTTTCAAGTTTGGTTTTAAGAATTTATGGATATAAGATTGTAAGCTAACTTGCATACTCATAGCCATGCCTAATTCACTAATAGGTAAAGTCACAATCTGAATTTTCAGAAGATGAGTTGCTATCTTTGGTGGTGATGAAGGTATTTTGTTTAACAACTTTTGCTGATCGACACCCTTCATCTGTAACTTCATGATAAATGAACTATCGCTGATTCTTTGTGATTCTCATAATGGTCAAAAAGTTGTGTGTGGAACTCCAAGTGGAGCTCTGTTTTTATATTCTTGGGGGTATTTTAAGGATTGCAGGTAACTGTTTTCGTTACTGCACTAGCAGCATACTACCTTTGATTTACTTTGTCAACTATGATTCATTTTTGTTGAATGCTATTTTTTTGTTATCTTTTTTATTAAGGCTTGGCTAATACCTATTGTTGGTGATATTCCACTTTTGAAATGGAACCATAAAAACACACCTGATTTTCTCTGGTTCTCTGTTTTTTTCTTTGAAATTGCTAGTCATATAATGTTGTATTTCTTTTTCAGTCATGATGCTGAAAAAGTAGATATATGTTTCTTTACTAATATTTAGATTAATAATCGTTATGTTTGCAAATGGTGAGGCTCATTATGTTCTCCTGATTAAACAATACTTGTTTTAGCTTATTTAATGATAAAGATCAGGCTTTATTTTCTCACATGTAATTTACTTCCTTCAATGTTTACCAAGCTCATCTCACTATTATTGATTAGCAAAGCTTGAGAAGGATCTTGACATCTAATATGCAGACTATTGTGAAGATGTGAAATGTTACAACTTACAACTAGTTTGCCTCTTCTAATTTCTGTGATTTGATTAGCAAAGCTTGAGAAGGATCTTGACATCGCACTGTTATTTATAAGCAAACCTAGTAGTCTGTAAGTAATTTGGTTTTTAGTTGCGTACTGACATACTTTTGTGCCTAGTGACCGGTTTCTGGGGCACACACAGTCTGTTGATACAATGCTGAAGGTTAGAAAGACAAAAACATTTTTATAACTGTTATTGCTACCTTTTTTGTTATAAACATTTTTAAGATGAGTGTATTTTGTGTTTCAGCTGGATGAAGAAACTCCGATATCTGGAGCATCAGATGGTGTGATCAGGTTTGAAGTTTAATACGGTGCCTTGTGTTAACCACTTCTGGCGCCTGCCTATTAATCTTATTTGTTGTTTTAGCATGACATTAATGTTTTCCATGCAGATTGGTGGGTATCTTACTTAATAGGATAATTCAGCCACTTGCAGAGCATTCGGAATATCCAATTGAGGCACTTGGTATGTTCTGCCCATTGTTGGTAAAAGTGGGTATAAGAAATTGCATGTTCTCAGTTGTTATCTTTGTTCTGCAGCTTTCTCAAACGATACGAAGTATCTTGGCAGCATTTCACATGATAAACTGTTGAAGGTGATCTCTGTCTCTCTCTCTCTCTCCATGTGTCCATGTTGTGATCTAATCAGGCATTCTGGTTTATACAGCTCTGGGACTTGCAAGAACTCTTGAGTGGTCCACAGTTAGTTCATGACAATGAATTGGCTGAATCTGATGGTGACGATATTGACAATGACGAGATGGATGTAGACATGGAGCCAAGCCCTTCGAAAGGTGACACTGAATTTGCCTTGTATTGAATGTATGCACTGCGCCATTACCATGACAGTAGCGTTCCTATTTTCTGTTAGTCTTGTTAGCCTTTTCTTCTCTGAAAGCTGTTTGTAATTTTCCTTCTCTTGGGTGGAATTCAGGGTCAAGGAGTAAGAAGGCCGGCAAGAACCAGAGTTCAAGTAGATCCACAGCAGACTTCTTCGCTGATTTATAACTCGCATGCCCAATTCTTAAGCTCGCTCAAGGCAACTTGTCTTTTAACCCTTGCCTGCTTGATTACTTGTGAGCAGTTTTGACTGCCACTGCAGTTTTGATGTCTTCCATTGAATTGCGAGGTTGATGTTGTGTCTGAGTATATTGACATGTATTAGAGACGTAAGTTGTATGACCTCTCTCCAGGAAAGAAAAGAGAGCATGTACTCGTGGTTATCATGTTACATATATTGACCGTGAAGGAACTGTCGCTACCACGGGTCTGTGAAGTATGTGTTTTTCACAAGGAATTATGCTTCCTGTGACATTAGGGAACGACGGTACGAGTCTTTTTCAAGGTCGGCTTTAAGGTACGACTTTGGTACCATATTTTTAGGCTTTTCCCGGGTCTTTGGGCCTTTCCGGGGAAGAGTTTGGGCTTTCCGGGAGAGTGTGACCCCTTTCCCCCTTGCGCCCCTAGTCGCACCCCTCCTTTTGCCTTGCGCCTCTACCTCCCTCCCCTAGCCACCATCCTCCGCTCCCCTTGCAGCCCCACGACATCCTCCCTGTGGTGTTCATCGTTGTCATGCTCGGAGGATCGTCGGATTCGAGAATCTCTGGCGAATCGGGAGGAAGGAGCGGCCGGAAGGAAAGAAGGCTTCATCGTCATTCGGATCTTCTTGAAGAGGTAACGAATCGTGGTTTTCTTGGGGTAATCTAGGCGCTTCTAGATGGGGTATTCCATGCCTTAGATCCATGTTTAGGTGCTGCCCCTAGATGAGATTAGGGAGTTTGCTATGTTGTCTCACGTTCTGTCTCGAGCAGATTGGGTGCCCGACCTAGGTCTTAAGATGTCGCAATTTTAGAGACGTTTTCTGGTCGGCCGGCTGTTACGGAAGTTGTAGATAATTTCAATATCTTTCAGTGGACACCAAGAACGCAAAATTCCGATCAGCAGTGTTCAAAACTGTGACGTGATTGGGACAGATCGGGTTGATCTGTAGATTAGGCAATTTTAGAGGCCGAATCAGTTTTTCCCAATACTTAGAAAAAGCTAGGAAATTTAGCTAGGAAATTTCCCAAGCTACGAGAAAATGTACTCTTTTACTTAATTTGGAGTATTTGAACTCAAGTTATGCTAGTTGGAAGCCCGCTGTTCCGTTGGGACAGATTCTCTGTTTTCGGGTTTTAGGGGTGGATTCCGGAGTCGGGTTAGGGGATCATTCATGCACTGTTTTGTGGGCACGTTTTGAGTGTGTGGTACCTATGTGCAGGTGGTGTGACCCCGGGAGTGCCCTCAACCTCTTGCCAATCCGTTGCCAACGGTTGAAGGCAAGTGTATTGGAATGGGTTTGGGTTGTATGATTGCTAGACTTGCTTTAGTGCAATATGATTACATGATATGCTAACTTGCCATGATTGATGTTTTCCTATGATATGATGAACATGGTTTTATGTATTGGTTATGAATTCATTGTATTAAATGTTTATGCGAGATTATACATGTTCATGTCATATGTGTATTCATAATGGAAGATGCGTCTCATTCTGATGCGGGCCTCTGTGTTCACACGTAGTGAACACGAAAGACCTACCTCGTAGTTCCATCCACGGTTGTGTATGGGAGCGAGTCAGTAAGAGTAGGCACCCTCCATCTACGGGATGGAAGGGGAAAGAGGGTGCACACCGACGGGTGTGCACTCGGCAATACTGGTATGTGCTTCGAGGAGACATGTGCATTGCATTGCATATATGTTGATGTTAATGATGTGAGTACAATGAGATTATGACATGGTTATGATGATGAATATGAAATTATGCCATGAGTATGATGTTAAGTATGAGATGTAGTGATGTTAGCATTGAAAGTTGTTTCTCTTTGTCCCATTGCGATATGATTGCTCAGTGATGAACCCACGCTTGTGTTTTATGATGTTTTAGGTACCTTGCAACCAGCATGCGGGAAAGGGGTTTAGCTACACTTCTTCACGTAGCTCCACATATTAGACAGTTTTTATCATTTGGAGTTATGATAATAAGTTAATGCGTTGAAAACTTACAGTATGCCTTATTTGTGTGGTTGGCCATATTATTTACTTCGTTTTAGATCATGAAGTGGTTAAATTCATTATGCTAGACTTAAATTGCTGCTATGTCACCTGTTATTGCTGTCTTAGATGCTTTTCATTATGATATATCTTGAGATATTCTTGTTGTTGCTCCGTGCCATGGAAAAACAAAGGAGATGCTGCCAAAATTTTCGGTTTTAGCATTTGCGCCCTTGCTGAAATTTATCTTAATTTGTGGTATTTAGATGCTTCTTATACTATGTTTGGTGACATCCAGGGCATACTAGATGTCGAGGTGTTACACTTCCTGCCTTGATTTCTGGCTGATTCTGCCTTGATTTCCGGCTGATTATGCGGTGCGTGGTGCTTTTGTGGTTCACTGCAGTCAGTGGCGAAGACAAAATGTAAAGATAGTGGAGGGGCTTGTAAGCTTAAGCTTCCTCAGTTGCCTACGTTGACATCTGACATCTTAGATCGATTGACGCTGTTGTGGCCTGCGTTGGCATCGTTGGATTTATGTACAAGCTCACCGTCCAAATCTGTCGTCGGAAGTAGACGCAAAGATAAAATTACAGTAGATATTTGTATCATGTGTGCGAAGTTCACAATTACAATAGTTTTTAACTAAAAATAAATCCTAAAGTTAGATAGACAAAGAAAGCAAATTCATTATTTCAGTTCGACTCTATCAATTTCTTAGTCAGATATTTCTCCTATTTAGACATTCATCCTCAAATAATCAAATTCAGGATATAGAGACATTATTTTTCAATGAAAATTGACGCACAAAAATTTACAGTTTTATTGTCTCAAATTAACCTCTAACTCTCTCTCTTTCTTATTCTCTCTCTCACACACAAAATGTGATTATATGAGATCGAAGCTAGTGCTACAAGGACTAACTGGGGAGCGCGGGGGGAGGGGGGTGGTTCCAGCGCCGGAGGTAGCCCGCTTAGGCCCACATGCTAGCTACGCACTTGTGTGCAGTGATCCTATGTTTTTTTTCTCTTGAAAGGAAGAATAATAAATAAATCCTCTAATACGGACAAGCAAGCGAGAGAGAAAATATCACACGGCGAGCTAGATGAGTGCAGGCACGAAGGGAATCTAACACCCTTCACAGTTGTGATCATAGGCAGCAACGATTGATTGGGGTTGAGAAAACCACACATCACATTCTTGCACGGTTGGGACGACCAGCCTTCTTGCTCGCCCCATCGAAGAAAGCTAAGCTTCGTGTGGAGTTCTTGTCCCGAGCCACGGTGATGCAAGCTGCTCGGTGCTCACCGCCGCAAGTCGCAAAAAAATTATTGCGTGCTAGCACAAGCCCATGCCCCCATCGTTTCCGCCACCAACCAACAAAGGATGCGACGTGACGTGCCAGGTGAAAACCCACCAACAGAGGCCACCCTGAGCTGGCGCGTCTCGTCACGTATGGAGAGGTGAAGAGGATATACGAGATACACGATGCGTCCACCTGCCGAATGAATGAGTTATTATCGGAAATGCTGCACATTTTTAGTCGAATTTTTGGCCTTTCGTTTTGTATCGTGTTTTCGTGCACCCGCTCACCTTTGTCTCTGTTGAGGCTCCAACAAGCTTTTTAAGAGGCGGGTGATGGCAAGGTAGCGATTGCACCGCCAGCCGCTGGTCGAAGGAGTGTGGCAGTGGCGATGAGGGCGATGAGGCAACGAGGATTTGGAAGGTGGTAAGGGGAGGGGTGGTGGTAGATTCGGTGATGGTAACTGCTGGAGATGAGGAAGGAGGGATAAGGGAGATCAACGTGGATGGCGACAGTGAAGGCGGAGGAGGAGACACGCGACCGCTGTGGAAGGAGAGGAGGACGCTGTAGCAGTGGGGGAGAGGTTCGTTGGAGGGTATACCGGTGTTGGAAGCTACGGGGTGGCGACCATGCGACTTAGGTAGAAGGCGTTTAATACTATAATTTGTATGGACTTTATAGAAGCTCAGAAATAAAATAAACCCATGAATTAGGTAGAGTGGTAAAAAAGAAGGAAAACACTGATTTGTAAAATCTACTCTATTACGTTGGAAAGATTTGTCGGCTCCTCAGCCATGCCACCTCACCCCCCATGTCGTTTTCCAAAAAAGCTCTTCCATTTTCCCTAAATTACGGATTTGTCCCTGTAAATTACAAAGAGGCCCTTTGTGATTTTTTGTGAATATAAAAAAAACTTATTCGGATTGCGTTTAGGTCCCTGATTCGCTACTTTACAGCAAAACCCCCCGTTAAATACATATCGTGGGTTAGCCCTTTTCTAATTTTTCGAGATAGCGCGCGGGTCCAAAAAAATAACAATCGGGTCCCTATTTCTTACGTCTAGGTCATTTCTCCGTTTTTTCCGAAAAAAATGTATTCGTGGTCCGTTTTTCTCCAGAAACCCCAAAAAATGTTTTCGTGATCCATTTTTCCTAAAAAAGAAAGAGGGCAAATTCGTTTTTCGTTCATTCTTTCTCCGTTTTTGTCGGGAAAAATATTTTGGTGGTCCGTTTTTTCTCGAAAAAAAGGCTTCCTTTCTCCGTTTTTGCTTAAAAAAAATGTTTTTGTGGTTCGGTTTTTCTCGGAGCCCGGAAAAAATGTTTTCGTGGTCCGTTTTTCGTAAAAAAAAAATGCAAATTTGTTTTCCGGTCGCGCACGCGGCGTTTTTCATGGTCTATTTTTTCTCTGGTGCCTAAAAAATGTTTTAATTGTCCATTTTTTCTCGAAAAAAACCTTCCCTTCTCCGTTTTTACCGAAAAAAAAATGTTTTCATGATCTTTTCTTTCGAAACCCAGAAAAAATGTTTTCACGGTCTATTTTTCTTAAAAAAAAATACGAATTCGTTTTTCGTACCCGTGCGCTCGTTTGCTTACCTAGGTCCTATTTGGTAGAGCTCCAAATCCCAGTTCAATCTCAGAGCTGAAACTTGTAGACTGAAATAAAGTGACTTAAGTTTACAATTTTATTCTAAAATATAAACAAGATGACTCACCTAAACACTCTTAATATACCCACAGCTCCAACTCCACGAATCTGGTGAAGTTAGGAATACCCAGCTCCACCAACTTCACGAATTTGATGAAGCTGACCCCTAGTTAAGGGGGTGTTTGGGAGAGCTCTGCTCCTCAATTTTCAGCTCCACTCCAAATTCGTGTAGCCAAACACCTCAGCTACACAGAACTCCGGCTTTAGAAAAAATGCGAATCTAGGAGGCTGCTCCATAGTTTTTATGGAGCTCCTTAAGGGGTACTCCAATAAACACTGTTTCATACCCACTCGTGAAGTTCATAGGTAATTACCCACCTTTGCCACTAGTTACACATATGAGGTAATTACCCACCTCCATTCAACATCCAGGGGCACAAATGGGTATCCACATCAAACCCATCTATTCTTGAAGCTGGATCTAATTTGCAAGCCAAACACCTCCCTTCCCTACTTCAACTTTATGATGGAGCTACTCTATGGTGAAGTTGATGGAGTGAAGCTGATTTTTTTAGAGTGGAGCTCTCCCAAACAGACCATAAAAATCATTTGCAAATCCCATTATTATCATCGCCACGCCAATCCCACCCCCGCACGGTGCACGCACCAACCGAAACGCCACGTCCTCCCATCCATCCATCCATCCATCCATCCATTCGGCTCCCTCTCGCGCCGCTAGACGACGACGCCTCACACGAATCTGCGCGCGACGCGACGTCCCCCACCCCGTGGCCGTGGGCCCCCATCCCCCCCACCTGGCTACCTCCTCCCGTGGCAGGCGCATCTCTCCCGTACACTCCTCTCTCTCTCTCTCTCTCTCTCTCTCCCGGCCTTGCCTCCCACCGCTTCGCCGTACCATCGCGGCGCCTCTGCCCGCGCCGCGCTCTCGCTCGGGGGAGAGCTCCCACTCGGCTCGCTTGCGATCCGGTAGGGCCCCCCACCTCTCTAAGCCTCTCCTTCTCTTCCTCCCTTTCCTGCTCGCGGAGAGAGATTTTGCTGGCCGCCTCCTCGCTCCGCCAGATCCGGGAGCTCGTGACCGTGGGGTGGTGTGTGCCCGCGACACGGTGCGGTGAAAATCCGATTTCGCTTTGTGTAGGCCAATCGTGTGGGATTTTTTCTGGGGGGGAAATAATATGAGGACTGGGCAAGCGTGTTCCGGTTCTTCTTTTCGCGGAATAAATTGATGCATGTTTAGTGTCTTTGTCGCATCAAGTGTAATCATACATGTATAGATCGTCTAGATCCAACCAATGATGTATCGTAAAGTTTTGATTCCGAACTAGTATAATATGATTTGGTTGTGATCTAGGTAGAAGATGGAGGGAGCCGGCAGAGATGCGAACCCATTGGGCCGCTACCGAATTAGCAAAACCCTGGGGATTGGGTCCTTCGGTAAAGTGAAGATTGCAGAACATATATTGACAGGCCACAAAGTGGCGATCAAGATCCTCAATCGCCGTAAGATCAAAAGCATGGAGATGGAAGAGAAAGGTTGATGCATATTCCCTTCGTTCAGAAAATTGGTTTGTGTTTGTGAAGTTTGTAGGCACTAAAGAAAGAATGAAAAAGAAAAATCTTCGAGGCCATTTACATGTTCTCTCTCCCAAGCGTAACCATATTCTGTACTTTTTAGTATGTGGGAGGGCCTGTAGTTGAATGATTTCATGCACTCTTATTTCTAGTATGAGTGCAGCTCGTTCTTATTTGTGCTATAATGCTTTCGTAGCCAACATGCAGTTTTTTTTTTTTTTTTACTTTTGGGTCTAATACGAATAATTTCAATTGACTAGCCATAATTTGTTCTGTTAAAAGTTACTTTTTGTAACTTTGCTGATCAACATATTCCCTGATGCGTGCCACTTTTGGTCGTTTTTGCTGAAGTGCTCGGCTTTAATGTGCTGCGTTCTTCATTTACAGTGAAAAGAGAAATCAAGATACTACGATTATTTATGCATCCTCATATTATACGTCTTTATGAGGTGATAGATACACCAGCTGATATTTATGTTGTTATGGAGTATGTTAAATCTGGAGAGTTGTTTGATTACATTGTTGAGAAAGGAAGGCTACAAGAGGATGAAGCTCGCCACTTTTTTCAGCAGGTAAGCTTTCTTCCATTTTCCTTCATTCATCCCAAATATTCCACTCAGCATTTTAATCTCTAGTTTTAAATGCAGTATGGTTACTTACCATGAGCTATTCGTAGACATGTACATCATTTATGCTTGTAAACTGTGCATGCCACTATTTATATTTCATTTTTATCTGCTGCTATCATATTGCATGGACAAAGTATTTATGCATATTCTATTCATATGGTGCATTGTTCATGGTAGGATAATTTCCTTTTGTTTGATCATTTGTACAGATCATATCCGGTGTTGAATACTGCCATAGAAACATGATTGTTCACCGTGATCTAAAGCCGGAGAACCTTCTGCTGGATTCAAAATGCAATGTTAAGATTGCGGATTTTGGCTTAAGTAATGTTATGCGTGATGGTCACTTTCTGAAGACAAGTTGTGGTAGTCCAAATTATGCAGCACCTGAGGTGTACATTTAGAACCGTTTGCATCTTTCACTTTTACAGGCCTTCTTCATGGCTAAATAAATATAGATGTCTTGCTAATGTGTCACACTATATAGTTTCTTTCTCCATTTGTTTAGGTGATATCAGGTAAACTATATGCTGGTCCTGAAGTTGATGTTTGGAGCTGCGGTGTTATTCTTTATGCTCTTCTTTGTGGTACTCTTCCATTTGATGATGAGAATATTCCAAACCTTTTTAAGAAAATAAAGGTTAGCAAACATTTGCTGTATGTAATTATCTGAAATTGTGCTATATCATTTCTTCTTAGATACCTACTAAAACTGTTATCTATTTTGTCATTCTAGGGTGGGATATATACTCTTCCTAGTCATTTGTCACCTTTAGCAAGGGATTTGATTCCCAGAATGCTGGTTGTTGATCCTATGAAGAGAATCACCATACGTGAAATCCGTCAACATTTGTGGTTCAAAGCTCGACTTCCACGCTATTTGGCTGTGCCTCCTCCAGACACTGCACAACAAGTTAAAAAGGTATGCTGATGCTATCGTGTATCAACATGACTATATGGATTTGTTATCTTAAGACTTTTTGCAACCTTTGCCCTTAGTAAGCATTCTATAATAGTGTTGGATCTATCTATTTTCTTCCATTTTTTGTGCTCGTGTATGCATGTTTGAGTGGATGAGCTTATGTTGACCAATTGCAAAGCTTTGCCTGTTGAGACATATAATGGGAGCTCTTTTCTGCATTATTACGCTTTTTTTATACTTCTTCAGCGAATGATTTGACTTCACTGTGAGTTTTGTAGCTTGACGATGAAACTCTTAATGATGTTATCAAGATGGGGTTTGACAAGAATCAGCTAATTGAATCTATTCAAAACAGATTGCAAAATGAGGTACTTGCTTACTCTGTTGCGCTTTTTGGTTCTCTTTGAAAAACATGTGGTCCATGACTAAATCCGCCTGTGCAGGCGACAGTTGCATATTATTTACTCTTGGACAATAAGCTTCGTACAACCAGTGGCTACCTTGGAGCTGAGTATCAAGAATCTATGGTGTGTTGGAAGTTCTCTCTCTTTTTTATTGCTTGTTGATTGCCTAATGTTCCCGTACTTGTGCTGCTAATGATTTGCTGTCTTGCTTTCTGTGATTTGTAGGACTCTTCTTTCTCTCAAACCTCAGCTGAAACACCAAAACCTGCATCTGAACCTCGGCCGTACGGGTCTATGGAATCTCCAGGGTTTGGCTTGAGGCAACATTTTGCTGCCGAGAGGAAATGGGCTCTAGGTCTTCAGGTAATTTTTATTTGATGTTCTTTTTGTCATTTGTTTTTTTCTCCCTAAACCCTCCTAAGAGCACCTTTAGTGTGAGGAATTGATTGGTACCAAGAGAGGAGAGAGAGGGTTTGGTCCGGTACTCCACAATCCAAGGGCCGGTGCTAGAAAATTTTTTCTTGCTGTCGGTACCAAGTTCAGTACGCGGTACCAAGTAATAGAAAAACAAAAAGATGGAGAGAGTAGAAGATGGGAGAGAGAGAGCCTATTCAGGAGAGAGATATATGGGTGATATTTTATTTAGCTGCGGGTCCCATCTTAAAGAGAAGTAGGTGCTAAAACACTGGAGGGAAAAAGTAAACTTAGTACCTGGGTGATGTGGCATTTTCTTAGCACTGGTACAGGTACCTCGCACTGTGGATGCCCTAATTCATTTATTTGTATTTATTTAACAGTCTCGAGCACATCCACGGGAAATAATAACTGAAGTGCTTAAAGCTCTGCAAGAGCTAAATGTTTGCTGGAAGAAGATTGGACACTATAACATGAAATGCAGATGGAGTCCTGGCTTTCCTGAGAGTATGATGCATAACAACCATGGCTTTGGTGTGGAATCTGCTATAATTGAAACTGATGACCTCAGTGAGAAATCAGCCCACACCGTGAAATTTGAAATCCAGGTACCGATCTGAATCTTAACCATCTGCCCTTAATTAATCCGTGGGATTAGAAAATTTGCCATGTAGACCCGTGAACAATCCTATGCATAAGTGTGTGATGACTAAGCAGCAGGATTAACATAATTAGTTTTGTTAGTTTTGCATTTACATGTGAGATTATTGTGAACTTTTATCATATTCAGTTTTCCTTAAGGAGGACTATGTTCATGATCGAAATTGCATGCCCTTTTATCATACCACATGCGTTCTTTTTTGTTTGTGTAAAGATACTCCCCAGAAGATGTGCTTGGTGCTGATACACTTCCCCACTGTGCAGCTCTACAAAACAAGGGATGAGAAGTACCTTCTCGACTTGCAAAGGGTCAGTGGACCACAGCTTCTCTTTCTGGACCTATGTTCTGCCTTTCTAACTCAGCTGAGAGTACTTTGATTCTGAAGATGGTGGCTTCCCAACTGCAATCCCTGTAGCACCCAGCGGAGTGCCAAGTTACATTAGCGATGTACATAATGATCATAATCCTCCAGTAGATTATACTCCTGGAGTAACGCTCGATGCCGCTGTGATTCCTTTCGATGGTTTTCGGCTTATCGCCTAAACCAGAGGTGGCAGGCAAGAGGCAAATCTTCCTTTGTTTTTCTGTTTGCCATTAAGGGCGCTGTATGACTTATGTAGCCCTATCTTTAATCTTGAACATATTTGCCTGTTAATGATCTTTACTATAATTATGCCCAGCCTGAGAATAACAATCTGTGTCTTTATAATGAACGTTGAGGTGTTGACCCTAACCTGCACTTCATGATTGCTGATATTTAGCACGATGCATGTGCTTAGCAGTTGTTTTCCCTTGGTGGCATCGTAATTAGTTTGGTTATTACGACAATCACTTCTGTATATGTGTTTGTCACAGTTTGGAGTTCTAGCCGGTTAGACTACAAAATCTAACACCTTGACCAAACCAATCTGTTGGACCGAATGGTAAAATGGAGTAGCAGTCAGCTTAGAAGTTTGAAAGGGGATTGGACATTCTAGAAGCTCAGACCGCCCGTTCATTTGAGAGAAGTCAAATGTACATTCTTTTTTTTAAAAAAAATAGGGAAATTTCTAATGTTTAATTTGTCACCCCTCATATGAGTTGATTAGTTAGGTCAGGAACCAGATCATCAGATATTCACATGGTTTTAGCACTTAGCAATAAGGAGATGACATAAACATAACAAAGCAGGACAGTGGACTAGAAAAATGTGTCTGCTACTCTAGCTGTACAGGTTGTGTCGCAAGGACACAATACACAAGTCCGTGATAATCTCCGAATAGGAGATGCTATGAAGACCCCTATCTCAAAATAGAAAAGGAAAAATGCTGTACTAGAGACTAAGCTAGAGTATCAAGGCATCCAAGACAGCCTAAACTATAATGTACATCACTGTGACTTTACATACGGTGATACTGTTACGAGTAAGTGGAAATGTTTTGCTGTCAGGCTTTCTCAGCTGAAGCAAGGTGCCCCATTTGCTCAGTGATCTGATCAACATTGTCCCGGTGATTAAGGCAGCTGCAGTCCACGGCTACGCCTACGCTCAGATCGTCCTGTGCTTCAGTTGTCTCTCTTTTACTATCAGCATGCTGTCTTTCCGACTCGGCCTCGCAGGCGTGACAAGGTTGTGGAGTTTCCGTCAGAAACCGCTCCCAGAACACATCGTTCACCTTAGCCGGTTCATGGGAAACTCCAGTTTCAGTGGTCTCATCTTGCGAGGTATCAGTGGTGCTACTCTCGGAGTTCATATTAACTTCAGCCGTCTTATGGGCATCTCCATGAATCTCTGCTAAAGCTAGCACTGGACTGTGCACATAGCTCGGTGATTCGGCTAGCTCAGGAGATGGATGGACACGCCCCGCGTTCGGCGAAGAGGGGTGCAGGCTAGCTGACGACTGCGGATTGGTGTTGGTCTCCATTGGTGCTGTCTGCGTCTCTCCAAGGGTTAGAGCAGGGCTGGGTGCAGTGTACATGTCTTCAGAAGATGCATAGCCATAGCCTGCTCTCTGGAAGAGTTTCTCCAGTGAAACCACGGCCAGCTCCATCTTGTTCAAGGGCTCAGCACTTGCGGAGTGCACTGGGAGCATGCCTGTCGTTTCTGCAGCCATTGTCCGCAAATACGGCACCTGCTGCTCCTCGACCTCGGATTCCTCGACGAAGAAATCAATCTTTGGAATTCTCCTCTTCTTGCTGAAATGGTCCGTTTCCATCAGGGAGCTTGAAACGGCACCACGACTCTGCAAGATGTCACACAAGGAGGCCACGATGTTCTTCTGACGCTGCTCCATTAGCATCAATCTTTCCTCTAGTGACTGCATTTGCCAATCGATCCCACACTGCTGCTGAGTCTGCCTCTGGAGATCTGCCGCAAGCACACTTTTCTCGTACTTGAGCCGATTGATCTCGTCCTCAAGGCCACGTCTTTCTGATTCTGCCAGCGGTCCATTTATCTGGTTCTGCAACGAATGGCTGTGCACCGGTTTGCGTCGATGGATATTTTTCAGAAGGTACGTGTGCCCCCTTACGAAGTCCTCGTTAGCAAACTCCCATCGCTCCGGGTCGATTTTTCGAAAGCCCTAAGAGATGACAAATGAAGACAGCAATCAGAACAGCAACAGAAGAAGTTCATGGTGCTCACCAGAAGATTAAATAGTCAAACCATCTTAGTAAAAACTGTAACTGAACCAAGCTACAGCACTATTGACAAGATTTGTCACATTAAGGCCTTACGCTTTTATGGGCAGATTTAAAAAAT
Source organism: Rhipidocladum racemiflorum (assembly GCA_036346355.1). NCBI lineage: Eukaryota > Viridiplantae > Streptophyta > Magnoliopsida > Poales > Poaceae > Rhipidocladum > Rhipidocladum racemiflorum. The sequence continues at coordinate 4,592,447 of CM070578.1, forward strand.
TTCTAATCCGTCGAAACATGTGTTGTCTGCAAACAGACAACTGTTTCAAATTTTGTTTTGTTTCAGCAAAAACAACAACAACAAAAAGCCTAACACATGCGCCAAGTATGGAAATGAAGGCATTTTGTCAGACGAATCGTGCAAATTGCACACTTACTTCTGACATATGGACGCGTGGCCCAATCGCTTCCTGGAAACGCGACAAAGAGAGTCGTAAGAACGACGTTATACCACGCCTCCTAATCGTGTCTTCAGTGTGTGATTTGCTATATGCCAATCGTTCTCCCGCGATCGACTGGCGATCGAGCTAGTCGTGCAACCACCACACAATTGCTGACTAATATAAGTCCTCAGTGGCTCCTTGGTTTTGCGATGAAGGCCCGAATCGCATAACTGGAGCGTGAGCGTGACTGAGCCCCATCGCGCCAACGAAAGACGATTGTGGTGTATTTTCGTAAAAAAATAAGATTCTTGTAAAACCATCGGAAAAAGGGTTATATATATATATATATATATATATATATATATATATATATATATATATATATATATATATATATATCACGGAGCATGTTGATCAAATGTTAATATGGTCTTTGCTCCTAGAAGTGAAACTTGAAGTACGAGTCCTTGATAAGTTGCCATGTAACAAGAACCAACCATCTGAGGAAAACGGGAATGGACACACCGTGCAATGCAATCCACCTCATAGTTTTCCTTGTTTGGCATCCGCAACGGTAACAACTATATATTTCCAAGAAAATTGAAAGAAGCAGCGATCAAACAAGAAACACTCACATAGGTGTTGAGCTGCCTGATGAAGCTGGAGAAGTTGTTGTGCTTGAAGTACTTGGGCAGCAGGTCCCGCGAGAAGTCCGGCGGGTTCCACACGACGAAGCTCCCGCCGGCGGAGCCCCACGACACGACATGGTTGGTCGCCGGGTCCTCCACCATCTCGTAGGTCTTGATCAGGAACGGCGGCGGCGAGCTCGAGCCGCCGCCACTGCCGCCGTGGGAGCTCTCCATGTTTCTCCCTATAGCAAGTGCAGCCGGGTGCCAACCAACTCTTAATTCGATCCTAACTCACCAGCCGCCGATGGAACGCAGGTGTTAACTCGGTCTTAACTCCGCTTCCCACTAATAAGTCTTAACCACCAGAATGGACTCGGCACACCACTTCATTCCACGCCAAGTTCACATCGAACCGCAGCGGAAATTCTCACCGGGTTGCCGAAGACAGCGACTTTTCGATCGACATGCCAATTAACTTGCCCTGCAAGAACGCACGGAATCACATGCAAGCACATAGGTAAGGACCGGTAATTAAATAGCTAATTAAGCAGCCATAGCCCGATAGCCGTAGAAGTAAAGTATCGATCAAAATTGCAGCAACTAATCAAGCACTGTGATTGGATTGGCTCCAGCCGTAATCAAGACACAGCCAACACTTGTTTAATCCACTTGGCAATTTGGCCATCGAAGGCGCGCGCAGCGATAGAAGTAAGCCCACAGTTTTCGAGTAACAAGGAAATTAAGGAAGAAACGGACGAGAGAAATCCAGCGTCCAATCGCTTGCACAAGCCTCACCTAATCAATCAGCTGTTGGATTGGCCCTTTGCCACAAGCAGTTCTCCGGCTCGATCGGGAGAGAGCTCGATCGCCTCTCTACCAATTCGGGCTAAGGAAAGCACGAACTAAGCGCCCGAAGAGATGCGCGCAGAACGGAGGAAGAACCACTCCACATGGACACACCAAATCACGGCAAGCCCCCACTCCAATCCCGGCCGGTCAATCCGTATACCAACTCCGAGAGCTACGTGCGAGCGGACGGCGCGCGCGCTCGGCGGCGGAAGCGTGCGTGGCGTGGCGGGCGGCGGAAGTGTGGAGGGACTCGGAGGGGAGGGCCGGGTTAGGAAATGAAGGCGGGTGGTGGCGCGCGGTGGGCCTTATAAATGAGGACGGGAGCGCGCGGCCGCCGCCAAGCGGGTGCGGATGCGGATGTGGTTGCCCGCGCATATTTGGTTGGTCGTTGCATGGGACGTTTGGTTTGACTGACCAATGCGTCGATCCTTGCTTCTAGATACGGACCGTCCGTCAGCAGCTCCATCGCCGCCCGCCGCGCGGACTCGGACGATTCCGTCAGCGGGTGATGGATTAATTCAAATATGCCGCCAAGCGGATGGGAAAGGGAAACATCTCATAGAAGCACAGTACTAGGTGCTCCCACTGTTTAGAAATAATTAAAGGCCCTATTTCGATTTTGTACGATGACGAAGTTTACGATGAAATTAAGATAGATATGAGATAAAATGAGAGGAGATACTACTACCTTTGTGTGGATACCGACACGAGTCACCACTCCACCGCCCCTTGATCTTATATGTAAATATACTTCAAGCATGTAGGCAACCCCTTTAATTTCAAGGTACATGTGCTTGAAACATCTCGTAAAAGCACAGTACTAGGTGCTCCCTCGGTTTAGAAATAATTAGAAGCACTATTTCGATCTTGTACGATGATGAAGTTTAGGATGAAATTAAGATAGATATGAGATAAAATGATAGGAGATACTAATGCCTTTTTGTGGATACCGACACGAGTATATATATATATATATGTGTGTGAGAGATAAAATGGCTTAGATATCTCATTTATTATCTTGAAAGATAGGGGATAATACCTTTATGTGGATACCCTCGATCTTCTATGCTAAATCTATACTTCAATCATGCACGCAACCCTTTAATTTCAAGGTACATGTGCTTGGAAATTGAAGCATGTGTATATCATCTCCTAAGCAAGTACTCCCTCCGTTTCTTTTTATAAGGCGTATTTAGTTTCGTTAGGACAAGACTTTGACCAACGATTACTTCATTAATATATCATTTATGCAATACAAAATCATAATTATATATAAGTACTTTTGAATACAAATATGCTAATATCAATTTTGTGTCATAAAAATTATATGCTAATAGAGTAATTGTTGGTGGCTGTAACTAAACCAAATCGCCTTTATAAAAGCGGAGAATAGATTGCATTTTTTTGTTCAGTGTAGTTGTCGCTTTTGACCGGCCTCTCCTCCGTGTATTTCCCAGCCCTACCCATGTACACAGCCTCCACCTCCGAACCCCGCCTGTCTGCCTCTCCCCGACCAACAGTTACAGCTTACGGCCGGCGACCCGACGACTGGCATATGCTTTTCTATTCCCCTTCTTTTTTTCCTTCCAGAGACTGACAGTTGGAACTTGGAATCCATAATCCGTTTGCAACCAACTTACACGAATCTTTGAACACCCCTGCATACCCCCAAGAACTTAGCAGAACCAGAGCCCAGAAGCCAACGCACTAGGCCATCTAGGGCAGGGTTAACAAAACCGAACCAGAAAAAACGATAAAAAAGTGAAAATTCGAAAATATCGAACTAAAAATCGATGAAAAATCGTTAAAAACCGAAGGGTTTAAGAAATTTTTTTTTCAAAAATTCAAACAAATTAAAAATCGATCGGTTTTGACTGGTTTTCACCTGTTTTTGACTAGGGTTGTAAAAAAAGCTCGAGGCTCGCAAACTGTTTGAGCTCGATTCGTTCCAGGCTCGAGCCTGGAACGAACCGAGCTCGAGCCTGCCTTCAAGCTCGCGAGCTTCACCGAGCCGAGCTCGAATAGCTCACGAGCCTACTCGAGTTTGGATCGAGCTTCTGTGAAACGAACTTTCTCGAGCTTGTTATCGAGCTTACTCGAGCCGAACTTACTCGAGCTTGTTACCGAGCCTACCGAGCCTACCAAATTAACCGAATTTACTCGAGCTTACCGAGCTTATTCAAGCTTATCAGCTTACCGAGCTCGAACCTACTCGAGCTTGGACCGAGCCGAGCTCGAGCCTGGATCTAGGCTCGGACCCCAACTCGAGCTCGGCTCGAGCCTTACCGAGCTTGAGCCTGACAGCCTCAGGCCCGCTCGAATTTAGCCCGTTTACAGCCCTATTTTTGGCCATCCGATTGAATGTCGCAACGTTGCGACATGATTTAGACCCAAAACCGGTCGGTTTGCACCAAAAACCGATCGGTTTTACGTCGGATAGATTTTTTTGAGTTTTTTTTTAATTTTTTTTAATTAGATCGGTTTATCGACCGATTTTAGACGTCGAACCGACTCGATATGGTCGAAAACCGCGGTTTTCGTCGGTTTTTGTTAACCTCCGGGGATATTTCTGGCGCGGTTTTCGTCGGTTTTGTTAACCTCCGGGGATGTTTCTACCGTGGTTTTCGTCGGTTTTGTTAACCTCCGGGGATGTTTCTGCCGCTTCCATGAGCAGAGAAACACGTACTGCTAGATTTATCAAGCAAAACGGCATTCTGCGTCCTGCACGTCGCCATCTCGCCGGCAGGGAGCTCCGAGTCGTCAGCCACCGCGCAGACTTCGCAGCGTGTGAACTCGATCGGCTACCGTTCCAAGCGAGAAATTTCACCGACACCGGCTGGGCCCGTGGACACACACGCACGGGACTTAAATCGTACGAATGCCGATCAGACAGCGGAGTGTTGGAGCCTTTTGTAAGGAACGCGAACCACTGTACGCTTGCGCATCGGCCACGCTGCCGCCTTGCAGAAGCGGCTGGGCAGGGGAAGCTTCTGGTTAGTTTAAGAAGGATCCACATGAGGGAAGCCTGTCTCTCTGCAGAGCTTCACCCCCGTACGATTACTCGTTTAATTCTTATCAGAATCGTTGCAGCAGCTGCAGAATTAGAAAATCTTCGTTGAAGATGTACATGTCACAAGCATAACCCTATAGTATTGTACAATAATTTCGTAACATCATAGATCGAACATATGTATTTGAAATTTACTAAAGGTACGATACAAATAGTTCTAAGGTCTTAAAAAAAAGCACGGACTACTAAAATCAAAATCAATTCGATCAACAAATTTCATCTATCAAAGAGACGATTTTATAGCGCTTATGATATTTTTAGGGGTGTCAGGGCATACCCGCATCTAGTACCGCCGCTGGATATTACATCCGTACGTTCCAAAGAGCGCAGACAGATAATAGACAAGGAACGATTCTTCTAGATTGTTAGTTCAACCTGTGCTCCCCGCGTATATGTACCTAGTACAGCAAATATTCTAGAAGGGGGTGGAGTGCCATGTCGTATGAAAAACAACCATTGGTTTAGCGGAATTGTGCTCTTTTGTTGAAAGTGGTGTAGTCCTGGTGGCCCCTCTTGGTGGCATGTTCGCACAAGTACGTGTAGCATTTCTTCTAGAAGAAGCTTTGTGATAACAAAGTACTACCATGCAGGAATTCACATTCACATGATTCTATTGTTGACTTGTTTCATCGGCCAAGCTGCCGATAAGAAACTAATCATGGTCTTCCCAGCAAGTCTCTCTCCGCCTCCGGTACGCAATTTTTTGTGTGGAGATCCATGCAGTTTAACCAGACTCGAATACATCTTGCGATGAAATCGCCGTTACAGCGAGACAAAAGGTTTTTCTTTGTATTGTTATTCGAAAATAATATAAATATTGAAGTGTAAATAGAGAGTAGATAATGATTATGTATCATTTCTTTACTTTAAGATTTATGTAACTTGTATTAAAATTATGCATACAAGTAGTATATATTCCTTGTTTTTTTTTTTCATACGGAGGGACTGCCCTGTTCAGTATTAATGGTCTTGGTTAGAAATAAGAAAGGGTGCAACTTTGTGAGGGAAAATATGCGCTCGTGAAAAACCGTTGAGGATTTTATTCAATCGAATTAAGCTGGTCCGTGCAGGATGTTTTTAGAATCTCTTGGTCTGCGCTAATGGTTCCTTTTTTTTTCTTTCCTTAGAAACGTCAGGAGTGACCAGGATCATGCTTCAATAATCAATATTCCTAACATTTTTTTTTTTGCCGATAATTTAGAGTATCGTTCAGGAGCTGCTGTTCTAATAAGCACAAGTGGTAGAAAAATTTGAGGGTCTGTGTCCTTTTCTGGTTGGTTTCGAGTAGCTCGATAGATGTTGCTTGTCAGAAAGTGACGTAGATTTCTTGGGTTACACTTCTTGCGAGTTATATAAGCAAGCTATTGTAGTCGAATTATACGACACTAAACATCAATAAATTCTAATCCTCTGGGATCATTGTTAGCACTACACATCGAAGTAATGGAAAACAAAAATATGAAATTTGCTCTCAAGATAAACTAGTTGGAATCAAAGAATCCAGAGGGTACATGCTGATTAGCGTGTGTTTGTTGATGGCATAAGATTAAATAGGATAGGATGGTTACGTATCATTTGATTTTATTATTTTAATAGAATGAAATGATTCAATATTTATAAGTAATATTTTTTAAATTTGTATCACTTAGCCCAGAATGAGATGATTCCATTCAAACAATCAAATACAAAGATAATTTTTTTCTTAAACCATACTATATATATATACGATTTAGCACAAACAACCAAACACGAGTACGTTGAACATCTGGAAGCAGTAAACTGCTTACAGTCCGCCGTTTCCGTTGCCGTCCAACTTACCTACCCACGCGACGGGGAACGGAAAGGGAGTGGGCCCGCCCCGTCACGCCAGCGCGAATAATATCCAGCCATCCATGACCCATCCACGTCGCCTCGTCCCGGACAAGCAGGCCGTCATCACACCCCTGGCCCCACACCACCACTGACTTACTGAACCCACCGCTTCGATCGTCTCCACATTTCTTCGCTTCTCTCTCTCTCTCGCTCGCTCGCCCTCGCCGAGCCCTCGGGCTCGGGGGGATCGATCGGATCAATGGAGATCTCGCTCGAGGCGTGGGTGGGCGTGCAGCGGCACGGGCAGGACCTGGCCGACCGCCTCGCGCAGGTCTTCTCGGGGCTCCTCCAGGCGCAGCCGCCGCAGCTCCCGTGGTCGCCGCCGCTCCCGCCCAGGCTCATCACCTTCGACCTCGACCTCCCCGTCGTTCCCTTCGTCGGCGGGGGCCGGGGCGGGAGGGTCGACCTCCCGGCAGCGGCCGTCGCGTCGTTTGTTGAGATCGGTGGGTGGCTCGGGCAGGCGGGGTCCGAGCTCGGCGCGTGCGTCGGGGGCGCCGTGCAGCAGCTCGCGCGGCAGATGCCGGTGCTGTTCCGGGCGGAGGGCGCACGGCTCCGGAAGTGGGAGGCGACTCCGCGGCCGCCTGCGGCAGCGGCGGCGGGGGACGAGGGGGAGGTGGAACTCGTTGTGGAGAGGGCTGCGGACAGTGGGCTACCTTTGGAGAGGGTCGGAGACAGAGGGCCCCTCGAGGTGGCTGCTGCGGCGGCGGCGGCCACTGGAAGTGCCAGTGCAGCTAGTGCCGCGGTTGGGGCTGGGGGTGCGGATGGGTTGGACGAGGAGGACGACGTGTTCGGATGCGAGATTGGGACTTTGGGGAACTTTAAGAAGTCTAAGGTACATTTGATCGTCTTTGCTGCTTAATTGATATGCTTCTGCTACGCACTTACCTATGTCGTTCTAAATTGGAAGCACGGGCATCTAGATGATGTTTAAAACTGAAATTTTTAGATGTATGGTATTCTAGATTAAGAATTTTTAGATGTAGGGTTGATTTAGGTGTAGAATTGTGGATTATGTGTGAATGTTGAAATTAAGAAGGCTTCAGTGCTTTATTTGCTTGTGCTTATCTTAAATTTAATTTGTTCGCAATCAGTTTTGCATTTCAGTAGATAGATTGTGGCTATATAGACATATAGTTGTAATTTAGTTGCACATGTAGTTCAGTTATGCTTGTGTTCAGGGCCGTACCTAGCATTTTGGGGGCCCTGCAGCTAAATTTAAAATTAGACCCTCTTCAAAGAGTTAATTACCAGAACAAATGATCATGTTCCACTCTCCAAACTAGTATATGACTTAGTAATCATCATACATCTAGACATTGTAGTGCTATCGTGAGTCTTTCCAACCCATTAGATCTTTCTCAAGTCATTGTCGAATGCAAGTAGGACTTCAAAAAATTCAACTTATAGGAATTCCCTTTTGCAAATGCAAAAACCATGTGACTACTCAACAAAATTCTATATGCAACAATTGAATTACAGAAATAATATAGTTGTTTCACCATCTTTAAAATACCAATTGGGCCCATATTTTTCTTTGGAATTTTTTTAAGTAAAAGTTTAGCGCAAGAAAATGAAGAGAGAAGTGGGGAAAGTAGATGTGAATTGGTGGAAGTTTTTATGGAGAAGTGAATAAAAAAGACTAATCGCTTACTAGTTTATTACTAATACCAAGATTACGCTTCACTAATTGAATGAGGTTTAGTAAAAAATGGGGCCCTTAATATTTGGGGGCCCTGTGCGGTTGCTCACATTGCACATGCCCCATACACGGGCCTGCTTTTGTTATTTCAAAGGTTATAATTTTTTTTCTCCAGATGTATGATGTATTTTGGCACAATGTTGAAGTGTCTAATTGTAGTGGGGGTGCAATGTGAAACAGATTCGATATGCTCAAGTACAAATCATAACCCTTGTATTGATGATGAATTGATGATGCAGGGGAATGTAAATATCTCGGCAACGTACACTACCAGGCACCACAACATTGAAAGTTCAGTAGTTGCACGTGGAGACCTTTGGAGATTAGAATCGTCACGGGGTGGTTCAACTTCTGGAAACGATAGTGCACCTCTTTTCCTTGTTCAATTGGGACCTTTACTTTTTGTTCGAGACTCCACACTTCTTTTGCCCATTCATCTGTCAAAACAACACCTTCTTTGGTATGGTTATGATCGCAAGGTACTTTTCTCCCTCGATATGTGAAAATCTCACAAATCCGTTCACACTATCTATTAATATGTTTTTTAGTTTTTTAAGTTCACATAACAGATGAGAACTATGTATTATTTGCTTTGGTTTTTTACAAACAATAATCTCTGAAGCTTCCTGTAATAATGTTTTATCGTCCTGCTGAGCACTATAACTTAAGATGCAAAGAATGTTGTTCTTAAATGCACCATATGTACAAAAATGATTTACAAAATGGATGACGAATTCAACTCATTCGGGGTCATGGTTATGCATTAGTATTATTTTGTATATTTGCATGCATATATTTTTCATCCTGACTTCACTATATCATCGAGCACATCCAGTACCTGTGCAACACCTTCCAGAATTGTGCCCATTCAAACTCGTCCTGTGCATTTGTTGGCTTATGATTGGTACACATCTATACTAAAACTTATTTATTGTAGAATGGAATGCACTCCTTATGTCCAGCTATCTGGTCAAAACATAGAAAATGGCTGTTGATGTCGATGTTGTGCCTCAACCCAGTAGCTTGTGTAAGTGAACATGTTTCCCCCATTTTCTCTGCTTTTTTTTGGTCCTCTTTGTTTGCAGTTCACATTTCCTGCTGTTTCCTACTATCTATCCAGTCTCAGCTGGATGGCAATATTATAAACTAATGCTTGCTAATCATCATTGTGTATAAAGAACAATGGCTGGATAATTGGAATAGCTATGCAGATGTTTAGCATGCTTTACCCCTTGTCTTTTGCAATGATGTGATCAAAGGATAAACGTTTTCATGATAGTTATTGTTGATTTTTGTTGATGTTCTCAGTTTTTTAATTGACTTTGGATGTGTTCTATAGAGAAACTGAAGATAATGGAACTTACTCCTGATTAGTGCAATAATCATTTTCTAATCATTCAAGCCTAAAAGGAATGCAATTGTTTTTTTTTTTTGGCATGACTTTTTGTGAAGTACATTGATTGGCAATTGTATAGCTATCAAATTTATGCCAGGGCATCTTCCTACTGATGCTTGTAACACTTGCTATCACGTTATGGTCTTAGCTTGGTTGTTTTTTCAGTCCTTGATGGATGTGCAATTCCCAAATGGGCAATTAACATATGTTGCTGGTGAGGGGATAGCAGCAAGTGGTTTTTTCCCATTATTTGGTGGATTGCTTCAAGCTCATGGAAAATGCCCTGGAGAAACAAAACTGAGCTTCTCCTTCAAGGTTAGTTGATGGCTGGATGTTATGTAACTGCGTAAATTTTGTTTATGTTTGTAAATTATAAAGTTCCAGATTCAACTGTACATATTGTCGTCCCTAGCTTTGCTTCCTTTCAAATTTAGAACTACAATAGTATGAAACAGCAATAAGATACATTAAACATGTTATTTTATGATCTGTATCAATTTAACATTACTCAATCCACTTGCAATCTGTTCTTAATTCTTTCACTTCATTTTTATTTACTACTCCTTTTCCTTTGAAGAGCAAACAAGGCACAAGGTTTGCTTCTATGTTTCAATGGCCTGATAATTCTCTTTCATTTGGAGTTGACCAAGCAGTAGCATGGAAAAGGTCTGGCCTTATGGTGAGGCCCAGCATCCAAGTCAGGTAGGTAAAATATAAATACTTGTTCAAAGCCATAATTAGTGTCTCAGCTAGGTAAAAGGGTGGATTGCTGTTAATCACAATGCAATGTGTATTATTTGTAGGATCGGTGGCCTTATTGATATGGTGTCAGAAGCATGTGTCTATTAATTTGTTAAATAGATTATGTGGGTTGATCATTAAGCATCTGGGCAGCAACCATCTGGGTGGGATGTTTTTTTAATGGGACATCTGGTGGGATGTTTGCCTATAGTTTCTGAATTGTTATTGTCAGTTGGTTAATAATAAATATTACTGAGTGATACAATGGCCAAATATGCTGATTGAATCATGTTCTATGTGTCGTTAAGAGTATTGCACTGTGCATGATGGTGTTCATTGGTTCCCATTTGATAGTCCATATTGCTCAAGTTGTTTTCTGTCAGGAGAAAACAATGGTAGCTTAGTAAGTGCTTCGACTGCTGTTTTTGTTAAATTTATCCAAATTGCCACGCAATTGCGTGGCTATATATTACAACACTTATATTTGTATTTTAAGATACAATTGTATTTGCTATATAGCTTTAATACCGAAGGTTAAAATATAGTTGTATGTGTTATATAATTGTAACACTTTAGTACGTGTGGTTAACAGATGTAGCATCCATATCTGATTAATACACAAACATTATAACATTTCCGTGCCTAAATGAGGGGTGTACATTCTTTTTTCGTTGATTAATGAGAGTTGCTAAGATTTTTTAGGGTTGTGCAGCCATCATTAGTTTCAATTGATTAATGAGAAAATTTCTAATTTCTTTAAGGTTATTGTAATCATCATTAGTCTCCATGTCTTATCAGTTCCCAATTTTTATTGCTCAACAAACGGCAAAACTCACCCAATCTAATCTTATATATTGTAGATTATATCTAATACATGTATTAATTCACACCATTATACTTTGGCATTTGCCAAGATAAGTGGTGTAGAACACCTTTTCATGTTGTGTGTGTATATACAATAGATGAATAGAATTAAGATATTGTAGGAGATGTCGAATATGTGAATAGTACAAAAGTAGAACTCAGATCAACTTTTGTTTAGATTTTGCTTCCAACTTGTTTTTTTTAGCATGGTGTAGGCATTGCTTTGTTTTCTTTTCTTAGCACTGCATGTAGGCTTTGCTTTACACAAGTGTCTTACATGTCTTCTTTTTTAAAACTACAAAGTGATATATCTTTCAAGTATATATACAATGTCCGCTAGTTCATCTTCAATTAGGGACTACCAGATTAAGGGCCGGATGTTTATCTTTTTTTGTGAAAATTTCTAGCATATTTCTTGCTTTTTAGCTAACATCCATCGATTATGGTTTGGTAAACATAATTAGGGTCCACTGAATTAAGGGTCGGAACCACGTATCATGAGCTTTTAATATATAATAGATGTTGTTATACATTTTTTTTTTTTCATAATATGTTTTCCATCTTTGAAAAATCTCATTTGCGGGAACTACTTGCACCAGTGTTTGCCCCACTTTTGGAGGAAGTGACCCTGGAATACGGGCAGAGTTTGTCCATTCATTGAAGGATGAACTCAATGTAATGTGCGGTTTCTCTTGCTCAAGACATCCTTCGGCATTTACAGCTCTTTCTGTAAGCCCACCAGATCTTGTTATGTAAGCGTTTCGTATCTAGCGTCTTACTGCTAACTGATGCCCTTGTATGGTGCTATGGCAGCTTGGGCGATCCAAGTGGAATGGCCAAGTCGGCAACTCGGGCATAGTAATCACCATGGAAACACCCCTTAACAACATGCGAAGGCCATCTTTATCTGTTCAATTGAACGGGGGTCTTGAGTTCTGACGTCTTCCCCTGTAAGCTGTACTGTACATACTGCTGTATATATTGTACGGTGTCGATAGTCCATACTCCATGTTTGTGGAGATAGCTTTCCAGCCTATTAAGTGTATTATGTAGAAGTGGGTTGGAGGGAAGTGGGTTGGAGCTCCTTTTTGCCCCCTTTAGGTTCCAACTCAGCACCAAAGTCACAATTCGATCTGAAAGAAACTACTGATGCTGGTGCGGGAATGATTATGCATGATAGTATGACACCGATTTACCTGTCACCGTCACAGAATGCCTGTATTCTCCTGGCAAAGTGTGTATATGGTATATGGATAAGATGGTAATGCTGCCATCCCTGGTCAATGCGATGCGATGGACCACGTTTCCGTCGCAGTTGGTGATCACCGATCAGACAGCCTACATTGTTGTAGTACTGTATATAAATAAATAAGAGCAGTGCTTTACGCTTTTCCTCTTAATACAAGTTGTATAAATTTTGAAGTAAGCGAAGAGATAAGTAATTATTATATATTCTTTGTTTATACTTTAATATTTATGTAACTTCAAAAAACATAGAAGCACCTCTTAATAAGTAAATGGGTTAGAGTAAATGGGTTTTGTTATATAGCCTGAGGTTTGTACACTTTTACGAAATGTTTTTTTCAAAGCCAGATTATCAGCATTGTACTGGTGCATTTAACCTAATTAAAACAAATATACAGGAATACTATTCTACGGTCCTCGTGGCCATCCGATTCTAATTCTTAAATGCACGTCTACCCTCCCTTGCACCTTATCTCTTCCCTTCCTCGTTTATGAGTCCCAACGAGATTCTTCGTGAAGCTCCGCTTCTCTCCCAATCTTAATCCTTTTTCCTCTAAAAAAAATTCCAATTCCTTCTCCCTGATCTCTCCACGTTGAGTGTTGACAGCCGATTCGGCGCTGGTGGTGGCAGATATAACATTGAGCAATTTCGATTCTGTCCCTACGATGATAGTGAGCGTATGTATAGCTTTGTGGTGGTGGATCCTTCAACTTTGGCGAGAGTAGTGCTGCTCGGGACACACGGATCCGGCAAGGGCTTCGCACGAGCACTACATGCCCCTCCACCCAGGGGCGGAAGTAGGTAGTGTTACCCGGTGTCACAGGACACCGGGTCAATAAAAAAATTAGTGTATGTTAGTCTATATATATAGTATATGTGAACCTCCTTGATCTAAATCTTGTGACACCGGGAGGCAAATAATAAGCAAATGATAAGAATAATAAATTGTTATCATATATATCATGAAGTGGTAAACCCCGGTGATTTTTTCTCTAGTTCCGCCCCTGCCTCCACCTCCTCCTTTGGCTATGGCGCTACCCTCCCCCTCCTTCCCCTTCGGCGCCAAATTTGGAGTAGGTTATGGCACGGTACTACACCTCCAACTCCGGATCTAGTGACGGGGGTGATGGCTTGGTGGGGTGCGAGGTTAGGCCTGTGTCGGGGAAGAGAGAGGTGAAGGCTTGGTGCGGAGCTCGAGCACAGATTTGATGACAGATAACGTCGTTCGGCTTCATGGTGGCAGTAGTAGTCAAGGCTAGAGCTAACGAAGAGGATGCATTAGCAGTGGACAATGTCGAGCGGTCCTCGGCAATGTGGTAAACCATCTTAGCCAAGTGAGCCATTGAAACTTCTTGAAAAACATGTTCGAACCTTTTTGAATCTTTTTGTTGAAACTTATTGGTTGAAACTTCATGAAACTTGTGTTCCAAAATATGAAACTCGTTGAAATTTTGATTTGGAATCTTCTAGAAACTTCTAGAAACACATTAAACTCACTCAAACGCTCTCTTAAAACTTGATGAAACTTATTGCTATACTATTGCAATAGTATACCATTCTCTAATCGCTCTGAAAAATAAAATATTTTTTATTCTTGAACTGCAAGCCCGATTGGTAAACCATCAGTTGGACATGTATAATCCATGCTCAACCTAATAGTCAAATCATAGCAACTAGAAAATGGTATACCATTCGGATCGATCCGAATGGTATAATCATCCATCCCAACTATCGATCCGAATGGTATAATCATCCATCCCAACTATGCCTGCTCTCTCCTTCTACTCCTCACTCTCCCTCCCTCCGCTTCCTCACCTTCACTATGTCCCCTCCTCCATCGCCGTTGCCACCTTGTTGATCTTAGCTCCGCGCTCCTCACCCATCGCCCCCTGCTCTTGCCTCCCTTGCGACCTGTGGCGAGTGCACTGCCTCGCCGCACCACCAACTCCCCCACCCTCATCGGCCACCCCGCCCCAACTTAATATTCTCTTGGTCCACCCCTAGGCATCCCGTCCTACAGCATCGCCCACCGCCCTCTATCACCACCCATCGCCACTGCCCACCATCGGGCCACCACCGCACTGGCCCCCTCTACAATCTTGGGGCATGGTGAACCCATTAGCGACAACGGCACCATCCTCATCGTCCATCAACGCGAGAGAGTGAAAGTGAGCGAGAGCAAGCGAGGTAGAGCGGGAGTGAGTGAGAGAGAGAAGAAGAATATATCCAGAAAGTTTTAAGACCAAGCTCCAACAGGTTAAAAAATTTGAACTCAAGTTTCAACCCCAAGGTTTCAACATATTTTATCAAGTTTTAATTTAAAATTTCAACAAGTTTCATTACAAACAAAAGGCAAAAAAAATCCTCAGCATGCTCACCTGTGGCCGCCGAACTCGCCTCCAAGCAAAATCCCAACGTTCTCACCTGTGGCCGCGCAACCACTTACTATGATTTCCATTGGCCAAATCCACAGGCATCGACATGCCCCACTTCTCGACACGCCTCCTCGCGTACCCATAGTATCCATGCCACTTTGCCCGCTCGCTACAGCCACCGTTGTGCCCCACCCTTAGATCAGCCTCCCATGCATGGCCTTGGTAGTGGTGCCGCTGCTACCAATGCCTCGAGGTGGATTGGTGTGGGGATTCGCCAACAGTGGCGGTAAAATCATTCAGTGGGGAGAAGAGGGTGGGTGAGAGGAGAGAGAAAGAGGGATGGTGAATGGATAAAATGACAATTTGGGGGGAAGAGGGTGTGAAAAGATCGGGATGTTACCTAGAGGGGGGTGATGTATACAAGTACATGGATCTTACAACGGGATCTCCCCCTCCCCTCCGTTGAAGGGGGGCCGAAATTAAATACAAGGCATATCGGTATATAGATGGTAACTGTTTCCTAAGATCGTACCTGTTGCCTTCTTTGGACGTGCCCTTAATTCTCGCCAGGTTCGAATTCTTGGTATAACTTCCCTGTATCCTTGGCGAGATAGTCGCCACTTTCCTGTTTTGTGGGTTGACCACGTCCTTCGGCAATCTCCGAGCATGCCTTTGGTCTGGATTCGACCATCCCGCGTCCTCGCTGAGCATGATTGCTCAGGCATTTCTTCGAGGCCTATAGCCGATCATGCCTTGCTTCGGTATCACGGGCAAACTCATTTCCGAGCATGGGAATGCTCAAGACTCGCGCTTGGGTATCACATCCAAGCTGATGGTCGAGAGTTGTTCGGTCGTCGGGGCAAAATGGTCCTTATAGAAAATAGTCCAAATCCCCGACATACCTCAAGTCCTGGGCTTGATCAACCGGGCCACAGGCATCCGGATAACTTGATATAATCCAGGAGCTGCCAAAGGGAAAGGATTTACCAATCCCCGACACCTTTCTTCCCCACTTTTCTTCTCCCTCAAGGGTCCTCTCCTTGTGATAAGTAGCATCACCTCCTTTATCCACTTTCCTCCTCTATTCCCTTCCCCTCAAACTCAAAATAGTTTTTGTATTTCAAATTTTTTCGTCAAGTTTTTTAAAATAAGTATTTTTTTTTACTTTCAATAAGTATTTTTAACCACATTTGAAAGTTTTTTAACCTAACTTTTCAAACCAAAAGTTTGTTGAATAGAAAATTTTCTATCCGGAAGTTTTTGAATTGAATGTTTTCAGAGCTGAAACTTTTTCGATTCAAATTTTTTTGAGTTGAAACTTTCTTATTTGAAATTTTTTATTTAAATTTTATCTAGTTGAAACTTTCCGGTTTGAATTTTTATTATTAAAAATTTTTTGACTTGAATTTTTCATCAAAACTTTTTGAACTAATAGTTTTTTCAATTGAAACTTTTCAAACCGAAAGCTTTTTAATTGAAAGTTTTATAAGTTGAAACCTTTTTATTTAAATTTTTTCTATTTAAAACTTTTCGTGTTGAAACTTTCTAATTTGAAACTTTTTTATTTGAATTTTTTCATTTAATTTTTTTAGTTTTAAATTTTGATTTGAATTTTTTATTCTTATTTAACATTTTAAAGTTTAAATGCCCTCATTTTAAAATTTTGTGTTAGAGAGGGAAGAATAGGGTGGGCGAAGTGAATAGGGAAAAGGGAGAAGGGAGGTGGATGAAGAATATAACACATGACATCCTACGAAGGGTCTTTAAAATTATTAGTTTGGGGTTGACCTCAAAATAGTCATACCCCTCTTTATTTCCATTGAGTTGTCTTCCTTCACATTTGTTGGAGACTAAGAGGAATAGCATTGAGTCCTATCCCAACAACCAAAATAGGTCAAGCGCGCTAGCTGCACAGCGGTATCACTAGTGTCACCACCTCTAATAACAAAGGTTACCACACCAACCTCATCCCTCCAACCAAACATCATCTCGTACCATCCTGTACCATTACATCCAAGCAACCAAACAAAATCTTGTACCATCCCATTCAGGCAACCAAACACCATCTCTGTACATCTCATCCAGGATCATCCCATCCATCATGTACCATCCCATCCCATTCATCCTCGTTCACCCAACCAAACGCACCCTAAGGGTGCGTTTGGTTGGAGGTACGAGGGTGAACGGAACGGGATGGTACAGGATGGATGGGATGATCTGATGATGGTTCGAAGAAGGTGTTTGGTTGCTCTGAATGGAATGGTACAAGTTTTGTTTGGTTACTGAGATGATCTGGATCGTTCAAGATGTTGTTTGGTTTGAAGGACGAGGTAAGTATGATTAGCAAGGACTAATATTGATAACACTGTGTTCTGCATGACCGTACCTTATTGCATAAGAGCAAAACGATCATGGGAAATCATAGAATCTTTGAAAAATGAAATCTTTGCCGATTCATAATATCAGGAAGGCAACATTCATCCTCAATTCGTAATAACAGACCAAAGTAGCATGCGTAATTGAAGGCATGAAGCAAGACTATAGACCAAGCAATACAAGAATTTTTTCTTTAAAACTGCAATACAATAACTTTGAAGGCATCAACACAAGTAGTATCAATACATAGTATCACATATAGCAAATACATCAGTTTTTCATTGCAAAGTTAGTTCAACGACCACATGGATCCCAAGAAAACTTCAACAGGTTTTACTAGAACAAGATCTGAATGAACAAAAATCTAAAGCACATAAATTAAGCATTCTATTAAAGGGTCTATCTCTCAATGCAGTGATGTTCTCACCAAAAGCAGGAAGGCAAAATGCTTTCACCGTCTTGCAAAGAAAGAACACAAGTTGTTGAGAATCAATTGACTTTGATGAAAGGTTCTAGTCTATAATTTTAGAAGGATAAAGCATATCGGTCAAGTAAAAGCATGTACAGACATAAATATGAAATCAAAACAGTCTCGGATATGCATAGCGTTGACATGGCCACATCTTTATAATTTTGACTTAAATTAAGAGCTACCAGAGGGCGGTAGATTATACGTAACTAGTTTCATGAATCTGATAGATTATACAGAACCAGTTTGAGATAAAAATCAACATCAAAATACACCGAGATATGCTTGGGTAAAGCACGTGTTGGACTCATTTTCCTATCGCCACTAATTTTGCTAAAACAGAATGCTCAAGCTAGCATATCAAGATGTGAGCACATTTGTCTTGACACAATCCAATCACAAGATCCAGTGCTCATATAAGAAAGGAATTGGTTCAAGTTAGAATCCAATTCTATTTGCCTTTTCCAACACGAGCATCTTGTTCGATCAACTAATAACGGATCTGCAGCGGAGGCGAACGGATACATCACCGACAAGCATTAACACAAATACAAGATAAACCAATCACCTGAAGAACAACGCATTAACACGAGGCAACAACAAATGGACCGCGCAGCGGACGGGAGAAAAATACCAAGTAATCTGAAGCGAGATACACTACGATTGGACAGATCCGGACGGAAGTGCAGATCTGGCGGCGTGAGGTCGCGGCGTCGCGAATCCGGCGGCGGCGTGGATCCGATGCCGGCGGCGTGGTCGCGGCGTCGATCCGGCGGCGGCGTGGATCGATACTCGGGCCGAACGGGAAAGGCGAGGCGATGAGGAAGAGCAGATCCGTGGCGGCGGCGTCAGTCCGCGAGCGGTGGCTTGAGGTCGTGGGAGAGGCACCCCGAGACGAAGAGTGAGGGCGCGGGAGCGGGAGAGTGGGCGCGGGAGCGGCGACGCGAGAGGAAAACCGCGAGGAGAGGAACCAACGCGTCCGGGATGAGATGGTTCGGCCGATTTGGCCGAACGGGATGGTACGGGATTTGTGAGGAATATTCCTAGCATCTGTACCACTTCATTCTGGATGAGATGGTTCCGTACACTCAACCAAACGCATGTATCAAAATTTATCCTGTACCATCCCGTTCCGTTCACCCTCGTACCTCCAACCAAACGCACCCTAAGTCGCCCCTGCCCATGATACAGAAGTGAGTGCATTTGGGAGGTTCTCATCCTGCCAATTCCAAGTTTTGATGAGATTTTTTTTGGATTGGAAATGTTTTAGTGTCAACTGGAAGATCCCGAATGGATTTTTTTTTTAATCTCATTGATTTCCCCATATTGGGAGGTTTTCGATTCTCCATTGAAATTTTTTTAGTCTAAGCTTAAAGTCTCAAATTTCAAAGTTTACTACTATTGGTTGAAAGTTTAGTTTCTTTTTCGAATAAAAGTTTTATCTTGAATCTAAAGCTTTCATTGTGCAAGAGTGGAAAAGCAATGTTTATTTATGTAGACTGGCTATCGAGTTTAACGAGCTATTATCGAGCTCCTTTTGAAATTGATATAGTTCAACATAAAATTATTTATTTATTATTTAAATGATTATTTCAAATTCAAGCTAACAACCACTGTGGAGCTGAGCCTCATTAATATTCTTTCACTTGAAATAGATTTATTTCAATTTTGAACCTATTAAATACTATAATCAAAATAATTTTGATTCGAACCCTAACAAGTTTTTTCTAGCCCTGGTTTTGTTGCCTTGTGAGTTGTCAAAGGGGAGTACGTTTTCTAGGTAGAAAGTGTGTCCAAATGTGGAATCCATTAATTAGGTTCCAATATTAATTTAGTGGAGCCTCTTGATATGCCTTTCACTTATCAACAGTTCAACACTAATCACTACTCCTTCGGCTATCTCCTATTCTTCATTCCTCCTCCCTGGCAAGACCAGATCCCAAAGACAAACCCTGGTCTTTGCCTCATTAATCGCCTTCCCCACAGGCGTCGCCTCTCTTCATTTCTTTTTCCCTCACTGGTAGGGGTGAAAACGAAACGGAAAGTTTCCGACCGTTCCGAAAAAAACGAAAACGGAAGCCCTTTTTCGGAAACAGAAACAGAAAATACCGGTACAGAAACGGAAACGGAAATTTTTTGTCGGAAACAAAACGGGAGAACCAATTTCGGCGAAAACGGAAACGGAAATTCCGTATAAGTGAAACCGGAAACTAAAAATGGAAATGGGTCAGAAAGGGAAGTGGGCTTGGCCCAAAAATGAGAAGGGAGAGTTTATATTTATTTTCGAATTAAAATAATTTTATAAATACAAATGGCTTCATATAAAATTAAATAGATTTCAAAATTTTCGAAAAAATTCTCAAAAATACTTTAGAACATTTTGAACATAGAAAAAAATATTTTTAGCATAATCTTGTTTTTATTTTTTTATAAATAAATTAATTTTATAAATCTAAAAGTAGCAAAATGGTAATTATAAACTCCAGAAAATCTAAGATAAATCTCAGAAAATCATAAATGAACATCGAACAATAATATACAAATTTTAGGGTGTTACACCTTTATAGTTGGTGGAGCAAGAGGATATCAATGATAATTATATGGATGAGGACATGATGGTCTGATATGAGAGACAAATAACGTGCCTTCAGCTACCAAACTTGAGAAAAATTTTCTAGTAATATCAGTAAACATAACACTATTCTTGTGTCCACCTTAGAGATGGAATGTGTTCCATTGTTCTTATGGTCATGTATATTGTGATTCTCTACTATGTTCTTGTGGAATTTTCCGCTTTCGTTTCCGTATCTACTCCGTTCTGTTCCGCATTTGTTTCCGTCACTATCCGTTTCCGTATCTGTTTCTGGGGTTTCCGATTTTGTTTCTGTTACAGGTAAAAAAATATGGAAACGGAAACGGAACAGTCATTTACCGATCGTTTTCGTACCGTTTTCATCCCTGCTCACTGGTGCCTCCTCTCAGCTTGGCTCCTCCTTGCCTTCCTCTATTTAATTTTCCTATTTGCGTGATCCCTCTCCCATTGCTCCTTTACCCTGACTCCCACTTCTCCCTAGATCATCTCCATGACACCTCCCAACCCTCCTCCACCTTTGCCATTCGAGCAAGAATCATTTGTCTCGCTTCCTCCGCCGACGTCGAATCACCTGACCGTGTTTTTGGAGCTTGAGTTCTCATCGTGGGCCACCAAAGGTAGCATCTTAATTTAGGGCCTAATTAATGAGTTCCACATCTGGACATCCTTCCTACTTATCTGTCTATACATCAATCAAGTGCTTTATCTAAAATAAGTCGAAATTTTTTACCATTAGATGGAGATCCAACGCTCCATATTTTTCCATCCACTCTATAAATATCCACCATCCCTAACTCTAACCTAACCTAACTCTCGATCCACTCTATTCGACATCCGCCGCCGCCGCCTTCCTCCCCAAGCGCCAAGCATGTTGCCACCTCGCCGACACCGGCGAGACCTCCCTACGAGCCTCCGGTGCCTCCCATCGTAGCTCCTACATCTCGAGCATCCGCCGCCCGGCTTCTCCTCGCCTTCTTCTCCTCCATCACCGGCCTTTTTCTCCCGTCGAACGACTCCACCTCCGGCGCATCTCCTTAATATAAGAAAAAGAAGAGGGGGTATTCGGTGGCAGCGCTCACACGTGCCTGTAGGTGGTTTCGCCGCTTGGCGATGCTTGTCGAAGACGGTGGACGGGAGCACGAAGTTTTAAGCAGATCTTAAGGTTAGAAAATTTGACTGATTTCCTTAAAATTTTTAGTCCAGATAGGAAATCCGTAAAAAAAAAACTGCACAGCGTTACAGCGTATCTTCTCTCACGAGTCACGAGGCCACAGCACAGCGCACCTCTCCTGCTCTGGCACGATGGATGAGGCGCTGGCTAAAGCTGCCAGGACGGCGAAGCCGGCAAGGCTAGGTGGCGGTAGCGGCGGCAGCGTTCAGCAGGATAGCGTTCACGACCGCATCAGCGAACTCCCAGATGACGTCCTGGGCGCGATCCTCTTCCTCCTGCCGCTCAAGGAGGCGGGCCGCACCACCACGCTCTCCAAACGCTGGCGCGGCATGTTCGCTTGCTCCCCCATCGCGCTGGACGACGAGCGCGTGGGCCGGCGCCGCCTCGGCCGTCGGCCCTCGGAAGTCATCCTCCACTTCGAGCGCGTGGCCGTGATCACCAGAATCCTGGCGGCGCACACCGGGCCCATTCCGCGCGTCCGCCTTGCCAAGACGCGCTTCCGGGGCGACGGCGACTGGGACGGCTTGGCGACCGACGCCTTCGCTACGCGTCGTGTGAAGGAGCTCATCATCCACTCCCCCCGCTCTGTCCGCTTCTTCCCCGCCCCGCCGCTCAGCTCCCTGCAACTCGTCCACTGCGACTGGTTCTCCCCGGAGCCGTCGCCGGCCAGCTTCGCTCACCTCAAGGAGCTCTCCCTCCGCGCCGTCAAGATCTCGGAGCGCGACCTGCACGCTCTGATGGACAAATGCATCGCGCTAGAGAGCCTGATGTTGTCCTCGTACCACAAGTACTGTTGCGCCCCGGAGAAGGTGGACATTACCAAGTTCCACGTCCGGTCGCAGAGCCTTCGCAGCCTGTCGCTGGAGCTCTGCGAATTGGAGGAGCTCGTCATCGTCGACGCGCCCAATCTGGAGCGCCTGCTCGGCGAGCCCAAGTACTATCAGCGCGACTGCAAGCTGACCCTCGTCAACGCGCCGAAGTTGAAGATTCTTGGATTGCTGAGCAGGCAGTTTCATCTGGTGCATGACAGCAATCTGTATAAGGTGAGCTTCGCATATCTAAGATTCTGATAACTTCGTTGTACTCGCAAAACTTCTTGCTTCATTCTTCTAACCTTGTCCTTGTACTGCAGGGCATGCATCTGGCCTTGTCTGGGCCGATCCCTAGCGTCAGGATGCTGGCTTTGTGCTTGAACTTGTGTGATCTCGCTCAAATGAAGCAGATTCTGCAGTTCCTGAACTATTTCCCTAGCTTGGAAACACTTCACATCAAGGTACGTGATGTAGTATTAGTCACTCGTTTGCCTTTGGTGTGATTTGCCAAGCGGCTCACAACATGCATGGTTCTGACTTGCTATATATGCTCCTTGTCCTGTCTCTGTTTGCAGCTTTGTTCCCAGCTAATTCCTAAAGATTCACGGCATCCTAAAGTTCCCTATGCCGGTTATCTGCAACTGGCTGGCTCGGTTGCTTGTCTCAGAGACAGTGTTAAAACGATAGTCTTGAACCCCTTTTCTGGTTGTGATCCTGAGCTGCAATTTGCTAAGATACTTCTTGGGAGTGCCAAGGTACTTGACACCATGAGGATTTTATGCACTACTACCCTAAAGACGTGGATCGGAACAACAAGACGCCGCCTCTGCCTTGAGAACAATGCTTCCTTGAATGCTCGGGTTGTTTTTAGCAGGAACTCTCCCTTCCGCGATGCCATTCGCGATGTCGTATTGGACGCTTCAAGCTTAGCAATCCCTGACCCCTTCTTCGTCCGGATGACCAATCCTGTGTAGAAGCAGCTAGCTCGGGTTCCATTGGGCTGCCACCTTGGAGGATGAGAAATTAATAATACTTCCAGGCAAGACTTGTGTGGATTGCAAACTACAATGTGTTGGGTATCTCCCAAGATTTTCTTTTTCTTTTTCTTTTAGAATGATCATGGAACCATAAACATGTGGCATGTCTTGTTTTAAGTATTGAGCTTTCGTAGTGTTTGGTGACAATTGCTTAGATATGATCTGCAGCTGGTTATGTGGTTTGGCATATATCATGTAACCCTTTTATCATTGGCGTAAGATTGTTGGAACTTTCTTGCTAAGATCAACTTCATCTGGCATAGGTGAAATGTTTTCTTCTCCCTTCTGAAGTTGGTTTACTACATGCTATTAGTACACATACATTTTGCTTGACGAATATAGTGCAGTCTGCAAAACAGGAAGAGCAGTCTTGGGATAGCAACAGTGGACAGTTATGCGCCTTTGCTTTCCCGCTCTAATCTTTTAACCGCGCAAGTATTCGTCCATTGTCTTGTTTGCAAGGGAAGGATAACAAGGTCTGCACTCTGCAGTGCATCGCATGTAAAACTACTAGTGTCTCCCAGCCCTTTCATGATTGGTTAGGTTTTCCTGTTCATTGATTTCGACTGGCGCATGTGACGCAGAATTTCTCGGCAGTTCAACCAGGAGATTGCCAACTTTTATTCTACGTGAGATGGAGAACTATCTCCTCAACACCCTCTACTCTCTGTACTCAACTTACTTAATTTAATACTTCGAATACATCCCTTCTACATCTTAGACTTATCTTCATAGGACATGAGTTTAGACGACGAACGCATCTCTTCAACGCACCGGACTCAATTTTGACGGACTCGGCTTTGGACGATGAACGCATCTCCTTAACGTCCCAGAGTCAATATCGTGTTGCAAACGGACTCAACTTTGACTTATACTGCACACGCAGACTCACTTACTGGGCCTTGGGTCCCTACTGTTCTGGCTCAAGGCCTGGCAGACTCACTATCACCACCAACTCATTCTTATAATAGTTAAGACTAGTAAGATGCCCGTGCGTTACAACATAATTTTAAAAGAGAATAATACATAATTATAATGCAGGATCTTAAACCATACAATAAATCAATTTTCTGTAACACACATATCAAGCAAAACATATCTTTGTAAGCTAGTAAATAAATCAAATCATCTATATTGAGTTGTCCTGCAGATTTACAACTATAAGTTAGCAAGGCAATAGTGACTTACTTACTGGGCCTTGGGTCCCTACTGTTCTGGCCCAAGGCCTGGCAGACTCACCATCACCACCAACTCATTCTTATAATAGTTAAGACTAGTAAGATGCCCGTGCGTTGCAACGGAATTTCAAAAGAGAATAATACATAATTATAATGCAGAATCTTAAACCATACAATAAATCAATTTTCTGTAACACACATATCAAGCAAAACATATCTTTGTAAGCTAGTAAATAAATCAAATCATCTATATTGAGTTGTCCTGCAGATTTACAACTATAGGTTAGTAAGGCAATAGTGACTCACTTACTGGGCCTTGAGTCCCTACTGTTCTGGCCCAAGGCCTGGCAGACTCACCGTCACCACCAACTTATTCTTATAATAGTTAAGACTAGTAAGATGCCCGTGCGTTGCAACGGAATTTCAAAAGAGAATAATACATAATTATAATGCAGGATCTTAAACCATACAATAAATCAATTTTCTGTAACACACATATCAAGCAAAACATATCTTTGTAAGCTAGTAAATAAATCAAATAATCTATATTGAGTTGTCCTGCAGATTTACAACTATAGGTTAGCAAGGCAATAGTGACTCACTTACTGGGCCTTGGGTCCCTACTGTTGCCTAAGGCTTGGCAGACTCACCATCACCACCAACTCATTCTTATAATAGTTAATATAATGGGCATGCGACTGAAATGACACGGAAATAGTGACGCTAGCGTCGAATTGTTCTCCATTCCGCTGCACCAAGGTTGCATGCATCGGCTTACATTATTTTCAGGCGTCTCATGTACAAATACACATGGTGTATCTCCATTTGTAGGATCTTTCGTGCTACTCCCGTGCAAACTTCTTCTCGGAGACCAGGGAGTTGAGGGTTGAGGCTAATGCCCAACGCCAGGGCTCGGCACGGACCGCATCAACCGCTCGGCCCTGCCGCTCACCGAAAACCCCCTAGACATCGCCGCCGACTCCTCGCCGCCGCCGCCGCCGCCTCTGGGCAATACTCGGAGCACCAAGCCACCTTCGAAGTACATCACCTTGCCTTGTTCCTCCACCAACAGCTTGCGCCCTTCGCACGGCGAACAGCTAGGGAGGAGCAGGCACAGTGCCAGAAACGCCCACACGAGCTGCAACGACGCGCCCTTCCTGTTGCTAATGCCACCACGCGAACCCATGCCGAAGAGAAGCGGAAGGGCGTTGGCCTGGAAGCCGAGGAACCGAGAGCTGTGCGACGGATACTGCTCTGCTCTGGGGCTTGGGCTGAGCTTAAGCGAGAAATGGAGTTGGTCGGGGCTCAGGAGAGGAGGGCGCTTGGCAAAAGACTCGCTCGAGCTGATGAGGTCGAGAGGCGCGCGGCGTGCTCTATTTATAGCCCCGCGGCGCAGACGATTCCTCGTTTCCGGTGGAGAATTCTTCACGACTAACTGCCGGCCAGAAAAGTACCTACTCTGAAACTGCGCCGTCTAGTTTTATTCCAATTTTTTTTTTTCAATTTTCAGAAGTAGTAGCAACAGATCAATGCATGTTTAGTCGTACCTTTCGTGTAGAATTTTGCTCCGTGTCGTGTGGAGGAATCGTTTTTGCTGCCGAAATGGCATTTCTGTGCTTTGCTTGCTGATTTATGCACACAGGCGATTGCATCGTTGAGTACCTAATTCCAATCAAGAACTTGTCATCCGGCTGACTGATTTGGTTTTTTGGGAAGCAAGTTGGGTGGTTATATACTTAGAAGTGATTAGTTTATATCAAGCGTTTTGAGGAAACTACATTTGGCAACATATTAAAGAGTCTCCACTGCAAAATCAAACCTCTGACGTGGATCGAGTTGCACCAATCCTCGATTGAGTACGCTAGGGCCTACGACTTTCCCTGAGTTACAGCCTATAGCCGAATGCTATATAAACTCGTAGGGTGTCTCGATGCGTCGTGTATGGTGTTCTTGACCTATAAGGATTAGCATTAACCTAGCAATTTAGCATCGGAACGTCGTCTTGTCAGCCACTGGTTATAGCAAGGAAAAAACGAAAGGAATCACGAGCGAAAACAATCGGTCATTAGTCCGAGACGGGGCTAGCTTTTTCGACGAACGGTGAAGAGCGAAAGGGAAGCCAAATCTGACTCGAGAACGCATTGCAGGCGGCCAGGATTACTACATGTGGCGTTCTTGTTGCCATGCGTCTGCTCGCTTCTTCATGCAACCAATCGAAGTTGGCCTCCTCGTGGAAAAAGGCATATTCGTCGCTTCAACGGCTGATTACTGATCACTGTTTTTTTTGGAAAAGCAGGTCTATAAACTTGCAGATTGTTCACGACCGACCATGATAGTTTTGCAAAAGGGAGGAAAGTAAGGGAAAACCATCCAATATAAAGTCTACTAGAGACGCCTTTTAAACAGGTTAATTAGGTCATTAATTTTAAACTCAATCAGTTTTGCAAAGAATCTGCCGAAGGATGAACACTTTTTTTTTATAGAAAATTTGGCCACAAACTCTGACATTTCATTAAAGAAGAAAAGAACAACAACCGGACTACAAACGCGCACACACCCCACCACACACACGCGCCTACCTCCGGCTCCATGCGAGCACGCGGATCGAGCGGGGCTCGAACCCGGATGGGCGGGGAGTACAACCGCGCCCCCAACCAACTGAGCTACACTCAGTTCTCGAAGGATGAACACTTAAGCGACTTATCTAGGTCCCTTGCCTTTTTCCTCGCAAAAAGAAATATCCATTGCTTTTGGATGTGAAAAAACTTTTTAAAAAAAACATCACAAACTTGTCATTGGAGAATGCAAGCCGTTCTATAAAACATTGGATGGCTAAGACCAAAGTTAGCAACTGGATTTACCTCGCCAAAAAAAGCGAGCAATAGGATTATCGCACGGAGTTCCAGGTCTGTGTTTTACTAGAGTGCGAGTATCGCTCGCTCAGTGCAGCGTGAAGTAATCCATATCAAAGATTAATTAACCACGTGTGTAGTAACACGTACGTGATTAGTGTGAAGCGAACCATGCCCGTAAGCCAGAAAACCAATATTGACACACTAGTTAGACTATCCAAAGTTAGGGAGCGGTCTGTATGTTAGGCACCTCCATGCATGGCTCTATCCAAACCGTGCATTTGCGACGGAGGGATCTCCAGAGCTGCTGGAGTTGAACAGCGGAGGGTAAGAATTAACACAACTCCTTTGCCATGCCTGCTGCTTGCAGCGCGCGCTGGTGCCTGGTGTGCTCGTGCGCGTGTTGGACGAAGGCAATTCATCAATTCCAGTGTCAACGTCATGCTGTTGCTATAGTTGTGGTGCATCATGCGTGCAATTCTTTCTGATCATAAATAGTTATCGTTTTGAATATTGAATATATATGATTAAATCTTTGAATCTTTGACTATTAATATCCATTTAAATATTTAAATATGATACATAAAAATTATATGTATAGATTTGTCTTAAAAAATACTTTTATAATATTTATAATTTGTATAAATATATTATAATAGAAATAAGTAGTCAAAGCTATGTTCTGAGAGTATATCAATGTATATAAAACTATTACTGAGGGATTACACTGCTTCATGTTCGTGGTACAGCTTGACCCACTTGCGCCATAAATTGAGCGGTAATTCGGACGTCTGTTTTTTTCCGCAACATTTTTTTCCACGCATGCAACATTTTTTTTCTACGCATGCAACATTTTCCTTCGACAAACAGTAAATGTTTCAAAAGCGAAAAAAATGTTGCAGACGCTAAACAAAATGTTGCGCGGGCGTCCGAAAATTTAAAAAAAATCAGATGTTCGGCTGCTAGTACTGCCCTAAATTGAGGGATTACGCTGCTTCATGTTCGTGGTACGGCTTGACTCACTCGACGGCTGAGATTTGCGTCCCATGTGCCAGTGTACGGAAGTTTTGTTCCGCCATACGCCATTCTAGCTCCATGATAGGGATATAGATCCCTTGTACTTAAGAATGTCCGCCTCCTCGCTACGACCAACCAAAGACGAACCCTCCGGACGGGAGACCTAGATCGCGATTGGATCACGACCGACCGTGTCTGCGTGTGCATCGCTCTGTCTGAGATCCGGTAATTGAACAATCGCTCGTTGTTTTTCTGTAATCTTGTAAAAATGCATCTGGTTAGGGGGGCATTAATGTGTGTGTTTGCACCAAAATTCGGCATGTATTGAAATTGGTCTGAAAATAGAAGTATCCGTACAGAAAAGAATCGGTAAACGACTCGGAAAAGGAATCCGTTTCTATAAAAGGAAAGGAAATCGGATAAGAGGCCGATACGGGTAAACACACCGTATCCATATGCGACTCGGATCGGCCAGGCGTGTTATAAAAGGGGTGGACGCCAAGCAAAGAAATCAATCAATTCCAACAAACCCTACTTTTACAAGTCTTTTCTTTTACATTGCTTTAGCTTCATAGATTTCTCTGCAAGTCGACGGAATCAACATAGCTGCGCATCGCCGATTGTTGATTTTGGCCGATTTCACCCAGGTTTGATCTGCTTCGTTTTGTTGCGCATCGCCTTCCCGAAGCCGATTTTACCTTATATCCGGATCAATCAGAATTGGTTGATCTAGTTATCTCCTAATCGGTTTTTGCCGACTAGCGAAAAGCCGATAGATCTTTGTTTATCGGCTTTGATCGAATTACAAATTTTACCTTGTCGATTTCAGGTCAAATCGACTGGCACGCTCTGCAAACCCGGTGTTTGTCTTGTGTGTTCGACGCCGAAAACCCTCCTTCACGTTTTTGGCGCGAACATATTTTGGCACGCCCGGTGGGACCAACAAAAAGAATGGCGTCAACCGACAAGCCCGCGGTCACCGCCGATATCAACACTGATGCTATAATCGCGCCTCAGATGGCCGATTTAACCCCTGAGCAACGGAAAGAAATCGAAGACCGAAAGGCGGCTCTGGAGGAAATGATGCTACGGTGCTTCCAGAAAACGCGCCGTGGCGTTACTCAAAAGAGTGCACTCCCAAGCATCAATCCTATCGGAGATTCGTCATCTGAATCGGTAAGCCGATACGCACCCGCTCAAGCCGATTTATCAAGTATGATCGAGCAATCTGTCCATCACGCATTGATTAACCAGTCATCGGCTCTAGTATCCACATTAAAGCCAATGATAGAAAATAGTGTGAAAACAATTGCTCGTGAATTAGGCTGCGTCTGGAAACCTGCTAGATCCACCACAAACCATCCCTACGCACTCCAAAGATATTCCATAACGCCCAACACCAACACAGTAAACGTGTCGGCTCATGCACCTGTTATGATGCCGACTCAACCTACTGTTTTGAAACCAAGCATACAGAGAGATGGATTCACACACTACCATGGGCACACGGATGGGGCCAAAATAAGCGCATCAAATCGATCAGATGGACCCTCCAATAGCATCGGGATATCGGCCTATCAGCCGATCGAAACAGGACAGGTTCCGCTGTCACGGGGAGCCACAACCATGAAACAAGCGCCATACGCACCCATACCCGATGCATTAGGTTTTAATCGTGATTATGACACAGTGCCAAGACCTCCTGAGGTGCGATTCGGACAAAGACCCGAGTTTGCACTCGGGGCAGGCACGAATGAGAATTGGCAATGTCCTACACCACAAGCCGACAATGTTAATTAGGCGTAACAAATCGCCAATGTTTTGAGAGAACGATTTGGTTTACAACCCAGAGGAAGGGTAATCGGCTATAGGAAGCCGTATCCGATTACATAGACCGAATGCCATGCCCCCACAACTTTAGGATACCAGACTTTGCTAAATTCTCAGGTGATGATTCTGTTACCACAATTGAGCATATCGGACGGTTCATGGCTCAATGTGGGGAGGCGGCACAGTCCGATGGGTTAAAAATTAGATTGTTTCCTTTATCATTATCTGGCACTGCATTCACATGGTTCACAAATCTACCACCTAATTCAGTTCATATATGGAGCGATTTAGAAAGCCGATTCCATGAGTACTTCTTTTAGGAACTATGGAGCTTAGGATTTCTCGATCTTAGTTCAATCCGATAATACGGCGAATCGGTCTCTGATTATATCAAGAGATTTGGGCGTCTGAATAGGTGCTACTGATGTAACATTACCCGACGATCAATTGGCCGACCTAGCGTTCCAAGGGTTAATCCCTCCATTAAAAGAAAAGTTGTCGTGCCAAGAATTTCGACCTAGGCCACCTACTTCATCGCCAGATCGGCACATGAGAGCCGGTATGCAGAAATCAAAGGGTTTAAAGATAGATTTAAACCAAACGGCAACGAAAAGGCCAAAATAAACATGATAGAATACAGTTCGAGCGATACCTCCGAGGATCTGCAGAGGTGAACATAGCCGAGTGGGCCAAAGGTTCTAAAAGCCACTCGTATGCTCTCTACTTAAGCCGACAAAGAATAAGGCGGAAGTCAAGTACTCGTATGATGTGTCAAAGTGTGACAAGATATTTGATTTATTACTACAAGAAAAACTCATAAGGTTACGAGAAGGGCACATCATACCATCGTACGAGGAGATTAAAAAGCGAAGGTATTGCAAATGGCATCATTCATTCTCCCATAACACTAACGATTGCAATATTTTTCGACAACAGATTCAATCGGCCATCGCCGATGGTAGGCTAAAATTTGCGGAAGAATCGGCTATGCAGATAGATATGAGCCCTTTTCAAGTCAACATGGTTCAATGTTCACGAAAGAGAGGCTGCGGAAGAAGATAAGCCGGTTAGGGGAGTTGTATCATGAGACGAGACAAGGTAGATCACTATCGGTTCTATACAAATAGAAGCCGATAGGAATGGAAAGAACTCGAGAATCAAAACCAAGAGAGGGGACTTGGAGGTCGGTAAATGGTACCAGCCGAGAGGGCTCCAAGAAAACCGATTTCAAACCAAAGCCGACCTTCTCACAACTCCCGGGAAGTATGAAAGGGTAAGTCGAAGGTGTGACCCTCAACGCCACCGTAACTTGCATCAACTAAGGCAAAAGAGTGCAGCGTTGGCGGCGGATATGTCATATCGGCCGACATCGAGGAAGAGAAACATCGACAATGTCCCTTTTGGCGCTTTGTCGGGAGAAAGGGATGACCTTACCAACAGAGTGTCTTGTCCTATGCAACACTCACCGCATATCGGCCAAACCGGTCTGTAAAAGATAGGTTGTCTAGACCGATATACGATCATCCAGATATGAGCAGATGGGCCGATCCATAGAAGGTTGTCAACATCGAGCAAGGCGAGTCCTCCCAAAATCAAGAACTATCGGCTAACACGGGTAGAATGGAATCCGGCAAATGAGATGAGCAATTTAGCGAAAGATACGAAAGCCGATAGAACCTAAACCTAGGTGGTGCCCTCCGGTCTTAGCAAATCACAACGCAGAAGGCTTCATGATTGAAAACACAAGAAGAAAGGGAGGCCAAAAGGAGAGCGAGAGGGATCGGATGTTCAACAAATTGAGACCGGTACCAATTTTGAAAAAGGAGTGGAGAAAAAGGAACAAATCGATAGTGATTCAGACCAATCGATTGAATCCGGTTCTCCGATGATCCGGATGATACACCACCGATGGACATAAACATGGTATTCGCTCTACCGCCGAGTTCAAAACCGAGGAATCGGTGAGGAAGTGTTCGCCCGATTATGTCTCTGAGCACCAGACGCCGTGTTCGAAAGCCACAAGACATGCATCGGCATCTGAAACCATTATATCTAAAAGGGTATATTAATGGCCACCGATATCTCGTATGTTGGTCGATGGCGGGCGATCAATCGATGCCGTTAAGTACTTTCGAGAAAGTTGGGTAAAGCCGATGAAGACTTGATCAAGACCAATATGGTGCTAAATGACTTCACGGAGATCCAACCGAAGCTAAAGGCGTGATGGTGTCGAATCGACAATCGGTAATAAAACTTTGCCGATCGCATTTTTGTGATTGAAGCCAAAGGCAATTACATGCTCCTTGGCGGGATCGATCCATGCCAATTGTTGTATACCATCAACTATGCACCAAAAATTGGTGCAAGTGGAACGATGATACAGAAGTCGTGGCCGACACATCGGCTCACATCGCCATGGCTAGCCCCGATACCAATTGGCCACACGAAGAAGCCGAGTGTATATCAGAAAAGCCTTGGACAATTGCGATTTTATCTCGTGAGAAGTCAGATTCAAGCCGATCGGCCAAACCCAACACGCTTGATCGGACGAAGTAGTAAGAAGATGGAGTACAAGACACTAGCAAAGCTACAGGAAAAGGGCAGGAGCTATCGGCAAACGTAATCTGAAGAAGGCGTTGAGGATTTTGAAGAAGAAAGAAAAGGGTTAGGATTTACTTCACGATTTGCTCGAAGAGATTGATATTGGAGAAGGTGATAGCAAAAGACCAACGTTTGTAAGTGCTAAACTAGAACCCAGTTATAAAGCAAAGTTGGTCGAAATACTCAAGAAGTATAAGGATTGCTTTGCATGGGAGTATTATGAAATGCCGGGTTTAAGCCGATACTAGTCGAACATCTACGCCTATAAAGCCTGGATATCGGCCGTTCAAAACAGTACCCTAGGCGGTTCAATCCTACATTGTATGACGCTATAAAGGAAGAAGTAGGACGATTGCTAGAGGCAAAGTTTATTCGGCCTTGCCGATACGCTGAGTGGGTCTCAAACATCGTCCCTGTAAAGAAGAAAAATGGCAAACTTAGGGTATGTGTCGATTTTAGAGATTTAAACAAAGCTACACCAAAAGACGAGTACCCGATGCCTATAGCCGATATGCTTATCGATGCTGCATCTGGGAATAAAATCATAAGCTTTTTGGACGGGAACGCCGGATACAATCAGATATTTATGGCCGAAGCCGATATATCCAAGACGGCTTTCAGATGTCCGGGAGCTTTAGGGCTATATGAATGGAAAGTTATGACCTTCGGTTTAAAAAATGCCGGTGCTACTTATCAACGTGCTATGAACCATATTTTCCATGATTTGATCGGCAATACTGTGGAAATATACATTGACGATGTAGTAGTAAAGTCCAAAGAAGATCGGCAACATTTAGCCGATTTGGAAAGATGTTCGAAAGCACAAGGGTGCATGGGTTAAAAATGAACCCTCTCAAATGTGCTTTCGGGGTATCGGCTGGGCAATTTCTTGGGTTTACGGTGCATGAAGGAGGAATTGAGGTAAACGAAGCCAAAGTAAAAGCCATAGCCGATACTAAACCGCCAACAAGCAAAAAGGAGTTGCAGGTATTGATTGGAAAAATCAACTACTTGCGACGTTTCATCTCAAACTTGTCAGGGCGTATTCGTGCTTTCACACCGCTGAAAATTAAAGACAACCTAGAGTTCAAATGGGGAGCCGATCAAGAAAGAGCCTTCGACGACATAAAAGGTTATCTGATGAGTCCACCGGATTGACGGCCAAAACACGGTATACCTTTTAGACTATATATATCGGCTGAAGGTGATTCGATTGGAGCAGTTTTAACACAAGAAGCCGATAGGAAGGAACGAGCAATATTTTACTTAAGCCGACGTCTTCTAGATGCAGAAACCAGGTATCCCCTAGTAGAAAAATTATGCTTATCATTGTATTTTGCTTGCACCAAGTTAAGACATTATATGCTAGCTTCCAAATGTGTCATAATATGCAAAACCGATGTAGTTAAATACATATTATCAGCGCCAATCCTGCGGGGTCGGCTTGGTAAGTGGGCATATGCCTTAACAGAGTTCGAGTTATCTTATGAGTCGGCTAAATCTGTGAAAGGACAAGCTGTGGCCGATTTCATCACAGGAAGTGAAACATTAGTAGGAACAACTAGTGTAACTCCTTGGCAGCTGTATTTTGATGGGTCTGTTTGCCAAGAAGGCGAAGGCATCGGTGTGATATTAGTTTCACCTAGGGAACAAGAGTATGGCTTCATGTATCGGCTAAATAGCCGATGTTCAAATAATCAAGCAGAATACGAAGCATTACTAAGGGGTCTACAACTGTTAGATAGCATCGGAGTGAAAGACGTCGAAGCTTTTGGAGACTCGATGTTAATCGTACAGCAAGTCAAAGGGGAATACCGATGCAACGACGGTGCGCTAACTCAGTACTTACATCAATGCCTCCAGATCATCGAGATGTTCACTACATTTTCCATAGAACATATCCCCAGAGAAGCTAATAATAAAGCAAACCGATTGGCACAATGTGCATCAGGGTACAAAATTGAAGGACGACAGGGACCAATCGAGCTAAACATTTGGCCGATCTTATGTGTTCACCCTGTCGACTGGAGAACAGAGATAAGGGATTATTTGTCAGATCCAGCCAAGCCGATCGAAGGTAAGGTCAGCGCAAAGCACTCAAATATGTTCTACTAGAAGATGTATTATACTTTCGGACTATGGAAGGTTTGTTGTTAAGATGTCTGGGAACCGAAGAAACCAAAGTGGCGATGGGTGAAGTCCATGAAGGCATTTGTGGATCACATCAATCGGCTCATAAGATGAAATGGATACTGAGACGAACAGGATATTTTTGGCCGATGATGTTAGAAGATTGTTTCAAATATTATAAAGGATGCCAAACGTGTCAAAAATTTGGTAACATACAGTCAGCACCAGCATCGGCTTTACATCCGATCATCAAGCCATGGCCATTTAGAGGATGGGGTATAGACATAATCGGCCGATATTTCCTGGATCCAAAGAAAGGACATAAATTCATCCTTGCAGCCACGGATTATTTCTCAAAATGGGTTGAGGCTGTACCACTCAAGAAGGTTACTAGTAAAGAGCTGATCGACTTTGTAAATGAACACATCGTCCATCGGTTTGGGATTCCACAAACAATCACTACTGATCAGGGTACTGTGTTTATGTCTAACGATTTCAAAGGGTTTGCGGAAAGTCTTGGGATAAAATTACTTAACTCCTCCCCTTATTACGCTCAGGCCAATGGACAAGCCGAGTCGTCGAACAAGACATTGATAAAGCTGATAAAAAGAAAAATTGAGGAGGAACCAAGGAGATGGCATTCAACGCTGTCGGAGGCTTTATGGGCTTATCGGCTATCTCATCACGGATCAACTAAATTGTCACCCTTTCAGTTGGTATACGGACAAGAAGCCGTTTTGCCCGTTGAAATCAACATCGGCTCAATAAGGCTACACGAGCAAGATAAGGTATCAGCCGATGAATACAAACAGGCGATGCTGGACAATCTAGATGATTTGGCTGAACTAAGGCTGATCACGCTAGATCGGCTTAAAAGGAACAAAGAGATGGTTGCCAGGTCGTACAATAAAAAAGTGATTTTTAAATCATTCAATCAAGCCGATTTAGTATGGAAAACAGTGTTGCCGATTGGGTCTAAGGATAACCGATTCGGCAAATGGTCTCCAACATGGGAAGGGCCTTATAAGATCAATCGGCCGGTTAAGAATTCATATATCTGGAATCCTTAGAAGGGTTCGTCCTACCTAAAGCGATCAATGGAAAGTATCACGAAGGCATATCACCCAAGCATATGGGTCGGGTCCTAACTACTGAGAGGAAGGCATCAGATCAATGACAAGCACATGCATATAAAATCGGTCATACAGGCCGAGTCGATTTAAAACATCCATCCACAGTTAAAAGTTTACAAAATCGGATGCACATCAAGCAAGAGTTCAAAAGCGTCATCTCAAGTTTAAAGCAATATTACAGATTGGCCACAATCGATCAAGAATCAAAGACTAGTGTAGTCCCGACCGCAAATGGGCTCCCAAAGCCGATAGTGCCGCCGCCCTACCGATGGTAGCTTGAATGTCGTCTATTAATTGTTGATCAGCCCTTGCATCGCCCGAAGGACTATTTTGGCCGATTGAGTTTTGACTTGTGCAAAGACCTCGCCAATCTTCTTCCTCACGGGCGGTGAAGATGTAGATTCAGTAATGCCAATCGGCATTCTGCAAGTTCTTTGTGACCAAGGCCAACTGTTCTTCAAGTTTGATCTTGGTCGACTCTCTTGAGCCTCACTCTTGGCCGATTTTAGCAGCGATACCAGACTGGTCAAATGCACTCTTTCGAGACTTGGCGTCCGCTATGAGCTTGTCCAAAATCTCTTGATCGGCTTGTTGAGTCTTCCTCTGCTCAACCTCGGCTTGGCGATGCTACGTCTGGCCGACGAGTGTCCAAGTGGCATACCTCTAGCGGCGCGTTCATAGCGCGCAGGAGGAAGATCGGCTTGCACGGCCGCCATAGCATTCCTCGAGAGGTTGCGTATTGGCGTAAGAGCTGCCTCCGGTGCAACACTTCATCAAGAAGACGATTGAGACGTTCTTGCATACCCGGTTCAGCGATGACGCAGAGATCTTTGGCGCAGAGGCGCAATGATACGTTGAATGTCGGCCAGGATAGTCGTCGATGGCCAACACTTACGGGTCGTCGAGCTCATCCAAAGAGAAGCCTAAGAGATCGGCTAAGTCCATCGACTGGGTCGAAGCAGGTTTCGAGGTGACGGAGCAGAGCCGAGCTTCAAGACCGGACATCCGCCTGGTCTTCTGCATCGGCTTCTAACAACTGAACGGAAGGGGTTTCCTGAGGAATGCGTTACGATAAGATGCGTTACGATAAGATGCGTTACGATAAGATAAGGAACGAAAACAAGGGTCAAGATAAGGATCGGAGCTAACCGCAGATGGCCGATCGGTCGAGATCTTCTTGCATCACGACCCGTAGGTTTTGGGGATCGCTTGATGATGACTCTACGGCTCTTCTTCTCTGAAAATTATAAACATGGGGTTAGCCGACAGCAAGCATGAAGACTTCGCCTACAAAAGAAGTCCGAGCGATTGACGTACTTTTGGTGCGCGCTGGGCGGCAAGGTCGATAGTGATGGGCTATTAACCCCCAGCGTGCCAGGAAGATAAACCGGCAAGAGGGTCGATGACCTTGCCGTTTAAGCGATCGTCGGCCGATATGCTTGGCGGGTTGATCTCTTCTTTGCGAAAAAGGGTAAAAAATATGGTTAAGCCGATGAAAATCTTATTCCAATAAAACATCAAAATGAAAATACCTCTAAAGGCGAGTTAGCATCACTCGAACTCGAGCTAGAACCGGCAGTCTCCGTCGACTCTCGAAAGCCAGGAAGAAAAGAGGACAGACTTCGAATGGTACGCCTCCTTAAGAGTGCCTCACTATGGAAGCCCACCATGTGGTAAATTGGCCCGATCGGCGTGTGTTTAACACGAGGAATGGCAAGTCTACCACATGGAGTTCATCGGCTAGCTCGATAATAAGCTCCGCCAGTTGATGTTAGTAACTTTGTTTCGTGGCTTAATCATCCTAAGCAGAGGAAATCAAGGAATGGTTTGCCAGAAACACAGATGGCGTGCATAAAATGAAGGAAGATAGAACTCATAGGTCAGCTTAAATGTTCTATATCGAGTACTTAATCAGACATGTAGGATGCAAGGAGAAATCAGAGGGAAGCATCAAGAGTAGATTGGGGCATTAGAGAGCTATCGAATTTAAACGAAGAAAAGAAGGCCACGGAGATCGGCTATTTTGCTATACGAAAAGAAATCTCTACGTTTATAAGATGCTTGGTTAAGATTTAGGAAAAAGGACAAGTTTTTATGAAAGCCGGCAAGAGAGATTTTTTGTTCATCAGACGAACA
This sequence comes from Rhipidocladum racemiflorum, assembly GCA_036346355.1. NCBI lineage: Eukaryota > Viridiplantae > Streptophyta > Magnoliopsida > Poales > Poaceae > Rhipidocladum > Rhipidocladum racemiflorum. The sequence continues at coordinate 4,630,686 of CM070578.1, forward strand.
CATGATGAATTTTTCGCACGAGGATCGGCTAGGTTGAAATACTGGGATGGCGCCCTCAGAAAGTCTTCCGTTGGGAAAGCCGATTCTTCCGAAGGGTCCGGATAATGAGGCGCCGAAACGCAGAAAGCCAAATCTGGATAAACCAAAGAGGGCGCCAACATTACCTACGCGACATAGGAACCATTGCCAAGAAAGCCGACTCGGATGATATGCATCATATGGTATACGGCGCCAGCAGAGACTTCCCTAAAGCTAGCCGATGACCCATAACTAGTTGCTCAGACATAAATTGATAGACCTGGGTTGGTCCTAGGGAAGCGCCACGGTAAGAGGAATCGGTCTAACCATAAGTTGATGAAAGCTACGTGTTCTTCATCCGATACAGTTACTTTGTTGTTATTTTGGATATATCTAGACCAACCTTCTCCCTTTTTTCTCGTCAATTTGAACTGAGGTTTACCACTAAAAGCCGATATTTGATCTCCATCGGGCCTAAGACAACATAATTCAGCCATGTCTAGAAGGGTTGGGCCGATGGGACCAGTTGGGAAAAAGAAGCGTTAAAGAGTCCGACCAAAAATAGCAGCGGCTACTAAAGATTCATTGGGCTCTGGAGCAGCTAAGGACATGGGGATACACTCAGCAATGCCCATACCCTCCCACTCCGCTCTCTTTTGGGCCGATACTCTAATGTACCAGGACCTCCAGCCCTTGAGAGCTGTCGGCCAAGCCCTAAAACTTTTTGACCACTCGTTGATGTTGTAACCAGGAGCCGATAAAGGGAGTCTAGGGATTTCATCTCCAATGACAGTATCGGGTTCTATGGTTCCTATAGGACCTAGGAAATCGATGATCGCTATCTCGGGATCGGAACAAGTACACGAGATGCGTCCATTTCAGCCGATGCTATGAGAAGAAGGGTTGAAGCGGAGAAAGCCGATTTCGGGATTAACGAGAGCACGCCAGGTGAAAATGACTGCAGGGAGCCTCATATTTATACCTCGGTGAAAAGGTGAAAAGGCGAGAACGATTCTTTGCATTGAAAACGCACCGAGAGCATTGCGGCGCCATTAATGGGGAAGTTACCGAGGTGAATCCTAACGACAAGCCGATCACAGAAGAGCGAAGGATTTTTGAAAGATAACAAGTTACCTTTCAAAAATGGGGGCATATGTTTGCACCAAAATTCGGCATGTATTGAAATCGATCCTGAAAATAGAAGTATCCGTATTAAAAGAATCATTAAGCGACTCGGAAAAGGAATCCGTTTCTATAAAAGGAAAGGAAATCGGATAAGAGGCCGATACGGGTAAACACACCGTATCCATATGCGACTTCGGATCGGCGGGCGTGTTATAAAAGGGGTGGGCGTAAGCAAAGAAATCAATCAATTCCAACAAACCCTACTTTTACAAGTCTTTTCTTTTACATTGCTTTAGCTTCATAGATTTCTCTGCAGTCGTCGGCGGAATCAACATAGATCGCCGATTGTTGATTTTGGCCGATTTCACCAGGTTTGATCTCGTTTTGTTGCGCATCGCCTTCCCGAAGCCGATTTTACCTTATATCCGGATCAACTGTAACTGGTTGATCTAGTTATCTCCTAATCGGTTTTTGCCGACTAGCGAAAAGCCGATAGATCTTTGTTTATCGGCTTTGATCGAATTACAAATTTTACCTTGTCGATTTCAGGTCAAATCGACTGGCACGCTCTGCAAACCCGGTGTTTGTCTTGTGTATTCGACGCCGAAAACCCTCCTTCACGTTTTTTGCGCGAACAGTGTGTTCGAATTCGATGAAGTTTTGATCTCCACTGATCTGGTCGCTTCTGCACATGACCTTATCCGAATCGAAGATGAACGATTCCTTGGCCTCGCGGCGATCCAAGAAGCCCAAGTGTATGTGCCGCGTCACCCCCTCCCTCCCTCTCTTTTCTTTCGTAATTCTTGGATATTTTCTGTTTGATATATATTTGGACGTCTTACATTTTGATATCTTAAAAAACTTGGATTTTTTATTATTTTTTTTCATTTACGCAAGGGTGCAGTTTGCAGTCTAAAAAATTTGTAATTAGTTCGATGTTTAACACCTCAAATATGAGATGTAGCAATGTCTTGCGAAATCGATGATGTTTCTGCAATTCAAGGCCAGCCCTTTCCTTTGTGCAGATTCTAAATTTACACACTAGGAGCTTCCATCATGCAAGCCACTGTTAACTCCTGGAATTCTAATTACTGTTTCTTTCGTCATGTCATATTGTCACCAAATATCTTGATTCTAAACATGAAGGGCTAGAGTTTTTCAGTCTGAATGTAAGAGGTGGGCATTTGGCTTTAAAAATAATTCGGTTTTTACAACTAAAAACCAAATCAATCGAACCGAAAAAGCCGAATAAACCAACCGAATAAACCGTAACATCAAACCATGCATGAATAGGTCATCGGCGCCTTCTCGCTCATCAGCATCGTCTTTGTCCCGAATCCCGATAGGGCCGCTTCGCTTTCTGCATCACAGGTGGTAACTGCAAAGCAATGCACGCATCATTCCTGTGATCATTCCCTATTGCAACACTATGTCTGATGCATTTTGCTGTTTCCTAACCTGACTTGCAGTGTAGATTGTTGATAGAGATGGCAAAATTACCCGTGGGTACCCGACCCTATGGGTTTGATTTCAGACCCGCGGGTTTCAAATTTCGGGTTCGGGTTTGGGTTTGGGTTTGGGTTTGGGTTCGGGTTCGGTTCTGCACCCGTGAGTACCCATGGGTACCCGAATTAATTAATATAAATTAAAAATAATGGAAAGTTAATTCAAGATTTTCAAGCATCGTTCGAGATGTAAGATGCGGTAACTTTCATGATTATATACACCATATATTTTTCCTTTAAACATAGAAATTACAAATGAATTGATTGACAATTGATGGTTGAAAATTTGATTGCGATGTGAATTTAATTTCGGGTTTGGGTACCCGTTCGGGTTCGGGTACCCATCGGGTTCGGGTATGGGCATGGGTATGTACCTGTGAGAGATTTCGGGTTCAGGTTCGGGTATGAATTTCGGTTTTCGGGTTCGGGTCTGCGGGAGGTATACCCGCCCGTATCCGCCGATTGCCATCCCTAATTGTTGAGTTGGTAGACCGATATGATGCAGAATTCGTACCCGCGAATTACGACAAGGTCCGGTTCATTGAAGACTCCAAGACCGACAAGGCTTGCACGTTTGTTGCACCAGAACGATAACTGTGAGTATGCCAATGAGTGTGTCTGTATGTATTTAGCTCATTACACATGATGTCTGATCTTATTCCTTTCAGGTGCCGAAGCGTATGAAAAGCCCCTTACATATTCACCACCAGCTCGAGAACTTCTATCAGAACCATCGACGGTATATACTAGAATTGGTCTTTATTTTGTACACACGTTAATTGCTTTTGTTCGATATTAAACAGTCGATCCATTGTTGGATTGGATATCATACAATCTAAGATGTCGTGGTTATGGAGCCAAACAGCAATAGTAATAGTGTTTCGGCAAGCCAGGAAGAGGACTAAACCGAAGTGTAAGAAATACAGCATGAGTAAAAGAAGACTTGTATGTACAATGCTCGATTACAGGTCTGCCAACATCTCACGCTGTGCCTATGGGCTTTGGGGCTCTATTTATCGGAGTTCCACGGGACGTTAGAAGATTACTACAAAGTTGCCCCAAGAAGCCCACGTGTTGCTTAGCGCCAGCTTTGGTCCCATCGGACCGGAAGATCTCCCGGAGATACAGCTAACGGATGTTGGATAGGATGCCTCTAGATCAGTATCTACGAGGGCAGAAAAGCTGAACACTAGGGCCCCTCCCGCATCAATGGGCCTATCATGGACAAGGGTTTGTAATGTGAAGGCTGAGCCCATGTTTCGGCCGGGAGATTTGGCCTGCCCGTCCCCTTCGACCGAGTATCGGTGGGTGCAAGGCTGCTTCGATTTTTTGTTTTCCTTTTCTGCTAACTCTACTTACGCCTGCCGCAGTACGCGATCCGGCTCACCCGTCTATTGCCCGTTTGGCGGCCGATGTCACGCGCGGGCCGGCCGGCATTGCTTTCGCGCGCGAGGGCCGTGCGCCGCCTCGTGGTAGTCACTAGGTGTGGAATTTTAGTTGTGGCTCGGCTCGGGCTCGGCTCGGCTCGACGCAACAGCGAGCCGAGTCCGAGCCTAATGCGTGGCTCGTTTGGCCAACCAGCCGCTCGAGCCAACTCATGAGCGGCACGTTAGGCTCGATAATCATATGAATAATACATGTCACGTTAGTATTACTATTACTAAAAGACTACATGTCAAATGATATTACTAAAAGAAAACCAATAACAAAAGATGTATAGTCATGACTACATGCTACAGATCAATAAATAGCCAAATAAAAATGGATATTATAGATCAACAGATCAACAAATAGTCAGGTCCACGCCTCAAGCTGGCTAACAAGCCGAGTCGAGCTCGATTTTCAGCTCGGCCAAGACAACGAGCCGAGCCAGGCTCGGCTCGCAAACTGACGAGCTCCGCCGAGACGAGCCAGGCTCGGCTCGATTCCACCCCAATAGTCACACGGTCAACGCAAAAACCGCATCCGCGCAGAGGCGCGAGGTTTCGCGCACCGTGCCACCATTGTTGTTTACTTGTTACTAATAATAGCCTTGTTGCCGAGGGCACGTACAATAATATATCTTTAAAGTTTGTCTTTAAAGATTTTAATTTATTTAAAGATATTACTAGAGATATTATCTCTAATAGTTTATCTCTAAAGTTATTTCTCTAACTATTTTGTATTATTTTGTATTATATTGTTTCTCTCATACTCTATCACTTTTTACGTTGGTTTACGTGTTCAGATTATCTCTTCCATAAGAGATAGCATATTCTCTTTTCTCTCCTCCTCTCTCTTCTACATAAAATTTTATTAACTTTATTGACGAGTACCCATGCCATGGGTACCCCCATCAGCCCGGAAGCACGAACGGGCTGACCAACCACAGTAAAGGCCCAGCAACCGCCGGAAGGTATTTGGGCCGCGGGGAGCGAACCCGACACATGCGAGGCCGACCCTGGGCGGTCGGCGGACTCGATTCCGGGCGGTCGGTGGGCTCCGACCACCTAACATTGGAGCTCGCGGTCAGCAAGCTCCACTGCCGAGCGAGGCCACGCCCGATGTCAGTGGTCGCCTTGTGCGCAGCGTCCCCTGACATCCGTACCGGGGTAGGCGGCTCCTTCCCAAGACTGTCAGAAGAGCCACCGAAGAAGTCAAGCCCCCGTCCCGTCGCCTGGCACACCGCAGAGGAGTACGCCCACTCCCGAGGCCAAGGCAAAGTCAAGCGCCATTAAAGCCACCAGGGCTGACAGGAGCACCACGCGACACGCCACCCAGACAGCACTACGCAAGGCTGCTCATCACAGAACCACCAACCCTGCCTCAGGACGGGCAGGGGTCGGTCGGACAAGACAGGAACCAGACTTCAAGACGTGCAGGCCCCTTCCCTCGTAGTTTCCCCAACTCCCGTGTAACCTGCCTCCTCCGTCTATATAAGGAGGGGTAGGGCCCGAGAGGGAGGGGCGCGGAGAAAACAGTCTTCTAGGTAGCCTCAACTCCCTAGCGAAAACATCAAGGGGATCGGGCAATGACCCTCCACCTCGCTTGTACACCCTTGTCCATCTCCCAAAGATCAATACATCCACACCGCACGAATCGAGTAGGGACATTCAGCCCAGAACCAAGATACATCTTCGACTCCTTGAGTCGACCATTCGGGAGAGGAGCGCGACCCATCCGACCATAAATTCGTATTGCGGTGCACGAACACCGGCAAGCGGTTGGCGCGCGGTAGGGGCTCTCGCTGCGTCTTCACCGACATCCTCATCTTCGGGTTCCCATTCTCCTCCTCGATGGCTTCCTCCCACTACGATTCGCCCGATGTCGAGGGCTGGATCCGCTTGGCGCCCTCGATTTCATCGTCACTACGGCGAGGAGCTTGTCCTCGTCGCGCCGTCGGGACCGGACGCCTCCGCAGCTGGATGCGATTGCCGACGTCCTCGGCAACCTCAGCCTCGAGACCCCGCGCGGCGGCGGCAGACCCGTCGCCGGCGCTTTGCCCGGCGACACCGCCCTACGGATCGGCGGCGGCGGAGCTACCCTCCACGAGCTTCGCAACTTCGTGGCCATGTCCGGCCACGCACCGGCTTCCCTCCACGACCTCTTGGCCGGATTCCTCCACCACGGCTCCGGCTCAGACAAGGAGTACCCCCTCGCAGGCGTACCCGTGAGTGCAACATGGACGGTGCGGCGGAGCCATCCTCCACCCTTACCCTCGGGACCCTCCTCCCCGCGACGGCGCAGGGAGGAATCCCGGCGGGAAGACGACGACAAGACCTACAACGCTTCACGACCTCCGGCGACAGCGAGGAGTTAGAGGCCCGAAAGGCCGAGGCTCGACAAGCTCCAGGCCGGTGGAGCACCGTCGACCTACCCCACCACTCGCCTCCGTGGCAGCGCCAGCGCGTCAGGTGCATCAGCAATTGGCTGAGGAAGCGAACGACCTCCCGTTCTTCCCTCACGCCAACCAGAACATTGCCGCAGCGGCAATGCCGCCCGAGGGTCGCTCGAGCCAACGGAGCCTGGCCAAGGCCACCTATCGAACCTCCGGATCGTAGAGCGTCTTGTTGTTCAAAGACGCCCAAAGTTCCGGCTCCCGGCGAACGGGCGCCACTTCGGGCCGCCTGGGCCACTCCCCCTCGCAGGGTCGACGGAGCCCAGCCAAGGCGGCCCCACTCTGCGAGCTCCCCCAGGCATCCTACACCCCGGTGCGACACCGCCTGGGGGACAAGTACGATCTTCGCACCACCCTCGAGGCGCGAAGGAGAGCTACCGAGGCAGCAGCGCCCTCGCAGGTCGCCGATAGCGGGCGACGCAACCGCCCCGACCAGATTCGACGGTCCGGATCGCGTCGTTCACCCGCCTCATCCGCCAACGCCGACTTCCCGGTCCGATTCCGGCTCCGACCAACATAGCCAAGTACACGGGGCTACCAACCCGATGTCCGTTAGAAGACTATCGGCTCGCTGTCGAGCCGGGGAGCGACAGACGACTCGCTTCGTTATCCAAGATTTCCCCATCTATCTTGCGGACTCGGCTCGAGCATGGCTCGAGTACTGCCCGCCAGATACCATCGGCAGGTAGGGCCGACTGACTAACCTTTCGTCGAAAACTTCCAGGAGCACGCATACAACGCCTGGCAACTCCTGGGATCTCAAGAGCCGCAAGCGGCGGCCAGGAGACCCTCCGGGACTACATCCGCCGCTTCCCAAAGAAGCGCAACGAGCTCCCCGACATCCGTGGACGCCGACGCCGTCGGCGTTCATCTACGGCACCACGTGCGAGGCCCTGGTCCACAAGTTGGGCTGTGCGAAGCCCCGGACCACCAAGGAGCTCCTCGACATCGCCACCAACCATGCCTCCGGCGAGGAGGCCGTGGGAGCCATCTTCGAAAGGAAGACGGCCCACAAGACAGCCGGCCTCAGGGCCAGTACCCCCTCCGACCGCCCTGATAAAAGGAAGCGGAAGGGGAAGCAGGGCCGCGAAGGCCGAATGGTCGCCGCTGCCGACCGACCTGCTAAACAGCAGGCTCGGCAGGCGCCCGACCGATTCGAGAAATTGATGGATAGTCCGTGCCCGAACCACGACTATCCCGTCAAACACAAGTATCGGATCGCGAAGTCCTGGCCGCTTTCCTCTCCGGAACCCCACGACGTCGCGTGGAAAGGGAAGAGCGCGACGGCGCCGACGGCAGCGGGCAAAGGACGATGAGCCGGCCGACGAGTTCCCGCAGCTCGACGGTTGCCTCATGATCTTCGGAGGGGCAGAGTGCTACGCCGACAAGCGGCGGCTGAAGCTCGCCCACCGAGAGGTCCACACGACGACCCCGGCCGTGCCTTTCTACCTAAGGTGGTCGGAATGCCCGATCGCCTTCGATCGGACCGACCACCCCGACCACATCCCGCACCCGGGACGCTACCCGCTCGTCGTCGACCCCATCGTGGGGACGAAGCGCCTGACCAAGGTGCTCATGGACGGCGGCAGCAGTCTCAACATCATGTATGTTGAGACCCTGGATGCCCTGGGGGTCCCTCGCTCCGCCCTCCGGCCGAGCAAGGCGCCCTTCCACGGCGTCGTACCAGGCCAACAGGCCCACCCCTCAGACAGTCGGCCTGCCCGTCACCTTTGGGAGCCCGGACAACTTCCGCACCGAGAGCCTCACTTTCGAGGTTGTGGACTTTCCGGCTCCTACCACGCCGATTCAGGGCGACCATGCTACGCGAAGTTCATGGCGGTCCCCAATTACACCTACCTCAAGCTGAAGATGCCAGGGCCGCAAGGTGTCATCACCGTGGCCACATCTTTCCAACCGCCTACAATCAAGGAAGCGGCAAATGCGAGCGGCCTCGGCCGTCGCTTCACGAGCTCGCCCACTCGAGAGAAGGTCTCGGATCCGCCCCGACTCCAGCAAGTCGGGCCTAGCTCTTTCAAGTCCGCGGAGGACACGAGGGAGGTCATTTGTTGATCCCGAAGATCTCGCCAAGACCGTGCGGATCGGGGCCGCCTCACCACCAAATAGGAAGGCGCTCGTCGACTTCCTCCAAGCAAACCGAGACGTCTTCGCTTGGAGACCCTCGGACATGCCAGGAGTCCCGAAGGAGGTCGCCGAGCACTCCCTGAACATTCGGCCGGGATCTAGACCGATCGCCCAGCGCCTGCGCCGTTTCGACGAAGAGAAGCGACGGGCCATTGGGGAAGAGATCGCCAAACTTTTGGCCGCCGGCTTTGTAAGGGAGGTGCGTCACCCCGAGTGGCTCGCCAATCCCGTCCTTGTAAAGAAAAAGTCGGGGCAATGGAGAATGTGTGTTGACTATACGAGCCTCAACAAGGCCTGTCCGAAAGATCCATTCCCATTACCTCGCATCGACCAGGTCGTGGACTCCACCGCCGGGTGCGAGTCCCTTTCTTTTTTGGATGCCTACTCAGGCTATCACCAGATTGCGATGAAGGAGTCCGATCAGCTCGCGACCTCCTTCATCACCCCCGCACGGCTCGTGATCGTTACGCCACGATGCCTTTGGTCTCAAAACGCAGCGCCACGCATTCACGGTGTATGCAGGCATGTTTCTCAGACCAAATTGGCCGTAACATCGAGGCCTACGTCGACGACATCGTTGTCAAAACCAGGAAGGCCGATGACCTCATCGCCGACCTAGAAGAGACTTTTGCGAACCTCCGACGGTTTCGCATAAAGCTCAACCCCGGGAAATGCGTCTTCGGGGTCCCCGAGGGCAAGTTGCTGGGATTCATCGTCTCTGAGCGCGGCATCGAAGCCAACCGAGATAAGATCTTCGCTATCGCAAGGATGGGGCCAATCAACGATCTGAAGGGAGTTCAAAGGCTGATGGGGCCTCGGCGAACGCGGGATGCCACTCTACAAGCTGATGAAGAAGTCCGACCGTTTTACCTGGACCAACGAAGCTTAGGAAGCCTTTAGTCGACTAAAGGCCTTTCTGACCTCACCTCCGGTCCTGGTCGCCCCGGAGCCACAGGAGCCTTTGCTCCTCTACATCGCCGCCACGACTCAGGTCGTCAGCGCGGCACTTGTTGAGGAGCGAGCGGAGGAAGGCTGCGTTTTCAAGGTCCAGAGGCCGGTCTACTTCGTCAGCGAGGTGCTCTCCGAAACAAAGGTCCGATATCCCCAGATGCAGAAATTACTGTACTCGGTGCTCATCACCAAGAGGAAGCTTGCCCATTACTTCGATCGACACCCCATCTCCGTGGTAACCTCCTCACCGCTCGGAGAAGTCGTCCACAACCGCGACGCTACCGGAAGGATCGCCAAATGGGCCCTCGAGCTCAACGGCCTCGACATATCGACGTCCCAGGACGGCGATCAAGTCCTGTGTCTTGGCGGACTTTGTCGCCGAGTGGACCGAGGCGCAAGTCCCTGCGGCGGTCGAGGACCCGGAGTACTGGACGATGTACTTCGATGGGTCTTACACCAAGAACGGGGCCGGCGCGGGGGTCGTCATCATCTCCCCACTCGGCAACAAACTCCGGTATGCCATACGACTACTCTTCGACGCCACCAACAATGTCGCCGAGCACGGCCCTCGTCAATGGCCTTCGGATTGCCGCCGACACAGGCGCCACGACGGCTCAACGCTCACGGCGACTCAAGCTGGTCGTCGACCAAGTGATGAAAGCCACCGAGCCCCGTGATGCTCGGATGGCCGCCATCGCTCGAGGTCCGCAAGCTCGAGGAGAAGTTCAAGGGTTTCGAGCTCCATCACGCCTACCGACGCTACAACAAGAAGCCGACTCCTCGCTAACCTCGCCTCCGGAAGGGGCTTCCCCGGAATCTTCGTCTCCGACCTCGGCCTTCAATCCGGTTGGACCCGAAGGCCGAGGGCGCCACGACTTCAAAGGCGGCGGCCCCACTAATCTTCGCCAGATGCCCACTCCGCCTGGAGTCGGACTTGGCCCCGAAAGGCGTCGAAACCGACTGGAGGCAACCGATTGTCGATCGGTTGACGAACGGGTCGCTCCCCACCGATACCACCGAGGCTCGGCGCCTCGCTCGGCGGGCTAAGTCTTTCGTCCTGATCGAGGGCGCCCTATACAAGAGGAGCCCGTCCGGAATCCTTCAGAAGTGCGTTCCGACCGACCAAGGGAAGCACCTTCTGCTGGACATCCACGACGGGGTGTGCGGGCACCATGCCGCGCCGCGGTCCCTGGTAGGAAAGGCCTTCCGACAAGGTTTCTACTGGCCGACCGCCGTAGCGGTCGACCCAAATCGTCCGCACCTGCGAAGGATGCCAATTCTTCGCCAGACAGACGCATCTTCCTGCACAAGCCCTGCAGACGATCCCCATCACATGGCCCTTCGCGGTTTGGGGGCTCGACCTGGTCGGACCCTTCAAAAGGCGCCGGGGCTTCACTCACTTGCTTGTCGCCGTAGACAAGTTCACAAAGTGGATCAAGCAAAGCCATTGGCAAAGATCACATCGGCGCAGCAGCAAGTTTCTTCCGCGATATTGTCTACGGTTCGGGTGCCCAACTCCATCATCACCGACAACGGGACGCAGTTCACGGGAAAGGAGTTCCTCGAGTTCTGCGACAACTTCAATATCCGAGTCGACTGGGCGGCAGTGGCACACCCCCGGGCCAACGGCCAGGCCGAGCGAGCCAACGGCATGATCCTCCAAGGACTCAAGCCGCGAATCTTCAGCCGACTGAAGAAATTCGCGGGACGGTGGGCCGCCGAGCTACCGCCCGTTCTTTGGAGTCTACGAACCACACCAACCCGGTCGACCGGGTTCACGCCTTTTTTCTTAGTGTTCGGAGCGGAGGCTGTGCTCCCGACCGACCTTGAGTACGGTGCGCCAAGGGTGCGTAACTACAACAGCGCCGCAGGGGACCGAGGAAGCGGCAGGATGACCTCGACCAACTCGACGAGGCTCGGGATGTTGCGGTCTTGCGATCGGCTAAATATCGGCCCGGTATTTGCGTCGCTACCACAGCCGACGGGTCCGCGGCCGCTCGTTCGAAGTCGGCGACTTAGTGCTGCGTCAAGTCCAATCCGCGAAGGACAGGCACAAGCTCTCCCCGCCTTGGGAGGGCCCTTTCACCATCGCAGAAGTCCTCCGGCCCGGCACTTTTCGTCTCAAAGACGCTGAAGGAAATCTCCTTGCAGACGCTTGGAACATAGAGAAGCTGAGAAAGTTCTATCCATAGTCGGCCTCTCTCCTCTTTTTTGTACCATGCGAAAAACACTTGAGCAAAGAAAGCCGCAGCGGTCGGACGACCGACCAAGTGGTTTTTCTCTCTCTCGAACCTCTCTCGTTTTGCTGATCTGGAGCACTACGACCTCCGCCCCGAAAGCAGAGGTCCCGAAGCTGTCCTCCTTTGATCACGTGCGAAAGAACGAGGGCTAGATCTCAACACAAAAAAGAGAAGAAGGAGCGAAAAGAGACGAAAAAAGAAACACGGCCACTTTATTTATTTACAGGAGGAACATCAGCCCAACCCAAAAAGGAACCACCCGCCAAGGTCCCTTTACTCGGCAAAGGCGCGATACTCCTCCTGGTGTGCGCCCAGCCAGCCGAACGACACGTGACGCCGCTCAGTCACCGCCCGGATCAGCGGCGCCCTCACCTCCCACAGCCGGGGAATGCCCGCGACAAGGATGCCGACTTCGCCACGCGCATCCCGCGCCGCAACCGGCCTCGACCTCCGCCACCACCCGCAGCCAGGCTTGCTCGTCGCCCACCTCCTCTCGAAGTTGTGTGTAGCGGTCCGCCATAGCACGCGAAGCAAGTTTGTTTCATGGCAGTCTTGCCGAAGTGACGGGCGCATCGGCGCCTTCCCTTTTATAGCCAAAACAGTCCGGGAGGAGCAGAAGACGAAGCGCCTTGGGGTCACGCAACGGCCACAGGAGACGGCGCCAAAGACCGGCTCCAAATCGGCACGATCCCCAGGCGAGTTAATCCACACTTATCTCCAAAAGAAAACTTAAATCCTTCAAGGACTCAAGCGGTGCGTGGCGTGTGCCCCAGTCCCCACGCACCACTCGAGGCTACTTCCGACCTCGAAGTCGGCGACCTAGATCGATGACCGGTAACCATTCCGACCGGGCTACCCCCTCACAATAACCTCTTCAAACCCAAAATGCTACAGCCCACGCCCCCACGGCTACGGCTCCGAGGTAGCACTTTGAGCAAAAGGGAGGTTACTTGAGCAAAGGGCCAAGCGGCGGGCGGATGGAGCCTTTCGATTTAGGTCGGCAAGCCGACCGATCAAACAAATCTCCCTCGCGGCAGCCTCCTCGAACCGAATGCTACAACCTAAGCCCCAGCGGCTACGGTTCCCGAGTAGCATTCCACGCAGAAAGGAAGCCGCCCGAGCAGAAGATAGTTTGATCGACCAGGGCAGACCAACCCCGGTCGTCGTTAGAAAGCGTTCGGGTCGCTAACCCAAGCCGTACTCCGACCGACCGAGCTATCTACCTCATGACTTGTTTCCCCCAGCCCAAAAGTACTACGGCCTCGCCTCGCGGCCACGGCCAAGTGGCACTCTGCGGGGGAAACGAGTCCTCCGAGCAAGAGAAGCTAGGGACGGTCGAAGCACCTCCGCCGGTCAGCGATCTAACCTATCAAGCGCAAGCTTCGCAAAGAGGGCGGTCCGACCTAGGCACCCCTCCGCAAAGCTATCGCTCGAGATAGCTCGTCCTATCCCGTGATCCCTCCGAACGGGATTGAGGCAACACCTATGCTCTCAGGGCACCCCCGCGGGCCCTGTAGCTATGGTCGTAAGTTTGCCCAAATTCATAGAAGAAGCACGGGATAAAACGAGCAAAATAACTTAAAGCAACCCGACACTTCGAACTCGGTCAGGGTAATCATGTTCATTACATACACTGCCAAAAAAGCAAAAAATAGGGATACTAATCGTCTCCCTCCGTCCGACGGAGGATTTTTCGCGGCGAGATCCGGCCGGCAATCTCTTGGGCGCACGGATCGACCCGGGTCATGAAAGCGTCGACTTCTTCGTCGCTTCGGTCAGCAGCGACGCCGCTCCCAACCGCCTCAAGGTCGACGCCGTCATAGTAAGAGACGGTGTTGACCAGGGCCGAGGAAGCGCCAAGCACCGCCGCTTCCCGCACCGACGCCGACGCTGGCCAGGGACCCATCCAAGTATGGCGGGGATGGCGCTGGGGCCCGGGGTAAGCCCGAACAGCCGGTCGCAGACGGCCTGGATGCCCACATGGAGGACCGTCAGCTCGGCCGTCGTATCGGCCGCGTCCCTCTCCGCCACCCGCTTATCCACGAGGGCCGAGTCACGTGACTCGACCGCCGCATCCCGTTCTTCCACCGCCGCCCTTCGCGACTCTAGCATGTCGCTAAGGTCTTTTCGCAGCTCTGCAGGGACACAGAAAAAAGAGAGACAGCGTCAGAAGACGCCCGTCGCAGCGGCTCCAAGGGGTTGAATTACTCACCGGCCACGGAGGCCTCTTTGGCGCGAAGTTCCTCCTCGACCTTGGCACGTGCTTCTCGATCGGCCGCGGCACGGTCGGCAAGCTCCCTCGCCGTCACAAGCTCCCCCCGAGCAAGATCCCGCTCGCCGCGAAGCCGGTCGGCCTCCCTGCGGGCCGACTCGCATTCTTCTCGGAAGAGGGCGGCCTCCGCCGGCGGATCTTTGCCGCCTTGTCTGCGAAGCCTTGGCGCTTCGCATCCGCCGCCGAGATGACCTGGCCCTCTCCCCTCCACGGTCAACGACTCCACGAGTCGAGCCTCCCGCAAGGCTTCGTGACTTCCCGACCCGGCCCGACTGCCGTGGCGGCCCGTCCTTGCTCGGCAACAAGCGCCCTCCGAGCATCGAGCAGCTCTTCCCCTACGGCACTCCCCCGGCTGTGCAAGTGCCGGAGGAACATCGACTTGCCCACCGCCGATGTCAAGCGCTGCGAATACCCGCCGGTCGATCACCATTTCGGCCGAGAGATGCACAAAGACAAATCCCGTCAGACTTACCGATCTGGCCGAGCGGGACTCCTGAGCAATGGACTTCCTCGCCTTGGACGCGGCGTCAACAACGAGAGTAAGGTCGGCGTGGATCCTTCCCATCTCCTCCTCCAGAACGTCCCAATCCGCGCGTTACGCGCCGCCCGTAATCGAAACGAGCGGGACCCCGGCCGGTCGGGCCGGGCCAAGTCAACGGCACGGCGGCGGCCGCTCGACTTGATTTCCCCGCCAGCCGAGCGCTGTGGCGGCCATTCTGCGCCGGCGACACTCGGACCGCCCAGCGGCGGCGGCCCGGCGAAGCGGCGGATCTCGTCCGCCGGCGTTGCGAGGCCGCAAACCCGGCTTCCCGGCGACTCGCTGGCCCGACCTCCACTCGGCGGCAAGACGGGGAAGGCAGGCCGACAGACCGCCGGTCTCATCAGTCGACGGCATGGGCGGAGCACGCCTAACGGAGCTTACGCCGCGCGATCCGGCGGCGGCGAGATCGTCCCCTCCGGCGGCGTCCTCTCACCGGGCCCTACCGCGGGAGCGCGTCGGGCGATCCCGCCTCGACGACCACCGCACGCCCGCGATGAGGGGCCAGGAGGCGGTTCCTCACCGCCCAGTAGGACTCGATGCCCTCAGCCCAGTGAGGCCCTGCGCCGCAGTCGGTCAGAATTACGAAGAAAAGACAGCAGGAGGAATTGCCAAAGTCACTTACCGGGAGGAGCGAACAACCGGCACTGACGTGCCCTCTTCGCCGGACCCCTACGAGGAGGCGGCGAGGATCTGCGCTTCAGCAGGATCAAACCTGCGCCGCGGTTTCTTACGAGGCGCGGTCGCCGGCCAGCCGCCGGAACCGCGTCGCGTCGCGAGAATCGCCTCCGGCAACTTCTCCCTCGCTCGGCGGCGACTCCTCGTCACCTCGCTCGAGGTCTCCTCCGAGACCTCCTGCGCCACTGTGCGGCACAGTCGGGCGCTCTTTCCTCTTCCGCGTCTTGGTGGCCACCTTTTCGCTAGCGGTGGCGTCACGCTTCTCCTCTTCGAGGCGCGTCGCCTTCAACTCCTTTTCCCCGGCAGCAAGGGGCGGGAGATCGATCCACCAAGCCCTCGCGAACACGCTCGGATGAGGGGCGAGGAGCGAGAACAAAACAAAAGCAAGCAGGAGCCACCTTTGGGCGTACCAAGACCGGAGGATTTCTGCGCCGAGAACGGCTGCAGCGCCGCCTCGCCGGGCTCGGTATCTCCCGCGATGGAGATCATGGACACGCTGCGCGAGATCTCCGACGGAGGAGCTCCCGCTCAGCGACCTTGCGGTCGGTCGGCCCAATGTACTCAAACATGGGACGCAACCGGTCCTTGAGGGGTTGGATGCGCCTCTCCATAAACGTCTTTGAGGACCACCTTGCCTGCCGACCCGCCGCTTCAAGTCCGCAAACTTCCCGAGAATCAAATCCACCTTCGACCGGTCCTTGGCGTCGGGACCCCGAGTCCAGCAGGATGCGACTCGGTGGATTCCCGCTGAAGGCCGGGGCGCTGTCGCCGATGTTCCGGACATAGAACCACTCGCCGTGCCACCCCCGGTTGGACGTCGGCAGCTTCACGTCGATGTAGGACGACCTGCGGTGGTTGCGCAGTTGAATCGCGAGGGCGCCGAGGAGGTCGGCGGCATCTGATGGCGGCCTCGCGAAGAAGAAGTGGCGCCAGAGCCCCCAGTGGGGTTCGATCCCCAGAAAGGCCTCGCACAGCGTCATAAAGACCGCGATGTGGAGGACTCCGTTTGGGTTCAGGTGGTGAACTTCCCCACCGTAGAAGTGCAGTAGCCCCCGGACGAACGGATGGAGTGGGAGGCCGAAGCCCCACTCGTAGAAGGACGCCAGCGAGACTATCTCGCCGTCTTCCAGTTCGGGGACCTCGGTCCCGGCCCACCCCGGCCACGGCCGAGGCCGCGAGGAAGGAGCTCCTTCCTCTCCAAGCCGAGGTAGCGACCACGCGCGGCGAGTGCGGGTTCAGCCGACATCTCGAGATGGCGCTGGGAGCGGAGGACGCGCGACAAAGCGAGAAGTTTTTCTTCTTCCCCTTGCGTTCTCTCTCCTTTTCTTTTCGGAGGACACGGCGGGAGGATTTGCTCCCTCCGCGCCGCCTCTCCTTCCTTTATAGACGCTGGCGGAACGGACGCGCCTCCGCGCGCCAACCGACGCCACCTCGCGCGGACCGACGCGATGCTAACCGTCGACCTTTGCCACGCCCACTACTCCGTGAACGCGCAGCCCAATTAAACCCCACTAAGCATTAATCGCCCGACAGACGGCCGCCTCGCGCCAAGACGCCGCGCCGCATCGCAGCCCCGCTGGCTACAACGCCAGGGCGCCCATGCCAAGAAAGGTAAGAAAGCGGCCCCTTTGGGCCGCCGACCCTCGGGAAAGCAAGCGGCAGCCGGGCTCGCGCCGAGGCCCGGCAAGACCGTGCTTGAGGGTTACGAAGGCGAATCCAGCCATTTGGAATGAAAGCCGCCCAACACGTAAAATAGAGCGAGGGGCTGTCGCAGCGAGAGCCCCGTGAGGGCCACTAGTTAGGTCGGACGACCCAATCGCTGGTGGGCCTGGCCCGAGACCATACCTCACACTCTCCCGCATGAGCTCATCGATGAGTGGCGCCACCGCGCTCGGGTTGGCGGACGACCCGGCACCCGATGCGGGACGAGTAAGGAAAGGATTTTATGGAACGCCCGGCGGGTCGGACGCCCACGACGGAGCTACGTCGCTTGGATACAATCCCCTCGAGGGAGATCGCCAAGGTTCCACTCGGATTACCCGATAGTAGCTTCGCCACGAGCACGGCGTTCAAGCCGACGAAGGCAAATGTGTCGTTCGCTCACCGACTACGAAAAAACCCACGAACGGCGTGGCTTACGAGGAGTCCGACCAAGGCTAAACCCCGGCCGGCTCTCAGGCCGGCTCGGGGGCTCGGGGCTACACCCACCGGGTGTGCTCGCCTTGCAGAGACTCTGTCTAGGCTGGCGTGGCTCCCCAGCGATCGCGCAGGCCTAAGCGCCACCGACCTCCGGTCGATGGCCCTGGCCAAGAGGCTAAACCCCAAGCCAGGCTCTCCGACCAGCTCGGGGCTCGGGAGCTACACCTGCAAGATCTTCATGTGCCAGACTCTCTCTAGGCTGGCGCGGCTCCCCAAGCGATCGCGACCTAAGCGCCACCGACCTCAGGGTCGATAATTGCACTGGCCGGGCTAAACCCCAGCCGGCTCTCCGACCCGCTCGGGGCTCAGAGCTACACCAGAAGCGCTTCCTTGCACCGGCTCTCTCTAGGCTGGCGCGGCTCCCATGCAGTCGCGTCGACCTAGGCGCCACCGACCTCCGGGTCGATGACTCCCAAGGCTGGGCTAAACCCCAGCCAGGCTCTCAGGCCAGCTCGGGGCTCGAGAACTACACTGCCAAGATGCGCTTCGCCACCAGGCCCTTTCTAGGTGGCGCGGCTCCCGAGGCGATCCACGGCGACCTAGCATCACCGACCTCGCCGACGGCTACTACCACCGCCGAGTTAAACCCCGGCGGCTCTCAGGCCGCTCCGGGGCTCGAAACTCTTGGCGAGTACCCATGCCATGGGTACCCCCATCAGCCCGGAAGCACGAACGGGCTGACCAACCACAGTAAAGGCCCAGCAATCGCCGGAAGGTATTTGGGCCGCGGGGAGCGAACCCGACCTGTGCAGGGCCGACCCTGGACGGTCGGCGGACTCCGATTCCGGGCGGTCGGTGGGCTCCGACCACCTAACATTGGAGCTCGCGGTCAGCAAGCTCCACCAGCTGACGGCGGGGCCACGCCCGGTGTCGTGGCTGCCTTGTGCGGCGTCCCGACATCCCGTCTGGGGTAGGCGGCTCCTTCCCAAGACTGTCAGAAGAGCCACCAAAGAAGTCAAGCCCCCGTCCCGTCGCCTGGCACACCGCAGAGGAGTACGCTCACTCCCGAGGCCAAGGCAAAGTCAAGCGCCATTAAAGCCACCAGGGCTGACAGGAGCACCACGCGACACGCCACCCCATAAAGACTACGCAAGGCCGCTCATCACAGAACCACCAACCTGCCTCGGGGCCAGGCGGGTCGGTCGGACAAGACAGGAACCAGACTTCAAGACATGCAGGCCCCTTCCCTCGTAGTTTCCCCAACTCCCGTGTAACCTGCCTCCTCCGTCTATATAAGGAGGGGTACGGCCCGAGAGGGAGGGGCGCGGAGAAAACAGTCTTCTAGGTAGCCTCAACTCCCTAGCGAAAACATCAAGGGGATCGGGCAGCCGACCCTCCGCCTCGCTTGTACACCCCTTGTCCATCTCCCAAAGATCAATACATCCACACCGCACGAACTGGAGTAGGGACATTCAGCCCGAACCAGTATACATCTTCTGACTCCTTGAGTCGACCATTCGGGGAGAGGGAGCGCGCGACCCCATCCGACCATAAATTCGTATTGCCGGTGCACGAAACACCGACATTTATATTACTAAGAGACAACTAAAGTGGCACTATTAAAGATACTCTAATCAATTTTTTGTCCGGCATGCAAGTGCATGTTGGGAAAATAGATAGGCAAAAGTCTTGGTATAATTTCTTCCCCTTTTTTCATCTTTATACCTCATATGTGCATTAAGGATTTCATCATCATATCCCTGTTTCATATCTTTGACCAGAACAGCAAATGAGCCATTGATTTGCAAAGGAACTAAACATTTTTATGTAAATCAGTCTCTTTTTAAGGGAATGGTCAGAACACGGATGATGAACTAAAAGAATTCAGACACAAGTAGCTCTTGGAGTGATACCTGTGGATCCCCGGAAAAAATGCCTAAATATACAACATATAAACCGAAATTTCAAAAATACACAAGATTTAAAAAATTTTTCAAAACTACCACGGCGGCCGCCACTCGGTACGGCGGGTACCCTGGCTGCCGCCAGGCGGCACGGCGGCAGCCAGGTGTGGGCGAGAGGGGGCGAGAGGGGGCCAGGCTCACGAGCTGTGGGAGGGGGCGGGGGGCCAGGGCGCACGCCAGGGCCTGGCCGCCGCCAGGCACGGGCAGCCACCGCCATCGATCGGGAGGGCACGGCAGGAGCAGTGGCGACCACTGACGGCAGGAGAGAGGGGGCCACGAAGGGAGCGAGGCGCGTCGGCGCATGGGGCCGCCCGCTCTAAAAACTCCCATGCCTGTTGCTTTGGCGTAAAGAAATGGATGCACATGGGTGAATAGAAGCGGGTGGTTGTACGATTTGAAACGTCGCGTCAAATCAGAATCCAAAGCGCTTAATAGCTGCGATTCCATGTATTAACGGTACTAATGAACGCGATTATAAGAAAAGAAGATAGTTATACGTAAGAAAATCACGATTAACGTAAACATCACAGTGATGACGTTGGCTCCTATAAAGCCAGGCCACCAGGGGCACCGAGGAATTCGCATTTCTTCGCAGTGTGCTAGAGCAAGAGAGTAGAGACCTTGGGGTGTGAGAACAGAGAGGTCGGGTAGCCATTGTGAGAGTAGGCAGCTTGGGAGCTGATTGAGAGTAGAGTGGAGAGCGTGAGAGCAGAGAGCCTAAAGGCGAGGCTAGCATTTGGAGAGCACGAAGACAGGAGACTAATTAGTCGGTGGTTATAGTTTGTTCAAATATTCAGAAAGTTTAATCATTTTGAATTATTTTATTCATGATTTTTATATTGCAGGTATTTTTTAGGAACATTTATTGGTACATTGATCGAGCTTTATTGATCATTCTTACAACTTTGAAAAGGTTAGTTACAAATCCGCATCAATAATAATATGTTTTTTACAGTGTAGTAAGGAGATTCAAATGGAATAAAAAGTTAAAGTAGCTTGTATTACATAAAATAACAACATCATTTTGGGACCATAACTGTCTCGGGGGGCAGGACCCTTCGATGACCATCGGACCGTATAATTTCGCACAATTATTAAGCTTGAAGAACTGTTTTTATTTTTGGACGTAATCTCTACTTGGACCCGAAAGGAGTTGACCTCCTTTCTGAACTTAATTACTCGAACCAAAGTGGCTGATAAATCTGCATTAAATCTTGCTGGCCCAAAGGTCTGGACCGTGGTAAGCTATTTTTGCCTTATTACTTTTTTGACTTCTTATTGTTGTTTTTGTCTCGTGTAGGTACCGACGCTGCAAAGACCGCAGAAGTCGACCTCGACGCCGTTCCAGAACACTAAGAGCAAGGCAAGCACTTCCCCTTCTTTGATGTGAATACGCTTTGACCTAGCTTATGTTATTGTGATGAAATGCATGTATGGATGGGTTACTTTCAGTAAACACTATATATTGCGAACGTGGTCGATAAATTTTCGAATTAATCGTAGTAGAGGTGTCAGAACATATTTGGAGTGGTTTGTTTATTTTTTCACAAACTATAATAATTTTTGTTTATTTCATACGTGAATTAACCGTGACACCTAAAAATGTTTACCTAAGTAAGAATATCACATGAATTAACAACCTTATTTTGGGACCATTAGTCTATCTAGAAGACAGGACCCTCTGCCGAGGTAACCTTGTGCTGTTTTGGGGGGCTGGACCCTCCGATGACCATCGGCCTGTCTGTATTTCACACGATCTTCACCTTAAGCATAGGACTGTGTTTTTTTTGGATGTAATCACAACTTGGACCCGAAAGGAGGTGGTGGCACGAAGTTCTGGACTGTGTTAAGTCATTTTGCCTTATTACTTATTCGACTTCGTATTGTTGTATTTATTTTTGGGCGTAATCATTACTTGGACCCGAAAGGAGTTGACCTCCTTTCTGAACCTAATAACTCGAACCAAAGTTGCTGCTTAATCTGACTTAAATACTGGTTGCACGAAATTCTGTACTGTGTTAATTCATTTTGCCTTATTACTTATTCGACTTCGTATTGTTGTACTTATTTTTGGACGTAATCATTACTTGGACCCGAAAGGAGTTGACCTCCTTTCTGAACCTAACAACTCGAACCAAAGTAGCTGCTTAATCTGACTTAATTTTTTTGACCCGAAAGGAGTCTCTGCAGAGGTCAGGACCCTCTGCCGAGCTTATGCTCGAACGTTGCACTGTATTTATTTCGCATGATGATTCGCTGCAGCGAAGGACTGTTTTTTTGGACGTAATATCTACTTGGACCCGAAAGGAGTTGACCTCCTTTCTGAACTTTACAACTCGAACCAAAGTATCCACTTAATCCGACTTAAATATTGGAGGGCCGAAGTTCCGCACCATTGTAAGCTATTTTCCCTTATTACTTATTGGACTTCGTATTGTTGTTTTTGCTTTGTGCAGGTACCGACACTGCAGAGACCGCACACGTTGACCTCGACGCCGTTCCAGAAAACTCAGAGCAAGGCAAGCATCTCCCCTTATATCATGCTGCTAGCACACTTTTACCAAACTTATGTTGTTACGATGAAATGTATGTATGCATGCGTTTCTCCGAGTGAACACCATATATTGCGAACCTGGTAGATAAATCCCCGCATTCCATAAAAATTGCGAATTAATCGTATCACCTAGAAATACATGCGCACAAAAAGATCGAAAAAACAGCCAATTAATTTGTTAGCTACGTATATTTGTTTTACTTAGTTCGTACGAACCTGAAATGTAAAGTATACAATGCCTTTCTTTGTAGTATATTATATAACATATATATAATTATATGTTGGCATACATTATAACTGTACGTAACCATAACATTTATTCTTTCGTAATTAAAATTTGAGTAATGCCAATATGTTTAAATATGTTAGCGGTGCGTGTGTGCAATTATTGATGACTACAATTATGTAATGCTACAGTCCTCGATGGCGATTCCGCTTCATATATGGCACGGGGGGGAGCCCGCAAATTTGCAGGGCCCATTTGTCAGCATGCATAATTGCGCACACATAGAGACAATCAGAATCCACCGATAGAGTTGCGTCTGATAGCAAGAGCGGCTGCACGCGCTCTTAGTGTTGACCGTACATTGTACAAGCTCGTCGTAGATGGGGTTAGGCCACATGTAGTGCCAAATAGCTTGCTTTATGTGTACAGCCTATTCGAGCTCCGTAGAACGAGTGCCTGGCAGTTCTACATGGAGAAGGCCGCACAGGAAGGGTTCGCACTAGGCGTTTACGTGAAGCTGGTCCCTCGCACCCCCGCTGGGGAGGCAGGGACGAGCCGAGCCCAGGAGGAGGACATGGGGGTCAATGCGGACGAACAAGCCGAGCCCGAAGAGGAAATTGCCATGAGCTCGCAGCAAGCCCCCGGTCAAGGGGGCTTGGCAGGGACTGGCGAGACGGATGCGCCCATCCCTGAGGTTGATGCGGATGACCTAGGGGATGACCCTCACCCTACTTACGGTGATGGTCCTGACGAAGATGAGGACCCGGGGCCAGCAATCGCATTTTTGCACTTGCTGAACCCGGCCGACTGTGTTCTGGCCCGCTTGGAGGATATTTCTAAGCGTGGGCAAGACCATAGCGACATAGAACTCGACCAGGAGTTCGCCACAAAGGACGAAGCGATGCACTTCTGCACTAATTACGCCGTGGTGACCCGGCGTGACCACCGCGTGCATCGCTCGGACACGACTTGCTTCGAGCTTAAATGTAAGAAAGAGCGGCGATCACGGATACTATGTTCGTTCTCAGTGACCGAAACATCAGCACCATTTCATAATACGCCCGTACACACCGCACACATGCACAGAGGCGCTTGTTCGGAACACAAGCGGCGTGGTGAAATCAAGATTCATCACGCAAATCCTGTTAGACGTGCTGAAGGCCGACATTAGTCTCAGGCCCGCAACCATAATTGCTGAGATGCAGAACAGGACAGGGATGTCCATAAACTACCTACAGGCTTGGCGAGCAAAGCAGATGGCTTTGAAAATGCTGTTTGGTAGTTTTATGGAGTCATTCAATTGGGCTCCACGCCTACTAAGGCGGATAGCTGCAACAAACCCGGGCTCCGAATATGCTATTGCTGTTGAACCCGTGCAGCTTCCCGATGGATCGACTGCTCCAGAGCACTACTACCTCCTCAGGGTGTTCTGGGCGTTCGGTCCATGCATCACGGCATTCAGCAACTGCCGTCCTGTTATATGCGTGGATGGGACATTTCTATCCGGCCAGTACAATGGCACCCTTCTTACCGCCCTAGCTGCCGATGCAAACAACCAGCTTCTACCGCTGGCGTTCGCCGTGGTCGAGAGCGAAAGCAACGACAGCTGGTTCTGGTTCCTGTCCCTAGTGAAGACCCGTGTGGTGCGGGATAGGGTCGGGGTGTGCGTCGTATCGGACCGTAATGCAGGGCTGCTAAACGCCCTCGATAGAATGGCGGAAGATGAAGATTGCCCTTGCCTGTGGAGAGACGTGCAGCGTAGATGGTGCATGCGTCACCTGGGGGCGAACCTGTACACCATGTGCAGGAACAAGAACATGGTGAAGCTATTCAAAACCCTATGCATGCAAAACCAACTGCGCAAGTTCGAAACGATATTTAACCAGCTGAACGAGCGCTCAAAGGAACTGGTGGCGGAAGAGACCATGGAGGGCACACAGGTAATTGGTGGCTCGGAGGTATCCGTACGGCGCAAGATGACATTCGCTCAATGGATAGCTCGTAAACCCGCTGAGAGATGGGCCTGGGCGCCGCGATCTGAGCGGTGCTCGGTAAGATAATGCCCTCTCTAGTACGGTACCACATCATTTGACAAAGCACTAATTTGCACCTAAGCGGTATGCTTCTCTTCTGCAGATACTCCATCATGACGATTTAACTTTGCCGAGTCGCATAACAATGTCTTTGCGGGGCTCGTTGCCTACCCATTTGCCCAATCATTGAGCTCACATTTTTCAGGACCGCAAAATACTTTGTTGATCGCCAAAGGGCGGCGTACAACTGCGGCTCAACCTTCGCTCCCCGTGTCGAGGCTTTGTTACAGCGTCGTAGGCAGAAAGCTCAATTCCACCGCACACGCATGATGGACCCTGCGCAGAACATTTTTCTCGTCGAGTGCAAGCGCAAGCACCGTTCGGGATATTCCGCGGGGGACACAAACCATAGATGCCAGCTCGGCCTGTATGAGGCGACCTGCTCATGCAACAAGCCTCGCCTAGAGCACATCCACGCTGCGCGACGTGCTAGCAGCGTGCCGTGATATGGGGGACAACGACGGCACACAATATGTCACACCGTACTACCGTATGGATGCCGTTAGAGCAACATGGATGGGGCATTTCGAACCGTTCAACATCGGCACGAACTACAAGACCTCCGAACCCCCTACGTGGCTCCCGTACCCCACACTAAGGCGCGATACGCCGGGTAGACCGCGTTCCACGCGGTTTGAGGGTGACATGGATGCATCTCAGCAAGACGATGGCCTTCGGCGTTGTCGCATCTGCAGGCAGACAGGTCATGACCGTAGAGGCTGCCCGAACAGAGGGTGATGTTGTCCAATGTAATATTTGAACTATACGCATTACACATGCAACATCTTCTTACTACCTTCATTTTGCATTCTCTTCGTGAAATTTCAGTTATGTAATTTATGAACCTAAAGCTCGATGGGTATGTACAGTGGTTTTGTAATTTGTTCTGATGTATTTTTTTTGTATTTCATTGTTTCATTCCCTGGAGATTATGCAGGCTTGTGATGGAGTTGCCAGAGCTATTGCGATCGAAGTATGATGACGACCACAGGGCCCGGAAGTGGGCCTCCGGCCAGACGGTAACGTCATTACTACACTGTCGTAACGTATCGCAAGCGTACGCACCTTTCGTTATGCTTAGTACGTTTACTTGCTTTGTCCTTGCAGCTTAACACTCTCCGCATGCGTGGCTCCCGTAACATTAAGACATTGGACCCTCAATTCATATACGGCCTGGGACGGACGGGCCTGTTAGCTTTCGCATTTATGGTGCGTGGAGCCTACGAAGGAAGGGGCCAGTGGACCCCGATGCCTAGACTGGACGGGGCCCTTATCACAGCGTTGGTCGACAGATGGCGTCCGGAGACGCATACTTTCCACCTCCCCTTCGGCGAGATGACGGTGACCCTCAAAGATGTCGCCATGTTATTTGGCCTTCCACTTTCCGGTAAACCCCTCAGAGTGCATAAGCCCTCCAAAGAGGCATGGAAGAACTATGTAGAGGAAATGTAATAAATATGAAAGCACACCGACCACACTTATCTGGGAGCTAACGTGATTTCCTAACATGTGATTTTCTTCGATGCAGGTTTGGCACAACGTTCACGGGGAACTGTGATCAGGGAGTCTCTTTCACATGGCTCGACAGTCTCCCGGAGGCTGGACCATGTCCTGAAGACGCTGACCCTGGTCAGATAAATAGGCATTTCGAGGTGTACCTCTATTTCCTCCTTGCAGGAATTTTATTTACAAACGGAAATGGTGATTCCGTTGCACCCCACCTCGTTTGGGTCGCTCGGGAATTAGCCGAGCAGGTGCGAGAAGATGCAGCACCGGACTTCTACGGCTGGGGCCCGGCAGTTCTCGCAGACACATATCGCGAGATGTGTGTGCGGCTCGCGGGCCACAGCCAACTTCAATAATGGGAGGTTGCCCCTGCTTCTCTGATTGTGGTCCTGGTCGTACCTACCCATAGCGCAACCAAGAGTGTCAAAGCGGTACTACCCAAAGGTCTGGCCGATGAAGCTAATGTGCATCCACTCGCAAGGCCAACCTTGGGTTACAAATGGATGCATGCCGACTCCGATGGGCCCAGAATCGACCGCGGCTCCTACCCTCGTCTCGTGGGGACCTAGACTTCCGACATCGGGCCACAGTCACGTGGGATCCCTTTTCCACCCAGGCGCGGCGGAGGTTGCGTCGGGAGGCCATATCTCCAATCTGTGCAGAGAGCCTCATTATTGGATGACGAAATGCTTCCTCCTGTGCATGAGTGCCGTTGAGCCATACTCTCGGAGCTGCGTTCAGCCAATTTGGGTACCGGCAGTCTTTCCCTCCACCGCCTCCGACAGACTCAAAGCTCCCATGGGTATGTCGCTACATGTCACATTACTTTCACGCTTCTTGTGGAAACCATTAGTAACGTGTTGGATTGATCCGCAGAGGAGTACATCGGGGCACAACTACAACTGGGTCGCATTGAATAGCCAAGATATTGAGAGGTGGAACTCGATGGCCACCGAGGACGTCTGGAACCCATCAGCGCAGCCACGAGACGGACACACTTGGGTACCTTGGATCTGAGACCTACGCACCGCAGGCGGTGCTCCTAGACAGGGTGTGGCGATGCCGGCAACATGGCTATCTTGAGAGTACGCATGACAGATGCACACACCTGCAGTACGGATCGCACCTATCACATATTAAAAGCAGGATATACCCAATTAAACATTCGATACGTGTTAATTTGCAGAGGCGTGAGGCGGAGTACATGCATGACCAGGCGGACGAGATCCTCACGCAGTCACAGGCGCAGCAACGTCCATCAAGCAATCCTTTACGGAACCTTCTCCGCCGCACGGGCCACCGCATAAGAAATGCGGTCAGAGATGTTGGTGGCCATAGACCGTCTACGCAACGTGATTACGAGGATGTACCGTACGAGGCGCCGCCCGCACCGAGCCCCCTGATGAGGAGCATGTCCATGGATAGACGTGCAACGCCTGTGCCTCCTCGGCGGCAAGACCAACCCAGAGCATCGACTTCGTCCCGGGTCCCGAGCCATGAGAGCGGCCGGGGCCATGGAGGCGGCTACGTTGAAATAGGTGCTGGGGCGAACGTTCAAGGAGGAGTACACATCAACATGTCACCGTCCCCATCATTGCCGCAGGAGTCTTTTAGTACCCCGCCCAAAGATCGGCCAAACATGGGAGGACGTGTCGAGGGCGTCGATGACCTTATGGGCTCGGGACTACATTCACAGATTTGCTCGCGACGGCGTGTTTGCAATCCCTAGGGTTGGATTCACGCCCCGCTTACTCCCGAGGAGGCCGGTGGATCGAATCGGGCAGAGCAACGGCCTCGACGCACTCCGCGCATCGTGGTACCATGCACCAATCGATGGTCGGATGGGGCATCCACAACACGTCGTCAGACGGTCCGGCCGGTCGCGATTCGACGCCGAACACGAAGCACGGTTAGGTCCAGCAGCGGCCGGACTACGTATCCCCAATGACCCATAACTTTCACACCGTCCGACTACGATAACCAGGAACGTCATGGTAGGGGGACGCGCAGGGGAAGAGGAAGGGGGAACACTAACCCAGAAGGCCGTTGAACCCGTTATGATCGACCCGTTCGTTTGCATTATTTTACTTTCAATGTAATGTTTTAATATGTGGAAGATTGTGTTCGGAATGAAATGTATTATGGCACTAAGTTGTCTTTGCCACTTAGTTATACTGAGGCCTTTTGCACTGGCGTAATTGGCATGCATCGTGTGAAAACAATATTTGCTACGTGCTGACTAATATTCCTATTTCTTGCAATAAATTATGCGATCAATCAAATGCCATAATACATGTCGTCCATGCTTTTATTGTTTTTTTGAGCCCATTTGCAGTATTGAAGACAAAAACCGAAATTGGGGATTTTGAGCTTCTATTGTTTTTTTTAAATCTAGGCACTCCTTTAAACCGGCATAACTTACTCCAGATTCATCCAAAATAAGGAAACAAATACATTTTTGAAATCTACTAGAAATTCCCTACAAGTTCTCAGGCAAAATTTTTTCCAAATTCGGCCTCCAATTATTTCAAATTCGCAGCTCAAAATCCAATTCACCAATTTCGTCCATTTCGGACAGTCGAAAATAAAAACGGCATAACTTTCTAATGGAATGTCCAAATGGATTGATTCCAGTTGGAGATGGTAGATAATTTCACCCTCTACAACTTCGTAAGCAAATGTAAACTCCAATTCGGCCTCTAAGTAGCTCGAATTCGCAGAAAACTGAGAGAAAAAAATTTGCCCGACCAAGCAAACTTTCATCTCGCGGTTGTGTGGTGGAGGGAGGAAGAAGAGGGAACAGCTCACGGTTTGGGAATGAAGTGGCTGCCACCCACACCACATAACCCACACTTTCGTCTCCCCAAAATACCCCCGAAGCAAACCAACCAAATTGGCTAAGTCCTCCAACAGAAAACAGCGGTAGATTCACTTTTTGAGCCAAGTTTAAAATAAGTGTTTGACACCGGATTGGCGAGATGACTCCACCACTATATAGAGAAATGTTTTTACTTCGCAACCATGCTGTACTGAAAGGTATTGCTACACCTTTCTTTACAAGTAAATTGTAGTGCCACTATATAGAGAAATGTTTTTACTTCGCAACCATGCTGTACTGAAATTTCGCTAACACCTTTCTTTACAAGTAAATTGTAGTACCGCAATATCCCCAAGTATCGTAGCCGATAACCACTTTTCGCGACTATTATGGTACTTCGTATAGTGAAGAGCAATCCAGCTGCATTCTTCGAAAAAAACGGACTCAAACGGGACATTTTACCGCCTGCCGATTAAGCTCAAGTTGTCATATTTGTACGCGACTATTATAATTAGCCCTTTTCAACTTGCCAGAAATACATACAACGGAAGATGTAATTACAATTTTTTTCCATAATATGGTAGTCCGTATAGTGAAGAGCAAATCAGCTGCATTCTTCCGAAAAAATGGACTCACACGTGATATTTTACGGCCGGCCGAATATGCTTAAGTTGTCATATTTGTTCGCGACCCTTATTATTAGCCCTTTTCAACTATACGAAAATACATAGAACGGAAAGGGGAATTACAATATTTTTCCATAATATCGTAGTCGATTATCTGTAAGAGCAAATGAGCTGCATTCTTAGAAAAAATGGACTCACACGTGATATTTTACTACGCCGAATATGCTTAAGTTGTCATATTTTATCGCGACCGTTATAATTAGCCATTTTCAACTATACGAAAATACATACAACGCAAGGTGTAATTACAATATTTTTCTATAATATCGTAGTCAGTATACAGAAGAGCAAATTAGCTGCATTCTTCCGAAAAAAAGGACTCACACGTGATATTTTACGGCCGGCCGAATATGCTTAAGTTGTCATATTTTATCGCGACCGTTATAATTAGCCATTTTCAACTATACGAAAATACATACAACGCAAGGTGTAATTACAATATTTTTCTATAATATCGTAGTCGATTATCTGAGAAGAGCAAATTAGCTGCATTCTTTCGAAAAAATGGACTCACACGTGATATTTTACGGCCGGCCGAATATGCTTAAGTTGTCATATTTTATTGCGACCGTTATAATTAGCCCTTTTCAACTATACGAAAATACATTCAACGGAAGCTGTAATTACAATATTTTTCCATAATATCGTAGTCAGTATACAGAAGAGCAAATCAGCTGCATTCTTCCGAGAAAATAGACTCACACGTGATATTTTACGGCTGGCCGAATATGATTAAGTTGTCATATTTTATCGCGACCGTTATAATTAGCCCTTTTCAACTATACGAAAATACATACAACGGAAGGTGTAATTACAATATTTTTCCATGATATCGTAGTCAGTATACTTAAAAGAGCAAATCAGCTGCATTCTTCCGCGCGCTGATGTGCCGCCAGCTGTCTTGTTTGTCCCTTGCGCCCTCCCTATAAATTACAACGCCGCATGCATTTTCTATCGGGCAATCGCGAGTGAGTTCAGTAAGTTGCGACTGAGTTCAACCCACAACGCGAGTGTTTCAAAGGTATTATTTATGAAATTTATTTTCGACGGTGAGTGACATTGTTGTGTTGTTGGGTCAGTGAAGTACGATGGATATTGATGGGTTCTTGGGGGCTTCGTGCCATCTGTTTCTTTTTTATGTTTTTGTTCGAAGTACATTTCGGTTATGCTTGAATCCTACTCTTCTAGGCTGAATTATAATTGCTTCCAGTGTGTAGATGGACAAGGATCCGGAGCGGCTCAGTAAAGGCTGGGCCTGGACAATTAAAGAAATAGATGGCATCGCAGCTGACCTGAATAAAATTGCTAAAGACAACTTGATCCTGGCAGCAGTTCAAGTGCCAACGAATTCAACAGCTTTGTTACTGACATCGAAGCTATTGCTAGTAGCCTCGAACATGTCGCCATACAATCTAACGAATTGCTGCAGTCAAACCCCCCACAGCCAGCACAAGAGGGCACTAAGCTCGTTGCCAAAGAGGAGGACACCGAAGGTGTAGACCTGCATCGTTGTCTTCCATGTGACTACGAGGCGATGACGAGGGCAAACGCGAAAATTGTGGCGCTTTTAGAAGAGGAGGGTATTGATGTAGATAGTGATGATTACGGAAAGTTCTAATCGAGTGCGTGAGTTGTTCAAATAATATGTAGTAGTCATGTACCGTCATGTATGCGTTGGCGATGTACGGTATTCCAACGTTGTTTTTCCCGTGTTGTGATGTTATGTCGTAACTTATATATTTCAACGTTGTATTTTACGCCTTTAATATCTTTTGTCGTTACAAGCCATACGAAGCGGCACAACACCTGATACACCAACACAACATACAAAGAGTTAATTTAACAACTTCATTCCATTTTAATACTCGTAAAGACGTAGTAGATGCAATTTTCATGACCGTTATATTTAGCCCTTTTGAACTATACGAAAGTACATACAACGGCAGGTGTAATTACAATATTTTTCCATGATATCGTAGTCGATTATCTGAAAGAGCAAATCAGCTGCATTATTCCTAAAAATAGACTCACACGTGATATTTCACAAATTTGAATATGCTTAAGTCGTCATATTATTCATGACTATTATATTTAGCCCTTTTGAACTATACGAAAGTACATACAAAGGAAGTTGTAATTACAATATTTTTCCATAATATCGTAGTCGGTATACACAAGACCAAATGAGCTGCATTCTTAGAAAAAATGGACTCACACGTGATATTTCACGGCCCGCCGAATATGCTTAAGTTGTCATATTTTTCCGCGACTATTATAATTATCCATTAAGTTGTCATCATCCAAACTTTCGTTGCATTGGCACGAGGCGTCTGTGAAACCACCGCGGCAAAGCCTGGCAGGACATATCATGTCATCAAATGCATGCGTGGCGAGAGAATGCCTTAGTCATCATGTCAAAGCATAGCCGCCAAAGCTTGATCGGCACCTCCTAGCGACTACAAAGCTGCATGCATTTGTCGCTTCCAAGCACAGGCAGAGCTGCAAAGGAATCCGATGCTCGCGGATTCGTTCTTGCTTCAAGTCTGTCGCTTTATCAATTCAGGCTATTTAACCCCTTCCTGGCTTCCCAAAGATTGCATCAACCGAACGAGCATTGCTCCAATACAACAAAGAGAACCATCCCCATAAACCAAACGAGCGGACCAATGGAGTTTCCTCGCCCCAAGGCACAAGTGTTGTCCAAACCATCCCGGCGGCACGGAGGTCCCCATGTGCCTATCAGGGATCCTTGCCGCTCCGGCGATCCGTGAACAACTCATACACATACGGCATGAGGTACTGGAGTTGCCGCAACCACGAGTCTGAGCCAACGCTGGGGATGCGGCTGCGGCGGAGAAGCCCGGTATGTTCATACTCGCATTTAGTGTTGCATCCAACCTGCATGTGTCTAACACCATGTGATGTGACCAATTGCAGCCTCCATCTTGAGTTCATCCGATTCTCTGACGCGGAACAAACTCTCGAGATGGAAAGGATGCACTGGGAGTACTCGCATCGGAGGGCTATGGTGGAGCGGCAGTGGTGTGAGCAGGATCGAGGAGGAGAAGCGCAAGCATCGTCTGGAATAGATGCTTGCACGCAGGGAGGCCGAACGGCAGCCGCCATGCCGCGGAGAGGGAGGCCGAAAGTAGAGAAAGCGTGAGAGGGCAGCTAGGGCCAGGCGGCAGGAGTTGAAGGATTGCGTAAGGAAAATATCCTCGTTGCTCTCGGTAGAATGTACGACAAGGGCCCTTCTTGTTGTTCCCTTTCCTAAGGCATGTCGAGTTTAGTCAGGTATATGCCATTCTTGTTTACCATTAAATGGCCGTCGTAATCTATCTCGCCCATCTTTGACCAAAACTACACGAAGTCTCAAAAAATTATTACACAATTATCTGGATAAAGGTACAAAAATAATTACACAATTATCGGTATTTGCATTTCAATCGGATCCGGTCGAATAACCAGAGAAAACTAAAAAAAATTCGGCGAAATAATGAGACAAAAAAAAGGTCGTGGCGGGAACCGTCGGTATTTTTGATATTTTTATTTGTTGTTGTATATTTCTACAGTTTTTTATTTACATATTGTATATAAAACCGTTTTCCCCACCGACTAACAGAGCCAACCGCTCGAATATGGACGCGAATGACAGCCGGTAATGTCCTAACATTCCACTAAATTTTAAGTGATACGGAATAAACCAAAGAAGGAAAAAAGAGAATGAGACGGTATTATAGATAATCTATTGTATGAGTTATTTTTACATAATATAATAATATACTATAAATAACTACCATCTATACTATTGTAAGATGTAGTGTGTCATCCGTCAATTAGCTGATGAATCGCTCATATGAGACGGTATTATGGATAATCTATTCAGCCGGGTGTTGTATTAGCATTAAAATACAACAAAGATACTACCATTCCACAAAGGTAAAATAGACTCAAACAAGAATACGAAATTAAAAAGGTATTACAAAATTATCGGTACAGTGTACACAAATAATATTTAAAAATACAATTCGAAAGCATATTCTTAATCCATATGATTTGGCGAAAACTTATAAAGTTTTCTTATCAAATTTGGAGTTGTGTATCGAAAGTTATTTGCATTTCAATGTCCGGTCGAATAACTACTGAAAACTAAAAAAAATTCGACGCGAAATAATCAAATAAAAATTAAAAAAAATATGGGGACACGTGGCGGCGCGAGACGGAGCCACCTGGCTGCCGCCGTGGGGGGTGGCGGCCGCCACGTGGCACGGCGGGAACGGTGGGCAATTTTGAAATTTTAGTTTTTTGTTGTATATTTGTGCTATTTTGATTTGTATGATGTATATTTGAGTCATTTTTCCGTGGATCCCCAACACGATACAAAGAATTTGCATCTGTTTTCATTAAAATAATAATAAAGTGATCTTTCCTCAAAAGAATTTTTTTCTCTCATTACCGTCGGTCAATTCTTATATTGCTGAATCTGTTTGTGATTCACTAATACTCTGGAAGTAAGTCATAGTAAACACATATATACTGAAACATGATATTGATTAATATCAAAGCATAAGAACTCATAATTAACTATCTAAGTGTGTGTGTGTATAATTGTAACAATGGCTTACAACTAGCAACAAAAGCTCTATTTGCTTTAGCTTTGTTCTCAGATATTGGGTTGCTTTAATTAAAAGGTTTCCTTGCCACTAGGAGTAGACATGACGATTAATTAAAACACAATCAATTGTTTACCCTAGCAGCACATATATAAAAAGCAGAATCAAATATGCCTACTGATCAAGCTTCGACTGTTACTGACAATTACAAAGTAATGACAACAAGCAGCAAGGAGCATGCATATATATATATATATATATAAGCATGCAAGGTTCCTAAGACAATATTAGTGTTTAGCCCCTTTGCATTCAAGTAGTGAATTGCAGAAAGTAAATTACTCATTGAGCACTGATTGGTTGTCAGTGTTTAAAGGCTAGGCTCGTCAAAGACGATATCCTAGAAAATAATAACACCACCAATGCCGCAGACTCACCAGCAAATATTTCAGAGATACAGAGCCGCCAACCCTCGAGTAAAGCAATTCACCAGGTGATCCTGAGTTGCAACTAAAGATGCTCAAAGCCACACAACTAACTTCGTAGCCATGGAAGTATACCTCGTCGAACAAGAACAGTAGGTCTCGAATAACCTGCTCCACAAAAGGCACCGCACAGCCGAGTTCCAATCCACCGCAGAGAGCTGAGCCAACCGAACAAAAAAGCAAGATCAGCCCAAAGACTCGGCCACACATAGCACCAAGTGAACCTCGCCGTCCACAAAGCACCTCAAATCCCTGTCCAACACAACACCCTCTTCAATAACTTCGGGTTACACACAAAAGTGGCATCCACGAGTTGATTGAGTGCGGATCGGGGTCAGAGAACACAAGAAGGATTTGGGTAGCCAAACATGTTGCCCAAAAAACACACAAATCGCAAGTGGATTAAGGATCGGCCAAAGTGAAAAATCACGTCATTTTTCTATTTTTCAAGAAGAACACAGACCTGAGATTTGTGTGTTTCTTCTTGAAGAGGGGGTTGCTTGGTCTCCTCCACTCGAGCGCCAGGAGCGCCACAAATCTCAAGAAGAACACGTCATTTTTCAAGAAGAGCACTCATGTACGCCAGGAGCGCCGCCAACCGATGTGGAGGTAGGGCACTAGGGCGTGGTGCCTTATCCTTGGCCGACTGGGCTGGCTCGGCTAGTTAGCCCAATAACCCATTTATTTTTTGAGAGATGTTTCTATGCTTTTCTTTTTGAAAATTGCATAAAAATTAAAGCATGAATGAATGGTAAATAGTGAGTACTTTCCCTTTCGCTTGCTTTAAGATTTGTGCAACTCATATTAGAAGGGAAAACATAGAAGCACTCCTCTTTTTTTCGCTTTTTTTTTCTAAAATTTGGGAAAAACCCAATTTCCTTCAACAATTTGTATCTTGGAGGCCTGTCTTCACCCTTTCTTAAGTACTACTATCAGAAGAAGATGCAACAGAGAGAGCAAAGAGAGCTGTGATAGCTGCTAGGCGATGGTGAGAGAACTAAGGGCGAAGACATGCCTCCAAGATACAAACTTCCAGAGGCAGTGGGCAATGAAGAGTAATAATTGAACAACGAGAAGAGACCGTAACCTCCTGAGCCACTCCCACAGGGCGTCTCGGGAGGCGATTCCAGTACCTTCGAAAGCCCCCAACCACCGTTCCCCTCCCCTCGCCGCCACCGCGGCTGGTGGCCGGCGGTTGGCTGGCGGCAACAGCGGTGAGCCCTTCCATAGCATCCTCTCCTTCCAACCTCTTCTGTCCCCTCTCGAGCTCTAGGCGGTGCCGACCGAGGAAGCGGTCGTCGTTTCCGCTACCGAGCTGGAATGTGGAGATGAGTGGCGAAGATGGCGCGGGTGGTGATGAAGATCCACGAGGACCATCGCGCGTGCCAGCAAACTTGCCGTACACTGAGCAGTTGCATATCAAGGTGATGCAGTTCAGATCTAGGGTGCTCCTCAAGATCCCTGTGAGCCGGTTGATCAGCGTGAAACCTCCAGGTAGCGGGTAGGTGTGGTTGTGTTTGTGGCAGTGGTGCGTCCATGGGCGTTGCAACAGTGTGTAGGTGTTTGGTCTAGGTGGCCTAGTTGTCGTAATTGGTGTAATTTCCTCTCTGGAGGCTATTATTTTCTCTTCTACTTAAATAAATGTCAGAGCTCTGCCATTAGTTTCAAAAAATAACTGAACAACGAAATATTTTATCCTGCATATTATTATTTGGTCGCATTTGGCTACTTGTATAGTCTAATTGTTTGTACAGTGCTGATATGCAGTTTGCTCTCTCTCCCCCAGATTCCCATTTTTTCATCTGTAAATGGTGTGATGTTGATTACCTCTAGAATACACACTGAATTGTAAAACATGTATTTATGTACATTCACCATCGGCAATTGTACGTCCTACAGATCCGCCTTCCGTCGCGTGTGTTTGTGCAGATGAGTTCCGGGTCAAATTTCCTTTGGCGGTAGCCTGGTAACCCCCGGCACCGATGCTGAACGGCAATATCTGCCAAAGGAAAACTTGCTCGGCAATGCAGCTGCAGATCTCATGATCACAAATTCACAACCAACTTACTCCCTGTGTAATACTTAGTTTGTAGGCTGTAGAGCACACATGTTAGTGATCACTGTGTAGGGACATTTATACTCTCTCCTGGATGATAAAGGGCAACAAGGGTAAAGGCTGAATGGCCGGAGAGATCATTGCAATGCATGGCTCTCCAAGCTTTAGATCATGAGACTAGCTACTTCCTCATCTATTCTTAGCGTTATTTTCCTGCGGTCCAGAGCATGTAAAGTAGTATCAGCCAGTACCTGCAAAGAAATATTCCTTCACTGATCAGTGCGATCAATCATACTAGCATTTAGTCCATAATGCAGTGCATGATGCAAATTTGGGACAAGTAAATGGAACTTATGAGCAGCAAATTGATCATCCCAGGGAAGTTTCTGCAACCACCCAGAGCTGGACAGGTCGCTGGCCTGTCGGAAAGGCCGCGCGAGCTACGTACCTCAGAAAAACGGGCTCTGCAGATTTATTCCCCTGAATAGAGTTGAGACCACCGGAATAAGTATCGAATCATGGAAAGGCCTTGCGAGCAGGAAAGGTGAGCAAGCCCTAAAGAAAAGAATAGGATATCCTAGAGCATGTTCCCTGCTAGTTCTTGGTTCCTGGGACCCTCCTGCTGCACTGCACATGCACTGATATGCGAAGGCGCCATGAGTACGATGGTGTGGTGAAAAATTAGCTCATCGGATTGATTTCGCGGTGACTCTTTGGCGCTCTTCGATCCGGTCGTTGTAGTTGGAAATGGAGTAGTTGGAAGCGGAACAGCAGCGCGCTGTGGTGCCTCGCGCGGTCGGCCATCGGTTCATATATGCACGCAGATGTTGGGCAACGGCCAGTGGAGTAGTTTAATATATAAAAATACAGAAGGTGTTTATGATAGGTCTCTCGGTACTGTACATAACACTAGAAAAAGTGATCAGACGAATATTAAGACTTGATGGGGTAGTGGCGGATCTATCGGGGTTAAAGGGGGCTAGGGTACATCCTATCTCCGACGAAAGGAAGTAGAAGGGTGATCGGCCAATGTCAGAGGAGATGGCGGCGTGGCGGGCTACAGACCACCGATGAGCACCGCCTAAAGGTTCGGTCTAGATCCACCGTTGATCGGAGCTAATGCGCTAGTCCCGTGCCCAAACTGGTGCGTCCGCCACTGGCAACGGTGGCGAGGGGTCGCTTCTCGCTTGGACCGGCGGTTAATTGGAGTTTTAACCGAGCGGCGAGCCGGTTCAGTTGAGGTTGCATGCGCGGTGGCGATACGTAGACAGCCGCGGTGACGCGCGGAGAAAATCATCAAAACCAATCAAAACCGGGAGATCATCTGATTTGTCGTGCCAGTCCCGCCGTCCGATAACATCGTGTTAGACGACCGGTTGGATCGACCTTTTTGTGTCAAGGTGCAGCAGAATTGAGTACTTGCCGGATTTTACGTTTTAAGGACCAGCTTATGGCGTGAGATTATAATTTTTTTTACCTAATGCTGAGTATTGATAGTGTGCCGGGCCCTTTCTTTCTGTACGTACCTTCCGGTTCTCATACGAATTGGTTACATGCATTCGCATAATTAAATTAATGAGACTGCGTACAAAGTGAAGAAAAACAGAGCAAACCACAAAAAGTATTGTTTTTTCCAAATTACAGGAGGGAACGTCCTCCAGCTTTTGTTAAGAAAAGCAAATCTAACCCCTGCATTACAGTACTGTTCATCTTCCGACAACAATGTCAAAAAGTAAATGATCAGCATAATACATGTACTAGAAAAACACGGAGGACAAGAAAATCCTTTCGAAATGTCTTATAGGAGTGTTTAGCTAAACCCTTCTGCTCTCTCTCTCTTTTTTGAATTAAACCTATTTTTACATGTCATATGTACATTCTCTTCCTTGGATTAATCGTTAGACAAGAATAGGTAATAACAATGTTTGGCATGCCAATTTGTGCACGGGCGAGAGGTATTAGGCATTTGTTCGCTCAACGTCGAAGACCTTCTACACTCATATAATGACTTTGCCGTACGTTAGTGGTACCGTCGTGTTCACAAGGTATTAGAAGTTCGTCCAACCTCTCATATCAACGGTCCTCCTCCATCAGAAACTAGAAATTTTTTGTTGGGGTGCATATTTCACACGTATAACTATATAGCTTTTTACAATTATTTCGTAACATCATGTATCCAACACATATATTTGAAAATTTCTAAAACCACAGTATAAATAGTTATAACATCTTAAAACTCGTAAATAACCAAAATCGAAAAACTTCAACCAATAA
This sequence comes from Rhipidocladum racemiflorum, assembly GCA_036346355.1. Taxonomy (NCBI): domain Eukaryota; kingdom Viridiplantae; phylum Streptophyta; class Magnoliopsida; order Poales; family Poaceae; genus Rhipidocladum; species Rhipidocladum racemiflorum. The sequence continues at coordinate 4,669,443 of CM070578.1, forward strand.
ATTTGATCCATCGAAAAAACGATATTATACCACTTTTCAAAATCTTAGAAGTGCCGGAGCATACTCGACACCTCTAGTACCCCCCGTGTCCTCCATGCAACGCTTAATTCAGCATGGCTACATGCAGCACCAAATTATGGAGTGCCAACTTACATGAAAGCGCATTCGGGCATGAACGCACGCATTCGTCTTCCAAGCTGTAAAAAAAAGCCAATATCAACCGCGGGGCGCCCGGCCGGCATGCTGCTCTGCATGCCTGCAACACACCAATTCATCTCTCTCGTTAAATTTACCAGTCTAGCTCACGGTTCCTATCTTCTCGACCGAATTGCAAGTGCAGCTAGTCGTGGGCATCACAATCATGAATGATCTTGTGGCCGCAGAGTTGCATTGCTGGGCAAGTCTCCTTTGGCAGTGGCCGGTTGATCAGGCCACTGCCAAAGGAGACCCACCCAGTAATGCATGGGCCCCGACGTCGGACACCCTTGTCCACGTCTGGTCATGCCGGCTTGCGCCTGCTATAAGCTCACCACTCTGCACGTCCGAGGTTTCGCCTTCCCAAACTATATATAGATATCGCGAAGAGATCAGATCGGCATTATTCGCAGCGCAAGGTATCTGAAGATAAGTGTTTTTGATTAAAAAAAAAGGATATCTGAAGATGTATCAGGCTTGATTTTTTTTATATTTTTTTTGCACGGCCAATCGTTTCGGTTACGTTTGCGTTTGATGATTGCTCGCTGTCGATTTTGCGCTTGGTTGATCGATTTTGCGTTTGATTGATCCGTGCTCCTGATCAACTCCTCCTGGATATACCTGACCTCTAGCATATGCTGCAGAAAGTAGCAGCTGCAAGGATGGGGAAAAGAGTTTTAGCCTAATCTCCAAGCAGTGTTCAAGATCGATCAAATGAGCATTATTTTGTATTTTATAACTAGCTAGAAGGAACTCTTTAATAAATGATTGAGCAGATCTACTCCGTTCGTTAAGGTAATTAAGACGTACCAATTCTCTGCTTAACTTTAATTGGTCTCCTTGATCTGGGTCATGAAGAGCTATAGTTATTCAGAGTCCTTGAAAAACAAAGTTGTTCAGATAACAATGCAAAGCAGTGTTTTTTTAGCGAAAATTTGCTCGAACAGGGTTCAGTTACAACGTGAAGCTTCAGTACCAGACTTGATATAAAATCTGAGAGAGATTTTACTATCTTTGGGATGTACCAAAATTTATATTGAATTAGTATCAAGACATACAAAAAATTTAAATGGTGAAGGTATCAACTTTTGATACCTCTTGGTACTACCTCAATGTAAATTTTGATAGCTCTCAGGGATGATAAAAAGTCTCAAAACCTAAACGTCTCAATTCAAAGTTTAAATAAACCAATGACTAATTATCCAAAGTTTAGTAGGCCTAATGATAAGACAATTCGTTAGCAAATTTCATTTCCGCCTTTGCTGATCAAAGTGGCCCAACACCAAGTCTGGTAGGTACACTGCTACAGCATAGCTAGCCACTCTTGGAGAGGTCTACATCTTTAGTCTGGTGTTTCAGTCAATGGGACCTCTATTTTTGGTATTAAATTAGGTTTCATATGTATACAATACTAATCTTATGATCAGTAGCTAGTACGCACATTTACAAATTGGAATCACAACCATACACAATATCTATTACATATTACAGCGGATGCAATTATACATAATATTCTGACAAACCAAAAAGTATTTGTTGTGGAAATATTTTTATCTTATAATTTGCCTTTTTAGCCCAAAGTTCTCATAGGCAACTGACAAGATCAATCCTAGAAAAAACTCACCATCGTTATCTCTCTGTAACCTGCATCAAAATATGATTCCTCGGAGTATTTTGTATCTTCACATAAAAACAACAATAATAGCAAGTTGAGTACATTACGTACTCGCAAAACGTTTGCAAAATCTATAATATATGCAAGCTGTATCAAAGGAAAAGCTTACATAGTTATTTTGCATAAAGCCAATTTGGATTGTAAATACTGAAGAATATATTGCACACGAAATTTTGTAAAAACAATTTAACAGGTATATAAAATAACAAGGATGTAATTAAGCATAAATATAATAACTCACAGTCCTCCATGACATGAACAACAATTCGTTCATTATGTGCTAACACTTGGCATAAACCCAGTATTTGCCAACACATGGCATACCATCTGTATCATCTGAAACATAATCCTTCCAACCCAATTTTCCAATTCCAATCCATTTTTATGAAAATATGAAAACCATCTAACTAGTGTTGGAGCACCAAGATTCGCATGACAGTGGGAATGGCTTTTTAAAAAGATTTTCGCCCTACAAAGGTGTACAGCTTTACTCACAAATATATGCCCTCTCTTTTGCATGGCCTACAAAGATTTCTTGTCATTAATTAATGAGTTCATATGAATTTTGACTAAATAAAAGCAATTATAGATATTTATTATATTTTAATATTTTTGTGGATTATTGCTAATATTTTATATGAATTTCGCCCTACAAAGATTTTCGCCCTACAAAGATTTTCGCCCTACAAAGATTTCTTGTCATTAATTAATGAGTTCATATGAATTTTTACTAAATAAAAGTAATTATAGATATTTATTATATTTTAATATTTTTTGTGGATTATTGCTAATATTTTATTTTTACCTTCTTACTTTTATCTTTTTACCGATTTAACATAAATGACTTCTCTTTTTAGGAAAAAATCCAAAAAAAAAAAAACAAGAAAAACCAGAAAGCTCAAAATCAAACACATTCAAAATTTTAAATTTCCGTTCTCTTTTCCTTAGAATTTTTGGATGCTACAGTCAAGAAAGAACATCAACTGCTCCCGAATGGAGCAGATCCAATGGAATGTACCCTATAGCAGCACCATCTAATACCATGCGAAGATTTGAGTTTGTGACTCCCCAAGGGCTACGACAAAGCATAAACCAATTATTCGTTGTTCCATGTGGAATGCCTCGGTGAGTACAACAGCAACAGCTCGGTTAAAAGCTAGTTAGATAGCTCAGAATAAAATCTATTCATATATGGGTTGATATTTTGCTGCTGCAGTGATACTTAGGCCCTGTTTGGCAACTTAGAACCGAGGTGTTTCTACTAGAATCTGGGAGAAACTCAGCCAAACAGGCTAAAACTCGGAACGATTCTCCTCGGAACGTTTCTTCTTTTTCCACGTCGTGGCTGAATCACCCTCAACCCCGTTTCTACTAGAATCTGAAACCGTACCAAACGGTTTGCAGAAAGTGATTCTGATTCTATCTGAAACGTTTCCACCAAGAATCTAGAACCGTTTCCATTTCTACTAGAATCTGGAACCGTACCAAATAGAGCCTTATTAGTGCTACCCCCGGCTCTAGGTGTCTGTTTATGCAGTAATTCTCGAGCTGTAGCATTGCATTAATTGCTTGGCCTGGTAGGTAGAATAACCATTTATCTGATGAACATACGAAAGGCACTTGTATTAAAGATCAGGGAAAGGCGGGTTGCTTTGAGAGGGGATAATGAGGACCATTCCTCGAGCACATTCCAAAGGAAACCAGATAGAGAGACCACCGGCAAGAAAGGTAGCTCCTCCGGAATAGTCCTCGGCCTCGGAGCATATGCCATCATAGATCCATTTCTCGAGGCCGATCGCGCGCTATATAAGCGAGGTCAAGGCGGCGCAGCTGTGTTCATCGACGAGCTAGCGACAGAACTTAATTCAGAGAATTGAGTAAGGCGGATCGAGGAGATTGATCGATATGTGTGCGGAGTGTGAATTACAGGGCGGTTCTCCTTTGGCACGGAGGCATGCATGCATGCAGCCATGCATAGCCAGACCCCTGTCCAGGCCGAATGGTGCAGCTAGCCGTTCGTGCCAAAGGAGAATTGCCCTGCGATTCGCCTGCACAGCTCTGTAACTTTGATCCAACAGTTGGGCCTGCGGCAACGAAGCCAAACAGTAAGTACATAGTGAGGATAAAATGGTACATTCCTATATGTGTACATTATTTTGTTTGTAGGCAATCCTGAGTAGGCTCATTATGTGTACTTGGCAGCCTAAGGGATTGAGTAGGTATTTTATAGTCACGTGCTAAGGCCTTTTTAGGCAATCCTGAGTTCCTGACAGCCCAAAGGATTGGGCAAACCCGCGACAGTATTCCCTTATCGGCAAGCTCGGAGATCACAAGCAGTGGCGAGCAAACAGAGCAGGTTATTGTCCAGTCCCTCCGGTGTCAGGATTTCCGTACACTAAATTGAATATGAATCGTTTATTCTTTTTAATCCAATAAATCAGATTAACTAGAATTTACTTATACTGGTAGTAAAATAGTAGAAACATCCCTAACAAATCAAAGATTAGGTACAATTTCTACTACACATTATATACTACCAGTATAATACACCGTGAAGTTTCTCTTCCCTAAATCAATTGCAGCGAGGCAGCGCCATCGAAATAGAGGCGTCCTGCCAGTGTGATGACCTCGAGGCAGGCGGTGTGTCCCACGGTGAAACCGTCTTGGCCGCCCTGCCAAAGCTATGCATTTGAGGCAGGCGGCGTGTAGAGACGGAGCCGTCGAGGTGGAGGAGTCATCCTGCTGAGGCTATGATCTCGAGGCAGACGACATGCAGAGACGGAGCCATCGAGGAGGAGCCGCCGTGCGGAGGCGGACCTCCAGGCAGGCGACGCGTTCTGCGACGAAGCCGTCGCGCCCTGCTGAGGCGATGACCTAGAGGCAGGTGACGTGTTTTGCGTCGGAGTGGAGCCGCTCTGCCGAGGCTGAGAAATGCAGCCTGCTCAAGAACAAACAGTACCAACTTGTTAGATGATACAGGCTCAGCAGTTAAAACCAAGCCTGTTGTTTTATTTGAGAGAACAAAGCCTACTAATTAATGCTTGCCAAATGCAAGCTGAACACTACGTACATTTGAAGAATGGGTTTTGATAATATTTTCTTTAGCAACTATCATCGAAATTCTTGCCTATTGGATTTGTTTTGAGATCGATGCACGCCCTCCTGAATTCGATGTGGGTTGCTATGTTTTGATCGGATAGATGTGGACGGATATGTGTTTTGATCGTACGGTCCAAAATTTAAATATTTTTTGAGACAAAAACATCCGGATGATGTCTATACACTCCCAGAATCTTTGAGAATTTGCCTACTGACTAATTCCTGCTGGTTTGTTCATCTACTTTTGGCATTATGTTTGACTTAGAGGCTTGTTTAATTAATTTTAGTTTGTTTTCTCCTGTTCCTTTGTCAGACGTACGTTCAAAGCCGGCTTCTGGTCGATCTGGTGTGAAGTTGCTGTCATGAGATTTCAACGTGCAGGAAGAGTTCATTCATTCCATCTTGTCCTTTCCTGCATCATGATAATGACCTATCGATTGCAATTTTTCAAAACTGCTTTCACTTTATAGCAATCCGACAGTGTCTCTTAATCGACCGGCTCTACACTTATCTTGTAAACAATCGAAATGGCTCAATCCAAGCATAGACAAAAAAAAAAGTGCATGATATCTGACCCAGTATCCCTTCCTATTCATCCTGTAACCTCCAGCTGAAGAATTCTTGGTTGGTTTGATTTTCTTCTACTTGTTCTTAGCTTACGAATCAAGAAAGTAAGAGGAATCAAACCAAGAAACAGTGTGACCAGAAGAAGATTCAGAAGTTCTGAATTGGTTCCGATCGATCCTGCGTGCGTAGACGGGCAATGTAGGCTCCGATCGATCCTGCGTGCATCTGATCATGATGTGGCAGTGCGCTCCGGCGGGCGGCGGCTGCTCGACCTTAACCCCTCCCGCCAAGCAGCCGCGGTGCCGTAGAGCAATGGCGCACTCCGGCAGCTCACCGAGTCCGGCGAACAAACCGTCCTCCTCGCCTCCTTCCCCACCAAACCCCCCTTCATCCCCGCCGCAGTCATCAACGAGCAGGAGCACCGGCGTGGTACCAACAGCGCCGGCGTCCAAGAACATCCGGCCGTAGAGCATCTCATCGGAGCCCTCTTCCTCGGACGGCGACGTGGACACACCGTAGTAGAACCAGCGAAACTCGTCGTGCACGTCGACGGCCGCGTCCTTGCCGTACACACCCTCGGGCTCGGCTGGCTCCGGCGTGACAGGCTGGGGCTTGGGCTTCTGGACCTGCCCGCTCTGGCTCCCCCTCGGCACCTTCGCGGAGTGGTTGTGCTCGGAGGAGTAGGTGATGACCACCATGGTCGGGTCGGCCAGGCTCCGCTCCATCTGCTTCTTCGCAGGGCAGCCCTTGGAGCTGCTGCACCTGTAGTATGCCCTGCGCCCAGACACCAAGCCCAAACGGGCCAGCCGCCCATGTTACGTAGGTGTGTACAGCGAACGTACCACGTACATGGTTCATGTAGACGGTGGTCCGTACAATTCTTGAACGGCGCGGCGTACCTGGGGTAAGGTGAGCCCTTGATGGGCTTCTGGCCGTACTTCCGCCACGTCCACGAGTCCGTCGGCGTGTTACCCTCCCCGACGCCGTTGGGCCGCGGGCCGTTCACGTCCGCCAGCAGCACGGTCACCACCCGCTTCGGCGCCGATCGCCTCCCCCCGGTCTTCCTCGGCGACGACGGTGACAGTACCGGCGACCCAAGATCATCTGCTAACATCGTCGGTGAAGACGTCGCCCCGCCGGCGTAGCAGCACTCGCCCTCCATTGGTACGGTACGGTACCTTCCGTGTGTAGTGCGTGGGCAGGCTGCAGGACGATCGAATGAGTGATGAGGCGAGGTCACTAACTACGCACCATGGGTATAAAGAAATCTGTGCGGTGGTAAAGTGATGGAGACGTTGAGTTTTAGGCCCCGTTTGGTACGGCTCTAGATTCTAGTAGAAACGGAAACGGTTCCAGATTCTTGGTAGAAACGTTTCAGGTAGAATCAGAATCACTTTCTGCAAACCGTTTGGTATGGTTCCAGATTCTAGTAGAAACTAGTGAAACGGGGTTGAAGGTGATTCAACCACGGTGTGGAAAAAGGAAAAACATTCCGAGGAGAATCGTTCCGAGTTTTAGCCCGTTTGGCTGGGTTTCTCCCAGATTCTAGTAGAAACAGCTCGGTTTCAAGTTGCCAAATGGGGCCTTAGTGTGATAGGAATTCATTTTCTATTATATCTTAAATTTACTCTATTATGTATCACTACGGCAGATTTGATTCATTTATGATCTTCTAGAATTTTAAATGATCTTATTATGATAATTATATCTATTTAAAGATTATCAATGACTCAGCTATTTATTTGATCCTATATATTGATGATATATTGTTTGCTGCAAAAGACAAGGTAAAAATTTCAAGATTGAAGGCATAATTGAGCCGGGAATTTGGGATGAAGGATATATCTCGGTGCAGCAAAGAAGATTATTGGTATAAATTACCAAAGATAGACGATTTGCAAAATCATACCTAAGTCTGAAAAAGTATATTGATAGTCCTTCGTCGTTTCAACATGCATAAGGACAAACCGGTGAGTATTCCATTAGCTGCACATTTCATACTATTTTTAGCGTCATGCCCCATAATCAGATGATGAAGTTGAGTATATGTCTAGAATTCCATATGCCATTGGCCAATTACACGTGGTTCACTTATATATACCATGGTATGTTCTCGTTCTAACTTATCTCAATCATTGAGTTTTGTTAGTAGATATATGATTAATCCTGACAAAGAGCATTGGAAAACAGTTCAATGGATTTTCGTATATTTGCGGGGTAATTCTAATGCTTATTTACAGTTTAGGAAATCTAGAGATGGACTCGTGGATTATATGGACTCAGATTTTGCTGAAGATTTGGATAAGAGAATATCTCCTACTAGTTATGTTTTAAATCTTGGAGGATGTGCAGTTAGTTGGAAAACAAGTATGTAAACTATTGTTGCCTTGTCTACTACAAAAGCTAAGTATTTTGCTATTTATGATGCTTGCAAAGGGGCCATTTGGCTTGGAGGTTTGTTTATTGAGCTTTGTGAAAATATATCTTGCACAATAATTTCCTGTGACAGTCAAAGTGTTATTTATCTTACAAAGGATCAGATGTTCCATGAAAGAAAAAAGCACATTGATGTCAGATATCATTATATTTAAGGTGTCATTCCTCAATGTGACATTAAAATTAGCAAAATAAGTATCAATAATAATTCAGCTGATATATCTTGCACAATAATATTATGTGATGCTTGCTATTAACTCAATAAGTCTTTTGGACTTTCAATGCACAAGGTATTCATGATGATTTGCTTCGAAAAGGTTTGCATTATATTTTCGCTACAACAGGAATTTGTCACAAAGTGGAGATTGTTGAGTTCAAGTGTGATACGAATTTGTTTTCTATTTTATCTTAAATCTACTTCTACATGGAGTCTATTATTTACCACTATAAATATATTCATGTGCCTAGAGCAAGAACAAAAGCTTCATTATAAACATGTCATACAGTGATATATCAATTGTGCGCTCGTGATTTTTTCTAAAAGGATTTTTCGCGTAAAATTCATTTCTCTTATTTTCTATTTTATGTGCATTATTTGTAAAGGAGGCTACGTGCGTATGATGTTGTTGCGATGTTGAGGATTGAGATAGGAGGACGTGGCTCGTGGGCTTAAAAAAAAAAACCAATAATACCTGACATACCTGCAATTGGACCCAATAACCCTCCATTGAACATACATACATACATATACGCGTGTTATATATATATATATATATGAAAAATACTTCGTACTCCCGGGAGTAATTACTCCCATCTCTGAAATATCACCCAAACGTACTTGAAATACTCCTTTATTAGTTTGGATACACTCATATACTAATTATAAGATATTCCTATGAGATCCACATAAAAAAAATTGCAAGGAAGTACATAGTTTTTAGCATATTTTGCAAATACCTTCATATACGCATATAAAAAGAAGTATGTCTAAAAGTGTACATACCACATCTGAAAAAATGTAAATACCACCTAGATAATCTTATATACTAAACGTACATACTCTCCGTTGCGTGAAATACTCCCTACGTTGTGAGATACAACATAGGGAGTAAATACTCCCGGGAGTAGAAAAGAGGCTTTATATATATACATACATATATATATATATATATATATACACCGAGCAGAGATGAAGCCTTATGGGCTGTTTGGTTGGCTGCATCTAAAGAGATTTGCATCTACAGATACAAAAGATAGATGTTTGGTTGTCTTCTCATCCAACTCAGCACGGCTCTACAGATGCAAAACACCCCTTTCAGCCTGGCTCCAGGGAAACGAGAAAATCCACCGTTTCCCCAGGACCAGGCTCTGCCGAAACATGCATGCATGCTGACATCAACATTTACTATCTAGTTTTCTTTTTTCTTTGCTATATCTTTTGATTAGCATCTCCGATCAATATATAAATTTCAAAAAATTAAAATTTTAGTTTTTCAATTTATTGATTTTCTAGAATATATTTTAAAACCTTTTATTTTCGTTTGTGAAATTATTGATTTTCTAATATTTTTAAAATTTGTTTCATCCCTCTCTTGAATTTGCCTATCACACTTCCATTCCAGTGCAGTCAACCAAACATCTCTGTGCAACCTCATACGACCAACCAAACAACACCTCCTTGCATCCACTCAGCGACTCCCACCAACCTGGCTGAGCTGATGAGCTCATGTAGCAGCTGAGAAGGCAACCAAACAGCCTATTAAGGACTCGATTGTTACCCACTTCAAACAATCACTCCAGCAATTGCTCCGCAGAACTTAAGGAAACCAATCGATTTATTGGCATTTCTTCAAAATGGAGAATCCTCGAGCAAGTGTTGTTGCCTTTCAAATCATTCACGGAAAAGAGTAAGACTTATGGCGTTTCTTTCGTTCTTCTACATGTTATACAGAATAGCCTACACTCCTACAGTTACATAGGATAAATTGTGGATGCTAAGTCAGCTACATGTAAAAATCCCCCCCCCCCCCGGGGTGCTGTGCAGTGCATGAATATCTTATCTTGGAGATTTCGTTGAAATGCACCTGCCGCACAGGACGAGCCTTGATAGAGCTCGCGACCTTCGTGTCCTGATCTTCAATGCTGAGAGCTGCGGTGAAATGATATTGTGTCAGCGAGAGTGAGAATGCATCACCGCAATCAGAAGAATTACCAATTGATTATCCTTTTAAGAGGAGCTGCTGCGCTGTTGTTTCTATTTGGCACTCTGTTGATGCTGTTATTTACCCTTCTCATTTTTTGGAGGCATGGATTCAACTCTTTTCAATAAGTCAACCACATGCACGGCGATTCCTAAGGAAAACTAGTTGTATGGTGCGATAATACGTGAACAAGACAAAACATGATAAATCATCCTCTTCAAAGACGGTTGGTTCAACAGGGACCCGGTAACAAGTTTCAAGTTATCCATACTTGATGTGTTGCAAACATATTTAACCTTGGTTCCTGACAATATTTCATATGCAAAACAACTTGTTTTCGAGGGACAACTATCGTTGCACCAGTGTACTAAATGCCTGCCAAGCACTAATTCTTTTGGAAAAGGGAAAAACAGAAGGAAAAAAAATTAAGCCTGAAATTTTTCGGCTAGTGTGATATGAAATTATTACCTTCCGTCTAGTAGCGCTCGAAGATTTCCAACAAGGCAAACTCGATCTAGGCTCCAATCTCCTGGAAATATAGTAACATTCCAACATCATATTCTAGGATTGAAATTTGGAACCTTTTGCATTTCAACAATCTGGATGCAAATTACTTGATCAAGGCTACAAACTCTATTCATAGAGAATTTTTCACACCAAATAGGTCAAAATTAGGCCTCACAGCTCTAATAGCATTTTCTTACCATAAACTACTGACTGTGTACTAGTGGTGAGTAGTGACCATTTTGATTTCAAGTATTTATTGAAGTACGATATTATAAAATTGTGAAACTATTATTTTCTGTTCCCCCAAGCATTAATAGGATTACTAATACTGGACAGTTATAAAATCTACCTCTATAGCGCAAGTGCTGGAACTATACTCAGCTAGTATAAGAGAGTTAAACAAATGTGAATTGATTGGGCATAGCATTACTTACAAATTCTCTTGCTCTAGCTTTTCTGCAATCGACATAGCCTTCTGCCCAGACCAGCCTCCTTGTTCAGAACAAGCTTCTGCCTTATTAATAACACGAGCAAGAGATACCTTGCCTCTTACCATGCTTTTTTGTCGACCATGCTCACTATTCACATTTTTTCCTCCTAGAGGAACTATGTTTTCTTGGTCTTGTGATGACAAAATTGCTGCTTCTTCCCATATACTCTTGTTCCATTCCATTTGAGAAGGTCCCACTTCAATAATTTCACCTTCAGTCAATATATGTGGATCAGATTGCATCCATCGTGTCTGAATTGAGTCAGCACCCTGGACCACGCTGTCTTTTTTAGGACTCTTAATTAAATTCTCACCTCCAGAACAAACCGAACTATGTTTAGTGAAAGACCTTAATGCCATGTTGGAAGAGTCATCCTCAGGGTAAGGTGAAATAGCTGGAATATGATCTGCTCTCACATCATCCTTTGACTCATATCTGATTTCAAGTATTATAGCAGAAGAAAGAACAGACTCAAATGCCTGCAAAATTTGTCCACTAGACTTTTCGGCTTTGGACTTATTCACATGAGAGCTGAACAATAATTGCACAGTTGGTGCTGCAGGAGGAAAAGAACACAATGTTAGACGAAAGATATGTTTGAAACATTAACAATTTTTTTGCCAACCAAATATCCTTATAACAGCAATACTTAACATATTTATCCTAGGATCTGGCATTATTAGGACATGCTTACTTAGTTAATTATAATTTCTGCGTATGTTTCTGAATAACTTCAACAAAGTTTTAAACTTGCTCGCAATCCAGAAGTGCTCATCAACCAAGCATGAGAAATTCCGTTACCTTGTGCAGATGTACAGTGTTTTAGTTATGTGGCCTAGACGGCTAGACGCAAACCATCCATCAGCAAAGTCCACTGTATTACTTGAATACCCAATGCTAACATATAAAAGCAAGCCACTTCTATCCTATTGTTATACTTTGATTACACTATACAGTACCACTTGCACTTTCACGCTCATAGCCACTTCTATCCTATTTTTAGTATATTTATCTATTTCATGCCTTAAAATAATAATAATTTTTCCTTGGAAATATTCTGCAATGAAAATTTTGGCATGATATAACAAACAACTAACAGAAATGGAATGGGTATACAAGAGAATTTTGCCTGTGCCTAGACTGACAGAAACCAGTCGTCCCTCTTTAGCCAACATTTTTCTCAATGAATTTGACTGAACATTCTCTAGTACAGCCTGCCAAATCATTTCACTGTCAGTTTTGCTATACTTAGATCCGTCATTCACTCTGGTCGCACTCGTTGACAATACATGGCTGTCTAGTTTATGTTCCCCGGGTCTCCTTCCACCATGGTAAGTGCTTGCCATGTTGTTGCCGGAACCAACTCCCAGATTAGCATTTCTGTACTGCTGATTCCCCTGGTCATATATCCTTGGTAAACCATGGGTACCAGCATATATCTCATTATGATCTATAGTAGAGTTCCTTGCTATATCTCCCTCAGGGCAGGTAGGCAGACCCTGGTTCAAACTTGTACTTGTGGATGAACTCGGCAGTATATACTGTTTATCAGGAGCAAGCTGAAGCAGAGCAGCTGTAAGCCAGGTCATCTTGTCATTAGAAACCCTCAACTGTTTTTCAGCTTCAGAGAGTGTCTTCAAGGCCTGGCGTAGTTTTTCCATATCATCCTTTGATACTGTAATCATTATATCAAAATGTTACATTGTGTGGAAGCAGGATATTTAGAGTAAGAAAACCCACTACTAAAAAAGGAAAGGTTAGGTATTCACACAAGTGATCCAACACTAATATTGTATTCTGTCTGTAAAGGAAGGCTGTAAATACAATAAGTAGTACTAACAGGCAGACTTGTAAAAAAAATCTTGAACGATCCATTTGTTGTTTAAGAAAATGGTGAGTGTGATTTTTCTACAATAGATGGCTCAGGTACAAATCATCCTCTACTATAAATTCCTTACAAGGGAAAAAAAGTAGTAATATTGCTTACAGGTTGGCTGTTTGAAGAATTTTCTTCGAACTCTTTCTCGTGTGAATGTGTAGGTGCCAGCAAGGATGTCAGTGATTATTGTGGCAAGTTGAGACATTAGGGCCAAAGGCTCAACACCTGTTTCAGTAATATATCGTAAAGTCTTCACAGTGTTCACAGTGTCAGCAGAGAGTGCCAAATCAAGCAAATCAACCAATTTATCATCAGAAACCAAGCCAACCTGTCCAGAAGCAAACAATGTTTGGTTCTTACTGTCAGATAAATTTTTAAATGAATTATTCGACACAGCAATAGAATTGCTGGTTGTTAAGTGCATATTGGTACCCTCAGAAGCCGTACATTATTTACAAAAATCAAGTTTTTTACTTTAACAGAAGGCTTTGGTGTTTCCAGTTGTGGCTCTAACTTTCGTATTTTACTCTTTAGCCCACCTTTGTAAGTCCATATGTCAAAACAGTGTCACATACTTGAAGAGAAATTAAGAATGTGGGGGCAATATCATAGTAGCCTTAATTAGCTTCACAACATGTCTCAGAATTATATAAGCTACAATTGCCATAACTAAAGAATGATTTGCTATTTCTATTTAGCCTGAACCCAAGTTATTCAATAATATATATTATCTAATAAAGAAGCAATTTTGATGACTATTGTTGGATAACTTACAAGTTCTTGGACAAGCGACATTGAAATTCTCTGCCCAAGCAAACTCAGTTGATCCAAGGTCATCTCTGCATCCCTCAATGACCCATCTGACCGGGAAGCAATAAGTTTTAATGCATCTCTATCAACATCTAGGCCTTCGCTAGTAGAAATCCACTGCAAGGTGTTGACAATGTCACACTCCTTCAGTTTTGGGAAAAAGAATTTTTGGCATCTTGACACAATTATATGTGGGAGATCGAGATTGGTGCTGATGAGAATAAAAACTACACGCCGAGGTGCGCGTTCGACGACCTTTGATATGACACTCCACGTATCAAGCGGCAATGTGTTGCAATCATCAACTATAAAAACCCTGTGTTGTGCTGGTATCGGCGAAAGCATCACGTTGTCAAGGATATCCACAATGCTGTCAAGGTCAATGTTACCAACAGGCCCAATCTCCACCAAACTCCTACTCTTGCCCAGATTGTGTGCAATACAAGACGCACATGAATCGCAAGGCCTTGGGTGCTCAGCAGAATGGCAATTCAGCGCCTTCGCAAACACCCGAGCACATGACGTCTTGCCTGTACCGTGCGGCCCGTATAAGGCATAAACCAACCCAATCTTCCTCTTCAGAATGGCATTGGACAGCGCCTGCACCACCAAGCTCTGCCCAACGACGTCCTTAAAAGTCCTCGGAGCATACTTCTGCGTGATGCTTCGGTGCCGGCCACGCTGTGCGCCCCGCGACTTCTGCCCCGACCGCGCCTTGGACGCGAGGTCGGAGTCCAGCTCGCTACTCTGATTCGAGAAAATTCCGAGCTCAACGGAGAAGCTCCTGGAAATGCCACCGATGCCATTGCGCACGCCCTCGACGAGCAGCGGCAATGAGTCAGAGTCCGAACTGGTCGAGGAAGTCAGCCTCGCGGTGACAGGGAAATGCGGATGCGAACGCGACCCGTTCATGTGACCACACGAGGCTGCGGAGGTGGCGGCTTCGGACCTCCGCGCCGCCGACGCCGACTTGTGGTCGGACAGGCCGCACGACAGGCTCCGACCGGCCATGTCGAGGAATGACTTGCCGCGGTGGTGGATGCGTGACCAGTTCCAGGGAATGCCGCAGACGTTGCGCGAGTCTTGCGACAGTTGTGGTTGCTGCAGCTCCTCGCGGCCGTCGTCGTCGCCATCGCCGGCGCCGAAGAGGTAGTTGTTGCCGCAGACGGCCTCCTGGGAGCTGGAGTTGACGGAGATGGCGGCGACGGCAGCGGGGCGATCTAGAGCGCCGGCGGCCGCAGCGGGCGGAACGCGGCGGCCCAAGCCGCGCTTGAAGCGCCGCCGTGGGCGGCGACAGGGCTTGGGCTGCGGGTTCTCCGCGAGCTGGTCGAGGAGGGTCTTGAGCGCGCCGCGGCGAGAGTGGTCGGGGAGGTCAGCCTCGGGCTCGGCGGCGACCTTGGACGAGGAGTCCACCGAGCGGCGGGTCGACGGGTCCCGGAGCGAGCGCGAGCGCTGCAGCGCGAGGAGGTCCCGCATCAACGCGGCCGACGCGGACGCGGACGACCCCGTCGGGCTGCGCCTCCGCCCGGACGCGCTGCCCACGCCGTGCCCGTGGTGGTGGCGCACGTGGATGCAGTTGGTCAGGTGCGCGTGCCCGCGGAGGTGCTCACCGCTGCTGCTCCCACTCGCCGCCGCCGCCGCGCGGTCGGGCGCTACTGGCGCCGGCATTGCGGTGACCCGAACGCTTCGTCTAAATCATTGGGAGGTCTATTTGAGCTTCGGTTGGGGAGTGGTGTGGTACTGTGGTGTTTCACGGCCAGGGGAGGAGGTGGTGGCCAAGTGGGCGGGCCGGCGTGGCCTC
This sequence comes from Rhipidocladum racemiflorum, assembly GCA_036346355.1. Classification (NCBI taxonomy): domain Eukaryota; kingdom Viridiplantae; phylum Streptophyta; class Magnoliopsida; order Poales; family Poaceae; genus Rhipidocladum; species Rhipidocladum racemiflorum. The sequence goes on from CM070578.1 coordinate 4,685,104, forward strand.
GGGCGGCGTGCGGTAACTGGCTGTGCGCCCGACGTCGCGTCAGCGGCGTAGGAATAGAGGCACGCCCGGGCTAGGGTGGTAGGGTTCGGGTCGTTCGGGAAAAATTTTACTGTATCGACTCTTTTAAAAATTATAATTACGAAAACAGCCTCTTTGCAATGTAATTTTATAGAAGTAGCTGTCTTCGTAGTAGGGGCGCTAAATTGGGCTGAAGCAGTGGTAGGGTTCAAAATTTCGGTTTAGGGTAGAATTTCGTCACTCACTGAAATTTGATTTTTTGTTGAGATCTCGTTATTTCGGATAAAATCCGAACGAAATTTAAAAAACAAAATTTGAATCCGGTTTTTTTAATCGAAATTTTTGAGATTTCGGTTGATTTAGACGAAATTTCGTCTAAAATTCCGAAATCTCGGCGAAATTACTCGGTACTATCACATTTTCAATTTTTTAGGGTTTTTTCAACTTCGCGGAAATTATAATCTACCGACTGTCCCACATTGGAAATGATGTGAAGAACCCAATACGGTCAATTACGGTTAAATCCGGTCAACTTTTATACAAATTTCGGTCAATTTTACCGAGATTTCGGTCAAATTCACCGAAATCTCGGCGAGATATTAATGCGTTGTAGCACTTTAAATTTTTTTTTAGGTTTTTAAATTTCATCGGGATTATAAAACTCGAAGGGGTCCAAAATCCGAAATCTTGCCGAATTTCGCCGAGATTTTGAACCCTAAGCAGTGGATGGGAGACGCTGCAACCGAATGTTGTAGGGCCACGCGGGATCAGAAAAGAAGCAGCGTGCTCAGGGCGTTGTGCAGCCGAGAGCAGTGACCTGGGCGTTGCACTGCTGAAAGCAACGCCCCTAGGGCACTGACCTCTTTCACACGCGAGCCTGGGGTTTTTCATAGTCCACGCATCATCTCTCTCTCACATCAGCCTCGCCTAGCGTTGGCACGCATCGTCTCTCCAAAACTAGACCTAGGCTAAAGCATGTTCATCATTGTGTGATTTATCTTTACATCCCATCCGAACGCCGAAAGCATCGACCGGCGTCAGTTTCTTTCGCGCATGGACTCAATCCCTTGCTATAAATTACGAGCACAACGATGATTTGCATCAGGCAGTCGCAAGAGTCTAAGAAAGCTAGGGTAGAGCAGGGGAGTTCAATAGGTTTCGAGTGAGCTGATAAAATCGAGAACGCGAAAATGAGAGCCAGGGAAAAAATAGGGAGGCAAAAAAGAAGTGAAATTTGAAATAAGAATTCCAGAAGAATTTAGTCGGTGTTCATAATTTGGTGGAATTTATTTAGAGTTAACATTTTTTAAATATTTGATTCGGGATTCATATTTTGTAGTTATTTTTCAGAAGAATTCCAGAAGAATTTAGTCGGTGTGGGATGTCCGAGATAGGGGTCCCGCAAGTGGGGCCTATACCCGACTGGGCTAGACGGGCGGAGCAGTAGGCCCAAAGCCCAGAAGCGCCACGACGGGCCCGGAGGAGGTTTCGACTTGCTCCCCAAGGCAACTTCCGATCCTTCGGCGAAGCTTCGCGCCACGCCCAAACAACCCGCCAAAAGCGAAGCATGCAGCCTGACTTTCGCAGAGCCTGCAGGCGCTGGAACTCGACAGCGGCGCGCGGCCTGGGGAAAGCACAACCACCTCTCCAAGACGTAGTGCGCCATAGCCGACGAAGACAAAGTACGTGTTGGTAAGGCCACCATGTTGAGGGCCCGGTGGCGCCCATCTATCATGTATCCCTCCCCCAGTATATAAGGGAAGGAGGGAGAAACAAGAAAGAGAGGACGCTCATATATCCAAGAACACAGGACTAGGGTATTATCTCCTCCGAGAAAGCCCGAACCTGTCTAAACACAGATTGCCCTCGCATCCTGTGTTACCATCAAGCTCAGATCCCGCACGAATCCTCTAGAATCACAAATCTCAATGCTCTATCCCACAGCACCTACGCCTTCGCACCATTCTTGAAATTCTTCACTCCTGAATTGGGTGACATTGTCCGTGATGATCCGGTTGGGCACTCCGAATATAACCACGATATCCTGGAAGAACTCCTTGGCCTTAACCGCAGTGATAGTGGCGACTGGTTTACCTTCGATCCACTTGGTGAACTTGTCAATGGCTACAAAAAGGTAGGCGAAGCCACCTTGAGCCTTCTTGAGTGGGCCCACTAAGTCGAGCCCCCAGACCGCGAAGGGCCAAGAGATGGGGATAGTTTGCAGCTCCTGCGTCGGCAAGTGTGTCTGCCTTGCATAGAACTGGCAGCCCTCGCAAGTTCGAACGATCTCCTTAGCATCCGTCACTGCCAGTAGATAAAGAAAGCCCTGGCGGTAGGCTTTCCCAACCAAGGCGCTTGACGCCGCGTGATGGCCATACATCCCCGAGTGAATTTCTTGGAGCATATCTCTTCCCACTTGTCCCGAAATGCACCGCCTGAGGACACCTGACGTGCTCTTGCGAAAGAGCTCCTCGCCAACCACCACGTAGGATTTGGCTTGTCGGGAGATGCGCTCTGCCAGAGCGGTTGCTTCTGAAAGTTTGTCCTTCAGGAGATAATCAAGGTATGGGGCCGTCGATCGGGATCAATGAGCGAGGACTCGGCCTCGGGATCTTTGCTTTCGGCTCCGTCGTTTTGCAACAGCTTGGTTCGTAAAGATCACGGGCGAAGATACCACTCGGAACCTCGACCCGAGTGGTTCCCATCTTGGCCAATTCGGCTGCCTCATTATTGCGGCGGAGGACATGGACCCAACTCCAGGCCGTCAAACTTGCCTTCCAATTCTCGGACTTGCCGCGGCAATACGCCGTCATAGTTTGATCGACGCCACGACCAATCATACGTACTTGGCTCACCACCAATCGAGTCACCACGAACCGCCGATCGTCGGATTCGAGCGATGTGGCGATGCAGAGCCCATGGATGAGAGCCTCGTACTCTGCGGCATTGTTCGAGGCCGGGAAGTGAATCCGAAGGACGTACTTCAACTTGTCGCCCTTCGGCGAGACAAGGAGAATTCCCGCCCCTGCTCCACCAAGTATGAGAGATCCATCGAAGTGCATGGTCCAATATTCTGGCTCTTCTTCCGTGCGGGGGCACGGGATTCGGTCCACTTTCGTAGTAAAGTCGGCCAAAGCCTGGGACTTGACGGCGGTGCGCGGCTTGAACGAGACGTCGAAAGCTCCAAGCTCGGCTGCCCGATGAGTGAAGGAGTTACCGTCGGTACTCTGGGGACTCAGAACCACCCCCAGCCGAGCAACTGGCCAAACACCCTTTTTCCTAGTTTACGGCGCAGAGGCGGTTCTGCCGACCGAACTAGGATTCGAATCCACGAGGGTTCGGAATTACAAGGAGGCCGAGTCCGAGGGGAGCCGAATGGTGGAGCTTGGTCAACTCGAGGAGGCTCGGGCGTTGCGACCATCCAGTCGGCTAAGTACCTCCAGGGACTTCGGCGTTACCATTCTCGCAATGTCAGAAGCAGAGTCTTTTCAAAAGGAGATCTGGTCCTCAGGAGGAACCAGAAAAGTGAGCACAAGCTCTCTCCAATTTGGGAAGGACCGTACATTGTGGAGGAGACGGTCCAGACGGGTGCCTATCGACTCAGACGTGAAGATGGTGAGGTTTTGGCGAATACTTGGAACGCCGAACAGCTCCGTCGCTTCTACGCATAAGTTATGTACCCGACTCTCACATGCTAAATAAAATGGTGATCCGTTTCATTTTCTGAACTTCTACTGTGTAATGCTAGTCCCGAGTGGTTATTACCCGACTGGTGTAGCACCTAACCCTGGTCGCGTCGGTGCAAAACGCACGGAAATAAAGACCGCGATAGGCGGACAACTCCGGCGGTTTATACCAGCGCGCGAGCGGGAAGGGTAGAGCCTGAAAGCACTAACCACTCGGGGACTACAATTCGCAGCGCCAGAATTTAACCGAGATTCGCCTAGTCGTGGGTTTCTAGTCATCAAAAGCTCGAGCCTCAACGCCTTGTTCTTGTGGCTGGAGCAATGACTAGAAACGGTTGATTAGGCGGAACCTTAAACTCGGGATAATTATGATGGCATGGACTGGGCAAGGTTTCACATTTTGTTCCATAATATTAATAATTTACATTACTGACTTTCTCTTTCATTTTCTCGCGCTAAAAAAAAGGGAGGGGCGGCTCCTGCCGCCAATCCTGCTTCAGTCTTCTTGCTCTTTGGTCTTGATGCTTCTTTGCTGCTTTTGCCGCTGGGAGGCCCGGGGGCGGGATCGTCGAGGTCAGACGCGACTCGCGCGACCCAAAGCCGCCAGAATCTCGTCCTCAACCACCCACGGGTGGTATAAAGCGACGAGGGCCACTGGCGGCTAGGTCGTCGCGGCGTTCGCGCCAACCATCTCGGTGATGATCTCGGCCACCTCGTGGAGCCCCGGTGCGACCTCCGACAAGGTGGCCGCAGCGGCGGCGTCCCTCGCGGCCCTCCTCTTCTTCCGCCTCCAGGATAGCAAAATCGTGCTCCTCCCATTCGGCCTCCTCCCGGTGTAGAGCAGCCCAAGAACCATTGGCGAAAGAACGCCAGCGTATGGGCTAACGAACCTCCTCATGTTAGACATGGAAGGAAGCTGGAAGAGGAAGAAGAGGAGGAGACGAGGAAATGGGCGATCGCTCATCGGCGGTGGCGCCCTATTTATAAACCATCGACCCGGAAATCGAAGCGTCTCCAAAGGCAATCAAACGCGCCACCCCGCAATCAATGAAGCGCAAAAAACAAAGCGGCTGCGCGAATACCAAAGAAGATCGGCACATTGAACAAAATTAAGGGACATTTCGCCAGACACGTGTCACGAGCGATTCAAGTTAATTCGGCCTTCCGCTCACTTCGCCCATTAAGCGAGAAGTCCGGTCGTGGCCGGAGGCGACGACACAAACTTGGGGCCGAACCACTCGGCCAGGAGGCCGCATAACGCAAGTCTCGGCCGAGGGCTGAACCACTCAGCCACTTTCGAAAAAGCGTGTGCTGGCGAAAGGCCACGCCAAGACCCTGGCGCTTGGGAGCCATACCCGGTCGGAAAGCCACCCGTAAAGGCGCAGGGGCCAAAAGGCCGTGGGCCTATATTCTAGCAACTCAGACAAGGGGAAAGAGTAAAAGAGGTCTGGAGCCCACTTAGCGGAGGACAATACAGACAAATTATATTCAAGTGAGAAAATACAACGTTTCAAACAAGGAGGAGGGCCGGACTCGGCATTAAGGTTCACATCGAAATCAGAATTCAAGATTCTCTAACAAGGCCTGCGATGTCAGGAGACCTCTTCGATGAGTGCGTTGGCTTTGCAGCCTTCATCACAGGCAAAACCCTCTTTCACGACTTCAAGGTCAACTCTCGGATAATGAGACTTGACCACCGCCAACGCCTGGTTCGCACTCATGGTCGCGGACTCCTTGGCATAAGCTCGATCCTATCGGCTCCTCCAGAGAAAGCGAACAGCGTCGTCCCCCTGGCCTAGCTCGGCTCCTTCAATACGCGAAGGTGCAGAAGCGGCTCATGACGACAGCGTAGCTCGATCGACTCCGTTCGGCGGTGGTCATCTTCTCCTTGCATTACGCACCAAAGCCGAATTGCCATCGAAAAACACACCGACGCCAAATGCGTTCAATCCAAGTCAAAGAAATTTACCCTTCAGCTCCGTTGTATCCTCTCCAAGCCGACTCGAGCCGAGGTCGAACTTTACGAAGCTTCGGTCGGGCTCTCACCAAGAATGGTCGAATCGCGCCTCGAAACACAAGAGTGTCATCATCCTTTCCAATTGTCCAAAAAGATGTCCAAACCGAGTCCGGGGGAGGATCTCACCTTCGAGCGCATGCTCAAGCTCTGCCTTCTCCTCTCGGATCGCCATACACTGGGTCTCTAGCCCGTGGACCTCTTTCCATCTGTCGCTGCTGACCTCGTTGACCTTGTCCTGATACTTCTGGTGCTCCTTGAGCTTGGGGAGCACCTTCCGAAAAAATTGCGACCTCTGCTCCGAGCGATCTCCCATGTCCTAGGCGACAGGGCAGAGTCTCAGGTGGAGGCCAACATTCCCTAATAAGAACAGACCAAAGAAAGACAGAAAACTCACCCTGACGAGCGTACTACACCTGACGGTGAGCTCGTAAAGCTCCATCCGAGCAGCTTGTCGGCGTATTCTACACCAAGGTACCCGCTCTCCCGCGCTAAAAAAGGAATCAAGTGGCAGCCAGGGCGTGCTTGGGCCCATTGCCACGGCAAGAGAAAAACCCATACGGTGGTCGCCCCAATGACACGTGGCGTCTGAGCCAGGCACTGGCGACGATCTGATGGTCGCCCGGCGGACACGTGGCGTCTGAGCCAGGCATTGGCGACGATAAGGTGGTCGCCCCAGCGGACACGTGGCGTACAGGCCAGGCCGCTGGATGCCCAGCACGGTGGTCGCCCAGTGGACACATGGCGTACAGTCCTGGCCCCTGGCGCACCATCCCCGGGATAGTCCTGTCGAGATCAGGGACATTAAATGCGAATCGTGCGCATTAAATGTGGAAGCATGGGAGCTGCAGCGTAGCGGCGCGCCTTCCCAGCGCATCATGGCTTTGGGAGACGTCACAACTACACCTCGCCGTGATGGAGCAGGCGGCGTTGGTGGACATGGGGCCCAAGGCGGAGACTATGATAGATCTGGCCAGACATTGATGGAGGTAAGAACAGCGGCGTCGCATTAAATGAGCCCATGCCGGTGTAATGATGATGGCTTGCGGTGTAAGCCTCCCATGCGCCCGTCAATCCGAATATAAAGGGAGCCGGGTGCATGGGGAAGGGGTTCGGTTCAACTCATTGTGAGTAGGTTTTCATCCTCTCCGGCAAGAACACAAGCAATACTAAGAAAGGCAGGACTAGGGCTATTACTCTTCGGAGGGCCTGAACCTGGGTAAAAAACTCTTTGCGTCCCCCTGTTAGTCTGAGCCTCCCGGTGCCCGGATCGTCATCGTCTTCCCTTCCGAGGCGATTGCCCCGAAAGCCCCGTCGGAACCTCATAAGCACCGTCTCGGAGGTGCTGTTGGCTAATCTGGCCAAGCAGTGGCGCGCCAGGTAGGGGCTATTGGTGGTTAGATTGCCTCCTCTTTTTCACTCTCAGTTCGGAGCTCAGCAGGAGGGGCGCTTGTCTGCATGGCGAAATCGCATTCCAAGCGCAGCAATCTGCCCGAGGTAAGGGGCGCCCGTAGCCGGTCCCGATGTTCGGAGAGGGGGCCGGGCCACCCGGGCCCCTCCGCCGCGGGAGCGGTGCACTTGGCTCCGCGCCAGGGTCACCGTCTAACAGCGGCGCTTGGGCTGAGGCGACACCCATGAAAGCCTTGGCCTTCAGCGGCTCCTCCTCGATCATCCTCCGGTGACCACTGGGATGACACCCGGCCACTCCTTGGCTGCGGGATATCGTCCACTGGTGGATGCCGCTCGACAACAAGTTGAAGCGGCGACCCGGCCGAGGCTTCCGGCATGAGGCGACGAGAGCCAGCGCAAGCCGGCCGGTTTCCGGCCGCCACACGACAATTTCTCCGGCACCAGGGCCAGGGGCAAGGAAGGAGTCTCGCTGCAACCCCTGCATAGCGGGGGGATGGGCACGTGACTCGCTTCTTCCGCGGTCCCCGAGTCGAGGGGAACCGCGAAGACCTTCGATCGCGCTTTGACGAGAGGCAACGCTGGCGCCAAGTGACTGCGTCGTGTCCTTCGCGAGCGCCGCGGGGTGCAAGACAGGGGCTCCTCCCTCGGACTCTGGCGAGGCGCAGGTCGCACTCCTCATCCTCTCCTCGGGATCGAGGTGGCGGCGACGCCGCTCCCCCTACAGGAAGGTGTCCAACGGCCAGGTTTACTACATCGACAAAATGCTACACGACGCAGAAACAAGGTACCCTCGGGCTCGAGAAGATGGTCTATCTTTGTGATGGTAGCGTCGAGAAAGTTGCGGCACTAGTTTCAAGGGAGGAGATCACGGTAGTCTCCTCATATCCTTTGCGTGAAATCCTCCACAACCGAGAGGCGAGGGCCGCATCGCAAAGTGGTCCGTCGATTTGGGAGTTCGGTGTCAAGTTCGCTCCTCGCCTTTGCGATAAAGAGTCAAAGGTGGCGGACTTTGTCGTCGAGTGGACTCCAGTAGAGCCCGGCCGATGAGGTCCCCGTCCTCCCTGGGCGCTCTTCTTCGACAGGTCCTTCAGGCTTGAGGCGCGGGGTGGGGTTCTTCTGGTCTCTCCGGCCAGGGGACCTCCTCAAGTGCGTGGTCGTCCTCGACTTCAAGGCCACTAACAACGTCGCCAGTCTGAGGAGCTTCTTTGCTGGTGAGCGCCGCCGCATGGCCGTCGGCGTTCGGCGCCGCAAGTAAAGGCGACTCCTGGTCGTCAATCGAGCAAGGAAAGATTTCTCTGTCTGACCCGTCATGGCGGCGTACTGGCGGAGGTCGAGGAAGTTGGAAAGGCATTCGAAGGGTTGGGGTATACTCACATCCCCGACGCGACAACCATCTGGCAGACGAGCTCGCCCGGCTCGCCTCAACCAGATCTCTCTGTGCGGTCGGGGTCTTTGAAGAAAGGCTTCCGCGACCGTCCATCGCAGCCCTATTTACGGCGGGGGCGGTGGTGATGCCGCTTCAGCCCTCGCTCTTGGAGGAAAGTGGCTCCGTGAAACGCGGCAGCCAAGCGGAGTACCCAGGACGGCCACCTCGTGGTCGCTGTGCTTGACCGGAAGGCACATGGATGGATCCGATCCTGGCCTACTGAGGATCAAGAATGCCCGACGATGATGCGTCGGCAGAGAAGGTAGCACGAAAGGCCAAGTGCTATACCTGGTGGGCGGGGACCTATCTGGCCGGGTAAGAACGGAATTCTTCTTAAGTGCATCACTCGGGAAGAGGGGAGCGGTTGCTCTCTGATATCCACGGGCGTGTGCGGGAGCCATATGTCGGACGAGCGATGGCGGGAAAGGCTTTCCGTCAAGGGTTCTATTGGCCAACCGCCCTCCAGGATGCTTGCGGTGGTGAGGAGATCGCGGCGTGCGATTCCACGCCAAGCGAGATCCACCAACCGACCAGGCCTGCAAACTATCCCGCTCTCTTGGCCCTTGGCGATGCAGAAGTGGATATCCTGAGCCCGTTCAGCAGAACCCGCAGGGCTACACCCACTGTTTGTCGCCATCGACAAATTCACCAAGTGGGTGGAAGCCGAGGCGATGAGATCCATCACCGCGCCGCTGCGATCAAGTTTATGCAAGGGATTTTCGCGCTTTGGGGTCGCCAACCGCATTATCACCGACAACGGCGCCTGATTCACCAGCGCGACCTTCTTGGATTTCTCGTGAAGAGATGGGCACCAAAGTCTGCTTTGCCTCGATCGCCCACCCCAAGAGCAACGGCCAGTCGAGCGGGCCAGCGGCCCAGTGTTGAAGGGCCTCAAGACCCCGGCGTTCGGCCGACTCCACAAGCGTGGCGCCGGTGGACGAAGAACTCCGGCGTGTTGTGGTCACTTAGGACCACTCCTAGCCGGGCTCACAGAAACTCCTTTCTTCTGGTCTCTGGCGCGGTATTCTCCCTTCCGAATTGGGCTAGGATCACCCAGCGTCGCGTCATTCACAGAAGAGGAGCGGGAGGGTCTGGCGAGGACGACGTCAACCTCTGGAAGAGGCGCGAGATCGGCGGCTTTGCGCGCCGCAAGATACCAACAAAGTCTCGGCGGTACCACGCCTCCGGTCAATGAGAGAACATCGGCGTGAGCGACTGGTCTTCGCGAAGAATCGATCGCATGCCGGGTCGCATAAATTGTCTCCCAGTGGGAGGGACCCTTCAAAGTGGTCTCGATCTCGTCCGGGCGGTCGGTGGCCAAGAAGGCGGTGAAGAGCTAGCAAACTCCCAAAACATAGAAAATCTGCATAAGTTCTACCCACGACCGGTTGTAAGTCCTAAGTCGACCCCGACCGGCCGGAGTATGTCTTTCTCTCCGCCGTGGGTGGGGAGACCTTATGTTTAAAATTAAATATTCGCTTTCTTTATCCCGAAGTATTAGTTCTTTACGCCCTCTCTTCGGTCTTTTGCCCATCTTTGGCGGCGCCAAGGCACTCGCCCCTGTCGCTCTGAGCCTTGCAAATACCAGTAGTAAAGACGGAATCGCTAAGTGAGAGCGGCGTCTGAAGCTAGGCGGTTGGCGGTGGTTGACCACGACCCCGACGCTGACCATGACACTCGGTGTCCCAGTGAAGTCGACGCCTTGAACACCGCTTGCCAAAGCCCAAGGTCTGTCACGACTCACTAAGTGCTCGTTCCTAGAGGCTACAGGAAGCAAATTTTGCTAAGGCGAGGGGTTAGAGGGCCGAGGCCCATGGCGCAAGACTTTAAGTCTTTAAGAGAATATGTGCTCGATCATGCGGAACGAGAAAAAATTACGGCAAAGCGAGTTCTTAAGCAAGCGTAGGAAATTTTACATTACTACTTCGTTCGAAATGGCAGTGGCCTAAAGTTTTGCGGGCAAGGTCACCACCAAGAAGAAAAAGAAGAAAAGCTACTGAGGTGGCGCCGGAGGGTCCTCCGGGTCATCTGCCGCCTCCTCGGCTGCCGCCGCATCTTCAGCATGAGGGGCCACGTCCAGCACCAGCGCCACGTCCTCCGCCACCGCCTCCATCTGGGGTTCTCCATCGCCGGTGGCGGCAACCGCTTCGGAGGCTTCGTGAACTCGCTCCTCCGCTGCGCTTGATCACCCTCGGCCCTTGGGCGGCAGCCGCCGGATTGAAGTTGGCGTCACGGCCGGGCGTAGCAAGCCAGCCGCATTTGGCCGTAAGCCGCTGCGCGCCCCTCCTGGCGGACCGAGCGAAGAAGAAGCGGCGAGAAGCGCGTGAGGAAGTCCGCTGATGCAGCGGCAGAAGCGGCGTAATGCTGCGTAGCCTCTCCTCCCGCGGACCGGTTGCTCCGGCCCCAAGGAGCAAGGCGCCACCGTCCGTCGGCGTGGCGCAGCATCTGCAGTGTCTCCACCTCCGAATGAGTCCGGTCAGCTCTCTCCGCCTCCAGCTCCGCGGAGAGACGCTCGGCGCGGCTGGTGCTTTGCTCCCGCCGCTCCCGCTCCCTCCGCAGCTGCAGCTCCAACCCCGCCCCCCGATCGCGCAGGTCCACCACCTCCTTGCGGAGGCGGTTGATTTCGGTTCCCGCCTCCGTCAAACGCTCCCTGCTCGTCACCAGACGATTGCTCGTGCTGGAGTAAAGCTCGCCGAGGGCCGCCAGCAGGGCATCAGCGTCCGAGAAACAGGCGGTGGGAAGTTCGAGGTAGGGGCGGGGCGAATGGGGCCTTAGTCTCGACGGCCGGCGCTTGGCGGCCACTACACGATTCGTCCGCCGGCTCTGGACCGATCTGGGGCTCGGCGACCCGGTAGCGCAGCCGTACCATGACACCTTGGCCGTCCGGCGCGGCGTGGGTACCGGAGGCGAGGAACCACTGGACAAAAGAGGAAATAGCGGTAAGGATTAATCTTAACGAAAGTTTTATTTTTGCATCTCCGGTGAGTACACTGGCGCCGCCTTGGGAAGCGGGGCACGCTCGGAGCGAGACCCGACCCTCCGCGAGGCGGAGCGGATCCGCCGCAGCCGGAGAGGCGGAGGTAGACCCGCCACTCTGGCGGCAAAGCGGAGCGGAGGAAGGACCACCGCTGCGGTGGCGGTGGCGGCACCAAAAGTCGGCGGCGGAGGAGTCAGCGTCGCACCCGGCAGGGGCAAGGGTGGACGACCCCCGCGGTCGACGAGCCCCGCCACCACGGAGGAACCCGTTACGCGCGGCCAAAGCAGCCCGCGGCCGACGTGGAAGCCCCCGTGGCCGACGTAGAAGTCCCCGCCCCGGCCGGGCCCAGGAGGCGGGGCCTCTGGGAAGGATGGGCGGAGTCGTCGTCGTCATCCGGACGCCTGCGCCTCGCTCGGTCGCCCCTCCCCTGACCGCCTGCGGGAGGAGGATCTCGGATCGTTAAGGGCGCCTGGCGTGTCACGACGGGCGAGCCCATGGCGTCCATCGAGGGCAGGGCGCGGATTATTGCCGCGCGCCCCGAGGACAACCGGCAAAGCGAGACCGCACTCCGGCTGAACGCAGTGGGACGGGCCGTAGGCCGATTCAGCATCCATCGGTCGATCACGTCATCGACCAAATTCCGGTATTGCCGGCCACGAAGGAAAAGAAATCGCGAGGAGAGGAGCGCCAGAAGAATTATGTCTTGCCGGACAAAAAATAGAAATGCGAGAAATGGCCTTGAGTGGAAGCGGAGTTACCTCGGGGATACTCAGGTCCCATCACCCACGCCCATGTCTTGCCGAGTGACGCGGGCCAGCGGCGCGAGGCACGACCTCGGGTAATAAAATCCGGATCACCATGGCCCCGTCGGGCCAACCGTCCATAGCTGTCGGCAGCGGGCCAAGATCGCTGGAGCTCGGGCGCCTCGCTCACCAGAGCCCCGATTGGGGTTCTTGACGCCGGGCGAGCGGAAGCTCCGGCACCTCAATGTGCATTGTCGTCCTCGGCGTCTGACCACTCTGCGCGCCAATCCCTCCAATTGGACGGCGGTCCAATGGGATATAGCGCAACGCCGCTGGCCACGCAGCCGCAGGTGTGACTCCGGAAACCGGCGGAGTACCGCCAGCGGCGCGAAGGGTGTAGAAGAAGCGAAAAAGAAGAAGGTTGGGCAGCACTCCCACGAACATCTCGCAGAAGTGGGCAAAGGCAGAAAGGAGGATAACAGAGTTGGGAGGAAGGTGAATGTGGTGAATGGCATAGAAGTTGAGAACAGAAAGATAAAAGTCGAGAGACCCGGCGGAAGTAGGCCGGCAGGAGCTGCCACCAAGAAAACCACTTCCCAGGCCGGCAGTGGGGCTCGGCAGATCCGGCCAAGGAGGCGGCGCCCCGATGATGTGCAGGAGAACCTAGCGGCTCTCTCCTCCTCAATGATCGAAGAAGGAAGCACTGGAGCCATCGGGAGGATAGAGATTTGAGCACAACCGCAAAGGGATGAAGCAAGGAAGCTTTAAGCGTCGGAAGGATGTGGAATGCGGAGAGTTGAAAGGGAAGAACCGCTCCCCCTTGATCGGCCTTTATAAGGCGCGGAAGGCGAACCGGCGGGAAAACCAAAAAGGCGGCGATTCGAAAAGAGGAAGTTTAAAAGCCTCATAAATGGGCGCATCCCAAGAACGTCTGGCGGTTACAAGGAGGATGTAACGCGCAAAGTCGGAAGATCTTTTGCAAAGCGCGCGGACCTTTGAAGGGTCCCACCCAGAGCCGGGCTTGATTCTCAAGCCGCCAATTAAAGAAGAAGAAGAGCGAGAAGACCGAAAAGCGCTCCTAGGTGGGCGAGCTCTTGTCGGCGTATTCTACACCAAGGTACCCGCTCCCCGCTAAAAGGAATCAAGTGGCAGCCGGGCGTGCTTGGGCCCATTGCCACGGCCGAGAAAAACCCATACGGTGGTCGCCCAATGACACGTGGCGTCTGAGCCAGGCCATTGGCGACCAAGACGGTGGTCGCCCAGCGACACGTATCTGAGCGAGCCGTAGGCGACGATCTGATGTCGCCCAGCGGACACGTAAGCGTCTGAGCAGGCCAGGCGGCGACGATAAGGTGGTCGCCCCAGCGGACACGTGGCGTACAGGCCAGGCCGCTGGATGCCCAGCACGGTGGTCGCCCAGTGGACACATGGCGTACAGTCCTGGCCCCTGGCGCACCATCCCCGGGATAGTCCTGTCGAGATCAGGGACATTAAATGCGAATCGTGCGCATTAAATGTGGAAGCATGGGAGCTGCAGCGTAGCGGCGCGCCTTCCCCAGGCGCATCATGGCTTTGGGAGACGTCACAACTACACCTCGCCCCGTGATGGAACGGGCGGCGTTGGTGGACATGGGGCCCAAGGCAGGACTATGATAGATGCAGCAGACATTGATGGAGGTAAGAACAGCGGCGTGCGCATTAAATGAGCCCATGCCAGTGTAATGATGATGGCTTGCAGTGTAAGCCTCCCATGCGCCCCCGTCAATCCGAATATAAAAGGGAGCCGGGGTGCATGGGGGAAGGGGTTCGGTTCAACTCATTGTGAGTAGGTTTTCATCCTCTCCAGCAAGAACACAAGCAATACCAAGAAAGGCAGGACTAGGGCTATTACTCTTCGGAGGGCCTGAACCTGGGTAAAAAACTCTTTGCGTCCCCCCGTTAGTCTGAGCCTCCCGGTGCCCGGATCGTCATCGTCTTCCCTTCCGAGGCGATTGCCCCGAAAGCCCCCCGTCGGAACCTCATAAGCACCCGTCTCGGAGGTGCCTGTTGGCTAGTACGCCGACACAGCTATCTCCGCTTCCTCGTCCTCCTCCATCCCTTTCCAGTCGGAACCTCCCTCACTCCACACGGTCCGATTCGGGGGTTTCGGTAGGGGACCGAGTGGCGGTGGCTCTCGACTTGGTGGCTCAGCGGTCGGGCCAGCAGTGCGAGGTGGCGACACCTCAGCTGCCGAAGGAGACGGTGACCTAGCCGACGAGGGGGGGTCCCCCTTGGAGAAGCCGGTCCCGGGGGCTCCTTTTCAGGAGACCCCTCCACTGGGACATCCATAGTAGGAGTCCTGAATCGGCAAAAAAGGGAAAACATCTCAGCACAGGTAATAACAAAAAGACAAGGATTGCCCAAAAGAATACCTCCTGGATTTCTTAAATTTCATCCCAGGTTTCATCCGAGTCCCAGCACCACTCGGAGGAACTGGACCAAGACCAGCGGGGCTGCCACGACAGGGTCGTGGCTCTGCCGTGATCCGGTGCACGCCGGAGGTCGAAGGCCCGGTGACGAAGGGCCAGCCTCCTCCGCCGATTCCGGCGCAGCTCATCGGCCGAGGTGTCACCGCCGCTTGGCACGAGCATTCCTCGGTAGAGAGGCCGACGACCGGGCGTCGAAAAAGAAGGACTCGCGTTCTGAAAAGGAACGATCGCCGCCGTCGAGAATCACACATCGAGGCAAAAATCATGGGACAGTTTTTG
Organism: Rhipidocladum racemiflorum; assembly: GCA_036346355.1. Classification (NCBI taxonomy): domain Eukaryota; kingdom Viridiplantae; phylum Streptophyta; class Magnoliopsida; order Poales; family Poaceae; genus Rhipidocladum; species Rhipidocladum racemiflorum. The sequence continues at coordinate 4,700,125 of CM070578.1, forward strand.
AGAGAGTGGTGCACTCCACGGGAGGAGGGTTCGCCGCGAAAATTTGTGAGGGCAGCCCTGTTGGTGATCACATTGCCAGGCACGAAGAGGTCAACCACCGCGCCGCCAATGCATCTTTCGACAAGGGCGTGTCCGTCTCGGAGTGGGATCCCGAGACCCGCCGTCTTTGGAACCCCAAATGGATTCTCTCCTTTAAGGAGCTGCACCGTGCCGCACAAAGCGATCGCGATCCGGGGCCGTCGACCCTCGGTTCTTGAGATCGTTAATCCATGCCGTAAGCTTCGGAGACTTGGTCCAAGCAGTAGTCATCCGGCATCGCTCCGGCATCGAGAAGCTTTAGAAGCGCGGCACGTAAAGGGGCGAGAAAAGGGTCAACATTGGCATAATAGAACCACTCCCGCCTCCAACCTTTGAGGGAGGTCTTGAGGGGATGACGGCATCTTGTTTCTTCAAGCCCTCTCGCAGCTAGAGCCCGCGCCCCAATGACGCCCGGGAGCAGCCCGGTTCGGATGAGGCTTGAGCAAGAAGAGGGAGCGGAACAAGTCAAAATGAGGACGTATCCCAAGATACGCCTCGCAAAGCTGAACGAAGATAGTAATGTGAAGAATGGAGTTGGGATTCAAATTGATCATTTCGATTTAGTAAAGTGAAGGAGCCCCCGGAAGAAGGCGCTTCCAGGAACGCTAAATCCTCGCCAGAAGAAGGACTCGAACACCACAATCTCATTCTCTAGAGGTGTGGGGTAAGGGTCACCTGCGGCGGGACGGGCGGAGATCAACTCCAGCGGAGGAAGGACGCCGGCAGCGACCAGCTCCTCCAAGCGGGACGTCGTGGTGACGGAGGTCTCCCACCTCATGATCGCAGGGTCGGCGTTACCCTCCGACGCTGATAAGGATTCTGAAGAAGAAGACATCTCGGTGAAGGAGACCCGGTGGGAGGAACCGCCGAGGGTCTTGGGCGCGAAACTAGAAACCCTAGGTCGCCCAAATCGCCAAAGGAGACTTAAAGATTTCTCAACCGTGGTGGGGGAGGGACAAAGGTATCTTCGCCTAGCAAGTTTTCCCTCATTTATAAGGAATAAGCCTCAATTTTCGCCTTACGGCGGGAAAAGCAAGGGCCTTCGCGCTCGATTCTGGGCCAGATCTAGGGCACGCCCCATGTTGGGCCGATTGCTGAGTTGCGCAAAACGCGACCAGGTGTCAAGTCCGGTTCGAAGTTTGGGATAAAGTCGTCCCATGATGGGCCTAAACGCCGCCACGGAAGCTTGGGGCGGGCACTTTCCGAACATCCTCAAGCGGTATGCCCCATAATTTGGGGTCAATTGCTGAGTCAGCTTCTTAAGCGTGATTGGGTGCCGTGGGAGGATTTTCACTAACCCGGTCTTGAGAATGCGCTCCATGAGAGTTCGAGCGGTCTTGGCAGTAACGGGCAGGCATTACTCTATATGACCATGGTACGCCCCATGAGGCGGTGGCGACAAGCCGGTTGCGCGCGCACTTGAACAGGCGGCGCGGGTACCACTCGACCACGAGCCAAAGATTACGGTAGGCCCCATGAGGGCGGTGAGCGACAAGCAGTTACGCGCACCTTAAGCGGCGCGGGTACCACTCGACCACGAGCCAAAGACTACGGTATGCCCCATGAGGCGGTGAGCGACAAGCGATTGTCGCGCACCTTAAGCGGGCGTGGGTACCACTCGACCACGAGCCAAAGACTACTGGTATGCCCCATGAGGGCCACCGAGCGACAAGCCGGGCTTAAGCCACAAGACCTTAAATCCAAGCGCTGGTACCACTCGACCCACGAGCCAAAGACTACGGTATGCCCCATGAGGCGGTGGCGACAAGCGATTCTGCGCGCGCACCTTAAGCGAAGCGCGGTACCACTCGACCCACGAGCCAAAGACTACGGTATGCCCCATGAGGGCGGTGGCGACAAGCCGATTGCAGCGCACCTAAAGCAAGCGCGGGTACCACTCGACCACGAGCCAAAGACTACGGTATGCCCCATGAGGGCGGTGAAGCGACAAGCGGTTGCGCGCACCTTAAGCGAGCGCGGGTACCACTCGACCACGAGCCAAAGACTACTGTATGCCCCATGAGGGCGGTGGCGACAAGCCGATTGTCACAAGACCTTAAACGCAAGCGCTGGTACCACTCGACCACGAGCCAAAGACTACGGTATGCCCCATGAGGGTCGGTGGCGACAAGCCGGTTGCAGCGCCGCAGTAAGCGGTAGCGGATACCACTCGTCCACGAGCCAAAAAGACTATGGTATGCCCCATGAGGGTCAGCTGAGCAACAAGCCGGTTGCCGCGCACCGTACATGGGCACGGATACCACTTGGCCACGAGCCAACCAACCACGGTGGCTTCACACTACAAGTTCTTTACGATTTTTTTTCCCGTATAATCTATGACAGGATAAGAGACGGAAATCCGATCCTAAAGCACTTGAGGGCTGCTGTGGGATGTCCGAGATAGGGGTCCCGCAAGTGGGGCCTATACCCGACTGGGCTAGACGGGCGGAGCAGTAGGCCCAAAGCCCAGAAGCGCCACGACGGGCCCGGAGGAGGTTTCAACTTGCTCCCTAAGGCAACTCCCGATCCTTCGGCGAAGCTTCGCGCCACGCCCAAACAACCCGCCAAAAGCGAAGCATGCAGCCTGACTTTCGCAGAGCCTGCAGGCGCTGGAACCTGACAGTATGGCAGCGCGGGCCTGGAAAGCACAACCACCTCTCCAAGACGTAGTGCGCCATAGCCGACGAAGACAAAGTACGTGTTGGTAAGGCCACCATGTTGAGGGCCCGGTGGCGCCCATCTATCATGTATCCCTCCCCCAGTATATAAGGGGAGGAGGGAGAAACAAGAAAGAGAGGACGCTCATATATCCAAGAACACAGGACTAGGGTATTATCTCCTCCGAGAGAGCCCGAACCTGTCTAAACACAGATTGCCCTCGCATCCTGTGTTACCATTAAGCTCAGATCCCGCACGAATCCCCTAGAATCACAAATCTCATTGCCGGCGAAACCGATCGTCGACACTCGGCAGGCTATTTTCGTAAAAAAATGGGTATTAGGGGCTAGTACAGTGAAACATTCGTCGTTCGGTTGTTTTGGGTGAATCATTGGCCTATTTCGTCTTCTCTCCCTTCTCTTTTATTTTTTGACTTTTTATTCCGAGTGAAATTTTAAAACTACGTCTCTTCTAGACTATGAAAATATTAGTAGACAATACGTATTACCTACTGCGCTCTCTGTCATAATATATCATCAATCTTGTAGCTCCCCTCCTAGTCGAGCACGACTACGTCAGGACGGTACCCGAACTGTCAGTGACTTGTGGTAGGTGATACATATCATTTACCGACTTTGTGATCGAAAAGATGGCTATATTTACAATTCTTTTCGAGAGATAATAAACATAAAAAGTGTTTAAAGATGTCAAATACACCTTCACTTCTTCAGTGGTTTGGGCACATAGACTCATGATTGCAGTTTCGCATCAAGCTAATGTTTGTCTGATTCTCTTCGAAGTGATCGCTTATCTAGCCTCGTAGTCTTTATTTGTGGTAAATCTAACCTCCACGAGTACGGTTTTCTTTTTTGCATATCTAGCCTCCTTCTTCGCTCCTACCACATTTGGAGAGCGCGAGAGCTCGTGGGCGGGAGCGCGCAGGCGAGCCTTGTTGCCGCGATGCCAATAAGCTTCCACGCTCGTCAGGTGCTGCAAGAAGCTTCTGTGCTCCTCGGATGTGTTGGAGATGAGAAAAGATGCTAGATTTGTAAAAATGTGTATGTAGAGATTAGACTTGTAAAAAATGAGGATTATAGTATATGATTGGATAAGCAATCTCACCAATCTCTTCCCGTGTAATTTGATTATTATTTGAGTGCTACTAAGTTTAACCAAGTTTTATTCGAATGTTCGCATCTGTGTAACCCTGTGCACCTTGGGATCCCTGACACGCCAGTTGGTAGTGTTTCCACTATCAGATTTTTTTTTCTTTCTGTTCATATGTATGGAACGGATTTGATGCTGTTTAAAAAGGAATGGCGGTTATAGTTCCTTTTTTATTGGATACCGTGGTTCTTTTGGCTATTTAGGGCCTGTTTGGGAGAGCTCTGCTCCTTAATTTTCAGCTCCACTCGAACTTCGTGTAGCCAAACACCTCAGCTACGTAACTCCGGCCGAAAAATGCGAATCTAGGGGGCTACTTCATGGTTTTTGTGGAGCTCCTCAAGGGGTACTCCAAGAAACACTGTTTCATACCCACTCGTGAAGTTCATAGGTAATTACCCACCTTTGCCACTAGTTACACATATGAGGTAATTACCCACCTCCATTAAACATCCAAGGGCACAAATGGGTATCCACATCAAACCCATATATTCTTGAAGCTAGATCTAATTTGCAAGCCAAACACCTCATTTCCCTACTTCAACTTTATGATGGAGCTACTCTATGGTGAAGTTGGTGGAGTGGAGCTGATTTTTTTTGGAGTGGAGCTCTCCCAAACAGGCCCTTACTTTGTCTAACGATGCACTTTCAGAATGCCTTTATTTTCCCTTATATGATAGACTGTTCTCTAGCTCCTTTCTTTCTTTATTTTCTTTTTAAAAATAACTCTTTCAATTATTTTTTTTAAAACTAGTCCCTTTCCTATCGTGAAAGGCACAAGGGTTGGCACCTCACATCTTCTGTATCAGGAAATCACGGAAAGCCAAGAAGCTGCCTTGGTAGGCACGAGTAGTGCTAATGCTGCGAGAGGCCAGTTGCCGCGCTCGGTAGGTGCAAGAGGTGCAAATTCTACGGAGCGACAGTGCGAAACAGTGCGTTTCCAGGAAACAATACATTTGTGTCAGTGTAGCACATGATGGGGTTATTTAAAAAAATAATAAAGACATTGTTTTTTGGAAGAAAAAAAGAAAGGGGCTAAATGAGTGATAATTTCCCAATAATGGGGATGGTTCGTAGTTTTATTTGTGAGTTACGATTAACAAATTTAGTGAGGGAGAATCTCTACTCTTTGGTGAGTAGGAGTACTTTGTACACGAGTTCTTCTTGACTTGCATTACCTGCTTGGCTGCTTGCTGTACGCTTGTGACCCATATGATGAGCCGAACAAGTGAATTAACTACCGTGTTGTTTCGATAATCACTGCACTTGACTAATCGAGTAAGCACTGGTAGAAGTACAGCAAGCGTTACCGTAGGATTAATTGTCGCATCAATTACTCGGCGCGTGTACGGTACACGCGCTGTACGACTAGCACGACGAGTCCAATATCCCATACTCCCACGCGTTGCGGAACAAAAGTGTCTTCACTTTTGACAACAAATTAATATAATAATATATCTACCGTCATGATTTGAGTGAGGCCTTATCAATTTTAGTATAGAACAAGTCGAAAATGACGACCATTTAAAACTAAAAAATTATTTCACAAAATCAAACATCTATCTTTGTAGGATTTTTAAGACGTTAGTGTGCGATTAAATGACTAATGTGACCTCATTACTCATTAAGCGACGTGGTGGTCTTGGTTCAAGCCACTTAAATGAGTCATAATAGAGATATCTACCGTCATGATTTGAGTGAGGCCTTATCAATTTTAGTATTGAACTAGTCGAAAATGACGACCATTTAAAACTAAAAACGACCAGTTCTAGACAATAACGATCAATCACATGGTTTTATAAATGTATATATAATAAGACACTTCACTTGATTTTTAGTATATACATATCAGTTTTTGTCTATATAAAAGAGTAAGAAAACAAGGAGGGAGAAGAGAGTTAGGTCTTATTTAGTAGTCAGTTTTGCACGAAAGCATATGCATATTATTTATATAGAAAAAAAAGATAATTATTACCTAACATCTAGAGACAATTTTTAGAAACAATTATTGTATAAGCTAAGTTTTAGCTTACTATTAGTCTTTAGTGAGATTTATTATTGTACTTGCTCTAATATCCAACTAGGTAACTTATCAAAGGACATAGCAGTTTATCATGTGATTAACATGAGAATAGTTAATAGTGTATCTTGTAACTTATGGCAGTCGACTATAAAACAGATAGTTCGAGACTCAACAAAAGCTTCTTTATAAATATAAAAGCTATTTGTAATAGAATTAAATATCACATCTTAGATGAGTATAAATAAAATAACCTGTGTGCAAAAAAAAAACATCAAATCACTTTATAATATCATATTATTTCTTGTAAACTTATTTTCCAAGTAAATAAAATTCTAATTTAAGCTACTTACGCTAGAGGACATGGTACATGGACACCACATTGCTTGGTCGTACCCGCCCACTTGTCTCCTGTTCTTTTGTCCACCGGGACGGACACGAGTGCACGGCGGCCATGGCCCAGCCTCTCCGCCCTTCGTGCCGCACGATCACGAAACGTCCGATGGGCCCATCGAACGTTCGGGGTTAATGCGTACGGTGTGCGAGGAGCCGAGATCTGCAGTGCACCGTTGGTGGGGCCGAATGGCAGTAACCGCGTACTCTGCCAAGCGGGCCCCGCACCGGCAATGGCGGGCATGCCGCATGGAACGAGCCGGAGATGGCGACAGCTGCGGCGAGGAAGGGCGCAGCCCACGTGGCGGGGGGTGGGCGGCACGGCCCGAAACGGCTAGAAGGGGCGGAGGCCCTGACGACGTGGCCCAGAAAAAGGCTCTGATTAGACTGATAATCGTTGGATCTTTCTAGGGTGACGAAAATATGTGTCTCTAACCGGGCTAGAGATTCGAAGTAGTAAAACACTGTGAGGCGAAACATCACTCGGTTCATGGTTAAAAAAAAAAAAAAAAAGAGTCAGTACCTTCGTTTCGATGTAGGAAGAGCTCGTACATACACGAAAATTTTAGCGAAAACACACAGTGAATGTGGGTTATCTACAACATAAAAACTAACCTACGGTATACCATATGAACGGTATACCTCTGAAACTCATGAAACTTAACACTAAAAACTGATGAAACTAAACACTGAAACTCATGAAACCGGCACTGAAACTGATAAGTTTCATAAGTTTCATGGCTATACCGTTGGAACTAGGGGTGGATAACGAGCTAGTTGAACTTTTTTTCGAGCTTTCTTCGACACTGATTTATTCTTATTTATTATAGTCTCCTGTATTGTTTGAGACCCAACTTCGAACCGAGCTTAACGAGCCGAGCCTAACGAGCCGAGCCGAAGTTGACTCTGGTTCCAAATCAACTAATTGTTATTTTAAAAGAAAAATGAATGTAATCAGAGCAATTTTGAAACGAGCCACCAAGCCAGCTCAACGAGATTTTTTTCCAGCCCTAGTTGGAACGGTATACCCTTCCCTAGTCTCCCTCTATCTAGAAATCCTCGTGAGAACACTGTGTTCCACGTGGGACTCAACGAGTGTTTATTGCTTGTGTTCCACTTCCATAGTTCCATAGCGAAGCTGCAAAGCACCGTCGAAGAAAAAGATCTGAAACGATGAAGAGAGCACCGAGTGGTTTGTTTTCTGCCAGCACCGAGCATATCACCGAGGTTCTGAAAACGAGGACTATCAAACCGTTCGCCGTCCACCGCGCTCCAAACCGAGAGAAAAAAAGAGAGAGGAAATACTACTGCAGAGTGCAGGTGACATTAGCTGAACTATTCACCACAAAAGATCCATATACCTATTTTTCTTCTTCTAAATCTAGTCTCTATACAAATTTGTAAAAAAGTCACCACCTGTCACCGTTTGGTAGTTCGGAAGTCCTCTACCCGAAAGGCATCCTTCTGCGCATGACACCCATGCATGCGCTCCCGCGATCGCACGCGCATCAATGCCCCAGCGCGCGCCGTCACGCCTCCGTGCGTGGAAGCTGGCGCTGCGCTTCCTGAGCGCGGAAGTGTGGACCCGGTTGGCTTACGCACTCCCCGGACAGGGTAGGAACTTTCTGCGCTACGAGACCGCAGTAGATGACACATGTCATTTGTTGTGTCTTTCGCGTTCAGACATTGAACTATTTTTATAATTTTGAACGCAAGGGTTAGCTTTGTAGAAAAAAAATTCACGTGAGGGATAAAAAAAAATCACTTTAGCTTCAGTTCGCCGCGAGTCAAAACTAGAAACGTGTGCATAGAGATGGCAACGGGGTTTGTACCCAACGGGTATCACCTCCTAGTATCCGTATCCCGTGTTAGTAAAATTCACACACTATAATACTTATACCCGCGCGTGGGTACAAATTTTACCCGTACCCGTATGGGTAACTCGCATCCGCATTATGGACAGATGTCCCTGCAGGCAGCAACAACATATCTTATAGGCAATTTACTGAAAATGCAATAGAAATCCGTATTAAAAATTAAATATTATACGAAAGTGCACAGTTAGGCCTTTAGCAGCATATCTTATAATGCAGTTAGAGTTTAGAAATTTCGATGGATTAACTGATTGGGCTGCATAGTTAGGCATTGGGCAGTTAGGTCAAATCGTTATTGGATCAGACTCACAGGTGAACGGGTGCGGATATAGGACAATTCAAGAATATAAAAAATGATTCATACCCGTTTTTTAATAGGGTTAATACCATCAATTTCGGATCATATTTGCATCTCTACGTGTGCATGGCTGTCCTAGACTCCTACGGTCCTACCTACAAAGGCATGACTACCAACCACTCCACCGCAAGCACGTACGCTCGACGGCCGAGTGAAAAGCATTTCTTCACTTTGCTTTTCCCACGTTAAAAAACCGTCGCCGATCAAAGTACAAGGTACTCGCTCTGTTTCTTCTGAAAAGATACAATTGTTTATAATTTTGTAATTTAATCGAGCTACTCCCTCTGTCCCACAAAGAGTGCATTTCTAGTGTTCAAATTTTATCTCACAAAGAGTGTATCTTTAGTCCGTAGCACAGATGTACCACGGACCACAGTAGGTACCAGCGGACCAGCGTGGGTTCTCTTTTAAAAATATGACCGAACAAAGTTGGTAAAGAGCTTTTTGCAAGGTACCGTAGGAACAGTGCTTTATGGATTTAGTTCTACTAAGTTTTTTTTTTTTTTTTTTTTCTGAGAACTCTAGTTCTATCAGATCTGTGGATCTGGTAGAGCTGGGTATTTCGAACTCCACTAAATTCGTGGAGCTGGGGCTGTGGTTATATTAAAAGTGTTTAGATGGATCATCTTGTTTGTATTCTAGAATAAAAATATAAAGTTAATTCACTTTATTTTAATCTACAAATTTCAAATTTGAAGTGGAGCTGAGATTTGAAGTCCTGCCAAACAAGACCTAAGTTACTGGTAAATTGACAACCTAAACATTTTGGTGGAATCTGGATTTAGTAAGCCTAATAATATTCCGTGCAGGAAGGAAGTAGGTGGAATCCTGTCTAACCCACATGCTAACGTAAACAAAGTTATATCATATTAAACACAATTTGGATTTAGTAAGCCTAATAATATTCCTAGCTAGTTAGAGCATCTTCAAAAGAGGCTTTAAATATGATCCTAATTTGAATTATAGGGCTTTTGAAGAAAAGATTAACTCCAGCAAAGACCCTAAATTGTTAAAATTTAGCAAATTATTTTAAGGCCCCTAAGAGAGTAGCTATATTTAGCAACTCTGTGAATGAGCCCTATTTTCGTTGAGTTTTAGGATCTAATTGCTGGAGTGAATATTTCGTTGGAGCTCTAAATCTAATTAATTGGAGTCCTAAATTAAAGTTTAAGACTTATTTTTAGAGCGCTCTCTCGAAAATACTCTTAGAGCATCTCCAATAGTTCCCAAAACTTATTCCCAAAATCATTTTTTAAGAATAAATGACAAAATTACCATTCCAACAATTACCCTATCGGAATCCCAATCTCTCTGCACGCCCAAAAACTCTGACCGAAGTGGCCAAATATTGAACGCTCGTGTGCATTTCCAATCACTATTTTTTGGATGAAAAAATGGGAATTATTGGAGAATGACTTTTTTTTAAGGTCTAAAAACTTTAGAAAGCTCCCAATCCAGGGTTATTGGGAATCAAATTATGGAAAACTGTTGAAGATGCTCTTATACTCCATTTCGTGCCTGCTTCATTCCGCGCGTCTCGTGCCTTTTCTCCGAGCGTCCAAGGACATGCGATCACGCACGCATCCCGGCCTTCCAGTCCGCACTTCAGGCTAAAAGCCGCAACGGCAAGGCAATGCACAGCCAGTCGGCGATGCTATACGAGAGATCGTTCTCTCTGTGATAAATAGTATCATATTTTTTTTTTCTTAAAATATCTTTTCTTACGATAAGCGACAGCAGAGTCTTCACCCCCCTTCCTCATTCATTCACATTCCCTCAAATTCAAAATATTTTTCGTATTTCAATTTTTCTCTCAAGTTTTTAAAATAAGTTTTTGACCACTTTCAAAATTTTTTTAATTGAAACACTTTGAACCAAAGGTTTATTGAATAGAAACATTTCGAACGAGAGTTTTTGAAAAGTTTACAGAGTTTAAACTTTCGAGTTGAATTTTAAATCGAAAATTTTCGAACAAAAAGTATTTTGAATCAAAACTTTTTTAATTGAAAGTTTTCTGAGTTGAAACCTTTTGATTTGAAAATTTTCGACTAGAAACTTTCTAATTTAAAATTTTATTTTAAACATTTCAAGTTGAAGTTTTCTAATTCAAAATTTTGCGATTTAACGAGTTGAAACTTTTCTACTTGAAACCTCCTAATTTGATTTTTTTTCGAACCAAAACTTTCTAAGTTGAAACTTTCTGATTTTAAATTTTTTGATTTTATTTCTTCGAGTTGAAACTTCCTATTTAAAATTTTACAGTTATAATTTTTTAATTTAAATTTTTTGTGTTAGAGAGGAAGAAAGTGATGTGGGGGAGCTGAGTAGGGAAAGGAAAGAGGGAATGGTAGGGGTGAAGATGGCCGGAGAAGATGACACATAGCATCCTAAAAAATATTTTTAAATTTATTAGTTTGAGATTACCCTCAAACTAGTCATAGCTATAGCCATGCTATACATACCCACTTTTTATTGTTATACATGCATACACCATCTGGTTGGATGGTGTAAATCAAAAGTTGTCAGTGTAGGCCATAGGTAGGATTAGGTGCAAGAACTAAGAGAGAAAAAAATCAAAGGTTGAGATCATCATATATGTACTACAAAATATGAAGTGTGGAGTATTTGCTCTAGACAATTGTACGAAACAAGAGAGGTGCTTCTATGCTCTTTCTTTTAAAAGTTGCACAACTATTAAAGCATGAATGAATGATAGATGGTGATTACTTACCCCTTCGCTTGCTTCAAGATTTGTGCAACTTGTACTAGAAGAAAAAGCATAGAAGCACTTCTCACGAAACAAAGTGTGTAGGCACTAAATCTGAGATTAAGTTGTCACGAGTTGTTGGCCATGCGTTGCTGTATCGATCTTGTTAGTATATCCTTTTCACTGGTTCCAGAACTACTATCTACAGCCCAAAATATATGATGTTGTAGGGAGTTAGGTCCCGTTTCGTAATTTGGAACAGGATCGTTTCTACTATATTCTGAAAGAAATCCAACCAAACGGGTTAAAGCTCGGAACGATTTTCCTCGGATCGTTTCTTCTTTTTCCACTCTGTGGTCGAATCGGTCTCAACCCCATTCCACCTGATTCACAGAATTGAAACATTTCTACCAATAATTTGAAACCGTTTTCGTTTCTACTAGTTTTGCAAATAGATGTCGTTTTGAGTTCACCATCACTCCAGAGTCCTTGACTACTGAGTACTGTTGTTTGCTGTGGTCTGCCAGAAATAGATCACAAAATGGTCCAGCTTAAACAGTAGCACTTCTGTTCTTCAGCAAAATCAGCGCTCGCCTGGGTCCCTGAATGGACTTGGCGGCACGTCCTGTTGCTCTAGAATGGGCTCCAGATTTAATCAGCACTGCATCATTCCATGAAGCGTCTACGTGTTGTCCAATCCTGCTGCAACCCATGACAAGACACAAGTGTCCAATTTTTCTACTGGTTGGCTAACTATACCATGCCAGTTTGGCACTCTCATTCTTGCCGACCAGATCTCAGATCCGACATTAGCATGCTAGCAGTGTAGCAGCTGCTCTAAGAAGCCTAGACAAATCATGCGCAACCATGGTCCTGCATGATTTCTGAATAAAAATGGTACTTCATTTTATCTTATCCTGCCAGCTTTAGTTTCATTGGCAGCTTCCTGCTGCTGCCGTATAGGTTGGTCTATCTGCAGCTTGTTCAACTGCATACTTTCCTGCATCAATACTCAAGTAATGACGTGTTGGTCGTACAGAACCAGGTGAAACGTTCCATGAGTCATGACACGTTTGAATTGTTTGTGGTACCGCGGGACTCGTTGGATTTCAGTACAATCACATCTATAAGTAGCACAGTTACTAATGATGCGTTTGGTTCATGGGATAAGGTTGAATAAGATGGGATGATCCTGTACCATTTGGTTCTATTATTTTGAGGGAATAAGAGAATATTCCTCAAATTTGTATCACTTGATCCAGGATGAGATGGTTCCATTCAAGCAACCAAACGTATGGATGATTTTTTTCTTGAACCATCTCATACATGTACCACTTGGTACAGGCAACCAAATGCACCCTAAGTGGAGCAACAGTAGGTCTTGCAATAGACACGGGTGCAATTATTCCTCAAGTGCAACATATGGATTATGCAGCAGAATCAGTACCAAGTACATACCACCTACTATATTGGGGTAGTGGCTGTCTGAGCTTGATGATCTTCAGACCAACACAAAAGTTCAGAGACAAGACTGCAACAGAGCATAAGAACATAACTGTAGAGCGCGAAAAGGAACTTCATTCCTGTTCTGGGTAATACAATCCTGAATCAGCGATCAAATGAATGATTTACATCATTTACACAGATTTGTTTTTTGTTCATGCTGTAAGTCTTCATTCAAGCATCACGGATCAAATTTGTTGGCTCACTCAAAACATACTTAGGCAGTTCATACTTGGCACCTGAAACAGAGTTTTGAAGGCCATATATTATTAGTCTTACACGATAGAGTTGAACAAGATAGTACAACTGGTGAAGGAAAAAACAATTTCCAATGAAGATACGCTCACCTCTCTCGTCATAGCAGAGCGTCATGTCGGAATTTGAAACAATGATTCCAGCACTGTCCACTATGGCTTGTGCAAGAGTTAAATCAGCTTCTGTAGCAGCCCTAAGTGCATCCCAAATCTCTGTAAAAATAGACGGTGACTTATCACCAAGGCTATACTTGACAAAATACCTTGCTACAGTTAAAAGAATTGCATTCAAAGTTCAAACCATGCTACCATTATACAATAAACCTGGCGAGCAGTGCTTCTATGCTTTCTCCCTCATAATACACGTGGCACAAATCTTGAAGCAAGCGAAATGGTAAGTAATTCTTATCTACCATTCATTCATGCTTTAATATTTGTGCAACTTTAAAAAAGAAGAGCATAGAAGCACCTCTCACTTGCAGATAAAGAAGGACCTTAGAAACCGAGCAATGAAATCCGATTCCCAGTGAAACTCGGATTTTACCAACATTTTATTTAGTCTTTTTGTTTCACTTGATAAGATTTGAATTTCATATGCGTGTTGGGAATAGTCCCACATCGAAAGTTGGGAGGGTTTGAGTATGGTTTAGTGAGGGAGCACCTCCTCATTGAGCTAGCTTTTTGGGGGGAGATTGCCCAAGAAACTTTGGCCCGCTGCTCTGGTTAGGTCTGCAAATATACTGTAGCCCAATGGCCTGGGATCCGGATGCGCTAGGTGTAGCGGTCCGGCTGGTATCAGAGCCCAAGTAGCCCAGGTGGTTCCTAGATAATCTCGGTCCGATGTGTGAGGGGGAGATTGTTGGGAATAGTCCCACATCGAAAGTTGGGAGACCCAACGGCCTGGGATCCGGATGCGCTAGGTGTGGCAGTCCGGCTGACAGGTGGTATCAGAGCCCAAATAGCCCAGATGGTTCCTAGATAATCTTGGCCCGATGTGTGAGGGGGAGATTGTTGGGAATAGCCCCACATAGAAAGTTGGGAGGGCTTGTGTATGGTGTATAAGGGTGAGGGAACACTCCCTTATTGAGTAGCTTTTTGGGGGGAGATTGCCCAAGAGACCTTAGCCCGCTGCTCTGGTTGGGCCTGCAATTGTACTGCAGCCCAACGGTCGGACGCGCTAGGTGTGACGGTCCGGCTGCTAGTGCGTGCTAGATAGTACCAATGAATACAGGGCCACCATCAACTCTAACTATGAAGTTTGCGTTATATAGTAGTTTACAGGTCCTGAAATTTTCTCTTTTAAGGATTTTACTTGGACATGTCAAATTAAACATACAAGACAGTGATCATTGAAACGGTAAAAAGAAAATCTATACTAACAGCAAATATATTTCTCTAGAAAAATGAATCAAACTTGACAGGTTTAACAGTATAAAACTATAAATACATCACACAGAAATGTTATCAATAGAAGAGTAACTTCCAATCAGCTTTGCATAAACAGTTAATTACCTTTCTGGCCACCATAGTGAGGAGCTGTGTCCCAGAATTCATCACGCATCTGTTTGAGTTGTGCTGGTGTTATTGCTTGAGTATGCTTCCAAGGCTTTGGCTTTTTCAGCTTCTTACTGTTCTCTGTATTAAAGAGAAAATGTTCAACATTAATTATTGAATAAAATCCAAGCATATTTGTGAGTAGATGCCTTACCTGTATTTAGAGCAATGTTAGAAGGTCATAGAACTCTCTAAAGAAGTATAACTAATGCTAAAATTAGGAAAAACTATATCAGCGAACAGACAATTATTTTAAGGGGGAAAAGCTGATAACTTTGAATAGTAAGTAAACAAAGCACTTGCACAAATGAGTGTGTCTTTCTGAAATGCTCCACCTTATAAAGTACCTGGAACTATATAAGGTGTTAGCAACTGATGGAACGCAATTTTGCTTAATCTGAACAAACTTCTTTTATCCTACAGAGAGAATAAACTGTCGCTTCATTTCTCTCATATACCCATCTTTACTTTTGCAGGATAGATACAAAATAGCTTTTGTCCTCCTAGAGAATATAACCATCATGTCATTTGCCTTTCAGGATACTGATAATGTTTTCTCCCCACTAACCAAATGCTACCTCCATGATGCAGGAATTTCCGCTACTCACTCCACTGTACTGATAGCCTGACCACCATCGGACGAATTCCATGAGGGCACCCTACAATTATGCAACACACTAGCAAATCCAATACAAAATACACCACAGCAATCAACAGGTGACACTAAATTTCGTCCCAATCAACAATTCCGCCACTGAATTCTTGCACGACGGTTTAATCAATACCTCAACCATCGGATTTAACGGTTATTACATGTACAATTTAATCAAGAACCACGAAGACTAATCAACAAACAAGTTAATTCTACTCGTAATATCAGTTCCTGGAAACTACTCAAGTCGGATCTTAGTACCTAACCAAACCAGGTAATAAGAACAAAAATACAAAGGAAACCAAGCAAGAAAAGAAAGCGTCAGGGAAGAATACCATCGACTTTGGGGGTGGATCCAGCGCAGCCCATGGCGACGGCCGATCAGACGCTCATGGGGAGGGCCTTCCAGAAGCTTCTGGAAGCGGAGCCGGATCTGGCGGCGGGAGAGACGGTGGAGTGGGGGATGGAGAGGACGGTGGATTAATAAGTGGAAGTAGAGTGGTAGTAGAAGACGCGAAGCACCAGCGGCATGTGATGGGTCAGCGAGTCTATGCGAACTGCGAGCCAGTGAGAAAAGCCGGTGAGGTGACGTTGCCGCCCGGGTGAGGTGTCACGCCACGTCAGCTCCCGCCATGGCCCATGTAGCCACGGCATCACCACTAGCGAACTGACATGTGGGTCCGGTGCCCCCCAGTCCGCACCGGTCCACACGGAGGATCCTGGCTCCCCCCTGCACCTTTCACTCGGTTAGAAGTCACTGCCATCTGGGACCCACCACCGACCCAGTCCCCAACGATCGCACCTCCTTCCCGTTCCTTCCTTTGCTGGTTTGTGGCTTCCTGCCCACCTCCTCCTCTCGGCCATTTCCCTCCCTCCGCATCTTACATTCTAATTCTAAACCCCAAGCTCTAGCGGCCACCGCGCCGCCACCGCAGCCATGAACGCCTTTCGCTTCCTCGGGGATATGACCCACCTCTTCTCGGTCCTCGTCCTCCTCCTCAAGATCTACGCGACCAAGTCCTGCTCAGGTGAGCCGTACAGCCGCTAGGGTTTCGGCTGCTTAGGGGTGGGGGTTCGCCGCTGACGGATCTGGGCGTGGCGCAGGTGTATCGAGGAAGACCCAGGAGCTGTACATGGTGGTGTTCGTTGCGAGGTACCTGGACCTGTTCACGGACCACGTCTCGCTGTACAACTCGGTGATGAAGGTGGTGTTCATCACCAGCTCGGCGGCGATCGTGTGGTGCATGCGGCGCCACCCGCAGGTGCGGCGCACGTACGACAAGGATCAGGACACCTTCCGCCACGTGGTGCTCGTCGCCGCTGCCTTCGTGCTAGCGCTGCTCTTCAACGAGCGGTTCACGTTCCGCGAGGTGATGTGGTCTGATCTGGCCTGGACTATTCATTGCATTGTTGAATTGATGGTGTTAGGAGATGTGCGGTAAATTGTTTTGTTCTTGCTAAGTCTGTGCACTTCAAGAAAATGATGTTTTTGCTTAGTAGTTTTGTCCATGCTCAATTTCGATATTGGGAACTGTTGAGCAATTAGAAGCAAAATTTGTGTCTAAGAAACTAGCTGCTAGTGCTGTGTGACAGGATCATTTAACAGATTTAGCACGAGTATGCCTAGTGCAGCCACACCACCAATCTCATTGCACAGTTTGATCTGACTCAAATAGGAGCAAACCTGTTCTGTTTATGATGCAGTGATGATGGTGTTTTGTTACTCATAAAGTGAAAATTGAATAAGGCAATGCAGACCTGCTGACAGATTGTTTGTGAACATGGCTAGATGCTATTTGTTAATGGTGTGGGACTTAAACATTGACTAATTTGTGAGATTAATTTTGTCAGATAGCATTTTTAATCTATTTTATGATGGCTAGATGCTATTTTATGATGCAGTGATGATGGTGTTTTGTTACTCATAAAGTGATAATTGAATAAGGCAATGCAGACCTGCTGACAGATTGTTTTTGAACATGGCTGGATGCTATTTGTTGATGGTGTGGGACTAACATTGACTGATTTGTGAGATTAATCTTGTCAGATAGCATTGCATTTTAATCTATTTTACAGAACACACCAATCAATTTCCTGAAGGTACCATAATCCCTAGAATGTAAACAAAAGAGCAGGTGAACAACTTCTTTATCTACGGACTTCATTTAAAACTCTAAAAGCCTACAAATTCTTTTCCCTGCCCACATAAATGTGCATTAATCAGTATATCTTCCTTTTTAGGTAAATTTAATATAATTCCATCCCTCTTTAGTTCGTTTGTGTGGTGCAGGTTGTCTTCTATTGTAAGTGATCACCTTTTTTTTTGGAAACACATTACACATCCTTCCTCTTGTTTTTGCTGGGTACTTAGTCATAATGAATCATAGTAGTGCATTACTGAAATGTGGCAAAATTGTTCTAATTGTTCGTTAGTATGGCATATGAAATTTATCATAAAATGTTGTTAATATGCAGATATGCTGGGCATTTTCGATTTACTTGGAGGCAGTGGCAATTCTCCCCCAGCTAGTTTTGCTCCAGAGAAGCAGAAATGTGGATAACTTGACAGGACAATACGTTTTCTTTCTTGGGTATGCGTTTTACTCCAAATAGGCAATCCACTGTAACAGATTTGTTATCTTCGATGCCAATATCTATTATTATATATTAAAAGCACATGGAGAGTTGCTAAGGAAAAAGAGAAATAGTCTAGAAATTCTCACAAAAAAGCAAAACATCTATCCCTTAATCTGGTGGACCCTAATTACATCCACCATCAGATCTTTCTAACAAAAAAATAGGAATATACTAGAAATTCTCACAAAAAGCAAAACATCTGGCCTTTAATCTGGTGGACCATAATTAAGTTGAATTGTAGTAGCCATAGGATATTATTATTAGAAGGAAAACATCTAACCGTCTATCTAGCGGACCCAAGTTATAATGGCTTAAATTAAAATAAAGAGTCTATGCATAGTTCAATAAAACAATAAAAGAATTCGGAACTAAAAAAAGAGATTAGCCTTTTGATTTTTATATGAACTCCAAATTAACACCCATATATAACTAAAATTCGGAATAAAAATTAGCAATTCCACGAGGTAAGGAAACCCTAGCGAGTGGCGACACGACCATGATGCTGCTCCAGCAAACGGCGCGGTTGGCCCTGCTCTCCACCCCACGGGCCTACTCCGCCTTTGCGGCAGCCTCCCCGGCACCGTACGGGGGAGTGCCACCGCCGGTGACGTCGAAGGCGGCGGAGTTCGTGATCTCCAAGGTGGACGAACTTATGAACTGGGCGCGCCAAGGGTTAATCTGGCCGATAACGTTCGGGCTGGCCTGCTACGTCGTTGAGATGATGCACGCTGGTGCTGCCTGCTACGACTTCGACTGCTTTGGCGTCATCTTCCGCCCCTCCCTGCGCCAGTCCGACTGCATGATTGTCACTGGCACGCTCACCAACATGTGGCTCCCACCCTCCGCAAGTGATACCAGTTTACCACCTTCTTCCTCTCTCTACTGCTTAGATTCCGATCTCGGGAATAATGGGACTCGATATAAAGAAATTTTGGGTTGGATCTGCTGTTTGTAGGGATCTTCCCAGGGTAACTGACCGGTAATGTGATGTTAGTGTATAGTTTACAAAGGCCTTATTCCCCATCTTTGGATTTGATTTGAAAACCTGCGACAAATTCAAAACTAGCACCGATAATGGAAATTCTCACAAAAAATAGAAACATCTGCTCTTAATTAGGTGGTCCCTAATTATGTTTAACAAATCACAACCAGTGGATGCTACCCGAAAAATAGAAATATGCTATAAATTCTTATAAAAAATAGAAATATTCGGCCCTTGACCAACTAATCCTGATTATGTTTAACAAAACACAACCAATGGTTGAGCATAGCCATGTTCGCTTGGAGCCTTAACTAAAACGGTTTATGCGGTTGAAAATTGATCTTTTTTACAATCGTTATAATTCTAAATATCATCTTTGTAGGGTTCTGAGTATTGGTTCGCTTCTATTAGCTTGACTACCGGACCCGAGTTATAATGGTTTAGATTAAAAGAAAGAGTCCATACCAAATACAATACAAATTAACCATTTGATTTTCATATGAACTCCAAATTATAACCTGTACATAGCTAAAATTCGGAATAAAAGTTATCCATTGTATTTGTATATCAAATCTAACATAAAACTAACATTCAAATTTAAATAAAAATAACAATAATTATTAACTATTATGTAATAAAAGCCGGTGATAGGTTTTTTACGTCGCTAAGAATTATATAGAATATGCTAAAAATATTAAAAAAACATTCTAACTCTATTTGGTGGACCTCCATGGAATGAAGATATTAAGAGGGCGATACATGGACAGATATTTACTCGGCTATACTGGTATAAGTAATGTGATGTGCACTAAAAGAAGTACCGATAGAAAGAGACAAGCATTGCAACAATGCAATTAAGAGATGATGATATAAAATAAAAAATGTTATGTTATGCTATGTTTACCATTTTGCTATGCAATTATTTGGGGAAAAAGTTTCGGTCGCAAGTGATTAGTGTTGGGAAACGGAGTGAGTATATTCTTTCGTATAAAATATAATATCAAAATATCACAAATTGAGTTATGCAACAATCTATTTTCCAAAAAACAAAATCATATATGTATTGCTAAATCATTTAAACATGATGCACGCGCAAGTGCGTGGGCCACCTTGCTAGTTACAAAGAAAGGAAACCAATTTATCATGTTTCATATAGTTTCTGACTTTCTGTTCTATGTTATGGTCATGAAAGATATTGGATTATATATATGTGAATCTGTGGAAGTGGCCACAAATATATGTTTTCCAAAAACCATCACATGATGATGTCATAGAGTAAATTTAATTGCTTTTATTTAGACATTTGATTTTTATATTGCTTGCAATCAAGTGCTGATTGTTTTAGATATATCATATTAAATTGTTGCATCATACTTCAGTTTATTTGAGAGAGAGGCGTATTACCTTGGCAATTGATGCTAAAGTCTCCAAACATTGCATGTTTATAATTAAGATGTAAAACATAGGATTAATTCCTTATATGCCACCGAAATTTGGGGAAATCCTTGAATGTGTCACTGATGTGGGGTCAGGACCCACATGTCAGTAAGACAATGAGTGTCATATAAGGGATGAGGCAAACTTTCGGTGGCATATAAGGAATTGCCCCTAAAATATATATATGTATTTTGTGTTTCATTAGATCCCACTTAGTCAGAACAAAAGGGCAAAAGCTGGAACTTAATTTAGCCTAGGTTATACTTTATTTTGGTAATTGGGATGACCCTAATACCTACCATGATGAGGACATATACACAGCTGCTATAACTTATCCAGTGCAAGTTGAAATATCTCTTGGCAAATGGATTTCACCTTCACAATGTATTGACTAATGGAGATATTGCCTTGTGAGATACCTATAAGCTGATTTTTCCAAGAGTTTTGAGCTGTCGTTCTTCTTCCTTTAGAACAGCTTTGTCAAAGTCTTCCAGGCCGCTTATTGGTGTCTTATTATCACGACTATACTCCTGTAGGTCCTCAATTGTTGTCTTCAGCACGAACAAAGCGTTGTCAGCCTTGAGGCGCCACTTCTGCAAGGCTTCAATGTTATCCTTCGACTTTGGCGAAGTTGTTTCGGTGTTTGCAACGACATTCCATAAGTCCTAGGCTCCTAGCCTTGTAGAAGCTCAATGCAGGTATACCAATAGCCATAGTTGTGGCTATCGAGCTTCTTAATCAAATTGCTTGCGCCAGCAGAATCCGCCATAGTGACTGACACCTAGTGTTAAGTAAGCTTTGGTCCCAAACCAATAAGCTTAACAATCCCAGACAGTGAACAGTGCACCAACAGAGTCTCCTCTTAACGCCTTGATGTTGCACCGAACAATTTAAGTACCTACTGCTTACTAAAGACTCCTCACTATTGACAGTCCCGAACCGTGTACTTTGATACCAATTGTTGGAAAAGAGGTGACCCTACTATCTACTTTGACAAGACCTACACCTAATGCTACATCAACTATTATAAGTAGGTTATCCTTTTAATTTCTATGTAGTGCACTATTAATTATTAGTTTCCAGGTGAGTGAGCTGCTCATGTAGAAACCAAGACCGTTTAGTTTCCAGGCAACTGAGTCGCTCACATTAAAACTAACCTTTTGTGATTCTTGGTGGCTGAGCCACTCACAATTACTAGAATGTTATTTTATTAAAAACACATACACTATTACACAAGAGTGGACACACCTTTGGTGGCTAGCCTAGTACTCACACTCGACACTCACCTTGCCTTCTACCAGTGGCGGAGCCAGGATTCTACCAAGCCTCAGGCCGAAAACTAAGCGGCAATAACTAAAGCCAAATAGTATCCACGCAGAGGTACAAAAAAAACACTACACAAATGCACAATTAAAAATAAATTTGAACCTCATGCTTAACGATACAACAAAATAGATAAAACATGTCAAAAACAACATAACGTAGTGGAGCAGTACAAAAATTAATATCTAACCAATAAAGGTTTGGTGGATCCGAGTCAAATAACATCGTCATCAACAATAGTACAAGAAGCTAAACCTGCAAAAATAAAATTGTATATGTAAATTAGTACAAACATTTATAACTATCATCAATAGTTCTTCTAAAGTAGCCAAAAATACAAACACGGCAGGGGACTTTTGAAAATGCTCTGACCTGCCCCTTCTGGTAAGTTGCCGGAGTATGGTCTCTAGTTCCGTCTTACCAACAGTTGGTTCACCACTAACGACGGAGCGAAATGGGCAGAGAAGAAAAAAAGGTAAGAAAGATCGTAATATTATATGGCTATAAAACAGTGATCAGTGAAGAGAATCTCACTAAGTCAAGATATGGTTCTCACGTTCTTCTATCAAGAAAGCGAATGTTGATATTATTAACCTCAGCTTCAGAAACTTGTAGGCTCAGAATTACTCCAGAAATAATCTCACATATGAAACCTGAAGCCACATCAAGGGCCTTTATTGATTTATCATTAGCAATCAAAATACTTTTGCAAGCTAAAACTGTAAAAAGGAGTTGCTTTTGACATAAACTAGTAGGCAATAAAATTTATGGTAAATTCAACTAACGTTCACAATTCATAACCAAAGCTATTAAGCTACCATTCACAATTCAAAAAACGGAATTGATGATGACTTGATGTGATTTGTGATTCAGTGCATAACCAAAACTAGCACAGTTCATCTAGTTTTCGCTAAGATTTCAAACCATCTAGTAATTTTAAGTGAAAACAATTAGACGAAAGTGGGATCCTCCTGAGCCCTGACCAGATCAACCATTAACCATAAAACACACACATACACACACACACACACACTTGAGTAAAGAACGGCAGTGATATTTAGATAAGCCACACATATCAATGCCACGATCAGTATAACAATTCCATACATATTCACAGCCTGCATCTGAAGAAACATGAAGTGAGTAGACACTAAGGTAGTACCAGTGGCAATATTGGATAAAATAATACAAGATTTTGCATCCTAGAGCACACCACACACATGCATATTCTGCCATGGCAAATTATGCACACTGCGCAATTTTAATTACCGCACCTCAATGTAATCTAATTGCTAAGTCACATCGTTACGTAAGAACTAACACCTCGAGAAGCCCTGATCTAAACTGTGCTACAATGCTATTCCATATTTTCATGGGAAGATTTCTATGATAGAAGTAGTGTTAGTCACAATTGACAATTCACAAAGGAACAAAATTCATCACCTTGCGCGCAGAAGGAGCTCTACTGTCAGCTTTGGCCGGAGGCACCTTGCGCGCGGGTTGTGGCCAGCCGACGGGGCTAGGGGCGGGGGCGAGCCGAGCGGCGGCCGGCTATGGGCGCCAGCGGGATCACTTCGATCTTCCAGCGGTGGCGGGCGAGGCGAGAGGATCTGCGGCGGAGCGGCGCCGTGGGAGGGGTGGCGGCCGGCTAAGCGGAGCAGAAGCGGCGGGGCTGCAGCCTGTCGGCCGGCGGGACACGATGATGGGCGGGTTGACGGCGCGACGCGACCGCACAAGCGCGGGGAAGATATCGGCATGCGAATGGCTAGGGTGTGCTCAGTCCTCCACCTCTGGCCTGGTCAAGCACAACTCCAAGCCTGGGCAGGAGTGGGCTGCAAGGCCTCGGGTCCAATTCTGAATGAATAGTATTACTCCGCTGTTATTTGGGCTAAGCCTCGGGCCGATGCCCCACTGGCCCGAGGCCCAGCTCCGCCCCTGCCTTCTACCATGCTCATATGCTATGGCATGGTAAGGAGTCATGCTCTCTATTTATAGAGATCGAGGGCCATTATATTATTGACAAGTGTCAAGATCATCAACTTTGATCTAGAACATCCACACTCTTCCGAGAAAATATCCATTACTCGGTCGCTTGGAATCACAAAGATCCTAGTTTTAACGTGAGCATCTTGGTCATTGGAAGCTGGATAGTCTTGGCTTCAACGTGAGCGACTCAGTCGCCCGGAAGCGTGCACTAAATAAGTAGATATTAAAAATTTAAATAACTTAGGATAGTTATGTAGCATTAGGTGTTAATCTTCTCAGATTGGGTATTAGGGCCATCTCTTTTCCAACACTTTACATTTGGAATATGTATTGTAACCAGATTTGAATTAGGCTGGAGTCTTGGTAGACAAAATCTGAATTTAAATTCTCAAAAGAAGATCAAACTTTGTGCACGCTTCTCTAGTCTTATTGCCATTTTTAGTCACACAATAACTTGTTTTGCAGGGCCTACCGTGCATTCTACATTCTTAACTGGATTTACCGTTATTTCATGGAGGGTCACCACAGCAAATGGATCCGTATGCCCATCTTTTTATGCTCATGTTTGATGCTCCGCATTTATCACAAGTACTGTTTCGTAATGACCCTATTTCTTTCAGCTTGGATTGCTGGTTTGGTCCAAACAGCTCTGTATGCAGACTTCTTCTTCTATTATTTCTTAAGGTAAACTGCACACTATTGTCACATGTCATGCACATACTCCTTGGCTGCTGACAACTTTATGCTGACCATTGCAGTTGGAAGAACAACGTGAAGCTTGAGTTGCCTGCTTGAGTATTCTTACTCATGCCAGAACGATGCACATTACATGACTCAAGTGTTATTGAAATTAGTTGATGATATTGGCAGGAGGAGACTTGGTAATGAGGTGAGCAGTTGCAGTTGATACCGGTAATCATAACTGTGGGAATTGATGGCCGTGTGATGGTTTCCCTTGGTAAAGTTATTACGTTTCAGAAGCTAACAGTTGCTAATGCACAGAAGTAGACTAGTTCCTTTTTGTACCTCATACTGAGATGGAAAATCACATCCAAATCATTTGGTTTGTTGTTTGCCCGCTCTATTTCACTTGCCGTAAACAAACAATGTGATTTCCAGCGGTCTTGCGGCCTTATGTAAAACCAATGCACTCTGAATTATGTGTTCTGTTAGTCTTTTCTATACTACAAATTTTCTTATGCTGTCTGGAGCATCAACGCTGCTTCAGAATGATCTCCGGACAACAGATCGACTGTTTCAGTTTCTCCATTGGTTTGGCAAATCGTGCAAGTTAATGCATTATGTGGTCAGACCATTCCCCTTATATTGATTGGTGATGCGTATCGTGTGATTGAACGCAGGCTGCCCAACATGAGTTGTCACGCTATTTGTTAAACTGATGAATCATCCAGCTGATTGCCGAAACTGGATGCAGGTAAATTTGCTTCTACAAGCTGCGTGTCTGGATCTACACGATCACAAGTTTCATCAGTATGCAAGAACACCAATTGATTTGTGCTGGACTGGGACACCAACCGTTGATCCAAACTGGATAACGATGCTCTTCCCGATCTTCCGTCCGTTTAACAATCTTGAGTAATCGCTCGTGGTTGCTTTCGAGAGTTGTGAGAGCTCCAGGCAAGCGGCGTTGAGGTCGTTGACCAAAAATCAAGCATTCATCGATCTCCCCGGCTCCAAGCAGCTGCTAAAACTTTACCAGACGCAACCCAACACGTCCGCGGCCACGATGTGCACCCTGGAGCAGCGCGGCCGCGTCTTCGTCCTCACCCTCACCGGCGACGGCGAGCACCGCCTCGGTCACTCCCTCATCTCCTCTATCCGCTCCGCGCTCTCCTCTGCCGCGGCCTCGGCCGGTCCCGGCGCCGCCCTCGTCACCGTCGCCGAGGGCCGCTTCTTCTCCAACGGCCTCGACATCGGCTGGGCCGGGATCTCCCGCGCGCGCCTCCGGGAGCTCGTCGCCGCCCTCCGGCCCCTCGCCGCCGACCTTCTCGCGCTCCCCATGCCCACCGTCGCCGCCGTCACCGGCCACGCCTCCGCCGGTGGCTTCCTCCTCGCGCTCTGCCACGACTATCGCCTCATGCGCGCCGACCGTGGGGTGCTCTACATGAGCGAGGTTGACATTGGCCTCCCCCTCCCGCCCTACTTCGTGGCTGTCCTCCGCGCCAAGATCACCTCCGCGCAGGCCCTCCGCGACGTCACGCTCCGCGGCAGGAAGCTCAGGGCCGCGGAGGCTAAGGAGATGGGCATCGTGGACGTCGTTTGCCCCGGTGCGGTCGAGACGGCGGTCGAGGCCATCAAGCTCGCTGAGCAATTCGCCACGAGGAAGTGGGACGGCAGCGTGTACTCGTCCATAAGGGTGTCCATGTACCCTGAGGCGTGCAGGTCCGTGGGAATTATCGAGGAGAGCGATGAGGAGAAGAGGAAGCACTTCGCTTCCAAGCTCTGAGAAGTTGATAAATGATAGGTCAGTCTCTGCAACTTTGCATCCTGAATCTGCTGTGCTCGTGTTGCCGAGATTACTTCAGAAGGCAAATTGCTGTTCTGCTCACAGCTGAATAAACACTGTGTAGAATGCTAGAAGATAAAACAGTTTGATTTCTGCTGGTTTGGCATATCGTCCGATTGCGCTGAAGCCAAGCAGTACAGTATTCCCATAGTTTGGATGATATCCTTCTATTACAAGAATATAATTAGTTTGAGCTGTAGTTGTAGTTTTTGAGAGTAGCTTGAATCTGATTGAGATCATCAGTAGTCAAGCTTAGCTGATGTTTATAAACTATCTTATTTGAAGGGCGCATTATACCTGTCCTTCTCCATCTGTTTGTCACCGATTTTATTGGCATGCTATCAAGTTGATGTATTGTAAGTAAGGCTGTTGAACGTAAGTTACCAATTTGTACTGCACAGGCTCGTGAATTTCACGATCGACTCCTTGTTTTTTTTTTTTTTATTGTTTGTGCTTTGTAAATAGAGTACATGAAGATTTATTTGCCAAGTAGGGGGTCATTAGAATTTTCCCCTGTTTGTTGCTTGGTCATTATTACTCCCTTGGGTTTGTCGAACAGGCATTCCTGAATAATTACAAGGATTGATAGCAGCCTGTTAGGAAAAAAATCATCAAGACTGCATAACTAAGATTTGGAAATTTGTTGGTCTTTCCCATTAGTGTACATGTCTATGATAACCTAAATAGCTAATGGTGTAGCTGTCATTAGTATGTTGAACTGCATGCTTGTCAATAATGGTGCGACACATCTGATCTCATGATACCGAGGCATTTAGCCACCAGACCTTCACAGAAATGCCCCTTTATTTTCTTCGGGGATGTGATTCAATATTTGATCGGTTTGCATTGCTAAATAGATGATCTTAAGTTGTATAATTCTAATAAGATGGAGAGTCCATTGTAAATTTGTAATGCAGTTTCTGTATGGTATTTTCTTGTTATCATTTAACTACTTTAACAAATCATGTTGAAAAACGTGTCATGGAAGCTCCAAGTTGCTCTTGTATCTTCATTCGCTAAAAAGTTACACTGTGCCGGCCTTGCTATGTGACGTTAAGCACGCAATTAAACTTCTATTTCTGGTGGTTTATAATTCTTACAACCTCTCTTCGAGCTTCGAACCAATCCACTTTTTTTTTTCCTGCAGGTTTGCTGTGGAGCCAAGGAGCTCTTTTCACATTCTGTATGTGTGCGTTGATCAGCCATTGGTAATATGTATGAAGCACGCTATATATATACTTACGCAGACCGTGTAATTTAGTTGCTTTGGAAGTAAGGAATAAATTCAATCTCCTCTGTCCACCTTGCTTGAAGAACTTGTACGTGCCTGTTGGACTGCTTATATTGTTGCAAGGAGAGACTCATTTAAGAAATTTACATATTGGTGTGCAAAAATGTAGGGCCACATGTACATGCGGCGCATGCACTATCTTAACCCTAAAAAGTGCCTTAAGATTCGTGCAATGATATTCAATTATTAGAAGATGCAATGGTGGTTTGAGGCCTAGTTCATTTTAGCTTTTGGATTATAGATTCTGGATTATGGGAGAAGCTGCTTCTGATTATGAGAGAATTGGGCTGAGCTGGTTACAACTTCTAGGTTCCGTACCAAGCCGGCGAGAATCAGCAAGAATCAGTGAGAATCAGGTTTCAGCCAGATTCTGATTCTATATAGAAATCAGCTTTTGATTCTCGGAAAAACTGTTCAGAATCCTTCCGTTCGGCAAATAATCCGTTTTTTTTAACAGAAGGTGTCCAAAAACTGAAACGAAGGGGCCCGAATCTTGAAAATTTGCATCAATCTCGATGTACATATGTCATACCTGAATCTTCATTTCTTCTTCCTTATTGCTGATAACAAATAGAAAATAATAAATCACAAATATAGTAAATGTGAGCCGGAAAGGTTGCTGTGATCGACAGGGTCCACATCTGGACGTAGTCCGCAACAGTGTCCAAACCCTAAACCGAACTGAATGTTTAATTTCTCTTTGGTTGCCTGTATGCATTAAGTTTTGTATCTGCGTGCTTCTTCTTGCTGCGCTCCTCCATGTGCCCGTCTCCGCGAGCTTCACGCACTTGCCGCCGCGCCATTCTTCCTCCACACGACGGCACACACATGACACATATCAAGGTAGCTAAGGTATGTGGGTGTTATCTTCCCCCTGAAATTAGATCGGTCTGTGCCCAACTCTTTTACTAATGAACACGCCAAGTTGGACTAATTCAAGCTAACGAGGGTTTTCTCTCTGTTTTAGCTTACAACAATTAGGTATATATATATATATATATATATATATATATATATATATCCAACAACGAAGGTGTCAGCTTTGTTGAATCCAAACGGGTAAACCAACTTGCAAGGATTGAGCGGATACTTCGTCTTCCTCACGATCCACCCCGGCGCTCGTCTTCTTCGTCTCCGTCGAACCACCTCCCGCCGCAGACTACGGCGGCACGGCTGCCCTCGCCGCGACCAAGTTGTAACATATACTTGCACATTTGATGTCATAGGTTAGTCGATTTTTTTTTAATAATACAGTTTTTATTCAAAATTACAAAAAAAATACTACAAATTTTTTTTCCCAGAAATATACCCTTGTAGCTCGTTGGTTGGGCGACAGAGGCTCTGTAGCCCAACCAACGAGCTACAGAGATAAATATAGCTCGTTCATCAGGCTAGAGAGTCCAGCTTAAGGGTTTTGTGATTTTGCAAGCGCCGAATCGAACGAAATAAATTTGTAAATGTTTATTACGCTATAAGGATTCGTAATATCTCACAAAAAGTGCTATGTTGTATGCAAAATTAAATTGTATACATTAAGTTTACATAAAAACCCTTTTATGAATTCTGAAGAAACTATACAAACCATGGCTCAAAAAATCATGAAATAAATATCACTTGTTCCTAGGGTCTTAGATGTCGCATTTTTTTCAAAAATATTTACGAATGAACCCAGTTGAATAAACCAAATAGCTATAAGAAGCGTGTATTTAATGAAACGCTTAAGCCTTTTCGGGAGTCCGTAAAATATCGTGTTTGAAAGTAATTTTTTGTAAGAATGGATGGCATTTGCTATTTGATATATGGACTATCATATTACGGAAAGAAAGGAACACAACACTACCTGCAGAAACTATTTGCGAGGCGGTGAGCCGCCATAAAAAGAAGAGCAGTGTTTCTACGTTTTTCCTTTCAATCTAATTCATATAAATTTTAAAGTAAACGAAAAAGGTAGATAATTACCGTCTATTCTTTATTTACGTTTTAATATTTTTATACCTTAAAAAGTACATAAACAACTCTCAAGAAAGTAATCTCTCTATTCAAAATCATGTTGTACTTACCGGATCAAATGGGGATTATTAAACCTAAATCACACGCCCCCTCGAGATAAGGAACCCCCTAAGAGCATCTCCAAGAGAGGCCCTAAATAGGGTCTTAACTTGAATTATAGGGCTTTTGGGGGAAAAGATTAACTCCAACAAGGGCCCTAAATTGTTAAAATTTAGCAAATTGTTTTAGGACCCCTAGGAGAGTAGCTATATTTAGCAACTCTGTGATTGAGCCCTATCTTCATTAGGTTTTAGGGCCTAACTGCTGGAGTGAATATTTCATTGAAACCCTAAATCTAATTAGTTAGGGTCCTAAATTAAAATTTAAGGCTTAATTTTAGAGCTCTCTTTTGGAGATGCTCTAATCACTCCATCTCACACGTGCACGGAGGCCCCATTTCGCATTTCCACGGCGGGGCGGGGAGCCACTCGATCGACAGGTGCTACCGTGCTAACGAGATTAAACACGAAAAGGAATCCAGAAAACGAAAGCAAGCACGAAGAGAAGAAGGGAAAAAGTCTCGTCTCGTCTCGCTCCTGCCGAGCCGCACCCCCTATTCCACGGCGATCGCGGCACGCGACGACCTGAGCCGGGAAGGTCGCCGCCGCGGCGAGGAGCCCGATGAGCGACGACAAGTCTCCGCTGAGCCCGATGGGCGGGCGCGACCGAGACCGAGACCGCGACCGCGACCGGGAGCTCCTCATCCCCGTCTCCGGCGGCGGCTCGGCCCCGGGCGACGGCGACGAGGACGGGGACAGGGCCGCTTCCTCCGCATCCGCCGCGCTCTCCTCCTCCGGCCGCGAGGTCCCCATCCCATCCCAGCTCTCTCTCTCTCTCTCTCTCTCTCTCTCTCTCTCTCTCTCTCTCTCTCTCTCTTAGGGTTTTCTCTATAATTCGGCTGTAGTTTTAATTCTGTAGGTTGGCTAATTTGAGCCTAATGTGCGATTCGTGTTGTTGTCTTCGTGGCGCCTCGCGGACTATTGTAGATTGTGCTTAATGGTGGGAAGTAGGGTGGGAATAACATTTTACGTCATAGGAAGTGCTTGAATGTTGCAGTTTTTAGACCTATGGATGTTGATCCTAGGTGAGTGTTTGATGTGCTGAAGCCAACTTTTGGATGAGTGGTCAAATTAGTGATGAACTCATTGTTTTTGGTGCATTGAGTTTCCTGTTTATATCTGCTTCGAAATGAAAAGTGAGAAGAAATTGCTTCATTTAGGTTTCTGTGAGGAACATGTTATGGACTTATGGTATTACCACCTGAACAGAAAGCAAGATGTAAATGATTTCTTGGATTATAATTTTTATTAATCCCTAATCTGCGTATAGTGCTTACCATGTGACAGCTTTTTGAGACAAGCCCTATTTCACAAATTGAAGTGGAAGTAGAATGTGTATGTTCTTATTCCTACCTTTTCTATAGGGTTATAGGATACTTCCCTTGCACGAAAATATGTTCTACAGATTTGGCAGCTCTCTTTGTATCACCGAAGCTGGAACAGCTCATAGTGATTTTCTCCTTTCTGTTCTCTGCAATACAGGCTTTCCATAAGGTGGTGCGCAGTTGGGCTTCAAAGAAGTTCATGACTGGATGGTAAAACAAATATCTGTTGGTCCTCTTAGATCTTGACTATTGTTTATCTATGAAATAGTATCTTTCTCACTTGTTAGCATAATTCCTATTTTTGCTAGGTTGGGTAACTGATGATCTTGTCATGTATCATAGGGTATTTGTGGATATGTATTATAACATTATTTGAGGAATGATGGTGGCACTTCAAAAGTTAAATTTGTGGGTAGCAGATCTATATGATCTTCCAAAATTCAAAAAAAATACTTCTTATAAATTAATAAATAATTTAGGTACATATTGAGCTAAGAATAAGATTACTAGGATTATTGACAGTGAGTTTTCTGTTTCTTTGAATCTGGAGTTTATTTATCTCTTCCATTTTTAAGAAGAGGAAGGGCCAGCTTGGATAAATTGAGGAAGCACAAGAGGTTCATGTTTGGAGGGGAGATTTTTTTTTTCAAAAGAAATAAAATATTGTTACCGATTGCCTGATAGCTCCATTGCTGAGTATCCAACAATTGCTATATGAAAGCTTGAATTTTGAAGAAATATGTTACCATATTTTTCAACAGCCAAACTGCAGAAAGGTCCTAATAACAAGGAATTTCAGAGGTCCTAGGGTTTTCAGTTAGCTTCAGACAAGTTTGTTACATCCTTGTTATCTATTCTAGTTGTTCAGAAAAATATTTTGTATTCCTTTTCTTGAAGTTTAACATTGGTTCAAATGCATGAATTTAGGTATTACAAATACCACCTGAGCATATTAAATCTTGTGACTGGGGATTTATACACACAATTCTTATCATGTGAAGACATTGATGTTATATGAGATTTTCTTTGAAAAATGCCTGCTACATGTACTAAGATATTTTTTCTGGTCACTTTCTTTTCCGGGATACTTCAGTGTAATTCTCTTTCCCATAGCAATAACATTCTACATCACCTGGTGGTTCATTCATTTTGTTGATGGATTCTTCTCTCCAATCTATGCACAACTGGGAATCAACATATTTGGTATGTGAACTAACCAACTTTTTTGTATTTAAATATATATTTTTGAATAGTTTGTCTATCATTTATAATTTCTTTTTCTTCAACAAAATATGCCCTTCATTCTGCGTTTGGTTTGGGGCTTGGTCCACTGTAGTGTTACATATTACTGTTTTATATTGTGTACGATAAAGTTTGAACATGCTGAACCTAATAATTCAGGTGCATACTTGTTTAAGTTTTAGTATACCCTGTGAAATTAGTTTCTTAGTTTATGTCAGAATCCTGGGAAACTTGGCATATGGGTGGTGTAGGAAATTAGTTTCTTAGTTTATGTCAGAATCCTGGGAAACTTGGCATGTGAGTGGTGTAGGAAAATAATATTTTGTAACTTAATCATTACTAAGAAGAATGCCTTGTTGTCTATCCAGCTTATTTTCCCACCTTTTGCTTATGATGAATCCCCAGGTCTTGGCTTCATCACTTCTGTTACTTTCATATTTTTGATTGGAGTCTTCATGTCATCTTGGGTTGGAGCATCTATCCTTAGCCTTGGTGAGTGGATTATTAAGTGCATGCCACTTGTGCGTCATATCTACAATGCATCCAAGCAAATAAGTGCTGCAATATCGCCAGGTAAATTTACAGTCATCCTGATGTTGAACCGACAATATAGCTTAAGTGTTAAATAAATTATTGTTTGTACAGACCAGAACAAACAAGCGTTCAAGGAAGTGGTCATCATAAGACATCCTCGTATTGGTGAATATGCGTTTGGCTTCATTACCTCATCAGTCTCTCTCCAGGTTTGCAAGACTCTTCACTATTATTTCAACCATGTTTGGTTTACGTTGTTTATGCTTAATGTTATTTATATTATGCACATGCAGCAGTTATACTACTTAGTAATTCTACTTGTTAGCTTGAGTTCTTGTATGATTGAAAGTTGAAACTAGATTGTCCTGATGACTTGAATTGAGCAAATTTAACTGGTTCAGCATGTGCAGGATAATAAGGAAGACCCATAAAATACTCAAAATGATGACATATGTTCATTTTTTGTTGTCCATTCTATCGTTTTTTCTGATGCTAGCATATAGGTTTGCTTCATTTGAATATTTCTCTCATCATTATGTTGTAACAGAGCTATTCTGGTCAAGAGGAACTTTACTGCGTCTATGTCCCAACCAACCATCTTTATATTGGTGATATCTTCATGGTTAATTCAAAGGATGTCATAAGGCCAAATCTTTCTGTGCGTGAAGGCATTGGTACTTCACAAACTCTCCTCTTGATACCCCATTTGATAATCTGCTTCCAAACATGGAGATGAGCACTTTAGCTTTGCCTAATGACATGTGGCGCGTTTGCAAACTGTTTTGCAGAGATTGTTGTGTCTGGTGGTATGTCAATGCCCCAAATTTTGTCAACCCTCGATCCACAGACAATCCGTGGGGACAGAACTGGAGCAAGCAGAAGCTGAGTCGAGCTCCTTGGTGTACCTGTTCTACCGGTTACAGGAAGTAAAATTCTCATACAGACTACTACGAGTACAGCAAACTAGATCCTGAGCACAATGTGTTAGCGATCTGTCACGCTCGAGGATCACGGTGATATGTAAATTAAGTAGAAGTAGGTGACTCACATGCGTTGAACATCCTTTGGAGTTTGTATCATGGTTTGTACTTTGTACTGCGCCCTATGCAAGAAGGCAGATGCTTCGTAGTTGTAGTACTTGTGATTTCTAACTGTTGTTTTTGTTTTTGAGTGCCACTTGCGTTTAGCAATGTCAAAGTGTGTTGTGGTGGATGCTTGGAATAACTTTCTCCCAGTGCCTTGCGTGAAATTTCAACATTGTTCCGTTGTCTTTATATTGTATCTCTGGTGCTCCATGCGGCTAATTTTCTTCACACAATGGGATAATTCGTTTGTTTATGGTCTGTTTTCGCTGAGACCTCTGATCTGCAGTTTACAAATTCCAAACGCGTACTAGAATTTCTTTTAGAGTACGAGAAAATTGTTTTCAGCGTGCACCTCCTCTGAGGTAATGAGTAAAATTCATGGGCCTGAAAGTTTTCGGCCCTATGGCCCAAACAGATTAGACAGAAGGAATACACAGGTTCCGTCCCCGTGAAACCCTAACGCCCTAGAAGCCTCTATATAAGCCCGAGCAGACGCCGCCATCTCTCGTCGGAAGCTCTCTTCGTTTTCTCGCCTCTTCCGAGATTTAGGTCTCGATCAATCTTTTTTTTCCCTTCTTTCCGTTTGGGTTTTGATGGTTCGGCAGATTTGATTTCTTTGTGGTGTTGGAGGACTGTGATGATTGTATATATGGTCTCGTTCGTCGTAATTGGCATATGTTTGCCTTGCCGACCGTCCTGATATATTCCGAGTCCTCTCATCCAAAATCAATGATTTTTTACCGTTCATCTTTCTCTATACTTCTTTCTGGTTTTCTTGCGCTTGGTTGATTTCTTTTGTTTTTGGTTTTCTGGTGTTCGGTGGCCGATGATTACATTAAACTATAGACAAGCATATGTCTGAATCTTTTTATGTGGAAAAGCCTAATCTTCTCTATGAGGTCGACCACACAGCCTTGATCTGGTTTTTCTCTTTTCTTTTCTTTGTGATTTTTCGATGGAGTATATTTGTTTGAGGCCTAGGATGAACAATATGTAAATTATCTTTGTCTGAAAGTCCCGTGACCGTTCATAGATCGGAAATATAGAACTTCTTTTTCGTTTTATTGCGTTTCGAGTCTTTTGGCTTTGTTTTCTGAATAATTTGCTGGTAAGGTGGAGTGATGATCACAAGTGCATAGTTCAGATGATCTAACCCTTGTGGTTGTGATTACTTTGAATAAATAGTCTTTCGCTCCTAACTGACTACCTTGCCATTCCTGTTTTATCTCTGAAAGTTTCTTGTCAGCTTTGTTCTCTCTGTTTGTATGCTGCTCTTAACCGAATCATTCTGGGCATATGTGTCTTAATCTTTACTGCTGTAGGGTTGGTCAGTGGTGCTGCAGGGCGCACTTCTGGTTGCGGCCTCCCATCGGATTTGGTCGTGCCAACTCGTACACGTGATTCATCGGAGTTTCCGACCTTGATGAGCGTCCATTAAGGTGGTCGGCCGGAATGGTGATTTGATAAAAGGATATGACTGTGATTTCGCTGATCGGTTGCGACTTGCGAGGCCGCACTGCACCGCACGGCGCGCAAATTCTGACAGGGATCGTAGCTAAGAAGAGGTTCAGGTGCCTAACAAGCTGAACAACATTAAAATGTCGAATAAGCATGAATGAGTATTCGCCTAATCGAGCCGAATCTCGTTAATTCGGTATGTCTTGAAATTACGTGATTTTGGTGTGGTCTGGGACTCCTGGTGCAACCGTGCGAGTTGATCGGCTCATGATCAAGAGCCTTCGTCCCAACTCTTCCCCTAATCCGTGCTGCCATGCTGATGCAACTGACCAAATTTGCCGAATGGAATTATGTACACGTAAACTAATCGTCTGGGTGATCACTTCAGAAAGAATTTGTCGATGTAAAGCCCAGCCCAATGTGATTCTTCCGCGTCGCGGCCCAATTTCTGTGGACCAAGCAGCCTTGGAAGATTCACCGGACAAGCCGGCAAGATCGTCCGCTCTTCTCCTCCCCCTCTGCCCTTCGAAATCTCCGAGTCCGCGCTTCGACTGGATCGGGATCCTTGGCTGGATACTGGGATTCGGTAGATATGATCTGTTCTCGCGTTGTTCTAGCCAGACTCCCATATCTGATCGGTTAAGCCAAATGTTGTTCCTTTTTTAATGGAACCATACTCCAAATCTGGTTAATTTGTGATATAGTTGCTTTGCCATCCTTTCTTTCGAGGAAAAGTTGTAACTTTGATACCTTTTTTTTGCCAGCATCATATGGCATTTATATATAGGCAGCATGGGTATGTGGGTGGTAACATGTTAATTCCTGTCATTAGCCATTGGATGGAGAATTTGCGGCTCTTTTGGAAGGACATTCGTAAGAGAGGAATAAAGGTTTTGTGTAAAATGGTCAATCTGGACCGCATATTCTCTATTCGACGGCTGGTGATAGGAGTTAGCATGTATATGGGCAATAAACACCATGGTGTCTGGGCAACAAGATCTAAAACGGCTATTTTTTCTATTTATTTGCATTTGAAAACTTTTGAAATTTTTAGGATGTTAAGATTAATTAGTCTACTGTTTAGTTCAAACAAGTTTGAACTGAAATTCAAACTAGAGTTTCTTTTTTATGATAGTTTGATTGTAGGTGTAATCTAAATTCGTTTAAATCTTTGAATTTGAGTATATTTTTTCAAAGGTATATACCCTAAATTTGAAAATTTTGAAAAATATATATTGTTCTACTTTTAGATTCTGCTTGTCTACACATGATAGTTCTTATTCTTCGTGAGAAGAGTGATAAAAGGGTGGGGGTCGTTTCTGAAATTAATCAATACGTCCAGTCATTATTACGTAGATATTGATCATAATAAACGGCTGCTTGTTGGTTGATGTTTGGTTTTTGCTCTGCACTATGCATCCAATTGCAGTTCATGCTTTAGACAAAGCTGAACCTAACAGCACACACTTCATTTAAGAGCTACAGTGTAAACTCACGCATATGCTTGCACACACCAGATATCAGAAGGTAGTCCAGAATCTGCTAGCATATGAATCTTGAACTCCTTGTAAGTTGTAACACATGACAATTTGCATGTCCAGCAATCCTGGATCACTCTAGGCATTCAGTACGTCCACTAGCACCATGTTGCGGTTTAGAACAAATACCGACAGTTGGGTCGATCCAGCTCTAGTATTGATTCTTGAAGCATCGCCAGGTGCTAGAATCACCAAGAACACGCAGGGAACCTTGCTTGCGCACCACATTTCTCTGTCTGGGGTTGCCAAATTGACAGGGCCGCTGCCCCTATGGATTCCAAGTCTCTTTTTGGTCCCTGGAAAACAGTTGGACAATGTATACCCCTCCAATGAGAGGTCATGGTTTGGACAATGTATACCTCCACAAGACCACAAGCCACTTCCTGTAGTGCTAACTGCTATAATGCTGGCCCTGATATCGGTTCCATGGCATGTGAAATGATCATGCATTCTTATCGAAGGGACAGAAAATACAGAGGAGCTGTTCCTTCAATGAGATGAAGGCATTACCATTCTGAGGGCGGCAATGGCTGTGAAAATTCCTGAAAAGTGACCGCCCAAGATATTACGGTGCACATGCGGTGCAGGTGACTGAATCGCTGAAGGGGATTCAGGAAGAAAATAGGTTATTCCATCTCTGCAAGATTTGTTCTTGTATTTGTGCTGAAAGAACAGCAGCGGTGGTTTACGTTTTATTGGGCTTTGGGGGCAGGTCTATGTTCCCCCTGTTAGAGTACAAAGGGCCACAGCTACTTTTTTGCACGCGCTTAGGAAGCTAGTTGTTG
Source organism: Rhipidocladum racemiflorum (assembly GCA_036346355.1). NCBI lineage: Eukaryota > Viridiplantae > Streptophyta > Magnoliopsida > Poales > Poaceae > Rhipidocladum > Rhipidocladum racemiflorum. The sequence continues at coordinate 4,737,598 of CM070578.1, forward strand.
GATCTTTGCCGTTGTCTGGTATCCCACATACAGGGTAGTAATGTGTCTGTGGTTTGTAGCGGTGTTGTGTTGTAATTGAAACTGAAATTCTACGATCTAACAACACAATAAGAGCAACCTAACAACACAATAAGAGCAACCTAACATCGATCAGATAGTAAATAATATCAGACAACAACAAATATAATTAGCTACTGTTTAACTTGTTTAAAACTTAAACTCCACGATTTAACGACACAACAAGAACAAGCTATGCCCTCAAACGTTTGAAAATTTTTGGTTTTCAAATAATTTTGATGTCAGATGTCACAAAGATAATAATACTAATTTTAGGGAAATTTAGGACAATTTTTTTCAAATTTTTTGAATATCAATTTGAATTGATCCGGTTTGATATTTGGTTTCACTAACCGAATTAGTTCGGTAAGGTCGGTTTTCATGGTTTTCGAGCAAAAACCGACGGTTTTGTCGACCAACATTTTAGCACATTAAAAACTTCTTGACTTCGTCTCGGGAAAATAAAACTTTCGGGCTAGTCTCAGAAGTATTTCCTCTCCTTCCGCGAGAGAGCTTGAGCATTTCGCTGGGTCAGTCTGGTGGAAGGTCAAAGCAAAGGCCCAGCCTGAACTATATAGATCGAGTGGCGCGTAAGCCCATCTGATTATATTAAAAGCAGAAGTTGCAAGGTAAATGACTAATGTGACCCTCATTACTCCATACACAAGCTGGTGCTTCGGTTTCTACAGGCATTTAAATGAGCATGCATACACTTACAGCTAGACCATACGGACTAAAGAATAAAGATGCACTCTTTTGTGGGATAAATTTTGAACACTAGAAATGCACTCTTTGTAAGACCGAGGGAGTACTCCAATACATGGTCAAAATACACTCCCGAGTCCCGAGTATGGCAGGTCGATTGTCAATAACCCCGTGAAGCCATACTTTGAGTCAAAGTACACATATTTTAGAGCTATTAATTTTTTCCGGAAAATACAAGATAGACACATGCACCCCACACACTAGTTACACGCATACACGCATGCATGGACGTCACGTACACACGCAGGAGTTGCAAGCTTGGGTACTCTAATACTATGTTTAATAGAGCTCCAACTCTATCAGATCTGTAGAAATGATGGAGCTGAGTATTCTTAATTTCATCATATTTGTGGAGCTGGAGTTATGGATATATTAAAAGTGTTTAGGTGGGTCTTTTGTTTACATTTAGAATAAAAATATAAACATAATTCACTTTATTTTAGCCATAAGTTTCAGATCTGAGGTGGAACTGAGATCTGAAGCTCTGCCAAACAGGACCAAATTTTGGCTGACAGAGTCAAAAGTCACACTTTGAGTATGACAGATTATCAATTACCCCATAAAAGCCATACCGTGTTATGAAGTACACAGATTTAAACAATACTAATTTAGTTAGTTAGTTTAACAAAGGAAATGATTGCACGCAATCTTGTGACGAAGCAAGCTACCAGTGTAAAACCTAATTGCATATACACACACACTATTCATACAATCTGATGAGTCCATTTTTTTTTCCGCGTTCAAACGGGACCTGAACACTGTACGTATTCTTTAAAGGAGACGTATATGCCGCCATTATAATTATACCAAGTTCCTCTGGGGATCGACTTGTTCTTCAAAAAATGGGAGTGTATATGTATCATCCGGATGTTTTTGTCCTAAAAATCATCCAAACTTTGGACCGTACGATCAAAACACACATCCATAGGATCAACCCACCTCGAATTCAAAGGGATGTGCATTGATATGAAAGCAAATCCAATGGTCTAGAATTTGGATGATGGTTACTAAAGAAAACATCCGAACAAAACTTATCAAAACCCTCAAGGCCCTGCTTGGATGAGTGGTAATTTCTTGGGAGGTTTTGGGATTTAGTTCAAATTTGAACTAAATCCTAAAACATTCCAATGAAATACCCCTAATCCAAGCACCCCAAAAGAATTTCTCTCGGGACATGCATGGGAGACGTAAAAAATTTGGAGGACTCGTGCGGCGACGGACGGGGCAGTTGAGCCGAATAGATCTGGTAGTTGAGAAACAGTTGCGAGCTAGCTCTCTCTCTCTCTCTCTCTCTCTCTCTCTCTCGTAATGGGCGTGAATGCATGCAGCACGTTTGCCCAACTCCTCTCACCTTCCAGCGTCTTCCCTCTCACAAGTACACCATACCCCAGTCACAGCTACCCGCAGCTACACCCGTCTATATATCGCACGGCGACACAAGCGCCCTCGTCCTCTCTCTGCTCTGATCTCTCTCGCGGCTGGCGCGCGCGCATGCACGACGAGATCACCACACCACTGCCTAGCTCGCGTATCAATGGACAGCGTACATGGAGACCTGCAACAAGCAAACGCGCTGCTTCCTCAGCTGCCCTACCAGCTCACATCGCCGCCGACGCCGCCTGCCGCTGCGCTGCCCGAGCAGGGGAAGACGTGGTGCGATGCTGCTCTTGGACCGGTGAGCCCGGCGGTGGTGGACTGGGCGTCGCTGCTTCTCCTCCCGGGTTTGGCCGGGACGGCGTCGCAACAGGCGGCGGCGGGTGTGGGTGTGGGCGAGGAGGAGATCGGTGGTGGCGCGGCGGCGGAGAGCAGCGGCGGCAGTGCTGCAGGTGGAGGAAGTGGTAAGGAGATGAAAGGGAAGGGTGTGCGTGGGAGGGGCAGTAAGAAGGCGAGCCGACCGAGGTTCGCGTTCCAGACGAGGAGCGAGAATGACATCCTCGACGACGGCTACCGGTGGAGGAAGTACGGGCAGAAGGCCGTAAAGAACTGCTCCTTCCCCAGGTATATATTAGCTCCTAGTCGCGCGTGCGTATACATGCATGTTGCGTGTATACGCACGCGCGCACAGGGGCGGAGCCATCGATCCCTCGCAAGCCAGCTGCTTTTACAGCATGAAAATTAGTATGTTTTTAAAGGTTTATCTTTAAAAATTTTAACTCGTCTAAAGACAGCAATAGAGATAGTATCTCTAATAGTTTGTCTCTAAAATTATTTCTCTAGCTATTTTATATTATTTTTATCATATTATTTTTCTCACACTTTATCGCTTTTTACGTTGGTTAGATTGTTTCTTTCACAAGAGATAGCATATTCTCTTTCCTCACATTATCTCTCGTCCATGTAGGATTTTATTAATATTATATTGCTAAGAAACAGCTGAAGTAATACTATTAAAGATGCCATTAGGCCAATTTACGATTTTGATGATTTTTTAAAAGATTTTTTGTGAGTTTTCTATCCCAAACTTTGGACCATGGCCTGTGTAATCTAAGGCCTGGCTCTATCCCTGCACACGCATATATTACCGTCGTTTACAAACACCCTGCGTTACATAGGTACGTAGATGTGAGACAAACTATTATAAGCATTGTGTTGCTTAATTCCATTGAGCTCGGTTAGTAGTACTCAAGTATGCATCAAATAAGCTAGCAGCAGCATATGCAGTATTCTGTAGTAGCAGTGCATTGATCGAACAAATATAACTAGCAGCAACACATACAGTTAACATACTGTTACAGTAAACTCCCTGGCTCCGTACATACGGTGCAACGCCCCCATTGTTAGCATGCATAGGTCAGCGCATGCACTAATCAAACATGATTAGCAGCATGCATGTTCGTGCAGCATAACATACAAACGATGCAGCAATGGGTGCCACATGCAGCTTGATTAACTTGTCTTCCCCAACTGATGTCGTCAATGACCAGGAGCTACTACCGTTGCACGCACCACACGTGCAACGTGAAGAAGCAGGTGCAGCGGCTGGCCAAGGACACGAGCATCGTGGTGACCACGTACGAGGGCGTCCACAACCACCCCTACGAGAAGCTCATGGAGGCACTCAGTCCCATCCTCAAGCAGCTCCAGTTCCTCTCGCAGTTCTAGCTAGAAAATATATACACCAACCAATCAATCGAGCCAAGCTCTTCGAAGGCAGATACGGGACACCTCTGCGTAATTCGTACCTTAACCTTCCGTGCAAATCGCACAGCTTACGTACAAATCTACAGCAACTCAGCTCGGGAAGAGAAGGGAAAGAATTAACTTGTCCTACCTCCCAACCATACAGCTGCTGATCGATCTATACATACGTGTTAGTTCCATGCAAGTAGACACTGATGCTGTGATGCATGTGCAGTACTAATCTTACAAAAAAAATGTACTTGATACGGATATAGCCGTCCTTGTAATTTACTCCTGCAAATTAATCTTGCAATTACATGCCACATGTGTATTGGACAGTGTTCCTTTTTTTCTGAGAAAAACTATTATTAATCGTGTTCTTGGAATTGGACTCGGAAAAAACAAGCTTCGGCTCGGTGGTAAGAGCGTTGCGGTGGCACGTGTTAAAGATATATTATCTGTTATAAATAGATTGTCTTATCTCTTTCTTTGCCTTATCTCTTGTACCCTCATGTACTCTATATATTGTGGCCATTGGCCTCATATTGAATACAAGTTCTATTCATAACATGATATCAGAGCATAGGTTGAAACCCTAGCCTCCCATCTTCTTCCGCTGCTGCTACCCCCGGGAGGAGCAATCTCCACTCCCGGGGGTGGCCACGCACTTGCGTCCCTTGACCACCGCTTTGCCCTAGCCACCTTCTGGATTCTTCGTTCTTGACTTGGTGTTGCCCAACTTGTCCACCGCCTGTGAACTGCGCCGTCTGGACGAGCTCGCCGCTCGTGGATCGCCGCCGCCGCCCGTGGATTTGGTTCGGCCGCACCTCGTCGACTCGGTCAGCCCGTGCATCCGCCGTCGTCGGGCCTCTGCCGTTGTTTTCTGCTCGAAGGCCGAGCGCTCGTGCTCCTCCGTCGCCGAGCCGCCGCCACCGAGGCCGGGTCTATCTGATCTGCACCGGCCCCAGCGCTCCGCGTTGCTGCTGCTCGGCCAGATTGACGGCGCCGCCCAGTGGAGCTCCCGCCCGAGCCGCTTGGTAACGCGTAAAGCGTTGGCTTGGCGTGAAGTGTTGGCTTGAAAGTCAGGATGGCTTGGCTTCTCACGTGAAGGTGGCCATCCCGGTGCACATCGTCGTCCTCGTCTGGATCCAGGCACTCCGCCTCCGGAGGTCACGGCCGCGCTTCACATCGCCTTTCAGCTCACGCTCCTCCGTCGCCCGCCTCGTCGACTTTCTTGCCACCGTCACGTAGCGAGGCGTCGGCTTTGTCCCACGCCAGATCTGGCGTGGGTTTAGATCTCTTCATTTGCTGGTGCCCGCCTCCCGACCGCCTTTGCTGGTGCAAGCCAAGGCGGTGCGCTTGCCGCTTGCCACTGCTGCCTCCCGACCAGTCGCTCGTCTCCGACCGCCTTTGCTGGTGCCAGCCTCGGTGCCCGCGATGTCGCGTCGGCTTCCAAGATTGGCCGCGCCCCGCTCGCATCTGCTCCGACCACCTGCTATTCGCCAGAGAGAGCCGCCCTTGCCGTTCGCTCGTGTCGCCTGAGAGCATTCGAGAAAGCTTTCACGGGTTCATCCACTGAGATCTTTTGTTGTTTGCTTGCCTTGCTTGCTTGACCAATGCATGTCCACCTGATCAAGCAAGCAGACGGACTCCAACAAGATCTCAAAAGTAAAATTGAATTCGGTGTGGCTCCTAGCTTCCAGCCTTCAACTCCGGCTTCTAGCCTTTCGCTCGGCTCTTCTGATTGGCTCTCCGGTTTTTGGCTTTTGGCTCGACTCTCTAGCTCGGCTTGTTCATCTTAGCACTTTCGTCGGCTCGGTGGTTTTCAGGCTACTGCTTTTTAGTGCTGCGGCTAGTAATTTCTAATGTTTTCTTTAGTCTTCCGTTGCGTCCATCTAAGTCTTTAGCTTCTTGATTCTGTCGTCGCTCGGCTCTTTTATCGGCTTGGCTCATTCTGTCAACTCTTATTACATCGGATCGGCTCGTTTTGTCGGCTTCGTCGGTTCTTCTTCATCGACTCAGCTCTACCGTCGGCTCTTCTTCGTCGACTCAGCCCTGCCTTCGACTTTCGTTCGTCGATTTGGCTTCTTCGTCGACTTTTCTTCACCGACTCGGTTCTTCGTTGGATGTTCTTCGTCAGCTCGATGTTTCAAGAGTTACATGCTACGACAGCTTCTTCAGGACTATGACTTTGGATTTTTTTTTCCTATTTTAGTTCACCCCTTCCAAATGCAATGCTATTGCATACGCCTTGCATTTGGGGGGTGTTAAGGATATATTATCTGTTATAGATAGATTGTCTTATCTCTTCCTTTGCCTTATCTCTTGTACCCTCATGTACTCTATATATTGTGTCCATTGGCCTCATATTGAATACTAGTTCTATTCATAACAGCACGCATGTCCCACTCGAGTTCAAGTCTTGCTCAGATGCTTACGGTATTGTGCTCTTTCGCGTGGGGTGTGAGTACGTAGATATGTGCTTCGCATTTATAGTTCAGTAGTTATTATCTTCTTTTACCGTGAACTTAGAGTTCTTAGCTATTTTTTAAAAAAAGAAAAAGAAAATTGAGCGAAAAAACGGCAAACCCGAAGTTTCTCTAACCGAAGGGCCAAACATCCCGGCTATGGGGCCGTCCAATGGCCGCCCAACGAGTTAGATCCAGCCCATTTGCAACCCGGCGTGTGAGCCATAAGAAAAAGACTGACAGCAACTGAGCAACAATCTCAGAATACAGCTATAGAGGAGCGAAGCCATCCTTCCGGCAAACCAACCGGATTAAGGCCTACGGCCCACTTGGAGCGTGCGAACAAAATACCGAAGCCTTAGCGTTTTTTTTTCTTACGTAGTTCTCTAAATTTATAATAGGAACATAATTATAAAACTAACTCTCTTCTTTACCGCGGTACACAGAGATGGGTACACAGAGATGATATGTAACACTTGCTGTTTTTTTTTTGTTAGAAAAGTGGTTAGTAATTTTATTGGCGTGAGATTTTGATCTTGTTTGGTAGAGCTCTAATTCTATCATATTCGTAAATTTAGTGAAACTGAGTATTCTAGCTTTATTAAATCTATAGAGCTGAAGTTGTGGTATAAGAGTGTTTAGTGAGTCATTTTGTTTATATAGAATAAAAATATAAACTTAGTCCACTATGTTCCAGATTTGAGGTGAAGTTGTGGTCTAAAATTCTACTAAATAATGTCTATATTTTTTTAAAAAAAAAGTGCGTAAAGGGAGAGAATAAAAAGAGAAAATGCTTCCAAACGACCAACCTACTCCCGCAGTGCGCAGTCCCACTCCCACGCATGGCATGACCATCTCTCCGCCAGTCCGTCGGCCCCCTCCGCCGTCCTCGCTGCGAGCCGCCCTGAACGTTTGGCCACGCTAAGATCGGTCGCCGCCGGGAGGTATCGCCGGCCAGGAAGGTATCCTCCCGAAACATTTCCTCCGTTCCTGCCTTGCACTACCGCCCTAGTACCAGTTACAACGCAAGGTTTGGATGCTTCTTCTTCCGTGCCGAAACATCAGCGCTAGGGTTTTAGGCACGAGAGAACCTTGGGTGGTAGGGGATTCGTTGCTAGTTGCGGAGTTTCTCGTCGAGCCAAACCGTAGCGGGAGCAAAGAAAGGAAATCTGATTAGCCGCGAGCTTTTACAAGAACTATGACAGGATTGGGAGTTCGTCAGAGTATATGTTTGGATTTGGATCGTAGGAAGTAGGAACAGCCGTAGGTTAGAGTTTTCTGATGGTCTAGGCTGGAGACTGGAGGTAGTACCGGCATCTGCTTAGTTATAAGGGTTTTGATAATTGCTGATGCCTCTATATGTCGGACGGTCTCGAGGACAAAATATGTTACTGGAGTAATACATTTGGTTTGTGTGAGATTATTTTGGTTGCAGTGGCCAGTGATTTTACCGTGTAATTTGAGTGACAGGAACTGCATTAGTTGCATTTTGGGGTAAACTCTGTTAATGTAACAGCTGTCTTGTTATCGACTTGTGATAACCAAGCACGCTTACATTACAAAATTAGCTTGTAAAACAGATTTCCTCTTGATGGCGTATTGTCTGTGATGGTTCGTTACAGAATATTTACTTAAAAGGAAGAATTAATTTTTATTAGTTGAAATGGATCCGAGATGCTCAAGAGATCAGAGTTGAATTGGATATCTTTTTCGAACTAAGTAAATTTAATAAATTTGGACTAACCTAGAAACTACTTTCAAACCAAGTGACTATGATTTGTTAGTGTGCTCAATCAACTCCTAATTATGTCAGTGAAGTTTGCAACCCAAGTTCCAAACCTACACAAGTCTAGTAATATAGGAATTGAAAAAAAAAAACAAGAATTTAAATGCGGAAACCTAAAAGTGACGAGACAACTAATTTTTTTTCCCTGGGATCTGGAAGATTCGGCCATCTCCCGTAATCCTCATTGGAGCATGCTCGCAAGAGTACAGCTCCTACTTGAACCCGTGTTCTTGAACCCACATAAAGATCCAAGCAATCAACTTATGATAATCCTTCTCGTCTTTGGATAGATGGATTCGAAACCTTCACAATCCTCTCGATGCCTTCACAAGGTTCTTCATGGAAGGTCACCAAGAGCACGCCTATAAACTGTACAGGAATCACCGAATTCCAAGAGTAAGAAGCCAAAGGATGCCACTTGAACGCAATAAGTTTAAGCAACTACAAGTGATGCACACTAAGGCCTAATATATTCCCTCACACTTCAAAAATCTCAACTTGAAGCTCTTGAGTGCCCTTGAACTCCTTGATACACAAGCCACTGTATTAGAGTCACAGACAAATGTGCTGACTTAACGCCCATGGTCCACTTATATATACTCTCCTTTCAAACACTAGCCATTTGACACATTTTATGCAAACCCAGATCATCCGCCTTGACCCGAATCATCCACCCAGTTCCAACAGTTCAAAAACTATCTGTTGCATCGACCTAGATTATACGCCTCAACTCGGATGATCCACCTGAGTCGGATCATCCGTCTCGCTGTATCATCTGCCCCAGTGATATCACGCCATAGAACCTCTCTGGAACTATGTTACGGGTCAATGGTGTGCCTTGACGGCTTGACCTGGACCATCTGTCTCAATCTCTACTATTCTAAAGCAACACTTGGTGGCAGTGGTCCGCTCTTCCCACGTCATTAATTGCCGCTTAATTGCCCTACGCAAGAAACGAAGCGTTAAAGATAGATATTTGATCTTGTGAAATAATTTTTTTTATTTTTTAATCTTTATTTTTCGTTATCAATTTTGTTTTTCGTAGCAACGCACACGGGCATGTAACTAGTACTTCACTCAAATTGAACCCTTCTGGATCAATGGTATGCCTCGGGCTGTGTCTCCGTCTCTCAAATATTCTAAAAACACCTTCTTCGTACATATGATCCACCTAAATAGTATGCTTCAATAGTATGCCTTGAGCCGAATGATACGCCTCAGTGTAAAATACTTTGGGCACCAAAAACATCTTCTTTGAACTAATGGTATGCCTTGATGGTATGGGTTGACCTGGATTATTCGCCTCTGTGTAAACTTCTAAAAACACGGAAAACATCTTCTTTGGACAGATAGTACATCTCAGTATGCCTAACCCAGATAATCCGCCTCTGTTGAATTTTTGACTTGGCGGAATTTTGATCCAAACTGTGAAATCCTCTCACCACAACTTGATTCCAGGCATTTTCTTACTAGAACTAAGCAAGAAAGGCCTAGTGTGTATCACAGGCAGTTACTCAATCTAATCAAGCTCAAGCTACTTGTCTTGAACCGCCTTAATAGAACAACCAAAGTAAAAACAAAAAAGCATCAATTAAAATGATCCGTAGTCAACTCATTGGATCATTTTTAGCTACAAGGTCCTTAATTTTCACGAAAATCATGCTTTGCTATTAGTTGCGCTTATGGAAACTCCCTTAATAGTACGACAAAAGCAAAAGCAAAAACCTATCAACTAAAATGATCCGTACTGAACTTCTTATATCATTTCTAGCCACAAGGTCCTTAATCTTCATGACAACCATGTTTTATCATCATTTGCACTTATGGAAACCCTCTTAATAGAACGGTAAAGGCAAAAAACACAAACCTATCAACAAAAATGATCCACACTCAACTACTCAGGTTCAATTCGTTTCAGCTTCTGGATTATGGATTCTGGATTATAGAAGAAGCTGCTTCTGATTATAGGAGAATCGGGTCAAGCCGGCTACAACTTCTAGATTCCGGACCAAGCCGGTGAGAATCAGCAAGAATCAGTGAGAATAAGGTTTCAGACAGCTTCTGATTCTATATAGAAATCAGCTTCTGATTCTCAGAGAAATTGTCCAGAATCCTCCCGTTCGGCAAATAATCACCTTTTTTTTAAAGCAGAAGCTGAAACGAACGGGACCTTAGATCATTTCTAGCTGCAAGATCCTTAATCTTGATGAAAACCATGCTGTGCCATCATTTGCACTTGTATAGTTATATGGATCTATGAAAGTCCCGGAACAACCCATATGCATCATTATGACCTAAGTTATCTTAATCAACGAATTACAGGTGTAGATGTTTACACATTTATATCTTCGGTTCAGATGAATCCGTTAGACCTGTGTACATACGGAAACTGACCAACAACAAATGCCAACCATGGAAACTCTCGAGAACCAGTAGCAGCTGACTTTGCTACGGCCGAAACCAAAGCAAAAATGATCGGCAAAAGACGGCTTTGTTCCTACAGATTTGGTGAGGTAAGCTAGTCATCTGTCGTTTGATTACATGACATGGGACTAGCTTAGGTGTAGTTTGGTAGCAGCAACTCAAATAAATAAATACGAGCAAGCTCGTCACCATCTAGGTGATTATTCAGATGAGTGCTTTTCTGCTCCTCTGAAAGAAAATTAAATACATAAACAAAACTAGTTCCAACCTACTTCTCGTTTGGTCTGGAATACACACACACACACACTTAATAATGAGTATTTGAACGTACAGTGGACAATCTATCATCAATGTTAGAATGCATGTGCTAAATCAGGACAAAGCAATGGAGTCAAGGAATTGTTAAGCAACTTCGAAAGGTGATACCACATGACTTTATCCAAGGTCGCCCTATTGCAAAGTCAGACGTGCAACATGGTAGTGATAGCTAAGGTCTACTAGAAACTTTACTTTATTCCCCATATCCCTTTGGTCATGTGATCGCTTGGGTTTGTATAATTTGCATCTTTCCTCTGAAAACGTCCACTCCATTTCTATATCATATCAGCTGGAACCAATCAACTTAAGAGCAAACCGTATGCAAAGAGGCGTGAATGAGTAATGGACTAGCGATTCAACTCACGATGTTCTCCACTAATTGCAATGCTTAGTTGTAATTTCGCTTCCTAGCTTGTTAAAGCAGAGGAATTGACATAGCAATCCATTGACCGAGCTTGTCGAGCTCAACTGCCAAGTTTTTTTTTCCCTCAAGAATCTTTAGAAATGTTCGTGGTGTACGAACAAGATCTTTATTTGATGCACGTATATATTTATCTTTTGTTCATGAGCTGGCTAATCATGGAATGCTAGTTGAATGTTTGCTCATCAAATGGGCAAATCATTAGATGCTAACAACTCATATCCGTAATCAGTACACAAATTTTCTCATTTCCGCGTTATTTTCGTCGTCTGAGTAAATTTTACACGTGCAAAGGATCAAGCTCCAGAAAAGTCTCTCCCGTTTTAAGCCGTCATTGATTTATTTATTTATTTTGCACCAATGAACAAATGAACGTACATTTGTCTTCGCCCCTGATTTCGCAGCTAGGTGGCGAGACCATTGGCTGTAGTGCAACGTGAATTGTGAATGGAAAAAAAATTCAAGATTCAGCCAGAGTTTGTGTCGGATTGAAATATTGAGTTTTATACGCCAATCAATTTACCCAAAAAATTAAACTGTTGGGAAAAAGATAAGAAATATACTTAAAAAATGATCTGCACTGACGCAATTCAAGCCTAAATTGCCTCGTTGTTCTGTTCATAGTCGAAGGTGCAGACATGCTTCAGTTCAACGCTATCATCACTCGCCGGCGGCCGGCCACCAGCAGTCAGATGCAATCTCAGACCAAGCGTTCCTCGAGAACCATAATGCTGTCACCACAGAGACCCGCAGGAGCTCAAGGGTGTTTTCGGCGAGCCAATGATCGCCGGCTCAAAACCTGGTGATATCGTGGGCAACCACGGTGCCTAAAACACGCCGCTTTGGCAGCACATGCTCTGCTCGATGGACATGGATTAGCAACAGCAATTTAAACAGTTTTTAAAGATGTCCGATTGGAAGTGGACGTTCGAATTGAAGAAAAAAAAACACTATTTATCTTATTTTTAGCTGATCTAGACTGTTTATCATCTCGATCGGACGGTACGAAACTACGAAAACTGTTTAAGTTTTATACACCAACCAATCCTCGTAGTCACTGCACCTAATCCTTGTCCCTGCTCGATCCTGATGGGCAGTGTGGCACTGTCTGCGGTGACGATCTCACCGATCACGTCAGGTGCGCGCGCCCACTCGACACCAAATCCCCGGGACGCGTAAGCACTCACGGCCGCGCGAGAGTGTCACAATGCACGGCACAGCGCGTCGTAACATGGGCGGCGGCCCGAACGGTCGTTTTTCGCGCCCGGCCGGGATGGCGCTGGCGCGGCCCTCAACCGAGCGGACGACACACCATGCAGATGATGCGTGAGGGGGAAGAGGGCGGCGTTCCGCTTGGCGGAAGGCCACGATGCGAAAATCATGGCGCGGGGGTAGAGCGCCTAACTTGGCGCACTCATGTTCTTCTTTTTGCTAATATAATTCCTTGCTTAGATAAATTTATAAAAACAGTCCTCTGCTTAACCGTAGAAGACATAACAAGTGATACATATCACTAAACCGCCGCGGTGGACCTACCACTTGCTACTACGGCAGGGCCGGTCCTGGCATTTTGGGGGCCCGGGGCGAAAACTTATATGGAGGCCCTATCCACCTCCTCATATATATATATATATATATATATATATATATATATATATATATATATATATATATATATATAAGCACACATCATTGAAGAAATTAATATTCGATACACAAAAATTACTTCTATAGAACACTTCAAAGTTTATGAAATAGCAAATGTAAATTGTAATCATAGCTGGTTCCTCTTCCTCCACGGCAACTATCGTCAACTCATCATTTGGGTTCGGTGAAGCACTTGTATTACTCTTTAAAAATTTGTCCATAGCTCCTCTCTGCGTTTCTATGAAGTCATCCGCACGTTTTTTCTTTTTCTTTTTCTTTTTTTCGCTACCGTATGGATACCTTCTAGATGACATGATAAGTTGACAACGCATGACGCTGAAAATAATAATAAATGTATTAAAGATTAAATAGTGTAAGACTAATAGGAAAAAAGATTAGGGAAGATTAATATTCTATATCTCGGATTAGAGACTATCACGGTGATCGACAATCGGCCACCGCGCCACATCCAGGTGATCGGAATTCGGCCGCCCCTCCTGTTTTTTCCTGGACGAAGGCCCTAGCCGCCAGGCGCCAGGAAGCAACGCAGTTTTCTCTGGTGAAAACCCTCTTTCCTCTAATCCTCTACTAGTCGCTAACTCGCTCACGTCCTGCATGGCTGCACAACTAGTCCAATGCCAAGACAGCCAAGCATATATATATATATATGATTGCTAGTGTACTATCGATAGTACAGATCCTCCGTGCTATAGCGCTGTGTTTGCAAAATTCGATGACGAAATTGTTGATCCAAACCGTGCATTATGTTCATCTCATTGAAATCTCACTACCCACCAAATTTTTGAATTTTTGAATTTTTTCTCATATTTATTTTGTATTTTTCAAAACTAGCTTCATTGGACGGCCCACAACTAATTAGATCGTGGATTTTGAAAAATTCAAAATAAATATGAGAAAAAATTCAAAAAATATAAAATTTGGTGGGTAGTGAGATTTCAATGAGATGAACATAATGCACGGTTTGGATCAACAATTTCGTCTTCGAATTTTGCAAACACAGCGCTATAGCACGGATGATCTGTACTATCGATAGTACACTAGCAATCCTCTCCCTATATATATATGTGTGTGTGTGTGCGCGCGCGCGCGCGCGCGTATATGGGCCGGCACTTTGAGCCCAACTTGCTATTTGCTAATTGCATGTAAGTTTTTCTTTATATATTATACATACTTGTTTTTCTTTATACGTTTATGTTTGTACACCTGGGGGCCCCTTGACTTTGGGGGTCCGAGGCGGCCGCCCACCCTGCCCCCCTTAGGGCTGGCCCTGACTACGATCTACCGGGATGTTACGTCGCTGATCGTCTGTCGTGGTGTATGCTTGGCAGGTGACGCGTGTCATCTAACGAAGCTTTTGCAATTAGAAATGATATTACTTTTGAATTTTTGTTTGTAAAGAAATTATATTTGAAGAAAAAAATACGGAACGGGGCAATTGAACCAAGACTTCGGCATACGATGGTCAATTCCTCCCCTTAAAGATCGATCATGTTCGGATTCCAGTTAGTTGTTGGCTTTCCTTTTAATCTTCATCGTCACCCAAATAAAGATGCCAACTTAACTTACAACGATAAGTTTAATCACTTAAGAACGTGTAAAACATGAGTGAAAGTACAGGTATACCTAGGTGCGGTGTATTTGGTTGATAGGATGAGGTTAAATAGGATGTGATAGTCCTGTATCATTTGGTTCTATTATTTTAGATGAATGGAACATCTTATACATGTACCGTTTGGTACAAGCAACCAAACACACCCTTACTTCGTACCGTTAAGAGAAGGCGGGGTTATTTTTCTGAGTTTGGTGGGTTAACAGTAGGGCTAGTTATCAAACTTAACAAGTTATTATTGAGTTTTTTTAAAATTAACATAGACTGATATAAAATTGTTGTATTTGTCATTCAAGTGGCTATTTTAAATTTGATCTAATGAGTCACTGACTCATTGTCAAGTGGAGCCTAATAATTTTTTTTTCTTTCGAAATAAACTTATTTCAAATTTAAACCATTAACTATTGCAATTAAAGTAATTTTGATTATTACCCGATTAGTTTTTTCAGCCCTAGCTAACAGTTGTAGGCTCGCAACTAGCACCACTGACAAGGGGGCTGTTGGGGGGGGGGAGCTGCGACTGGGCTGAAAAGTAGCCGTAGTTTTTCTGGAGATGTTGTTTGGCAAACTAGGCAGCTGCATCTATGCAAAGGGGAGGAAGTGGCCACTGGGCAGGGAGGAGGCGGTCACCGGGTAGCGGGGTAGAGACGGGGACTGAGGAGGAGGCGGCAGGGGCCTGAACGAGGCAGTGGCGGGGACCAGGGAGGCGAGGCGGAGGCTATCGGGGGATCAGACTGGTGAGGTGGAGGCTCCTGGGCGATTCGGAAAGGACGGAGGCGAGACCGCTCGAAGCTGAGACTGAGAGGAAGCAACCTTGAAGCTGGAGTTGGGCTGCTTAGGCTTTTGTCCGGCTTGACTTTCAAGCCGCTTCGCTAGGGTCTTTGAAGCTAGGGCCTCTTTGGGGGTGGGGTGGGGGGCTAACTTTGTGGAGTAGTAGTTATCTTTGGGGGTGGTTTATCGCGATATATTGTTATCTTTGGAAGACTTTACTGTATTAGCCCTTTTGAGAATTTTAATTGCGAAAATAGCCTCCGTGCAGCTGTATTTGCAAGAATAGCCCTCTTCGCGCTGGGGAGGTGCAGCATTGGGCGAAGCTACGCCTAGCATGCGTTGCATGGGGTAGTGCAACGGCCATCCGGTGTTGCACCACCCCATGCAGCGGTCGGGAGGCGATGTAGGGCATGGAGCTCCCCCCTCCCCCCGCGCTGTGCCGGCCCTTTTTAGTTATTTTTTTTAAAAAAATTATGTGTGGGAAATTTTCAAATATAAATCGGAATAGTGACAAATATGCCACAAATTTTTTTGGGTACTAGCTCAAACGTTATTTTTATAATCGAATTTTATTTTTCGCAACCTATGAATAACATGAAAAATAGTCGGAGAGAAATGGAACAGTGTGGCGTGGGAAGTTTTTAATTTGTTTATTTTATTTGCTACACCAGTGTACCAATTAATCAATTGTTTTAGAATTAATTTGGTTCAGTGATGAATAGCAAAATTATTGAATCTTAGTGGACAGTTTAAGAATTGTTTTGGTTCAATGACGAGTAGCAAAAAAGTAAAATTTGAATCAACAGTTTACTATTTTTTTTACTGATGTACTTCAAAATTGTGGAGGTTGAATCGATAGCATTTCAAAATTTTTGTGTAGCAAAAAAGTGGAATTTTAATTGGAAGTTTACTATTTTTTGTTGATTGATATACTGAAAAATTATGGAGTTTAAATTGATAGTTTTTTTTTAAAAAAATTGGTCGAATGATGTACCGCAAAATTGGGCAATTTGAATCGATATTTTTTTTTGAATTTTTTAGTTCATTGATGTATCGCAAAATTTGGGAATTTGAATTGTCAGTTTTTGATTTTTTTTTGCTCAATAAAACTGTGGAATTTTAATTGATAGTTTTATTTAGTGTTGTACTCCAAAATTGTGGAATTATAATCAAATCGATGCACTACAAAATCGGCATTGGTCGGATCCGGTCGGCAAAGGGACGCTCTTCATCTACTCTACTTTCGCTACGGGTCTGCGCGTCTAGTGGTAGTTCTATAATCTATTACTTGCAGCGGTTCCTAAGTTATGGGGTAGAAAATTTTGAGTTTGTGCTACAATAGCCTACCCTGTTCCCCAACACCACTATCTTGCATAATTAGCACTTACGTGGTGCTTGCACATTTTCCTGCTGACTTGTGTTCATATCGTTACTGATTCATCGTAACTGCCACTATCCACGTCCGCTCCTCTTCAGAGTGTCATTCTGGCACCAATTCACTTGGCCTGACCACAACTTTCTGTAATGCATGTCCAAGCCGTAGGAGTTGAACTCCAAACTCCATGTCCGGAACAGATTGTCTGCGCTGAAGTACTCATGTAGGGTGCAGATGACTGACAAAGAATCGCGCACTCAGCGTATACGTGGGAGCATGGCTTTGTGCAGCAGTTTTGGCTTGTTACATGTGCATGTCACGATATCACATATTGTGTATACTTGTTTACGATAGCTCTTGTAATGGTTATCGATAAACTTCTCCTGTAGACAAAATTCAATTACAATTTGTATGTATCCCCCCACATTGCGCTTCCCGCGATCTTGCATAGCTCTCACAAATAGTCGACGGAACCTCCGACAACTATAGTATGTACGGTCTCGATTACAAGCTTCTTTCGAACGGTCTCCCCATCGAATGCGCTCTTCATGCACTTATAGAGCTCGGACAGACCCGTCTCCTGTTAGGCTTCAAGCCCGAATTACCATTCGCAGTTCGAAAGGTCCACCCCATATGGACCCTCTCGAAAAATGCTATTACCATAAAACATGAATAAATTTTGAATATTTATCATATAGTACCTACCATAACAAATGCCCCACGCACATTAAATACCAACATATAGTTCGTCACATCCCTAATCAATGCTAATATAGAAAATACATGATGCTAAATTTATGCATATATTGTAGTATTACTACCATTTTACGTACTACTAATTATGTCAAATCATACTGGTATTACACTAATCTTATAATATTCGTACTAATATTTTATTAACATTAAGTTATTATTTACGCACTTTACCATTATTTTATGTACTGCTAATTATATTAATATTGTTATTACATGTACTAACACCGTTATTTTAAGTACTATAATTACAGTAAAATCACACTAAGTACACAACATTAATTATTTATACCTTTAGTCCTCATTTCATGAACTTCTCATTACACCAACATAGTCATTTCATCTACTACTACTTCTACTAACATTACACACCTGTACAGTAAGGTACATACTAATATTTTCCTAACATTATGCCATTATTTACGCCATATACTGTTATTTTATGTACAACTAATTACACTATTATTGTCACTACATGTACTAATACCGTTATTTTATGTACTATTAATTGCACTAAAATCATGTAAAGTACACACCATTATTTACGCCCTCTATCCTCATTTCATTAATTATTTATTATACAAAGAATCATTGCACATACTACTACTTTCGCTAACATCACACCAATTATACCCCAGTTTACGTACTACTCATTATACTACTACGGTCATATCATCTAATACTAGTTATACAATTAACGTCGTTTTATGTACTGCTTGTTGTACTAATACCGAGGTTTTATGTACTGCTAGTTATACTAATATTCTACTGATTATACTAATATTACAATAATATTATACTAATATTTTAGAAGATTTCAAACTAACCTCTCTGAATATGTGCTGAAAATCGCTAAATCTCGAGCAACGTACAAAATAACCTTCCTAAAGAATACCTACAAAATACGAATGACGAATCAAATACACGAAAAAAGGTCAACTCTAAATAAATTCTACCAAATTATGAACACCGACTAAATTCCTTCAGAATTTCGATATCAAATCCCACTTTTTTTTTTGCCTCCCTATTTTTCCCTGGCTCTTCTCTTCGCACTCTCGGTTTTCTCAGCTCACTCGGAACCTGCCGAACTCCCTCGCTTTACCCTTACTTTTTTAACCTCTCGCGACTGCCTAATGCAAATCATCACTACACTCGTAATTTATAGCGAGGGATTAAGTCCATGCGCGGAAGAAACGAATGCCAATCAATGCTTTCGGCGCTCAGATAGGACGAGGGATGGGATGTAAAGATAAATCGCACGATGATAGACGTGCCTCAGCCCATGCCCCGCTTTGGGGAGACGATGAGTGCCAACGTTACCTAAGGCTAGTGTGAGAGGGAGGCAACGCGTGGACTGTGGAAAACCTCCAGCCTACGTGTGAAAGAGATGCAGTGCCCTGAGGGCGCTACTTTTGGCAGTGTAGCGGCCTAGGGCCACTGCTCTCGGCTGCGCAACGTATTGGGCACGCTGCTTCTTCCTGACCCCACGGCACCCGGTTACAGCACCTCTGACCTACTGCTTCGGCTTAATTCAGCACTCCCACCCTGTAAAGAAGACTATTTCTGCAAAATACACTACACAGCAACCATTTTTACAATCATAATTTTCAAAAACGGCAATACAGTAAAATTTTCTTATGCTTGTCTCCTCTTTTCTCCGGTACTCGTTTGCCCAGGACACGAGGGTGCCTTTCTCCCCATACGCACGTTACAGTACAGAGGGGAGGGGTGGAGCTGAGGGTGAGTACAAGCCAACGCGTATTAGGCGCGTCCGCTTGGACTGGTTCTGTGTGCTTATTATATCTTTCTCCCAAATCGTCAAACCCGTTTGGTGGCTTACAGCCTTGCAGCAGTGTCGAGCGGAGCAGCGCGGCTGATGCGAGGAGGAGGCGGCGCTACGCCGGGCCGCCCGCAATGGGGCTCCGGCGCGACGACACCGCGGTCGCTGAGCACCGGCTCGTCGCCGCGCGGGTCGGACCGGAGCTCCGACGACGGGGAGGAGCTGGTCGAGGTGACGCTCGACTTGCAGGAGGACGACACCATTGTGCTGCGGAGCGTCGAGCCGGCAGCGGCGACCGCCGCCGTTGCGTCGGTGTCGTCGGGGGTGTCGCCTTCATCTGTGGCGCCGCCTCGGAGGGCGGGGGAGCCCCCGGGCGGGGTGGCGTCCTCGGCGTCATCGAGTTCGCGGTCGCCGGCGATCCGGCGGACGTCGTCGCACCGGCTGCTGCAGTTCTCCCAGGAGCTCAAGGCCGAGGCCATGGCCCGCGCACGGCAGTTCTCGCAGGACCTCACCAAGCGGTTCACGCGCACCCACAGCCGCGCGAATCTCGCCGGCGGGGGCGAGTCCACCACGGTACCGTCCGGCATGGAGTCCGCCCTTGCGGCCCGCGCGGCGCGCCGGCAGCGTGCGCAGCTCGACCGCACCAAGTCCGGCGCGCACCGGGCAATCCGCGGCCTTCGCTTCATCAGCGGCAGCAACAAGGCCAGCAACGCCTGGATTGAGGTCCAGGCCAACTTCGACCGCCTCGCCCGCGGCGGCTCCCTCTCCCGCGACGACTTCCCGCAATGCATAGGTTAATGCCTCAATAATCCCCATCCCCTTCCCAAAAGCCCTCGCCCTTCTTAGTTCCTAATCGCATTTGAGATGCAGGGATGACGGAGTCCAAGGAGTTCGCCATGGAGCTGTTCGACACGTTGAGCCGGCGGCGGCGGATGCAGGTGGTGGACAAGATCAACAAGGAGGAGCTCCGCGAGATCTGGCAGCAGATCACCGACAACAGCTTCGACTCGCGCCTCCAGATCTTCTTCGACATGTAACTCCCGCCCCGTACAATTTGCGAGCTGCTAAATGATTTGCGCTATATTAACACCATTTTTGTTCCGTTAATGTGCCTCCATTTTGGTATTATTTAATCAGGGTGGATAAGAACGCAGACGGCCACATCACGGAGGCGGAGGTGAAGGAGGTAGTAGTCCGTGGCTGTGCTTGGTATTTCTGCAGTACATTTTTTTTTTCTTATGCTATTTTGGCGATATATTGGTACAATTATTTGGAGTTCTTTTTTTATGATTGAGCTGTCTATTTCACCGGTTCTGTAGGTATGTACTTGTTCCTTTGTTGTCTACAAGTTTGTGTTCCTGGATTTACGCATAAGAATTAAGGAATTGGTAGCTTGGGAAAACATTTGCGCACTACTGGAGGCCTCCAGGCGAAAGTGGCGGGGAAAGCATCCCCACTGGCCAGTCTCCCACACCAATTTTTCTTGATCTAGCTTGTTCTAGAACATGGGAGGGGTGTTGCGTAAATTTACTATAGATGGAAATGGGTCTGTAGAACAGAACGCAGTAGTTGGTGGGGGCATTTCCGTCACGCTGACTAATTATTATAATCTGTTCAAATGGTGCGTCCAAAGGGGGGAACTTTTGGATTAGAGCTTAGTTTATTCTTTTCGCTGAGGTCATCGTGTAAAGGTCCATGCCAAGTTGTTTGTTTATCTTACTTTTCTCATGGTGTGAAAAAGTGGTTTGTGATCGAGCTATTATATATTAAAAGCTCGTAGAGAGTTATTAAGAAAAAAGAGAAATATGCTAAAAATTCTCACAAAAAAACAAAACATCTAGCCCTTAATCTAGTAGTCCCTAATTACAACTGCTATCAGATCTTTTGTGAAAAAAAAAACGAATATGCTAGAAATTCTCACAAAAAAGCAAAACATTTGGCTCTTAATCTGCTGGAATCTAATTAAGTTGAACTATAGTAGCTATTGAATGTTATTATTTAAAGAAAAACATCTAACCTTTTATCTAGTGAATCCGAGTTATAATGCTTGTATTAAAAGAAAGAGTCCATGTCAAGTACAATAAAAAATAACATAAATTTGGAATAAAAAAAGAAAAGAAATTAGCCATTTGATTTTTTTATGATTAAAGCCCGTATATATCTAAAATTTGGAATAAAATTAGATAAAAATTAGCAGTTGGATTTGTATATCAAATCTTACCTAAAACAAAGATTAGAAATTAAATAAAAAATAACAATAAAATTTGATTTTCATATAAACTCGAAATTAAAACTCGGACATAGCTAAAATTCGGAATAAAATTAGATAAAAATTAGCCGTTGGATTTGTTATCAAATCTAACCTAAAAATAATATTCGAATTAAATAAAAAAATAACAACAAAATTTGATTTTCATATAAACTCCAAATTTAAACCTGGACAGAGCTAAAATTCGGAATAAAATTAGATAAGAATTAGCAGTTGGATTTGTATATCAAAGCTAACCTAAAACTAGTATTCAAAATTAAATAAAAAATAACAATAAAATTAACGGCTTAGATTAGAAGGAAGAATCCATACTGAGTACAATATAAAATAACGTACATTGGGAGTAAAAAATAAAAGGAAATCAGCTATTTAACTTTCATACGAACTCCAAATTAAAACATGTACATAGCTGGAATTGAATAAAAATTCGATAAAAATTAGCAGTTGGAGTTGTATACAAATTCTAATATAAAACTGATATGCAAAATTAAATAGAAAAATTAAAATAAATTTGGAATAAACAACAAAAGGAAATTAGCCATTTGATTTTAACTTTAAATTAAAACATGAAATTAAATAAAAAATAACATAATAATAAAAATAAAAGGAAATTAGGGATAGTTTTTTAATTCCATAATAAGTGAAAAATATAAATTTAATAAAATAAGATAAGGAATTTGATTTGTGTATATATAAATTATTAACTAACATGTAATAAAAGTCGATACAGGTTTCTTTACAGTCGCTTAGAAAATATAGAATAAACTAAACATTTAAAAAAAAAAAGAAGAAGAGAAAACATTCTGACTCTTTATTTGGCGGACCTTCACGGAATGAAGAGATTAAGAGAGTGATACATCGTCAGGTATTCATTTGACTATACCCGTATAAGCAATGTGATGTGCAGGAAAGGAAGTACTGAAAGAAAGAGATAAGCATTCCAATAATGAAATTAAGAGATGATGATATAAAGGGAAAATGTTATGTTATGCTACGTTTACTGTTTTGCTATGCAAGTATTTTGGGAAGAAAGTTTAGATCACATGTGACAAGTATTGCGAACATGCTTATCAAGGAGGTGCCACCTACGCGTCCGGTCGCCGGAGGAGAGCCGCCGTGAGGCTTCGCCTTGCCTGGACGCGGCAAGTCGGTCGCCTGGACGTCCTAGGCGTCGTCGGGCGAGCCAGGCGGCGCGACTGGGGTGGGCTCTGTGGGGGTCTAACAACGTTAGGGTTTGGGCGCTTGGCGACGCAGAACCGGAGAAGCCGAGCAGATCAGGAAAGGGAGAGGGAGAGGGAGAGGGAGAACCGGAGAAGCCGAGCAGATCTGTCGCCCACGTGCCTCCGCCGTCGCCAGTCGCCAGATCGGTAAGTGAAGACTGAAGAGTGCTTTGCCTCTGCTCCAGCCGACCCGCTCCAGTCGACCCGCTGTCGCCGCTCTGTCTCGGGGGAGGAGACGTGGACGCGATGGGGAGGAGGAGAGGCGGCGTCGGGGGCGGAGGCGTGGGTGGAGTAGAGGCGACGGCGGCAGCGATGGTAAGGAGGTGCGGGGGGAGGAGAGGTGGCGTCGGGGCGGAGGCATGGAGGCGTTGGGGCGGCCTCGCACTTGAATGAAAAGAAATAAAGGCAAGGAAAGAAGGAAAAGGAAGGAAAGGAAAGAAGGAAAAGGAAGGAAAAGAAAGAAAAAGGGAAAGAAGAAGGAAAAAAAGAAAGAAAAAGGGAAAGAAAAGGAAAAAAAGGAAGGAAAGGAAATAAAGGAAGACAAGAGAAATGGGGTGGAGCTAGATCTTTTTTGGTGATATAATGATACTGGTGATATACTGATATTACTTATATACTGATATTGGTTATATATGTATTGGTGATATACTGATATTGCTAGACTATTTTTGGTCGCCTAATCCTCGCCTAGGCGCCCGCCTAGGCGTCCAGGCGTTTGGCTGGCGCCTCGCCTTGTCGCCTTGATAACCATGATTGCGAAACGGAGCGAATATATTTTCTATTATAATATATAATATCAAAATATCACAAATAAAGTTTTGCAACGATCTATTTTCCAAAAAGCAAAATTACATATGTATTGCCAAGTCATTTAAACACGCTTTAAGGATGATGCACCTGCAAGTGCACAGGCCACCTTGCTAGTTAATTAAAAGTGGCAATTGTTTTGTTTCCACTTTCCAGATCATTATGTTAAGTGCTTCTGCTAATAAACTGTCAAGGCTTAAGGAGCAAGCAGAAGAATATGCGGCCTTGATCATGGAGGAACTTGATCCCGAAGGTCTTGGCTACATTGAGGTAAACTATCATTTTTTTTTCTGCCATACTGTGTCTGACCAATGATAGAAATTGGTGCACAATACTTGGTTCCACTATCCCCTCTCACATCCCATCAATATCCACTAATATTTTTTTTCTTCTGAAAGATACTATCCACTGATGTTATAGGTTGGTTTAGGAGAAAACATTTCAACTAGATAAAAATGTTACTTTATGCAAGAGAGTGAGATTAGTGATCTTGACCGTACATATTTGAGTATTTCCATTCATAAATTGACCTTACAGGGCTGCATAGACTTGTTTTCCAAACTTCCTGAAATGGTTGGTTCTCAACACAGCAACAGTATTGCTACTGAAAAAGAAAGCTAACTAACTTTTCTTTAGATAGGAACCATTCCTACAGGAAAAGAATCATTGCCTAGGATCTTAATGAATTTTTTTTCTTGCTACAAGTTAAATCCTTCCACTGATCTCCAGCAAGTTTCGTAGGTGCCAGTCTATCTTTTCTTCTCTCCTTATCTCTATTCAACATGCCAAATGGGCTGTGGTAACAACCATTTGACTTGGTGCTCAGTCTGGGATACGAGCCTCTGTTGTGTTTTTCTGGATGATTTGCTCCTCATGTACTATATGAAGTTCTAGATCCTTCAAGCCTCTGTAAGACTGAGTTCCTTTGTAATAACAATCTGTAAGCCTTTGTACTATATGAAGGAACTTGGGGCCTGGAACCCCTTGGGACTTTAAAAAATAACAATCTGACTTAAACAAAAAGGATTCACTAATTTTTTTTATTTAAAGCCATCTATGCTGTTTCACATAACAATCCCCTTGGGTTGCCTTTTTCTTGGTAACACCAACATAGTAGATGTAGCAAAAGCATTACATGTAGTAATTGGCACGTTTATAAATGCAATACACACAGCCAACATAGCCCAGCCATGACAGCCAAAGTTGTTTGTTACCTATTGTGAAATCCGTCAAGAACATCAAACTCTAGCTATGGGGACCAACAATATACCAGTCCCAACTCTCAACCGCATGATAGTCAAATAATATCCTGATCAAACTTCCGTCTACGGCCACTTTCAAACTGGTGAGCAGCTGTATGGACAAGCTTGTGTCCATTTTTTTTTTTAAATTTCCTGCCTAGTTCAGTGCCAACATTTCTTGTC
Organism: Rhipidocladum racemiflorum; assembly: GCA_036346355.1. Taxonomy (NCBI): domain Eukaryota; kingdom Viridiplantae; phylum Streptophyta; class Magnoliopsida; order Poales; family Poaceae; genus Rhipidocladum; species Rhipidocladum racemiflorum. The sequence continues at coordinate 4,762,633 of CM070578.1, forward strand.
ACACTTTGCTTTCTTCAATGAGATCTTCTGCACTGCAGATCTAACTGTATGTTAACTTCTTTGAAATAAAAAAAATCTTTTGTTGAGATCAAGTACAAGATTAAATGTAGAAAAACTGAACCCTAGCAAGAAAGATGTGGTTAGCAAGAAAGATGTGGTTTACCATCCAAAATCAAATCTTAAAATACTTAAATATTCGATCCAATCAATCATAGAGGTTATTACGGGGCATCCACTTCCCCATTTACTCCTAAATGATTGTGGTTAAATTTGGATAGATTATTTCAAAGGCAAAGTCTATCCACATGATGTTGCATCTGTGGCGGCATACAACATTCAGGCATATTGCCCAAATCAAATACAAGGTTCGGCGTCCAATATCATTATTTTTGAACGACAGGTGCCCTCATATCATCAGGGTAACAATTACTGACTACTATTGACAACTTCATTAGATGTCTAATGTTACTTGTCTTTAGTAAAGAAATGTAATATCTTCCGAATCAAATACTGCAGCATGCCCTACTTCTGTGCTTTTCACAAAATGCAATGCAGTAGTTCCATTTTAATTTTTCATGTAATTATGCGTCTTTGTTAGGCTGCCTCTGTTGTTTTTTGAGACCATCTGAGACTAGTGCTTGTACAGCCTTAGATTCAAGTCGATGTCCCTCTTTTTTAGGATGGCATTATTGTATGCACGTTCCACAGGATTTTAGCATGTATGGTGCACTCATATGGGAGCCATATGTGCCATCAGATGCAATTAAAATCTTGTGGGGACCTTCTGCGGTTTGGTGGGCCATTTGACTTTCAGGCCACAGATTGATGTGTACGGTTAACCTGCCTTGTATTTTTTGAGAAGTATAACTAATGATTTTCCCCATGATGGTTGTGTCCATGATATGTGGTTTGGTGAGATAATAATATAACCTGTCATTGTTAATGCCACTAGAGGTAGCGAATTACGTGATAATATTATGGTTGTTTAATAAAAATATAATATGTGTTTCTGTGCCGTTGAAAATGAAATAACCACAAGCATTGAAGTGATATACCATAGAAGATGCCTTGTAACACAATACAGGTCCATCTTAATCTTTTAAGAATGTTCATAATTTTGATCTTTTAATTTCACTACTAAATCAATAATTTGGGTAGCATTTTAAATGTTCATAATTTTATAAATTTGTTTCGTTAAAGAATGGGCCTAATTGATGATCCATTGGTTTGACCCCACTTACCAGCAAATATCTTTGACAAATTCTCCATTGTTTTTTAATTTGATGTGCTCACAGAAACCATAGAATGTAATTTTGTGTTGCCTTAAAAACCACTTCTTGTGATTGACATTGCAGCTCTGGCAATTGGAGACATTGCTATTGCAGAAGGATACCTATGTGAACTACAGCCAGGCCTTGAGCTACACAAGCCAGGCCCTAAGCCAGAACCTTGCTGGTCTAAGGAAAAGGAGCCCAATCCGGAAAATTAGCACCAAATTAAGCTACTATCTGGAGGACAATTGGAAACGTCTCTGGGTACTTGCATTGTGGATTGGGATAATGGCTGGACTGTTCATTTGGAAATTCATCCAGTACCGCAACCGATATGTATTTAATGTGATGGGCTACTGTGTAACAATAGCAAAGGGGGCTGCTGAGACCCTTAAGCTGAACATGGCACTTATCCTCCTGCCTGTGTGCCGCAACACTATCACTTGGCTGCGGAATACAAGGGCTGCACGGGCATTACCATTCGATGACAACATCAACTTCCACAAGGTTAGTCTTTAGACTATCCTTGCTCTTTTCCTGTACTTTTAAATATGGATGTTGTGGTTGGGGTGGGGTGGGGTGGGGGGGGGATCATAGAACAGCTTTAGGGTTTAACAATGACTTTGGTGGAAAAGATATCGCTGCACATTTCAATCATCTGTACTTTGTCGCATATGTCCAACACTATGAAGGACTTAGGTACTACACAATACAGCTTAATTGATAGGTTGCTCCTCCATACTTTTTGTCTGAAAGCCTTCTTTAATGTTCTTACACTCAGGACACAGGAATTGTTTGGTCCATGACTCCATGGTCTGTTGTGACTCATTTCCTGTTCACATCATGGCCAATTCAAGTTAAAACTTAAAGATAGGTTGTGAATTTAAACCACAAAACATGTCCAGACAAGGGGTTGTTAATTTAATTCGGCCATTTGGTTGGTACCATGCAGAAGGCACATGGGCCATGATTGGACTGTAGCAACTAGCAATCAGTTGATTGTTAGTAGTTGGGCAATGTCAAGTCAAGACAGCTTATGCCAAGTCTCTCTTCCTAGCTATGGGATGGAACACCGTGTGAAGTAACATAGGCATGAGCTTCAGTTTAGTTCATAAGATGCAAATAGTTATTAAGCAAAAAATAATCCATAATTGTAATGTGGTCATTAGTGGTGCTCATAAGGCACTTTTTCATCGTCGCAAAAAAAAAAGAAGAGACAGCCTTTGTCTTGATACCTATGCTAGCTAGGTCAATAAGGGCATATATGTGACATGCTACCATTCAGCCAGGCCAAGAACATGGCGAAGAATGAACATTTTCTTGTATTTTAATGGCAGACTATTGCAGCGGCAATTGTGGTTGGTGTTATCCTTCATGCAGTGAACCACCTTGCATGTGATTTTCCACGGCTCATACATTCATCAGAGGTGAAGTATGCTCCACTGCGTGAGTACTTTTGGCAAAATAAGCCAACATATTTGAAACTGGTCAAAGGAGTGGAGGGCATAACTGGGGTAATCATGGTTGTGTGCATGCTCATCGCTTTTACTCTAGCAACCAGGTGGTTCCGCCGTAGCCTGGTGAAGCTTCCAAAGCCATTTGACAAACTAACTGGCTTCAATGCGTTCTGGTACTCTCATCATCTGTTCATCATTGTGTACATATCACTTGTTATTCATGGAGAGTGCTTATATCTTATCCACGATTGGTACAAAAAGACGGTGAGATAATTATCTTTCTTTTTCTTCTTTACTCTCAGTACCGGACCAAATACCTGAACAATTATGTAAGCATCTAATCTTTATTTCTTTCTTTCATGCAGACATGGATGTATCTAGCTGTTCCAGTTGGTTTGTATGTAGGGGAGAGGACTCTGAGGTTCTTCAGGTCTGGCAGTTATTCTGTCCGGCTATTGAAGGTCAACCCACATGCCTTTTGAAATTTGAGTAGTGATTTTGTGCTTAATCCTCTGACACACTATTTCTTTGCAGGTGGCCATATATCCTGGTAATGTTTTGACATTACAGATGTCTAAGCCTCCGACATTTCGTTACAAGAGTGGACAGTATATGTTTGTCCAATGTCCGGCTGTTTCACCCTTTGAATGGTACATGGTCATACACCATGTTTATGTACACTTGTAGAATAGTTGGACCCAGAATAGTTCATTCACTGTTAAACACTTATTATTTACCTCTTTCAGGCATCCGTTCTCAATAACTTCGGCACCTGGGGATGACTATCTAAGCATTCATGTTCGTCAACTTGGTGACTGGACACGAGAGCTCAAGCGGGTATTCTCAGCAGCTTGTGAGCCACCTGTGGGCGGGAAAAGTGGCCTCCTTAGAGCAGATGAGACAACCAAGAAAGTGTATGGTTATTCTCGTTATTTAGCAGTAATAACATGTTTGTGCAATTGGGGGCTTGATATTGTTTTGAAAATGCAGCCTACCAAAACTTTTGATTGATGGACCATATGGTTCTCCGGCGCAAGACTACAGCAAGTATGATGTTTTACTACTTGTTGGCTTAGGAATTGGTGCAACACCTTTTATCAGCATATTGAAAGATCTGATCAACAACATCATCAAAATGGAGGAAGAGGAAGTAAGTGATCTTTATCATATTTTAAATTGGCATCTTCCCTGATAGGCTGATACCCTAACTGCAATAAGAACTATAATTGATTGTAATTTTTATTTTATTTGTGATTTATTGAGCCATCTATTGCAATATCTTCTATTAAAACCATGATAGACTAGACCAATCAGGGGCGGAGGGAGGGGGGCCCCCTCATGCTTTGATAAATTTTCATTGTAAGCCTGTATATTTTGAGAAATTCGCTGTCGTTAGTGTTATTTGGCCCCCCTCATCAAATGTAATTACACTGTATAGCTTATTCGGTCCTCCTCATACGTAAATCCTGGCTCCTCCCCTGAAACCAATTGATTAATTTATTCACCTATGTTCGCAGGAAGCTTCAAGTGATCTTTACCCACCAATTGGCCGCAATAAAGCACATGTTGATCTTGACACCCTTATGAGGATTACGTCAAAACCAAAGAGGGTTTTGAAGACAACAAATGCTTACTTTTATTGGGTGACACGTGAACAAGGCTCTTTTGATTGGTTTAAAGGAGTCATGAATGAGATTGCTGAACTAGATCAAAGGGTAACTAATATCAGCTAATCTTCTTTTTTCTGTTTCAAGTCACACAATGTGTTTCCTTGCAATTTAGTTCCTAAAGCTGCCTTCCTTTAACTCTAGAATATCATTGAAATGCACAACTACCTCACAAGTGTTTATGAGGAAGGGGATGCCCGATCAGCACTCATCACAATGCTGCAAGCTCTCAACCATGCCAAGAATGGTGTTGATATAGTCTCTGGAACTAGAGTAAGTTATGACACACCAATTAGCCTCATGCTGCAGCCTTGATATTTGTAATGTTAATGTTTGAATTTCGCTATGTCATTAGGGTGAGGATGTGGAAAAGAAACACCTTCTCATGTTCGTGCAGCTGATAATTTCATTCTATTACTGATGTACTGGTTTTGCAGGTCCGGACGCATTTTGCAAGGCCAAATTTTAAGAGGGTCCTATCTAAGATAGCCTCCAAACATCGTTATGCTAAGATAGGTCAGTTTTTTTTTTATATTCCCAGTATATTTAAGTTGTCTTTTATCCTTTTAGCAACGAAACACCCGTCAGGATGTGATTTTTCCTCGTCCTTCATAAAACTGGGATTAGCATGTCTAGATAACTAAAACATATGCAAACATCTCGAATTTCAACACTGCATACAGAGGAGAAGGTGTATGACCAAATTGAGTAGACTTGATTAACAAAAGGACTTGAAAGTAGCCCCCCCCCCCCTCTTCCCAAACCCAAATTTCAGTTAGTGTTGACTTAGTAGCCCCCTTCGCCATCCCACACCCCCCCAAGGTTATTAAAACGTAAAACGAGAATGAAACGACCCACCCCTTTTTAACTTTTAAACGTTTAAACGGACGTTGAAACGTAGTTTTAGGCACAATTGTAAAACGAATATAAGAGCAAAGATATAGCATATATTTATATATGTACCTTAATTTTGTAGTCTTTTTCTCAATATCTCATCTCTCAATACCTCATCTCTCAACTCTCATCTCTCAATACATCATCTCAGATCCCAAGACACTGACCCCATGGCCCCACCACCTCCCAAAGCTACATAGACAAGAGAGACAGAGACAAGAGAGAGAGCGACGACGCCCATGACCTGAACCAAAAAGACAGAGACATAGACAAGAGAGACAGAGAGAGAGCGACGACCTGGCGCTGGCGGCTGGACGACGCGGCGACGACGGAAGCGGCGACGGCAGCGGCGACGACGGAAGCGACGGCAAGGGCGACGATCAAGCGGGCGCGGCAATGATGACGACGGCAAGAGCGCGGCGCAGATCCGGATCTGGCGCTGTGGCCGACGGCAGCGTTGGTGACAAATTAGGGTTAGCTTGCTCTCATCCGTTTCTCCCGATTCCTCTCATCCATTTCTCCCGACTCCCCGATTCTAGAACGGGCAGAACGTCCGAATCGGACGTTCCAGACGTTTTCCCGTCGTTTGAACGACGTTCAAGGACGTTCTAGGCTAGGTCGGAAGAACGACCGGACGTTCTTCGGCTCCCGGGCGTTTTCTCGTGTAAACGTCGTTTTAATAACCATGCCCCCCCCCCCCAAAAAAAAAAAAAACTAGGCCCCGTGCGGCAAAATTTTCAAAGATAGCTCCTTCCCACACTACGGAAAACCTGGCAGGTGACACATGTCACCTGCTGCAGTCTGGTAGCGTGGGAGTAGGTACGGCCCACCGCTGCAGGGCTCCTTCCGCTCTGGCCACCGCAGCGCCACGCCTGACGCATACGCGCCGCGGCGCAGCGCGCCGCCCATGCGCCGCTCGTTCCCATGTAGCCCAATGCTGCCCATGGCCCGCGCCCCTACCCATGTGCCTGCTCGCCCATGCGCCTGCTCGCCCCTGTGCCCGCTCGCCCTTGTGCCCGCTCGCCCACGCAACGCGGCACGCCGGCCGCGGAAAGCGCACCACCGACGGGATGTCCGACTACCCACGCACAATGAGTGCGGAAAGCATGCGCCCGCGGCCCCACGCACTGCTCCCTAGCTCATGCGCGAAAGCGACTTTCCGCTCACCGAGACTGTGCTGGCCGCCTTTGCCCCGTTGCTTGGCTAATTCTACGCTACGCTGTCGCCCGTCACCTCCCGTTCCTTCCGCGCTCGTTGGGGGTGGGGGTGGGGGGTGCATTTCTGCAAAAACGTACGTACCGGAGTTAGTTCCGCAAAAAAGGCGGATGGGGCTACTACAGTAACGAATTCGACTTCACGCAACAAAGCAACAGAACACCCGAGTTCTGGTTAAATCAGTGATTTTGGTATCAACTTCTATAATCTGATCATTGTAAAGAAGGTCATTGCTATTGTTGCATACAGGAGTATTCTACTGTGGAGCTCCAGTTCTGGCGCAGGAACTAAGCAAACTTTGTCATGATTTCAATGGCAAATGCACAACGAAGTTTGAGTTCCACAAGGAGCATTTCTAAAATCAGGTAAATGCACAATAGGAAATTAACAGATGATTGATTTGAGATAGCAAGGGAGAGAAGCATAGTGTGTTGCCACAGCGCACCTACCACCAGTTACCACTGTATACTTCTTGCTTGAGATATTCAAATACAATAAGAGCACCAGGAATAGGGTATTGGGGATCAGCTGATACAATGACTAAGACATCAATCATGGATTCAAAAGCACTGATTTCGAGTGCGCCAGCAATGGGATTCGCCCCGTAAGATCAACCCATATGCATAGTCCACGCAAAGATGTTGATCTGCTGAATTTGGTTCCGACTATATGGTGGGTGATGTAGGACATAGGAAGGCGACCATGGGCACAAGGCTAATTAACTGTATATTTGCATGTAGCTGAGTGGTCAGGCCACACGTTTGTTCTAACTTTGTAATTATATACAGAAATGGAAGCAAAGTATAGTTTGATTCTTGTAACTAATGCAGCTTGGTTGTTATTGGGTCCAGATTGGGGGCTCAAATTACATTGAAGCCTGTTTTGTCGTGCTGCCGGTAGAGGACAGCATGCATTTTTTAGGGGATGTTATACAGATGATGTAATTCTTATTGTAGCAAAGCGCTTGTTCTTCAAAATTTGAACTGCTGTTTGTATATGAATTGGGCCCCATCCAAACAAGGCCTTAGGATGAGTTGCGGATTATTGAAAAAGTTTAATTATGCTGTGCATTAAAAACAAAGTTAATGTTAAAATGCAAACACGTTCATTTTACATAGTCACTCCCTTTCTTTTCCATTTAGCTCAACAGGTCTAGATAGTCTAATAAAATAGATACATATTACAGCTTTATCGTCGGCCTTGGTGGTTCCACATAAATACTAGTGTGGTATGGATGCGTTATGGTGTACATGCACGTGCAATTACATTTTAATCGAAAAGGATATCGATATGGTCTTTAAAATATAGGATCTTTAAAATATAGGCAAGTAATTAACTAAGCACAGTGATTAATTAAGTGACTAATTATGTTATTAATTACGTAAATAAATGCGTGTATGCTACCTAGCAAGAGGAGCTTGGCATGCCAGTGAGCCTGTTGTGCTGCTAGCGCCTTGCTGTGATACATGAGTTTAAACGGATAACATGTGTTATCTGCTAGTACTATTTTCGTAATCAAAGACAAGCTAATTTTACGAATTCACTATATTTGAAGAAAAAAATTCGGTCAGTGAGCCAAAAAAAAAAAAAAGGAGATACGATCATTTGTCCTCTTTTTTACAGTGCAATTGATCATGTGGCCCCATGTGTCTTATTGACATGTGGCCCCAAGATCTGCATGTCAGTGAGATATCATAGTGCAAATGATCAATAGCACATATAAGTTAGGGCAAATCATCAATTAATACAAAAAAAATCATGGCTTCGTTGGCTTGCTGCTTACGTGGAGTATTTTGAACTCATTTCTGCTGTGTTGCAGGCTTGCAGCTGGGGTAGGTCATTCATCGGACCAAACGTCCGACCAGATCAATATGTGTGGTGAGGTTTTCATTGTACGATTGTACATTTAAATCTATATCAACAAACTGCCCCCACAAAATTATTAAGTTATCCTAGTTAGAAAAATTAGCACTGGTATGGTTTCTCTTTACTTCCATTCTGAAAATAGAATATTTAAAATAGTATGGGCGTGCATTAGACAAAATTTAAGTGCTATCGGCCTCTATTTGCGTTTTTTTCCCACTTCGAGGATCTCGTTAAGGACGAGATTTATCCGTATTAAAAATTTTCAATACCTTTTTTATAATAAAATAGTGTATAAAAATTCCTTCAGGGGAATACTCTAGCTGCAGGCTTAGCAAATATTTAACAAAATAACGATATTGAATCAACCACGATGAGAAAGAAAGATTTGGTAAAGCCGCTTGCAAATTCTTTAAGCACAAGAGTACAAGACATTCTCTCTCTCTCTCTCAACCCTATCAAATCTTTTAGAACTATTGGATCCTTGCACTATACAAGAATCTAATGTTAAAGAATAACCCAGCTTCTAATATTCTCATGCCGCTCTTGCTTTAGATGAGTTGATTTGTGGCTTTATGGGTGCTTGGCTTCTTTGTGACCACCCTAAGGGTTTTATAAAGCCTCTTTTATCTTCCTCCAAAGGAAGTAGGGGTTCTACTTCAAAAGAAAGTAGAAATCCAAATTATATTAGGATTCATATAGCACATCTTTCAAAATCCTAAAAAATTACTACCTTTGTTTCCGAATAGATGATATTTTAGAATTTTGCATTTTAACCGAGGCATGTATAGAATGATCAAACCGTCCTCCTTCATTAGCTCACTTATTGCTGTTGAGTGGTATGTGTTACTCTATTTCACAATAATAAATAACATTGGGAATAATAAATTGTAGTAGTATGAAAAGGAAAAAAATAGTTAAAGTTATCTCAAAATTATAGAATAATATATATATTTAGGTATAAAATTTGAAAGATAAAATGGCGTATATATATTCCAAAATGGAGGGAGAATATATATGAATCACCGTACTTACTGCCAACTGGCTGATCAAGTCGGAGGAGGTGGAGGCCAAGGTAAAGCTGGTTGTGGAGTCCGAGACAGACAGGGAGCTTCGAGCAGGGTTAATAATATCGGCACCAAAAAAATCTCTCAAAAACTAAAATTTGAAAATCGAAAATATTGAGTCAAAAATCACTGAAAAATCGTCAAAAACTGGATGGTTAAGAATTCAAAAAATTTAGAAAAATTAAAAAATATATATTCAAAAATCGGTCGGTTTTCACCCAACACTAGTCAGTTTTGATCGACAATCGACCAGAGGATGACCAGGTGCTGACCCTCACGTCATTGCCACACGATTTTGATAAAAAAATCGAGCGGTTTTTTGTAGCATTTTTTATTTTTTAAATTTGATCGGTTTACTGACTAGTTTTAGCTATCGAGCTAGCTCGATATGGTCAAAAACAGTAATTTTTGATCGATTTTCAATGGTTTCGTGAACCTGGCTCCGAGAGCGAGTGTTGGTGCATAGGACAGGCACGACCATGGCTTGGACGGACCAAGGATCAAAATCCTAGCGAAATTTCACGAAATCTCAGATTTTGGACCCCCCCCTCGAGTTTCATAATCTCGGTGAAATTAAAAAAAAATGAAAAAAATTCAAGTGCTACAGTAACCTAAAATCTCCGCGTGATTTCGATAAATTCGACCAAAATTTTACCGGATTGGATTCTTCACATTGTTTTCCGTGTGGGATAATCGGTAGATCATCCAGTTAGCCTATGCATATTAATTCTTGCGGTCATAAATTAAGAATCTCGGTTGTTAGAATGTTTTTAAAAAATTCAAGCTTTATCATTATCTGAAAATTTTATGGGAGTATTAGTGAAGCATCATGACCGTCCACAAAATTTTTTAAAATTTTCTAACATGGTTTGAATCAATTTTCATTCGATTGAAATTTGCTGGTCAGTCTTCAGTAGCACTATCCGAATTTTTGAAAATTCCTCAAGCTTGATCTTCATCTAAAAATTTTATGGGGATATTATGGATGTGTCAGAACCATCCACAAAAATTTTAAAAGTTTCTAACGTGGCTTGCAACATTTTTTATTCGGTTGAAATTTGCTAGTTAGCATTTTTATCAGGACAATAGCAATATTTAAAATTTTTAAAATTCTTCAGGCTTTATCATCATCCGAAAATTTTATGTGAACATTAGTGATGTGTCAGGATCATCCACAAAAAATTTCAAAATTTGTTTGACGATTTTTGAACCAATTTTCATTCGGTTAAAAATCAGATATCTTGGTAAACCTCGGGGAGATATCAAAATCTCGGTCAAAAAAGAATTAAATTTGAATTTTACTTTTTAAATTTTATCCAAAATAATAGGATCCTAACGAAATTTCATATTGCGGAGCCGAAAAGAAATTTGGAACCTTGGGCTCTCGCTCGGCGTTTGCTCAGCCCTTGTGGTTGTCGGACGTGGACAACCCTTGTGGCTGACGAGCATTTGATGCATGGGAGCACGTGGAGCAAGACTAGGAGTGTTTTTTGTTAGGAAACCGGATTCGTATCCTATATGGACTCTTCCTTATCTATAAGCAGAACCGCTATATATAGGAGGCAGGGGGTCACCCCATTGTACACAAGCATACAAAATAATAAAGCTGACCCGTTCCTCCTCATATTGTGTCTCTCACCCTCTCTCTTGTTCTCCACTTTAGATCTATTAGGCAACCCCGGACTATTCGATAGCGAGGTTGTCTAACACGTTATCAGCACGACGTTCTACCGGAGAATTGATTGAAAGGTGAGAAAGGTGAGCAACGAGAGATTGAATCTAATCACTCGTTTGTCTGTATGCATATACGTGGCACGAAGCTACGAAACGGTATTGTTTTTCGATTTCCAGTATACAAAGTATGAATGCATCTGTACAATAGGAAGTTGCACGATAAATTTCAACATATAGCATGAAGCTACCCCCGACGGCTCGAAGCCGTTCGGCCAGCACACGAAGTTGCCTAGGCCCCGCCGCGAGCTTGAAGCCGCGACGGCCACTGCCGCTGTTCTGCTGGCTTGAAGCCGATGCCTGAACGCCGCACCTGCCGCATCGAACATCGCCCGCTGAGCACCCGCAGCCGCGAGTCCTGTTCGGCCGCGCGATGAAGCAGCCAAACTCCTGCCGCCCAACCGGGCCAGTAGTCCCGCCGCCGTGCTCGGCTCCTCCCTTGCGCGCCCGGCCGCCTAGCCACCTCACTGGTCGCCTACCGACATGGGCCCATTGTCATTGCCGCCGCCTATACGCCGGCCAGATGCTATTCCAATCGGCATGAAGCCAAGGAGCATTTGGACTTGAAGTCCTCAGGCTCTGAAGTCTAAACTCCCATACGGTCAAAGTTCATGGACAAGAAGTCCTGATGTGCAGAAAAAAAGGGACATGAAGTCCCATGGGGGGCGACGGGCCCGAATGAATCTAACGCCAAATTAGAATTGGCTTGGCTTGGCGCACACATGGCCATCGCGACCGCACCCGGCAAGAAGTAGCACCGGCCGGCTCGCCCGGTCCCGACCACAAAGCACGAAGCTACTCCTTCTGGTATGGACATAGAAGTCCCAAAGCACATGGACTTGAAGTCCATTTTTCAATGAAGCAAGCAAAAGCCAAAACCGGATTGGAGTCCAGACTTGAAGTCATGTGCGCCAAAGACATAAAGCCCAAACTCCAAAGCACTTGGGTGGGACAGGAAGTCCAGAACTTGAAAAAAAAAGTGTCTTGACCAATTGTAATGAACCAATCGGCTGGGAGCCTTGGACAGTTGGATGTAGGAAACCGGATTCAATCCGGTTGATGAAGCGTATGGGCACGGGGGCAAAGGGAAATTACCCCTTTGCCCCCCGGTTATTTAATCCTGTTGTTTCATTATTTTGATTTCTTTTCAGAAAAACGAATAGAAAATTCCAGAAAATTATGAAAATAGTCAGAAAAATATGAAAAATACCTAGAAAATTGCAGAAAATTTATTGGCTCTGTTTTATTTTTCCTTAGCCTTATTTTTTGCATTTATGAATATTTGCATGTATTTCCGCATTAATTGCCCTGTTTAGAATATTGGAAATTCCTGAGAATTTATTTCCGCATTTATGAATTTATTAATTGTGCAATTATTGTCTATTCCGAATTTATGAATTGTGCAATTATTCTGTTCCATGCATTATATTTATTGCTTTAATATAATCTATTGAAAATTCAAGCAAGCCGCACGAAGCGGCCACCGTCGTGCCAAGAAGGCCGACGTGCATTGAACTGAATGTGCCGCGCGCACGAAGCCGCGCTAAACCGATCGAACGAAGCCGATCGCGCACATAAAGTAGATCGCACGAAGTCGATCATGCATATGAATCCGATCGCTTGCACGAAGACGATCACATATATGCACGAAGCTATATTTATAAATCTTTATGAATATTTATGAATCATGCATATATGAATCTTGCAGTTATGAATCATGTATTTATGAATCATGCACTTATGAATTTTGCATTTACCTTGTATTTATGAATTCCGTACTTATGAATCTTTGTATATATGAATCTTGAAATTATTGCTTTCTTTTAGTTTGCTGGAAACTCATGAGAATTCAATTATGCATTTTATTGAATCTAGCAGCCACTTCCTATTAGATTGCATGCAGTAATCTAATGGAAAAACCTTATGAATGTGCAAAGGTGTGTCATTATCTAACGTGAGTTTTTGAAGAACTGACCTGAATTGTCAGAATTATCTCACATAGACATCAGATTGCATAATGAATAGTAAGCTCTCGAAGAGCATACATTTTCTCATGAATAGAATTGCAATTTATTCTTTATTCCAGTATTCTTTATTTACAAGCAATTTTGAATTACTTAGCCACTGTCTGATTAGAATTATTTTTCTTTTCATCTAGAAATCGTGTAGCGCCCAATGGAGGAAATATGCATTGTTGATAGTGGCACAACAAATACCATCTTAAGAGAGTCGAAATACTTTCAGACGATCACGAAGAACGCTGGAAGAATTACGACAATCGCAGGAAGCGATATGCATATAATAGGCTCAGGAAGAGCCACAATTATATTGCCAATGGGTACAACTTTGGTAATTGAAGAAGCCCTCTTGTACCCTGAATCAACTCGCACTCTCTTAAGTTTCAAAGATATCCGCGCCAATGGGTTTCACGTAGAAACCAATGAAGAAAATGGCAAAGAGCATTTGTGCATTGTGAAGCACGCGGAATATGGAAAAATGGTACTAGAAAAATGTCCCTCATATGAATCTGGGTTGTACTACACGAAAATCAATGCACACGCAGTGTATACTTCTTTGAAGACTGTCTTTAGAAGCTCTGAATTATTTTCTTTATGGCATTGTAGATTAGGTCATCCTGGTCTTAGATTGATGAGAAATATAGTTAACAACTCACAAGGTCATGGCATTAATGTTAAAAATTTATCGAATCATGAAGATTTTGTGTGCCATGCATGTGCCACCGGGAAATTAATAACTAGACCCTCTGTTATGAAAGTGCAACATGAAATCCCTGCATTCCTAGAACGCATTCAGGGGGATATTTGCGGCCCGATTCAGCCATTGTCAGGGCCGTTTCGATACTTTATGGTGCTCATTGATGCTTCCTCGAAATGGTCGCATACATGCTTGCTGTCAACAAGGAATCATGCATTCGCAAAATTGATCTCGCAGATCATCAGAATTAAGAATGCTTTTCCTGATCATCGCGTGAAGTCCATTCGATTGGACAATGCCGGCGAATTTACTTCCAAGGCATTTGATGATTATTGTACAAAGAACGGAATAATCGTTGAGCACTGCATCGCACGTCCATACGCAAAATGGGCTAGTGAAGCACTAATAAAGAGGATTAAGTTCATTGCCGGACCACTCTTGCAGAGTTGTAACTTGCCCAACACTTGTTGGGGACACGCAGCCTGCACGCAGAAGACTCATCAATTATAGACCATCGGCCTACAACATCCATTCACCAATGCAATTAGTGCAAGGGGTCATCCCAAGATTTCCCATCTTAGAAAATTTGGTTGTATGGTATATGTACCTATACCACCCCGCAATGGATCGCAATGGGCCCTCTCCGCAAGTCCGGGATATACGTTGGTTATGAGAGTGCATCCATAATCAGGTATTTGGAACCCATGATCGAGACTTGCATACTGACCCGTTTATTGATTGCATCTTTGACGAGGACCGTTTCCGTCATTAGGGGAGAGAATCAACCATTGGATGAAAAATGCCGGAAATAGTATGGCATTTCACTCGATCCCCGCGCATGACCCTCGCACTAATGAAGCAAATCAAGAAGTCCAGAAGATAATTGATTTGCAGAATTTAGCAAATGAACTGCCTGATCATTTTTGTGATCTGAAGAGCGTGGTTAAGTCGCATGTACCAGCAAGAAATGCACCAGAGAGGGTGGAAATACCAAACAAAGCAGAAGGTATCCCTCATCCTGTTCAGAGGCCTCAAAGAAAAAGAACAGGAAATCTGGCTTCTCAAATCCAAAGTACCCGGAGACGTCTAGGGAAAACTGGGCAAGAGGACTTACCACAGCCAATCACAAAAGTGCCCCAAAGTAAGAAGGGGGGCCAGTTGAGACCTGGCACTGAAAAGAAGCCTATGGAAAAGGCAATTCCAGATCTGAACCTTCCATTGGAAGAAGCCGCCGGAAATAATGTGTGCGCACACATTGGCGGAGAAAAACTAAAGGAACTTGCTCCTGGAATGGGAAATAGCAATGAAGAGCAAGTAGAAGTGCACGAAGCACCCCATGATGAAATGGCCATAAACTTTGTAATAACGGGAGAATCGATGAATAGAGCAACAGCCAATGTCGATGCATACTTTGCAAAGAAGATTGCCACGATCATTAATCATGATCCCGAGCCCGCATCTCTCGCATAGTGCAAAAAAAGGCTCGATTGGGAAGATTGGAAGAAGGCAATCACCGCAGAGTTAGTCTCTCTGAACAAAAGAGAGGTGTTTGGGCTTGTGTGTCGCACGCCTCCCCATATAAACCCCGTGGGTCACAAATGAGTTTTTGTTCGGAAGAGGAATAAAAACAATGAAGTTGTAAGGTACAAGGCAAGGCTTGTCGCTCAAGGTTTCACTCAACGTCCTGTGGTTGATTATGAAGAAACCTATTCTCCAGTCATGGGCGGAATTACCTTTAGATACTTGATCTCAATGGCAGTCAACTTGAAGTTGAAAATGAAGCTAATGGATGTTGTCACAGCATATTTGTATGGAAACTTGGATTCGGAGATTTATATGAAAGTACCGGAAGGTATCCCTATCCCGAACCAAGATAGAGCAAACAGAAACCTATACAGTGTGAAATTGGAGAAATCACTGTATGGGCTAAAACAGTCGGGAAGAATGTGGTACAATCGCTTGAGTGACTTTCTTTGCAAGAAAGGCTACACGAACAAATGAAGATTGTCTATGTGTGTTTATACAACGATCCTCGAATGGATTTTGTATAATCTCCGTCTATGTAGATGACTTGAACATCATTGGGACGGATGAAGAAATCGAAGAAGCATGCACATACTTGAAGTCTGAATTTGAAATGAAAAACTTGGGTAAAACCAAGTTTTGTTTAGGCTTGCAGCTTGAACATGTCCAAGGCGGAATCTTGGTACACCAATCTTCCTACACGCAGAAAGTGTTGGAGAAATTTGGTTTTGAAAAGGCATACCCCGCAAAGACCCCAATGGTCGGAAGGTCACTCCAAGCGCACCTAGACCCGCACAGGCCTAAAGAAGAGGGGAGGAAGTCCTGGGAGCGGAATTCCCATACTTGAGTGCAATTGGAGCGCTCATGTACCTTGCGAATAGCACTAGGCCGAACATTGCGTTCGCCAGTGAATTTGCTAAGCGCGATGCAGTCTGAGAACCCACCAAAAGGCATTGGAAAGGGGTGAAGGACATCTTCCGTTACCTTCAAGGAAGCAAAGACCTTGGCTTGTTTTACAGAAGAAACAATGAATTGAATTTGGTTGGCTATGCCGATCTTTGAGTACCTATCGGACCATAATCTTGGCAAGTCACAAAGCGATGCGTTTTCCTTTGCGGTGGAACAGCAATTTCGTGGAAGTCATCTAAGCAGACTATTGTCTCAACGTCGACAAACCACTCAGAAATAATTGCCTTGTATGAAGCCTCTCGAGAATGTGCATGGCTTCGAAGAATGGTTCATCACATCCAGAAGTCATGTGGTTTGAACATGGAACAAACCCCCACTATTATCTATGAAGATAATGCAGCTTGTGTTGCTCAAGTGCAAATGGGATATGTGAAGAGTAACCTCACAAAGCATATCAACCCCAAGTTCTTTTATGCTCATGAATTGCATAAGATGAACGAGATAAAGATACTGCATACTAAGTCGTGTGAAAATCTCGCAGATGTATTCACTAAGTCACTCCCGGCATCTTCCTTTGAAAGATGTGTTAGAGGAATCGGGATGATGAGGCTTAGAGAAGTGCAGATTTCAGGGGGAGAATTTTCACATACTCCTACATAAATCTCAAACATGAAGTTTGAGTACCCAACGTGAATCTTGAAGATTAACATTGAAGTTTGGGTGGATTGTACTCTTTTCCTTAAGTAAGTTTTTCATTGAAGTTTTCTTACATAAGGTTTTTGATGAGGCAATCCGTGCAACACGGCAAGCGTGTGCTATGTACTCTTTCTCCAATTATTTTTCCCACTGGGTTTTTATGGAGTTTTAATGAGGCATATGCATCTCGCAGTGAAGAGTCCAAGGGGGAGTGTTAGGAAACCGGATTCGTATCCTATATGGACTCTTCCTTATCTCTAAGCAGAACCGCTATATATAGGAGGCAGGGGGTCACCCCATTGTACACAAGCATACAGAATAATAAAGCAGACCCGTTCCTCCTCATATTGTGTCTCTCGCCCTCTCTCTTGTTCTCCACTTTAGATCTATTAGGCAACCCCGGACTATTCGATAGCGAGGTTGTCTAACATTTTTTTCTTCTAAGTTCGGTTGTAGTTATCATTTGGTACTACTGCGTATTCCTACCAGAGACTCAGAGAGAATTGTCTATGTTTGTTGCTTCTGTGGTCAGGAGTACTTTGTGTTAAGGAACTTCGCTACCGAGTAGTCCGGTGTTTCCAAATAGATCTAAAATGGGGAATAGAGAGCAAGAGACAGGGATTGAGGACGAACTAATCCTATTATTCTGATTTCATGTGTATACAATATGTAGGCCCCCGGACTGGCTATCCGGAATCCCCTGTGTATTTCTGTACTAGTTCCAGATCAGTAGCTAGTACACACAGTCAAATAGTGATGAATCAACAACCATATCATGAATACATATAACTACATAAGAATAACACCAACTGAAAGCAAAGACCTTATGGTCAAGGTTTACCATTACGGTCTTTACAGGCTGAACAACTGAAAAACTGCAGCGGAAGAAGATAACACCACGTGGTAACCCATCCAAATACCCACAGGCAATCGAGTGGGGAGCGCGTCCTAGTCCTGGGATCTCCTTAGACAACTTCAAACACTTCTGAGACAGGTTGAGAATGTAGCACGTGAGTACATAAAGTACTCAGCAAGTCTGGGGAAAATGCATATGTGGGCTTTCCAAAGGAAGCTTAATACGGTTCTTTTGCATAAAGCCAAGTTTCATCAAATCATACTTGTTAATAAGTTTCACAAGGCATATTTGAGCAATTCTTTTAATAATTGAATTAGGTAATATTTCAGTGAAGGTTCTAACCATCATTCACTAATATACAGGCTCTATCCGTCACATCTCAAAAAGATCATGATTCAATCCATCCACATGGCTCTATCTGCCACGGTTCACAAAAACAGGTTCAATCCACCTACTTGGCTTTAGCCGCCAGAAACACACCCGAGAGTTCTAACCGCTCCCGGATCCCAAAACAAACCATTGTTTAGTTCGAAACCAAAAACCAAAGTCTACCAGTATGAAAGCATTCAGCAAGCTTTGCCGTTGACCGTAGGCACGGCTATTCGAATAGTTTTAACTCTGCAGAGGTGTACAGCTTTACCCACAAGACATGATATTCCCTTGATGCCATGCAATTAACACACTTCCTTAGGTGTGCCGGCAGGGATATAATGACAAGGCCTTTACAATGTATACGCCTAACCTGACCCACCCGCTGAGGTTTCATCGCTGTTAGGGTTATATCCACCCAGTACAGAAGCCCCCTCTTGCGCCGTGTGAGAAAAACAACATTGCCTCTATCCGGCGCTCACATTCCACCGTTTGGTGAGTCTAAGTTAGGTTTCTACAAATTATTCAGCCAGGTCGTGCCCACTTTGACATGTGGTTGTACGGTTATGCTTAGAATGGAGACAGTCATAAGTGTCGGTCCTTAACTGACTTGGGGTGGTACTTGCACAATGAAAACTAGTGCTCTATCCGCACCCGCCAGACAAACCATTCCGCCCAAGTCCAAACCATTTTTCATTTTATTTTTATTTTGTAAACCAACGGCAATACTCTTTGCCTATAACTTTCAACACAAGTTTTCAAGAGTTATAAGAATTTCCCACCCATAGGTGCACACTGACCGTTTGCGAGTCTAAGCATTTCTACCGAACTATTCTATTCCACCAATAGTTTATTTTATAAAATACAAATCCCCGGGTTTGATTACAATCCTTATAATCAATTGTGTATTCTCCAATAATCCTTCTATTGCCATAATTTTACAATCATACGAATAATCCAATTCAATATAGTATCTGAAAGTGCATCTAGGCCCCTCAAATTATTTTGGTGATTAATGATGACACAATTAAAGTGATCTAATGCTTCAATTAAGATTAATGCAGATATCGAGATCATATCAAGTTGGAATGGGATTGGATGCCCCCACAACCTCTTAAAAGTTGAAATGACGGCATCAAGACAAGTTTTGTAACTTTGTTTTATATTTGTGTCTTAAGGACAGTCGTACTATTAAGAGGGTTCGATGTGAAATCGCTTTTAGGATGTGCATGTGCTCAACGTCAAGTCTTGCATCTAAAATTAGCCCTCCTGCATTTTATTTGGAAAAGTTTTAAATTGAAACCGAACTGGGTAACCCGGACTCTCTGGACATTCAATCCGGAGTATCCGGATTCATCCGGAGTATCCGGACAATATGTTCGGAGTCTCCGGGTTGGACCCCCCGGTCACTTTTAAATTCCAGTCGTCCGGAGTATCCGGACATTTTGTCCGGAGTCTCCGGGTTATTTGTCCGGACACTCCGGCCTGTACAAAAACGAGAGTAACGGCTAGTTTTTGAAAAGACTATTTAAAGCCTCCACTCTCTCCCAACGGCTTGGATCTGGATAGAGCTCATTCATTGCAGCATTCAAGCCTTCTCTAACACTCTCAAAGCATTTAATAGAGCCCCCACTTTCTCCCACCATTTGATTTGGCTGTTGATCCATTTTGGTGAGGAGAGGAAGAAGTAAAGTGCTAGGTGCATTCAATTCGAGTTGTTGAGCACTAGTTCATCCTCCAAGCGACTTCCGTGGTGCTATTACTCTTGGAGGTTGAAGGTCTCCTAGACGGCTAGGAGTCACCGGGAGCTACCAACGCGTGTGGTGAGCCCCGGTCGTTTGTGAAGGCGAGTCTCGCCTCCGAAAGGAAAGAGACAAGAAGTAAAGCCGGCGAGTGCATTTGTGCAACACCGGGAGGAAAGCGGGTTGGAAGAGACCCCGGCTCAAGTGCGACCGAGCCGCCTCAACGGAGACGTAGGATTCCCTTCAAAAATCCGAACTTCGGTGAAAAATCGCGTCTCTCTCTTTTACTTTTTCTTGCTTGTGTGGATTTGTCTTTGTAAAGCTCGGATCTAACTCTTTGCTTAGCTTTAATTCAAATCCACACTAGCTTTTGATCTAGGTTGCTCTTGCTATCTATTTTTGAAGTATCTTGTGCTTGTTAGAGTAATCCTAGTCACGTTCCCGTGCCAGCTAACCCAGAGTATCCGGATTTCATACCGGACACTCCGGACAAGCCAGAGACTCCGGACCAAAGACCCGGAGACTCCGGGTTGACCTGCTCGGCCAGTTTTAATTCCGCTGCGTTTTTTAAATCCGCCTATTCACCCTCCCTCTAGGCGACATCGTTGGTCCTTTCAGTATCCAACAAGTAAGAAGTATATCATGGTACCATCATAACTCCCAAAATCATATTAAACTACAATCATGTTCGTATATGAAATATTTCCCTTGAACCATAATTTGTATTACTGGCTTATCTAGCATTTATACGGTGATCAATCTTATCATCTGCTAAGAATATTTCATCAAATTACCTACTAAACCACCGAGAATACTTCACAATATTATCTCTAATCATCTAGAATACAATCCACCGATAATACTTCATAATATCATATATTTAATCATTCACATTATCACCTCTAGTTCATCCACTTTAATCCTCCAAGAATACGTACTATCATCATTTACTAAACCCTCAAATATTATTCCATAAAACTAGGATTTTACTAATTCATCGTCAATAGTAGTTTCCATTAACACCGATACCAAGTTAACTAAATAAGCTACACACATTCTGCATTATCCATAATTTCACATAAGCGGTTATCGCGACACCATATTTCAGAAAATCATCCACCAAACCCCCGAGTATGATCCTCAATATTATCCACTTACTCCGTCGAGTATATTTGATAATATTATTGACTAAATCATCGAGTGTCATTCCTAATACTACATATTGTAACCCTTCACATTGTCATCTCTAAATCTCATCGTATGCTTGTTAAGATCCACCGAAATATGATTCACCATTTATTCTACTTGACCCACAAGTATGACTCTCAATATTATTTATTTAACTTTACCAACTATTATTCCTAATATCATACATCTTTCAATATTCCCCCAATCCATACCAATTATATTGCGAACTGCCATCACAATCCAACTCCTCAATATTTCAACTATCACCATTCATAGAACAATTTCATAATGACTACCCCCACTCATCACTAATATTCATCTAACTCCAATTTGCATTCCATACCATTTGTTCCATCTAAAATGTCGGCCAAATAGTCTTTTCCCCTAATTAAAGAATATTTTATCAAAAGTGTGTATTATGGTGGATTACTGTACTAGGGCGACAAAGGATCATGGATAACAATATCAAGGAGGTATGAACAACATGTATAACTAATAGCCTAACGTCAACATCATCCTTTTATATAAATAGCAATGCAATTTGTAAAACATTGTAAAACATTTATAAATCATGGGATCAACATGCGTCAAGGAGACTTGCCTTCAGTCGCAGGAAGGTCGTCGAACGAGGAAAGTCCGGCGACGGGGTCGGCGGTCGCGTCGGGGTCCTCGACTACGCGCAAAACGAGGCAATAAATAAATAAAAGAAAATAAATAAAATCTAAAAATTACAAAAATAGTACTGGCAGGTAGATATTGATTTTAGATGAATTTAGGAACTTGAACGAAGTCAATCGGAGTTCGGACGCAAAAGTTATAAGCGTTCAAAGTTGGAAAACAATGGAAAATCAAGGGAAAAAAGGAAAAAGTACTGTAGCTACAGTAACTCAAGATTTTTGGTACAGAACAGAGCCCAAAAAAACAACAGAGCCCCATTTTCTTCCAAAAAATGGATTTTTGCCCCATTTTTGCATGAAATTAAGCCAAATAAATTCATGGATCCTCTAGAGGACATCCTTAGGGATCTATAGGAGCAAGGAATTGGATCCAAACTCACCGGAGACGACGAATTCGACGATGAACGGAGTTCCGGCCGAACCGATAAAAATGCGAAATTCGTCTCCAAAACTTGAGGGATCCTAAAATTGATTGAAAGGTTAGATGCTAGACTTCCTCACGGTCACAAAGAACCAAGCGGCATGAGGATTGACCCACCAGAGAGGGAGGAACAAGGATGAACACGAAAAACTCCCGAAAACGCGTTTCCTCGGCGGTTTTCTTGATCTAGCGGATGAACGAGTGGAAGAGACAAGGAGTGGGTGCTACCACCGGGAAGAGGACGTCCCCACAGAGATATGAGAAGTGGAAGCACGTCGTTTGGAGTTGAAACGGCAGAGTTATGAGCAATTAGGTGCATTTTGGTTTTTGCTTGATGGTTCAAATTCCGGTGAGATTGGGGATTAAAGATGGTGGGGAATGGAGATAGGACGTCGTTACGGATTCAACGGATCCGGCCGTGATTGATTTGGAGCATTATTGAAGGAGTTAGAGGGATTTGAATCATGCAACCCTAGTATGGAGGCTTGAAAGCCATTGCTCTGAAGTTCCAATCGTGCAAGCTCAGCCCAAGGTGGAAGATGACACTGTAGCGCCACGTGGCAAGCTCCAGTTGGCCTAGAGTTACTTAAACGTGACGCCCAAGAGAAAAATTAGGAAAAATGGTCTAAAAATTCCGAAAAAATTTCTAGAACCATTTTGGAATATTTGGGACCCAATAAAATTGGTTTCGCGGAATTTGGATGAAATTTGTGGAATTAAATATTCAAGTGCGGATTGCGGGCATTAAACAAAAGCCGCGCGATATAAAATAGGAGCGAAGGTCCAAAAATCTGGGGAATCATTCCAAAAATAATTTTGGAATATTTGGGACATATTTGAAGTGATTTTGGGATTTTTGGAACATTTTTGGATTCAGGTGAAATTTCGGGTACCGACGGGAATCTGGAAATTCGATTTTTCGAACGGAAGGGAATTGAATCCCGACTTTGGTTGGGAAAGGATGCCAGGTTAACATAAACACCAAGAAAACTCCAAATTTTTGAATTTAATTAATTTAAATTAGATTTTCTCCGGAAAGCGACAACTAGGGCGTTACACAATAGGGGGTCCTGCCTCCTATTTATAGCCTATTCTAGGGTTTCGGCAAGGGACCATATGGCCTTCATGGGCCATTAGTTTCTCAACACTCCCCCTTAGGCCCTTTGCCGCGAGATGCATATGCCTCATGAAAACTGCAGAAAAACCCAGTGGGAAAATACTTGGAGAAAGAGCACATAGCATACGCTTTGCTGTGTTACACGAATTGCCTCATTAGAACCTTATATAAGAAAACTTCTGTGAAAAACTTACTGAGGAAAAAGAGTGCAATTCACCCAAACTTTAATATTAATCTTCGAGATTCACGTTGGGTACTCTGACTTCATGTTCAAGATTTATGTAGGAGTATCTGAAAATTCTTCCCCTGAAATTTGCACTTCTCTAAGTCTCATCATCCCAATTCCTCTAATGCACCTTTCAAAAGAAGATGCTGGGAGTGACTTAGTGAATAAATCTGCGAGATTTTCACACGACTTAGTATGCAGTATCTTGATCTCGTTCATCTTATGCATTTCATGAGCATAAAAGAACTTGGGGTTGATTGCTTCGTGAGGTTGCTTTTCACATATCCTATTTGCACTTGAGCAACACAAGCTGCATTGTCTTCATAGATGGTAGTGGGAGTTTGCTCAATGTTCGAGCCACATGACTTTTGGATGTGGTGAACCATTCTTCGAAGCCATGCACATTCACGGGAGGCTTTATACAGGGCAATGATTTTTGAGTGGTTTGTCGACGTCGAGACAAGAGTCTGCTTAAACGACTTCCAAGATATTGTTATTCCATCATAAAGAAAAACATACCCAGTTTGTGACTTACCAGTATACAGGTCCGATAGGTACCCAGCATCGGCATAGCCAACCAATTTCAATTCATGATTTCTTCTATAGAACAAGCCGAGATCTTTGCTTCCTTGGAGGTAACGGAAGATGTCCTTGACCCCTTTCCAATGCAGGGCTGTACCTGGCTAGCAAGTTCACGGCGAATGCAATGTCCGATCTAGTACTATTCGCGAAGTACATGAGCGCTCCAACTGCACTCAAGTATGGGAATTCTACTCTCAGGACTTCTTCCTCCTCCTCTCTAGGCCTGTATGGGTCTAGGTCTGCTTGTAATGACCTTTCGACCATTGGGGTCTTTGTAGGGTATGCATTTTCAAAACCAAATCTCTCCAACACTTTTTGCGTGTAGGATGATTGGTGTACCAAAATTCTTCCTTGGACATGTTTAAGTTGCAAGCCTAAACAGAACTTGGTTTTATCTAAGTCTTTCATTTCGAACCCAAACTTCAAGTATGAGTATGCTTCTTCAATTTCTTCATCCATCCCAATGATGTTCAAGTCATCTACATAGGCGAAGATTATACAAAATCCATTCGGGGATCGTTGTATAAAAACACATGGACAATCTTCGTTGTTTGTGTAGCCTTCTTGCAGAGAAAGTCACTCAAACGATTGTACCACATTCTTCCTGACTGCTTTAGCACATACAGTGATTTCTCCAATTTCACACCGTATAAATTTATGTTTGCTCTGTCTTGTTTCGGGACACGGATATCTTCTGGTACTTTCATGTATATGTCCGAATCCAAGTTTTCATACAAATATGCTGTGACAACACCCATTAGCTTCATTTTCAATTTCAAGTTGACTGCCATTGAGATCAGATATCTAAAGGTAATTCCTCCCATGACCAGAGAATAGGGTTCTTCATAATCAACCCTAGGACGTCGAGTGAAACCTTGTGCAACAAGCCTTGTCTTGTATCTTACCACTTCATTATTCTCATTTCTCTTCTGAACAAAAACCCATTTGTGACCTACGGGGTTTATATGGGGAGGTGTGCGGCACATAGGCCCAAACACATCTCTTTTGTTCAGAGAGACTAACTTTGCGGCAATTGCCTTTTTCCATTCTTCCCAATCTAACCTTTTCTTGCACTCTTCGAGAGATTCAGGCTCGGGATCATGATCAATGATCGTGGCAATCTTCTTTACAAAGTATGCATCGACATTGGCTGTTGCTCTATTTATAGATTCTCCTGTTGTTACGAAATTTATGGCTATTTCGTCATGGGGTTTCTATTTCGTCATAGGGTGCTTCATGCACTTCTACTTGCTCTTTTATGCTATTTTTCATCGTAGGAGCAAGTTCCTTTAGTTTCTCATCGCCCATGTGTTCGCACACATTGTTTTCGGCGGCTTCCTGGACTGGAAGGTTCAGATCTGTAATTGCCTTTTCCATAGGCTTCTTTCCTGTGCCAGGTCTCAACTGGCTCACCTTCTTGTTTTAGGGCATTTTCGTGATTGGCTGTGGTATGTCCTCTTGCCTAATTTTCCCCACACGTCTCCGAGTACTTTGGGTTTGAGAAGCCAGATTTCCTGTTCTTTTTCTTTAAGGCCTCTGAACAGGATGAGGGATACCTTCTACTTCCTTTGGTATTTCAACCCTCTCTGGTGCATTTCTTGCAGGTACATGCGACTTAACCACGCTCTTCAGATCACAAAAATGATCAGGTAGTTCATTTGCTAAATTTTGCAAATTAATTATCTTATGGACTTCTTGATTTGCTTGATTAGTGCGAGGGTCATGCGCGGGGATCCCAGTGGAATGCCATATGATTTCCCGGTATTTTTCATCCAATGGTTGACTTCCTCCCCCTAATGACGGGACTCGGTCCTCGTCAAAGATGCAATCAGTGAATCGGGTTGTATGTAAGTCTCCATTCATGGGTTCCAAATATCTAATTATGGATGCACATTCATAACCAACGTATATCCCAGACTTGTGGAGAAGGCCCATTGCAGTCCACTGTGGGGGTGGTATAGGCACATATACCATACAACCAAATTTTCTAAAATTGAAAATCTTCGGGATGACTCTTGCACTAATTGCATTGGTGAATGAATGTTGTAGGCCGATGGTTTAAAATTGATAAGTGTTGCTGCATGCAGGACTGCATGTCCCCAACAAGTGTTGGGCAAGTTACAACCCTGCAAAAGCGGTCAGGCTATAAATTTAATCTTCTTTATTAGTGTTTCAGCTAGTCCATTTTGCGTATGGACATGCGGTACAGAGTGCTCGACTGCTATTCCTGTTGCTGCGCAATAATCATCAAATGCATTGGAAGTAAATTTGCTGGCATTGTCCATTTGAATGGACTTCACATGATGATCCGAAAATGCATTCTTAATTTTGATGATCTGCGATATCAGCTTTGCAAATGCATGGTTTCTTGTTGACAGAAAACATACATGCAACCATTTCGATGAAGCATTAATGAGCACCATGAAGTACCGAAACGGCACTGATAATGGCTGAATTGGGCTGTAAATATCCCCCTGGATTCGTTCCAGGAATGTAGGGATTTCATTTTGCACTTTCATAACAGAGGGTCAAGTTATCAATTTCCCGGTGGCACATGCATGGCACACAAAATCTTCATGATTCGAAATTTTTTTAACATTAATGCCATGACCTTGTGAGTTGTTAACTATATTTCTCATCATTTTAAGATCATGATGGTCTAATCTATAATACCATAAATAAAATAATTTAGAACTTCAGAAGACAGTCTTCAAATAAGTATACACCGCGGGTGCATTGATTCTCGTGTAGTACAACCCAGATTCATATGAGGGACATTTTTCTAATACCATTTTGCCACATAACGCGTGCTTCACAATGCACAAGTGATTTTTACCATTTTCTTTATTGGTTTCTACATGAAACCCATTGGCGCGGATGTCTTTAAAACTTAAGAGAGTGCGTGTTGATTTAAGGTACAAGAGGGCTTCTTCAATTACCAAAGTATTACCCATTGGGAATATGATTGTGGCTCTTCCTAAGCCTTTTATATATGAATCGCTTCCTACGATCGTGCTAATCCTTCCAGCGTTCTTCGTGATCGACTGGAAGTATTTAGACTCTCGTAAGATGGTATTTGTTGTGTCACTATCAACAATACATATCTCCTCCATTTGGGTGCTACACAATTTCTAGATAAAAGAAAGATAATTATAATCAGATAGTGGCAAAGTAATTGAAACATTGCTTGCAAATATGGAATATTGGAATAAAGAATAGACTGCATATTTATTTATGAGAGAATTTGTGCTCTTTTAGAGCTTACAATTCATTATTCAAAATGCACTAACAAACATAAAAGAAATGCTAATAATGCAATTCATGCATTAAATGGAATATGTAAAGAATGCATTCACTTCTGCCTCTATGTCATCAACAGATGTCTTTTCTTCAGTTCCCATGAGCTTGGCTGCTGCATCAATGTCTAGATTAGACTGCGAGGATGATGCAAGTGGGGTGTCTACATCCATGACATCATCATCGCCTACCTTGGCGAAGTGCACTTCTGCTGGTGCATTTTCTTTGGCCTTCTTCTTAACCTGATATGCATTGACCACTTCCTTGGATTCCCGGCATATCTTTGACCAATGTCCCCAAGTGCCACATTTGAAGCATGTTTGGTTCTACTGTCCATATGGTTTGGCATGTGGCTTCTCCTTGTTATCATTTTTCTCTTGGGCTTTGGACTTTCATTCGGCCTGATGTCTCTCTTTTTCACTCATCTTGCCTCTCTTCCTATGAGCGGGCTTTTTCACTTTAAAGCTATTGGCATTGACTTCTGGTCCAATGCCTCTTCCAGGTGGCTGTGAGATGAAATTCTTGCGAAGAACGTCATCTTGTGACTCCGCAACTTATATAACATCAATCAGTTCGCTATACTTCTTTTATGCGTCCTGACGATAGCTGCGGGCACTCTCGATAGCATTAGGGTGAAAAAAGTTTTCTCAATCTTCTCTTCATCAGTGATCTTCTTGCCACATAGGGAGAGATTGGTACAAATCTTGTGCAAGGTAGAATTATACTCGGCCACTGTTCTGTAGTCCGCAAACCTCAGACGAACCCAATCTTGTTGTGCTTGGGGCAAGATTGTGTACTTGAGTTTCTCGAACCGCTTCTGAAGTGCAGTCCATAGCTCAAGTGCACTCTCCTTAGCCATATATTTATTCTTTAGGGTGGCTGAGAGGTGGTGCCTGAGGAAGTGCAAAGCTTGATCGTTCTGCTCGGTAGTAGGTTGCGCGTCCTTCGAGGACCCTAAGCCGATAGCAGCTCAGAGCTTCTTGTCGTCGAGTATGATCTTCACATCAGATGCCCAAGTGAGGTAGTCCTGACGATGCGAGGCCAGTTCTTCAAACTCACAGTTCACAATGCCAGACATCTGCATGTTTACAAAATTTCTAACATTAGATTACTGCGTGTAATCTAATAAAAATTAGTTGCATAATTCATAAAATGCAGAAAATAAATTCTCATCAATTTCCAATAACCTAAACAAAGCAATAATTGTGAAATTCATAAAAATATTCATAAATGCAAAAAAAGAAGGCTAAGAAAAATTAAAACAGGGCCCAATAATTTCTGGAATTTTCTAGCAATTTTCATATTTTTTTGGTAATTTTTTTTAAGAATTTTCTAGAATTTTTAATCAATTTTTTGATTATTAATAGTCAATTTTCGGAAAAGAAAACGGAAATAAAAATTTGAGGGGCAAATAAGTAATTTCCCCCTGGACCCGATTCCGGATTTAACTGGATTGAACCGATCGGTCTTCGAGCCTGTTCAAACTTCTCGTCTTCTTCCGGCCTATCGGAGCTCCCGACCGGCCAAGCGGCGGCCGGCGGCAGTCGGTGCTGGGCTTCGGGCTAGAGCCAAGCTAGCAGGGTGCGGCGATTGGGCGCGCGTGGCAGCGGCCAGCTAGCGACTTCATGCGCGAGGCGGATGGTTCGAGTAGGGCATTGGCGGTTGGCACAACGGCGCGTGGAGGCCGAGGAGCTCGGTGGCTCCGGGTCGGAGGCTGCAGCTTCGGGCTGCTCGGGTGCGACGGTGGGCCGGGGAACCAAGGCAGCAGCCTGGCGGTGGCAGTGGCTGCGGGCCATGAGCTCCGACGTGAGCAGAGCGTCGAGTGCAGGCCTAGGTGGCGCTCGACGCGCCGGCGGCTTCTAGCGGTGGTCCAAGGCCAGGTCGGCGCGGCGTCGGACCGAGTCTTGAGGCGTTAAGCGGCCGTTACCGCAGATTCCGAGCGGCGACGCGTTTCGGGGCAAGGGCGGCGGCAACCACTTCGAGGCCGAGCGGCGACTTCAAAGCCAAACCGGGGGGTGGGGGGCGAGGCCGGCTGGTGGCCGAGGCAAGCGCTGCATGCATGGCGGCGGCCATCGGCTTCGAGCGACGTGGATGTCGACCGGTGGCCAGGGCCCGGGAGGCGCGCTATGAGCGCGACGGCCAGCGGTGACAGGCGTCGAGCGCGTCAGTTGGTAGCTTCATGCCGAGATCTGTACTGTAGCGATTTTTTTTCTTTACTGTAGCTTCATGCCATCGTCTATAAAATCGCGGCGTACTGTGACTTAGTGTCACGAACTGTAAAATTGCACATATTGTAGCTTCGTGCCACGTAGGTTAGATGCATGCATGGAATGAGTGATTAGATTCGATCCCCCGAATCTCACCTTTTCAATTTGCTTGCCGGTAAAGCTTCGTGCAGATAACGTGTTAAGGAACCTCACTACCGAGTAGTGTGGAGTTCACGAACAGATCTAAAGTGGAGAACAGAGAGAAAGAGATAGGAATTGAGGAGGAATTGATTCTATTATTTTGATTGCATGTGTATACAATATGAGATTCCTGCCTCCTATTTATAGTCTATTCTAGGGTTTCGACGAAGGACCATATATACCTTCATGGGCCATTGATTTCCCAACACTTTGAAATTCATTCCTGGTGTTGTCGCAGTCGTGGTAGGTAGATGCACCGGATCCAGACCAAAAAAGTACTATCAGATTTCCACCGCACGTTGTACTTTAAATCTCTATCGACGAACTACGCCACGAAGTTGTGGTAGGTTTTGGCGACTTTAAAGCTTTGCTTTACTTCCATTATGAGTAATAAAAGATGCGTAATTGTTTGGACAGATCGGTGTGTATTGACTTTCTATCCAAAGTCAGTCCGCAAATGATTTCATATCTTTGTGACCAATGTATTGCCAAGATTCAGATCGGTGTGTATTGACTTTCTATCCAAAGTCAGTCCGCAAATGATTTCATATCTTTGTGACCAATGTATTGCCAAGATTGCTGCTATCTGTCTCTTTTTTTGGCAACAAAGTATTTTTATAGTTTCTTTGCAAAACAATGGTTTTGAAGAATACCATGGTATTTTTGGTCATAAAGTGTTTAGAAGCAACTAAAAAAACTTTGTTTTGAAAATCATGGTATTGCTCTAAATTAGACAAGCATACTACCGATTATATACTACTCATATAATACAACGTAAAATTTCTCTAAATTAAACAAGCACGTATACACCTTACACGTACAATCATACAGGTGCAACATGCACGGTACACAGACACAGAAACCACAAATGAGATGAAATTCACTCTGCTTCTCTGCATTTTTCTATGCAAACGGCAGAGGATCCGATTCGGCAACATGTAGGCAGTATTTCTGTCGAACTCATGTCTCATGCCCATCGATCACTTCCCAGCTGCAGGTCCGAGGCTGTCCACGTCGGACAAGAACCGGGCAAACGCTGCGCGCGACGAGCCGCCGTCCTTCCAAGCCATGGCCGCGCCTTCCTTGTGCGCCACCACCCGCGCCCTGAGCTCCCTGCCTTCCTCGGACTCCATGACCAGCCTTACCTTGGCCTCCACCTCGCCGGCCGTGACCAGTCCCTGTTGCCAGCCGACCATCTCCACGGCGACCCTCATCTCCACCATGAGCAGCTTGTTCATCTTCTGCTCCGCGTACAGCGGCCAGCACAGCATCGGCACGCCAGCCATGACACCCTCCAGCACCGAGTTCCACCCGCAGTGCGTCACGAACGCGCCGTTCGCCCGGTGATTGAGGACGTCCAGCTGCGGCGCCCAGAGCTTGACGACCAGGCCGCGGCCGTTGGTGCGCTCTAAGAACCCGTCTGGCAGGAGCGCGTCGAGGTCCGGGTCAGCACGGGGGTCGAACGGCTTCTCCGGGTCGTCGCTGAGAGGGGCTCGCACCACCCAAAGGAACCGGTGGCCGGACTTCTCTAGGCCGACGGCGATCTCCTTGAGCTGCCCCCTCGGAGTGGTTGCCAGCGCCTACGCTTCCGAAGCAGAGGAATACGACGCTACGGTCAGGTTGCCCGTCAAGCCATGTGAGACACTCGTGCCTCTCTTTTGCCTCGCCGGCCGCGCCGACAAACGGCCCGACGCAGTATACCGGAGGCAACACCCGGCCGGGGAGACACCGCGGGTCCCTGAGAGCACCCACCGCCTGAGGCTCCAACGACGCGAACGTGTTCACCAGTATACCATTGGCCTCCGGGATCCTGTACGCCGCGTTCATCATCACCTTGTATGTCTCGCTCTCCGGATCCTCCAGCATTTCGCCAAACAGGTGTGAAGCAGGCATGGGTGGACGGCCAAAGAACTCGAGAGGGGTGTCTCCTAGCTCCTTGAAGCTTGTGTGGCCGTCCGCACGGATCGAAGGAAGCTGGAGGAAGACGGCGAGGCCGGCGGCGTTGGAGGCGCAGAAGATGTAATCCGGGATCGCGAGCTTCTTGGTGACGTCGTGCGCTTCGAAGTGCATCAAGTCAATGACCACGGCGTGGACCCGCTCGGGACGCATGGAGCAGAGGAAGTCGTGTAGGTGTTGGTTGTAGCGGCTCACAAGGTCGAAGTACCTGAGGAGGAACTGCGAGTCGTGGGCGAAAGTGGGAGGGTCCTTGATACGCGGGAGCGTGTGGAAGGAGACGGACGGCTTGGAGGCGGCGACACGGCCGACGACGGCCGCGAAGGCGATGTCTTCTTTCAAGACAGGGTCAATGAGCGCGACGGAGACAGCGTAACCGTGCTCTAGGAGGACGTCGGCGAGCTGCATCATGGGGACGAAGTGGCTCACGGCGAGGGCGGGGTACAGAACGACGGTCTTCGCCATGTCTCGTCGTCGATGTAGGAAGCGGGAACTTGTCAGCGAAATGGCAAAGGCCCTAATGGCACGGCCCTGGAGGCAATGGCTTAGTAGCTGAGCATGATAGTCCCCCGGGCCCACACCCCCAACCACCCCCCCAGCTTGGGTCCGGGAATATTCCTTCCGCCACAGGTAGTGCGTCCGGCCCCGCTGGCGTGGATCACACCACGTTTTCGTCGGTTATTACCCGAGCCGACGAAAATACATTTATGTATTTTCGTTGGACGAGCCTCCAGGCCGATGAAAATAGCAAAATCCTAGAAAACAATTACAGAATTCCATCCGGCAACAGATAACAGATATATCACATGCATAACAAACCACATCACAAATCATCACTAAGGAGACATAGTTAGTTTTAACAATTTGATGAATTTATATACAAAAATCGAAAATAAAATACAGTACCACGAATGGTGAGGTCACAAATGGAGGAATGACTGGAGATTGAAATGCTGAAAGGTTGATAGGTCTCCAAAAGCAGAAGACATATAATCCTGTGGAATAATTGGACATAATCAATTTCAAAGCGTCTTAATCAAATTGTATGCGATATGAAAATGAACTTACATTCAATTGTGAGTGCCAGACAGCCACGGCTTCTTGTTGTTGCCTCAAGAATTCTTGTTGCTAGGTAGCCATCTGAGTGTGCTGTTGCCTAAAATCTTCCTCCAACTGAGCCTCTCGAGCAGCACATGCACTACTTGACGAGGTCCGAAACTCCCTCGTGAAGTCTCGAGTTGTAGAGGAATCGACGAAACCATCGAACATGGAGAACCTCCCGTGACTCCTGCCATCGCCGCTCCTATACAAGGCGCCGATGTCAACATCTGCTGCCCTCCAGTTGTAGTCCTCACCATGGGTTCGGACCATCCCATCTCCATATTTAGCCTGCGATTAGGGCTGTAAAAAAAAGCTCGAGCTCGCGAGCTACTCGAGTTCGGCTCGGTTTAAGCCCGGTTCGAGCTCGATTCGAGCTCCAAAAGAGCCGAACTAGAGCTCGATCTCGAGCTCGCGAGCTTCACCGAGCCGAGCTCGAATAGCTCGAAGGCCTACTCAAGCTTGGATCGAGCTTCTGTGGACCGAACTTTCTCGAGCTTGTTATCGAGCTTACTCGAGCCGAACTTACTCGAGCTTGTTACCGAGCCTACCAAACCTACCAGATTCACTGAATTTACTCGAGCCTACCGAGCTTATTCGAGCTTATCAGCTTACCGAGCTTATTCGAGCCGAGCTCGAGCCTAAATCTAGGCTCGGACCCCAACTCGAGCTCGGCTCGAGCCTTACTGAGCTCGAGCCTGACAGCCCCAGGCCCGCTCGAATTCGGCCCGTTTACAACCCTACCTGCGATGCAGAGTTACAATGATAAATTAAAAGGCTCAACTTACAACACAAGAAAGTAAGGCAATTGACTAATTAAGTTGTCCGACGCCCTTTGGCTGCAAAGTCAATCCTGCTGCGTAGAATCGCTCCCCTTATGCCCCGCAACGTAAGTTTCGATCGCACTTGGTCTCCTCCCAAGTCAAGCTTCATCTAAACATGTTAATCACTACTACAGCGAACATAACAACAAATGAATTATTAACGTAGAAATATAAACATACCAACCGCTTAGCTACACGAACGTGCCTATCGGCACCATATGTATGAACAACACTTGGGCCCGACTCTTGATTCACCCTCTTGTTGTTCAACTTAGCTTTGAACTCTTCAGAAGTCCAGTACTCAGAAAGTGCCCCTCATGCATTAGGGCACACATTAAACCTACAAAAATAGCGGTCAAATTAAGCAATTATTTCAATGGTGAAATACAAAATTGAAAGGACCGGGATGTCGGCCTAGAGGGGGGGGGTGAATAGGCGATTACAAAATTATACCCAATTAAAATTAAACAAACAGAGATAATGCGGAAGCAATTGGGATAATTAAGTTTTGCAATTTAAACAATTCAGCCCGAGACAGTCAACTCGGAGACTCCGGATATTTAGTCCGGATACTCCGGTATGTCCGGATACTCCGGATCAATATACCGGATACTCCGGGTTACTGCTTTGGTCGAATAGAGAGAGACAATAAATTGAAGCGCTTCTTTGATTCTAGTGATACAAATTACTCTACTGCAATGAATCAAGTATATAAGCAAGAATAGATGCAGTAGATACAATCTAATTGATCTAATCACAAGAATCGAAAGCAAGTTAAGCGGATGAGCAAAAGAGGAAACCGAAGTAAGGAAGGAGACACGAAGATTTTATCCCGGTTCGGATCCTTGAGGATCCTACGTCTCCGTTGAGGCGGCTCGGTCACACTTGAGCCGAGGTCTCTTTCAACCCTCTTCCTCCCGGTGTTGCACAATGCACTCGCCGGTCTTCACTTCTTTGATTCCTTTCCTTGCGGAGGCGGAATCGGACCTTCACAAACCTTCGGTGGCCTTCCACACAAAGCTTGGAAGCTCACCGGCAACTCCTAGCCGTCTAGGAGACCTCAACCTCCAAGAGCAACAAATGCTCCCGAAGAACTCACTTAGAGTCCACCTCAAGTGCTCAACACACTAATCAACTCAATCCGATCACTACCCACTCTCACACCCAAACCTTCACTCAAAAGGGATCACTAAGATCTAGGGTTAGAGGGGCTTTTGGGAGCTCAAGATCACTAAGAAGAACACCTCAAAGCACCAAGGATCTAGCTCCACTCCTCAAATCAATCCTCAATCCAAACACCTCTCTCCACTACCCAACCCTTCACAAAAGGGGATCACTAAGATCTAAGGAGTAGGGAGGAGTATTGGGGCTCAAACACTCACAAAGAACACCTCAAATACCCAGCAAAACATCCCCAACGGCTCCTTTGAAGTGGGCAAGAAGGGGGCTTTAAATAGAGGAACCCCAAAAACTAGCCGTTTGGACCGAACTGGTCAACCCGGAGACTCCGGAATTTTAACCCGGACACTCCGGATCATCCGGATACTCCGGATAGTCCGGATACTCCGGATAGTCCGGAGTCTCCGGACAATTAACCCGGAGTCTCCGGACCTCCCAGCAAAGACGCAGCAACCGGACGAAAACGGGCATAACTTTTGATCCCGGACTCCGATTTCGACGAATTCGGACTTTTCGGAAAGCTATGAACGGTGGCTATCCAACTAACAAGGTCTCACTACCCAAATCCCAAAGGATCAAATCAGATTGCACAAAGAATCCACAAGGAGACCTCAAATTCTCACTTTCCGAACCAAACAACACTTCTAACCTCACACCAACCCACCTACACCTAGGTGAACAAAGTGTGACTTGGGTTTCTCAACCTTAGACAAGGGTAGACCACTTTTGAGCACTTGAGACATGTCTAAGTAATTTCAACGATTGCATCCCTCTTAATAGTACGGCAATCCTTAGACTCAAATTTAACACAAAATCTAAGTCTTACACTAAGCTTACATGCCGACTTCTTGCAGATGCACGGTGCATGATGACGCTTCCACAAAGATTGATGACGCCCTTCGTCTTGTCAACATCGACGCGATGCACCTCATGAGACTCTCGTCCTCTCCGACCTTGACCTCGATCATCACCAAGACGATCCTCACGCCAAGTCGTTCTTGACTTAGTCCTCAGCTCTTGGTGACACCGTGCCTTATTTGACTTTGACTCGATTGTCATCCTTCAAACCATCTTGGTCATCATACACACAGCTTTGGGACCTAACTCTTATCAAAGCACTCAAAGAAACACATTAGTCCCACAAGCTCAAAAGATATGAATTATAATTAAATGAATGAGATGAAATACAACAAGTGTTTCATATAAATAGGCATGATATCAACGAAAACACTTGACATAAGAATTGTTCTCTACTAAGTGCAGCATGATGAATATGTGATTGATCTATATGCACTTAGAGAGATAATTGCCAATAAGATGAATCATTTAAATCAAGGCAATGATCACATACTTTGCTTAAATGAAACACATGATAGAATATACATGAATTGTACATGTGCAAATAATATTTGGAATGAGAGTAAATGATGTGATCCAATTCTAGATTAAACTTCACTAGGAGAGGTGCATTAGAAAATATACAACTAAGACATGTATGCACCAAGTCAATA
Source organism: Rhipidocladum racemiflorum (assembly GCA_036346355.1). Taxonomy (NCBI): domain Eukaryota; kingdom Viridiplantae; phylum Streptophyta; class Magnoliopsida; order Poales; family Poaceae; genus Rhipidocladum; species Rhipidocladum racemiflorum. Next base: position 4,799,090 of record CM070578.1, read on the forward strand.
TGAAGCAATGAAGTTTAACTCTAGTTAACACAAGCATATTAAAAACAAAACACATAATGAACTCAAATGAATATATATATGCACAAGCAATTATGACATGAATCAATGTGCACATATGAAATCAACAAGTTACTTAGAGTTCAATATGCATTTGCTAAAGAGAAATGCAATGACAAATATGGAAGGAATACTGAGATTGCATACCTCATTTTTGCTTAACCAAATTTCAATTGATTTTCCTCTAAAATAGATGAGACTAATATTCAACTAGGCAATAAACATGTTAGTCTCATAACAATATAAATATATTAGAGGTTTGTCATTTGTTAAGCACTAAGTTAATATTTATACAATTACATTGATTGACATTACATGCGTTTGTCATGAATCGCTTGTCATTAATCACCAAAACAACATAAGTGCCTAGACGCACTTTCAATCTCCCTCTTTTGGTGATTTATGACAAACGATTTAACAAATGCACCAAAGGACAATATAAAGATATTTAGCTTTGAAATGAACACGGAGAATGAGTAAGAGATCATACTTACAAATATTCTCCTCTTTTCATTGTCCCTTTTGTCAATCGATTAGGGGGCATTTGATAAGTCCATAAATTCTCCCCAAATATTCTCCCTCTTTTGTCAATCGATTAGGGGCAATTGATAAATCCAATAAATTCTCCCCTTTGTCATTAATCCCAAAAAAGAATAACTTTTCTCTCTCTAGATTGAATACTCAATAAAAATATTAGGAAGAACAAAATAAAACAAAGGAGCTAGTAATAAGACAATAATATTAAGCTCCCCCAAAATCTAGGCAAGATATGAAAGCTATAATATCCTAGATTTAGGTTTATGGATAAGCTAACATCATAAATTGATACTAAATGACTATGATGCCTTAAAACATATGTAAATGACAAGCACGACAAGGCATCACAAAGATAATGATCATGAGTCAAAAGATATAAAGGAGGTACATACTCATGATTGAATAAAGTATCAACTGAGAGAAGTAGATAATGTACAAGGGCATACCTTAATGAAGTATCATCCAAAAGACGTGATTGTCATATGCAAGGAACTAAAAGTAGCTCACAAATGCATGTTAGATGACATTTGGATGCACATAAGCAATAAACACATTTAAGGAATACCACTTGTAGACAATTAAGAACAAATATCCATTAAGAGCAAAAATGAATACCAAATGAATGAGGAAGAGCTAAAAGAATATTCTAATACACAAAAGCTCCCCCTAAAACTAAGCAACATGGTACCGATTGAGTAATTACGGATAAGCAATAAATGAACTCAATGATACCAATTTAAATGAAGTCATGATTTATAAGAATGTAAGAAATGCTTAAATCATGACAAAGATCATATAGCAAATATGTGTAACAGAGCATAATAATTAATATCATATAGCCACTGTATGGAATTGAATTACATGCTTATGATCAATTTAAAGAGCAATGTATACCTCTTACTAATGTGATCTTCAACTTACATTTCCTCCTCCTTTAGCATGGTGTCATCCATATCAATCAACCTTATATCGTAAAATGTTAGATGACACTTATGTAGAGAGAAAATGCAATTATCAATGAGAGGATACCAATTGATAAATATAGCATCAATTAGAAAGCGATACCAATTAACAAGCAATTGAAACACAGATCGTGAGCAATCTAATTACCTATTTAAATACATAAAGATTGTAAGAATTGATACCAATTGGAATACTTTTCATGATAATCAGTACACCATTTAAGTTTTAAGGCAATTAGCTTAATGTTGTACAAAGACCTTATTAAATATGGTCGTAAAGAAATACGTCCCTTATGTCGGTTCTTGTGCATTGTATGTTCGAATCAGTCATGGTCAAGTCGCACGGCATCGGATCCCTCGGACTCTGGAGCTACACTCCTTTCCTTCATCTCACCGTCGAAGTTGACTCACTTTTCCGAAACCTTGAACACCAACAGATAAGCACACAATTTCCAGGAACAAGTATCTTTCAACTTGACCCAAGTCAGTCTCACAAGGTCTAAGTGAAATATGCATGAGGTAAAAGGTTGACATGATACTACTACTCCAATGCATGCTAAAATACTGATTGAATTCAATGCACAAAGAAGGATTTGAAACGCAGATTCAATTCTTGAAGTTCAAACAGAGGTAATGAATAAACCATAAACGAGCTCACTCTTGAACTTACAAGAAAAGGTTCCACTCTCTAAGAGATAAACTTCAAAGAGAAGAGAGAGGAAGCAAATTGTGGCTAGGACACAATCAATTTCAATAAAAGAACACTAGCCCCACAAAGCACTTTCAATCAGAGAAGACTTGAAAATTTGAAAGGCTTGCCAAGAACTTAGGTTGATTTGAGGACAAAGAATTTGAGTAAATGTGCTCTCAACTTATCTTAGAAGGATCATGGAGCTATGCTCATGCTCAACTCAAATTTCATCAAAAGGAAAGAATCAAATCAACCAAACAAGGTTCTGATACTCTTGATAAAATAACCAGAGAGTCCTGATTGGCAAGCAAGATAAACTTTGTCGAATCGTCAACCCGACAGTCCGACATATAGTCCGGATACTCGGATAACTCGGATACTCGGAACAAATGTCCGAGACTCCGGATTGACCTATTCAGCCAAACACTGAGAATTTGCAAATTTTGGTCAAATGAAGTCCAATGACCATAGGATTTTGTGGAGATGATCCATGGACAATCAAGAGACCTTTTCAACAGGAATTTCTCAAATAAAGTCCTCCATACAAAAGATATTCCAATAAGAACAAATAGAGGTTTAGATTTGACACTAAGTCAAATTCACGTTATCAATCTTGCTTATAAGTTCGAATAAATTTGAGAACTCTCGGATAAGAACTCCATATGCAAGAGAAGATTTTCCAACAAATATTTTCAATAAATCAAATCGATTTGCCTGAGCATCCTCGTTTTGGCAACTCATGCTAAAACTAGCTCCAAACAAATTTTAAATAAGGAGTTGAATTAAAAGCCGAAGAAATCAACTTTTGCAACAAATGCAAGTCAAAGTCATGCAAGCCAAAAGCATGAGCTTCACCCATTCGCAACATACGCCAAGAGGTTAGCTACATGCAAGGGACAAATAAGCTTTGAATGGAAATGAGCACTTATATGGCTTCAACTTGATTCAATAGAATATCAATTCAGATTGAAAAAGAGATTTTGGTGAGCTTCAAACAGACAAAACTGTTTTTCTAACCGAGCCAGTTGACTCGGATAGTCCGGATGTATGATCCGGATACTCCGGATAACTCGGATACTCCGGACAAAATGTCCGGATACTCCGGGTTATACTGCCCGGCCAAAACAGCGGGAAATCTGGGAAATGCAAGAGATTGAAGTCAATTGCTAGGCAATTTTCAACAGTAAACACAATACGCTTTTAGAAGCAATTTCCCGTCATATTTCCACTTTTGAAGCACAAAACATAGGAAGTATTAGTCATTTCACCAAAAGCTCACTAAGACGAATCAAATCGAAAAGAAATGCCAATGGAGAAGAATTCAACTAGAAAACTCACAAATGGCATTTAGCAATAAGACTCGAGAGAAAACATGAAACCACTAAGAAATGCTCCAAATAAACAAGAGAAACAATAACCACAAATTTAGAGCAATTTCAAAAGAGAAGACATTCGAATTCACAAGGAATTGAATGTGGCAATAAGGTTTTTAGGTTTCATGAGATTTTCTAGTTTTGCCAAAAAAGAGATCAACAAGGGCAAACAAAATATTCAAATGTCTATATGAGTTACACAAACCCTTGTGAGTCAAATATTAACAAGAAACTTGACTCATTTGGCAAAACTCACTTAAGTCTTTGAAATGGACCTTTTAGTCAAGATTACGATTTCACTTCAAATCCATACATTGACTAAAATGGATCAACTAGAAGAGCTACGTTAGTACTTAATTATTTTGGCACACTTAGGAAATGTGATATATATATAAAATAGCACTAACTCTGAATGTGCCGTTTTAAACTTGCTCAAGATTGCAATTAAAAGCACAATTCTAATAAGCAAGAGCAAGTACTCACAACAAGCAATTAAATTGAATTTGCATGAAACTAATGCATCTAAACCTACACAAGGCTGGAAGAAATAACGTAATCAATTTAAATACTTGTTACCGAGATGGCATTGGCTCATGATTGTCTTGATTATCTTAATGCTTGGCTTTGATTGCAATTGATAGTTCCCTTTTCTTCTCGAGAAGCCAAGCGTCCAATCCATCTCGTTTCACCTAAATTCTTTTAGGCGGTTTTTGGTACCCAATCTTTGTTGGGTCCAACAATATTAGTCACCATAGTTTTAGGAACCCAAATGGTCCTAATATTAGCATTATTTACATGACTAACTTTACTAGGAATAGGTTTGCTTTTATAGTTCCTCCTAAGTAATATATTTGGAATAAAGTGAGATGGCTTTGGAGGACAAGCATAATTAGCAAACCTATTTCTAGTTTGATCCATTCTAAGCATATGATAATTGAAATTATGCATTTGCTTAGTGGATCTAGCAAATCTAGCAAATTGTTTGCTATTGTTATTTCTCCTAAGCAATTTGTTGGAATTGCTTTGAGTGGGCTTAGGAGTCCTAACAATTTTAGCAAATCCATTTCTAGATTTACTCTTCCTATGCAAATGATCATTATCATTTTGAGCGGGCATAGGGGACTTGACAAGCTTGGCAACTACATTGCCATTCTTGTCCTTCCTAAGCAAATGATCATTAGAGTGATGAGTAGGCTTAGGGATTATACCTTTGGGACATTCCTTACCGATGTGTCCCTTTTCCCGACAATTGAAGCAAGTAGGCTTTGAACGCCTCTTCCTCTTGTTTTGCTTCTTGTCGGCTTGCCTCAAAGTTGGACTTGTGGCCTTGTTATCCACTTTATTGGGGCACACGGAGGCGAAGTGGCCCTTCTTATTGCATCCGAAGCACACAATCGTCTTCATTCTTGCATTGTGCTTCTTCTTGCTCTTCTCCCTCTTGGAGATGTAGCCAAGTCCTCTTCTATCTTGAGGTGCCCGAGGCTCGCTCAAGATCTTGTCGAGGACGGCTTTGCCCTTGTAGCACTTCTCCAAGTCATTTTCCAACCTAATGACTTGGGCCTTGAGCTCATTGTTTTCCTCTACAAGATTAGCATCTAAACAACTAGAGGAACTAGAAGCAATGTTAGAGCAACAAGGCAAAGCAATGCTAGAGGTAAACATATCAATTAAGTCACATTGAGTACTAATGTCTACTCTAGGCTTAATGAATTCCTTGATAAGGATACTTTCATGATTTTCCTTAAGAACATCATAATTCTTTTGAAGTGAGTCATACTCAACCTTCAAAATCTCATATCTAGTTTTCTCCTTCTCAAGAGATTGATTTTTCGCTTTTCTTTAGCAAGAGCACTCTCGAGTTTAAGATTTCTTTCTTTTTCAAAGATTAGCAAATCCTCTTGCTTCTCGAGAGTGTCTTCTTGCTTTTCTACCGCTTTCAAGCAATGCTAGCATATTAGGTAGTGATATATCTCTAATATCACCAAACCTACCATCATAGTCGGTATCACTATCATCATCACTCTTACCTAAATCATCTATAATTTTAGATTTGGATGAGTGTGATACCTTCTTCTCCTTTACCATGAGGCAAATAGGAGTGTCATCATTGCTTGAGGCGGAAGAGGAGGTAGATGGTGATGTCGGTTCATCATCACTTGATGTAGAGGTTGAAGAATCATTAACCGACATCCATTGCTCAATGCAATCCTCACTTGATGATGTGGACACATCATATTTGTCTTGAAGCATTGTCCACATATCATGAGCGCTCTTGAGATTGCATATTTCATCAAATATATCTTCGCTCACAACATTAAATAAAACATTAGTAGCTTGAGCGTCGAGATGTAGGCATTTCATTTCTCCGTTAGTTGGATCAACTTCATTCAATGGAGATGAAAAGCCGACATCTACGATCCACCAAATTTGGGGGCTCATGGATTTAAAATGAGAAATCATGATTAATTTCCATGAAGCATAATTAGAGCCATCTAGCATAAGTAGATCATGTGAGTGCACTAAACCTCTAGTCGCCATCCCTTACTCTCTAGACGGTTAAGTCTAACAAAATGAGAGACCTTGGCTCTGATACCAATTGAAAGGACCGGGATGTCGGCCTAGAGGGGGGGGTGAATAGGCGATTACAAAATTATACCCAATTAAAATTAAACAAACAGAGATAATGCGGAAGCAATTGGGATAATTAAGTTTTGCAATTTAAACAATTCAGCCCGAGACAGTCAACTCGGAGACTCCGGATATTTAGTCCGGATACTCCGGTATGTCCGGATACTCCGGATCAATATACCGGATACTCGGGTTACTGTTTCGGTCAGAATAGAGAGAGACAATAAATTGAAGCGCTTCTTTGATTCTAGTGATACAAATTACTCTACTGCAATGAATCAAGTATATAAGCAAGAATAGATGCAGTAGATACAATCTAATTGATCTAATCACAAGAATCGAAAGCAAGTTAAGCGGATGAGCAAAAGAGGAAACCGAAGTAAGGAAGGAGACACGAAGATTTTATCCCGAAGTTCGGATCCTTGAGGGGATCCTACGTCCGTTGAGGCGGCTCGGTCACACTTGAGCCGGGTCTCTTTCAACCCTCTTCCTCCCGGTGTTGCACAATGCACTCGCCGGTCTTCACTTCTTTGATTCCTTTCCTTGCGGAGGCGGAATCGGACCTTCACAAACCTTCGGTGGCCTTCCACACAAAGCTTGGAAGCTCACCAAGCAACTCCTAGCCGTCTAGGAGACCTCAACCTCCAAGAGCAACAAATGCTCCCGAAGAACTCACTTAGAGTCCACCTCAAGTGCTCAACACACTAATCAACTCAATCCGATCACTACCCACTCTCACACCCAAACCTTCACTCAAAAGGGATCACTAAGATCTAGGGTTAGAGGGGCTTTTGGGAGCTCAAGATCACTAAGAAGAACACCTCAAAGCACCAAGGATCTAGCTCCACTCCTCAAATCAATCCTCAATCCAAACACCTCTCTCCACTACCCAACCCTTCACAAAAGGGGATCACTAAGATCTAAGGAGTAGGGAGGAGTATTGGGGGCTCAAACACTCACAAAGAACACCTCAAATACCCAGCAAAACATCCCCCAACGGCTCCTTTGAAGTGGGCAAGAAGGGGGCTTTAAATAGAGGAACCCCAAAAACTAGCCGTTTGGACCGACCATCAACCCGAGACTCCGAATTTTAACCCGACACTCCGGATCATCCGGATACTCCGGATAGTCCGGATACTCGGATAGTCCGAGTCTCCGACAATTAACCGGAGTCTCCGGACCTCCCAGGCAGCACGCAGCAACCGGACGAAAACGGGCATAACTTTTGATCCCGGACTCCGATTTCGACGAATTCGGACTTTTCGGAAAGCTATGAACGGTGGCTATCCAACTAACAAGGTCTCACTACCCAAATCCCAAAGGATCAAATCAGATTGCACAAAGAATCCACAAGGAGACCTCAAATTCTCACTTTCCGAACCAAACAACACTTCTAACCCTCACACCAACCCACCTACACCTAGGTGAACAAAGTGTGACTTGGGTTTCTCAACCTTAGACAAGGGTAGACCACTTTTGAGCACTTGAGACATGTCTAAGTAATTTCAACGATTGCATCCCTCTTAATAGTACGGCAATCCTTAGACTCAAATTTAACACAAATCTAAGTCTTACACTAAGCTTACATGCCGACTTCTTCCGGATGCACGGTGCATGATGACGCTTCCACAAAGATTGATGACGCCCTTCGCCTTGTCAACCTCGACGCGATTCACCTCATGAGACTCTCGTCCTCTCCGACCTTGACCTCGATCATCACCAAGACGATCCTCACGCCAAGTCGTTCTTGACTTAGTCCTCAGCTCTTGGTGACACCGCCGTCTTATTTGACTTTGACTCGATTGTCATCCTTCACACCATATTGGTCATCATACACACAGCTTTGGGACCTAACTCTTATCAAAGCACTCAAGAAACACATTAGTCCCACAAGCTCAAAAGATATGAATTATAATTAAATGAATGAGATGAAATACAACAAGTGTTTCATATAAATAGGCATGATATCAACGAAAACACTTGACATAAGAATTGTTCTCTACTAAGTGCAGCATGATGAATATGTGATTGATCTATATGCACTTAGAGAGATAATTGCCAATAAGATGAATCATTTAAATCAAGGCAATGATCACATACTTTGCTTAAATGAAACACATGATAGAATATACATGAATTGTACATGTGCAAATAATATTTGGAATGAGAGTAAATGATGTGATCCAATTCTAGATTAAACTTCACTAGGAGAGGTGCATTAGAAAATATACAACTAAGACATGTATGCACCAAGTCAATATGAAGCAATGAAGTTTAACTCTAGTTAACACAAGCATATTAAAAACAAAACACATAATGAACTCAAATGAATATATATATGCACAAGCAATTATGACATGAATCAATGTGCACATATGAAATCAACAAGTTACTTAGAGTTCAATATGCATTTGCTAAAGAGAAATGCAATGACAAATATGGAAGGAATACTGAGATTGCATACCTCATTTTTGCTTAACCAAATTTCAATTGATTTTCCTCTAAAATAGATGAGACTAATATTCAACTAGGCAATAAACATGTTAGTCTCATAACAATATAAATATATTAGAGGTTTGTCATTTGTTAAGCACTAAGTTAATATTTATACAATTACATTGATTGACATTACATGCGTTTGTCATGAATCGTTTGTCATTAATCACCAAAACAACATAAGTGCCTAGACGCACTTTCAAAAATACACACAATTCATATGACTAACCTGCTCAGCGGAACCAGTCAAATAATTGGGCATGAATCCATATTTGCACAAGTCTAATTCGATCTCCTCCTTCCGCTTACGAGTGAAATTATGGCACTTGCTATATGGACACTGCGCTACACCACTAGTGGATTCAAAGAGAAAACATGATCCATGAAAACTTGTGTCTTCTCTGCCCATTCGTCCGTGTGACCCCCCGTTGTTCTCCAGCCGCCATACATCCAAGTTCGATTATCACCCATTTTAATACTATTCTATTAAAATTGATGATACTTGAGGCAGTAATTGGATTTCTGGATTGTTGAAATAATTGCGATATTAACAGCAAGTATATAAAACTAATCCCAAATAATAATATGAAGAAAATTACATAATTCAAAGATATCAAAATTGACATAATTAAAAGGATAAAGCAGATCATAAAATTTATGTCAACTAAGCAATGAATCATGTCTACTAAATAGATTAATGAACGAAAGATTAAGGGAGATTTATACAATTGTAAAATATTAAACAAATTTATTCTACATTTATTCTAGTCAATTGGTTTGTATTGATAGAATCAAGATGATTTTATCTGGTAATATCAAGATCTGGCATGTATAGCATAGTGCTCATTTACGCTAAAAAAAACACAAGCATTGGAACTCCTCTAATGTACCAGTAATCCATACCTCAATCAACAACCGAACTAATTGGATAATCTTGGAGAATGAGACAAACAACTATATGAACTCTCTGCAAAGCAATCAGAAGGAATAAACATTCATGAAAAAAAGACTCAAAACTATTGTGTGAAAAGACGAACCAAAGCAGGAAAACACCAAGCAATTGTACATTTTTTACACCTGTGTGGTGATGGAGGAAGGGCGCAAATGCCAACTTGGTTGTTCTAACACAGCGTATATAGCATGCTAGAGCTCAACTGTAATAGAAAATATTTTCAGTTAAGATATACTGATATACTTGTAAGAATAGCAACAAGATTTGACTGCAACAGAAAATATTTTTAGGTTAGATGCCCATATTTCAACTCATCACCCATTCAATCCTTATAAAAGAGCTAATAAGATTAGCATTTACATTAAATATCAAATTGCAAAAGGGGTCAGCTTGAATGTGACGAATGCATACAGATTATGTTCAGATCGATCACTAGATAATTTACCAACCGAACCAATTGATTAATGCTTAGAACAAAGCAGCAAATTAGAAAATAATCTAGATCATAGCACAACATATGATAAATAATGATCAAGCTTTAAAACAGTCAAGTACAGCAAATACTTTCAAGTATCAGTAGGAAGTAAATTATTTGTTCAAGGCCACATTCACCACTATGATTGTTTAGTTCATCAATCGACCAGATTGCATCATCAAGTAGATAACAATAATGTGAGAACAAATTGGAGAAATACTCACAATTAAACAAGTACTCACAGCTGAACAAGGATACGAGGACAGCATGAAGCAGGTAAGAAGATACCAGATGCTCAAGTTTCATTGAACTTGGAGTGAAGTGTTGTCGAGGCTGAACAGAACACAACTCTTTATTGTTTGGTGCATCAGATGAAGAGCCTATCCAAGGAGGAGTTCGTGCACGTCCTGCGATGACAGAGCACCATCTTCTCGCAGGGGAGCTTCAAGTACAGAGGCATCACCATTCACAAGTGAGGCCGATGGGAAGCTCGCACGGGCCTGTTTGTAACGGACTGCCTTTTCAGGTGGCTCATTTAAATGCCACGATAGCTACCCAGAAAGATTAGCTGCCAGGAACCAAGCGTATATTGCCAGACAAAAGGGCAAATCAACTGTTTTTACATAACTTAAAGCCAAATGCCCAGAGTTTTACAAAAGAAGGCATAGCAGCCCTGAATATATTACATTACCAAAAGAACCACACAGGCACAACTTGAGCACAAGTCAAGACCTTAAAACCAAATAGAATCACCATCTACGGCTTCTTGAAATTCTTCGGTGTCTTGAAGCTCTGGGAGTTGTGTTTAAGCAAGGGTGAGTACACAACCGTACTCAAAAAGTCGCACGGAAATATCTAAATACTACATGCAAGTATTATCAAAGGATGGCACAAGTTTAATTATTTACGTGGATGCAGTTTTATTTTCAAGTTCATTTTATATTTGAAACACAAACCATAAATAATAGTAAGAGGGTATTCTCAAAGCAATCACCATCAAGCCATATTCTCAAAATTCCAAAGAACTACTTGAGCTCGGTTACAAGATTCACCCCAATTCAAACTTAGCTTCATTAACCGGAAGCACAGCGTATTCGAATACCATTTTATTTGACTCTGCAGAGCTGCTCAGCTTTACCCACAAGATATCTATGGCCGTTAATGCCAAGCGCTAATTACATGCAACTAAAATGAATGCGGCCTGGCTGAGACCATCACAACCTTTTGTTGCCCATTCCTGGATTTTCCCTAACTGGAAGGCCCAAAGCCGCTCCACTCAGCACCAACTGCCCTGAGCAAGCACCTACCGTTGCGAGAACCGGCAAATGGCGCTCTCAAGCCCATTCCCGTTCCACCCCATCGGTCATTACCCTGCCGAAAATGCCACTCCCCATTCTCCTTCTGAGAATGGTACTACCATGTAAGTATTTTTCAGGATATGAACAATCTACTGAGCTATGTCGGAGACGGTTCGAAACTGGTCCAACTTGTGGTTGAATGGGATCTTAAGTTATTCACTTTGCTCAAGGGCGTTTAACCTTATGTTGCCAAAGATCAAGCCGTTCAATTATCCAGAAACCAATCCGGTACCGGTCGTACCGGCCACCAAACCAACCATGGCATTAATCTTCAGCTGGGGATCGGACTCTCATCCATCTCGTGGTTGGTCCAATACTGTTCCACTGACTATAGCACATTTAAATACTCAGAGCCAACTGTTCGCCAACATTTTATTTCTCATTTAAAGGTTTGGAGTGATACTAATTATAATTAATAATTACTAAGACATGAATTATCATCAACTAAGGTTACTCAGGGTTTAATAAGGTTCAACAATGTTAAGGAGGCTAATCGCGAAATTGGATATAGCTATGTTGCATGTTCATTCTAAACTAACGATTTTCAGTACTAAACATATAGTTCAAAGTAATGCAGTATAAATTAAATACTACAATATTATCATGGCAATTTGGGTCCAATATGTTCAAAGGTGTGCGGCTTGCCTTGCTGCGTGATGGGATCGGCTAGGTCGTAGTCGACATAGTCTTATGCGTCTCCACTCGGGTCATGCTCTGGCTCCTGGATCTGCTCGGGCTCCCACTACTGCATGAATGTCGGATCTAGCGTAGAAAACAAAAACCGAAAACGATAAGCAACGAAAAACGGAAACGGAAACGAAAAAAAACGGAAAAAGAGCCGAAGGAGGGTTTGAGGGCAATTTGGGTATTTTTGGAATTTTGGAAGTTTCAAATGGCTAAACAGAGGCCGTATTTGGACTCAGTGGCTCGAAACTGTGAGGATAGTATATTTTGGATATTTTTGGAGCTTCCAAGAAATTTTTGGAGCTTCCAGGAAATTTCTCAGATTATTTAAATCTGAAAAAAATCAAAACGGCTAAACAATGCTGGGCCGCACTCGGGCACGGCCCAACTCGGCCGAGAGACCCACGGCGGCGAACACACGAGGCGGAGGACCGGTCCGAGCGATGACAGGGCGGGCACGAGCGATGACCGGGCGGAGGACCGGTCCGAGCGATGACCTGGCGGAGGACCGCACGGGGCTAGGGGAACAATCTCACTGACGGGTAGGTCCCACGGTGGAGCGAGCGAGGCGAGTGGCAGACAAGTGGGGTCGGCGGCTGGGAGGTTGATGCGTGGGCCCAGGGCGCGGAGCGGCTGACTCATGGGCCTGGCGGAGAGGAGGGGGCGCGGTTAAGATCCTGACCGGTGGGGTTCGGCAGCACAGTAATAGAGGGAAAGGGTTAAGGTTAGGGTCGAGCGGGCGAGCGAGGCAGCGGCAGAGGTGATCGGGCGAGCGGGGCGGGGTGAGGGCGCCGGCGCTGGGGGAGAAGAGAGGCGGCAGGGGAGAGGAAGGGTCGGGGCTGGGGCAGGGCAGAGTGAGGTGCGGGGGAAGGGTGAGGGGATTTGGGGCGGCGCGTGAGCTCGGTCGGAGGAGAAGACGAAGGGTGGGGCGGCTGAGAAGATAAGACGACAGGGGACGGTGCTCACCGAGGGACAAAGGGAGGCGAGCACGAGGCGATGCGGGCGCGCGCAAGGGTACTTATACCCTCGCGGCAGCTCGAGTGGCCGAGGGAGCTGTTGGCTGCCGGCATGGGAGCGGAGGCAACGGGGGCAGGCGAGCGTGGAGGCCGAGGTAGCGACAGCATGAGAGGGGAGGCAGGCTGCTGGCGGAGGACCAGTCCGTGCGATGACCGGGCGCTCGCACGAGGCGGAGGACCGGTCCGAGCGAAGGCATCCTAGGTACGAGTTCAACAACTCTCCAACCCAAATTCCAGATCAACTCAAATCCAAAAGAACTCAGATTAAACTTCAAATTAAACTCGAATTAGGTTTTGATTTATTTTAAAATTTTGGGGATGTTTCACAGTTCCTCGGCAAGAAGTAAGAATCTAAACCTCTTGTACCATTCACAAGGACTGCAGCTCAGACATGCGAGGCGGCCACCGGCGAGCACGGGCGTGAGGGCCACTGGGGGGCAGCGGCGGCGGCGGGAGTGGGGACCGGAGGCGGTGGCAGCCGGGTGCGGGGGTGTGGGGTGGGGGGCGACGGGGCTGGGGGCGGGGGAGGCGGGGGCAGGCTGGAGGTGGCGGCGGTTGGGCGCGGACGCAACGGTGGAGGCTGAGGCGGTGAGAGCTGAGGTGCGGGCTTTGGAGATAGGAATTATTGTTAGCGCCCGTGACCTAGCTATATCCCTCTTATTTCCGTCGGCTTATACCAAGGCGGATGAAAATAGGGTTGAATTTTCATCGGCCAACAAAAGTCGACAAACATACACTTAAGTTTTCGTCGGCTTACCAAGCCGACAAAAATATAAGCGTATTTTCGTCGGCTAAACTTGAACCGATGACAATTTTGTGCATAATCGTTGGCTTGAAAAAAGTCGACGAAAATTTTTTAGGCCGACGAAAAATTAACATTTTGCTGTAGCGATAATATTATAATATTATTTATTTTTATAAATATATTATAATAAAAATTAGTGATCAAAGTTATATTTTAAAAATTATGTCAATATTTAAAATAATAATTGTTTGTGATCAGAGGAAGTAATATTTGATATTTGGTAGGCTGGTTTTGACGGTAGGCTTTTGGGCTCCGGCCCTGCGACGGATGGGTTTAAGGACACAAGTGCAAAAAAGAAAAGAAAAGAGTAAGAGGGCTAGGCAACGTAGGCCCCTAAGGATAAAACAACTTATTGGAGCTTGAAATAATTAACATAAGCACATATATCAATGAAAAAGTTTTGGATTTCTTTTGCCTCCGTAATCTAGAAATTGACCACTCTATATGTCTTAATTATTGAGTCTTACGCATCAATCCGTTTACTGAAAAATCTTAGACCGTTAAGAAATAACAGACAATATACATGCATGTACTTGAACACTTACCCTCGTGCCAGGCTCTAACGAGACTAGAAGTGGAGTTGAAGTGAGTCGTGGTTGTTTTTTCTCTTAAAGTTGTGTTAGCTAGATATTAAACCCACGATCTTTCTCATGCCCAAAACAGTTCACCAAGATTTAGCGTGCCGCCAAAAAGCAAAAATAGTTGTTCGCGTGATACGTAATCCCTTCGTGGGCACTAGCTCTGTAAGCATCCAAAATTGTACACTTGTACAGTTGTACTACTGCAACAGTGGTTTGTTGTGGTGTCACCTTGCTATCTTACGATGAATAATGTATATATCTAGCCCCTCATATAATATCTTTTTTTGTAAATTTAATTTGCAAAACCATACGCCCAAGAGCTAGTTTCGTAAAAAAAAAAAGAGAAATGTTCAACAGTAAAAACTTCCCTTACAACTGATTTGTTGTAGAATCACGTAAGCTTTTGACTAAAATTCTTAGATGTTAAGAAATCTAGTCGCGGTTGTTTTTTCTCTTAAACTTGTATTAGCTACATGTTGATGTCACGATCTTTGTGTCCGATGTCTCATTGAATGAAACAAAGAAAAAGGAGCAAAAATCGTTCTTCACGTGATACATAATCCATGGCAACTAGCTCTGTAGGCATCTACATCCAACTATGCTGGTTAGGTTGTACAATTGCACTACTGCAACAGTGGTTTGTTCTGGTGTCGCGTTGCTATCTTACGAGTGATTTGTGGTAGAATCACAGCAACCTTTTGACATCAAAGCATTCAGACAGACCTCGCACTTGAAGAGTTCAAATACACCACAACCGCATCAGCACACTCCACAGTCCACACTCTCCCTTCCCGCAGTTTCCATCGAGCAAACTCGAGCTTTCCCCGTACGACCACAACAAGCCGATGAAGAAGAACGTCGTTCTGTACCCCGGCCTCGGCGTCGGCCACCTGACCCCCATGATGGAGCTCGCCGACGTCCTCTTCGAGCACGGCTTCGCCGTCGCGGTGGCGCTTATCGACTATTCGATGGCACCGCCCAAGATCGCGGCTACCTACAAACGCATCGTGGCCTCCCACCCTTCCGTCTTGTTCCACATACTCCGACCCGCGCCGCCCTCGTCCTCCCTAGCCTCCGGCGAGCACTTCCTCATCGGGTACTTGGGCATTATACGCCAACTAAACAATCAACTCCGTGAATTGCTCTGCTCCGCCCCTCTCCAGCCCGTGAACGCTCTTGTCATCGACATGTTCTCCGTCGACGCCCTTGACGTGGCCAAGGAGCTCGGCATACCAGCTTACACCTTCTTCCCCTCCAGCGCCGGCGCTCTCGCCGTCCACCTCCAGCTTCCTTCGCTTCATGCAAAGAATCAGGCAAGCTTCAAAGAGCTCGGGGACACTCCCCTCGAGCTCTTCGGCGTTCCGCCGATGCCGGCTTCTCATCTCCCACTAGATGTGCTCGAGAGCCCGGAGAGCAAGATCTATAAGGCTCTGATGGACGTGTGGAAAAGAATCCCAGAGTCCAACGGCATCCTGGTGAACACGTTTGAGTCTTTGGAGCGCCGGGCGGTTCAAGCTATCAGGGACCCGCGCTGTCTCCCCGGCAGCGTATTGCCTCCGGTGTACTGCGTCGGGCCGTTGGTCAAGAAGAAGTACGGCGAGACAGACGAGGGAGCCGAGAGGCACAGTTGCCTCGCGTGGCTCGACGGGCAACCCGACCGCAGCGTCGTGTTCCTCTGCTTCGGAAGCGAGGGCGTGCACCAGGAGGAGGAGCTCAAGGAGATGGCCGCCGGCTTGGAGAAGTCCGGCCACCGGTTCCTGTGGGTGGTGCGAGCCCCCCGCAACGATAACCACAAGAAGTTCTTCGACCCTCGCGCTGAGCCGGACCTCGAGGCGCTCCTACCGGGTGGTTTCTTGGAGAGAACCAAGGGTCGGGGGCTCGTGGTCAAGTCGTGGGCGCCGCAGGTGGACGTGCTGCGCCACCGCGCGACCGGCGCGTTCGTGACGCACTGCGGGTGGAACTCGGTTCTGGAGGCGATCACGGCCGGCGTGTCGATGCTGTGCTGGCCGCTATTCGCGGAGCAGAAGACGAACAAGGTGCTCTTGGTGGAGGAGATGAGGGCCGCCGTCGCCGTGGAGACGAAGATGTGCCCCCATGGCGGCGATGAGCTCGTGGGGGCCGAGGAGGTGGAGGCCAAGGTAAGGCTGGTCATGGAGTCTGAGCAAGGGGGGAGGGAGCTCAGGGAACGAGTTGCCGCGCACAGCGAAGGTGCAGCCATGGCTTGGGCCGACGGCGGCTCGTCCGGCGTGGCTTTTGTCAAGTTCTTGTCGGACGTTCAGAACAAGAACCTTGGTCGACGCACCTGCGGTTAATTAGTGCAACGTTGGACTGTTGGATTTGTTGCATCTTAAATTTGAGCCCATTGTACTTCTTGCCCTAGTCTCTATGTACATGTTCACAGCTGAACGCTGATAATGCTGCGAACATGAATTAATAATGCATGATTTGAACGTCATCAATCATCATGTCAAATCTAAATATCTTTATATGTACTTTGTCCCAGAAATAAAGTATTTCGGAAATGAGAAATTTTACGGTGCATTATACTGGTAGTGTACAATAGATAGTAAAAATGAGGTTTAAACGTTCATTTGTTAAGGGTATTTCTACTATTTTACTATTGAATGAAGTATAAATAAACTTTAGTTGATCAGATCTATTAGATCAAAAAGAATGAATGATTCATATTGTAAAAAAGCTATTCTGAAATACTATGGCCATTGCATCCGACTCGAGACGCTCCATGAGCGATGACTAACTGCCTACGAGGTGTTTCCTGTAGAAGCTCCATCATTTTTTTTTTGTTTTAAAAATAGTTCTATGCGAAATTTTTTACAAAACTAATCCATTTCTCTACCGCGAAAGACTCAGTAGGTGATACATGTCACCTACTGTGGTCTCCTATCCTACGCTTGCCACATGCGCCACCTCGGCCCCGCCATGCCCTACTCGTTGTTTCTCCTGCGGTTAGTGTTTGTGGGAGGGGCTCCCGCACTTTCTAATGGCGGGAACTTCGTGGCTAACGCGTCCATGACCAATCACCCCCTTTCACGCTGCTAGACCGCGATGGATGACACGTGTCACCTGTTGGGTCTTTCGTAGTGAGGAAGGAGGCTATTTTTGTAAATCTTGTGACACGAGAACTACTTAGAAAAAAGACGAATGGAACGACTACGGTAAAACTTTGCTGACTACCAGCACTAAGTAGTAGTAGTATAATTGTATCAAGCCGTTAACACTGATGCTAGCATCAAGTGTACAGCTGATCGTCTTCATCTCGTCCTTGTAACGACTACGTGCTTGTTATAAAGGAAAAGATAGGGATTTAGTAAACATCATTCGGATGTTTTTATTGCTGAGATCATCCAAATTTAGGACCATCGGATCATTGTTGAGATTCGGGAGTATCGATTACATCCGATCCTATGATTTGATTTAACGGCCCGGTGATATCCGGGTAAAGTATCTAACGATCCAAAATTTGGATGTTAGCTAAAACAAAAACATTTGGATGATACCTATACAATCCCAGATAGGGATTTAATAAAATATATTTATTCTCATTCTAGTTTTTAAAATTTGTTCTTAAATATATATTATTTTATAATTTTGATGTGATGTTTTACCTATTTTTCCTTGCATAACATTTTCTTTTAGTTAAGTTTAAAAGAACAAATTGGTTAAATGCCACCTATTAACTGCTATTAACTGGGTTTGATTAGCTAATGAGATAACCATAAATTGCATTCACAACCATACTAACCCAGCTAGGCCAAATTGGCTCACCGTGGATGCCGGGTCGCAGCTCGTCTCCATGGACGCCAGGTCGCCGGGGTGCAGAGTTTGGGTCACAGTAGCGAATGGGGGTCTGGGGGACTGAGTGAGATAGGAGCGTGAGGGTATATCTATATCAGGGGGCATTTCACAAGCAAAATATGTTGCAACTTCGAAGGCATCTTCATTTGGCTGGATCGGCTCCCCACCAGAGTTCTTTGAGAGGCTGCTCCGCTCGCCTGATTGGATCCATGCAGCTAATAGTTAGCTGCTAAAAATTAGCTAGAGTGGATCCAAACACCTCCAACTAATAGATCAGCTAACTATTAGCTGTGCACCCAGCTAATTGTTATCTCATTAGCTAGCCAAACCCAGCTAATAGGTGGCATTTAACTAAAATACCCTTCGCGTCTACCACCAATAGCATTTAATAACATGGGTATTTTAGACAATAGCATCTATTAGCCACATATTAGCTGGTGGATCCAAACACCCTCCAACTAATAGTTAGATAGCTAATAGTTCCTAGCTAATAGCTAGGAACTATTAGCTAGCTAACTATTAGCTGCTAATGTATCCAAACATGCCCTCAATTTTCTGTTCCGCTCTGTTCGGATCCGTGATTCCAATTTTTAAGGCATCTGCAGTTGCAGTAGGAGTAGCTAGGGAGCGTGGGTCCTTCCGAATGCGGTCTTAATCTTGTCAGTTGTCACTGCTACTTGTTTCATAAAATGTTGAATTAATTCGCGGTGACCCGCTTGGCCAAGCTTGTTGGACAAACACTTTAGTCTTGTCAGCTGACACTGGCTCGTGTTGACAAAATGTTTAATTAATTTGCGGTGCCCGCTTGGCCACGAGTCGCCTTGTATGCCCTTTTGGATTTTTCGCCTCTCTTGTTCCTGTATTTCTTTGGCAATTGCACTATACCGTAGAAAAGGCATGGAACTATAGCGCAGCAACTGTTTGCATTGAACAACCTATAGATCATTGGGACCCCATCGTAGCATGTAAATTCAAAACTCCTATTTGGCATCACATTTATGGTCTACGTGTTCGGCTCTCTTCAAAGAATGTCTGGTTAAACCGGCCTGCTATCGATTGCTTTACAGATCAATTTTTCTTTCACTGGTTGGTGTTTAGGCCCACGGGAATGTGACCTCGAGCAATGTGATTCTGGACAATCAGAAAGAAATGTCAACTCTATAACTAATAGGAGGTAAGCACAAGGTTTCAAATCTTATTTTGGGTTAAATCTCGGAGGTGGCCGAAATCCGAAATCTCGGCGAGATTTGAAAATTTCAGACAAAATCCGGACGAAATACAAAAACCAAATTTCAAATCCGGTTTTTTTTCAACTGGGAAATCCGAGATCTCGGCCGAAATCACCAGATCTCAGTCCACATTGAACCGACCGAAAAATGGTCCAAAACACGTCAAAAAATTTTAAATTTTTTTTGGATGGTCCTGACACATCACTAATGTTTTCATAAAAATTTCAGATGATGATCATGCATGAGGAATTTTTAAAAAATCTAACAGTGGTCAAGTCGTGATAAAAGCCTTCTATAAAGTTTGTTTTTGATTTTTCAAATGTAACAAATGAAGTTTTCGGAAATCTAATAGTGGTAATTTCAAGTTTTTGGAAAGTTTTCTATATATTCTTATATATTATATAGATAATACCTCATTAGGACATGCTGAATTGCAAAAGTCTTGATACTCGGGGTCTCTGTGGACAGCTAGTATATATTTTATTAAACCTGTTGTTCTGAGGTGGAGTGAACTGATCCTAATTTTTAGATTTGTCGAGTTATACTTAGAAAGTTTACAGTGTAGAGTTGAAGTTTTGCATGTATTTTCTAACTTTGGTGTTGAAATTGATGGCGGATTGGTTATTTATGTCGAATGGCAAACGGTGGATCAATCTTTAGGAATGTTCAAAAATTCAAATAGTGCTATTAAAGACGGACTGACAAATTTTACCTGAATGAAAATAGTTCAAACTACTTTAGAAAATTTTAAAATTTTTTGTGAATGGTCCTAACACATCCATAATATTCTCATAAAATTTCCAGATTATGATTAATCTTGAGAAAGTTTAAAAATTCAGACAGTCATAATCGAAAAATTGAACCGACAAAAAAATGATCAAAAATAAGTTAATTTTTTTTAATTTTTTTGTGGATGATCTTGACCCTAAATCCAATCAAATTCAATGCACAAAAATTAAAATCCGGCAAGATTTCGGTCGAAATTTGCCGAGATCTCGCTGGGAAATCTGGAATTTTTTTTAATTTTTTTACCTGGCTGGAATTTTGAATCTCAGAAGATCCGAAATCCGAAATCTATTGAATCCTTGGGGAAGCAACCAAATGGCTCCTCAATTCTGTGCGCCTAGTCCCTGAGACCTAGGTAGGCAGATGGATCGAGGTAGGCAGATGGATCGATCGACCATGACTGAAACAACAAGAATCGAAAGGGGTTGACATAGCAAAGAGGAGGGACCAACTGACTTGGAGACGGAGCAGTCCTCGAGATGCTTGTCACCGCCGTCGACTCTCTCCATTAGTTGTCTTCAACGGAAGTACGCGACGGCGGGAAGTCAGGAGACGGTGGTGGCGATGACGACCTGCAGGAATAAGCGCCGCGGCTGGCATCACTCCGGCCACCGACGGCGACATAGCGAAGGTCTATGGAGAGGCAATTATACTGTTACACAAAGGCTATAAAAGCTCAGCAATGAAAATTAATTGAAGGTATTTCAATATAATTTTAAAGCAACAAAGGATTATATAATAATGTCTTGCTGCAAACTGCTACAATAAAACATTCATATCTTTAATAACCATGACAAATTAAGCGCAAAAGGGAGTTAATCCTATAGAAAATACATGTAAGGAATTTTACAAAGCTGAAGCACATATATTTTGTGGCTATTCATAGACAAACTTGTAAAAGGGAGAACTAACCGTATCTTTTGAAAGCTGTTCTGCTTGACATCGTGCTGTATTTGCTTTATTGAGCAGTTATAGGCGAGCAACTGTAATGAGCACTGAACACACAGAAGGTTAGCATCTAAGACCATAACAGATTTAGGATGATATGTAATCTTGAATTCCCAAGAATATGCAGTCAAAAAGAAAATATAAATAAGTTGATTACATTCTCTAGTTTTACAAATAGTAGCTTGGACAAATTTCTCCGCAAACATAGACGACATGAATCTTCATTTCCAATCACATAACCTTTTACATGTGGGAAAGAGTAGAATCCATGATTTAGACAGTCTTGGAATTCCTTATTAATCTATGTTGTCATGGTTTGGTAAAGATAAGAAGTTTGAAGTATTGTTCATCACAGGGCCTGCTATATTCAGACAAACTCAGAAACAACAGTTTACCAGCAGTGTTAACAACTGTGAAATCATGTGCTGAAAATTGGCTTAGAATTGAATTTGCAAAATGTGTTGTTTTAGAAAATTACTTGATATGCTTGTGATAACATGGTAATGGTTTTGATCTTATGCAATGCTCGTGTGAGTAGTTGCATGGCCTGATGTTGAGCCAAGTCGTGGACTTGTACTCGGAATTGTTTCTTGTTTGTTCATGTGCAGGTGTTGCTTGCGGGGTGAATGTGGTTGACGATGGGACTAGAACTAGGTTCATGGAGGAACTGAGGTTCGGGACAAGGTTCAAAGGGAAATCAAGGTCCTAGTGGTCGAGGATGTCATGTGGGACGTTCGGGCTAGAGAATAGTGCACGTGAAGTCTAGTGAGTCACGTGAGTGCGGCAGGTGGGCCGTACGCGTGCAGTTGTAATCGTTTGGAATAGTTTGCATGTATTGGGCCATCTTGGGCCAAGTGGACATGCATGCAAACACTTCTAGGCTTTACTTCTTATAAATAGGAGGGGTTGTCTCATGTTTATTAGATTTTGTTAGTGCTAAGAGTTGTACTCTTTTGTTGGGAGTACTGTAACTAGATTAGCCAGAAGAAATAAAAATCAAGTTTTTCCTCCTTTTGCTAAGCCGCACAAAACAGAGAAAGAAGAGGAAGTCCTCTAGCGACTCGGATTTGGCGACAGAACGAGCCATCGCAGCGAAGATTTTTCTTGTAGCTACAGTGATTTTGGAACTACTACAGTACTCTCGAAGCTAAAGTGCCTGCTACAGTATCTATAGTGTTGCTACAATAAATCGCGGTTTACTGTTCATCCGGATTTCTGTTTTTCGTTTTCTTGCCTAGTTTTCAGTTTAGTAGATTGATTCATTGCCTATCTTGATTCTTTGAGTTTCTTCTTGATTTGATTCATCCGAAACCTTCATACGGCATTAATTTAGTGTTCCTCAAAGTTTTGTTGGTTAATCTTTTATATATTTTGTTTAATCACAAAATTAGGGTTTAATCAATTCTCGTCATTATTGATATAGTCAATTTGCAAAAGCTTATAAATTTTTATCCGTAGGTCCGATCGAGTTGATTCTTTTTTTTTTTGTTAGATTCGTGTTGGAATTTAGTTTCTTCAGGTAAAATTTTAGGTCAATCCGATAGCTGGATCTCCGGGAATTCACGATTTACCGAATTCATCTACTTTGTTTTTGTTGAATACGAAGCAATTATTTGATTCCGAATTGGGGTGATTTTTTAGTAGATCAAAATTTTGATTTTAGCTTCCGCGCAATTATTCACCCCCCCTCTGATTGCTATACTAGTATATATCGATCCTACAACAGCATTCTTGGTCATCAGGTACAAAAGCAATTACAGCTGCGAATAGAGGAACATGCAAGATAATTGCAGAAAACATTAGAAGAAGAACAGAAGGCCAAAAACTCCCTATTCTCGATTAGAGGTTCAACAGAAGGAGAATTATCTAAATCCACAACGAAGGAGAGCACTGAGATGAAAGCAGATGCCCCTCAGTTCCCTCATCAAAGCATAAAATTTCAGACGGCGGTACAGGATGCAACTCAGAAATAGATAACCAAAAAGGAAAGCTTCAGGTTGATCTTGAAAGGAAGCCATGATGAACATTCATGGTGACTGCTTTGCTTCTCTTATCATGTAGAATTTTATCACGTACAATTGTATGTTTTTCTCTTCTGATATACCTCATGACCATTAGTGCAGAAATGAGTTCTAGCCATTGTATACGATTAACTTTCAGACGAAAATGGAGCCAGTAGAAGATCATGGCATCAATTGATATCCTGTATGCTTTGCTGTTACCGTCTATAAATCAAATTATCATAACCGCAGTAGTTCACACAAAAACTGAAGATTGTTTCTACTTTCTACTATTTTTTTATGGCATCATAACAAGGAAACTACCGCCTACAAAACAGGGTATTCACATTAAGCTTCTGTTAAATTTCTGCATATCTACAAGAATATATGTGCATGAAAGACCTCTAAACGTGAGGAACATTGAGAAAGCCAGAAATACATATTCGTTCTTGTTCTGACTGCAACTGTTGTCACATGGTAGAAATTTTGCGTATAATACATGCGATCATTCGGGCACTCCTTGTTTCGAGACGGCTTATCACCTGCAGGACAGAATTCCAAATGTGAATGTGTTATACAAAACCACCACATTACTGATCTTGTTGACTTCGTTAATGGCTTTCTAGTTTGATATTTATGAAAATAATTTTAACAGAGAGCATCGTTGTTTGCCAGTTAAATGCATATCTACTGAAATTTCATGTTGAACAAACACTAAAAAAAGTTTAGAAGTGAGAAACTCACCATCAGTATTAGGGTCATCGTGTCCATAAAAACTGGCAGCTACTATCAGATAGCAAAAGAAATAGCATAAACCCTTTTAACAATTTGAAGTCCCATCTTGGAAATGTTAATAAAATTAGAATAAAAAAAATCTTGAAAAAGGAAAATGGCAAGTTTCAAAGACGACCTTTTTATATTATTTTAGTACCTGCAACAAAATGAAACAACCAGTACAATTATTAATAGGCTTGCAATCTCGAAAAGATGGAGGTTTAAGTCCATTGGTTGACCCATCATCCATCCTATCACCACACAAAACAGTATCTACAAAATGAGAATCGAAGGTACCTATCAGCAAAAACAATAGATGATGAAGCATAGCCCATTCGGATAAATTCAGATGACTGGAAGCAAGGTAGCACACAGTTCAACCAACCTACCCCAAATATGGAGGTGTCGATGACCCTATTGCAACTCCAACGGAAATGCTGTACAAGAAAAATATAAGAGGCTCACATAACCACTGTGAACAAAAGGTTAGTGAAGGATTGATCCTAGAAGGGATTCCTGAATGTGAGACCCCGGATCGGCTATCCGAAATCTCCTGTGCATTTCCGTACTAGTCCCAGATCAGTAGCTAGTACACACAGTCACAGTGATACTTCATTGCCGAACATAACGAAACTTGTATTATAAATATTCAAGTATGGGCCACATGGCCGCTCATTACAATACTCGGTCTAAAGACCGGAAACAAAGCAGCGGAAACAAAAGCGAAACGGGCAGACACCAAAACGCCACAGCGATTTACTAGGAACGCGACTAGTCCTCCCGGCAGCCTTCCTCGTACTCCTCCGCGTAGAACTCGCCTCCTCGGCCGCATCTTGAAAATTTTCGATGATGACATGTTGGTGTAGCACGTGAGTACAAACGTACTCAGCAAGTCTGGGAAAATATGCTTATGTGGGCTTTCCAAAGGAAGCTTAGTAGGGTTCATTTGCATAAAGCCAAGTTTTATTAAACCATACTTAGGTAATAGCATTTCACAAAGCAACTTTTCGCAATTCTTTTTAATCATTGAAATACATAATATCGTGAGTGAGGTGCTATACACCATCACCGATATAAACGGCTCTATCCGCCAGATTTTAAAGAATCTGGGTTAATCATGTGACTCCATCCGTCAAACACAAACACAGGTTCTTTCCACCTGGTTGGCTCTATCCGCCAAATCACATCCGAGAGTTCTAACCACTCCCGAACCCCAAAACAAAACACTTTTTAGCTTTCGAAACCAAAACCAAAATCTACCAATATGAAAGCATTACTTGCTCTTGCCTTTGACCGCAGGCGCGGCTATTCGAATAGTTTTACTCTGCAGAGGTGTACAACTTTACCCACATGACACGATCATCTCTTAATGCCAAGCTATTAGCACACTTCCTTTGGTGTCTTGGCAGAGAGGTCGTGACAAGGCCGTTACAATGTTTCTACCTAGCTAGACCCACCGCGAGGTTTCACCATTGTTAGGGTTCTCTCCACCCAGTACAGAAGCCCCCTCTTGCGCCGTGTGAGGAAAACAACAACAACAACAACAAAGCCTCCTTCCGGCTCTCACACAACAACCGAGTGGTGAGTCTAAACTAGGCTTCTACAAATTAGTGGGCCAGTCGCACCATTATAGACATGTGGTAGTACTGTTGCTTAAAATGGCAATCATAAGCGTCGGTCCTTATATGACTTGGGGTGGTACTTGCACAATAGGATCAAGACTCGATCCGCTTCCACCCGACATACCAATCCGCCCAAGTCCAAAACAGTTTTCCTTTTTATTTTGTTTTGGAAAACAGTATCAAACCAATTATAATACCTTTCAAGTCATTTTGGTAAACATTCATTTTTAAGAAATCCCTCCCATGGGTTAACTTCATCGATAAAGATCCTAAGCAATTTTACCGTACTACGATCAAGGGATACCATATAAGCGTAAGCATGGTATAAGCAATGTCCTAGGGTTACAAGTAATATGGTTGTCGATATCAAAGAGAGGTAATCACAATTTGGATTAGCTAAGTCCTTATATTTGATATACGACTTAAAACATAGCATGCAAGTTTATAAAGCATTTAAACACATTTGAAAACGTAGGATCAAAATGCGTCAAAGGGACTTGCCTTCGTCATGGAAAGGTCGTCGAACGCGTGAAGTTCGGCGGCGGCGTCGGCGGTCGCGTCTACGCGCAAAACGAGGCAATAAATAAATAACAGAAAATAAATAAAATCCAAAAATTACAAAATTAGTACTGGCAGGTAGATCTTGATTTTAGATGAATTTAGAAATTTGAATGGGGTCAAACGGAGTTCGGATGAGAAAGTTATGAGCTTCCGAAGTTTGAATTTCGAATAATTGGAAAATCGGGAATATTCTCGGAATATTCCTCTCGGGTTTGACTGGGTCAAAGTTGACTGGGTCCACTGGTTTGACTGGGCCTTTGACTAGCTCTATTCCTATGACAAATTGGCCCCACATGTCATTGACATGGGGTTGCTTCTCATGAAGCTTCCAGAACCTGGCCAAGAGAGAGAAAGGAGAAAGAGAGAGAGAGAGAGAGAGAGAGAGAGAGCCGGCGGTGGGGCTCGCCGGGGAGGGGCGGCGGCGGGCGGCGGGCGGCGGCGGCGGCCGCATGGCGGGACTGGCCGGCTGGCGAAGGGCGGCCGGCAGACGCGCTGGCGGCAAGGCGCACAGACGGCACGGCAAGGCGGCGACGGGCAAGCAGCGGGCGGGCGGTGGCCGGCGGGCGGCAAGACGCCGGCGCGGCGAGCTCCAAGGAAGCTCCAAAACAGAGAGCTCCAAAATGGAAAAAGAACCCGGTTTCTCCTAAAACTTGATTTTTCCACCAAATTTGCATGAAATTGATCCAAACAAAAGCATGGAACCAATAGATAACAACCTAAGGCACAACTAGGATGAAGGAATTGGATTGAAACTCACCGAATGGATGAATTCGACGACGAACGGAGTTTCGCCGGAGTTGGAAAACGCGAAATTCGTCGCCACCGATTGATGCAACCTAGAATAAACGATTGGGTTAGATGCTAGACTCATCCACGGTCACAAGGAACCAAGTGGCATGAAGAAAGGCTCACCGGAGAGGGAGAAACGACGACGAACTCAAGAACTCCGAAAAAGCACGACACGAGCTCGGTTTTCTTGATCTAGAGAGCAAATGGTGGGGAGATGCAAAGAGGGGCTTACACCACCGGAAAGAGGACTTTTATACCGAGAGATTAGAGGTGGTGATGCGGCGTTTGGACGAGAAACGGCCGAGCTATGAGCAATTAAAGTCATTATGACCGTTTTCGGTTTTCGGGCGCCCGTACGGATTCCGGCGAGTTCTCCGGCGAGAGGTGGTGGGGGATGCGAAGAGGACGACGCTCCGAATCCAACGCAACCGGCCGTTCGTTGATTGGAGTTACGTGGAGGGAGTTACAAGCATTTAAAGAAGGGCACCTCCATTTTTGCAAGCTTGAAGCTCCACCAACCATGCATGGCTAGAGGAAGAAGATGATGAATAGTGTTGGCCACGTGTCACTCCCTCATTGGCCCTCTTTTACGTAAACGATTCGCCCTAGAGAAAAATTAGGAAAAATGGCCTAAAAATTCCGGAAAAATTCCTAGAGCCATTTTAGAATATTTGGGACTCAATGGAATTGGTTTGGTTGAATTTGGACGAAATTTGTGGAATTTTAATATTCCGGAGCGAATTGCGGGCATTTAACAAAAGCCGCGCGAGATAAAATAGAAACGGAGGTCCAAAAATTCGGGGATAAATTCCTAAAATCATTTAGGAATATTTGGAACATTTGAAAAGTGGTTTGGATATTTTTGGAGCATTTATGGACTCGGGTGAATTTTCGGGTACCGGCGGAACTGGAAAATCCGATTTTTCGATCGGAGAGGAATAAATTCCCGATTTCGGAGGAAAAATGGATGCCAGGTTATTATAAACACCAATGAAACTCCAAATTTTGAATTTACTTTATTTAAATTATGTTTTTCTCCAGAAGGCGAAAATGAGGATGTTACACTGAACAACCCATAACTTTCCGCTTATTAGCGCATGGATCGATATAATCAACTTGGTTGCATTGCCAAATGTAGCATTTGGAAGGCCCCCAACTACACATGAAATTGGCCAAGTCAATAGCAAGGCAGGCTTGCAGTTGTACACATAATCATGCAAATGCAACTCAGATCAGAATGCCTCAGAAGAAGAGCAAATGGGTGAGACCTATTGGGCCAGTGAAGAGTGCTAAGTGCCTGCTGCAAGAAGCAAAGTGTCAAATATTTGTTACAATAAAATCACCATATATCACCAAACAGGGGGTGGGGGATTATCACAATTACTCAGTAGCGAAACAATCTCTCAGCCGATGGAATAATACACAACAAGCCCAGAGGAAACACCCAGCCCTTCAAAAGAAACAAAACAGTAATGTCAATTGTCAAGACAAGAGCACAAACCATTGAAAGAAGTGCGACATTAAGAGAAAGAATATCATTCTAATTCCAAAAGACAATAATATGAGACTTACATAATTCAAATATAGAAAAATTGACATAATCAAAGAGATAAAGCAACCCATAAAATTTATGTCAACTACACAATGAATCGTGTCAGCTGGAGAAAATTAATGTATGCTTGAATGATTTTTTTTCTCTCGGGTGTCGGGCTGCTTAAAGATATAATGTAAATACGGAATTTAAGATATAATGTAAATGCAGAATTTAAATTTAGAAGTAAGAAAATAAATTTTTATTTCTTTAGATGAAGGTTTACAAAGACTCACAACAAAGTAGGCAAAATTTCAAAGAAGCACCAAAATCTTCAAGGGAGAGACACCCCTCTCCTCCCTCTATTTATTGCCTTCATGAATCATCATACACCCTTGGATGAGTTGCTTCAATCATAAGCAAACCCTCCAAGGGCTAAGATTGACTCAACCATTAGGAACAATCTCCACCATTGGATGACTTTCTTGGCCATCAAAAAACCTCATCAAGGGTTGAGATCACTCACTCATACATGGGCGAACCCGAAACCCACAAAAAACGGATTTTATTCACTAAACTAATTTGACCGCTATTCCATCCTCTAAACCACGATCCAACGGCTCTCCTTGATTCAAGTAGCTCCAAGTTAGCATCTCAGCATTTCCCTTGTCTTCTCGGCACGTGGCATTCCATCTCTGGTCATCCTCCGGCGATCCCCGACCGTTTGGACCTTCGATGCACCTCGCCTAGTACCAGTCGCCCTCCGCCTCACCATGACCTAGCACCGTCGTCTTGCAAGCATCAAAAATAAGAAAATACATCATATAGCAATGTCCAAAATGATATGCAATAATCATCCCAAAAACTTAATATTCAAATCAAACTCAAATCTAAGCATACCTTACTCAAATACAGTCAAATACTCATCATAAACAAGAATAGGCCTCCATATGGTCATTCAATCTTCCCCTTGATGAGTATATTGACAAAACACACAAAAGACATAAATTTGGTTTTGAAAATATAAAGAAGAAAGCAGTTTGATTGCAAAATCATACTTGGTCAAAATGAAAGAGAAAGCAAGTTCATGACTAAGTAGATAAAAAAAATTAGAGTTTATCGGAGAAAAGAATAAATTTTCCACAAATACTCTAAAATCAAGAAAAGTCAATAAAAACTGAATTTTGCAATTTTGCTCATTATCCAAAAAAAAGAACAATTTTTCATCATTATCATGAGAAAGCATTTTCTTCTCCTATTTCTAATGATGTCTTTCACATTTTCTCCCCCTTTTAACAATATAGGCATCAAACAAAAGCATGTATGCATGAAATTAAAATTCTAAAAATATGCTAATTTGAGAGAAATAAAATAAGGTAAGGAATTTGATTTGTATATATATAAATTATTAACTAACATGTAATAAAAGTCGATACATATTTCTTTACAGTCGCTTAGAAAATATAGAATAAGCTAAACATTCTAAAAAAAAGAGAGAAAACATTATGACTCTTTATTTGGCGGACCTCCACGGAATGAAGAGATTAAGAGAGTGATACATCGATAGGTGTTCACTCGACTATACCTGTATAAGCAATGTGATGCGCATGAAAAGAAGTACTGAAAGAAAGAGACAAGCATTTCAATAACGAAATAAAGAGATGATGATATAAATGGAAAATGTTATGTTATGCTACGCTTACTGTTTGGCTATACAAGTATTTGAGGAAAAAAGTTTAGATCACAAGTGACAAGTATTTGCGAAACGGAGTGAATATATTCTCTCTTATAATATATAACAACAAAATATCACAAATAGAGTTTTGCAATGATCTATTTTCCAAAAGGCAAAATCACATATGTATTGCCAAGTCATTTAAACACGCTTTAAGGATGATGCACCTTCAAGTGCGCGGGCCACCTTGCTAGTTAATTAAAAGTGGCAATTGTTTTGTTTCCCGATCATTATGTTAAGTGCTTCTGCTAATAAACTGTCAAGGCTTAAGGAGCAAGCAGAAGAATATGCGGCCTTGATCATGGAGGAACTTGATCCCGAAGGTCTCAGCTGCATTGAGGTAAACTATCATGTTTTTTTCTGCCATACTGTGGCTGATCAATGATAGAAATTGGTGCATAATACTTGGTTCCACTATCCCCTCTGACATCCCATCAATACCCACTAAATTTTTTTTCTGGAAGATACTATCCACTGATGTTAATAGGTTGGTTTAGGAGAAAACATTTCAACTAGATAAAAATGTTACTTTATGCAAGAGAGTAAGATTAGTGATTTTGACCGTACATATTCGAGTATTTCCATTCATAAATTGACCTTACAGGGTTGCATAGACTTGTTTTCCAAACTTCCTGAAATGGTTGGTTCTCAACACAACAACAATATTTCTACTGAAAAAAAAGCTAACTAACTTTTCTTTAGATAGGAACCATTCCTACAGGAAAAGAACTATTGCCTAGGATCTTAATGAATTTTTTTTTTTCTTACTACAAGTTAAAACCTTCTACTGATCTCCAGCATGTTTCCTAGGTGCCAGTCTATCTGTTTTTCTCTCCTTATCTCTATTCAACATGCCAAAAGGGCTGTGGTAACAACCTTCTGACTTGATGTCCAGTCCGGGATGCGAGCCTCTATTGTGTTTTTTCTGGATGATTTGCTCCTCATGTTCTATATGGAGTTCTAGATTCTTCAAGCCTTTGTAAGACTGAGTTCCTTTGTAATAGAAGGAACTTGGGGCCAGGACCCCCTTGGGTCTTCAAAAAATAACAATCTGACTTCAACAAAAAGGATTCACTAATCTTTTTTTTTTTATTTAAAGCCATCTATGCTGTTTCACTAAGGGGTTGCCTTTTTCCTGGTAACACCAACATAGTAGATGTAGCAAAAGCACTACATGTGGTAATTGGCACGTTTATACAAACAATACACAGCTAAAATAGCCCAGCCAAGACAGCCAAAGAGAGCCAAAGTTGTTTGTTATACCTATTGTGAAATCTGTCAAGAACATCAAATTCCAGCTATGGGGACCAACAATAAACCAACCCCAACTCTCAACAGCAAGATAGTCAAATATCCCGATCAAACTTCCGTCTACGGCCACTTTCAAACTGGTGAGCAGTTGTATGGACAAGCTTGTGTCCATTTTTTTTTAAAAAAAATGTTCTGCCTAGTTCAATGCCAACATTTCTTGTCACAATTTGCTTTCTTCAATGAGATCTTCTGCACTGCAGATCTAACTGTATGTTAACTTCTTTGAAATAAAAAAAAAACTTTTGTTGAGATCAACTACAATATTATATGTGGAAAAACTGAACCCTAGCAAGAAAGATATGGTTTACGATCTGTTGGTGCCAAAAACTTGATGACGGTTTAATAACCACCAACACACGCAAACGCCGAGTTTAATTCTTTGGGTTGCGGGCGTGCCAACCGATTTGATCCTGCAATCGCCAAGATATCAGTAATTGACCTGATCAACTAAAAGAAAACTCGACCAGGCGAGACTCAGGTTCTTGTCGGTTTTGACAAGCCAATTTTGACAAGAATCACTAAAGTCCAATCTTCTTGGTTAAGTCAATCGGATGGAGTAAAGGCTGTTTCTCCCAAAGAAGGCAATGCGCAACAAAATCGGTAAAGAATCAGACTTGAGTTGATGAGCGTAAGTCAACAAGATCAACAATTGGCGATGCACAGCTTTTATTGATTAATCAAATTACAAGGAAAGATTACAAGTCTATGAACTACTCCTATGCAAAGAAGATGGAAAGTAAATGTATTGGTTGATTGAGTTGAGTCTGGATCTGTTCGACGTAGCCTGTTGCCCTCTTTTATAGTCTTCAGCCTGATCGTGTTCCTTTTGATCTCTTTAACCACCCGTATCGGCCTCATTCTCTCCTTACTATCTTGAGCTTGATCGTATCTTTCTCAATCTCTAAACCTACCTGTATCGGCCTCGGTTTTCTTTTAGCACACTTCATGCCAAAATAATCATGACTCCTCGATCCGAAACCGTATCGGCTTACTTCGCGGACTCGGTCCCATTTTCAGTACACATCGTGCCGAATCCGAACTCGTATCGGCTTAACCTCTCCGATTCTAAAAACCACATCAGTCACTAAATTTGGGTGCCAACACCATCCAAACTAAAATCTTAAAATACTTAAATATTTGATCCAATCAAGCATAGAGGTTATTACAGTGCATCCACTTCCCCATTTACTCCTAAATGATTGTGGTTAGATTTGGATAGAATATTTCAAAGGCAAAGTCTATCCACGTGATGTTGCATCTGTGGCGGCACACAACATTCAGGCGTATTGCCCAAATCAAATACAAGGTTCGGCGTCCAATATCATTTTTTTTTGAAGGACAGGTGCCCTGATATCATCAGGGTAACAATTAGTGACTACTATTGACAATTTCATTAGATGTCTAATGTTACTTGTCTTTAGTAAAGAAATGTAATATATTCCGCATCAAATGCTGCAGCATGCCCTACTTCTGTGCTTTTCAGAAAATGCAATGCAGTAGTTCCATTTTAATTTCTCATGTTAATATGCGTCTTTGTTAGGCTGCCTGTGTTGTTTTTTGAGACCATCTGACCCTTTGGACTATGATACCACTTGAGCCAATGATATATAGAACCATTTGAGTCAATAAAATATGAGTTCAGTAGCAAATTTACGAAACCACATGTTTGAAGTGGCAAATAACCAAATCCCTCCTTAGACTCAAGTCGATGTCCCTCTTTTTTAGGATGGAATTAGCATGTATGGTGCACTCATATGGGAGCCATTTGTGCCACCAGATGCAATTAAAATCTTGTGGGGACCTTCTGCGGTTTGGTGGGTCATTTGACTTTCGCGCCATAGATTGATGTGTACGGTTAACCTGCCTTGTATTTTCTGAATACAACTAATGATTTTCCCCTTGTTGGTTGTGTCCATGATATGTGTTTTGGTGAGATAATAATATAACCTGTCATTGTTAATGCCACCAGAGGTAGCTAATTACGTGATAATACTACGAGAGGTGCTTCTATGCTTTCCTTCCTAATACAAGTTGCACAAATCTTGAAGCAACCGAAGGGGTAAGTATTATGGTTGTTTAATAAAAATATAATGTGTTTTTCTGTGCCGTTGAAAATGAAATAACCACAAGCATTGAAGTGATATACCATAGAAGATGCCTTGTAACACAATACAGGTCCATCTCAATCTTTTAAGAATGTTCATAATTTTGATCTTTTAATTTCACTAATAAATCAATAATTTGGGTAGCGTTTTAAATGTTCATAATTTTATAAATTTGTTTCGTTGATGGATGGGCCTAATTGATGATCCGTTGGTTGGACCAAATTCTCCATTGTTTTTTAATTTGATGTGCTCACGGGGACCATAGAATGTAATCTTGCGATGCCATAAAAGACACTTCTTGTGATTGACATTGCAGCTCTGGCAATTGGAGACATTGCTATTGCAGAAAGATACACAAGCCAGGCACTAAGCCAGAACCTTAAGATACAATGAATAAGACATCAATCATGGACTCAAAAGCACTGATTTCGAGTGCGCCAGCAATGGGATTCGCCCCGTAAGATCAACCCATATGCACGGTCCACGCAAAGATGCTGATCTGCTGAATCTGGTTCCGATCGACTATATGGTGGGTGATGTAGGCCATAGGAAGGCGACCATGGGCACAAGGCTAATTAACTGTATATTTGCATGTAGCTGGGTGGTCAGGCCACACGTTTGTTCTAACTTTGTAATTATATACAGAAATGGAAGCAAAGTATAGTTTGATTCTTGTAACTAATGCAGCTTGGTAGTTATTGGGTCCAGATTGGGGGCTCAAATTACATTGAAGCCTGTTTTGTTGTTGTGCCGGGAGAGGACAACATGCATTTTTTTAGGGGATGTTATACAGATGGGGTAATTCTTATTGTAGCAAAGCGCTTGTTCTTCAAAATTTGAACTGCTGTTTGTATATGAATGTGTTTCGGGTATTCAAAAATGAGATCTCAAAAATCGGGTATGTATGTGTTTTCTGTAAATATGCAAAAGTGCTACTCCCTCCGTTCCTATTTGTAGGGCGTTTTAGTTTTTGTTGGAAGTTCCGTTTTGTAAGGCGCATGCATTAACTGGCGCATCCATAAGCAGATTAATTGGCCAGCAGTAATTATCAACCGCATGCATGCATGGGTGTGACCAATGGGTGCTCCCAGGAGTAGGCATGCATGAGCATGGCCAATGGTTGATGCATGCAGAGTGAACGATGCATAATTAATCACGGTTAATTAGAGGAAATCCAGAAAACAAAACGCATTGATGACTTGTCTCTTTGCCAAAAAAAACTTATACGCCCTAGGTATGGGAATAGAGGGAGTATATCGTTTCATGAATACGAGTCATATATTGCATTAAATAAAAAAAATTCTGCCTTGCAAATGGGCAGACGATAATTTGATGCATGGGAGCACGTGGAGCAGGATTGGGAGTTTTTTTTTCCTCTCGGTTCGGCTGCAATTATTATTTTTTAGTACTGCGTATTCCAACCAGAAAGAATTGTCTATGTTTTTGGCTTGTGTGGTCAGGAGTACTTTGAAATTCGTTTAGCGTGTTGTCGCAGTTGTGGTCGTTAGATGCACGAAGTTTTCACTGTTTTAGCTTTTAACGAAAATAGCACCGGTTGCAATTTTTTTGCGCAAATGACCCCCTGGATCGCGCCTGCAGTGGAGCCGGTGAGCTGCAGACGACCTGCAACGCTCGGCGTCTGCTACAGGCCGCCTACAGCGCTCGGCCTCAGTTGCAGGTCGCATGCAGTAGACACCGAATCCTTCTCGATTTTTTATGATTTTTTCTGTTGCTCAAATGAAAAAGTTGTCAACATGAAAAAAATGTATCTCGAAATTCTCTACAACTTTTATCTAGACCAAATAATTTTTTAAACACCGAAATACCTCCAAAGTCGTGATTTACAGAACGGTCCGACGTGAACAAATTCTTGGTCCGGCGCAAATGCACTTACCTTTCTGATTTTTTATGATTTTGCCTATTGCTCAAATGAAAAACTTGTCAACATGAAAAAGTTACATCTTGAAATTATCTACAACTTTCATGTAGACCAAAAATACGAATTACTGTGGACTGTCAAACTTGGTCCGACGCGAACGTGAATTCCTCTGTAAATCGTGAGTTTAGAGGTCTTTCCGTGCTTGAAAATTTATTTAGTCTACATGAAAGTTGTAGAGAATTTCGAGACGCATATTTTTTACGTTGACAAGTTTTTCATTTGAGCAACATAAAAAACTATAAAAAAATCGGAAATGTGCGCTGGACCAAGAATAGTTCACGCCGGACCATTCTGTAAATCACAATTTTAGAGGTTTTCCCTTGCTTGAAAAATTATTTGGTCTACATGAAAGTTGTAGAGAATTTTGATACACATCTTTTTCATGTTGACAAGTTTTTAATTTGAGCAACAGAAAAAATCATAAAAAATCGAGAAGGATTCAGCGTCTGCTGCAGGCGGCCTGCAGCGCTCGGCCTCAACTGTAGGTCGCCTGCAGCTCACCGGCTTCGCTGCAGGCGCAATCCAGGGGGCTATTTGCACAAAAATTTTGCAACCGGTACTATTTTCATTAAAACAACACGCTACAGGGCTAAAACAGTGAAAATTTCTAGATGCACCGGATCCAGACCAAGAGAGTATTATCAGATTTCCACCGCACGTTGTACATTTAAATCTCTATCAACGAACTACGCCACCAAATTATTAAGGTATGTGTAGGGCTGATATGGCTTTGCTTTACTTTCATTATGAGTAATAAAAAGACTAGGAAGATAAGTGCGGCGCACACCGCGCGTGAATGAAAAACGAATTTACTTTTATCGGAGAAAAAATGGACCGAAATGTATTTTCTAAATTTTTGGAGTGGGTTTTTCGAATAAAATTTTTTTGGGTGGAAATGGAATAAAACATTTTTAAAAAAAAACTTTCGTAGGATATTTTCGCTTTTTTTTTTTGGGAAAAATGGACCGGGCCGAAAAAAATGGACAAAGACATAGTTTCCAAATCTTCAGAGGATTTTTTATATGGTAGCACTTGGACACTCTCTAAGGTCCTCGAACCTCCCAACTTTAATACATAGTATATCTTTTCTCGGGGAAAATAGAGAAATGATCTTTTTTTGCCTAGTGTAACACTCTATACGTTCACCGGTCAATAATACATGCTTCGAAAAATACTATAAATCAAGTTGCAAAAAAAAAACTATAGAGATACAACTGTACACATATTTCTTATTCCGAAAGATATTAGAAATCGAGTTACAAAAAAAATAGAGAGATAGAGTTGTAGTTGTACACATATTTCTTCTGACGAATTTGATCAACACTCTATTATTACCCGGTCAACCTTCTTTTGTTGAGTTTAACACTCTATGCGTTTACCACGTAATAATGCATATTTAGGGAAATATTAGAGATCGAATTAGGAAAAAAAATCTAGAGAATAGATATCGAGTTGGGAAAAAGTTTAGAGATAGAGCTGTACATAAATTTCTGTTGACAAAAATATTTTTTTCGGAAAAAACGGAGAAAGGACCATGTTCAGAAAATTATTATAGATGCGAACCTTTTATTGTCGAGTTTAATACTCTATGAGTTCACCGAGTAATAATACATGTTTCAAAAAATATCAGAGATCGAGTCGCGGAAAAAAGTCTAAAGATCATAAATCGAGTTGGGAAAAAAAGTTTAGAGATAGAGCTGTACACATATTTCTGTTGACGAATTTATTATTTTCGGTAAAAACGGAGAAATGACATGTTTGTTACATTTTTGGACTTGATCGCTATCCTGAAAAATTAGAAAATAGCTCGTTCGAGATTTGCATTTAGCGGAGAATTTTTTGTAAATTAACGAACCAGAGATCTAAACACGATCTAATTTTTTTAAAATTTTTTTTCTTACCCTCACAAAGAATCGCGAAGGATCTCTCTGTAATTTATAGAGATTTCTCCGTAATTTAAAGAAAAAGGAAGGACTTTTTCGAAAATCACCGCGAGGGTGACACTGACGTGAAGCCCCGGTTTTCCTCCATTCTTAGGTCTTGTAAGGGTGTTAATATGCGTAATAGTTGGACAGATCGGTGTGTATTGGCTTTCTATCCAAAGTTAGTCAGCAAATGATTTAATATCTTTGTGACCAATGTATGACCAAGATTGCTGCTATCTGTCTAAATGCGTACGACAGAAATTTCAAGCTTCAGCATTGAGTGAGAAGACTGACAAAGTAATTGCCTCGAATGCCAAACATTGTACGCACGCGTTTGTTATTTATAGGTTGAACGGTTTCTTTAACTCAAAGTCAGTTTTTTCTGACCTTTGTATTAGTTTTCAGTTGCGTGTGTGTGATTCTAATATACAGCAAGCCCACTTTTAAAAAGGATTTGATAAATATCATTCGGATGTTTTTGTTTACTGAAATCACCTAAATCTAGGAGCATTGGATCATTTTTATTATTCGAGAGTATCGATTACATCCGATCCTATATAATTTGATCTAACGGTTGAATTTTTAATCTTACGATCCAAAATTTAAATATTATTTAAAACAAAAATATTCAGGAAATAGCTGTACACTCCCCTTTTAAAAACCTGCTCGACACCGTCAGCCACATATCTGGCTATCACCTAGACACCTAGTAGTACAGTTCTACCAATCTCAGGTGTTGGTGTTGCAACACGATGCCAGCTGAACTCCACATGAGTTGATGATAGCGTGGGACATATTTACAAGGCAAAATGCTAAATTAAAAGTTTTTTTATGGTGTACTAAATTTAATATAAATTATTTAATTTTTTCGATCTAATAGATCAAATCGGCTAGAATTTATTTATGCATACACGGTACACGGACACAGACACCACCAATGAGATGAAAATCACTCTGCTTGTCTCCATTTTTCTATGCAAACGGCAGAGGATCCGATTCGGCAGCATGTAAGCTGTATCTGTCGAACTCATGTCTCATGTCATGCCCATCGGTCACTTCCCAGCTTCAGGTCCGAGGCTGTCCACGTCGGACAAGAACCGGGCAAACGCTGCGCGCGACGAGCCGCCGTCCTTCCAAGCCATGGCCGCGCCTTCCTTGTGCGCCACCACCCGCGCCCTGAGCTCCCTGCCTTCCTCGGACTCCATGACCAGCCTTACCTTGGCCTCCACCTCGCCGGCCGTGACCAGTCCCTGTTGCCAGCCGACCATCTCCACGGCGACCCTCATCTCCTCCACCATGAGCAGCTTGTTCATCTTCTGCTCCGCGTACAGCGGCCAGCACAGCATCGGCACGCCAGCCGTGACACCCTCCAGCACCGAGTTCCACCCGCAGTGCGTCACGAACGCGCCGTTCGCCCGGTGATTGAGGATGTCCAGCTGCGGCGCCCAGAGCTTGACGACCAGGCCGCGGCCGTTGGTGCGCTCTAAGAACCCGTCTGGCAGGAGCGCGTCGAGGTCCGGGTCAGCACGGGCGTCGAACGGCTTCTCCGGGTCGTCGCTGAGAGGGGCTCGCACCACCCAGAGGAACCGGTGGCCGGACTTCTCTAGGCCGACGGCGATCTCCTTGAGCTGCCCCTCCGAGTGGTTGCCTGCGCCTACGCTTCCGAAGCAGAGGAATACGACGCTACGGTCGGGTTGCCCGTCAAGCCACGTGAGACACTCGTGCCTCTCTTTTGCCTCGCCGGCCGCGCCGACAAATGGCCCGACGCAGTATACCGGAGGCAACACCCGGCCGGGGAGACACCGCGGGTCCCCGAGAGTACGCACCGCGTGAGGCTCCAACGACGCGAACGTGTTCACCAGGATACCATTGGCCTCCGGGATCCTGTACACCGCGTTCATCGTCACCTTGTATATCTCGCTCTCCGGATCCTCCAGCATTTCGCCTAACAGGTGTGAAGCAGGCATGGGTGGAAGGCCAAAAAACTCGAGAGGGGTGTCTCCTAGGTCCTTGAAGCTTGTGTGGCCGTCCGCACGGATCGAAGGAAGCTGGAGGAAGACGGCGAGGGTGGCGGCGTTGGAGGCGAAGAAGGTGTAACCCGAGATCCCGAGCTTCTTGGTGACGTCGAGCGCTTCGACGAGCATGGAGTCAATGACCACGGCGTGGACCCGCTCGGGACGCATGGAGCAGAGGAAGTCGTGTAGGTGTTGGTTGTACCGGCTCACAAGGTCGAGGTACCTGAGGAGGAACTGCGAGTCGTTGGCGAAGGTGGGAGGGTCCTTGATACGCGGGAGCGTGTGGAAGGAGACGGACGGCTTGGAGGCGGCGACACGGCCGACGACGGCCGCGAAGGCGATGTCTTCTTTCAAGACAGGGTCGATGAGCGCGACGGAGACAGCGTAGCCGTGCTCTAGGAGGACGTCGGCGAGCTGCATCATGGGGACGAAGTGGCTCACGGCGAGGCCGGGGTACAGAACGACGGTCTTCGCCATGGCTCGTCGTCGATGTAGGAAGCAGGAACCTGTGAACGAAATGGCAAAGGCCCCAATGGGAATGGCTACTACTAGTACACTCGGTCCTGGAGGCAATGTCTTAAATACAATAATAATTGAGCAATGACCTGGAGATTCTGGACGCACCACGGCGACCGCGCCCCCAACCACATCTGCTTTGCGCCTATAGACGAATAGGCCAGGACGCGCGGCGCCCCCGTGGTCCGCGGTAGGACGTGTTGGGCTGCCGATGCCGCTTCTCCGGCATTAATCGCATGCCTAACAGGCCCTGTTCATGGATCATGACTAGCTTGGCTACCCAGTGAATTGTTGCAATTTCTCTGTTACACGAGCCGAATGAGCTGCATGATTCTTCGATAAGGACAAAATTGGGCTGCATGATTGAGATCAGATGGTCGCTTACTCGCTTCCATGTAGGCCGGGTGCCGCAATGCATGGCTCTCCGTAGATAGGGATGAAAACCGAACATAAATGATGGTAAATGGCTGTTTTGTTTTTATTTATATATTTTTTACTGGATACGAAAACGGATAGTAATAAAAACGAATATGAAAACGAAAACAAAAATTATCACAAAAATATAGTACATAATTTATCCAAAGTTCCAAACATACCAACTTTGAATGGCATTTTATTTACACAGAACAATATCTTAATAACATTAGTTAATATTGAGCATGGTATGAATAAGGATATGTAAACATTCTTTACCTCACAACCAGCCAACACGTATAATAACAAACATAGATAGCTCCACATCATAACATAATATCAAACACATATAGTTCCACATCATAACATAATAGCAAACAAATATAGTTCTACATCATAACATAATAGCAAACACACATAGTTCCAAATTGCTAAAACTCAGTTTTTTCACAAGCTATTTGTCCCTCATATCCGTAAATCATGTTCTTCTCCATATCAGTACCATCAACATCCTTTTGCTCCTCCAACTACAAAGGCAAGCTAAAATAATAGTAATATTCTTGAGAAGACAAATAAAAGAACACTAAACTAAAATTTTACTTGATTTGCACAATATGGTTTTAAAGTTAGATAAGAAAAGGCAAACCATTTCTATCAAGCTTGCAAAATGTCGCTCAAGGCTATCCACATCCAACTCAGTCATGATAGATGCTATGGTACCACCTGAATGATCAGTAAAATATGATTAGGCTTAAATATTTTCACATGATGAACAAACTATTGAAGCAAACTAAAAAGTTACATTTTGATGCTGCAGTCCAATCTTTAATACAAATTAAAGGTTGCACAATCTCAGGATATAAACATCTGCAAAATGGGTCAACCACCCGTCCACCGGCACTGAATGCCGACTCCAAAGCAACCGTCGACACTTGAATAGATAGCACATCACGAGCAAGCTGGGAGAGAATAGAGATCTCAACTTGCTTGATCTTCTACCATGACAAGATATCAAAATTCTTGTCTTTTATAGATGCTAGAGGTTGCTCCAAGTACACTTCCAACTCATTTTTTGTAACATGATCTGATTCACTAATGCTATGCAAGAACGTGTCAAGCTCATCATCCTCATCAACATCAAGTTGAGAACCCACTTTGTGCACATTTGTAGCACTACAAACTGTCTTCTTTGAAATAGAAACATAAGCTTGGAACAACTCATAAACAACTTTAGTAAAATTATCAATCTCTTACATAGAAGTGGCGGGGTAAATCTTCGATGCATAATATTCCACCACATTTCTCTTGTATCTAGGATAAAAAAAAGAGAATGACTAGGGAACGGTATACCGTTGCAACGGTATAGCCATGAAACTTATGAAACTTATCAGTTTCAGTGCTGGTTTCATGAGTTTCAGTGTTTAGTTTCATCAGTTTCATGTTTTATCAGTTTTTAGTGCTAAGTTTCATGAGTTTCAGTGCAAAAAATCATAAGTTTCATGAGTTTCATAGGTATACCGTTGCAACGGTATACCATTTTTTAGTTTTTCTGTAAAAAAAAAGCATGCTACAACAAGTGCCATGTTGGATTTTTCCTAATACTTGTCATATTTAATTTTTATGGAATGTGTCGTAGCTTTAATTACTGGGTCAGAGTTATCACACCATTCTGCAATTGCAATCTTAATTTGACAAAACTTTCTAAAAAAAATATATTCGCAGTTGGATATTTAGTGCCAGAGAATAGCTCAGTAGCATCATAAAATAGCTTCAAGCATGCAGATATTGATATTGCCATAGCCCAATTATTGAAAGTTGGAGCACATTTCTTATATTTACTTGAATTCCAATCCACTATCCTATCAAGATTCCAATCCATTATACTATCATAAAACGCTAAGCACAATTTCCCCCCGAATGATATCCTTCTACATGCATGAACTTTATAATCCTTTTTTGCATGCACCAAGTGCCATCTATCCAATGTACTATGATGCACATATAGCCTTTATTTTGATTAGATGTCCACATGTCCATGGTTGTACTAAAGCAGCATTTAATATACCTTTCCTCGCAATTTTTTCTTTTCCAGCAGTAGTAGTGACTGAGCCAAAGCAGGAGATGTTGCGCTTGCACTTGCACTGCTGCTCCTACTTGCAGCATTGTCCATGGCTATCTGTTACATTGCAATAAGTGATTAGTTATACTCTCGCACTTGTGTTTGGGTTTCACACGTACAAACATGCACTAACTGACCCCGACAAAGTCAAATGTCGTATGCTCATGTGCCCATCATCAGTAGCTGGTGTTGTCAGATTAAGCATAAAATTGTATCACGGTTGAGAAAATATAATATCAAACTTTGATCAACAGTGACCTACCACAATTCTTGGAGATTTTTTAGGTTATACAGAAATAAGAAAAAGGATTGCTAATTGTGACTTCAGAGTCTCAGACGTGAGACTAACAACAATCTCTACTATATAAAGTGAGAGTTTCTTCCCACGTCACATTAATTGCCCTCCTTAATTGCCCTACGCAAGAAACGAAGCATTGCTTTAATTAGTCAGCTTTTGCAAGAAACGAAGCGTTAAAGATAGATGTTTGATCTATGAAATAGTATTTTTTATTTTTTAATCTTTATTTTTCGTTATCAATTTTGTTTTTCGTAGCAACGCACGGGCATATAACTAGTAACAACTAATAAGGCAGTTGCCTCCAACTCTCCAAGCAAAGCAACAAATGGAATTTCATAAGGCAGTGTGCTCCTGCAGAAACACCAACACAATAAAATAGTGTGTAAAGTTTCAGGCACATAACCACTGAAGCAGTGGCGGATCTAAGATTTTAAGTTAGGATATGCCGAGCTAATACTATAATATACAATGAACAATTCAGTAAACAACTTCAAATGTTGTTGAGAAATTCAGTATACGAGTATAAAATAAAATAATTAGAAACATGATAATATAAGTATAAATTACAATATAAATAGTTCGAACATTCTAAGTATGAAATATGCATAAAAGAAGCTTACGCACCTACAATAGTTCAAAGAATAAAATATTACTTCTTGTGCTTCTAGTCTGGCCTCCGCCTTCTAATAGCCATCAAACTCTTGATTATATCATTTTCATTAACATAGAAGAAAATATCAACGTGACTAGACAATCATCCAAAAGACTATCACCTATTTTATTTCTCAACTTATTTTTGATTAAACTCACTTCAAAAAATTATCTAGTCTTATGTTGTCAATATAGTTATCAAGTTGCAACTCAAACTTTATCAAATCGGTACTTGAGATGATGTCATTACGGTAGAACTCAGCAAGTCTACACACCTTCTATGCATCAAAAGAAGCAACGAGTCGGTAGGATTGAAGGCTAATATACAAAAAAAACAACTCCAGAAATCAGCTAGCAAAGTAGCAATTATATTTGTATCTACTCTATAAATCAACTAGCAGTCTTGCACTCAAATCACCTGTAGGATCGATATACACTAATATATCAATCAAAGGGGGGTAAATTTTGCACTCAATTTACTAAAACAATTTTTTACTGATTCTCAAAACACCCCTAAACAAATTATAAAAAATTGCTTCGATTTCAACAAAAAAACAGACTGACACATGTTAATTAAAACAGTAATTCCTGAAGATCTAACCGTTGGATTGATCTGAAATTTTAACTGTAGAAACTAGATTCAATTTTGAAACTAACCCAATAAGAATCAGCTCAATCGGATCTATGGATCTAAAGTTATGACCTTCACAA
Organism: Rhipidocladum racemiflorum; assembly: GCA_036346355.1. NCBI lineage: Eukaryota > Viridiplantae > Streptophyta > Magnoliopsida > Poales > Poaceae > Rhipidocladum > Rhipidocladum racemiflorum. Next base: position 4,843,500 of record CM070578.1, read on the forward strand.
ACTGACTGAATTAGATAGTGACGGAAATTGATCATATGGACTGTACTGAACCGAATCTACAGGGTATGCCGTGGCCCACCCGGCATACCCTGTAGATCCGCTGACTGAAGTAATTGTTTTCAATGTTGTTGCAAGCAGTCGATGATCATCAGTGTTATTATTAAGAGACAAGAATGGCAAATTAAAGATGGATACAGTCCAATAAAATTTCTTACAGGGCTGACGATGGAATCATAGATCCCATGAACTCATTATGCTGTAAATAACTACAAAAGATGCTAACTTTCCAACAGGTGCTAACTCAACAGGGAACATATCCTGTGTATATGGAGCTCTTGTGCACATGTGCAAATATTAAATCTGGGCCGTCCAAATCCCATCCACGGTGATTCGAAATCATATGTGCAAACATTTTGTAATTACCCCCTGATCGAGTCACCGTTGGATGGAATTTGGACGATCCAGATTTAATGTTTGCGCATGTACACAAGAGCTCCATAAGTACAGGATATATTCCCAACTCAACAACCATTCTTTCCCATCGAAAGGGCTAATTCTGAATTGATGCAAACATTCGAGGTTACGCCTTCCAAGACCAATCTCATTGGCCGTTACTACCTTCTCCTTTTGTGCTTGATCACTTTGAGACCTTCAAATCCTTCAAGAACTCAGAAAACGCCATCTGCGATGGCCCGCCGTCGGCCAGCGCCTCCGAGGCCTTCTGCTTCGCCAATGCCAGCCTCTCCCTGAGCTTCTCCCCTTCCTCGGACTCCATCACCAGTCTCACCTTCTTCTCCACCTCCATTGCCTTCACCAGCTCCTCGTCGTACCCCTCTATCACCACCCCGATCTTCATCTCGTCCACCACAAACACCTTGTTCAACCTCTGCTCCGCGTACTGAGGCCAGCACAGCATGGGCACCCCCACCGAGGTCGCCTCCAGGACGGAGTTCCACCCGCAGTGCGTCACGAACGCGCCGGTCGCGGTGTGACGCAGCACCTCCACCTGCGGCGCCCACATCTTCACCACCATCCCCCTGTCCCGCGTCCTCTCCAAGAATCCCTCCGGCAGCAGCACGCCCAGGTCCGGCTCCGGACGAGGCAGGAAGAACTTGGTCGGGTCCTCGGGTGGGCTCCGCACGACCCACAGGAAGCGGTGGCCGGAGCTCTCCAGCCCACGAGCTATCTCCTTCAGTTGCGCCGCCGAGACGGCGCCCAAGCTGCCGAAGCAGAGGAACACCACGCTCCGCTCCGGCTGCGCGTCCAGCCACGACAAGCACGCGTGCCGCTCGCCTTTCGCCACCTCCTCGCCTTTCACGGTCAACGGCCCGATGCAGTACATCGGCGGCGTGGGGCGGCCAGGGACACAAGCGCCCTCCCTGAGCGCCTTCATGGCCCTCTCCTCCAGCCACTCGTAGGTATTGATCACCACGCCCCGCGCCTCCGGCACGCGCCTGTAGTGCCCGATCCGCGCGGCGCAGGTCCGATCCGCGCGGTCGAGCACGGTATGCGGCATGTCCGACGCCGGAATCGGCGGGACGCCGGGGAAGCGTAGGAGCGCCTTTCCCATGTCCTTGAAGCTGCCGTTCGTCGTGGCGAAGTAGTGGGGGAGGTGGAGGAACGCGGCGAGATCGCCGGCGCAGGAGGTGTAGTACAAGTACGCCGGGACGCCACTCGCGGCGGCGGCGTGGAGGGCGTCGATGCAGAAGAGGTCGAGCACGAGGGCGGCGACGGAGGGGAGGGAACGGAGGAAGGCGAGGAGGAAGGGCACTGTGAGGCGGAGCGCGTCGAGCATCTGCAGGAAGGGGTCGGGGTCCGGTCTGGGGTAGTCCGGGGGCGGGAGGTGGCAGAAGGAGATGGAGGGGTTGGCGGCAGCCAGGCCGGCGACGGCGGAGGCAGAGGAGGCGAAGAAGTCGGCGGTGGAGGCCGGCGGGGTCGGGACGGCGACGACGACGGCTATGCCGCGGCGGAGGAAGAGCTTGGCGAGCTCCACCATGGGGATGAGGTGGCCCACGCCCAGGCAGGCGTGAAGCACCACGGTCGGATTGGGATTGGGCTCCATTGGCGACAGGCTGAGAGCGATGCGGTGAGCAGAGGGGAATTCGGTATTTCTGTGGCTGATGAGCAGATCTGATCACAGCTTCACAAGTGCTCGCTTCGGCCACGCTTACGACAACACTTATTTTATAAATGATTTTTTTAGCTCATTTCATGTTCATTATAAATTTGGTGTGATGTTTTCTTTACTCTTCATAAATATACTATTCACTACATACATACATTTATTATATATTAAAATCTCATAATATATATATATATATATAAAGCTTTTTCTGTACTTTTGGGAGTATGTACTCCCACCTCCAGTATCTCTACTATTCTAAAGCACCACTTGGTGGCAGTGGTCCATTCTACACGTCATTAATTGCCCTGTTTAATTGCTCTACTTAATTGCCCTGCTTAATTGCCCTACTCAAGAAACGAAACGTTGCTTTAATTAGCCAGCTTTCACAAGAAACGAAGCGTTAAAGATAGATGTTTGATCTTGTAAAATAATTTTTTTTATTTTTTAATCTTTATTTTTCGTTATCAATTTTGTTTTTCGTAGCAATGCACGGGCATGTAGCTAGTACCACTTAAATGAATGTGTTATACTCATTTATCACTTTCAATATACTTCAATAATAATTCTAATATACTACAATGCGACATTGTTGAAAAAAAATTCATTGAAGGCCTTTATTTTTTGTTATATACCCTTTTATATAGGTAAAAAGAGTATATAAACAAATTATGCTATAAAGGGTGGACTTTGATGAAATTTTTCGTGGAACTCACTTTGGGGTATCTTATCATCAGTATTAGAGTATATTCAAAAGGATAAAGAAATATAACCACATCATTTAAGTAGTATATTGGGAGTACATACACCCAGGAGTACGAAAACATTTTCCTATATATATATATATATATATATATATATATATATATATAGAGAGAGAGAGAGAGAGAGAGAGAGGATGGCTACTGTACTATCGATAGCACAGATCCTCAATGCTATAGGGTTGTGTTTGCAAAATTCGAAGACGAAACTATTGATCCAAACCGTGCATTCTATTCAGCTCGTTGAAATCTCACTACACACCAAATTTTATATTTTTTGAACCTTTTCTCTTATGTATTTTGTATTTTCAAAAACTAGCTTCATTGGATGCCCCACAACTAATTGGATCATGAATTTTGAAAAATACAAAATAAATAGGAGAAAAAGTTCAAAAAATATAAAATTTGGTGGGTAGTGAGATTTCAGTGAGATGAATAGAATGCACGGTTTGGATCAACAGTTTCGTCTTTGAATTTTACAAACACAACCCTATAGCACGGAGGATCTGTGCTATCGATAGTACACTAGCTATCCTCTCTCTCTCTCTCTCTCTCTCTCTCTCTATATATATATATATATATATATATATATATATATATATATGAAGCCTCTTTTCTACTCCCGGGAATAATTACTTCCTATGCTGCATCTCATAATGTAGGGAGTATCTCGCGCAACGGAGGGTATGTACTTGTAATATACAAGTATATAAGACCATCTAGGTGGTATTTACATTTTTCAGAGGTGGTATGTACATTTTTTAGACATATTCCTTTTTATGTGCGTAAATGAATGTATTTGCAAAATAGGCTAAAAACTATGTACTCCTTTGCAATTTTTTCACGTGGATCTTATTGGAATATCTTATAATTAGTATATGAGTGTATCCAAAGTGATAAAGGAGTATTTTAAGTTCGTTTTGGTGGTATTTCAGAGAGGGGAGTAACTACTCCCGGGAGTAAAAAATATTTTTCCTATATATAAATATATATATATGAAAATGGTTCCATACTCCTGGGAGTATGTACTCCCACTCTCAATATACCGTGTAAATGATATTGTTATACCTCTTTATTCTTTTGAGTATACTCTAATATTGATTGTAAGATACTTCAAATTTAGTTTTACGAAAAATTTCATTAAAGTCCACCATTTATAGCATAATTTGTTTATATACTCTTTTTACATACGGAAAACGGTATATATCAAAAAATAAAGGGTTCCGATGATTTTTTTCAACAATGCCACATTTTAGTATATTAGAATTATTATTGGAGTATACTGAAAGTGATAAAGGAGTATAACATATCCGTTTAAGTCGTATACTGGAGGTGGGAGTACATACTCCCAGGAGTACGGAAAAGGCTTCCATCATCTCTTTTAGAGTTGCTAATAAAAAAAGAAAGACATCTAACCGACCAAAGATATAACACATTAAATTAAAAGGAAGAGTCAATGATAAGTATAATAAAAACAAAAAAAATTTGGACTAAAACAAAAATAAATTAGCTATTTGATTTTCATACGAACTACAAATTAAAACCCGTTTGTACATAAATTCGGGATAAAAATTAGCATTTAGAATTTATATGAATTCTAACCTAAAAATAATATTCAAAATTAAATAAAAAAATTATATTAGCTTAGATTAAAAGAAAAGGTCCATGTCAAATACAATAAAAATAACAGAAATTCAAAACAAAATATAAAAAAAGTAGCCATTTGATTTTCATACGAACTCAAAATTAAAACATAGCTAGTTTCGGAATAAACATTAGAAAAACAATTAGCAGTTCGATTTGTAAATGAATTCTATCCTAAACCTAATATTCAAAATTAAATAATAATAATAAAAAAAAACTAGCGGGCCATATTAGAAGAAAGAGTCTACATCAAGTACAATAAAATAAAAGAAATTCAAAATAAAAAATAAAAAGAAATTAGCCTTTTAATCTTCATACTAACTCCATATCCAATACAATAAAAAATAAGAGAAATCCAGAATAAAAACAAAATGAAATTATCCATTTAACTTTCATACGAACTAAATTAAAATATATACATAGATGAAATTCAAAATAAAAATTATTTAAATTTAGATATGAATTTTAACCTAAATCTATTATGCAAAATTAAATAAAAAATTAACAATTAAAATTAACATAAATTTAGAATAAAAAACAAAAGGAAATTATCCATTGGATTTTCAAACGAACTCTAAATTAAAACATGTACATAGCTAAAATTCCAATAAAAAGTTATATGAAATTATTTATTATTTTTATATACAAATTCTAGCCTAAAACTAAAATTCCAAATTAAACAACAACAACAACAACAGAATAAAAAATTAGAAGGAAATTAGAGATTTTTTTTAATTTCCATACTAAGTGAACAATATAAATTTAGTTTTTTTCAAAATTAAAATTTTATAAATATGCTAATTTGAGAAGAAAAAAATGAAATACGGTAAATAATTTGATTTGGGTATATATAAATTATTAGCTATTATGTAATAGAAGTCGATGACATATTTTTTTTGTCGTTAAGAAAATTTAAGAGTTCTGCAATGATCTATTTTTTAAAAAGTAAAATCACGTATATATCACGAAGTCATTTAAACTTGTTTAAGAATGATGTACTTGCAGTTGCGCGATTCACCCTGCTAGTTGAATATAATGCTTAAAGATAATAATTACTATTTTTTATCTATATGATAAAAAAATACCTCTTATAAAATTGAATAGGCATGTAACCGCTCGGCCGTACTTCGAATATGTTGTGCATTTTCATACAGCTTCTGGCCCAAAGGAATACACGGTCTGTTTAGGTTCTAACTGGAAGCAAGCGAAATTAGGCCCCCGAAGGATGGAGAAATGGTCTCCAAGAGGGAATATAGGCTTCTTACCAATGCAATACCAAAACAAGTTTTCCCAGGCTGAAGGGGGCTTAAATGGCCATACAGGAGGGACGGATCCGGTTCCTCTGACGTCGAGTTCTCTGACGTGAGTCATTGGCGTGTGAGCCCTCACTTATTATTATTATTTATGGCCATACAGGCTGAAGGTTTCGCCGTTTCCACGCCGGAATTGTGCACCGCTTTTGCTTGGCGATACCGCAAACTCGGCACGTCCTTTTCCGGGATTCACTCGGTACATGCACCCTACTCCAAGGTGATCAAACAAACAAACCACTGAAATTCTAGAAGGCTAGTACTAGAAGGAAGGTGGCCGCGGCCGCCAGGGGTTCAAATAATGTGGCAGGCCAGGGTACTAGATTCAATTGCAGAAACGAAATAGTTGAGCATCTAGAAACCATTTGCACGAAATGGAGATTCATTCAGACACGATGGAATCTCTCTTCGCAGAGACTGAAGACACATTATACATATATTAAGTTTCGGAGGTTTGAGAGTTTCGGAGAGCGTCCACGTCACCTTTGTTTCTTCTCCGTCCGATCGCGCCACGTCGCCTCACGCCGAACGAAACCATAAAACGGTGTCGCGCGCTGTTTCTTCGTCCGAGCGGGCCGCATAGCGCAGCGGTAACGTCGTTGCCTGCGTCGCGGAGGGCGCGGGTTCGACTCCGCGGGCGCGCGTGCGATGCGTGTTTTTTCCACGCAACGCGTGGCGGGGCCGCGCTGGATTTTTTTTTCCCGAAAAGCCCTTGCGAGTTTTAAAAATTACATGTGAGTCTTACTTTTTGCGAAAAGCCCCTCCTTGCCGGAAAATCACTCTGAAAAAATGCAAAAAAACCTCCAAAAATCCAGAAAAATCGTTTTGGTATGTTTTTTTCGTTCCGATTCATTTTTACCCGAAAAAACTTCCGAAAGACCCGGAAAAACGAAAAAAAAACCTCCAAAAATCAGGAAAAATACATTTTGGTCCATTTTTCTGTTCCTAAAAAAATTTACATTTTTCCGCCTCGCTTAACCGGTTGCGTGCGCCACGCTGACCTTCCTAGTGATACCTGACATCCGGCAAGGATCAGATGTTTCCCCCAAAACACATTATTCGACAGACGCACTTGGCTACTTCCCACATGGAGTGGCAATTGCACGACTGCGCACAGCAGCAGCAGCAGCACGACACTCCGAGTTTGTGACCCGTGAGCCCGGCCGGGCAATGTCAAGCGTGTCAACCCCACGTATCAAGACCAAAGACTTGTTGGTTGTTTTCGTTCGTACCGACCTGCACGGCCGCACCTAACAAGCAGCCGTGTCCCTGTCTTGTACCCTGTGTAATAGCGTGCTGCTGTCCGGCGCCACGTCTGGCGTGCAGAGTAAGGGCATGACTTGTGTAGCAAATGTGAGCTGATTAGAGAGAGTGGCGACATGGTCTTGGAGGCTGCTTTTCGCGTTTGCATCCAAGTTCTTCTTATCCCCTCTTTTCTGATGTAAACTAGTTCTACTATATGGATTACTATGTATGATTCTAGACATGATATATATGTTACTTTTGCGAGCTTGCAGCTCAAAGTCTCGCCTAGCAAACTAACATCAGGAACCATTATTTGGCATCGCTTAATGGATTCGGTAGGCCAAGTAGGCTAACAACCATGTTTCTCATTGTTCTGTCCGAATCTTATGGCATGGTCATGAGCTATTGTTGTCACTGACATTCTGACAACACACAAGAGTTAGCTGAAGGCGGGTGGAGAAAGGTCAGAAAAATGATAAGTGGACTCCACGGCACTCAGAATATCATATACTCGTTCATTTCAGAATAAAGACTGTTCATTTTATTTATTTATTTAGTGTTTTTCAACAAAAGCAAAAAAAAAAGAAACCAGTATCCTACAACAAACGCCACAAAAGATGAGTGTTATATACAGGAGCGGAAGCACACAGTGTTACCTGGTCATAGGACACCAGATCAAAAAAAAAATTTTAGCATATGTTAGTTCATATATAGTATACATGAACCTCTTTAATTCAGTTTTTATGACACCGAGAGGCAAATAACAAGTTACATGGTGAAATAGTAAACCCTGATTATTTTTCCTCTGGTTATATAGTCAATCTTGCTATTTTTTGGGATCATAAAGACTCTTCATTTTAATTCGTTATTAATAACTCATGTAACTCCGTGTAGTTTTTCTGCATAGACTATTCTAAGACAAGAAAAAAGAGGAGGGTAGGCTTTGACAGGTCAATGTAAAATAAAAACCTCTTTCATGAAATGAAACCCAAAATATCTTTGATTAGGTTTCTTTCCTCGTTTACCCCAACTTATTTAGGACAAAAGGCTTTATTGTATTCATAGCCTGTGTGATTGACTAAGGGCCTGTTTGGATCCATTAGCAGCTAATAGTTAGCTAGCTAATAGTTCATAGCTAATATTAGCCAGCTAACTATTAGCTAGCTAACTATTAGTTGGAGGGTGTTTGGATCCACCAGCTAATATGTGGTTAATAGATGCTATTATCCAGAATACCCATGCTATTAAATGTTATTGGTGGTAAACGCGAAGGGTATTTTGGTTAAATGCCATCTATTAGCTGCTATTAGCTGGGTTTGGCTAGCTAATGAGATAACCATTAGCTGGGTGCCCAACTAATAGTTAGCTGATCTATTAGCTGGGGGTGTTTGGATCCACTCCAGCTAATTTTTAGCAGCTAACTATTAGCTGCATGGATCCAAACAGGCCCTAATAGTAGTAGTTGTTGTCGTCTACAACTAGGATATTTACCTGTGCAAAGTATAGCTAGATATTATGATATATTATCTTTACCATATAGCTTTACTTCCGATAATTGAAATACAATTGTATTTGTTATATAACTCTAATATTATATATGAATAATATACACCATTATAATATGACTCCACCAAAATAAATGGTGGATATTCTTCTTATTTTCTTTCTATTAATATGAGAATTTTTAAAAAATTTAGATTAGTATGGGATTTTCTTACCTTTAAATTGAGAGAGATGCCTTGAATAAAGCTGGAAACCTAGCACTTAATGTAACAACTCCGGAATCGATACGACACAGAAGAAGAAACAATTATAGATAATAGATTGCAGTTTGTAGCAGATTGACTAGCATACCATATTTCCCCTCTTGATAGCAAACTATGCAAAACTAGCTTCTTGAAACAACAGAAAATGTGTAAATATTATGAAAGACAGAACAGAAGTATCTCTGACCCAGCTGATCGCAATGATGAAACTGGATCATATAGAAAAGTTTACCTTTCGCTCCAAATAAATATTATGATAAGATTTCCAACAAAAGAGTAATAAACATAATATAAGAGAACAATAAAAACTAATGCCACGGAAAGGTTGAATTCAGAACTTGAACCACCAATTGTAGCCAACAACAATAGAACTTCAGCTAGCACTTCATTATGATTTCTCACCCAAAAAGATTACTTTGGGACAATTATTAGAAAAGAACAGTTCAACACATAAACTACAGGTGTCAAACGCCAACGATAACCAATTCGTACAACATAATTTCTGCCGTTAAACTTTTTAGCTATCACAGTCGGATGTAGCTTGGCAGGTGCACGTACAAGTATATTGATGTTAAGAAGCACACAACTCAAACAGTAAGGCATTCATTCCTAGATCAAGGATGAGTAAAAAGAAAGTGTCATTTTTCCCCACCAAAGTTTTGCTGGTTCAAAGTTCAAACATAACCAGCAAGATAATATTAAGACATGCACAGAACAGACTGTAATGTCTTCGGCATGTGCCCTTGGTGTTCAACCCTACATGAACACATCAGCCCCTCAAGATTCCTGTGAATGACGAGGGGTCATAACAGAATCCTTCCAAGTTCCAACTTCACAGAATCATCTCAAATGGAATAAAAATCTGCTAGTTGTCTAACCCCACATGCAAATAAAATAAGGGATAATTCATACAATACCACTTCAAAGGTTGGCAACCACCGGAATACCACTCCAAAGATTTTTTTCTTTAGAAAATACGACTCCAAACATGTTTGGTTCCACACAATACAATTTCAATTCTTTTCCCCTCCTTCCTTTTAAATAATTGGGCACCTTTTAACTCGCATGAAAAGACACATTTGCCCCACGCTTCGCACTATGGCACTTGCATTATTATATTGATTGGTTATGAAGAATTGCCTATTATCTACCGTTGGCTTCCCTGACTCTGGAACCTATGTTAGTAGAATGTTAATCGGTTGTGTGCTTTTGAGTATGTCATGTCCTAAATAGTTAGAATCCTAATGTTGCAATGTGTGTCTCTTGTTCAACCTGTTTCTTTCGATCCTATTCCTCTGTTTTGCTATCAGGTGCTTCTTATAAGACACATTGTTTTTAGCATATACCATGTGTCAATATGGTCGCTGTATATTTCAATCCCGCACTTGCTAGTAGCTTATATCAAGTATCTTCTATCTTGTGCCCGGACAGCCTGGTAAATGCAGCACCAAGACAACTTACATTAGTCATGGGACAGAGCGTTATCCGCAATGGAGCCTCACGGTCACGAGTCAAGGGGTCACGGCCGACCGAGCCGAATCATATGGCAACTCACAACAAAGCAATTGGATGGGTCAGACCATAGGGGGCAAATGTGTACTTTCCGCGGGTTAAAAGGTGCAAAATGATTTTAAAATGGGGAAAGTATGGAAATGGTATTGTATGGAACCAATCGTGTTTACAGTGGTATTCTCTAAAGAAAAATCTATAGAGCGATATTCTGGTGGTTGCCAACCTTTGGAGTGGTATAGTATGAATTATCCTATAAAAACAATAACGAAGCGAAGAAGAATCAGAGTGTCACTATGAAAGTTGCATAGTGGTATATGGGAAAACAGACAAGCAAAATGACTCCAACACCAACTATCCATTGTACTAGAACTACAATATTTAGCGTAATTATTCGTTAGGCCGTTGTCCAAATCTGCAACTAGCAAGCAAACTGTGGGTAGGTCACAATCTTCTAGTCCATTAACATGAAAATGCCTTACCCTATATATGTAACTTCCCTTGAAATACCAAAAACCAGATTATAGCATACGTTTTCACTTTTCGGGTCATGATATCAGTTAGTCGCAGTTGGCACTTGGTTTAGTTTATGCAAAACAGTAGTGTATATTAATATCTGAGAAACCAAAGAAGGCAAGAAAACTAACATAAAACATGAGCACATTTAAGCGGGAAATCTAACGACCAGAGAGAGAATTATGACCAATTCAACCAATCATGATACCATATCAGAATTCAAGCTAACTAATCAACATCATGAATTAATATAGGTAAATTTTAAATAACAATTGAGTTTTGACCGTATTAAATAAAATAGTATGCTTGAAATTGAAGGGACATAGCTTCCTTTAGGCCATAACATGTATGGCAGTACATGAAAATTATCTCAAATGTAGTTACTTCCCTTAAACGTTTAAAATAACCGATCCTGTTGAGAACATCACAGATTTACAGTTTAATGTGGTAAGGAAACTACACATCTCAAGCGAACAATTATTCTCCATTTGATTTTTGATGTCAGAACCAACATTAATTCATCGAGATTGCAGAAATCAATGCTCGAAGCTATCAATTATCCAGGAGTCGGCTGTCTCTAAGATCCAGAAATATCCGGAGTCACGACAACAAATAGCTCTATTTAAGAATGCCTCCCCTTCCGTTAGACCGTTACAATAAGTAACATCCTTTAGGTGCTAAATTGCAGCGTTTCTTTAGAAATAACAAGTTTTTCTTTCATGTTCTCGCTACCAAAGTAAGGTAACCAACATACAAGCAATGTACAATGCAATTTATCATTCATATAACTGGAATACAATGATTCAGAGACTGATATTGCACATACAACTATAGGACCACAGTTAACCACACTTGATAAACGCTATATCATAATGGAAGAACAATGTATTTACACTGCCTGTCTGCCCCAGTCGAACGATCTACTGCTACCAAGCAAAACTTTCTCAAAGTTAAGGCTGCCTTAGTTCAACAGTTTAAAGAACCTAAGTACCCCCACGGGTCAGCCAAACCTCTCCGGACCAATGAAACAATCGATGGAATATCCCATTCTTGACAAACAGCAGCGAATGGTGCTAAAAACGAATAAATAAAAGAAGGCGAGATGCACCAATCTCCGTCACCTGTGGCGGCGGCGGTCAGCGGCGTACTGAGACAGCGGGACGAGCTCCGACAGCGGGGTGGCGAGCGGGGTGGCGCCGGGAGTGGGGATAGGCGAGGAGCGGCAGACAGGGCAAGACGCGCTCCGCCGCAGCCACGCGTCCAAGCACATGAGGTGGAACCTGTGCCTGCACTCCGGCATCACGCGCTGCATCTCGCCCTCCCTGTAGTCGCACAGGCAGATCGAGCACGCGACCTCGGCGTCCGCCCCCGCCGCGGCCCTGGAGAAGGGCACCTTCGGATACGACGCGATCACGGCGGGGTCGAGCCCGACGGGCGACGCCGCCGCGGCGCCCCGGGAGGAGGACCCCGGGGAGTCGGAGTCCTCCGCGACGAAGATGACGCGGGGGACGGTGATGGAGATGTGGCCGGAGCTGGAGGCGGAGGAGATGGCGTGGCGCGCGGAGTGGACCCCCTCGCCGACCCCGCGGCGGAAGCATAAGTAGGACGCGAGGAGGAGCGACGCGAGGAGGACGAGGAAGCCGAGCGCGATGGCGATGGCGTAGCCGAGGCCGAGCGAGGAGAGTGAGTCGAGGAAGGACATGACGCTGTCGTCGCCGGCGTCGGCGAGAATGGCATGGTGCGCGGGGATGCGGCTGGGAGGGGGCTAAAATGGGAAGAAGGGGGTATTTGTTTGAGGGGGCTTAGGTTTTCCGGGGGCCTGGATCTGGTTGTTGGCGGCATTAATTGCCGGGGAAGAGGGAGAGGCCGAGACGGGATTGGAGTTATGGCGCGGGACTGGACTGGACAGGACGCAGCCGCGCCGTGCCGTGCCGTGCTGTGTCTTTGATGCTTCTGCCGCTGCCGCCGGGAGAGGGAGTGCGAATTTGGTGGCGACGGCGGGGAGCGCGGGAGGTTTTCCGCTCTGCCGGGAGGATCATGCGGGAAGACGCTGGGCCGTCGGGTTGGCGATTCCGGCGCACGGGCTAGCGATAGCGATACACCCACGTTGCACCGCGCGGGGCGTGCGGCTCCTGGTGGGCTGGCTAGCGGCAAATGGGCGGGTTTTGAATGGCGGTAGCCGGTACGGTAGGGCCGGATCCTTGTTTGACATTAGGCGGTGGACGGACGGGCCTACGCGCCGGGTACAGTCGGGACAGTACGGGATGGCATGATAAAGAAGAAACAATCTCTTCTATATAAAGTGAGAGTTTCTTCCCACGTCACATTAATTGTCCTGCTTAATTGTCCTACTTAATTGCCCTGCTTAATTGCCCTACGCAAGAAACGAAGCGTTGCTTTAATTAGTCAGCTTTTGCAAGAAATGAAACGTTAAAGATAGATGTTTGATCTTATAAAATAGTATTTTTTTTTAATCTTTATTTTTCGTTATCAATTTTGTTTTTCGTAGCAACGCACGGGCATATAACTAGTGTTGATAAAGAGGTACAATCACGGGCCATCGTTGACAATGGAGGTGTTAAAAGAGGAAACAATGTTGATAAAGAGGTACAATCACGGGCCATCGTTGACAATGGAGGTGTTAAAAACGGAACCAAGGCGATGCTGCTAAACAATGGAGAGAGATCAGGAGGAGTAGGTGCCATGGATTGGATTGAATCCGAAGGTCAGACTCGGTTCCAAGGAACCTCCCATCATCGTCGGATCTCGCCTCGATCTTTTCGCCTCCGATGCTGCTTCTACAAGGGGAGCCACCACCACCTCACACCTTCGTCCGGCAGTGCGGAGGGAGAGAGAGACACGAGATGCAAATTAAGATTTCTGGTATCTTTTTTGTTATTATATGATGTGGGAATTACCGAATATAGTTGTATAAACCAAAAAATATTATACTAAATCGGGGCATCCCATGTGGTCCCTCGTCAGCTCTCATGACTCCACGAAACCTCTGAGCATTGCAGTTGCTTGCTTCTAATGCTTATGGTCAATAGAATTTTTCTCTTTTTTATCTAAATTTGAGAAAAGGCGAGCTTGAGCTGAGCTCGTGCGCTGCATCACATACTTAAATTAATGACAACTGCTGGATCAACCTCGTGGTACCTATCCGACAATTGAACATTTCATGAGCTAGGCTGGGCTCAAGCCCTAAGCAAGGATTGGGCTAGTGTACACGTATATATGTGGGAAATGGTTCCATATTTCTAAAAGTGTGTACTCCTAATTTTCATATATCACTTAAATAATGTTGTTATATCTCTTTATTATTTTAAATATACTCTAATATTGATTATAAATTTTAGAAGAATACTGAGCTAAACAAATGTAGTTAGTTGTGTTTAGAAAAAAAAATGTTCTCAATGTCAATCACACAGGATACGACTTTCACAATGTGACCTTTACGGTGGTACCACTCACGATGCTTAACAATTCAGATATTCTTTATAATCTCAAAAAAATTTAAAACCTTTTGAAGAGGACATTGTCATTGTCTTAGCCTATAAGATTATGCCATCTAGTATTTTAGGTGATGTGAAAAGAGAGAAGGAAGAGTGAAGTTGATGTCTACTATTTAACAGAGGGTTTTATAGACGGAACCATTGTATAGACGATCTATTGTATGAGTTGGTTTTAGTATTATCTATAAAAAATATAAAGATGCATTACACATTAATACTGTCTATATGATTATACATGCGTAGACACAACCAGAAATTGTCATTGCCTTAGAGCATCTCCAAGAGGGCCCTAAATATGGCTCTAACTTGAATTATAGGGCTTTTAGGGGAAAAGATCAACTCCAGCAAGGATCCTAAATTGTTAAAATTTATCAAATTGTTTTAGGGCCCATGGGAGAGTAGCTATATTTAGCAACTCTGTGATTGAGCCCTATCTTCATTGAGTTTTAGGGCCTAATTGCTGGAGTGAATATTTCATTGGAGCCCTAAATCTAATTAGTTCGGGTCCTAAATTAAAATTTAAGGCTCATTTTTAGGGCCCTTGTCGGCGTACTAGCCAACAGGCACCTCCGAGACGGGTGCTTATGAGGTTCTAACGGGGGGCTTTCGGGGCAATCGCCTGAGAATGGAGGACGGAGGTGACCGGAGTACCGGGAGGCTCAAGCCAACGGGGGGACGCAAGAAGTTTTACCTGTGTTCGGCCCTCCGAGAGTAATAGCCCTAGTCCCGCTTTCCTTGGTATTCTTTGGTGTTCTTGCTCTGAGAAACGAAAACCTACCGCCAAAGGGTCGAACCTCCTCTCCCGCACCCGGCCTCCTTTATACTGGCCGACGGGGCGCATGGAGGCTTACATCGCAAGCCATAATCATTACACCGCATGGGCTCATTTAATGCGCACGCCATCGTTCTTACATCCCATTAATGATCGCCGCAGCCACCACAATCCCGCCGGGCCCCCATGTCCACCAACGCCGCCTGCTTAACATGGGGTGAAGTGTAGTCGTGACGTCTCCCGCAATTAATGCACACCTGGGAAGCGCGTCGTCATATCGCAGCCTTCACGCCTTGCATTTAATGCTCACTACCCGCATTAAATGTCCTTGACCGGCGTGGCCGGGGTGGCGCCAGGAGTGGCTCAGACGCCACGCGCCCATCGGCGACCACCTTGGCGCCCAGTGGTGCGGCTCGATTACCACTGTCATTGGCGACCACCTTATCGGCACCACGGTGCGGCTGATCGACGCCACTGGCCCACTGGCGCCGGTAGGGTCCATCGCCGTGGCGGTGGGCCCGACGCGCCTCGCTCGCTGGTGACCGTCTTTATTCATCATGAAGTGGGACTGGCGTAAAATACGCCGACAGCCCTCTCTTGGAGATGCTCTAAAGCCGTCCACAAGAATCGTCCAGGCCCACCACATCCTCAGATTCAAAACTCGGCAAGATTCTAGAAGCTTCTGACCTACGAGCGCCCTGATGCCGGCGAAAGTCCTGACACGCCACGCGTCGTCACAGGCTCACAGCGCCGGCCATCCTCGCGATTCCACGCCTTTACTACAGTGTACGGCGTCCCCACAGGTGGGCCCCGCGGAGGACGTGACGGCGAGGACGACGCCTCCCCGACGCAGCCGTTAAGCATATGTCTCTCCGTCGGTCCGTCCACAGATTTTGTCACCCCACCCTGGCTTACTGGTGGGCCCACGGCTGCGTACGCCGACCCAATCTCTCTGCGTGGAGGAGTACGCTAATTACGTCCACATTTAACTACGTGAGTAAATGACAGGCTAACGCAGGGGTGATTCACACTGTCGATCGTGCTCGAATCGACGGCCAGGATCTCGTCACGCCGAGCATAAAAAAAAAACTCGAGAGAGAAAAGCGAAGCCAAAGCAAAAAAAAGCTTGGAGTTGTTTCGAAAAGAAGAGTTGGAGAGAGGAGGGAGAAGGGGAGAGGGCTAGCGCTAGGACTAGCCATGGCGGAGCACAAGGAAGAGTCGTTGATGAACAAGATATCGGACAAGCTCCACGGCCGTGGGGGCTCCTCGTCGTCGTCGGACTCGGACGAGAACAGGTCGTCGCTGACGTCCGCCGTGAATGCCAAGATCTACCGCCTCTTCGGCCGCGAGAAGCCCGTCCACTCCGTCCTCGGCGGCGGCAAGCGTAAGTCCACTGCTCAAAACCTTTATCTGTTCATCTGTGGGGTTTGCCCCTGCGTAGTGTAGATCCGACCGCATCGGGGTTTTGCCTCGCCTGTTCTTTGCGGAGAAATTTCTTTGTTCGGAAATAGCTCTTTAGCGCATGAGAAACGTTATGGTCTTATGGAGTCAAATTTCTGCGGCGTTTTCGAAACAATGTGAATAGGGTATGATCAGATCACTACTATTTGTTCCTGTAGCTTTCGTTTCTAGGTTGGGACTGAAGTGATTGAGTGATGCTGTAAGTTTGTAACAGTAGTTGACTAGCAGTTCAGCGATGCAGTATGCGTTTACGCTTAAATCCTGAGATTCTTCGTTTGGTAGTTAGCATCGTTCTCTATTGTTTATTTGGGGCTTTGCTAGTCTGATGTGCTTATGGTGATGCTTGCAGCTGCCGATCTCTTTCTATGGAGGAACAAGAGAATCTCCAGCGGGGTGCTTGCCGGCGCCACGGCCATCTGGCTGCTGTTTGAGGTCATGGACTACCATCTCCTTACCCTGTTGTGCCACTGCCTCATCCTCACCCTGGCCATCCTCTTCCTCTGGTCTAATGCCTCCACTTTCATGAACAAGTGAGCTTCCTTTAACTTCACCTGTTATTCACATCTAGATCAGATTAAAGCTAATAACGCCAATGTTAACCCAACCTAGATTTTGGATTGGTGTAATTTGGACTTGAACTTTTCTTTGTCGTCTGGCCATCTGTTGCTCATTTGGACTTTTCTATGTCGTCTGGTGACTCTTGTCCTGTAGTTGATGGTCACAATGCCTGGAAGTATGTATAAATGCTGTATATGTTGAGTTTGTGGTTGCAAATTACGGCTTGCGATTTTTTTTTTAGGTCCCGTCCTAACATTCCTGAGGTGAGGATACCGGAGGAGCTGGCTGTCAATGTTGCCTGCTCGCTGAGATATGAGATCAACAGAGGCCTTGCTACCTTGAGGGAGATTGGTCAAGGCCATGACCTGAAGAAATTTCTGATTGTATGTTGATTGGCTGCATGATTTAGTTTTATGTAGCCTTCGTTGTCTAGAGGTATTTCTTGGTTGCGTGCTGAATGCACTTATTCTGCTGCTCCTCTTTATTATCAGGTGATCGCAGGCCTGTGGATACTCTCTGTTCTTGGGAGCTGCTGCAATTTCCTGACGTTGTTCTATATAGGTAATGCTGCTTGCTGCCAACTAGGGCCGGAAAAAAGCTGGTTTGTGAGGCTCGTTGGCTCGGTTCAAAATTGCTCTAATTACACTTGTTTTTTGATTAATCATTGAATGGGTTAATTTTGAATGAAATTGGTTTTTGCACTAGCTCGGCTCGTTGGCTCGACTCTAAAAATACTTCCAAATTGTAAATAAAATCATATTAAATCAAACTGTGTCAGTTTCAAAAAAGCTCGAAAAAACAATGATTTGGCTTGATTTCCACCCCTACTGTCAAGTTGTAATTTGTATATATGTAATACCCATATTTAGCGCTGTTTACTGATTATGGTTTTCTTGCATGCAGTCTTTATGGTACTGTACACCGTGCCGGTTTTGTACGAGAAGTATGAGGACAAGGTTGATGCTTTTGGAGAGACGGCCATGATCAAGCTGAAGAAATATTATGCCATCTTTGATGAGAAATGCCTGTCTAAGATTCCTAAGGGCCCGTCGAAAAACAAGCAGCAGTAGAATGGTAGGGTACCCTGCGCTGATTTATCATCTCTGCTGATCACTACTCGTCGGTTTTGAAGGATGGTTGTGATTCCATGTCTCTAGCTGATAGTATGTGCATGAATTTGGCTGTTCCATTACATGACTGGTGCTATGATGAGGTTATTTGGTGTTCGATATGCATGTCACTCATGGGGCTTCAATTTGTGCTATTTGGTTTTGGTTTGTGCACCAGTGACACCCGATGAGACGGTGATACGAGAGTCCTATCTGGCGGGTATTCACTGAGCATCTACTCCCAACATTTAGAAAAATAAGTAGAAATATAAGCCACGTAGTTTGAATGATCTTGTTTAGAAATATAATGCTTGCATATAGAAATATATATAAGTCATAGTTTGAATGGCCTTATTTAGAAATATAATGCTTTCACGTAGATTTAATAAAGCTTTTCCTACCATACTTTAATTTATTCTCTCAACAATACTCCCTCTGTCCCACAAAAGAGTGCATTTCTAGGATTTTTAAGACAGATTAGTGTGCAAGGTAAATGACTAATGTGCCCCTTATTACTCCATACACAAGCATGGTGGTGCTTCGGTTTCCACAAGCACTTAAATGAGCATGCATACACTTACAGCTGGGTCCTACAGACTAAAGATGCATTCTTTGTGGGACAAAATTTGAACACTAGAAATGCACTCTTTGTGGGACAGAGGGAGTACGTATTTATTCATTACCATCCACACAAAATAAAAGAAAAATGAAGCACCTGACAACGCATCTTACATACCAAAAACTACAAGACCACCCCTTTCATTCTGGGGTGATAAAGGGATAATACCATTCGAGCCTTTTTTTCATGCTTTTTCCGGCGATCTGAAGACGTCAAATTTTTTCCCCCTAATCCCCCCTTCCTAAAAGATGTGAATTTTTTTTTCCGTTCTGCGGTTCATCTTTCGAGACAATTAATTAAATTTCACCGGTAATCCTTATCCAAAATTAAAATACACCGATATTTATAAACGGAGATAGTATTATTTTTCGTGGCATCTAGCAACTACCATCTCTGAAGCAGCTATTGGCTTTGTCTGTCATCAACTCCATAAGCTCAGCATACGCTACTCCATACGGCGTGCTATCTTTGTGCGTGCCGAGGCTCTTGCTTGCATTGTGAAAGCTCTAACGCTTTGCGTCGTTACCTTCCGTTGCGTAAATATCTCTACTATTCTAAAGCACCACTTGGTGGCAGTGGTCCATTCTACACGTCATTAATTGCCCTGTTTAATTGCTCTACTTAATTGCCCTGCTTAATTGCCTCTACTCGAAAACGAACGTTCTTTAATTAGCCAATTTCACAAGAAACGAAGCGTTAAAGATAGATGTTTGATCTTGTAAAATAAATTTTTTTATTTTTTAATCTTTATTTTTCGTTATCAATTTTGTTTTTCGTAGCAACGCACGGGCATGTAGCTAGTACTATACTATCGAGCATAATATTGGCAACAAGACGTTCATGTTTCATTTTCACTCAACGAGCCATCCCAGGGTTCGCACTTGGCAGTTGCGACTGATGGTGCGCACTCCGAATACAACAAACTACCAGGCTTTACAAAAGGCACATTAATCCAAATAACGAGCACAACCCACATCAACATAAGCCTTCTTTATAACTGCTGTACCATCCAAAATCGTCTGAGCCGGTAATCTTCAGAATCACTATCAGTATCATCACTGTCAGACAATGAAGCTGCTAGATCATCAACGTGCAATATGTAATCGGCAACCTGGTCCAGGAAAGAATTAAATCAGAAGGTAAAATATACAACAGAATAGTACACATAAAAAACTGCAAAACATGCCATGACCCATGGACTACATCAGAAGATTGATCAAACAGAAAATAGATGTTTGAGTAAGAAAGGAAACAATTGCCATTGCAATGAAATGAGCAGCGAATTATACATGTCATGATCTATCCGTTGGGTGCAAACCATCATACAAAATCGAACTGTTGACCATAGGATAAAAGCACTTACTGTGTAAGGCAATAGAGGCCCAAGTTTTGCTTCATCTTTTCCATTCCTAGGACAATTGTGTGGAGCAGCACACGTCAAGTTGCTCAGCCAAATAACTGACCCGCAATGCCGACATAATGCTCTATTTGATGGGAAACTCCATGTTGCGCATTCTGTAATAATTGATAATTCAAATCCATATTTACAGAGGACCATTACAAGTTGCTGTGCGTAATTTGCATTTAGTTTATTTGGCATAGGTTACCTGCATACTTATTGCGGAAAACCTCTTTCCAATTCAAATTGCGATCAGCAAACACTGAATCCATGCTATTCTGCCCAAGAAGACCATTAATGTTCCGAACACCACCAGATACAGGTATGCTGTTGCAACTAACATGGCAGATGCTGAAGAAAAGGGAGTAATTCATCTTCCACAGATTGTTGTCATTTGCAGCTGAATTCCAAGACCTTCAAAGGAAGATACAAGTGTCATCAACAAGAAACTAGCACAGATACAAGTGCCATCAACAAGAAACTAGCACGTGTTTGAAAGGATAAGAGAGAAAAAAAATACCAGCAGACAAGACCAGCTGCTACCAAAGAACGCATGTCCAGAAAACTGAATATATGAACAAGCACATCATGTGCAATGTGCAGTGAACCTGCCAAAGGGGTTCAACATAACAAACACATCACGATTACTATTGTAAATAAATACAGATGTGTAAGTCATCATCCTAAATCTTGACAGAAGATCGCGGCTTAAGTCGACTAGGTAGTTTGAAAATTGAAAATGGTCCAAACTATGGTTTTTTAGTTGCAAAATGAAGAAAAGGAAGACCGAAGAAATATGACACATAACATGGAAACAATTATCAGCTTTTACTTAAGCAGGATTTAATACTTGTATCAAGACATCAAGTTTATCATCCTAACAGAACATCAAACATAAAAGTTGACCACACTTCATAGAACCTAGAAGAATAAAGTATAAGTAAGTCAGGTGAGGATGCCATCTTCATTACTGTAGCAGGTTAGCAGCAGCAAAGTAAATAAGCAGCTAGCACAGTAGTTTCCTACACTCATCCAGTATGTCTGAATGGAACCAAGATGTCATGTTTGTACTGAGGAGGGAAACCTTAATGCAGCTGTACATTTGAAAAGGAATCCACTACGAACCTGGCTCTTGTTGAATTCTAGAACGTCTCTTATGTGCAACAACCGAACGCTTGAACTCTGAAACAGCCTGTGCCTTCTTTTGCTTTGGTAGGACAACCTCTACCGCTTGGACAAGACCATTAGCCGCAGTTACTGCATATCCTGTGTGCACACTATGGGAGATAATGGGTTAATACAAACTATTCCGTAGCATTACTATGGAATGATGAATTCAAGCATACTTGTAAGAATAAATGGCCATTGGAGTGACAGAGTAAAGTTTAATGTGAAACTTCTTCCTTGGCTCGATGCATTTTTTAACAGCACAGGAACATACTATAAAACTCCACAGATGTTAAAAACCATGCCAAAGCAGTGACGGAACAAGGCTTAGCCTGAGAACCTGGGCACAAGCATGCAGCAATCATTTTTTGTACAGAGCATACATAAAGGAGAAGATAACATTGGTGATACATTAACAATCCAAGAACTATGACTATCGAAGTTACAACTTATACACGACATGACATTACTGGCAGAAAAAATTTAAGCAATGTTAACACCAGAGCTATTCGAATGTTGGCGCACGATTACTTGAAAATTCGGAGAACCAGAAGAACCTTGAGTGGACACTAAAACTCTGGTAGTCTATTCGAATGTTGACTCCAATGCAACTAGACCAATTAGCCGCAGTCTCTAATCTCTATTGACGTAAAAAGCCATTAACCACAATCTGGGCACAGAGCTAGCTAATCACAGGAAAGCCAAAGACGACCTAGCCAGGCTAGCCTGCAAAGTATCACAATTGGACAGACCAACCATCATCAGGACGAATTTCAGGGAACGAAATCCTAAACTCCCCACACAATAATCCATCGCGAGTCATATAGGTGGTTCCACTTGACAGAAGCACGAGAAATCCGACAGTATTGCGCCCATCTGGGGCGTGAGATTGGAAGGGAGGGCTTACTCGGGGAGGAGGCGGAACGCGAGCAGCACGTCGCCGGCGACGAGGGTCTGGGACGCCTTGCAGAGGTCCGCGTACCCGACACGCAGGAGGGCGGCCAGCTCGCCGCAAGCCGTCGGGTAGTCCCATGGCCGCGACAGCGCCGCCGCTATCCCCATCTCCCTGTACCTCTCCGCCGCCCCCGTGTCCAGCCGCCGCCGCGGCTGCCGCCGCCTCACCGGCATCGCTGGGAGCAAGGAGCCGTTCCTCGTGGATCCGCCACGTCAACGTCGCCTCGTCGTCCCAGTCTCTCCCCTCGTGGACACCACCGCCTCGCGCAGTTGGGCTATGCACCTGGCCCTGCTCTTCCGGGTCGTGTACGAGAGTTGTATCTCCTTTCTGCGTGTAATGGGCTATTGGGCCACATGGATGGCTAGGCTGCACGGTTTCCAATGTCTTCTGGGCCACGATTAGCACTAGTAATTGTACCGGAGGTGCTTCTATGCATCATTATTTAAACTGCACAGAAATATTGAAACATGAACGAGTAATGTATGATGATTAATTACTATTTTGTTTGCTTCGTGTTGTATATGCCAAGCTGCTGCATTGGTTACATTTGGCTCCTATTGCGGTACGACTGAAGAACAAGGTGATGTGCGTCGTGTTAATTTCTATTGCTCTTAATTTCTCTTAATTTCTATTGACCATTATATGCCGCTATATAATCAGCGATACAAAGAGGGGTAAGAGTCTAAATAAGTATCCATTGTTCTTAATTTCTATTGACGAATGACATAACGAATGGAGTGTCAAGAACAGACGTGACTCTGCATGTGACAAAACTCACAACTTCTCTTTTTTAAGGAGCATACAACTCAGCACTCGATCGTATCTTACAAGGTTCTGGTGGCACTCAAATAGCAATTTTGAGGAGATAGCAAGCATTGTTTTGACGGTGCAAACTGTGTTGCAATGTATGACGGCTGATTCCTCCTACCACGTTTGTAGCAATTAGCAGGAGTCATTCTTCATGTGTTCCTTGGACTAAAAACCCCATATATCTGGCAAAAATGTTATGCTCATGACGAATCCAACTTGTTCTGCTTGAGAAACTCCAGGTCCTTGAGTTGCCGCTGCGCTGCTTCCTTGGACACGGTCTTGACGCCGGGGAGCTTCCTCTCGCCGGCAGCCACCTGCTTCGCCATGGAAGACACTATCCTCTCGACCGCCGGCCTCCCGACCGAGGGGAAGACCGCGTTCAGCATTGTGCACAGAAGCTTCACGTCCTCTTGTTCCAGCACATCCTGCCCAAAGCAGCACACGTAGATGGCTTCAAGGGCCTTTTCCACCTTTGCTTCCATCGGTATCTGAGGCGCTGGTGCCTTCGACTTTGCTCTTTTCTGCACCACAGTTCATGTTCTTCAATTCAGGAACCAATTCCCAAGAGTTTCTCGTATGGACATGATGCAATCCGAATAAATATTTTCGCAAAGAATTGCTGAATTAAGCGTCTTTGGCGCGTAGCATATTACCTCCTTTGCACTCTTCATCATGTCGAGGAATGTCTCCTCCTCGAACTCGATATCGTTGGAAAGGCGGAGACGCGCCACGCCTTCCAAGATCTCCTCCGTTTTCAGCAGCCCACCACCAACGGCAGCCAACCAGCAGCACAGCAGAACGTAGAAGGGATCTCCTGCCTTCATAGCAATGCGAGACATGCTTGGTAAAGTAGCGGCAGATGAGATAAAAGAAACCTCTTTTTACTTAGTTTTGCATACGATAGGCAGGCTAGCTATTGTGGAAGCAGAACAGAAGGAAGCAGGTACATGAGCGATGAGTACGTGCCTTGCCGCGGCGGTCGTTGAAGTCGTAGAAGGCCTGGGAGTCCATGACGGTGCACTTCTTGCTGACGCGGCGGCGGAACTCGGCGAAGTCGATGGTGTCGCCGCCGACGCCGCCCTCGTCGCTCAGGATGCGCGCCACGAGGCCCACCACCGGGAGGGCCCCGATGAGGCGCCCCGCGATGGACCCCGGCGAGTTCGGGTCCGGCTCCATGTACGCCACCACCGCTCCATGTCGCCGCCGCCTGCGGTGGGCGGGGTGGCAGGGCCGCCGGTGGTGCGGTAGGAAGGGTGAGGTGAGCGAGAGCTTGTGGGCGATGTGCAGTGTCCCCATGCCCATCGATGGGGTTTTCTTGGACGCCTTGTGTGGTGCGCGTGGCGTGCCTTATCTGCTGATGGACTTGATTGAAGCGAGTACGATGCCTATAAGCACTGCTCAATCAAGATTTCGTGGTTAAAAAAGAGTACGTAGAGGGCTCATGGGTGATCGGAACAACGGTGTTCATTTCCGTGTTATGTTCCGAACGTTAATATGATTTGTCCTAGTTAATAATAGTGCATGCCTTGTTTATGTAGGCTTAGCTTTTTCGAATTACATCTTAAAGTCACCTTTTGAGCTTAAGCAGCTTACAATTAATCGGCTACATTAACTTGAGTGGTATTAGTCTAAATCCAATCTTCAATAAGACAAGAAAGCATCTCTACCGTGGCTTTTAGTTTTTAGTTATACGGAGACTTTGAACTTAAAAAAGATCAGATAAAAATAGCTCATTTTAAACTTTAATTTTAAAATAACAAAAAAAAATCCAAATAAACAGCACCATATCATACTCGTTCGGTAAAAGGCGCTTAGAATGGTTGGGGACCTGGGGGCCACTCGACCTCAACTGATTTCTTGCCTATTCCAAAGAGCAGCTCTTACGTTGTTGCAAGACAAGAGATGGCGGCCTAAAAAGCACACGTACTTATCTAAGCTCCGACACTTGGGTTTAAGCATTTTCCTTCCCAACGTGGTAAATAAAGAAAATTACCTCTTAGCACCTTCCACATTAATTTGGAGTACTAGAAATGCTCTCATGTATTAGTTCTAAGGACTGTAGAGCTTGGTGAGTGGTGACTCTGCTTAGATATTTTTCCGGCATCATTTCGAGCACAAGTAAGATTCACATTCTTAAGACGATCGACGTATAGGGGTGAAAAAAAAACTCGAAACTTACGAGTTAAACGAGTTGTCGAAATTTGTGCCTTAACGAGTCGAGCCGAGCTGACAATTGAACTCATTAAGAAAACGAGTTTATCAAGTAATTCGTTTGGCTCGCTACTTCCTTACTCAGCCGAGCAACCCTACCCTAGCCTCACTCAACCAGGCAACCGCAGCGGCCAGAGAAATCCATGTCTCCCCTCTGGTTACCAGTGGCCATCGCTCCACGGCCCCGCCTCCACTCCGATCTCCTCCCCTCCGGCTTCTCCTACCTCCCCATCAAGCTCATCCCCTCTGGGATTAGCCCTCCACCCGCTGGCCTCCGCCTGCGAGCTCCACCGCCATATCCAGCCTCTCCTCCGACTGTCCACCCGTCCTGTCGTCACCTCAACAGCTCCCCTCCGAGCTTCGGCTACTCCCGAGTCCCGCCTCCGCTCCGAGCTCCTCCCCTCTAGCCTCCACCCGCATGATCGTCGCCTCGATGGCTCCCCTCTACCAGTCCAGATCTAGGCCTCCACCGTCGGCCCTCCCGCGATCTGGCTATTAACTGTTGTTTGAGAGAAATGACAAGAGCAGTCAAGGACAAAGGTAATGAAATGACTTCAAATCAGCAGTGTGTATAACATTTTTGAACATCTTACGCAAGTTTAATTAGGTATTGCCATCAGGAAAGAGGCCACTGCTAACAAAAAATAAATGAGGACCATACAGCCCTTGTTAATGAGTAATGACTGATTGTGCAGTAGTATTAAAATCAAATGATATAATTAGTCACGATAAGAACTTACCATAAGAGCTTGAGTTTTTTGATCAATTTTCTCAAAAAATACTCTCCTGTGCACTGGGAAAAATTTGAAGAGAGATATGTAATGTGTAAGATAAGGGTAAAATTAGAAAAACAGAGGACAGTGCTAAGATAGTTAATTCTTAATACACTGGGGTGGAATTTGAAGAGAGATATGTAATATGTAAGATAAGTGGTTCTTACACCAATTTTTCCATCGCCCATGTGTCTTATAGCAAGATAGGTTTTAATACGCCAATGGGTCCTCTAAGTGTTATTCCTCAGTATAGAAACTGTGAACTTATGATTAGGAATGTAAGTAGCTTCTTTATCATCACCTCTAATGATTGTTGGAGACCACCAGTCAGCATGCTGAAAATCAAATTAGTCTATGTTAGTGTAACAATAATCTTGTACTAGGGTATGACTGATATCAATGCATATAAATAAAATACTGTATTATGGTACAAAGAACTTCGTACCAGATGGCTGTAGCAGCATATTCACACTAAATGATATATTTTGTACGGTGACTATGGTCCAAATGATAATATATTGCTCTTTTATTTTGTATGTGTAGGACGATAATGAATATGTATATGAGGAAGATGAATATGATCAAAGGAATTTGCTCACATGAACCTGGCCAACATTACTAACGAGTTAAATGAGCTAATTCAAGTTTTCAACGAGTCGAGTCGAGTTTTGAGCTTGTTAAGATAACTAATCAAGTCGAGCTGACTTGTTACCTTAACGAGTTTAACCAAGTCGAATTAAGTTGAGCTAATTTGACTCGATATCACACCTACCGACGAATGCACGCAGCATCCAATTATTTCGCATATAGAAGATGACCGACGAATGCACGTAGCATCCAATTATTTCGCATATAGTTTCATTGTCTCTGAGCTGGGATTAGTGCCGGTCTTATTCTTGAATCATTTCTTTGTCAGATCAAACAGAGGTAGATTCGTCCGGTTTCACCTTTTATTCCTTTCTTTCTTGCAACACATCCAGAAACAATCATCAGAACAACATCATGAAAACCACAAGCTTTTCTTTTTCCTTTTGGTCTTACTTAGATGCGCCTGCGCGCCGTCACGCCGCGCCGTGCAGGCGCTTGGCACCGCATAAAGATGATTTTCTTGCCGAAGGAAAGAATCGTAGGGGAAAATCAAATCTAAAAAGTTTGGAGGGCCTTTTCATAAAAAACACACAATACTATTTAGTTTTTTGAGGGACTTCACCAAAAAAAACAATTTAGATTTAAAACTCTTGGGGGTCTTTGCGGGGCGAAAATAATTTGCGCAAAAAGAAAACAGATTTTGGAAGTTTTTGGAGTCTCATAGCTAAAAAAATGTACCTAGATATAAAAAAACAATTTGAGCTAAAAGGAAACCAATTTTGGAAGTTTTGGAGGTATCCTCGCTAAAAAAAAGAACCTAGATGTAATCCTTCTAGTAAAAAAACATACCAACATATAATTTTTGAGGGGCTTCATACAAAAGAATGATTTGGATTTTCACCTAGATGTAAAAAACAATCTGCGCTTAAAAAAACAAATTTTGAAAGTTTTGAGGGGTCTCCTTGTTTAAAAAATGCAAATAGATGTAACTTTTGAGGACCCTTGTGCAAACTAAAAGAGTTTGCGGGAAAAAAAAAGATTATAGAAGTTTGGAGGGCTTCCTGTAAAAAAATCTGACCTAAATGTAATTTAGGAGGGCCTTTTAAACAAAACGAATTTAGAAGTTTCGGAGGCCTTTCCATTAAAAAATAGACCTATACGTAATTTTTGAAAGTTTTAGAGGCGTTTCCGCAAAACCCCCCGCCACGCGGCCGCCCGAGCGACGCCACCACGTGTCACGCAAGCGACGCGAGCGAGCACACGTGGGGGCTCGAAGGCACGACCGAAGGCTTAAACGCGAGAAGTCTTCTCACTGCGCCACACGCCTATTGATAAGAATCAACGCCGTTAAAATATATGAACCATATAAACGGCTTGTCGAAGGTTAAGAAATCGACGGTAAATTTGTAACGGGTACCTTCGGGGTTCACAGGATCAACAGACACAGACGAGGCAAGGTTTAGATAGGTTCGGACCTCTTAGAAGAGTAATACCCTACTCCTGTTGTTTTGCACTATTGGATCGCTGAATGCGGAGTACAAATCTGGGGGGTGTAATCTCTAGTTACAAGATGGGAAAAATATAGCTAGATCTAATCTGGCTAATAAGGTCTAGCAGGTGCTCTCCTCGGGTTTCTTCTTGCGTATGCTCTAATTGCTCCTTTTCTTTCCGGTCCCCTTTCTCCATGCATATCTCCTGTATTTATAGCTGGGTACACCATCTTCTCAAGATGTTGCCGGATGAGGACTCCGTATCGTTCCCGATCGAGGATCTTCGTTCCGAGATCCTCGTAGGGAACTCATTTTCCTTATCTGTTCGACGTACTCGATCTGGTCTCCTCGTTATGGGAGCAGGATCGAGTCTTTCCTAATGTAGATATACCCTTTCCGTTAACCTTGTCTCCCGTCTGAGGTATACGATATAATTTCTGTCTTTCCAATACGCGTGCATATCCCATATTTAGATATTTGACACGGCTAAGCTAAGCAGACAATGCAGCAACGGCGAGCAGCCATGTTGGTTCAAAATCGATGTGATCGTACGAAAGAGCCATAACTCTATGAGATATTAATATATGGAGTATACTAAATGCTCTTCTTTATAGCAGGACAGTAGTACCCTAAAGAATCACATTATAGTAGTTCAGGGCAGTCCTTTCCTGTGACCTACGAAATGCGTCACAAGTAAATGAGCCAACGACCGACGCCAAAATGACAACTGGGAGCCTTGAGATAAGCCGTGTGCTGTGTGAGCTACTGAGCTGCGTCCATCTGCGACTACGAGCCTGTCCCCCACGGCTGTAACATCTTAAACTTTTCAAAAATAAAAGAAATAAAATTTAACATAATCATATTTTGAATTATCATCTTTCTAAATTTCTAAATCTTTTATTGATTGAAAAATCATTTAAAATTTAATTAATGAAAAGTTAAAAGTAAGAAGGTAGAAGGCAAGAATCTCATTATGAGAAGATAATGTTGAATAAATGAGAAATTTCTAGAATACAATTATGACTAGTAATCATGACTTCATTAATGAAAAGAAACTTGGTTGATATTTCTTTGACTATAAGTAGTGGAAGGATAATATGGAAATTGATAGAATTGTCTAGAACCATTTAATGTAGTATGAACACATTAATTCATGATAAGAAATTTGATTAATATCATTGACTATGAATAGTGATGAGACAATATTAAATTAAAAAGAACTCTCTGGAATCATTTAGTGCGGTATGAACATATTAATTAAAGTAGTCAAAGTAGTGTGAATGCATTAATTCCAGATAATAAGATTAAATCATGTCAATTTGACTATTAAAAGTATATCGACAGATGTAGTAAACCATTTTTTTTCGATGGAAACATTGGTTACACGAGATCGAATTTCAACACTGGGATTATTATTACATTCCAGTTTACATATAACAATCATAGGAATTACAACTCGTACAACTGTTCGATTACAAGTCTGATCATAAATTGCATTACAAAAATAAATTACAAGATTATAAGCTAAAACTACTAGGCAAGCCTGTTCCTTATTTGTGCACCTGCATATTCAACTGCACACGTATAAGAATAAGAATGAACTAAATACATTAAATTAGGTACAATAATAAAAAGGAAGAATTGTCGTCAGCCAAGTATTTTAAATGATCGCTCAATGATGTACCCTAAATCGTCCGGGGGCCAATTTGGCTCCTCTCGTGATTAGGTTTTGCATCATTCGGCAATATACAAACCGGTGAATTTAACAGTAGACGCGCGTATATTAAAAATGTCGCGTGGTAGAAAAGTAAATCTCCTTGGTAAAAAGATAAAATCTTTCACACTAGTAAAAGATAAGCATGGAGGCAATGGGGATGCCCAACTGAAAGCTCCAAAACCAGCCACGATAGTCTAGCCGAAGCTAGAAAGAGCATATCCAGCCAGCCGGCCATATGAGCCATAGAAACCAAGATTAATACTCTAACAAGGAGTAAATGAGCAATCAATCCAGCCGCACAAACCAAGCCACCAAGCTCCCCATTCAAACCCTATTGCATCTCCTTTTCCATGTCTATAAAAGCAAGCCAACCATCCAGTAAGTATAACCATGTAGAAGCACAAAGTCATCTCTAGAATTCCACCCCACACAAGGCAAGATGTCATGACCAGTTTTACCATATTCAAGAGCCCAAACTTACAAGACAAGAAGAAGCACGATCGGAGCTAGGCATCAGTAAGAGGAACAAACATCACAATTTCCAAACCCCTTGTTCCATCTTCACAATCATCGGTAAGCAACCAACCTTGGCTATTAGTATCAATAGAAGAGAAATATAGTAGCTCAAACATAGCATACACTATACGACGGTTGATCTTTAGCGACCCTTATTAGGGACCGATGGTTGGTCGCTAAAACTTATGGACCGACGGTTGGTCGCTAAATGAGTTTTTAGCGACGGTTAGTCGGTCGCTAAAAGTCTAGAAATTTAACAATTTATGGTTGGTCGCTATAGATGTCGTTAGGGACCAACGGTGGGTCGCTATAGAGAAGGGGTCACTACTTGGAGCCCTGGACCGGTGGACCCACCCAGCCGTCAGCGTCACAAGGGCGTCGCTCTCGTCCCGTGCCCCCAGTCCCTCCCCAA
Source organism: Rhipidocladum racemiflorum (assembly GCA_036346355.1). NCBI lineage: Eukaryota > Viridiplantae > Streptophyta > Magnoliopsida > Poales > Poaceae > Rhipidocladum > Rhipidocladum racemiflorum. The sequence goes on from CM070578.1 coordinate 4,874,445, forward strand.
CCCTAGCTGCTCCCGTCCCGTGCCCCCAGTCCCACTACTTCAGCTTTTACTCAGCCGATCCCCACCCAAAACCCGACGCCCTGCGCCCCTGCCGGCGCCCCTGCGCCCTGCCGGCGTCCTGGCGTCTGCTCTCTGGCCGAGCCGCCCAGTCGCGTCCTGCTGGCACCCATGGCCGAGCGCCTCCCCACCTCCTGCTCTGCCCGACTCGTGGCGGCACCCTCCCGCCGGCGACGCCCCCTGCTTCCTCCACGCCGGCAACGCCTTCCTCGCTTCCTCTAGCGTGCGGCAGCAGGTAGTTCGTGGCCGGCTCTTGCCGCCCTAGCTCCGGTGACGCTCCTCCTCCGGCCGGCGGCGGCGACACCCCCCGCCCCCACCCCAAGCCGGCGGTGTCCTTCCCCCTTGCCCTCTGCTTTGGTGAGTATTCAGGTACAAAATGTAAACCTAGGTCTTGGTTCTTGTGTGCATGCTACATGTTTGATGATATGCCTAGAAGAGTTTTATTATGGTATCAATTATCTGACGCTTTAAGGGATAGTACTGTTGCTTGATTGATTTCCATATTCATGTGATGAATGTTTTCTGAGTTTGTGAGTTGAGCACTCTCCAACCTCCATGTATTGTGTATGGTTGTTTAGTTCACCTAAAATGTACTTGGGTAAGAGCTATATAGTTTGCACCTATTTCCTGTTATGCAAAAGACTAAAGGTTGCTATTATATGTTTTTTGTCTGAAGCAGCATGTGTGGACACAAATTTCCTTAAATGCTTAAAAGCTGAGTTTTCCTCTTATTTTGTTCTTTGAGGGCCTTGAGGCAAATGTTCGTTTCGGCAGTATCTTATGGGATCTTTTTCCCTTGTACAGTTGTTTATATGTTTGATTTGCTTATCAATATAGACAAGTAAATAAATGATCTATGATGAGAACTATGTGTTTCAATATTACTGGATGCGAATTTTACAAACAATGACATTCAACTGATTGGTGGAGGAATTTGCTACTAGTCATGTTACAAATCTTGAAAACTAACGTATATCACAATGTGCATATCTGTGTTGTGCAAAACAATCCAATCCACAGGCCGTTCTTGATTTTTTTGCCTGTAATATCATATCTACATTGCGCTTATGCTTGTAAATATCATATCTGCATTGCACTTGGGAGTTGGCATTTCCTGTTTGAAGTTGAAATATTTTATGCCATCTGCTTTTCATTTGAAATGATTGTTTCACACATTTTAATCCCATGATGTGGTTATCCAATTGCGCTGTGTGTAAATATTGCAGCTGGTGGTGCAACTGGCAACAATATGTGGACTTAATCAATTATGGGGAGAATAACATTGACATGCTTCCTCAAGCCACAAGTAGACCTGGGGAGATTGACAACTCGAAGCTTGTTTTGGAGGAAACAAGCAGTGGCAGTGAAGAGCCACAGCTTCAAAAAACCATGAGAGAAGGGCAGGACTACACTTTGGTGCCCCAAGAAGTGTGGAGGAAGCTATATGAATGGTATGTAATCGTGCAATGTAATATACTGTTTTTTTAGATCAATTAAACTGTACCTATTAGCTGAAAGTTTGGTAGACCAATAACACTAGCTCTACCATCCTGTTGACTCTGTTTATTGGTGATTAGTTGTTGCCCAGTTATACTTCATTTGCCTGCTGTTATTACTTGTTTAGAACCATGATGTGCTAACTATCCTACAACATGAGTAATAAGTTAGGGTGGCTTTTTATTGGATTTTATGCCTGACCTTCATTGATTTATATGTCATAATTATATTTTTCTTGGAGTAACATGGACTGGACATCAATGTCCACTGTACTTTAAAACATTTTTCTTCAATCGCATTGGCTAGTACTAGAATGAGCCCTCCCAAATCATGTAGTGTCCATTTTGGCAAAGTCTTTTCCCTTTTAATTTTTGGTGGTGTATGCAATTTTTTTGGGGATGAGGGTTGAAGGAGTTGTATGTAGCATTGTTTGCAAATTGAGTTTTTTTAGTTTTCATCCATTGTAGCAATTGCCCTTGTGAGATATGGTTTCTATTTGATAGTTTACATTATGTATACACTATACAATATTGCTTGCAACTGATATATGGATTGTCATCTATTGTAGCAATTGCATTTTACCAAATAGAAAGATAAGAATAAGGCTTTAAAAATTAGCATACACTTATCTCCTTCTTAGTTTGAGGTGCAAAAATAGTATCTTAACACCAGTTATGATATAGAGTCGAACTCTTTGTTGTCATGCTTTGCTTCTTTGTCTTTCTCTAGTGCTTGCGAGCATTGGAAGTATGGAAAGAACACAAGATTGTTTTTACCTTGTGATTGTTCTCATAAATCAAATTTTCTAGCTGAATTTAATGAGAATATTTTGCAACAATATTTTTTGGATCGTTCTATGTTTGATCATCTGAGTATACCAATCTATAAGTGGACACATGCTTATCATCAGCGTGTACGGAAAGTTACTTCAGCTTTTATGTTAGATCTGTGGAGGATATGGATAATCATGGCTAGCAATAATTTGTCATGTTCATAATCCTTTATTATTTTTTCCTTTTATTTTCGTGATAGGATTGTCTTCTTGTTTCTTGGTTTCCCAATGATTCTGTTGTTTCTTCGATCATGGCTATGGAATGGATGTTTTTCAAGATTGCCAGCTCAAATTTCTACCAGGTACAACTGATGCTTCTTCGTGACGATTTGGTAACAAAGATGAACTAATGCTATGTTTGATGACATGCCAAGGAATAATGGATCTCTCGCATTTACTCACATTCGAGAAAACTATGAGTGTTGTGGATTCAAGTTATTTAGTTTATGCATGTTTGTATTTACCAATATTTTCATCTCTCATTCCGTGGGAATATAATGATGTGATGAAGCGTAAAGTTGTCTTATAGAGATGGTAGATGATGATAAAAAAATATTTACTCTTCGTTTTGCTATCTAACTCAACGAGTATCGTGTGATTATTTACTCTTCGTTTTGCTCAATAGCGACCATCAAACATAATTGTGGTATTATACTTTGTATGTCTATGTGATTATGTGTATAAAAATCTGTGATTTGTGGTGCTTTTGTATATATAATTAACTGTATATTATTATTAATAACAACTGTAATGAGGGCGACTTTCTGTTGGTTGCTAAATGTATAGTATAACGACTCATGGTTGGTCGCTAAATCTATAGTACAACAACTCACAGTTGGTCGCTAAATATACAACTTCAGCGACCTATGCTCGGTCGCTAAAAAGATGTCGGTTGCTAAAGCCTTTAGCGACGGCACTTACAGCGACCATCCTTATGGGTCGCTAAAGGTTTTTAGCGACTAACCGTAGGTCGCTGAAGCCGCTTTTAGCAACCAACCGTAGGTCGCTGTAAGTGAACCGTCGTATAGTGATAACAGTAGCAAAACCAACGCCCGATAAAAGGTTTATTGGGTAAAAATTGGTCTCAAATCAGTTTTGATGTCGTGGGGGTTGCACCGTGCGTTCCCTAAAACATATTCATGCCCCCCTCCCCCGGCGCACAACAAAGCTTAGGGCATCGTCGCGAGCCATCCAACCCAGATATCATCCTTTATGCAACATCATTATTTTCATCATCGACCGTAAGTAAATCCTAATCGGTCTCGATTAGTGGTTGCAAATAAGCAATATCGTACGTCCCCACGGTATTGCCTCATTTCCCCTGAGTGTGATAATAACCGTAGGTTTCGCCTCGATATCACTATTTGTCGCCCAACTAAAGTTAACCAACATAATCCTACTGTATGGCCTAGTATCAATTCATCATTTACTAAGCCAATCCATTCATGAATGAAGTTCTGCAAAACCCCCCCACAAATACTCTCAGATCATGACCCATCAGTTTATAGTCATAGCTATTAAGCAATCAGTGGTATCAGAATCATCATCTGCTATGTGAACTAATCGAAGCCACTGTTAATATGCCCTAAACCCATATTCGAAAACCATCTCAGACCCTGACAAGTAACCAAATCATGTAAGTAAACTATACATATAACCGATTTATAATACATCGGTGCATAGCACAAATCAATCATTCAGTAAAGACAATAACAAGCTTGAAAGGATTCCACGTGTTCCCGTTAAGCAACTATACCCCTTCTCTATTTTCAAGCATGAGCATATAAATAGCTGCACAAATGTTACTCGCCATTTCAGTATTTCAAGCACATGCATTCTGAATCATGTAATCATATTACTAAATCAGTTTTTGGATTGTCGTTGTTCGACTTGGAAGCTTAAAATCGTGGTGGAGCAAAGAGCAGACTAGGGCGTTGCTTAAACATGAATTAGGATTAAATAATTAGATATCTGGGCATAAGCAACCTTACCCCTTTTCATGCCTTAATCCTGGCTACGAGCATCATTTGAACACTACTCTCTACCTCTAAGATATCAAGCCTCAACCATTACTCCAATATCTAAATATGTACACTTCTTCAACCCCACTTTCACAGTAGATAGACTAAATTAATTAGGCATGAGAATAAGCATTCAAATAAATAGAGAAACCATTAATAACTCATATACATAACCTAATAGGGATTTAGGGCCCCGTTCGTTTCAGCTTCTGGACAGCTTCTGCTTAAAAAAAATGGATTATTTGCCGAATGGGAGGATTCTGGACAGCTTCTCTGAGAATCAGAAGCTGGTTTCTATATAGAATCAGAAGCTGTTTGAAACCTGATTCTCACTGATTCTTGCTGATTCTCACCGGCTTGGTCCGGAACCTAGAAGTTGTAGCCGGCTTGACCTGATTCTCCCATAATCAGGAGCATCTTCTCCTATAATTCAGAATCTAGAATCCAGAAGCTGAAACGAACTGGGCCTAAGTCTCATGCACCATCAATTACGCCACTACCTCATTCACCAAAAAATGTTCTTTAGAGAGCAAAAAATATGAGAAGTTTGTAAAACAATACAGATTCGGCCCAAGTCCAAAATTAAGATTTTAAATTTTATTTCTTTTTATTTTGAGGTTGTGCTTCGTATATTATAGCTGCCCTCCGTTTTAAAATGTAGGTCATATATGTTTTAGGTTTGTTTTAAAACATAAGGCCTGCACGTGATTTTAATTACATTTTCTTTATTTTTTACCCACATTTGTCTTCTCCTCTCTTAAATATTTATGGGCAAACATTTACACACACTCACCAGCTCTTTCGCAATAACCCCCTTCAAAAATTCTGAAAATATGTTTAGGTCCTCTCACAAACCGTTTTGGCCAAAAAGTAGTGGTTCCACAAGTTCTGTAAAACCATCCTCTCGCGTCGCCGCGCGCTTCCGCGACATGGTGCCGCGCGTACGTATCTAGTAACTTATATTATAGGGAAAGGGATTGCCGAGTTCCAGCCAATGCCATGTCATCAATTCGCGTGGCGGCCCTCCGAAAAATTGAAATTATAGACAGGTCCTTCCATCGTTTAATTTGCAAAAAAGACTCATAGTTCTACATATTCACGAATGGGTCCTCCATTAGTTTTTTGCAATCATGAATAGGTCCTTAATTCCACTATTTTTTCCCCAAGAAAGACTCGTAGTTCCGCAAATTCACGAACAGATCCTCCATCGGGTTTTTTTGCACAAAGGAGCCTGTGGTTATGTAAATTCACCGACAGCTCCTAGCCATCCATTTTTAAAAAAAAACACCACCGAGAAAAATGAAATTATATACATATTTTTTTTCCAAAAAGAACCTAGGACCAAATGTCACACGGTTTGCAATCGTGGTTAGGTCCTTCCGCTATTTTTTCCCAAAAATAACCTGTAGTTCCGCAAATTCATGAACGGGTCTTCCATCGGTTTTTTTTGCAAAAAAGACTCTTTAGTTATGCAAATTCATCAATGGCTCCTGACCAGCCAATTTTTTTTTTTAAAAAAAAACACCACCGAGGAAACCAAAATTATGTTTTTTTTGCAAAAAAGAACTTAGGACCAAATTTCACACGGCGCATCATCATGCGCAACTACCTAGTTTCATTCATATGTCCATATATCGCATATGGCGCGCGCCAGGTCGTTTAGCTCTAGAAGAAAAAAAAAACTCAGGCCTGTTGGCTCATTTTTAAAATTTGATCTTTCGTCCAAACGAAATTATAAATTTGATCTCTTCTCGATCATGACATGTATCTATTGTGCTCTTATACCATAGTAGTAATATATCATGATCTCAAACTTTGATAGGTAATATTTGTCGTTTTTTGATGTTTTGACGGTTGAGAAATAGATTATATTTATAATTTCATTTAGACGAGGCTGTAACCTAAAAAGAAAGAAAAATAGACCAACGGATAAAACAAACTTCCGGCTTTATCCACGTCTTTGGGCAAGTTGGGTGCGTGTAGGGTCGAGGATGCGCCTAGAGGGGGGTGAATAGGCGTTTTAAAAATTCTTCTTACTAATCGAGGATCGCCTCTAATTACCCCTATGTCAAAACCTACACAAAGATTATGCGCAAGCGAAAGACTAAGGTTTAGACAATTAAAGCCTAAATCAACTAGGCTCACTAGTGCACTAACTAAATAAGTCTCTAACTAGAATTGCTAGGTTGATCAAGCAAGCTACACTAAGCAATTCTATTCACAATCAAGCACTTGATAATATTGCAATAATGTAAATGCTTGAAAGTAAAAGGGCAAGAGACACAAAACTTTTTACCGTGGTTCGGAGCAAACCCTCCTACTCCACGTTGAGGAAGTCCAACTCACTTTGGACCGGCCCACTCACTTGAGCCTTCACCTCGAATCCACTATGGTTGCTTTTCACCCCACGGTAGGCTAAGCACCAACCTTCACAAACTTTAGCCGGGCTTCTCACAAACCTCGAGAGCTCCCACAAGACAACGCACCGACGCCGTCTAAGAGGCCACCACCTCCAAGAGCAATAGGATGAGCACTCCGCTCAAGCTTCACCGAACGCACCTCCGCGTCTCCGGTGATCACCTAGTGCAACTCATGCAACTAGGGTCCTCTCAAACTCCCTCTAATTGCAACTCATGCAATTAGAATCACTCTTGAGCTCAAAACCAAATTGGAAGAGGCAAAACCATGCAAACCCTCCCACAAACTCAAACCTAGCTCAAGAGCACTCAAAACACCAGCAACACCATGCCCTTGCCCCCCAAGGGGGTCTTATATAGCCTCCCATGCCAAAACTAGCCGTTGGGGACAAAAACCTTGAAAAATCGACAAAACCGGCACTACCGCACTCATAGGGCCGGTAGTGCCGCCCTCAGCCCCAACGGTCGGCTAACGGCTATAAATCCGGTACTACCGCAGGCAAAATCGCGGTAGTGCCGCTCGGGCGGCACTACCGGCCTCTACGGGCGGTAGTGCCGACCTCAGGGCAAACTCCAGAAAACACCCCCTCTGGAAAATAACTACCGCAGTTAAAATGGCGGTAGTGCCGGCCTCGGGCGGCACTACCGCAGGTATATGGGCGGTAGTGCCGCAGGTATATGGGCGGCACTACCTCTCTTCAGGGGCGGTAGTGCCACACTTTTCAGATTTCAAACGGCCATAACTTTTTACTCCGAACTCCGATTTCGGTGAACTTGGACTCTATGAAAAGCTTATCAAGAGGGCTACATTCTCCACCCTTTTTCAAGATTTAAGCAATCATAGATATTTTCCAAAATCACAAAAACTCCGAAGTGGCCACTCAAGTCTAAAACCGATTTTCTCGAAATCCTCATATAGACTTGATTAAAACCGTGACCACAAGCTAACAAGAGTCAACAAGATTAAATCTTGAGCTATGAGATGATCAACTCATGCTCAAAATAATTTGCAAATCACATTTGCAACAACTCAACTCACGCTTAAAGAATTTCATCCAAATTCCAAATACTTTGCGAAAACACCTTTCGCAAATTCTTCAAAGAATATATTTGCAGGAACGTATTAAGCAAATAAATCCCGGGGTCTATAAGGTTTATCCTCTTAGCCATGTGATGGTCAAACCACGACCCAAACTGACTTGCAAAAACCACGGTGCAAGTATCGCATGCTTTCAGGACCGGAACCCATAGACATCCCGTTTATTCGCACAACGAATATGCAAATAACAATTAAACCTCAAGGAATGAGCTATCTCTCTTTTGCAACACTTGCAAATCATAGCCTCGTCCCAACTCCAAATCAACTTAATTTGCTTGAGCATCCTCGTTTTGCATCTCATGCAAAACTTAGCTCCAAGCAAGCAATAAATCAAAATCAGAGTGCATGAGCTCTCTAATTGCAACTCCTGCAATTCGCTAGCTCCATGCAACTAAACCAAACACTTGCTTGAGCTCTCCGTTTGCAACCCGTGCAAATATAGCTCCAAGCAATACCAAATAAACGCAATAAGATTTTGTTTGTAAAACAAAAACAAAAGCATGAAGCTTCATCTATTGCAACACATGCAAACAAATGAGCTTCACGCAAAAGCCAACGCATTAGCTTATCCTATTTGCAACTAATGCAAATCAAAGCTCAATGCGAAAACTCCAAGCACAAGCTTGACCTATTTGCAACAAATGCCAAATAGAGCTTATGCAAAAACCAAGCACGAGCTTCACCCATTCGCAACACATGCCAAATGGTTAACTCCATGCAAAAACCAAATCCAAATAAGATTTGAGCTCGAGTGACTACGGAATTGAGATCATCACCACACGATGAAGCTTAAAGAAGAACTCAACCCCTCTTAACAGTACGACGCTAAACTAGACACAAAGCTTGGAAAAATCCTTAGCCTATCTAGTTATACCTTAGCCGCCGCAAGCAATCCCCTTTGGGGTCTTTAAGATCTTCAATCAACTTGTACCCCCGGGATCATCACTCTGGCTGTCTCTTGAAGTCTTTTATGATCTTCAATCATCTTATCTTCAAGATCGTCACCCAGCTCTATAAGCTTGTTCATCTCTTCTTGATGAACCTTCTTCTTTTCAACCTTTGGAACTAACCTGGCTCAATCATCACTTATAGAAATGGTTAGTCCAAGATGCATGGTTGTCTCAATCATCTAAGTACTCCATTAACACATAATGGATACCACTTACATCAATTGAGCACAACCTAAATCAATCAAATGAACTTATATGTGTCTTGAGTACATGATGCAACTAATGCTTCATACTACTCAAGAACTCTTCATTTGCCTTGAATCAATCACAAGAACACCATCAACACATGATGAAATGTTCTTTGATGATTAGAAGACAAATGAACTCAATTTAAAAATTCATTTAAATTGATATGTTCCAATGTATTGATCCTTTAATTATATGGAGTGAAGAATAGATCAATACATCGATACATCAAGTTCAAGTGTGAACTCCCCCTAGATATGTGCATCCATGTAATATATGGATTGGGAAACATAATGCACATTTTGTGGTTAATGCAATGGAGAATTCAAACTTAAACTTGAATCCAAAGTATGCAATTAATACTTAGAATGAATATGCATACATACCTTGGGTTTTCCATTTTCCATCCAAATATGAGACTATTGAATGTAACTCAATAAACATGTTAGTCTCAATAAGATTAGATTTGTCATTAAACAAAGATTAAGCATTAATCTAAACCAATCACCAAAACCAAATGGAACTTGAACTTACAGTGCGGTTGAACGGATTTTGTAGTCGACGTCCGCTGCAGATAGCCACAGATCCGACCAGTTTAAGCTCCGGATTCCAAAGATCTGAAGGTAATGGTGAGCACGGGAAGACTAAGCGTGTTCGTGTCGAAAGCTCACAGACTCAGTGACGGGGCGTTTTTATTACATAGTTAGACTTGCCTTAACAAAAAAACAAATTGCAAAAGAAATGTCCGGGTGTCTAGACTCTAGTCTCGGAACCCTGAGCTGACGCGAGCAGTGATGCAAAGCTTTGCATACCGTGTTGATGTCGTGGGGTTGCACCGTGTGTTCCCTAAAACATATTCGTGCCCCCCCCCCGCGCACAACAAAGCTTAGGGCATCGTCGCGAGCTATCCAACCCAGATATCATCCTTTATTCAACATCATTATTTTCATCATCGACCGTAAGCAAATCCTAATCGGTCTCGATTAGTGGTTGCAAATAAGCAATATCGTACGTCCCCACGGTATTGTCTCATTTCCCCTGAGTGTGATAATAACCGTAGGTTTCACCGCGATATCACTATTTGTCGTCCAACTAAAGTTAACCAACATAATCCTACTGTATGGCCTAGTATCAATTCATCATTTACTAAGCCAATCCATTCATGAATGAAGTTCTGCAAAACCTCCCACAAATACTCTCAGATCATGATCCTAGTCATAGCTATTAAGCAATCAGTGGTATCAGAATCATCATCTACCATGTGAACTAATCGAAGCCACTGTCAATATGCCCTAAAATCATATTCGGAAACCATCTCAGACCCTGACAAGTAACCAAATCATGTAAGTAAACTATACATATAACCGATTTATAATACATTGGTGCATAGCACAAATCAATCATTCAGTAAAGACAATAACAAGCTTGAAAGGATCCCACGTGTTCCTGTTAAGCAACTTTACCTCTTCTCTATTTTCAAGCATGAGCATATAAATAGCTGGCACAAATGTTATTCGCCATTTCAGTATTTCAAGCACATGCATTCTGAATCATGTAATCGTATTACTAAATCAGTTTCTGGATTGTTGTTGTTCGACTTGGAAGCTTAAAATCGTGGTGGAGCAAAGAGCAGACTAGGGCCTTGCTTAAACAGGAATTAGGATTCAATAGTTAGATATCTGGGCATAAACAACCTTACCCCTTTCCATGCCTTAATCCTGGCTACGAGCATCATTTGAACACTACTCTCTACCTCTAAGATATCAAGCCTCAACCATTACTCCAATATCTAAATATGTACACTTATTCAACCCCACTTTCACAGTAGACAGACTAAATTAATTAGGCATGAGAATAAGCATTCAAATAAATAGAGAAACCATTAATAACTCATATACATGTAAAACCACTATAACAGGCAAAATCAAGCAACATTGCAGTTTATACATAACCTAATAGGGATTTAAATCTCATGCACCATCAATTACACCACTACCTCATTCACCAAAAAATGTTCTTTAGAGAGCAAAAAATATGAGAAGTTTGTAAAACAATACAGATTTGGCCCAAGTCCAAAATTAAGATTTTAAATTTTTTTTCTTTTGATTTTGAGGTTGTGCTTCATATATTATAGCCGCCCTCCGTTTTAAAATGTAGGTCATATGTGTTTTAGGTTTGTTTTAAAACATAAGGCCTGCACGTGATTTTAATTACATTTTCTTCATTTTTTACCCACATTTGTCTTCTCCTCTCTTAAATATTTATGGGCAAACATTTACACACACTCACCAGCTCTTTCGCAATAACCCCCTTCAAAAATTCCGAAAATATGTTTAGGTCCTCTCGCAAACCGTTTTGGCCAAAAAGTAGTGGTTCCACAAGTTCTGTAAAACCACCCTCTCGCGGCGTCGTGCGCTTCCGCGACGTGGTGCCGTGCGTATGTATCTAGTAACTTATATTATAGGGAAAGGGATTGCCGAGTTCCAGCCAATGCCATGTCATCAATTCGCGTGGCGGCGCTCCGAAAAAACTGAAATTATAGACAGATCCTTCCATCGTTTAATTTGCAAAAAAGACTCATAGTTCTACATATTCACGAATGGGTCCTCCATTAGTTTTTTGCAATCATGAATAGGTCCTTAATTCCACTATTTTTTCCCAAGAAGGACTCGTAGTTCCGCAAATTCACGAAAAGATCCTCCATCGAGTTTTTTTTGCACAAAGGAGCTCGTGGTTATGCTAATTCACCGACAGCTCCTAACCATCTATTTTTTTAAAAAAAACACCACCGAGAAAACTGAAATTATGTTTTTTTTTTCAAAAAGAACCTAGGACCAAATGTCACACGGTTTGCAATCGTGATTAGGTCCTTCCGCTATTTTTTCCCCAAAAATAACCCGTAGTTTTGCAAATTCATGAACGGGTCCTCCATCATTTTTTTTTGCAAAAAAGAAACCGTGGTTATGCAAATTCATCGACGGCTCCTGGCCAACCAAATTTGTTTTTTAAAAAAACACCACCGAGTGTGGGATGTCAGAGACAGGGGCCCCACAAGAGGGGCCTACACCCGACTGGGCCTGACAGGCGGAACAGAAAGCCCAAAGCCCAGAAGCGCAACGGCGGGCCCAGAGGAAACCTTCGACTTGCTCCCCAAGACAACTCCTGATCCTTCACGGAAGCTTCGCGCCCCGCCCTAACAACCCGCCAGGAACAAAGCATGCAGCCTGACACCGCCAGAGCCTGCGGATGCTGGGACCTGACAAAGCGGCAGCGTGGGCCTGAGAAAGCATAACCACCTCTCCGGGACGTAGAGCGTGAAGGCGGATAAGGACAAGGGACATGTCGTTCGTGCCACCATGTTCAGGGCGGTGGCGCCCAACTATCATGTATTCTCCCCCGGTATATAAGGGAGGAGGGAGAAACAAGAAAAAGAGAGACAATACATCCAAGAACACAGGACTAGGTATTATCTCCTCCGAGAGAGCCCGAACCTGTCTAAAACAGATTGCCCTCGCATCCTGTGTTACCATCAAGCTCGAGATCCCGCACAAATCCCTAGAATCACAAATCTCATTGCCGGCCAAACAGATCGTCGGCGGTTGGCGCCCAGTAGGGGCTTGTGTCAACATCTTCGTCAAGCTTGATGGTCGCGACGAGCGAAGTCTCCACAGCTTCGCCGGGCCAGTCTTCCGCTTTGAAGCCTGACCTTCATCTCCAACGACCTCGGAAGCCTCTCTCTCTCCAAGGGAACCGCGCTACAGCGCGGTGAGGTTTCCGGCGATCCATCGCCACGACTTCCGCGCCGATCGGAAGGTCCCCCTGTCTCGTACTCTAAAGTACCGAGCGGGGATCCGAAGACCCGTTCCAGCCGCGGAGTCAGGCTCGAGGACGCCGAGGCACGAAGGGTGGGAGTTCTCACCGCCAAGCCACTCGGCACCCCCGAGCGCCTAGGTTTGTCTTCTCGGACTCACCCACCTCGTGGCCGAGTCACAAGAAAGCCTAGAGAGCTGCTGGAATTTCCGTGAGAGTCTGTGTGATCGAAGGCTCATGGCAGATTCGCAGCAGCCGCCCGACACCTCGCCGCCGATTTGGAAGGAGGCCGAGTGGATCGAGCCTGACGCTGGCGCGTACTCCGACCGCGCCGGCTGTCAATGAAGACATTCTGCAAGCCAAGATGGGGACCAGTGTTTCGTACTTCACGCCAGAATATCGTCGCCTCCAAGACACTCCTGGATACCCTCGACCCTATCTTTGAGGCGGATGATCCAGATTGCCCGATCATGGCCCAAGTAAAGGCCATGGTGACGGGCGTAGCTATCCAAAGATACTCAAACCGACCGGCCGGCGAAGGAGCCATCCACGTGGTCGGCGAGGACCAGACAGCCAGAATGGCCAGGTCGGAAGCCCGTCGGATACATCATGTTCTACCTCGCGAGACGACTTGCGACATAGCATCACCGCGACCTCCGTCGCACCTCGACGCCAGCGCCGCGACCAGAAAGGGAGGAACAACGCCCGTCAAGCCGACGAATATGAGCGCCGGCATCCTTCCGCGAGGCCGCGAAATCGCCAAGTGCGATCCCCTCGCGTCGATCACCTCCGGGTATCGCGGAGTCATCGAAGGGGTCCGTCGTTTACTCCTCACCTACGCCGAGTGGTTTGGCCTGATGGATTTAATCCTAAAGGCATCACTAGGTTTGACGGTGAGAGAGACCCAGAGGCTTGGCTACAAGTATACGCTCACAGCGGCAAATCGGGGCACGGGGATCAGTAATGGCAAACTACTTGCCGGTTACCCTCTCGCCCCAGCCCAAGCATGGCTCACCAGGACTTCCAAATAACTCTATAGATTCCTGGGAGATCTGTGTGAGCGATTCATCTCAAATTTCCAAGGCACTTACGAGCGCCCGTGCACCCCTTGGGACCTATATCAGCTACACCAAAGGAGGAACGAATCCCTCCGGAGTTCGCCAAGCGCTTCATGAACAGGAAAAGCACCGTTCGGGACGTCACAGATGCGGTTGTGATAGCTGCCTTCCGAAAGGAGTCGGCGACCCGACCTCATCAAGAAGATGTCCTGAAGCCACCCACGTCGGTCGGGAGCTGTTCGCCTAGCGGACCGTTACGCTTCAGCCTCGAGGCTCTGGCGAACGACGTGATGAAGGGAAGGATCGATCTGAACCCTCGGCGGAAAGAAAAGAAGCGCAAGGGCGAAGAGCTAGTGGCGATCAGCCGCGCCAACTCATCCTCGCGCTCTCAAAGAGGATGGATATGATAAGGTCATGAACTCACTCTGCCCTTTCCATCCAAAGGGGAGGCATGCCGCCAAGGATTGTTTCACCCTAAAGAGGTTCGCCACGAGCAAGAGGCAGGTGGACAAGGTCCGAAGCGGTCATGCCGCCGACAAACCGCCTCCCCTGCCGAGGAAGACTATCGTGAAGTCGACCTCGAGCTTAACTACATATTCGGGGTTCACCAAGATATGAGTCCAAGCGGAAGCAAAAGCTCACCGCTCGGGACATCTATGCAGTGGAGCCGGAGACCCCCCGATATGTCCGGTGGTCCGAGGTCGCAATAACTTACGACCGCACGGATCACCCAGATCGCGTCCCATTCCCCGGCAGATACCCGCTGGTCTTGGCGCCGGTTGTCCGCGGCATCAAGCTCAAAAGGGTGTTGATTGACGGTGGGAGTGGGCTCAACGTCCTCTTCGTGAAGACACTCGACGATATGGGAATCCCGCGGTCTGACCTCAAACGCGGGTCGTCGCCTTTTCATGGAGTGATACCCGGAACGTCGGCGGTACCACTCGGACAAATCACTCTACCAGTCACGTTCGGCGCAAGGGACAACTACCGGACTGAGAGCCTTAGCTTCGAGGTGGCAGACTTCGCGACAACAGATCACGCCATCTTGGGGAGACCACCGCCAAGTTCATGGCGGTGCCCCACTACGCGTATCGATCTTTGAAGATGCCGGTCCGAGTGGTATTATCACTCTACGCGGCGATGTTAAGCGATCTTTCTCTTGCGGCGAGAGAGAGTTGCGAAATGGCCGAGTCTCTGGAGGCGCCAAGTGGACGGGAAAGGATTCGTCAAGAGGCGGATTTCGACAAGCGGAAGGCGATGTCCCTACCCGCAAGCCGCGAACTCGGGATCGGCCCGAGGAGGGCACCAAGAGGATTCTCCTCGACCCGTCCGATCCGCGCGAGCCGCCTCGATCGGGACAAGGCTCGAGGATGAATAGGAAAACGCGCTCGTCACCTTCTGCGGGCAAACCAAGACGTCTTTGCCTGGAAGCCGCCTCGATATGCCCGGGTCCCCAGGGAGGTGATCGAGCACGCATCGAATGTAAACCAATCCGCCAGGCCCGTCAAGCAAAGGTTACGACGGTTTGCTCAAGATCGTCGAGAAGCCATCGAGAGGAGATCACAAAGTCGCTAGCTGCAGGCTTCATCAAAGAAGTGTATCATCCCGATCGTTGGCGAACCCTGTACTCGCCCGTAAGAAGAATAAAAGTCGGGCGCATGTGTGTTGATTACACCGACCTCAACAAGGCTTGTCCGAAAGATCCCTTTGGTCTCCTCGTATTGATCGTGGTAGACTCCACCGCCGGATCTCGGCTACTCGACTTTACGGGCGCCTATTCAGGCTATCATCAAATTCGGCCGAGAGGAAGGCTGCGAGAAGACTTCGTTTATCACTCCATTCGGAGCATATTGCTATATCACCATGCCGTTCGGGCTCAAGAATGCCGGCGCAGCGTACCCGGCCAGCCGTCAGTGGTGTTTTCACCATCGGCTCACGCAACGTGGAAGCTTATGTGGATGATGTGGTAGTTAAAACGCAGACACAAGATAGCCTTATCTCCGACCTGGCCGAGACGTTCGAGAGTCTAAGGGCGTTAGGATGAGGCTAAACCCGAGAAGTGCGTTTTGAGTGTCTTCCGGAAACTACTCGGGTTCATCGTCTCCGTCGTGGGATCGAGCCGAACCCGAGAAAATTGGAGCCATTATGAAAATGGCCCCGCCTACCAGCCAAAAGGAGGTCCAAAAGCTCACCGGATGCATGGTAGCGCTTGGCGAGGTTTATCTCACGACTGGGGTCCGGGAATGCCTTTCTTCAAGCTCCTTAAGAAGCAAGATCGCTTTGATTGGAAGGCAGAGGCAAAGCAGGACTTCGAAGAACTCAAGGTGTTTCTCTCCACTCCCCCAGTCTTAGTATCGCCGGCGCAAGGAGAACCTCTTATGCTCTACATAGCGGCACCATCTCATGTAGTAAGTGCCGTGATAGTTGTGGAAGCGGGAGGAATCTGAACACCGCTACGTGCAACGCCCATTTATTTCGGCTAATCTTGGCGAATCCAAGACAAGATATCCTCCAATCCGTAAGGCTGCCAGACGCCATTTTGATCTCGCTACGGAAGTGAAGCATTATTTCCAAGGACATTCGATTTCGGTAGTCACTTCTTTCCCGTGGGAGAGGTCCTCCAATCGGGAAGCTCTTGGAAGAATTTCAAAGTGGGCGGTGAGCTTGGAGCTTTCGACATCTCGTTCAAGCCGCGCACCGTCAAGTCCAGGCTTTGGGTGACTTTACGGCCGAGTGGACCGAATCCCGGACTCCTGCAGAAGAAGAGCGAATATTGGGTCATGCACTTCGACGGATCTCTCATGCTTGGAGGAGCAGGCGGGAATCCTCCTTATCTCGCCTAAGGGTGACAGGTTGAAGTATGTCCTTCGATTCACTTCCGGCCTCAAACAATGCCGCGGAGTACGAGGCCCTCATCCATGGGCTTCAGACGCCACATCACTCGGAATCAAACGGTGGCGGTTCGAGGCGACTCGATTGGTGGTGAATCAAGTCTGAAGGATTTGGTTGTGCGTGGATCGAATATGGCGGCATACCGCCCGGCAAGTCCGGAATTGGAAGGCAAGTTTGTGACGTGCGGAGGCTGGTTCATGTCCTCCGCCCGCAATAATGAGGCAGCAGACGAGTCGGCTAAGATGGGAGCCACTCGGGCGGATGTCCCAAGTGATATCTTCGCATGGATCTTCCACGAGCCAACCGTTACAAAACGGCAAAAGCCAAGCGAGGTCCTGGAACCGGGTCCTGCTCATCGATCCAGATCGACTACCCGTACCTTGATTATCTCTGAAGGACAAACTCCGGAAGCAACCACTCTGCAGAGCGCATCTCCCGACAAGCCAAATCCTACGTGGTGGTGGGCGACGAGCTCTTCCGAAAAAGTGCCTCGGTGTCCTCGAGCGGTGCGTTCGGGACAAGCGGGAAGAGAGCTGCTCCAAGAAATCCATTCGAGGATGTGCGGCCATCACGCGGCATCAAGCGCCTTGGTCGGGAAAGCCTACCGAAGGGGTTTCTTCGGCCAAGCAGCGTAGCAGACGCCAAGGAGATAGTTCGAACCTCACGAGGGCTGCCAATTCTATTCAAGACAGACACACTTGCCGGCACATGAGCTACAGACTATACCCATTTCTTGGCCTTTTGCGATGCAGGGGCTCGACATAGTGGGCCCGCTCAAGAAGGCTCAAGGCGGTTTCGCTTACCTCTTCGTGGACATTGACAAGTTCATCAAGTGGATCGAAGCCAAGCCATCGTAACTATCACCGCAGCTTAAGGCCAAGGAGTTCTTCCAGGATATTGTAGTCGATTCGAGTGCCCAACCGGATCATCACGGACAACGGCACCCGATTCGAGAGTGAAGAATTCCAAGAATGGTGCGAAGGCGTCGGGATCAAGATCTGCCGCCTCGGTGGCTCACCCACGAAGCAATGGGCGGTCGAGCGAGCTAACGGTCTGGTCCTTCAAGGCCTCAAGGCCAGGATCTTCGACCGCCTCAAACCATACGCCGCCAGATGGGTGAAGGAGCTACCGTCGAAGACTGGGACTCGTAACCACTCCCACCGAGCGACCGCCAAACCCCTTTTTCCTGGTCTATGGCGCAGAGGCGGTTCTCGCCGGCGAGCCGATTCGAATCCCGAGGGTTCGAACTACAACGGCCGAGTCCGAGGGAAGCCGAATGGTGGAGCTTGATCAACTCGAGGAGGCTCGGAACGTTGCCGCCCTCCGATCGGCTAAGTACCTCCAGGGACTTGCGCTACCACTCTCATAGCGTCGAAGCGTAACCTTTTCGAAGGAGATCTGGTCCTGAGGAGGAACTAAAAGCGAGCACAAGCTCTCTCCAATTTGGGAAGGTCCATACATCGCCCGTAAGACAACCCGGCCGGTGCTTATCGACTGCAGGCGAGAAGACGGCGAGGTTCTCGCGAATACTTGGAACGCCGAACAGCTCCGTCGCTTCTATGCATGAGTTATGTATCCCACTCTTACACATTAAATAAAATAGTGGTTCGTCTTATTTTACGAAGTTGTGTAATGCTAGCCCCGAGTGGTTATTACCCGATCGTGGCGCCTAACTCTGGTCGTGCCGATATAGAATGCACGGAAATAACAAGCCGCGATGAGCACAAAGCCTCGGCGGTTTATACCGGTAGCACAACGGAACGGGTAGAAAGCACTAACCACTCGGACTGCAATTGTGGCGCAGAATTTAACCAAGATTTGCCTGGTCGCGAATTTCTAACCGTCAAAAGCTCGAGCCCCTCACTGTCGGGTAATCGAGCAATCGACTAGAATGAGTTGATCAAAGGAACCACTAAGTTCGGGTTAAATGTGATAGGCACGAACTGGATAAAATTTCGCATTTCATTCCATAATGTTAATAATTTACATTGCTAATTTTCTTTTTCTTTTTCTCGCTAAAAAAAAAAAAAAAAAAACTCTTAGTCTTCTTTGGTGCTTTGTTGGTACTCCTGCCCTTCTTGGTCTTTAGTCTTTGGTCTTCTTTGAGTCTTGGCCTTGGGAGACCCGGAGGCGAGATCGCCGAGGTTAGTCGCGACCACGCGACCCAAAGCCGCCGAATCTCTCGTCAACCACCCACAAGGGGTACAAAGGCGACGAGGGCCACGACGGCAAGGTCGTCGCGACGATCGCGACCAACCATCTCGAGGATGATCTCCGCCACCTCGTGGAGCCCCGGTGCGACCTCCAACAAGGTGGCCACGGCGGCGGCGTCCCTCGCCGCTCCGTCCTCCGCCTCCGCCTCGGTGTGAAAAAGTCAAGGTCTTCCCATGCTTCCGCCTCCTAGGTTGTGCAACATCCCGAAGAATCGATGGCGAAACAACGCCGCGAAGGACCAACGAACCTCCCGTAATAGACATGGAAGGAAAGCGGAAGAGGAAGACGAAGGACAAGGCAAGAAGAAGCGGGCAATCGCTCATTAGCGGTGGCGCCCCATTTATAAGCCACCCCAGCCCGGAAATCGAAGCGTCTCCAAAGGCAATCAACTGCGCCACCCCGCAATCAATGAAGCGCGAAAAACAAAGCGGCAGTGCAAATACCGAAGAAGATCGGCGCATTGAACAAAATCAAGGAGAATTTCACAAGACACGTGTTGTAAGCAGTTCAAGCCCATTCGGCTTCCTCGCTTAATTACACCAGATTAGCGCCAAAAGCCCGGGTGGAGAGCTAGCAAGTGATGCAAGCCGGGGGGCTAAACCACTCAGCCAGGTGGCCACAGCGGAAGTCCCGACGCTCGAGAGCTGCACGCCAGCCTCTCGGAAAAGCGTGTCTGGGGCAAGAAAGCCGCGGGCCAAGGCCCTGGCATTTGGAGAGCTAGCAAGCGATGCAAGCCGGGGCTAAACCACTCGGCCAGTGGCCCAGCGTAAGTCCCGACGCTTGAGAGCTGCACGCCACCTCTCGGAAAAGCGTGTCTGGGCAAGAAAGCCAAGGGCCAAGGCCTGGCGTTTGGGAGCCATACCACGGTCATTGAAACTCACCCGGAAAGCGCGACAGGATCCAAAAGGCTGCGGGCATATATTCTAACAACTCAGCCAGAGAAGAAAGTGGAAGAGGTCTGAAGACCACTCAGCGGAAGACAATACAGGCAAATCATATTGAAGTAAGAAGACACAATATTTTGCATAAGGAGGGCGAGCACTCGGCATCAAGGCCTACATCGAAGTCGAATTCTAGATTCTCCAACAAGGCTGCGATGCACCGGACACCTCTTCAAGGAGCGCGTTGGCCTTGTCTTCATCACGAGGCAAAGCCTTCTTTCAGCCTTCGAGGTCAATTCTCGGATAATGAGACTTGACCACCGCCAATGCCTGGTTCGCACTCATTGTTGCGGACTCTTTGGCGTAAGCTCGATCCTGTCGGCTCCTCCGTAAGAAGTGGAACGCATCGTCCCCTGGCCCGGCGTGACTCCTTCAATACGCAGAAGGTGCAGGATCGGCTCGCAGCGACGCCAGATTCAGTCCGCCCTGTTCGGCGACCATCTTCTCCTTGCATTCTCGCAACAAAGTCAAACGGCCATCAAGAGCACACCCGACGCCAAGTATGTTCAACCCAAGTCAAATAAATTTACCCTTCAGCTCCGTGCATCCTTTCAAGCCGACTCGAGCTTGAGGCCGAATTCTCTGAAACCTCGATCGGGCCTCGGCTCGGCCAGCGGTTGAGTCGCTGGCTCGAAACACGAGTGTCATCATCCTCTCCAACCACCCAAAAGACATCTAAACCGAATCCAGGAGAATCTCACCTTCGAGCATATGCTCAAGCCCCGTCTTCTCCTCCGGATCCTCATACACTCGCTCAAGCTCGTGGACTTCTTTCCACTGTCTCCGCTGATCTCGCTGAGTTTGTCCTGCATCGCTTACTGCTCCTTGAGCTTCGGGAGCACCTTCTCGAAAAACCGCGATCTTTGCTCCGGCGCTCCCCATGTCCTGGGTAACAGGGCAGAATCTCAGGGAGAAGTCAGCAGGCAACAGATGGAAGACAAGAAGCTCACCCTGACGAGCGTGCTACACCTGACGGTGAGCTCATAAAGCTCCGTCCGAGCCGCTCTCTCCATCTCGTCGTCCTCTTCCATCCCTTTCCAGTCGGAACCCCCTTCCCACCATACGGTCCGATTCGGGGGCTTCGGCAGAGGGCCGAGCGGCGGTGGCTCTCGAAGCACTTCCTCCACGACGGGAGACGGTGCCGGGTCGATCTCGTCGACGGACGGACCATCCGACGGTTCGACCGTTGGCCCACCGGCGCCCGGTGGCGACGCCCCGGCAGTCGGCGGCAACGGCGACCTAGCCTCCGCCTGGGGCTCCTTTTCAGGAGACCCCTCCATAGGGACGTCCATAGCGAGGTCCTGAATCGGCAAAGGGAAGACACCTCGGCCAGCAAGAATAACAAAAGTCAAGGATCACCCAAAAGAATACCTTTTGGATTTCTTGAATTTCATCCCAGGTCTCATCCGAGACCCAGCACCACTCGGAGGGAAGTTAGCGCTGCGATCGGGGCTACCTCGGGACGAAAGGCGATGCCCCGCGCTGCGATCCGGTGCACCTAAGTCGAAGGCCCGGCTGACGAAAGATCGACGACCTCCTCCGCCGACTCCCGGCGCAGTTCGTCGACCGATGTGTCAGCCACTCGCTTCACCTGAGCGTGTTTCAGCCGAGAGAGGCCGACAACCAGAGCATCAGAAATGAAGGACGCGCGTTCCTGAAAAAAGGAACGATCGCACCCTGTTTGAATCACACATCAGTCGAAGAAACCATGGAACTGCCTTTCGAAAGGATAGTGCACTCACAGGAGGGGGAGGCCTTGCCGTCGAAAACTTATGAGGGCAGCCCCTGTTGGTGATTATTGTGCCAGGCACGAAGAAATCAACTACCCGTGCTGCCAGCGACTCCATCGACAGGGCCACGTCCGACTCCCGCGTGGGGTCCAGAGGCCCGTTGTATTGGAACCCCAAATGGACTCTCTCCTTCAAGGGCTGCACCCGGCGCTTCACAAAACTGATCGCGATACCGGGACCCGTCAGCCCTCGGTTCTTCAGATCGTCTATCAACGCCAGAAGCTCGGGGATTTGCGCCAAACCTCCTCTGTCCGGGGCGTCGCTCCAGCATCGGGAAGCTTTAGGAGCACGACCGGCAAAGGGGGCGAGGAAGGGATCAACATTGGCACAATAGAACCACTCCCGCCTCCAACCTTTGAGGGAGGTTTTGAGAGGAACGACAAAATCGCTTCTTGAGCCCTCCCATGGTGAGTCCGGCGCCCCCAACGACGTTGGGAGCGGCCCGGTTCGGATGAGGCTTCAGCCAGAAGAAGGAGCGGAACAAATCCAAATGAGGACGTATCCCAAGATACGCCTCGCAGAGCTGGACGAAGATGGCAATGTGGAGAATCGAGTTGGGGTTCAAATTGATCAACTCAATTTCGTAGAAGTGGAGGAGCCCCCGGAGGAAGGCGCTCCCAGGGATGCTAAATCCCCGCCAGAAGAAGGACTCAAACACCACAATCTCATTCTCCTGAGGTGTGGGGTAAGGGTCACCTGCGGCGGGACGGGCGGAGATCAACTCCAGCGGAGGGAGGACGCCGGCGGCGACCATCCCCTCCAAGCGGGACGTCGTCGTGATGGAGGTCTCCCACCCTGCCGCCGCAGGGTCGGTGCTACCTTCCGATGACGAGGAAGAAGACATTGCGAAGAAGAAGACCTGGTGGGAGGAACCGCCGCAAGCCAGAAGCGCGGCAGGAAACCCTAAATCGCCAAAGTAGGTTTGAAGGTTTCGCAGCCGTTGTTGGGAAGGTGCATGGAGGCTGTTGCTCGGCGAGGTCCCTTCGACTTATAAGAAATGGGCCCCAATTTCCACCTTATGGTGGGAAGAAAGCGAGGGCCCTCTGTTCAAGTCTGGGCGAGATCAGGCACGCCCCATGACGGGCCAATAGCTGCGTCGCGCAAACGCGGCAGTGTCAAATCTGGTCCAAAGTTTGGGATAAAGTGCGCCCCACGATGGGCCTGAACGCCGGCCGCCACGGAAGCTTGGGGCTGGGCACTTTCCGAACATCCTCTGACGGCACGCCCCATAATTTGGGGTCAATTGCTGGTCGCTGTCTCATAATGCGATTGGGTGTCGCGAGAGGATCTACAACCAACACGGTCTTGAGAATGCGCCCCATGAGGGTCTAAAGCGATCTTGGCAATGGCGAGCACAGGCATTACTCTGTATGACCAAGGTATGCCCCATGAGGGTCAGCCGAGCGACAAGCCGGTTGCCGCGCACCGTAAACGGGCGCGGGTACCGCCCGGCCACGAGCCAAAAAGACCAAGGTACGCCCCATGAGGGTCAGCCGAGCGACAGGCCGGTCACAAGACCGTAAATCCAAGCGCGGGTACCACTCGGCCACGAGCCAAAAAGACCAAGGTACGCCCCATGAGGGTCAGCCGAGCGACAGGCCGGTTGCCGCGCACCGTAAACGGGCGCGGGTACCACTCGGCCACGAGCCAAAAAGACCAAGGTACGCCCCATGAGGGTCAGCCGAGCGACAAGCGGCTGTCGCACCGTAAATGGGCGCTGGTACCACTCGCCACGAGCCAAAAGACCAAGGTACGCCCCATGAGGGTCACCGAGCGACAAGCGATTCGCACCTGCGGGTAGCGCTGGTACCACTCGCCACGAGCCAAAGACCAAGGTACGCCCCATGAGGGTCACCGAGCGACAAGCGCAAGACCGTAAATGCGGGTACCACTCGCCACGAGCCAAAAAGACCAAGGTACGAATGAGGGTCGGCGCGGGTACCACTCGGCCACGAGCCAAAAGACCTGTACGCCCCATGAGGGTCGGTAGAGCGACAGCCGGTTGCACGACCGCAAACGGGCGCTGGTACCACTCGCCACGAGCCAAAAGACCAAGGTACGCCCCATGAGGGTCGTAGAAGCGACAAAGCCGGCGTTGCAGCAAGACCGTAAACGGGCGCGGTACCACTCGACCCACGAGCTAACTAACCACGGTGGCTTCATACTACAAGTTCTTTATGATCTCTCCCGCATAATCCTCATGACAGGGCAAGGGACGGAAAGTCGATCCTAAAGCACTTGGGGTCAGCTGTGGGATGTCGAGACAGGGCCCCACAAGAGGGCCCTACACCCGATCGGGCCTGACAGCGGAACAGAAAGCCCAAAGCCCGTGGCGCAACGGCGCCCAGAGGAAACCTTCGACTTGCTCCCCAAGACAACTCCCGATCCTTCACGGAAGCTTCGCGCCCGCCCTAACAACCCGCCAGAACAAAGCATGCACCGACACCGCCAGAGCTGCGGATGCCGACTCGACAAAGCGGCAGCGTGGGTCGGAGAAAGCATAACCACCTCTCCGGGGCGTAGGCGTGAAGGCGGATAAGGACAAGGGACATGTCGTTCGTGCCACCATGTTCGGGCCCGGTGGCGCCCAACTATCATGTATTCTCCCCAGATATAAGGAGGAGGGAGAAACAAGAAAAAGAGAGACAATACATCCAAGAACACAGGACTAGGGTATTATCTCCTCCGAGAGAGCCCGAACCTGTCTAAAACAGATTGCCCTCGCATCCTGTGTTACCATCAAGCTCAGATCCCGCACAAATCCCCTAGAATCACAAATCTTATTGCCGGCGAAACAGATCGTCGACACCGAGGAAACCGAAATTATGTTTTTTTTTTTGCAAAAAAGAACTTAGGACCAAATTTCACACGGCGCATCATCATGCGCGACTACCTAGTTTCATTCATATGTCCATATATCGCTATATGGCGCGCGCCAGGTCGTTCAGCTCTAGAAGCAAAAAATACTCAGGGCGCTTGACTCCATTTTTAAAATTTGATCTCTCGTCCAAATGAAATTATAAATGTGATCTCTTCTCGATCATGACATGTATCTACTGTGCTCTTATACCGTAGTAGTAATCTATCATGATCTCAAACTTTGATAGGTAATATTTGTCGTTTTTTTGATGTTTTGACGGTTGAGAAATAGATTATATTTATAATTTCATTTAGACGAAGCTGTAATCCAAAAAGAAAAAGAAAAATAGACAAACGGATAAAACAAACTCCTGGCTTTATCCGCGTCTTTGGGCAAGTTGGGTGCCGTTGAACGGATTTTGTAGTCGGCGTCCGCTGCAGATAGCCACAGATCCGACCAGTTTAAGCTCCGGATTCCAAAGATCTGAAGGTAATGGTGAGCACGGCAAGACTAAGGCCCTGTTTGGAAGCAAAGTTTTTTAATACCATAGTATTATAAAGCCATGTCTTAGAAATTGTTTTGGCATAAATACCATGGTTTCACCTACCACTATTGAAACCATGGTTTTTCTTGAAACTACAAACTGTTTGGCTACAAAGTCTTTTGCATGGTATTTTCAAAGTATTGACACCTCTCACTCTCTACACCAACACCAAAAGCCCAAAACTCCACTCTGAGTGGATTTTTCAATACTCCAAAAATACCATGGTATTGGCAATACCATGGTTTTCAAAAACAGAGTTTTTTTGGGTTGCTTCCAAACACCATGTTGCCAAAAATACCATGGTATTCTTCAAAACCATGATTTTACCTAGAAACTATGAAAATACTTTGTTCCAAACAGGCCCTAAGCGTGTTCGTGTCGAAAGCTCACTGACTCAGTCAGCTGATGTAATCATGTAAACGGGGCGTTTTTATTACATAGCTAGGCTTGCCTTAACAAAAAAACAAATTGCAAAAGAAATGTCCGGGTGTCTAGACTCTAGCTGACGCGAGCAGTGATGCAAAGGGGCGCCTGTGCTGCCCAGTGTGCAGGCGTCTCCCAGAAATGAGAAACGAGAGTACGAGACACACAGAAACCGCCCCAGATTAGCCGTAATAAAGCTAAAGAAAGAAGGAGGGAGAGAAGCTGGCTCCAACTCCCGGCGCCCAGAAAAGTAGAAAACTTCCGTACAAAACCATCCCGCTGCGACGTGGCGGCCAACATGCAGCACCGGCCTCCACGTACCAACGCCCGCACCCACGTACGTACCCCCCCCCCCCCCCCCCCTCGGCGCCAAAACCACCCCACGCTTGCCCGTAGCTCGGCAAGCAACAGATACCGCTCCTCTCCCCCAAATCCAGCGGCGCGTCTCGTCTCGGCCGCGTCATCTATAAGGCCGCCAGCCACCCACCCCACCGCTGTTGCCTCAAAGGCTCAAAGTAGCAGACAAGATTGCAAGAATAGTGAGTGAGCGAGAGACATGTTAAGCCGTGCGCAGCACGCCCACGAGCACCTCCTGCTCTACCCGGCGGCGCAGGCCGTTACGTGGGCCGACCCGGCGGCGGTGGAGATCCCGCCGCAGCTCATCGTCGCGCTGGGCCAGTACCTCTCCGCCGGCCACGGCGGCGACGGGGACGCCGAGGCCGAGGCGGAGTCAGACGACGAGTTCATGATGTACGAGTTCAAGGTGCGGCGGTGCGCGCGCGCGCGGAGCCACGACTGGACCGCGTGCCCCTACGCCCACCCGGGCGAGGCGGCGCGGCGGCGGGACCCGCGGCGCGTGGCGTACACGGGTGAGCCGTGCCCGGACTTCCGCCGCCGTCCGGGCGCAGCGTGCCCTCGGGGGAACACGTGCCCGTTCTCGCACGGCACGTTCGAGCTGTGGCTCCACCCCGCGCGCTACCGCACGCGCCCGTGCCGCGCGGGCGCCGCCTGCCGCCGCCGCGTCTGCTTCTTCGCGCACACGACCGGCGAGTTACGCGCCGCGCCCAAGGAAGACTCGCCTGTGGCGCTCTCGCCCAAGTCGACCTTGTCTGCTCTCTGGGAGTCGCCTCCGGTGTCGCCGGTGGAGGGGAGGAGATGGCTGGACGCCATAGATGAGGCCGATACAGACGCGGAGATGGAAGAATTGATGCTCGCAATGAGGGAGCTCAGCTTCAGGAAGGCGAAGCCGTCGGCATCGCAAACTCCGGTGCTGCCGGCCGTGACGGAGGAGGACGGGCCAGACTTCGGGTGGGTGTCGGAGCTGGTGATGTAGCCTCTGAGAAGCCTACGATACCATCTCGTCCAAGGATGCAAGGCGCCACTCGCGCCCCTCATGACATCTTAATTAAGCTACATAATTCTAGCATTTCCCAAATCGCATCATTCTTCTGTCCATAAACAAATACATATGGTGCAAGCTGAATACAGCAACTCGTGGCGTGAGTTCTCCTTTTTCTTTTCGAAAATCTTGGGAGCAGCGTGCTACCATCCACGGTTTTCGATTACTTAACCAGTCACCAGTGTACATACAAGTGTAAAAGGCTAATAGCCTTGGCTGTTTCGTGATCTATCACATTTGATATACTTATTGCCCTCGAATGCGTCGCATTTCTCTATCTGTTTATGGCAGTAAGTGTGTGCTTAATCAGTTGGGTAATCAAGTGTGCCGTTGCATGGATTGATCGATGCTAGTAGATTTAACCGGTGAACCCCTCAATGGAAGAGGGAGACATGCTGTGGGTTTCTTGTCGCTTTGCTCTGGCTATGGAGAGATTTATCAACGTCACCATCAGTGGGGCAGACAAGAGACGAGAGACATTCCCCACTGAGCAGTTGAGGTTGAGTAAAAGCGAGGAAAATCGAGGACGGATTGAGAGGAGCCCTGGTCCCGGCCGTGCTTGTACGTAATAGGCAAGGCTTGGCAAAGTAGTCTCGTCTCCCGTCTGCCCTGCCCCTCCTCTTTCTTGAAAAAACGAATTGGAATCTACAAATTCATATTG
Organism: Rhipidocladum racemiflorum; assembly: GCA_036346355.1. NCBI lineage: Eukaryota > Viridiplantae > Streptophyta > Magnoliopsida > Poales > Poaceae > Rhipidocladum > Rhipidocladum racemiflorum. Next base: position 4,902,156 of record CM070578.1, read on the forward strand.
CGAGTGTCAGTTTACTTCAAGCCGCATATAAATATTAAAGTAAGTGAATATGTTTTCCGAGTTCAAAAATAGAAGCATAGAAGCTTGTATCTGTTGGGCTTTGGGGACGCCTGTGGCCCGTGGGTCGGTTAGCCTGTTTCAGATTCGAGTCACTCTGCTTGTCTTTAAATACCCCTTGTATGCTGTTTGAGAGGATTGATGCCTTATTGTACTCTGTACTCAAATCCTAAAATAGTGATATCGTTCTTCGGCGCCCGTGGTTTTTTCCCGAAAGGATTTCCACGTAAATCTTTATGTCTCGTGTGTTCTTTGATTTGTGATTGATTCTGCAACAATATCTTTAGATTCAGTCAGATTCCGTTGACTTGTGAGTTCAATGTTGAGTTCGGTAGCTGGTGTTGGTTTGATTCGTGTATGGTTCATCCGAACAATTCATCGGCACAGCTTTGTCCGGCTAAGATCGAGGACCACGGACATCTAATAAAATCGAAAGCTATCCGATCAGCAGGGCATGCAACCGAGCCTCTGAAAACGAAACGCCGTGGGATTAGGGGAAAACAACGGGCGCGCGCTTTGACTCGCCGCCGGGTCGGGGCAACTTGCCGCGCGCGCCCGGAGCGCAGAGGGCGTTGGTGCGAAACGCGACCACGGTTTCGGTAAACCAACTTGGCCGCGCGCGGCAACGCTTCGGCGTACGTGCACCGCGCTTCCGGTTGCGTTCGGGCGGCGAGCTCCCATCGATCGTCCGGCTGCAACTTGCGTTTTGTTTTGCTGCGCTCAAGGATGGTTTTCACTTCCTCTCTCTCTTGCCTCGGCAGGACTTTTCGTGGTTGGCAGGACGAAAGGTACGTACCTGGATGGCACGCGAGCCTGAAGCATACGAAAAAGATGGATTTCTGGTCGGAGCTACCTGATCTGTGGGTGCAGCCGTGCAGGATTAAGGACGTTGAACCCGCCATTATTGGCTGGCTGAATCCATGGGAACGAGCGGTGGTTGTTTTCCGTACCGTCCACAAAACTTTGCTGATTACCAATGGCGAGCTTTATATATATCCTGACACCCGGTACCAGTTGAGGCCTGAGAGGTAGCGGTTCTACTGAAAAGAGTGGTTTCTATTTTCTAATATGCCCAAGTGAAAAGCTTCTACTATCTAGTACACCAGACTGGGCTACTGTGTACATTAACACGAAAGGCTATGATATAGATCACCGCATGCGTATATTTTGCGTGTGTCTAGTAGATAAACCTCATTTGGTCTACAAAAAATGTAGACAAACCTCATTTCATCTTTAGTAAGAGGCAGGGTTCACAAAACCATTCGAAAAACGTGGTTTTCGACCGTATCGAGCCGGTTCGAAATTCTAAACCGATCAGTAAACCGATTCAATTCAAAAAAAAATGAAAAAATTTATACGATGTAAACCGGTTGAAAACCAGTGAAAACTGAGCGGTTTTCGACAAAAATCGACAGCCCAAAAGGTTCAACTCGCCAATCGGTTTTTCAAGAAAATTCGAGAAAACCGATCGATTTTCGTTTTGTTCTTTGAATTTGTTTTGAATCTTTTTTCAAACACTCAGTTTTGAAACTCTTCGGTTTTTAACGATTTTCGCGGTAAACCGGTACTGCTGAGACTTTGATTTTTAATTCGAAAATGGTTTGATTAACCCTGGCAGGAGGTAGCCAGACCCAGATGTACTATGTACTCCCACGCTCGAATTTATTTTTATTTAATATTTGTTTTAAATCTTTTTTTCAAAACTAATCGATGGAAACGAAAAATTGCACCATATGTGAAAGTTGATTCTGATAGTAAAATCACGCAGCCTCGTGAAGAAGCACTAAACAATAGGAAAAGCAAATTGTATAACAGTGCATTGCATGCGCCGAAATTACAATAGTAGGCTAGAAAACTGAGTCTGTTGAAGCAAAGTGGTATTTCTGACACCTTTTAGGTACCAAGTTGAGTGTTACTCAGTAAATTTCACTAAAAATTGCTCACTCAAACATTCAGAAATTCATAGAAATACGATGAAATGCATTTTGCATAGGTCGAGGCACCATCCATTTCCCTCTCCCATATGCACTATACTACTACCACATTTAAAAAGTAGTGCGCACATGGTTACAGTTTAAATCTCCCAAGTAGTTAGCGGATGCAAGTGCAACAGCTGCAATTTAGGATGGCAGCATGCCTTGTGAATAAGATGAAAAGATCGCTCCCACCTTCAATTTTGTCTAAGTTGTCTTCACATGTAGATGAGGAATAGGGTTGCAAACTCATCTCAATTTACAAGAATATAAGGCCTTCTCTGACATAATCAGAATGGGCAGTCCAGCATTAGCGCAGAACATCTTTTTATTCGGCCATAGTTTCCTCCCACAATTCAAAACAGTAATGGTGACTAGCACATCAAGTTCAAAATGTAAGCAGCTCCACACTTGAAAATTCCAATGCTACACATTGTTTGAAATAATAAATGTTGATGAAAAAAATGGACATTATGGTGTTGGTGTTGCTATATTCATAAACAACTGACACTGCTACAGGAATTTACATTATAATCGATTCTTTTTTGTCATCACAATCGATTTTGGTGATGATATAAAGTCCAATGATAGTGATGAAAATGTGCTACCACTGTCGGTTTTCGTCTGATTGTGATAAACGGTCATCACAATCGGTTCTTTGCTAGAATCAATTATGATGATCCCATTTCACTATTGTTGAGTACTCATACATCTGATATCATACCGAAATGCTACACCCAAGTATCCACAAGTGACAATTTGAATAGCCAAATTGGTAGTCGAGAATGAGCTAGCGAGTAGTTAAGTAAATATCAAGACATGAAACAACTTAGATGCATTAAAACAAGAAGATATTTAAGTATGCATATAACAATATACATATTTGGCAAAATTTAAATGCATGATGTCCTAATTTAAAGAAAACATCTGATAAAGTATAGTTTCTTACTTTTTGACCAATATAACTACGCAATGTAAGCACTTGTGCACCCATTGGTCATTCAGAAGTTTTGCTAGTTTTATATATGACATCTGATTTAATACTCATGAAGTTGCAATCTTAGAAAATCATTCAAATGCTATTTTGCATCTATGCTGCCACATGCCACATCTAATATTCTATGAGAGGTGCTTCTATGCTCTTCTTTCTAGTACAAGTTGCACAAATCTTGAAGCAAGCGAAGAGGTAAGTAATCACCATCTACCATTCATTCGTGCTTTAATAGTTGTGCAACTTTTAAAAGGAAGAGCATTGAAGCACCTCTCATATTCTATTCATTGTTGATGCACATGTATAGTCATGGACATTACACAATTACAGCATATGCACATCTGAAGCTTGAAGAATTTGTTCAATACCAACTACTTATTAAGTAACAAACATAGATACGGCCTATGTAATGTATGAAATGAATACATTTTTGCACTATCATATCTGGTGCCCACTATGATCAAATGTGCACTGCATCTATGCAGAAGAAATTTCAATGTCCGTAACAACATTTAAATGCCCGCAATTGTTGAATTTTGCCTTTCGTTTTGTAACTGAAATAAGGGAATAGACCAGTAAGCAAGGTGCTCTAATTCATTACTGTGTTGTAACGTGCTTCACTACTGCGTGAGCTAGCTGCCTGTGAAAAGGAGGGAAAGAATCCCCAAAGGGTAAATAATTTCAATCAAACATACAAGCATTACAGGTTTATAATTTCGAGGAACTGATAGCCTAAGCATCTCATTCCATACCGGGTTTAGGTCACTCTTTTTAACTATTGTCTGAGCTTTTTGCAATTATGGTAAATAATCGAATGTTTTTAAGAATAGATCAGCAAGCTTGGTTTCAATAAATCATGTGTCTCGTACTTGGCTCTATGTATTAGAAGGATAACAGATTGATCTTGAAATAATTATGACGACATTGCGGAGTAGGAAATAGAATAATTATCTAACCTTATAAACTTGGTCCTATATTCCATCATTGAGTACGGTTTGGATTTTGGGTGATTTTTTGGAAGAAAAACCTCATAAATTGAATCTGCATATGAGTTTTCACCAACATCAACCATGGAGTCAATGTCACATCAGACCAATCATCTATACATAGTCATAGATAATACCTAACAAAGAACAAGCAGATGAATGAAGGTGAATTCGATGGTGCGATTACATATTAGGTGCAGTCTGAGGAAAAAATCTGACAGAATTCATAGACATATCAGGAGAATTATCTGGGAAGAAATAAAAGTGACAAAGAAATCTCTTGATGTTGAAATAACATTTGATATGTCTGGTCCAAGGGCCCTGCGAACATCTCAACACTTAAGCAAAGAAATACTCCAATAGCAGCAGACCAGAAATGCAGAATGAATGAAGCTTATATAAATTTAAGACGGAAAGCATGCGAAATAAAAACAATCAGCATCAATAGAATGGCATATGTGAATTCAACCACCTACACTTGTAAGATGCAACCTTTTTTTGTCTTAGAGATCACACCGCTATAACAAATCACATATCTCATTACATCATTTAAAATCACCTGATGTGATTATATCACTGAAATGATAACTATCTTAATCACTCCTAATCCTATCTAACCTGGCTTGCAATAAGGAATTCACATTGCAACCTCCAAAGGAAAAATGACAAAAAGATAGCAATTAGTGGATCTGATTAACTGGACGACTAACCTTAATTCTATGTGTAGATATATCAAGAATGTACATCGGTTCTTTTTCATCATCACTATCTAGCATTCTAGATTGTCATACTAATACCAGACATACCTAATTGTCTAGGGTGTTTCACACCAAAAAATGGCTGGGGGCATATGAAAAAAGGAGCAGCAACCGGTTCAATCTCCCAGATCAAAACTCTGTTCACCTTTCACTTGCTGCAAACTCATCGCAGTCAACCTGTTGAAGAACGTTAAACCAGTGAATCATAAATTGGTGATTGCAAGTGTGCCATCAGAGGAAGATGGTAGATAGGGGTGGCAATAAAGCTCGTGGCTCACGAGCCAGCTCGGCTTGAAGCCGGCTCGGCTCGGGCTTGTAACTCATTCCACCTCTAAGGTGAACACAAGAATAATGTTATGTTCACCGATATCATTAGAAATATTTTTCTCAAGTTTGTTAGCTGAAGACCCATTATTTATACCTCACATCTAACCATCATACCATCCTCCATATCATTATTATCGACATCCTCTTGCTCCACCAACCTCAAAGGTGTAATGCACTAAAATTTGCATATTATTGTTCGATGTTCATTTATGATTTTTTTAAAAATTTATCCTAGATTTTCTGGAGTTTATAAATGCTGTTTTGCTATTTTTAGATTTATAAAGTTAATTTATTTATAAAAAAATAAAAAAAATATGCCGAAAATAATTTTACTAGGTTCAAATGTTGCAAAGTATTTTTGAGATTTTTTTCAAAATTTTTTAATTATATTTAAAGCTATTTGTATTTCTAAAATTATTTTAATTCAAAAATAAATGTAAATTCTCTCTTTTTCTTTTTGGGCCAAGCCCATTTCCGTTTCCAGCCAGTTTCTATTTTTAATTTTCGATTTCACTTATACGAAATTTTTGTTTTTGTTTTTGTTTTCAGCGAAACTGGTCTTGTTTTCGTTTCACTTAAAAAAATGTTCATTTTCGTACCAATATTTTTCGTTTTCATTTCAAATAAAAAAAATTGTTTTCGTTTTTCTCTGAAACAATCGAAAATTTTTCGTTCCGTTTTCAATCCTAACTCATGGGAATCAAACACTTCAAATCCCAGCAGCGTCGTCCATAGGCGTGCGTATGCTGATTTTAGACCGCGGATGCGGTCGGCCGCAGCCACATGAAACAAGGCAAAACCATACCGCACCGTCGACGCGTCGTCGAGAAGCTAGCGTTTCAGTTTCCTGGCGTCGCATCCTTGGCTTGGGCCGCAGAAAAGGAACGCGGCGGATCAGAGCAAACGCGCGCGCGCCCCTACTACGCACGGCTTAGAGCATCTCCAGCAAGAGCCCCTAAAACAGGGTCCCTATTTTGGATTTAGGGGCTCCCTCTATTTTTTTGGGGCCCTGTTTTCAGAGCACGAGTCCAACAACAACCCCTAAATCTCAGCCCCTATTTTACTTTTTCTCCTATTTTAACATATCCGCTATGTATAATCTTCATTTGACACCACTAAAATTCAATCAAAAATATTTGTAATACATAAAACATAAGCATATTAACATTTACAATTTAAAAACATGATATTTCAAATTTAAATTTAAAATTTTCAAAACATGATAAAATTTTCGAAGCCTCTCATGTATTTTCCTATCTTCAATAATAGGGGTTGTACTTGTGTCCCTGGGAATTGGGGCTGAGAAGGCAAATTTAAGGGCCTCATAATTTTAGGGGCTGGAGTTGGGGGCCCCTGGGAATTGGGGCTGAGGAGACAAATTTACGGGCCCCCTAATTTTAGGGGCTTGATTTGGAGCCCTGCTGGATCTGTTTTTTTTTACTACACCCCATATTTTAAAGTTTAGGGGCTGGTTTAGGGGCTCTGCTGGAGATGCTCTTACGCAACAACAGAATAGCTAGCAGCAGGCCGGGAAATTAGAAACTCCACAGTTCGTTTCCATTCTGTCTGCCTTATTAATGAAACTATATCCCCCTGCAGATTACAGCTGCAAGAAGCACCTGTGACGTTAAACACATACGTTCACTTCCAATGGGAGGTTATGGAAAACTAAAAGAATCTAAAGCTGGCTTTTCCAACAAGAAATCAAATTGCACTCCGTCCATCTGTTTGGTTTAAACCTGCGAAGAGCTCTTTCTACCGTTCGCTAAAATTTCTACAGCTCACTAAAATCATTATTGGCCGTTCATTATTTCTAATTCAATGGGTCAGATTAAATAGTATTTATATACGTTTCCTCCAGTAGTATAGTAATAAAAATACATTTAACAAATCAATAGGTATATTTGATTTCTACTACACACTATATACTCTATCAGCATAATGCACCATAAAATCAATAGGTATATTTGATTTCTACCACACCATACACTCTATCAGTATAATGCGCCATAAAATTTCTTGCTGAGAAACCCAATTCGATAATGAAAATTAAACTTCACAAAATTACATATTTCTTATATAAACTATCACAAAACTATAGATTTTAGAAGAACTTTTTCGCAAAACTATAGGTTTCTTGTACAAGTTATCAGAAAAATACAGATTTTAGCTTTTATTTCATAAAACTACAGATTTTAGGAAAATTTATATCACAAAACTACAGGTTTTAGAATAAGTTGTTTCACAAAACTACATATTTTAGAATTAACTGTTTCTTATAACAGGTCTGATGGTATAGACCTACATAGCGGTTGCAAGAAATAGTTAATTCTAAAACCTTTAGTTCTATGATACAAATTCTCTTAAAATCTGTAATTTCATAAAATATAAGTTAAAACTTGTAGTTTTATGATAATTTATACAAGAAACCTGTAATTTTGTGAAACAAGTTTTTTTTTTCTAAAATCTGTAATTTCATCAATAAAAGCTAAAATCTGTAGGTTTATGATAGTTTATAAAAAAACCCCTATAATTTTATAAAATTTACTCATAATGCAATTAAGCTAGTAGGAAACACCAGAACGATAACAAGCTTGCTTCAACCATGAGGCCACCATATCCGATATGCCAAAGTTGGCGAAAGATGTCACTGTGAACTAAAATGCCACACATGCACCATGATTTAGGGACGTGGCTGCATGAATTTTGAGCGTATGAACAATTGAACACAGTGAAGAGGGAATGCCAAGTGCTAGAAACCTTAGATCATTGATCTCTGTAACTGTCCAACAAAAATTTGTATGGGCGATTTATTTCAGCCGAGGGCCATTGCAAGGCTGCGGCTCCAACTGTTGGAAGTCCAGGTGCTGAATGCTCACTTCGAATGGAACTTGCGGCTGACAGACTCGTAGCTGGGCACATGAATAACTGCAAGAAGACCATTTCAATTGGTCAATGCAACTTGTAGAGCACCATGGATTAACTTCAAGCTTCAAACATACCGTCGCCCCATGATGCCATTGTAAGGGGTGAAGAAATTATTTTCTTAGCAGTTGAAGAAATGTCATTTAAAGTGATCTCCTCAACAGCTTTCAGGAAATACTCAATGGGTTTCCTGCAATTTGAACAACGCAGAGGCATTAGATGATAAACAATGGTTCTACTGGCAAAAGTGATAGCATCTAAATTTGTGTGAATTGATACCCCATACAATGGTTGGATTCTCAAGAATGCTAACTGCGACAAAATTGGAAATGCTAGCCGTAACGAAATTTGCACTATTGTATGCATCACATGGCAAATATATGTTCTCTCTGCATCATGGTACTATGATAGCTGGCTCATTTTTAATGCCATATGTCTTCACCCATTAGGCAGCACTGCATGGTCAGATCGACAAGTATATTGCTCCATTGTACACCCACAAGAAACTATTTTTATAATCCTGAATAGGCACAAACTTGTTGGGCAACCAAAAATGCTTGAGGTGGTATTTTCAAAATCCATCTACCACAACCACACTAATATTGTGTTGAGATTTGAGAACACAATATATAGAAATGGCCTTCCAAAGTTTGGGAAATGTTTGCATAGAAAAGCAATAGACTGACAAAGATATAAGAAGGCTTAGAAGTGACACAACTTTAATTGCCATGGTTGACACCTTATTGCCAACCAGCTTGGTAAAAACAAAACAAACTTTTAAGCAGTTCTACATGAACCATCTGACAATTGATGGTGACAGCCCTTTAATTACAATCAAATCCAACAAGATTTACATTCCATAAATATAAATAATTAAATATGGTAAGGAAAATATGCTATTTCATTTGGAAAACATGGATTGCTGGAAAATGGATGTGTAAATGTACTAGCAATACTCTTATGCACATACCTTTCCCCATAAGTAAGAACCTGTCTTCCAATATCTTCAGATGCTACAATCTGCAACAGGGAAAATAGTAAAGAACATTTTAGGAAAACAAGCCATACAATTCGGATTTTTTATCAGGAGAAAGAATAGCGTACTCTTGATTCCAAATTCATCAGAACTGCAGCCTTGGTAGCCTCTTTAGCACGATCAAGCTGTTCTTGCGTAACTAAACAAGGAAAACAACAGGGAATAAAAGGAATGTGACTGATAATGGACAATCTAATCTGGAAATAGATTGTAATTTTAAGATGACAAACAAGAAGGAACCTTTTCCAGGAGTTGCAACTTCAAGAAGTTCCCCTACTGCCAAATCCACAGCCTTTGAGGCAAATTCTGGGCTCTGTTGGATGATAACATGACATTTCAAGGCAAGTGGAGTACATGAAAAGCGTATAAAAAATGCAGAAACTTCTATAGAAGCTCAAGTAAACTAAGTTAAGCCTTTGACTTGTATTTCATGTTGAGATTTGTGAAGGTTAAAATAAAGGTCCAGGACAGAGTAATGGGCTAATGGCCTGAACTGGGGCGAGCAAACATGTGCATCAGTCACTACCCAGCCTAAAACATTTTAGTCCAGAAAACTGTACAGTAGATGAAATAGGCATGGATATATTATATATATGCACCGGTAATTATAATCTTCCAAAGTAACAAAGAACTTCATTGTTTTCCATGAGACATAGGAGGAAACTTTTGTTCCTAAATAAGTGTTGATCTACATTTTTTTTAGATAAAAATATGACTATCTTCCTAAATTTCCCTTACTCATGTTCAGTCATGCTCGGCTATACAAGTCATTAATCACTTGACTGCGAGTAGAAAATTTTAATGGCATGGTAAGAGGGACAAATTTCAGAAGTGTAGAGCAGTCATCTTGTGCCATCAATTCTATGTATGCATGTCAAAAACATTACTAAGAAAAGAATAGAGCATTATAGTTGCATAAGCATGAGAATGATATTGAAAATATATCATTAGGAAAAATCAATAGCAACATGTAATATTCACAAGAGATCAGTCGGTTGTGTTCATTGCTTGATTTTAGAAGGGCAAGCACATTATAGGCTATGCTCAATGAGAGGCTTACAGTAGCTGCATTAATTCCAAAAAGACCTGAGTTGTTATAGATGCTGTTGAAAGCAGAGAATGATTCGATCTGTTGGTAGTTGTTCAAGACACGGAGATCTGTAGGTACAGGATCACAGCTCATGTTAGGACACGTTACAAAGGTATGCTTGTTATAGCTCTGAGACGAGTGTGAAAACATTGATACGAAAAGAGGCATACACAATCGAGAATGCATTCCCTTCCCAGGGCCACCAGCAGAGAAGGACCCTCCTCCTCCCATGAGCATCTACAATGCATCAAATTAATTTACCTTACATTTCTGAACATTAGATTCAAATACATAAGCTTGCACATGTGATGCTATATAAAACAAACCCAGCAATTCCTATCCAGAACAGAGTCAACAGACAATATAGGGTTTCTATAAATAATTAGATCACTTCAACATTTGTTAGGCATACCTGAAGCACAGTCACAATCATTGCAGTTTTCTCTTGACGCCAGCCACCTGGCACCTCAAAAGCAAGTGCAATGTGTGTATTCTGATCACAATAAATTCAACGTTAAGCGTAAGAGAATTAACCATGCATACAGCCACAAGAATAATGCTGCAAAGCAGCTAAAAACCCACCGGAGAATCTGCTTGGCAACGATAGTCCCCTCCCACATACACTGATTTTGGCTCTTCAGGACATTTCACACTGGCAAGGTCTGCCAGAAGTGGCTCTGCAATTGAAACCAACTCATCATGCTCAACTCCTGATGCTGCAAGAACCATTCTGGGAGCAGTGTAATTTTCCTACAATTCTCAACAAAAGCAATAAGTAAAAGGGAGGCATTTGTGACTAATAATTAACATGGGAAACAAATCACTGAATCTTACAGCAATGAAATCCTCCAATGTACTAATATCCAATCTGTTCACAGCAGATTCTGAAGCCATCAAAGGTTTTGCCAGTGCCCCAGAATATCCAGCGGAATGAAGCGCCTCCAAAAGTAGACCTTCTGGATTACCAGACACTTCAGCTATTTCAGACTTTATCTTCTGGAGCTGTAGGAAACAAACAGTACATGATTAGTAAAAGCGAGAAAAAGAAACTTAAGTTTTACTCAAAATGATCATGTACCTGCTCTTTGACCTCCCATTCTAAAAATGCAGGGTTCCTCACACTGTCAATGAGAACTTCAACCATCTCCGATGCATAACTCTTCAATGCATCATAAGTATAGCTCATTTGTTCACGAGAAGCAGATGCAGAGACATTTCCTCCTATGGCTTCTACCTCACGAACTAACCGCAAGTGACTCCGATTTGTCGTGCTCTTGAAAGCCATCCTCTCCAATAGATGCGATGCTCCAGATGAAGCAGGTGTTTCGTAAATAGAACCACAGTCAATGTATAAACCCACTGATGCAGCTGGGCTCTGCAATTAAGTCCTTGGGAAATAATTATTGGCATGAACAAAACGAAAATATTGCAACATCAGCAAGCATAAAGCAGTACCGGTGATGTCTCTGATGCGATCTTGATGCCATTTGGAAGGGTAGTGATTTCTGTCTTAGAGTGCTCTACAAAATCTGGTAGGGGTGGAGGAAGTGTAATGCCTGGGAGCGGAACATCCAGGGGTGGAAGTTGGCTTGAGTTTCCACCAAGAAGCCAGCCAAATAGACCACCTGAAGACCGCTTCACAACACTTGTACTAGCAAACCTACTAGCACCATGATGCTGAAAGTCGAAAACAAAAGGAACATATCTCATGATGTAAAAGTAAAACGTGTCATAGTTAACATAGACCAACACAACTTAAAGTGCGTGTGGATTAGATGCGACGTTGCTACCACAGTGATATGACAACCACCAAGGCTGAATTGCGTCCCAAAGTATATTAACATCTTTTTCAGGAAAAGCATTATAATTAAGTAAAAGTCCGAAGGGCAAGGACATTGTGACAACTTGTAGCCCCAGCTCGTCGATACTCTAGGTTTGAAAGTAATGGTAGCTATCATGAAATTTGAAATTATTTTTTACCATCTGCATAAATCAACTGCAGATTATTACCAATCAATCTACATATCACATTACATTGAACCCCAAACTTCGCACATAGAACAAAATCAAATTATATAATTAGCCAAAATAAAATGTAACAGCTTGTCCTCTCAGCATAGGAAATACTTTTGGAAACAGACCTTTCAACACCTGTGCCTAACACATGTTATTGTTTCATTTCCAACGTAACACGCCTGCTTCAACCCCTCGGTTTCCAGTTTCCATACCACAAGGTCCACAACACCACCCCCCAGTTCTCCAAGCATTCGCTGAACATAAAATTTGATCGGGGAGTGCAAAGCGCCGCTAAACAGCACATCAATCGCCGCTCATACGTAAAACTCGGTGGATCTGATCCAAGTGCGTTCATGCCGAGTGGATCGAGACATGCAACGGGGTTACGGGGCTACGGGGGGAGGGGAGAGGGGTGGGAAGGCAGAACCTTGAGAGAGCGGAGGTGGCTCCCTGCGACGCGATACATGGTCGCGGACGAGTCGGGATCCTGGGACGCTGAGGCGGAGGAGGAGGAGGAGGAGGAGCCGCCGCCGGCGAGGAGTTTGCGTCGGATCCGCTTGTGGCGTGGCTTTGTGGGCTGTTCCTGGACTTCAGCTTTGAGGCTTGGCCTAGCTATTAAACAGGCCAGGCGAATTTCGCTTGGCCAACGGTTCGCATCCAACCCTAAGTGCCATGCGGGTTTTGGCGGGGGGCGGGCCGTGGGTGAGACGAGGCCGCGCCGCCGCGGTTTTTCGAAAGCCACATGCGGTTTCGGCGTTGGCACGGGAAGTCGCCCGCGATGGGATCCGACGGCTGCGGTTGGTCGTCCGGCAGCGTAGCCAGCGGCTGCCCGATGGGGAATATGCGGTTCGCATCTGGGCCATCTGCGGATGCTACGCGCCGAAAGCGACGCGTGTCCGGTAATTAGGCTAGTTACCATCGAAGTGACGTCCTCCAATAAAAACGAAAAAAGAAATCAAAAGGTGGTCCAGTGGTGATGCCCCCCTGGTTGAGCTGGTCATTAGGTAGTTTTGCATTTACACCCTCCTCGGCGTGCTTATTAGTACTTGCACACCTTTTCCGTGCAAAGTGACGTTGCTTGCTCATGCCATTAGTCTTAAACCCCTCTTTATAAATTGATGGCAGTTGTGAATTGCGTAATCGCGATGACAACAGCACAGTTTGTCTAGCACAGTCGGGGAAAACTGGACAGGTACAAATAGAGGTTAGCCTAACAAGCATAATACATGGATTTTAAAAAAGCAAAAAGCAAAGTTTATTCTCACCGTTTGCATACATGTTATGTGGTATATTTGTAAATTTTCAAAGATTTGAACATGTGACCTTGGATTGTGTGTAGTCATTCAAGCTACACCTAGCTTTGACAGCATCATAGACTGTCTAGCTAGTCCAGTGGAAGGATAATTTAACAAGCACGAAGAGAGGGAAAGCCTAACAAGAATAATACATGAGTTTCTAAAATAAGAGCGAATTTTGAAGTTACAGCATATGTTAAACGCTTTATTCGTGAAAAAATTCAAAGATTTGAACATGCCATCTTAGATCATATGCAAATATTGAAGCTACTAAAACTATCTACATCAGTGTGTGCTTCACCTCCCCGCCGCACGATCTACAATTCTACGGGGCTGGATAGAAAGTCGTAGTACCACAAGATAGTCCTACTACAATGATATGTCTATATTATAATGCTAAAAAGTAATATCAGCTTTTTTTTAAATTTTACAGATAGCTCGTAGTAGTACCACAGCCCTCAATGAAAATGTCTGCACCAACCAAAATCTAAGTCGGTAATTATCCAACAAGCGGGAGGACTAATGTACAAAAAGGGGGCATTTGATCATTTGCCCTGAAGTTGATGGGCATTTGATCATTTGCCCAAAGTTGATAGGCGTTTGATTATTTTGCTTTACGACGTCTCATCGATACGCCAGGGCCGCGTGATGAGGCATCGTGTAAATAATCAATCTTCCAGCCAACTTTAGGCGGAATGATCAAATGCCCATCAACTTCAGGGCAAATTATCAAATTTTCCCCTGTTGGGGCGTTCGGCTGCTCCCGTCGCCGTACTTCCCCTGGGTTTAGTTCTACGCCCCCCTTCCCATTTTGGCGTCTCGAAGCCACTAGATTAATCACCTCTCGATCTACAAATCTCTACTCCATTCCACTCCCCAAATCCAGCAGTGTAGGAGGACACCGCGAGGCGCGTCAGTTTCTAGGGTTTCGGGCTCCGATCGGTGCGGTCATGAGGATCCGGGAGCTGCGGGATGGCTCCGGGGAATTGGAGGAGGTTGACGAGGAGGAGCGGGGGGAGGTGAAGGGCGGCGGCGGCGGCGAGGTGGTCGCCGTCGCGCGGCTGAAGGCGAAGCGCACGCTCGTCGGCGTCGGCGCGAGGGTCCTGTTCTACCCGACGCTGCTCTATAACGTCCTCCGCAACCTGTTCGAGGCCGAGTTCCGGTGGTGGGATCGCGTTGACCAGGTGCTAGTCTTAGACCCGTCTGTATCTCTATCTCCTTGGTTTGTAATCTACGCTAATATTTTGGACTCGATTCAGATGTTTTATTTTGTCTCATGGCGTAGGGGACGGTTATTGTGGCTGTTGTTCTGCGATTAGTTAATTCAGCTGCTGGCTTTGTTGGCTTGTTGCCCTTGATTCATGGATATGTGGAATATCCAATCTGGAGATCACGGAGGTTTATTTTGGGGTTCGATGCTATAATTGTAGGAACAAAAACTTTTGGTATTGTGCCAATGTTAATTCTGTGTAGTGCCGCTTATGTTTTGTTTAGACTTTAGGTTGCTTGTGCTTGTGATTATTCTTGAGGAATGGGTGTCCGGAATTTGAGTGGTGATCATTTGGGTGGTCCTATGTAAGTCAGTAGTTCTGTTTTGCTTCCCAATATGAGTAACTTGAGTGGCTACTATTTACCTGTATGGTAATGTTTTCATGTTTTAATTGATATGTGATGCTTTGCCCAGCAATGGTGCATAGATATATGCACTGATTCAGGTATTTTGGGAGGTTTATTAGTTAAATTGGGGATGAAACAATAGTAGCAATTCCTTTTTAATGCTTCATCTTTTGATACCTTTGTGGAACAAACTTGGACAGTTGAATAAAGTAATATCCTGAGCTTGTGTTCGTTAGATGTTGTAGCCTGATTTTCTTTCCACCTCCATCTCCAGTATGTTTTGCTAGGTGCTGTTCCCTTCTCCAGTGATGTGCCGCACTTGAAGCAACTTGGAGTAAGGGGGGTTGTCACACTGAATGAACCGTACGAAACACTGGTTCCAACATCCTTATACCAGGTAAATATTCCTTTACCTGATTTTGTAACTGCAGGATTTTTTCTATGCATCAAAATTTATGTACTTCTCTTTAGTTAAGTATCTACTTGTCTATATCTTTGAACTACTGATATTAATGCCGTCACTTGAGTTGGAAATCTACAATTCAGACTTCATGATCTAATGCATTTTAGAACTCATATTCTCAACCAGAGACATGATGTAGTGTCAGAATATGTTGTGATCGTTTTGGAGATAATTCCCTTACCTCATTGTGCATCATGCAATCAGCAAAACACTTGGGCACGTGGACATGTATCCACTTTTGTGCTGAATAATAAGGGGTTTTCTTTCTTTTACAGGCTCATGGAATCAATCATCTTGAGATTCCCACGAGGGACTATCTTTTTGCTCCTTCTCTGGAGGATATTTGTCGAGCTGTGGATTTTATCCACCGTAAGTACCATGCTTTTCTGAACCATAAACATTAGCCATGATCAGTGTGCTTTGAGGATAATGATAGTGAGCTGCTGCTTGACAGCGGTAGTATTTTAATCATTTTGATGGGTGGGAAGATAGCTTATTAAATCATGGATATGCGTCACAATCATTTTTAGGTATTTCATTTATTGTGTAATACATTTTCCTTTTTGACTTTCGTTCTATCTTGCATATTTTTGTCAATGAGTCCATGTCATGCATCTTCTATACAAATTTGCATGGAAGTCAATCAGCCAGAGTTAATATTTGTATGTTCTTTTTCCAGGAAATGCATCGCAAGGTGGTAGCACTTATGTCCACTGTAAGGCTGGAAGGGGACGAAGCACCACTATAGTTTTGTGCTATTTGGTACGATATACCGCTAATTATATAATAGATTTATTGTTTTCCTTCATCCTACGTATGCCAGCTTATTATCTATGTAACTTGCAGATTAGGTACAGGAACATGACGCCTGAAGAAGCTTTGGGTCATGCACGGTCTGCAAGGCCCAGAGTGCTTTTAGCACCATCTCAATGGCAGGCATGCAACCTGACCTCTTATGTAGTTGTGTACTACCTAAATGATAATTATTACTCTGGTCTCTATAAGATTAAAATCCTGCAGCTGTTGATATGCTTCTTTCCCATTGCTTCTTTTCCCCAGGCTGTTAAACTATTTAGCACTCTCACCACCAGATGCCTTTCAATACGGAGCTCACACCTAACATGCTCGGTAAAATCTTGTCAAGAATCTGGTGAACTGATTAATGCTGCAACCGCCAGATGCCTTTCATTTCAGAGTTCAAACCAAACGTGCTCGGTAAAATCTGGTGAAGAATACAGTGAAGCAGCCATTAGAGAGACTGAAGTTGATGGTTACACCACCAAATTCAACAGCGAGCATTTTGTTTTACCGTTGTGTCAAACTATGCTATCCAGGCCAACCAGTCCCACTGGGTGCAACGATGCGGTGTTCATAACTGATGCAGATCTCGAGGGCTATGAGACTTACGCCGATGCTGGTAAGGATGCTGTCTCTGTGGAGGTGGTGGTCCGGCACAAGCCCATCATGAGGAGGCTATCCTGCTTCCTTGGGTCCTTGAAGTTTACCAGCAATTGCGAACCGCCTCCTGGCCGTTTTGGTGAGGTCCGCGCCTGCTAGGTAGACTTGCAATGGTTTCTGCATTTTTCCATGATGTGAGTCAGCAGAGTGTAATTTATCGGCATTAGTTTGCAGCCTGCGGAACGTCCTTGGGAGAAATTTTTATGTTGTGTGTGTGTGTGTGGAGAGAGAGAGAGAGAGAGATTTTTGAGTGCACCTGTGCCTGTAGTTTGTGATTTCATTGTTTGTTTGAAATAAAAAAGGTGTGCACGTTTGGCTTGAAGGTCTCATAATGTCTGCCGCCTGCTCAATATTATGCTGTTTTGGGCCTCGACTCTTCTCATGTTATACCTTCTCATCGGACAACAGGTGATTTGAACCATGATAGCGAGAATTCCATTTCATCTTGGTGATCAAGTTTTGTTTGCTTTGATGTCCTGCCAAACTATCTTGATACTAGTTTGCTTGGTTGATGTCCATTCGGAGGGACATTCGGATACTACAGAGCCTAATCTGATATCCTCAATCTGGCGAACACCCGAGCCAGTGCTAGATTGGAAGGTCCACATGAACAATGGAAAGAAAAACCTTTTTGATGAGTTGCTGCGTTGTCTCAGTCTTCATCCGAGTTCCTTTACTTTCCCGTTTTCCCACGGCTACATAGTAAACATAGCCTCTGCTCCATATTTACAGTACACACAGAACAAATGCCTTAGATGAACATGAACAGGATGGAAGTTTCTCTATCGATGGCAGAGCAAGAAACATCTCATAAATCATTCAGACTAATAATGCGCCTGCGAAGAACATTCCCGAAGAAAAAGACAAAAAGAAGAAAGGTGAGAGACTGAGAGACCTCAAGAACAAAAACATTCCTACGGTGCTCCCTAGCCTACTATTGATGGCAACCGTTCTTGTTTACAGGAATCGGGGGAGCCCTGAACCCGTTCGCGGCCATCAGCCTAAGGTTCGCGCAGGAACTCGACGGCTTCTTGGCTATTCCTCCCAGCGCGACGTAGCTCTTGCACGATTTGATCTTCTGCTTGTACAAGTTCTCCTTCTTGCGCAGATCCTCCAGGCACCTCACCTCGGACATGCACGCGAACGACTGGGACTTTCCCTCGTAGTACCTGGACAACCCCTTCCTGCCGATTAAAGAACACCGCAGTTCTTGCACGGTGAGCAAAAGACTTCACCCGTCTGAAAGTTTTATTTTTAATGCGATTTTGCGAGGTGGGAGTACTTACTTGACAGGAAGCTGTGCCATCACGGACGACATGCCGTAGGGGCTGTCCGAATTCATCCGCCGAATCGGCTGCGGCGCGAACCGGCGATGATCATGGTCTCCTCCCTCCTCCGCGCCGCCGTCCGAGAACCGGTCCTCGTCGTCGTCCGACTCTCCGCCGGAGACGGACGACGACGTCTCGAACAGCTCCTCGTCGTCCCCCTCCTCGTGGTGCACCGCCAGCCCGGGTTGATCTCCACTGCTCATGTCGTCGGCAACGACAGCCTCAACCCTCTGCTGCTGCTCTCCTCCCAAACCGTACGTGAAACAGTACGAAAACGCAGCTGTTTCTTTGCTCTCCTCCGTTGCGGCTCTGGCCATTGGCCTTCGCAGCGCCGGCGGGGTGTGCCGCTTATATACAGAGCCGAGAAGAGCTGGTCTCGACTCTCGAGCCGGAACGGGATAATAACGCGCGCCGGTGCCCGCTCGCTTTCGGACGCGGTACGGCGTCCTTTGACCGGTAATAAGTAATAACACGGCAACGTGCGCAGTTTGCTGCAGAAAAGAAACGGCGATGATGCGCGCAAATTTGCCTCGCATCACCGATGCCGGTGCGTGCATCTACCTGGCATGAATCGGGCGGGGCAAGTCTGCCTGTGACACTGACACGGGCGTGGCCCCCGTCGGTCCATGGGTTTTAGAGCTGGTGTTGGCCACTTCCACATGGCTTTCCCGGATTCTGTTCCGCGGCTGTGCCCCGGCCGGTCTGATCTTATCCTCTTCATTGCGGTTTGATGGACCCGGTTTGGTTGCTCGGCAGCTCGGGTTAGGGTAACGTAGATAGTCTCTAAGGCTGACGTGCGGGCCCGATAAGATGTGCAATGACATCACGCCCGAACTCGCAAGCAGGGCGGAAAAAAAAAGATGATCTCACTCGCTCAGTCTCGATTTGAAATCGAGGTAAGCCCTAAACAAGCTGAATTTAAGTTTGATCCTAAACTTTATCAAATTGAGCTCGAATAGCTTGCAAGTATGGTAAATTTATAAATCATTTATTGAATATTAATTAAGTAGTGCTTCTATGTTTTTTTTCCTTCTAATACAAATTGCCCTAAGCAGAATGGGAGTAAATGGAAGAAGTTTGGCAAGCCCCAGGGTATGTGGCTGCATTGATCATTGGTTGTGCACTTGCCACACCTCAAAGCACTAAGTGGACCTTTACATGCAATCAATTGGCAGAGTCAAGAAGGCCCAGGGGAACAAAGTCAAGACATACTTCGTTGCTTAGACTGTCACTAGCCAGAACGTCGAGAAAATGGATGACATGGATCTCAACATCCTTGAGGATGGCAAGACCGCCTCTATGGATGAGGATGATCTTCTTGGGATTGAGCTCATGGAGGTCTAGAATGACAACCATGATCAGTATAGAGACCTGCAGTAGTCTCTTAGTTGCCCCTTCATTTGATCATCGATGGCACATTTCCTTTCATTAATTTGCTTATCAGTTTGGATTATTTTTTTGGATGAATATTGGTATTATTCATGCTCATGTTGAGCACTTATCTTTTATTATTTGCTTACGCTAAATGCTCGGTGTTGTTATTATTATATTATCCAGATTATTTGATTCATTCATTTATTGGTATATGTTTATTGTATATTTTGATCAATGTTTCCTTATGAACAATTGTTTGATAACAAATGATGCTGTGGTTATAGAACAACTTGCTATGATCCAATGGTAGAGAACACTAACTAAAATCTTGGGGAAACTAAATATTTTCAAACTTTAACTAAGAAAACTGAGAATATCTATAACCATTCGTGGAAACGATGCTCTAATTGTTGAAACTAGAAGGACCATCATAGTTCTCTCTATGGGTGCCTGTATAATAGTAGATGATGCTCTTTTGTATCCCGAATATAAATGTACCCTTCTAAGATTTGAAGGCATTCGGTTGAACCATCTCCACGTAGAAACTAATAATGAGGATGATACAGAATACCTACTCATGACTAAGTCTAATGGATGCCAAAAGCGAGTGGTTGAAAAACTTCCTTCCTTCTCATCAAGGTTCTACTGAATATATATTAAATCTAAAGTACATGTTGTGGTGAAAATAATATTTATTAACCCAGAATTCTTTAAGATCTAGCATGATCATCTTAGTCATCCTGGGATGGTATGATACAAAAAATCATTAATAATTTTGCTAGCTATATCATAAAAAACTACAGACTTTCCTAAACATAAATTTTTGTTGTGTCCTACTTGTGCCAAAGGGAAGCTGGTTACTATACATTCTTATCTGAAAATTAGAGAAGAATAACCTGGTTTCATTAAGAGCATTCAAGGTGATATTTATGGACCTATTCCACCCTTATCGAGCCACATTAGATATTATATGGTACCATTAGATGCATCTATTAGATTGTCCCACGCCTACGTGCTATCTACTTAGAACCATACTTTTGCAAGGTTGATTGCCAGAATTATTAAAGCCAGATGAAAAAAGTCAAGTCTATTCGAATGGACAATGCCGACAAATTTACCTCAGTGGCATTTAATGATTATTGTATGGCTCTGAGTATTAATGTAGAGCATGTAGTCTCACATGTCCACCCAAAATAGCCTCGCAAAGTCATTAATTAAAAAGAATAAATATTATTGCTAAGCCATTTTGCATGATTGTAGGTTTCCTACTAGCTATTGGGGCCACATAATACTTTATGTTGCCGCATTAATCCAACTTGGACAAATTGCATATCACCCTATTTCCTCTTGTACTTAGTGCGTGGGGAAAAACCAATTATTTGTCATCTGCGAAGATTCGGCTATTGTGTATACATGCCAATTTTCACCACCGTAGCGTACAACCATGCGCCCTAGTTGGAGGTTGAAGATCTATGTAGGTGTTCAATCTCTGTCAATTATTAAATACCTTGAGTCTATGATAGGGGATTTGGACACGTCATTAGAGTGAGAAAAGTGCCACACTAAAAAATGCTATGAAATATATTGAAATGTTACTGTCATTTAGTCCTTAGAACCACACACTAAACAAATAGAACCGAAAGTTCAAAGAATAATAAATTTGCATTAAATACCTAATAATCTACCAGATGTCTTCAAAAATCATAAGGGAATAATAAAATCTCAAATATATGTAGTAAACACACTATAAAGAGTGAAAGTACCTCAGATGGATATCAAATCCACTCCTACCCCTCATAAGAAGAACATAGGGAGACCTTCGAGTCCATGGGACTTAATTCCGTGAAGACATCCGTAGAATCAAATAACAAACAAGATAACTTGCTCCAAAAGTCAGTAAAAGAAACTCAACTTAATATTGAGAGATCTCTATGGTGAGCCATTTAGTGGATGGTAATCCCAGTGAAACTTTGAGCATACAATTTGATGTTGGGAGATCAAAACACGCAAAGTCCATCACTGTGGAAAACCATGTGACGGGTACCCAGGCCATGGGTACCCCCAGCGGCCCAAAAAAGCGCATGGGCCGAACCAGGCCGGTCGGGGCCCAAGGCCACGGCTGGCGAGGAAAAGCCGTAGCCATGACCAAGTCACAAATCCTCAAGAAGCGGCACTTTTATTGCGATCGATCGCATTAAATCTTTGGCCGTAACGATGACGCAGCGGGCGCAAGTCCCCAACTCGTCGATTTACTACGAGCGACAAGAAGAACTACGCCGACCACGGCGGCAGCAAGGAGCGGCGGCCATCCCATCACCGCCACTTGCGCGACTAAGAGCACGATCTTTTTCTCTTTTTCAAGCAGCAGTAACCTCCTCCTCGCCTATATAAAGGGGAGGGAGCGAGCATGTAAGACGACGGACAACAAAGGAATCAATACGATCAAACCCACACGAACTGGAGTAGGGACGTTCAGCCCGAACCAGTATACATCTTGTGCTCACCCGAGTAAGCCGTCGAGGAGAGGGAGCGTGCACCCCCCTCTTACCTATACAAATTCATTGGCCGGTGCTCGAAACACCGACACCATGAGGAACTAGAAGAAGTAGATGGATAATTTTTCATGGATTATGTGGATTCGAGAGAGTCAAATATTAGAAAAACTGCAATTGTTGACATATATTTTGTCTCTAAAATTTCTAAAACTTTTGTGTTGAATCCAGAACCTAAGTCTATGGCAGAGTGTCAAAAGAGCTCATGTTGGGTCACATGGAAATAAGCAAATAAGACAAAATTACACTCGCTTAATGAAAGAAAACTATTCGGTCTTGTCGTCCGAACACCTCTTAAAGTGTTCCTTGTAAGATCTAAATGGGTTCCCTTGTGAAAGAGAAATGAGAACAACCATATTGTGAGATATAAAAAGAGGCTTGTAGTACAAGGGTTCACGCAGAGACCCGACATCAATTACAATGAAATGTACTATAAGATATAAAACGAGGCTTGTAGCACAAGAGTTCACGCAGAGACCCGACATCAATTACAATGAAATGTACTCTCCCGTAATGAGTAGAATCACGTTCCAATACTTAATTTCAACGACAGCTAGCATGAATGTTAGAATGCAACCGATATATGTAGTGATCGCATATTTGTATAGGAAATTGGATATGGATATCGACATGAAAGTACCCGAAGGAGTTAAAAATTCAAATACTAATAAAGCAAATCGCAACATGTATAGCTTCAAACTACAGATATCACTATACAGGTTAAGTAGTCAAGAAGAATGTGGTACAAGCGACTCAGTGACTTTTTATTCTGATAATGATGATTGTCCCTATATGTTTATAAAAAAAATATGCAAAATGTATTCTTCGTCATCTCAGTTTATGTCGATGATATGAATATCATAGAAAGCACGGAGGACATAAAGGAAGCAAGTTACTATGTGACGGAGTTTGAGATGAAAGACTTACGTAAAACCAAGTATTGCTTAGGATTGCATCTAGAGCAATTCACTGAAGGATTTTTAGTGCACCAGGCTGCCTATAACAAGAAGATATTGAAGAATTTTAACATGGATAAATGTCATCCTTTAAATACACCCATGGTTGTTAGATTAATTTGGATAACGACCTATTTAGACTGATGAAAAATGAAAAAGTTATAGGATCTAAGGTTCCATACTTAAGTGTCATAGGAACATTGATGTACCTTGCGAACTGCATTAAGACTGATATTGCATTCGCGGTCAACTTGTTGGCTAGACACAACGCAACCACAACCAGAAAGCATTTTTGCTGGTGTTGAGTCTTCTCATATACCTCACAGGTACACAAGATCTTGGTTTGTTTTGCTGGAAGGACCAAGACCTAATCATGGTGCGATATATGCATGATCCCTACAATGCAAATTGTCTCATTGGGTTTTTATTTCTATGTGGTAGTAGATCCATCTCTTGGAGGTTATTTTAGCAGACCTTGGTAGCTACCTCTACCAACCACCCAAATATTATAGCACAATATGAAGCCTCACGTGAATATGTTTAGCTCAAACGAGTGAATAGTCATGTCCAGAAGTCTTGTGGCATTAACACCGCCGATATCCTCATGATTATCTATGAAGATAATATTGCTTATATTGCGCAAATGCAAACGGATATATTACAAAGCATATTACCCCCAAACTCTTATATCCTCATGAACTCCAAAAAACAGAGAGATGAAGATGCTACAACTAAGTCTTGTGAAAATGTAGTTGATTTGTTCACTAAGTCTCTACCCACATCCAGTTTTTAAAGATACGTACATGATATCGGAATGAGATGACTTAAATAGTTGCATGATTCAGACGGAGTAATCCCCTTAATCGTAACTCTTACCAAGATCCTGAATATTTTACCTTAGAGACTAAATACAAAAGATTGTGTTGTTATATTTTTTTTCCTTAGTAAGTTTTTCCTGAAAGTTTCTCATATGAAGGTTTTAACGTGGCAACAAGCGCAATGCAACTTACGAGTGTATGTACTCTTTTCTCCATTCTTTTTTCGTTAGATTTTTGAAAAGAGTTATATATATATATATATATATAACATATGCATAATGCAGTATTTGTGGCAAGGGGGAGTGTTACAAAATCTTTAACTTTAAAAGTTCTTTAACTTTAAAAGTTTTGTGGGCAAATACCTAAACGCCCCTAATCTATAAATAGGACCATCCCTTGCACAATAAAAGATTAATAGCAATAAAGAAATCAGATCACATTACATATTCTCTCGTTTTCTCTCTATTGTGTGGTTATCTTAGTGTTTTTATGCGACGACTACAATAATCTAATAAATATCCACCCCAAAGTGTAAGAGGGGACGTGGCGCTTGTTTCTAGGGTTTTTGTGATTTTAATATGGGTAAATGTATCTTTGGAGAATCATCACAAGACATCTTTTGCTCTTGCTGCGCGGCGGATTTATAACTTACCATGTAAAGGTACCGAGAATGATCACGGAACAAGTACTGCACTCTCCATTACTCTGTGAATACATTATCATTCTTAAACAGTCTGTCTCACGTACGTCAACTCCATCCAACTCCATCGCCATTTGTGAAAAACATTCTCGATTATAAAGATCCAGTAGAACAAGGAGAGGAAATTAATTAAATCCAGAACCTAAACACAACAACGTGGCGAGTTCAAGAAACGGGACAGGCGTCAAAAGTCAAAACAAGCTGCTACGCGCCAAGTGCGTGTCCCATGCAGAAACCGGCGAGCCTGACAGCTGTATATAATGTAGCTCCACATCATCTACAGACAGCACTAAAATAATTCATACAATGGATCATCTATAGTTTTGTCTGTAGTGGTCTCTCATTCAATTAACAGACTGTCTATACAATGGTACACAAAATGTAAAGCTCTCTATAAGCTGTCTATTAAATAGTAGACATCAGTCTTCTCTCTCCTTCTTCTCTCTCCTCCACATCATTTAAAATTATACGTGTCATCTCTTATAGACAACTAAATCTAACCATTGTACATGCCCTAACCCAACACGTAGACCTGGAAACAAGCTAATTAAACCCCGGCGCGCATCGCATTAGCGCCATTTACGGGGACAGAGCCACGGATCTGACCAACACGGCCAGACCAGGGGTCCAGGGCACACAGGACAGGCTTTCTCGTGTTCTCATGTTGCTCAACACGATGTCAAGAACTGAGCCATTAATGGCTCCAAGTCCAAGCCCATCTATTTTGGAACCGCAGTTCGACGCGTTGATGCTCATTAAAATAAATAAGGTACATATATGTGTACACTTTAACTAAAATATCGCATATCTATGTGTCAGATATCGTGAAATCTTTAATTAATCGTTTAGAGTGTATAGAGAACACATATATGTACACGTGTGGTTCATGAGTATAATGTATGTAAAGTGCCCGTACGTTGCAACGGATCCCAAATAGATGATGACATCATAAGTTCTAAACTCTTAAAAACAAAAAAAACGAGAATTTAAAACTTGAGCTATCACTTATTTGAGATAGAATCACTGAATAAAGGAATATAATGAAATGCAAATAAGGCTAGACAAGCAGCAAATAGCTACAGAATTCCTTACCTACTGGGTCTTGGGCCCCTACTGTTCTGGCCAAAAAACGGCCTGACAGACTCACCATCACCACCAACTCATTCTTATAATAGTTAAGATATAGATTATGTGTGTCCACCTCATACTAAATAAACACAATGTCACACTGCCCAAATGCGTCTGTCTCTGCCTTTTTCTTTTTCTTTTTCTTTTTCTTTTTCTTCTCGAGCCAATTGAATGTCCTCATCCTCAGCATTAATCCTCGAGCTCCAGTATCTAATCAACATTATTATGTCAGGCTCATGCACTACGGGGCCTTAATCCTTATCCACGTCACGGCTGTTCGAAGCCAAGTGTTGCGGGATTAGCACAAAAGCCATGTGTGTGTCCTATTGGTCCTTGCGACGTGACCTGATTTTAGACCAGAACTAGGATTAGAATGCTGGGCAGAGAAAGTGATGAGACTTGAGACCGGCCGATCGGTCGGTTCTTAATTGGATGGCATTGTTTTTCTGTGGTTCGGTGCAACAAACGCGTCTCAGCTGGGAGAAAGGAACCCGACCAAATTAGCTCGTGGGAATCATGGATTGAAAGATATGTGGCCAGCCAGTTTGCAGTTGCTGAGCGATAGTATCTAATTTAATCTAAATAAATAAAAACCTTTTTTATGTTTAAGATACCTCATTCGTTTTAAAAGCAAGAAAATCCTGCAATAATCATGAAAAAAAGAAGGATTTCCGTCGCTTATTTCTATGGGATATTATAATGGTGTAGATTAATCATATATATAAATATTAAAGTTATGTAATAAATACAATTATATTTAATTATAAAAATAGAGTTACATATCATATACAACTGTACTATAATATATAGCTGCAGCTGCTCGAGTAAATAGGCTAATTTCACTAATAAAAGACCATATATATATATGGTAGCCCACCTTATGGAGCCTAAGAACGGAGGCCAACCGAAGCCCCCACGCGTCGGCCGGTGGTTTTGCGTAAAGGCCCCTCCGGTTTTTCGAAATTACGTCCAGGTCCTCGCGCGATTTTTTGTGAGAGGAAGATATTTTTCTCGGTTCGCGTTTAGGTCCCTGGTTCGCCCTTTTGCATTTAGGACCTCCTGTAAAGTACGAATCGCGAGCGAGCCCTTTACTAATTTTTCAAAATAGCGAACAGGTCCAAAATTATAACAAATAGGTCCTCACGCTTTACGTTCGGGTCCTTTCTCCGTTTTGTCCCAAAAAAATGTTTTCGGGGTCCGTTTTTTCTCCAGAGCATGCGAAAAATATTTTCGGTGGCCGTTTCCCCCCAAAAAAAAATGTAAAACCGTTTCCTTTCTCCGTTTTGCTCGAAAAAAATGTTTTCGTGATCGATTTTCCTCCGTTTTTCCCAAAAAAATGTTTTCGTGGCTATTTCGCCCAAAAAAAATTGTGGGACCGTTTCCTTTATCCGTTTTGCCCCGAAAAAAAAAATCGTTATCCGATTTTTCTCCAGAGCATGGGAAAAATGTTTTCCTTGCCCGTTTTTCCAAAACAAAAAATATGGAAAACCATTCCCTTTCTCCGTTTTGCCCCGAAAAAATGTTTTCGTGATCCGTTTTTCCTCCGGAGCATGAGGAAGATGTTTTCGGTGGCTATTTCCCCACAAAAAATATGGAAAGCTGTCGACGATTGGGGAACAGGCCCCCGCCGAGCTTACTTGTTGGTGGAGGGACCAACTGTGACCCCTTCTTGCGTGAGGGATTACTCAAGGAACGGCTCACCAGATTTCAACGAGCGTGGACACAGCAGTTTACCCTGGTTCGGGCCTCTCAGGAAAGAGATAATAGCCCTACTCCAGCTCTTGTATGCTCTTGCAACGTATCTAAGTGTGTGACTCTTGTCTTACAATCTGTCTGTCTGTGTGTTGTTGCTGTTGTGTGTCCCCCTCACGATGGGGACCCTTTTATAGCTTACAAAGGATCGAACTCCACGACCCCACTACCCGCACGTTTGGACCTCGTCCAAACGTGGCAACTGGTGGATCCTATCTTTCCGCCACGCTCCCACGGGAAACGTAACGGGCCAACGGAAGTTACGCTCGGGTGGTTATTCCCACCGACCCCGAGACCACGTAAGGTCGGCCGATGGCCGGCACCGAGCTCGGACATCTTACCCGAGCTCGAGCTCGGAATCGACTGGAACACGTGGCATTCTCGGTCCCACCCGAGCCCGAGCTCGAATCGGCCGAATGCGTAGCCTTCCAAGTTCTCGATTAGACAATCCAGGGTAACGACCTCCTGGTGGCTCGGCGGGAGCGAGCTTGGTCGTTGGTGGCATCCGAGGTAATTTATCGAAATTACCCGACTTCTCGGCAGCCAGCCCCCGAGGTTCAAGTGGGAAAAGGTCTAAGGAAGGCCTTCCTTGGGCCTACCGTTCTCTACGAGCATGTCGGTTCGCCACAAGCGGACAACCGCCGCGACTAACGAGCTATTAACCTCCTCCGAACGAGCTTGTTCCCCATTTGCCGCGCTTGACGAGCAGTAAGGGCCCCTCTCAACGGTTCCTTCTCCTGGAAGCCTGAATCGTCTTTCCTGGGAACCGTCTTTTCTGGCAGGACGGTTTCGATTTGCGCGCCCACGTGTCGTTTTCTGAATGGCGAACGCCTCAACTGCCCTCTGTGCCTCTAGGGCTTCCTCGACCATAAATGCGGGAAGCCCTTTTGCTTTCCCATTTCCTGGAGGAGCTTTTAAGCGCTCGAATAGAAAACCCTTAGACTCACTTGGCCGTTTTGCGATCGCTGCGTCTCATACTCCTCTGCTTCGGCGCTCATCCTTCTTCTTGATCGTCTTTTCCACCCTCATGGCGAGGTTCGGCGTCAAAGAAGCTCGACAGCGCAGTTAGAGATCCTCCAGCAGGCGAGGTACGTCGATGCCGGCACATGGAGAGTCCCTGGCGCCGAGGAGAGCCCACAGCCGGAGGAGGGGGAGATCGTCTCCACCGAGCTCTACGCCATGAACGGGCTCCGGACGACCGCTCACCCCGCCAGCACTTGGAGTATGCGGACCGGCAGGAGGTGAGTGAACTAAGATTGTGGATGGATGAGTACACCCGAGACAATCCCGAGCTGATGGCTCGTTTGCGCCAACTGCGTGAAGCGAAGAAGGAGGCCGCAGCTGCCGGGCCGGGTCCAAATGGAAGGTCGAATCGAGGGCGTATCGCGGCCCTTCAAAGTGAGCTTCGCGGGTGAGCTCGAGCTCGGCTCCGGGACCGCGAGGAGGAGAAGGACGAGCCGACTCGCCCCTTGGTCCCGAGGTCCCGCAGGTCGCCGCCACGCCTCAACCGCGCCTAACGCCGATCGCCTCCGAGGTCGGCGGGAGGCCGACTCTTCGGCCGCCAGGGCCGATAAGGCGCGCGAGACATGGCCGCCCTCTGCCCGCGCCTCGAGCTCACGAAGCGGACGCCGAGCAAGGCCGGGCCTCTGCTCCCCTCTTGTTTGTCTCTTTCTCCTAAGCACCATACCGACCCCACATCGCCTATAGTGGGTGTGGCGGTTGGTGCGGAGTTATGGGATTTCGGGCGATGGTCGACGATATTCTTGACCTCGTGCTAGAGAGGAGCTTGCCCGGCCGCCGAGGCCGTCATGGGCGACGAGGCCGGCGTGGAGCCGAGGTCATGGAGGCCCTGGGCCCCCACTGCCGTGGCGACGATGTCGAGGTGGGGAGCCCATCGCCGCGAGCTCCGGACTCAGAGGTCGTGTCTCCGAAGAGGAGACACGGAGGAAGATCGCGCCGCCGATGCCCGAGCCGCGAAGGAGGGCATCCCCACATCATAGTCGTGGAGTCTCGATGGTGATGAGCGGCCGCCGAAACTCCCCGCGAGGATTCTTCCGGCCAGCGACATCATCACCGCGACTCTCCAGAGATCGCCGAGGTCTCCCCGTGCTCATGACGTCACGCCCCGGGTCCCAGCGCCCGGCGTCGAGGACCCTAATCCTGGCGGGAGCTCGTCCGACGAGGAAGAGCCGGCCACCTACCGGTCGGGAGATGAGCCCGCCACCGTGAGGTGAGCCGGCAGCTTCAAGACGAAGGGATCTGCCGCACCGAGGTTGTTCCAGCCGACCGACCTCCCGGCCGCCGACTTGGTGCCCCCAGCTGATCCCCGCTGGCCGGGGCGCTGCTGCAGCCTCAAGGGCCGGATGCCGACCTGTCCCCGGTTGCTCCCATGGCCGTAGACGCCGAAGGGTGGAGCCCCGGCGCAACTTCTGCCGGGAGGAAGAAGAGCGGGAGGTGATCCTCGCTTGAGGCCGTCCCTCTCCAGGAGGCGGAGGTCGTCCCCCAGGGCAAAGCTCCTTCGCCCTCAGGGGATGAGGGAGCTCGGGCTCAAGCCCCCGCCTCCGATCAAGGAGAAGGGATCGAGGCGGGAGATCCCTTGCCCGCCCAGGGGGAACAGGACGAGACAGAGGACCCCGCCAAGATGTTCCAGCAGGGGCTGGAGGCTCGGCTTTATTGGGTAAGTACTCCTGACTCATGCGTTTTATCAAAAAAAAATTCGATCACGACCTGAAATACCTTGCCGCGCAGTGCCGGAGTCCACCATGAAGGACTTCCATGCCTCCACCGTGCCGCTGAAGTTGTCGCGAAGCACCAAGCCGAGCAGACGCCAAGATCGCGGAGCTCGAGCGCCGGGTTGCCGAGCCGACATCTTCGAGGCCGAGATCCGGCGGAAGGTGGAGGAGTTCAGGCACGAGCTCCGTGAGCGCCTCGACCGAGCGAGCGGTGCAAGGCTCGGGCCTTGAAGCCACGGTGGCGACCTTGCGCGACGCCGCGGCGCCGAAAGGACAATCGACCCGACAACGGAGGAGTCCAGCGACCGACAAGCGACAGCGAAGGTCGGGAAGCTTCGCCGCGGGTGCTCGACCTTGAGTCCGAGCTTGACTCGGTGCGGGGACGAGCTCGTCGCTTTGCGGGGCGAAGCGTCGGGCTCCTGTAATTTTCTTTTTCCTGTCTTTACCTGTAAAAAACCTAAGGGAAAAAACGTCCAGTTGAACATAGAAAGAGTGTTTATCTATCTCTAAACGTTTTTTGTTATTTTGTCCGAGATGACAACGATTTGTTTCGTGCCGTGGTTCCTTACTTGGCGGAGTTCGGCCTTACGTGACTTAGCAGTCAATCGTACGAGGGAGTAGCTACCTCGCGCGAGAGCTGCACGAGGTCGTGGCCACATGGTACCCTATAGCCCCGCCGCCAACGGAGGTCGTGGGCGTGAAGCGAGCACGACCTCGTTGGCGGAGTAGAGTTCTACGGAGACCGTGTGGCTCTTAGGGTACGGTGCGTTGATGCCGCCCACCGGCCGTCTTGAGCTCGGAACCGTTCAGAAGGGTGTCCTGTGCGAATCTTTACTTGCGGCGGAGGTCTACCGCGAAAAAAGATGGTCGTCTTATGAGGAAGGAAGCCCTCGAGGTCGAGCTCTTGTCGTACGGTGTTTTGCCCCAACGACCGACCTGCCCCTGACACTTTTGTCTGGGTCGAGCTTAATCGTAGAATTTCGCGGAGGTAAAGGGGAAAGAGAGAGAGAAAGAATGGGAGGGTAAGGTAACAAAGTTTATTAAAAAAGGTAAAAGCGGGTGTGGTTAGACATGGAACTTACGCAGTTGGTCGATGTTCCAAGTACTAGCTAGTTCTCGACCATCTTCCATTGCGAGGCGGACAGCCCCCGGGCGTGCTGTTGAGACGACCGTGTAAGGACCTTCCCATCTTGGCGTTAGCTTGTTGGCTTTTGATAGGTCTTGGACCCGTCACAGAACGAGATCGCCGACGTGCAAGGTCCTTGGTCGTACCGATTTAGCGGCGTGCCTGCGAAGAGCTTGCAGGTAAACCGCGGATCGCAACAGAACCCGTTCACGAGTCGCCTCTGCGAGGTCGAGGTCGAGAAGGCGCTCGCCTTCTGCGTCGATGCTATCGGCCAGGTTCACCCTTGGGGATCCTAGGACAACCTCGACGGGTAGGACGGCTTCCGCGCCATATACTGGTGAAAGGGGTCTCCGTAGCTCGGCTCGTCGTGGTGCGGATCGACCAGAGGGCGGGGTAGTTCGTCCACCCAGGCTCGACCATGCCGACGAGGCTCTTGAAGACTCTCTTCTTGATTCCTTGGACGATCTGTCTGCTCGCCTTCGGCCGCCCCATTGCTCTGTGGGTGGGCCACGGATGCGAAGCATATCTTGGTCCCGACCTCTTCGCAATAAGCCTGAAACACCTCGCTTGTGAACTGAGTGCCGTTGTCGGTAATGAGGCGACTCGGAACGCCAAAGCGGGTGACTACATTATTGCGGAAGAACCTTTTAGCCGCTGTCTTGAGATGGTTGATATAGGCTCGGCCTCGATCCATTTAGTGAATGTGTCGATTGCGACGAGCAGTATTTACAACCCTCCTTCCTGGAAATGGACCGAGGATGTCGATGCCCCAAACCGAGAATGGCCAGGTTAGCGGCATGGTCTCAGAGCGCGTATGTTGGTGATGGACCTTCCGAGCATGGAACCGGCAAGATCGGCAGAGGTCACTATTGAGCGTCGTCGTCGGCCAAGGCCGTCGGCCAATAGTAACCCAATCGGAAGGCTTTGCTCACCAAGGTCCTAAAGGACGAGTGAGCTCCACACATCCCGTCATGGATATCCTTGAGGAGATATTTGCCTTCCTCTTGGGTGATGCACTTGGAGAGGACGCCAAGCGCGCCTTTGCGGTATAAGAGGCCCTCGACCATTTTATAGGTCGAGGAGCCTCACTAGCCGGGATTTCGGCTTCCTCCTCGGGCAGTGTCCCGTGCACGAAGTATTGGATGAATGGCATCATCCAATTTGTATCCTGCTCGAGGAAGGAGACGGTACCACCTGTCTCGGTTGCCTCCTCCCCTGGGGGTATGGAGGGCTTATAGAGGTGCTCGATGAGCACCCGCCGAGCAGAAGCGGGCGGAACTGACCTTCGATAGATGGTCGGCCAGGGCATTGTCCTTCCTGGGGATGTATAGTACTTCGAAGTTTCTGAAGTACTTTTCCATCTTCCTTACTTCAGCCAGGTAAAGCGCCATTGAGTCATCGGAGCACTGATACTCCTTGTTAACCTGGTTGATTTACCACCGCGAGTCGCCCTTCGCGATTAGTCGTTGGACTCGAGCGCTTTGCATGCCCGAAGTCTTGGCCAGCGGACCTTCGTATTCTCGCTGCGTTGTTTGTTGCGCCGAAATGCGCTTGGAGGGCGTCTCGATCCGCTCCCCGAGGGGATTCGAGGACCACTCGACCCGAGCAATCGTAAGCTCGATCCGTCGAAGTGCATGACCAGCCCCGGCCGTGCGGCCTGGTTGGGTTCGGGTTCGGGCGGGGCGGGGTTTGTCCATTCGGCTAGGAAGTCCGCTAGGACCTGAGATTTGATCGCGGTTCTGGCCGAGAATTCGATCTCGAATTCGGCGAGCTCCATGGCCCATTTCGCGATCCGCCCGCTTGCGTCCTGATTCCCGAGAATTTCTCTCAGCGGGAAGTTGGTCGGGACTTGGATTTTGTGTGCCTGGAAGTAGTGTCTTAATTTCTTCGAGGCCACGAGGAGAGCGCATAAAGGAGTTTGGACCTCGGGTAACGCTCCTTTGGTCCGTGTAAAGACTTCGCTGACGTAGTAGATCGGGCGCCGCACCTCGCCCCGTTTCTACCGTTATGACGGCGCTTACCGCTGGGTGTGGCGGCCGTAGAGCAAGAGAACCTCTCCCATTCTTGGCGTGGTCAAGACCGGGGTCTTGACAAATATAGCTTAAGCTCTTTGAAAGAGCGATGCGCTTCATCCGCCCAAGTGAAACCATCGTGCTTCCGAGCGCCTTGAAGAAAGGTAGGCCACGTTCCTCGAGCCGCGAGATGAAACGACTTAAGGCCGCCATTCTCCGGCCAGGGATCGACCTCCCGAGTGCAAGTCGGTGGTTGCATGTTCTCGATGGCTTCTATCTTCTCTGGGTTGGCCCGATCCCTTCGGCCGATCATGTATCCGAGCACCTTGCCGGCTTTGACCCGAACACACATTTTTCGTGGTTCAACTTTATTCGATGCTTATTGAGGTTATGAAAAGTCTCCTCTAGATCGGATACATGGTCCGAGGCCATCTTGCTCTTGACGACTATGTCGTCTACATATACTTCCAGGTTCACCTATTTGGTTCGAGAAGGTTTTCGCATGAGGCGCTGGAAGGTCGCTCAGCGTTCCTTAGACCGAAGGACATGGTCGTAGCGTAATGTGCCAAACGGGCGTGATGAAGGAAGTTTTCTCCTCGTCGTCGGGCGATATGCCGATCTGGTGATAGCCTGAGTAGGCGTCGTAAAGCTCATCGCCTCGGAGTCGGCCCGTTCGCGTCGACCAACCGGTCTATCCGGTAGCGGAAATTGTCTTTCGCATGCGGCATTTAGCCCGTGTGATCGACACACATGCGCCACTTGCCCCCTTTTTCATCACGATAATCGGTTGGCCAACCAATCGGAATGGTCGACCTCCCGAATGAAACCGGCTTTGAGGAGCTTGTCCAGTTCCTCTCGATGATGGCTTGCTTCTCCGGAGAAGCGCTGAAGCTTCACGCCTGAGGCTTTTGTCGAGCCGAATCGCTAGCTTTGTGCTCGACGACCTCCCTTGGGACTCCGGGCATGTCGGACGGTTCCCAGGCGAACGTGTCCGCGCTTCTCCGGAGGAAGGTTACGAGCTCGAGTTCCTATTTAGGATCTAGGAAGCCCCACGTGTAGGACCTTGTGTGGTTCTGCGCCGCACAACGGATGGCCTTGGTTTCTCCTCGGCTTGGAGGCTAGCCTTGGGCCGGAACTCCTCGGCTCTTGCTCGGGCCATGCCGGGCGATTGACCGACCATGTCTAACGCCCTCTCGTCGCAGCTTTAGAGCTGCTTTCGGGCTTCCTTGACCGTGATCACGCCACGGGGCGGGGACCTTCAAGCATTGATACCCGTGATGAGTGGCGGCCATGAATTTGGCGGCTGGTCGGCCCAGGATTGCGTTATGGCCGACTCGAAATCGACCACTTCGAACGTGATCACTCTGTTCGAAGTTGCTCGGATTGCCGAACGTTCTTGGCGGGACGATCTGGCCGAGCGGCCTGACCGACGTTCGCACTATCCCGTAGAACGGACCACCAGGCTTTTGATCTTGGAGCGAGGATCGCATCTCGCCCAAGACCCTGGCAGATATCAGTCTAGGAGCTCCCGCAATCCACAAGGACCCGACCCTCATGCGGTGTTGCGGTCGTTGGGCTAACGACCATCGGAAGCCTTTGGGGTTTCGCTATCCCGAGGGCGATCGTCCTTGGAGAAGGTGATCGGCGGCTCGGACCACTTGAGTCTGTGAACAGAGGCTTCCACGAGTGACACGGAGTACCTCGCGGCCTCCTTTAACTCCCGACGCGACCAGTGGCGGCGGAGCCCCCGAATATCACGGCGATGTGGTTTCTCGGCTCTTGGTATTCCATGTCGGTGTCTTGCTCCTCGGCGGGCTTCTTGCCCTTGACGTCTCCTTCCATCTCGGGGAGCGTGGGCATGGGACCCTTACCATTGTAGAACTGCTCCAGGCGGGAGGCCCACGTTCTGCAATTCCGAAGGTCATGCCCATGCGCCTGGTGGAGCGGGCAGAAATAGGCACTAGCCCGCCCGCGTTGGTCGCCGCGTTCTTGGTCGTCCCGGTTCTGCTCGTTGTTCCGCTGAACCGGCCGACCCTTTCCTTTCGGGGCTCCCCCCCTATACGACTGCGAGGTCGGTCGTTGTCTTTCGATGGCTGCCACCATGTTGGAGACAGAGGGTTTTTTCTTCTTTTTGATCTTTTTCTCGATGGAGCTCACGCTCTTTCGGCTGGACGCCCCTTCGAGCCTGGGCTGAGGGGGCAGCTTTCCCTCGTCTAGTAGCTTCTTCCATTGGACGGCCTCGTCCGCGTTGGCATAACGGTCAGCCATGCGGAACAGCTCGTTGGCTGTGATGTCCGGGTGAATTTCGAGGTCCCGAGTAAAGCGTCGCCTCGGACCCGAACTTGAAAGCCCTGACGACCGCCTCATCCGAGATGCTTGGGATGGAATTGGCGCACTTGCATGAAGCGCCGACGAATCGGGCGCAGGTCTCGCCCTCCGTCAGACGACGCTCAAGGTCGCGCTCCTTCCCCGGCGGACGTGAGCGACGGGAAGTTAGCTCGAGAGTGCCGCCACCGGGCCCAGGACCGGATCGAGTTCTCCTTCGGTTGAATAGCCACGCCCGAGCCGCCCGCCCAGGATCAGGCGTAAAGTTGGCCATCACCATTTCATCACCCCCGGTAGCTAAAATGGCCGTGGTGTAGATCGAGAGAAACTCGTCGGGGTTCTGAGTCCCATCGAATCTCTCGATGTGACCCGGCTTAAACCTTGTCGGCCAGGTCACACGTCGCAGCGACGTCGCGAACGCATCTGCACCCGAACACGGATCGTCGAGCGATCACCACGAAGCGCGGTCGGGGCGATCCCCACCACCGAGCCCGAGGTTAGTGGGCCCAGGCGAAGAATATCTCCTACGCTGTAGGATGGGGAGTGGCCCGATGAGGAATGTTCGGCCCGGTTCTCGCCTGCGTGGCTCGCATTCCGCCGTCCCGAGGAGCCCCCGAATTGCTCCGGTGCCCTCCCGAGCCCGGCCGTGCCGCGCCAGGCACTCTGCGCGGCCGCGTGAGTCGTCGGGTGGCGGCGCGCCGGACGCCCGGCGGCGGCGTTTCAGGAATTGCTCTGGCGTCCCTTTCGGGAGGCCTCCGCCGCTTTATGTCTGTGGCGATTTCCTCGAGGTCGTCGGCCACGGCCGCGCCATGGCTTCTAGGTCGACTCGCTCAGAAACTCTCGAGGTTGCGCACCACCGCGGGCCAGGGCTTGAAGGCGTTCGCTCGGGGAACGCGGGTGACGAGCTCGTTAAATCGTCGCCGCGCTCCGAGTCCCGTCTGGCGTGGAAATTCTCACGAACCGGCCCTGGTCTTATCGGCCAGGCCACCTCGGACTTGCCGCGGCGTAGCTGGTCGGTCGTCCGATTCAGGGATGCCTGCAGTGCTCTTTGCCGCTTTCAGAAGCGGTGAAGGCGCCGCTTCACCGGGATTTGCTCTCGACATTTCCATCCTCCTCCGCAACGAAGACGTTACGGGATTGGACGGATCGCGAGGGGACATCACGGTGTCTCCCGTGAAGCGGTCCCCTGGTCGAGCTCGTAAAGGTCGGGGATGTCCGGACCATCGTAGAGCTCGCCATACTCGCCGTCCGAGAGGGCGTCGAGCCGAGCGAAAGAATCGCTCCGTGCAGCGGCTTCCAGGAAAAGCTCCGGAACCGTCTTGATTCTTAATACGGCGACGCCGCCGCCATTGTCGAAGAATCGCTTGTCCTCTTCCCGATCTCGGGGCGTAGGCCCTTGGTTCTGGGATTCCGACATTCTTCGGGATTCCTCACGAAAGGGAAAGTCGGTCCCCACGGACGGCGCCAGCTGTCGACGATTGGGGAACAGGCCCCCGCCGAGCTTACTTGTTGGTGGAGAGACCAACTGTGACCCCTTCTTGCGTGAGGGATTACTCAAGGAACGGCTCACCAGATTTCAACGAGCGTGGACACAGCAGTTTACCCTGGTTCGGGCCTCTCAGGAAAGAGATAATAGCCCTACTCCAGCTCTTGTATGCTCTTGCAACGTATCTGAGTGTGTGACTCTTGTCTTACAATCTGTCTGTCTGTGTGTTGTTGCTGTTGTGTGTCCCCCTCACGATGGGGACCCTTTTATAGCTTACAAAGGATCGAACTCCACGACCCCACTACCCGCACGTTTGGACCTCGTCCAAACGTGGCAACTGGTGGATCCTATCTTTCCGCCACGCTCCCACGGGAAACGTAACGGGCCAACGGAAGTTACGCTCGGGTGGTTATTCCCACCGACCCCGAGACCACGTAAGGTCGGCGCGGCGTAGCGCGCGAATCTTCCTAGTATATACCTTCAAGGCAACAACCAACTACACCTAAGGGCCGGCTCGAGACCACACGGTTGGCACTTGCCACGGCTGATGACTTCAGGGTTCACGTCAAGACACAAGGACGAGCCCTACTGGACCTAGACCAGACACAAGGTACGAAAACAAGTTCGACGAACCCATCGCTGGAAAAGGACCAGCCATCGCGACACCGGCACGCGAGGTGAGACCGTGAGACTGGCCGATCGCGCGTGTCCGAATTCTGGCGGACCGCGTACGGTCGGCGACCCGCCCGCACGGCGGGCTGTGTCTCGGTTCCGAGCCCCGGCGCCGAGCAACGTGGTCCGCGCGCGCGAGGCCTGGGAATAACACGTTCTCGGATTGGACGTCGTACGGGGTGACGGCAAAACGCATCATTACCATGTGGCGCGGTGCGGCTCCGCGCTGGTGGTGATTTCTTTTCTCGGGTGCGGATTCGGGGTTCGGGATGCTCCCTATCTCCAGCAGCTTCCCTTCCACTCTAAGGCTGTGTTTGTTTAGGCTGGTGCTGGAGGAGAAGTTGCTGGAGCTGAAAGAAGCTAGCTGGCTTGCTGGAGCTGGAGGCTGAAGCTGGAAGAGACTTGATAAAGGGGATATCAATTTTTTGTAAATAAAATCAAGTTGTAAGGGTACCAGGGAAGTGGGATTTTCAGAAGCTCCAGCCAGCCCGAGAAGCATCGTTTTCCTTGCTTCTCTCGTGTAGTGCAAATTGGGCTGGAGCTTCTCCTCTCCAGCTAGCTAAAAAATTACTGTTTGTTTTAGCTTGTGACTTATGAAGGTCTAGAAGCCAAATAAGCCTAAGCAGAAGCCTAAACAAACACAGCTTAAATCCTTTCGCGAACAGATCCAAGTGCTCCAGCGGATTCTCTTCATGATTTCTTTCAGAAGGATTCAAACAGTGAATCCCTTTAGAAAGGGATTCTCTCTCCAATCCCTTCACAAATCCCTTGAGAGATGCTGCTGGAGATGGTAGGAAATTAAGGGAATGAATATGGGGAAGGAAATAGGGAAAGGAATGGAATGAAGAGAAATTGCTGGAGATGACCGAGACGGTGTCGTGTTTTAGGTTCCGTTTGGAGGTGGTTATCACGGGGAATCGTGTGATTCCTACACAAATCACATGAGATTATGAAATCATGGCTAGCTAGCGCGAGAGAGATACTCCGTTGGAACAGCGCGTCTAATCGAATCAATGGGGGCAATGGTCCGAGATGATGTGTGGAATCATGCACGCCTTGGCCGGTCTTGTGGTGTCAGGTAAACGGGAAAACATGGGGTTATAGCACTTTTGGCCAAACATTACCTCTTACCAACCGAGTACGGCTGGTGGTGCACCGTAATGGAACAGGGGTTGGCGTCTCTTGAGCTGTAGCTGTCCAATGGTTCCAAGTCCCATCCTATCCTCCTTAACCATCGCAGGATTCACCTCAACAATAGCGTCTCCAGAACTTTTCGGTCTTCGAACGATAAAGAAACGTCCGGATGAAATGCATGCATATCCTATAGGCCGAATGCTCCGTCACAGATACGGAAAGGGACACAACTAAGGCAGTTTCGTTCTTCAAATCAGGTGACACAAGTCACACAACGCATATGGCAGACGGGCAGCTCGCTTCAAGTTACGCCATTTTTTGTTCGTCTTGAGCCGGCTATCTAGCTACCTCTACACGAGTAGGACGACGCAAGGAAGGTTGCGGAGCTTAGCAAACGGTTGCAACAGCTGGTTTGATCACAACTCACAACACTGCCTGCCGTTTTCAATAAGACCATGCTGTTTCTATGACAACTCACAACTCTCTCTCTCTCTCTCTCTCTCTCTCTCTCTCTCTCTCTCCGATACAGGGGTCAAACGGGTTGCCACTCCAGCCGTATGTTAGGTGCTGTATATTTTTTTTCAAAAAATTTCGTAACTATTTCAATCGATTTTTAAGCAGCCAAAGCACAGATATCACTAATTGTAGCGGAAGCATTGGAAATGCTCTCTAGGAGCAGGTTGGCACATGGTCGTGTGATCGTGTCAAATGCTGCCCGCTTTTTCAATTGGTTTTGCGTGGTCTCCTCTTGAGCCTTTGACTATACGGGTCAACTGCCGAGCTCACGAGTCACGAGTCAGGACCAGAGTTTGCTGTTTATTGTCGGACCTTTTGCTGGGCTATACAATACAATAATGTCGTTTGGATCATACTACCAATCGGCCCAGATCCTGGGCCAGTGACTCCAGTCCGATAATTGCAGGCTCTAGTTGCGCCTTTGAGACATCGCAATTCCAGTCCAGCCCAAACGATTACAGTATATCAGTACCTATTATATTATTAAAATATAGAAAAAGAATCTATTGGACTAGAAATTACCATACTAATAAAAAATATAAATATATATGCACGTCGATTTTGATCCAGAGTCCAGGCTGTATATAACAGTGTATATCAATTAGATATATATAAAACTGTTACTCTTAAACACAACGATATTTTAAATCATAAGCATCGTAGTTGTATAACAAATACAATTCTATTTTCAAATGTAAACATATATATTTTAGTATTTAGCATTGCAGTTGCACATGGAATTCAGCTAGTTATAATTAACGCGGAAACACCCACACATTTGGCGTGCAAACCGTATAAATACGAAGTAAACAACCTTATTGATTACTCCAAATATAAATCGTTTTAGCTTTAGGAACACGAATTAAGAAGCAAGAAATGATCTGGTTGCTCTCCATTTATCAGAAAGTCCTGAGTATGTTGGGAAGGAGGGTGAAAACTAGACTCTAGAAGAATTGAAGGACCTTTTTCCTTTATTCATTACAACACGAGCATTCGTTTGACAAGAGCATAATAGAAAGAAACTAGACAAATGTTCTTCTTCAAAATTATAGAATAGCTTATATTTATAAAAGAGATGAGAAGACTAAAATAATTTTATATATTTTGTATCGGATGAAGTATATAGTATCACTATACATGTGGAAGGTATTCGACAAACCTTACGTTCTACCTACGTGTACTAGCTGGCATCATGTTAAGACGATACACCTGTTAATAACCGTCTCTCCGGGCACACGCACACAAGTTCTATTTTTCTAGGGCCGGCTGTGTTTCAATTCTTGAGTTAAGATAACTATTTTTGATAGAAGGGAGTAATGTCGAACTCCTCTATTATTTTATTTTATTTTTGCGAGGAACGTCTATTTAAAGATAGCTAATTTCGAACTAATGGGATCCTTACGAATACGAAGGCATGTACGAAGAACTCCTCTCCTCGAAATGATCGGAGAAAATGGAAAGAAAAGGATATTGTATACACTGGGCTAGGGCCCAGAAGAAATGGTCCTAAAGCCTAACAGGCAACAACCAGGCAGCTAGCTACTTTTGGTCTGTCCTGGGCCCAACAGCGTCTGCAGAGTCGACATACAGCAGCGGATGACTGGAAAGGAAGATTCTCAAATCTCAATCATGGAGCCGTAATACCTGTGGGCCTCGGACTCGGATAACAGTCCACCTTATCATCGACAGACGCCAGCGATTCCTCCCTAATCTCTCTCTGTATCCACCCTACTGGATCATTACTTTCATGTGGGGATCTACTTAGCCTTCGAATCAAAATTTTATGTCCAGAATTGCAACAGGCGGTATATGCTGTGCAGCTGTGCCAGTGTATTTTGCTACGGAACGAGTCCAATTTCGTCGCTTCTGTACGTATATGTAGGTAGAAGCGTAGAGCAGCACTCGTTTTGAAATGGCCGGACACCGAAATTCCAGCCATATCGATGGGCCCTTAACCAATCAGCCCTTCAAAGGTGCGAGGTCCAAGGGCGCCAAGAGCTGAACGGGTGGCTGGGATGAGGCCGGGAGCCGGTCTTCCGTTTCCCGATCTATTTATGCCGCTACCTTGATGCAGTACCGCAACTAGAACTCGTCAGTAGCGGTCCGGCCGGAGCAACCTCTGATCTGTCTTCTCCTTTCTAGCAAACAACGCAGGATCAGCGAACCGGGAGGAAGAAGGGGGGGAGGAGGAGGAAGATGTCGTGGCAGACGTACGTGGACGAGCACCTGATGTGCGAGATCGAGGGGCACCACCTCTCCTCCGCGGCCATCGTCGGCCACGACGGCAGCGTCTGGGCGCAGAGCGCCGCATTCCCCGAGGTGATCACACACCCTAGCTAGCTACTACGTGTATATGCACGGTTCTTGTCCATATGTCTTGGTCACACCTGTTTAGATGGCACTCATGCGCAATGTGTATAGAGTTCTTGTATGATCGCGTTCGCGTCTGACTTGTTGTTTTCTGTGGTTTACAGTTCAAGCCCGAGGAGATGGCCAACATCATGAAGGATTTCGATGAGCCGGGGCACCTCGCCCCGACAGGCCTGTTTCTTGGACCCACCAAGTACATGGTCATCCAAGGTGAACCAGGCGCTGTTATCCGCGGCAAGAAGGTGATTGATTGACATGCACGAGCGCTTCTCTCAATTTCTCTATGCTTTTGTTGAACTCTGTTCTTAATTTGTTGTTTTTTTTCCTTGGCCTTTCAATCTGTAATGACGTATGCTTTCTAGACATCTATCTCGACTGCATGAATCGTTTTGTCGCCAATGAGTGTGTTACAAACTCGGCATTCTGTTTGCAGGGATCAGGAGGCGTCACCGTGAAGAAGACCGGGCAGGCACTAGTCATTGGCATCTACGACGAGCCGATGACCCCTGGGCAGTGCAACATGGTGGTGGAGAGGCTTGGCGACTACCTCGTTGAACAAGGCCTGTAGTTCGATGGTTTCAACGACAAGCACGTAGTTTCTGAGTTTCTTAACCATACATGGGAATATGGGGTTGCCATCTTTCGTCCCCCCTTTTCTCCTGGCTCTGCTCATCGCCGATGACCAGTCGCTCTGGAAAGTTTCGTTCGTGATGTCATTTTGTTTTTCGCTTTTTTCGGCTCGGTTCGATCATTTGGTTGTCGTATGAATTGCGTGTTGAGAACAATTTGTACGATGGTTATCATTTCGTTGTAACGTGGGCGCACGTATTTTGTGCAGTCCCCTACTAAGGCTGCCTGCCAGTCGCGTACGAATAAGTTCATTTGTCTTGTGTACAAACATTTTCAGCATCAATCCTGTGTACATGTCTCTCCTCTCGCCGTACGCTGTATACGTCGTTCTGAGTTTGGACGTCTGAGATTACGGGAACACCGGCCCCATACGCCAGCAATTAAATACACGGCCTGCACCGGGACTTCGGACTACTGAGATCCATGGCCTGGACTCTCCCTATTACGAGTTTACGACTCTTACGAAAGTTTCACCTAGCTAAATCTATCTAATACTCTTGGAGAGACACCGACATGCCTCTGAGCCACTGTTGTTTTTACAGTAGCAGCCGGACGTCCGATTTTTGTTTTTTTTTCGGACGCCGCGCAATATTTTTTGAACGTACGAAACATTTTTTTTTACTATTTGTTGAAGAAAAATGTTTCATTACGTAGAAAAAAAATGTTTCATACGTAGAAAAAAATGTTGCAAACAAATCAGACTTCTGATCCCTAGCAATTTAGTTTTTTTTATCTAAAATTTTCCCTCCTCTATTAATGTTGAATTACAGCATTTTTCTTATTTTTTAAAAAAGATACTATCGTCTTTCTCTATTAAAATTCATGGGCCGTCTACGGCAATACGCGGATTTCACTGACTAAACATATAGTGGAACCCGGAGGCGGGTGTTACGCCCGGGAAATCCACCCGCGCGGTGTTTACGCATGCAGCAGAATCGCACCGCAACTGTGCCATGCGCACGGCGCAAGACATGATGGACTCGAGCAAGATACCGCTGGACCACCCAATACCGTGGATTATGCACGGTACCGTGCCGTCCATCTACATGCCGGTGCTCCGTGACCAGGAGCCACTGATGTGTCGCTAACGCAAAGTCCACTCTTGATCTGCCACGCGATCGACGTCACGATGCTGCGGCCACAAAGTCCTCTCTCCTGTCTTTTGCTAATATATACTCTGTGCATGCGTGCCTGTGTAATATGTCTTCATAAGCATACCGTGTTTTCGTGTGGTTCACTGCGTAGATGAATGTTTTGTGCTAAACTACGTATGCGACGCTTTACTCAATGTCAGCTTAGCGTTGCTTCGTTAGGCTGCGTTGCATCGCCAAATTGGGACGAGAGGTACGTAGTTGCCTCTTTCTGGCCCCTTTTTGGGTTCAGATCATGGGCAAGAAAAGGTGCATCCTCCAGCAGCGGCTACATGTAGACCGGCACTACCTGCTACGTACTTGCATTATATGCAAGGTGCAAAGGATTGGAGCCTAACAACAGTGAAAGATCACGGTTTTCGGATTTTCCACAGAAAAGAAAAATGAATCTCCATGCAAAAGATATCATCTGGCTTCTCCTTGTTCCTGGA
The DNA here is from genome assembly GCA_036346355.1 of Rhipidocladum racemiflorum. Classification (NCBI taxonomy): domain Eukaryota; kingdom Viridiplantae; phylum Streptophyta; class Magnoliopsida; order Poales; family Poaceae; genus Rhipidocladum; species Rhipidocladum racemiflorum. The sequence goes on from CM070578.1 coordinate 4,946,341, forward strand.
AATATAACCCTGGTGGGGGGGGGGTTACTTCATTCATTTTTTGAAATGACCTCGTGTTTGGGACCAAACTCTCGCAAAACATCACTCATTTCCTTCCACAAAACAAGAAACAGATATAGTCAGTGATCGACTGAACCGGTTCTTTCAAGATAAACTTGTTAGTCAGTAGCACGGCTTCATTCAGCACCTACAAAGTGGATAATGAACAAGAAACTAAAGGGGAAACGGATTCTCCAACGCCGACAGTGGTCCCCCTGGGTTGACCTGGCCGGTGAAGCCAGAACCATTGCATTGAGAAATTTTACAAGGTGCATTATACTGGTAGTATATAGCATGTAGTAGAAATTAGATCTAATCGTTGATTTGTTAATGATGTTTTTACTACTATACTACCAGATGAAGTATAATTAAACTCTAATTAATCCGATCTATTGAATCGAAAAGAATAAACGATTTATATTCAATTCAGTATACTGTAAAAGAGCTCATTGCATTACCTACAGGTTCTACACCACCTCCATCATCCAAGAGCAGTTACGAGCAGATATAATACGCCAATAACGCATCCATCACATCACCCCACTTGCCCTGCCCGGATAAGCGCCCGTCGCTCTAGACGCACGGAAACAACAGTAGGTTACATGTCTTCCTTCCCGGGCCTGTGTACCATAGCAGATAGCTAGCCCTACGGTACTCCGAAGACCGTAATAGCAATTTCAGGGCCACCACGGTAGGAGAGGTGTCACGCTAGGGCACACCGAAGACCGCAATAGCAACTCTAGGCTCACCACGGCAGCAGGTCCCTATCGAGCCTGAGGACCCCAGCAGGTTGCTGCCGAGTTAGGGGAGCACGGCACCTCTCCAAGCGTGGTGTCCTCGAAACTATTTCCGTGGTCGACCAGGGTGCCACGGGACCAGTCACCTGCCACGATACACGAGTATGACAGGTAACACGTGTTACTTGCTCTTACTTCTCGATTGGGGAGGTCCATTCTTGCAATTTTGTTTGCACGTTATATTTGCAAAGAAAAAAAATGTGCAGAGGGGGAAAAAAGCTAATGCTTCAGAGAAGGAGAGCTATCTGTAAAGCGCCCTATAGAAGCATGCCGAGAAAAAGAGCAGCACCGGCTCGATGCACCACGCTGGTAGAAAAGTAAGGCGCGATATATCTTGTCAACGGTAGCTGCTTGCTTCTGGTTAAAAGCCATTTCTCGAGTTCTTGAGCCCAGGACTCGGGTTGCAGCTGTTCTTGCCTCTGGTAAGTACTTGCTCTGTTAAATTCTCGTGCTATATGATTTAGTTTAAGAAGTTAAAAGGTGACCGTCTTTTGGTGATTCTCTTTGCTAATTTGAGGCGTTACAACTTACAAAGTCGCATTTAACTCTCTCAAAGTGACTTTTTTTACATGAGTTGGTTCCTCTTTTACGTCGTGAAACACTTCGTTTGACACAAACTTGAAAGTGTTTTGTCTTGTTGCCGAATAAGTTGCAGGCTCCATTTTCCTTGACCGAAATGCCTTTGACATGATTTTATTTGCTGACCACAAGTCCTATCTCTTCCTGCTCTCTTTCCAGCGTTCGCTTTGACCTCAGAGTATGTTTCACGTTTGTTTGACACTTCCAGCCTAAGTTGAGTGCAAAACATGAATTTTCAAGTAGTTGCCTACTTGCATTCCTATTATTGCTTCCCAGCTCTTTATATGTGTTATTATAGGCAGTAGAGTTTGAGTGTTGAAACCTTTACAATTGGCTCTTTAGTCTCGAGTTCTTGCTCAGGTCGACTACGATCCAAATATTTTATCCAAAACTTTCTTTTCTTGTGCCTCTCGTAGATCAAGTCCGATGGAAGAAGACTCCAAGAAAAAATGCCTCCCTCCCCAACTGCTAAACCTCATCCCAGATGAGAGGGAATGGAAGTTGAGAGAGGCAGGAAATGGAGGAAGATCAAAAAATACAAGCTTTGATGAGGAGGACAAGAAGCTAGAGCTTAAGCTTGGCCTTCCTGGTGCCCAAGGAGAAGAGAGAGCAGCTGGTCCAAGAGAGAAGAAGATACAACTGCAACAAGAAGCAGAGAGCTGCTCAGCACTCTCCCTTGGTTGCTTCCCTACACATTCAAAGCTCACAACCAACACGGCTACCACAGGGGCAAAGAGAGGATTTTTGGCCACTGTTGGGGCTAAACCAGAAGGTAGGGAAGGAAAAACATGAAGCTTTTTAGTTCAATTAAGCTGTTGTTCTTTCTTTTTTATATATATATCTTCTCTTCTGTTACTTAAGGTTGTAGCCAGAGGAACCAGGACAGGGAAGGATGTGGGAATGAGTTAACATTAGGAGGTCAAAACATGGCAGGTGAGAGGAAGAAAGGATGCTGCCCCCCACCACCATCACATGGTTCAGCTGCTGCATCTGTGCACAGCAACAGCAACCCCCAGGGGAGGTAACAATAGACTTACTTCCTTTCCCGTCTTTTGTGCTATCAGCTATGGAAGCTATGCTTGTATATTCTTGTCATGATGTATGGGTGACTTCTAAAAGATTGCATCTTTCAATGTTCTTTTGTCCTCATCTTATGCTTCCTAAGCTCCCAAGAATTCAGCTTTTCTAAGGTCTTCAATTTCGCTTCTTGGTCCTGGCTTTCTGAATCAAACGTGATAAGCAAATTTTGGGGGCATTGAGTTTAGCTCTTGCTACTTGGTTAGAATGAGAGAGTAATGGTCAACCATGCGGTTCATCGAAATAATCTTTACTTAAGCAATTAAAAACCATTACTTTGCTAAAAGAAGCTTGTCTTTTAACCAACCATCGGTTTACTTTCTGTGAATAGTACTCTTTTTGTTTTTTTCTGCTGTTTCTTTCTTGGTTAAGTTTGGATAAGCTTTCCAGCAGTGTAACAGTGTGTTATTTGAATTAAGTATGGATATACAAACTCACCTGACCTTTCCCAAAAAGACTCATAACCGCTCTAATTCGATGCAGAGCTGCTGTTCTTCCAGTAGTCGGTTGGCCTCCGATCCGATCCTTCAGGAGAAACCTCACAAATGGCAGTTCATCTAAGCAATCCCCTGAACGACAAAATGACGAAGCTGGTGACAAGGCGAAGCTAACCTGCAAGAAGAGACCGCTTGTCAAAATCAACATGGATGGGATCCCCATTGGAAGGAAAGTAGACCTCGCAGCGTACGGCAGCTACCAGAAGCTGTCGCCTGCTGTTGAACAGTTGTTCCGTGGCTTTCTTCAAGGTACAGAAAATAAATAACCAGCCCACAGAACAAATACTTCAGGTCATTTTAGGGAGTCAAATACTTGTGCCTTTAAATAGCACCAATGGGAGACATTTTTCTAAAGCGTCTGTATTTGGTTGTTCTGCAGCTCAAAAGGATATGTCTTGTGCTGAAGGTGGAGGACAAGGAGCAGAAGAGAAAATATTTTCAGGGTTGTTCGATGGAACTGGTGAATACACTCTAGTGTACGAAGACAACGACGGAGACAGAATGCTAGCCGGGGACATACCATGGAAGTAAGCTTCGAGTGTTCCTTCCTCCTACTGTGTACGAGTGGTAGTACTATCCACACATAGTAGGTTTTCTGTAAGTTAGACCTAAGAAGCACGCTGTCACACACGATTTGTATAGTGAATATTCCTTTGCTCTTGTTCCTCCTTCTAAAATTTTAATTACTGTCTGATTTTAGCGGTGCTTTAGAAGGTCAATGCAAGAACATGTTATGTGCACTATCTAAGTAAATGCTTCTAACTCGTGCAGTGTATTTGTTTCGACTGCTAAGAGGCTCAGGGTGATGAGGAGGTCAGAGCTTCCACCTGGTAAGTATAATGCCGCTTCAAGAGGCTGAGCGTTTTGTGCATTGACGCGGCGCCAGGGTGCACGAATCGCTTGCCGTCTGCCCGGGGTAGTCTCACCATCTTTCGTCTCAGCCGTGGTGAGAGCTGGAGGGCTGCTTCCCCACCGGCTTCTTTCAAGTTCGTCTGGCCGGCTGCTTTCAGAGTGTTGTGATGCTGGTGATTTCTAGCGCTTGTTGTGGTTCATCGTGATTAGGGATGCAAATGGGCCGGCCCTAGGGTCATCTTTGACCCACTCTAGTTTATTTGTTTGCACTAAAACTTAAAAGGTGGAGTAAAAATTAAGTTTTTAGTGTAAACAAATGAACTAAAGTGGGTCAAAGAAGACCCTAGGGTCGGCCCATTTGCATCCCTAGTCGTGATGGTGTCGCCGTTCGTGGTGCGGTGTTGGTGTTGGCGCAGCCCATTGGTGCTGGATGGGTTCACGTTGTTGAGCCGAGGTGGGGCTACTGCTCTGGTGACCACACTCGAGTGGAGGCGGGTTTCTCCAGCTCTGTGCTTTGCTTCGTTCTCAGCCAGTTCAAGGCTTTCCTTGTGGCGGATCCAGGTCCCGGGCAGAGTAGGCTGTAGCTCAGGGCCTGGTACCGAAAGCCCACTAAAATTCTACGAAAAATTATTGAAAAATCATTGAAAACAGATATTTAATCTAAAATTCTACCGAAAGCTCCTTCCCCGGTGTTAGTGTTCCCCCTTTGGGGATGATGTTTCCTGCTTCCTGGCTATAGTGTAATTTTCTTCTTCTTCTTGAAATGAATGGTAGAGGGCGGTTTTTTTTTTTTTTTTTGTCCAGCACCAAACCGCGGACAATCCAAGCAGCCAGACCATGTGCCTATTGCTTACTGGCCTTCGTGTTAGGTGCCAAATTGCCCTCTTGTCACAGAAGTGGCATCGCTGTGACTACACAGAGATTAAATTTTTCTTAACAGCTTTACAAGCTGTTGACGATTCAGCCATTTCTTTTTATCCTTACGCAATGTCCATGTCCATTGCTACCTCGAACAGCGCTTGTGCCAAACATGGAAGTTATCTGAAGCCACTCTGGGTAATGCATATCATAAGAGTTGCTCTCAAAAGGTACAGATGGCATTGATCCATTCCATGATGGAAACGCTTCAAGTTGACACTCTACCGCAAGTTGTCATGGAGTTATTGGAAGGGTTTTGATTATTTGTTTTCCACACCATTTGCTTATAACTTGCAATTGAGACAGTTGTTGACTTTTACTACCAGTGATTAGTAGCGAGCAGAATATTAATGAACTAAAACGGCACTACTTATGTATAGTAAAGGTCTGCAAGAGCTAAGCATTTGGCATACCTGAAATTTAGACTAAAAAAGCCATTATATGCTTGTAGCACCTCCGGTCCTCAATTTCACTATTGAATGACTAGTGCTCCCATGCCAGATTGTTTATCATCATAGCTACAGCTGCAGATAATCAAGACCACTAATTTAGAGATAAAGCATACGGCAAAAACATTAAAAAAAAAAGATAATTTTTTTAACGTGCAGATGGAAATATTCACTGTGATGCTTCCAGCCTTGGAATTAGGGACAAAGGAAAGGTCTTTGTCATTGGACCACCCCTGAATTCCGAACGGCCGGAAAAAAAGACGAAACAGGGTGGATTACGAAAGAATCTTTAGCTCCTTTTGTTGTGTCCTTCCCAAATATCTGTATCCCCCGTGTTGTGTGCTCATATGTTGCCAGTGTATATTTTAGTTCGTGAGTTAAAAAGTTATTTTCCCTTTGCAAGAACAATGCATTGGAGTCGGTGAAAACAACAGGAGTGCCTAGAAAACTAAGCATGCCAAGAGCCCCATCCTTAGACTATCTCCAGCAATTTTCCTTCATTCCATTCCCTTCCCTATTCCCTTCCCCACTTTCATTCCCTTTATTTCCTATCATCTCCAACAGCATCCCCTCGAAGGGATTTCTCTCTGGGATTGGAGAGAGAATCCCTTTATACAGGGATTCACTGTACAAATCCCTTTTGAAGGGAATCGTGAAGGGAATCCGCTGGAGCACTTGGGATCTGTTCGCGAAGGGATTTGGAGGGGACGGGAAGCCACTGGAGATAGTCTTAGTTTGTTCATAAAACTACTTGTGCAAGCTTTTATCAGTATGCTACTTGACGAGTACCCATGCCATGGGTACCCCCATCAGCCCGGAAGCACGAACGGGCTGACCAATCATGGCGAAGGCCCAGCACCACCGAAAGGTACTTGGACCGCGGGGAGCAAGCCCCGATATGTGCAGGGCCGACCCCGAACGGTCGGCGGACTCCGGTTCCGGGCGGTCGGCATGCTCCGGCCGCCTAATATTGGAGCTCAAGCTCACTTCGCGCCTGAGGCGGCATGGCCCACGCCCGATGTCGACGGCCGCCTTGTGCGCAAGATCTCTGGCGTCCGACGGGGTAGGCGGCCCCTTCCTAAGATCGCCGAGAAGAGCCACCGAAGGAGTCAAGCCCCCGTCCCATCGCCTGGCACATCGCAGAGGAGTGCGCCCACTCCCGAGGCCAAGGCAAAGTCAAGCGCCATTAAAGCCGCCGAGGCAGACATGAGCACCACGCAAGGCGTCATCCGGGCATCATCGCGCAAGACCGCACATCGCGGAGCCACCAACCCTGCCTCGGGATGAGCAGGGGACGGTCGGACAAGACAGGAGCCAGACTCCGAGACACGCACGCCCCCCTTTCTAGTGGATTTCCTAAAAACACCCGTGTAACCCGCCTCCTCCGTCTATATAAAGAGAGGCGGGGCCCGAGAGGAAGGGGGGACAGAGAAAAAGGCCCTCTAAGAAGCCACGACTCCCTAGCCAAAGCACGAAGGGGATCGGACAGCCGACCCCCCGCCCCGCTTGTACACCCCTGGTTCATCGCCCAAAGATCAATACATTCGCACCGAACGAACTGGAGTAGGGACATTCAGCCCGAACCAGTATACATCATCTGACTCCTTGAGTCGACCATTCGGGGAGAGGGAGCGCGCGACCCCATCCGACCATAAATTCGTATTGCCGGTGCACGAAACACCGACAGTTGGCGCGCCAGGTAGGGGCATCTCGCGCGTCTTCACCGACATCCTCATCCTCGGGTTCCCATTTCTCCTCCCTGATGGCCTCCTCCCACCACGATTCGCCGATGTCGAGGGGCTGGATCCGCTTTGGCGCCCTCGATTTCGTCGTCACCGCCGCGGGAGAGCTTGTTCTCATTCCCGCCGTGCGGGACGGGCGCCCTCCGTGGCTCGATATAGTTGCCGACGCCTCAAGAACCTCACCTCGAGCCCCTCAAGACGGCCGAAGCGGGCCTGTCGTCACGGCTACGCCCAGCGACATCGCTTACGGATCGCCGAAGCGGCGGAGCTACCCTCCACGAGCTCGCAGCTCGTGGCCATGAGCGGCTTCTGGCACGCTTCCTCCACGACCTCATGGCGGATTCCTCCACCACGGCTCTAGCTCGACAAGGAGTGTCCCCTCGTAGGGCCTACTCCCTTGAGTGCAACATGACGGGTGCGGCGGAGCCATCCTCCACTTCGTTACCCTCGGGACCCTCCTCCGCGACGAAGCTTCGGCGGGAGGAATCCCAATGAAGACGACGTCTGACACCTACTACGCCCGCTGACCTTCGGCGACGAGGAGCTAGAAGCTCGAAGGCCGAACTCGATAAGCTCCAGGCGAATCGAGCGCCGTCGGCCTAACCCACCACTCCGCCTCCGGCGCTGCGCCCGTCTGCGTCAGTGCATCGGCTATTGGTGAGGAGACGAACGGCCTTCCGTTCTTCCTCACGCCAACCGTAACATTGCCGCGGCGGCAATGCCGCCGAGGGCTGCCTGAGCCAACGGAGCCGTGGCCAAGGCCACCTATCGTAACCTCCGGTGGTAGAACGTCTTTGTCGTTCAGCACGCCCAAGGTTCTGGCTCCCGACGGACGGGCGCCACCTCGGGCCGCCTGGGCCACTCCCCCTCGCAGGATCGACGGAACCCAGCCAAGACGGCCCCGCTCCACGAGCTCCCCCAGGCATCATACACCCCGGTGCGCCATCGCCTGGGGGATAAGTATGACCTTTGCACCACCCTCGAGGCGCGAAGGAGAGCTACCGATGCAGCAGCGCCCTCGCAAGTCGCCGATAGCGGGCGACGCAACCATCCCGACCCAGGTTTCGACGGTCCTGGTCGCGCAAGGCTCACCCGCCAGATCCGCAACGCCGATTTCCCGACCAGATTCCGGCTCGACCAACATAGCCAAGTACACAGGGCTACCAACCCCAAGTTTGGCTAGAAGACTACCGGCTCGCTGCCGAGCGGGGAGCGACAGACGACTCCTTCATCATCCAAGACTTCCCCATCTACCTTGCGGACTCAGCCGAGCCTGGCTCGAGTACTTGCTCCGCGGACACCATCGGCACGGGCCGACTGACGAACCTCTTCGTCGGGAATTTCCAGGGCACGCATAAACGCCCTGGCAACTCCTCGACTTGAAGAGCCGCAAGCGGCGGGAAACCCTCCGACTACATCCGCCGCTTCTCCCAAAGAAGGCAACGAGCTCCCGACATCCGCGACGCCGACGTCGTCGGGCGTTTCATCTACGGCACCACGTCACGAGGCCCTGGTCCACAAGTTGGGTCAGGAAACCCCGGACCACCAAGGAGCTCCTCGACATCGCCACCAACCACGCCTCGGCGAGGAGGCCGTGGGGGCCATCTTCGAAAGAAAGACGGCCCACAAGACACCGACCTGAGCGGCGCCCCCTCCGACCGCCTACGACAAAAGGAAGCGGAAGGGGAAGCAGGTCGCGAAAGGCCGAATGGTCGCCACGCCGACCGACCGCCAAACAAAGAGGCTCGGCAGACGCCCGACCGATTCGAGAAGTTGATGGATAGTCCGTGCCGAACCACGACTATCCCGTCAAACACAAGTATCGGACTGCGAAGTCCTGGCGGTTCCTCTCAAAACCCCACGACATCACGGGGCAAGGGAAGAAGCGCGACCCGACACCCGACGCCGGGGCAAAGGGCGATGAGCCAGCCGACGAGTTCCCACAGCTCGACGGCCGCCTCATGATCTTCGGAGGGACGGAGTGCTACGCCGACAAGCGACGACTGAAACTCGCCCACCGAGAGGTACACACGGCGACCCCGGCCGTGCCTTCCTACTGGTGGTCGGAATGCCCGATCGCTTTCGATCGGACCGACCACCCGACCACATCCCGCACCGGACGCTACCCGCTGTCGTCGACCCCCATCGCTGGGACGGCGCTGACCAAGGTGCTCATGGGCGGCGGCGGCGGCCTCAACATCATGTATGTTGAGACCCTCGATGCCCTAGGGGTCCCCGCTCCGCCTCCCGGCCGAGCAGGCGCCTTCCATGGCGTCAGACAGTGCCAACAGGCCCATCCCCTTGGGCAGGTCGGCCTGTTCGTCACCTTCGGAAGCCCGGATAACTTCCGCACCGAGAAGCTCACTTTCGAGGTTGTGGACTTTCCCGGCTCCTACCATGCCATCCTGGGACGGCCTTGCTACGCGAAGTTCATGGCAGTCCCCAACTACACCTATCTCAAGCTGAAGATGCCGGGGCCACAAGGTGTCATCACCGTGGCCGCATCCTTCCAGCTCGCTTACAACTGCGAGCAAAGCAAATTGCGGAATTAGCCTCGGTGGTCGTCGCTTCCGCCGAGCTCGCCCAGCTCAGGGAGAAGGTCTCCGGATCCGCCCCCGACTCCAGCAAGTCGGGGCCTAGCTCTTTCAAGTCCGCAGAGGACACGAAGGAGGTCGCAGTTGATCCCGAAGATCCCGCCAAGACCGTGCGGATCGGGGCCGCCCTCACCACCAAATAGGAAGGCGCGCTCGTCGACTTCCTTCAAGCAAACCGAGACGTCTTCGCTTGGAGACCCTCGGACATGACAGGAGCACCGAAGGAGGTCGCCGAGCACTCCCTGAGTATTCGACCGGGATCTAAACCGGTCGCCCAGCGCCTGCGCCGTTTCGACGAAGAAAAGCGTCGGGCCATTGGGGAAGAAATCGCCAAACTTTTGGCCGCCGGCTTTGTAAAGGAGGTGCGTCACCCCGAGTGGCTCGCCAATCCCGTCCTTGTAAAGAAAAAGTCGGGGCAATGGAGAATGTGCGTTGACTACACGAGCCTCAACAAGGCCTGTCCGAAAGATCCATTCCCATTACCTCGCATCGACCAGGTCGTAGACTCCACCGCCGGGTGCGAGTCCCTTTCTTTTTTGGATGCCTACTCAGGCTACCACCAGATAGCGATGAAGGAGTCCGATCAGCTTGCGACTTCCTTCATCACCCCGTACGGCTCGTACTGTTACGTCACGATGCCTTTTGGTCTGAAAAACGCAGGCGCCACGTACCAGCGATGTATGCAGGCATGTTTTTCGGACCAAATTGGCCGTAACATCGAAGCCTACGTCGACGACATCGTTGTCAAAACCAGGAAGGCCGACGACCTCATCACCGACCTGGAAGAGACTTTTGCAAACCTCCGACGGTTTCGCATAAAGCTCAACCCCGAGAAATGCGTCTTCGGGGTCCCCAAGGGCAAGTTGCTGGGATTCATTGTCTCCGAGCGCGGCATCGAAGCCAACCACGACAAGATCTCCGCTATCGCGAGGATGGGGCCGATCAATGATCTGAAGGGAGTTCAAAGGTCGATGGGGTGCATCGCGGCGCTAAGTCGCTTTCAGATCCCGCCTCGGTGAACGCGGATGCCACTCTACAAACCGATGAAGAAGTCCGACCACTTTTCCTGGACCCACGGCTCGTGAAGCCTTTAGTCGACTAAAGGCCTTTCTGACCTCACCTCCGGTCCTGGTCGCCCCGGAGCCACAGGAACCCTTACTCCTCTACATCGCCGCCACGACTCAGGTCGTCAGCGCGGCACTTGTTGTGGAGCGAGCAGAGGAAGGCCGCGTTTTCAAGGTGCAGAGACCGGTCTACTTTGTCAGCGAGGTGCTCTCCGAAACAAAGGTCCGATATCCTCAGATACAGAAGCTACTCTACTCGGTACTCATCACCAAGAGGAAGCTTGCCCATTACTTCAATCGACACCCCATCTCCGTGGTGACCTCCACGCCGCTCGGAGAAGTTGTCCGCAACCGCGATGCCACCGGAAGAATTGCCAAGTGGGCTCTCAAACTCAGTGGCCTCGACATATCGTACGTCCCCAGGACGGCGATCAAGTCCCAGGTCTTGGCGGACTTCGTCGCCGAATGGACCGAAGCGCAAGTCCCTGCAGTGGTCGAAGACCCGGAGTACTGGATGATGTACTTTGATGGGTCTTACACTAAGAATGGGGCCGGTGCGGGGATCGTCATCATCTCCCCACTCGGCAACAAGCTCCGGTACGCTATCCGTCTACTCTTTGACGCTACCAACAATGTCGCCGAGTACGAAGCCCTCGTCAACGGCCTTCGGATCGCCGCCGACCTAGGCGTACGACGGCTCTACGTTCACGGCGACTCCAAGCTAGTTGTCGACCAAGTGATGAAAGCCACCGAGCCCCGTGACGCTCGGATGGCCGCCTACTGCCTGGAGGTCCGCAAGCTCGAAGAGAAGTTCAAGGGTTTTGAGCTCCATCACAGCTACCGACGCTACAACGGTGAAGCCGACTCCCTCGCCAACCTCGCCTCCGGAAAAGGACCGGTTCCCCCGGGGATCTTCGTTTCCGACCTCTGCAGCCCATCAATCCGCTTGGACCCAAGTCTTGGCGCCATCGACTTCAAAGGCGCGCGCTCGCCGATCTCCGGCCAGATGCTCACCGCCTGGTCGATTTAAGGCGTCTGGACCGTCGAAACCGACTGGAGGCAATCGTTTGTCGATCGATTGACAAACGGGTCGCTCCCCGCCGATGCCACCGAGGCTTGGCGCCTCGCCCGACGGGCTAAGTCTTTCGTCCTGGTCGAAGGTGCCCTTTACAAGAGGAGCCCGTCCGGAATCCTTCAGAAGTGCGTTCCGACCGACCAAGGGAAGCACCTTCTAATGGATATCCACGGCGGGGTGTGTGGACACCATCCCGCGCCGCGGTCCCTGGTAGGAAAGGCCTTCTGACAAGGTTTCTACTGGCCGACCGCCGTAGCAGATGCAACCCAAATCGTCCGCACCTGCGAAGGATGCCAATTCTTCGCCAGACAAACGCATCTTCCTGCGCAAGCTTTGCAGACGATCCCCATCACGTGGCCCTTCGCGGTTTGGGGGCTCGACCTGGTCGGACCCTTCAAAAAGGCGCCCGGGGGCTTCACTCACGTGCTTGTTGCCGTGGACAAGTTCACAAAGTGGATCGAAGCCAAGCCGTTGGCAAAGATCACGTCGGCCCAGGCAGCAGGCTTCTTCCGCGATATTGTCTACCGGTTCGGGGTGCCCAACTTCATCATCACCGACAACGGGACGCAGTTCACGGGAAAGGAGTTCCTCGAGTTCTGCGACAAATTCAATATCCGAGTCGACTGGGCGGCAGTGGCACACCCCCGAGCCAACGGCCAGGCCGAGCGAGCCAACGGCATGATCCTCCAAGGACTCAAGCCGCGAATCTTCACCGATCAAGAAATTCGCGGAGACGGTGGGCCCGAGCTACCACCGTGCTTTGGAGTCTGCGAACCACGCCCGACCTGGCCGACCGGTTCACTCCTTTCTTCTTGGTGTTTGGAGCGGAAGCCCTCCCGACCGACCTTGAGTACGACGCGCCAAGGGTGCAGAACTACAACGCCGCACGGCAATCGAGGAACAAGAAGATGACCTCGACCGACTCGACGGCTCGAGGACGTCGCGGTCTTACGGCCGGCAAAATACCAGCGGCCGCGCGCTACCACCGACGAGTTCGCGGCCGCTCATTCAAGTCGGCGACTTGGTGCTACGCCAAGTCCAATCCGCGAAGGGCAGGCACAAGCTCTCCCGCCTTGGGAGGGCCCTTTTCGCCGCGGAAGTCCTCCGCCCGGCACCTTTCGTCTCAAGGACGCCAAGGAAATCTCCTTACAAACGCGTGGAATATAGAGAAGTTGAGAAGGTTCTATCCCTAATCACCGCTCCTTCTCTGCATCAGCGATAAGTTTCCAAACAAAAGTAGCCGTGAATCGCCGAAAGATCGACCGAGTGCTCTCTCTCTCTCTCTCTCTCGCCCTTGATCTACCACAAGTACTATGACCTCCGCCCCGAAAGCAGAGGTCCCAAAATAGTACTCTACCCATGTCGAAAACGACGATTAACCGACCTACGGTTGGTCGGACCAATCCATTCCGGTGACAAGCACAGCCTGCGCCGAACCCGTTGCGGTCCCAAAAGACTACGGATGTGGGCGATCGCAAAAGTGGAAAATCCTCGAGGAAGAAAAAAAAAGAGAGAAAGGAGCAGAGGGCAAAAGAAACACTTTATTCATTCACGGAGGCGCATCACCCCAACCAAGAGCAAAACGCCCGCCGTTGTCTTGGTGTGCGCCCCGCCAGCCGGACAGCGCACGGCGCCTCTCAACTAACAGACTGCCACGGTGCTCCTCACTTCCCGCAGCCGAGGAACGCCCACGACAAGGACGCCAACTCGCCGTATGTCCTCGCGAACAGCCTCGGCCTCGACCTCCGCCACCTCCTGCAGCCAAGCCTGATGAGCGCCTACTTCCTCGTGGAGCTGAGCATAACGGTCCGCCATGGCGCGCGAAGGAAGTGTTGTGGAAGCTTTGGCAGAATAACAAACGCACCAGCGTTCTCTCCTTTTTTAACCTACAGTGTGGGAGGCACGGAAGACGAAGCGCCTCAAGAGCGCGCAGCGAAGCCGGCGTCGATTCAAAGACGACACGACCTCCAAGGCGAAGTTAATCCGCCCTTATCTCTAAGGAGAAACATAAATCTCTTTCAAAAAAAAAACATGAAAACTCAAGCGGTGCGTGGCATCGCACCCCTCAGTCCCCACGCACCACTCGGGGGCTCCCTTACGACCCCAGGGGTCAGCGACCTAGATCGATGTTCGGTAAACCGCTCCGACCGAGCTGCCCCCCCTCTCTCTCATAGTAACCTCTTCAAAACCAAAATGCTACAGCCCACGCCCCGGCGGCTACGGTTTCGAAGTAGCACTTTGCGCAAAAAGGGAGGCTACTTGAGTGAAGGGCCGAGCGCCGGTCGGATGAAGCTTTTCTCGATTTAGGTCGGCGAGCCGACTGATCAAACAAACTCCCTCGAGGCAACCTCCTCGAACCAAATGCTACAGTTTAAGCCCCAGCGGCCACAGCTCCCGAGTAGCATTTTGCGCAAAAAGGAGGTTGCCCAAGAGGAAGGCAACTTGATCAGTTAGCATAGACCGACCCCGGTCGTTGTTAAAAAGCGCACAAATCGTTACCCTGAGCCGTACCTCGACCGACCAAGCTATCCACCTCGCGGCTATTTCCCCCGGACCAAGGTACTACGGCCTACGCCCCCGCGGCTACGGTTTCGAAGTGGTACTCTGTAGGGGGAAAGCAAGCCCTCCGAGCAAGAGACGCTAGGGACGGTCGAAGCACCCCCACTCAGGGCAACGTTCTAGCCGGCCAAGCGGAGCCTTCGCGAAGGAGACGGTCCGACCTAGGCACCTCTCCTCCGCGAAGCGAGCATTCTAGGTAGCCTGTCCTACCCCATGTTTTCTTCAGACTAAGTTGGGACAACGCCTACGCTCTCAGGGCACCCCTGCGGGCCCTATAGCTATGGCCGTAAGATCGCCCAAACCACAGAGGAAGCACGAGGTAGACGGACACAAAAAAAAGGGGTGAACTCAAAAGCGGCCCGACACGTCGGGCCCGATTGAGGCGATCACGTTCGTTACACGTACTACAAAGAAAAAGAAGAGAAGGAAACTAATCGTCTCCCTCCGTCCGACGGAGGATTCCTCGCGGCGAGATCCGGCGGGCAATCTCTTGGGCGCACGGGTCGACCCGGGCCATGAATGTGTCGATCTCCTCATCACTTCGGTCAGCAGCAATACCGCTCCCGACCGCCTCAAGGTCGACGCCGTCATAATAAGAGACGGTGTTGACCAGGGCTGAGGAAGCGCCAAGCACCGCCGCTTCCCGCACTGGGGCCTGGAGTAAGTCCAAACAGCCGGTCGCAGACAGCCTGGATGCCCACGCGGAGGATCGCCGCCGGGCCGTCGCTTTCGCCGCGTCCTCTCCGCCACCCGCTTGTCCACAAGGGGCCGAGTCACGTGACTCGACCGCCGCATCCTGCTTCTCCACCGCCACCCTTCGCGACTCGGCGTCGCTAAGGCTTTTTGCGAACTGCCGGGAACAAAAAAGCGATGTCGAAGACGCCCGTCGCAGTGGCTCCCAAGGGATTGAACAACTCACCAGCCACGGAGGCTTCTTTGGCACGAAGTTCCTCCTCGACCTTGGCAAGCGCCTCTCGATCGGAAGCGGCGCGAGCGGCAAGCTCCCTCGCCGTCGCAAGCTCCCCCCGAGCAAGATCCCGCTCGCCGCGAAGCCGGTCGGCCTCCCTGCGGGCCGACTCGTTTTCCTCTCGGAGGCGGGTGGCCTCCGTCCGAGCGGCCCGTTCTGCGCGGACCGCAGAAGCCTTGGCCGCTTCAGCGTCCGCCAGGGACGACCTGGCCCGCTCTCCCTCGGCGGTCAGGGACTCCGCAAGTCGCTGAGCCTCCCGCAAGGCTTCAGTGACTTCCCCCAGCCGCTGACCAGCCGCGGCGACCCTCCCTTGCTCGGCAACAAGCGCCCTCCGGGCGTCAAGCAGCTCTCCCCCTATAGCACTCCCCCGGCTGTGCAAACGCCGGAGGAACATCGACTTGTCTACCGCCCGGGATGTCAAGCGCTGCAAGTTCCTGCCCGGTCAGTCTCCGTTTTCCGGTCGAAAGAAACACAAAAAGCAAAAACCCCGCCAAAACTCACCGATCTGACCAAGCGGGACTCCTGAGCAATGGACTTCCTCGCCCTGGACGCGGCGTCAACGGCGCGAGTGAGGTCGGCATGGACCCTCTCCATCTCCTCCTCCAAAGCGTTCCAATCCGCGCGTTCTGCCTCGTCGTCCAGAACGAACGCGGGCCCCCCGGCCGGGGCGGGCCAAGACAGACGGCCGGCGGCGCCCTGCCTCGACTTCCCCGCTGCCCGCAGCGTCTGCGGTAGCGGTTTGCTGCGTCCTCCGCGACACTTGGACCGGCGCGGGCGGTAGCCCGGGCGAAGCGGCGGGACTTCGCCCGACGGTGTCGCAGACGCCGCCGGATCTCAAGATTTCCCGGCGGCAGAGTCGCGCCGACCCCCCCAGTCGGCGGTGCGGGGAAAGGCAAGGATAGCGGAGCGTCTCCCGTCGATGCTGCGGGCGGTGGCGGTCCCAGCGCCCCCCCGGGCGGCGGCGGGACCACACCGGCTTCACCAGACAACGGCACGGGCGGAGGCACGTCCGGCGAAGTTTCTTCCTGCGCTGTCGCAACCGGAAGTGCTCCCTGCGCATCCCCCTCCGGCGGCGTCCCCCCGCCGACAAACCCAGCCACGGGGAGCGCATCCGAGGAAGCCCCGCTCCCAACAACCGCAGCCGCACGCCCCGCGGATGGGACCGGAAGGGTGCGGCTCCTCACCGCCGAGGTAGGGCTCAGCGCTCTCCAGTATGGTATGCCCCCGCATTGACGCCCATCAGGAGTCACGAAGGAAAAAGCACCGGAGAGGACCAAACTGGGAGCACGTAAAGTCACTTACCGAGAGGAGCGAACAACCGGCACCTGGCGTGCCCTTTTTGCCGGGCCCCCACGAGGGGGCGTGAGGGGTCTGCGCATCTTCAGGATGTACCCTGCGCCGGAGGTCTCTTCTGAGGAACCACGGTCGCCGGCCCCGCGGCTGGAACCCACGTCGCAGCCGCCGGAGTCGCCTCCGCCAACCGCTCCCCCCTCGCTCGACGACGGCTCTTCGTCGCCGTCGCTCTCAGTCTCGTCAGAGACCTCCTCGCCACGCGCGGACCGCTCCGCGCGCTCTTTCCTCTTCCGATCCCTCGTCGCCTCCTTCTTCGCCAGGAGGGCGGCGTCACGCTGCTCCGCTTCCGTACGCACGGCCGCTCTCGCCTCTTTTTCCCCCGGAAGCAAGGGGCGGGAGATCAGGCCACCGAGCCCCTGCACGAACACGCTCGGGTAAGGGGGCGAAGGAGCAGAGCAAAACAAAAGCAAACAGGAGCCGTCAGACGTACCAAGTTCTGCGGATTCTGCGCCGAGAACGGCGCAGGCACCGCGCCCGCCGGCTCGGTATCTCCCTCGATGGAAACTGCGGCCACACGTGCGAGGACCTCCGACGCAGGAAGCTCCCGCTCCGACGACCTCGCAGGGTCGGTCGGCCCCGTATACTCGAACATGGGATGCGCCCGATCCTTGAGGGGTTGAATGCGCCTCTCCATGAACGTCATTTGAGGACCACCTTGCCCGCCGACCGCCGCTTCAGGTCTGGCGAAGTTTTTTCGAGAATCTCATCAACCTTCGCCCGGTCCCTCGTGACGGGACCCCAGTCCGGAAGGATGCGGCGTCGGTAGATTCCCACCGAAGGCCGGGGCATCGTTGTCGATGTTCCGACATAGAACCACTCGCTATGCCACCCCGGTTGGGCGTCGGCGACTTTACATCGATGTAAAGCGATTTGCGGCGAAGCGCAGCTTGGATCGCCAGAGCGCTAAGAAGGTCGGCGGCGCTCGACGGCGCCTCGCGAAGAAGAAGTGGCGCCAGAATCCCAGTGGGGTTCGATCCCGAAAAAGCCTCGCCTGGCGTCATGAAGACCGCAATGTGGAGGACTCCATTCGATTCAGGTGGTGCACCTCCCCGTAGTAGTGAAGCAGCCCCGGACGAGCGGGTGGAGTGGGAGGCCGAAGCCTGCTCGTAGAAGGCCGCCAACAGACTATCTCGCCGTTTTCCGCGGGACCTCGGTCGGCCGGCGGCACCCGCCACCGGATCGAGGTCATGAGGAAGGAGCTCCTTCCTCTCCAAGCCGAGGTAGCGACCGCCGCGGCCAAGTGCGGGTCGGCGACATCCTCGAAAGTGCGTGGGGAAGCGGGGGGCGGCGACGGCGGGAAGATTTTTCTCCCCTTGCGTTTTCTCTCTTTCCCTTTGCGTAAGGCACGAACGGAAGGTTTTGCTCCCCGCGCCGCTTTCCTTCCTTTATAGGCGCTTGGCGGAAGCAGGCGGGCCTCGCGCCCAACGCCTCCTCGCGCGAAGCAAGCCGATCGGCCAGAACCATCGACCGTCACCTCTCCGTGAACGTGCCGTGAGCCCATTTAAATCCCACTAAGCATTTATCGCCCGACAGAGCGAACGCCTCGCCAAGACGCCACGCAAAGACCGCAGACCACTGGCTACATCGGCCGACGCCCACGCCAAGAAAGGTATGAAAACGGCATCTTGGGCCGCCTCGCCTCGGGAAAGCAGCGGCTGCGGGCTCGCGCCGAGGCCCGGCTGCCGTCTTGAGGGTTACGAAGGCCGAATCCAGCCAGCTGGAATGAAAGCCGCCCCAACACGTAAAAAAAGAAGAAAGAGCGAGGGGCGAGTCGCAGTGAGCCCCCAGAGGGCCCCTAGTTAGGGTCGGCGGACGACCCAATCACTGTGGCCCGCGTCCGAGACCATACCTCACACTCTCCCACGGAGCTCATCGATGAGTGGCGGCCAGCCGCGCTCTGGGTTGGCAGACGACCCGGCAGCCCGATGCGGGACGAGTAAGGAAAGGTTTCTATGGAACGCCCCCGAAGCGGGTCGGACGCCCACGCCGGGAGTTACGTCCGCTTGGAAACGATCCCCCTCGAGGGAGATCGCCAAGGTTCCACTCGGATTACCCAATAGTAGCTCGCACGAGCACGACGTTCGAGCAGACGAAGGCAAACGTATGCGTTCGCCACCCGACTAAAACCCACCAACGGCGTGGCTTGCCAGGGTCCGATCAGCTAAACCCCGACCGCTCTCCGACTCCGCCGGGGCTCTGGTTACACCATCGGTGCGCCACACAGACTCCCTTCCGGCCGGCGCTGCTCCTGCAATAAGGCCGACCTAAGCACCGCTAACCTCCGGTCGACGACTATCATGGCCGGGCTAAACCCCGACCGGCTCTCCGACCACGGGGCTCGGGGCAGACTCCACGGGGCCACAAGACCCCTTCCCGGGCCATGCGCTCCCAGCAAATAAGGCCGACTACCGCCGACCGGTCGACGACCATCATCGCTGGCTAAACTCCCGAACGGCTCTCCGACCCGCCGGGGCTCTGGAGACACCTGCGCCACACGCACCTGCCCTTCTAGGTCGGGCGCGGCCCAGCGGTCACGCCGACCTAGCATCACCGACCTCCGGGCCGACCGCTACCACCACCAGGTTAAACCCCGAAGGCTCTCCGACCCGCCTCCGGCTCTGGTTATCGACGAGTACCCATGCCATGGGTACTCCCATCACCTAAGCACGAACGGGCCGACTAATCATGGCGAAGGCCCAGACCACCGAAGGTACTTGGGCCGCGGAGCAAGCCTCGACATGTGTAGGCCGACCGAACGGTCGGCGGACTCGATTCCGGCGGTCGGCATGCTCGGCCGCCTAATATTGGAGCTCAAGCTCGCCACAAGACAGGGTCGGCATGGCCCACGCCAGTTGTCGACGGCCGCTTTGTGCGCAGATCTCTGGCGCCTCAGACGGGTAGGCGGCCCTTCCCAAGATCGCCGAAGAGCCACCGGCGAGTCAAGCCTCGCCCCATCGCTCGCACATCGCAGAGGAGCGCGCCACTCCCGAGGCCAAGGCAAAGTCAAGCGCCATTAAAGCGCCCGAGGCAGACAGAGCACCACGCAAGGCGCCATCCGGCATCATCGCGCAAGACCGCACATCGCGGAGCCACCAACCCTGCCTCGGGACGAGCAGGGGACGGTCGGACAAGACAGGAGCCAGACTCCGAGACACGCACGCCCCCCTTTCTAGTGGATTTCCTAAAAACACCCGTGTAACCCGCCTCCTCCGTCTATATAAAGAGAGGCGGGGCCCGAGAGGAAGGGGGGACAGAGAAAAAAGGCCCTCCAAGAAGCCACGACTCCCTAGCCAAAGCACGAAGGGGATCGGACAACGACTTCGCCTCGCTTGTATACCCCTGGTTCATCGCCCAAAGATCAATACATTCGCACCGAACGAATCGAGTAGGGACATTCACCCAACCAAGATACATCATCTGACTCCTTGAGTCGACCATTCGGGGAGAGGGAGCGCGCGACCCCATCCGACCATAAATTCGTATTGCCGGTGCACGAAACACCGACACTACTGATTGCATTATTGCACTCCAATATGCTACTCAAGAAAGTAACTGTCAATCAAATATTCCATCTATTATGTGGGAAAGAATTGGAGCCCTCTCAAGCCATCCACCTCACCCCTCATGCCATTTTGCAAAAATATCCTCTATGTTATTTAAATTACAGATAGGTCCCTCTAAATTACAAATAGATCCTTTGCGATTTTTTGTGAGTATAAAAAAACTTTTTCAGATTACGTTTAGGTCCCTGGTTCGTTACTTTACAGCAAAGCCTCCCGCTGAATACGAATCTCGAATGAGCCCTTTTCTAATTTTTCATAATAGCGATTAGGTCCGAAAATATAACAAATAGGTCTCCAGTCCTTACGTCCAGGTCCTTTCTCCGGTTTCCCCGAAAAAAATATTTTCGTCAATAGAAATATGTGTACGTTTTCCCAACTCGATCTCTAATATTTTTCGAAACATGTATTATTACTCGGTGAACGCATAGAGTGTTAAACTCGATAAAAGAAGGTTGACATCTCTAATATTTTTCGGAACATGCATTATCACCCTGTTAACACATAGAGTATTAAACTCGACAGAAGGAGGTTAGCCGGGTAATAATAAAGTGTTAACCAAATTCGTCAAAAAAAATGTCTAGGTTCTTTCTTCGTTTTTCCCGAAAAAAATATTTTCATCAACAGATATATGTGTACGGCTCTATCTTTAGATTTTTTCTCCCAACTCGATCTTTAATCTCTAGACTTTTTTCCAAACTCGATTTTTAATATTTTTTGAAATATATATTATTACTCGGTGAACGCATGGATTGTTAAACTCGACAAAAGAAAGTTGGCATCTCTAATATTTTTCGTAACATGTATTATTACCCGGTTAACGCATAGTGTTAAACTCGACAAAAGAAGGTTGACGGGTAATAATAAAGTGTTAACTAAATTCGTCAAAAGAAATATGTGTGCAACTCTATCTCTCTATTTTTTTGTAACTCGATTTATGATATTTTCCGGAATAAGAAATATATTTATACAATTGTATCTCTGTAGTTTTTTTGCAACTCGATCTATAATATTTTTTCAAAAAATGTATTATTCACCGGTGAACATATAGTGTTAAAATCGTTCCGAAAAAAATATGTTTAGGTCCTCCTACATTTTTTTTAGAAAAAAATAGAGTAAATTTTACACGGTGCGGCGTGCGCCGCACATTCTGGCTAGTAGATAATGTACTGGGAGTGATTCAGATGCTATATGTCCAACTCTGAGATTACTAGTTCGAGACTAATTATGTCATACCCAGCGGAATATGATTATAAAAGATGTGGTAAACTGTAAACATGTGCATATAATTGAGGCCATCGGCATAAGGGATATGATCCAATGAACAATGCCACCCAGTTATACAGCTCCATTCCTAGAGCAATACTGGCACGTACAGGTACTTCACCAATCACCACGTGTGTGCAGCACAGAAAGAGCTCATACCTCAAAATACTACCAGGTTCCTACTTTTCTGCACCTGTGTACACTGTAGTGCGACTCCTATAATGAAGATATCCTGCAGAAAAATAAGGACTGTATGTAGCTGCAGCATCGACAAAAATATATGGTCCCGAGCCAGCTGCAGAGTATGTATTCCCAGGTTCTCTGTTAGCTGAATTTATATTTTGCACTGTTCATCACGAGATATAAATTTTGAAAAGGTAGTTCATCAAAAGATATTGATATAAATATAACACATTGTAGCAGAATGGAATAAAATCTGTCCAGAGATTCTTTGAGACATCAGAAGCACTATCAATCCACAGGCCAAACAGATGAGTACACAGTGGCAAGGAATACAGTACTTTGAAACTTGGTGTAAAATAATGATTCACTAACTTAAAACAAAAAAGAAAAACTATTCACCGAAAGACATCAAGTTGGCGAATTGTAAATGGATCGAATCAAAACTAAGAACAACCCCTTACAGAGCGATCAACAAGAATATGGTGCTAAGCAGCTCTGCTCTCCAAGATCAACGACCACTAGAAATACACAGCCTTGACAAGTCTGATTTGTTGAAAGTTGCATCAAAGAACATCCTTGATGAGTTTAGAGTCTGGGATGATCCATCCTGATTTCGACAGGTGGTCCCAATAAATAAGACAGATTGCACATCAGCACTAAACATTGGTTAACTGTTTCTTAATCCTTATCTTTGTTTGTTAGACACAAGACAGAAAAATATTCACACTTATACATGTGCACCAACCAACATGTAGAATATTCTCATTTGGTATTTATAATATTTTCAGTTGAAAATTAAAAACTATGTTTCTTGTATTGGTACCTTACTCTCATTTTCTTAAAAAACCTCGTCAAGTGCACACAGTCTTTCGATAGTGTAAGGATGATCTGTTCATGATCCATCAGATCCAACAGGTAAATGAGAATTGACAACTCAAACTACGTTCTTTCTTTCAACATTGTAGTTTCAAAATTGTCCACTAGTGCAATTTTCTATTCCATAAGAATGGACAACACGGAGACATCAAAGCTGTATGACACCACCTGTAAAATATTACTCCCTCCGTTCATTATTATAAGGCTTATTTTTTGAATAAATTTGTTCACAAATATAAGATTTGCATGTACATTTAATGAAGTCTTTCCTTTTATACCCCTATTTATTCTCTCTCAACCACATGCATTTATTCATTATCACATACACAAAGTATATCTTTCATTTTTCAGGACAATTAACTAGGGACATCTAAGTCGTTTTCTCTCGTACCTTTATCAATTTCAACGCAACCTTAATCCTTATACAAAGTTAAAATACGCCTTATAAAAATGAACGGTAAAAATGAACGGAGAGAGTATAGGCGAACATCTGAAGCTAGAATAGCACTAACCAGAACATGAAAGTTGTTATTCTGTCGTGGGTTCCGATCGGCATGAGAAATTATAAGGTCCTGCTTCTACTGTTAGGCGCTGTTTGGAACGCCGGAATTTCGTAGAATGAGCAGGAAATTACGCTGTTTCCTTCAAAGTTCCTGAGTTCCAAAGAGGTCCTTAATATGTTATGCTGCTTTGACTCAACTTTCCAACCTTCAACACAAGGCATCAAGGAATTAATGTTTTATGTGACCGCCTGACCTGCAGGTTTGGGACAAAAGGCTTGATTGTTGTTGTGCTGACCTGCAGGTCAGCTCAGTGTCACTTACAAGGTGAATTGTGCTCCTCTGATGACCTGATACTAGGATGAGTTCATCGCTCTAAACAAAACCATAGCAACAGCATACTTAATATTGAACCAACTTTCCATCGCAGAGATTCAGGTTTAAAATTGTTCTCGTCAACCAAAAAACACACACCGATGAGCTCATAAAACACACTGCATTGCCAGAAATGCTGAAAAGGTCCCAATAGGGGGTGCCATTCACATCCTTTTCAGTTTCAGGTTGTGCAAGAGAAGGGAACCAATTGTTCACAAATTCTATGCATCTCCCCTCGATACAAGTTGTACAAATCTTAAAACAAGTGAATAGATTATTCTACATTCATGCTTTAACATTTGCGCAGATTTTAAAAAGAAATCGTAGAAGCACCTCCATGTTTGTAGGTGCAAAACTATCTGGGCGCAGTGCCAACCTGTGCTGTGTCATTCCGTCCAGTCCGGCTTGATGGCCTGCGCTAGCTCAGCATGGTGGCCGCGATAGTGCTTCGGACCGGCTGGTTGCCGCCCAGTGTCGCGAACCACCCCGCGCCCGGCCGGCGAGCAGGAGAAGCGCCCGCGCACCGGAAGAGGGAGAAGCAACCTGGAGGGAAAAAAAAAAGGCGACGTGGGGGGCAGCAGCGGTGGGGTCGAGAGGCCGGATCATCGGAGGGGAAGCAAATCACGGGGAATTAGACGGCGGCGGCGGCGGCTGCGCTTGGGCGAGGCTACCGCCGTGGGACTGCGGGAGACGAGGGGTCGGGATTCGGAAGGCCCGTGGGCCGTGGTATCGGACGATAAGCGATACGCGCGTGGTGCAACGGTGAGATGGCACCTAACGGACTGGGCCGTTTTCCCACCCACACAAAGCGGCCTTTCAACTTGGGCCCTACCACTGTCCAGCAACCTCGGCCTATCAAATGAGGCAGCGATGGTGGATTTGCCAAGCACCCAAGAATTTCAGTCCGGGAGGCAGCCGGAAAGTCACTGGGAAAGAACAGCCTAGACACCGTCGGCAACCCCCGCACGGCACTGTGCCCTCAGTCCCACGACTCTCCCACCAGCGCAAGTCAGTCTAGTCTGCGCACGTGTTTCTAGTCAGGTTTTGGCGTTGCACGACAAATACAAATAGAATCTCGAGAGGTGTTTCTACGCTCTTTCTTTTCAAAGTTGCACAAATATTAAAGCATGAATGAATGGTAGATAAGGATTACTTACCCTTCGTTTGCTTCAAGATTTGTGCAACTTGTATTAGGAGGAAGAGCATAGAAGCACCACTCTAGAATCTCAGTTTAAATTTGGAATGATTTAATTATTGACGGATGAATTTAAATCTATCTTCTTTTAATTTTGTTATATATTGTTCACCCCTTGTACAGAGAATCAATCTGTCAAACGGAGAGTTTTGCCTCCTACCTGCATCCTTGTGATTCTGTTGATGCATCGTTGATTGATTGTGAAAAAAATTACTATGTTTTATAACACGTTATCAGAACGAAACTCTATAAAACCAAAGCTCTAGATCAATCTGAATCGAGCATCATCAACCAAGAGCAGGGCATGCTAATATTAGAACCGTGTTATGTTCAAAACCCAAAACTTCTCCTATTCTACAAGATTGGCCCTGACGTGCCCAACTGGACCAGGGCAATGAAGCGGTCGGTGGACAGTGGGGCAATGTGGCTCCCACGCAAGCTGCTACCTGGATACTTGGGCTGGGCTCTTTTGGGCCGGCCCGAAACACGACGGGATGGCCCGGTGCAAAGCCTGGTCCGGCACGATTCCGTGCCGGACCGGGTCAGCAAGCAACTGTAGCACGGGCCGTGCTAGGCCTGAGAACTGGGCACGATGGACGGCATGACCCGGCACAATCGTTTGGGCCAGGCCCGTGCCGACACGGCACGAACGGGTACGAAATCATGAATTAAGACCTAAAAGTTGGCAGATATTGTTGATTCAGAGCATCTTCAAGCATTGCATTTATGTTTGACATTTTGTTGATGTGATTAGTCTCTTATGTAATTAAAATAGGTAGTTTAGTAGTAGTGATATGTTTTATTTTTTTGCTCGTTACAATAGTGAAAATGGGTCGGGCCTGGGCCGACACGGCACGACACGAAGCGCAAATGGGCCAGTCCTGGGCTCTCCAAAGGCGAGTCGGCCCGGCATGATGGGCACGATGGACCGTCGTGGCACGGCATGGTTCCGACCCGAAGCACGATGGACCTGAGCTGATCCGGTACGGCACAGCACGACGCCCACCTAAGCTCCTGTGGAGTGATGGCCGGCTGCTATGCGATTCCTCGATCGTGAACTGGAACTTGCGGGGGTCATGAAGCGAATTGCACCAGTACTAGCACATTATGGAAGTAAACGAGCAAAGGAAATTGGAAGTCAAAGAAGACAGTGCTCCTGTAATGCACATCACCAGCTGCTTTCTAGCGTGCACTGCATCGAATCCCAAACAAATTCAACAGATAGTATGAAGCTCTACCAAGGCCGATTGTGATCGTCTACCTGCATCGATCTACACGGCACTGAAACTATCTTGCCACACGCGATCACACTACGTCAAACCCTACGTAAGTTCAATCTACGCAAGTTGATCGCACATGAACAGTCAATTAAATCCTGCATATTGCTTTTCGCTAATTACTTATTATTAGTTGATCTAATCTAATATTTCAAATAAAAATCTACTGTTCATAAAAATGGTCGGTCCCGAAGATCGCATGTCCATCGTCGTGTGCCTGGCCGGCGCACCGTTTCGGCTTCCTCGTCGACGATCCGTCTCCCGTGTCCACTGGCATGCGCACTCACGCTACGACGACGGCAGTGGAGCTGGAGCATCATATTCCGCACACTGGCGGTGGCCCCTTCCCAATCCGTACACTGGTGGCGGCGCATCATATTCAGCGCACAGGCGGCGATGTCGTGTCATACTCCATCGGCGGTGGAATGCATCCCCGATCGGCGTGCTGAAGCACCTGTTTTTGCACCACCGACGGCAACTCTCCGTCTTCCGCTCTTGCCGAAAGCCACGCCCGATGACGTTTCAGCTCCCGCGTACAGCGACAGCTGAACCATGCTTGCGCCTCCCTGTTGGCGGCGGCACATGACCCGGCAGCATCGGCATCCGTGTGGTGCCTCCAGTGGTGTCGCCCGCAGCGATAGCTGACAATGGAGGTAGCAGCCCTGGTGGTGACGACGTCCGTGTGGCACCTCCGGCGGCGTAACCCACAGCGGCGACCAACAATGAAGGCGCCCGCTCTGGCGACTCTAGCAGCTCCTACTGCCTGTGTGTTTCAAGCGGCATCTAGGGTTTCCCAACCCTAGCCACTCGCATATAGAGGGATTTCGGGCCCCGTGGGCCGACTATACGGCCCAAATGCCGAATTGGCCCATGCGGTTTTTCTAAGAAAAGAAATAAAAATGAATTTACACTTTTGCCCATGAAATTTCCAGTAATTTCAAAAATAGTTATTAAATTCTAAAAATTTATGATAAATCCTAGAAATTGAATTTCTAAGTATATGGGCTTTAGTAAAATTTGACAAAATTTGTATTAGCGCGTATTGGAAGTTTCATACTCGTAGATTTATTTTTATAGCATTATTCCATGTTTAATATGTGCTGAAATTTAATTTCTATCATTAAGTAATTTTGAAAATTGCTTAAACATTAACAAAAAAAATTGTGAAGAATGCTAAATTTTTTTGAAAAATTATGTATGACACATTGATAATATAATGGCTCCCTTCAGGCCGGACCATGGTGCCCCCCTTCAACCATCTGGACGCCTAGTTGGCGACTAGGCATCACCTAGGTCGCGCCATAATAAGCCTGAAATGCTTTGTGTCTAGCTACAGTTCTTCTGAAAAATCTAGCCCACTGCACTATTATATTACTCCAGAATTCTATGTCTAGAGAAGTTGCCATCACTACGTGAGGATTATCATCTCCCTGTTTTTCACAGTGGATTTTATTTTCCTACTTTTAGGTCTCCTTTTCCTTAGTGCTGTAAGGCTACGGCCAGTCTCCTGAAAAATTTGGTCCTTGTTCTGATAAATGGCATTCAGCGATTTTGGGACTTGGTGTTAATTAGTGGATGATCATCCTCCTGCTTTTCATAATGAATTGTATTTTCCTAGTGCTAGGTTTCCTTTTTGTTAGTGCTTTGTGTCTTGCTACAGTCCTTCTGGAAAATTTAGCCCTTGCTCAGTTGCTCCGACCTATAGCATTCAGCCATTTTGGTAATTGGGTTTAACTAGTGGGACTGTGGGAGTTCGCATCTAGTTAGTGGAAGGGTTGCATTATTCAGATTTGATCCAACTGACCTTGCTTTTCGTGAAAGTTGGCATGCTGCACGACGTGTCGAAGTCGATAATACTTGACTTGAGGCTTGAGCACATCATGGGCATATCTGCAGCTTTTTTTAAAAAAAAAATTGGCTATGACCTCTCGCATTCATTAAAGAGGATGGATACCTAGGTGAATTTTAGAATTTTAACCGGGTGGATGAGGAGCTAATGTCCATCCAAGGTGCCAAATTTCGTTTTCGGCTTATAACTGATTACTTTTTAAAATTCAAAATTTTATCGAGATCTTAGAATCTTAGATGAAATCTGAACGAAACGCAAAAAACACAAAAATTCAAATCCGGTATTTTTTTTTCAACCGGGATTTTCGAGATCTCGATCCAAAAACCAAAATTTCATCGAGAAATATCGAGATTTTAGTCAAATTGAAGCAAGCAAAAAAATATTGAAACCGCATTAAAAAAATTTGAATTTTTTTTATACTTCTAACACATCACTAATGTTCCCATGAAATTTGTAGATAGTGGTCAAGCTTGAGAAATTTTCTAAATTTTCTACAGTGCAAAATACTGTAAAATGATATCCCACAGTCAGAAAAAAAAATGGATTTTTTTTAAAAAAAAAACATGAAAGACTTTATGTGATATTCCCTATCTGTTTGAATGCAAATTACTCAATTTTTGAACATAAAAAACCCTGAGCACTATATTCAATACGTGAATTGCTAGCTTGCATTGCACATGTTGCGCTTTAAGGATTCAAGTTTATTTTGCTGAGATAGGGATGTATCGTTATTGATCAGAAAGAATCTCTAAAGTAAGAAGAGCATGCTTCTTGTTTGGCATAACTGCAAATTCAACTTATTAGTTTACTTCTATTGTGAAAAACACTTTTGTTATATCATATATTTGTTTAAGCTAAAGTTTGTACAAAACAGGTAAATTATTTTGGACAGTCTTGCCTAGGCTAGCCAGGTAGCGTTGTTAGGCTAATTGTGCCACGCTTAGCCCAATCACTGGCGGCAACTTCGGAAATTAGGCTAGGCCTCATTACTTATTGCTTCTTACTAATAGCATATAAAACACAATAAACATTTTTAAAGGTATTGTCCCACTCCCACATAGATAATGATGTGAAGAATCAAATCCAGTCATGTCTGATCAAAATACGGTCAAATTTTGATAAAAAAAAAACTGAAATTCGGTGCAATTTATCGAAATTTTATGGTACTGTAGCACTTTATAATTTTTTAGATTTTTTTATTCTATTGAGATTTAGAATCTTGTTTCTGATCAAAATCCAAAATCTCGATCGAGATTTTTTAAAATTTCACTAGAATTTTGAGCTCTCTGTCCCTCCTTGCTAGCCGAGCTATGCTCGGTTCTCATTTCTGTAGCTTTTTTTTAAAGGAAAGGCAGGAGCTCTGCTGAAGATCAATTAAGTAGGAAGAAGTCCAGATACAGAACCAGCCAAGGCAGAGGAAAGGACCCCCCTGGAAAGAAAGCACCAAAAGCAACCCGGCCCCCTATTACACAAAACGACTACTCAGCCAGGGTCGTTCTCGTGGCTAGTTTAAAGTCAGCGATGTCTCTAAGGGCAAGCTGGACAACTACAGACACTGGAGAATAAAGATTGTTGAAGATGCGCGCGTTCCGCTCTTTCCAAATGTTCTAGAGTGTAAAAATCAGGAAGCCGTCGACTGTTCTGCGTTGCTCCTTGGGATGGGCCTCGTGAATGGCCTGCCACCAATGGGTGATCGACGCCGACGCTTGAGTCATGGGCTGCGAGGCAAGCTGAAGCTGCAATCGACTGGATATTAGGGCCCAGGTTTGTCTGGCAAAAGGGCAGGTCAACATCAAGTGAATAGTTGAGTCTTCTCCCGAACCACAGAGGCTGCAAACTGGGCTGTGCAGCTAGCCTCTGAGAGCTAGGTTATCTGCAGTCTGGAGTCTACTTTGGAGTAAAAGCCAAGCAAAAAACCTGCACTTGTGCTGGGCTTTTGCTTTCCAGACGAGAGAGTGGTTGCTGGCAGGCATTGACCCCTGGGACTGCACCTTGTAAGCCGACTTCGTAGAGTATTGACCGTCCGCGGTCCATCTCCAGGTGATCATATCTGGCGTTACAGGTTGCAGTTGAACTTCCCGTATAAGACTCCAGAGTTGTAGGAATTCCTGTATTTGCTGCTCTGTCGAAATTCTTCTTAGTGGAATCATCCACGAGTTGTTTGCCAATTCCTGCTTTACCGACCTATTCCTCCTGCGGACCAAGCGAAAGCAAAGTGGGGCGATGTTTTTGGGGGCACGTCCAAGAAGCCAGCTAGAAGTCTAGAATCTGGCCAGTTCTCCATTGCCCACAGAGATGGTCGTGCTTGCGGTGAAGAGGGCTAGATCTGAGTCGTTGCACGGGACAGCCATGTCGGTCCAAAGCCTTGCGGTGGTCTTCCAGGGATACCATAGCCAACGCAGTCTGAGCGCCCTGCTGAAGGCGTCGAGTTGTTTGATGCCCAGTCCTCCTAGGGTCTTGGGCCTGCAAATTTTTTTCCAGCTCACCAGACAGTGTCCTCCTTTGCATTGCAAGTCCCCCCTCCAAAGGAAATTTCTACGAAGCCTATCAATCTTCTTAAGAGCCCAAGCTGATCCCTAGTATGTCATGAGATGATACGTAGGTATAGCCGAAAGGACTACATCTACCAGGACAAGCCTTCCCGCTTTTGAGAGTAGCGCGCCTTTCCAACCTGCTAACCTGCTCGCAATTTTGTCTGGCAACGGTTGCCAGTCCGACTTCTTGAGCGCAGTTGGCCGTATTGGGAGACCTAGGTACCTGGACGGAAAAGATTTAAGTGAAGCCGGGAATTCCTGTAGAATGGGTTGGAGGTCTAAGCCTTCGCAGCAGATTGGGTACAGATCTATTTTAGAAAGGTTCACCCTTAGTCCTGTGGCTTTGCCGAACAGTTGCAGCAACGCAAACAACAGTCTGGCCTCTACCGGGTTAGGGTTTAGGAATAGGGCGACATCATCTGCATACATGGACATGCAGCGTTCGCCAGCCGAAGACCTGTAGGCTTGAAGAGTTGCTGCTGCGAGGCCAGAGACACTAGGAGCTGTAGAGGCTCTAAGGCCAGGATGAAGAGCATGGGCGAGAGTGGGTCTCCCTGCCTAAGTCCCCTCCTGTGCATCACTTTTTTTCCTGGGAGGCCATTGAGAAGGATTCTTGAAGTGGAAGGCTTAAGGCGATCCAGTTCCTCCATCTTTGACCGAAGCCAAAGAAGGTTAGCAACTCGAGCAGGTTCTCCCAGCTGAGGGAGTCGAAGGCTTTTTCAATATCTAGCTTGATGAACACAGAGGGACGCTTTTTGGCGTGAAGCTCTGAGATAAGGTTCTTCGTGATGAGAAAGCTGTCATGAATGGACATGTTCCTGATGAATGCATTCTGGTTTGGCGAAATGAGGGATTGGAGAAAGGGCGCCAGTCGGTTAGCCAGCACTCTGGAGATTACTTTCCCTGCACTGTGAATGAGGCTAATCGGCCTGTAGTCAGAGACGCGGTGGCATACTTGCTTTTTCGGCAGGAGTACTATGTTTGCATCGTTTAGAAGCTGTAGATTGACTCCTCTTTGGCAATAAAAATGGTGGAAGATTGCCAAGAGATCATCCTTGATGATGTTCCAACAAGTCGAATAAAAGATGCCGATAAAGCCATCTGGCCCCGGGGCCTTGTCCTGAGGGAGTGAGAAAACCGCTTCCTTTATCTCTTCAACTGTGAACGGTTGTTCCAGGCTTTGGAGGTCAGAAGAGGGGTGCTCCAAGGCTGACCAATTAAGCGAGCACTCTCTCTTGTGCACCGTGCCAATGAGCTGGTTGAAATGTAAAAAGATCGCTTCCTGCTTTTGTTCTCTTTCCGTGATTAGACCCTGATCTGTCTGAAGAGAGGCAATATGCATTTTTCGCCTGCGAGAATTCACTCACAAGTGAAAAAACTTTGTGTTGGCGTCTCCTTCCTTGATGTAATTAAGACGTGATCTTTGCCTGAGGCGGAGTCTTTGGACTGCCGCCAAGCCCAAAATCCTATGCTTTAGCCTTTTTCGAAAATCTATTTCTTGTTGAGTTAGGGCCCTCCGTTCCTGCGCTGTGTCCAATTGCAGGACTATTTGCCGTTCTTGCCAGTTTAATGTGGAAACGCCGATATGCATCCAAGGACTGTATCGGCCTCTCCCAAGCTGCTTGAACCACCTGTAAGAAATTTGGCAACCTGGGCCAGAACATCTCGAAGCGAAATGCCTTGGTCTTTTGTTCGGGGGTACTGTATAAAAGTATGGGGCAATGATCCGAGACTAGGGAGAAGAGGGCTTGTAGCCTGCAATTTGGGTGCAAAGCCTCCCACTCCTTGGAGACAAAGAACCTGTCAATTTTTGTTTGGGTGGGATTGCTTGTCCCACTTGACTAGGTGAAATTTCTTCCTGTCAATTCTATCTCTTTCAACTGGGTGGAGTTGAGCATCCCTCGGAAAGCCTGCATGAGACGTCTATTGAGGTTCCCATTGCTTTTGTCCCTTGCACGATAGATCATGTTGAAGTCACCTGGAATAGCCCATTCCGGGAGTAGGTTCCCTTGCAGGTGCATGATTTCTTGAAGGAAGAGCAATTTTTCGTTCTCAACTTGGGGACCATAGACCCCGGTGCAGGTCCAAGAGGAACCTGTGATAACATCTGTTAGTTTGGCCGACACTGTGTTGGTTGTGCAAGAGAAGCCGGAAAAAGAGAGACATTTTTCCGAGCAGGCTAGGAGGATGCGCCCTCGAGTACCAATGGCCGGGAGGAATCCGAAGCTTTGGCTGAAATCTGGGCCAACAAGTTCCTTCACCATGCCTGCTTCAATCTGCTACAATTTTGTTTCCTGTAAGCAAACCACCGTCGCTTTGGTGTTCTTTACTAGCTCTCTTACCACTGCCCGACGTGCAACTGTGTTTAAGCCTCAGACGTTCCCGCTTAAAATGCGGCAATCAGAGGCCATCGTAGTCGAACCCCTGTACTCTGTAGGGATGAACCTGTGATTTTGAAAAATCCTGTTAGAACAGGGACAAGCCAAAAGGCAAAAGCCCCAGGGGAGGCAATCCAGGGGCAGACCAATCGCTGGATGACAAACGAGGTTGGTACAAAGACAGAGCCTCTAGAACGGCTGGGACTTACAGACCGACTGCTGGAAGACAACGAGGGAGGAGGAGACATAGCCGAGTACAAAGAGGAAATACAACTTGGAGAAGTACCGGCCCTCTCCTGCACTGGCAAAGGGCCGAGGGCGACAACTAGAGACCAGCTACAGCTGGTCCGACAACACAGCCTTCTCCAGAAGGAGTCTCTTCTGAACTCCGAAGAATAGACACCAAGAAGGTGACACCAGTAACTTGATACTAGTTGATTGATATGACTGTCCAGTCATCGTCACATATCTCTGTGTTGATCTCTCGTGCGGGTTGCTACTTGCTAGTCATGAAGAGAATTTTCTTCTTTCTGGAAGCAAATCCTATTCAGTCCTCGAGTAGACTTGGACCATAAACTCGTCTTTCTGCCCACACACTCTTTAGTCTTTACTCAAAACTCAAAAGGTGAACAAAGCTCACAATAAAAGGCAATTTGCATCAGTAGTGCCGACCACTTGCAAGAACAAATCAAATTTGCTACCTCTGCAGTGTTGTTTTCTAAGCAAACAGTGTGCTATGCTGCAACTTCGATATAACAGACACGGATTTCGCAGACTACGTGCTATGCTGCAACCCGTAGACTCGAGATACTTTCAGAGACTAAGAGCCTATTTATTTTTACTTTTGATTGCGAATTTTAGCCCCAAAAGCTGAATAAAAAATAAACAACTCGATTTTAGGAATCGATTATCATAATCCAACACACCCATATACACTAAAACCCACAATTCACTTCATTTGTGTTTTTAGATTCTACCTTTTGAAAAATCAGCTTCTCTACCATCACAATCCAGAAACAGCTTTTAGAAAATCCAAAGCAAAAATAAACAGACACTAAGGACATACGTAGTACAGTTTGGTCGTGACTATACGTAGTACAGTTTGTTCGTGACTACTGGCAACAGCAAGAACGAAATTGCTATAATAGCTCAATGAATTTCTGCAAAATTTCGTCCAATTTCGCCCTCCCTTACCGAAATTGCCACATAATCGACCAGATTTGAACCGGTGTGTGTGTGAACTAACTGGTTAGTAGTCTTGGCTCAGGCAACTGATTTTTTTTAATATAGCAAGGAATGATATAAATTGTGCACACCCAATATGACAACAAGGGCTGTAGCTCAGGTGGTAAAGTGCTTGCTTCGCATTTGAGAGGTCTAGGACAGGGTTCACAAAACCGATCTGTTTTCGTCGATTTTCATGAAAATCGACCGTATCAAACCGGTTAGAAATCCTAAATCGCCCCAATTCGAAAAAATTTATGTGACGTAAACTGATCGAAAATCGCTCGATTTTGGACAAAAATTGATGAAAATCGCTCAAAAAATTAGCCGCCCAAAAGGTTCAACTCGCCAAGTTGATTTTTCGAGAAAACAAATCGGTTTTTGTTTTTTAATTTATTTTGATTTTTTTTTAAAACACTCAGTTTCGAAACTCTTTGATTTTTGATGATTTTCGCTCAACTTTAGCGGTAAATCGGTACGCCGGGATCTCGATTTTTAACTCAAAATTGGTTTAATTAATCCTGGTCCAGAGATCGATTCAGCCGAACGCACCACTTTTTGACAAAAACTGATTGCAGGTTTTTGTTACCTTCCGTGGACGGGAACCTTCACCTGAAGCACTGATCAGGCACAACGGCTTGCTTCCTGTTGCTGCCAGTCCTCAAATCGATGTTGTTCCTTAGTTAACAGGCATTTAAGAGTTTTATGCACCGTCAGCAAAACAGCAGTGCCGTGCCCATCAGTTTTATGCCACGTTATTCTCCCCTTTGGAAATTTCATAATCTGCTACCATTACCGCCCTTAGTTGCAGTCACCGTTTTTTTTAACCCTGGGTAAGATATGAATAAATCAAGGTAACTTCATCGTCCTAGGATATTTCAGTGGTGTCTGTCGTTATTATACCTGAACAGGTAGGTTGATGCTCCATCATCCACCTGAGGGAGGCAGGCCAGCCAGTCCTTGCTGCCTGCCTACCATTGCGGCAACATAGATAGCAAGCACAACGTTTGCTGGTAACAGCTGCATGATTGGGTACTGGCATTTGATAACTTGACCCACCCTGGAACACACGATTAGATGCATAAAAACGAGGAGGTCTGAATTAGAGTAGCGACATTTGATGAGAGAAGACTCGAGTCCCAGAAAAAGTAGAGAATTTTTGCAGCATCGTCCCAACGGGAGAAGGTTCCTAGTGCTGTTAAGAGCAGCCAAGTGAAAAACATTTTTAGAGGTACTGTTCCACTCCCACATGCACAACAACGCGAAGAATCAAATTCGGTCAAATCCGATCAAAATGCGGTCAAATTTTGGTTTAGTACTTTCATTTTTTTTTTATTCTACCGAGATTTAATATCTCATTTCTAATCAAAATCCTAAATCTCATTTCTAAAATTTTGCTAGAATTTTAAACTCTGTGTCCGTCCTTACCAACCGAGCTATGCTCGGTATAGCTCGGTTCTCATTTCTGCAGCTTTCAAAACTGCAAATTTGATGAGTGGTTCCTAGCGGTGCATGTCTCCTCATTTCAACGTCTGAACTTTGAAGAATAGACACCAAGAAGGTGACACCAGTAACTTGATACTAGTTGATTGATATGACTGTCCAGTCAGCATCACATATCTCTGTTTTGGATGGAGATCATTTGTAGTTGCTACTGTAACTACAACTTAAGCAATTGCGTGCGGTGTGAGCCGTCTGATCGAGCGACTGAATGATCCAGATCATCCAAATCTGTTGCTACACTATTTTTGCTACAGTACTTCGGGTTGATCTAAAACGTCGTTTTTCGATCCAACAGCTCGCACACAATTACTTAAGTTGCAGTTATAATAACTACTGCGTATGATCCCTGTCACTCTGCTTTGATCTCTCGTGTGGGTTGCTAGTCATGAAGAGAATTTTCTTCTTTCTGGAAGCAAATCCTACTCAGTCCACGAGTAGACTTGGACCATACACTCGTCTTTCTGCCCACACCCTCTTTACTCAAAACCCAAAAGGTGAACAAATTTCACAATAAAAGGCAATTTGCTTCAGTAGTGCGACCACTTGCAAGAACAAATCAAATTTGCTACCTCTGCAGTGTTGTTTTTCTAAGCAGACAGTGTGCTATGCTGCAGCTTCGATATAACAGACACAGATTTCGCAGACTACGTGCTATGCTGCAACCTGTAGACTCAAGATACTTTCAGAGACTACTTTTGATTATGGATTCTAGCCTCAAAAGCTAAATAAAAAGCAAACAGTTCGATTCTAGAAATTTATTGTCATAATCCAACTTATCCCTATACACTAGAACCCATCATTCACTTCATATATGCTTTTGGAGAATTAATTGCTCTACAATCACAATCCAAAATCTGCTTTTAGAGAATCCAAAGCAAAAACAAACAGACCCTAAGGACAGACGTAGTACAGTTTGGTTGTGACTAATGGCAACAACAAGAACACAGGTAGGTAGGGGTCGTAAGAACAATGGGCGCGCAAGGTAGGTAGGAGTATGGAATAAAATTTTGGTGAAATTTTGTGAAATCTTGGTGAAATCTCAGATTTTAGCTGGGGACGAGATTCCAATTCTAGGAGAAATAAAAAAGAAAAAGAAAAAATAATCAAATTGCTACAATAGCTCATTGAATTTCTGCAAAAATTCGTCCAATTTTGCCCTCCCTGATCGAAATTGCCACATAATCGACCAGATTTGAACCGGTGTGCGTGAGAACTAACTGGTTTGTAGTCTTGGCTCAGACCCAGGTTCGA
The DNA here is from genome assembly GCA_036346355.1 of Rhipidocladum racemiflorum. Classification (NCBI taxonomy): domain Eukaryota; kingdom Viridiplantae; phylum Streptophyta; class Magnoliopsida; order Poales; family Poaceae; genus Rhipidocladum; species Rhipidocladum racemiflorum. The sequence continues at coordinate 4,982,874 of CM070578.1, forward strand.
GGCACGACAACCGATTTTTTTATATAGCAAGGAATGATATAAATTGTGCGCACACAATACGACAACAAGGATCGTAGCTCAGGTGGTAAAGTGCTTGCTTCGCATATGAGAGGTGTAGGGCAAGGTTCACAAAACCGGTCTGTTTTCATTGATTTTCGTGAAAATTGACCGTATCGAACCGGTTCGAAACCCTAAATCGGTCCAATTCGAATAAATTTATGTGACGTAAACCAGTCGAAAATTGCTCAATTTTGAACAAAAATTGATAAAAATCACTAAAAAAATTGGCCGCCCAAAAAGCTCAACTCGCCAAGTCGATTTTTCGAGAAAACCAATCGATTTTTGTTTTTTTTTTAATTTATTTTGAAAAAAAAAATTCGAATGCTCGGTTTCGAAACTCTTCGATTTTTGACGATTTTCGTGGTAAATCGGTACGCCGGGATCTCGATTTTCAACTCAAAAACGGTTTAATTAATCCTGGTCCAGAGATCGATTCAGCCGAACGCACCACTTTTTGACAAAAACTGATTGCAGGTTTTTGTTTCCTTCCGTGGACGGGAACCTTCACCTGAAGCACTGATCAGGCACAACAGCTTGCTTCCTGTTGCTGCCAGTCCTCAAATCGATGTTGTTCCTTAGTTAACAGGCATGTAAGAGTTTTATGCACCTAAACTCTGACGGCTGACTGTTAACTGCGTAATTAAGCAGTGGTCGCCGCACTGTTTGGTAAAAATAGCTATTTCACCATACCGTTCGGTGAAAATAGCTATTTCGCCGTGCGAATAGGTGTTATTTTTACAGTTTTTGTTTTTCGCATATTAATACTGCAATTCATTTTAAAAAAAATGTTATTTAAAAAAAAATTCTAGTAAGGACGGTGGGCGCAACTAGAGGTGGGCGTCGTCTTGCGTCTTGCCGGCGGCCGCCCATCGTGCCGGGCGAAACCGTCGTGCCACGACGGCCCATCGTGCCAGCGTCTTGGGCGTCTTGGCCCGACTCACTTTTGGCGAGCCCAAGCCCGCCCATTTGCGCTCAGGCTCGCCGTGCCGCCACCAAGCCCGACCCATTTTTACTATTGTGACGAACAAAGAAATAAAACAAATCACTACTACTAAACTACCTATTTTAATTACATAAGAGATTAATCACATCAACAAAATATCAAACATAAATGCAATGCTTGAAGATGCTCTGAATCAACAATATCTGCCAACTTTTAAGCCTTAATCCGTGATTTCGTGCCCGTTCGTGCCGTCTTGCAGACGAGCCCGCCCAAACTCGTGCCGTCTTGCGTGCCGTGCCGTCGTCGTGTTCCTGGCCGCGACGCCGCGTGCTACAGTTGCGTGCCGGCCCGGAACCGTGCCGTGCCATGCTTTGCACCGTGCCATACCATCGTGCTTCGGGCCGGCCCAAAAAAGTCCAGCCCAATGCCCACCTCTAGGCGCAACCGATCTTGAGAAGCCGGTCTACGCACGAGTCCACGGTCAGCAATGGCGATCCGGCCAAAGAAATTTTCTTCAGTCTACGACGTTGCGCGGCGAGGCTTCCCACTCCCTTCCTTCACTGTTCCGGCACGCTTGCCTTTCTGTTGACGGGTCAAATGTGCTACGCAATTAATCACTTGCTGCTAACATCTAGATGCAATATTTTTTCGGTGGCAGGCTGGCAGCTTCGTCATTCTACGCTTTAGAGGGGGTGCGAACCATATCTTCAGAAAGTTTTTTTTTTCCCCAGAAGAGCGGTATATAATCTCATTCTCAGTCTAGAACCCTGTTTAAAATAGCAAATTAGATTTTCTTATGAGGTGGCACATACATGGATGTTATCAGCATTACAACAAGCTTGTAGAGTTTGCAAGACCGTTTCATAAGATCGCCAGAACTGAAGAAGTGTACGCTGATATCAGCGATTATAATCGAGGCTTCAGTCCTAAAAATTCCAGAACATATATGCCAACGCATTCTTGTTTGTGTTGACCCCAGTGGTTTCATCCTCCGTGAAAGAATCGGAAGCCGAACAAGCGCTGCATAAACAGTAACAGTCCCGTATCTAAGAAATATCGTAGATGATTGTGAACCATGAGCAAATGTATTGTCCAGAAGAGCACGTGCGGTCCTGAGTAGGAAGTATATTTTCAATGTTCCTGTCCCTTTCCGTTATACGCATTACGCATACGACGACTGACCGTGAAGTCAAATAATCTAGAACTTATCTACGACTTTTCCTTTTAACGTGTTTAAACCCGAAGGATTTGTGCATCTAGATGCACACAGTGCAACTGACGCGTGGGATGCACTTCCTAGCCTATCCATCGCAGTAAAATATTTGGATCATGCCGTGCTCACTTCTGTTAAAATATAATCGGGCTCTTAATTTGATTATTGAGATATATTTGGTTACTTGATTTTGGATATTGAGATATATCTAATTTTAGTGGATGAATTTCGGAACTATCTTTGAAAGGTCATGGGTATAAATATAGCGCGCTATTGTACGAGAGAATTGAATCAATCAATAAATAATCTCCTTGTATCATGTGTTTATCTATTTGGGATTGCACTTCGTCTATTCTTCGCTGGTATTGGGATTGATATACAGCCTTCGTCGTCGTTTCACAACACGTTATCAATACGGAGCTCTCCGAGTCCAAACGTCGTTTCACAACACGTTATCAGCACGAAGCTCTCCGAGTCCAAACAAAATTATTCGCCTGCATCAATGCACAATGCATCAAGCGATTAATCTACCGCAAGTTGTACATTAGTTCGAAACATGTAAGTTAATTGCATCTAAAAAGTTTGTTAATCATGCACATTAATTTCATTAATGACCTAGATTAATAGATTAATCTAATAGGACAATTAGGGTTTTTGGAACTGATCATCGAACCAATATAAAAAAATACATAGCCGGTCGTGTCGACCTGCCACCTCGGCAAGCGTCCCCGTGCTGAGCGCCGCAACCCGGAGCACCGCCTCTCCCCCAACGGGCGCTGGGCACGCCTGCCGTGCTCCACGATGGCCACTCCATTATGCACTACCAAAGTGTCATCTACTAGGTCTTCCGCTGTGGGAAAGGAGCTATTTTTACCGGCTTTATTGTGGAGTGGCTATTTTTGAAAGAAAAAACATCAAAGAAGAGTACCAAAGTAAAAAAAATGTTATGATATAGATAGAATCTCAGTTTAAGTTTTAGGATTGATCATCAAACCAATATAAAAAAAATAACATAGCCGGCCATGTCGACCTTCCACCTCGACAAAAGTCCCCGTGCCGAGTGCCGCTCGAAGCTGCGCAACCGGCTGCGCCATTTCCCGAAGCACGCCGCTCCGCGGATGGGTTTTGGGCACGCCAGCCGCGCTCCCGTGTTGTCCATTCCATTCCGCACTACCAAACCATGACAAATGACATGTCACCTATTGAGTTTACTAATTGTTTTAGGAGATGCCGTGCTTGAACGGGCACAAAATCGCGGATGGGTTTTCACTATTGTGACGAGCAAAGAAATAAAACACATCACTACTACTAAACTACCTATTTTAATTACATAAGACTAATCACATCAATAAAATGTCAAACATAAATGCAATGCTTGAAGATGTCTTGAATCAACAATATATGCCAACTTTTAGGTCTTAATCCGTGATTTTGTGCCCGTTCGTGCCGCACCGGCATGAGCCCGGCCCAAACGATCGTGCCGAGTCGTGTCGCCCATCATGCCCAATTCTCAGGTCCGGCCCGGCACGGAACCATACCGTGCCAGGCTTTACACCGGGCCATCCCGTCGTGCTTCGGGCGGACCCAAAAGAGCCTGGCACAAGTGCCCACCTCTACTCGCAAGCGGTCGACCTCACTGTGCTTCCGAATAGTTTGACCCTTGTATCGTGCCACTACATACGGTCCAAGCAGACGAGCTGATTGTCTCGCCTAGATTGAGATAAAATCAACGAATTAGCATTTTTAATATACTAGAACACGTAATTCACTTTGGTTCTTATTTTAGTAGCTCTATCAAAATCAAATTGTTCTCGAACATATCCTATTCAAACCAAGCAATTTGACCTGCCCAATATGAAAGACAATACGTAGTGACAAATAGTTAGGCCCCGTTTGGTAATTTGGAACAAAGCCGTTTCTACTAGAATCTGAGAGAAACCCAGCCAAACGGGCTAAAACTCGGAACGATTCTCCTCGAAACGTTTCTCCTTTTTCCACACCGTGGTTGAATCACCCTCAACCCCGTTTCACTAGTTTCTACTAGAATCTGGAACCGTACCAAACGGTTTGCAGAAAGTGATTCTGATTCTACCTGAAACGTTTCTACCAAGAATCTGAAACCGTTTCCGTTTCTACTAGAATCTGGAACCGTACCAAACAGGGCCTTATTGTTTTAGACATTAACATAATTTACATAATACAATTTTAACCATTAAATTTTATTATAGCATATTTGTAAAATCCAATTAAAATTATAAAATTATTTTTTTGAAAATAAATCTACATATATGATTTTCATATATACAATTTAAAAAATATTGATAATCAAAATTTTAAAATTTTAACTGTATTTATACCTAAAACGTTAACTATTTAACTATTTATAATCAAAGAATATCAAATATCAAATAAGGAGAAAACAAGTTTGAAGCTTCCAAGCAAGCTTCACCCAACAAACCCAGACAATACAATAATGAGCACGATAATGGATTGGAAAAAGAAAATGGGAAAATAGCCACCTGCCGTTCCCGCTACATAATGCCCCGGCATGTTTTCATACGCGAGTCCGCGATGGCAGGCCACACCAGCCGTGCAAACTGAACGCACGCCTCTTCCCGCGCCCGCCCCGGCGGACGGAAAAAATCCGAGATATCAACCAAAAATCGCACCAAACCATGGCATCGCCTAGCTATGCCTATCTCCGCCTTCTCCTGCTCTGCCTCAGCTTGCCCTGCCTCCCGCGCCATGCCGCGGCGCAAGCCGCGGAGGCCGACGAGAAGCAGCTCCTGCTGCGGATCAAACACGCATGGGGCGACCCGCCGCAGCTCGCGTCGTGGAGTGACGCGACCGGCTCGTACTGCAACTGGACCTACGTGTCATGCGACGGGGGCGGACGGGTCTCGTCCCTCTCCCTCCCGAACGTCACCGTCTCCGGCCCCGTCCCAGACGCCATCGGCGGGCTCACGAGCCTCACGGTGCTTAACCTTCAGAACACCAGTGTCGGCGGCGGCTTCCCAGCGTTCCTCTATAACTGCACCGGCATGACGTCCATCGACCTCTCGATGAACAACCTCAACGGGGAGCTCCCAGCCGACATCGGCCGCCTTGGGGAGAACTTGACTCATCTGGCCTTGGACAACAACAACTTCACCGGCGAGATACCGACGGCGCTATCGAAGCTCAAGAGCCTGACGTACCTTGCTCTCAGCAGCAACCACTTGACTGGCACGATCCCGACGGAGCTCAGCGAGCTGACTAGCCTTGAAACGCTCAAGCTCGAGCTAAATTCGTTCAGTCCTGGCAAACTGCCGGAGTCGTTCAAGAACTTGAAGAAGCTCACGCACATCTTGTTTGCCCAGTGCAACCTCACCGGCGAGTTCCCGAGCTATGTCACAGAGATGTCGGAGATGGTGTGGCTTGACCTGTCGGGGAATGCATTCACCGGAAGCATACCTCCTGCGATCTGGAACCTCAACAAGTTGCAGTACTTGTACATATACAACAACAAGCTCGCCGGCAACATCGTCATCGATGGCACGATTGGAGCAAAAAGTTTAATAGAGCTCGATGTGTCCGAGAACCAGTTGACTGGAGTGATCCCAGAAAGCTTTGGGAGTTTGATGAACCTTAGGCTCTTGAACTTGTGCATGAACAGCTTCTCCGGCGAGATACCAGCAAGCATTGCCCAGCTAAAGTCGTTGGTAATAATATTTCTGTTCAACAACAACCTCACTGGAGTGCTTCCGGCGGAGCTCGGGAAGCACTCGCCGTTGCTGAGAGATATCCAGGTCGATGACAACGACCTTTCCGGGCCAATACCGGCTGGGGTCTGCGACAATAGCCGGCTGTGGATTCTCTCTGCCTCGGGTAACCGCCTGAACGGCTCAATCCCGGCGAGTCTTGCGAACTGTCCGGCGCTCATAAGCCTTCAGCTCCAAGACAACGAGCTGTCCGGCGAGGTGCCGGCCGCGCTGTGGACGGAGACGAAGCTTATCACCTTGCTCCTGCAGAATAATGGACAGCTGACCGGAAGCCTACCGGAGAATCTTTATTGGAATCTGACAAGGCTCTATATCGGGAATAACAGATTCAGCGGCCGCCTTCCGGCGTCGGCCGTTCGGCTCCAGAAGTTCGACGCGGAGAACAACTTGTTCTCAGGCGATATTCCTGCGGGACTCGCCGCCGGGATGCCACTGCTGCAGGAGCTGGACCTGTCTGCCAACCAGCTGTCCGGGGCAATCCCGGCAAGCATTGCATCGCTCAGTGGCCTGACGCAGATGAACTTCAGCATGAACCAGCTCACCGGCGAGATACCGGCGGGATTGGGCTCCATGCCGGTGCTCACCCTGCTCGACCTTTCGTCGAACCAGCTTTCCGGCAGCATACCGCCGTCGCTGGGATCGCTAAAGGTTAACCAGTTTAACTTGTCATCCAACCAGCTCACCGGAGAGGTCCCGACGGCTCTCGCCATCGCCGCCTACGATCAAAGCTTCGTGGGCAACCCCGGGCTCTGTACAGCCGCACCGTCGTCGGATAACCTCGTGGGCCTACGCTCATGCGCGGCCAAGTCATCCGACCGTGTATCACCGGGTCTCCGCGCGGGCCTCCTCACCGCCGGAGCCGCGCTCCTCGTTGTCATCGCGGCGCTCGCCTTCTTCGCCGTCCGTGACATCAAGAGGCGGAAGCGGCTAGCGCGGACCGAGGAGGACTGGAAGCTTACCCCTTTTCAGCCCCTTGACTTCAGCGAGGCCTCCGTGCTGCGCGGGCTTGCCGACGAGAACGTCATCGGCAAGGGCGGTTCGGGGAGCGTGTACCGCGTCGCGTACACCAGCCGGAGCGGTGGAGGCACGGGAGGCACCGTGGCCGTGAAGCGCATATGGACCGGCGGGAAGATGGACAAGAAACTGGAGCGCGAGTTTGAGTCGGAGGTGGACATCCTCGGCAACGTCCGGCACACCAACATCGTGAAGCTGTTGTGCTGCCTCTCTCGCTCGGAGACCAAGCTCCTCGTCTACGAGTACATGAACAACGGCAGCCTGGACAAGTGGCTCCACGGCCACGAATGGCCGGCCAGGAGCACGATGGCGACAACTCCGTCGGTCCGTCGAGAGCCGCTGGCTTGGCCAACAAGGGTCAGGGTGGCCGTCGGCGCCGCACGGGGGCTGTGCTACATGCACCATGAGTGTTCCCCGCCGATCGTGCACCGGGACGTCAAGTCCAGCAACATCTTGGTCGACTCGGAGCTCAAGGCCAAGGTCGCCGACTTCGGGCTCGCCAGGATGTTGCTCCAGGCCGGGACGCCTGATACCATGTCCGCCGTCGCCGGATCGATCGGCTACATGGCTCCCGGTATGTACCTCACCTTGGTAATTTATCCCCAACAGCAATTTCTAGTAGTACAGCAACTTATTTTGAACTCATCGTCACATTTCTTTGTGCAGAGTGTGCGTACATGAGGAAGGTGAACGAGAAGGTCGACGTGTACAGCTTCGGGGTTGTTCTCTTGGAGCTGACCACCGGCAGGGAGGCAAACGACGGCGGTGAGCACGGCTCACTGGCCGAATGGGCGTGGCGACACTTGCAGTCGGGTAAAAGCATCGCCGATGCGGCGGACAAGTGCATCAGAGACGCGGGGTGCGGCGACGAAGTCGAGGTCGTGTTCAAGCTCGGCATCATATGCACCGGCGCTCAGCCATCCACGCGACCGACGATGAAGGATGTGCTGCAGATATTGCTGAGGTGCGAGCAGGCGCACGAGAAAACCGTGGACGAGAAGGTTGCTGAGTACGACGCCGCTCCACTTCTGCAGGTGCGAGGGGGCAGCCGCTGGAAACAGCTTTCGGACACCAAAGGGTTTGACGACGGTAAGGCCAATTTCGAAAGCATCGTCTGAAGAAAACCCGAAATGAATAATACTTCACCTCCGGGTATAGCAGCATCTAGCGCGGTACAGTGGTAAGACTTGTGAACAATCTTAGGGGAGAGAGAGGAGAAGATAGCACTGATGGACATTGTATGTACTTTAAGTTCGTGTATTACATTTTGAAGCCATAAACGTGTATCCTCCCTATATTAAATCCCGTAGGATTCTGCGACAGTAGTAACTTGATACCTGATTGATCTGACTGTCCAATCATCATCACATCTCTCTCTTTCTCTCTCTCTCTCTCTCTCTCTCTCTCTCTCTCTTGATGTCTCGTGCGGGTTGCTCTGTACTGTAGATAAGAAGAGAATTTTCTTCTTTCTGGAAGCAAATCTTATTCAGTCTTCGAGTAGACTTGGGCCATAAACTCGTCTTTCTCCCCACACCCTCAGTACTCAAAAGTCAAAAGGTGAACAGAGTTCACAATAAAAGGCACCTTGCTTCACTAGTGCCGACCTCTTCAAGAACAAAATCAAAATGCTACCTCTGCAGCAAGGTTTAAAATCCCGGTAAAATCTCGGATTTCAGCCCTCCCGAGATTCATAATCCTAACAAAAAAAAAATTAAAAAATCAATAGTGATATGGAAATTCCTCTGACTTAATTATGATCTGGAAATTTATCGGAACAATAGTGATATGTTAGGACCACTCACAAAAATTTTATAATGTGTTTTGCACTATTTTTCGTTCAGTTCAAAGTTGTTGGGATTTCGATAATTAAACTTTGGAAATTTTGCCAAAATCGCTGTTTAAAAAAAATCCCATATTTGAATTTTATCTTATGAATTTCAACTAGATTTTGTCCGAAATTCTGAAATATCGCCGAGATTTTGGATTTCGGTCCTCTTCAAGATATAGTCTGAAAACAAAATCTCAAACATTGCTCCGCAGTGCTGTTTTTCTACGCAGACAGTGTGTTACGCTGGAACTTCGATTTCACAGATTTGGCAGACTACGAGCTATGCTGCACCCCTTGCTCGTGATACTTTCAGAGACTAAATACAGACGTATTACAGTTCAGTTCTGACTAATGGCAGCAGCAAGGACACGAGAAGGTAGGAGTAGTAAGAACAGCGGGCACTAGGGCGGCATTTTCATTTGGAAAGTTATATACAACAAATCTCGTGAAGTCAGTCTACGCACAAGTCCACACTCCACCGTCAGCAACGCAGAGTCGGCCAACGAAATTTTCCTCGGTTTCTCACGTTGCGCTGCGAGCCTGCGAGGCTTCCCACTCCTTTCCTTCCTTGTTCCAGCTCACCTGTCGATCGCGGGAGAAGTGCGGTTGCGGGTCAAATGTGCTACGCAATTAATCATTTGCCGCTAACATCTAGAAGCAATATTTTTTTCGTGGCAGCTTCGTCATTCTACGCTTTAGAGGGGGAGCGAACCATATCTTCAGAAAGTTTTTTTTTTTCTGGAAGAGCGGTACGTATATAATCTCATTCTCAGTCTAGAGCCCTGTTTAAAATAGCAAATTAGATTTTCTTATGAGGTGGCACGTACATGGATGTTGTCAGCATTACAACAAGCTTGTAGAGTTTGCAAGACCTTTTCATAAGATCGCCAGAAGAACTGAAGAAGTGTACGCTGATACCAGCGATTATAATCGAGGCTTCAGTCCTAACAATTCCGGACGATATATGCCCACGCATCGTTGTTTGTCTTGACCTCAGTGGTTTGATCCCGAATCAAAGAATCGGAAGCCGAACAAGAGCTGCATAATAGTCCCGTATATGAGAGGGATGTCGCGGATGATCTGATCCACGGGTACATGTGGTATTGTCCAGAAGCACACGTGCAGTACTGAGTAGGAGTATCTTTTTAATTTTCCTGTCCCTTTCCGTTTTAGGCACACGTGTCATTTCCATTTAGGACTCCATTTGGATTGTTAAGGCAGAGTAGCTGATTTTCTCGTCTAGCTTGAGATAAAATCAACGAATTAGCATTAAAAAAAACTACTACTAGAAGACGTAGTTCAGTTTGGTTCTTATTTCAGTAGTTCGGGATTTGATAAATATCATCCGGATATTTTTATTTGTTAAAAGCACTTAAATTTGGAAGCATTAGATCATTGTTGAGATTCAGGACATCCGATCCTATAATTTGATCTAACAATTGAATTTTTAATCTTATGATAAAAAATTTAGATGTTATTTAAGATAAAAACATCCGGAAGATACCTATACACTCCCAGTTATCAGATAATGAGAATTGTTCCCGAACATATCCCTTTCAAACTAAGCAATTTGACCTGCCTAAGACCAAAGACAAACATGTAGCAAACCGCCAATTATCAAATAATGAGAACAATAGTGAAGCTTCCAAGAAACCGAGCATCACCAAGCAAAACCCAAACAATACAATAATTAGCAGGATAATGGATTAGAAAATCACCACTTACCGTTCCCACTACATAATGCCCCGGCACGTTTTCATAGGGCGATGGCAGGCCACACCGGCCGTGCAAACAGAGCGCACGCCTCTTCCCGCGTCCGCGCTGGCGCCGGCGAACGGGAAAAATCCAAGATATCAACCAAAAATCGCACCAAGCCATGGCAATGGAATTGCCAAGCTACGCCTATCTCCGCCTTCTCCTGCTCTGCCTTAGCTTGCCCTGCCTCCCAAGCCATGCCGCGGCGCAAGCCGCGGAGGCCGACGAGAAGCAGCTCCTGCTCCGCATCAAACACGCATGGGGCGACCCGGCGCAGCTCGCGTCGTGGAGTGACGCGACCGGCTCGCACTGCAACTGGACCTACGTGTCCTGCGACGGGGACGGACGGGTCTCGTCCCTCTCCCTCCCGAACGTCACCGTCTCCGGCCCCGTCCCAGACGCCATCGGCGGGCTCACGAGCCTCACGGTGCTTAACCTTCAGAACACCAGTGTCGGCGGCGGCTTCCCAGCGTTCCTCTATAACTGCACCGGCATGACGTCCATCGACCTCTCGATGAACAACCTCAACGGGGAGCTCCCAGCCGACATCGGCCGCCTTGGGGAGAACTTGACTCATCTGGCCTTGGACAACAACAACTTCACCGGCGAGATACCGACGGCGCTATCGAAGCTCAAGAGCCTGACGTACCTTGCTCTCGACAGCAACCACTTGACTGGCACGATCCCGACGGAGCTCGGCGAGCTGACTAGCCTTGAAACGCTCAAGCTCGAGCTAAATTCGTTCAGTCCTGGCAAACTGCCGGAGTCGTTCAAGAACTTGAAGAAGCTCACGTGCATCTGGTTTGCCCAGTGCAACCTCACCGGCGAGTTCCCGAGTTATGTCACAGAGATGTCGGAGATGGTGTGGCTTGACCTGTCGGGGAATGCATTCACCGGAAGCATACCTCCTGCGATCTGGAACCTCAACCAGTTGCAGTACTTGTACATATACAACAACAAGCTCGCCGGCAACATCGTCATCGATGGCACGATTGGAGCAAAAAGTTTAATAGAGCTCGATGTGTCCGAGAACCAGTTGACTGGAGTGATCCCAGAAAGCTTTGGGAGTTTGATGAACCTTAGGCTCTTGAACTTGTACATGAACAACTTCTCCGGCGAGATACCAGCAAGCATCGCCCAGCTAAAGTCGGTGGTAATAATGAAACTGTTCAACAACAACCTCACTGGAGTGCTTCCGGCGGAGCTCGGGAAGCACTCGCCGTTGCTGAGAGATATCGAGGTCGATGACAACGACCTTTCCGGGCCAATACCGGCCGGGGTCTGCGACAATGGCCGGCTGTGGATTCTCTCCGCCTCGGGTAACCGCCTGAACGGCTCAATCCCGGCGAGTCTTGCGAACTGTCCGGCGCTCATAAGCCTTCAGCTCCAAGACAACGAGCTGTCCGGGGAGGTGCCGGCCGCGCTGTGGACGGAGACGAAGCTTATTACCCTGCTCCTGCAGAATAATGGACAGCTGACCGGAAGCCTACCGGAGAATCTTTATTGGAATCTGACAAGGCTCTACATCGAGAATAACAGATTCAGCGGCGGCCTTCCGGCGTCGGCCGCTCGGCTCCAGAAGTTTGGCGCGGAGAACAACTTGTTCTCAGGCGATATTCCTGCAGGACTCGCCGCTGGGATGCCACTGCTGCAGGAGCTGGACCTGTCAGCCAACCAGCTGTCCGGGGCAATCCCGGCAAGCATTGCGTCGCTCAGTGGCCTGACGCAGATGAACTTCAGCATGAACCAGCTCACCGGCGAGATACCGGCGGGATTGGGCTCCATGCCGGTGCTCACCCTGCTCGACCTTTCGTCGAACCAGCTTTCCGGCAGCATACCGCCGTCGCTGGGATCGCTAAAGGTTAACCAGTTTAACTTGTCATCCAACCAGCTCACCGGCGAGGTCCCGGCGGCTCTAGCCATCGCCGCCTACGACCAAAGCTTCGTGGGCAACCCCGGGCTCTGTACAGCCGCACCGTCGTCGGATAACCTCGTGGGCCTACGCTCATGCGCGGCCAAGTCATCCGACCGCGTATCACCGGCTCTCCGAGCGGGCCTCCTCGCCGCCGGCGCCGCGCTCCTCGTCGTCATCGCAGCGCTCGCCTTCTTCGTCGTCCGCGACATCAAGAGGCGGAAGCGGCTAGCGCGGACCGAGGAGGACTGGAAGCTTACCCCTTTCCAGCCCCTTGACTTCAGCGAGGCCTCCGTGCTGCGCGGGCTTGCCGACGAGAACCTCATCGGCAAGGGCGGCTCGGGGCGCGTGTACCGCGTCGCGTACGGCACGGGAGGCACCGTGGCCGTGAAGCGCATATGGACCGGCGGGAAGATGGACAAGAACCGGGAGCGCGAGTTCGAGTCGGAGGTGGACATCCTCGGCCACGTCCGCCACACCAACATCGTGAAGCTGTTGTGCTGCCTCTCTCGCTCGGAGACCAAGCTCCTCGTCTACGAGTACATGGACAACGGTAGCCTGGACAAGTGGCTCCACGGCCACGAATGGCCGGCCAGGAGCGCGATGGCAAGGACTCCGTCGGTCCGTCAAGAGCCGCTGGATTGGCCAACGAGGGTCAGGATGGCCGTCGGCGCCGCGCGGGGGCTGTGCTACATGCACCACGAGTGTTCCCCGCCGATCGTGCACCGGGACATCAAGTCCAGCAACATCTTGCTCGACTCGGAGCTCAAGGCCAAGGTCGCCGACTTCGGGCTCGCCAGGATGCTGCTCCAGGCCGGGACGCCCGATACCATGTCCGCCGTCGCCGGATCGATCGGCTACATGGCTCCCGGTATGCACCTCACCTTTGTAATTTATCCTCAACCGCAATTTCTAGTAGTACAGCAACTTATTTTGTACTCATCGTCACATTTTTTTGTGCAGAGTGTGCGTACACGAGGAAGGTGAACGAGAAGGTCGACGTGTACAGCTTCGGGGTTGTTCTCTTGGAGCTGACCACCGGCAGGGAGGCAAACGACGGCGGTGAGCACGGCTCACTGGCCGAATGGGCGTGGCGACACTTGCAGTCGGGTAAAAGCATTGCCGATGCGGCGGACAAGTGCATCAGAGACGCGGGGTACGGCGACGACGTCGAGGTCGTGTTCAAGCTCGGCATCCTATGCACCGGCGCTCAGCCGTCCACGCGGCCGACGATGAAGGATGTGCTACAGATACTTCTGAGGTGCGAGCAGGCGCACCAGAAAAGTGTGGACGAGAAGGTTGCTGAGTACGACGCCGCTCCACTTCTGCAGGTGCGAGGGGGCAGCCGCCGAAAGCAGCTTTCCGACACCAAAGGGTTCGACGACGGTAAGGCCAGTTTCGAAATCATCGTCTGAAGAAAACCCGAAATGAGTAAAGTAGCAAATACTTCACCTCCAGGTATAGCAGCATCTAGTGCGGTACACGGGCAGTATCTAGTGCGGTACAGTGGTAAGACTTGTGAACAATCTCAGGAGAGAAGAGCAGATAGCACTGATGGACACTGTATGTACTTAAAGTGCAAGTATTACATTTTGAAGCCATATACGTGCATTCAGTCATATATTCTGAAGAAATCAAGCTAAGAGAACAGATAGTAAAAGTTATCACGTCCCCCTCTTTATTGCGAAGAAATAAATACAAAAGTATAAAAATTTGCTTCGTTTCCAACACATTCAACGGGAAAAAGAATGGGCAGAACAAGAATGGCATCGTTCAAACCTCCATTTCCATGTTCCTGCCATCCAAACGTTTATGCAATTAGATAACCTCCGAACTCATTGGCGCTATACTAGCTATATCCCGCTGCAGAGCCACCGAAATGTGTCTGCAGAATAGCCAAAGAAAGATAGAATTCCACGAGGGGTGCCCAGAATATTAAGAAGTTTTCAAGGGAAAAATGAGAAGCTACACAGAGTTTGATCCATCCGGCTCATTCTCAAGACTAGTCGACCTCGGCATACTGGGAGTGCGAGGCAGCAAGGAGAGCAGCTCCAATGCCAGAGCCATCGTTGGCCAGCTTGGCAACCACCGAAGACGAGGCATCTTCCCCCAGGAGGTCCGTAAGAGTTGCTTCTAAGCAAGTGCTGAACTTCTTGTAATGTTCATAGAGCCCACCATCCAAGGCAATGACAGTCCTCGGCATTTTACCGCCATCACTTGGCACTTTGTCCCGGCCTAGCTTCTTCAGGATGCCATATATACCAGCAGCAGCCAAGCGTGCACCGCGCTCTGCAACAATGTCGCAGATGTGACGAGTAATGTATCTCACTTCCAAGGAAGTATCTGGGACCTGAACATAAGATCAAATACTACATAAGCAATCAATCGTTATTGAACATTTTTGGTATCCACTTTGGCTCATGCAAGTCATACCCCCACGATATCCTTTAGCTTAGCTCCCAGAATTTTAAGGTCATGTGACGAATCATGATGCATGGCTGACATATCTGGCGTCCTGTGATGCCACAATCAAGGTATTCATAAAAATGCTTATATAGCTATATAAAATTCAGAAGTTGGATTTACTCAGAATAAGAAGAAAAAGTACCGGAGTTCATACAAATAAACCCTTTTCTTGTAAGTGAGCTGGTGTGAGAAACCATTTGTACCACTCACAGATTTGTTGTCAATAATGGTCAGGTTCTTCACCAGGTCTCAAGTATGCTATACGACCCAATGCATCTATCTATTAATAACCTGTTGATTACTTATATGGCCCCAAATAAGTACCTTATTAATTCCCACTAATAAAGGAGAAGAAAAGAAACATTATTTTTATTAGGACACTGCTCAGATTATATGAGCCATTTGGCTAAAAGGAAAAAAAACCTTAAGTTTACCTTTATTATTCTCATTAGGACACTGCTCAGATTTTATGAGCCATTTGACTAAAAGGAAAAAAAATTAACCTTAAGTTTACCATTTAGTACTCAGTTATTATATTAAGTTGTGCACAAAAAAGATTATCTAGCCACCCAATTGACAAGCCATCCAGGTAGTTATGCTAATACATCAGAGAAGAAAAGAGGCCAATCATTGGGTTGCACCGAGTTGTGACAAAACTGAGAGTTGACCAGAAGAAAATATTTTGTCAATAAAGAGGACAAATCCACATTTAATTTTTTGATCTGTCACTTTCCATGGATTAGTCAACTGATATAACATGATAATAACTTCAGAAGACACCCAACTTCCCTGTCTGCAATTTATTCAGCTACGACTATTATCGTCACCAACTCAAATACTATCAGGTAAAAGAAGCCAAACACTTTATGTCATGCACATTGTTATCCAAGGCAGATTATCATAGAAATTATGAAATTCTTGATCAGCTCATTAGCTAACGAAAAAGTAGGACAGCTTTTGCCATGTCAGAAAGCAGCCATGAAAAGCTCAACGACCAATGGATCAAGAAAGAATACCTCAGTACAAATGGCTGCTCCAGCTTAGGAGGAACAACATCCCCAAACAAAGAAGCATCATGAGCCAGTTTCAGTAAGATTCTTCGCACAATCTCTCCCAGATACATTCCAGAAATCATCTTTTCGTATATCTGGCACACAAAAGTTTTTAACATATATTGATGCAGTTCACCTAAAAACAAAAGGGGAAGGAAAAGACCAGGGAGACAATACCTGCTCTCCAGGATTCAAACTTTCAAAATCCATGGCTTTATCGAATTCTGAAAGAGGAAGTTTGTCTGATTTAAAGCTCCCCCATTCCGTGTTGATTACCTAGAGAATACCAAATAATTCGAAGGTTAATATGTTAAGTGGCGTGAATACCATACAACAGTGAAGGTACAGTGCATGTGTTAGACCATACAATGGTTCAACAAACATTGTTATTCCGAACATAAGAAGGAAACTAAACACTAACCATATTTCCAGATCTAGGCAGTAGACCATTCCATTTAGGAATAGCATTAGCATGCTCAACATATGCTGCATTTGTACCAGTGCCCAATATTATGGCAGCAACTACATCGTTATCTACATATCTCCCGCCAGCCAATGTGCCGACTGTGTCATTAACCTACAAAACATCAATACTCAGTCTACATAGCGAAGAATGTCTCGGGAAGAAATATTTTGCATGATGTTAACCATGTTTGGATCCCATCAACTGATAAAAGGGTCAAAAAAACAAAACCAGCATCAGGATACAAAGAAATTAGCATAGCTTTAGATACGAAAGCAAAGCATAGATGGTGTATGAATTGAATAAATTAACATATATTAACTTACCAATGCTGTAACTTTCATATCCAGCCCCTGCCTCTCCATGGCCTTGCTCAACTCAGAGACAACATCCTCGCCCACCTGATTCAGGAGCAATCAAATAAATATCCAAATCAAGTAATTGCGAGTTTGTGACTATTATACGATGCTTAACAATTGACACAGATACCATCAACCGAAGAAACATAATATTCTTACTGCACCTAAATAATATGCTTCCTAACCAATCTCAATATCTCGTTGAGATAAACGAATCAGTTTGATCGTATCGTAGCAATTGAAAATTAAAAGAACGGAGTAGGTACTAGATTCTTTGTAGGTGAATACAACAATTAGTTAATCAACATGATATCAAACTTAACAGCACACCACTATTAAGCTTCAACACTAAAAGCTCTGCTCTAGCATTCTAAAAGAGCAATGATAAATTTTGTAATAGAAAGCTGGTCCTTCGAGAAAAAGGAACAAATGCCAGAGACACTATTGTGATATTAAATCACACTTTATCACAGAAACTTTCCGGGTGAATTCATGTGTTTATAATAAATTCCGGTTCAAGCCATTTTCACAAAAGTAATAGGAAAGTGTTCATTTAGTGGGGCATGAACCAAAGTGTTTTGACTTTTACCGCGCCGTTGATGGAAAATCCCTTTGTCCACTTGATGAGTGTTCCTGATGATATTGATGTTTGGTTCACTGGGAAGGAAAAGGTGAAGCCCAGCTCTCTCTGTCTCCCCTCTGGAAGATGGAAATCGTCACCTTCAGTATCCACAAATTTTGCCAATGCAGCAGCAATGAAATCAAATAGTTCCTGCATGAATAATTCAAGATACATAAGGCAAACATGGATGAAAATGTGAAACTCGAAGAAACATGAAAATTGAACAGCAAGCACTCACCATGGAAGTCCCAACCATCAGATGCGGTGGAATGGAGACTTCCTCGTACTGTTGCTTGACAACACGTTTCTCCCTTCCTCCAAGTTGGACTCGCAGAACACGGAAGTTGGTCCCTCCAAGATCTAGTGCATAAAACAACCCATGTTCATCTCTGCAGAAGCAGCACCCAGATGATTAAATAATGCAGTGAAGCACGAGTCTTAGAAGTTGGCAATACCCAATGTTTTTTTCGAAACTGATGGCAGGAGCTCTGCCTAATCAATTAAGGAGAGAAGCAGATAATGTTTTCGAGTACATCTTAAAAAAATGGCAACTGAAGTCTCCCGAGAACAGAAGGCAATACCCAATGTTGCTAGAACCAATACTTCATGCTTATGAGTGAATTGCACTTAACAGACTGACGGCAAAATAATCATTAGATTTAAGAACCTTCCTTTCTCTGAATGTGGTGACATTTTAACTATACAATACGGAGGGTGATCCTTGATAAACTAAGGACTAAAAACCAATTATACCTTGAGATGAGTTCAATTGACGGTGATGGATCATGGATATGATTGACCAAAAATAAACCACACACAGGTAAACATTTCTACAGAATTGACAGCAATGGAGCATAGATAGGAGTAAACCTGCAAGAAATATTTATATGACATAAATTGGTTGGTTAATCCATCCAACTTAATGGCCTACCACGTAAGACTTGAAAAATCAACGCCCGGAATTGCAACCACACCCAACTCCTCAAAATCCCACATTACTCAAAGCACCACGTCCTGCACGATGCTCATTTATCCAGAAATCCTAGAACACCAAAGTTGGAATTGCCGTGCAAACTGCTAGAGATCACACGCATCGGAAGCTCATCTAACAACGATAATTCACAATAGATAAAAAAAATCCCATCCTTGCCCATGAGTCATCGAAAACAAACAAGGATCAAATAAGAGACGATCACTCCCGTTTTCGGTTCGAATCACCACAAGGCGCGATCCTTCCACAAAAAAATCACAAGGAGATTCGCACATTTCCAATCAATTCCCCAAACGGCTAATCATTCCTAATCAAAACAAGGTGAAAAAAAAATCCCGCAATTACGTGATCAAGAAAGCACTTTTGCGACCAATTCACCTCCGTACGTACCCAGAAGCCAGAATCTTTTGGATCACAAAGTTCATAGATCGCAACCAAATGAAAGGGAAAGAAAGGAAACAGAGATCAGATCGGGACGGAAGACTTTACCCGGTGGGGAGGTTGTCGACGTAGGTGATGAGCATCTTAAGGGTGGCGTGGATGTCCCCGCGCAGCCCGCGCTCCATCTCGGACACCATGGCGTCCGAGATGCTCCGCAGCAGCGCCGTCGGTGTCGCCAGCCTGTGCTCCACGTCCTCTATAACCGCCGCCACCCTCCTTTTCCTATCCGCCGCCACGGCCTCCACCAGCTTCTCCTCCCTCCGCCGCCGCCGACGAGCCAGGACCACCGCCACCCCCACAGCCGCGCACACCACCACCGCCGTCCCCACCGCCGCCGCCTTCCCCATCACTGCTCGCACCCTCTCGCACTCTCACCCCTGACCCTCCTAACGATCCGAGCGCCCGATCCCCACACGAATTGCGTTCTGGATCCGAGCCGAGGCTATACCAGTAGAATCCTTCCCCGGCCGCGTAGGAGGAAGGAGGACGAGAGCCACTGACTCGGGCGTTTTAACCGGTAAACTCAACTCCCCCTCCGCTTTGCGGCATTTACGGATCCACCCATGGAATCGCACGTGCTGTGATTCGTTTCTGGTGGGATCGAACGGAAAGGAATCGGAGCGAGGGGTATGTCGTATGTGTATCCGCCGGGTTGACTTGCAATGGTTTTGGATCTGGGTATGCGTGTGCTAATCTTTACATCTTTATTACACCTATATATAATTCACCAGTTAATTCTTTTCTACACGCACACACTATTCTGCCCTCACAGAGGATATTTTTTCTTTGTTCACCCTAAAACGTGCACCCAGAAATTCTACTTCCTCATACTCAAGGGCTAAGATGTTTTATCACGTCACTTCATCAAATCTAATGAACCAAATCACCCGGTTCATCCCATCAATCCCATCATCCCATCAAACTTTCTAAGCCGCAATCCAATCCCGCCTAAACACCCGCGCCCCAATCGCGTCGAGGACTTCCGGAGGTTTCCTTTCTTCCTGCTCATCCCTCATTCGCCTTCGCCACCTGCTCATCCCTCATTCCCTCCGTCGTCGCCATTGCGAGTTCACCAAATCAATACTTCGTTCCCTCCCCTTTTACCAATCCACCTCCGATTGGATCTGGTGCTCGGAGGCTCAGCTCGGAGGCACAGATCCTTGTCAAACTTCCAGATCCTCGACTTCTCCGCGTGCGCGTCGCTGGACGACGCGTCCCTCTCTGTGGCGGTGGCCGGCGCGGACCTCGGCGGCGTCCGGCGGGTCTGCCTGGCGAGGACCAGCGGGGTGGGGTGGCGCGGGCTTGACGCTCAGTGGCCGCCGCCCAGCCGAGGCGGTCGACTGTCGCGACCGCTGGCCGACGCAGGGATCGCGAGGTCGCCGCCGCCGCAAAGATTCTGACCGAGGAGCTGAGGTTGCACAAGTGCCTCGGCGTCACGGACATGGGGCTTGCCAAGGTAGCTGTGGGATGCCCCAAGCTGGAGAAGCTGAGCGTCAAGTGGTGTCGCGAGATCTCCGACATCGGCGTCGATCTGCTCGCCAAGAAGTGCCGCGACAGGTATTGAAGTCTCATCCTCTGTCCTTTCAGCAATCGGTGAAGGTTGTAACAACTTGGTTGAGATTGGACTTAGCAAATGCAATGGTGTTACAGATGAAGGAATCTCTTCGCTTGTACCTCGATGCAGCTACCTAATCTCAATTGATCTCACAGGCTGTAATCCCCTCACCAACAATGTCCTTGATTCAATAGCTGACAACTGCAAGATGTTTGAATGCCTCCGGTTGGAATCCTGCTCTTCAATAAGCGAGAAAGGACTAGAGAAAATCATGACCTGTTGCTCCAATCTTAAGGAGATAGATCTCACTGACTGTGGAGTGAATGACGCAGGTGTGTGATACCGCTTATTGCATATTTGCTCAATTTTCATTCAAGCCTGTCTTTTGATTCGAGCATTGTCATGTAAAATAAACTATTTTGCAGCATTGCAGCACTTGGCTAAGTGCTCTGAACTGCAGATATTGAAATTAGGACTGTGCTCAAGTATCTCCGACAAAGGCCTTGCTTTTATAAGTTCAAACTGTGGAAAGCTCATGGAACTTGATCTGTATTGGTAACCCAATCTTCTTGCTTGTTCCTTATCATGACTCCCAGTCATCTTTCTTGTATGAAATTAGCTTGTGTTCTATCCTCCTTTCCACAGCTTGTTATGAAATTTGCTTGTATGAAATTAGTTTTCTTGGAATTGTATTATGCTCCTATTTGTTTGTGTTTTTATGAAATTATTGGCCTTAAGTCTCAAATTCTTGCGTTCAGCAACCTTCGCATTATATTTCTCAGCTGCTAATATTGACCGTTTTGGGCATACAAATTATTCATCATTGTGAGGATTATCATGCCTTTTCTGATAGGTAACAGTTTATGTTTGTGATATATTATGTGTTCAGTAGAAACAAGAAACAGACTTTCTATTTGTGGCCTTTATTTTCAGCAAGAGATCTTAAGTAATATAAAATTCAAAAGCATATTTTTAGTTTATTACTTTATTCTTCAGAATCTACTGTTTATTCCAATTGTAAATACAGCTATTACACTTAACTGCAAGGCCCTTGAAATACTTGCTAAAATTACAATCGGATTAAACTTGTGTTCTCAACTGTTGAACTATAGTTATGGTTGTATGAAAATGTTTATTACTTCATTTCAAATCTTTGTTTCTTGATAATAGCTCCTTTAGAAGCACTTATATTTTAAATGTTCTCAGATGATTTATTAGATATGTGTTGTTTACTGCACATATGGACTTGTTTCTTTGAGCCATCAACTCATCACGAAAGTGTCCGTTAATTTTTCTGGAGGTATGGACTACTTTAGTATACACGCTACGGCTGCTTTATTCTTATGTTCTCAGATAAGCATCTTGAAACACATGATAGACTGTTAACATTTCGTAATTATTTGACATATCCTGATTGAAGTTCATGTTCTTGATATACTTTCAAGTTTCTGTTGTTTCAGAATAAGTGAATAACCATCAGGAGGAGTACATGACATGACATCTATGCAGATGTATATACATGTATTCTTGTATAATTTTGTGTTTCCATGTAAAACTATTCAGTCATGGTCCATGGATTTAGAGAGATCATTAGGCAGAATGAAGAACCAATTTATTCCAAACCATTGTTCCTTATTATTTATGTCGGCTTTGTCTGAGTTGCAAATTTCTGTGCATGAAGTGTTTCTTCCATTTATACGTTGCATCAGTAATTTTTTAAAGCAGTATTGTTCCCCAAAAATATCAGTGACCAAAGGTGATTCTTTTATTGAATAATCATGTAAAAGGGTGTAGTGAAACATCTTTGTAGTTTTGGCCTTATCTTACAACATTTTAAAAATATCCTTAAACCATGAGAGTTACTGAATTCTTGAACTATAGGGATCTCCACAATAACAAGTTGACGGGGCCAATTCCTCCACAAATTGGACGGTTGAAACACCTCAGGATACTGTAAGTAAGGAATATTTTTGTGTATACAGAGTTACATTTGGATATGCTTCTCATGTCGAGATACCATTGTTGTATAACATTTCGATTCAGTCACAAAGAACATACTTCTCTTATTCTCTGTATTATAATATCCTTGGATAATGCTTCATTGAATCAACATCTCTGTTGGTTTTTGCACCCATAGCTACCTATTTTGAATGGATTTGCGCTTCAGCTAAGAAAATTCGCTCATGCTCTTAGGAACCTGAGGTGGAATAAGCTTCAAGATACACTTCCACCGGAAATTGGTGAACTAAAGAAACTGACACACTTGTAAGTTCATTTTTTAGAATGCATTAAGTTTATATGGATTAATAACGTTTCACTTTCTGTGCCACTAACTGTTACCGAACATTCTTCAGGTATTTGATCTTCAATAACTTCAAAGGTGAACTTCCTGTGGAGCTTGCAAACCTGCCAGAACTGCGCTATCTTTATCTTCATGAGAACCGCTTTCGCCGGATCCCCGAACTTGGAACTCTCAAGAAACTTCACACTGTAGACATCAATCCCAATTCCTTCTCTCTGAAGTTCACAGGAAAAATATATCTATAGTAGCAAATTTAGGTCCTTATACGCTTATCTTTGCAGCATATTTATCGCCTCCATTTATGCTCTTCTTTGATCTGTTGAGATGTTGTAGCGAATCATAAATTCTCCTTTTGCGGTGATGTTGGTAACAACCACTTGATAGGCACTCTCGAGGATTTCATTGGCAATGGGAATGGCTTCCTTCATTGAGAAATCTGTAGCGGAAAGTTTAGAAGTGATTAGATTCATTCCTTTTCTCTGAATGGTTGATCTTTGTCTTCTGGTATTGCAAAATTTTGTTCTACAGATACCTTAACGATAATGACTTAACTGGTGTGCAGCCAGATCAGATTGCAAATTTGACAAACCTTGAGATTTTGTAAGTTTTCTCAGAAGTTGAAGTTAAAGCTGTATTAAGACCTGTCACCATAAACTCCATTTTTTTTAAAAAAAGATTATCTGATTATCTTATATGCTCTGCAGGCACCTGTCCAATAATAGGCTGATTGGATCGATATCACCAAAATTGGTTCAAATTCCGAGACTGACCTATTTGTGAGCCTTACTGCTTAAATTTTATAAAATTATATGATAATTGTGAGTCTTTATCTTTCATTTGGTTATGATATTCTCATGTTACAATGGTTTGTGGCAGGCACTTGGACAATAACAACTTTATTGGGAGGTTTCCTGAAGGATTATACAAGAATCCATTTATGAAGGAGCTGTAAGTTGGCTATCTTAACTCTTCCCAAACAGAATTCCTTTTTACCTGAAAAATATTCGATTGTACAATTATTGAGGCACACAACCATTTTGTTTGCTGCAGGTATATTGAAGGAAACCAGTTCTGACCTGGAACCAAATCAAAAGGAATGCACAAGGTGCTTGAATTGCCTGACGCTGACCTTTTAGTCTAGCCACAAGCTCATAAGTGGGCTTGTTATTTATTCTGCACGATAGCAGCCACCATTCTACATCTCCTCACTATGCAGTCACAAAATGCACGCATGTTTTAGGACGTATATGACATATGTATTATCTCCAGACAAAGAATCGTGTATCTCACTACATTGTCCAAAGGACGGTTTTACATATACAATGCCACTTTTGCCACACAAAAAAACATCAATTAATAGTGAAGTTCAGTGTCATGCAGCTATCCTGTCAGGCTGTCACCGAAGAGTATGTTCCATTAGATGAGTGTACAGGTTGTATTGCCTTTCCTGTATCTTACTGTATAGTGGAGATGCACTTCAGATGTATTGCCAATGCCAGCACATTGCATGGCACCGCGATCTGGTGTAACTAGCAGAGCAATGATAATTTTCTTATACCATTGGACATGATCTGGCCTTTTGGAAGCAAATTTGGTGGCCATGTATACTCGAAATCATCGGCATGTGGGAAGGAGAACATGCCAATACTCGGCCGGATCTTCCCAGGGAAAAAGGGCACTCATATTATGAGACAATTACAGCCTGCGTCTCTTTATGCTTCCTTTTAGCCCATTCCTCTTCCCATTTTATTTGCGGTATAGAAGTTGTGTTAGTACTCAAGAAGATGGTAATGCAAATGAAAAAAGAACTGAAGTGATTGAAAGTTAGGACATTGTGTAGTGTAGTACAAAGCACCATGTCTTCACCAGACTACAGTACATAAGACCCACATGTTTATGTGCTCCCAGTTTGCTTGGATGAGCGTTATGCAAGGAATACCACAAAGGGCACATGAGCTTGGATACTCCATTTATAACTTTAACATAGATACTCCATTCAAAGGGCACATGAATTACAGAATCCTTGTCCTGAATTCCTGGTGGTTGTTGCCAAGGTAGCATATGGTAAATCTGTATAATAGCGACAATGTATACGCTCTGAAATTTTCGATTGAACAAATATTCGGCACAGCATGATAAGATTGTAGTCACCCTATCCAATATCTCGGTCCAAACCTTGGTATGATGCCAAATGTTACCTGCATTGCTGGAACTAAGGCATTGCCAATGTACATCTAACATTGGGTGCCCCTTACCATTGTACCATATGAAAAGTTCCTGCCCTGCTCTCTGAATTGCTGTATGTTTAGCCCTGGATATGAAAGTACTGGCATTCTTGATCTGTTTGCCGTAAGCATCATTCTTGATCTGGCATTCTTGATATGAAAGTACTGGCATTCTGATGATGGTCCATAATAATGCATGTATAGGATGGGAAGCTGTTGAGAGCTAAGTTTTTCATGAGCCTATTGAATTACAATGAGAATGAATTGAAAGACAACATTCCTGAAGTTATACGGGAAATCCTTAAGCGTATCAGGGATTAGATGGTTTTTAACGATAAACAGCTGCTATGTTACCTTATGCACTTGCTTATGTAATCAACGATATAATAAATCTTTGTATATTTCTTTTGTGCACATCTTACGACACTTGACTACCAAAACATATAACACCTTTTGCTTATTTGAATTGTATTACCAAATATCGCCGTAGCGTTAGCACGGGCAATATACTAGTAACTTAGAATTACTCTATCAGATCTTAGAGCATCTCCAAGAGAGAGCCCTAAAAATGAGTCTTAAATTTTAATTTAGGACCCCAACTAATTAGATTTAGGGCTCCAACGAAATATTCACTCCAGCAATTAGGCCCTAAAATCCAACAAAGATAGGGCTCAATCACAGAGTTGCTAAATATAGCTACTCTCTTAGAGGCCCTAAAACAATTTACTAAATTTTAATAATTTAGGGCTCTTGCTGGAGTTAATCTTTTCCCTAAAAGCCCTATAATTCAAGTTAGGACCATATTTAGGGCCTCTCTTGGAGATGCTCTTATGACGTATTTTGATTTTATATGTATTTTGATTTTATATGAAGATTAAGATTATATTAAAATTATAAAAATATACGAGAGAAAATGATTTAGATACCATCATTTAATTATCTTGAAAAATAAAAATTATATTTGTGTGGCGGTAATGAATAAATGCATACGGTTGAGAGAGAATAAATAGGGGTATAGAAAAAAACACTCATTAAATATACATATGTCTTATATTTATAAATAAAATTATTGAAAAAATAAATCTTATAAAAATGAACTCAAGAAGTAATAAATAGTAAACGAATTTGCTTCTAAAAATTACTAAACGGATTAGGCGAGAAGTTAGAATAAGGACATAGATAAATATAATAAGGTAAAAAAAATGTTTCATTAAGCGCCTGGATGTTAAACTAGATCGATGCTGTCAAGTGGTCACCTTTAACCTGGACCCACATTTCAGTGGTGTAACCAGAAGAGTAGAAAGCTTTCCAAGAAAAATCAGATCCGTCCATAGAGAAGCATAGGTGTGCGGAGTGACGCGGAATGCCGGGCCCACCGAGATTCCTGACGTGGGATGAGGTATGATAGCCACGCGGCGGAGAGCGAGCGGCTCGGGGAAGCTGTTCCGCGGGCTCCTTGGAGATTCGCGTACCAGGGGGCCATCTCGTCGTTGGTTGTGCGATCTGGGCCGTACAATTCCTTCCCTTATTTTTTTTGGGAGACATATACTATCGCACGTTCGTGCAATCGTGCGGGCGCCCGGTCATGAATGAGGTTGTATGCAAGTATACATGAGAAAAACAAGTAGATGGATATTCAATCCTTATCCAAATAAACACGATCCAATCTATTGTCAATCCAAATTTGAAATAATATTCACATCCAGCCATATCGAAACACACGTGGTCCCATAGATATCCAAACCAATGCTGTTTCGGCTTTTTCATCGGCTTAAAAGCCAAAAAGCCTAAGCCAAAACAAACGACTGGCTTTTAAGCCGGGCTTTTAAAAAGCCAAAAACCCCTGTATAACTATAAGCCAAAAGCCAGACAAGAGGAGTTTTTTGGGGTTTTTTTGAATGAAATAACCCTTTACCACTAAAAGTCTCCAAAATTACCCACCAAATACCATCATATATAAATTGAGAATTCATCCAACATCTCATTTAGGTTATTTTAGACTTTTCATTTATAAACTGTACCATCTAACCCATTAATAAGCCATGATACCAAACAACTTGTCTTAGCTTAAAAGCAGACGGCTTAAAAGCTCATTAAGCCAAAAAATTAGTTTTAAGCCAAAAACCAAAAAACCTAAGCCGAAACAAACAGGGTCCAAATAGATCAACAACGTACTATTTGCTTCTCCTAAGACAAGATCAAACCATCCTAAATCCTATTAACCTTATCGAAACTATTCACATCGGACTTGATCCAATTAAGGTGCATTTGGTTATGTGAACAAGGACGAGTAGGATGAGATGATACAGGATAGATGGGATGATCCTGGATGAGATGGTTGTAACACCCCAAATTTTGAATTTTGGTGTAATTTTTTATTTGTAATTTTTTTAGATTTTTTCTGAATTTTTTTGAAGTTTTTAGAAGCTTTTTCCTATTTTTGGATTTAAATAAATAATTTAATTAAGAAATATAAAACTTAAATGGTGATAAAAAAATATATTTTTTGTGTTCAAAATGTCTTAAATGATTTTTGAAAAGTTTTCCAAAAATTTTAAGATTTATTTGCTATTTTCTTTGAATGTATTAAATTTTCTAGAATAAATTTAATTAGTAAAACGTTGAAAAATCGAGTTTTGGGTCTTTAGGTCGAAACCCAAGGGGCCTAGTCCATTTGTCTTACTTCGGCCCAACCTACCTTAGCCCGCCACCGCAACAAACCTAACCCTAAATCACAAGCCGTTGATCCACGATCATGCGGCTGAGATTTACTTGTGCACCCATGTCGCATCTAGGCGTTGATCGTGACACGTGGAAGACTGTGATTGCATCATCTTCACCGTCTCCAACTCGAACTCCGTCTGTCGCGTCGATCTAGACGCCCGTGTAGCACACATTTCTCGGTACTATTTAAGGCGTGAGTTGTCGCCCGAGATTCACCATTTCACACCGTGTTCAATGACTCGTTTTTCGTGCTCGGATCACTCCCGTCGACAAGATCCGAAGGTCGCCAGAATTTCTTCGCACCGCTTCGCCATTGGAGTCGAACTCGTCTTTTCCGTCACCGTCATGTTCCGCACTGGTGAGCTCTCCGTCGCGCGTCATCATCGTCGTCCAAGTGTCGTTGCCATTGTGTCGTCATCGTTTTCCACGTTGTGCCACTGTCCTCCATTGTCTCCGCCACGATGTCACCGTTGTCTTTCCCGCGCTGACTCACCGCCGTCTAGCCGTCGTTCTCCCTTCGATTGTTGGGCCACCTTAGGAAACGAAGCGTCGCACAGAAGCCGGAGAGATGTAAGTTCAAGCTCCATTACTTTTGGTGATTGGTTTTTGTCGGGGGGTCGGGTAATTTCCATAAATTACCTCGGATGCCACCAACGACCAAGCTCGCTCCCGCCCGAGCCACCAGGAGGTCGTTACCCTGGGTTGTCTAATCAGAACTTGGAAGGCTACGCATTCCGGCCAGTTCCGAGCTCGGGCTCGGGTGGGACCGAGAATGCCACGTATTCCAGTCGATTCCGAGCTCGGGTAAGATGTCCAAGCTCTGCGGTCGGCCATCTACCGACCTTACGCGGTCTCGGGGTCGGTGGGAATAACCACCCGAGCGTAACTTCCGCTGGCGCTACGTTTCCCGTGGGAGCGTGGCGGAAAGGTAGGATCCACCAGTTGCCACGTTTTGACGAGGTCCAAACCTGCGGGTAGTGGGGTCGTGGAGTTGGATACTTTGTTAGATATAAAAGGGTCCCCATCGTGAGGGGACACACAACAAAGCAACAACAACACACGCATTGCACCGATTGTAAGACAAGAGTCATACACTCGGACACTTTGCAAGAGTATACAAGAGCCGAGTAGGGCTATTATCTCTTCCTCGAGAGGCCCGAACCAGGGTAAATCTGCTGTGTCCACGCTCGTTGAGATCTGGTGATCCGGTCCTTGAGTAATCCCTCACGCAAGAAGGGGTCACAGTTGGTCCCTCCACCAACAAGTAAGCTCGGCGGGGGCCTGTTCCCCAATCGTCGACAGCTGGCGCCGTCCGTGGGGACCGACTTTCCCTTTCGTGAGGAATCAGAATGTCGTAATCCCGAGAACCACCAGGGCTCTACGCCCGAGATCGAGGAAGAGGACAAGCGATTCTTCGACAATGGGGCGGCGGCGTCGCCGTATTAAGAATCAAGACGGTTCGAAGCTTTTCCCTGGAAGCGGCTGCACTTTGCCGAGCAGTTCTTTCGCTCGGCTCGGCGCCCTCTCGGACGGCGAGTGCAGCGAGCTCTCGATGGTGCAGACATCCCGACCTCTGAGCTCGACCAGGGGACCGCTTCACGGGGAGACAGTGATGTCCCCTCGCGATCCGTCCAATCCCGTAACGCCTTCGTTGCGGAGGAGGATGGAAATGTCGGAGCAAATCCCGGTGAGCGCGTCTTCACCGCTACGGCGGCCAAAGAGCACCTGCAGGTATCCTCGAATCGGACGACCGACCAGCTTACGCGGCAAGTCCGAGGTGGCCTGACCGATAAGACCAGGGCCGGTTCGTGAGAATTTCCACGCGTCACGGGACTCGAGGCCGTCGCGACGACGAGCAGGCTCGTCACCCGCGTTCCCGGCGGGGAACGCCTTCAAGCCCCAGCCCACGGTGGTGCGCAACCTCGGAGAGTTTCCTGGCGAGTCGACCTAGAAGCCATGGGCGCGGCCGTGGCCGACGACCTCGAGGAAATCGCCACAGACATAAGCGGCGGAGGCCTCCCGGAAAGAGCGCCAGAGCAATTCTCGAACGCCGCCGCCGGGCGTCCGAGCGCCACCACCCCGATGACTCACGCCGCACTGAGTGGTGGCCGGCCTTGGCCAGCTCGGGAGGGCACCGGAGCAATTCGAGGGGCTCCTCGGGACAGCGGAATCTGAGCCACCCAGGCGAGCAGGGCCGAACATTCCTCATCTGCCACTCCCATCCTACAGCGTAGGGAGATTTTCTCTCGCCTGGGCCCACTAACCTCGGGCTCGGCTGGTGGGGATCGCCCCGACCGCCGCGCTCGTGGCGATCGCCCCGACAGTCCCGTGTTCGGGTGCAGGGCGTTCGCGACATCGCTGCGACGAGTGACCTGGCCGACAAGGTTTAAGCCGGGTCACATCGAGAGATTCGATGGGACTCAGAACCCCGACGAGTTTCTCTCGATCTACACCACGGCCATTTTAGCTGCCGGGGGTGATGAAAGGGTGATGGCCAACTTTCGCCTGATCCCGACGGGCGGCTCGGACGTGGCTATTCAACCGTATGAGAACTCGATCCGTCCTGGGCCCGGTGGCGGCACTCTCGAGCCAACTTCCAGAGTCGCTACGCCCGCCGGGAAGGAGCGCGACCTTGAGCGTCGTCTGACATGCATTTGAGGGCGAGACCTGCGCCCATTCCGCTTCATGCAAGTCGCAATTCCATCCCGAGCATCTCGGATGAGGCGGTCGTCAGGGCTTTCAAGTTCGGGGTCCGAGACGACGCTTTACTCAGACCTCGAAATCCACCCGACATCACAGCCAACGAGCCGCTCGCATGGTCGACCGTTACGCCAACGCGACGAGGCCGCCCAATGGAAGAAGTCGCTAGACGAGGAAAGCTGCCTCACCGCTCGGCTCGAAGGGCATCAGCCGAAAGAGCGTAAGCTCGATCGAGAAAAAATCAAAAGAAGAAAAATCCTCCGCCTCCGGCATGGTGGCGACCATCGAAAGACAACGGCCGACCTCGCAGATCGTGATAGGGGAGCCTGAAGGAAAGGGTCGACCGTTCAGCGAGCAACGAGCGTAACCGGACGACCAAGAACGCGCGACCAACGCGCGGCTAGTGCCTATTCTCGCCGCTTCCACCAGGCGCATGGGCATGACCTTCTAATTGCGTAGCGTGGGCCTCCCGCCGAGCAGCTTCTACAATGGTAAGGGTCCCATGCCCACGCTCCCGAGATGGAAGGAGACGTCAAGGGCAAGAAGCCCGCCGAGGAGCAAGACACCGACATGGAGTACCAAGAGCTGAGAAACCACATCGCCGTGATATTCGGGGGCTCCGCCGCCTATGGGTCGCGTCGGGAGTTAAAGGAGGCCGCGCGAGGTACTCCGTGTCACTCAGGGAAGCCTCTGTTCGCGGCTCAAGTGGTCCGAGCCGCCGATCACCTTCTCCAAGGACGATCGCCCTCGGGATGACGAAACCCCAAAGGCTTCCGATGGTCGTTAGCCCAACGATCCGCAACACCGCATGATGGGTCGGGTCCTTGTGGATTGCGGAAGCTCCCTGGACCTGATATCTGCCAGGGTCTTGGGCGAGATGCGCATCCTCGCTCCAAGATCAAAAGCCTGGCGGTCCGTTCTACGATAGTGCCCGAACGCTTGGCCAGGCCGCTCGGCCAGATCGTCCCGCCAAGAACGTTCGGCAATCCGAGCAACTTCCGAACGGAGCCGATCACGCTCAAGTGGTCGATTTCGAGTCGACATAACGCGATCCTGGGCCGACCGGACTCGCCAAATTCATGGCCGCCACTCACCACGTATCAATGCTTGAAGGTCCCGCCCGGCGGCGTGATCACGGCCAAGGGAAGCCCAAAAGCAGCCCTAAACTACGACGAGAGGGCGTTAGACATGGTCGGTCAATCGCCTCAACATGGCCCGAGCAAGAGCCGAGGAGTTCCCGCCCAAGGCTAGCCTCCAAGCCGAGGAGAAACCAAGGCCATCCGTTGTGCGGCACGTAACTGCATAAGATCGTACACGTGGGGCTT
The DNA here is from genome assembly GCA_036346355.1 of Rhipidocladum racemiflorum. Taxonomy (NCBI): domain Eukaryota; kingdom Viridiplantae; phylum Streptophyta; class Magnoliopsida; order Poales; family Poaceae; genus Rhipidocladum; species Rhipidocladum racemiflorum. The sequence goes on from CM070578.1 coordinate 5,014,585, forward strand.
CCCTAGATCCTAAATAGGAACTCGAGCTCGTGACCTTCCTCCGAGAAGCGCGGACACGTTCGCTGGGAACCGTCCGACATGCCCGAGTCCCAAGGAGGTCGCCGAGCACAAAGCTAGCGATTCGGCTCGACAAAAGCCTGTCGGGCAGAAGCTCAGCGCTTCTCCTGAGAAGCAAGCCATCATCGAGAGGAACCGACAAGCTCCTCAAAGCCGGTTTCATTCGGGAGGTCGACCATTCCGAGTGGTTGGCCAACCCGATTATCGTGATGAAAAAAGGGGCAAGTGGCGCATGTGTGTCGATCACACGGGCTGAATGCCGCATGCCCGAAGACAATTTCCCGCTACCTCGGATAGACCAGTTGGTCGACGCAACGGCCGGCTCCGAGGCGATGAGCTTTCTGGACGCCTACTCAGGCTATCACCAGATCGGCATATCGCCCGACGACGAGGAGAAAACTTCCTTCATCACGCCGTTTGGCACATTCTGCTACACGACCATGTCCTTCGGTCTAAGGAACGCCGGAGCGACCTTCCAGCGCCTTATGCAGAAAACCTTCTCGAACCAAATAGGTCGGAACCTGGAAGTGTATGTAGACGACATAGTCGTCAAGAGCAAGATGGCCTCGGACCATGTATCCGATCTAGAGGAGACTTTTCATAACCTCAATAAGCATCGAATAAAGTTAAACCCTGAAAAATGTGTGTTCGGGGTCAAAGCTGGCAAGGTGCTCGGATACATGATCGGCCCACAAGGAATCGGGCCAACCTAAAAGATAGAAGCCATCGAGAACATCGACCACCGACTTGCACTCGGGAGGTCCAGTCCTGGCCGAGAATGGCGGCCTTAAGTCGTTTCATCTCGCGGCTCGGGGAACGTGGCCTACCTTTCTTCAAGGCGCTCCGGAAGCACGACGGTTTCGCGTGGACAGATGAAGCAGACCGCTCTTTCAAAGAGCTTAAGCTATATTTGTCAAGACCCCCGGTCTTGACCACGCCAAGAATGGGAGAGGTTCTCTTGCTCTACCTGGCCGCCACACCCCAGGCGGTAAGCGCCGTCTTGACGGTAGAACGGGACGGGGTGCAGCGCCCGATCTACTACGTCGGCCAAGTCTTACACGGACCAAAGGAGCGTTACCCGAGGTCCGAAACTCCTTTTACGCTCCTCGTGGCCTCGAAGAAATTAAGACACTACTTCCAGGCACACAAAATCCAAGTCCCGACCAACTTCCCGAGAGAAATTCTCGGGAATCGGGGCCATAGCGGGCGGATCGCGAAATGGGCCATGGAGCTCGCCGTCGAGATCGAATTCTCGGCGTAACCGCGATCAAATCTCAGGTCCTAGCGGACTTCCTAGCCGAATGGACAAACCCCGCCCGCCCGAACCCGAACTCCAACCAGGCCGAGCACGGCCGCTGGGTCATGCACTTCGACGGATCCCGAGCTTACGATTGCTCGGGCTGGAGTGGTCCTCGAATCCCCTCGGGGAGCGGATCGACGCCCTCCAATTGCATTTCTCGCGCAACAAACAACGCGCGTAATCACGGTCTGCTAGCCAGGGCCGCATGCAAAGCGCCGAGTCCAACGACTAATCGCGAAGGGCGACTCGCACCGGGTCGTCAACCAGGTTAACAAGGAGTATCGGTTCGATGACTTAATGGCGCTTTACCTGGCTGAAGTAAGGAAGATGGAAAAGTACTTTAAACTTCAAGTACTATACATCCCCAGGAAGGACAATGCCCTGGCCGACCATCTATCGAAGGTCGGTTCCGCCCAGCTTTCCTTCGCCGGGGTGCTCATCGAGCACCTCTATAAGCCCTCCATACCCCGGGAGGAGGCAACCGAGACAGGTGGTACCGTCTCCTTCCTCGAGCAGATGCGAATTGGATGACGCCATTCATCCAATACTTAGTGCACGGACACCGCCGAGGAGGAAGCCGAGAAATCCCGGCTAGTGAGGCGCTCCTCGACCTATAAAATGGTCGAGGGCCTCTTATACCGCAAAGGCGCGCTTGGCGTCCTCTCCAAGTGCATCACCCAAGAGGAAGGCAAATACCTCCTCAAGGATATCCATGACAGGATGTGTGGAGCTCACTCGTCCTTTAGGACCTTGGTGAGCAAAGCCTTCCGGTTGGGTTACTATTGGCCGACGGCCTTGGCCGACGCACGCTCAATAGTAACCTCCTGCCGATCTTGCCAGTTCCATGCTCGGAAGGTCCATCACCAAGATACGCGCTCTGCACCATGCCGCTAACCTGGCCATTCTCGGTTTGGGGCATCGACATACTCGGTCCATTTTCCAGGAAGGAGGGGTTGTAAATACACTGCGTCGCAATCGACACCTTCACTAAATGGATCGAGGCCGAGCCTATATCAACCATCTCGGCACAGCGGCTAAAAGGTTCTTCCGCAATAATGTAGTAACCCGCTTTGGCGTGCCCGAGTCGCCTCATTACCGACAACGGCACTCGGTTCACAAGCGAGGTGTTTCGTGCTTATTGCGAGGAGGTCGGGACCAAGATATGCTTCGCATCCGTGGCCCACCCACAGAGCAATGGGGCGCCGAGCGCCGCGAACGGGCAGATCGTCCAAGGAATCAAGAAGAGAGTCTTCAAGAGCCTCGATCGGCATGGTCAGGCCTGGGTGGACGAACTACCCCGCCCTCTGGTCGATCAGCACCACGACGAAGCCGAGCTACGGAGACCCCTTCGGCTCGTATATGGCGCGAAGCCGTCCTACCGTCGAGGTTGTCCTAGGATCCCCAAGGGTGAACCTAGCCGATAGCATCGACGCAGAAGGCGGCGCCTTCTCGACCTCGACCTCGCGAGGCGACCCGTGAACGGGTTCTCATTGCGATCCGCGGTCTACCGCAAGCACTTCGCAGCACGCCGCTAAATCGGTGCGACCAAGGACCTTGCACGCCGGGCGATCTCGTTCTCGCGACGGGTCCAAGACTGTCACAAAGCCAACAAGCTAACGCCAAGATGGGAAGGTCCTTACACGGTCGTCTCAACAAAGACGCCCGGGGGCTGTCCGCCTCGCAATGGAAGATGGTCGAGAACTAGCTAGCACTTGGAACATCGACCAACTGCGTAAGTTCCATGTCTAACCACACTCGCCTACCTTTTTAATAAATTTTGTCACCTCGTTTTCTCGTTCTTTCTCTCTCTCTTTCTCCTTTACCTCCGCAAAAAATTCTACGATTAAGCTCGACCCAGACAAAGTGTCGTGGCGTGTCGGTCGTCGGGCAAAACACCGCACGACAAGAGCTCGACCTCAAGGGCTTCCTTCCTCGTAAGACGACCATCTTTTCGCGGTAGACCTCCGCCGCAAGCAAAGATTCGCACAGACACCCTTCCGAAGCGGTTCCGAAGCTTAAGTCGGCCGGTGGCGGCATCGACGCACCGTACCCTAAGAGCCACACGGTCCCCGCAGAACTCTACTCCGCCAACGAGGTCGTGCTCGCAGTCTACGCCCACGACCTCCGTTGGCGGCGGGGGGCTATAGGGGTACCAAGTGGCCACGACCTCGTGCAGCTCTCACGCGAGGTAGCTACTCCCTAGTACGATTGACCGCTAAGTCACGTAAGGCCGAAGTAAGCCGAACAAGGAACCGCGACACCAAACAAATCGTTATCATCTCGGACAAAACAACAAAAAACGTTTAGAGATAGATAAACGCTCTTTCTATGTTCAACTGGGCGGTTTTCCTTAAGTTTTTTACGGTAAAGACAGGAAGAAAATTACAGGAGCCCACGCTTCGCCCCGCAGAGCGGCGAGCTCGTCCCGCACCGAAGTCAAGCTCGGACTCAAGGTCGAGCACCCGGCCGTGAAGCTTCCGACCTTCGCTTGCCGCTGTCGAAGTCGCTGGACTCCTCCCGTTCGGGTCGATTGTCCTTTCGGCGCTTGGCGGCGTCGCGCAAGGTCGCCACTGCGTGGCCTCAAGGCCCGACCTTGCCTGCCGCTCGGCCGAGTCGCTTCCGGAGCTCGTGCACGGACTCCTCCACCTTCCGCCGGATCTCGGCCTCGGAAGATGTCGGCTCGGCAACCGGCGCTCGAGCTCCACGATCTTGGCGTCTGCTCGGATTGGTGCTTAGCGACAACTTCAAGCGGCACGGTGGTGGCATGGAAGTCCTTCATGGTGGACTCCAGCACCTGCGCGACAAGGTATTTCAGGTCGTGAATCGAGTTTTTTGATAAAAACACATGAGTCAGGAGTACTTACCCAACAAAGCCGAGCCTCCAGCCCCTGCTGGAACATCTCGGCGGGGTCCTCCGTCTTGTCCTGTTTCCCCTGGGCGGGCAAGGGATCTCCCGCCTCGATCCCTTCTCCTTGATCGGAGGCGGGGGCTTGAGCCCGAGCTCCCTCATCCCCTGAGGGCGAAGGAGCTTTGTCCTGGGGGACGACCTCCGCCTCCTGGAGAGGGACGGCCTCAAGAGCGAGGATCACCTCCCGCTCTTCTTCCTCCCGGCAGAAGTTGCGCCGGGCTCCACCCTTCTGCGTCTACGGCCATGGGAGCAACCGGACACCGGGTCGGCATCCGGCCCTTGGGCTGCAGCAGCCCCCGACCGCGGGATCAATCGGGGCACCGAAGTCGGCGGCCGGAAGGTCGGTCCCGATCGAACAGCCTCGGCGCCCGGCAGATCCCTTCGTCTTGAAGCTGCCCGGCTCACCTACGGTGGCGGGCTCATCTCCCGACCGGGGTAGCCGGCTCTTCCTCGTTGGGACGAGCTCCCGCCAGGATGGGGTCCCCGACGCCGCCCGGCTGGGACCCGGCGTGACGTCACGAGCACGGGGAGACCTCGGCGATCTCTGGAGAGTCGCGGTGATGATGTCGCCGCGCCGGAAGAATCCTCGCGGAGTTTCGGCCGCCCGCTCATCACCATCGACTCCACGACTATGATGTGGGGATGCCCTCCTTCGCGGCTCGGGCATCGGCAGCCGCGATCTTCCTCCGTGTCTCCTCTTCGAGACACGACCTCTGGTCCCGAGCTCGCGGCGATGGGCTCCCCCACCTCGACATCGCCGCCACCGGCCGTGGGGATCGGGCCTCCGACCTCGGCTCCCACTTCGGCCTCGTCGCCCACGGCGGCCTCGGCGGCCGGGCAAGCTCCCTCTCTAGCACGAGGTCAAGAATATCGTCAGCCATCGCTTCGAAATCCCATAACTCCGCACCAACCGCCACACCCACTATAGACGATGTGGGGTTAGTATGGTGCCGGAGGGGAAAGAGACAAACGAGAGGGGAGCAGGAGACTGACCTTGCTCGGCGTCCGCTAGCTGAGCTCGGGCGCGGGCCAGGAGGGCGGCCATGTCCTCGCGCGCCTTGTCGGCCCTGGCGACCGAAGGGTCGGCCTCCCCCAAGCCGACCTCGGAGACGGTCGGCGTTGGGCGCGGTTGAGGCGTGGCAGACGACCTGCAGGACCTCGGGACCAAGGGGGCGGGGTCCAGCTCGTCCTTCTCCTCCTCGCGCGGTCCCGGGAGCCGAGCTCGAGCTCACCCGCGAGCTCGCCTGAAAGGGCCGCGATCGGCCTTCGGCTCGACCTTCACGCCGGGCCGGCGGCTGCGGCCTCCTTCGCTTCGCGCAGACAATTTGGCGCAAGCGAGCCATCACTCGGGATTGTCTCTGTACTCATCCATCCACAATCTTAGTTCACTCACCTCCTGCCGTCCGCATACTCCAAGTCTTTGGCGGGGTGAGCGGTCGTCGGCCGGAACGCTGCGTATGCGCTGGCGGGACGGCGCGTGGCCGACGGAGATCGAGCGCGGCGCTTGCGACCGCCGGTCCCTTGGTCTTTCGACTTCGCCCCGCCAATCCATCCTACCGACACGGCGACCGAGGCAACCTTCTCCTGTTGAAAAAGAGAAAACTCAAATGAGGTCGGAAGGCCTCGGCGGCTCGTCCGACGAAAGCTTGAAAGAAGTCCGAATCGTAGACTTACCGCCTCGGTCCTGGTTAAGGACGTTGTTCGGGATCTGGCGGCCCTCGATGATTTCCTTGCCTTTAGGGGTGCCGAACATCTCGGACACCCTCACATCCACCCAGTCCTCTGGCGGAGCTACATACCAGCCAAGGGAGAGGTCGTGAGAAGGGGCATCCTCTGCTCGGAAAAGAAGATCGAGGGCGACGACATACCTGAGCGTGATTCCCGGGTGATGTCCTGCCACCCCTCGACCTTGAAGAAGGGATGCTCCCTCCTCCTAAGGGGCGATATCCGGTTCCTGACGTAGTCCCGGGTAACGTCCCGGCCGGTCAGCCCCAGGCACGTGAGCTCGTTGATCGTCATGAGGATCTTCTCCTCCTCGGGCTCCACGGGCGGTCGGGGCGTCTCGACGGCGCGACCTCTGGCGCCGGAGTAGGAAAGCGTGCCGCCCTCCGCTTTCCTCAAGTAGAACCAAGAGTCGGCCCAACCCGACACCGAGTCCTTGAGCGTGAAGCTCGGGTACTGTGATGGTCGGCAGGTCGCAGCGAAAGTAGAGGCACCTGCGAAGGCGTCTTGGTGCGAGAAAGGGTGTAGAAGTGGAAGAAGAGATCGAGTGGGCTCGACGCCCACGAACCCTTCGCAGAGATGGGTAAAGATGGCCATGATGAGAATGGAGTTGGGGTGGAGGTGAGCGATCTCGCACTCGCAGGAGGCGAGTACGGCCTCGAGGAACTCACTTTCGGGCGTCCGGAGCCCGTTCATGGCGTAGAGCTCGGTGGAGACGATCCCCCCCTCCTCCGGCTGTGGGCTCTCCTCGTCGCCAGGGACTCTCCATGTCTGGCATCAAGCGTACCTCGCTTTCTTTGGAGGATCTCGACTGCGCTGTCGAGCTTGCCGACGCCGAACCTCGCCATGAGGGTGGAAAAGATGATCGAGAAGAAGGATGAGCGCCGGCGGGGAGTATGAGACGCAATGATCGCAAAACGGCCAAGTGAGTCTAAGGGTTTTCTTCGAGTGTTTAAAAGCTCCTCCAGAAATGGGAAAGCAAAAGGACTTCCCGCCGTTATGGTCGAGGAAGCCCTAGAGGCACAGAGGGGCGCTGAGGCGTTCGCCATTCGTAAAACGACACGTGGCACGCAAATCGAAACCGCCCCGCCGTAAAAGACGGTTCCCAGAAGGACGATTCAGGCTTCCAGGAGAAGGAACCGCCGAGAGGGGCCCACTGCTAGCTCAAGCGACGAGCCGGGGAACAAGCTCGTTCGGAGGAGGTTAATAGCTCGTTGGTCGCGGCAGCTTGTCCGCCGCGCAGAACCGACATGCTCAGAGAACGGTAGGCCCAAGGGGAAGGCCTTCCTTAGACCTTTTCCCACTTGAACCTCGGGGCTAGCTGTCGGGTCGGGTAATTTCCATAAATTACCTCGGATGCCACCAACGACCAAGCTCGCTCCGCCCGAGCCACCAGGAGGTCGTTACCTGGGTTGTCTAATCGAACTTGGAAGGCTACGCATTCCGCCAGCCCGAGCTCGGGCTCGGTGGGACCGAGAATGCCACGTATTCCGATCGATTCCGAGCTCGAGCTCGGGTAAGATGTCCAAGCTCTGTCGGTCATCTACGACCTTACGCGGTCTCGGTCGGTGGGAATAACCACCCGAGCGTAACTTCCGCTGGGCCCGCTACGCTTCCCGTGGGAGCGTGGCGGAAAGGTAGGATCCACTAGTTGCCACGCTTGGACGAGGTCCAAACGTGCGGGTAGTGGGTCGTGGAGTTCGATCCTTTGTAAGCTATAAAAGGGTCCCCATCGTGAGGGGACACACAGCAAAGAACAACAACACACGCATGCACCGATTGTAAGACAAGAGTCATACACTCAGACACTTTGCAAGAGTATACAAGAGCTGGAGTAGGGCTATTATCTCTTCCCTGAGAGGCCCGAACCAGGGTAAACTGCTGTGTCCACGCTCGTTGAGATCTGGTGATCCGTTCCTTGAGTAATCC